>OY728165.1:1504314032-1509314032 GCA_963277665.1 Viscum album | reverse complement strand
GCACCCAACACTTAAAAAATACATATTGATCCGTACAACACAAACATCATGTCTGATTGATGTGAAGTATGCGCGTACACATCACGGATAATAATTACACTGTTTCCCTATGATTTTAGGTTAATATGATGTTGTCTTCTATGAATTTGACAGTTAAATGCCCATTTTGGCTGTTTTTTTACACCAGAACTGCGTTCTCGGTCACCGAGGGCACACGATACATCTGATTGATGTGCCATCTTATCGACCACTTCAAAATTTACTCACCCATTGTTTTTGTCTAATTTCTGGCGATTCCTACTTCGTTTGGCCCATTTGGACCCCCCACGCGCATTTATGAAGCGCGCCCAACACTTAAAAAATGCATATTAAGCCGTACCGCACAAACCACATGTCTGATTGACGTTCCTTCTACGCGTACACGTCATGAATAATAATTATACTATTGACCAGTTATTTATGATCAATATGATGTCATCCGCCATGAATTTTACCATTAAATTCCTGTTTTGGCCATTTATGACACCAGAAGTGCGTTCTCAATTACTGCGGGCACACGACACGTCCGATTGACGCGCCGTTTGATCAACCACTTCAAAATACACTCACCCGTTGTTTTTGTATGATTTCAGGCCATTCTGACTTCTTTAGATCCATTTGGACCCCCCTCCCCACGCGTGTTTATGAAACATGCCCAACCCTTAAAAAATGCATATTGAGTCGTACTACGCAAAATGCACGTCCGATTAACGTGTCTTCTATGAGTACATGTCACGAAAAAAAATTGAATTTTTACCTATGATTTCAGGTGAATCTGAGGTCTTCCATTATGAATTTGACCATTAAATGCATGTTTTGGTTGTTTATGACACCAGAACTGCGTTCTCGTTCCCTGTGGGCGCACAGCTCGTCCGATTGATGCACCGTCTACTCGACCACTTCGCAATTCACTCACCCATTGTTGTCGTTTGATTTCAGGTCATTACAACTTTGTTCAGCCCGTTTGGACCCCCACGCGCGTTTATGAAGTGTGCCCAACACTTAAAAAACACATATTGACTCGTACCGTGCAAACCAAACGTCCGATTGATATGTCGTCTACACATACACGCCACGAATAATAATTAGACTACTTTCCTATGATTTCAGGTTGAACCGATATTGTTCGATATGAATGTGACCGTTAAATGCCCGTTTTGGCCGTTGATGACACCAGAAGTGCGTTATTGGACACAGCGAGCACACAGCACGCCCGATTGATGCGTTTTCTACTCAACCAAATCACAATTCACTCACCCATTGTTTTCGTCTTATTTCAGGCCATTCCGACTTCATTTGGCGCATTTGGATCCCCCCACCCCACGCGCATTTATGAAGTGCACCCAACACTTAAAAAATGCATATTGAGCCATACTGCGCAAACCGCACATCCAACTAATGTTCCGTCTATACGTACATATAAAAAATAATAATTAGACTATTGAACTGTGATTTCACATTAATCTAATATCGTCCGCTATTTATTTGACCGTTAAACGCCCATTTTGGCTGTTTTTGACACCAGAACTGCATTCTTGGTCACCGCGGGCACACGGTACGTCCGATTGTCACTCCTTCTACGCGAACACTTCAAAATTCACTCACCCATTGTTGTTGTCTGATTTTAGCACATTCTGACTTTGTTTGGCCCATTTAGACCCCCCACACGTGTTTATGAAGCGTGCCCAACACTTAAAAACGTATATTGAGCCTTACCTTGCAAACCGCACATCCGATTGACGTTCTGTCTTCATGTACACGTCACAAATAATAATTATACTATTTCCCTATGATTTCAGGTCAATAAGATGTCGTCCTCTATGAATTTGACCGTTAAACGCCTGTTTTCTCCGTTTATGACACCAGAAGTGCGTTCTCGGTCACCACGGGCACACATCACATCCAATTGGCGCACCGTCTTCTCGACCAATTCACAATTCACTCACCTATTTTTGTTGTTTTATTTCAAGCCATTCAGACTTTTTTCAGTCCATTTGGACCCCCCCCCCCCAAACGCATTTATAAAGTGCGCCCAACACTTAAAAATGCATATTGAGTCGTACCGTGCTAACCGCACATCCGATTGACGTTTCGTCTACGCGTATACGCCACAAATAATAATTAGACTATTTACCTGTGATTTTTGGTCAATTTGATGTTGTCCATTATGAATTTGACCGTTAAATGCCCGTTTTGGCAGGTTATGACACCAGAATTGCATTCTAGGTCACCGCGGGCACACAGCACGTCCGATTGACGCGCCATCTGCTCGACCACTTCACAATTCACTCATCCATTGGTTTCATTTGATTTGAGGCCATTCCAAATTCGTTAGGCCTGTTCCCCCCCCCCACAAGCGTTTATGAAGCACATGCAACACTTAAGAAACGCATATTGATCTGTATCGCGCAAACCGCACGTCCGATTGATATGTAATCTACGCGTACACATGACGAATAATAATTAGACTATTTCCTTGTGCTTTTAGGGCAATCCGATGTTTTCTGCTATGAATGTGGCCATTAAATGCCCGTTTTGGCCATTTTTGACACCGGGAGTGCATTCTTGGTCACTGCGGGCACACGGCTCATACGATTGATGTGTCGTCTACTCGACCACTTCACAATTAAATCACCCATTATTTTCATCTTATTTCAGGCCATTACGACTTCGTTCGGCCTGTTTGGACCCCCCGGCATTTATAAAGCACACCCAACACTTAAAAAACACATATTGAGCTGTACCGCGCAAACCGCATTTCTGATTGACGTGTCATCTTTCCGTACACATCATGAATAATAATTATATTGTTTCCTTGTGATTTCAGGTCAATCTGATGTCTTCCTCTATGAATTTGACCATTAAATGCCCGTTTTGGCCGTTTATGACACCAGAACTGCGTTCTCAGTCACTGAGGGCGCACAGAACGTCCGATTGACGTTCCGTCTAATCGACCACTTCAACAGTCACTCACCCTTTGTTGTCCTCTGACTTCCGGCCATTCCAACTTCATTCATCCCATTTGAACCCCCCCCCCCCACACACACACAAACACGCGTTTATGAAGCGTGCCCAACACTTAAAAACGTATATTGAGATGTATCGCACAAACCGCACATCCAATTGATGTTCTGTCTACGCGTACATGTCAAAAATAATAATTAGACTATTTACCTATGATTTCAGGTCAATACGATGTCGTCCACTATGAATTTGAGCGTTAAACGCCCGTTTTGGCTCTTTATGACACTAGAAGTGCGTTCTCGGTCACCGCGGGCACACGACACGTCCGATTGATGCGCCGTCTACTTGACCACATCAAAATTCACTCACCAATTGTTTTAGTCTGATTTAAGTCCATTCCAATTTCATTCATCCCATTTGGAACCCCCCCCCCCCCCCCCACGCGTGTTTCTGAAGCATGCTCGACACATAAAAACGCATATTGAGCCATACCGCGCACACCGCATGTCTGATAGATGTGCCATCTACGCGTACACATATAGAATAATAATTAGACTATTTCCCTATGATTTCAAGTCAATATGATGTTTTCCACTATGAATTTGACCGTTAAATTCCCGTTTTTGCCGTTTATAACACCAGAACTTCCTTCTCGGTCACCGTGGGCATAAGGCACGTCCGATTGATGTGTTGTATGGTCGACCACTTGAAAATTCACTCACTCGTTGATGTCGTCGGATTTCAGGCCATTCCGACTTCAGTAAACCCATTTCGACCCCCCCACACGCGTTTATGAAGCTTTACCTACACCTAAAAATGCATATTGAGCCGTAACGCACAAATCGCATGTCCGATTGACGTTTCGTCTATGTGTACACAATCACAAATAATAATTATATTTTTTCCCAATGATTTAAATCAATATGATGTCATCCTCTATGAATTTGACCGTTAAACGCCCATTTAGACCATTTATGACACCAGAAGTGTGTTCTCCGTCACCTCGGGCACACGGCCTGTCCGATTGATGCGCCATCTACGTGACCACTTCACAATTCACTCAACTTTTTATTTTGTCTGATTTCAGGCCATTCTTACTTCGTTCGATCCGTTTGTACCCCCCACGCGGGTTTATGAAGCGCGCTTATCACTTAAAACACATATTAAGTTGTATCGCGCAAACCGTACGTCCGATTGATGTGCTGTCAATGCGTACACATCAATAATAACAATTAGAATGTTGCCCTGTGATTTCAGATCAATCCTATGTCACCCGCAAAGAATTTGACTGTTAAACGCCCGTTTTGGCCGTTTTTGACACCAAAAGTGCATTCTCAGTCACTGTGGGCACACGACACGTCCGATTGACAGGTCGTCTTCTTGAACACTTAACAATTCACTCACCCATTGTTGTCGTTTGATTTTACGAAATTCAAACTTTGTTTGTCCTATCCCCCCCCCCACGTGCGTTTATGAATCACACCCAACACTTAAAAAATGCATATTCAGTCATACCGCACAAACCAAATGTTTGATTGATGTGTCATATATGCGTACATGTCATGAATAATACTAATATTGTTTCCCTGTGATTTCAGGTCTATCTGATATCATCCACTATGAATTTGACCGTTAAACACCCGTTTTGGCTGTTTATGACACCAGAAGTGCGTTCTTAGTCATCGCGGGCACACGACACAACCGATTGACACTACATCTACTAGAACACTTCAAAATTAACTCACACATTACTTTCTTCTGATTTCATGCCATTCCAACTTCGTTCGGCCCGTTTGGACCCCCCCCCCCCCCCCCACGCGCGTTTATGAAGTGCGCCCAACAGTTAAAAATGCATATTGATCTATACTACACAATATGACCCCCTACCCTCCACAATGCTCTATACTCCACAAACCCCTAGTCAATTGAACGTGGTAGCACTTCAACGAGTAGGACTTGATTTGCGTTTTCTATGAATTTGACCGTTAAACTTAGTTTTGGCCGTTTATGACACCGGAAGTGTGTTTTCAGTCACCACGGGCACACGACACGTCCAATTGATGTTTCTTCTGCTCGACCACTTCAAAATTCACTCACCCATTGTTTTTTTCTGATTTCAGTCTATTATTACTTCGTTCGGCCCATTTGGAACCTCCACGCGCATTTATGAAGCGCGTTCAACACTTAAAAATGCATATTGAGTCGTACTGCGCAAACCGCACATCTAATTGATGTTTTGTCTATGCGTACATGTCACGAATAATTATTAGATTGTTGATCTGTGATTTCAGGTCAATATAATGTTTTCCGCTATGAATTTGACCGTTAAATGCCCGTTTTGGCCGTTTGTGACACCAGAAGTGCGTTCTCAGTCACCGTGGGCACACGGCACGTCCGATTGATGCACCGTCTGCTTGACCACTTCACAATTCTTCCACCCATTGTTTTTTTCTGATTTCAAGACATTCCAACTTCATTCGGCCTATTTGGACCCCCCCCCCCCATGTGCATTTATGAAGCGTGCCCAACACTTATAAAACGCACATTGAGCCGTACCGCACTAACCGCAGGTCTGATTGACATGTCGTCTGCACGTACACGTCACGAATAATAATTATAATATTTCCATATTATTTTAGGTCAATATGATGTCTTCCCCTATGAATTTTACCATTAAATGCCCGTTTTGGCCGTTTATGAGACCATAAGTGCGTTCTCGGTCACCGCGGGCACACGACACCTCTGATTGACGTGTCGTCTGCTTGATAACTACACAATTTACACACCCGTTGTTGTCTTCTGATTTCAGTCCATTCTAACATTGTTTGTCCCATTTGGACCCCCCCCCCCCCACGCGCATTTATGAAGTGCGCCCAACACTAAAAAATGCATATTGAGTTATACCATGCAAACCGCACGTCCGATTGACATGCCATCTGAACGTACACATCACAATTAACTCACCCTATAAAGATAGAGATATCAAAAGAGTTCATGGGATTCTCCAAAGAAAAAACTACCTGATGTATCTCTCCATCCACTGACACACCTTCCTCTGACATTATTTGAACCAATAACTATACCTAATCAATACAAAAATGACATATATATAGCTTGGAGTATAGTCGCTGCTTTATAAGTCTAATCTGTATGATATCAAGATATTGGGTATGATCATCATCAGTCTTGGAGTGCATGAAGAGAACATCCAAAAATACTAAAACAAACTAATCTAGGTAAAAAATGAAGATTATATTCATCAAGGATATAAAAACTTCTAGAGAATTCATCAACACAAATGAAATTACCTCATTTATGGGGTTCATTCTCATCTGGATCACCAATATCACTGCGATGTCCACCAGCTATATTCAGAGCCTACAATATATATCAATATTATGTGTCTTAAACATATCAATAAAAGTCAATATGAGTATGTTTTGCTTTATTGTTTACCTGTGGCGCCACTTGTTGTGTCGTCATTTCATTTAAACGTGATTGCACCTGTGACAACCTCTCCTCATACTCTGCATGTAACTGCTGAACCTATGCATCAAAATTGCGCTACATATCCTGCATGGAAGCATCTATCTCAGTCTGTGTGCGCATCCCTGACTCTCTGCATGCACCCATCACATCTGCTCAAATAAATGCACATCGTGGGACACCACTTCCATAAGTCAAAGAATAACCATGACCGCCACGCCCCATGACACGGTAAAATATTTCATCTCTAGGCACATTTCTATGACATTGTTCCTCTGGAAACTTTTCTAGCTGAGTGTCAAACTGAGCATGTTGCGTATAATTAATCAATGAACAAATATGAATAATTTATATAAAATAAAAATACATTTATTAGTAAACAATTTTCTTACTATAACACTGGAAACATTGGGATCACCCGCCCTATGAGTCCTCACCCATATAGAAATCTGATCTATTAGATCGCCGCATTGGTGTAAATATAATAAAGGGGTTCACCATGTTATACTACAATATTTTTAAAATATGAATGAAATAGTGAATTCTAAACATACATCATGGCTGAGCTGTGACACATGTCGAGTGCCAAGTCTGAAAGGCGTGCCCTACATCGCACGATTATGTGAATGAAGAGTATAATCGGTCTCCATTCAATGTATTTACTTAATATACATTTTAAAAATAAGTCATTTATAGATGAAAAGTAATAAATCTTACCATCGCTGCCTCACTTGACCAAAACACAACCAAATCATGCCACTGCGTAGGAAGAATTCTCAGAGGGACTCACTGTAGAATGTCTGGAACACCTGAAAATGGTGTCCAGTGATCTCTCCTCACCCTTGACTTGTAATCCTTCCATAATTTTTGGTATTTGGACATACATACAGCTCGAAACTCATCTGTAAAGTATGTCAAATTATCCTGTTAAAAAATTGTTAGTAGATGGGACAATAATAATAACAATATAATGAAAAATTAAACATTGAATTTACCTGAACCTCCCTCCATAATCTATCCATCATATCCTGGGGGAAAGAAATCCATTCATGATTCGTCAGAAGGAATCTGTGTGAGTCTCGTATCATATTCCCAAACTGACGACTCAATACAATAGCACCATCTCCAATTGGATAAAATGTGTCATCAAATAACACATCCAATCAGGCTCCAGAGTTCCAGGATCAGACCCCTCTACCAGGACCACTGCCTCTTCTAGAAGACGCACTAGATCCTGATAAACATAAATTCATAATTCAATAACAATATAAATTAATGATTAGAAACAGTTAGGGAAATATACACAGAAAATTACAATCAATTAATTTAGAAAAATGAAAACATACATACCGACAACATCTGGTGAACCACTGTGACCACCCTATGACATAGCTACATTAAAAGAAATTATAGTTAAATCAAGCAATTTTTATACATATATAACTCATAAATATTTTTACAAATAATAACTGGGGATATAATTAAAATTTTCACTAATCATGCAAGTCTATCGTATCTCCTTCAACTGTCTCTCTGGCCCATTGTATATATTTATCTCATATAGATTCTTTTGTTTGGTCAAGTGTTTGATCAGAAAATGCAACAACTTTAGGTTCCTCTTGGTCAATCAGAAAAACTCCTCTTCTAGACATTTTCAGCACAACATTCCAATCAGAATCAATGCCGACAATGTAAACTTGTTCTGCCCGTGATGTCAGTATGAAGGGATCATTTCTTACTCTGTCATCTTTATATAGGATATTGTAAATGTTTTCTAATGTAAATTGGATGTTATCAACTTTCGTTCCACGAAATGGATTGACCCAATCACACCTTAACAATATGTTTCTTTAATCCAAAACCATAAATAACCTCAATAATATCTCTCATTAATCCATAATAATAATCTGTACCAACAAAAGAATAACCAACAGCACTATTTTGTGTGGCTTGGTTCATTTCAACACCGCTAATACAAAATCGTAATCTGTTAGCATCCAAATACTTGTAGCAATGAGCTGTATTAAATATACCATCAGCTAGTTGGTTGAGTTCATTGCTCACATGTAGGGTTAAATCACGTAAATTTTGAATCTGCAAATCTCACATATATAGTTTAATGGATAAAGGATTGTGAAAATACAACTAAGTTTCACTATAAAAATATTAAATCAATTATACATACATGAGTCTTGAACCACTAATGAAATGTGTTGAAATGATGTTTTTTGGATTTGATAGTCAATTGTACGGGGCCTTCCACATTTCAACTCAGTGATATGCATCCTAAATTACAACACAATATAAGGTAAGAAATAAAATAAATATAAAAACAAAATACACATCAACTATGAAACGTACTGTATAAATGGAATAACTGATGGAGTGTTGAACAACACATATCAATGAGCTTGAAACCACTCATCATTCCGTATATCAAATGTTATTCCTTCTCCAATTGGACCCTCATCATTCTGGGACAGTTTATCTATCTTTGTTTCAACCTCATCAATATATGAAGCATAGAAATTAGTACACTCATCCATTAAATATCCCTTGGAAATTGAGGCTTCTAGACAAGCTTTGTTATGCACATGCCATTTCATTGTATTTAAGTATTGCTCTATTGGATACATCCACCTGAATTGCACGGGACCACTAGAAATGACTTCACTAGTTAAATGCACGGTCCAGAGAACCATTACATCAAAAAAAGATAGTGGAAATAGTTTTTCTAGGTGACATAGTGCAATTAAAATCTTATCATGCAGCTTTTTCAAATCACTCATGAGATTATTCCAATAACATAGCTGTCTAAATAAATTAGAAACTCCAATCAACGGCTCAACAACCTGGGTAGGTAAGCAATCATGAATTGATATATGAATTAACTGTTGAATAAGAATATGTTTATCGTCTCTTTTCAAACCCTATAATTTCATTCTATTCATATTCATACGCTTAGAAATATTAGAGAAATAACCATCTAGAACCTTAACAGTCTTCAAAATTGATAGAAATGTATGTTTCTCTTTTTTACTCATTTTGTACTGTGCAACAGGCACATATGCCCGATTACTTTCACCCAGCTGTAAATGTTAAGGTTTTCTCAATCCCGTTTCTTAAAAATCACATCGAGCATTTGCACTATCCTTTGATATCCACTTGACGCCTAAAATGGTGTATAGAATATTATCACATACATTTTTTTCAATGTTCATCACATCGAAATTATGTATTAAAATATTATATTTCTAATAAGGAAATTAAAAAAAATTCAATGTTTCTTCTAATTATGACTTCGTTATTTATTTGTAGCAGGAACAGAAGGCAATGCAGGAACCAATAAATCTCCAAAATCATATATTGTATGGATGTTTTCTTGATCATGTTGTGCACAAATTTCAACCCCAGACAGTATTTGTGGGGATGGGTCATACTCTCCATTCCCATAAAATGATACATGGCCTTTTTTGAACCTGTGAAATAGAGGAAGAAAGCATCTGTGACCAAGATATGCCCACTTTCTATAGTGCTTAAACCATATAGTTTTCTTACTCTTATTACAATAAGGGAAAGAAAATTCTCTTTTTTACTCCAACCTAATAAGTTAGCAAACGTTGTGAAATCATTAATTGTCCATAACAAAGCGGCCCAAAGTCTTAAAATTTCATTAGCTTCCGAGTCAAAATTAATTACACCATCGCCCCAAAATTCTTGCAGCTAATCAATAAAAGGTTGCATATAAACATCAATTTTATCGCCAGTTCCTCTCGGTCCATCAATTAGAATTGACAGTAACAAAAAAGGTTTCTTCATACATACCCATGGGGGAATGTTGTATGGAACCAACACCACTGGCCATGTACTATTTGTCGCACCAACCATGGACCTAAATGGGTTAAAACAATATGCTGCCAAACCCAGTCAAATATTACGATCATCTCGGGAAAATTCTGGGTGCCTTTGATCAAACTCTTTTCATGCCAAAAAATCTACCATGTCAGTTAATCCATCAAACCTCTTTCTTTCTCTCTAAATTACAAGTCATAAATTTAGCAATTTTAGTTTACAAGAAGAGTCTCTTCAGTCTCGGTTTCAATGGGAAATAATGCATCTGTTTAGTGGCAACTTGTTTCCCTTGATTCAAGACTCTCCCAGGAAGAATTTGACTACCTTGATTAATCTCATTGGTCTTCCACCTGGATGTATATAAAATAGTACAAATATTTAATTTCACATTCTTGTTTCTGAACAACATACAATTATTACAACACACATCAATTGTATCATATGTAAAACCAAGATCATCGGTCAATGTGCAAGCTTGATAGAATGACTCCAGAATCTTCGCTCCAGCAGAGAGTTCCTTCTTCAACAATACCAAAAATAGGTAGAATGAGGTGTCTGACCACTGGTTCAAGGCCTTCAGGTTTAATAATTCAATGATGAATGACAGTTTACTAAATTTTGTGCATCCAGGATATAATTCAGTACACACATCATCAAGAATTTAAAATAATTTCAATTCTTCTCCATCTGCAGAAGAACAGGGATTACTAAATCCTACATCGTCATTTATGACATTAATGACTTCAGGTTGAAACTTAGGCATCATATCATTGAGAATTATGTTCATCGGATCAACTGTTCTCAAGTCAATATTCATATGAATACTTTCTGACAATGACATGAAACAAAATCTTCTCCATGACGTGTCCATGTCTTAAAGTTTTTGAAAAACCCATTCAATAAAAGATGTTTTATACTACTATCTCGTTTGAAGAGATAACTATTTGCACATTTTTTGCATGGACAACTAATCATATCTCTTGGAAATCAGTTGGTGAAATCCATAAATCGCTTAATCCCCTCATAATATTAAACTGAAAACGTATCTTGCATATCAATCCAGCTCTTATCCATATCTGTATTTAATAGAAATCAAAACTGAAATATCTTATTTAAATTATAAAAAACACATATCATTAAAATATGAAAACCAAATTTGAAGGGTAAAAAACATTACCTATAGAGGACTCGACCATGGGTAACGGGGGGTTACTCGATTGCGGATCCATGACGGCACAATGACTTGATGACATGGGTTTGATGGACAGACTCAAAAGGGGCGGAACCATTGGTCGAGGAATGGGAGGGTTCTACACGGCATGGCACAACAGACCGGGAGGGTCCAACAAAGGCAGGAAGACATGCCAGAGGGATGCAGCGGGGCCGGGAGGGGACAACGGCGATGGGACTGTCCAAAGGTACAGCACGGAGGTAGGGGTGGGGGTTGCCGGGTTGCATGGGTGTCGAGGTCACGGGGGGTGCAACGCGGAGGTAAGGCGGTGGGGGTCTCCGGGGATACGGGTGGCACAGAATGGAGGAAAGGGGTGGGGTTATTCGGGGATGGGGGTCTCTGGGGGTCGGGGTGACAGGGGGTTGCCGGGGTTGCCGGGAATCGCCTAGGGTCGGTGGTCGTCGGGGGTTAGGGACGCCGAAGGTCAGGGGTCGGGGTCACCGGGGGTAGGGGAGGGGTCGCCGGGGGTTGGGTCGGGGTCACTGGGGGTCGGGGTCACTAGGGGTTAGGGTCGCTGTGTCACGAGGTCAGGGTTGCTTGGGGTTGAGGTCGCGGGGTGGGGGATTGCTGGGTCGTGGGGTCGGGGAGGGGAAAATGGGGTCGGGGGGTCGGGGGGGGGGGGGGGGGAATTAGGTTTTTTCATGTTTTAAAATGAAGCGACTGCCACTTGATAGCCGCTGTTGATAGAATTAGTGGCCTCCAAATGGCGACCACTATAAGTCCCCCACCCCGAACGCTAAAAATTCTAGTAGTAATCGCTTCGTGAGGCGATAGTCTTCCGTACAAACTAGCGATGTTATCATATTCCAAAAAAATGGTAAGTAAGAAGTTATATGTGAAATTATAATTATATAAGTAACATAATATTTTATATATAATATATTAACAATAAAACTATCATTATATCCCATCGTGAGAGATGTTTATTGAAAATGATCAACATCGGTTCACGGGGCTGTAGTCTGCTGTACACATTATTGACAGCTTTGTTTCCCATTTGATTGAAGGGTAGAAATATGTATTCCATAATGTTAACATAATATCATATCATTATATGTTATATACTATTGTTATTATATTATCATAGTTTAAATAGATTTTAAGGAGGTGAAAGAATAAATAATACAAAAACATAAGTTTATGAATTTTACCTCTTCTTCTGATATCTTATTTATGTTTATATATAAACACTTATTATGAGGGATTCATAATAAAACTAATTACAATAATATATGTTTATTTAATTAATGAATATATTTCGCTAGTTCTTTTATGATAAAAATGGTTTTTTATGTTTGAATATGAGTGGATAGTGGGTGGCCTTTTATAAGTGTGGGAGATGACACATGGATTTTTTTTAAAGAATAACGTGTACCCAAGATTTTCACAATATAAAAGACTAAAATAGGATCATTATCAAATAATAGATGTGATAAGGTCAAAATAATTCCATCAAATGGGTTATTTAAAAGTTTCTAGATAATTTTACCCCATATCATTTTATTTTAACCCCTAGTAAACCTGTTTTAACCATAAATGTGGTAATTAATTTTTATTGTTTTTTCGATTCATTTTTACCAAAAATAATTTGGACACATTATATAATATTAATTAAGCTAAATCGGAATATGAAATAAATTTTTATAAATTTCAGTCACATTACGGGAAAAATTTAATTTAAAAGTAAACATGCAGATGTGATGAAAAACTAGGTTTACAAAGAGAAATCTTTCAAAAGTTTTAAAAAAATATATCAATATTCATTATAAATTTTATTCAAACTACAAAAATAGGATTAATTATATTATAATGGATCAAATATTACTTTAAATTATTTTTAAAAACAAACTTCTACCTTATAAAATCTGTAAACAAATATGCAGTTTTCAATAAAAATCATTATTTTAACTATTCTTTTAAAAATTAATCTTTTCAAAATAAAATCCAAAAACTTCACTAAAATATAATTTTGACATGTTTATATTACAAATTGAGTTTATTTTATAAAATATATTTTCTAAAATTGGAAATTTTTTACTTTTATTTATTTATCACAAAATGCAATAAATTCAATATTTGAAAAATCGTATTTAAAAAAATATAACAACATTACTGAAAATTAGGCAATTTTTATCATTATGTTTTATTTATATAAAACTATTATACTTAATACTTGAAAAAAATTATTCCTTTTCATACATCCATGTTTAAGAACTATGTTGCAATAGTGTTCCTTAAATAATAATAATAATAATATATCATGGTTCGTTAAAAAATCGGTGTTGTGTGTAACACAATATATCAAATAAAATATATTTATTTGATAAAATATCATGGGGATACAAAAAATATATTCCAATTAATCTATTTCTTTTCACTCCAATTCTATTTTACAAATATTTCATGTTGAGAGAGTACTTCTCTTTCAGTTTTACCTGTAGCTCGAGACACTTCTTATTGAGAGAGTGCTTATCATTCACAAATGATCTCAATATATTTGTCTAAATCCTTATTCTAATTTCAAAATTTCTCTTCATGCATTTGATTCATCTCTTGAAAAGAAAAAATCCTTCACCTTTTCCTTTTTTTCAATATTTCGAGTTGAGAATTTTTTTCATCCATTGATACTTTTTGGATTTTTTTAATTCCATGGTTTACCTCCTTTACAAAATATTCAAACACGTCATTCTCATATAAATATCTATAAAAATTATTATAATATTTATATACTATTATTTTGAAAAAGTTAACAATTTATTTAATTAATTCCACTTTCTTAGTGGGAGGGTTGTAAGAGATCATTTTCTTTTATAATTCTTATTTTATTGAATTAGCTTCAAAATCCATAAATGAATTTTCATCATGAAGAACCTTAATAAATATAAATACATAAGTATCCAATTTGATAAAAAAATGTTCAAATAATACTGAACATCAAGGTATAGGTATTTATAAGATTCAATGAACCTATTATCGCAACGTCAACTACATTCACCAGAGGAACAATCTTCAATTGATTTAACAGACAAGTGTTTATCATTCTAGTTATGTTCTTCTAATAGTTTATCCTCCTTTATCGATGATATTTTTCTCTTTTCCTTTCCAATTTTTTCTTCCTATTTTTTAGTCCTTTAAAAACACTTCCAATTTTTTCCCATCTATGGATGTGTATTATTTGATCTAGGTCACTTCTAAACTCTCCCAAAATATTACCTCAAATCTATACTTCATGTATGTGAAGTAAAAATACCAAGGTAAAATATATTTCCAATTAGATTCATCATTCTGATATGATTTCAATATTTGTAAATCGTACATCCAAATCAAAGGTAACTTATGTTATGATACCACTTATATTACCCACTATATTTATGAAGATACACCTAAGTGGGTGTGAATTAGGCATTATCAAATTCATCAACTAAGATCCAATTGCTCTTTTATTCATCTAAACCCCTTTATTATTAAACCTATGGTGTCAGTTAAAGAATATATATTGCTTTCTGAACCTAGAATACACTTATATTCAATGAATATAATGTAGAAAATATGATACATGTGTTTCTACAAGGTTTGATATCAATATTAGGTTACTCCTTGTTACAACCAGTTATTATCCTGGTACACAGATTTTCATCAATGAATCTTATTTTAAATAAATGTCAGAGTATTCTATTTTTATTCTAACCCACTCTCCAACCATATTAAATATGTGAGGTAGTTCATAATATTTCTCATGTGAACCATGACTCATCATATAACTTTTCCAAAATTGGCATTACACCAACTATTTGGTTTAGAACATCCTCTTCTTGAAGTGGATTATGAAGTTATATACATGGATAAAAAATACACCCAATAAGATCATCACCTTCTTTAAACCATATATTCTTCTATAGGAACAAAATATTCAGAATAATTTCTTACTGTTCATCCTCTCCACACACTAATACTTCCAGTTATTATAGAATCTATTAACAGGATAAAATCAAATCAAATATTCATCCCAAAACCCAACATTGTGATTTAGGGAATGTAATTTTGTAATTAAACTTCCTCATATTTCTTTAGGAAAACCTTCTTATTTATTATTCATTGAATGTACCTGAATAGAAAAACAAGTGGTCACACTCAACTTCTTATTCACCATTGAAGCCCAGTAGGTTCTTAAATTGAAACTATCTCCACACACTATATTCATCATCACTACATCATTTAATATCATTACTTCATTATTAATCATTATTCAAGATCTATGACTCTCTCAGATACTCATTCTCTCTTCTTTTTTATTTATTTCTAAGATTCTTGTTCTCTCTCGCCCAACTCTATCGCACCCAAACAAGGGGTAGATACTCTTCCCAACTTATTTACTTATCTTTCTCAATTTTCCCACTAACACATGTGGCTCCTTTAAATTCATTATTTCATGTTAAATAAAAATAAATGGAATTATGATAAGAATTTTTTCCCATCACTAATCTAATATAATTAAATAACTATTTTTTCCCTCGATATCATGTACACTTCTCAATAAAGGATCCAATAGAAAACTATTTTTCCTGATTTCCATACTCAATTGAAAAAAAAATTCCTCTATTATTTTCAATCTTTATCAGGTCATGTGAATATGTTTTGTATTTCAATTATAGTAGTTCTAATGTCCATATTTCTCAAATCTTAACTAACCACATCTCCATTAAAATATTTCTTCAATGTGATGTATGCAATATAGTAGCATAAACAAAATTTAAAATTATTTCACATTCATCTTGATTTTATCCCATGAAGACCTATATAGATTACATATTAAATTTTACATAAAATTAGAACATCAAATTAATTCCCATATTATAAATCATTAATCAAAGAATTCTTGTGATATTTAAAAAAGGGCTCTGGAACCTTCTGATTTTCCATTGTCTTTCAAGATTTATTATCTTTTATAAATTTATCTAATTTCAGTCTAAAGATACTTATCTAAAGTACACCCTTATTTTAATATTATTCTCACTCAAATACATTAGGCCACTATGTTTTAATATTTAACTAATTTCATTGAGAATCAACTTTAATATATCTTTATTACTCTTCAAAAACAAATAATATTATTTTAGTATATTTGATATTTTTGGTATTATTTTTTTCTTTAGTCTTATAATCCCTAAACTAGATGATCAAATTTACAGTATTGAATCGTGTATTTTCAAAGCTCTATGATGTTTTGAAAATAAACTAACATATTTAGCATCATTATAAATTAGCATTATTTGGAATATTATGATTTTTAAAAATTAACTTTTTTACTAGGCTTCATAATATATTTTTCATTATCTTGGAATAGTTTTCATCATCAAAAATATCATATACTTAATAGGTATTATGTAATTGCCTGAAGTATCTTAAATATTATCGTAATTTCTTATGGGTGGATCATATTTATTATGCATATGATAATTATCTTACACTTAGGAAAAATATATTACAATGATTAAAAATTTCTTATATATGAATTAAATATCATATGTGAATCAAAACATGAAACATGGATCTCAAATGTCTTTTTTATTGTTCAAATATCTTAGGTATTGAGGAATTATCTTACATCATGGAAAATTCCTCTTATGCATGTGAAAATTTTCTTATGCATGACTCAAAATTCTTTGGCATATAAAAAATTCATTTTCCATTTTTCAAACTCTATCTCCAAAATATTAATCCTAGAATATCTTCAACTGAATTATAAACTCAATCATAGATTATCTGGGCTTACACACTCAACAAAATTTTTTCAAAATCAACATAAAATAAGTGTGGTAATTATTAAGATAATTTCAAGTCTCTGTAATAATTTTTAAATACTTGTATCATAATAAATATTCAATATAGAGTATTCTTAGTAACTCGTATACTTTATATTCTCTAACATTATTTCAATCTCTATAAATATTTATCCAAGATCCATTCATCATAGATTTATGTAGCCTTTATGATAAGTAGCACATAGATATTTCCTTTAACATTCATCTATAATTTTCTCTGAGAACCACTATACTTCAATCTACCCACTAGTAAAAAATCAACATTCATGTGTTGCTTGTTAGAAAACAAAATTCATTCTTTTATACCCAAATAAATTGGTAACCCTCTCACTTTCATTTCTAACATTATATGGATTCACCTTTTCGTGTTAAGTGGTATCCAAATATTCATACTAGAATGTATATTAAATAATTATATATTTAGAAAAAACTAAAACTCAGTATTTTATATATACAATTTCACATTAAAATACCTATCTGTATTTTTTGTTAATACTAACTCTTTTCCAATGTTAATGTTCGTTTTTACAAAACAAATCCAATATAAATGTACCACTAAATGAAAATAAATGAAAATTCTGGAAAATTTCCTCCCCCATAATGAAATTATAGCTAATCCTTGAAAATTTATTATTTTAAATTATTGAGAGTCTCAATTGTTAGGGGATATCTTATCAAACTAACTCTTTTATTTTTATATAATTCATCTTATCCACATATTCTTGTACAATTTCTTGGTGCACAATCAATATCATGATAGAAGGCATGCACTGCATTTTCTTATTAATGTGGAATCATCTCATCAACATTAAGCCTATGTGGGATATCCCTTTTTTGAAATATATAGAGAAAAGTTTATTCAAAAAATATGTCCATATAATTACTTTATTGTAAAACCAATTTCTATATTTCATTCTCAATGGGATATTCAAATAGATTTTCAAGGATTATTCATAACAATATTCTCACATGAACACACAAATTAAAACATTTCAACTGCAATGTTTTATTCCATCATTTGGCTAAATAGTCCCCCTCTATAAACATAATGATTATAAATTAAAAGAGGTGTGAGGGAATGAAAATCATACCAGGTAAGTTAATATTTTAAATTGGATTTTCAAATTTCCATATTTAAACGTAATTGTAAATCTTTTAAAGCTTCACTTCATTTTAAATCTCCCCCTCAATGGATTCTCTCAATACCTATTTACCATCAATTGTTATCTTTAAAACAAAAATATATAGACATGGGAATAAGGTCCGATTATAGTATTTTATTAATTTAAGGAGTAGGACAGAGACATATTTCTCAACCTTTTTAATAATTTACTTAATGGTTTAAAGTTTTTAGATATCTTTAATCTTTCTTTAAATTTAATTTTCTAATTATTTTAACATATGGTTATAATTTATTTTCTATTTCGTTTAAAATTATTCATAGTTGGATTGGGATTACCAGCTCAAGAATACAAGGCACTTAATTTATTTTGTATCTCCTTTATATTCCTAAACATCTATAATTTATTTTTTCATTTAATTAGACATTCCTTTTTTACATAATTTTCCTCTTGTTTATGAGAATACAACATTCATATAACATCTATATTGACAATTAGATTAGTTTTTCATTACATTTGGTCTTGAATTGGTTATTTTGACCTAGGAATGTTATAATTCAGTTATTATCATAGTTTCCATCCACTTTTAACATTCCTAACATACCTTATTCATCATTTAAGATACCCACTTTTGAAAACCTTTTAACCTCTTCATCAGAGATGTCCACAACATACCAATTTTTCCCTCTCTTTTTTAAATTGATTCTATTTTAAATTACATGTTTACCCTTTTTTTCTTCAGTCTCTTTGTTGTCTTGAAATAGTCCATAATTTTTTATCTTTTTTAATAGTAAAATTACTTCTTTATTATAGGTTAAATATCCCAGTAATCATTAATCATTTAATTATTTGGAGTATATTATTCCACTACATTATTTAAATATTTATCTCCCAATGAGGACTAACATTTCTACAGGTTCTTGTAATACTAGTGTGGCCTTCTCTTTCCATCATTATAATAAGAAGAATGTGAAATTAGACACCAATATTCAATATAATTGGATCTATTTTTTTAATTCACATAGAATATATAAATTCATTCAAATATATTTCGTATGGATGGATACATATTCATATGTGAAGTCATATTATTTTTATTAGGATTGTTCCATTCTAAAAATTTGTTACCCCTGACTGTACAGATTCTATAATTTTGACTAGTTGATTTAGTTGTTCCATAATTCAATATCTGTATACCAAAACATCCATAAGAATTAGCATCTTCAAATCAATATATTTACTTTCACATTAGGCAAATTCTTCCTAGATAAAGTGTTTTATTGATTTTTTTCTAGGAACTCATCCTTTTGAGATATATTTGAGGGAAAATTTATCTTAGATATACATTAATTACTCATATATGTTGTGTTGAAATTATGGAAATTTTTACTCCTATATATTTTTATAGTTTTTAAAAAAATTCACATTCAATTTTATTAGATTTATAACAAACAAGTTTTTTAGGGTTATGGGATTCCTATTTCCTTGAGATTTCTATGGAAGAATCTTTGTATAATATCAAGATTTGTTATCCAATATTATGAGTACTCCATGATGAATGAATCCCCTCATAAGTTTTTGCAGTAGTATCTTTATTCTTAGAATGTTGGGAAGTTCTTGGTTTTGTCTCTTCTAGTTTTTCATGATTCAACTCTCAGTCAAGTAACATCATGTTGTGAAATATCATCTCATTATTTCTTAATCTAAATATCTTTTTCCAATCCATATTCAACTTGTAAAATTCATCATCTTGTATTTTATTTTTCTCTTACAAATAATAATATAACTCTTTTATACATTCATTATTGATTTCTAGTTTATTAGTATTTTACATTCATTGGCACTTTGTAAAGCTTTTCAAGTGGATGTATCACATTATTATGAAAAATTCAAACAATTATATCTCTCAAAATTATATTTAAAAATTTTCTTTATATTGAAAATGTATTTCACTAAAAAATTATATTGTTTCATCTTTGAATTTCAAAATCATAGTGAGAGTGTTATAAGAGAACATATTATTTCTTAATCATTCTTCTGTGGAATTTGTTTCAAACATTAGTGGTGAATTATCATCATGAATTAACATAATAAATATGAATATATAATTCACCAATTCAATGGTAATATTATTTCAATAATCAATAAACTAAAGTTAGAGGTCCCCAAAATATTCAATTAACGCATTATCACATCTTAAGAAACATTCACTGGAGTAATCATATTTAATATATTTAAATGAAAATATCTCACCATTATAATTACCATTAGATAATGTTGTATCTTCCTTGTTCTTAGATATTTTTCTCAGCTTCCATGACTTTTTCTTCATGTATTGTTTAATTTTAATGTAAGATTATGAATCAGTCGTGATGGGGATGGAATTAGATCTTTCTATATGAGGTTCTTAGAAACTCTTTTCAAATATACACATCATGTATAAAAATTAAAAAAACAATTCAAAAATAAGTACAATAAGAGATGTTAATGTACTCTAATTTCAGTCATTGTAAAAAATATATCCAACAAGAGGGAACCAATGTTTTGATACAAATTATAAGTCCGCATAGATTAATACAAACACATCTCAGATGAGGTTGAATCAGGTGTTGTCATATTTTTCTACCAAAATAATTTTTTTTTAATCCTCTAAACCCCATTTTGATTTAATCCCCTATACTGGTTAAATTAGAAGTATCCCTTTTTATTAAACTAGAATAAACGAAAATTAAATGCAGATAAATTTTTTAAAATGGAATAATTTTTTGTAGTAGCTTTACTCTAAATGTAATATTACACCTCATTGTAGCCAATTATTAACCTTATTCAAAATAATTACACTATGAAACATATTATAAATAAAAGTATAATTATGTTTATTTTCTCCTAAACCTCTCTAAAACCATATTAAAATGTTGTGGAAGTTAATAAAATTCATTTAAACCAAGTGTGTCTCATTTCGTCTTTTTAAGTCAGTATCACATCAACTATTTTTTTCATCCCATTATCCACTTGAAGTAGATTACTATGTTTTTTCCAGGGGTGACCCTACACCTACTAAGTTGATATCCTTCCACAAACTGTAGGGGTTTCCACTACCATATATTATTTAGATGTACTTGTTTCATCTTGGTTTCAATACACAACATTACTATAATTTCTTACAAAATCTTTTCAAAGGCTACACCCGACTCAAATCTTCTTATCTAAAACTAGACCTTATTAGCTCTAGAATAAAATATTGTCATAACACTTCATTCTATTCCTTTGTGAAATATTTCCTATTTATTCTCCCATTATTGTATATAACAAGTGTTATATGTTGGAATACTAAACTTATTATTCCCCTTTGATTCAAAGAAGACCCTTAACTTAACATTGGCTCAACCTAGTCTATTATTACTCACCATAGAAAGCTGAAGCATCACATTACACTTATTTGTTCAACAATATCCCATATTCTCTCTTATACTCACATTTTATTCTATTTATTTCTTACAGAGAGTTTCATTCTATGTCATCAAACTTTATCACACACCCACCACTAGTGGATAATATTTTGATTATATTTTCTTATTTTCCTATATTTTCTCATTAGAAAATATGGAAACATTAACTACCTTATTGATTAGTAACTATACAAAAACATAAATATGATAAAACATTTTTTAGTCCATTATAGAGGACTATTATTAAATAAAGTATTTTCTCTCACATGTTATCATGTGAACTTCTAAACAACGGATCCCATGTGAAACTACATGTCATGCTTTTGAAAAATAGTTCATAAAATTCTCTATATTATTTTGTTATTCATTATCTCCGATTAATAAGTATCTTCCTTCATTTCAATTAGGAATCAAATCATTATTTCATAAAACTAAAATAATAAAATTTACATTAAAATATTTCCTCAAAGTGGTGTTTCAAATATAGAAATAGAATAATTATTTTGGAGCTTACACATTCATATTTATTTTATCCCATGAAGACCTATATAGACTCCAATTGAATCCATTAAAATCATTAACAAATTTTATATATTGTTATATTTTGAATAATCAATCACAAATTCATTGTGATATAAAATTATAAAATAATATCTCTATAACTATCTGATTTATCCATTTATTTATATATTTATTGTGTTTAGGAAATTCATATTATTATAGAGTAAATATAATTCTCAAAATTTCATCCTACATTTAATATTCTTCTCACTCAAATAGTGCATATCGATTTAATTTAATATTTGAATATTATTCTTAATCTTATACTTTAATACATATACCATACTCTTTAAAATTCAATATCATTTTAGTGCATTTGATATTGCATAAATTATTTCATGTTCTCATCTTCTTTTACCATGGATAGATGATTATCTTTTCAATCTCAGATAATGTATTTTAAAAGATTAATTATGTTTTGGTATGAAAAAATAGCTTCTACATCCTCATATATATCAACCTTCCTCACAATCATGCATTTTTGTAAATCTTAGTTATTCACTAAGTAAAATTTCTTACAATATTCATAATCTATTTTCATTTTACATAAAATAATGATAATCATCCCAGATATTATACATTTAAATCATCTTATACACTTTCCTAAAGTATTATAATATTTCTCAAAATTTCTTATGGATCGATAATTTTATAACACTTATTAGAATTATCATACATATAGGAAAAATAACTAAAATTCATCAAGAATTCACTATGTGTAGAATCAATATCATATGCAGCTTAAAACATTATATGTGTGCCTCAAATAGCATACATCCTACTTAATTTTCTATTCATAGGAGAATAATCTAATGATCTAGAAAAAACTCTTATTCATATTAAAATTTTCCAAAATGTTACTCTAATTTATTATAATTATGAATAATTCATTTTCCATTTTCCAAAACTCTAGCCCTATAATAGTTATTCTGTTATTTCCTCAAATGAATTATGATTGTATTCAAATTAGCTCGATTCCTTCTCACTAAACTCAAATCATTCTAGAATCAAAAAAAAATTAATTTTAATAACAATTCAAATAATTGAAAATATCATTGGTCTTGTTTCAAATACATTCATTGAAATAAGTTCTCATTATATAGTATTCTCGTGAACTCCTCTTCCTTATCAACTCCATCTTGATTTCATATATTCAAAATATATATCCAAGTATAGTTCCATTGTAATTTCAATATACATCATGATTACTAACATATGGATATATTCTTTAAAATATATATATATATATATATATATATCTTTCTTCTATAATAATTACATTTCAATCTCCCCATAACCTAGATTCAACATTTATTTGTTTTTTACCAAGAAAAAAACATTATTCTTATTTATAAAAATAAAAATGTAGACTTATAACTTCCTTTTCCATCATAATATAGATTAATCATTTCATATAAAATGGTAGCCTACTCTTTATCCTTTTCCACACATTAAAAACCATATATTGATAATAAATACAATTAAACATTCTCTAAACATAGGAGAACCTTTGTTTCCTCTTTTTCATTTGACATCAATTTCAAAATTACTTCTAAATCCAAAACACATTTTCCCAATTTTCTTTCAAATTAAATATTCCTTTTCACTCCCTAATTGAAAAGTATTAAAAACAAGGGAAGTTTTCATCACCATTATTACAATTATAGGGAATCCTTGGAAATTTCAATTTCCCCTTCATCTATATACACAATTGTAAAGGGTGGTATTCTAAAACTAAAAATAATAATTTTAATAAATTAATCTAATCCCTATGCACTCATATAATATATATGTTCCCAATTAATTTCATGATAGAAGGGAGGAACCATAGTCTCTTAGAAATGTTCCATCAACTCATCCAATCTATGTCTACATGGGCTAGCACATTGCAGAAAACAAGAGATTCATGTTTAGAAAACAATTTTCCCACATAATTACTTCAATGTGGTACAGAAATTTGAATTTCTTCCTCAAGGGTTTGTTCAGTAAATTTTTATTAATTATTCATATACATCCACTCACTTGAGCATGCACATAAAGACATTTTATCTTTATACTTCTATTTTCCCATTTGGTATGATAATAAATACCCATTGATAATCATAATGAATATATGTTTAAATGAAGATGGTGGAATGATAATCAGATAGCATACATCATATTTTGAAGGGATTATCCATAATTCCATATTTAAAACAAATTTTAAATATCTTGAAGCTTCACCTCAACAGAATTTTATCCCTCATGTGATGTTATCCATGCATCTTCAACTTCATTTCCAAACATTAAATCATAGATATGAGGTATTTGGAAAAAGATAAACATACACTATTTCATTGATATGAGGAATATGGACAAGATTAATTTACCAACCCAGTTACTCTGTTCCTTGAAGGTTTAAATTATATAGACCACTTTATCTTCACCATTAATTTTATAAGTTTGTTCACTAATAATAAACATGGTTTTATTCTGTATTACAGCTTTCATTGTAGTTTTATTAGTCATATCAACTCTAGAAACTAGGGAATATTATTTTTTTGGTAATTACTCTATCTTTTTATCCTTTTCCAACTGATTTGGACACTTAATTAATCATTCAATTTACACATATTTAACAACATATTTGTGTGTACATTCCTTCTTGGAAGCATATTTATTATCTATAGGAGTCATTAGTGTTATATTATTAGTCTTCAATCGATTATTTTGACTGGCTAAAATAGTCTTGAATATTTTAGCACGATATCTACCCACATTTCATCTTACACATGAAACCTTTTTATCTTTTTATCCACATATTTTTTGTAATAGTTTCAACCTCTTCATCAGGGATATCCAGAAACTTAACAATTCATCTAAATGTTTTATTAATTGAAACCCTTTTGGATTTCATATTGGTCACTTATTAATTAAGTTTCATTGAAATATAGAAATGGTATATGATGTTGCCTCTCTTTCTATAGTAGCATCAATTTTTTCCAGTAGGGTTAACAACATGGTCAAAATTTTTAATTGAATTATATTGAGTGTCTTATTACACTACATTATTTACATATTTATCTCTCAAGGAAAACCTAATTTTCTTTTATTTATTCTCTTGTTGTTATGGAATTCTCTTATCATCGGTATAAGAGAATGAATGAGATGATAGATGCATGTATTCTTTATAGAAGTATAAATCATACTTATAATATTAAAATAAGTAATCAAGGTATTCAAATCCATTACTTGTGGAAGAATGATTCTTCATCTATAGAGTATTCTTATTTAGAAAATTTCTATTCCATTTGACAGATTTTCTCCCTCTTGTTTAATAGATTCTGTAACCTCTCTAGGTTGATATGTTGTTCCAATAAAAAATATTCCTCTTCCCAAATCTCCAGCAACATTAATATCTTCCAATTAATATATCTCTTCTCACTTTAGGTTCAGTCTATCCAAAATTCATGTCTTGATGCTTTTAGGATAGAACTTTAGTTGGTTGGGATCTATTTGGGATTAGAATTATTTGATTTTAATACATTCACCCTTTATGTTGTGTTGTAATTTTTTTAATTTTTAGTCCTCTAAATTTATAATGTTTTGGATTTAAAATCTTCACATTCAATTGAATAAATTTTAGAACGAAATTTTTTTTCAATATTATTGGATACACTCATATATTTAATTGATGTGTAGGTTTATCCATATGATATCTTGTTTTTTGAGCAACAATTAGTGTTATTATTGGACACATTAATGTATTTTTTTACTTTTTATGGTACAATTTTATTCTTAGAAAGTTGGTAATTTTCTAGATTTATATCTTTTAGATTTTTCAGTTTCACTTCAAAATAATGAAACTTAATGTTGAGAGAGGGAATCTAATTATCAATTGATCTTAATTGATATTAAAAATAATTATAAAAATATAAAACATTATCTCAATTCATTTTATTTTTCTATTTCATAAAACAATCCATCTCCTTTATCCTTTTTTTCTTGATTTCTAGTTGATAAGTTTTGGAATCAATTAACACTTTGTGTAGCTTTTTATGTGCATAGATCGCATCCTTAATAATATTTTCAAAACACATTTTTCACACATATAACTCTTTTAAATTTATCATTATGTTGAGAAAATATTACACTAGAAATGTAATAGTTTCTTCGGTAACGTTCAATAAATTATTTAAAGGGTCATTAAAGCTCATTTTCTTTGTCATTGCTTCTTTCATGATCTTAGCTTCCAACACCAGATTTGAATTTTAATCATGAATTCCCGTAATAAATCTTATTGTTTCTCCCAATAGTACACTCAAGAGGTGGTTTAATAGATTTCCTATAAAAAAATTCTAACTAATTAATTTATAATTCCCCAATTTGAAACAAAAATAGCATAGTTATCGAAAGGAGATTTTAATAAAAGATTCGAATGTTTGATGGATTTATCAAAGAGTGGTTACTTCTTAGTTAGAACAATAACTATTATTACTTTATCGTTTTAAATAAATATACTAAAAAAAATTCTAATATAAATACTATCTATGATTAACTATCAGATTGAAATAATTTTTTTGAAAACACAAATAGATAAAAAAAATTGAAAGATCACAGTGGAATTTATAACAAGAGGATTAGTCTCAAGAATAGTCTTAATCATCTCCACTTGGTAACCACCTTCCCTAAATAACATTATATAATTAATTTGTGATCCATACCTTATATTGGGGCAAACAATAGTATACAAACCTTTATATGTCAACAAGACCTCTACCACAGTTTTTGTGGGAGTGAAAAAATAAAACAAGCTAAGCAGGGACCTCTTCTACAGTTGTACGTGGGAGTGTAATGTGTACAAGGATAGTCTAGGAAGATATCTATATAACTTCATATTTTTCATAGGATATAATGCGTGTTTATAAAATATATATAAACACATTGGACCTAATGTAAAAATAGTGCACAAGGATAGAACAAATAGAGAGAATATAAGAAGAAGGTTTTATGTGATTGGAAATGAATCTTGTGACTCTTGGTAGTTATGTTAAAATGGGGATTGAGTTGACTTTCTAAAATAGACTCTAAAATATAGTGTTGTGAGAGCTTCCTTCTTCTGTTTCTAGTGAGGTATATATGTTCTTGATGAGCTCTTATCCTATATTTTTTGTCATTGTAAAAGGATCTTCAATTTTAGATCCCTGTAATTTATTTTTGTTTTCAATGTTATTAGTTCTTGTGTATATCTTAGTGGAAAAATATCTCCACTTATACCTCGCTTTTTGATCAGGAATTAGATGTATACGCTACAGCTGACAAGGAGCATGTTCTTGATCATTACTAGGTACCTCATACCTCTTACTGTAGTATGAAATCAATTTAAAAGTGTTCTACAAAAGAAATACAAAGTCATTAGTAAAATTAATAGTACTAAGTTTCACAAATATAACCATTAGAAATAAATTTTAATTTAAATGAAAAGGTAAGAATTGATGGTGTCTTTGAAAGGTGACTTCTAATGGTGTCTTAGGAATGGTGTGTTGAGTAATGAGGACTCGGGAATGGTAGGACATTCTAATGGTAGGTCGACTTGAGGGTGACTCATGAAATCAGTAGCTCATACATTGAGAATATTCTAAATTTTGGCAAGTTTCTTTTTCAGTATCTTGATGGGATGATGTCTCTTAATTTGTGAAAATTATGAGTTATGTTGTCGGTAGGTCGAAAAACAGTGTCTCGTCCTTTGTCATAATTCAGCATCTATGTTGAAGGTGATACAGCTGAAATTAATACATATCGATGGTAGGGTCCAAATCAATAGTAGCTCATACTTAACTGATTTAATTCCATCAATAGGTCTGCCTATCAGTAACTCAACCTTAAAGATGATAGTGTGTCCACCTTAATGGTGAATCATACTTGGACATATTTTTTCAACCTATATTAATGATTTAAAACACTATCACTACTGTAAAATGTATCTTTCCCAATGCTTTTATACCAACGGTTCAAATGAACGATTGGTAAAGGTGTGATTAGGGAAGATTTCCCAATGGATTGAAGAAACCGTTGGGAAAATGAATGTTGGGAAGCCTTTCCACAACGGTTTCTTTAAACCGTTGGGAAAAGAGTTGTCTTTCCCAATAGTTTGAATAAACCATTGGGAAAGTAGAGTATTTCCATTCATTCCCCAACTGTTTGATGAAACCGTTGGGAAAAAAATGGATTTTCCAACGGTTTTTAAAAACCATTGGGAAAATTCACCCCCAAATTCCTCTAAACTCTCCCCAACTCCCCTAGAACCTCCCAGACTACCCAGAATCAGATCCCCCGCCTCAGAAGCGGCCGGCCAGGTAAATCTTCTGTCTTCAAATCCCCTGTTCATGTTAGATTATTTTCGAATTCTTCTCATATTAGTGAAATATATCCTTTTATTCTCAACATTTATCCATTTATTTCATTATTTATCCAATTATCATGTAGTTTTTTCCTATTTCTAGAGATTTTTGAAAATTTTATGATTCATTATAATCCATTGATGAATTGTGTACTCGAATCACTACATCAATGTAAACAATATCCAATTAATGTTTTCATTAATCGTTTTTAGGGTTTTCATTAATGGTTACATTAAAGTTTTATTTCAATTAATGTTTTCATTAATGTTTTTCCTTAATGTTTTCATTAATTAAAGTTCTTTCTTGTGTTTATGAATTTTTTTTCTGTTTGATTTGGGTGTGTGGGGGCGTGTCTGAGGGGTGGGGGCTGTTCGGGGTGAGTGGCAGTTGTCCGAGGGGTGGGGGCTGTCCGGGGTGAGTGGAGGGCTGTCTGAGGGGTGGCGGGGGCTGTCCTGGGTGAGTGGGGGTGTTTGAGGGGTGGGGGGGGGGGGGTTGTCTGGGGTGATTGGGGGTTGTCTGAGGGGTGGCGGGGGGCTGTCTGAGGTGAGTGGGGGGGCTGTCCGAGTGGTGGGGGTTGTCCGAGGTGAGTGGGGGTTGTCAAAGGGGTGGGGGGATCTTCGGGGTGAGTGGAGGGTGTCCGAGGGGTGGGGGCTGTCCGGGGTGAGTGGGCTGGTGTTCGAGGGTTGGGGGGCTGTCCGAGGGTTGGGGGGCTCTTCGGGGTGAGTGTGGGGATGTATGAGGGTGGGGGTTGTCCGGGGTGAGTGGGGGGCTATCTGGGGTGAGTGGGGGCTGTCCGAGGTAAGTGTGTGTGGTGGACATTGATCTCCCTAGGAAGAATTTTTTAAATAAAAAATTCGTTAATGGAATTAAAACATTATCATGAGGACATTTATTTTTAAAACATAATCTAAGACAATCGATTCATTTTAGAGAAGTACACCTTAGGTATCGAAATAAAAATAAATTGATATAAAACTTTTGATAATGGAGTAAAATTGAAAATTGGGATCCAATGAGGAATATTTGAGATATTATACATAATTTCCAAGAGTAAATCCATTTCTAAATATCCAATAAGTTATTTTTCAAAATTTTCACACATTAATTTTTGGTAAAAATGGAAAAACATTTATAAAGGTTCTAATATATAAAAATGAATCCATTTGTGGATGCATCTTAACCAGCAATGTCTAGCTCATCTTCCTCTTCCATGATCATTGATGTGCACGTCATGTCTTCATCTGACCTCGTAAGACGGGTGACTCAACATCTGGCTGATGTCGGGCACCAAATTCTCTTACTTCCGCATCAGATACACGGGCCGCTATGCTCCTGAAGTGATCGATCCCACTAAGCATCCTCGTGAACTTAATGACATGTCCACCAGTTCTTGTCAGAGGAAAAAGAATTCTGAACTGATGGAGCAAGATGATTAACCAATTTCCATCTGTCTGACTGAAGATGTAAAACATAGCGCTTCCTGGGATGCAACCCATGTTCTAGAGTTTCATCATTTTTCTTTTTTAACATTGTTTTAGGAAATAAGCATGGCATGTATGCAATAATTGTTTAGCTTCTTCTAATTTGTATGTGCACTTGTCATTATTCTTCATGTCTGCTTCTATTTTGTTTGATCCTTGGTGTTATTTTTTATTATATGATGTGGGTATGTCCCCCAGGCAGCCCCCCGGATAGCCCCCCCCCCCCCAGACAGCCCCCCGGACAGCCCCCCACCCTCTTCCCTAGACCCCGAACAGCCCCTGGACAGCCCCCCACCCTCCTCCTTGGTCCCCGGATAGCTCCCCCCACCCCCCCCCCCCCCTCGAACCGCCCCCCGGAGATCCCCCCAAACACCCCCGGACAGCCCCCCCCCCAGATAGCCCCTCAAACACCCCCCGCCTCAATCTGAGGCGCGTTGTGGACGGTACCATTCAAAATGTCTCTCTTTTGTTCAAAATGACATTAATTTTAAGTGAAAACACCAACTAGCATGCAAGAAAACTGACTAAACGCATTCCGAATCTGTTGAAACTTTAGGAAAACGATCCATGGGACATATGTGATGTGTACGAGTCGACCCTGCCTCAGTATAAGGTGCAGTGTGGCCGGCACCACCAAAATTGTCACTATTTTGTTTAAAATTGACAATATTTTACGTACATACGCCAAACCGATCAAACAGTTTCTTATTGTGTTGATACTTTTGCACAATGATCCATGACACATATGTGATGTGTATGAGTCAACCTTGCCTCAATCTGAGGACCGTAGTGGCGTAAATCACTCAAAGTGCCTCTGTTATGTTAAAAATGGACTTAATTTTAAGTGAAATCAACAACTGGCATACAAAAAATAGACCAAACACATTAAGAATCTATGGAAACTTAAGGAAAATGTTCCATGGGTCAAATGTGACATGTACGAGTCTACTCCACCTCAATCCGAGGCGTGGTGTGGCCGGGACCACTCAAAATGCCTCTCTTTTGTTCAAAATAGACTTATTTTTAAGTGAAAACACTAACTGACATACAGGAAACTAACCAAACGCCTTCAGATTGTGTTGAAACTTTAGGAAAATGATCCATCCGTCATATGTGAGGTGTTAGAGTAAACCCTACCTCAATCCGAGGTGCGGTGTGGCCGGAAACACCCAAACTGTCCCTCTTTTATTTAAAATGGACAATATTTTACGTACATATGCCAAACCGATCAAAAGGTTTCCGATTGAGTTGATAATTTTTCACAATGATCCATGACTCATCTGCGATGTGTACAAGTCAACCTCGCCTCAATATGAGGCCCGGTGTGGCCGACACCACCCAAAGTGCCTCAGTTTTGTTAAAAATGGACTTAATTTTAAGTGAAATCAACAACTGACATATGGAAAACCGACCAAACGCATTCATATTCGGTTGAAACTTAAGTACAATGATCCATGCGTCAAATGTGATGTGTATGAGTCAACTCCACATCAACCTGAGGCACGTTGTGGCCAGGACCACTCAATCTGCATCACTTTTGTTCAAAATGGACTTATTTTTAAGTGAAAACACCAACTAACATACAGGAAACTGGCAAAACGCATTCATATTGTGTTGACACATTAGGAAAACGATCCATGGGTCATTTTTGGTGTGTACAAGTCAACCCCGCCTCAATCCGAGGTGCGGTGTGGCCGGCACCACCCAAACTATCCCTCATTTGTTTAAAATTGAAAATATTTTACGTACATACTCCAAATCGATCAAACTGATTCTGATTGTGTTTACACTCTTTAAAAATGATCCATGACTCATATGTGACGTGTAAAAGTCAACTTCATCTCAATCCGAGACCCATTGTGGCCGAAACCACTCAAAGTGCCTCTGTTTTGTTAAAAATGGACTTAATTTTAAGTGAAATCAACAACTGACATACAGAAAACTGACCAAACGCATTCGGATTCTGTTGAAACTTAAAGAAAACGATATATGGGTCAAAGTTGACGTGTACGAGTAAACTCCACCTCAATCTGAGCCCCTTTGAGGCTGACACCACTCAAAGTGCCTCTGTTTTGTTAAAAATGGACTTAATTTTAAGTGAAATCAACTACTGACATACAAAAAACCATAAAAACGCATTCGGATTCTATTGAACCGTAAGTACAATGATCCATGGGTCAAATGTGAAGTGTATGAGTCTACTCCACCTCAATCCAAGGCACGGTGTGGCCGGGACCATTCAAAGTGCCTCTATTTTGTTCAAAATAGACTTATTTTTAGTTGAAAACACCAACTGACATACGGGAAACTGACCAAACGCCTTCATATTGTGTTGACACATTAGTAAAACTATCCATGTGTCATATGTGACATGTAAGAGTCAACCCCTGCTCAATCCGAGGATCCGTGTGGCCAGTACCACCCAAACTGTCCCTCTTTTGTTTAAAATGGACAACATTTTATGTACATACGCCAAACCATTCAAAAGGTTTCTGATTGTGTTGATACTTTTTCAAAATGATCCATGACTCATATGGGATGTGTAAGAGTCAACCCCGCCTCAATCTGAGGCCCGTTGTGGCCGACACCACTCAAAGTTCCTCTATTTTGTTAAAAATGGACTTAATTTTAAGTGAAATCAACAATTGACATACCGAAAACTGACCAAACACATTCATATTCTATTGAAACTTAAGGAAAATGATCCATGGGTCAATTGTGACGTGTACGAGTCAACTCCGCCTCAATCCGAGGCGCGGTGTGGCTAGGACAACTCAAACTGCGTCACTTTTGTTCAAAATGGACTTATTTTTAAGTGAAAACACCAACCGTCATACAGGAAACTGACCAAACGCATACGGATTGTGTTGAAACTTTAGGAAAGCGATCCATGGGTTATATGTGATGTGTATGAGAAAATACCGCCTCAATACGAGATGCGGTGTGGCCGGCAGCACCCAAACTGTCCCTCATTTGTTTAAAATAGTCAATATTTTACGTACATACGCCAAACCGATCAAATGGATTATGATTGTGTTGATACTTGTTAAAAATGATCCATGACTCTTATGTGACGTGTACGAGTCCACTCTGTCTCAATATGAGGCCCAGTGTGGCCGAAACCACTCGAAGTACCTCTATTTTGTTAAAAATGGACTTAATTTTAATTGAAATCAAAAATTGACATACAGCAAACCGACCAAATGCATTCGGATTTGGTTAAAACACAATGAAAATGATCTACGAGTCAAATTTGATGTTTACGAGTCAAATCTGCCTCAATATGAGGCCCGTTGTGGCCGAAACCACTTAAAGTGCCTCTGTTTTGTTAAAAATGGACTTAATTTTATGTGAAATCAACAACAGACATACGGCAAACCGAACAAACGCATTCGGATTCTATTGAAACATAATGACAATAATACATGGGTCAAATGTGACATGTACGAGTCTACTCCACCTCAATATGAGGTGAGGTGTGGCTGGGACCACTCAAATTCCTATCTTTTGTTCAAAATGGACTTATTTTTAAGTGAAAACACCAACTGACATACGGGAAACCAACCAAATGCATTCGGACTATTTTGACACTTTAGGACAATGATCCATGTGTCTATTGTTATGTGTACAAGTTCGAGTCAACCTTGCCTCAATTCGAGTTACGGTGTGGCCCCCGCCACTCTAAGTGTCTCACTTTTATTTGAATTGGAAACCATTTTAAGTGAAAATAACAAATGACATACGGAAAACTGACCAAACGCATTCAAATTCCGTTGAAACATTAGTACAATGATACATGGCTCTATTTTTATGTTTACGAGTCAACCTCGCCTCAATCCGAGGGGCGGTGTGGCAGGTATCACTCTTAGTGTCTATCTTTTTTTTTTAAATAGACATAATTTTAAGTACATATTGAAAACCGACCAAACGGATTCTGATTTTGTCGACACTTTAGCACAATGATCAACGGGTCGTATATGGCATGTATGAGTCAACCTCGCCTCAATTCAAGTCATGTTGTGGTCATCACCACTCAAAGTGTATCTCTTTTTTTAAATGAACAAGATTTTAAGTGAAAATAACAAATAGCATACGGAAAACCGACCAAATGCATTCGGATTCTGTTGAAACTTTAGGACAACGATCAATGGGACTATTGTGACGTGTACGAGTGAACAACTCAAAGTGGCTCACTTTTGTATATGTATATTTATAATTACGTATGTTTATATTCTAAATTAATTATGTATGTTTATATTTTTTTTTGTATGTATATTTATAGTTACGTTATGAATTATGTATGTGTTTGTCATCAAATTATGCACCATATGTTAAATTTGTATAAATTAAAATGAATTATGATTTAATTCTTGATGTGTACCAAATTATGAACCAAATTATTGCAGGACACCTCCACCTCTACCTACTATGTAGGCACCTCCACCTCTGCCTGCTGTACAAATTGCAGGGATGCTGTGCAATTTTCATAGCATAGGGTATGCCAACAGTTTGAAATCGTTGACATAGGTCTTGTAGGAAGCTTTTTACTAATTGTTCTATTTGAACCATTGGTACAAAGCTTTCCCAATGGTTGTATAACCACTGGGAAATCCCACCTCCTTTTTTTCAAACGGTTTAGCACAACCGTTGGTAAAACCTTTCCAAATGGTTTTATGAGAACCATTGGGAAAGGTTAACTTTCCTACCCCTACTCCAACGGTTCTATGTAAATCGTTGGGAAAATCTTTTCCCAACGGCTTACTTGCCTACAGTTTGCTGAACTGTTGGTATAAATTATACCAATGGTTCAGTAGCCTTTACCAAGGGTTCTTAACTGTTGGTAAAATCCATGTTTCCGGTAGTGTATCATAATAGATTAATCTTATATGTAAACATAATTAAACATCATTAAGAACAATTTATCTTCATTTATCTTATTGATGTGTGATTTTTGATCATTAAAACTATAGGAGGGCAACAATCTCTCCCTTTTTAATGGTCATAAATGATATAATTAAATTTTTATTTAGAATAATCAATATCAAAAAGACAATTATTCAACTTAACACAACATAAAAATTATGAGAGATTAAATTTTAATATAAAAAAATCAAAATAAATATCATTCTTGATCTCATTCTCAAATTAGATTACATACTCATTATCACCCTTTAGCGATTATGAAAAAAGGGAACAAACATATTAGATGATAAAGAATAAAGATCAAGGGAAGGAAAATAAAATTGATGAAAAGAGAGAATATATTTTAGGAAAAAAAGATAGTTCATTGATGGAGAACAAGTTAGAAATACAACCCTATCAAGACACAATCCAAAATCAATTCATATCCATGGATAGATCCAAGAAATCTTTTCCCATAAAAATAGAAGTAGATGGGGGAATAGTAGATGCAGAAGGGGATGAATTATATAACTGATGAATGGGAACTCCAAAAGGTACAGTAGTTGTATGACTCAGAGGAGAAGAGGTAGGGTCTATCAGTTCTCGATAGATGATAGGCCTTATAAGAATAAGATCTTGAGCTGGAGACATGGGAAATTTCATTGGCCCGGAAATTTCAAGGAATTTTTTTTAAATTTCATTGGAATTTTGCGAGTCTATAGATTATGATGACACTCGATTCTGAGGCCTGGTGTGCCCAGAATCAATTTCCAAAGTTTAGCTCAGGTATGTTCAGTGAACGAACGAGCGAGTTTTTATATCTTTTGAATCAGTGCCTAGAATTGAAATCTGAGGGCACCAATGAACTCACAGCATATGTATTCACTTAAGGGGACCTTCACCGGAGTTGTGTTTTATGTGGGCCAAAAGTTAATAATTGGGGAATTAGTTTAAAATAAATAAAATTGGTGCGTAAAATTTTATTTATATCTGAGGTAGTTATATTCTACAAAGGGGTGTTAAGGGTGGGACCTGTAACCATCTAACTACCCAAGTGTGGATGTTTGAGAATTGGGGACACACGTGCCCCAACATTTCATTTTCCCCTAAACTTCTTAAACCCACTTCATTAAATTGGAAACACCCTTTTAATTTCCAAACTCTTCAACTCCCTCACTCCATTAATTCATGACAGCCCCTTTAATTTATGAGGACATTTCCTCTACCTGTCCCACTCTTAACTCCTGCCAACATACCTTAATTAATTAATGGAACCCCTTCTTTTAATTAATTATGTTTTTGAATGTTTGAATTTTAAATGTCTTGTGTTAATAAAATAATTAGGGTAGCTTATTATTTTATTTTAAGAGGGCTTTCATTGTGTTAAGGGGGGAGGGAGCTCTTGAGAGAATATTTTCTTCCCCGATGAAGAATGGTGACTTCTTCAATGTTGAACGTCGGTTCCACATAGAACAACAATGCGCCAACCATTCTCTTCTCCGTGAAAAGTGAGGAGACGCCGCTTCCTCCTCGGATGCACTCCGACGTCGCCTACGAATCCTTTCCCCGTGACGTCGTCTTCCATGACGCCCGATGTGCAATGACAATTATTGATGTAGGGGTTATGTTCAATTTTAATGGATTAAAATTGTTCCTCGATTAGTCATTGTATTTATTCGATTGTCTTAGCCTATTGATATCGCCTAACGCAGAGGGCGCTGGAAGAACGAACACGGCCCGACGATCCTCTGCTAGAACTTGATCTTTTTAGAATCGATGATTGGAGGCAGAATGCAGACGAGACCGGCGACGTAATGGCCGCCGACGCGCACGCATAGAAAAGTCATGGCCAAGCAGGCCGTGATGGAGGAAACACGACACCGTCGCACCATTATGGGGATGTGGATCCATGAGCAGCATAGGTTGCGGAGGAGGAAGTCGTCGTCGTCATGCCGGCTGTGCAGCGAGAACCATGACCTGATTTGCAGGCCGCTTCGGCAGAAGAACCGGCCGGCCGGGAGGAGCAAAGTCGCCGCGCCAAGAGGGCACCGTGCTGGAAGACACGCAGCCCACCTGTGCGGGCCGCTTGCGCTAGAAGGCTTGATGGCCTAGTCGGCCTATTTGGGAGGGGGCGCCGCTTGGCGCCGCCAGTTCGGACAGCCGGGGGGGGGGGTCGTGCCCCTCTCAGACCGCTCGATAGAATGGTTGAGCCAGCCATGCTGGGTGCCCCGCCAGGCCGCACGCACAGCCGGGCCATGCCCCTCGAGCCCAGCCGCGAGACTCACGGGGCCGATCCGACCCCTTTTCCAGATCGGACCCGCCAAAACCGAGTAGACCTGACCAGTCAGCCCATCGGGCCTAACAGATCGGGCCCTTTTTCACTTAAACGTTAATTATGTAAAGATCGTGCATCTAATCGACGCGTTGTCTGCCGCACTAGGACCCTTGCGATGAGGCGGTACTTTTGAGTTACTCTTAGTGATATTTGGATGACTTCAGAAAAAATGGCCGGATTGGTTCGAACCCAAAACCAACCGGGCCCTCAGAGCAGAAACGCTTATAACATATAGACCGGACATCTAATTAACGTGTCGTCGACTACGTTGGATACCACATGATGAGACGGTTATTTTGGAATACTCCATTTGAGGTTTGGACACAGTTGGAGTATGATCGGGTTGGTTTTAGCTTAAAAACCAACCGGCCCCCTGGAACGGAAAAACCAATAACTCATAGACCAGATGTTAGTTTTACGAATCGTCAGTGGTGTTAGTAATCTCGTTGAGAAACGGGTCTTTTGAGTATACCACATGGGTGTTTGGGGTACAGTTGAGATACAGTCGGGTTGGTTCATACACAAAACCAACTGGGCCCCTTGGACAAAAAGGCTAATAACACACAGACCGGGCGTCCGATTTACACGCCGTCTATTGCATTAAGATCCCAATGGAATTAAGGATATTTTTGATACTTCTTCATGGGACTTCAATAACTTATAGTGTCGACTAGTGGCTCATGGAGCCTATCCTCTCAGAAACGAGCATGCAGAGTATGGTGACCTTGTAGTTGGATGAGACCTGACGACTGCTTCTCTGATTCGATTCAGAGTGACTTGAATAGCCCAATGGGGAGCACTACTATGTTGGGGTGGTAGACCAATGGAAGAGGAGCGCTACATTGTGAGGTGGCAGACCCGCGGTACTCGACAGGAGGAGTACCTCTTTAGGATATGAGGGGGAGCACTACTGTGTGAGGTGGCAGACCCATGGAGGGGGAGCACTGCTTTGTGAGGTGTCCGACCCACGGTACATGACAGGAGGAGTACCTCAGCAGTCTATGATTAGTGAGTGGCACCTCAGAGTTTTGACATAACTACTGTGCTTGACATAGGAGGAGTTCTCCTGCAGCCGTGTTTTCTTCGTCGTGAATAAAAATCCCAGTTTAAGTTGAGCCAATGACCTTTGTGTTTACCTTATGATTGAGATGGTTTATTTGAAAACTTAGTTATATGTATTGGAATATACATAGGTAAAGTTTATCTATTGAGATCATTCATTGTGGTTTATCCTTGTTGGATTTAGTGAGACATTGAGGGTCTCGGGGTCCCTACTGAGTATCGTTATACTCACCCCTGCATGGGCTATGTCCGCACCTCGTTTTGTTGGATACAGATGACGAACAGTGCTGACCGAGGCAGAGTGTACGAGGACTATATGTTACTCAGATGTGGATACTCGGAATGATGGCACATGGAGCAGACTTATTAACGCCGAGTGCTGAGGAGGACATTTGTACCTACCCTTCAGGTAGGAACCCGATGGACGATCTGGGAGCTGCTTCCATCTTCCAGTTTTTTGTCTTTCAGTTGTACTTTCTTTTAGTTGTAGCTTTACCTTTCTATTGGGCTTGTATTACAACCCCTTTTTACTTTCAACACACTTGTTATACTGATTTACATAGTGTTTTCTTCCATTTGTTCTCTGGTTTTGTGTGTTTAGGTTTCATAAAGGCAATGCCTTCTCTGTTTATCGGGATTTACGCCTTTAGTGCTAGTCTCTATACCCTGGCTATGGAAGGTGGGCTTGGGGTAGTCACAGCATGGGCCCCGAGGATAGGTCGTGAAAAATAAGTAACCAAGGAGTCAGTTCTACTGTAGAACATAGGACTCTGATATTTTTTTATGTGAATCAATAGTTTTAAGGTTACTAAGTGTGGTTTTTAGTTCACGGAGTCTAGTGTTGGTGAGGGTGGATGACATATCCATACACTAGGACCTTAACTTCTGATTTCTGACTCAGTTCACAAAACCACTAATTGCGTGTGTGTTTTCATAAGTTTCTTTTAAATCATCTCAAACAAGGTCATCTCACCAGGTACAGTTTTTTGACCGTGTCTCATCTGTTTCATTCAGGATGCCTTCACTCAGTCTTTTAGCGTGGGTACTGAGTGGAGAGAACGATGATAGTCCACCGAGTTGTGAGGCCTTAGTATAGGGCCCTCTCCAAGTTGACACACAAGAAGTGAGTGCAGGCCTCTTGAGTGCGTTGCATGAGTTCTAGTGACAGAGGCCTCCAAGGTTTCTAGGCGAGTCATATTTTTAGATGGCTGGGCACTAACTGGAGTTTGTAGCATGAGATTTCTACGCAGCTGGGACACCCGCTGACTTGATGGTGTACCAAGCTATTAGTCTCTTTCAGGGAGCAGCTGAGAGGTGGTGGAGCCAATTTCTCCAGTTTTGTGATGAGATGACCTTAACCTGGGTTGACTTTGAGAGTTTTTCACGGTGGAGATTATACCAGCGACTCTAACTCTGAGAGTGCTCTGGAGCTGCTGCCATTTCCGTAGGTTTTCCATTAGTAGCCTTGTCATCTTTAGGAAGTAGACAGATGATTCATGGGTCCAAGAGGACCAGACCTACAGGTGGTCGACCGCATGACTCAGGATCGGTAGTGCGGGGCACCCTGGGTGGAGTTAGAGCCAGTCATACCAGGAACGCATAGTGTTTCTCCTGTGGCGGGCTTGGTCACATGGAACGTGACTATCTGAATCCTCACACAGTTGATCCACAGGAATTTGAGGAGCCATAGAGACAGAATCAGTGCGAGATCTTGAGCAATAGCTAAGCGGTGGACAAGGAAGTGGATCTCCGGAAGCAGGTGGACATGAGTGAGACTAGTTCCAGGCATGGAGGCCTTTGTTCTTGGTGCTTCAAGTTTCCATGTTGTTGTAGTCTAAGGTTTTTATGTGTATTTGTACTTTGAGATGCAGTAATAAAAGACACTTATCATTGTGACGTTTACTTTTCTGTCTTTTTTGTTTGGTTGATACTAAGAGTTTCCGGTTAAAACTATTGACTTAACCCTCACATGCAAGACTCCCACTGGAGGAGACCTAGTAACTATACACTGATGTTGATAGTGTGACTCAATACTTGGAGGTGATAGTAATGTTTGGATCTCTTAGTAGTAGCTTCGAGGCCTTATGACGTCATTAAAGACATGAATTGTACCATCCATGTCAGAATTGACTGTATTAGGCAAAGAACGTGGTTCATCCCAGGGATGAGACCAAATTTCTCTTTTCAGTAGAGGATAAATCTCAGCAACTATTTTGTAGAACATAGATGAATAAGGGTGAAGATGAGTTCTCAATTTTCTAGTCTCACCCATTGTTCGTTGAGCGAACTGTTTACGGTTATCTCCAACTCAATAGTCTCAGGTGTATCTTCTCTCAGAAGGACATGAACCTGAGACATCGGTGATGACTTTAATTCCTCCAAGACTATGACTTTGAGATAGTTTATATTCTTGGGGAGGGGAATTTTGTAGAAGATTATCTTAGTAAGAGATCAGGAATTCAGCTGTTTGGAGTGGCGAGATAGTAGCATTCCGCGTCTCAGATATCCTTTGTGGATAGTGATAGAGTCTGCACGTGTAGAACCAGAGATGGTTCAAGATATGATGGAGGAGGTGAAGATCATCCAGGAGCGGATAAAGACTACACATAGCAGATATAAGTCCTATGCTGATAGTATATGATACCACTGAACTTTGAGGGTGATGACCACGTCTTCTTACGGATCTCACCATGACGGGGTCTACAGAGATTTGGCCGAGGTAGCAAGTTATCTCCACGTTTCATCAGGCCTTTCCACCTTAGATGCACCGGGTGAATGAAGTCATTCACGTATCTCAGATGAGGACATGTGTGCATGACCTATATGTCATCATCGACCATAGAGAGTTGGACATTGATGATGGGGAGACATTCACGGGGTTCTAGTAGAGGTTGAGGATCGATAGGAACGGGTCCTACGAGGACAGTCAATTCCTCTGGTGCGCTTTCTATGACAACATGGGAACCTCTAGGAGAGCACATAAGAGCGGGAGACTCATATGTGTTCTCGGTACCTCCTTTAGTTTCACAAGTTTGTGTTGTATCTTTACGGGGACGTATATCCCTGAGGTGGGAGCATTATAAAGCCCCGAAAATTTCAAGGGAATTTTTTTCTTAAATTTCTTAGGAATTTTTCGAGTCTGTAGCTTCTAACGGAACTCAATTCTGATGCCTGCTGTGCCCAAAATCAATTTTTGAAGTTTAGCTCGGGTAAGTTCAGTGAACGAACGAGCGGGATTTTCTATCATTTGAACCGGTGCTCAAAATTGAAATATGAGGGAACCGATGAACTCACAGCGCTGGTATTCGCTTAAGGGGACCTTCAGCATAGTTGCGTTTTATGCGGGTCGAAAGTTAATAATTGGGGAATTAGCTTAAAATAAATAAAATTTGTGTGTACAATTTTATTTATATCTGAGGTAGTTATATTCTACAAAGGGGAGTTAAGGGTGGGACATGAAACCACCTAACTACCCAAGTGTGGATGTTTGAGAGGTGGGGCCCACATGAGCCCCAACCTTTCAATTTCCCCTAAACTCCTTAAACCCCCTTCGTTAAATTTGAAACACCCCTTTAACTGCCAAACTCTTCACCTCCCTCACTCCATTATTCATGACAAACCCTTTAATTTATGAGGAGCATTCCTCTCCCTCTCCCTCTGTTAACTCTTGCCAACATACCTTAATTAATTAATGGAACCTATTCTTCTAATTAATTAAGTGTTTGAGTGTTTGAATTTTAAATGGATTGAGTTAATAAAATAATGAGGGTAGCTTATTATTATACTTTGCGAAGGATTTCGTTGTGTTAAGGGGGGAGAGAGCTCTTGAGAGAATATTTTCTTCTATGATGAAGAACAGTGACTTCTGCAACGAAGAACGCTGGTTCCATGAAGAACGACAACGCGCCAACCATTATCTTCTCTGTGACAAGTGAGAAGACACCATTTCCTCCTCGGACTCAATCTGACGTCGCCTACGAATCCTTTCCCCGTGACACCGTCTTCCATGACGCCCGACGTGCGATGACAATTATCAAGGTAGGGGTTATGTTCAATTTTATTGGATTAAAATTGTCCCTTGATTCATCATTGTATTTCTTCAATTATCTCGGCCTATTTCTATCGATTAACATGGAGGGTGCGGGCTGAACGAACACGGCCCGACAACCCTTTGCTTGAACATGATCTTTTTAGAATCGACGATCAGAGGCGGAACATGGAAGAGACTGGTGGCGGAAAGGCCACCGACGCACACGCTATGAAAAGCTGCGGCCAAGCGGGCTGTAGAGGAGGAAGCTAGCGTCGTCGCACCGACTGGGCAATGGGAACCTTGACCCACATTGCGGGACGCTTCGGCGGATGGACCGGCCATCCCGTCGGCTGGCCGGGTAGAGCAAAGCTGCGGCGCCATGGGGGCGCCATGCTGGAAGACCCGCGGCCCCATCGTACGGGCCGCTTGCGCCAGAAGGCCGGCAGGTTTGGGAGGGTGGCAACGCTTGGCGCCGCCGGTTCGGACAACCGGGGGTGGCCCTTGGACCGCTCCACCAGCTGGTCGAGCTAGCCCGACGACACACCCTGCCGGACCGCGCCCAGCTGGGCCGCGCATAGCTGAGCCGCGCCAGGCCGGGTCGGGCGGCGCCTCGCCGGGCTGGGCCACGCCCTGCCGGGACGGACCGCACCCCTCGGGCCAGGCCGCACGACTCACAGGGCCAGTTTGACCCCTTTTCTGGGTCGGACCCACCAAAACCGAGTCAACCCAACCCGTCAGCCCATCGGGCCTAACAGACCGGACCCTTTTTCACTTAAATGTGAATTACATAAAGACCGTGCGTCCGATGGACGTGATGTCTGTGGAACTAGGACCCTTGTGACAAGCCGGTCCTTTTGCATTACTCTTAGTGAGTTTGGGACAACTTCGGAAAAAATGGCCAGGTTGGTTCGGACCCGAAACCAACCGGGCCCTCAAAGCAGAAATGCTTATAACTTAAGGACTGAACGTCCGATTGATGTGATGTCGACTACGTTGGATTCCACTTGATGATAAGGTTATTTTAGCATACTCTATTTGAGGTCTGGACGCAGTTGGAGTACGGTCGGGTTGGTTTTAGCTTAAAAACCAACCTAGCCCCTGGAACGGAAAAACCATTAACTCTCAGACCGGACGTCCGTTTGAAAAACTGTCAGTGGGGTTGGTAATATCGTTGATAAACTGTTCCTTTGAGTATAACCCATAAGAGTTTAGGGTACAGTTGAGATACGGTCGTGTTGGTTTGTACACGAAATCAACCGGCCCCCCGGGACAAAAAGGCTAATAACTCACAGACCGGGCATCCGATTGACGTGCCGTTTATTGCGTTGAGGTCCCTATGGCATGAAGGATCATTGTGATACTTCTTCGTGGGACTTCATGAAACTTGGATTGTTGACCAGTGGATCATGGAGTAGATCCTCCCTGAAGTGAGTATGTAGAGTACGGTGACCTTATAGTTGGATGAGACCTGATGACTGCTTCTTCGATTCGATTCTGAGTGACTTGAATAGCCCAGTGGGTTGAACTACTGTGTTGCGGTGGTAGACCCATGGTAGAGGAGAACTACTTTGTGAGGTGGAAGACCCGAGGTACTCGACAGGAGGAGTACCTCTGTAGGCTATGAGGGGGAGCACTACTGTGTGAGGTGAAAGACCCATTGTGGGGGAGAACTACATTGTGAGGTGGCCGACCCACTTTACTCGACAGGAGGATTACCTCAGCAGTCTAAGGTTAGTTAGTGGCACCTCAGAGTCATGACAGGACTATTGTGCTCGATTGAGGAGGAGTTATCCAGCAGCCATGTTTTCATCGTCGTGAATAAAAATCATGGTTTGAGCTGTGTCAATGACCTTTGTGTTTACCTCATGATTGAGATGGGTTACATGATAACTTAGGTATATGTATGGGAATTTACCTAAGTTAAGGTTATATATTGAGATCTTTCATTGTGTTTTATCTTTTTTGGATTTAGTAAGACTTTGAGGGTCTCGAGGTCCCTACTGAGTATCGTTATACTCACCCCTACACGGGCTATTCCTGCACCTCATTGTGTTGGATGCAAACGATGAGCAACGCTGACCAAGGCAGAGTGTACGAGGACTGGACGGTGCCCGGAGGTGGATACTCGGTGTGACGGCACACAGAGTGGACTGATTGATGCGAAGTGCTGAGGAGGGCATCTGTACCTACCCTTCAGGGAGGTACCCGGAGGACAATCCTGGAGCTGCTTCTATCATCGATTTGTTTGTCTTTCAGTTGTACTTTCTTTCAGTTGTAGCTGTACATTTTTGTTGGGCTTGTATTCCGGCCCCATTGAACTTTCATCACACTTGTTATACTGCTTTAAAAAGTGTTTTCTTCTGCTTGTTCCTTGGTTGTGTGTGATTACATTTCATAAAGTAAATGCCTTCCCTTTTTATTGGGATTTACGCCTTTGGTGCTAGTCACCATCCCCTGACCTATGGAAGGTGGTATTGGGGTAGTCACAGAAGGGGCCCTGAGGACGGGTCATGATAGAAATGATTAAAAAGTTACCTGAAGAAGAGCTAAGGGGTTTCTAGTGATAGAGACTCTAAACTAGGGATCAACTAACTGGTAGATTGAAATTGAAGGAAAATTCTCAGTTAATAATCGAATGGGAAAGGCCTCTAGTTCTAAAATAGTAGTACTATAAGAATGAGATTAGTGATCTAAATGGTTGATAAAATCCATTATTATTTGCACAACATTTTCCATTGCATTGGTAAAATCATCTTTATTCTCTATGAACATATAAAGTGTAGAAGCATGCTCCTTGAGTTGTCTGACCTGTTCCTTGAAGGCTTGGGTGAAAGGGGGTAGCCTCAAATTCTCATCCATGTAATTGGAATGACTATCAAACTAATGATTGGAATAAATCCATTTTAATTATAAATCTACTTTCTTTGTAATATCTTCTTGAGCGGTAGTTTCACCTTTTATGTATAACGTGACCATGTCATGCACATGATCACTGTTCTATTTTATTTTTCTGAAGCTCTACTAATTGGATCCCATCATAGTTTTCAGTTCTTCTAAGATCAATTATCTGATCATATCACCCTTAGAAGGCTAAGTAGGAGTATCATAGGTTGAGTAATCATTTACTGCATCTTTGACAAGTGATCCTAAAATAGCCAAATCAAGATTTGGAGGTGGTTGAGTATCATCATAATAAGACTAAGAAGTGGTATCTCCAAGTATTTTCACTACATTTTCCAAATACTATCAATACATAGTTGTTAATAAGAAAATAGATGTAATGAGAGAATCCAATTAATCACCCAACCATTTGTTCTCTTTTATTACTTATTGAAGCTCAAAAACCCTCTAAGTATGAATCTAAGAGAGAACTCTCTCTGCAAACATAGAATCAACTATTTCACTAATATGAAACACTATTGTTGGTTGAGGTTGGAGGATACCACTAACAAAAGAGCACAATTTTTCCTTAAAAACAATGAGGTCATTATGAACCACATAATATATAGGCACAGGTGCAACCGGAGGAGCAGGAGTAACTGATGAAACTATTCCAACTTGAAATATCTAAGAATTATTCACATCTTAAAACAGGGATCACTTATGATCATATTCCTAAACATCTGAATCTGGATGGTATAATTTGAGAGTGAAATATCCATGGTAATTATCTCATTCAACCACTACTATCATATCAAAAGGAGTAGGGGTGTCAACACTGACTCTTTTAGATTGTTCCTCCCCTCAACATGTGCTTTCTTCCAAGCATAAATGTTTTTCATTTGGGAAATGTAACTTCTTACTCAACTCACTCTACAACCTCTTGTGGTTCTAAAAATGCTTCCTTCCCCACTGAACTGGTTTCATCTAGATGGACACACTCTGCCTCATGACCTACATTAGTAGTAGGATGATCGGTGTCAGTACTATATTCACTATTTATTTCTTCTTTCTCCTCGTTACCATTATCTTCTTCTTCCACTTCTTCACCATATGGTTCCTCCACTTCTTATTCATATTTCTTGTATGCATTTTATTCTTCTTATGCATTACTCTCTTCTTCCTCTTAATCAATTCCACTTCCACTATCATATTGAACATTCACATATTCTTCTGTTTTATCATCATCATGATCTATGATATATTATTTTATATGAAGAATTTTTGGAGTGGTAGGAGAGCTATATGTAATTATTTATGTGCTTTTTAAAATATCAAGATCACTCATATTATCTACTGGTGATTCTTTTCCTTTATCTACCTCATCTTAATTCTCCTCCTCATCTAAATACTCCTCAACTTCATCCGGTCCTAGAAAAGGTTCAACCATATCTTTTTTTCTTATTTGATGTTGAATAGGATTGAACTTTTAATAGAGTTTCTCATTATATTCCACCCACCGTATCTTTTACGTATTATAGTTTATCTTTATCCTTTTTTATATATATTTAGTGATGAAAAATCCAACACAATCTATTAGAGTTTCTTCACTTTCTTTCACCACTCCTTTTAATTTTATCATGGAATAAATCATCTTTTATTAAAAAAGAGTTTGATTTTGAGTGAGGATCAATCATATCACTCATATAAACCATAAGATATATACAGAAGTTGATCGTGTGCCCTTATTTTATCAGATATAGAAGATAAAAATGTTGATTTTTTACAGAAGTATAGACCCATTTACTTAGAAAAAATTGATGCTGAATAAACTTAAATAGTAATCGATATTCACCATCCAATTCAATTTTTATTGGTGTTACAGTGATTCGTTCACTTAACAACTTAGTTAGGGCTATTTTATAACTGAATATATCACTTATAGGAGGTGCACTGTATTTATAATCATAAAAATATACCGTTATGAGGTAAATTTAGACACTCATCCCACTACTTAGAATAAAAATAATACATTTTTTCATCTATTCTCAACTTAATCTAGAACTCATCTATCCCCTCAAGATTAAACTCTACGTACAAATAAAACTCATGAAATAACATCAATTAAATATGCCTCTTGTTTTTTGACAAACACTCCAACTAACCTTGTTCTTTTAATACTTATAACATGATATACATATGTGATAATAACTAATCCTCATGCACTTCATTTTTGAAATAAACTATTTTGTTGGCAAGATCAAGGATGACAGGTTTGGGCTTAGGATATCTTGTGTCACCCTTTTTCTTCTTCAACGGATGAGACTTGTCAAGATATGTATTATCCAAGCACTTCACTCACTCCATTTTGAGGGTTTTAGTATAAAGGAAGTACGAAATAGAGGTTCAAGAGAGAAAGGTTTGGTTTAGAGAGTAGGGTAAGTGAGAAATGACTTGGATCAATTTAATTTTTATCATTTGGGATTTTAAACTAATAAATCACAAATATGGTATAAAATAAAACGAAAATAAATAAAATATAAAATTTAATTTGGAGGTAGTATAATGAAAATGTAAAGAATGGAAAGACACAATGGTGAGTGTTATCAGTGGGTCACAATGGTTAGTCATCAACTTTGTGTCTCAATGGTGAGTATTCAATGGTGAGTCATAATGGTGAGTCATCAACAGTGAGTCACAACAGTGATTTATCAACCAGTGTGTCATCAAAGGTGAGTCACTCAATATTATATCACTCAAAATTGATCATACCTATATCATATTTGATGTAATACATTCTCTCAGAATTTAATAAATTAGTAAAAATATCGACAATTTAATGTTTGGTACCAATGAATTCAAGAGTTGTATCACATTTTTTATAATAAACTCTCAAAAAGTGTTGTCTTACATCAATATGCTATATTCTTGAATGAGAAACTGGATTCATAGAAATTTTAATAGAACTTTTGTTGTCATAGTTTATATGGACATGTCTAAATTGACATCCATAGTCAATTAAAGTTTTCTTCATCCATAAAATTTGAGAGAAACAACTACCAACATATATGTATTCAGCTGTAGTAGTAGATAATGCAATAGAATTTTGTTTCTTACTACACCATGAAACTTGATACTTGTTCATAATGTGACATGTCCTTGATGGGACTTTTCTATCTAACTTCAAACCACTAAAGTCAGCATCCTAATAACTAACTAAGTCAAATGGTTTTCCTCTAGGGTAGAATAGTCCTAAGTAAATAGTATATTTGAGGTATTTGAAAATTCTTTTAACAACAAGAAGATGTGAATCTTTATAATTCTCTTTAAAATGAGCACACATACATACAATAAACATCATATCATGTCTTCTAGTAGTTATTTAAAGAAGACTTCCAATGATACCTCTATAATTGGTTTGATCCTTTGATTTTCCATTTTCATCAAGATTCAATTTACAGGTGGTAGTCATATAATTATCACTACTTTTAGTGCTATCCAAGAGAAAATGTTTTCAAATATCTTTTGTATATTTAATTTTATTTAAAATAATACCTTCTTTATTTATAAAAATCTAAAATCAATGAAAAAAATTGATTTCACCAATTAAACTCATTTCAAACTCATTATTCATCATTTTTGAAAAGTAAATGGATAATTAATTTTATGAATATCCAAAAATAATGTTATAAACATATATTTGAAAAACAAAAACATCTTTAGAAATTATTTTTATGAAAAGTTTAGAATCGTCTATTCCTTTAGAAAAAAAGATTTATAAATAAAAAAGTGTTGAACCTGTCATGCGAAGCTCTTGGATCTTGTTTTAAACGGTACAAATATTTTGTTAATTTGAAAACATTATTTGAAAAATGAGGATATGTAAAACAATGGGGTTGTTAAAAATAACACCCTGAACATTAAAACCATTCAGGAATGAACTTTTAACATGAATTTGATAAAGTTTGAAATTCATATGTGTGGTATAATCTAGAAGTATTCAAATGGATTCAAGTTAGGCCACATGTGAAAAGGTTTCTTCATATCCTATTCCTTCTTCTTTATTATAACCTTATGAAACTAGATTGTCTCTGTAGTTCCAGCTACATCCACTTTGTTTCTAAAAACACACATAGTTCCTATTGTCAAGGTGTATTTATGTCTATCAAAAAGTATACATAATTTTTTTTCTTTCAAACTGGTTTAATTCTTCTTGAATATCCATCATCTAGAATTCATCAATGATTGTATCATTTATTTTCTTAGGTTATAGCTCTGAAAAAAAGTCTTGATGTTCAACCTAGTTTCATAAAGAAGCTCTTGTTTGTGTACCTTTTTCTATGTCTCAAATAACATCATCTGAAGGATGATTTTTGAGAGTTCTAACAGGTCTAGAGAAAGAAGGTCTAGTCACTTCAGGTTTATCTATAGGTTTGGTTACCCTTTGGTCGGAGTTTTGGTATTATCCAGAACTGGTGGATTTTTCTTCTTTAGAAACAGTATCAGAAGATTTTGGACTTAAGTCTAAATTCGATAGATTATCCTAAATATTTTCTAAGTCTTTTTTGGGTTCATGTGAATCTATTTCATCAAATTTTACATGCATAGATTCTTCTACACATTTTTTTCTTTAATTAAATACTCTATATTATTTACTAGATATAGAATAACCCAGGAAAATTATATCATCACTCATGAAGGAATTTTTATCAATATTATCTTTTTTATTGATAATAAAGACTTTTCAACCAAAAACATTGAAGTAATTAACATTAGGTTTTCTATTATTCAACATTTCATAGGGCGTTTTCTTTAGGATCGCACTAATTAAAAATATATTGATTATATAAAAAGCTATATTTACAGATTCTTGCCAAAAATAAATAGGTAAATCATATTCATTAATCATTGTTCATGCTATCTCTTGTAAGGTACTATTTCTCCTTTATACAAATCCATTCTACTAGGGTGTCCTAAAATCATATAAGTTATATCTATCTCCATTTTGTGAGAAAAAAGACTCAAATTCTTGATTTTCAAACTCAAATCCATGGTCACTTCATAAGGTTTTGATTCTAATTCCACTAATTTTTTCTATTGATATTGCATACTTGATGACGTAAGAATAACCCTCACTTTTGTGACTAAAAATATGATTCTTGTATAAATAGAAATAACAACTACTAGAAAATAGACAGAGTGCATCCCATTTAAATTTGAAACGCTAGAGGTTACAAAAAAATCCATCTGAACCAACTCAATAGGTTTAGAAGTTGAAACTTTTTTCTTTTGTTTGAAAGATATTTTATATTGTTTTTGTTTTTGAAAATTATTACAGAATTTATCATTTGGAAACTCTATTTTAGGTAGATCCTTGAACAATTCTTTTCTAGTAATTTTTCAAAGAGATTGAATATTAGAATGACCAAGTCTCCTATTATAGATCCAAGACTCTTTATGAATGACACATAAGAAAGAAACATTCTGAGAAACTAAAGAATCCATATTTATAGTGTAAAAATTTTCATTTCTAAAAGTAGTAAAGACTAAATCATTATTATAATTGAAAACACTACAAGAATAATTTTATAATTTTACATGAAAACCGTCATCACATAACTATGAAATTCTAAGTAGATTGTACTTTTTACCATCAATAAAAAGAAATTTTGAAATTACAATTGAATTGATGTTACTAATTTGGCCATGGCCAATACTTTTTCCTTTGGCATTATCCCCAAAGGTGTCATGACTACCATAAATCATTATGAGGTTATTGAAACTAGAATACTCCTCTTTCATGTTTCTTGAACACCCACTTTCCATGTATCATAGGTTCTTATAGGAATGCTTCAAACTACATTCTTATAAATAGTTTAAACAAGAAAATACATTTGTACCTAAATTTTCATGGGTTTGGTAATATTAGTAAATAAGTACTTAGGAACCCACATTTTCTTTTTTGGGTTCCTTCAAGTTGTTTGTAATATTTTATAAAAATAAACTCTATTAGGTATAGAAGAACTACAAGCAGTAAATAATTTTTTAGTGCTGGAACTTACAGAAAATTTTTCAGTTTTGGGCCTAAAATAGAATTTTCTAGATTTTGATATAAAATTACTTTGAAAAAAAATTTGTTGACCAGGTTGATAAACAAAGGTAGTATAATAATTAGGAGAAACTTTTTTCCATGAATTTTAGTTAAGATATTTTTACCATTTGTAAATTTCTCTAGATATTTCTTCAATTTCTAATTAGAAAGTTCAAGTTCATTATTATTATTGAAAAGTTGATCATTTCATTCCATTTCTATAGTGAGTTCTAATTTAAAAGTAATAGAAATAGAATTTTTTTTCTTGACATATTTTTATTTATCTTTTATTTCATTAAAATTATCCTCAAGAATTTTATAGTATTCAAACATTTTTTTATTTGTCATATTTTTAAAATTTTTATATTTGGATTCATCTCTATAATAATAATGATTCTATGTAAGATATACTAGGGTTACCTCAGATTCATTTTTCATAAAACACAAATTGGATTTGTCATCCTTTTCACATGAGATTATTCAGATTCACTGGAACTTTCCACAAAGGCACGTTAGGTATCCTTCAAAGACATCTTGTAATTTCTATCCTTATCCTCATATTTATTCTTATCATTTAGTTTTGTATAGTTATCCTTTACATGTCCTTTTATTTTTTATTCATAACAGATTATCTTAGTTTTATTTTCATTTCTTTTCCAATCCTTTTTCTAGTTACATTTATTTTCAGATTTTCCTTTGTAAGTATGATTTCTAATGAACTTCTTCTTCTTCAATAATTTATTAAATCTCCTAGATATTTGATCCATTTCCTCATCACTATCACTTTATGTATATTTATTTATAGAACTTTCAGCATGAACTTTAATTTTTTCCTTTTATTTGGATGAATTGGTTTTGATAGCCATTGACTTTATTTTAAGTTAATCATATTCTTCCCTATTAACCATTAAGTTTTCCTCATACATCATAAGCATACCTATAAGTTCCTCGATTGGAAACTTACAAATATAGCATGATTATATTGTTGATAATGAGGTTATTCTCTATCTTTTTGGTAAACATCTTAGTATCCTCCAGATTTTATCTTTCACATCAACTATCTTTCCAAGAGTACTCACTGTATTTAAAATCTCATTGAACCTGAGATACATGTCTTAAATTGGTTTCTTATGATTCATATTGAAGTTATCATATTTAATTGAATATATGTTAAGCCTCATTTCTATAATATTAGTAGTTCCATTATGTGAAACAACTAGAGTACCCAATATTTCACAGGTTGTTTTACATGCATAAATCTTATTGAATTATTAATCACCTTGAATATAATATGAGGCATTCATAGATTTGAAATTATTATTATAGGATACCTTTATTGCATCATTCCAAGTATTTCTAATATAATTAGGGATCGTATATTCATATACAACTGAAGACCATATTTCAAAACACATGCTTTCTAAATTCATTTTCATTTTAATTTTCCATTAAGCATATTTTCATCCATTGAAATTGAGAGGTTTGGTGGTAGAAACACCACATTATCTATTATCCATTCAAAACAAATATCAATGAACTATAACTTTTTAACTGATAGAAATTTTTAGAACTTTAAAATAGAAGTAAAATCATAGTACAAAGGATTTTTTAAAAATATTTTAGCCATTATAGTACCAAATATTTTTCCCAATAAGACACTCGGAAGGGGTTTAATTGAGTTCCTATAAAAATTTTGGTCTAAAAAAATAATTTAAAAGTACCCCAATATGAAACAAAAATATCCCAGTTAACCAAAGAAGTAGTTTATAAACTATTTGAATGTTTGAAGGATTTCTCAAAGAGTGATTAGTTCTTAGTTTAAATAATTTTAATAATTACATTATCTTTGGAAATTAGTCTAATAAATAAAATTGTAATATAAACACTATCTAATATTAAATATCAAAGTAAAATAAATTTTTATGAAAACAAAAACAGAGAAAAAAAATTTAAAAGATCGTAGAGGAATTTAAAACCAGTGGTTCGGTCTCAAGTAGAGACTTATTCCTCTCCACTTTGTGATCACCTGCCACCAAAAACGTATATATAAATAAACTTTGATCCACACCATGGATCAGGGTAAACATCATTATACATGAATTTATAGGTCAACAAGACTTCTACAATAGTTTTCATGGGAGTGGGAAAATAACACAGGCCATGTAGGGACCTCTTCCACTGTTGTTTGTGGGAGTGTAAAGTGTAAAATGATACATTGTGAATATAACAATATATCTTCCAGTTTGGCATAGTAGTTAGTGTATGTTTATAAAATAGATATAACACACTAATTATAATGTTAAAATAGTACACAAGAAGATTTAAAATAGAGCAAATAAAGTTAGAAGGATTTGTCTAAATGGTAATATAGCTTGCGATTCTTGGTAGTTATGCTGAAATGAATCTTCATTTAACTTTCTAAAATAAATAGAAAAACATAGCATCATGATAACTTCAATCTCCTCTTTTTAGTGAGGTATAAATGTGATCAATGATTTATTCTTGTCTTTTTGTGTCACTAAAAAACATTCTTTAGTTTTAGTTCTCAGTAATATATTTGTGTTTTCATAACTAGGAGATCTTGGGTATATCTCATTCGCATAAGCTCTCCATGTCTACCCATATTTTTTATAAGGAATTGGATTTACACACTATTGATAACAAGGAGAATGTTATTGACCTTTTCTAGGTACCTCGTACCTCATACTGTAGTCTGAAATCAATTTAAAAGTTGTCTGCAAAAGAATGACAAATTCATTAGTATAATTAATAGTACTACATTTCAAAAATATAAACATTAGAAATAAATTTTAATTTAAATGAAAAAGGAATAATTGATGGTATCTTTGAAGTGTGACTTTGAATGATGTCTCAAGAATGGTTTGTTGAGTAGTGGTGACTCAGGAATGATCGTTTTTTCTGATGGTAGGTCGACTTGACGGTGGATCATTCTATTGGTAGCTCATACATTCAAAAGATTGTGAATTTCAATAAGTTTTTTTTGTAGCTTGATGTGACGATGTCTCTTTGTAAAGATTATGATATAACATATCAATAGGATGAACAATGGTGTCTCATCCTTTGTTAGAATTCAGAATATGTGTTAATGGTGAGATAGTTGATAGTGAGACTTATCAAGGGTCGGTCCATATCAATGCTAGCTCGTACTTAACTGATTTTATTCCATCAATGAGTCTTTTATTGATAAATCAATATTAACGGTGATAGTGAGTCCACCTTAATTGTGAATCATATGTGACCAAATTTTTCCAACATTTATTAAGGATGTAAAACACTAATAGATTCGATTAGTCTTATATGTAAACATAATTAAACATGAGTAAGCATAATTTAACATTATTTAAATTAATGAAGTATGATTTGTGAGCATTAAAACTAGATGATGCCAACACTGACATTATAAGTTACCACTTAATGAGAATATTCATAAAATAATAGTTAAAATCAAGTTATAGATATTTACTACATTCAATGCACCCACTATTTTAGCTTGATCTACATTCATTGGAGTGACAATATTCAACAGATTTAACTAATAACTACTCATCATTTAGATTACCTATATCTAATGGTGTATCTTCTTCATTCTTTGATATTTTATCATCTTCCTTTCCAATTACTTATACATATTTTTAGTTTATGGAAGATACATCCGAATTGGTCTTGATAGATATAGAAGTATATTCTTCTATCTGAGGTACTTCAAAACTCTCTTTAAAGATTATTAAAAATCTTCACATCACATATGTAAATTTAAAAAAACAGAAAATATTTTTAGTACATTAATAGATATATTAATAATAAAATTTAAACGAATTAGATAGTATTTTCAACTAATAAGGAACCTATGCTCTTCTACCAATTATAAGTCTCACTATATCTATATAGAGAAACCTAGGAGGGGGTGGATTAGGTGTTGTTGAATTCCTCTAGTAATATACAATTTTTATTTAAAACATCTAAACCACATTTGGTTTTTAACATCTAATATTGGATAAAAAATATAGATACCTTTATTATTTATCTTAAAATACACCTATATGAAACCAGATAACGTAGTAAAGATAATTCATGTTTTTTTACACTACTTGGTTATAATGTGAGCCTACTCCATGCTACATCCAGTTATTATCTGGATCCATATATTTTATATTATGAATGTGTTTTCCAATAACACTAAATGTATCATATTTTTATTGTAACCCACTCTATCAGTAAATTACACAATTGAGGTAGTTCTCAATATTACACATGTGAACCAAGCAGCATCCCACAACTTCTCATTAAGTTTTCATCACACCAACTATTTTGTTTAGAACATCCTCATCTTGAAGTATATTACCAAGTTTTCTTGGTATGAATCTTCACAAAATATGATGATCTCCATCCTGAAACCTCATATTATTTAACATACATAATTTTATATTAATTTTTTCATCTTTTCGTATATACACAACACTACTTACAGTTCATACAAAATTATTCCACAGTTTATAATCACTAAAATATTCTTCCATCACACTCAAAACTAAAATCCTAAGAATATAATTTAATAAAAACACTTATCTATCTTGTTTAAAGAACCAATTAAACATTCTTTTTCCTTGACTATATCATAATATCAATAAAAGTCATCACACTCAACTTCTTTTTTCCACTTTGATTACTGGTCGATTCTTAACTCACACTATCTGGGAACATTATATTCTTACTTTATAAATCATGAATATGCTTCATCTCATTATTATCCTTTAATAATGATATATGATTCTCTAAAATACTCATATTTACTTATTTATATTTATTTGATATATTCTTATTCTCTCTTAGTCAACTCTATAACACACCGACCATCAGCAATTACTCATCTTATATTTTTATCTTATCAATCTAGATTTTATCACTATTATATGTATATTCATTGAATGAATTATTTCATTTTAAATATACAGAAATGAAATAAAAATAATAAACTTTTACATCCACTCATAATTTAACATTATTAAAATACCTTTTTTAATTACCATGATATCATTTTCACTTATCAATAAAGTATCCCACTGGAAATTTATTTTCATGATTTTCAAAATAAGTAAAAAGGATACACTTTGTAATTTTAAATCTTATTTATCTTATCAAAATAATCCTTCTCGTTCATTTAGAGTTGGAATGAGATCCATATTTATAAAAATTATCTTGCATTAGCACCATTAATATATTTTCAAAGTGATCTATAAAATATAGTGAGAAAAAAAATTAGATCTACTTTATTCAACATGACTTCATACCATGAAGAAATTTATATATTCCAATTGAATATATTCACACCAATTTCAAATCAACATTATTCTTGTATTCCCATGTATGAATCAACGATTCATTATGATTTTTAAACATAGAGATAACATATTTGATAGTGTATTATTTTTCCTTATATTTTAGTATTTTGTGTGTTTGTCAATTTCCCCTCATTTAATAATAAAGGTAATTATTTGAATTCCATCATGATTTAAAATAATTTTCAAGAGTTTCAACTTGAATATATCTACTTTATTATTGAGAACCTAATAATATCATGTCAAAACATTTGATTTTATAATAATTATTTAATACTTTGATCTTAGTCTCCCATATCTAGAGGATTAGAATATTGTACATATGTCATTACTTTATAAATATTACTAATGTATTGAATACGAATAAACAACTATAGAATCATCAAATATCAACATTATTCATAATATTATAATTCTATAAATCTCAATTTTTTGATACGTAAAATATATTATAAAACACATAAGATATTCTCCATTACCATAGAATATCATTCAACAACAGAAATACTATACATGGAAAACATCTTATATGTGGTCCTAAAATATGTTACATGTTATCCAAATTTCTTATGAGTGAAAACAATATCTTCTGTATATGATAATTAACATAAAAATAGGGGAGATATATTTTGTTCAGCCATAATTAAATACATGAAAACATGATATCATCTGTATCTCAATGATTCTTATGTGTGTCTTAAATATATTATTGTTGATTCAAATTTATTTCATGGATGAATTATCTTATAAGTTGGTTAAAACCTATTATGTGTATAAAAAATTTATTATGCATGACTAAAACATATTACATGTAAGACAAATTTCTTTTCAATTTGATGCATTCATGTCATGGGGTGATCAATAAAATTATTTGTAAACTAGAATTAAAATATGTATTAGTAGGACTCAGTTTCTCTCTAGATATGATCATGTCTTTTGGGTGTTAAAAAAATTAGCAAGTTCAATTTTTTAAAAAATATTGGAAGAAAATGGTTAGTTTTATTAACAATTTAAATATTGGTGGTATAGCCTTGTATCATTACCTTGATATTCTATTAAATTATTATTCAATTTTTATTTATTCATCATGTAATCAATTTATATTTCATTGATTTCGATTATCATGCCGTCGGGGTTTGGATAGAGAAATATAATGATCAATGTATCCCTTATAATTCCCTAGCCTAGGGATTAGATATCTCTAGCCACCATAACATTATGCCATTTATTTCTATTTCATGCATTAATTATGTTCTAGTGGCTTATGTGTGCAATCTCAATGATGATAAGAAGAAATAAAAGGCTTAAAATCAAATAAATATATAATAAGTAAAACCACTAAGACCCATAGAGGAATTAATATAAAAATGGATTAGTCATAATTCATTACCATGAGGGATGAGGGGGGTCTACTTGGAATGACTAAAAATATATTACTGTACGATTATCATATTTATTACAAAGATAAATGAAAAGGAAAATGAAAAATAGGGTGATTATTGGGTGATGGTTGGATACAACCTCTTAGACATAGTGATCATGATCCAACCCTCTTTTTTTAAGGGATAAGGAAACATTGTGGAATTTAAATAAGAATTATCATGGTTTATTGATGCATGTCAAAAAACCTTGAGAGTTCCATATATTTAGTAATTTTCATATATTTTCATAACCATGATAGACTTCATACTTTTGGGATGATCAACACATGTCTAGAATCTCGAGATGTGATGATTTTTCTACACAATATGAATCTTCCCTAAATAGTCACTTCTCTCCCCATGATCAATATTGGAATATATTTTTGGTGTATACATTAACTACTCAACACTTTAGTGGATCCTAGAAGTGTCACATGTAGTGTTTCACATGCTTATCTTGTGGATTTAAATATTTCTCCTTGGATAAAATTGAATAGACTTAGGGATTCAGTTTTTGGTCTTGAATCTGGACAACAGAAAATTCAATCAATTTCCCCAATGTTTTCATCATACTATATTTTTGTTTCAATATCATGATACATCAAGATTCCATATAAATCAAATAATCCCATCATCATCTATATAATTCAAACTATTTTGAATAGTTGTCATCTCAATCTAAAGAATAGTGATTTTTTAGCTATCTCAATTATATATGGATTTCACGATTTCCAAGAATCTATTAATTTAGTAGTGATTTTATCTTATCAAATAGTGTGATTAGATAAAAATAATTGTGTGTACTTCTTGTTCAAATGTTTCATTATATCCCTCTTAATCTTGATCCATTGACCATATCTAGAGGACAGGTGTATGAAATAAATAAGAGAAGAAGGTTGGGTCTATAGATAATGACTTAAAATGAAAAAATTATTATATATTGATCCTAAATCCTATGAATGGATATTATCTCTTCACTTCATGGTTCTGGTGGCATAAAGTGGAAATATCCTTTGAGGTATTGTGGAATTGAAAATCAATAGAGTTGGAATGAATAAGAAGATCTCAATAACTGAATACCTAGCTAGATCTCATATTCAGAAGATGCAGGTCATTGGTCTAATAAATAACAACCATGGATCCCTTAGAAAGGAGTTTCACCTTCATCATACCAAACAAAGTCATTCAGGATTGGCGGTGTCCTAAATGTGGCGCGGTCGATTCGGTTGATCAACTGTGAGAAGGGTTTTGTTTGATTTTCCCTATTTTTTATATGGTTGTTCTAACCTTATCCAATTTTTTATAATTTACATTTTTATTGTGGATGATGTAATATATAAGGGACATTTGTTTATAATAGGGAATGATATCTCTCCTTTGTTACATCTATGGTTGCAGTAGATGAATTTTCTTTCATATAGTTATTTGTCTTATAAAAAATTTCACATTATTATTTTTCATAGATCAACCATTTATCCATCAGTTGAATAATTGACCACTAGAATATTTCTCTCATGATTGATTGCATTTGTGGAAGCTCCCTCTTAGTTCATGGATTTACTATAAGAAGGGGTTTCAAATTCAATCCATTTATTTTTTATATTATGAATATTGATCACCTGTATGAATAGAAATTTTGGTCAATTTAAATTTTCCCCATGGTTGATCAATTATTTATACAATATTGATAGACTGTAGAGTAAAAACATGTTTTAAATGTGAATTATTAAATTCAAAAAAAAACAAAATTAGTTCTATATTTCTTACATTAATCAATAATGTTCTATATAAATCAATTTCAAAATTAATTTAATTCTATAAAGTATTTTCTAGGAACTATAAATTAACAATATTAATGATATTGAACTATAGGTATTTAGAATGATTAACAAATTTTTTTTTCAAATTTTATGCTCACATATCTCACCCACCACTAAAATATTTCACTCATGATAAATTTTAACATTAAAATTCAATTTATTCAAAAAGTAAAACACATAAATTCATCCTATATAAATTTGAACATACAAGCTAGAGAAGGAAGAAAATAAAATGATTTATCTATTATTAAAAATATCATTCCTTATTTTTGAATCAATCCACTCCCTCATAATAATTCAGTAAAGGAACCATGTATAAGTGTGGATTGAATGAGATTTGACTGGAATGAAATTTGTTTAAAAGAAACATCCATTTTTTCACACTTTCTTATGTTTTCTTAAACAAATATTCAATATTAAACTTTATTGATACAACTCAAATGAATTTGTTATTAGTAAATGGTCTACATTATGGGTTAAAAATTCACCTCACCTAAATAAACTCATTTCTTAATTATGCACATAATCATTATTTTTCATTTTTCCAAGTCATGTATGTGGAGAGAACTGTGAAAAAGAAATTATTGAAATTTTTATAGAGGGATAATCACACATAAAACGTCTTTAACTCAAATATTCATTATGGGTTCCCCATTTTCCATTTTAATTTTTGGTTCAAAGGACTTATAATATTTTTATTTGAGTTGTATCTCTAAGAATTTCTTTCTCATAAAATACAATTTACCTCAAATTAATTTAAAATATCCTATTCAACTCATGTTATAATTATGATTCCATGGAAATATTTTCACTAACATTTAATTTCATAGTCCCAAAAACAAAATTATATGAAAATGGTGACCAATTTAACTCTATGATAATTTTTTTACTATTTCTAAACCATTGAATTCCTCTAATTCTAGCATGAAATTTATAAAATAGTTTGAGTATAATTTTAGTTCAAGAAAGGTAGAAACATAAAAACTAAAAACAATATCAAAATATATTTACAATATTTATAAATTGAATAAAAAATTACATAAACATATAAAAGATAAAAAATATATATTTACATCATATGATTACATTTTCCCTATCTTTTGAACATAGTAAAAAACTACTTTCAATTGATTTATATCTTTAATTTTTTTGAATAAAAAATGTTTAAAAAACAACTAGACCAAAATTATGGAAAGAGACATCTTGACATAGATCTATCTATCACTAGTAGGGAAGAGTGCGGTCTCATCATTAGGTACTTTAAAATAATAATCCTAGTATATATTCAATAGAAGGATATTAACCTTAAATAGATGTTTTGAACCTTCTACTTCAATATTTACTTCACCAAAAGGAAATGTATTACTTACTGTATAAGGTCCAATCTATTTGGAATGAAGCTTCATAGGGGAGAGCTGCATCCATTAAGACAACAAAACACTTTTTCTCTAATTTTGGAATTTAATTTATAGACATTTTTTACTAATAATAATAAATTTTCTCTTTGTACAGTAGTGAGTTCCATTATTACTCTCATCTTACCTCTTTAATATCCATTATTTGTGGCTTCCTCTATTGTAAATCCTTTCCAAACTCTAGGTTCACTATTTTAAAATCCCACTATGATTTGTGTTGCATCTCAATAAGAAAGTTACCGAGTTTACCATAAATATTTTTTAGGTTGAAATACCTTCTAGGGTTTTCTATGTAGTTCTATATGTGCTTGGTGAATATTTTAATTTCTTACTCCAGTCAATTAGGTAGGGATGAACTATTTTCTCCACAATTCTTTTGACATCTATATTGGATACCTCAGAAAATTCATTCATCTCTGGGTGGTGAGTATTAGAGTTTTTATGGTGTGCTCCATATTTCATCCATAGTAACTCTATTTTCTTATTATATAAGTGGGTTTATTGGTTATTTATTACATGCTGAGGTATTTTAAAGTAACATAAAAATTGATTTCAGAAACTCAATCATATTTTTTGAATTATCAGATTGCTTGGATTTTTTTATCAATCTACATTAAAACATAGACACTTCTAACAAAATGTAGGAAAATAAAAATTACACATGAAATGGGCCAATGAATTTAATTTTGTATACATAAAATATCTTATAGAAAATGACTTTTTTTGCATCTTGTGTCTTTTTGAAATTGGATAAGTTAACAACAATTTATGATTTTTTTTAAAAAAATCCTATGATTTTTTAGAAATTTAGGAAAAATGAATTTTATCTTACAAACTTTTTCTAGTGTTTCATAGATGTCCAAAATGGTCTCTATGTGAAAGTTTATGAGAAAATTAAAAAATAGAGTTCATTTCCTTTTCATGAATTTACTTTCTTGCAACATGGGAATAATACATTTTTTATAAATAAGGATCTTCATAGACATCTTATTTTTATTTAGAATTCTATTTAATAGTTTGATGTATAGAAAATAAGGATGGTACCTTTTTGTGACCAGGAAAATCATTATGTCACCATACTATAGAATTGTGGTGTGGTTTTATAGTTTCTCATTAGGTAATGAACCATCCATATTGGTCTTAGGATTTTGTTCTACCTTTTTTGTTTGAGGTAGCTAAATCATTTGGTATTTCACCATGTTATCATATCCCTTCTTTTCCTTAATTTATATGTCAAACTCTTGCTGTAGAAGTATTAATAATACTAGTATAGTCTTTTGATCATATTTATTGACCAAATATCTCAAAGATTCATGATTTGATTATTTTTTAAAGGTTGGGGTTGAAGCTTCATTTTATAATTAAAGAAAAGACCTATTTTTTATCTGGGTATAGGGAGATCCATTACATAGCCTGAAGGCCCAAGGCCATGTGGACTGTAAACAAGGCTTGAAATCCCATTTTATGGCCCAAAGGGTCTTTCAGTGAATATTAGTACTACAGTACCTAGGATTCTACAATACCTCCACCACTATAGTTCTTGCTATAGTGCCTCCACTGCTACAATGTCACCAGTGATACAGTTCTACCAATGCTATAGTATTACTACAGTGCCCTACTACAGTACCTAGAATTTATCCCATATCCGGATTTGATTCTAGGTCTTTTGGATTCCAAGAAGGATCCTTTACCACTTGGGTACAGGCTCATTGGAAAGATTTTTGATTTGAATAAATAGTTTTTTACTCCATAAAAGATAAGAATGAAATTTTTTCTAAAGATACAACAATAGAAAAAAAGTCATTTTCTACTATTGTGTAGTTAATCTAGATAGTGTGTTGGGTCTTTGAAGTGTAGGATATCACTTGTGGAAGTCTATAAATATTTTGGGAAAGCACAACCCCTATATATCGATTACAGTAATCATATAGAATATTTATGGGGTATCTCTAGTCTTTTTCATAGATTATGGGGAAGTGGTCAAAATCCCTTGCAATCTAAAGAAGGATGTTTTTCATGAATCTTAAAAAAATTATTTCCTTCTTTACCATGTTTCTTTGGGGTAATAAACTTCTTAAAGACCCTAGTGAACCTTATATAAAAAACAAAACTTCCTAGAAATGATATAATGTGTCTTTCAATGGTATATTATGTCATAGTGTAATTGAAATCAACTTTGGCTTTGTTAACTTTAATTTATCCTTCAAAAATTATATCACACAAAATATTTCATTTTTATACCATAAAACATCACTTTTCAAAATATAAAACAATGTTTTCATAATCATTATTTTTAAAAAAACATTTTCACTATCCAGACAACATTTAACACAAGTCCTATATATAGTGAGGTCATCTAGAAAAAAATCAAGGAAGTTCCCAATAATGTTTGAGAAGATACTTACCATACCACACTAAAAGGTACCTGGGGCATTTCAAACAACAAAATTCATTCCTTATTAATAAAACATATTGATAGTACATTTGAAGGTGGACATGTCTTGGTCCTTATGAGCTACAGGATCCTAAAAATACCCATAAAATATGTTAAGGAAACAATAATGGACCTTCCTAGCTAGTATATCTAACATATGGTCAACAAAGGGTATGGGGAAGTGCTCCTTTCTAGTTGTATAGTTCAATCTCTTATATTCTATGAAAAATCCCTCGTTATTATGAATACTATAAGAATTAACTCATTATTTTAATTTTTCACAATTGGGTATTAGATTATCATTTGAAAAAATTTGGATGGGGATCAATAATTACGATTTTAAGATACGCCAGATAATTCCACCTCCTAAAATCCTTTCTACATATTTGTTTACAACTTCTAGGAAGGTGATGTTGATCCCCCTTTGGGTTTTCCATTCTAGTTTAGATATATTTTCATGAAAACATCTATACATCATAGTAGTAGTGATAATCCCTAGGATGTATACCAATGTCCATCCTATTAACCTACAATTATGTTTCATAATTTTTAGTATTTGGTGTTCTTAGGTTGGCTCTAAGTCACTTTATATTCTAATTCAAATTTTCACATTTTATTTTAAAAAACGTATTTTATGTGGGATGATATAAAAATAAATTATAATTCATGGGGGTTTTCAAGATATGTTTCTAGACCAGTGTTCTCTATATTGTAAACATTGACATATAATGTTGAGATATTCGTATAATATTTCATTAACTCATAAAAATAACTTTCAACAATTTCATTATGTTTTTTAATTCCAAAAACAGTCACAAGATTAAGTAAATTTTCAAAAACATATTTATAAAGAAGTTTGGGAAATTCCAAAGCCTCTCCAAGTATAATTGATTCATCACACATTTTAATTCCCTCCATTTAATAATAATGTAATTTGCAATGTTTTATTTTAAAAACAAAATTCCCTTCATGTGCATGTTTCATTGAGTTAAGAATATTAAAATCCACTATTACCTAACCAAAATTCATTAAAATTGTTTGTTTATTATAATTTATTATGGTTTTAGAAGACTTTAGTAATGGTCTTATCTGGATGATAGGAGAGCGATCTTTACCTTTTTACTCTTCCATGTTGAGAATGTAGATGTTATCTATGAATGGGTAACCATTTACACTTGGAAAAACAACATTAAAAAAACTATATGGTAAGATGTTTCTTGGTTGCGGAGTTTCCCAACCACCCAGGTGGGTTTGAGTTCTACCATTTTTAAATAAGAATAAATTAAATAAGGAATTTCATTAATTGAGGCTCCCATATCACACAACACATGGGAAAAATTAAGCTTATGAATTGTGCATGGGATAACGAATGTACCAGATCATGGAATTTTTGGGGGATTTTATGGTTAATAAGGGAAGAAACATTATTACATAATATTAAATCATCATTTTATTACAATATTCTTTTATCTATGTAAATTAATTAATTTTTATTACCTTGGAATTTGGTGGATGGATTCATGGAGGGTAATGTCATTCTATACTTTCTTGAATACTTCTAGAATATTTTATAGTGGGGATTCTTCATTATTTTTTTTGGGGATTGAATCCATTCTATGAAGGGATGTTTTGGTCGATTTGGATCCTCCATATTGGATTTTCTCTTGTCTTTTTTTATGGTTCCTTGACAACTCCCTCCTCAGGTTCTCTCTATTGGATAGTTTCATCTAGTACATTTTGTTGTTCAGCTTCATATTTGATCTCTAAGGGTGATTCTTGACTATTTTAAAAACTCTTTTCCACTACTTAACATAATATCACTGCTTTAGGTTTAGGTATTAGTTGATCATGAAGCTTACCTATGCCACGATTTTCCAAATTATTTAGGGTGGTGATGATCTGAATAAACTGTCATTTCAAATCTATCAACCCTGATCTAGGAGTGCTGAGAGTTGTCTATTGACTATACTAATTTTCTATTTCCTGTCTCAGCATTTCTTTTATGGAAGTTACTTTTGATTTTGCTTGTTGGTAACTTGTGTATGGTTGGAATATTTTTCTTTAAAATGGTGGGGGATGAAATGGATTTTGGATAACCAATTGGAATGCTTACTGGAACGATGTCATTTTTTATTATTAGCTCCCAACTCCAAATTCATTGGTGTAAAATTCCTTAAACCCCTGGTTTCCACCTTTTTGATTCTAGAATATCCTATGGAACATGACATCAAATATTTCCTTCCCTTGAACTTGAAGGAAATCATAAGTATTAATTTTGGTAGACCCTTTGTGTTGTTGTGGATAATGACTACAACACATTAATCATAGGTATTTATCATACAATAGATGTTAGTTCTTCAATGTTATTTTCTAATTAATGTGATTTGGATCTTTTAACCTCTTATAACTCTCTAGTTACAGTTCTCGCACCAAATGTTTAGGAATTCTAGGAGGTTGTTTCAATTAAATTTCTCACTTCAACTAGTGACATATCAAAAATTGATCCTCCTAAATAATTTACTAGTAAGTTTCAATCATTTTCCCCCAATCCTTGGTAAAATTATATAGTGAAATTATGTTATTTATGTGGATGGTGTTTGAAGGATGTGGTTAGTTTATTCAACAATTTTAAAAACTCATATAGAGTTTCCCCAGTTTCTTTTTGGATTCAATACATCTCTTTTATAAGATGGGAACTCCTTAAATAAAGGAAGAATTTCTAGAGGTATTTCCTCCACAGTTCATCCAATGAGATGACATATCTAGTTTATAGGTTATACAACCAATCCTTAGCTTCCCCTTCATTTAATAATGGGATATCCTTATAGCTGATTTGATCCTTATTGACCCCTTTAGATATGAATCCATTGAAATTTTCTTTTAATTCTATTAGATTATTATTAAAGTCTTCACTAGATAATCCTAATAATATTACAATTATTCTAATTTCCTTTTCAAAGTTATATTTATAATTTAATTTTAATTATCAGTTATTAATATTGAAATTTTGTGCATATATTTCACTGAGGTTCATGTTGTTTTGAGAAATATTATCCTATATTTTTAACTTCCTAATGAAATTGTTGTGGATGAAGGATATGATTAGGGATAGTTATCCAATGTAATGTTGAAAAACTATATTCCATCTCGTTTATTCATTTTTAGAGTCTAAAGTGTTCAGAGACTAGTTATTGTAACCTTCTTTTCAAAACAAAGTAGTCTAATGGAATTGGTTATGGTCATTTGAAAACATTTTAAAAATAAAATAAAAAAAGTCACTAGAATCCCTGAAAACGACATCATGATTGATACAAAACTATCACAAGGCGCTCAACAAAATGATTTTTAAATACAAATCAAAGGGGTTTAGTGGGACTTGGGTTGTATCTAAAAAATATAGTATCATGGATATGTTTAAAATTTTGTTTAGTGGGTGCAATTATTTGTGTTTTATATGAATTTAAAGATAAGTGATTTCATCTTAGATCACTCACTCATTCTCATGTTAGAACATTATTAAAATATTCTCAATTTTTCCAATAATCAAATAATATTTCATTGAATAATAGTATCTGGTCATTTCATTTTAAATAGAGAAATAAAATGATCAAAATATCCCCCAATAATTTCCTATCCCAGTGATTGGATATCTCTGATCACCCTAAAATTATCTAACTTCTTGCTAACACATGTAGTTATTTATGTCTAAGTTTCATATGTGTGCAATACTGATGATGAGTGGAATAAATTAAAGGCCTAATCCAGAAGAAACCTCTAACTAATTAAAACCAATATGATTGATATAGGAATTAATATAAAAATTGATCAATCAGAATTCATTAATAGGGAGATAAGGGATTTCTCCTTGGAGTGACCAAAATATGGCATTCTAGTCCATCATCAAATCAATTCCAATGAGAAATATGAAAAATAATGAGAAATATTGTGAGTAGTGAGTGATGGTAGAAGAAAAACATTGTGTGAGAGAGTGATTGTGTTCTTGTCATCTTTTTTCTAAGCATAGTGAAATTGTGTGAAAATTATATAATAATCATGAGGGTTTCTAAACGTGTGTTGAAGAACCTCACATCTTCAATATCTTTAGGAATTTTACTTTATTTCCAGTACTGAGCTGTGAATTTACACTTTTTGGATGATCAATATGAGTCTGGAATCGAAATCTATCTTGATTTTTCTACACAATTATAATCTTCCCCGACTAGTTCATTCTCTTCCCATAATCAAGATTTGCACATATTTTTAGAGAATTAATCCACTTATTCACACCACCTATAGAAGATAATGGTGTAACATGTTGGTTTCCACATGCTCCACCTATGGAAATTAATCATTCTTCTAGGATTAAATGGAATAAACTTTAGCCTTTGGTTGAGGGTCCTAGATCGAGATAGAATTGAATTTTACTTCTTTTCCCCATGATTATGTAATTCTGTCATTTATTTCAATATCATGTTGTATTTAGATTTTCTTCAACTCATATCATTCCAATATTAGCTAGTGAATTAGAACTATTTTGAATCATTGGTACCACAATCTCCAGTATAGTTTTTTCCCAGTGGGCTTTATTAGCTCAGGATTTCACACCTTCTATACATTTATTTATTCAGTGGAATGTTGATCTTCTTAATAAAAATTCCCAAAAAATGGAATCAGTGGAGAATTTCATTTCATACATCAAGCAATGTCCTTGAAAATATAGCTCCATTCATCTTCTCTAGTGGATAGGTTAATGCAATTAACTTCAAGAGGATTTTGGGTCTATAGGGGACAATGTAGGTGGGGAAAACAAAGAAACTAGATTCCTAAGACTAATATAGAAGCTTGATTGTTCATCTTGTGAATCTGGTGGCATCTGGTGGAGATCTCCATTATGAAAAGTGTAATTATAAATGTTAAAAAGTGGCATTAACAGGACGATTTTAATCATGGCATAATAGGCTAGATCACAACATTGTTTTATTTGGATCTTGAGTTAGATCAATATACAATCATGAATCTCTCAGCAGGGTGGTTTTTCTTCATCCTACCAAATGTGGTCTATCAAGATCTATGGTGGCCACAAGTTGGTGTGTTCGATCTTGTTAATCAACCAATAAAAGGGCTCAATTTTCTTCTCACCTTGTTTTGTATGGAAGTACCATGACTCTTCTATTTTTTTCCTTTTGTGATGGTTGATATAAGATATAACATATGTTCACTCTCCTTTGTTAAATATGTGATTACAAAAGATGAATTTTTTGGTTGGGTAGTTGTTTTCATATGAAAACATTTCCCAATATTTTTTCATAGATCAACCGTGGAGGCTTTAGTAGAATGATCAACCATAATAAGATTTCACGCAAGGTCAATTGATTTTTGGAAACTCCCAATTAGTGGTTGGATCGATCATAATTAGGGGTGTCATGTTTGATTAATTTATTTTTCATATTTTGAACTAGTATTTTCCATAAGAAGATAAATTATGGTTGATTCAAATTTTCCCCATGGTGGATCAAAACATTTTCCATGTTTTTCTAGGCTATAGAGTAAAAACGTGTTTTAAAAAGTGTAGGATAAACATTAACATGATGAAATAATTTTGGTATTTCATAAATCAATCAATATAATTCTCTTTGTATACATTTTCTTATTAATTTCACCTTATGAAATATTTTAGGAAATAAATAAATTATAAAGGGAGATGAGATTTAAATAGGGGTATTATCAATGAATAATAGAAAAATAATTTTGAAATTTTATGGTCACATCACCATATTTCAAAACTCCAACTCCATAATAGTAACTCTATAATATATTCAAATGAATTTTTAACTTATTCAAATAAACTATGAGCCTTATTACTCAAATAAAATCACTTATAACCACATAAATTAATTTTTTGAACTATTAAAATAATTAAATATATCTGTAATATTTTTCTAAAGACTTGTAGTATAATAAATATTCAGGATAGAGTTTTCTGGAGAAATTCACATCCTTCACAACTCCAGCTTCATTTTAGCCTCTATAAATCTTCATCAATTTGAAAAAAAAAATCAATATAATTTATTATATGTAACCAAAGGATGAATTCTTTAACATTTAGTTAGATTTTTCTCCTCGAATAACTACACTAAAATCTCCCCAAAAGTTTGATTCAACATTCTTGGGTTACTAATCAATACAAAAACGTCATTATTCTTTACCCATTATATTGGTGGCCTTATCTAATTTTTTTCAGCATGATGTAATGTCCAAACCTGGCTCAATTCTAAGATGTTGGCTAGACTAGTGGGTCACATGACCCGAACTATGTCTACCCATACGCCAGAGGCTACCAACTAGTAGTGATGGTCTTGGGAGGTAATAGTGGATTGATTATACCCTCTTATCTAAGATTCACAGTGGTATAACAAAATAAATAACAATTAATAGCAGAAGTAGTAATACATAAATAACAATGAAGAAGAAGAAACATTGTTATATAATTGAACAAAGGTTTCCAATGTCGGTTTATAAAATAGATGAATTTATGATAGGGTAATAATACATTAATTAAAGTAGTAAATAATTCATCATTCATTATAATAAAGTAAAAAAATGAAAAGATAAAAAATCCCCACAGGCGATCTCTATGAGCATCTCAAGCTCCAGCTTGGTCCTTTTCTCTTAACTCGTAGGTACAAGAAATACATAAAACAACCTAGATCCTTCAATATAAGGTCTACTCAGGTACCAATGGTACCAGAATGTGGTGTGAGATATAAATATTAGTAGGTCGGCACCCATGGTGTCAGGCCCAATCCTGACAGTGCAATATAATTAAATAGTTTTTTGGCTTGGATAATTAAAGAAAATCAATAAAATGTTACTAAATAACCAAGTACCTGATTCATACCTCAAATTTTGTTTGAACATGTAATCAATTAATTATTTGATTATTACTAGTTTATAATTAACTCGCATGTTAATAATAGTAAAAGTTCTCAGATGTAACAAGGAAACCTGAAATGATATTTAATAATGAAGTTCCAAGGTAATAACTGAGGAACCTTAGACCTCAAGGGTCACGAACTCAGTAATAACTATTTCATGGCATGGGGTAAGGGTGTAATATAAGTATCATAGTCCAAGGCATTCCAAAATGATATGCCTACCGATTTCAAGGATTTCATCCAAGGTAAAATGGGGATAGTTAATGACTGGGCTTGAGGGGCTTTAACCATGGAACCTACTTGTCAATGCTAGATCCAATGAGTGTATCATAGGAATATTGTAGTACCACATGAGGGATCCTACAGTATCATACTATGCATCCAAATTGAGATTAGGATTGGGTTCTAGGTTGGTCTTAACCTATGAAAGCCATATCATTGAATTTGGAATGGGTCCTCGAGTTCTCAAGGAATTCCCTTTGGAATCTAAGGGGAGTTCAAGTCAAGCCAATGATATTTGACAATAAAGATATATATATAATTATTAAGGTTCAATCCATTACCATTCATTAGTTTCACAAGGATAATAGTGCATGAAACCATTTAAACAAGTCATAATTTATCATTAAGTCCATTTAGTTCAATCCTTACCTTTCATTACTGTGCCAAGTCCAAGTAACACACATTTATTTAATCCATCTAAAGAATTTTACATAATCAAGGTTTACTCAAATAACTTTCATTTACATGGTAAGGGGTTATATGAATATGAAACCTATTATTCAATTACATTTAATAAGGGCAAGTCATATTCTTAGTATAATTTCCAAATTTTATTTCACATTTAATTATCAATTTAATCACGTACCTTAGGTGGGTCAAGTGGTGAGCATACATGGTACTTTCCATTAAAAAAATCATATTATAAATCAAGACATTTAATGTAGGAAAGGTTACCCTTAGAACGGTCAATCCATGTCACACTTGAATAGTGGCTCAGAAGTGTCAACCACTAAAATGACAATTATGGAAAAACATTATGAATTGGTAATTCCAATATAAAAACTAGACCAAGAACATAGATAGTGACTTGGTTATTTAATAATTGAAAAATATAAACTATTTTTTTAAATTCCATCATGGGCCATGTCCAAAACATGACATATTTTAAAATTAGCATTGCGACATAAATAAAATTCCATACAACAAGCCAAGAGAGCATAAAATTCAAATCACTTATTTTATCTTGAAGATATCACACCTCCGTTGGAGGGGTTTTATTATAAAATCATGATAGTACTTATCACACAAATAATTTATTACATATAGCATTTAAATCATGAAACATGAAAAATTCACATTTAAGAGGCATTAAATCTAACAACTTCTCTGCATCAATTTAAATCTAAAAAAGTGCAGTAATAAATTAACTAATGCATTTATAAAATTTAAGGGCTTGGAAAGGGACCCTTCCTCAGGGTGGAATTTATTTTCTACCCAGCACTTGACAGAAAAGGCAGTGACCACTCATAACATGCCCACGGTTTCATGCAAACAACTTCATATATATATCATTAATATAATGCACATATTTCCTGTTCCCTGAGGTAATAAGTACTTGGAGGGAATTTATATTATATTATATATATATATACCATATGTATATGCATGTTCTCCCTCAATCATTGATCAAAACTCACTATATCATAATAGGATCACAAAATTATTGAGACTAGGACTATCACAGCTCAAATTAAATACCAAGGACTTATAAACATCATAAGAACGTAAATGGGATGGTGAAAACCCAAGAAACAAGAATAAAACCTCACCTCAGATGGTGGTCGCAAACTGAAACAATCCGAAACACCTTGGTTTCATTGGTGAACACCAAAAACCACCCAAAGGGGTCCTAATAGATGAGATGCACATCCTATTGAAGGAAGAAACATTAAAATTGGATGACCCCTTTAAACCCTAGGTTCAGCCGAATCCCGTAGGGCGATGGAGAGACCAAAATCAACTATGGAATTAGGAGGAGAAGGGGAAGAGAACCATAATGTGTCAATTTTGTGATAAATAATGAAGAAATACAGGAAGGATATTGACTTGAGAGGGATCCATGGACAGGGGGTCATGTGCCGAAGGGGTTCCTCCGGGGGAGTCGCGCATTGTGGGTAGAGGGAGAGCCGTCTTTGGGTTCTATTAACACATAACCTAATAATAATAATAATCACCATCATCATCATAACAATTGTATTATTATTATTATAATTTATTAAAATACGTATTTATTATTATATTCCCACTTAATTATCATTTACATAATTTTCTTTTGGTCTTTTATTTCAATAAAATTCAATTCTTTAAAAAGAAACATTGCACGGTTTGGGATCCTAGATTTCGCAAACAGTGTGCCAACTGTGGTCCCTTTAATGGACACCTAGGGAAACCCTCATGAGCTATCTTCATGGTTAACCAAACCATGCACAACCCATGAACACATCCCATATCCACCTTCTTTATCCAACATGGTGACTTGGTATGGGCTGCACAGTTTTCAAACAAACCGTGTGCCCTCTACAAGTCTGTCAATGTGGGGTTTTTCAGAACCGATGCTCCTGAAGCTCTTTGAAACACCAAAGAAACGTATTTGACCTTCACAAGAGGATGAAAACATCACATTAATTCTTTCCAACACTGTTTACTGAGTTATAAATCTTGGTTTTAAACCTGACCCATCTAGTAACCAAAAATGTTCAAAAAACATCATATTTCAGTCTAGTTCAAAAACTCCGAACTTTACACATGATATGAGTTCAAATTTTAATATACAATAGAAGGAAAATATTATTCTATTAAAATAAATTGAATTACATCATATTGAAAAAAATATAATTCATGATTCTCAAAATCCAAGGGTACATTATTTTTCACCTCTGGATTTATTGTTAATTCCCAATTTTATTCCATATTAAATGTACATTTTCCCATTTTTATTTCAAATTCAATGGACCATTTCTCCCTCTAATTGATAAGAAATGAATAGGATGAAAATAATTATTTACCTTAAAGAAAATATAGGGTAACCATGCAAATATTTTCTTCCCCTTTATTGAGAGCCTCAATTTTAAGGCATGTTATTCTCAAACTAAATCTTCAAATTTTATGAAATTAATTTTCTCCCTATGTGATCATATATTCTCCAAGTGTACATTTAATACCATAAGATAAGAGAGTCACCTTATTCTCTAAAAATGTTCCATCAACTCAACCAATCTAATTCTATAGGGATTCCCTTTATAGAAAATACGGGAGATAATTTTATACAATAAATCTTTCAATATAATCACTTAAATGTATTATTGTCATCTAAATTTCCATAAAAAGAAATTGTTAAAATAGTTTTTCAATAATTATTCATAAAATTTCACTCACTTAACCACACACATCAAAAGAATTCAATTTTATAGTTTACTTCCCCCATTTGGTTAGATAATCACTCACCCTTGATAAAAATAATGAATATAAGTTAAAAAGGTGATGAGATAATTAAAATTATATCTTATCCTTCATATTTTTAAGGGGATGTTGAGAATACCATGTTTAAAATATATTATAAATATTTGGGATCTTCACCTCATTTGAAATATCCACTATAAGGTATGCTCTATAGACCACTTCCCCTTCAATTCCCATATTTGAAACACAATTATAGATACATGGGAATAATTAATACTTCCATCAGTTAAATAATATTGGTAATTGAGATCACACTGATTTCCTAACCAAGAGAATCATTTCCATAATTTTATAAAGTTTCTAGACCTCTTCATGATTTCTTCACCCTTAATTTCCAAATACTGTTCACATATGGGAATCATGGATTTCTTCTGAATTTTAGCTTTATTCAAAATTGGATTAGAGTTATCAACTTTATGAACCAATGAATTTTATTTATTTAATATCTCCCCCATCATCATTTCTTTTTATAAGTTATTTCACCATAAAATTAGAAATTCCTTTTTCAAATATTTTTCCTTCTATTTATGTGTAGGATTCTTCTTGTTAGTATCTCTCTTGAGAATTGGATTCATTATTTCTTTACCTTTGGTCTTTAATAAATCATTTTTACTTGGTATAATAGTCATAAATTAGTTATAATAGTCTCTAATCACTTTTCACCCTCCACATTCACATTTTAAAACATTTCAGAGAGTATTTTTTGTCATTGTTTCAACCACTTTATTATATATATTCACACCCATACCAATATAATGATCGCCTACCTGAATTGAATCCACTTTTGAATTCACATTGCTCCCTTATTTCTTGAGATTCATGGTCATAATGAAATGTTCTATGATGTTTACTCTATTAACATTGTATAATCACTTCTTCCCTATATTTTGGACATGTGGGTTAGGTTTCTTTATTTGATTCTTGGGAGTAGCATGTTCCACTACCTTTGTTATAGATTTATCACCCAAGTTTGACTTATATTTCTTCTATTTCTTCACATTTTATTGTGGACTTATCCTCTCATAATTATAATAACTATAATGGGGTTATAGATAGAATCGTTATTCATAATAGGTGATAACTTACCGAAATTAATCATAGAATTTTTCTAAGTATTCTAATCATTTCCTTATCGATAAATTATTCTTTGTCAGTGTGGTCTTATGCTTTGCAGAATTTTTTGTTCATTTTAACACTTAGATCCCCCTTATTTCTAAATCTTATATAAACCCAATACGTTCATGTGTGGTTCCAATAATCAATATCACTATTACCAAACCTCTAGAAGCACCAACATATTCAAATTAATTAATATATTTTCAATTTAGGTGTAGTTTATCCAGATTTCATATCTTGGTTATTTTTGGTTGGAACCTCAAATTTTTGATATCTAGTTGGGGGGAATAACTTCTCAGATATTCTTGAATTCACTCATTATTTTTTAGATAAATTATTTTCATTTTTTATCCTCCACATTTTCATTGTTTTTTTTATTTTATATCTACACACTCAATTAAAACTAATTTAGAACAAACAAATTTTAAATGGTTATGGAATACCATATTCTATGAGATTTAGGTGGATGATTATCTATATAATATTGATATCATTAAAACACCATTATAATTATTATTTTAATAAAGACACCCCTCAAAATATTTTTTGGTAATAGTTCTCATCATAAAATTTTTGGAAGTTCCATTTTTATGTCTTTCATATTTTTTAGGTATACTTCTACTTAAGACACTTCATACTGAAAGATTATTTCTCATTCTCAACTGATCTGAATCTATCATACTAATCCTTAATAAAACTTCTAGATTGATCTTATGCATTTTATTTTTCTCTTATAAATAACAATCCATATCCTGTATCCTTTTTGTCTTGATTTCTAGTTGATCATTTTTTTAAATCAATTGACACTTTCTGAAGATCTTCAAGTTTATGGATAACCTCCATCATAACACTTTAAAATATTTTTTTCTCATATAAATCTATTTTAAATTTTTCATTAGGTTATTAAAATATTTCATTAAAAATGTTACAATTTATTCCTTGACTTCTAGTAGCTTAGTTATATGTGCTCATCTTCTCTCCCAATTCTTTTTTCAGGACATCAGCTTCCAACTCCAATTATTACTTTTCTTTATGATTTACATTATTAAATATGAAAATATAAGACAATATTTTAATAATAACATTATTCACATAATCAGTAATCTCAAGGTAGAGTTATTTAGTAGATTAAATGCACCCATTAACCCATCTTCAGCTACATTAAATATAGGATAAATATTCAATAGATTTAACTTAAATTTTCTAACAATTATGATTTTCTTTAGATAATGGTGTATCATCCTTATTTATTGAGAATTTTATTATCTTCGTTATCTATTTCATCATTATATTTTTGTGGATCTTGGAAGAGACTTCTAAATATGTATTAATAGGGATATAAGTAGATTCACCCATCCTGTTCACTTTTAGACTCTCTTAAAAGATTACTTAAAATCTAAACTTCTTCTATGTTAATTAGAAACACAAAATGAAAAATAATACAATTATAGATATATTTATACTCTAATTAAATGTCATATAAGATTGGATCCCAATTGGAAGGATAATATGCTCTGATACCCCTTGAATGTCCCACTAGATCTTTATAGGCACACCTGAGAGGGGGGTGAATCATTTGTTTTCAAAATATTCTACCAAAATAAAATTATTATTTTAATACCATAAATCACATTTGGTTTTGAACCTTTGATGATGGTTAAGGAATATGGATCAAATTCTTTGACCAATATTAATAATGCATAGATTATAGAAAATGTGTTTTTATATGGTTTAGTCTTAATGTAAGACTAATCCTTACTAGAACAAGTTATTATATCTATCAATTTATTTTCTAAGATTAATATTATTTTTAAAAAATCATAATTAGTATATTATTATCCTAACCGAATATCTCACAATATTAATAAGGTGGGCAGTTCGCAATATTACATATATGAACCAAACCTTATCCCATGACATCTAGTAATGATTTCATTACACCAACTATTCAATTAATCACTTCTCAAACATATGTTAATTACCCATTTTTATCTAGGGATTCCTATACACCCACTAATTTTCTAATTATCGTAAAACTATATAGTATTTTACTTCCAAATTTTTTTATAATCCATTATTTAAACATTGTATCGACACATAATAAAGGTACTAGTTCTTAAAGAATCAATTCATAGGCTACACACAACTCAAATTTTATTCCATCAAACATTGCACAGTAGGCTTGGGTATAAAATTTTATCCCTTCACTACATCCTATTACTTTAATAATTCCATAATTTTTATTCTTATTTGACTATATCTATCTATTTTTAGAAGTCATCACACTTAACTTCTTCTTCCTCTTAAATAACCAATAGATTCTTGACTGACCATTTTCTTGGAATACTCTTTTCTTCCTCATCACAACAAATAGGGGTTTCAAATCAATCTTATTATTTCAATGATATTTATAATTCTATAAAATACTCATATTTTCTTCTTCATATTTATTCAAGAGTGCCATGTTCTACCTCCGAAAACATTATCACACACCCACTAGTAGTGGATTCTATTCCAATATTCTTTTCTTATATTTCTCTATTTTCTAATTATCACATAAATCCTCATTAAATTAATTATTTAATTTAAAATATCCACAAATTTAATATTGATAAGGAATGTTTTCCCATCCATAAGGAACCATTATTAGATATTATCTCTTTATTTCCATTATATCATGTGCGCTTCTTAAATATAGAGCCCACATGAACCTTCTTTTCACAATTTTAAAATGTTGGTGAATAAAATAAATATGATTGGGATCCATCTTTCTCCAAGATCAACTCACATTCTCTTCACTGAATTGTTTATTTAATGTTATTTATAAAATATATGAGTATCATTAGTATTTTTGAAGCATCTTAATTTTTATAGAGTGCATCACATGTCTTTTGGTATTGATTCTAGTTAAATTTTTACACACGAATATAAAATAATCATCATTAAAATATTTTAAATCATGAATCAAAAATTATCTAAGATATTTAAACACTAAAATAATATGTCTCTCTATATCATACACTTCCTTCTATTTCAATATTTATTTATTTTTTGTAAATTACTCTAATTTTAGTCTAAATATAATTCTATAATGTTGATCCTAATATTAATCCTATTAACACTAATATATCTTGTATAAAAATAATTTAATATTTAAATAATTTTATCAAGATTATGGTTGAGTAAATAATTATTATTCTTGAAAACTCAATCACATAATTTCAGAACATTTGATATTTCAAACATTATTTCATTCTTTGGTCTTCTTCTCATAAAGTAATAAGAATAGATTCTTACACATAGATCATGGATTTTAAAATAATTATGTTTGGAATATAAAAAATAATGTCAAAATCATCATATATCCACAATAATCATAATCTTAAAATTCATGAAAAATAAATTTTTCACTATGTAAAATATCACCCAATATTTTTAATATATTTTCCATTGTCGCAGAATAGCGCTCGACATAAAAAATATCATACATGGTAAAATTATTATAAACAAGTATAAAATATCTTAAACATTATCAAAACTTCATCAGGGGAACTCAAATTAATTATGAATATGGAAAATATCTTACGTCTAGGAAAAATATCTTACATATGTCAAAAAATTTGCACACATGGACTCAATATCATATGCAGATCAAGACATCATACACATGTCTCAAATATCTTATAATTGTATAAATTTTCTTATGTGTAAGAGAATTATCTTATGTGCTGAACAAAACCACTTACTTGTAAGAAAAAAATATACATTACTCAAACTTCATATATTTATGAAAAATACCTTTTAAATTTTCCAAATATCCATATCCAAAATCTCAATTCAAGAATTAACTCAAATGATTCAAAAAATATTCAAATTAGCTCTGAGCCTTCTCATCTAACTCAAATCACTTCAATTCCACTTAAAATTAGTATGGGAATTGTCATAATAAGTCCATGTCTCTTTAATCTTGTTATAATGACTTGTTTAATAATAAATAAATATGAAATAATTTAATCAATTACTCACCTACCTTCACAATTCTAGTTTTTTTTTCACCCCTTATACATCTTCATTTAGGTGTAGTTCCTCACTGATTTTAGTATCCATTATGTTATATAACACAGGTATTTATTCTTCCAGATTCATCTAGTATATTCTTTTATATTCACTATAGTTCAATCTCCCCAATATCTAGAACCAACTTTATTTTTCTTTAACCTGATATATGGGTAGCCTTATCACTGACTATGTCACAATGAGATGGATTCAAATTTTCATGTAAAATGTCATAAAATTATTCATCCTTGAACACACAGTGAGCTACATCATATTGAAAATAAATAAAAATCATGTTTCTCCAAAACCAAGGTCTATTTACTCTTTAAGTAATCTTGATACAGTAATATTCTTGTCTCTATTTATCATGTTGTTTGCCTCCATTAATTCCTCTAATCATCGGCTAATAACTTTATTAAATTGATCTTTTGAGATTATCCCTCAAATAATTCCACATGTCATTACATTACTTTCAATCAAGGATCATCCATCATAGATAAATTTTAACCTATAAATAATAATTCAACCTTTCTATATCATAAAGAAATATCATTTATATTTATACATAGTCCATTAAAATCATAGCATGAAAATCCATATTGTTGGTTGATTTCATTCCACATAAAATCATCATAATCTAATAGATATTATTATTTTTTAATACCTTTTTGATAATATATTTATAAATATTGGATAAAATTTTATTATTATTTTCTTAAAAATATCAATATTATCCTTCAAATATGCATGGATCTTAACCGACATACAGTGCAATAAACATCATTATAGTGAAATAACAAATAATATAATAATAGAAAAAATTATAGCATTTCATTATGGAGGGATATAATTATTTATTGTGTGAAGAAAAATTCAAGAGGAAAATAAAAATTTTATAACCTAACCATTATATAGTAGTTGTATAGATCAGGGTGCAACACTTTAATATTGGAGTATGAAATCTTTCTAGTATTCTTCATTCCTGAAACCATAAAAATTTTACATTATAACTATTTATTTGAACATAAAAACCATTATTGTGTGACCATTTACCATCAAAACATAATATATAATCCATATTTACTACATATTTACCATCATTGATTATGATTTAATATCAAACTGTTAATATGTGTATTTTTTTCTCCTTCAAAAAAAATAGATTCTAAACCTCTTCAAACATTCTAATACTTCTTCTTTCTTCTATAAGATTCACACCACGTAAATAACTCACTATCTAAACATCTAATTGTCATATTGGGTTTTATAATGAACACATGAACATTAAAAACTAAAAATATAGGTTTCAATGTTCTTTGACTTACTAACATGTGTTCCATCATTTTCCCCTAATAGGATTGTTGGTAATCCATGTAAATCTTATAACCTCCAAAGATATAGTAATAAAAAATATTACTCATGGCCTATGTGATTCATTCTCAATATAAAAAATAAGAGTTCAATATAGAATTATATGCCATATTGTATACCTTCATATACCAAGAACCTCTATATCATTCAATTCACTAAGATCCTTATATCTCTATACACTTGTGTTCTTTATCTTCTCTATGAATCATATATCCCCTACCTCATATACCAAAAACTCTCCCCCATAGGTAGATTTCTCCCCCTTTATACAATAATTTACTATAAATCCATGCGATAATATCATTTTATAGTGTCCCATAAATTTCAAAAATAGAAATCACATCATTTTTTATGAATATTCATTACATAAAATTATGATCCAAATCAGAATCATATAGGTTTAGTATGCTTGGAAACATGGATACATAAACAACTAGTTCCTAAGAAAACTACATTGTCTCTCACTAAGATCTTCATAACTATTACCCTTATGAAAAATAACATAAAAATACCTTTCTTTATAACCTATGGAAATGAATCATATAAAAGGGTGATCACAGATGCTCAGTATGGGTAATTAAGAAAGATATCAATTATCACTTAGGCATAACATGAGCATAAGGGTAAGAAAACATGAAATTATGATTTGAAACCATACCCAACATATCAAAAATAATAATCTAGAATCATATCATAATGATTTGTAGGTCATAAGAAAATAATCATAAAGGAATAAATGAACATGAGCCATGATAAAAAAAACATTGGAATAAGACATAATTTTGTAGTGTATATATATGAATAGGAATTAATTTAGTTAATATTTAAGTATCACCTCCAAGACTATCATAGTGTATTTGTTTCACTCTTAAAGTAATTGTATTAGTTAAGGTTCACACCCAAGACTATCATGGTAGATGGATCCACTTACTGAACTAGGTTCACTCCCCATTCCAGTCCTTATTATCTCATGATATATTCATCATTACCCAATCAATTGAAGAGAAATATAACTTTGGTCCCACCCATCATGTAATTAAAATCATATATATTTGTGGTAAATGATCAAAAAACATTCATTATATATTTACCCTTAAAAATTAAATGGTTTTATTAAAATTGTCATCATTTCATCATGCATAACCCATGGAATAGAAATAATTCTCATAAATTAATTAACCCAATGTAAATAAACTGGTTTTATAAAATCATCCTTAAATCATTATCACAAGGAATATATTGAAATAAAGTGTGTTGAATAATTGTATCTTATTACATGTAATTCGTAAATAACATTAAGGATGTAATCATGGATGAAACAATTATTTTAAAATGTCATTATAACAATTATTGATGAAGATACCTTCTTTACTTTTAAATAAATTTTTTGGAATCTAAAAATTTCCCAAATATTAAAGAAAAAATTTCTTTGAAAATAAAATTTAAAAAATGTATATGAAGCTTTAAATTTTTTTTGATCATGATTGGAGTAAATTTTTTTAATGGTATGTGTGTTAAAACAATGATTCCTTTCACATTTTCAAAAAAAATCAAGAGTATCCAATTCAAAAAATGTTAAAAATATTCATTTTAAAAAATAAAATAAATAAAACATGTGTAAAAATAATTTAAACAATCATAGAGAAATATTGAAATCATTATTGAAAACATTGTATTGAAAATAGAGACATGGAAGAAAATGTATTTTTAATCGAAGGGATAAATAAATTTGATTTTCCTTAAAAACATTTTTTGGTAATTTTGGTTCATAAAGAGAGTATAATGAATGGAAAATATGTAATCAATATAAATGATCATATTAAAATAAAATTCATGGGATTCTTGAGAGGTACATTATAAAATTGAAACATCAGAAACTTAATCATAAACAATCCAAATAAAAATGAGATTAAAACACAAATACCATATGACATTGGTAATCACCATATCAATGAATCTTGAAATATATAACCTTAGATGGATTTTTAAATCCCCATTATTTTCATTAAATAATAATAAAATAAATTCATGGGTATTATATACACCACAAAATGTAAATAAGTGGTTAATATGGTATAGGTCTCAAAGATATAAAAGTGACACAAGAAACCCTTACAATAGGTTCCGACTTCATTGAAGGTAAGAAAATTAGATTTATTAAGATTATATAAAATATTAATTTAAATACTTATAATATCATATATTATCCTCTTATATCATTTCAACACCCAATTATTAATAAATCCTTATTAAAATCATTGTTTTTTGTTTTGTGTTAACAGATTCTGTTTTCATGTAAATTATAGTTCAGTGGTTCTGATCCCCATAATATTATCATTTCTATATCATTTCGATAATTTTAATCACAATACAAATATAAAATATATTCATCATAAATATATATATATTGAGTCATCTACAAAGGATAAAGAGAGAGAAAATAATTACATTTTTCATGGAGAAGGTAAGTTGTATGTACAAATGAAGAATGTTTTCACTTTTTGATGGATTGAATGAAAGAATGTAAAATATTAAATCACATTTAAAAAATAATTATTATATCATATACATTCATTATATATATCCTCATTACCATCAATGTAAAGTGGAATTGAAAAACGAACAGTATCACTACCTGGAGGTTGTAGTCCACCTGTATGCATGAGAGACGTTATCTTTTTTCCTATAGTTGGGAAGATACAAGGATACATATGAAATAATAATAAAATATTAATATTAATATCATAAATATCATATATAAATACTAAAAAATCATAATAACCTTTAATGAAACTAGGTGATGAAAAAATTATTATATCACTACATAAGACAATAGTCCACATGTATGCATGAGAGATTCTTTCACTTCCCATTTGATGGAATAAAGGTTGGATATTGGTTGTTACATAATAATAATAACATATTATTATATTAATTTAACAAGCCTTACATTCTATTTATTATTTTTATATATTGTATCGATTATTTTCAAGACAAGGCGCTAAGGCGGCACGCGATTCTAAGGCCAAGTGTGCTTAGAATAAATGTTTGAAATATATTAAATAGCACATAGATTCATTTTTACTAAAAAAAATTAATTACTTCTAAATTGGGTCCCATATAAAAAATCTGAGGGCAACATTGAGTACAAAATACATGTTTTAACCTAGGCACAATAAGACCATTGTCGACATAGGCAGTTTGTGGAAAAGGCCTTGGGGGAATAAAATAAATAAAATAGTTAAATAAAATTATTTTTTATATCTGTTTATTAAACTACATGATTTCATTATTTAAATAAGGGATTATGGAAAATTTTATGGGTTGGCTGCCTAAACCTAAAAATTTACGAGCACTATAGGAGCTGTTGGGTGATATTTTCTTGCCAGATGATGACCAGATCGAAGATAAACAATCAGGGTGAGACAGAATTAGTGAATATCACCAAAAATCATGAAGTAACTCTTTTCTTCATCATTTATTTATCCAAATTGATATAGGTCATTGTTTTGATTGGATTATTTCCCCACGATGCATTTATATGAAGAGCTTGGATCAATCAACCAATATATTATTCCACAGATCGTGCATATTATAGTATGGGATAGTTTTATTTTGGAATTAGGATAATTTCATTGTTATTATTATTTATCTATTCATTTTTAGTTCTAACAGAAAGTAATTGATGTTAACACAAACATCAACTAAGGATTGTTTCTCGGGTTTGTTCTTTATGTTCATCTCCCCCAGTTCATTGTTCATCGCATGCATTATTCATTGACATGTGGATAAAAAACTATTGAGAAATTGATCATTGCGCACCTGTATCTTAATTTAAATTTAGATATTATAGATATGGTATTAGCAGGACATGATGGTTGTGCAACGACACAAAAACAGTGGATATGAAGATTTTGGGTACCTGATTTTCATGCACTTCAATGTGCAATGAAGAAAGATGTATGTGAATTATTTTTGAGTGGTTTGGGTGGCCGAAATCCAGTGATTAATGGAGAAAAAGTCTGTACGGAGTATATATTTCATTTATAGAAAAATTGAGGCTGAAATATGAGATAGCAGTGGCATGAGAATACATGGAAGAATGAACCTAGATTTTAGGAAAAACCTGATGAATTCATTGTTTACAACATATCTACATGTTATGTGGGGCCATCTCAGTGGCGTCTATGGTTTTAGGAGAAAGATATGTATCATTTGACATGTTACATTGTCTCATGATGTGTGACCCTTTCCTAAAGGCTCTTTGTGTACCATGTAGGGTACAAGGACATGGGTAGGGATACATGTATAGGGGCACACTATGTACTCCCACAATGGCATGACTAACCTGGATGTAGATGGGTAAAGTAATTTACAGGTACCCAGGTAGGATTATATGAGAATCATCACATTATGTACAATTACATGACTAAGAAAATGTTTCATTTGAACAGGTAGGATCCAGGTTTGATGGGACAAAACTTGTACTCTTACTAGACACTATTTACTCCTTAAATTTACATGTGGAATCCTTTTTCCTCTGTGTCATTGACATGATTATTGAGTGTATATTCCCTATATCCATTCTCTATGGTTTGGAATGAAATGGCCTCCAACATAAAGGAAAATGATCCCTTCAGTGGGACTTCTTGGATATATTTTTTGGAATCCTTCTCTGGGCCTGAATTGACATCTTATATTCAACTTCTTACCCTAGGTGGAGTTAATTGTATCGTCGTGCCCATCACTTTTCAGGATCTAATCCTCTACTTAGTAGGTTGTTCTAGAATGCGTTGTTGGAATACCCCATGACATTATGAGTGATCCTCATCTATGAATCATATCTCTTCATACGTTCATCGTATATTTATAATAGTGATACCTAATTAGTACTAACTCTTGTATGGATATCATCAGTGTTATCTAAATCATGGAGTGTGTTCTCCTGGATGAGTTCTTTGTGTAACTTTCAAGGTTGAATCCAAGGTTGGAATAATGATTGTGACCTTACCTTTGATATTGTGTGTCTATTTTTAGACTATATGTACATTCTTTTTATATTCATTGTAGACATATACCAATTTAGAGATAACTGATATTCCATTACTATATTCTTGGTGGTTTCAAGTTGTCCGACTGGGTATTATTATACACACCCATACACGGTATTTTCCTACACATTTCTTGTCTTTTGAAGATGATTTACCTTTTAAAAAACTCTTAGTGTGACTGGGAAAAAAATTTCTTAGTGATGTTGGACATCCTAAGGTGTGTTCCAATGGTATATCAATGTATACACATAGTTTAATTTCATGTTGGACTTGTTTTCTAACTCTTTATGGTGGGATTTTATTTGGCCCTATTACTTTGATTTACTTCCTTCCATACTCCGGTTATGGTATTTGGATGTATGAATGTATGGTTGATCATCTATTTTTATATATCAACATCTTATGGGAAGTGGTATATGTGTGTGTGTATAGGTACATAGGATATGTCCTCCCATGTTAGTGATATTTATACTCAATGCTAGTCTCCATTCCATTTATTATTAGAGTCGTGCATGGGGAGTCACAATAAGGGCCCCATTGGGATGGGTCATGACATAGTGGTATCAAAGGTAGTATGATTTACATTAGGACCAGAGTTTTGAGACTGGTTTGGGGAGATAATGTTATGTGTTTTGAGTTTGGTATTTAGGCTAGGGATTCAAATGTTGTTGTAGGAGCTAGTGTATCCATACACCAAGACTCTGACCACATGCATTTTGACTTACAACATGAGAACATTGTTTTTAGGGAAATCAATGGTACATGAATCATATAGGAATGGGTTATGGTTTCCATTTCCTTCTTGGGTCATCTCTATAGATATACTCATTGACTATGGTACATCTTGTTTACATTTAGGATGCCTATGCAATGTATACTAACTAGGATTCAATATCAAGATCATGAGGATGATCCCCTCAATGATAATGCATCAATACAAGGACTGGTTCCATAAGTGCTACCTCTAGATGATGCATGATTGATACCAAAACCTATAAATAATCAAATGGTACCTGTAATAATAGTTGATGAGGTGAAGATGATTAGTTTAATTCCTGAATTTTTGTGATAGAGACACCTCAGGTTCCAAGAAGAGTGAAAACCATAGGCATCTAAGGACTGTTCTAAGGTGGTGATGTGATTTCATTGTCTAGTAAGGGAACCATCCAATCATATTGTGGATTTGGAAATGATCTTCTCCATGGATTAGTAGGCCGATGGTGGGAGTTAGGGACCCAGTCTTACGATGAGGTGACTCTAGCATGGAAATAGTTTGAGCACCTTTTTAGAGAAGAGTTATCTCCATTTATACTCAAGGTTTTATGTGTGTAAGAGAGTTTATATCTCTAGCAGGGAAGCACAACAATAGCTGATTATTAATCGAGGTTCACTAACCTCTCTAGGTACTCAATAGATATGGTTTAGGATTAATTATCTCAGTCTTGGACCTTTGAGCGAGGAATACATAGAGACATCTGGACCATCATTATAACTTTATGAATTCCTACCTATGGTAGGGGTTCTAGAAAATGCTTCAGTGGTTGATATTTTCTTGGATGAGTATACGCAAACAGTGGTTTCTGGAAGTGGGAATGTAGAAGCAGAGACTTTAATAGTAGGGAGATGACATCTGTCATAGGGTCCTGGATGTACGAGACATTTTAGGAAGAGGACGCAAGACAAAGGTTTTGTGATTCTCCGATCAGATTATTGGTCCAGTCAGCCCAAGGAGAGGTGGTGTTACACATGTGATGATACGGGAAATCTTATTTGAGATTATATGACATGTCTTTCGGATGACAGGGAGACAGTTGATAGGCCACCAAGGAAAAGGTTGTGGCAGGAACAGAAAAGTCTGTAGGGCGTAGAAAGTTGTAGAGGTTTTGGGAGAGTAGTTGGAGGTGGTTAATGCTTTGACCTATTACCACCATCACCCCTAGGTGGTCAATGCGAGGCTGAGGGATCTGGAGGACAGGGCAGGGGTAGTTGTAGGTGGTCAAGGATTACGACCTAGAGGCTTTGATGATGATTCAAGGTATGATCTGTGCATTTTTTACCATAGCTACAGTAATGATCGACCTAGGTGCTTTTCATTCCCTTATTTCCACATATCTAGTTCAAGAGTTAGATATTATAGTTTTCCCTTGGCTATAGCCTTCCACTTGGAGACTCCTACTAGAGACGAATCTGTGATCAAAAACTGTTTAAAATATTGTGACCTAACTTTTAAAGGGGAGAGTTTTAGTTAGGATCTATTTGTAGCAGTTATGAGGCCTTATGACATCATCTTAGGTATGTACTGGTTATCCATTTTTCATTCCTAGATTTATTTTTTTAGGTATAGGTCATGGTGTGTCTTCATTGATGTGATAAGGTTTTACTTTTTTGTAGAAAAGGAAACCCAGGTAGTGTAGTGTGGCCTCAAGAGTAGGAGGGTACATTAGATAACTCATCAGTTGTCTAGAATGTCCTTTGGTTCTAAGGATATTGTGAGTTTCAAGTTTCATGTAGTGGTGGTGGAGTATGGGGACATCTTTCCTTAGGATCTTCTAGGATTACCTCCTTTATGATAGATAGACATCTATATTGATATACACCCTAGGGCATCACTGATATCATCTCCAACATATCAGATGGCTCCCATAGATCTTTATTTGCTGAGGGTGCAGTTAGAGGACTTGCAAATGAAGGGATTTATTATACCCACTGCTTCACACAGCGCAGAACATGTTTTATTCACCAAGGAGGATGGGATATTGTGGTTATGTGTAGACTATTGGCATATGAAATAGGTTTACATTAAGAATATGTATCCATTTCTGATGATTTATGACCTCTTTGATCATTTGATAGGGGAATGATTGTTCTCTATGGTTAACCTCTGGTCAGGCTATCACCAGATGTGAGTATGGGATGAGGTTGTGCCAAAAAAGGCATTCAAATGTCAATAAGGTCACTATTGTTACTTTGTGATTCACTTTGTCATGAATAACTCCATATCATTGTTCATGGAAATCATGAATCAGATAATTAAACCCTTATTGTACTAGTTTTTGGTAGTCTTTATGAATGATATCCTTGTATACTCGACGTCCAAGGAGCAGTACATGAAACACTTTATGATTGTCTTTGACATAATCTGAGAGAACCTTATTTTCAAAAAGAACTATAAGTTCTAGTTATATATAAAGTAGGTCCCTTATCTAGTAAACATATTCTAAGATGATTGAGTGGAAGTGGACGTAGCCATGGTGGAGGTAGTGTTATTATGGGATCCACACAAGAGCGTAATGGAGGAGCGAAGCTTCCTTGTGTTGGAAAGTTATTACCAAATATTTATACCTAAGTTCTCAAGGATATCAGCACCCATGAAAATGTTTAGTCACAAGGGGAATCCTATAATGTTTACTAAGAGGTTCCAATAGGGTTTTAAGAAGATTAGGCAGAGATTGATGAGCACTCCATTCGTGAGATTTCTAGAGGAGGGTGTCTATTATGTAGTAATAAATTATGTGTCAGGAACTAAGAATTTTTGTGTTTGGATGCAGAGATAGAAAATGATTGACTATGGTTCACATATTTTTTGACCATAAGATAAGAACTATGTGACCCATGATATTGATTTATCAGTGGCAGTCATCATAGTAAATATGCGGTGAAACTACCTAATGTGTGAGAGGTTTATCATCTATTCTGACCATAAGTGTCTCTTTTATATCTACTATCAGAAGGATCTCAAATTGAGATAGAGGATATTTCAAGAGTTTTTCTAGGATTATGACATCATGATTTTCTAAACTCATGTGAAGGGGAAAATGGTAGTAGATGCTCCTAGCAGGAGGTCTTGTTCGCAGTTTCTAAAAGATGAGTCAAAGTAGTTGGACTCCATACAGTAATCCTTTATTAATGGAAATTCATTAGATTACCTCCATTAGATGGTTGTTACACTCTTCTATTATGGTGATTCGGGGAGGAAAAACTTGGGGATACCTAATGTTAGATCCTATATATCCAGATATCCACTGGATATGCTCTTCATGGATTTTTATGAAGGTAGAAAGCATGCCATTATTTTCAGAGGATGCGTGATGATACAAGTGATGCTATTGGAGGAGGTTTTGAGAGAGTTTCATAAATCCAATATTTTGGTACATAAAATTTTGATATAGATGTATCATGATCTTTGACGTTAGTTTTAGAATCCAGGGATGAAGAAAGGAGTTTCATTGTTTGTCCCTTAATGCCTTACTTGTTAGCAAGTGAAATCTAGGCAACAAGTTCTAGCTTGTTTAGCTCAACCCTATGAGGTTCCATAATGGAAGTGTGATGGTATATCCATGGAAATCATGATGGGATTACTACATACATTCGGGGACACGATTATTTTTAGGTGATCATAGACCAGCTCACAAAGTTGGCCCACTTATTAGATATTCGGGAGAAGTGTTCAGTTGAGATCTTGGGATGCCTCTATGTACAATAGATATTTCAACTCCTTGGATTTACATTAGTGATCATTATGACCATGATTCTCACTATACATCTCAGTTGTGGAAGGTATTTCTAGAGGAATTTCGGACACAGTTACACTTGAGGATAGTGTTTCACCCCCAAACAGACGGCTATACGAAGTGGATCATTCATCTTATAGAGGACATGTAATGAGCAAGCATGTTGGACATTTGATGTAGTTGGTAGGATCCCCTACCATTGGTGAGGTTTTCATATAACAATATCTATCATTCCATTATTGGTATGGAACCATTCGAGACATTGTGCATGCGACCTTGAACGTCAAAACTTTGCTAGACTAACCAAGGAGAGTCGGCACTTATGGGACCAAAGTTGGTCTGAGCTATAATTAATATGGTGAAGATCATAAAGTAGTGGATGAGTTCTACATAGAGCTATCATAAGTCTTATTTGGAAAGACAATGGAGGCCTTCTGATTTCTAAGAGGGAGAACATGTGTTTCTATGGGTTTCACCTCGACATAGATTACATAGATTTGGATGGGAAGGAATTCAATCCCCAATTTTTATTGTCCCTTTCGAGATATTGTGTAGAGTTAGTGATGTATAATACTTCTTAGCACTACCACCATAGTTATATTAGATACATGACGTCTTCCACGTGTCACGGCTAAGGATCTACATGCATGACCGATCACAATTTTTTGACTGGGGTGAGCAGGACAGCGAGGATAGATCTACTTTTATTGAGTTCCTAGTGGAGATAAAAAATTAGTATGGGAGGATCCTTTATGGTTGATTGATTCCTTTAGTCTGTGTCTAGTGGCTGTACCAGAATCTTTAGGATAGCACCTAGGAGTGGGATGATCAGATGTTTTCTCAGTACCCACACCCCTTTGTATAGCCACTTCTTTTGGATTTTTAGGATGTAAATACCATAGGTGGGGATGATATAAAGACTTATATTTTCAATTTATTAGTTTTCATTTTTATATGGATTATTTTCATTACCAGGTGATGAGGCAGCATGCGATTCGGAGGCCTGGTGTGCCCAGACTAAATATTTTAAATATATTTAATTTTATAAGAGTGCAGTTTTCCTAAAAATGTGGAATAGCTTTTAAATGTTGGAACAAATCCAAAATCCAAGGGAACCATTGAGTTCAGAATGTGGGATTTTCCCGAGGTGTGACATAAGCATTGCTGTTGCAAGGTGTTTGTGGAAAATTCATCATGGGGTTAAAGTAAATAAAATTTTTAAATAAAACTATTTTATTTATCCATTGATTTAATTACCTGATTTCCTTCATTAAATACACATTTATGGAAAATTTTCAGTGTTGGACACATTACCATACAAAAGGACGAGATCCATTGAAGCCGTTGGAAGAGATTTTATTAGATAATGAAAACCATATGGAATATTGATTACTAGGGCGAGATAGAATTAGATTATGTCACCAATGATCATGGAACAACTCTATTATTCATCCAAAATATATCTGAATTGACGTAGGTTATTGTTTCGATTGGATTTTTTTACCATTATTCTATTTCTATGATGAACATGGATCAATAAACCAACAGATTGATCCACAGATCATGCAGATTGTGGGATGGGATAGTTTTATTCAGGAATTGGGAGAATTTTGTAGTTATTATTTGTTATCTCTTCATTCTTCATTCTAATGGAAATGAATCGTGGATATCATGAACATTAGAAGAGGTCAATTCTTCATGGTTGTTCCTTGTTCTTTTCAAACTTGATTCATCATTCATCATGAGTATTATTAATCGACTTGTGGTTTGACATCCATCAAGAAATCAATAATTGTGCAACAATTTCTTGGCATAATGATTCTTTTTTTAGATTTGGGCTTGAAAAGACATGTTGGTGGTGTGATAAAGAAAGCGTAAGAGGATCAGATGGTTTTGGGTACTTGATGTTCATGTTCTTTGGTGTGAGATAATGGAATATGTGTGCGAAGGATTTCTGATTTGATTGGGTGGTCAGAATATAGTGATTTATGGTAGGAAAGGCCATTCGATGTAGATCCTGGATTTCTGATGATATTAAGGATGAAATACAAGGTGGAGGTGTGTGGGAGTATGTGGAAGGAAGAATCAGGGTATTAAGAAAAACCCGATCAACATGGTGGGTAATTTAGAGCTATACTCCATGTGGGACCTCTCAGTAGTGGTTAGGGTTTGGGGATAACAATAAGTATCGCATAGTGTTTAAGCCTTTTCCAAAGGACTAGTGTGTACCTCAGAGAGAACACGAACACGAGCTGGGGTACAGGACTAGGGGAATGTCGTGTACTTCCACATGGATACGGCCAGCTAGGATGTACATGGGCTTATCCATGAACTATTACACAAGAATAAGTACACTTTTAGCAACACAACGTGTTTTTTTACATGGGAATGGACCCGTTCCATTTAAATAGGAAGGACCCAAAATCAATTGTACATAGTGTGTAATTCTATTACGCACCGTGTAATCCTTAAATGTTGTCTCAGATATCTTTTCCTATGTATCTTAGAAAAGTTTCATTAGGGTTTGTTCCCCATATCCATTATTTAAGGGTTATTATGGAATTGTCTTCTACGCAGTGGAAAACAATCCCTTATGCAGGACTTCTTGGATAGTGATTTTGGAATCCTTCTTTGAGGATCAGATTGAGATTCTCTATTCAACTTCTTATCCTAGGTGGAGTTCTTTGTATCATTGTGACCAATAATTTCCAGGATCCAATCCACTACATAACAGGTTGTTCCATATTTAGTTTTTTTATATCCCACTCCCTTGGGTTTGATCATCATCTGTGTATCGTATCTATTCAAACGTCCTATGTATATTTAAAATCGAGATACTCAATGAGAAATACCTGTCGAACATACATCATTCATGCTATCGAATGTGTGGAGTGAGTTCACCCTAGTGAGTGCTTTCTGGAACATTGGAGTTGGAATCCAAGGCTAGCATTATGGTGGCAACATTACCTTTGAGGATTTATGTCTATGTTGAGTATATCCATATATTTTGTTACATGTATTGTAGACATATATCTATGAATAGATAAATTTTATTCCTTTTTTGTATTCTTTTTTATTTTGAGGAGTCCTAATGGGTATTTTTATACTCGCCCTAGAATGGGCTTTGCCCGCAGATGTCATGTCTTGTGCAGATGATTAACCATTTGACAGAGTCCTTGAGTGACCAGGACAAGGCAATTCTTAGTGAGACCAAGCATACCAAGTTGTGTACTTATGGTATCTCAACATCATTCCTGAGTTTACTTTCAGGTTGGACCTTTTTTCTAACTCTTTCAGGAGGGATTCTATTTGGAATTGATTATATTCCTTTACTTCATTTTATTCACTAGTTGTGAGATTTATATGTATGTATGCATGTTTTTTTTACATTTCATAATTTTTTTTGTCTTGGTGATGTGTGTGTGTGTACATGTACATAGGCTATAGCACCCCGTGTTTTTGATATTCCTTCTCAGCACTAGTTTCCAACCCCTAGCCTATTTGAGGTAGGATTGGAGAGTCATGGTAGGATCCTCATTGGGATAGGTCATGAAAATTGATGATATTGAATTTAGTATTTTATGTTGAATAAAATAGATTTAGAGCAGTTAGAAAAATAAATTAATTTAAATATGTCGGGTAAGATGATTACCCCTCCTTTAGTTGGCCTCCATTAGATCCTTTTTTAATGACCCTTGAAATGATATTTTAAGAAGTCCATAACATCCAATTAATGTATAGTATTTTTTATAATATATTTATTTAGTTTTTGGTTAAACTAGAAATCTCAATGTTGTGTAAAGGATTCAAAGGAGGTGTGCCCTTTAATAAGTTGGGGAGATGACAGACTTATAAATTCTTTAAATAATAAAAATATAATTAAGTCGTTCTTAAGAAAAATGATTCCAAAGGTATAGATTTTAAAAGGTGGTAAATTATGAGGATTAAATATGGCTATAAAATAATATTTATATAATTTTAATTGGAAAACACGCACTTATATTTTCTTTTACCTCCTTATAAACCTGTTTTACCTTTAACCACAATGAAATATATTTACTATTTTTTCTATTCATTATGGCCAAAAATGAAAGTTGTATCATTATTAAATTTTGTAATTATAATTCAAATTATGAAATAAATTTTATCAAAATAAATTTCTAAAATTGTTAAAAATAACATTTACAATAAACATTAAAAATGTGGTGAAAATGGTATTCAAGGAAATATGTTTTCTTAAGTATAAATATTTTTTATACCAAAATTTACATAAAATTAATTAAAAAGTTAATAATTAGATTAATAATAATATAGATGAACTAATTTTACTTTTTAACCCATTTTAAAACAAAATGTGAATATTTTATTTTTAAATGAAAAGAAAATTTTCAATAAAAATCTATATTTTTCACTACAAATCAAGAAATTAATATTTTCAATAAATTATCCAAAATTCACTCTAAGATAATTTTGACATGTTAATAACAAATTTCTTTATATTTTTTTAAATAATTTTTATTTAAGTGGTAAAAATTAATTATATTATTTACTCATTGAAACAATTTTTGAGGGAAATGTATTTTTAAAGAATATAATGAAATTATTAAAAATTGAGTACCTATGTATTTTATTTATCTTAAACATTTATACATATTATTGAAATGTGTTTATTCATATTAATTCCACCAATTTGATGGATCAGTTATAATAGTATACTATATTACGGTTCATTTAGTTTTGGAGTTGTGTGTATCGCATGTTATCGAGAAATTGAATTAATTTAAAATATATATCTCTCTCAAAAAATAAATGGGTGTTATATTATTCCATCTTCAAAATGGATTTTACGCAGAAAATTAAAATACATTTATAAAAATAAATGAGGATATATATGTTTCATCACATCCTCAGGTTCCTAAATAGCTTCTTCAAATTTCAAATTCCTTTAGAGAACCACCACCAAATTAGTAGTCTTTTTCTATAAAACATTATCATTACGATCCAATATATCTACCTGTTTTTCGTCATATGAAAGATCATTCTAATGTTCTAAAACCAATAATTTTAGTACATGTGATGGAGTAGGTATGTAATTACTTAGGAGAGATGCATAGAACACATTGTGAACCTGAGAGAGGTTCAATGGAGGTTCCATGAAATAAGCCAGCATACCTACTAGTTCACAAATTTTTAATGGTCCAATATACATAGGTCTCATAATTTACTTACTTAAAAATATAATAACAATATTCTATGGATAAATTCCTTGGAATAACTTCTCACTAACACTGAATTCCGTTTTTCACAGTTAATTTTCAATATAACTTTTCTATCATCCTTGAGATTCCTTAATGTATTATTGAATGGCTCTAACATTTTCTTCCATTTACTCAGTTAACTCAGGTCCTAATAGATTTATTTATACAACATAATCACACACATTAGAGTTCGAAAAATATTTTCATATAGGTAATTATAAAGATCCATTTGGATTCTTGAGTGAAAGATATTATTTTAAGAAAAATTCAACCAGAGGATGGAGTTGATCTGAACCACTCTAGAAATATCTAGACAAGGCCTTAGAATATTATCTAATATTTTAATATTTCTCCTTGATTTACCACCTATCTAAGGATTATAAGTAGTACATAAAATAAAATATATATCAAGAGATTTTTGAATAATTCTCCCAGACACTGAGGTAAACCTCAAACCCCATTCAGATACTATAAAATATGGTACTCCTTGAAACTATACAACTTTATTAATGTATATTATAGAAATATAATCAAGAGATAAATATTATCTAATATTAATTAGTCATGATGAATTAGTAAGGTGATTTACTATAACCCAAATAGAATTATATCCCTTAGACATTTTGGGGAGTCCATTGACAAAATCCATGGTGATGTTTTCCCATTTACATTCTAGTATGGGTAATGGATATACCTCCCATTACACGCCTATCTCCCAGTCTTACCTTACTTCTATACTAATCATTGAAAAATATAATCTGCAATATCTCTCTTCATGTTTTCAAACTAAGAACACTATCAAAACTGTATAAATCATAATACTTATGAGATGAATAAAGAATGATGAAAATTAAGCCTCATCCAATAGATCCTTATTCAACTAGTCCATAAAAATCAAGGTTGAACTTATGAACATATACTCCATTGTTTTACATCTCAACATCATCCTTTTATGCATATTTAAACCTCACATGGATATAGGGTTGGGCACTCATTTGATCAAGACAAATTTTCCACCATCCTTTAATATTTCCAGATCCGTCCTTTAAAATTACAAAAATATTGGATCTTTTCTGATCCTCATCATATATAATCTAGAATGATCCTTTCAACTAAAATCATCAACCACCTTCTATGCATTCTCGGAGTGATAATATATGTAGTCTTCATAATCATTAATCAACTACAACCATTTTCTTTGGTACATATTCAACTCTTTTGAGTGAATATATACTTTCAAGTTTTATAAACAATATAAATGCCGCACCTTTCTCTGTAAAAATAAGATCTTCTAATAATTAATTCAAAAACAATCATATCTAAATCTAAATAATGATTTGGGGTAATTACTATCAAGAACCTTCAATTTTGGTGAGGTATAAGATATCACCATATCGTTCTTTCTTAAGACACAACTGAATCCCTTCTTCAATACATCACTATAGATCCCGAACCATTCTCCACTAAAGGGTAATTTATGATCATGTTCACTATCTAAAAATCTCTTCAGATCCATGAAATTTTAATCACATTTAACTTTTCAAAGGAAATTGGATTCCTTTCGATTTAACTTAGTTAGTGGATTATACAGCCATGATAAATTCGCTAAAAACCATTGATAAATTTTAAGTATAAAAATAAACCTTTTATAAAAATGCATTTTACATGTTAAGTGTGATAATATGAAAATTATGTTTTCTCAACCATATAAATTTTGTTCGATAAAGTGATTTTTATATTTGGAATCAATGGGTCCCAAATGCATAAAAATTTATTGTTTCATTATTACTAATAAAAATAATATTACAAGGATTAATGTTAACTAACACAATAATGGTAAAATTTTTATTTTCAAATAGTTGTTTTATTAAAATTGTGTAATATTTATCTAATAGAAAAATTAATAACTTAAAATTTTCATTAATATATTTTATAAACCTATATACAAATATTTTTACACTAATTCAATTTATAATCAATAATAAATAATATTAAGAACATTTAATAAAGAATTATACATTTTTTCTATAAAACAAAATTTCTATATATTAAAGGTTATAATTAAAATTTTAATTCTATACTAGTTATAAATTGAGTTATATTATAGGAATATTAAATTTAGGTTCATCGAAACCAATTTTAGTTATATTATTTATCTAAAATTTTTAGTATAACATAAATTACGTATTAAAAAACTAGTTTCAAAGGTAAAAAATCATAATGGTAAAGTGTAAAAATATAATGGTAAATGACTCAAAAAACTAGTATTGAACTAGCAAACAGGGATGATTAAAATAAACTATCACAGACTAATATACATTAATAAATGGTCATAAATAAATTGTATAAATAGATATATATATGAATAAGGTTTTAATTTTTTTATTAAGATACTTATTTTTAATATACACTAGGTCATAGCACATTCATCTAAGTTGGATTAAAGGTTAGTGGTTCTTTATCTGAAATTTAATTTCTTGAGACTCATTTCTTATTATACACAATGATATAATTCACAAGGTGTCAGAAATTCCTAATTAATTTATTTTACCGTATTCATTTAATACATGTGTTTTTACATGTACCCATAAAATTTAATTTCATATTAACTCATATTTTACCAAAACTGTTTCTGGTAATTGACAATGACCGCATCTCTATTGTTTTGGTCCGGAACATCCCTCTTTCATGTCCATATTCATTGCATGTTTTTTCAATGTACATTTTATGAATAAATAATTTCTTAAGGTAATTTCATACTTATGTAACATTCATTAAAATGTTTTAATGAAAATTTTATTGTTTTCACTATGGGTTGTTTTCATCAAAGTGTGAAGAGAATATATTTTTAATGTTTTTCATGTAAACACATCATTCAAGAAAATTTTGTTTTCTATGAAGATTCTTCTCTACACATTATCAATTTCTAATATATAATTTAATCTACCATGTTTTATGAAATATTTCTTTTTTTAATAAATATTTTTAAAATTTCACGGATATTCTTTGTTTCCAAATTGATTTTTCTAATGCTCCAAAAATATTTTTTTCACATACAACAACCTCTTTTGACATATTTTTTACTAGATAGAGGATATTCCACAAATGTTACCATCAACCTTTATTCCCTTGATAGATTAAGAAATGATCTTATCTATCAAAGTAATGATCTAAAATTTCCTTTTTCTGGCATAACCATCCACTTTTAATAGGCATAAATTTTCTTTCAATGCCTTTCCTTTATGATTACCATATTTTCTATTTCTTTGATTGAAGACTAGTCACCTAGATCCCACACATTGATTGATTGTGGAGATTATTGACTATACCATATAATCTTTATATATTTGGTCCAAATACCATAATATTATTCGAATGGTATCTATTTAGAAATTTATTTAGTATAATTAGATGAAAATTTATATTCCATAGTTATATCATTTTTATTAATGGATTTAAGAATTATTTTTTAATTTGATTCCATTTTATAGGGATATGAATCTCATTTTCATTCCATTAGATCATTATGAAATGATGATGATTTACCTTATGTGGCACACATATGTATGGATGATGAAAGGTGGGGTCATATATCACCCTCTAATGATTTGTTTAAGTTTGAAATATCATGAGATAGTAAGGCATGCACAGAATGAGTTTGTTCACAAAGGTTTGGGCATAATGAGTTTGCCCATATTCTAATGTGTTTAATAATGAATTTGGTCACAATTGTGTTGGAATGATGTTATTTCTCACAGGGTTTCATATTATTATGATTGTACCACACTTCTATGATTTTTTCTTTTAAGTCTAAGTTACATTTCATGTGTATTCCTCTTTTATAAGTCATTATAATATTTTTGGTGATCCTCCCATCATTCCAGATTATTGTGATATGCATCTAAGAAAAATTATGATTATTTTAAAAATTCGATAACAATTCAATGATATGGTCTTCTATTATTTTTGATGGTGATAATCGTGCACCACACACTTTTCCATAAATAGACACATGGGATGAGTGATTAGTTGATCATAAGTAGTGCCCCACCGGGCCTCCTTCAACCTCATGATGCAAGGGTTTCAGTCTGCCTATTGCAGCTGGAACAGATATCATGCATCATCGTGATTGGATGATCTTGGGCACGTTGGAACTCCTCAGGCCAAGACTTCCATATGGATTTCCATTGTAGGGAGATCGAATCGTGTGCTAGGCAGCATGCTCTGCTTGGGCCGGTCTAAGGGAGATCGCGAACTACCTTGATTTTCGAGCGCACTGCACAGTCAGAGGACCGAAATCATCAGCCATAATTCATCTTCACCCCTCAGGTTTCTGTTTTCCTGAACACATCCAATGCCCCAGGGAAGACATTGTGGAATCACATCTTGTCGCTCGGACTCATGAATACCACTCACTTCATGGATATGGAGATATGCAAACAACCATGATCTTATGAGATTGAAGCACAGGGGAGCGCTCATTTTCATTGTAAAACAGAGCATAGCACACCCCACGAAGGTTATGTGCAGTAGGCCACGTGAGACTCATTCATGCGTTCATGTGAAGATTTGTGCCACCGCATAACCCATCATGAGAAACAGTGTAGCACTTTGTCTCTATCATACGGAAGGCAAAGACACATCAAGCTCTCAACCATTGCAAAGAAGACATCTAATTTCACTAATTTAATAATGTGAATGATAAATATATGAACCACACTTCACATGAATAATATATGTGCACGGGCGAACCAGGGAAATAAAATTGTGGAGAAAAAACGAAAGAAATCATGCAGATATATGATAGCGGGTCACGCAATTGAAATACTTGATTGCGTAATCTTCATAGTGACTTGAAAATCACCCAAATGATTTTTCTAACCATGGAATCCTACGGCCACTGGAATCTGGGATATGAGATCAAAATATGTCCATTAGATCAAGCTACGAGCTTTAGAGAATCCTCCCTTGATGGAGAGAATTACGTTCACTGTTACTCATCTGACACCCGCATGCACAACACCTTCAAGAAACATGCATTGTGTGGCACACTCCTTAGATGACTTTAGATATGAAGTCTTGCACCATTGGACATTCACCCATGATCATGTGGTTCCTCTCAAGTTATGCGGGATATCGTCCTTGACATGCGAACCGTTTGGCATACTGTCTTGACAACCAAACGCCCTTGGTCATGTTATGGCATCATACAGCCATGGGCATGTCACATATCAAATGAAAAGAAAAGTGATTATCGTTCACAGTGCCCACACACCATCGCAAGGTCCATCAATGGACATGAGTTTTATCAAAGTCAAGTAGAGAAACTATCTTGGGCAATGTTCACACACCATTTCATGATCTATCATGGGACACGTGACGTATCAAAGGTGATAAAAGTTACTGCCACTGGGAATGTCTCCATTCCATTGTGAGTTCCATTAATGAACATGTGGTGTATCAAAGTAAAGTAGATAAACTGCCCATGACAACTACCGTGTGTATAAAGACCCATACTTTACATACATTGTTATTACTTCAAAATTGAAGCACACTTATTACAACATATAACAAAACCAGGAAAGGATCGTATAGGTATAGTGTCTTTAGAAACCGGGAAACATAAACAACTGGTTCATAAAGCGTCTACACTATCTCCCATTTATTTAATCATATCTATAGTCCCTTTTGGAATATCTTACATAATAACCTTCTTCCTGACCTGGGGAAAGGAAACATACAAAAGGGTGAGCTCAAATGCTCAGTAAGGGTAAACAAAAGAAATATCAATCACATCATATTCATAAGAACATAACTTTTAGAAATCTTAACCTACAAAAGAGATCATAATTTCATAACATGGGATAAATCATAGTAGTGAAATGTAATCCCAATAATCATAACATAAAACATGAAGATTTGTGGCATACACACATAATCATAGAGAATCATTTCTTATTAGTCAAGAGTCGTGGCCAAGACTATCTTAGTGGATAAAGTCCATTTCTGAACCGAGTTCACTCCTCGTTTCAGTCCTGTTTCGCTGAACCGGTTTAACATGCCGTTCTAGCCATGTCTATCTCATGAGATATAAAATCTTTACACAATTCATTGGAGGGAGATATAGGTCCCACCCATCTCATAATGATACCATTCTTATGTGTGCCACAAAATCATAAACCATACATCATAGCATAACCCATGTAATAAAAATGGGAATCTTAACCATCGTGACATCATAAAACAATTCATATAAGATAAATGAATTCATAAAAATAATTCCATCACAACATAATCAAATCAATGTAATAATAGGGATATAAACAGAACCCTTTATTATCTTATATAGAAAATAATTTTGATAAAACACTTGAACTCCATTATTGAGGAAAATATCCTTTCTACTTCAAAAACACTTTTCCTTTCTTAACATTTCATACAATTCTAAACTAAAAGAAGTTGATTAAAAATAAACTTGAAAACTTGTAAGGGAAGCTTTTTGGAAATAATGTTTTAAAAATCCATTCATGCCGTATAAGTTAAAAGAAAACATTCTTCACGTACTTTTGTCGGAAAAGTCAAAAAGTACCTCGTACGAAAAACGACAAAAGATTCCTTTCATATATTTTGCTAAAAACTCAACGAAAGGTAAAATTGGATATAAAATATTGTAGAAGGATGTAAATATTAAATATTGAGGAAACATGTATGTGGATGATAAAATGCACCCCAGTAAATTCCAAAGTATAAACAATCTCAGATAAAAATGAGATTGTGATATTTCCCTTACCTTAAATCTGATTTGCTTCGTAAGTGTCCGAATCTCCAGTATAATGATTTAAATAATTTTATTGTCATATTCCAGAATCATAAGTATTTTTATTATATCATATATGGTCATATTCTTAGCTTCTTATTAGTAATATTTCATTACTACTTGTTATTCGGGTGCTTATTACTTTTTGTTCTTATACGTGTTTTGTCGAATAAATTTTTCTTTTTCTTTTTGGGTTACAGATACCTTATTTCCAGAATGGTATTAGTGTAATATATATCATGTTCATTCTTTCAATTAATTTATATAATCATTATTCAATGAAGATCATATAGAACGAGTCGCATCACATCGTGGAGACGGTATTCCGTACGTACGCACGAGCGATGATATTGTTCCCATGGTCGTGGAATTGTATTGGAGTGTATATATACTATTTCAGAATCAATATAACTTTACAATAATCATATATAGTTATTATTTACACCGTTATACCCATCCAAGTAAGGCGGTGGTGGAAAATATATTACACCACGGCGTAGAGACGGTATTCCGTACGTACGCACGCGCGGTGATTTCGTTTTCCGTAGGATGGATAGATGGAGAAATAGGATTGTTTCATACATATAATAAAATATCAGTATATGAGTGATACTGATGTTATTACTTCATAATGAAATAGCTAAACAAGAATAAGTGGAAGAATAAATAAAGATGAATGAATTGGTAACGGACATTACCTCTTACTTGAAGCGCTTCTTTGAGACCTCCTTTTAGGGCACTAAAATTGGTCATTGAAGAAGACAAGTACCTCTAGGATGTCTCAAGGGAAGTGGAGAGAAGAAAGTGGCAGGGGGTTGGCTGAGCTTGAAGTCTCAAAGTGGTGTGAGGAAGAGGGGGAGGAGGTTCCCTTTTATAAGGGAGGAGAGGGGCTCCTTTGGAAAAACTAAAAATATTATTTTATTATAAAGCCAAATTCGGTTTTAAATCACTCCAAATTAATTTATTTCGAAGCTAAGTAGGGATGGGTCGAAATAATCTCATCCAATAGAATTTAGACAAGTTTGGATTCATATTTTAACCTTATCATTTAGATTTAACATTAAGTTAAATAATTTTACTTTTACCGTGTCTTCTTGCGTTCTTACACTATAAGGTTAATAAACCTACAATAACAAGCCAAACGAACCCCAAGTTGTTTATTATTAATATATATAACCTAATATAAGTAATTTGGCCGAACCGTAGACTTTTAGGAATAAAATAACAATTAATAATATAATATTTGTTTTAAAAACTATTTTATGTCAATTTTGACACTATTTGGTAATCGATTTTTGTGAAAATCATAACAGAATTATTAGTTCTAAAAAAGTTAATTAAATTAATACAAACATGTCATATTAACCTAGAAAATTAGTGTAATTCATAAAAAGGCTCAAATTACATTTATTTGGGTATTTATAACATAAATTATGTCAATATTTCATTAATAAGATAATTATTGCATCATCGTTATGTCATAAATAAATTAAATTATTTAAGGTCTAAAAATTACAAATAAAATACCATTATATAGGAAATATTTTTATCTTTCTAATTAATATTTATAGTCGCATTTATCTTATGTATAACCCCATATTAGAAATTAGTTATTTATTAAACTTTGATTTTAACTATTTTAACCCTTATTTAAATAAATTCATAATAAATGTCCTAATCTAATCCAAGTGGGCCTAAATGGTCATATTTTATTACTAAGGTTGTTTTTTATCGAATTACACTTATCCAATAGAATTAGGACATGTTTTAGGGTAATAATAATAACACTTTTACCCTTAATTACCCTATTTACTTTTTACCGCGGTAAAAAAAAGTAAAAAGTTACTATTCACCAAAAAATATTTTCATCTCATTGAAGCACATTTTAGTCCTTGATATTAACCGTGTGTCTCAGATTTTCAAAATTCTACTCACAGAAGTGGTAAAATTAAGTTTTATGAAAATTTTAGTTTTTTTAACTACCACTTAGTGGTTTCACTATTCATCAAAAATTGAAAGTTTTCAGAAAAATACAAAAATTTCACCCTAGGCTAATTTCGATATTATGAATCCAAAAAAGAAGTCCATTTTGAAAAATAAATTTTATAAAATTTCAGAAAGTGGTTATTACTATTCATAACGGCTAGTTTAATAATATTTTAATAGCATATCATTGTTTAGTGAAACTCAGTTTTGCGTACGACGCAAGCTATCGAGGAAGGCCGCGATTGCGTGTAAAGAAAGCCAATCTAGTTTTGTGTCTATTGAAAGATTCCTTTGATAATTTAAAAACAAAATATTTCTCATAAAAGTCTCGGGTGTTACAGTGTGTCATCGCGATATCCATCCTTGCTCATACGACACTCCATTAGCAAACTGGATGACTGACCAAGACAAGGCACGCACACCATCACAAGAACCCATATTGATATTGTGGTGCACTCACAGATAATCAGTGAGTGAAGGCCACATAGTTTATCATTGACAAGTGCTTGACAACCATCCAAAATCCTTCGGAAATAAGGATAAATGATATCCAAAGGGAGAGACCCCAAGTTGTAATAAAGCTCACGCGCCATATCATCATTTGAAAGAATAAAATTCAATGATGATATCAATGCTAACTCTCATGACCTCGGAACCATTGAATGAAAAAAGGAGATAAAGGGGAGGAGGTGAGAGGGTTTTGTAGTCGCTGAATGACATGCGGCGTGCCCTTGACAACCCGAAATATGTCACGAGTCCTCGGTGACACATCTACCTCGCCTTGTGAGATACCTATGGCTTGTTATCCACACCATGTGAAGCTCCCCATGAAACTCTACAATGCCCTAAGAATGAATGAATAGATTTTTCCATGGAATGATTGTGCTCCACCTTGTGACCCATTTCAGTCACGTGATGTGTCACCAAAAAATAGAATAAATACCCTCAACAACAAACATTAAATCTTGCATGAATCCCAACATGAGTTGTATAAAACAAAGGGGATCAAAAGAGAGGATGAAAGAGGTGTTCACGGTCACTGAAATGCATGAGACACACCCAGTGCACCAGAACATGTTCCAAAGAGACCCATGGTCAAACCATCCATGTCTCGTGACACCCCTGACAACTCACACAAGATCTCACGAGTGTCTTCCAACATGCACTTGGATCATGCAAAGGCCCTTAGACATGACAGCATGACAGAATGGAAGTCCCTCGACACACTCTCATGACCAAACAAGTCATAAATATTCAGCAATAATCTGATAAAGGAATCAGATTCACGATCGCTGAAAAACAGGCAACGCACTCAAACCAATCCACGACATAGACTCGAAAAGCCACGTGGTGCCATGACCCTTCACTGACTCCATCCTGGACTCATGAAAGATACACCACACAAACTGGCTAGTATCAATGGTAGAAAGTCCTATAAATTCTCCAGCCTAGCATAAACAATGCACTGCTACTATGCACGTCAGGCTCCCAGACTCTCGAGGATTCAACTCTCGACTCCTATGAACTTCTCATAGCGAAAGATCACATGACCTGTCCTCTTTTTGTCAGGTAATATACTGATGGGCAGCCAGAGTAGTCATGCACCAGGAATAAATCCCTTCATGAGATAATTCATAGATCACTTGATCGACTTCTGGTAATACGTGTGAAGAACATACCACATGTCTTCCAAATCATGCAAGACTCAAAACACTGATACGGAGTAAACCTACGGCTCTCACAATACATGGGCTAAAAGTGATATTAAAAGTGTAATACTTAAGAAAATGGCATGATTACTGACCGTCATACGCTTTGTGTGAGTCATGCAAAGACATGCGACAACACTAAGGCATGTCACCTAGATCTTGCAAGGCTCCTTTAGCATGCCATATGGGACACGAGTCACATGGTTCCCTAATAGACACTTCGCGGATCTTGAGAAACCCTCTGGGTCCATCTCCTGGGACCTGCGACATTTTTAGACACATAGCCTGACTCATATATTGACATCCATTCATATTAGTTAAGTCTCTCCATCGCATCAGGGCATGAAAACCAAGCCCTCCTAACAGCCTCTGAGCAGGTCAGTTGAGACCTGTGACGCCCTCCAAACATGTCTTCCAGGTCTCATGATGTTTCCTAGAGGTGTCATAAAAATATGTGACAGTCCTCAGACTATGCCACATTGACTCTTGAGACAGACTCTATATGTGTCAAGAAAGGTCATACAATGACTCCTAGGACATACCGACTGGGACATGCGATAACCTATAGACAAGAAGGCTTTGTTAATAGGGAAGCCTCAGTGTGTAAGCCCTGTCATGAAGGGAACTAAGACAACTATGATTCCTTCCATATTTGGGATACATAGCCCACCTCTCCCTGAGTTCCGAGTTCAATATTAATCAACCTAGGCAATCCCAGTATCTGAAGAACTTAATCAAATAAATGACACTGATCACATTCTATCCCTTGTTCCTCACAACGGGCATGGCTCACGTGGGCTTATGGAATCGCAATGATCATAAAATCTACACTAGAAACCTTCACAGTGGTACATGTCATCCTCATTGTGAAATCCCCTAATAAAAACTAAAATAAAATGACTCTGATTCCTTCCATACTCAGGATATATAGGATGCCTTCTCAAGGCCCGAGCTCTATACCGAACACCCAAAGGAATCTTCCAATATTCAAGCCCCGTATCTACATGCCATGAAGATGATCATATGCTACCCCTTATTTCTCACACAAATCATAGCTCACATGGGCCTAGTGAGATGCAACAAACACCTCCATTGGGCATCATGAATATCCATCAATTAGGGAAATCCCTATATGTAAGCCCTGATGAATGCCATGATACAAACACCCCTTATACAAGGGCATATAACTTGGGGCCAGTCACAAGGATGCAAAATAACTATGTGGATTTTGATTCCTAAAATATTGAGGATAAGTAGGAAAATTCATAAAGGATTAATCTACTCCTTGAATGTTTTACTTTCTCTTTATATGGTAGAATGTTCTAAAGCACTTGGTTATATGGATTCATCATATAAGAAATCATCCATTATCTAATAATAATGGATAAGATCAGATACATACTGATCGATCTACTATATGGACATAGGGAATTTTCACATAAAAAAGAGTAAACCTATAGTCATCTGTTTAGGGTAACCAGTCCCGTGTTGAAATTAGGAAGAGATTCATGAACATATCTTAAATCTATAAGAGAGTCCCAGTCTAGGAAATAAATCCCCCCAAAAAGGTACGATGAGCCTGACCTCCCATCCTCTAGACCAATGTGAATCCCCAAGAGTAACTGGGCTTGAAAACCCTAAAGACCATTTTCCATTGGAAAGAAGGTTTGTACCCAACTATAGATGAGGGAACTATTGGGAGTCTCTAGGATATTGAAAGCCTGAAAAAATGGAACTCGACATAAAATACCCAACTACGGCACCTCCTTGGATAGAGTAAAAAGATACACTACCCAGTCCCCATCAAACCATCTAGTCCCCAGACATGATTACAAAATCCAAAAGAAACAAAAATGGTGAACCAGAAATGAATCACTCTAGTAAAAAATGATTGGGCTATAACAGTCCGTGCCATGTTTATTTCTCCCCATATGAAAAAATTGTTCATAGGCTCGACATGGGTCTCTTAGTAGAATTTGTTCTGAAAACCCAATATAAATAAAGTAGTAAGACCAAAATAAATCAGGATTCCTGTAAGTCCATCCTCGAACTGACAAGTCCACATGAGAAGAATGTCCAAAAAGGGAATACATGGAAATTGTGTAAACCATGAATATCTGATTGAGAATTTTCATGCCTATGATATAGAACTGATTGGTAACATTGTTCCTTGTTGTCAGCATGCTTACAGATACTGCTTTCTTTAATAGCATCCCATCCCAAAGAAATATGTTCATTATCAAGCATTCGCTCTGGTAACTCATCTGTTGTTGCAACCCATGTGGGTCATAAAGAATTATCAACTAGTCAACAGAGCCAATGGAAGGTGGAAAATATGATGGTCTGAGAGTACCAACCACATGGTATGATCTCAACTGTGGAATCTTCCCGTCATATTCTATAAGCATGGTAGTCGGAGAATCTACATCGCCCGACAAAGGCTACTGCTAAGAGAGTAGCCCTCGTTTCTATGACCAACCACTTCCAGAGATTATCCCTAGAGTGAGAAAAATGCTACCTTCCATATCTGATGAAGGTGGAACAGGAATCCAAATATGGCTCCCTTTTGGTTTAGGTTTCTCCAAGGAGGTCACCTAGCAACCACTATCCCCAACGTGATCCCGCCGATACCCATCAGTCGCCTGCTGACTATACCTTCTGACACACAACCGCCTCTAATACCCATGAATGTGCTAAAAGGAATACTCATTAGAGGAGTAGGACATTGGATATCCAAGAGAGGGCTCATATTCTCTCTCCTACTAACGATTACTGTCATCATATTCCAACAGCATCTTGAAAGAAGGCTCATAGCCCTACTAGTTTGGAACAAGTATGTGGGCATATTATGGAAACAATCTTGGGGAGGATCATATCCCTAACCCCGCACATGAATCCCATAGGCATATTCCAATGGCACAAGGATGAAATATGTGGGAACATATCCCTGCTTTGATAAAATATATCTGTCAATAGGTAATGCAGATGGAGAATGGGTGGTCTTATATCCTTGCACAAACTTTTCTAAAATTCCAATACATTTTAGCAACAGATGAAGAACTCTACCGACATATTCCAGAACTTTTGAAAATAAAGGTATAGGCTCATACACATATCCCCAGCAGCATGACAACTCAACACTCTAATCATTGCGAACAAGTGGTTGTATCATAGCATGCATAGATTCTTGGTCCTGCCTAGGAGGATTATCGTCATATCCCAATAAAGGGTGAGACATTGGGCTAGACTCACACTCCCATTCCAATCAAGGATCACTAGGGGATAGTGTCACATGGATTGGGACAAGGGAACATTCCTATAGAAAAAGTCTAGCGGCATACTACACAGACCCATGATTAGACATATACCCATGTTCAAACCGAGGCTAGCCATGTGAGAATGTAACACACCTCGGGATAGGCTCATATTCATGCCAACGAATCTTCCTAGCATACTTTATAAGATCACGGAAGTAAGGCACATATTCATACTTCCACTGATGAATGACTACACCATCATCATTCCAGGGTGATACAGGAGGAGGCTCATATTCCTTCACTCATTCTAGAGGTCCATCGACATATTCTGATAGGGAATGCATATTCAGAGCAGGTTGATATTTCTATTCCAACCAGGTCTCACCATGTGAGAGTGGCACATGCCTCAGGGTAGTCTCATATTTCTACCAAGGAAGACTAGAGGCATATTCCAAAGGCTCATGATCAGGCTAACTCCTATCTTGACTAAGTCTCGCGAAGTGAGAAATAAACATGCCTCAGGGTAGGTGCATATCCCTATCAATAATGAGACAGATTATTCAAATATTCCAATAACTTCTATGTAGTGGGATCATATTCCCACAACATATGATGTTTATATGCATGATTTGGAAACCATAACACAACAGGCTCATATCCCTATAAAATCACAAAAGGCAGGTTGGAGTATTCTAACCATGACGTATAACCTGGACCATACTCTTAATCTGATCAATGCCAATGTCCTTGGGGTTTTTCGAGACAAATTCTCAAAAAAACAAGATTCTATCAACTCATCTATCAAATCAGAAGTAGAGGGAATTCATTACCATGATTATCCTCCCCATGGTAGTGTGGAGATGGATAGCCGGCACTCTATTCCTGACGTCCATCATGGTTAACCTCCCCATGGAGATATCTCCCATGGGCAAGGAAACCCTCCTTTTTTCTAAACACCTCTGTATAGAGATGTGAACCAAACCCAAGCACCTTTATATAGATAGGTACTGGAAATATTTGGGTCAACCATATATAGTTCCCCATCAACTTCCAACAACACTCCACTCCCGTCAACAGGTGACCATCAAATCTATCTTCTATGGTCTAACCGGATGGAGGCATGTCAGTATGATGAGGAGGAGTCTGACATCGAAATATAGAGAGAGTTATCCAAAAACAACCTCCCCATCATGTTATGGCCCCTCACTACTTCCACCTACGAGATCCCATATGATCTAGAAAAGGAGCACATTTCTTATCGACACAAAAATATGTGGACTACTCATCAGTGACAAAAGTATTGATATATCCCTTATCCAAGATACGAGTCTCACCTTTAGATGACCAAGATACTATATTTTCATCTTGACCAAGCTGCTATCTACAAGGCTCGCGATCCAAAACTAGAAAAGCACAACGCAAATTTGAAACACACTTTCCGCCATTGCGCTGTGATGCTTCGACAACTGATCTCCAAATCCACATCAGAAATCTATATTTGAGGATGGGGATAGTATGGAGAAATAAACAATACTTCTTCCATATAATATTAGATCCCTTTAGATACAACATCCTACAATGTTATAGCCTCTGGAAAAATTATGGGACCAGGTAATGCTTGGGAATGTTGGTCACTACAACAGAATCACTGCACTCCAATAGTAACAAGACACCATGGATGGGGATAGAGGATAGCAAAAAAATATGTTAAACTAGTCTCCTAGGGATAATGGGTGGACATTTCGAAGACATAAATCTAGGTTGTGATCACCCAGAATACATCCTGTAGGGAATGGTTCTCATCATGGGTTGTCATCGCAACCAGCTCCCAAGTGAGCACAACTACATCATATCACAAAGATTGTGGTAGTAACCATCATAGTATCCATCCATGAGAGGACTCATCCCCCTGGTCTAGGAGAATATCTACCACTACCTCCACCCCTCATATCACCAGTTCCCGAGAGGATCCAGTACCTACCATTGGTAGTCGTAGGTGAACCCCATCCCACTACGTTGGGGGATTTTACATCTATATCACTATCAGAAGTATCATTATTCCCTAATAGGACCCTAAATACATATTAAGTGATTCTAGAGCACCCCCTTCCCACTTTTCTGGGGGAATTTATATCTTCATGGGCATCCTTGGAATCATCAAATCCTTGACTAGAGTCATTGGATACTCAAAAAAATGACTAGACAATTCCAATGACGACCCCAAATGACCCCAACCCCCTAGGGATGGGGGCATTTTCATCATCATCATCACCACATAGAGGATAATTCTTATCTAGTTTGGGAGGAAGAAATCAATAGTCAACATCCCTCTTATTTCTCCCAACAAAAGGAAAACCTATGTTGGTCAGGGCTCGCTCTGCAATCACAATAGGGAAATCCTTCAAAGTCACTGTTCATAGGCCAAGAAGCTATGAGCATACAATGAAGGAAATCAGACACCATTGGGGTCACAAGAAAAAGAATCCCAATAAGGCCAAGGGTTCAAACAATGACCTTGATGGATGTTTTGTAGAGTTATCTTGCTGCGTAGAAAGAAATGGAACAAACACCGTTTCCCAATATGCCTCTATGAATTTCTTCATTGTCAACATGGAAGAAATCGATCAGGATGTGGATGTAGAGGGCCAAAACCTAGAACATGTACCCTAGAAGGAGGGTGATTTGGACGCACCAAATGAGGTTTCACACACCTGAAATCAAATATGTATTCAAAATTTGGCACCACCAAATAATGAGTTTCCACCTTCATCAGTGTAATACTAGTAAAAAAATGTAAGGACAAAACTTCATCTCAATTGTTGTCTGCAGATGAATAATTGTCACACTATAGGAGTGAGATTGGAGCTTTCTGATAACTCAATGAGGGGATACTTAGGAGAAATATTCCTACTAGGTATTGTCTCCACCAGAGGTGAATAATCTCCCTCCCAAAGTTGATATGCCAGATAGAGCGGTATCTGAGCATCAAATTGGCATAGGATCTAGATAGCTAGTCCATATAAATGATGAATATGAAAATGAGTGGGACTTCCCTACATTATAGTGATAGCCCCTCCATCTCTAGGGTAATCATTAAGTAATAGAATGAATCAAGGATCAACGGGACAAGAAAGTGTGACCACCTCATAGGCCCTCACCTACTCCACGTGGATGGGAGGTGGCTTAGATAGTAGTTCCCCTGGAGTTACTTACTAACATTGAATCTTAGGCCACGTGAATGGAAGACAAGGAAGCATGATGAATTCCTATAAAACCTGAAAGGAATCCATATCCCAAATGGGTGGATTACATTCCACTTCCAACCAACATTGAAAAAACCCAAATTTTCGACCTTCGATAGTGCGGGAGACCCAAAACAGCATCTCACACACATCGTATCCTGATGTGGGCCGATGATGGGGCTTCATGATCAACATGAGGCAACAAAGCTGTGGTGTTTCATCCAATCTCTAATAGGGACAACCTTTGTTTGGTATAGATATAACAGCCCATACTTATCATGTAGATATTACTTCAACATTAAAGAATATTTATAATATAACATAACAAAAACCATGCTAGGAATGAATAGGTTTAGTGTCTTTAGAAATTGGGAAACATAAACTACTAGTTCATAAAACATCAATATTGTCTCCCACTTATTTCCTCAAAACTAGACTCCTTTTTGAAATATATTACTTAAAACCCTTCATCACGACCTGGGGAAAAGAAACATATTAAAGGGTGAGCTCAAATGATCTGTAAGGTTAAACAAGGAAAATATCAATCATGTCCTAATCATAAGAACAAAACATTTTGAAATATTATCCTGCTTATAAAATATCAGAATGTCATGTCCTGGGATAAATTATAAAAGTGAAATGTAATCCCAATATTCATAATATAAGACATGAAATTTTTTGGCTTACACACATAAGAATAGAAAATTATTTCATATTAGTCAAGGCTCATTTCCCAGACCATCATAGCAGACAAAGTCCATTATGAAACCGAGTTTACTCCGTGGTCTAGCCCTGTGTTACTGAAATGAATTTACTTTCCATTCCAGTCAGGTCTATCTCATGAAATATAAATCTTTACCCAATGCATTGGAGGGAGATATAGGTCTCATCCATATCCTAATGAAACCATTCTTATGTGTTCCACAAAAGCATAAAAATATTCACTATAGTATAACCCAAGAAATAAAATGGGATTCTTAAACATCATTCCCTCATAATTGATATAAAAAATGAATTTCTCATATAAAACACAATCAAATAATATTAATAACAGGGTTATAAATATAACCCTATATAAATACTATCATCTTAGATGGAAAATAATTTTGATAAAACACTTGAAATTAATTCCTGAGGAAAATATCCTTTCTTTTTCAAAGATATATTCCTTCCTCAAAATTCAATACAATTTTCAAAGAAATAATTTTATGTAAAAATAACCTTGTAATATTATAAGGGAATATTCAAGGAAATAAGGCATTATGAAACCATAAAATCTATTCATGTTGTAAAAGATAAAAAGACATTATTCTTGTACTTTTTCTGGAAAAAATCAAAAATTACCTCATACCGAAAATGACAAAAGATTCCATTCACACCGTTTAGTAAAAATTTACCAATGGGTAAAATTGAGTTTAAAAAAGTATATAAGGATATAAATAATATTTGAAATACATATTTAGGAAACATGTACATGGATGATAAATATACACTAGTAAATACTTACGAATAAACAATCTCGGATAAAAATGAGATTTGCAAAGTTATCTCTTACCTTAGGTCAGATATCCTCCGTATGTATCTGAACCTCCTATATAATGATTTAAATAATGTTTATGATTTATTCAAGAATCATAAACATTTTTATGATAATATTTATTATCATAAATTCATCTGTTTCTTAGTTACATTTCATTGTTACTGTTTATTCAGGAATTAACTGCTTAATGTTTTTATGCATGTTTTGTCGGATAAGTTTTTATTCCTAATTTTGGGTTATGGTTATATCATTTATAGAATTATATTAGTATAATATATATCATATTTAATCATTAAATTCATGTATATAATCATTTTTTAATGATAATCATGTAGAATGAATCACATCGCATCATTGAGACGGTAGGTCATACTTACACACGAGCGATGATATCATTCCCAAAATTATTGAATGGTATTGAAGTGGATGGTGTATGATATTTCATAATTAGTATAATATTATAATAATCATATAAATTTATTATTTCCATCATTATACCCATCCATGTAAGGTGTTGGTGAAAAACAGATTACACCACAACATGGAGGCGATAAGTCGTATGTATGCACGCGCGATGATTTCATTTTTTGTAGGACGTGTAGAATGTGAAATATTGTTGTTTCATATTTATAATAACATATCAGTATATTATTGATACTGATGTTATTACTTTATAATGAAACAACTAATAAAGAAGACGTATAAGAAGAATGAAGTTTGAAGGAATTGGTAGAAGAGATTATGTCTTCCCTGATGTGCTTCCTCTTAATCCCTTCCTATAGCACTAGAGTTGGTCTTTTAAGATGACTAGAACAACTAGAATAAAAATAGGGGAGTGTATAAGAAAAAGGGGAAGGGGATGCCTGATCTTGAAGGCTCAAAATTAAGTGAATAGGTGAGGGAGGAGGTGCCCTTTTATAATTGAGGTAAGGGGCACTTTTGGAAACCACAAAAAATATTAATTTATAATAAAACCAAACCCCATATAAAATCCTTGAAAATATTCCAATTTCAAATATGAGATGATATAGGGCTGTAATATCATCAAAAAATAAATTTTGGATAAGTTATTCTATAAATTTAAACCATATCATTTTAATTGACACCTAGTTATTATCTTTAATTTTAATTGTGAAAATAACATTCTAAATATTTAATGGTTATAAATATTTTTATATATGGTGTTAATTGAACTTAAATGGATAATTTATGACATTTAGACCTTACTATTGTCACGTTGAAATTTTTAAATATTTTTTTTATTTTTGAATAATTTAATTAAATTTTATTTGTATAAAATATCAATAATGTCAATTTTGACACTATTTATTTATATGACTTTAAATTAAATCCACACAATAGGTAAATTCAAAAAAATAATATTTAATACACTCATGAAATTTCATATTATCCTATAAAATTTTTGTATAACATTAATTTGGTCATATGGTATTTCTTTTAATATTTCTAAAACCATTGTTTTGATATTTCTATTAATAAAATAATTTCTACATCACTATTGTGTCATCATTAATGGTAAATATTTATTTTCTAAAAATTATAAATAAATTTCTATAATGTAGGTAATTATTTTATCTTTCTATATAATATCTATATATGATATTATCTATTATTTATCTATGTATTAAAATTACTATACTTATATAAAATGAGATTGTGACATTTTGTCACATTCATTAGTTTTTATTACATTCATGTCATATTCATAGGTAAGTGGCCATAATGTGATTCCATTTAGAATAACAGATGATAATGGTTGAATTTAGTCATCCAATAAGATTTATATAGGTGTTAAGGTGGTTTTATAATATTATTTTTACCTTTAATTGCTTGACTTACCTTTAACCATGGTAATAAAAATAATTATTGAAGTTACTATTCATAATGCCCAAAAATAAAAATAGTCTGTTAACAAAATTTGGACCTACTGATTCCAAATATTAAATAAATTTTTCAAAATTCAAACAAAAAAATTTGCAGTAATTAGTTGAAAATTAAACTCGTTCTTTAAATGAGAAAATGTGTTTAAAAAGTTAAAATATTGGAAAACATTGAAATGTTTTTACATCTGAATTTAATGTAAAATTAATTCCAATTATCTAAATTATATTAAATGGTAAAATATTTTGTTTATAATTTTAAAACATTCAATAATATAATTTCACCATATAACTTTTTTCAATGAAAAAAAGTTAATTACCAATTAAAATTTAGCGTATTTTTAATATTCATCAAAACATGAAAGTTATCAAAAAAAATATCAGAAATTTATTCAAAGTAAATTTTTATATCCCACTTCAAAATAAAATATTTATGTTTTCATATAAAAATTATTAATGTGCCAAAATATTAAGTTAAAATGTGTTCTTTATTCAAATGTGTAAAATTAAACATTAAAAAAATTGGTTTTTATACATCAAATAGGGTTTTATTCATACCCTATGACTAAAATATCCATTGAAGGAATATAAATTTTTTTTATTAAGTATATAACACACATATATATCACATTAATTTCATTATGAAAAGTAATTCACTCATAAATAAAAATATCTAATTGATTTATATTTTTCATAAATAATTGATAGCTAATGAATTTCCAATGCATTTTCATAAGTTAGTTATAATTATTCCTACTAACCTAAAGTCTTGTCTATAATGGTAATTTTATAATAAGGGTGTCTTGTGTTTCATTTAAACTCATGATTGCGTGCAAAGCAAGCTACTGAAGAATAAAAATTATTTAATGAAAGTATTTCATAAAAACATCTGGGTGTTACATTCTACCCCCCTTAAATTGAATTTCACCCTCGAAATTCGTCACTTGGAAATAAATAGATGAGGATACTTGTCCCTAATCATATCCTCAAGTTCCCATGTATCTTCATTTGAATTGGTGGTTCCTCCATAAAACTTTAACTAAGCGAGAGGTGTTGTTTCGTAGAATTTTTTCACTACGATCCAGAATATCTATCGATTATTCTTCACAAGAATGATCTTGCTCTAGTGGTATGACTTTTGAGATTATTACATTTGAAGAATTGGATATGTACTTTCTAAGGAGATATACATGGAACACATTATTAACTTGAGAGAGATTCAGTGGAATCTCCAATTGGTAAGCTACCTTAACCACACGATCCAAAATTTCCAAAGGACCGATATACCTATGGATCAGATTTCCCTTATTCCAAAATCTCATTACTCTCTTCCAAAGAGATATTTATAAGAACAAATTATCACCCACTTCGAAATATAATTCTTTTCTTTAGTTTTTAGAATAATTTTTTTTGACAACACTAAGCTGCTATTATGTGTTGTTGAATAGATCTGACCTTTTCTGTCATTTCATCAACAAGATGAGGTCAAAATAGATTTATCTTCCCTAAGTTCATCCCTTCAAGTTGGAGTTCTACACTTATTTCCATAGAGGGCTTCATAAGGATCCATCTGAATGCTAGAGTGAAAGCTATTATTGTATGAAAATTCCACCAATACTAGGTGTTGATACTATCCACCTTTAAAATACATAGAGAAAGTTCTCAACATGTCATCTAGAGTTTGGATTTTCCTCTCAGATTGTCCGTCTGTATGGGGATGATAAGAAGTGCTGAAACTTAACTCTTTATCTAGAGCAAGCTGAATACTTCACTAGAACGTTGAGGTAAACCTTATATCCCGATCTGATATAATGGAAATTCAATCTCTATGAAATCTTACCACTTCCTTTAAATATATCATGGAAAGCTAATCAAGAGAAAAATTTTCTCTATTAGTAATGAAGCGTTCCGACTTCGTAAGGTGATCAACTATAACCCAGATAGAATTATTTCCTTTGGTTGTTTTGTGAAGTCCAACGAAAAATTCCATAGTGATTTTTTCTCATTTTCATTCTGGTATAGTTAATGGTTGTAACATACCCTTAGATTTATATCTCTTGGCATTAATTTGCTGACAAACCAAGCATCAAGAGACATATTCAGCGACATCTCTTGTCATGCCATCCCACCATAAGTACTTTTTCAGGTCCCTATACATATTTTTGCTTCTAGGGTGAATATAGAATTAATAATTATGAACCTCATCCAATATCTCCTTCTTTAATTCTTATATGTGAGGAATACAAACCTACTTACTGTACCATATTGTTTTGTCAAAATCAAGGTTGAATTCAGGTAGAGTTCTCACCTTTTTTTTTGTAACTCTATGTCTTCCTTATGCGCCTATTGAATCTTCACTTGTATAGATGGTTGAACATTAATTTGAGAAAGATAAGATTTCTCCCCTCCCATTAAAATTTCTAGATCCACCCTTTTCAAATCCATAAATATGGGATCTTTCATGATCCTCATCATGGATAATTTAGTATGGTCTTTTTGACTCAAAGCATCTTCCACCTTGTTCACTTTCCCAGGGTGGTAATTTATTGAGCAGTCATAATCATCAATCAACTCCAAACATCTTATTTCCCGCATATTCATATCCTTTTGTGTAAAAAGATACTTTTAACTTTTTTGATCAGTATAAATATCATGCCTTTCACCGTAAAGATAATGCCTCCATATTGTTAATGTAATGATTATCACAGCTTACTCCAAATCACCAGTTGGGTAATCTTACTCATGTATTTTCAACTGTTGTGAGTCATAAGCAATCCCCATATCATTTTACATGCAATCATATCCCATCCCCTTCTTGGATTCATCACTGTAGATCACAACCCTTTATCCACTATAGGGTAGTGTGAGCACAGGTGCACTGACTAACCTTCTTTTTAGTTCTTTGGAATTCTCTTCACATTCCCCCATCCCAATAAACATAACTCCTTTCTGAGTCAACTTCGTTATTGGATTAGATAATCATGAAAAATATTTCACAAAATGTCGATAATATCCAGCCAAACCATGAAAAATTTGGATCTCAATTACCGTTGTTGATCTCAACCATCATTAAATAACCTCTATTTTTTATGGATCCACAGATATCCTCTATCTTGATATTATGTGACCCATGAATGAAACTTTCTGAAGCCAAAATTCAATGTTGGAAAATTGGGCATAAAGATTCTCCTTTATTGGGGTCTTCAGTACAATTCTCAAGCAATCTTCATGTTATTCTTTTCTCTTTGAATAGACATGAATATAGTCAATAAAAATTATCACAAACTGATCAAAATAGACTCTAATGACTCTATTAATTAGATCCATTAATATAGAAAGTGCATTAGTAAGTCCAAAAGGAATCACTATAAATTCATAGTGTCCATACCTTGTATAAAATTCCATCTTTGGTATATCCTCCTTTTTGAACCTATATTGATGATAACCTGAATGAAGATCAACCTTGGAAAAGTATTGAGCTCCACGTAGTTTGTCAAATAAGTCATCAATACAGGGAATATGATATTTTTTCTTAATAGAGATCCTTCTATGTCCCCAATAATCAATGTAGATACTCTTTGATCCGAATTTATTATTAATAAATAGAACAGGTTCTCCCTATGGTGATGCACTAGGGCATATGAATCCCTTACCATGATTCTGTTGGAGTTTCTTATTCAATTCCAGCTACTCAATTAGGGTCATTCTATAAGGTGTCTTTTAAATAGGCATAGTACCGGGTATGAGTTCTACTGAAAACTCAAATTCACGATTTGGTGGAAGACCTAGAAATTCCTCTAGAAAGACATCATAAAACTCTTGTACAATGGGAATATTTTTAGTCATTAGATTATCCTCAATCATTTGTGATAAATAACTTTAATTTATAGGAATCAAGACCCATAAGATGGTATAAATTCATACTGGAAGGATATATTCATCCTTGCATAGATAGAAAATCATAGATTGATCAAGAATTTGAAATGTGACTTCCCATCCTTGGAAATTGATATGAGATCCATATAGAGAAAGACAATCCATTCCAAGAATCACATCAAATTCCACTATAGTAAGGATCATAAGATTTTCTGGAAGCACTTTCCCACAAACTTCAACTAGAGAAGAATTATAAACTTCTGATGCGATCGTTGTGCCATTAAGATTTGTCAAAGTTAACCCGACATCTAATTGTTGAGGTACTATGGAGATAACCTAAGAAAATTCTTCAGAAATAAATGAGTGGGTGGATCTAGAATCAAATAAAACATTTTCTACTTTAGATTGGATGGTAATTGTACCATTCACCACTTCATTATCAAACCCCACATCACCGATAGTTATTTCATGTGACTTTGCTTTGTCTTTTCCCTTAAGTGTTTTTTGACATCAATCATCATCAATAACCATTGGATTAGGATATTGATTGGCATAATGTCCCATTTCATTGCACTTGTAAAATTGAAGTGTAATAGGTGAATTCTATATAGCCTTTTATTTGTTTTCATCATTCGATATATTTTTCCCATCACTTCAGTATTCAACTACCCAATGACCTAATTTTCCACACTTAGAACATTTACCAGTCCTTTTAAGACAATTACGTCCATGTTTCATTCCACACTTTGAGCATAAGGGAAAACTCATCTTCATTTCAGTTTGGTTTTTATATTTTACTTTGAATTCCATTTTATCTTCTTATCAAACCTATATGACAGATGGGTTACTCTAATATCCAACTAAACCTTGACAGAACATTGCAAAATTTCCTCATAGCTATTGAATTCTCTTATGGCTAATTCCCTTCAGAGACTTGGTTTTATGCCACTAAATAATAGATCAATTTTACTATCTGGTTGGATAATAATTCCAGATCCGTACCTTTCATATCTTGTAAAAAAATTGTAGGTTCCAATGGATTCATCATAATTTTTTTTAAGTTCAAGGAACTCCTTCTCTGTCTTTATTCAAAGAATGTGAAGGAAGTACTTATTGAAACATAAGTTCTTGAACTTTTTCCATTCCATGGACACAATTTCGTCTCTTTACCTTGTATTCTTGATAATATTTCACCATTGATCAGCTTCACCTTCAAAACCATAGACTAATAAGATAAATTTATCATGTTCAGAACATTGTAGAACTAAAAATATTTGTTCAGTGGTACTGATCCATTGTCATCCACTAATGAATCCAAAGTCCCGCTAAATGAAGGTGGGCATTGCCACATGAAGGATTCAACATAATGTTGCTCTTTCCTTTTCTCATTTGGAAGTTTGACATGATTTATAGCTTGAAAAAGTTGTTTTCACCTGGATATAAGATTTTTCATTCAAGATCCCATAAAATTTGGTTTCCCATGGGGAAAATAATTTCATTTCCCATTGCATTTAACATTAACATGACTCCTTTGGGTTTTATCCATTGACTAAAACCAGGAATCATAGTGTGAGAAACATAGATCATAATGGGAAAACCACATAATTCAAGAATAAAATTTCAATTTAGGACACATTAGGTTTTATCCTATGTTATTAATGAACATCTCTAAAACACTAGGATAGTATTGTAAGCTATATGTATACATAACCATAGGGTTATTACTAAGTCTTCCTCATCCTAGTTTCCAGTGGTTAACTATACATTTTCTCTAATACCAACTATAATGGCCCATACATTACATGAATATATTACTTCAACATTGAAGAAAATTTATTACACAACATAACAAAAACCACATCAAGACTGAATAGGTAGAGTTTTTTTTAGAAATTCGGAAAAATAAACAACTGATTCATAAAACATCTACATTGTCACCTGCTTATTTCTTCAAAACTATACTCTTTTTTGACATATCTTACATAAAACCCTCTATCACAACTTGCGGAAAATAAACATATAAAATGGTGATCTCAAATGCTCATTAAGGGAAAACAAGGGAAATTTCAATCATATCATAATCATAAGAACATAACATTTGGAAATCTTATCCTGCATATAAAATATCTTAATATCATGTTAGGGGGTAATTTATAAAAGTGAAATGTAATCCCAATAGTAAAAACATAAGACATGAAATTTTTTGTCATATACACATAAGCATATAAAATCTTTTCATATTAGTCATGGCTCATTTCCAAGACCATCATAGCAGACAAAGTACAATACTGAACTGAGTTCACTGTTCGTTCCAACCTTATATTACTGAAATGGATTTACTTTTCATTCCAGTCAGTTCTATATCATGAGATATAAATCTTTACAAAATTAATTTTATGGATATGTCGGTCTCACCCATCTCAAAATGATGAAATTCTTATGTGTGCCACAAAAACAGAAAAACACTCACCATAGCATAACCCATGAAATAAAATGGTTTTCGTAAACATCATTCCACCACAATTGATATAAAACAAATAGATTTCCTAAATAACACACAATAAAATTATAGTAATAGAAGGGTTAGAAAGATAACCCTCTTTAAAGAGTGTCATCTTAGATGAAAAATAATTATTTAGAAGACACGTGAAATTAATTCTTGAGGAAAATATCCTTTCTTCTTCAAAAATATTTTCCTTCCTCAAAATGCCATACAATTTTCGAAGAAAAAATTTTAGGTGAAAATAAACTAGTAATATTATCTGAGAAGATGAAAAGAAATAATGAATTATGGAATTGTAAAAATATGTTCATGTCGTAAAATTTAAAAAACATTCTTCTTATACTTTTTTCGGAAAAGTCAAAAAGTACCTCATACTGAAAACGACATAAGATTCCATTCATACCATTTAGTAAAACTTTACCAGTGGAAAAAATTTAACATTAAACAATTATAAAAGGATATAAAGAATAGTTTTAAATACATATTTAAGAATCATGGATGTGGATGATAAATATACCCTAGTAAATACTTACGAATAAATAATCTCGGATAAAAACAAGGTTTGCAAAGTTTTCCCTTACCGTAAGTTGGATATCCATCATCTGTATATGAACCTACAATATAATTATTTCAATAATGATACTGATTTATTCCAAAATCACAATAATTTTATGATAACATTTATGACCATATTTTAATCTGTTTGTTAGTAACACCTCATCGTTACTTGTTATTCGGGTAGTAACTGCTTTATGTTCTTATGTATGTTTTGTCGGATAAGTTCTTGTTCCCATTTTTAGGTTATAGTTATATAATTTAAAGAATGATATTTGTATAATCTATATCATATTTATTTATTCAATTCATTTATATAATCATGGTTTAATGACGATCATGTAGAAAGAATCATATCGCACCGTAGAGATGGTAGGCTGTACGTACGCACGAGCGATAATATCATTCCCAAAATTATTGAATGGTATTGAAGTGGATGGTGTGTCATATTTCATAATTAGTATCATGTTATAATAATTATATATACTTATTATTTCCATCATTATACCCATCCAAGGAACTTGTTTGTGAAAAACAGAATATACCACGACGTGGAGATGGTAAGCCATACGTACACACGCACGATGACTTTGTTTTTCATAGGATGGATAAAAGGTGAAATATGGTTGTTTCATATTTATAATAACATATAATTTTATGAGTGATACTGATGTTATTACTTTATAATGAAACAACTAATTAAGAGTAAGTATAAGAAGAAATAATTTTGAAAGAATCGGTGGAAGAGAGCACCTCTTCCTTGACGTGCTTCCTCTAAATCTCTTCTTAGTGCACTAGAGTAGGACATTGAAGATGGACAGAACCTCTTGAATGAAAATAATGGAGTTTATAAGGAAAAAGGGTAGGGTATTTCCGATCATGAAAGCTCAAAATGATGTTAATAGTTGAGGGAGGAGGTTCTCTTTTATAATTGAGGTGAGGGGTACTTTTGGAAACCTCCAAAAATATTAATTTATAATAAACTGTAAACGAACTTAAAAACCTCCAAAATGACCCAATTAAAGAGATAATATTATATAGGGTATTAATAGCATCAACCAATAAATTTTTGACAACTTATTTTGTCAATTTAAACCATATCTTTTTAATTAAAACATAGTTATTCTATTTAATTTTATTTGTGGTAATAACATTCTAAATATTTAATGGTTATAAATATTTACTTATATGGTGTTGATTGACCATACATGGATATTTTATGACATTTTAGACCTTATAATTATCAATTTTTAATTTGTAAATATTTTTTATGATTTTAAAATAATTTTATAAAATGTTATTTTTATAAAATATCAATAATGTCAATTTTAACACTATTAATTTATTTACCTATAAATAAAATCCTCACAGAAGATAAATTTTAAAAAAAATAATTAATACACTTATAAAGTGATATAGTAACCTAGAAAATTCATGGGGAACATCAATTAGTTCATATGATATTTCTTATAATATTTTTAAAACCATTTGTTTGATATTTAGATGAATAAAATAATTTCTACATCACCATTGTGTCATCATTAATGGTAATTATATAAAAACTAAAAATTATAAACAAATTTATATGATGTAGGTTATTATTTTATCTTTCCATATACTATCTATAGTCGATATTATATCCTAGTTATCAATATATTATGGTTAATATACTTATATAAAATGAGATTATGACATTTTGTCACATTCCATAGTTTCTATTACATTCATGTCATATTTAAAGGTAAGTGGACCTATAGTGATTTAATTTCAAAAAATAGATTATAATGGTCAAATTTAGCCATCTAATAGGATTTTTACAGGTTTTAAGGTAATTTTATAAAATTATTTTTACCTTTAATTACCCGATTTACCTTTAACTATGTTAATAAAAATAATTACCAAAGTTACTATTCATAATGCCAAAAAATAAAAGTATCCTATTAACATAATTTGGACCTAATGATTCAAAATATGGAATCCATTTTTCCAAATTCAAAACATAGAAGTTTCTGTAATTAATTTAAAGTTAATCCTGTTGTTGAAATGAGAAAACAAGTTTTAAAAGTTAAAATATTGTAAAAGATTAAAAATTTTTAAATATGAATTTAATGTAAAATTAATTAAAATGACCTAAATTATATTAAATGATACAAATATGTTATATTTATAATTTGAAACAATTAAATATTATAATTTTACCATATTAATTATGTCAATGAAAAAATGTTATTTTCAATTAAAATTTACTGTATTTTTACTATTAATCAAAACATGAATGTAATGAGAAAAATATCAGAAATTAATAAATTGAAAATTTTCATATCCCTATCAAAAATAAAACATTTATTTTTTTATATAAAAATTATTAATGTGTCAAAATATTAATTTAAAATGGATTTACCATTCAATGGTTTAAAATTAATTTGTAAAAAAATTGGGGTTTATACCTCAAATAGGGGTTTTTTCATAACATATGACTAAAATATTTATTGGATGAATATCAAAAATATTTTATTATTTATATAACAATAATATATCACATTAAGTTCATTACCATAAGTAATTAACTCAAAAATAAAAACATATAATTGATATATATTTTTTCATAAATAATTGATAGCTAATGAATTCACAATGCATTTTCATAAGTTAGTTATAATTATTTCCGCTAACCTAACAACTAGGTTATAATAGTAATTTTATAATAATGGAGTATCATGAATCATTTTAACTCATGCTTTTGTGCAATGAAATCTATTAAAGAATAAAAATTATTTAAAGAAAATATATCATAAAAACATCTCGGGGTTACAATAGTAGTCTACCAGTGGGATATTTTGGAGGATTGGAAGACCATCATCATCAGTTCATTTGTCAGTTCTGTTCAATATTGATGAAGAAACCGATCATTGACATGAAGAACTGTATGAAAAATGAGAATGAGAGGGTTTTTTATTTCCTGGGGAGGTGGAAAGGTTTAAACTTTTCACTTAGCTTCCCCATCGCACAATAAAAACTTCAGAAACTATATTTTGAAAATATCATGGATGAGTTGAAAACAACACTAATCCCCATGAAATATCTAAGCGGGTTCTATTAGTTTGCTAATACAGTACGACATATTTAAGAGGATATTCAGTAAACCCTATTCATGTCCCTACTCATGCCCGAAGAGAAAGGGAAAATCTAGGAAGAAAAGAAGCTGTACTTGTCCCTATCAAGCCCACAACTATGCCAATCCAAACACCTAAAAAAATTCCAAATTTCCCAACACCTCCTACCGAGTTATGATAATCACCAAATCTCCCTCAACTAGAAGCATAGAGAAATAAAGGACTCCTAGTATTTGAGGAAAGGATGAACAAAGTATACTCCTTCTGAAATGAACAGGTCATAGGTTATTTCTTGGAATCCATGGATAATAACATTCTCACACTCCCACAGCCCAAGAGGCCTGATGAAGTCGACCTCACCGACCATCCTAACTACATTCCTCTCCATATAATAATGGGTCATAATATCCAAAAAAAAATCATATTCAAGGATTTCATTCAGGGACTCGTTGGATCTAGAGAGGTGAGGATAGATAATACTCCAATGTATGTGGCTTTCATAACCATTGCCCGGTCAGAAGAAGGGGATGGTTGGAAGAGAGTTCTGTCCAGGCGGACGCAAAATTTTGACAAATGGATAACTCGAAAATTAGTTGATTGAGCTCATAATGATCTCAAATAATAGTTACAAAACATTCAATAGCTCCACCACCCAATAACGAGACTATAAATGTGCCTCCCAAGGGTTTTCATGACCAACAGAAGTGGGAATAGATGGGGGAGGAGGAAAGATATTCTTCTCCAAAGTAAGCCCTAACTCTTGAAGACTTCTTCCTTGCAATATTTGTAGCATGGGAACCGCCCCAAAAAATAGAATCCTCATCATATGAATAACTAATCTTTGGTTTTTTTTTAAAAAAAAACTTGAAAACCCCCCTCTATGATAACGAGTGTTCCCCCAAACATGGTTTTCATGCGTATAACCTGGGAACAGGCGGTCGCATGCTTCGGAGATGAGAATACAAGGGAAAGGTCGGGCATGGTTAGACTCAATATTATGATCATATCCCCCTTGAGGATATATATATATATCCCAGACTCATGGGAAAGTGATTCACCATGCCTATAAGAGTCAAAGAGTTTCCTCAGATCCCTCCAACAGTCACCTGAATCTTATTGTCTTACATGACTACTTAGCGGGGGTTCAATATAATAGAACCACGAAACAAGGAAGGGAGGTGTGGCATGTGCTACTAGCAGGAGATAATCCCTCAACATCCACACAAACTCTAGGACCATCTACTTTAGATGCTCCAGCTCTGAAATTTCATACCTAGGAGAAACCCCATTTCAGGAAGCACCGACCTCTGGCCCAAAAGTACAATGTTATGAAAAAACTAGTTGTAGGCCCAAAAAATATCTCAATCCAAGATGTTCTTCATCTTTCAAAAAAACATGGAGAGCCGCATGTTGAATCCCTATAGAAAAATCATGAATTATCGATAGAAGTTTCGGCCTCTGAAGACTATTGACTGTAGACTATGTCCTTAGGATTTCATGTCATGACCCATCCCCCGAGGCCTACTCCGTGACTCCCCCAAGCCCACCTCTCGAAGGAAAGGGGTTGGTGACTAGTGCAGAAGGTGTCAAACTGCAAGTGGGAGGTAATTGCATGATTACCTATACATGTACACACACAACCGCAACCCAAAACTAGAAGAAGCACAGGCATGACATTAAAGAATCACCACTGAGTACAAGTACATCGGAATGACAAATGGGCCAGAATACAAACCCAAAAAAAATACAACTGAAAACTGAGAAGTACAAGTAAAAACCACAAACAAGCTGGTTGTTGAGAACCCCATTAGATGTTAAGAGTAGGGCAGCTACTGGAAGTTGTTGGAGTACACCAGGTTTACCTGATCTCACTAGGCCTCCCTTGGTCCTAGGAAAGCAAGACCACAGTCAAAACATATGTTATCTACAAAAGACACAACACGTGTGAGTGAATCCCATGCAAGGGTGAGTAACACAGTACTCAGTAGGGGACCCCAGTCCACTAAGGAGAAATACCAAAAAGCAGCCACAAAGAAAAGCCACCAAGTAAGGCCACCAAGTAAGATCAAAAAGAAAGACCACAATGTATGCACAAATCACACCAGGTACAATCTAAATTATAGGAATAATGTTCATTAGCTATAGTGATGAACATTTCTTGTTGTTCAAGAACTCATCCCTGATGAATCGTTGCTCGCTAGGTGCACCACTAAGGATCCACATGGCTGCTGCTCATCTTCTGGGACATAAGGGATCCACAAAGCTTCTACTCATCTACCAAGACACTACAGATCCACATGGCTCTTGCTCGTCTGTCAGGACACTATGGATAAACACGACTATTGCTTGTCTGCTGGGCCACTAAGGATCCACACAGCTGCTGCTCATTTTCTTGGCCACTAAAGATCCACACAGTTGTTACTCGAGCCATCAGTCATACCTAAACTACCACTAAATCCCATATAGAATAACACAAATGAACATCTCGTAGTAAGAGTTCCAATGAAACAGACGATGCCTTGAACAAACACCGGGCATTTATGATATGGAAATTTTAGTAAAAAGGGCCTGGTTGGATTTGAGTCTGATCCAACCTGTCTTTATGCCATCCCCCACCAAAACACCTATAGAGTATCTCAAAAGGACCACCTAATCTCAAGGGTCCACATTCCATAGATGGAACATCAATTGGACACCCAGTCTGTGAGTTATTGATGTTTTAGTAAATAGGGGTCAGTTGTGTCTGGGCCCGGTCCGACCCGACCAAATCAGGCTCAGGGGTCCCACCTACCCCTATTTAATTCAACTGACACGACCTAACTCAATTCATGTTTGGGTTAGTCCGGTCCGTCCTGGCCAGTGGGCTATGCCCAATGGGCCTCGCTGGACTCAGCCCAGTTAGGTCGGGGGGCCAGCCCACTAGGTCGCTTGGGGACCCGTTCTCACTCAGCTTGGCCTAAAACGGAACAGGTCTGGCTAGACCATTGGATGAGGCGCGGCCCGCTAGCAGGAGCCCGATCCGCCAAAGGTGGACTGGTGGCCTGTGCCTGGGATGTGGTAGCCATAGTTGCATCCCTTCCCTATTTTAAAGCGGCCCATAAGGGGTGGGCCACTCCTCCCACGTAGCGCATGCCTCGTGCTGAATCTGGGATCTGTCACAGACGATGGGAAGCGCCCTCTTATCCATCTTGGTCATGAAACCGTGGCACACCAGGATGCTCGGGCTGCCCGAACGTAGGTCTCCACTCCTCTGTGTTGTCGTGACCTCCCACCACTATTGTGCACCGACAGACATGCCACAAGCCTCTGCCTGTGGCCGCCATGGCCAATGGTTCCTTCTATGGGCAACCGAATTCTCTCCAGCAGTCCATTTCTCAATCCCTCTAAGCCTATGGGATCGTAACACTTACACATTCACTGTGAAGAACTCAAACTCGCCTGGCCTCCCTTTCAAGAATTCATCCACGATGAATGCACAAGTGGAGGGGCTTGTGCCTTATTCGTGTCGGTCTGTGCCCTCCGCGATAGATATTTAAAAACACATGGATGTCCATGGATTTTAGTTCAATCAATACAAGTGATAATTTATTCCTGGATAGAGAAATCCAAAAAAAATTCACCCTCCCAAAAGAACGTATGATCCACGGATTAACCTGTTCGTGGGTTAATCCCAATTCTTCCTTTAGAATAAGAATGAGGAAAATCATGAATCAAAACAAACCCCTATGTCTCTTTGATGTCGGCTGATGAAGCATTCCATTCATGCGGGGTTCAATCTTCGTTGGATACTATCGCTTCCCGACTTCATTAGCATTTGTTTCCATTCATCTCTTCTTGAATCCATACCACATGTGTTTTTTGTTCTTCGTTGGAGAGGAATTCCATCGTTGGTTCATCGGGGAATCCCCATTGTTTAATTCCCACTCTCCATTGTGTTAGATAATTAAAAAGTGAACACGTCGCAAAATTTATGTTATGCTACGACGTTATGTAGTTACGCTTGCACAACAAGCCATTAATGATCCTCGTTTAATGCGCATCATCGCCACACTGCAACAACATCGTTCTCTGCTCAACGCTCAGAAAAATAAAATAAAATAACTTTTTAAATTTATTTTTTTATTTTTTCAAAAATTCAAAAAATTAACTTTACCATACGACCATTTCCAATCGAATTTGAGTCCTTTCCAAGGGAATCGTGACGTTCCGAGTTCAACAGTGCTCTCAAATTTTCGATCTGAGTACCATTTCAAAAGTTACATAAAACTGCTCACATGTTATTTAAATGAACCTAAAAATTTCAATAATTAACTTTCACCCTCAACTCGCGTTGGTCAAGGTTAGGCTCCACCTAACAAGAACACACCCCCATGAGTTCAAAAATACTCTCAAATTTTTAATCTGAGTTACGATTTATGATTTAAAAGTATTTGACCATAAAATAATTGTTAATTATTTTATTTATGGCCAAAAACTAACTTCTATTGTTGGCATGCGCCAGCCAATGTTAAGATCTATCTAAGGAAATAATACCCTTGGGAGTTCAGTAGTGGTATAATTTTTTTAATCTGAGTCACCATTCGTGTGTTATAAGCATTTGAGAAATAAAATAATTTTATTTAATAGTTTTATTTACTATTATGCCATTTTTGTGTTTTCGCATTAGAGGCATGCACTGACAAAACATAAGTTTCACCTAGAGTAAACCTACCATCCTGAACACAACGGGGACCTTGGATTTATAATCCAAGAATCCGTTTTAGAGTTATTTCAGTTTTTCCAAAAAACAGCTCATGCATGCTATTTAATGCTTAAAATTTTTCAATGGATCATTCCAGGCACTCTGGGCCTCAGAATCGCACGCCGCCTTAGTTCGTGATCTTGAAATAATTCTATATAAATAAAAAAAATCATGGAAACTCTGGAATATTACATTCTCCCCACCTTAGTGATTTACATCCCTAAAATCCATAACAAAGGTAAAACAAACAAATGGGGGTGCTAAGAATGAATCCGATCCTCTCACTTCCATGTTCTATCTTGGAGATTCATGTTCTTCCACTAAACACACACTAGAGGAATCGACCATTAATGAAGGACCCGCTTCTATCGATCCACTATCTCCACCATGATCTCTGCAAATATAGTCCCATCGTTAATGTCCATCTCTCCCTAGTCGATGACATGTGATGGATCATGAACGTACCTCCTCAGTTGTGACACATGGAAAACACCATGCACCCAGTGCATCTATGGGAGAAGATCTAGGTGGTATGCCGCCATTCCAACTCCACTCATAATCGGAAATGGTCGGATAAATCTCAGAGATAACGTGCCTCCTAGTCAAAAACTCCAAAATCCCAATTAGGGTGAGACCTAAAGGAAAACATGGTATCCCTCCCAAAACTCCAAGGGTCTTTGTCTTCTAGACACTAGTAGTAATGTACGTGGTACTAATACATCTTTTCCACACCAGGATGTACAACCAAAGGGAATGTATAGAACTCCCTCAATACCTCCTCCAGTAATGTCACTAGTATTACGACATGTCCTATGAAGAGAATGAAGTTCCCCCCACCTCTTAAAAATATATCAGGAGCTTTTCCTGAGGATAACATTTCACTTTGGGCCTCACAATAAAATTCTACAAACTGTGCCTCCCTGATTCACTATATTAGTGGGGGAGTGACAATCACTGATTGAAGGTAGGATACTTCATCATAATCCATGAAGGATATATGCATAACGGCTAGCTGCTCTATTTCCTCACTCAGCAGCTATAAATTAGACCACCTGCTAAGCATGTCTTCCACCACATTCCCATTCCCATGAGTATAGACTATCTCAATGTCATAGTCTTGGAGGAACTCCAACCATCACTACTGTCTCAATTTCTAAGAATCCTACAGCCACCATTCCATCGACGTGAAATTATATCCCTTTTTACTGATTGATGTGCCCATAGACCCTTTGGTAGTCGATACTCATTCTCCATGGACACCTAGTTAATGTTATAATAATCCAGACATATCCCGGAACACTGGGTCTTGCAAATCCCTTCCTCTATAAGTCCCCCACCTACACCCCCTTCTTGGGATGCTCTATGAAAGCACTCTGATATATTGATGTTGATATTGGTTCCATATCAGTGTGTAGAATGATACAGAAGTCCCTCCCACTATGGAGAGGCTACCCTGGAAACATATTTTGAAAGAACATTCTCGCACTCCACCTCTACTGTTGAGATCCAAAAACTCAAAACATCTATTTCCACAAGGGTATGGTTGACTGAGTCAAGATTGATCTACAACACCCTCCTATGCATGATTTTATATTGCGCTTCTTATGTTTCATTTTCCATTGACCAAGGAAACCCCTAATCCAACGTTGTGGATATACCGCATCCTTTTTGCCTAAAACAGTCAATCTAGGCATGATATGGGGATGACCCTTCCATAGCCAAACAAACATCTTAAGGCCCCAATCCTTCCACAAAGAGGTTCCAACCGAAACTATCACCTCAAGTGTCATATCACACCGTCAGCATAAGTGTGATTATCGAGTCTCCTCCCATAGGTATCTCCAAATGTAAGGATCAAGTTAATGGTTTAACGAGATACTCTTAGACTTGGACAAGATTCATGATAAGAAGGAATGATTAACACTTATGTATATTAATATAGAATCTAGTAGTAGACACAGAACGTACCTAAAATCATTCCTGGAGCCCTCGGGTCATACTCCTTGATCGCATGTAGCTACTCCCTTGTCCTATCCTCTAGCTCCCTGAGCCTAGTTTGGACCATGTTGGGATGGTGGTTGTAACATGTCGAAATGTATACCACCTCCTACTTCTCTCCTAGATTCTATACCATGTCTTCTGCCCTACAGATTCAGCTGTTCCTGTCACTTCCTCTACCCTAGTGGACTATCCACCATTTCTCTGTCTGCACGACAGGCTGGAAAATATCTAGGGAGATTTCCACTACCATCATTTAAAAATAAATACATATTAATATGACTACTAGACTCACCCTCTGATCCCTGGTCTGTAGACCCATTTCCTTGGGAACTCTTCTCAAAACATCTCATGCATCCATGTATCTCAGACCGACGTCGGCTGCTTTCTTTCCTACTAAAGACACCCACTGGCTGTATCTGCTATGACAAAGGACCTCCAACCACAAAGGTTCAACCTAGCACCCCAGAATATGTAGAAATGCACAGAGGACCAATTATATCATAGATGTCCCTAAACACACCTTTCTCGGAGTTCCGAGCCCTAAAGCACTGGTCGTATCTTATTCATCATGTAAATGGAAAATTTTGCATGCCACAATGAATACATTGTTGAGATGGTATGTCTAAGTATGATATACTCTATTATAAAAAATGTAGGATCGAATAGTAAAATGAGATACAAATACAAGAGGGGGTGATTTGTATTCTTTAAAAAAATTCCTTTGCAACTTTTACATATAAAAAAAATCATAACACCTCTACGTTCAAATAACATTCATGAATCCAGAAAAGTGATTCTGGGAATGAAACTTAATAAAAGTTTACAAGAAATGAGATTCTATCTTAAAAGGTATAGAATCTAACTAAAACAAAGTACAAGTATGAGAACATATAAGAATGTTATACCATCCTCAACAATAAAAATTCAATGGAAAACAATGTAGTAAAACTACAGGTAAAACGTATAAACTCTTTTAACCCAAATAGGAGGGCATCCAACTACCCTGGATAAGAGGTCCCATGATTTATAAATTCAAGAAAGTATGTCTTACCCAAACCCAGGTAATCCCTCAATCCGAAGATTTGAATCTATCTTGCTATCCCCGCAAGCCCTCGACTTGTAAGGAAATCGGCACCTCTGACTTCACAACCCAAAGTCTCTGATTTTATGGAAATCAAACCTATGCACTAAGAAAATATGCATGAAGCAAAGTTTTAATGAGCACTTACAAACTTTATGCATGAATCTTGAGAGCTTATAAGAGTCTCTCTCTCTAGAAATCACTTCAACAACACTTTTTCAAAGATCAGTTTAAAGTCATGTCTCTCTTTTCAAATGAGATCCTATTTATTGGCGTGGATCCAACGGTCAGATATCTCCTCCAACGATCATATTTTTCCTTGAATTTTGGAGGAACCTATACACGGGTCACTCAAACAATGGTTAGTTGATAACAGAATGTAAGACATTGTTTTATTATAGAACAAGTGAAAGCATAACCAAAATCTGATATTCGGAATGCAAGTAAGTGAAAGTTAGCAATATAAGTAAATAAATTCGGAGTCTATAATACATGAATATTCAGATTTTGTTTTGTAGGAATTCAGAACCTAAACATACAATGTTCAGATTTGGAGTTCATGAGAATTCGGTGTCAGAACTCATAGGAGTTCAGAGTATGAATTTAGAGTACTCTGGAGTCAGAACATAGAGAAGTTCGTATCCAGAATTTGTAATCATAATTTGGAGTCGAACTTCATGAATGTTCATATCCAGAATTTGGAGTTGAACTTCATGAGAGTTCGTATCAAGATTTCAGAGTTGAACTTCATGAGAGTTCGTAACCAGAATTCGGAGTTTAACTTCATTAGAGTTTGTATCCAGAATTTAGAGTCGAACTTCATGAGATATCGTAATCAGAATTAGGAGTTAAACTTCTTGAGAGTTCGTAACCAGAATTTGTATTCAGAATTTGGAGTCAGAACTTAGAGAAGTTCATATCCAAAATTCTGAGAATTCAGATCCTAAAACAGAATGCTTCATATTCTAGGTAATTATAAGATTCTGCGATTTTTGGTTTCAATCCGGATATTACACTTAGAAAAATCTGATTGAATAATGAAAAAAAGGTAGGGGTAAATTTCCTTTGTGAAGGAAATTTCCCTTAAGGGAGTAAAACAGGTGGTAAATTGATTTTTACCTTGAAATAAGGTGTTTGTGATTCTCAAAACAAGAGGAATGGTAAAGTCATAAGGTAATCCTTGTTGACTCAACAATCTCCCCCTTACATGATGGAATGTAAAAGTCATAAGGAAAACTGTATTGACTCAACAATCTCCCCCTTTTTGGAAATCACCAACATCTTTACGAAAAAAATTAAGTACTTGGAATAAATTTCTTGGACTTTGAAAATAAATCTTATCTCCCTTTTTTCATGGACAACGGAGAATATGACTAACTCCCCCTTAGTCTTTGGAACTCTAAGTATCGTATTCTAGATTTCTGGAATGAGATATTGCATTTGGATGTGGAGATCTTTGTAATGAGAACTCCCCATTAAATAAACTCCCCCTTACATAGAGATTTATCTTTTTTCTTTCTCCTCTTTATAATTATTTTTCCTTCTCTCCCTTTGTGATTTTTAGAAAGAGTTTGAGGGAATGGAAAAATAATAATGTACCTGAAATATTAGTTTAGACAACCAGACAAAACAAGAAACCAAACATTTCATTATGATGGAAAGAATTAGTACAAGGAAAAAGAAATACAAAAAAAGTTCGGAGTGGGATTTATTTTGGTTCTTTTTCCTTGGGCATTAGAATCTTCACAATTCTCTTCAATTTTTTTCATCTCCTTGTGATCCTCCTAACTTTTCTTTTCCAATTCTTTGATCCTATCTTCCTAAACCTTCAGGGCCTCTACCCGAGACTTTAGAAATTCCTCTTGTTTCAAAAGCTTTTCTTGCATTTTTCTCTGGAGATCCTTCTCTGTTTTCAAGATTTGAACAATATAACTCAGTTTCACATTCTGATCTTTCACATCCTGAATCTGAACATTCTGATCAAGAGTTAACTTTTTCTCAAATCTATCTGTAAGATCCTTGATCTTGGAATCTTTGGTATCAAATGATTATTTGGAATCTTCTTGAAATTGATCAAGCTCTCCCATATTTTGGATGATCTTCTTTGACTAGCTAGTCATTTTCTAACAATATTTCATGTGGTCTTCATAGCCTATGAGAAAAGTTTTGACATCTGATTCTATCTTGACACACTTATCCATCACCATGGACACTGAATCTGATTTCTCATTAAGTGAATGCTGAAGCATATGACATCTAGAATTTATGCTTGAAAAATTTGGAATGGAACCGAAAAGAGTCTTTAATGATTTTTCAAGAAAATCATGACCAATCGAAGATGATTCCGACTCTTCCATCTTACTTGGAGATCGTTGTTTCTCTAGCTCTACCAGCTTCCTCTTAGAGGATCCTCCGTCTTCCTTTTCCCTTAGGATATCTTTGGTTGGGGTGCCAACAACCAATTGTTTTCCTTTATTGATTTTCGGATTAGCCTCTTCTTCTGGAGACTCATACTAACATATGGATAATTATACAATCTTATCTTCATCAATTTTCTCTTTTTCAGCTCCTTCCTCAATGTCTTTAGGGTGTATGAAGTGATGATCAGAACTCTCTTCTTCAGACAACTTGTTTACTTCCTCTTCTTCACCCTTCTCATCATCTTTAGCTGTAAAAAATTTTGAAGATCCGGCCTGAGAAGTACGGAGTGAAAATTTCTCGGAATCACATTCCCTTTCCTGATACTCTTCAACTTTCTATAACAAATCAGCTGTCTTTTTAGAGTTTTGATCTTCTTGAACTTCTTCCACAGCTTCCTTCTCAACTTCCTTCTCTTTGATCTTTTCCAGAGACATTAATTTCTCTCCCAGAGTCTCAGGGAATTGTTCTACAAGAAAATAGTTTGGTACATGGATTTTTTTGGATGATACCTCTATGGTATTCAAAAGAGATTGGACAGTCTCGGCCTCAGACATCTTCTTCTTCAGCTTCTTTTGCTTGGCTTGCTTTTCTAACTCCTCAACAGCCTTTTCTTTCATGGCCTTAGCCTCAGTAGGATCCAAACCGAACTGTGGCTCCCCTACTTTTCTATTTTTCTTATCCTCCCTCTATTTTTCAATGACTTCATTAGGGTAGGCCTTCTGCTTTTTTGGTTTAGTAGGTGAAGATTGAGGTTCTTTGGCTTTGGGGGTTTTGCCTTCTGCTTCCACTTCCTTCAACATTATTTTCTTCCCAAATTTCTTTGAGGGTTCGGCCTATTTATTATTTTTCAGAATGGCTTCTGCCTCATCCTCAGGCAGATCATAAAATTCTCCTTTCTCCTTCGAGAAACCGACCTTCATCCTTTTGGGAGTGTCATCACTAAGAAGAGTCACCTTGCAATTCCTCAGCTTGGAACTGTAGGGGATCTTTAAAGATTCTAGGCACCGAACTATCAACTTTGAAAGTAAAGTAGGATACATGATAATCTGAGCTCTGAGGTTCCCATTCTTGATGTTCTGAATCGTAATGAGGATGTGTCTCATGAGATTAACCTTCCTGAGGTTTACTCAAAAGACTAGGATATACATGTCACTTTTTTTAATGGTGTCCTTATCACCAATTCTCGGTACAATGAGACCTTGAAACCAAAATTGTAGAATCTGATTGTTGGTAGATATATGGGAAATCTTTGCTGTCTTGACATCTTTGAGCCCAAGGCATTTCATAGCCTTTGCCTTAACAAAACTTCCTTGAACCTCTGGCTTCTTGTGTGAACAGAATTCAACTTCACCTTCACATGAGAGCCCTACAAAGCTCACAACCTTAGTGTAAGAGAGTTTATATGTATTTCCATTACTCTTGAACAAGAATAATTCTCTACCCTCTTCATTATAGAAGCAAACTAATTCATAGAATTCGATGGGAGGATTCTGATAGGCTACATCTTGAGCTGCTTTCTTAGAAATAGAAACACTTTCCCACCCACTGAGCTTTATGTTCATAGAAATAATGGATTCATACTTATTGAAGATGGTTGGGTGAACTAACCTCTCCCTATATATTTTCCATTCCAGAATCAGCTTCACAGTAGACATATCTTAAGAAGGGGCTTCTGCAGACATTCAGACTGGAGAAATTATGAATAATTTGTAATGGTCTTTTGTAGGGATGCAAAGCTTCAAGAAGAAAAATCTTGATAACAGATGTGGGACAACCCTTTGGGGTCCTTTATATAGGCGATGGAAGTGACCTTTCAACTTATAATTTGAATCTAATGGTTGGGAAACCTTCTGATCTGATCTAATGGTTGATATAATGGCCGCAAGGAAAATTTTGGTTGAATCTAATCTTTTGAGGTTTTAAAAGGAAACATTCAGATTTAAGGAAACTTGAATCCATGAAATTTTAAAAGCAATAAAAACTACCAGCAAGTAAAAGTGATTATGAATACTTAGGAATGAATCATACCTTATAGATTTCTAGGAATATTATTCGTACTGAGAAATATTCTCCTTGAAGAACTATATATTTTAAAAAAACTTGAATACTAAAAAAAACTTCACTATGAAAATTTGAAATCCAAAATTTCAATTATGAAAATTTCATGTCAGAAGATTTTCATTAAGAAAATTTCATGTCCGAAGATTTTCATTGCAAAATTTTTTGAAAAAAAAAACAACAACGAATTTTATTATGAAAAATTTGAATAACCAACTACGAAAAATTTTCATTACGAAAAATTTGAAAAACCATCTATGAAAAATTTTTATTACAAAAAATTTGAAAAACCAACTACAAAAAATATTCATTATGAAAATTTTGAGAAACCAACTACAAAAAATTTTAATTACCAAAATTTTGAAAAACCAACTATGAAAATTTTCATTACGAAAATTTTGAAAACCCAATAACAACAAATGTACTCCCTCTATGAAAAGGAGTTTATTACTGTAAGAAGATTGATTCAAAAAGAAGTTAATTTAGGAGGATGACATTATGGTTATCATTCCTAACTTATGTTTAATGTAATCAAATCTATCGTTAGGTAATGATTTTGTGAAAATATCAGCATGTTGATCTTGCGTTACGATGAGTTAAAGAATGATATCTCCTTTTTGTGTGTGATCCCTAACAAAGTGATGCCTAATATCTACGTGCTTTTCATGATATTGATGTGTAGGGTTTTTACTAAGGGCAATGACACTTGTGTTATCACACATAATTTGAGTCTTGGTAAAACACAAGCAATAGTCTCTGAGTGTGTGTTAAATTCACAATACTTGAGTACAACAACTTCCAGCTGCTACATATTCAGATTCAGCAAAGGAAAGTGAAGGTGATTGTTTCTTCTTGCAAGACCAAGAAACAAATGAATCTCTTAATAAATGAAAAGTTTCAGATGTACTCTTTCTATACATTCTACATCCACCAAAGTCCACATCCGAAAAACATTTTAAAACAAAATAATTTCTAGAAGTGTAAAACAGTCCTAAATCCATGGTTCCCTTTAAGTAGTGAAAAATTATTTTCACTGCCTTTAAATGAGATTCCTTAGGATTGGATTGATATCTTTCACATAATCATACTGAAAACATTAAGTTTCAATGACTAGCTATCAAGTAATGTAGACTTCCTATCATACCTCTAAAAGATGTTTTATCTACTGGTTTCCCAGCTTCATCAAGATCAAGTGTGTTTGAGGTACCAATAGAAGTACATATACTCTTAGTGTTGTCATGCCCATAATTTTTAAGAAAATATTTTATATAATTATGTTGGGATATATATATTCTTTCTGGTTTTTGTGAAATTTGAAAACCAAGGAAAAATGTTAACTCACCCATCATACTCATTTCAAAATCAGATTTCATTATATCCACAAAGGAATTGGTTAAGGATTGCTAAGTTGAACCAAATATAATTTCATCAACATAAAGTTAAACAATCAAAACATTTTTCTTATCTTTATTTATAAAAAAGGATGGATCTTTATTTCCCTTAACATAGTTATTTTGAAGAAAAAATCTGGTAAGTCTATCATACCATGCTCGAGGGGCTTGTTTAAGTCCATACAGAGCTTTGGTAAGTCTAAAAACATGATCAGGATGTTTTGTATCTTCAAAGAAAGAAGTTTGTTCAATAAAAACATCCTCTAGAACATAACCATTAAGGAGAGCACATTTCACATCCATTTGAAAAAGTATGAAATTAAAGAATGTTACAAAGGCAAGTAAAATACGAATTGATTCAAGTCTAGCTTCTGGAGCATAGGTTTCTTAATATTCTATTCCTTCTAGTTGATTATATCCTTTAGCAACTAATCTACCTTTATTTATAACGATGATTTCATTTTCATCACAATTATTTTTGAAGACCCATTTTACTCAAATAACAAAAGTTTCCTTAGGTATTTCAACCAAGGTCCGGACTTTATTTCTTTCGAATTCATTTAGTTCATCTTGCATGGATTTGATCCAATCATGATCACTTAAATCTTCATCAGTGATTTTTGGTTCTAATTGGGAAAGGAATGCTAGATGTTCTACTTCATTTCTTAAGGAAATTCTAGTCCTTACAGGTTGACTTACATCACCAATGATACTATCACTGGGATGCTTCTTTAGAAAAAACTGATTTGGGTTTTTTAAAACATGTTCATCAACATAGAGTATGAAATCTTCTGGAGTAAATTTTTCAGAAGTATCTTCTTGAAAATTTTTCTTATCAGAAGGATTTTCTATCAAAGGTTGATAATAAATTTTTGAAAACACATCCATGGATGTAGGTTGGGGTTGTTTAAAAAAAAAGGATTTGTTTCATCAAACTTAACATGTACTGACTTTTCAACAGTACAAGTGTTTTTATTGAAAAATCTATATGCATTAGAAGTTGTGGAGTAGCCTAAGAAAATACCTTCATCAGATTTTGGTGTGAATTTATGTATATTATCTTTAGTATTCAGAATGAATACCTTGAATCCAAAAACCTTAAAGTAGGAAAGTCTAAGTTTTCTACCATTCTATAACTCATAAGGAGTTTTATTAGGAACAGGTATAATAAAAACACAATTTATAGTATAACAAGCAGTACTTACAGCTTCAGCCCCAAAATGTTTGGCTATAAAATACTCACTCAACATGGTTCTAGTTATCTCTTGAAGAATTCTATTTCTTCTTTCAACAACACCATTCTGTTGAGGTGTTATGGGTGCTAAGAAGTTATGATTAATACCTTTTCTAATACAAAATGTTTCAAAATCAGAATTCTGAAATTCTACTCCATGATCACTATGAATAGTTTTTAATGGAAGGCTTTTCTCATTTTTATCTTGGGCACTAAAACTTTTAAAATAAGAGAAAACATTAGACTTCTTTGTTAGAAAATAGAACAACATAAATCTATTGTAATCATCAACCAATACTAATACATAATACTTTCCCCCAATGCTTACATTTTGTGTTCGACCAAAAAGATCCATATGCACTAGCTATAATGCATCAGTAGATGAGACTTCACAAACTGATTTAAAACTTGATTTATTTTTCTTTCCATATTGACATGGGTCAAAAACTTTTGATGAATCAAATATAAGCTCCCGTAGATCCTTAAATAATCCTTTCTTAGAAATATTACAAAAGTTCATAAGGTTACAATGACCTAACCTTCTATGACATAAGAAAGAATGATCTTCCATTGCACTAAGGCAAGGTAAGTCTTGGCACCTAAGGTCATCTAATTTTAGTGTGTAAACATTATATTTCTTTTTTGTAGAAAGAATAAATTCTTCTTTGGAATTGTGTACTAAGAACTTATCTTTCCTAAAATTCCCACAGGAGCCTTCATCACATAATTGGCTTATACTAATGAGGTTGTTCTTAATACCATTAACAAATAAAACATTTGAAATCAATGTTTTTCTAAGAAGAGAGATGTTACCAATACCAATTATCTCTCCCTGAGCATTACATCTGAAAGTTACTTTTCCTCATTTCGTCTTGATAATCTTTTCAAAATATTTTCTGTTACCGGTCATATGATGAGAACATCCACTATCCATGTACCAAGTATTGTTGTTGGTAATTTCCCCATTTTCATGAAAATAAGAAAAAGTTAGATTTTCAGAATCCAAAATTTCTTAGATCCGGAATTGTGAGATAACAATATTTTGGGAATCCACATCTGTTTAGAAAAATAAGCTTTATGAAACCCAAGATATTGAACTCTATTCAAGGATAAATTTTTCTTCCAATGCCCACCACTTTAGCATTTAGTGAAAAAAGGTTTCTATAGAAGGAACAAAATAGTTGTTTTTGAAAACCATTTTTTAGTGAGCATAACCTACTCTAGTAGTGTTTCCTTGAGGTCTAATTTGAGAATACATCTTGTCAAAATTTTCCTTCCCAGAGGAAAATTTTGCAAGAAGCTTCTTAAGAGAAAATATTTCAGATTTCAGTCTAATGACTCAATTCCTACCCCCATGAATCATTTCCTTAAAGTTATATTTTTCCTCAAAAACATTAATCTCTAAAATAGAATTCTTAAGATCTTTAGAAAGTTATTCTTTATCAGAATTTTCTATCTCAAGGTATTTAGAAAGTTTTTCTAAAAGATCTTCTTTATCTCTAAGATCTCTAGAAAGATCTGAAATCTCTATTATAAGAATTTATTCCCTAGTATTTTCCTTGTCTAATTTCATAGACATTTTATAATTTCTTGCTTCAAGTAATTTAGAAAATCTAGAAACTTCTTCGTATGAAGGTATTTCTTTATTTTTTGAGGATTAAGTATCTTTATTAGAAGTACTATTTTCGGAATAATAATTCTTATCAAGAGAAAAATTTGTTAAAGCCTCGGACGAGTGTACCATGGACATAAGACATGCATTGGAGAAAGAAGTAGTAGAATTGAAACCCATATTCTTCTATGCTAATGAATCATATTCGAAAGATTCAAATTCTGAAGAGTCTCCATAGATAGCACTCCAAGTATCAATAGATTTACGGATTTTATTGTGCTTTGATAGATAGAATTTCTTATTATTCCTTTCTGAATTCCTTTCCTTCTTTTCCTTATTTTTCAACAAGGGACAATCAGGTCTGATTTGACCTATTCTTTTACATTCATAATAAGTAACTTCTCCATATTTCTTATCTCTATAATCTTTCTTATTGTAATTATTCTGATCATTCTTCTGAGAAAGATTAGCTAATTCATGCTCAAAGTTATTTGTGTCACTAGATTATGACTGAATAATGACTTTCTTTGTCTTTGATCTGGTTACTCTTTCTGGGGTCTTGGATTTCATATGTTTATAATTGATTGTGAAAGAAACTCCTCCATTCCCATTCTTCTTCTTAACATTTTCATATTCTCTCTTCATTCTGGTTTCATGCTGTAGAAGAGTTCCAAACAACTCCTCTAAGGAAATCTGAGTGACTTTCATGTTCTCATCAATAGCTGTCCTCTTGGACTCCCATTCATTTGGCCTGATATCTATGATCTTACTTAACAGAGCCTCATCATCCAAACCTTTTTATACAATAGATTTTAAGCTATTCATAATAGTCACAAACCTTTTCGGAACATTTCTTATAGGTTCTCCATAAGGAATGTTAAAGCCATGGTATTCAGCTCTCAACATAGCTCTTCTGGTCTCTATGACTTTAGATGTACCAAAATGTGTAACTTCAAGTTTCTTCTAGGTAATGTTTGCAGCTTCACACGAATATATCTGACTATAGATTTTCCTAGTCATGAAACATAACAAAGTATTTCTGACTCTGAAGTTTGATTGATATTTTGATTTCTCTTGATTTATAAAGTTTCTCAAATCCTTATCCGAAATCTTATAATCTCCAGTCATCATTAGATAGTTATCAAATCCAGTATTGATAAAAAAATTCTTCATCCTTTCTCTCCAGTAATCACAATCATTTCCATCAAAAAACAGGAGGTCTGGTAGGATTTAGGTTATCAATAGAACCAACATTTGAACCTTCCATCCTCAAGATAATCTATGGCACAAAGACATGTCAGTAGTATGAGTTTGTAAACAAGAGAAAATATTAAAAGCATGAAAAAATATATAGAAATAGTATCTCTATGAAAAACCAATTCCGAACTATATGAGTCCGAATATATGAATCCGAAAAATATGAATCTGGAAAATGCAATTCTAATAATTCCCTTCTGAATCTAATCATGAGATTAATTCAGATTGAACCAAATACTTTGATACCAACGGTTGAGATGATATATCTGAGTATGATATACTATATTATACCAAATATAGGATAGAATAGTTAAATGAGATACAAATACAAGAGGGGGGGTGAATTATATTCTTTAAAAAAATCCTTTGGAACTTTTACAGATAACAAAATTCACAACACCTCTAAGTTCTAATAACATGCTTGATTCCAGAAAAGTGATTCCGGGAATGAAACTTAATAAAATTTAACAAAAAATGAGATTCTACCTTAAATCATATAGAATCTAACTAAAACAGAGTACAAGTATGAGGAAGTTTAAGAAAGTTATACTTTCCACAACAATAAAAATGCAGCGGAAAACAAAGTAGTAAAACTACAAGTAACAAGTATAAAATCTTTTAACCCAAAGACGAGGGTATCCAACATCCTTGGATAAGAGGTCCCTTGATTTATACTTTCAAGAAATTCTTTCTTACCCAAACCCAAGTAAGCCCTCAATCTGAACATTGGTATCTGTCTTGCTATCCCAGCAAGCCCTTGATTTCTAAGGAAATCGGCACCTCTGACTTCACAACCCGAAATCTCTGATTTTAAGGAAATCGAACCTCTGCACTATGAAAATATACATGAAGCAATGTTTGAACGAGCAGTTCAAAACTCTCTGCATGAAGCCTGAGAGTTTATTAGAGTCTCTACCTCTCTAGAAATCACTTCAATATCACTTTGTCAAAGATCAGTGTAAAGTCGTGTCGCTCTTTTCAAATGAGCTCCTATTTATAAGAGCAGCTCCAATGGTCAGCTCCCTCCTCCAATGGTCATATTTTTCCATGAATTTTAGAGGGACCTATACACGTGTCACTCAAACAATGGTTATTTGATAACTGAAACCACGACATCGTTTTATAATAGAACAAGTGAAAGCGTAACCAAAATATGATATTTAGAATTTATGTAAGTGAATGTTTGGGATGTAAATAAATAAATTCGTAGTCTATAATACAAGAATATTTGGATTCTATATTTTTAGTAATTTGGAACCTGAAATTATAATGTTTTGAGTCGAGGTTCATGAGAAATCGGAGTTAGAACTCATAACAGTTCAGAGTCTTAATTCAGAGTACATCGGAGTCAGAACATAGAGATATTTGTATCCAAAATTTGTAATCATAATTCAGATTCAAACTTCATGAGTGTTAAAATATAGAATTCATAGTTGAACTTCCTGAGAGTTTGTATCCAGAATTTGGAGTTGAACTTCATGAGAGTTCATACCCAGAATTCAGAGTTGAACTTAATGATATTTCGTATCCAGAATTCGAAGTTGAACTTCATGAGAGTTTGTAATCAGAATTCAGAGTTGAAATTCATGAGAGTCCATAACCAGAATTCATATTCAAAATTCGGAGTAAGAACATAGAGAAGTTCGTATCCAAAATTCTGAGAATTCTGATCCCAAAAAAAAATTCTTCATATTCTAGGTAATTATAAGATTCTGAGATTTTTGGATTCAATCTGAATTTTACACTTAGAGAGATCTGATTGAATAATGAAAACAAAGTATGGGTAAATTTCCTTTGGGAATGAAATTTTTCTTAAGGGAGTAAAACAGGGGTAAAATTAGTTTTTCCTTGAAATAAGGTGTTTGTGATTTTCAAAACAAGAGGAATGGTAACGTCATAAGGGAAACCTTATTGACTCAACAATCTCCCCCTTACATAAAGAAATGTAAAATTCATAAGGAAAACCTTATTGACACAACATACTTAGATACTGACATGTATTCTTGTAGAAGCTCTTGGGTACACATACCCCTTTTCTTTTATGGAATGATCTCTTTCTATGAGAAAGGGTCTCACGCTCTGTCCACAAAAATATCACCTCATCATAAGATCAGGTAATAAAAACCCTGTCATCCCCCTACTGAGCCACGTAAAATGATCTCTATCAAGACCACCATATAATCTAATGGAACCTTGGATATATAGAAATTTAGTTAACACCTCAAGATAGTCCATAGAAGCATGTGAGTTAGGCTTGCCTTGAAATTTGAGGGGTCATTGTCACTGAAACTCGTGTAAGGAACTGAGCCTACATGTGTCCTCTACCGGTAGCGATGGTAATAAATGCTGACCAATGAGAAATGGTTTCACTGGGACAAAACCTAAAGTTACCATCTCGAGAAATGGTACTTGTACCAATTCCTCATGACTCTGTGGACCATCTTCATTCTCACACACTAGAATCCATGCTATTTGTCTGCATGGAGACATCTTGATAGGGAATCAAGATGAACCACTGTCAATAAATTATTCTTGGTGAGTGGAATCAAAAGATATCAAGATAAAAACATTTCCAAAACACATAAAACTATTGTTTCCATTTACCAAGATCGAAGATATAATTCAGGGTCCTTGTTTATGGATACGTTGGCCACCACACCAACACTGAACTCCCGGGACTGAAAGCTGAACTCAAGACACTTAACAATATTTCCCCCATAGAAAAATACATACTTTTAGTTTTTATGGTATAACAGACCACCTATGATACCACTTTGTCATGACCCGTCCCTCAGAGCCCACATTGTGACTCTTGCAAGCCCGCCTCCTGAAGGCCAGGGGTTGGCGACTAGCGCCGAAGGCATCAAACTACAAGTGGGTGAAATTTTCCTGAGTACCTGTACACGCACACACACAACCACAACCCAAAACTAGAATACTCAGATGAAATCCATTAAATAATAACCATTGAGTACGATTACATTGGAAGGTAAAATGGGCTATAATACAAACCCAACAAAAGACAAATGTAAACTAAAGTGTACAAGTAAAAACTGTGAACAAGTTGCTGCTGAGATCCCCACCTGATGGTAAGAGTAGGGTAGCGACTGAAAGCTGTGGAAGTGCACCCAGTCTACCTGATCTCACTGGGCCCCACCTGGTCCTAGGACACCATGTCCACCATTGAATCATCTATCATCTTCACAAGACAGGACACTTGCAGGTGAAGCCTGTGTAAGGGTGAGTAACACAATACTCAGTAGGGGACCCCTGCCCACTAAGGAGAAATACCACAAATCAACCACAAAGCAAAGGCACCAAGTAAGGACACAAAGTAAGACCAAAAAGTAAGACCATAGTGTATTGATAGCTCACACCAGGTATAATCTAAATCATAGTAAGAATTTTCATTGGCTATAGTGATAAAAGTTTCGTACTGTTGAGGGACTCATCAGTGATGAATCATTGCTCTCCTACTAGGACACTAAGGATACACACAACTACTGCTGGTCTATTGGGCCACATAGGATCCACACTATAGATGCTCGTCTGTTGGGCCTCTAAGGATCCAAACAGCTACTGCTCGTTTATCGGGCCAATAAGGATCCACACAGCTGTTACTCATCAGCCAGGCCACTAAGGATCTGCACAGCTGCTTCTCTTCTGTCGGGCCACTAAGGATCCACATGGCTACTACTCAAGCCATCAGTCATACCTAAACCTCCCTAATGTCCCATATAGAATATCCCAAAGGACTGTCTCATTGTAAGGGTTCCAACGTAATAGATGACTCTTCAAACAGACTACTGTTCTGTAAGATACAACCATTTTTGTAAAAAGTGTCCGGTTGGATTTGAGTCTCATCCAACCTGGTCATAGAAAAAGCCCCTAAAAACACTCATAGTGTATTTCAAATGGGCCTCCTAATTGCAGAGGTCCCTGTACCACAAATGTCACGTCAATCGGACACCCGGTCTGTGAGTTATTGAAGTTTCATTAAACAGGGGAAAGTTGCGTCTAGGCCCAGTCCGACTCGGTCAGACTGACCCGACCAACCCGACCCATGGGTCACATATACACCATTTTAATTTGACTAACTAGACCTAACCCGATTTGGGTCTGGGCCAATCCGATCCGACCTTGCAAGTGGGACAAGCCCAATGGGCCTCACTGGACCTGGCCCTATTAGGCCGAGGGTCCAGCACATCGGGTCACCTGGCGACCCAGTCTCACCCGGCTCGACCCACTGGTTGGTGCGCAACCCACCAATAGGATCTTATTATTATAGATGCATACTGTTGGTCTGGGCCCGGGATGCAGCTGTCACCGCTGCATCCCTTCCCTGTTCGAACGCGGCCTACAAGGGGTGGGACGCCCTCCAACGTGGTGCTTGCCTAGTGTCGCGTCAATCATCTTCCATTGATGATGGGTTGTGGCCTCCCCTCCACTGTGGTCGAGCGAATGTAGCTCACCAGGATTTTTGGGTGGCCAAGACAAGGGCCGCCGCTCCTTTTTGATGTCGCGGCGTGCCGATAGGCGCACCATCAGTTCCTTATGCAGGCCACCGAAGTTCCTCCTGTGGTCCCGTTCTCGATCTGTCTACACTTTACGGATCGTAAGGCTGCCACCTTCACTACGAAGATCTCGAACTTGCATTTCTTCCCTTTCGAGAATTAAACCATTAATAATGCATATGCAAAGGGGATTGTGTCTTGTTTGTGTTGGCCCGCACCCTCCATGTTATAAATTTAAAAACATGGGGAGGTCCATGGATTTTAGTTCAAATAATACAAGTGATAATTTAATCCCAGATAGGGAAATCCCAAAATAAGTCACCCTTCCACATGAACACATGATTTGTTGATTAACCTATTCGTAGGTTAATCCACATTCATCGTTTAGAATAAGAATAGGGATGTTCTTGAATCAAAACAAACCCCCTACCACACTTTTATGTCCACTACCAAAGCGTTCCATTCATGGGGGATCAAGCTTTGCTGTAAATTTTTGCTTCTCGACTTTGTTAGATTTCATCGTCATTCGTCACCTCTTGAATCCATCCCACTAGCATCTGTAGTTCTTTGTTAGATAGGAATTACACCATTGGTTCCTTGGAGAATCACCTATATTTAATTCCAACTCTCCAATAAATTAGCTAATTAAAAAGGGAACACATCGTAGCACTTCGATTTTGCTTCAATGTTGCGTAGTTACACTATTTCATTTATAAAACAGTATAGATGTTAAGCTTGAAAAACAATCCATTAATGAACCTTGTTTAAGGAACCTCATCGTCGCACTGCAGTGCTGCCTCCCACCTCTCAACAATGATAAAAATAAAATAAAATAACTTTTTATAGTTATTTTATTATTTTTATGAAAAGTACAAAAATTAAATTTTGTGCCCGACCTTTTCTGGTTGATGTTAAGTCTTTTCTAGGTGAATCTTGGCGTTCTGAGTTCAACAGTGCCCTCAGATTTTTGATCCGAGCACCAGTTCAAAAGTTATAAAAAACTGCTCGCACGTTTATCTAAATGAAACTAAAAAAGGTCAAAAATTATCCTTCACCCCCAACCCGCACCGATTGAGGATAGACTTTTCCTAAGGGGAACACACCCCCACAAGCACAATGATACTCTCATATTTTCAATCCAAGTTATTTTTTATGAGTTATATAGATTTGACAATAAAATATTTGTTACTTAATTATTTTATTTATGGACAAAAACTAACTTATATTGTTGGCTGATTCCAGCCAATGTTAGGATCCACCCAACGAAAGAATACCCTCACATGTTTATGGGTGGTCTCAGATTTTTTATTCTGAGTCACCATTCATGATTTATAATCACTTGAAAAATGAAATAATTTTATTTAATTATTTTATTTACGGTTATGACATTTTTTGGTTTTCTCACTAGTGGCCTACACCGACAAAACATAAGTCAATCCTAGGGTAAACACGCCCTCCAAAACGCAATGGTGCCCTCATATTTCTGATCTAGGCAACTGTTTAAGAGTTATTCCACTTTTTCAAGAAAACTATTCACGGATGTTATTTAATGATTAACATATTTCTATAGATCATTCTGGGAACTCAAATATTCAGAATCACACATGTTCTCAGTTCATGGGCTCGAAATAATTCCATATAAATAAATAAAATACATAAATTCTGGGATATTACATGTAATGTCGCCATCTCATTCACATACCAAGACTGGGAGGAGGCTATCCATGGGAATATCAGGCCCTTATACATTTTGGGAAGAATAAATAATGTAAATGTAAAAAGGGTGATGATTGACAATGGATCTGGGATCAATATCATCCTAGTTCATACTCTTTGGAATTTGGGGTATAGAAAATGAGAATTATACCCTACAAAGATGACTATTTAGGGATATGATAAGCATGATCAAAGGACTCTTAGGAAAGACAATCTTGCGGCCCAATGACGCGTGCCTATCGTGGGGTGTGACAAAAACAAATATAACCTAAGTTAAAATGTAGTGAAGTGGTCAAACTAGGTTGTTTCCAAAGATGAGTGCACAATAATTAAACTTGTCACTTAAATTAAGGAAAGAAGAAGAGGTTGTTTTCGAAATTGGTTGAGTTGGAAAATAAGGAAAGAAATTGAAAATAATGATTGAACACTAAAGGATGAAGAGATTGATAGGGTTACAGTAGGATTCACTTTTGAAATGTCAACATAGTAATAAAGATCATCTTCCCTCTATTCCTTTTTAATGACAATTAAAATACTCCTTTATCGAGTTATTAATCACCCTTGGTTAAAGAAACAAATAGAGCTCACTCCTATGTGAATATAAGTTTATAAACAATCCCTAAACAGCTAAGGCAAGTTACAATTGGGAATTTTTGGTCCTTATAACTCTAGAAAAATTTACTAGTTCCACACATGTGCCAACAATCGCTGGACACTCACCACCTAACAAAATATGCGCGATCGAGAGAAATTGCACTAGGCGGAGGGAGATTAAAATTCTCTAACCAAAGATATTAAAAATGTATATACCAAACTCAACACACGATCACGTTAAGATAATTGGGAAATATTGATAATAGAAGTCATTCAAAAGAAAAATATGGCCTTATATTTAAGCACAAAACTCCGACATTACAAAAGTGAAACTCCCCCTTCTCTGATCACTCAAAGGATTTACCCCTCCTTGTGAAGGGTAATAGAGTTGAAAGGGGAAGAAGAGAGCATGATGAAACTAAGTAAAAAAAAGAAAATAGAAAATATAAAGAACACTAAGAACTTAATCCTCCAGCACAACCCAAGTTTCACCTTCTTGAACCCCTTTGAATGGAAGTGACCACTCTTATTTATAGGCACGCGGAGTAGAAATGTTCCCAAAAAATTAATCCACCGAGAGTCTGAGCCTGGTTGGCATATTAAATGACAGAATTTGGAAATTGGTACTTCATGAAAGTTGTTCATTTATTTCTCCTATGTCGGCTCATGAACATTAAGATTCATTTGCCTAGAAATGAAGGAGTTATGGCCACCACACTAAGAATATTTAATTCTACCAGACAAACTTTTTGTATTCCAATATGCCCAGTTAAAAAGAATTTATGGCCTTGATAATGAAAGAATAACGGCCTTAAATATTAATGAAACGTGTTAATCTGGATTTATTCCATCTCTATGTAAAATTTCAGCTCCAACGGTTATTCCATTTATGAGATATGGTCCCAACAATAAAATTATCCAATTTTGTGCACAATTTTCGAGGCCTGATTTGTGAGCTGAATTTGAGATTCCAAATGATGGATTGAGCTTTGGTTCTAGATGGATAAAATGACTCCCATAAAACATAAAAACCTATAAAAGAATAATTTTTCAATTTGGATTAGTGTAGAAAACATTATGGTAGAATCATTAAAATAAATTAAAACTTATTAAATCCAAAATAATCCATTTTATAAATTAAGCTCAAAAATGTTCCTAAAACATAAAATGTTACAAATTCACTTTAAATAACACATTAGTGGGATTAAAAAAATTGAAATTAAGAATATATTAATTGTAAATATTTCTTCTTTCACCCAATTTATAGAAGCCACATCTGAGGTCGAGTTCATGGTTATATAGTAAGGCATTGCATATAATGTCCTAATTGGAAGGCCCGAGTTCTATAGCCACTTAGTGGTTCCATCGAAATTCCATAAATGTCTGAAGTACCCCATAAATGGAATGGTTGTCATAATACATGGCAATATCTCCCCCTTTGAGACTTGCAGACCCTCATATGATGAAGTAGATTTATACAAGAAGGGAGGTAAGAAACCAACGACGAGTGATGATATACAGGTTGAAGCTCCCAATGGCCTAGGAACCACCCCTATGATTCCTAGAGCATGCTTGATGATGACTATTTTCTCCCCAGAGTCATGGTTCATGTAGAAGATCTAATCCTAGAGGTCCAATCCTCCCCTATCCTCAGTGACAATGACCAACTCTGACATCTCTCTATAAAGACTCAGATAGAAAGGGATGAGTATGTCTCTTGTAATAGCCTCCCTCACCCAGATACAGATAGTGAACTCCTAGACTTCTAACTTCACCTAAAAATTCCTCCACAGACTCAGATATTGAATAACATGATGTTGATCTTAGGAACTACCCTCCAGTATTCGAGGAAGGTGACTCCAACACCATATATGAGCTCAGTTACATAAATATGAGAATATAAGAAGACCCATGGACTTCCTTTTTTAGTTTCTCCATTCCAATCGAAATGCATGAAATTTACATCGCATTTCTAAATTACATCGTTATGTGTTCTCCTGGAACTATATAGAAATGCACGGACTGGATCCATATGTGGCTACACACCCTCTCGTATTACTGTATGAGCATCGTGTCTTCCATCAGGTGTCTAAGATGATTAAACCCTCTCATTCCACCAATTTATAGGTGGAATGTGATCAATTTATGAAAGACATCTTTTTTTGAGAAGTGAAATACCCATGATGGCTTGCCAACATCTTCCCTATCAAGAAAAATAATAGGAAGATTATGGTTTTCATTGAATTCAGAGACCTTAATCAACATTGCCTAAAAGACGACTTCCCATTGTTGATCACAGAACTCTTGATCGATGTAACAACTAGCTTATAAGCCTTTTCCTTTATGGATGGGTACCCGGGGTAAAATCAGATCAAGAATTTCCTCTATGATGAAGAAGCCACTGCCTTCAGAGCACCTCAAGGGATCTTCTATAACTAGTTCATGCCTTTTGGATTAAAGAATTATGGAACCAAATATCATAATTCCATGGATCATATCTTTATGCCATTCTTGGGAAGGATAACTGAGTGTAATATCAATGGCCTGGTCATTAAATCCCAACAATGATGTGATCTCTTCATGGATCTCCAAAAAATATTTAACAAGATGAGAAAACATAGTCTAAAGATGAATCAACTAAATTTCTCTTTAGGGGTAACATCAAGAATGTTCCTCAACTCTGTGGTATTCTATTGTGGTATTTTGGCAGACCCAGATAAGACCAGGGCTATTTTAGAAAGTTCACCCCCTAGAAATCTGAAAGAACTAATGGGACCCCATTGGAACCTCGCCTACATTCAGTGATTCATATCAAACATGGCCAACAGTGATATACCCTTCACCATACTAATGAATAATGGATTCACCTACCAATGGGGTGATGATTGCCATATATCCTTCGAAATTATCAATAAATACTTACCAACCCACTAGTTCTGATTTCTCCAGTGGAAGGAAGGTCACTCATCTTATATGTGGCCACCATAGAACTCTCAATGGTTGCTCTAATCACACATACAAATGATTGAGGAAGTGATAATAGTCTCTACTAACTTAGACTAACCATGCTAAGTACTAAGACATGATATTCTGATATCAAAAAGAACTGTCTTGCACTCATTTTTACAGTTAAAATGATGAGGAATTACCTGAAACACCACGAAGTCCACCTGGTCTCTCATATTTACCCACTCAAGTAAAACCTTGCATTCCCTCTATTGACTGGGCCCCTTGATCTATGGATGGTCATTTCACAGCAATATGACATTCATCTCAAATCTCATAAGTCTTTGAAAGGTCAAGCCCTGAATGATTTCCTCCTAGCACATTGACCCCAAAAAATACCCTGGAAGACACCACGCTTTGAGAGGAAGAGGTATTCTATGCCCATGACACTCCCCAGACATGGCAGATGTTCTTTGATGGCACCTCCCAGAGTCCTGTCAACACAAGAATGGAAAACCCAAAGCTCCATCGAGTTGTCCTATGGATTGTATTTCTCTCTCCATACAAATCTTTTTTTAAAAACTCTTTCTCACTATCTGAAGGCTGTACGAATAATAAGGCTGAGTACCAAGCCCTCATCACTAGATTGGAACTAGCTCTATAGCTGCACATAGCCTACCTAAATATCAAAGGTTTCTCAGAACTAGTGATAAATAATATAAATGGTGAATATTCCATTAAAAAGGAAGAGATTCCCCCCTAACTGGCTATGTGAAGGGACTGATGGAAGAATTCCCCTATAATACCACCTTTCTTTATGTTCTCTAATAATATAATGCTTACACCGTCGTGCTAGCTAATGTATCCACTATCCTCATCGACCCTGATCAGGAGGAAGAAACCTTCCATATCACACATTTAAGAATGGCCTCATTGATCATCTTATGCAATATGGAAGAGATCAATCAGGTCATCACCACCCCAGATCATGATTAACTGATGACCACCCCTGGATGGATGGATCCTATAGTCACTTATCTTTAATATGAGACTCTCTTGATAGACCGTGCTGAAAGGGAATAGATCTGACGCCAGGTAGTGAACTTCACTCTAAAGGATGGTCTAAATGACCAAAAAATCCTCTATATAAATGGATTTGATGGAATTATCCTCAGATTCATAATAGAATGAGAGTCTCTCACCATCATGGAGAAATTCCATGAAGGCTTTTACGGTTCCCATAAATTTAGAACCCAACTCTCCCACAAAATCAAGAGGATGTGATACTACTAGAAAACCATGATACATGACTATATGGAATTCACCACAAAAATATCATACATGAAAGATTCATGAAAACATCATCCAAAACCCCCCATAATTACTACAAAAGGATAGATATTCCATTCCATTTTTTTTGGTAATGGATGTTGTGGGCCCATAGCCCATAGCCCCCACTAAGTAGTACAAGAACATCGTTAATGCTACAAAATAATTTTCTAAATGGGATGAGGTGATAACCCTAAAGTAATTATAGAAAAATAATATCATCAACATCATGAAGTCCCATATCATCCCTGGTTTTGGAGTCCCTCACACAATATAGACAGAAAACAGCCCCAACTTATATTCTAAAGAGTTTAAGAGACTATACCAGGAGTAAAAATCAATTCCAATCACTCATCTCGCTATCATGTAGTGTCAAATGAATAGATAGAGGACATCAATAAGACTCTATCTAATATACTTGAGAATATGGTGAATAAGGATAACAGGTCTTGGCTAGACATGATCATCCATGATTTATGGTCCTACTATACAACGAAGTATACTTCTACATAAGGAACACCATACAGACTGGTGATTGGGACTGAGGCGGTATTACCCATAGAGGTCCTACTGCCCTCACTCTAAATAGAAATTTTCAGACATCTCTCAGATGATGAACAATCAAAAAAGTGGTTAGACGAGTAGGAACAGCTAGATGAGAGAATGATACGTACATTTCACAATATATAAGTCCATCGAAATAAGATATCACAGTCCTTCAATAAAAATGTTCTCCTCTATTAAATCCTTCAAGGAGAACCGGTGGTAGCTCTGAGAACCTGAATGATACTATGAAAGAATCCCTAGTAATTGGATCCTAAATGGGAAGGACATTACAACATATATAAGGTTTATCATAATGGATCCTACTCATTAGTCACAATGGATGTGGAACATGTCACACCACCCACCAATGCAAGATTTCTCAAGAAATACTTTGCATAGTTCTCACAATGAGGGTGACCACATCAGCTTAAGTCCCATTATTTTTCCTCACTGCCTGATGTTAAACAACATGGAATAACTTTTCCTAGTTGTGGGATGTAACTCCATGACATCTTTCATCCTTAATTCAAGACATTAAACTGCACGACCAATGACCTCAATGCATGACGTAAAACTGCACGGATCCATGATGGCCATCTCTATTCACGTTAATCACCCTAGTTCTCACCACAAGACGTTAAAATGCATGGGTTTCAAGATCTATTTATGGCTTGATTATTGTTTTCAATGAGATATATAGGGATGCCTCGATTTTATATCTTGATCCATCCATTTCATTACACACAATATCGTTGTCCTACATGGGGCCCTTGCCATTCCCTTTTTTCAAACTGATCATGGATCACATGGGATTAGTAATTAAGGAAAATTATACCCCACATGAATGATGTGTATCAGCCTCGAAAGACTCCAGTCCTTACCGAAAGTTGTTAAACTTCATGGATTTTCATAACTATGTGTGGTTTGATTCTCATTCCCTTGAGATATATAGGGACTCCCAATCTCCATATTTGGTCCCAACTACAATATCTCTATTTATTCATGTTGGTTCACCATCATCCTCACTGTGTGACATTAAACTATATGGAATTTTTAGAACTATGTGTGGTTTGATTCTAATTATCATGAGATACATACTAACACCAAGAATTACACCCTTGGACCCAACTACAATGTTCCCATCAATTCCTGATGGCTTGCCTCTGTCCTCCTAGTATGAAATTAAACTACATGGAATATCGAGAAATACATATATCTTGATTCCTATCATCACATGATACATAGTGATGCCTGGATCTCTAATACAGGGCCCAATTACAACTTTCAACAGAAATAATTCCCACCTCTATGTATGGGATAAACATGTGTAGAGTATTTATTATTCATGAACTACATGTGGCTTGATTATCTTCCTCATGAGATAAATAGTGACACCTGAGTCTCCATATTTGTGTCTAGCCGCAACATTACCACCTTTCACATCAGTCCAAATTTATAGAACTATGTGTGGATTTATTCTTATCCCCATGAGATATTTAGTGATTCCCAAGCCTCCAACATTGGGCCCAGTCACAACATTCCCACACATTCACATCGGTTCCTACAACATTACTGCCTGACATTAAACTACATGGAAGTACATCCTTACTGGATGATATTAAACTACACAAAAGTATGTCCTTACCGCATGATGTTAAATTGTACATAAGTATGTCCTTACCACATGATGTTAAACTGGATGGAAGTGCATCCTTACTGCATGATGTTAAACTGCATGGAAAAAACATCCCAATACCTAACAATAAACTATGCAGGCCATGTCCAATTTTTTCTTTCATTAATGGGTCATAAGAGACTTACCTCAGTCAACCAAGGTGTAGGGTGCCTCCACTGTCCCTCAAGATCACCAAAAATCCAAATACTAGACTTCATGTCTCATGTTTCTAGGTACACCATAAAATTCTATGGCCCTTGGACAAGATATCTGACTTCAAGGTCCATTTTCTTGACTATGTTTACATGCCTATGGATCCTGCATACATGTCTATGGTCATCAACCGAATTAATCACTTTGAAAAAGGAAATTATAATCCTTGTGAGCCTTGACATCATCATGGTAGCACTCTACACATCATTGTGTCTGAATCCATCCCTATATGAATGTCTGATATCATTACTCACAACCTGATCAACTTGAGCCCTGATTTACAACATTTTTGTCTCTTGCCCATGAAGAGGTCGGAGTAATATTTACCTTTGATATCCATATTAACCTTTTTTGTATAATCCTCCATATTACTTCCATGTCATTCATGACCTTAAACTACCAGCATTTTGTTCAAATTTGTATTTCCTTAAACTCAAGCATATAATGTTCCAAATCGCAAGACCTTAAACTGATAACTGAAGAGACACAAAAATTGTCAGGCCGGATACTCTCAAAGGGAGACCTAAGGAAAATTCAAGTCTCTTCAAGTTAAACTCATCATCCTTGGAGTTTAGGAAAAAATTATGGCACAATGCTAAAAGTCATGAAGCTCATAGAGTCTACTCTATAGCCCTAGAAAAATCCAAGCTATGCTCAGTTGACCAATTGGTCTAAGAAAAAGTTTGCGAAATATTTCTCACATATCATCACCATGAGAATATGTTCACTAGGAAATGACACATATTTTAGGGCACTCAAAGACTCCATGGATTTTACACTTTCCAAGAATCACACTTCATGAGTTGGGGTATCTTGAATCACCATAACCCTCCATGGAACTTGGAAAGGATATTCGTCTTCAAGGACCCTTTGTTTGAATATGCATACATTCCCATGTATCCTACATATGCACCTATTGTTTTCAACCAAACATGTCACTCTGAAAAAGTATATTCCAATTCTTGTGAGCCCTACAATAATTGTGGCAACACTCAACACCCCATCATTTCTGAACCACTCTCTATATTGTTATCTCATATCTTTCTCCTGACTCGAGCACTCTGGATAATAATTTAAAATCCACATACCAATCTAAAAAAGAAGATTTGATATCCTCGATGTTATTTCATCATGCTTTGTACCCTTTTTCAAGGACGTACTGCAATAATTCATTCCCTAAACACTGATGACTTGAACCTCATGATTTGAAACCACATGCCATAGACCACAAGAATCCCAATAAATGCGATAGTTCCTTGGGGTTATTTATCTCTTACTAGATACCTTCCTTCCCATATACAACGTCATCATCTAGATGTTTGAGTATTTCAAAACCTTCTATAGCCCTCAGAAAAAATTAGATATCTTCATTTGATTTTAATGCTACTGAAACATAAGGGACCTAACCCAAAAACTAAAGGCATATTATCCTTTTTAGAAAGGAGCTTCAATCCCTGTGAGACTTCTCAATATAGCGGCAGACCATGGCATTTTGTAATGTCTTGGGACATACCCGGAATGTCTACAACATCTCATATCAATAGACTCAAACTTCCATGTTATGATTTACACCATCCATACTCTAACTACCCAGGTTATCCTAGTACCCCTAGTGTTCAAACCTCATCAATATTACCTCTATAAATCTTACATCGCCCTCAGAAAGGATAACCCACTTCAAGAGATCTTTTCTTGAATATGAATACATGCCCATGGATCATACATATGCACCTATGGCCGTCAACCAAATATTTCACCCTACAAAAATAGAATTCTTATCCCCGCGATCCCATGTTACACCACAAAAAAACCCAACACATTAGAGTGATTTAGGTCATTCCTAGCATGTTTTCACCATATCCTGTGATCATATAGAAGGTTTGAGCTAAAATACCCTAAAAAGAGACATATTAGGTCCAAGATAAGAGACCATAATGTAAATAAATATTAGGTCTGAGCTAAAAGACCCTAAAATAATGCAATATTAGTTCGGAGCTAAAAGACCTTAAACTAAAGGAATATTAGGTCTAAGCTAAAAGAGCTTAAACAAAAGCAATATTATGTTTGGGTTAGAATACAATAAACTAAAGCAATTTTATGTCCAAACTAAAAGATCCTAAACTAATGAAATATTAGGTCTGAGATAAAAGTCCATAAACTAAAAAAATATGATGTCTATGCTAAAAGACCATAAACTAATGCAATATTACATCTAAGCTGAAATACCTTAAACTAATGAAATACGATATATGATCTAAAAGACCCTAAACTAATGTGACACAAGGTCTGAGCCGAAAGACTCTAAACTAATGAAATATGAGGTCTGAGCTAGAAGACCTTAAACATGAGCAATATTAGATCCGAGTTAAAATTCTTTAAACTAAAGCAACATTAGGTTCGAGCTAAAAGAACCTAATCTAAAGCACGAAAAAATTCAGTCTAAAGAAGCTTGAAAAGGCCCACTATATGGCCTTGAACATCAAGTTATGCTTATCCAGCCTATTAGATTCAGTGAAAGATAAAAAATTAAACCTTTAGAACATATCTATTATTTGGGTTATCCTTCTGTAAATATGGTGATATCAAGATAACTGGAATAGATTCATCCTATGGGACATCATGTTAGTGGGAATTCATAAGTGCTTATAGAAACAAATCTCCAGATCTATACATTCAAGTTTACATGATGATATGAAATGGATGGGTAGTGCTGCTGATTCTTATAATATCAAGGAAACGGAATATCATGCACATGATGAATGAATGGAAACTAGACATTATATAAAGTTCAGTAGATATATTCACTAATATCACACTGAAGGTGGAATCCATCAACATTTATATATGTGGAAAATTTCTCTATATTTAACTTAGAACCATTTTATTTTTGTTCCAAATGAATCTAATTATGGGGGGGGGGGGATTTTTAGTGCTCATAATCATGCCCCACACACATTGCCATAAATGGACACATGAAACAAGTGATTAGGTGATCATAATAATTATTAGGGTGTGCATATTCTTTATACAATTAAAGTTGTTTTATTTATTATTATTATTATTACATATTACGAATAATAATAATAATAATTAATAAAATAAAATGAACAAAATGGAGATGTTTATTTCATCAATGGGGCATATATCACATGAGGGAAGGAAAAAAGGAAGCATCACCATAGAGGGCCTCCTTCAACAACACAATGCAAGGGTTTCAGTCTTCCTATTGCAACTAGAACATATATCACGCATCATCACGATTGGAGGATATTGCACACACTAGAACTCCTCATTCCCAGACCTCCATATGGATTTCACCCATAGGGTGACTGAATAGTGCTCCAGGACACATACCCTATGTGGGGGGACACTCCCAATTAGGGAATGATTTGTCGAGGAAGAGGTCATGGTAGAAGAGTCTCCTTGTCGGCTGTATCTTTCATTGGGCGACAACTAACTAGGCAGTTGTGGGAGACTCTTCCATGGTTGGTAGTTGATTTCGTGGATGAGAAACCACATGGGTGGAGAAAAGCTCATGGGTATATGAACTACCCACCAACAGAAGACAAATTGGTTTTCTTTATCTATATAATGGTATCAAATCCCTTGAGTTTGAATGTGAGAAATATGCTATGTATGGGTGTGTTTTAAATTCTCCGATGAGATGGAGAGAGTGAATAGAAATTGGCTCATGTTTCTCCAATGGATGAAGGATTCAAGACGAACCATGTTAAATTTTTTTGTTCTTTGTTTTACTCTTATTTTATGTTATTTGAGGTTCCATAAACCTCCGCTGCATCCCAACAAGTGGTATCAGAGGGAGTCAGAGTGAGCAGAGTTGAAATGGCAAGACGACGACGTATTTTCCGGTGACCGGAAAATTGAATGTGGTTAGAAAATTTTTTTGAGGGCATATCCTTGAAGAGGAAAACAAGATGATTCCTATAGTGGAAGTGACATAGAAAATGGAGTTGAAACGAAGGAGATAATCTTGGTCAATGTTTGGTCCAACCCCTGGGTGAACAGTAACCCCATGCCAGAGAATACGGTATTGTTCATGCCACTGGTCAAAATTCTGGAAAGTTTCCATTAGGTTCCCTGGCATGCCATGTTAGTGGCACATCAACGCCATGCCAACAAGATATCTATCCCATTGAACTTGTTTTGGTGATATCTCGACCAATCAAACTCCATTTTCGACGATCCAGGAGTCAATTCCGACTATTTTGACCATTCCAGATGCATCCATATGGTTAGTTTTTCAAAATTCTCATTCCATCAGGTAGTGTAAGAAGGGTGAGACATCTACGGTGGTGATTGTATTGTGTGACAACAACGATGGATGGTGGCAGCGCACTACCAAATTTTGAGATCGATAAGTCCAACGGTTGAAACAATTTTGGCTTGTAGCAAAGAACAGTGAAAAATATTCTCGTGTAATAGGGAATGATAAGATCATTGATGGGAGAAAATCCTAAGACAACTAGTAAAGAGTATTTGGAAGAGCTTGAGATGCAAGTCATCATCACAATTCGACTATGTCTGTAGAATGAGGTAAAGTACTTAGTTTTGGATGAGACCTCACCAAAAGATATATAGAAGAAGTTGGAGCAGTGGTATATGGCAAAGTCGCTCACCAAAAAATTATTCCCAAAGATGAAATTGTACCAGTTATGAATGAACGAGGAAAAATATTTATTGAATCACACTAATGAATTCAACAAGATCCTAACACAGTTATTGGGCCTAGATGTAATGGTTGTAGAGGAAGATAAAGCTTTTTGGTTTTTTCATCACTATAAAGATCATTTGATGGGCTTATGACTGAATTGATTGTGGGGAATGAAACATTGAATCTGGACAAGGTAATGGCATCACTTCAATATTCGGAGCCATTCCGAAGACCTATGACACATTCAGGAGAAAAAATCATGGTGATGTGAGATGATCAATGTGAGAGGATCCGACATCGGAAGTCCGATGGTAAAGAATGGTGGCCAAAATCTAGGGGACGTGATCCTAGAGAAATCATGTGTTTTTTGTGTGAGAAAAAGGGTCACTATAAAAGTTATTTTGGAGAGCACAAATGATACATTGTTTGGAAAGATAAAGTTGAAGAGAAGGAAGCAAACATCGTAGAATTATCGGTAGTTGATGAAGTCTACCTTACAACGAGAATATTTTACACAGATGGGGGAATCAAATGGGAAGAAGTGAATTGTCATTAATACAAAAGATATTGGCACATGAAGCGGGAATGTTGATTTCTAATAAGGAAGAATGAGCTATCTCAAAATCCAAAGAAAGATGGATGGGTTTTGGATTCGGGGAGCTCATCACACATTTGTAAGACAAAAGTAACATTTCATACCTTTTAGCAGGTGTGAATTTTTGTGAGACATGGTGATGGGTCAACATGTGAGGTTCTAGGAGTCAGGATTGTGAAATTGAAGACACCCAATGGAGGAGTTTGAAAACTGTCTAACGTGAAATTCATTCTGAGGATGATACTGAAGCTGGTATCATTAAGTATGCTCAATGTGAAAGGGTTCAATATTTCCCTAGCAGGTGTAATATTGGAAATCTTGTGTGGGGAAATAGTGATGATTATTGGGAAGGAGTCCCAAGGGTTGTATCATTTAATGGGGGTCATAGTTAGCCTATGATAAATTGAAGATAGTGGAAGTTCCATGTCATCTAGAGATAAGAAGAGTGTTTGATTTGCTGATGATGTTTTCAACACCTGCAAGGAGACAACAGGTCAGGATTCTACCCCAAAATGGTTGTGAGGAGTAGATTTATGGGGCCACTCCCAATTAGGGAATGATTTGCGGAGGAAGAGGTCATGGAAGGAGATTCTCCTTGTCGGATGCATCTTTCATTAGGTGGAAACTAACCAAGCAGTTGGGGGAGAATCTTCCATGGTTGGTATCCAATGCCAGGGATAAGCAACTAGCTGGGTAGAGAATATATCATGGGTAGATGAAGTACCCACCATCCAAAGACAAACTAGTTTTTTTCTCTAGATAACATGATCAAATCCGTGATTTATATGTTTGGAAATGGTGTAACATTTGTGATCCTCTGAGGTGTGTTTCGGGAGAGAATAATTAGAGTGATGGCCCCTTTCTCCCATGGATGTAGGCTTCAAGCCGAACCACGATAAATCATGTGTTGATATGTTTTTCTTCCGTTTTTGAGTGTTTTTGGTACCATGAACCTCTGTTGCATCCGAAAACCCTACTAGGACCGATTTTAGGGATCTCCCTAACTACTCTAATGCCGAGCATGATGCACAGTCTAAGGACTGAAATCATCAGGTATAATTCATCTACACCCCTCATGATTTCTATTTTTCTAAACACATACAAATCCCTATAGAAGGAAATGTGGAATCCCTTATTGTATCTAGGACTCGTGAATACCACTCACTTCTTGGATATGTAGATATGAGAACATCCAAGATCTTGTGAAATTGAATAATGAAGGACCTTAGTATTGTGTGAGGAGGATTCAATTCATTGGCATTTTCAGATCTCATCAAGTTGGTGTGATATACAGAGGAGCACATTTTTCATACATTCCACCATTATCAGATGCAAAAATATAGTGCAAGAATTTATCTATAAATACCGAAGGAGATCAATATTTCATGGGGGGATTCCACTCCTAATAGGGATCTCTCACTTTCTCTATAAACAAGATCATCACAAACCTCGTGATGTTTATGCGAAGTAAGTCACACAAGACAGATCATGTAGATATATGATAGTGGGTCACATGATAGAAATAAATGATCATGAAATCTTCATTATGTCATGAAAAGAACCCAAATAAGGTTGCTGAATGTGGAAGCCTACTTCTACTGGGATCATGTGACATTGGATATGTGATCACAGCATTTCTATTGGGTTATGTGATGAGCTTTGGAAAATTTTCTCATGATTGGATGAATTATGTTTGCAGTTATTCATGAGACATCTTCATGCAAATCATAACTTGAGAAACACCTTCAAGCAACTTGGATTGTGTGACACACTCATTAGATGAATTTCTATATGAAGTATTTCACCATTGGACATACACCCATGATCGCGTGACTCTTATCCATTTATGTGGAACATCGGTCTTGACATGCTAACCCATTGGCATACATCCTTGACATGAAAACAACTTTGTTCACTCTTTGGAATCACACAACCATGGGCATGAAATAGATCAAAGGTGAAGAAAAGAATCTTTCCTTAACAATGGACACATGATTTCATGTGGTCCATCAACGAATATGCGGTGCAACAAAGTAAATTAGAGAAATTGGCCCTAACAATGTCTACATGCCATCACAATATCTATCATGGGACATGTGACATATCAAAGGTGATACACGAGACTATTTCTAATAATATACGCACATCGTCGTGAGGTCCATCAATGAACATGAGGCGTGTCAAAGTCAAGTAGAGAAACTATCCCAGACAAATTTTAAGTGTCATCAAAAGATCCATCACTGATCATGTGATGTTCTATGAGAAAACAAAAAAATTGACCAATCCACAGTACACATGCCATCACAAGACCCCATATTGATCTTATGTAACACTCACAAATGATCAGTGGGTGAAAGGCACATGGGTTGTCATTAGAAATTTCATGAAAAACCATCTTAAGTCCTTTAGAAATAAGGAGAAATGATATCCAAAAGGGAGATAAACCTAGTGGTCATAAATCTTCCACACCGTATCATCATTTGAATGAATAAAATGCCTTGATGATATCAAATCTAACTCACATGACGTCTGAAACTTTCAAATTTAGAAAAAAGGAGATAAAGAGGAGGATGAAAGAGGGGTTTATGATCACTAAAGCACATGTGGAGTACCCTCGATGTCCCGCAAGATGCCACGAGTCCTCAGCAACAAGCCCACCTCTCCTTGCAGGAGCCCTTTGGATTATCATCCTCTTCATGTGATGCACCCCATGAAACATTGTGGTTCTCTATGTGTGAATGAATAGATTTTCCCATGGAATGATCATGCACCCCCATGTGACCCATATCAGTCACGTGACATGTCTCAAAAAAATAGAAGAAATTCCCTTGACAACACACTTGCAATCTTGCATGACTCCCAACCTTTGTCTCATAAAACAAAGTGGACAAAAAATAAAGTAGTAAGAGGTGTTTCTAGTCACTGAAGGACCTGAGATGCGCCCAGAACACCTGAGGCACAGTCCAACGAGACCCCTTTACAAACCAACCTTGTCTCTTGATACCACTATAAAATTCACCCCAGAACTCGTGAGTGTCTTCCAACAGGAACTTGGTTCTTGTGAAGCCCCTCGAACAATTCATCATGATTGAATGGAAGTCCCTTGACACGTATTCATGATAAAAAAAGTCTTCAAAAATTGGCCATAATCTGATAAAGGAAGCAGACTTGCAGTCACTGAAAATCAAGAGACACACTCGGAGCAGTCCACGACTAAGACTCAAGAAGCCACGTGGTGTGATGCCCCTTGGCCGACTCCATCATAGACACATGGAAGATACACCAAAAAAACTACCTAGTATCTAGGGTGGTGTGGCCTTCAAATCCCACACCCCCGCCAAAAAAATGTACTACTACTATGCACATCAGAAACCCAAACTCTAGAGGATTCGTCTCTAGAGTTATACATACTTCTCATAGCGGTAGATCACGTGATCGACCAACTTTAAATTAGGTTATATACTAGCATACAACCAAATTATTCGTGCACAAGTCATAAACCCTTCACATGATCATTCCTAGATAACATGAAGGACTTATGGAAAGACTTGTGAAGAACAAACAACATGACATTTAGATCACGGGAGACTCAAAAACACTGATACAGAATAAATCTAAGGCTCTCTAAATACAAGGGCTAGAGAAAAAATTCAAAGTAGAAGACTTAATAAGAAGGCATTCTCACTGACCCTCATGCACTTTGCGCGAGTCATAAAAAGACATGAAATGGCACTAAGGAATGCCACCTAGATCTTGATACACTCCTTCATCATGAAATTTGGAACATGAGTCACACAGTCCCCAGCCCTGCAGACACCACTGTGATCTTATGAAACCTTCTAGGTCCATCACTCATGACATGAAACATATTTTAGACACATCACCTGACTCATATAACATCATTCACTCATATCAGTCATGTCTCACCGTCACATTTGGTCATGAAAACCAAGCCCTCATGGTACCCTCTAGGCTAGTCAGTTGAGACTCATGATGCCCTTCGAACATGGTAGCCATGTCTTGTGATGTCTCCTATAGGTGATAGCCAAGATACACAACACTCCAGGAAATATGCCACACTAACTTTTGTGACACCCTCTATATTTGTCACACCAGTTAATGCACTGACTCCCAGGACATGCCGATTGAGACATGTGACACCCTCCAAACAACAAGGTCATGTCAATGGGGCATCCCAGGAATTTATAGAATTGTCCATCCTTGATGTGTGATCCTTGATCAATAGGGAAGCCTCGGTGTGTAATACACAACATAAATGGAACTATGATGACTCTAATTCCTACCATATCTAGGATAAGTAGGCCACCTCTCCCTGAGGTCCAAGTTCCATATTAATCATCTAGGGAAATCCCAGTATCTGAGGCCCTTACTCAATGTAATGGCATTGATCACTTGAAATACCTTTTTTCTCACAACGATCATGGGTCACACGGGTTTAGGGAATCACAATGATCATTACATATACACTAGAAACCTTCACAGTGGTACATGGTAGCCTCAGTGTGTAAGACCCTAGTACAAACCGAACCATGAAGACATTGATTCCTTCTATACTCAGGATACGTAGGGCACCTTCTCAAGTCCTAGTCTCTATATCAATCATCCCAAGAACTGTTCCAATATCCAAACACCATATATACACACCATGAGACTGATCATCTTCTACCCCTTGTTTCTCACATGATCATATATCACATGGGCATAAGGAGATGGAAAAAATACCTCATTGGTAATCGTGAATATCCATCAACTAGGGAAATCCTAGTATGTAATCCCCAATGAGTGGAATGATATGAACACCCCTTATACAAAGGTATATACCTTGGGTCCAATCCTAAGGATACGAACGAACTATATGGGTTTTGATACCTACAATAATCAGGATACGCAGGATGCATCGTAAAGGATCAATCCCCTCCTTAGAAGTTTAACTACATCGTTATATGGTAGATTGTTCTAAATAACTTGGTTAAATAGAATTAGTATATAAGCAGCTCTCCATTTCTGGAGAATGACAGAGAACCTTGAATACATATAGACGGATCTACTAAAGGGTCCCCAATTATTTTCACATAAAATATAGTTATCCTATAATCATTTTGTTAGGGAAAATGGTCTCATGTTGGGATTAGGAAGAGATTCACGAACATATCTTAAATATATAAGAGCGCCCTGGAGTGGTAAATAACTCCCCCAAAATGGTGCGATGATCCTGAACTCCCATCCTATCATCCAATGCATGTCCCCAAGAGTCACTTGGCCTAAAAACCCAGATGACCAACATCCTTTAGAAAGAAGGTTTATACCCAACTACAGATTAGGGAAACATTGGGAGTTTTTGGGATATTGAAAGCCTGAAGGAATGTAACCCGATATAAAATACCCAAATTGGGAACCCACTTGGAAAGATAAAATGGATACACTACCCATTCCCCATCAAAACATCTTTTCCCCATGCATGATTCTGAAATTCGAAAGAAACAGTTATGTCGTTTCTTATTCTATGATTTTTTTCTATAATTAATTATGTATAAATTAATTATGTATCCAAATTATACCCACATACTCATCTTATTCTAACTTATGTTATTTTCTTAATATCTATTATGTTTTCCCTTATAGAGAATCTGAGATCACCCCTTTTCTAGTGTTTTCATTTTCCTAGGTTATGAAGATGATTATAACTCATGAGAATTATATAAAAAGGTCTAATCTTGTTGAATTATGGATGAATATTCAAAAATGTATCAGAATAATTTTCTTGTGTAGATAATCTTGAAAGATACTAAACCATTACATTTTTGGAATTATGAGAAAAATAAGTGATGTAATTTTTATGTTTTAGAATTTATGTAAAATAATGTCATGTTTGTCATGGGATTGTATAGTCTACTAGTTATATGATTCAATTTTTTTCACCCTTCATTAAAATAATTTCATGTTTTTTCATTGATTATGAATCCCTTACATTGGAATGTGACTTTGAATCTCGTGTCGCATTATTGACTTATGCTTGGGAGATTGTAATGAATTCCATCCACATACAGAACTTATAAGTTACTCAATTATTATTTTACAGACCTCATTTTTCCTAATCCTTTAATATTAAACTCTCTATCATTGAAAAATATAATTGTACCATGAACACAAAAAATTTACATTCTTTAACAAATTCTTGTTTTAAATCATGTTGTATAAGCACCCAGTCTCAACAATATATGAACTATTGTTCCTTGGATATTTTAGGGATATATCTACTAGAATAGATTTTTCCTTATTTATCTTTAATTTAAATGAATATCGAGGTTTATATGAGATATGTTTGAGTATATCATCCTTATGTTAAACATGATTATCATATATTTCTTTTTCCTCTTCCAAAGAGAAATTTTTGTTACCTAATGGAATCATGTTCAATGATTTTTCATCCATACTATTTTTATTTACATATGAGTTATGTTGAATCCTTTTTCCCCTAAAAATAAGTAATTTATAACCATATATAATGAAGTTAAAAAATTTCTACAAAAAATAATTTATTCATTAGAGTTAATTATATGGTCTCATTATTTATTATTGACTTCAATGTGCTTCTACTTTCAATAAACTTTCAAATTATGCATAATAGATCATGGTGTGAAATAGATAGCCTTACAATTGGAAAATCATTATAGGGAATATCTTATCAAATTCAATTTACATGGTTATGGACTTTATATATTTCTTTATTTTTTTGTTTCATTATAATTGATAATTATCAAAAACCATTTTCATTTGTTTTAACATAGTACTTGTTTTTCCCATATTTTGATTATTATCCATTGAATATAATACTAATTTTACAAATTTTATTTGGTTCTTGATCATTAAAAATATTAATGAAACTCTTAATGACCCTTTGAAGCTTCTCTTTCAATTATTCATTAGATAATTTCCAAAACTATAGTTTCTTCTTGGAAAAACTTGGTTTCATTTTTATTTCAATTTTATTCCTCAATGTCACCATATCTTCCTCAAAGGACTTAATATTTATTTCATGTTCCTCAAAAATAAAATTATCTACATTTATTTCATATTATTTATCTTTAATTTTAAGCATGAAATTAAATATTTCTCTAGGAATTGCTTATGCAGTAGACTACTCTTTCACTTCATTCTCTAATCTAGTAACTTTTAGATTGAAGTTGGTAAACATACTCAGAAGACCCCATATATAGTCCACCTACTTTTTTATTCTTATTCCTTTGTATATAAATCTACTTAGGGAAAACTTTAATATTTACCTTTATGTATTCAATTACATTCAATTAATTTTCATCCTTAGACTAATATTGAACATTTTTTTGTTGTGACCATAATAATATCTTAGGAATATGATTTAAAATCCACTTTTAATTTTTAAGGATACAATCATCATCATCATCCTCTTTACAAACCAATATATTAAATTGAATCATAATTACAAATATATTTCCATATTTTAAGATCTATTTATATGGAAAGTTAATTTTCTATTTTATGGGTATTCAACATTGAAAATTAACTCAAAATTCCCTGAAAAATTCATTATAATGTGTATGACCTTTCTATAATTGAAAAAAACTAATGGTAGATTACCTTCAAAAATTATTTTTCCTAATTTAAACTTTCTTTCCCAATATTATAAAAAACAACCACATACACCTTATTCTCCATCTACACATTCATTGATATCAAGTTTATGCATGTCCTTGAATAAAATTTCCTTTGATAAAGTTTTTAATTCTCTTTTTAGATTCACATGCATTTCAGAAGACATAACATTTTTATTAATTTTTAAGAGATTGTTCTGTTAGATTTGTTTCTTCAAAAACCAAACCATTCATATTGTATATGATTATAAATATATTTAGATGTTTATTTATGATTTATATATCCATCATCCCATCCATAAATTCACAAATGCGTACAAAAAAATCACTAATTTTGTTAAATAACCCTTCAATGTTGGTATTAAAAATCAACCTCAAATATCCAAAGTTAATATGATGCACCTAAAAATTATGTCCTGTAATTTTCTTTCACCTTCATAGATACTGGATAATTTATCCCAAACATAATTAGGGGATTACAACTCATCACATTCATATAAATATGATTTGAAAAATATTCATGTAAATATATTTCTGACACAATATCTATATTAAATTTAAATCAATCTTGTTCCTATGTTTGTAATAACATGTTGAACATGAATTTTTTAGTAAAATTTCAAAAAAATATATTAATTTAGAAAATGTGATGCCACCATAATTTTACATGGTTCACCTATATGGGATACTTTAAGTATCTTAGACTAATGATTTTCAAATATTATAGAGGAATCCCTAATCATTATTTTGATTATAAATGTTCAGAAAAGAATCAAAATTGATCTAAGGGTCACCCAATCAAATTATATCTCAAGACACTACTTCCAGAAAAAGAACTCAAGATTAAATTTTATAAAGGTCACTAACAAAGAATACTAAGAGAATATTTAAACACTAATCAATGAGAGTGTATTTTATTTATGCTATGATGTTCTTTATCAAATATAGATCATCAATAATGTTTCTTACAATAATAGCATTTCATTTGGAACGCTATATGAAGCAGTATTCCCAATCTTTTTCAAGTGTTGGGTTTCTACCTTAATTATTCTAATCTTCCTATAATCACTACTTGAAATTGATATTTAAATATTTAAACTCACTAAATACAATGTGGAACCATTTTTTATTTAAAAAAACATCCATCAAATATTATTTAGAACATATAAATTCAAAGTCAACTTTCCCATATTTAAAAAATATTTTATCCTTAAATATTATGAGTAATCCATCATATCATTGTAGGTTATTCCACACATGTTCCTTCAAATCTTCATAGTTTCTAACCGCATTTCAATCTGATGAACATCATTATGGAACAAGACTTAATTATATAGAAAAATAAAAATTATATTTCCATTATATTATGGCATGACAAAATTATTTAATATATTCAAAAAAATTATATAGGAAATTCATTTTTTATGATTATATCATTATAGTGAAATTATACATATCATTGCATTAGAATCAAATGTTGTGAGGTTAAATCTTTAAAATAATCTCAAGCCATAAAACCATATAGATTTTATACGAGAAATTGTTATTCTTACTCTAAAATCATTATGGCATTAAAATTTTCCTTAATAGTGAAATATAGAATCTATATTAACTTGAAATCCACTAGATTTTATTATAATTTATTATAAAACTCATATAGCATGGTTTGTTTATACTTTATAAAACAACATCCAAACCTCTCAATTTTTACTATGTCTTCTCCACTCTTCTACAAGATTCACAATATTCCAAACACTATCTTTACTAATAGATAATTCATATCCTTGGATTAACGTTGGACACAATAACTTTCTAATTTATAAGAATATTTTCCAACATTATCCCACTTACTAAATTGTGTTATAATTGTTAAGGTTGTTGTTTGTTGATGATATATTGCTATATTGGTGATCATATGATGACCATGAAATACATATATGGATTTCTTAGAGGTTTTGAGTGAAAATAAGAAATATAAAAAGATGTCAAAGTGTCATTTTTATAGAAAAAGTTATATTTAATAGGACCTATGATTTTTTATAGTCGTGATTTAGTTGATCCAATAAAGGTTGATGTATTGGTGTCTTTGAAGTATCCTGTGAATTTTTAGATGTGTGCATTTTTATTGTATTAACTATCTATTATAGGTGGATCATTCCATTTTTTATCCCTCATTCCCCATTGAAAAATATCACCCATATCATTAATTTCCCCTCCTAATTAATTTGTCCAAAAAATAATGAAAATTTAATCCTTTATTATTTAATTTTTAAATTTTATCCCTTTTCTAATTTTAAACCATAATAAGAGTAATAGTTAAGTTACAATGTTTAATCACTGATGAAAAGTTTTTAATAAACCCCAAATTAATCCACGTACTATCTTAATTATAACACAAAATTTACTAAATAAAGATAATTAAACACCCCATTCACCCACACTAAACTAGAATATAATCATGAAAAATGCTATGATATGGATAGAATAAGAATAATGAACTATAATCTTTATTTAAAAAAAATATTTTACAATGTTTATTAGGTCTTAAAGAAGGATAAAAATGAAATAAGTTTCAATGTTTTAAAGGAAAAAAATTAAGAATGGCATAAATCACAATAATTTGATTTGACTTTCATAGTTTTTAAAAATAAATAATATAAGTTCTGGTAGTTTATATTTCTTAAAAATATATTAAGAAATTTTTTGTTGAAAAATTATTGAAGGTTTTTTAATATCTCTTAAGAATGTGGATTAAAAACATTAATCACTTGTGATGTGAATAAAAAAATTAAATATTTTTACACAAATTTTAGAGTATTTATGAATAAAAGTATTCATAAATTTCAACTACACAGAAAATATAATTTTTCCAAATCAAGTTTCATCAAATAAATATTTTTATATTTATATTTACTCATACTCCGATCATTTTATTCATTAAACTAAAACTTAATTAGTATTTAAATTACGGTATGGAATTTTCACTAAGAAACTATTTGTATTGTAAAAATGGTATATAGAAAAAATTGAAGAATGGTATCAAATTTTCTATTCATATAATTTATAAGTTAATTAAAAATATAGATAAGTTAAATATAAATATTACAAAATAACACACCCATCTATATTGGAGCTCATCCTCCATATCTCTTTTTGTAATCTTATGCCTTACTCAATTATTAAGGTCATAAAAAATCAAAATAAATAAGTTAAAGTACAAGGAAAACTCTAATTAAATTTAAAAAATATTTTATTATTAAATTTTATATCATAATATAATTACTTAAAATTATTCTAAAAAATAAACTCTAATTGAATATAAAAAAACTCACATTATCTCGTGTAATTTCTTTGTTTTTGGTTATTTTTCTAGACATCACCTCACTAAGTAATGTAATAGAAAAATGTAAGGAAATTACTCAACCCAAATAAGTGAATGGTCTAAGATATGACTCCACCACAAAGATGGTCCATCCTTATTTCTATAAAATCATATTTATTCTTCCTTGAGGATTCACTCTCTTCACTTCCATGGGGCTAACTAACAATATTTTTTCCCTTAGAAATCAAATGTTCATTCATGTACTAACAAGACATATTGACCCTTAGTAATATCCTCTTTCTTAATATCATTTTTCATCATCATCAATCCTATAACTAAACCCTTTATTATTATTTAATTCTTAAACTATACCTTTTATTTTTTTCATTTCCCCCATTTTCTCTTTTAAAAATGCTTTCATTATCCTTATTTTGTATAAAACAATCCTCATTCTTAATATCGTTTTCATCATTAAAAATTTTCATTACTCATTAAATATCTGACTTGAATTTATAACCACAAAATCTTTTTGATAACTCCCCACTTAAAAAACAATTTAAGGCCCTTAAAATTTCTAAAAATAACCTTCCAAGTATAAGAGGTGTTTTCTCATCATCCATCTAAAAAACATAAAAAATATAATGAAAAGTAAATTTAATCCTCTTTAATCGAATAATCCTTAATTAAATCTTTTGGATATCTCACTATTATATCTTCTAATTGAAGAGATTACTTGGTTTTATTATTATACTCAAATCCCATGATTTCAAATGTAAAGTATTAAATGATGTTCACAATTGGATCAAAATAATTTGATGTTTTTCAAATTCATGAGACCCAAAATTAATAATAATTGTAAAATAATATAGGTCTTATTTAATTTTTGGTAGAATCCCTCATATCACCATTAAACACTCTCCCATAAGTGGTATTTCACCCATATTATTAAATATATTCTTGTTTAAAATAAACTCTTTCAAGAACATTCCAAATATGGTAATTATCACTTAATATTATTGAATAGAAATATTGATATGAATGTTCTAAAAAATATATATATATTTAATTCATTATTTGTCAATTATAATTTACTTTACCATTTTGCAGCTTCTTCAGTCATTCCATTCTTAGATTTCTCTACCTTGTCCTTACTCTTTTACCCTTCTGTAAACTTATTTTCTTCTTTATTTTAACTCTATCTCATCCTTGTATAAGTAATTTACTCAATTTTATATTCAATCCATAAGGATAAATACTTCACATATATACCCAAGTTTATATCTAAATCACATAAAAACACTCCTATTGGTCTTTACTTAAATTTATTAAAAATAATTCAAACCTAAATTTCCAAAATTCTTATTAGAGTGGTTTTTTTTGAAATTGGAACCTAATTCATTAATAATATCCTTATTAGTTATCATGACTATTGAATATTCATCTTATAATGAACTTATTAGTTAATAAATTTTATTTCATTATTTTTTTAGAATTCAATTGTGACACCACTATATTCAATCTTCTTTTTCAATAAATCCTTATTCATTTGGGGTCTCTATTCTTGAAAATTTATTTTCAAATAAAATTAATTTAATTCTAATATTTGGTACACATACCTTAAGGTTGGTTTATATATATCATCAAATATATTTTAAACACCCATCATTTTTTTGTCTAATTCTCATTGGAAACTTTTAATAGACTACTCTCCCAATAATCCATAACTCTCTCCCAATAATTTATTCTTTAATAATACTCCCTCATAACATCAAAAATAATATTTTTTGTAAACCCTTTATAAAAATTTTAAATTAAAATCCAAATACCTAATTAATTATAGGTACACTTCCATAAAAATTCCTTAATTCTCTCATACATTATGAAAAGTTATTTTTCATCAAATTGTTTAAAAAATAAGATATTTATGTGAATTTTAAAACCTTTTATAGAACAAAATAATCATATTTCGAGCTATATGTCCATCCCATTCCTTGCTACAATAGAATATGGTAAAAACCATAGAATCTATTTTTATCCTTTATAATGTAATAAAATGTTGAAAAAGTGAAGACTTTACATAAACACCGTTGGATTAGAAAGTACCACAATAATAAATAAAACTTCCAAATGTTATGTTTGGATCCTCATATGATTTCTTACAGAATTGGATTTAATTAGAGATCATTAAGATGATAATTGGATTTATCACAATGTTATTTATAGTAATTAGTGGAACAATTATTATTGGATTTAGTTACATACTAATATGTAAAAAATACTCCATTAATGTTCATATGATTGGTTGTTATCTTTACACAACACTACTATAAGATTACCATTTTTACATTGGTTAAAAGTGAAATCAGTAAATTCATTGTTAAAAGTATTTTTTTAACATCAGTTTTAAAAACTGACATAAGAAAAATCTTTAAATATTAGTTATTATAAAAATTGATGTTTAAAGGATGAATAAAAATACATATCGACAGACTATTAATTTCAGTAACCATAAAAATAAATGATTAAAAACAATTTCCATTAATGTTTTTATGATGAAAAATATATTTAATGTCACTCCAAAAATTGAAACTTTTTCTAATATTTTGAATGCATTACCCCATGCCCTATAACCATAAATCCATTAGTCCAGGACATAACAGAAAACACCATACAACATTAAATAGTAGATAAAAACTCATTGTAATATTTAACACAACATCATATTCAATGATAACACACATATTATAAACATATATAGGTATATAAATTAATCAAACATGTAAAACAAGATGTAATGGAGCAAACCATGTGAAAATATATCATCATTCCAAACATGATAATCACAAAATTGAATAATAGAACATAATGACCACATTCAACATTTCTTATTTGACATTGACACTTTGGTTAAGAAATAATACTTTTAAAATAAGAAACACTCTATTTATATGGAATAAACAACATGTCTTAAATTATGTCAAAGTTATCTATCTATATAAGAACATAATTAATTTTAATTTTATTCATTATTGACAAGGAAACTCTTTTAAATAATTTATATAAAAAATTATATTTTTATATATTAATTTCTGAAACATATATGACATGAAAAATGTTTGATTAAAAAACAAATAGAATGGGTTAAAACATATGAACTCAATAATTATTAAAATATTTTACTAAAAATAAAAATGGGTTATTTTCTTGGGGGAAATATGGTCATAGCCTAAAAACCAATGTATATTTCTTATATCTATGTTTTGGAAAACCATTGCCACTATTTTCATGGAAATAGGGGTTCATGACACTGATATCTATAGTCATAGGTTAGGGTCATGATAATATACATATAGCTATGGGGATCACCCATGGATATTGTATTATAGACATGACTATGGAAATATGTTGACTATATTAAAAAAAATAAAACTTTTTATTCATGGGAAACTTGAAAATCACTAAAACACAAAAAATAAAACAAAAACATCAATAAATACAAAATATAGTAAAATATAATCACTAAAACACAAATTTATAATTTACAGAAAAAATAATCCTCGTAATCAGTATCAAAAAGATCATAACCCATTATATAACCTCCATAACCCTCCCCATAAGAATCTCCAATAGAAACACTAATATCATCATTTCCATCTCCATCAACAAATTGTATATCGCCTCTATCATCATATTTAGATTCCTCAACAACACAATCTACACCGAAATCAGTATTTGCAGACGAGGAATCCTAAAAAATAGAGTGAAACATAATCAAACATGCATTAATCCCTGCGACACTCTCTAGTGGAAGGGAAGAATAAATAGAATACAATTATTTCATTATTTTTTCATTTATCATATTTTAGAACTACTAATCATATTCATCTTTGTACGCTTCTCATTTAAAAGTAGCATCACATTGTTGCCTTTTAACTATAGTAGAACCACTAATTTAATAAATAATACTATAAGGATAATATTAGGATGGTACGGTCATCTTCTCTTTTTGACAGTTCAACCTACCTCAATTCTCATCTCCTTATAACTAATATAAATGATATATTGGGAAAAAAATTATTATGTTCATTTTATACAATGCCACAAGAGAATTCTGTTTAATAAAATATTACATTAATAAAAATGATAAAATAAAATAATTAAATAAATTTAATCAAAATAAGAGATATTTAAATATACTTACAATTTTTTATTTTGTGTCACTATTTACTGTGTTTCTATCTTTCATTTTCATTAATTTATAAAACAAGGAAAATTGGGGAACTAGGCCCTCAAAATTCAATTCCTTTTTCTAGGAAAGAATATAAATAAAGAAGAATCAGATAATTTAACATGATATACCAAAACAAATAGGCTGTATATCTCAATTATCCATGTAATATAAATCATAAATTTCATTCACCTAAAATAAAATATTATAATTTTTTGCCTTAAAAAAATTAATAAAAGAAATAAATTTAAAAAAAATAAACCGAGGAAAATTACATTTTCATTTAAGTATATTCCATAATTAATATAAAAAATCATCCTTATAAAATAATATGACGACATCTAATTAAAAGAATATAAGAGTAAAAAATGTGTATTTTAGGTAAGTTAATTTCATTTCAGAATGAACCATATTTGTGGGATTTTTTAAATTCTTAGTTTAGGTAACTTCAATTGATCTTTATTTTCTATAGTTTAATTAAAATTGTGTAAGTTAGCTTAATTAAATTAATATTAGTTATCTTTTATTTAGTTTGGGTTATGTTACATCGGTTTAGTTTATTTTAAGTCCATAAATTTTAGTTATATGTGGTTTAATTTGATTAATTTTGGTTGGTTTAGTTTGATTTGATAGTTAATAATTGATTTTATTTGTGGAGATTAATTTTGAATATAATAAAATAAGTTAAGTATTTTTTATAGTTTATGTTAGTTTGGTTAGGGTTCGTTCAGTTCATTTATCTCTCCTTCATTTTCAATAAATATGGGAAATGGATTATTTTTAAGTTACATTTTGTTCTAAAATTATAAATCTTTCATTATGTGACTATTTAAATTCAAAAAATATTTTGTTAAAGTGAATATAGAATTTTAATTTACAATTCCACTAATTTTTAGGAGGGTGAAATTAGAATTGAATAATTTTTTGGTTGACTCAAAATCAATTGGAGTGTATAAGGACTGTAATTGCATTATTTTTGAGGTATCTCAAGCAGTATTTCATTTACTCTATGATATCTAAATTCCAATTAAATATTTACAATTTCATATTATTGGATTATTTAGTTTTTTGGAAAGACATATTAGTTATCATAATAATGTAAAATCTAGGATTTTAGAGAAAAATATAATGATTTAATTTCATATTAAAATAATTATTGTATTAGTAGGTAATTATAATTTATTTTTTATGAATTATCATAATTCCCCCTTAAAAAGAATTGTATTGAAATTTAAATAAATCATTGAATACTTGAAAACCTTTCACGAACTCATGATGTAGTTGACTTCAATATTGTTGTTAATTCAATCCAAGATGATTGTGGGTTATACCATTTATTATTATTATTTTTAAATGAGTTTGGGTTGCATTCATATGACGAGTTATTATGTTTTAGAAAATGTTAAACTCTAGTTATGATTTAATGAGAGCAATTATTATACCATTAAAAATGAATGGGTGGTGATGATATATGATTTAATGTGTTGGAAAAAATTATATATTCATGGAGAAATTTAAAATTAATAAATATTGAAATAGTATGAAGTGCATAAGGATCATATTCTATTGATGTTTTATTGGGTTGGATACATATATTAATTTGATTTTGAACTAGCTTACACCCATGGTAATTAACTGTTCACACTATTGTTCTTAATAAAATGATACTTTTACATGGAATTAATGGTTCTCAAGAATAATAAAAATTGGTTATCAATTTAGGATAATTTTATTTAGTGTTAACATGAGTAGATAATTTTGTGCTCATATTTATAATTCTAGTTACACTTCTCTTCGCCAATCCAATTTCATAGGAACAACTATTAAATTCATTATATAAGCATATTAGTGAGATTTTAAATGGTTGGTAGGACCCTATTGAATGGTCTAAATATCATAATCGGTTTTGTTATTTCAAAAAATATTTTATGTTTCATGTTCATTGAGGTAAGAAGTGGTTATATCATTCCGCATGTTTTTCACATAAACTTTCATTACATTACACAAAACTGAGGATCTTTAAGGTTTAGTTTCTTAGAAACTAGGAAATTAATACATGAAACAAAAAAATATTCTTCTTAAACAATTGAAATGATTCTCCTTATGTTAATCCTAGGTTCATTACTAAATCTCATAACCTAGGTACATACATCAAAAGAAAGGGTGAGTAGAAGGCCCAGTAAGGGAAATAAGGGAAACATTTAACATGTGAACTTGAGATACATCAATAATGTCATGAAAAGAACTTTAAGGCATGAGAATGAAATCATGAGGAATATCATAATAAAAATGACATATTTCATAACTTGAAGATGTGGCTACAACATTTAACAAAGACAATAATTTCCATTTCACCATTGTCCATCCCCAATGTGTCAATAAAAATAACCAAGGTTATTCACCAAGGTATCAGTCTAAATGGCCATCTCTAGAGATTATGTCTTTACCAAATGCATTAGAGCACTATCAGGGCGCACCCTTAAATTTGCCTTTGGAATCATGTGAGCCACATATATCATCATCAAAAATTTCATAATAACCCATATAGCATAAAAGAAATGGGTTTCATTTAATAATCATAACATTTTAAAAACTACTTTAAAGACATGATCTTTATGTCACTTTAAACCCACAGAAATGGAAAGAGGGTCTCATTTTTGTAAATCCCAAAATTTAAAATATAAAATTTTGGTATATATGTTAATACCCATTTATAATAAATATCATTGAGTATTAAATTAATAAAATAAAATAATTTGAGAAAAAGAGAGAGACATTTTGAGACAGATATTCGGCAGCATAACGGCTATGTTTTGGGGTTTTAGAAAAACATTGAAAAGAGAGGGGACAAGGGTCAACCACTCACAAATGATCCATAAAACAGTAGGGGGACAGAATATAATAGATATAAGAACATGGTAATGAAATTTTAAATACATACTATATTAATTGAAAAACATTTAAGGAAGACAAAAATAAGATTTCTCTTATGAAAATTCGGCAGCCTAACGGCGTCACTTAAACTTCAACAAAAATGAATTGACGAGATCAAATATGGTCTCTCATAATATGAACATAAAATATAAGTATTATAGATATAGAGATCATAACCCAACATAATTAAAAGTAACTTGAAATACTTGACATGAAAGTAGAACTTTGAAAAAGATGAGAAAGGTGAAAGAATCCCTTAAAAATTCGGCAGCCTAACGGCACCACTAACAACTTCAAAATACTAAATTGAAGAGATCAAATAGGGTCTCTCATAATATGAACATAAAATATAAGTATGATATATATAGATATCATACCCCAACATAATAAAAAGGAACTTGAAATACTTTACAAGAAAATAGAACTTGAAAATGATAAGGTTGAAAGAATCCCTTAAAAATTTGGCAGTCTAACGACACCACATAAACATTCTTAAAACGAATTAATGAGAGAAAGAGGGGGTATCTCATCATATGAACATGAAAATTACAGTAGGATGAATATAAAATAAAATCCTCCAACATAAGAACATGGAGCATAAAATAAATGACATAAACGAGAGTACTTGAAAAGAAAGAGAGAGGTAGGATCCCTTACCTTAAAACGTAACTCTTAAAACTCAATGGTTTGGACCTTGAGGGCTTGGGGGAACCTTGGGATGACTCCCTGGGAGGTAATGAGACTAGAGCTTCGTTGGGGGAGAGTTGGGAGTAAAAACTAAATGAGGAAAGGGTGGGTATTTATAGGGAAGGTGAGGCGATACTTTAATAATTTCAAGGGACACCTCACAAGTGGTTTTCTCAAAACCATGGGCTCTCCCATGGTATTTCTCATGGAGTTAGCCCACATGGGTCCCCCAATACAATACTTCATCACCTTTGGTCGGCCAACCCTTAAAATATCTTATGACATCATCATGACACAGTTATGATGTCATTAAACATACCGAAACCCAAAAACTGCATTTTTACTACTCAATGAAATTTCATCTTTCTCAGAAAAATCTGAAAATTTCACCTTATCCAAATATCGGTGTTCTGATTACAAATATGGACTACATTTTATAAAAATAATTTTCTAAATAATTTAAATTTAATTTATAAATAAAATCACTATTCACCAAGAATTCATATTTTTCAGAAAAAAAATCCCCAAAAATTACCATTACATAATATCGATGCTCTGAGTTCAAAAATAGTCAATTTAATAATAATAATTTTCTAATTATTTTTAATTTAATTATTAATTAAAAACTAATATTCACCCGAAATAGCTAATACTTGACTAATAATTTATGAAACCGTTATTTACTCATTTTATTGAATCACATTACTTAAACAAGGTGTCTAAATTATATTAAAACTTTATTTAAGTGAGATTAATAATCCATTTGGTCACATTACTAATCCTAAGCGTAAAATGACTATTCATAATTTACTATTCATCAAAGATTAAGTTGATCTTATTAGACTCTAAATTTCGCACTGAATATAATTGTATAAGACCATTTTTTGAAAATCATTACACATTTATAATTATTTAAGGTTTACATAGACATTTTTTAAAATATCCTTTTTCTAAAATTCATCAAAAATATGCATACTATATTTATCCTGTCATTTGAAAATTCATAAACTTCATCATAAGAATAAATCCCAATTTTAATTTAAAATAAAGGATTACACAAGGCAATTACGATCTCCTTACATATCCCCTTATAACCCCAACATAGGACCCAAGTGTAAGGTGTTCTAAGGTGAGAGAATCTGAGGGAGGCTCGGCCAACATCGCACGAGTAGTTATTTCTATCAGTTTGAACTTTTCGCAAAGGCGATTCTGTTCTAGCTTCACACGATGATGTTTGGCTTGGGATTGGTCTAGAGCAAAGCCAAGTGGTGATAACTCCTTCTCAAGTTCTGTTAGATGGGCTTCAATCGGTCCAAGACTACTGGGTGAGGCCATCAAATCTTCTTTCTATATTAACTAACCAAGATCACTTGTATTTAGCGACAAATATCGAAATTTTTAGTTTCCAGCGGTCATATTGACCAATGGTCCTATAACAGTCAAAACCCAAAAGTCTCATTTTAATTATACTCATTTTATCCAATGAAATAGTTTTGTTGATTATAAAAAAAATAACAAACCAAATCAAGAAAAAAGATTTAATCAAAATTTTGGGTCGTTACAATCTTCCCCCCTTAAGAAATTGGGTCCTCGCAATTTTTAAAAATGGATTTTGAAATTTCATTGAATGTCCCACACCGGAAAAGGAGTCAGTAAAACTATTACTTTAAAAGAAAGAAAGAGAAGTAAAAAGGTCACCCGAGTTAACCCATACTAGGATTCCATGTAGGAAAACGTGGACATAGAGGAAAAAATAAAAGGGTCATGTTCTAAGGGAGAGTGATAGAAAACATGATTAGGAGAAAGTTAACAACAAGAAAATCACAAACTTATGATGGGTCAAACGGTATTTGATTTCCTAGTAGGAAACGTTAAAAGACAAAAAAATTTATTTATGTTCCTTTTCATAGTTTTGAGGAATTCATTTACTACATTGAATAAAAACACAAGGAAATATACCTACCATCAAGTAGATTTTCATCCTTTAATATGTTTCTACCAAAACTAATATTTTCTCCAAACTATGAGATTTAAAAACTACTTGGTCTCATCAAAGCACATGAATCATCTTCTAGAGAGTCGCATAATCCATAAAAGATTAACTATCTATTTCTTCTATCTTTAAACATTATCCCAAAAACAGAAAGGGTAAGATAAAACAACTCTTAAAAAAGAAAGAATCCCATAGGAAGGGAAACTACTCTTAAATCTTCAAAATTCCAAAGTACTACCCAAATTTCATCATAGACCATTCCATAAATAACTGTCCTTGAAAGTCCTCAAAATAAACCAAACTAAGATTAAAACCGAAATATAAGAAGGACTTGATAACATAGGCTTCCAAGATAAACTTTATCATTCATCTCCAAACAACATCAACCACTCCTAACATCTTATAAAAAAAGTAACTACCCTAAACACATTTTCCCCAAGATAGGTCAATCATTTCCATTAGTAACCTATAATACCATATGTTCACCTTAAATTCATCGATTCTTCAAAATATAATTCAACCTTTACTCCTCAAAATAAAATATCGTAGTAATCTATTTACCACGATCAAATAGGGTTCCCAAAATAGTGAACGTCTTCCAAAATAATAATCATCTTTTAATCCCCTAATCATCTCTAACATATTAATATGGCAATCATCACATTTCCTATCACATTGGTCGTTGGGACATGTTCTTCCATTTCCCGCCATTCACTAAGGAATGAAAGTACAATTAAGGTCTTAAATACATAGCCAATAATAATTAAAAGGAATCTTAAAACATAGAAGGATAAACTTGTAGAAGAAAATTATACCCTAACTTGTGATCCCCTAAGTCCCAATCTAGGTTATCCATGATAATATATTCTTATGTGAATCTTTATTTTATTTTATCTTTGTTCCTATAATAATGGTTCATACTAAACTTATGAATTTACCAAAGCATATCCCCTGAGAGTGTCGTAACCAAGAGTGCAGCAAGGCCCGTTGTCGTGTACCAGTTCTCGTTTGATTCTATCTCAAAGCGGTGTTTTCAGGTTTTACCCCTATGTACATCTGTGCCAAAGCCACCTCTACCTACTCGTATCCAGACAAGGATGTATTTTCTTGGCAACCCCTTACTCAATACTCACCAAAATACCAGGAAGGTTTCCTATATTTAAAACTTCTATGGGGTTCTTCCTAAAGTTTTCATATACTAATTTCCAAAAATAACTAAACAATCCTTTGATACCAACTATAGCATCCCGCCTTTTTGTCACATAAACATTCATTACATTATACAAAACTGAGTATCTGTAAGGTTTTGTGTCTTGGAAACCACGAACTTAATACATGAAACAAATAAACATTATTCTTAAACACTTGAAAGGATTCTCCTTATGTTCATCCTAGTTTCATTACTGCATCTCATAACCTGGGTACATACATCAAAAGAAAGGGTGAGCAGAAGGCCCAGTAAGGGAAACAAGGGAAACATTTAACATGTGAACTTGAGATACATCAATAAAGTCATGAAAAGAACTTTAAGGCATGAGAATGAAATCATGAGGCATATAATAATAAAAATAACTTATTTCATAACTTGAAGACGTGGCTATAAAATTTAACACAGAAAATCATTTCTGTTTCACCAAGGTCCATCCCCAAGGTGTCAATAAAAATTACCAAGGTTATTCACCAAGGAATCATTCTAAATGGTCATCTCTAGAGATTAAGTCTTTACCCAATGCATTGGAGCGCTATCAGGGCGCACCCTTAAATTTTCCTTTTTTATCATGTGAGCCACATATATCATCATCAAACATTTCATAATAACCCATATAGAATAAAAGAAATGGGTTTCATTTCATAATCATAACGTTTTAAAAACTGCTTTAAAGACATGATCTTTATGTCACATTCAACCCACAAAAAAGGAAAGAGGGTGTCATGTATGTAAATCCCAGAATTTAAAATAGGAAATTTTGGTATATATGTGAATAACAATTTATAATAATGATCTTTGATTATTCACTTAATAAAATAAAAGAATTTGAGAAAAAGAGAGAGCCATTTTGAGACTGAAATTCGGCAGCATAATGGCTATATTTTGGGGTTTTATAAAAACATTGAAAATAGAGGGGACATGGGTCACCCACTCATAAACTATCCATAAAACAGTAGGGGGACAGAATATGATGGATATAATAACTTGGTAATGAAATTTGAAAGACATACCATACTAATTGAAAGACATTGAAGGAAGACAGAAATAAGATTTCTCTTATGAAAATTCAGCAGCCTAACGGCGTCACTAAAACTTCAACAAAAATGAATTGACGAGATCAAATATGGACTCTCATAATATGAACATACAAGATCAGTATGATAGATTTAGATATCATACCCCCACATAATTAAAAGTAACTTGAAAGACTTGACATGAAAGTAGAACTTTGAAAAAGATGAGAAAGGTGAAAGAATCCCTTAAAAATTCGGCAGCCTAACGACGCCACTAAAAACATCAAAATACGGAATTGAAGAGATCAAATAGGGTCTCTCATAATATGAAAATAAAAGATCAGTATGATATATATAGAGATCATACCCCAACATAATAAAAAGGAACTTGAAAGACTTGACAAGAAAATAGAACTTCAAAACGAGAAGGGTGAAAGAAACCCTTAAAAATTTGGCAGCCTAACAACACCACATAATCATTCTTAAAAAGAATTGATGAGAGAAATAGGGGTTATATCATCATATGAACATGAAAATGACATTAGGATGAATATAAAAGAACATCCTCCAACATAAGAACATGGAGCATAAATGAAATGACATAAACGAGAGTACTTGAAAAGAAAGAGAGGTAGGATCCCTTACCTTAAAACGTAACTCTTAAAACTCAAAGGTTTCGACCTTGAGGGCTTGGGGGCACCATGGGATGACTCCCTGGGAGGTAATGAGACCAGAGCATCGTTGGGGGAGAGTTGGGAGTGAAACCTAATGGAGTAAATGGTGGGTATTAATAGGGAAGGTGAGGTGGTACTTTAATAATTTCAAGGGACACCTCACAAGGGGTTTTCTCAAAACCATGGACTCTCCCATGGTATTTCCCATGGAGTTAGGCCAAATGGGGCCCCAAATACAATAATTCATCACCTTTGGTCGTCCAACACTTAAAATATGTCATGACATTATCATGACACAGTTATGATGTCATTAAACATACTGAAACCCTAAAACTGCATTTTTACTATTCACTGAAAATTCATCTTTCTCAGAAAAATCCCAAATTTTTACCTTAACCAAATATCGATGCTCTGATTACAAATATGAACTTCATTTTATAAAAATAATTTTTTAAATATTTTTAATTTAAATTTTAAATAAAAACACTATTCACCGAGAATTCATTTTTTTCAGAAAAAAATCCCTAAAAATTACCATAACATAACATCGATGCTATGAGTTCAAAAATAATGTCATTTTTATAAAAATAATTTTCTAATTATTTTTAATTTAATTTTTAATTAAAAACACTATTCACCTGAAAAAATTAATACTTGACTAATAATTTATGAAACCGTTATTTACACATTTTATTGAATCACATTACTTAAACAAGGTGTCTAAATTATATTAAAACTTTCTTTAAGTGAGATTACTAATCTATTTGGTCACATTACTAATCTTAAGTGTAAAATCACTATTCATAATTTACTATTCATCAAAAATTAAGTTGATCTTATTAGACTCTAAATTTTGTACTGAATATAATTGTAGAATACCATTTTTTGAAAATCATTACACATTTTTAATTATTTAAGGTTTATATAATTTTTTTTTAAAATATCCTTTTTCTAAAATTCCTCAAAAATATGCATACTATATTTATCCGGTCATTTGAAAATTCATAAACTTCATCATAAGAAAAAATCTCAATGTTTATTTAAAACAAAGGATTACACAAGGCAATTATGGTATCCTTACATAGCCCCTTATAACCCCAACATAGGACCAAAGTGTGAGGTGTATTAAGCTGAGAGAATCTGAGGGAGTCACGGCCAACATCGCACGAGTAGTTATTTCTATTAGTTTGAACTTCTCGCAAAGGTGATTTCGTTCTAGCTTCACACGATGAAGTTTGGCTTGGGTTTGGTCCAGATTGAAGCCCAGTGGTGATACCTTTTTCCCAAGTTTTGTTTGATGGGATTCGATCAGTCCAAGACTACTAGGTGAGGCCATCAAATCTTATTTCTATATTAATTAACCAAGATCACTTATATTTAGAGACAAATATCGAAATGTTTAGTTTCCAGCGGTCATATTGACCAATGGTCATATAACAGTCAAAACCCAACAGTCTCATTTTAATTATACTAATGTTATCCAATGAAACAGTTTTGTTGAGTATAAAATAAAAATAAAATAACACACAAAATCAAGAAACAAGATTTATTCAAAATTTCGTGTCATTACAGTGGTGATGGAAAACCATAATTCTAATTGGGTTATTCACCCATGGGAAACTATGATTTAATATGATATCCAACGTCACTATTGATTCCACTTATGACATAAGGATGTTTCTTTAGTAGTGAATATAGTGTATTATATGAGTGATTAATAATTTATTTATCTATTTCCTTATGTTTTAATTTTTTTATATAATGTGGTCTGTATGGGCCTTGTTTGGATATGATGGTTATAGGACTAACTAGTAATGATTTTTCTAACTAGTACTGGTGGGTGTGAATTTTTTGAAAATAGTTGGCAGTATTATATATGTTTTATCTTGGACTAGTGCGAGAACATAATAAAATATCGACTAATCAAGTAATATTGTAAGATCACATTACAGATTTCAAGATAGATTTTTTTATCTACCCTTATCTTAGTGATATGTCTCAATAGTAAGGATTTTGAATTTGGAAATAGGAGACATATAAGAAAATAATAGAAGACTTATCACAATTGTGAAGGCTCCTTTTGAAGGATAGAATTAGTGACATGTAAAATATGAAAATATAATTATTTATATAAACTAATTATGAGTTTTCAGAGTAATTATCTTCTTAATATTTATATTTTACAACTTTTTTCATAATATTTATAGGTTTTGAGTTAGAAGGAATTTCAATTATATTTTTAAATTTTTCATGTTTTCCTATATACTAAATATTTCAATGAAATATATAACATTAGATGGCATGATTCCATTTCCAAAAAAACAAATTATAAGGTAACATACCAAAATATTTTCATGCATTATATAAGAACATGATATTATATTACTTGTGTCTACTCATGGCCTAAGAGAGATGTTTCCCTAAGAGTATGAATGTACCCTACTAGAAATCTATTCTATACCAATATACCTATATGAAGGGCTTAAAAACCATTATTATAAGTTATCTGTATGACAAAAGTTTTTAAAAACCCTTAGTATATAGTTTTACCCTAGGAAAAACATGTGATTCTCTATTACTAGAATAATTTTTACTTCCCCTATGGTCAGTTCCACCCCCCCCCTCCTTTGATTATCCTTGGACTTTGTCTAATCTTGATTATTTTTAAATTATTTTGATGTGGAATTATAAATTTTTATTCTTTCTTTTCACCTTATCGATTATGTTATTCTCTTCTTTCTAAATTTCTCATACCCATATTTTAATGGTTTTCTAGGGGTTCTTTTATTTTTAGAGTTAATAAACATCAATTAAGCACCTTTCTTTAGTTCTATTAGTTGAATAAAATTTGGCATCATTGTATTTATCATTTTTAGCTGTTAGCTCTACACACCAACTTTTGATTACATAACTATGGCAACTTGAATTAATTTTATTATATTTTTCATAAACATTAAGTTGTAATTATTATTTATTTTGAAATTTTGATAGCAATATCTTGAGTTTACTTTGGTTTTAATGTAATAAATTGTATTTTTTCCTTTAAAATTCTCTAAAACAAGTTATAAAATAATAGTTCACATAAGGTTATTAATGAAATATAAATTTCTTATGAAATAAATTATTTTTTTCTATAAATGATTTTTTTATGGTTATAGATAATTATTTTAATCTTTTTGACTGTTTTTTCCAAATATCAAGAATTTCTTTGATTAATATCATTATTTTGGTTTTTTGTAATGTCATGTATTGTTATGGATTATGTATTAATGTCACTGTTTTTAGGTGTTATCAAGTGTTTTTTGAATTAATACAAATTTTATGGGGTATTTTATATGACCTAAATTTTTTAAGGGATGTTATAAACATTTAATTATTTTGGATTAATATTATGATGTGTTTTTATTAATATTAACAATTTTTAATAGGTTATTAATTGATATTATTTATTAGTTAATGGTTTTTATGATATTTTAAATATGGGACCTATATTTATGATTATAAATATAATATCAAAGAGGTGAATTTTCATGTATTATTGAAACAATGTTCGTTAAAAAATGTATTATTGGATACAAACATTATTTAAGAATATATACTTAATGATATGTCACAGACGGTGGTCTCCAACCTTTATTTTGTATTTTTTTCATAAAAATGATATGTGTGCCTCCCTATTTATTAAATAAAACTATTATTTCATAATTAAATATAAAATTTCAAATCTAATTATTAATATTTCAATTTGATAAAAATATGTCATAACATACCATGTGTATATTAAATCGAACATCAAATAAGTTTTTAACTGAATAAATCAAATTAACTAAAATAGATATCTTTTATAAAAAATACCTTGATAAATTATGATTAAGGAATTCATGAACCAAATTAAATCAGTATAATTTAAAAAAACAAGTTCAAGCATCCAAAACAAACACATTTTAAAATACCTTAGAAAATTTTATTTACTATAAAGAATTTAATACTTTTCATAAATCTTTTACACATTGATCTTTATACAAATATATAATATTAATAATAAAAATTCAATCTTTTAATGAAAAAACACATCAAGATAAAAAGTTTTTTTGATCCATAAGACATCAAAATAAAAACTCTTACACTTTGAATACCAATCGTTCATTAAAAGTATTCCAATGTTTTATTAATATTTTGAATATTATAGTAATACTGTACTTTGTTGATATCAACGAAAAACTAATTTTTTATTATTTCATTAGAATTTAAATGGCATGAATAAAAAAATAATATTTCTATTTATCAAGATATCATCAAATAACATATGGTAAACATTTTAAAAAACTATTCTTTTTGAAAAAAAATAGTATTCAATTTATTGAAAATTATGAATATGTTAACTATGAATTTAGTCTTGGGTGTAGTCGAATGAATATTATATATATTTTTCCAATTTAATAAGAAAAAATAATTTAATTCTAACTTCTATAACTCTATATATAGTAAGAAAAATTACATAAAGCAATTTCAAATTTATTGAAAATAATATAGTCGCTTATTTTTTTTGGATTTTTCATATAATATGGAGATATAGTTATAAATTTGATAGGATAAAAGGATATAACTATTTAACATTAAAAATTAATAATATGAAAGTAATTTCAATAGTGTTGACTATTACTCATCATTTAAAATCAAAAGTAAATATTTCATTGCATAAATAGTATATATATATGTTTTAAGATATTCATTAGTTCAATCCTAGTTTTCAAGATGAACGTTAAATTTTTTTAATACTAATTGAAAAATAGTATCACTTCAATAGGTTATTCCCACTCTTATGCCTTTATTTGAATGATAATTAGTATGTCTTGGTTATGTTATGCCACCTTTTATACTTTTTTCTTTAAATAAATATTCAATAATTATGTTATCTCACTACCTATCCCAAATTTGGATGGTCAATTTTTATGCCTTAATTATGTAATTTAACCTCTTATGTAATGTTTGTATTTATCATTTTAATATAATAATAATTAAAAATAAATTTTATTTTCCTATACAGGAAATGAAATAAACAGAAGAGGTGCATAGGAAGAGATTCTATGGAAATAATCAATGTGTGATATAGATATGAGTTTCTCCTCTAGTTTCCATTGGGAGAATATAATTTAAAATATATATCAATTACATAATTTATAGTATCATGTCATTAATAATTTTTAATTTTTAACCAGGAATAACCATCCAAAAGATAACTATTCTCTTATTTGACCAGTAATAATGGTGATCAGTTTTACAATTCGAGTGGGGGTGGATATAAAGATACTAGAAGCACTCATATTACCCAAGGAAAACTAGAACCCTTACCAGATATACCATCTATCACACTTACTCATCTAATAGTTCCCCTATATTAATAGTGTGGTGCCTACACAGAGAGAATTGAAACAGACACATAGGAAATTCATGGTTTCGTAGGTTATATCAATGATTATACTAGATATTTAGATGAATTCATATACTTTACCTCATGAAAGATCATGTATACACATAATTAACCTTACATAGGGTCATATCTACATAGAATGGCCCTTGAAAAAATTATTTTTACACTAATAAATTTTCTCAACGAATTTATTATGATTGATGTTTTTAAAAAAATACCAGTGTTAATTTCATCTAATCAAATTTCATGATGGAAAAAGAAAGTATGGGTAAATTTTTTATTATTCCCATTTTAAATAATGTCTACCTTCTTCAATGAAGACATTTCATACTTTTAGAAATGAATTTATGATTGGGTGATCTAGAAATTTTCTCCAACCCAATAATTTTATAAATAAAATGGTCTCTCGTCTAAGAAGAAAAATAGAGTGTGTGTTTCATGCTTTAAAAATAGTTTAAATATCTATGTTCTTGGTTGTTTTTTTAATCTCACTAGATGCTGTAATTTTTTTCATCTATTATCACTCTTTTTTAATCAACATTATGAAATAAATGAAATTATTTTAGGGTTGAGACTGTATTATTTCATGTTTTTATATAAAAAAATGAACTATAATCTTATCTACAATACGATGATTTATATTTTTGTAAAAAATATCTCTAAACACCCAGTTAATTATGGAATAAATCACTTTCAGGTTTTTATTCATCATAATAATATTACATACATTTCAAATAAAAAAGGAAATAATTTAAACTAATCTCTTTTATTATAAAATTTTATTTAAAAGTTTAATTTCTAAATTTTATAATCTGAATTTAAAAATATAAATATAATCTTTGAACTCAGAATATAATAATTTTATTAGGTTTAAATTTATTATTTCTCTTATAATATTGATTTTTCAGTGAACAGTGGAAAATACCGATATTTGTAAAAAATCATTTATTTTCAATAATTTAAGTAATTTAAAAGTTATATTATGTATTGAATGTTATTTCATTTAAAATAATTAATAAATAGTTATACTTAATGTATTTAATTAATTTGGAATCAATTTTATATTGGTATTATATATATGTTTGATTTTAGGTTTATAAAGGTTTCTCTAGAAATGTTTTTTAAAGTACACAATGTTTCTCAGTTTTAATTAATTAATATATTCCCTACTGTGAAATTTTTTTAATTAAAATTTTGTATTATATATCAATAATTATTTTTTAATGTTTATAAAATTATTATTACAAATAATAGAGTTAATATAAATTCATCTTTTTCTATAATAATAAGCTTTCTAAAAACCCTATTTTTCATCTAGTATATGCATTTTTTTTAAGTACAGTTTTTCCACTTCTATAAATTTAATTTGGTAAATTAGATTAAATATTTTGAATCATAATTTTTAATATTATATAATATGTTCATCTTAATATTTGACTTAATGAATAGTAAAATGGTAAAAATTAATTACCATGGTGAAGGTAAAAATGGATTTACCAGTTGAAAAATTAAAATTATAAGGGTTAAGATGAACTTAAAACTTGTTTAAACACCATTTTATGGATATATTGTGATATTATCATGTCCAATTCTCAATATTTGTTGATTTATTACACTTTTTTCTTATAAAAAATTTGGGAATAACTTTTTCTATTCAAAAAATTACAAGTGTGTCACTCACCTCACATATAAAAGGTCACACCTCTCATATCTTATTCAAACATTAAGAGGAAATTAGGTCATCAAATACCTAAAAAAATACCTTCCTAAATTCTCTATATCTTCCTTGATTCCTTATTTTGGTCAGAAATCCAATCTAAGAAACCTTTTTATGAAAACCAAAAGAAGTTACATAAAGAATAGGTAATGCTCTTCAACGAGCATATTTATTTTATTTATTCCTATAACTAATTAAATTATTAGTATACCATTATAATATAATAAAATAAGTATATTAAATATATTGAGTTGTTTTTTTTATATTTCATAACCTATATCCATCTCCTCTTCACACAATTTGGAAAACAATAATGTCGCTCGTGAGTATGATGGACTACTGCCTCATGAATTGATGTGACATTTTTTCCAGCAACACCTATCATAGTTGTATTTTATAATGTATATAAAGTATATATATTATATTTATAACATTATTATACATATAAATTAATTATATCATATATATACCTTTTTGTATTCCATTCTGCAGTGGATATGATAACGTTACTCGTGTATACGGTGGACTACCGACTCACGAAGCGATGTGATTTGTTTTTCACTAACGTTGTACATAGAATGTAATAATCGGTAATTATAATGAATATATGTTATATTAATGAAATATTTATTATATTAATTAAATATTTATCATTATATAAATATGATATTTCCTTTTTCCTCTTACATTTTTCCTTAGTGAAAAATTATAACGTCATTCATGTACATGTGGAGTACCGCCTTTACGAAGTATTGGGAATCTATTTTGAATAAAAAATCACATGGATGATATATATAAGTATATTCAAATAAATAATATGGTATATATGATATTATTATCATTATAGAAAGATAAAATATTACTTATCTCATTTCTTTAATTATCATTGAGAAAGGGGAACGTTACTCATGTGTACGTACGACCTACCGTATCCATGATAGTAACATACATCACTTCTCAAAAAGATCATTCATAATTGGAATAAAAATTATAATATATTTATAAATAGGGGAATTATATAATAATTATTATTATTTATATCTTTATATGATGACCTATTTGACCACAATCAACATACCAATGTAATTTATGAAGCATAATATGAATATAGTCAAAACATCTGATGTAAACCAAATTGATTATGTAATCATATATAACATCATAATAATTGAAATAAAATTAACAATAATATTTAAAAAGTTTCTTAAGATAGAAAAAAATTAAAAAAATTTAATTATTTAGGAAGATAAATAAAAAGTGTGACAAATAAAACATGAGGTATGGGACTTCATGCCAATTTCCTTTCATTGAGGCGTGCTTTGATATTATGAAACTATATTTTTCTATGTGGAGTATATATAGTAATTTTAACATTTTATATGATGAATATAACTACTAACATGTTATTTAATTTTTTTAATGTTATTGTATCATGGATCTATTGATTCCAATATTCCCAATGTGATAAGGGACTTTTCGTAAAAAATATACTGTTTGAAAATTTTCCTTCCAACTCATTCTATTCTATGTAAATGAATCTAAAATTATTTTTTGAATGTTCTTTATATTGAAATTAAATATTTATAAACTATTTTTGTTACATTTTACATTATTTGTTTTTCAAATTAATTGTTTTACAAGTACTATATGAAATATTTTGACAATAAACAAAAGGAATATTCTATTTTTAACATATATAGTGCTAATGACTGTTTCCTCTAGTGTGAATATTTTTTGATTTCAATATTTCGTTATAAGATTTCATGTTTTATTCAAATAAAAAACCCTCATTTCCATTTTATTGGGTATTTTGGTATTTTTTTAAGAAGATGATATTTTAATATCCGTAACTGATTTGAATTTTATTTTAAAGGAGTTTTTAAAATTTTAATACTAAAATAAAAGTACATTAATGAAATGTTTTATTCATTATATATTACTTAATAACTTTAAGAGAAGGGTTTGTGAATATATATCATCAGGTGATCCTGTTATAGCATATACAATGGCTCCGTCCAGATATCATTGGGTGATCCCATTATAGCTTATACAATAAGTTCCCCCAGAGAGTGCTAGGTGAGCCTAGTAATTATTATTCAATTAGTGAACCTATATTTTGATCCAATACAATAGGTAAAGTCTCGTGTCTTAATAGGAAATATGAGGGTAGTTACCAAAGGGTTTCTCCTATGTATTTAACTAGGTTATAGTTACTTCTGACATGGGTTTAAAACATGTTATGAATATGATGCTTTATGTTTCTAAAAGGGGTTTTGATTTTAATTATATGGACTTTAATAACATTGTTTGATAATAAAGTGTGGGTTTTCAAATAGAAAATTATTTCATTATTTCACTCAAATAACATTGAGATAACGGTAAAACATTTCCTAGGTTCTCATGTTTTCCCCCAGACTAACGGTTTTTATTTCAAACATGTATCTTACTAAGATTTTTATTCCCATCCCAAATTTTAAAATGTTTTTCCATAGGGTATAAGGATGATTAAGGGAATGGAATAAGTCATGTTGAAATTATTGAGGGATTTTCATGAAAAGAAATCATGTTTTATCTTAAAGGTTTCATATTGTAAAAAAATTGATACTAATCAGAAGGGTTCATTTGGTATTATATAGTCATGTCTTATATATGTTATTTCCTAATTATATAAAACTATAAACCTAAAAATATCATTAAATTTAATAGAATTAATTCATGACATAAAAAAAATATTATGTAATATTTAAGGTTAGTTTATTATAGGTAGTATTAGAGGTCACATTAGATAACATTAGTGTTTAGGATATTAATAATATAATTCTTTTAAAGGATTTCACTTAATGGTTATTTTGAAATGATATATCATTTAATGATTACCATTTTTCATCATCTAACTATATACATTTGAAATGGTTTTCCATAGAGGAAACAAAGAATATGTAGTGGGAATGTATCAAGAGGAAAATATCCTTCAAAATTAGAATATAGAGATGATTTTAATTAGAATGGAATAGTTTATTACATTTATGGAACAGTTGAAACAAGATATTAATAATTATGGTATCCATACTAGAGAGGAACATGATCTACTAGGATGGAACATTTCAATAGTAGAGAATTTTATAAGACAACATCCCTTATCATTTTGGGGATTATCTATGCCTTTGATAAAATAAAGATGGATTAGTGCTCTATGGAGGATATTTCATTTCATGGGATGTTCATATCATTAAAATGAAAGTCCTTATATTTACTATTTTGAAGGGGAAGTTGATCGATGGTGGTAAAGGATTAATAATTTCAGAGAAAGGGAATAAATTTATTCCTTGTAATGTGATACATTTAAGTAAATTTTATTTGTGATATATTTTCCTATGGTTGTTCGACATAGGATGGGAAAATAATTATTGTAATTGAGGAAAAAGGTAAGTTATTATATTTCTATATTTGGTGAAAACCTCACCAGATTTGAAAGGTATGTCCCAAATTTTATTAGGGATATTGATAGTAATATTAATCAGTTTTAATCAGGATATATTCCATGATATTGAGTTGAATTGGATTCTCAAGAAATTATATGATTTGAGAAACTTATTTCTTCTAAAAAAGTTTAGATAGAGTTTTTCATGAGTTCTGGGACATGTTTTTGGTAGAACTTATTAATGAAATTTTGGTGTATTCTAGAATCTAAGAGGAACAAGAAAGAAACCTAGGGTTTATTTTTCATACCTTAGAAATGAAAATACACGATAATGTTAGTAAGTGTGAATTTTGGTTGAAAAAAATTATTTCCTTGGAAACATTATTTTTAATAATGGAATCACTTCCGACCCTTATAAAACAAACGTTGATGAAGAATTTCTAGGACCCACAAATAACACTGAGATTCATAGTTCTAATAGATTACTTGAGTATTATGATTAGTTTTTTGAAAAACTTTCTCAATTATCAATCCCACTAACTTAGATAACCTGAAAAAGATTTAAATTAATATGGAAAAAACATTATTATGATTTATCTATGGAACTAAAATTAATATTGATGAATCCTCTAGTTTTGGATCTTCCTTCATGAAATGGTGAATTCATCATATATAGTGATTCTTTATTGAAGGGACTTGGTTTTGTCTTGATGAATAAGGATCATGTAATTTTTTATGTTGCACATTAGTTAAGGCCACATAAGTTAAATTAACCTACATCTGATTTAGAATTAGTTCTTATGGTTTTTCTTCAAAAATTTAGAGACATCATTTTAATGGAGTAAAGTTTTCAATATATACTGATCACAAAATTTTGAAGTATATATTCACTAAAAAAGAATTAAACATGAGAAATAGAAGAATTATGGAATTGATCAAGGATTATGATTGCATGGTTTATTACTATCCTAGAAAAGAAAATAATGTCGATGATACATTGAGTCAAAAAAATAATGTTACATTAACCATTGTACCTTTATAACGTGACCCTTTTGTTAATGATTTAAAAAATATTTTCATAGAAGTTGTGGATGCAGGTAAATGTTATGTTTTGTTTTAGGATTTAGTACATTTATCTTTTTCTGACATAATTATAAATTTTAAAAAGGAAGATCAATATTTTTTGGCGGAAGCTATATTCCATTATTGATATTATGTTTCATGATTTTAATAGTGATGAAGAAGGTGTTTTATGATTCGGAAAAAAAATTCATGTCGTGTGATTCTTAGTTAAGGAATTTTTTATTGAGTGAAGCTCATAGTTCTTCATTATCCATTAATTCAAGTAACACTATGATGTACAAAGACCTTCAGGAGTATTACTAATGGGATAAAATGAAAATATATATAACTAAAATTACTAGGAAGTGTTTGAGTTATCATTAGTTTATAATATAACTAAAATTACCTAAGGGAATTATTCACCTTTTATAGTGCTGTAATGAAAATGGAAACATATATCCATGAATTTTTTTGTGGTATTTCTAAAGACATTGGGAGGAAATAATGTGATATGGATCATTGTTGATTGATTAGGAAAATATAAAATTTTAATTCCTATTCAAGATACAATGTATTTGGATCAACATTCATGATTGTATCTAAAGTAGATAGTCATGATACATGGAGTTCCTCTCTTCATTATATTAGGTAGTGATCCCAGGATTACATATAATATTTTTAATGGAATACAGAATTCCTTGGCTACTAAATTAATTTTCATTATATATTTTCACCCTCAATATGATGGACAATATGAGAAAATAATTCAGATCATGGAAGATATGCTTCGTTCTTGGTCAATGGATTACAAGGGAAGTTGGGTTCAACATAATTATTTGATAGTGTTTTCTTATAACAATATATTTTATTCTAGTATATAGATGGAAAAATTTGGAGAATTATATGGAAATTAGTGTTAGATGCTAGATTTTTAGGGTAATTTAGTAGAAATGATATTGACGGGACTGAAGTTGGTTGAGTAAATGGTTGAGAAGGTGTATTTGATTTAGTAACATATGAGGAAATTGAAAAAAAGTTGTAAATATTATACATATAACCCGAGAAAGGATTGTTATTTTGAGGTAGATGATCATGTATTTTTAAATGTTTCACCATTGGAATGTGTTTTGAGTTTTGATAATAAGGGGAAGATATTTCCATGTTTCATTGCAACACATGAAATCGTGGAGGGATTTGGATTAATTTATTATAGAGTGTCCTTAACTATGTGTTTATATCAGGCACACAACATATTTCTTGTTTCTATGGCAAAGATAAATTTTATAGACTCATCTCATGTTTTGATCTATAAAAATTTTAGTTCGAAGATAATATTTTTTATGAGGAATATTCAGTTTATTTTCATGACCACATAGAAAAATTGGTGTGAAATAAGTTAATTCACTAGGTTATGGTTTTATGAAAAAACCACATGGTTGAAGAGGATTTATGGGAATAAGAAAATACTATGAGGGAACGATATCCAAAATGGATTAATAATTGAATAAAATTATGTAGATGAAATTTAAAAATGATGGAGTAATGTAACAACCTATGAAATGATAGAATAAATCACTATAATGTTTTTATTCATCCAACAAATATTAAGTAATTTTTAAATAAATTAGAAATAGTTTTAAATAATCTCTTTTATTATAAGGGTTTATTTAAAGTTTAATTTCTAAAATTTAGGATATTAATTTTAAAATATTAATATAATTTTTAAAATATTAATGAAATTTTCTTCTTAAAGTGAATTTTTTTTATTTTTTAGAAAATACATATTTTTTAGTAAATAATGAAAAGTACATATTTTTGTAAAAAAATCATTACTTATCAATAATTTAACTAATTTAAAAGTATCATTATGTTTTGAATATGATTTAAAGTAACATAAGTTTTAATTCTTTATATTTAATCCACTTAATTACTTTTTAATCATCTTTATATTGGTTTTTATTATATTTTTTTGTTTTAAATCGGTGTTTTCTAAAAAACTATTTTAAAGTGAATAATTTTTTCCATTTTAATTAATTATGATAATACCTGATCAGAAATTTTTTAAATGAATTTTACAGATAATATATCAATAAATGTTATTTTATATTCATTCAATGATTAATAATAATCATAGAGTTAATATAAAATCATCTTTTTCTTGAGAAATCTACTTTGTGAAAATCTACTTATTCATCATGTATATGGGTATTGTTTTAAATTCAATTTTGAAACTTATATGAATTAAATTTGGCATAATGGATTCCATATTTTTATTATGAATTACTTATGTTATATAATAATTTTTTCATACCTTTCTTCCATAATTAATAGTGAAAATAGTAAAGTTAATTAATCTGGTTAATGTGAAAATGGATTATCGGGGGCTAATGTAAAAAAGAAAAGCTTTAAAATGACCTAAATAATTAACTAATTTTTTTTCAATATATAGATCTTATAATGTCTAATTATATATAATAGATCAATTTGGGCTATTTGGGCATGGAAAAAACATGGGTACACCTTTTTCTTTTTAAAAATTACAAATGTGACACACACCTCACTTATAGAAATCTATCCCATCTCCTATCCTCTTCACAAATTAAAAGATATTTTAATCAGCTAAGAACAAGAAAAATATCTTCCAAACTTATATCCTTTCATCCTAGAGACCTTATTTTTTCTATTAAATCTAACCTAAGAATCCTTTTGGTTCAAATGAAAAGAAGTTACTTGAATAACAGGTAATGTTCTTCAATTAGTGTTTTATTTTATTTCTTGCTACTAACCATTCAGTTATTATTAAACCATGATAATATAATTAAAATATTATTTTTAATATAATGAGTTTTAATTTATTTTATGTTAATTAACTATGTACATTTACTCTTCCATCAAATAGGAAATGATAACATCAATCAATTGTACGGTGGACTACCGCCTCACAAATTGATGTGAAACATTTTCATTAATCATCTCTCATAGTTTGGTATAATGGTAGATGTAGAATATATATATATGTGTGATATTTATAACATAATTATACAAATGGATTCATTATATCATATATTATTATTTTTTACTTCCCATTATATATTGGATATGATAACGTCGCTCATGTGTACGACGGACTACCACCTCGCGAAGTGATGTCATTTGTTTTTCAAAAATGATTCACATGGAAGTTAATAAGGTAAATATAATGAATATATGTGAAATAAATTACTTAATAATGATACTAATGGCATATTTATCATTCTTACAGAATAATATGCCTTTTTATTTCTTTCCTTTTCACTCATTGAAAATTGATAACTTTATTTGTTAATGTGTGGACTAACTTTTTCCCAAAGCGATGTCACTCCATTTTCCTCATCACACCACATGGACGATATATATAATTATGATTTAATGAAATAAAATGGTATATAAGATATTATTATAATTTTATAAATCTAAAATAATATTTTCCTCTCTTCCATAAGGATCAATGAAAAATGAAAACTTACTCATGCATACATATCAGATACAATCTCCATAATCATATCTTACTTAATTACTAAAAACCATCACTCATGATTGGACTTAAAAGTTTATATAATGAACTCTTTGACCATAGTCAACCCACATAATACATATTTGACACATAAGGTGAATATGGTCAAAACATCTTTCATAAAACTAATTGATTAAGAAATAATATATTACATAGTAACAAGTGAAATAAATGGATTGAATGACATGAAAAAGGATTATTAATATATTAAATAATTAATTTTTTTATTATTAAGGAATATAAAGAGTGGGTGTGATGAATCGAACTCAATGTAAATGGCTTTGTCTCAATTTACTTTCGTTCAGTTATACTTTGATGTTATGCACCTATATTATTTTATAATATGTATATACAACCCCTTGTAAATTTAATATCATAAATTTATATATTATCATGGTATTAAATTTTTTTAATTTTATTCTATAATGGGGTTTATTATTGAAATATTTCCAATGTGATAAGGGAATTTTCTTTAAAAAACACTATTTTAATATTTTACTTCAAAGATTTATCTTCAATGACCATGTTTCTAAAATTATTTTATGATAGTTTTTATATAGAAATAAAATATTTATAAATTAAATTTTATATATATTTTTTACAATTTTTAAAATGTTTTCAAAAGGAATCTATTTAAGTGTTTTATATAGAATGTTTTGAAAAGTAAAAAAAAGTAATGTTCTATTTTTAACTTATATAAAGACAAATAAATTTTCCACTTCTATAACTATTATTTTATTTCTGGATTCCATAACACACTTTTATGTTTTGTTTAAATAAAATCCCACAATCCTTTTTTCTAGGTATTTTTTTATTGAATTTTTTCAATGGAAAAGGCAATTTTAATATACAATATGGATTTTATTATGAGTTTAAAGGGGTTTTAAAAATGTTTTATGATGAAATAAAAATATATTCCTAAAAAGTTTTATTTATGATATGGTACTTAAGAATAATATGAGGATTGGGTACACCCTGATTGTACCGATTGAACCTATTATATCTTATATAATGGGTGAGCCAAGATAGCATCATGTGATCCCATTATAGCTTATACAATGGGTGAGCCAATATAGCACCAGCTGAGCCCAATATAGCTTATATGATGCGTGTTCCTAGATAGTGATTTAATGAATTAGGTAATGTTACATGTCTTAATAGGAAATAATTAGGTATTTACTAAAGGGTTTATTTTATAGATTTAACTGGGCTCCTGTTAAATTGGACATAGGTTTAAAATGGGTTATGAATATGATGTTTTATGTCAACAAAAGAGTTTTTATTCAATTTATATGGATTTTAATTATTTTATTTGAGAAAAAATTTCATGTTTTTCATGTGAGTATTATTTATTTATTTTACTCAATAAATTTTGAGATAAAGGTAAACCATTTAATGGGTTTTCATGTTTTCCACTGGACTAATGGTTTTTCATTCTTTTATGTCCCTTACAAATATTTTTTTTTCTCATCTTAAATTTTTTTTTAAAATCAGAGGTTTTATGGATGTGTACGGGAATGTAAGAATTCAAGATAAATTTTATGAATATTTTTCATAAAATTTAACCATTTTTTACCTTAAAATTTTCATATTGTAAACAAATGGATACTAATAAAAAATGTACACATTGTATTGTATAGTTATGTTATGTATGTGTAATGGACTAATTCTCTAAAATAATAACCCTAAAAAGATCCAAAAATGAAAGATAATGATTTTTTTTTGTTAAAACTCAATATTATGTAATGTTTAAGGTCATGTCCTTATAGGTTTGATCATATGCCAGTTTCTATTTCTAAATATGTGCTAAATTTGATCTCTTTTCTACACAAATTTTATTTTCTGTTAAAAATTCACACTCTTCGTACTAAGTGTGGTTGGATATTGTTTATAAGTTCTGTAAATAATATCCTGAAAAAATCAACAATCCATTATTCTATATAGAATATGATTTCACATAGCTAGTATTCACCTATGAAAATGGTTAGTTTATTGAAAAATATTAAGCTATAAGAGATAATGTATATGTAGTATAGTTGATGATTTTTGTTCCCAAATACACTATAAATTCCTCTATTTATAACACTTTCATGTGTATTTTTTTCATTTCTAATATAAAATAATAATTATAGTTTCTAATCCATTTAAAGAGAGGGTTTTTATTTTGGGATGAATTTTAGAACTAAATTCACCCCCACTTCTCTTTTGAGTCATTATTCAAATAATATGGGAAATTTTAGAGGACCCTTAGATTTCTCAATTTATTTATACCATAATGAGTTTTCAAAGAATATGTTTTTAATTGTGTAATGTCAGAGTCTTTTATATATTTATTAGAGTAAAATATTTTAACACAAAAATCAAATGTGTTATTATAGAGGAATGTTTTTAAAATATGCAAATAATTCATTCCACATAAGATTATATCTCTATAAAATAGGTGTCTTTTAAAATTTCATTGGATTTTATTAAATTTTCATAAATTAATTTTAAATTTTTGTAAGATTCATCCATTTATTATATAATAATCATTTATTAATATTGTGGTAATTTGAATGTAAAATTTTTACATATAAGGTTAATTTTAATTGTTGTATGATTCATTGGATTCATTCAATGTTTTTTTTATTTTATGATAGTATATTTTGGAATTTAAGATTCATTTAATTGGAAATAACTATTATGTTTTCATAGAGGCCTTATAATTTTCTATGTTTTCCAATTTTTATATACCAAGTCTAAGTTACTCTTATGCACTTTATAAGAGTAATACCCATAGTTAAATTAAAAATTCTCTAGGTTTTATTAAATTGAATTTTTATGATTTATAATTTCACTGTAAATAATAAAATCTTAAAGATCAATGATATTTAAATATTAAATTAAATTCCTTCAACAAGAATAATTTGATCCATTATTTAAAGAATTTAAATGTTGTTAAAAGATGACAAATTTTTATGACTGATTTTAATGGGAGTTAAGGGGATAAATAAGATTAAAAAGTGGAAACACCTAAGAGAACTACCACTATGTTAGGAATTATATTGTTTTAAAATTTAGGAATCTCTTCTCTTTGATCCTTCTTATTTTTTCAAACCCAGATGGATATAGAACTCATTATTCAAGTCAAATAGGTTCCCTTCGAGCAGTCTTAACAACTGACTTTGAAAGATCATCTATAGTGACATATTTAGGATTACATTATTAATTCCTACTCATATGACCCTTTTAGTTCCTTCTATTTTGTTTTTTAATGTGGTTTCATGGTTACCCATCAAGGGAGGGGATCAAAAACTCTATCATTTTTTGAAAATTGGGGAATTACCATGATACAATGTTCACATAAAGATGGTGTTAAATAACATAGAATTGATGAAAATGGTTATACTATATTGAGGGGGTGTAACACATTATATTTATTTGGTTTTTTATTTCATATATTTGATAGTGATGCTCTATTTTTAATGGTTGTTTGTTTCCTGGGATTTTTTTTGTGATTTACTATTGAAATCCCCGAACATAAATGGTTAATAATTTATATCTAGTAATCAATGGGTTGTTTTCATATTATGGAAACTCTAATGATTCTCATACTAGTCCTAAATAACCATTCTAGAAATAATAACCTAAAATTTTATGTTTTTGAAATATGTTGTTGGTGATTCAATAAGGGGGTTTATAGGGTTATTTTGTTTTATTATGAATAGGTAATGGATGGCATAATGTTTTATAACTATTATTATGTTAACAATGGTAAGGATAGTTTTGTAGAGAGGGGATAGTTCTTTCAAAACTGTGGAGGTTTTCAGGATGGGTTACATGTTGATAAATTAAGGTTAATGGTTATGTGTTGTGGGGTGGAGCTTATAGATGCCTTTGGTATTGAATGAAATGGAATATAAAGGGAAATGAATAAAAAAAATATGGGTAGTGGGTTGTAATTTAATAGTATGGATACTATTAATGAATTCATATTATAATAAAGGAATGATAAAAAGACAAAAAAATGAGGGTATTGGATAATGAATGATTTTCCATTAAATGTGGCTAATTAATGGAATAATGAATATAATATGGTTGGTAAATGAAAAATCTGGAATTGGTTGAATAACTATTTGAAAATGAATTTACATTTTTTTATTATTGTTTCGAATAATGGAATTAGTGGGTATTATAGACATGGTTGTAGTTGTTAATGGACGATTTTGAGAATGTAGTGATGATTATAGGATGTTATTTTTCTTATTGGCATGAATCCCTAGGGATTGGAGTTTTCTGTCATTAAAGCATAATTATGATGAAATATCTTATGATTTCATATAAAACCTACCCTAGTTAGATAACCTAACTCATGACTAAATGTTTTACATTTTTGAGGGTCTTCCTCAAACATCCTGGTTGTAAAGGTAATGGATGACTTACAACTACCTCTTCCACTCTCAATTTTGAATATTGAATGGTTGTGATGGTCTGAGGTTTATATGCACAGGTTGTGATTGCCAAAATTTAAAATTGAATTTTTTTACGATGAAAGGATAATTATGTGTTATATGGTGTGGGTCGTAAATGGTAGTACGATGGTATGAGGTTTATGTTCTTCATTTTTGTGGTACTATACTTTGTTGTAAATGTGAAGTGTAATAGAGATATGAATAAGTGATACGTGGTTTTGGATATATGGGTATGTCATTCTGATGTGGTTATGTGATATATTGATGTGTGGATATTTTTATAATGATATAGAAGGGATGGGAAAACTATGTTATTTATCTTTGGTGTAAGAGTGTTAAAAAAGGGTAAGTGGTGCGGGGTTCCTTTTTTCGGTATTTTTTATATTACTTTATTATATTTGGATGTGATATTTACTAAGTGACCCTTCATGAGGTTGGGTTATTTGACTACATATAGGTGTGTGTTTATTCTATTATTTATTCACCGAGGCATTGGAATTCTTATTCCACATTTTAACAATACGTCATGACATATATCCAACTAATTATACATTTATAATTACCCCTATATATAAATATTTTTTACAGGTTTCATGAATGGATGGGATATTACCATCATAAACATGGGATTTGTGGGTGGAGTCACTACCCCATGAGTTTTATATTAATATATTATTTTGGAGACTTTTTCTTTTATAAAATTTTCATTCATTATGATTATTATGTGATATTTGTCTGATTTATATTATGGAGTTGGTTGGTTATTTCATTTTTATTTTCCTAAAATATTTGAGTGTAGTACCTACCATTTATGTGATTTATAACCTAGGAGTTATTCACTAACCTATGGTATATTGGAGGAAAATATTAAGGGTAAATATCTCCTTCTCAATAATCCTATAAGGGTTTCCTAATGGGGGAGGTAATAAAAAATTGGTATCAAAGCAAGGTTGAATGTTTTGATATAATTTAAAGATATAAATAACTGAGTATTTCTTATTTCTTTTAGGGAAACAATATTAGTCAAACCTAGTGTGTGATATAGAAATTAAGACCATGTAATACATGGATTATTAGGTCCCCTTAGGATTTAATGTGTGGAACGTAATCTTATTGAATGTTCTACGTAATATGATACTGATTTCAGGGTAAAATCCTAGGTGTGGTGCATGAATCATAATTATTATTCTTATAATTAAATTGGGGTAATATTGAGAATCGAGAAGGAATCTAATTAAATTGTACTATGTAAAATTAATTATTTTAGGATTACAAATTTATTTCATTCTAGTGACCTATGTTAAGGATTTAAGGATATAAAAGGGGAGTAATTATATTTCTTATTTTTATTACTCTACATTCATGAGATGTTACTATTATTGTTTTGGCTTGTGTTGTGAGTTTATTGTTGTCTACATTGATTTGTACATGTGAATCTACATATTTTGATATGTTTGTGATCATATGTGTTTTTATTTAAAAAACTAATTATTGATTTCAAACCCTAATAATTAATGACTTTCACTTAAAGTAAATGATAAATGGAAACCTTGGTAATGTTAAATACAACTTTATGATTTTTTTAACATTTAGTAGTTTTACATGGTGCATTATCGATCATTTATAACATGATAAAAACCTAAATTACCAAGATAAACTAGAAATTCTTATCCTCATGTTTTACATGGAATGATATGTGTTTCCCTGTATTTACTATTTTTCAAGTTAAATGTGTTGATTGTGACTAGATAGTGGCCATATTAGGTCTTGATGAGTTGAATTAAATGTATAAGATAAATCATGTAATCCAACTATTTTTTTTATACATGTGAGTTATTAGTGTAAATACATAAAATTGATATGATGGTTTTCATAGTTTTTATAATAAAGTTTCTTAAGGGTATTAGCAGGAATCATACTAATCATTTAATAGAGAAATGGTTTAATTTTTGATAAACTAAAATGAATTGTAAGATCAATTGGTTGATTTATTTACTAGTATGGTGTATTTAAATAGTAATAATGTTTGTTTAGAAAAAACAATCATATTTAAGATCATTAATTTTTTTTTAAAAATACCATGATGTGAAGTAATGTGTGTAGTAATGCTCAGAAATGTATTCATGGATTGTTTGAATATTAATGTACCATTTTGGTGGAATGTTTTCTAAAATAAAATGAAGCTTATATTTTAATTGTTGTTTATTCTCTATTGAGCATGATGATTTTTTGTTGTTATATTATGGTTTAAATTTTTTACCCGATTTATTATGACATTTTTTATCGAGAATAATGTATGTAAGAGAGTATATTGGAATGAAGTCATAATTTAAAATCATAATAAGAAATTTAGAAATTATTAAGGTGAAATTGATATGATACGACTAATATAAGCTTACGTAATCATACAATATTTGGATATAAATATTTCATGTTCCTTATATTAAATGTTTCACTAGAGGATAGTTTAATATTATACATAGATTGATAACATTTATTTTACTAGTTAAGTAATTTAATTCCCTATTGATTATATGTTTTATTAAAACTGAAATCTTAATTAATGTGAAGATTTATTTACCATCTCAAATTAAATCTCTATAGAATTATGAATTATGATGTTGTTATTGACATATTTGGTATGATTTTCTATGATATTATGTGGAAGTTATGGATGATGATGGAAAGTTATGGTTGACATGAAAATTTATTAAGAATGAAATGATGATTGGGTTAGGATGGGGGTGGTGTATAGTTGTCGTTTACTTATTTTTTAGTTTTTTTCTCGTTTCTTAACTGTTGAAATATTTATTCTAGGATATATTATAGCATCATATTTTTAATATATATTTAAGATCATATTTATTCCTTATTTTTTATTTAAATTTGTTTAATTTCTTATTGAAACCTACTCAAATCATTATAAATTAATTAATTTTTTATTTGAAGGATAATGTTATTGGAATTGATACATGTTAGTCGATTGAGTTTAGTCCTTTTATAGTTAAATATTACATGCTCTAGTTGGATATGGGATTTTTTTATTGACATTTTTTCTTTTGGTGTTATTATTTCAACTACCATGAATTATAGAATGTAGAAACTATGTTGTGATTTTTCATCCATCCATTTCTGGTATCCTAAATCATGTTAGGTACTCCATTCTAATTGTTTTAAATTTAAAATAATCTGGATGAATATTTCGAGGATTGATATGTCTCTTTTTTTCCATGGATTATTAAATATGGATGGGAAGTGGGGTTTTTAATAGGTTGGTATCCCTACTACTTGTTTAAATGATTTTTAGGTGAATCTTAAAGATTTATAATTAATTCTATATTGAAAAAACCCTTTGTGTTTATTTATGTTAAAATAATTAAATTCATTTATTATTGAATTCTATAAATGACTTTAGGGAAGTTTTAAGATATTGTATTAAATAATTATAAAATATTTAAAACAATTTATATCTTATTCCAAATGGGTATTTATTTTCAAAAATTATTGAAGAGGGTAGGGTTGTTAGTGAGAGGTCGATTGTAAGAATGTTTTCCCTCCTCGATTTTTGGTTTCCCTTATTGGTGTAATTCTGATGGTTTCTATGTTGGAATTGAGTTAGGTCTATATACCAACCGTTTCTAAGTGGGTCTTAATAGTGGATTCATTCTATTTGAGAGGTATAAAACTATAGATATCTTGCTTTATTCTCTCCTTATTTTGGATTTCGTTTAGATTTCGTTTGGATTCTTAATGATGATAATCATTTTGGTTGAATTTAAGGTAAATAAATGGACTTAATTAACCTTATATAGGAACATTTATATTTCTATGGATATTTATTTTAATGCTTGAAGATGATAATTTTTTGGTATGTACTTGATGTAGGGGCCTATATTTTCCTAAACCCCTCAATTTTCTATTTCTTGGGTACTGTCTGTGCCTAGGGATATTTTCTAGTAGTTTTATTATTTAAGAAATTAGTGTAGATTTTATGTTTATTTATTAATTAAATTCATAATTATTGAGTTCAATATACATTTTGAGTTTTATTTTGAGTTTTTGGATAATATTTTATTACTCTTACATTTTTATTTACCCTTTAATTACCTTTACAATTTAATTTTATGACTATTATGTTTTTCCTTTACCGTGATATGGTTCTTAAATTTCATAATGTATTCTATAACATTCTGATTTTTCAAAACATAATATTCTCCTTATTTAATGTAATATATTTTCCTATATTCTTTATAGTAAAATAATTTAACGTATGATCCTTATGTTATTTAATAGATAATTTTTTTTAAAACATACGAGTTATTCCCTCTATGTAAGATTAAATCTCCTCGATGTTAGAGACTTTTTAGTTTTTTACATGTCTACTAGATTTTAAAAAATTTGTTTTTACTTTTTAGAAGAGACATCACTTTACTTTTCAAGATTCATTTATTAATATTTTGATAATGTGAACATAAAATTTTTAGGGTTAATGGTCATTTTTTATATTTTTTTACATATTTTACTGTTGTCATTTCCTAGGAAAAAACACCTATAAATTGAACTATAATTTTTTAATTTTCAATGACTGGATCTGAGTTACTATTTCTCACTGCATATGTGCATTCCCCTTTGTAAAATTTCAACTTATATAATTTTCTTTAAATCTTGTTTTTATAATTTATAATTTCATTATAAATCATAAAACCTTACATATCAGTGGTTTTGATATGTTAAATTAAATTCCCTCACCCAAAAATTGATTAATACATTATTTAAGGAATTTAAATTTTATTAAAAGATAATTAATTTCAATGCCTTAATTTTAGGCGAATGAAGTGGTTGGTTAAGATTTAAGAGAGGGAATTATATGAATAGCTGGCACTCTGTTTATGCTTTTATTGATTTATAATTTAAAAAATCCCTTTCTCTAATCCTTTTGGTATTATCAAACCTATAATTCATATATAACATTCTTGGAGTATAATGGATTCCCTTCGACCAATATTTTCCAATAGTTTTGAGATATCAGTTGTAGCAATTTAGGAAAGAGTTCATTTATGAGTTTCTAGTCTTGAGAACCTATCCCCTTCCTACCAACTCATGTGTAGTGATTTTCCAAGGATTTACATCCAATTAAGGGATTTAATAACTATCATTTTATTTCTATAAATCGTTAAATTATCTTGGTTTAATTTTTATAAAAATATATTTTGTGAATTAACAATGAAAAGAGAAAAACTATAATACTATAGTGAAATGGGGAAAGTGACGCATGAGCATTATCCAGTTTTGTGCTTTCTTATGTTTGATATTTTCATTATGTGTTTCTTGACTATAACGATACATATTCATGTTATTGTGATTGGATATTAAAATCACCCATCATAAATTTTTAATAATTTACCACTAAAAATTAGTGGATTTTTTTACATATTTTGAGAACTCTGAGGATTCTCATGTTGGCCTTAAATAATATTCCTGGAAACAATGACATAAAATTTCACATTTTATTAATATATTGCTACTTATTTAAAATGGTTTTATGGGGCGTTGGGTGGTTTTTATGTAACGCCCCGACCCTAGATACCTAGAGTCAGTGCATTATCACATAACATTGGCATGATCACAAAGGATCAAGTCTCAAAATACCGATTAGTTTATTAGTCTTGGAAACACTAGATATATTCCTAAGTCTTACATTTCATCATAAGGTTAAAAAAATATAACAACATCTTGTCTTCATATCCCCTCATACTATCCCTGTAGGTCATTCGTAAATTACATCTTCACATCCTCGGAAAAATAAAACATTGAAATGGGTGAGCTCAGATGCTCAGTAAGGATAACAATATAGCAGAAGCATTCATAGATAAGCTTAAACACTTAAATCACTTTATAACTAAAACAAAAGCCTTTTAATCTTGAACTTCGGCATAATATGGCAATGATAAAATGAAATAATTTCATTTACTTATTCACGTGGATATTCTACTAGTCGAACAATCACATGAAATATCAATAACCACTTTCATAATGATGTAATACATAATGCCAGACTATCATAACCACGTAGCCAAGGCCTTGTGCCAAGACTACAAATAGGATTTTGTCAAGGCCTCATTCCAAGACACTAGTTTTTCTAATGAGACCTACCGATGCATCGCGGATCTATAGAAGGATCCACCCGTCACTTACTAAGTCCAATTCATTCCTCATATGAAAAGTTTTAAACATAACATAAACATTCGTATTAAAACTATCATAGGAAATGTCAATACTTTATCCACAAACCATGAATGGTATAAAAATAGCACATCCACAGTCAAACATAACTCATTATTTACAATATAGAAGATTGTATTGTATCAGATTATCCTCAATAGATAATAATGAAGGATATTGACATAGATTAAAATAATCATCAAAACTATTTGAGAGAAATATCCCCCTTTTTCTTGAAATCATTTAAAAGTCACACTATTTGCCAAGAATCCATTTAAAAATAGATTTTTGAATCAATGTGTCCTATATCACTTTGAAACTTTTAAAAGGAGTTTTAATTTTAAAACATTAATGTCCATATAAATGAATCCTTAAAACCATTTTTAAAACATGGACATTAATGAGAAAGATTTAGAAGAATAAGTCTTTAAAACATTTAAAAATGGTATTTTAGTTAGAGTTTCTAACCAAAAGAGAGACACTTGAATACAAATAATTGAGGTAATCAATACTTTTTAATATCATGTGAATAAAGGGATTCATTATATACTATGTCAAATTACATTATATACACCACATAAAAGTGATTTGGTGTATAACAACAAAGAAGTCTCAATGGAATTTTAATTGAGATGAAATATCTCATAAAGGTTGTATCCTTAGGTTAAGGATAAATCAATGACATAATTATGTGTGAAAAATATAAATACACTAAATATGATTTGATATTCAGTGTAAAACAATCAACGTACATTCACACATATTCTAGTAAAAACAACACTAATGAATTGGATGTTTATCTCAACAAATCGAGATTGAGTAAAAATTACTCTTATCAAGTTCATACCGATGACTTGAAAATTTATCAATAGAATAATTATGTTTATTAAAATTATATCCACAGAAAGGGGAGTGTAAACTATGACATAATCAAATGAATAGTGATTCCACACATATGTTGGAGTAAAATAATCAATGAAGTATGCGTAAAGCCGAATGAGTGGAAATTGAAATTTCAAATTCCCTTTATCGATTTGGTAACTTATGAAACATGAACCAATGAAAGAAATATCATACAATGATGATGTAAAAACCCATAAATTAAAGTATATTACACAATGAATACAATCATGGGTAGTACACACACCACATGCAATAAATAAGTGGTGAACAATGGAAAGCTCACTGAATTAAAAGTGAGATAAGAAAACCCTTTGTACTTTTTCCTTGGTTGACGGTATGTTAACCTCTTGTATAATGGTGAAATAATTTTTATTGAATTATAAAATAATCATTTACATTAATATGATATCATATATGATCTTTTAACATTTATTTGTTAATAATATCTTAGTATTATCGTCATTTCAGGTTTTAACTTACTCGTTTTCCTTTATATTCATTGTTAAGTAAGTCGTGTTTGTTATGGATAGGTTGTATCTTATTCATATCCAGAATTATATCAAGTCCTTAAACACTATTTTTAACTCATCAAATGACAATTATACTTGAATGGATACGATGGAGAATGAATCTCATCGCTTTCGTGGAGACGGTAGTCCGTACGTACGCACGAGCGACAATATCATTATTTTGATGTTAAAATAATATATAATCGGATGTTATATAATATATACAGAATAATTATCATGTTATATTTATTATTTACATGAATTACACATTATTATTATACCCATCCAAATAATAATTTATTGAATGACAATTACACCACGACGTGGAGGCGGTAAGCTGTACGTACACACTTATGGTGACATTCCATTCAAAGGATGGATAGAATACTGAATATGGTTGTACCATATTTATAATAATATTATAGTATATATGAGATACTGGATTCAATATTTTATAATGGGAATAACAAAGAGAGATGATGTTGAAGAAGAAAAGAATTTGAAAAATGGTGGTAAAAACATTACATCTTCTTCGGGTTCTTCTTTTTGATTTGATCAAAAGGGCTCCTTAGGTTGGCTTTCTGATCAAAATAAGGCCTCTAGGTTCTATATAGTGAAGTTGATAGAGTATTTGGACAGGTTTTGTCTGAACCAAAAAGCTTTTAAGGTGTGAAGTAATGAGAAGGAGGAGTGCCCTTTTATAAGAGGGGTGAGGGGCACCTTTGGAAAAGCTAAAAATATTATTTTATAATAAATTAATAATCGGTTTATAATGGCTCCAAAGAGTATTATTTAAAGTTTAAGGTGTGGATAGGTCGAAAACCACTCAAACAATAGAATTTAGGTACGTTTGGGTCATTATATTAACCTTATCTTTAAGTATTAACTCTTAGTTAATTAGTTTCACTTTTACAATGTCTCTTTGTATTTTTATATTATATGGTAAATAAACATACTATATACATCCAAGAGACCCCCAAGTGGTCCATTAATGATAACAATATCATGATATAAGTCTCTTGGCCTATCCTTAAATTTTTAAGAATTTAATATCAATTAATTATATAATATTTGTTTTAAAAACTCTTTTATGTCAATTTTGACACTATTCAATAATTGATTTTTGTGAAACTCATAAAATATTGATTAATTAGAAAAAAGTCACTTAAATCATTACTAATATGTCATATTAACCTATAAAATTAGTTTCATTCAATAAAAGTCTCCAATTATATTTATTTGGGTATTTATAATATCAATTATTTTAATTTTTCACTATTTTGGTAATTACTGCATCATCATTGTGTCATAAATATATTAAATTATTTAATGTCTAAAAATTATAGATAAAATATAATTATGTAGGAAAGGTTTTTATCCTTCTAATGAATATTTATAATCTAATTTATCTTATGTTTAGCCCTATATTAAAAATTATTTAGTAAATAAACTTTGATTTTAACTCTTAACTCTTCTTTGAATTAAATAATAATAAATGTCCTAATCTAATACAAGTGGACCTAAATGATAATATTTTATTACTAAGGTTGTTTTTGGTCGATATAAACTTTTACAATAGAATTAGGACATGAGTTAGGATAATATTAATATCAATTTTACCCTTAATTACCCTACTTACTTTTAACCGTGGTAAATAAAAGTAAAAAGTTAATATTCACCAAAAATTATTTTCATATCAATGAACCACATTTTACTCCTTGATATTAACCGTGTCTCTCAGATTTTCAAAATTCTACTCACAGAAGCGGTAAAATTAAGTTTTATGAAAAATTTAGTTTTTTAACTACCACTTAGTGGTTTCACTATTCATCAAAAAATGAAAGTTTCCAGAAAAATACCAAAAATTAGGCCTAAGCTATATTTGATATTATGAATTCAAAAATGATGTCTATTTTACCAAATTCAAAACAATTCAGTTGCATTAATTAATTTAAAAGTTAATTCTCGTCGTCAAAACAAATAGCTTGTTTCTAAGAGATAAAAACTATCATAAGATTGACACTTGTTTATGTTTGGTTTAAATGTGAAATATCATCCAATGACCAACATAGTATTATATGGTAGAAATATATTCTAAATATACTTTAAAACCACTAAAATTAATAATTTATCACAATAAGTTATTTCGATTAAAAAAGATGTTTTTAATTAAAATTTAGTAATTTTCACTATTCATCAAAATATGAAACTTATCCAAAAAGTACCAAAATTTCACCCTAAGCTAATTTTGATATTACGAATCCAAAACTAACGTCCATTTTGAAATATTAAATTTATAAAATTTCAAAATGTGGGTATTACTATTCATAACGGCTAGTTTGATTGGTTGTGTTGTGTTAGAATCTCGAAGTTTCGTACAATGCACGTCATTGCATTATTCAAAGAGAAACATACGGTGGAAGATTGGGGTGTTACATTCTCCACTCCTTCAATAAATTGCGTCCTAGAATTTTTTTTAAAATTGGGCTTTAGAATATAATGGAATGTCTCACATCGGCAAAAGATTCAATAAAACTATCACTTTAAAAGAAAGGAAGAGAGGTATAAAGGTCATCCAAGATAACCCATACTAGGATTCCATGTAGGAAAACATGGATATCGATGATAAACTAAGTGTTCAGTTCTGATGGAGAGGGATAGAAAACGTGATCAGGAGAAAGTTAACAATAATAAAATCACAAACTCGTGTTGGGACAAACGGTCCTTAGTCTCACATTAGGAAAAGTAAACGGACAACATTTTTTTGTTTTAAGTTACATTGCATAAGGACAAAGAATTAATTTTTGATATTGACTGAGAACATAAACAGATATACTTACTTTTTAATTAGAGTTTCATTCTTTAATAACTTTTTACCACTAACTCATTTTTTTGAATAATGAGTATTCAAGAAGACTTGGTCACAATGGAAGAGCTAGAATAAACTTCTATAGAAATACATGATTCAGGTAGGACAAAATATATATTTACCATGTCTTTAGAGATTAATCAAAACCAAAATGGTTAGTATAATATTTGATGACCCCCCAAATGGATATTCCATTAGAGAAAAAAAACACTAATCGTAATTTCTAAAATTAAACCATCAATACCCCAAAGTTAAATAAATACCACTCAATAATCAATTTTCCTTAAAATACTTCAATATAATCCAAACTAATATTGAAACCCAAAAGTTATTAATAATGTAGTCTTCCACGTTAAATTGTGTCTCCAAATGACATTAATTACTCTTAAAGTCACATACTTAAAGTAATTAACCTAATCATTTCCATAAATAACCCAAATCACTATAAATCCACAATAAAAAACATATATAAAAATCCACCATTACTCCTCAATTGAAATCCCATACTATTATATTTTCCTTGGGCATATAGTGTTCACAACAAAGCGAACAACATCCAAAATAACATTTATCACTTAATCACCAAATAATTTTCCTATACTAAGGGTATTCATTTGATAGGACATAAGATCCCAAATCAAATTATTATTCATCAAGAAAATCATTTAACTAGAAATAATAGTCACACTAACCAGGGATATCATGTAGTCCAGTGGTAGGAGATAAATCCCAATCACACTTTGGTTGTGGGTCCGATTCCCACAGCTTTTTGTGACGTGACGGGTTGTCAGACGGTCTGCGTGTTGTCCTTTTTCAAAAACTATATTTTATAACATTACAAAAATGAGATAAATTCCTCAAAATAACCATAACATAATTTAACCACAATTCTTATCTCATACCTTGCATTTTCATCCCAAATTATAATAACTTATAATTGACTCAAACCCAATGATCATATAAGACCAAATGGTAATTTATAACTATATCCACAATAGAAAAGATAATTCTTTCTCACATATCATTTTCACATGATAAATTGTCGGTTTACACATACAGGAGAAAATTATTCCAATGTAATCCAATCAATAAAGAGCACTAACACTTTTAAACATTTCACCACCCATTTATTTCTACATAGGTTGTTCATCATATGTTCTTCGGGTTCCCACATTGCCTCTTCCATCTTATGATTTCTCCATAGAACTTTTACCAGACGAGTCATCTGGTTTCTCAACACTAGATCTTTGGTATGAAGAATTCTGATAGGATCTCCACAATAAGATAGATCGGGTTCCAGTTCTAATTCTTCATAGGTGAGTACATGCATTAGGTCTGGCATGTATTTTATCACTAGAGATATATGGATCACAAAATGAACTCTGGAGAGACTAGGAGGATTTGGCTTTTGGTAGAATGCGTTCATGTGTCACAATTGTACCTCAGGAATTTTTCAAAATCATCTACTTCCTTTACCCAAAAACTCTTCATCCATCTTGGATTATATTGATGGAAGCATCGATGCATCATAAAAAAATTGGTATTTCTTATATATAATTTTGAGACATCGTCTTTAACATGTTTTTTTAGAAAAATTCTCACGGATTCAACTTCAAATATTTCAAAATAAGGTTTTGGTAAATCAGTTTCTGTATATCCCAAAATACATAAATATATAATTTGATACATATAGGCTGCTTGAAGGTCTCCCTCTTCTACAGCATCTAGAAAATCATTTAGTGCATCGTAATTTTGAGATAAAGTGAATAATTTGAAAAGACCCTGATGGTACATCCCACGCTTAGCATTGTAAAAATGATGAGAGCGCAACATTATCCCATAGTCTATACTTGATCCTTGAAAGAATCGTGCAATGCTAGAGGTATTGGATATCTCATAAAGTTGTTTTCATGTAACTTGGACATTTAAAAAAGTTTCAACATCGTATGTGCATGACTTCTGGATAATAATTGTAAGTAGTTCTTCAGGAAGAGAGAGAAGAGTTGTTCATGATCTTGCTCCCTCCATGTTTCAACTAACAAAAAGAAAATACAATTAGGGTTTTTGAATATTTATCTAATTAGAATGTAAAAAAAATAGACATAATAGGATAATCTTGTAATTGAACAATATATCCTAACTTGGGGTACCCTATGTTAAAATCTAGGTTATCCACTATGTATTTGCTGATATATATTCTTAGGGGAATTTTTTTGTATTCCCTTAATAATGGTTCATACTAATCTTGTGAATTTACCAATGCATATCCCCGGAAGTGTCGTAACTAAGAGTGCAGCAAGGCCTGTTGTCGTGCACCAGTTCCCGTTCGAGTCTAGCTCAAAGCGGTGTTTTCGGGTTTTACCCCTACGTACATCTGTTCCAGAGCTGCCTCTACCTACTCGTATCTAGACAGGGATGTATTTCTCGGAAAACTCATAAAATATCTACAATACTAAACTTCTAGTAGGTTCTTCTATACTAGTCCTCAAATTCTCTCTTAGGGCTATGTGATCTAATCAGAGTTTATCTAAATCTCGCTTCCAAGGTTTGTACTAAACTTCCTCTGATACCAACTGTAACGCCCTGACCCTAGATACCCAGATTCAATGCATTATTACATAACATTGGAATGATCACAAAGGATCAAGTCTCAAAAGACCGATTAGTTTAGTAGTCTTGGAAACACTAGATATATTCATAAGTCTTACATTTCATCATAAGGTAAAAAAACTACAACAACATATTTTCTTCATATCCCCTCATACTATCCCTACAGGTCATTCATAAATTACTTCTTCACATCCTGGGAAAAATAAAACTTTGAAAGGGGTTAGCTGAGATGCTCAGTAAGGATAACAATATAGCAGAAGCTTTTATAGATAATCATAAACACTTAAATCAATTTATAACTAAAACAAAAGCCTTTTAAACTTGAAATTACGCATAATATGGAAAAGTTGAAATGAAATGATTCTATTTACTTATTCCCATGGATATTCTACTAGTCGAAAAATCACATGCAATATCAATAACCACCTTCATAATGATGGAATGCATAATGCCAGACTATCATAACCACGTAGCCAAGGCCTCGTGCCAAGACTACAAATAAGAATTTGTCAAGGCCTCGTGCCAAGACACTAGTTTGTCTCATGAGACCTACCTATGCATCGAGGAGCTATAGTGGGCTCCACCCATCACTTACTAATTCCAATGCATTCGTCATATGAAAAGTTTTAAACATAACATAAACATTCGTATTAAAACTAGCATACAAAATGTCAATACTTTATCCACAAACCATGAATGGTATAAAAATACCACATCCACAGTCAAACATAACTCATTCTATACAATATAGAAGATTGTATTGTATCATATTAACCTCAATCGAGAATAATGAAGTATATTGACATAGATGAAAACAATCATCAAAACTATTTGAGAGAAATATCCCCATTTTTCTTGAAATCATTTAAAAGTCACACTAGTTTTCAAGAAGCCATTTAAAAATAGATATTTTGAATCAATGTGTCCCATATCACTTTGAAAATTTTAAAAGGAGTTTTAATTTTAAAACTATAATGTCTATATAAATAAATCCTTAAAACCATTTTTAAAACATGGACATTAATGAGCAAGATTTAGAAGAATAAGTCTTTATAACATTTTAAAATGGTATTTTAGTTAGAGTTTCTAACCAAAAGAGAGACACTTTAATACAAATAATTGAGGTAATAAATACTTTGTAATATCATGATAATAAAGGGATTCATGATATACTATGTCAAAGTACATTATATACGCCACATAAAAGTGATTTGGTGTATAACAACAAAGAAGTCTCAATGGAATTTAAATAGAGATGAAATCTCTCATAAAGGTCGTATCCTTAGGTTAAGGATAAATCAACGAAATAATTATGTGTGAAAAATATAAATACACTAAATATGATTGGATATTCAGTGTAAAACAATCAAAGTATATTCACACATATTCTAGTAAAAACAACCCCAATGAATTGGATGTTTATCTCAACAAATCGAGATTTAGTAAAAATTACTCTTATCATGTTCATACCAATGACTTGAGAACTTATCATAGGAGTGATTATGTGTATTAAAAGTATATACACAGAAAGGGGAGTGGAAATTATGACATAATCAAATGAATAGTGATTCCACACATAATCTTGGAGTAAAATAATCAATGAAGTATGCGTAAAGCCGAATGAGTGGAAATCGAAATTACAAATTCCCTTATCGATTTGGTGACATATGAAACATGCACCCATGAATGAAATATCATACAATGATGATGTAAATACCCATAAATTAATTTGTATTACACAATGAATACAATCATGGGAAGTATACACACCACATGCAATAAATAAGTGGTGAACAATGGAAATCTCACTGAATTAAAAGTGAGATAAGAAACCCCTTACTTTGTACGTTTTCCTTGGTTGACGGTAGGTTAACCTCCTGTATAATGGTGAAATAATTTTTATTGAATTATAAAAGAATCATTTGCTTTAATATGATACCATATATGATCTTTTAACATTGATTTGTTAATAATATTTTAGTATTATCGTCATTTCGGGTGTTAACCTACTCGTTTTCCTTTATATTCTTTATTACGTAAGCCGTGTTTATTATGGATAGGTTGTATATTATTCATATCCATAATTATATCAAGTCCTTAAAAATTATTTTTAAACCATAAAATGATAATTATACTTTAATGGATACGATGGAGAATGAATCTCATTGATTTCGTGGAGACGGTAGTCCGTATGTACGCACGAGCGACAATATCATTATTTTGATGTTAAAATAATATATAATTGGATTTTATATCATATATACAGAATAATTATCATGTTATATTTTTTATTTACATTAGTTACACATCACTATTATACCCATCAAAATAATAATTTATTTAATGAAAATTACACCACGACATTGAGAAGGTAAGCCGTACGTACGCACGTATGGTGACATGTCATTCAAAGGATAGATAGAATACTGAATATGGTTGTACCATATTTATAATAATATTATAGTATACATTAGATACAGGATTCATTATTTTATAATTATAATTACAAAGAAAGATGAAGTTGAAGAAGAAAAGAATTTGAAAAATGGTGGTAAAAACATTACCTCTTCTTCGCGTTCTTCCTTTTGATTTGATCAAAAGGGCTCCTTAGGTTGGCTTTATGATCAAAATAAGGCCTCTAGGTTGTAGTGAGGGAAGTTTAGAGAGTATTTGGGCAGGGTTTGTCTGAACCAAAAAGCTTTGAAGGTGTTATGTAATGAGAAGGGGGAGTGCCCTTTTATAAGAGGGGTGAGGGGAACCTTTGGAAAATCCAAAAATATTATTTTATAATAAATTCATATTCGGTTTCTAATGGATCCAAAGTATATTATTTAAAAGTTAAGATGGGGATAGGTCTAAAACCACTCAATGAATAGAATTTATATAGGTTTGGGTAATTATATTAACCGTATCTTTAAGTATTAACTCTTAGTAAAATATTTTCACTTTTACACTGTCTCTTTGTATTTTTATATTATATGTTTAATAAACTTACTATATACATCCAAGAGACCCCCAACTGGTCCATTAACGATACACATATAATGATATAAGTCTCTTGGCCGAACCTTAGATATTTATGAATTTAATATCAATTAATAATATAATATTTTGTTTAAAAACTCTTTTATGTCAATTTTGACACTATTCAGTAATTGATTTTTGTGAAACTCATAACTGAATGATTACTTCAAAAAAGGTCAATTAAATCAATCCTAATATGTCATATTAACCAATAAAATTAGTGTAATTCAATAAAAGTCTCCAATTATATTTATTCGGGTATTTATAATATCAATTTGTTTAATTTTTCACTATTATGGTAATTACTACATCATCATTGGGTCACAAATAAATTAAATTATTTAATGTCTACAAATTATAAATAAAAAATAATTATTTATGAAATCTTTTATCTTTCTAATGAATATTTATAATCAAATTTATCTTATGTGTAACCCTATATTAAAAATGTTTTAGTAAATAACCATTTATTTTAACTCTTTAAACTCTTCTTTGAATTAAATAGTAATAAATGTCCTAATCTAATACAAGTGGACCTAAATGATAATATTTTATTCCTAAGGTTGTTTTTGGTCGAGATACACTTTTCCAATATAATTAGGACTTGTGTTAGGGTAATATTAATATCATTTTACCCTTAATTACCCAATTTACTTTTAATCGTGGTAAATAAAAGTAAAAAGTTACTATTGAACAGAAATTATTTTCATCTCAATGAACCACATTTTACTCCTTTATATTAACCGTGTCTCTCGGATTTTCAAAATTCCACTCACAGAAGCGGTAATATTATGTTTTATGAAAAATTTAGTTTTTTAACTACCACTTAGTGGTTTCACTATTCATTAAAAAATGAAACTTTTTAGAAAAATACCAAAAATTAGGCCGAAGATATATTTGATATTATGAATTAAAAAATGATGTCTATTTTACCAAATTCAAAACAAATCAGTTTCATTAATTAATTCAAAAATTAATTCCCATCGTCAAAACAAATAGCGTGTTTTTAAGAGATAATAACTATCAAAAGATTGACACTTGTTTATGTTTTGTTTAAATGTGAAATCTCATACAATGACCAAAATTGTATTAAATGGTAAAAATATATTCTAAATATACTTTAAAACCACTCAAATTAATAATTTATCACAATTAATTATTTCGATTAAAAAATTTGTTTTTAATTAAAATTTAGTAATTTTCACTATTCATCAAAATATGAAAGTTATCCGAAAAGTACCAAAATTTCACCATAAGCTAATTTCGATAATACGAATCCAAAAATGAAGTCCATTTTGAAAGATTAAATTTATAAAATTTCAAAAATTGGGTATTACTATTCATAACGGCTTGTTTGATTGGTTGTGGTGTGTTAGAATCTCGAAGTTGCGTACAATGCACGTCATTGCATTATTTAAAGGGAAACGTACAGTGGAAGCTTGGGGTGTTACATTTTATATGGATGGGAAGGTGTTATCATGAAATTTTGTAACAATTGTTGTGGAATTGATGGTATGGTTGGTTTTTTGGATTGGGATTAGTTTTATGGAAATTGATTCATTAATTGGAATTAGTTGCATTGAGGTGGTTTTGGTGGATAATTGTGTGTTGTGTAATGAGTTTATAGATTTCTGGTGAAATGGATTGAAATGGAATATGATGAAAAAATAATAAGAAAATAATGGGAAATGGGATGGAATTTAATAATATAGCTACTATTAATGAACTATTATAAAGGTAAAATCATTAAAAGAATATTATTATTGGATAATGAATGGTTTTTTATTAAATCTGTTTAATTAATGGATTAAGAAATATAATATGGGTAGTAAATGTTAAATATAGAATCATTTTGATAACTAAGTAATATTTTGTTGTTATTGTAGTCGTCTGTATTGAATAGTGGGAGTAGTGGATGTTGTAGATGTGGTATTTTTTAGTAGGGGATTGTGGATATGTGGCGATATTATTGGATGCAAATTTTTTTTCTTAGTATGGATCCTTAGGGTTGTTGTAGTGAATGATTGTATAATAACTATGATATGTATTCTAACTATTTAATATGAAACCAACCCATGTTGAATAACATTACCGAGGTCCAATTATTTTGGATTCATATTTTCTTCCCAAAAATTCAATGTTGGTGAGGGAAGTTATGATGGCATGAGGTTTATATAAATAGCTTGTGATGGCAAGAATGAAGAGGTTTTTTTGTTGTAATAATGATTGGATGATGATGTTGTGTATATTGGGGGACATGCATTTTAGGAGGAGAGAATGTGGTTGACGTTCTTCACGTTCTTAATAGACTATAATAATGAAAATGCGATGTGATTTGGAGATATAGATATATAATATATGGTTATATATACATGATTTTATGGATATAAAGTGGCGAAATGATATGTAGATGTTTGGATATGGTTATGATGATGTGGAAGATATGTGAATTCTACAATTTTTTCTCTTTGGGGTGTAAGAGAGAAAAAATATTGAGGATGTTCTAAAGACCCAAACTCCAATATCCAAGAGTTAGGGGTTATATTATTACATTAGCACTAGATATAAGTGATCAAACCACCCAAGATCGATCAATTTAGTAGTAATGGAAAACTAGATAAATGATTGATTCTCAAAATACATTTGAAATCATAAATAACAATATATTATTTTCATTGAGAACCTTATTATTCACTCTATCATATCCTTTCATATTAATCACTATACACTTCCTAGAATCCTATGGAAATGAATCAAAAGAAAGGGGTAAACTCAAATGATCAATAAAGTAATAAATATAGAAGATTAAATAATAGAATAAATAAATCATTCATAATATGGTAGATAAAAGAAAATGATAAAATATTACATAGAAATAATATCATAAAAAAGGGACTAAATCCATGGATGAAATGGAAATATAAATAATCACATGGATAAGAATACCTAGTTTCATAATGATAGAATTCATAATGTCACACATCATAAACATTCCATCAAGGACTTGTTCTAATACATCATATATAAATAGGTAAGTTGTATTCCAAATAACCAAGCTACATTGTATCATGATACTTATCAATGAATTGCATGTCTATAAAGGGAAATATCTGTCACTTTCAATGTCTATTTCATTCATCATTTTAAAGGGGTGAATAAAAATTAAATTTATAATCAATATAAACATTAATATTGAAAGAAAACAAAAAAAATATTAATATTTTCCACAATAAATAAATATAACATGATCATAATCCATCCAGAGTAAGATCTATGACAATATCAATAGATTATATCCTCATTAAAGCATAATATTCATCAAATGATGTTTTAATATATGAAAATAAATTATAAATATCACTGCATGATTTCTTGAGGAAAATAGTCATTTCATTTGAAAATATCATATATTAAAAAATAAAAATTTCTATAATATTTAGACTTTTTGTTGTAAATAACCATTGAAAATTTCGAAAGAAACTTCAAATCAAAGTGTATTTATGATGATAGGAAAATTTGTTCATGTAGTGTACATTAAAACCAATATTTCTATCAAAAATTTGTTAAAAAGTACCACGTTTATAAGAATTCAATATGATTTCCTTTAAAAAATTTTATATAAAATAAAAAAATGGGTAATAATTTCTTTAATAAATTATCAGGTAATAGGAAAATATTTTTGAAAACATTTTAAAAAAAACATGGAAATTGATATGCAAATATTCCCAGCCAAATTGAAAACCAAATTTGGTTCTTGATTAAAATATTATTTATTTCATATTTGAGTTATAAAGAAAGTAAAATATTGAACTAGTACCTGGAAGCACAAAAAATTACCATATGATATGTACATTTATGTGTTTTATGATAGAAATATCATATATTTCTCCTAATGAAAACATAAACAATGTTGAATAAAGATGATATTGTGAAATAAAACCTTACCACTTTGGTACCATTTGAATCATAACCTACATGAATCAAATTAATTCAAATGAAACTTTAAATACCATTAGTATAAATATATTAATGATATAACATATCAAAGGGTTAGTATATACATCACATGATGGAAATAAGTTGTGCATATTGAATATGCCTCATCAAAGAAAAAGTAAGAAGATAAACCATTACATCAGGTCTGAATTTATTCATAAGTGGTTTTAGTATCATGTATAAATATTTAAATTAAATATATTTCTATACTAGAACCAAATATATATATATATAGATATATAATGTCATATATTTTTCACTTATATCATTTCTTAACCTATCTATTTTAAATTATTTATTAAAATCCTCTTTTTTAGAACGTACCAATTTCATTTTTCCTTCTAGTTTCATTTTGGTAGTTTTTTTCCTTGAATATTGATCATGGATCCAACATCTCTAAATCATTAAGTGTTATATATATTTAATATATATTAAGTATATGCATTTTTATAACTATACTTTAATTTCATATATAAAAAATGAATCGCATCACTTTGTAGAGGTAGTAGTCCACAGGACCGCATGAGAGATATTGTCATTTTTAATGAGTGAGTGGTTAAAAAGGTAAATAATATATTATTTTTATAAACTAATTATTATTTAATAAATATAATATAAGTTAATTTTATTAATATCAAAAACCATCTATGTAAATTTGTAATGAAAAACAATTTACACTTCTACATAGAGATGATAATCTGTATATATGCACAAGCGAATATTTTTCTTTCCATAGCATGGAAAAGAGGTAGAAAAATGGTTTTAACATAATCATAATGAAATATAATTATATTTAGGATATTGGATTAATTATTTCAGGATAGTAAAAAAAATATTGAGATGAATTATAAGACGAAATAAAATTGAATGAGTCAGTAAATATGGATATTTCTTATTTGTTAAACCTCATTTAGATCCTTAATTAAAGACCCTTAGATTGGTATTTTAAGAATAAAAAGTACTATAATTAATATATAGGGATTTTGGGAAGATAATTTGGTAGTTTTTGGATGATCTAGGTTGCTCATTGTGGTGTAAATAATAGGATAAATTTCTATCCTTTTATAAGTAACACACTTAGAATTACATAATAGATTAAATAATATATATATATATATATCATAATCATATTAATTAGAACTAAAAACCCCAAAATTTTAAAATTATATCTGATAGGTTCTACATAAATTTATCGAATAATTTTTTTTCATTTTTTGGATAAATTTTAATCCCTATCTACCAGTTAAACCACTTTAATCCCATTTTAACCATAATCGTGATAATATAACTTTCTACCATGAAGACATCATTATATGTTCAAAAATAAAAGGGGTTTTACATCAAAATATGGATATAATGATACAAAATTTTGAATCCATTTTATTAGATTCTATTTCTATGGGTGTAATCAATTATATTTAATATAAGAATACAAATTTCATGAAAAATAATTTTTAAGAAAATAATCAATTGAAGTATAAAAACCTAATTACCTTAAAATATTAATATATTGGTTTAGATGATTTTTTTTAATTAATAAAAAATGAAGGTTATTAGACTTTTTAATTAGTAGAAAACCATATTACATCATTCAACCATTCTATTAAATTCAAAGACCCAAACATATTTTTAAAGTTGAATAAAATATAACTTATCTTCTCAAAAGTCTAGAATGGGTTCCCAAATTCAATATAATGTTTTAAAATAAACTATTTGTCTCATTAATTAGATATTATTTTTTTTGAAACCACTCATACAGTTGGATGAATGAATCTTTTTGAGAGATCTTAAATCATTACCCCAAGATTTTAACATAGTGTTACGTGATTTAACCTTATTGAGGTAATAAATATTAACCATGCTTACAGTTCATAATAAAAAAATTAATTGTAACATATTACATAATATTAATGATTATGTTTAAAATTATTTAATACATTTAAAAATATTCAATTTTTATAAGTGGAAGAAATTAATTTTAATATAAAATTGTAAAAATTAAGGAAACATTATTTTTGAAAAATGTGTTATTAAACCTAAAAATGAACTTATACCAAAATATTTTATAATTTTTATTACTATAAAATCAATTATATTAAATATAATTAATGGAAACTTATGTTACATTATGATAAAATTCAAAACATATTGTTACTTTTAAATTACTTGATTTAATAAAAATAAATTACTATTTTAAAAAAATCACAATTTTGCACTATTGGGTAGAAAATAAATATTTTTAGAAAAAGACTAAAAATTAACAGTCAGATAATATTTACATAATGATTTTAAAATTTATATAAATATATTAAAATAAATTTTATAAAAATGGAACATGTTAATTATGATGACTGTTCACAAAAGGAGATAAACACCATTTTTTGAAGAAAACATATTTTTGAAGCATAAAATTATGATAATGAAAATTGAGTACTTATTTATTATTAATAAATCCATTATATAATATATTTAAACATATTTTACATAATTGTTTTTACTTATAATCATACTACTAATCTAATAGCTAGGTTATAATTGTTATATTTAAATAATAATATTTTTATTATAGTTCTCTTAAAGCTCGATGTTCCATGTTAAGAAAGCTACTAAGCATATTATTCTTTTGAAAAAAAAATTGTGTTATAAAAGTGGTATATATTACTCTATTTCTATATTTTTTTATATTACTTGATTATAGTTGGATGTGATATATTGTGAGTGATACTTAGAGAGGTTGAGTTAGTTGACCTAGTATAGGTGTGTGTTAGTTCTTCTATTATTTACAAACACATTATTATCCTTTATCCATATTTGAATGAGAGTTATTGGGTAAGATACTATATTATATAATTTCATACTCACCATTGTATATAATTTTTTATAGGTTTTAATGAGGGATTTAGAGAATTAACTGAACATTACTATCTCAGAGTTGGGAGTTGTGGTTGAAGTTACTGATCTCGATGTTTTATTTTGGTATTTTATATTGGATAATTTTACATCTATGACATATTCATGAATTGTGTTTATTTTATGATATTGATCTTATTTTTATTAATTAGTTTATTGGTTGTTTTATATTTATATTATTGGGATTTATGAGGACAATTCCTCCCATTTCTTTGATTTATACCCTCAATTCTAGTCTGCAACTCATTGAATGTTTGAGGCAGGATTTGGGGGTCAATCTCACATACACTAAAATCTTATGAGGGGTTCTTAGTGGAGGTGGTTCATGAAATATTCAAAATGTATAAATGTGAAGGAATAAATACATCATTTGGAATAAAATTTACTTTTAAACCATAGATCCTCATATCATCACTATTGACTACTATATGCCATGATATAGGCAGACCAACATGCTCCACTTAATAAAAATATTTATTAAAAAACTCAACCACCTTTTCAGACATATATTTTTTTATAAATAGATTCCTCTAGTCAATGCATATATTTAAAATATCGATTCCTAATTTTTTATATCATTCAAAATTATACATCTAACATAAATATACAGACCCATATAAACTTATACCTAACCCTAAATGAATCATTGGATGAACCATATTATCATAAAATTATGGTTAAAAATATATCTATATTTTAAAAATTAGTATGATATATTCATTCTTGAATTATTTTAAAAAATATGGATCCAAACCTTTCCTATAAATAGAATAGAATTGTAGATTGTATTTCTTAAGAACATCGGTAAAATATCATGTAGTATAACCTATAGTTATTATATAAAAATACACGATTGTCATTATATTTCATAACTATTAACTACAAATACTTTAATGAAACTAATTTTTTCACATTTCAGGATTAACCGCTAAGTACTTTAATATCATGCAGACATTGAAAAAAATTATATTTTTACCATTAAAAAACATGTAATATTCCAAAGGCAAATATGATCCTTTTTTCCTTTCACAATGGGACCTAAGTCTAAATCTATTACCCTTTATATTAGGTCAAATATTGCATGAAATATATGTATTTACTTTTAATTTATATTTATAAATGTTATAATCAATCATATACATGTTTTTTCTCAACATGCATAAAATAAATGTTACGTTTTACCTTCAAAAATATATAATAAATTACATCAAATAAGATTGAGAATTTATTCTATGAATTTTTTTGATGACCTGATATTCTTATCTTACCAAATTTTACATTAAAAAATTTCACCTTATCATAATATTATTAAAATTAAAATGTTTTTAATGGAAAATTATACTATAAAAACCCATTAAATGTATTTTTTTAATCTTGAATAAGGATGATCCATCTATAAAAATATTCAATAATCCATTTTCATTACCATTATCCCATTCTGAAACAAATGATATGAAGTCCCTTGTTCAAAAATTAGAAAATATTTATTTCCCATGACACTTTATCTAGATAATTTTCTATATAGGAGAAAATAATTTATAGTTAAAACTGTCATATCATTTAAACTAAAGTACTCTTTTTTGTATGCATGAAATACATTGTCACTATCCTAACACAAAAAATTCAAATTATCATTCAATGTTGATAGGTAAAATTCAATATCATGTAATGGTTGATTGGGTCGAAAAATATTTAATCTCAAAATAAAATATTTTTTATTCATATATATCTATTAGGAAATGTTTTAAAATACCAAAATAATTGGTCATGAACTATACTAGCTAATGGATCTCTGATATGGATTAACTCCAACTATATAGGTTATTATTATGATATTTCTAACTTCATATCCGAAATTAATAAAAAAATAAACCCTCTTCCATTGTAGGGAATCAGTATGGTGTTGTAGGTTTCCGTTGGAGATTCATTCATGTTCTTAAAATATCCACCTATATCTGTTATTATAATTTTCAAATAAATTCTTCAAATGAAGAATTATTATAATATACCATATTTACATAAAACGAGATCTAGTGCTTATCCTTGGGGGTGAATCATTGTTTGACCAGTTGTCCTTTTTATATTTTGATGTCCCATATTTAGGAAATTTGGATAAACCATCATATTAATTATTATAAAACATAGATTCATTGGTGCAAGTATGTATTTTATTATACCCCATTCCCATCAATCATAATTTCTTCAATAATAATTGAAATATAAATTGATGTTTCCTTCTAGAAGTATATATTTTAAATGTTTAATCAATTTAGTTGAAATTTTTTCACTCCATAATTTATTTATTTTATGTTAGTCAATATCTACATGGCTGATAACACTATAAATTTAGTAAAGCCATTAAATAGTGGTTTTTAGTATAACAGACAATCGTTCAATGCTTAATTTTGAAATGGTTTCAACTCCTACATCATAAATTAATTAATCAATTCAATCTTATGTATCTACTAAAAATCATCATCTGTTTTAGATATTGAATTCTTTGATATGTTACCATTCTAGATCTACAATGTATAACTATGATTAACAAAATAAAAAATCAGATGGTCATTGATTTCCTTAAACCCTGATTTTCTCATATACAAATAAATCAATAATGGACTGAAACACATATCTCTATTTTGAATATTCCATTTCGAAAATTCCATGAATTTTCCAACCCCTTCATCATATTTTTAACTTGCTATCCATGTATTTATTTAATTATGATCCATTAATCACATAAAAAATAATTCAAATGAAATATATCTTAGAATATTTAAACATTTGAATATATAAATATATAAATTTAAAACATATATATACTTATATATAAACATATATACCTATAAACATATAAATATAAGAATTTAAAAGATATAAACAAATAAACATGAAAATATAAATTTAATCCCAAGATCAATATAAAAAAATTAAAAATAAATATATATAAATATAAAATTTTTAAATATATAAACATAAAAATTAAAATTTAAAAACTATAAAAAAGTATAAATGTATAAACATATAAATATAAATTTAAAACAAATAAATTTAAAAAATATATAAATAAATTAACACATATAGATGTATAATGTCATGAACCGAATCTGGTCACCATCAAAACTGACACTCGACCCAGACCACAACAAGTCCCGAAGGGCGTTCCCGATCCCCACAGGCTGGAACAAGTGCATGGGTATCATAAAATGAAAATTGGTAACGACTTACCTGATTTTATAAACATAAAACAACAAAAGAATCCAATAAAACAAATCAGGATTTTTCAATCCAAACAATATTTAAAAAAATCAGAACTGAATTAAATATTTTAAAACAATTCTTTAAGACTATAACAAAGGTACAAAACCAAACGGAAAAAACCCAAGAACTATCATGGAAAGGGGCACCACCCTCAAGCCATCTCCACAAGACTTCACCACCAAGGACCTGCTAGAAACCTAAACCACATCAACTAAAAAATGTACCCAACCTGCCACAACAAAAATATACAAGTCTAATTAAGCCCAAGAATGTAATTAGGGTGTGATCTAATGCCCAATAGGATAACACCACTAATAGATTCCATGTTATAAACATTTAATGATGAAAATCAGGCTAGTTTTCAATAATTTGAAATGCTAGTTACAATTTCTAAAAGATGCAACATTAAATTAAAATAGTTTTCATGTGGTCTAATTTAAAGAATAAAAACATTTAAAATAAATAAAAAAGCTACTAAATTTTCCAAAAACTCATACCATATGCTGATGATAAGGACAAAATATCTAGTGAGCACAAGCAATGGGAAATAAACCCAAGGCACTAGCTAGTTGTGGGTCCTATGTACCTCGTGTCTCAGTGAGAGTAACAATCACAAATATTTGTTCTCATGCACGAGCCACAGGTAGGGAACATACCCATAACCTAGTGGTCCCTAGTCATCATCATAATAGTTTAGTTATAGTTGTAAGTATCAATCTTGCAAAGTGAAATGGAGTCCAAACCCCGCGGATTCACTAGCATACTAGTACACGTTCACCCACCTAGATACTCGGGTATTCCCTTTGGGCACAAACAAGATCCACAAGTCAATGAATATACTTTTCACATGAATATATCATTTCCATATCATAAATTCACCAAAAATCCCACATGTATACAGTATAGGTCACAAAACTCCACTATTCATTCATTTTGATTTTGAAATCCGACTCACACCAAAATAGCCCACAACACTTTTCACATTTCTTTAACACTTACACAAATCCATTAAACAATTTGATAAAACCATTACAATATATTAAAACACTCATAAAATCATACTCAATTGTTACATAATACTCTTTTTACCATCAAAATCATTTTATCATCAAACATACATGAAACAGCCCTCAAATAAGTTTCTCTCCAACATCACAATTTAATAAAACCTTTCAAAAATTTACAAAACATTATAAAAATGTTTTACATCTTAAAACTTCACTTCACCATTCAAAACCCCTTAATAGGTGAACAGAAATACCAAAGAGTACATATTCACCCTTTTTCCACTTTGTTTAACCAACTAAAACACATACAATTTTCATAAAAACCCCAAGTGGTGTAAATATGTCTTGCACACAAAACCCATTTCAAAACCCCAATTTAAGACCAAAAACCATACCAATTCCTATCCAAAACCGATTTATAAGCCCTAGAGACATTTATAAAAACAATTTCATGTTTTATAAAACCACTTTCATGTTTTATAAAACCACTTTCATGTTTTATAAAATAACGTTGAATAATAATACAAAAGATCCAAATGAAAACACACATTTTCATAAAATGCTCTCAAGAAGTATAACAATGTTTTACACATAAAACCTATTTAAAACCCTCTTTTTAGGCCCAAATGACTCTAATAAATTACAAAACCAGAATTAGAATGCAAAAAAAGATTTAGTAAACCAATTCCATATGTTATAATATACACCCAAATAATACCCCATGAGTAACTCATGAAAACACCCAATTTTAAGATAAAATGAAACTATAAAATAAAACACTTAACCAAATCAATCTTAAACAGGTTTTTCGTCACTCCCAATATACGAGGAATATGAAAAATTATTAAATACAGCATGCTAACTCATCAATAATTATTTACACACAGAACCACCTACCGAAAGTGTCGAATCCCTCAAAACTTGGTGCGAAACATCAACCACAACACCACCACAACACAAGGAAGATAAATCCAGCCCTAGACCATAATATTTATCCAAAGAGACACCAAATCAAACCATAGGTTCTAAACATAACTTTTGTAAATTTTAGATCATAATGAAAGAGGGAGGAAACCCAAAAGAGAAGGAAGAAATTGAAGAGAGAAACACTTACTCAAAACAATCTTGAATAAAACGATGCAAAATCCAATAGTATCTGAATTTAAAAACACCCAACCATTAAAGGTTGGTTATAACAAGGATTAGGAGATCATGTAGAAACTGGAATGGGAAAAGAGTAAAAATATAAGGAGTTATGAAAGAATCAATTTACCTCTCCAAATCTGGGTGATTTATGAAATAAAGAGAGGTTTCGACCAATTTTGTGATTCTATTGAGCTCCAAATTGTGAGAGGGGAGAATGGGGGAGTGCCTTAGGTAAGTGGTCTCAGGTGAGTGTTTGAATCACAAAAAATACATAAATATTGAAGGAGATGATAAATAATTAAAATTTATTTTTAATGTAGAAAGTGGGCTTTCGGGAAGGCCCAATCCCTTAAATACAAACTCATATCCACCATGATTATGGATTCATAAATATTCCAAATTAATATGGTGGTGTTAATAGGTAAGAGGATGAAAATTAGGAATTATAATTGATAAAAATCTTGAAAAATAAAGGAGTTATAAAGGAATCAAAATTTATTTTTAAATCCGGAATTGGGCTCACGGTTTGGCCCAATTCATGAAAACTCGCCCATTCCTCCATAAATTCATGGGAAACCCCCCAAAAAAGAATGAATGGAAATTAAATGGATTTTAAATTTAAAATAAGTAATTTATGTGACAATTCTCCCCACCATGAAAACTTTCTACCTCAGAAAGTCACATCAAGGACAAAGCGACAACCAAACCCAACTGAGAAACAAAGAGGTACTCTCTTGCCAGGTTTCACCCCCAAAGGCCAAAACACCTCCAGTGATAAATTAATGAATTATTACTCTAACAACCAAAACATACACCACTTTCCCTAAATGATCAATCACATTCATACTTTATCCCAAAATAAAACTCCTTAAACACTGTCCAAACAAGACTCAATCAATTCACCCAAACGAATAACAACATCGGACAAGGTTACACTTACCGTTCTATAACTAAACCATTGGGCACTCTCCAATCTCACTGTTTACCCAAGAAAGATGTAGGTATCTTGATAGCTTCGACAAGTCTACCTACCGCCAATCCAAGACCATGGATAATTCTATGTTACTAGTACGGGGGGAAAAAATAGGCTCCCCACCATTAGAGACAACCTATATTTTTTTCCAAGATAGAATCAGAACACTAATAGGGGGAGGCTTGAATGGACTCCTCAGTACATAGGGTATACTTCCATTAAGAAATTTAAAAAATTACTTACATAAGACTCATGGTGGGTCTCCCCACTATAAGAACCATCCATCTTAAATGACCAGGATGGGCCGGTACAGAAAGACCCCAAAATTTAATGAGTAGGGACAACCACACGGTTAGTTTGTACGGTTAGGGAAACCATGCACTAACAGTGGGGATCCTTCTATCTACATGGTTTTCTGGGGCATGGTCACTACTAACCAAGAAAAAACCATGTGCTCAACCTATCTATCCAAAAATCAAACCTTTCTCCACAGACTCAATGGAAACCAAAGGGGGAGGAAATAACATTGGGCAATGACATGGGTACAAGGCCCTCCACCTATTTCCACTATAAAAGAACAACAGAAGAAAGATTATTACACCATTGGTTTAAACTATTCCTATCTTACATATTGAGGATAGAAAATTGTAAAATGGTTTAAACGAACCTATGATTTCCCCTGACTACGAGCCAGCTTCTCTCCGAGACCTATGGCTGAAGCTTAAATGATTGAAGCATCTTCGGCCTCGCAGTTAAGATTTGGAAACCCCCTGAACGAGAATTCTTCATTCGGTGCAACCAAAAACTACACCTCAATCCTTGATAAGTTTTCCAAGACATAACACATTCCAAAATCACTTTAACCTAACCCGATATTTCACTGAAACAAGGGATTAGAAGATGCACACACATCACACCTTGTTTATTTGGGTGAGAAACAATAGAAGTGAAGAACACCTATACTCACCTTCCTCTAAATTGGAATATTTTTATGTTTTTTCAAGGGAGAAATTCTCCCAACATAACAAAGACTCTCAGATGATTGCCCAACTTTCACCTTTTCTGGCAATCAAGCACATGACATCATAAGGAATCACCAAACATGACCATTGCGACTGATATAAAAAATTCATGGAGAGGGACCTTATACAACATCCCCAAACAACACACAATTCTAGAAGTGGCCACAATATCCTATCATTACCATATTTCCCACACTGGTGGTCTAACATGAACTCATACTTCTAAGAAACTGTGAAGAACCTAGAGACCCTCTTAGACAACATCGAGACACTCATCCCCACTAACAACCCTTGACCACTTCAAGGTTCGATGAATTAGAATACTTAAGAAACTAAGGTCTCTTTTAACCTTCCATGATCACTCTCTCGCTACAAGAGGATCTAAAAAACAAAGAAAGGAATGGGTGTAGACTCAATCAATAAATATCAATAAAAGATTATTTATATTGATCAACTGGAGGATTTTCCAATGGAGAAACAATCCAAGATGCACTTCAGTTATGCATTGACCCTTAATGAGGCTGTACCTTATCCAATGAGAGAACCCAAGGACCCAACCAAGCTATTACATTGGTCAAAACAAGACATAAACCAGATCTAAACAGATGAAGGGAACCACCATAAAGGTATCCCGAAACATATCTCAGAGGAGACTACTAACCGGTCCTTCTACCCAACTTACCAACCAAACATAAACCCAAAACACGGTTCATACAGGAGTGGTTATAGGACTCAAAACATCCCACAACATCATCATTTTTCAAAAAAACATAATATAATCCATCCCAAACAATTCATCAAGACATTAAGTTTTTCTTTAAAAACATTTCTTGAAAACAAATGGTCCAGCGGTTAGTGTATCCCCCAATGGTACCCCATGGGCCTTACACAGGCATGTTTTTATGCCACATCGAGAACCCTCCTCATATCCATCCCAACACTCAACCAGTAGTTCCATAAACCATTCATCATCCCATATAACCCCATTGATGTGGTTGCACCCGGAAATACCAAAGGTTAAAACAAAAAATTATTTCCAGTTTTCAAAACCAAATTAGTCAACCAACACATCCTTTTTCTAGAAACTACAAACCACAAGATCAAAATCACAATTCACATCTTGAATAACTATTCAGAAAGACACAAACATTTAGAAAATAACTCACTTTCAAGATATTCACATCAATTTCAAAACATCTCATCCCATTAAAACGCCCCTTTATTGTTTAGAAAACTCTACTGAAAGCACTTTTCAAAACCAACTTCAATATAGTTTCTGATTTCAAAACAGGTTTAAGTACACTATTTTCCATTTCAAAACAATTATGAAAATTCAGTTCCTCTATTTCATAAATAAAATAATTCCCTCTTTATTTGAAAATCATTTCACGAAAAATTTACACTTCTTAAAACCAAAGTGCCTTGTTTTCGAAACTAAAGCACAAAACAATGCGAGAGTAAACTAGTTTCAGTGGGTGACTTGGACAAATGGTTGGAGGACATATTCTAATCACTTCACTATCACAGAGAGTGTTCTAGGGAATATCCTTGGCTCCACATGGATTTCTAGGTCTTGCGAGCTAACTAAGATCATTAACCCAACTCTCTTTTCATTTCCCCTAATCAACATCGAATCGTGAAAACCAAAGGACTTAGATAAATATCGACTTATCCTGGAAACATGAATCACATCATGAGGTTTGGTGATTAGGCACACTACCAAAAAATGGAATTCCAAGTCCCAACAATCATAACTCTAGAATATCCTGACTCTTCCCAAAATAACATGACCCAAAGAGTTAACCTGAACCTCCTTTGATACCATTTTGTCACAAACCGAATCTGTTCGCCATCAAAACCGGCACTCGACCCGGCCTGAAACAAGGAACAAAGGGTTTTCCCGATACCCACAGCCTTGAACAAGGTTCTGGGTATCATAAAATGAAAAGTTGGAATGATTTACTTGAGTTTATATACATAAAACAAAAAAATAATCCAATAAAACAAATCTGGATTTTTTAATCCAAACAATATTTTAAAAAATCAGAACTGAATTACAAATTTTAAAACAAATCAATAAGACTATAACAAAGGTACAAAACCAAAAGGGAATATCCCAAGAACCCTCATGGCAAGGGTCACCACCCTCAAGCCATCTCTACAAGACTTCACCACCAAGGACCTGCTAGAAACCCGAACCACTGGAACTAAAAACTGTACCCAACCTACGAAAACAAAAATAAACAAGTCTACATACACCCAAGGGTGTTTGTAGGGTGTGAGCCAAATCCCAATAGGATACCACCACTAATATATTCCATGTGGTAAACATTTAATGATGAAAAGCATGCAAGTTTTCAATAACATGAAATGCTAGTTACAATTTCAAAAAGATGAAAAATTAAATAAAAATAGTTTTCAGGTGGGATAATTTAAAGAATAAATAATTTTAAAATAAATACCAAATCTAATGATTTTATCTGCCACTCATACCATATTCCAATGGTAAGAACAAAATATCTAGTGAGCACAAGTAATAGGAAATAACCCCTAGGCACTAGCTAGTTGTGGGTCCCAGGTACCTCGTATCTCGGTGAGAGTAACCATCACAAATATCTGTTATCTTGCACAATACACTAGTAGGGAACATACCCATAACCTAGTGGTCCCAAATCATCATATTAATAGTTTAGTTATAGTTCTAAGTGTCAATCATGCTAAGTGAAACTGAGGCCAAACCCCACCGATTCACTAGCATACTAGTACACGTCCACCCACCTAGATACCCGGGTATTCCCTTTGTTCTAAAACAAGTTCAAAAAGTCAATGAATATACTTTTCACATGAAAATATCATTTCTATATCATAAATTCACCAAACATCCCACATGTATACAACACAAGTCACAAAAGTCTACTTTTCATTCAAATTGATTTTGAAATCTGACTCACACCAAAATATCCCACAACACTTTTCACATTTCATTAACACTTCCACAAATCAATTAAACAATTTTATAAAACCATTCCAATATATTAAAACTCTCATAAAATCCCAATAACTTGTTACATAATACCCTTTTTATCTTTAAAATCATTCTATCATCAAACTTACAGGAAACAACCCACAAACAAGTTTCGCTCCAACATCACAATTTCATTAAACATTTCGGAAATTTACAAAATATTATAAAAATTTTTGACATCTTAAAAAATAACTTCACCTTTAAAAACCCCTAAATAGGTGAACAGAAATAACAAACCATACATATTCACCCTTTTCCCACTTTGTTTAACCAACTAAAACATTTAAAATTTTCATATTAGAACCCAAGTGTTGTAAATATGTATTCCACACAAAACCCATTTCAAAACACCCATTTAAGACCAAAAACCACACCAATTCCGATAAAAAACATAATTTTGAGCCCTAGATACATTTATAAAACCACTTTCATGTTTTATTAAATCAACTTGAATAATACCACAAAAGATCCAAATGAAAACACACATTTTTATAAAATGCTCTCAAGAAGTATAACAATGTTTTACACATAAAACCTATTAAAACCCCTCTTTTTAGGCCCAAATGACACTAATACATTACCAAACCCAAATTTATAGGCCAAACAAGATTTAATGAACCAATTCCATATGTTATAAAATACACCCAAATAATACCCCACGAGTAACACATGAAAACACCCAATTTCAAGTTAAAATGAAACAATAAAATAAAACACTTAACCAAATCAATCATAAAAAGTTTTTTCACCACACCCAACATATTAAGAATATGAAAAATCAGTAAATACAGAATTTTAACTCTTCAATAATTTTTTACACATGCAACCACCTACCGAAAGTGTCGAATCCCTCAAAACATTGTGTGAAACATCAACTGCACCACCACTGCATCACAAGGAAGATAAAACCAGACCTAAACCACAATATTTACCCAATAAGACACCAAATAAAACCATAGGTTCAAACCCTAACTTCTGTACATTTTATACCATCATGAAAGAGGGAGTAAACCCCAAGGAGAAGGAAGAAATTAAGGAGAGATACACTTACTCAAAACAATCTTGAATAAAAAGACCCAAAATCCACCAGTATCTGAATTTTAATTCATCCAACCATTCAAGGGAGGTTAGAAAAAAGTTTAGAAGATTATGTAGGAACTATAATGGGAAAAAAGTGTAAAAATAGAAGGAGTTATGAAAGGATCAATTTACCTGTCCAAATTTGGGTGATTTTTGAAATCCAGTGAAGTTTCGACCAATTTTACAATTCTATTAAGCTCCCAATTGTTAGAGGATAGAATGAGGGAGCACCTTATGTAATTGGGCTTGGGTGAGAGTCGGAATCACCGAAAAAAAAATTAAATATTAAAATAGATAATAATTAATTAAAATTTATTTTTAATGCAGAAAATGGGCTTTCAGGCAGGCCCAATGCCTTAAATAAAAACCCATATCCATCATGATTATGTATTCTTAAACGGTCCAAATTCATATGGTGGTGTTAATAGGTCAGGGGATGACAATTAGGAATTGGAATGGATAACAAATGTTGAAAAATTAATGAGTAATAAAGGAATAAAAATTTATTTTTAAATCTGGAATTGGGCTCATGGTTTGGCCCAATTCATAAAAAATCACCCATTCCTACATAAAATCTTGGGAATCCCACGAAACAAAGAATGAATTGAAATTAAATGGAATTTAAATTTAAAATAATTCATGTATGTGACATATAAACCTTTAAATTCAAAACATATAAAGATAAAAATTTAATATATATAAATTGAACTATAACAAATCTAAATTTAAAATATTTTTGCGCATATAAATTTAAATCATTTACAAATTTAAACATATTTATTTAAAACATATAAACATGTAAATATATATATCCAAACATATTATCATGTAAACCCATAAGGAAATAATATATTTTTTATATAAAATCAAAACCATTACACCCAAATTAAAATATAACAATGAATAATTTATTTTTTATAATAACTAAAGTCAATTGATGTAATAATGAATTTTAATATAAAATATAACAGAAGATCTAAATAAAAAGTGAAATAATAAAACAACATTTAATATAAATTTTTAAATTCATAAAGTTATAAAATTATCATATATATCAATGAATTCAAAAAAAATTATAAGTATTATTTAGAGAATGTCACCTAAATATCAAAAATCCAGCTTTGTAATAAAAAATGATGAATAAATATATATTACACAATAAATAATACAATAGTTTGTTCAACCACATAATATTATTAAACAAAATCATATTTTAAAATATAAAAAATTTCTAAAAATGAAAGAATTTTGAACTGACAAAAAAATAAGGGTGGTAGACCCATGAATGGTAAACTAATGGACGACTATGATGAAAGGAAAATGAGTGTGGAAAAGATGATTGAGGGAAGTGAAAGGTGGAAAATGAGGTAGATTCAGGGGTGGTAGTAAAAAATTAGAGGTTTCAAAGGATTAAAACATCTATGATTATAGGACATTAGTGTTTCTATGTAACTATCATTTTTGTAATCAAGAAAGTGGTCATGGCCATGTGTGGTTTAATTGTTTTTAGGGGTTTAATGTATATTTTTATAAAAAATGATCTTATAGTCATGTACTAATGTTATTTTAAATTTATTTATCTAATACTTGATGTTAATATTCAATTTAGCGTTAATTATCAGATAACCCATGTTAAATTTCCCATCATTTGTAATATGTATTCTATAAATGTAATTTAATCCACCTCTTGAATTTTATTAAATCTTACCATGTTTTCATTTTTTTTCTTTGTTTCCATAATATTTTATCAATCCGAGATCATAATCATAAATCATTTTTCTAGGTTCCACAATTTTTTATTAAGATTAATATTTGGGTATCAAAAATATCTAACTTGAAAATCAAAATAATATTACACCAAGAATCATAAAAAAAGTTAAAAAATATAAATTTGATAAAAAAATACTTTCCATAATCTATTGAATAAAAAAATTATCTATGTTCACATATCCCTGACAATAATACCAAAAACTTTTACCACTCATGAGGCCTTATTAATTCGTTGTAGATTTATAGTTTACTCATTTAAATTACTAGCTATAAAAACATAGTATGTGTTTGTTCCAAGGTCAAACCCATAGAAGCAATTGATCCCTAAAGTTTTTCTTTTATTTAAAAATTAAGACATTATATATAAATTAATAATATTAAAAGTAATTGATTTAACCCAAATGAAAAAATAATACCGAGGATTTATAATTCCATGATCATAAAATAGTTGTGCTTATAATATATTCAATTAATAATTTCATCATTTATGGAATTGAATCTAAAAAAATCTTTAATCATATTGCTTTACTTAAATTATTAAACTCGTATTTTCTTATGTTCAATTACATCGATTCATTAAAAAAGGATATATAAAATCTTGCTTAAATATTGTATACTCAAACATATTAAGTGATCAAGAATAAATTCAAGCATTTTGTTAATACATTAAATGATAGTTCATCAATAAGTATAAAATGATCATATTTATTAAAATATAAAATATATAGAAAAATTAATGAATCCAATAACCCAACAAAACTATCATTTAAAATAATAAACTACACTATTTGATCACACTTTGTTTCAAATATCTATTAAATTTCGATTACTCTTCCATGATGTAATGCACTGACTAAAATCCTTGAGCAATATCTTTGTCATAGTTCCACATGAAAATTTTCACACCTCCTCTTATGAAATAAATTTTCATCTAGTAGTGAGGTCCTTTATGAACATGATTTTGATACTATTCCATTATACCATAATCATTAAAAAAATAACCATGTATATACAAACTTAAAATTTTAGAGTATGAATAATAAAATATATTAATGCTAAAATGAATGAATTTGTAGTCATAAATACCAATTGATTGACCAATAGGTCAGTCACATATACAAAATATATATATAAAATAAATACACTAGGAGACTCAACTACCAACCTCAGTTCTAAGCTCAATACCTTCTCTAATCCTTATCAAATCATACAGACACCCTATGACCAAAAAGTCAGACATAAGGTTTTCATACACAAAAAGGTTCTCTATTAGGGTGAAAAAATATATCATAGTAGGGTCTCACAATGTACCCTAATATATAATATCTTATACATGTGTAAATTTATGTAAAATAAATAACAAAAAACAAATACACATAAGAATGCACATTAGATCATTGTGTGGTAACTTGGACACCATGACACTTGACCATACTGGGTATAATCACCTCTAGTAACCCATGTGTTCCATAGTATCATTTTAAAAGGGATTCATATGGCATCCCAAACCAATTTTAGGGTGGTCATAGTCACAAAAAAGTGCAATATGGTGTCCTAAATATCCACTATTATGACCATGGGTGTCAACTTTTATATGGTTCCTTGGACTCTATATGAATTAGACCATAGTTTTCAAAGTAAAATATGTCATCCCATATACTCATTCAGTCATACAATTGATTCTAAAATTACTTATTTAATCTCAACTACTTTTTCAGTATGACCGTTGGTGGGAAAGGTCTTATGGAATCTTGGACACACTAAATGTATAACCATAGATGTTAAATTTCATATGGTATCTCAGAATCATTATCAATACAACGAGAGATAATAAAATTCCAAATGTAATCTTAGTATCTCTTTTAGTCTGACCATAGGTGGAAAATATCATATGAAATCTATGATTCTCTACTATTTTGACTATAGATGATAAGATCCATATGTAATCTCAGGACCTCTGCTTTTCCAACCCTATGTGTAAACTATAACTCATATAGGGAGATGATCATGTGAGTGTGGAAAATCAATACCTCACTTCCCCAGGAAACAAATCCCCACAACCTTGATAGCTACATAAAAATAGTTTTTTGAATATTAAAATGTAGAAATCATTTCCCCAAACATAACTATCATCTTGAATCCCACACAACTTGTTCATTATGTATCAAAGCTCACAACCTAGGCACTTGTCACATGCTACTCATATCATAACTCAATACATGTATTATCTTCTATATATCCTTATAGATTGATATTCCTATTCCAAATACTATCATACAATGTGTGAAACACATAATCATTTAGTGTTCACATCTTCCTTCTAAATGAATTCATTGGGTTCATATGACCCTTCTTGGTCTCCACTCATTAGAACCAACCCATGCCAAACACCCCCATAGTTATTTCAATGCATATAGTCCCTACCTGAATATAGCCCCAATAGGACATTCTAAATTGTATTTTAATTCTCACATCATTTCCTAGTACCAATCCCAAAGAGAAATTCCATGATCATTCCCTAAAGTCCACCTAGAAACTTATTGTCTAGATGTTAGGGAAATTCCTATTACACATAAATAGGTGTCTTATCATATCTTTTTTGGGAGAGATATTAATCCCATCAATTAGAGGAAAGCCTCTCCAACACACCATATATTGATCTGGAGGGATTATCCTACTCATATATCTCACTTAGGCTCTAAACCACCTTTAACAGGGTACTCCGAGTCATGCAAGATCCATACGATCCTCTCACCTTTCAAAACTATACTTAATCCTATCATATCTATGATAGTAGACCTAAGAGGTCTAACATAGGATACCCAAAAATCATCCTAGACTTGAGTATTACCCTAGGACACTCATAAACCCAATTGGAATCTTCTCCTCCTTAGACATGTAGTCACTAGGAAAATCGAAAATACCCAACATAAAAAAGGGGAACATTCTATGAATCTTGGAGGCTCACTACCACCCAATTTATTTATCTAGATCACCCTCAGTTACTATCCATTTTACCCTAACACATATTCTCATAAAGGAATTCACACACATGACTCAATGAGTATATGTTCTAGTATTATAGGGACAACATACCTCAAACATGGAATTACCCCCTTTCCATGATCTTCTTATACATAGCTAAGCTAGTTCCATGTGATGACAACGACTGAGCCCCTATCTCAGAACCACAATTCCCAATTATAAAATATGACTATTTAAACAAAGAAATCCAACCTGGCATGAAAAACTAAAATTCATCAAGTTAACTATGATGGTTCAAACCTAGAGAAAATTAATACCAACATACTATGGCATGCCCTTGTGACACCTATGAACAAAAACCCCATCATAATGGGATGATTGCAACATGATATGGTGGAATTTACATAAAATAATTTCATGAAGATAAAAAAAATATGAATCTATATAAGATGAAAAAAATAATTCATTAAATGATATGTAAAATCGGATTCAATCACTATAGATCAAGGAGGATAAAATAGAGAAGAGGAAGGGGAGAGGGTTTCAGCCTCACCCTATTCAAACATCCTGAAAATGAAGAAATACAAAGTGGGGATTCAATATAATTGACTAGAAGACTATCCTACCCATGGTTTTCCAAAACTAAAAAAGTTACCATCATGGAGTGACACCTATGATTCATAGTGCATTGTATCTACCAAACACCCTCTATAGTGTGTCCCTTTTGGTCACATCATATGAAAAAATTCCCCATAAAAAACAAAAATCTATACTTCAAAGCATTGGTTCATTTTATAGTGTTGCATTGTCCCTTCATGGTGCAACCAATCAACCAAAGTATCCCAATTATATTACCTCTTAGGGACCCTCTAAAACATAGCCTATTCACTATGGTGTGAGCCTTCCCCTAAAAACCCTCAAGACATAGAACTCAACATATTGAAATCCAATACATCAAACATGATTTAAAAATTTATAGAACCCTGACTTATTGAGTGGCAATTATTTATCACCCTTTGTATCATATTAACATTTAAATATTGAGGAATTTACCAAATCCAATAACCCTTACTAATTAGTATGGTAAATCTTATGTATCATCCAGATCATCCCTTATGTAAGAACATTTAAAAAACATGGACCATTATATAACATATATATCAACCCTTACACAAGAAATTAACCAATTTTACAAACCCTTATGTATCATAGAGTAACCCATAAATATCATAGGGTTATACTTTTATATTAACTACTTTTAAATTTTTATGACACTCATGTATCAAATCACCCATAATATATCATAACGGATCCCTTATGCATTATAATGTATACTTTATATATTTCCTTTATCATAGGAAGCCCTAACATATTTCATTTTTCACCATGTAACCTTTATGTAATTCCTTTTTCGTGGGGTAAACTGTAAACTTTTTCTTTACCTCAAGATATAGCTACATATCAAAACCCTCACATATCACACACCATAATCTCTAATACTATTTATATCATGACCAACCACCAGTATTATAGATTCATAGAAAGGACACATTGTCCTTCCTCTAATATACACTCAAGCACTCGAGCCAACTCTTGGGCCTCTTATCACTTCTAAAAACACCTCCCAATTTTTTTACGATTATAGGAACTCCAATATGAATCCTAATTCTAAAACATCCCACCCTCGGGGTCCAAAAATTCAAATTTAATCTAAAAAATATTCCATATTTTCATGATTCATCATAAAATCCCCCCCATAATGCTTCTCGTCCATAAGAATCACCTAGGAATGTCTCCCTAATTCCATTAAATGAATTGGAATCTTACACTACTCCTCATTCCCAATTATAAACTAAATTTGGAACAATCCGATTACCCACGAAAAAAACCATAATACACTATCCTTTCCCCAAAATACCTCTTTTGAAATGGGAAAAACATTATTCACACATATATAAATTATCATAATGCGATATCCGCATCAATGCATTTAATACAACACAAAAACACTCAACGGCCCTCCTCTGGTCAACTTTTCTTGAAAAGGACCAGCCTCAGTCATCGACACATAATCACATCACCTGATCATGATTCTTTAATTATCAAAGGCATCGTAGAATTTTCCAAACACCCACCCTGAATTCTAAACCCAACTGATATGAGATACTACCATGGTCCTCAAATAAAATATATATAAAACCATGAATGTAGTGCAGTGGGACTGATCAGGTTCATTCTCAAGTATTCATGGGTTATATCTTCACAATCTTCATGAATTATGAAAATATTTTTTTTATTTTATTACATTTCAAAGTAGGGCACCAATAAATATGGTGTTTTTTTGGTTTTTGATTTTTGGGAATTTAAAAAAATGAATACAATAAACACAAAATGTCAGGGTGAATGGGAATGGTATTGGGCTTGATAATAGGGTATTCTTCATTATAAAAATTACTCTCACCCATCAATTAGATCATAAAAAACCATTAATTTCTTCTATCTAACTAAATTTTTAGATTGGTCACATGGGAAACATCCCTATAAATTTCTAGATGTCTTCCTCTATAGCTTCAGATGATGAAAATGACCCAATCGTAGATAATACACCACCATTCACATATCTCCAAAAATATGTTGTTCACACACTTATATATATAAGTCCACTAGTATGATGAATATATCAAGATATGTTAGGGGGAGATACTTTAATATATTAAATAATATTATAGAAAATAGGAAGATCATATCATAATCTATCTATTTTTCCAATTCACTACCACATTTAAGGATGTAAATTATAAATTTATTAATTGAATTTAATAATTCTCAACGTCCATGTGATCTCTCATAGGGAAAAAGCCTCAAGTTAGTTGTCGTAATCAAGTAAGTGAGAGATCACAATCAAAAGACAAAGGTAGATATCACAAAACACAATGAGAATTTAAGAAGATGATATAATTTCTATAAATAGATCATGGAAAAAATATATAATTTAGGGAAGTATTCCTATGAAGGGGATATATTTTTATTACTCACCCTTATCCTCTTTTTATAACCAAGCTTATCCCCTGTTGATAACATATTTGAAAAAAAATCAGTTTTGATTAAGATAATTCCCCTATAATTGATCTTCATATACATTATAAAATAATCTTAGAGGAATAGATTCAATAAATCTTGGATTTAAAGGAAGGTGATATCTAGAAGTAAATTTTTTCCAGATTCTCATGAGGAATATGGTGTAAGTTATCGATGGTTTGGGATGGTTTTTTCTAGGGATTATGTGGGCTAAACCTATTTTAGGTTTGATTCTATACTTGGGTCATATATATTAATATGTGTCCTAGAAATGTGTTTGGAAGAGGTGTAGGGAGTATTTCAATTGTCATTTAGGAAAAAAACATATGGGATGTTTCTCTTAGAAGTAAAATGACATGTTTTAGGAATCCTAAAATTCCAACACACTCTGGTTTTTCTTGAGCATGTAAAATCTATATGAACATACATTAATTTTTGAATCTCAACAATGGTATGTGAAGATGATATGATATAGATACAATGTGTGGGATCTGTATCAAAGATACACTCTAATTGAATCACTTTGAATGATTAGAGAGGCGTGGCTTCAAGTATGGAATATATTGGGAATACATTGATCAGATGTGACTATATCAACTGTGTTGGTGATCATGGAGGAAAATTATGTGCATGTGGTGACTACATGGAAAATGTTGCCGGGTTGGGTTTGGTGTGAAAGATATCATGTGGGCCACCTTAGGTGAGGGTTTTGGTCAAAATACCATGCTTATAGACTAGTTAATAGTGAGTTTACAAGAAACAACTAGATTTATTACTAGTTTGGGTATTTTATCAATCACCTTGTGTGATACATCGTTTTAAATTGAAACCAATGAATTGGGATGAATATGAGTCCTCCTATAATTTTATTCATTCATATAAATGGAACACACGATAGACAAAAAACACAAGTTTTTTATCATTTCAAAAAATATTCAGTTCATTGGTGACATTTGGATTCAACCATTAGAAATATGAAAATAAATCACTTATATTTAGTCTAATTTTCACTAAGGATCTTCAATATAATAACTAGTTCTTCTTATATATTAGTTGACCTTTTCATAGGAATTTATCAATTCCAATTTTCCTTACTACCTGCTTCAACAGATCTTGTTTGGGAGAGAAATTTTGTAATTGTTCAAGCTTCTATGAGGAGTATTACAGTGCATGGAGGATTGGTTAGTTATGGAGGTGTGATAGTGAGGATTGTCGAGGATAGATGCAATTTGGGTAAAATAGGGGACACGTTGTAATTTTTATGATTGTACACATGATCACTTGACTTGTGGTGGATAACATAGAGAGGTTACATAGTCTATTGATGAGTGTGGTATGGTCACTTGTGTTTCCCTCTCTTGGTAGCTAGATCAGACAAGAAAAAGAGGTATGGTTTCTTAGGATGATGGAATGTGGTTGATGAAATGACATGGTGTGGTTAATTTAATGACCATGTGGCATGCACTATGTATGTAATTATAGGTTTAGGATTTTGCATGTGGTATCTTGAGTAACCATGAGGCCTATGTTTGTGGTCACTTGTCCTTATGTGGGAGAATGTGTTGCATTTTGGTCACATAAAAAAATTTATTATGGTATGTCACAAGGTCCTTTCAAATGTTCGATGATGAAATTCATCTTGGGTTGTTTGGTCACATGATCAACCATGATTTTGAGGAAATAAACCTTCATTGATCATTCTTTTTGACATGTGGTGGGATGGGTATCCTATATGTGTTATTTTGTGTTGTTAAAAATTATCACACAATCCAAAAGAATTAAAATAATTTTATAAAAAAATTTATGATGTGATTAATTTTAATATTAAATTTTATAATAAATTAGTCTTTGATTTTCTAGATTAATATTCTATATGATTGTTCAATTTTTTTCGAAAATGATTTTACAATTTCATTAAAAATTACTATAATAAAATGTGAAATTAAATTCCATGTATCAAAAAAAGTAAAAGGATGTTTTCAATCTAAAATTCAAGGAAAAATGTGTATTTAGAATTGAAACCCAAATGGCCTTAAAAAATATTTTTTTTCAAAAGATTAATAAAAATAAGAGATTGATCTCAATGAATTATACTATTTTGTTTTAAAAAAGGGACATTATATCACTCCTTGGTACTTGGAATATTAAACTGTGGGGAAAAAATTCAATGAATTTTAAAACATGAGAATAATTGAATCCATGAATTCCATTTCAATATATTTTTATTCAATAATTCTATGAATATTTTCACATTTATCAAGATTTATCCAAGTATTTACATATTCTCACAACTCAAAATAATTTTACAATTTAATTTTTATTATAAAATTCTATAAATGAACTAGAAAAGACTTAATCAAAAATAATTTCAAACCAAATTAAGGATTATGGTACTACTTTAGTTCATTACACTAAAAATTTCACCATGATTTATATATGAATTTATTTTCAAATACATAAAATATTCTTATCAATAATAAATGCAACCTTTAATATCCATTCAGAAACATTGTGTGACATACATCACATGTATTTAAATGATTCTCTTCACTTAAGAGAATGTACTAATTTAGAGGATTACTAATTGTTGTAAAGTATAAATTTAACAAATATTTTTAAATGTTTTCACCTATCTACATTGTGAAACATGAAAATATAATAAATCACGAGGGATTAAAAAGGTTTTAGTGTGGCTTGAGGTTGGTGGGAAAGTTTCTAAAACATTCACTTGTGGTAAGGAAAGAAATTTTAATTTATAAATATATTGAATTATTTTAAAGTAAATAAATATATTATCCCTCACTCAATCCCCCCAAAATATGTTACACTTACAATACCCTGTTTTGTTTCTTTTCCATTAGGCCATGCATCATGAATGTAAATCAAATGAATGTATCATTCTTATTCTCAACATTTTTTTATTTTTTATAAAATGTAAAAATTTTCAAGGATAAGTATCAGTTATGTGATATAGATGGTGATCATGATATTTTCTTTTTTATGGTCATAAATCAAAAAAAAATATTGATAATAAATTTAAAAATTTATTCCCCCTTCTTAACATTATGTAAATATTTTTTAGGATAATAGGAACATGAAAATGGAATGTACTAATAGTTTACCATTCCCATTTCCCTATATCAAATTCATGAAATTGATTTCACATTATCTCATCATACACTTTATATGTAATTCTTCCATCTATAAAAAACATGGAATCCCCATTTTCATATATACTTGGGAAAGAATTAATTATGCTATTTTTTTAGTGAGGGAAAGTAAGGGATAATTAGGCTTTAAATCTATCTTCAATATATATTTCCATTCATGTATTTCAAAGATATTAACTATGGTCAATGTTCAAGTAATGTCTCAAGGATATATGACAGGCTATCCAATCAAATTCCAAAATTGTATTGAAAGTATCTCATGAATTATAAATATTTGGAAAAGAATTAAAAAGATTAATGAAAAAAATAAATAAACTATTATAAATAATTGAAGGTATCATAATGTTTATGTCAATATTCTTAAAAATCCTCTCAATATAGGGGTTTTAATATTTTTCAGTAATTAGTGGATTTTTTTTCAATTTACTATTAAAAATCATATAAATTCTGGAAAATCTCAGCTCAGGAAAACATGCACAAATAAAAAATCATTTGATCATTAAGGATTTAATAATTTGATCAAGATCCACACAATCAATAATAAGTTCAAAAGTCAATTTGACGTTTCATTCTAGCTCAAATAAATATTTACTAACTCATAACCTATATAAAAACATCTCTATCGAATTTTAAAAATAAATTATAGAAAAATTATGTTTTTATAATAAATTTCTAAAACCCACCAAAATAGATACATCAAGAAAAAATAGAAGAGAAAAAACAACCATGAATTACCCCATCCAAAACACTTCATTTCAATTATATCTGTATTGAACATTCAAATAAAATCATTCATATTTCAAGAAGACATTAAAATAGAACATTATAAAAAATGAGCATATTTGTAGGAGACAGAATGATATTTCTTTCATTTTCACAATAATAGGGAGGTGTAAATCCTAATTTTATTATATTTATATTATCTTAATTCATATATTATTTTTTTTACACACAATTTACTACACATAAAATAAAACATAAACAAAAATTTTGTTTAAAATTAAAATATAAAACTGAATATATAAGAAAAAATAAAAAAAAAACAACGAATCATGGGCATATACCTCCAAAGAGGTGATTAATTTATTATTATATATAGATAAAAAACCATGATATTATTTTTGGTTTTTTGGTGGGTTGGACTTATGTGGTTAGAACCACTATATTTTTCTTTTTTCATAGCTCATCTAAGTTTGACTTTTCTCCTAGAGGTACTCTTATCGACTTGTTTCTTTTCCATCCTCTGTTTGTTGTTGAGTTTTTGATTCATGTTAGGGTTAGTAGGTAGATATTGAATTATTATTCATCTAAATATTATGGAGTGAATTTATTCGTTTCTTATATTTCTATCTCAATATAGATCTTAGAGAACTCATCTATAACATCTTTAAGTAAATCATCAAAAAAGCTTCATTCAAATCCTCTTCAAGCAGCATTTAACACCCAAACTCTAGTATCCCAAATATGATGACTATATTACTATATTATCACAACATAATAGGGGATTAATCTCAAATAATTTAATATTTTATTAGTCTTGAGAGACTAGATACAATCATGGTTCTAAAACTATATTCAAAAACCTGAAATATAACATAAAATCCAATGGGAACATTATTATTTCGTCTATTAGATCCTTAAAGTCATTTATAGATCCCTTATTAGTATCCCAAGGAATTGGAAAATAATAATAAATGGTAATATTTGATTCTCAGAAACAGAAATCATACAATAGAATCTATCATAAAATTTACAAATCATGAGTAATACGGTAGAGATAAACAATAATCAAATATTGAATATAACTAATTCCATAAAATGGGACTATATCTGTGGATGAAATGGAATCATAAATAATAAAATGGATAAAAATAACAAGTTTCATAATGATAGAATTCATATGTCAGAAATCATAATCATACCATCAAGGACTTGTGCTAAGACATCAAAAAAAATTAGGCAAGCATACCCCAATACTTGGGCTAGTTTTTCTTATGAGACCTACCAATGAATAAAGTTGCTATAAAAGTCCCCTTTCATCACTTAATAATTCAATTTTATTCCTCATATAATAGAAATGTATAAAAATTTAATACATAATTAGCATAAACATATATATTAAAACTGGAATATAAAATGTGAATAATTTTACTCAGTCAATAAATTGAACAACATGATCATAAACCATACAGAGGAAGAATGCGAGTAGTATCATTATATTATTTCCCCACTAAATGCTGAAATTCCTTAAATAATGTTTACATAAATGAAAAATCTATTTTATAGAAACATTATAATATCACTTTAAGCATATAAGATATATCTTTTTCTTTTGAAATTATTTAGAAATTAAAAATTTCCAGAATATTGAGAAAAAATTTTCATTAAAAATTACATGGGAAACATGTTAAAAATTCTTTAAAGTAAATAATAGCCATGGTGGTAGGAAAATACTTTCCTTTAGGGAATATTAAAACAAATTTTATTTTCACACTTTTGCTAAAAAGTCCAAAATACTGTGTTTGATAAATGATGGGAATATTTTTTTTAAATTTTTTATAGAAATACAATCACGGGAAAAATGGAATTAAAAAATCCTTCTATAATAGTAAAATTATTCTTTATTTTTTTACAAAAAATGGATTAGAAATGGAAATTATTTTACCATATAAGAGAAATAATGTTAGTTTTCCTTTAACACAATCTTTTGGAATTTTGAGTATATAAATAGAGAAAATGAAAGGAAACATTTGATATCCAAAAATGACCATAAAATAATAAAATGTATGTGGATTAATATATAATGATAATATAATTTCTATCATGGAATATTAAATATAAAAAATCCTGAATAAGGATGTGATTGTGAAATAAATCATCGCCTTAAATTCGACTTTACTTTGAAGTTCCTTTAAACTCCTATATAGTAATTTTAAATTTATTTTAAATCTGAAACCGATCATATTCATACATATAATACCATATATTTTAAACATATAACATTTTAACACCGATTAATTAATGTATTTTTTTTATTAAAATCATTGTTCAAGGTGATAATTTTTTTATTTTTTATGCATATTTCAGTTTTTGAAAATTTGATCATTTCACCTTGGTGATGTTTTCATCATCTACATAATCTTAAAAATATTATAATTATATATTTTTTTAATTTAATATACTTTTAGAACAATCCATTAAGACCATTATGAAAATTAAGTACATCATTTCTTGGAGATGGTATTCCATAAATACGCAAGACCGATGATTTCACTTTGTGATGGATGGAATGAAATAAAGCTAAATAATATTTCCTCATTATAGAATAATTTTTATATCACATATATTCATGAAATTCAATACATGTTACCATCTATGTAGCAGAAAAATGGAAAATTATTCACATCGCTTCATGGTGGTGGTAGTCCACATGTACACATAGAAGACTTTATCATTTCACATTGGATGGGAAGGTAAGAAATTATATAATATAACTATCCATGAAAGGAAGGTATGGATAATCAAATAAATTATTTTGTAGAGATGGTAATTTTTATGTATCCATTATTTATTATTTCATTTCCTATTGGATATAAAAAATGTTTAAAACGAGTTTCCCATAATCATAATAACATCTTAGTATATTTATGATACTATATTAATTATTTTAGAATGGATAAAATAGATTAAAATGGATTAGAAGAAGAAATAAACTTTGAAAAAGTTGGGTAAGATGATTACCTCTTCTTTAAAGGACCTTCTTTTTATTACAACTTAATCCTTATTGAGATAGAATTAGGGGAAGGAAAAAATATTTAAGAAAAATTAACAGAATCTTTGAAGGTGTTAGGAAATGTATTTTATGATCTATATTTCTCAAACATTGTCAATAAATGAGAAGAGGATTTTTCTCTTTAATAAGTGAGAGAAAGGAAACACTTGAATTTAATTGAAATATTAGAATGTAATATATATCATAATCATTTCATCTCACACCAAATCACCATAAATAAAGAGATAGGATTTATAGGGATGAAAAAACCCAACCAATCAAATTTAGACAAATTCTGTAGACATTTTGATCTTTTTAACCATACTAACCACCTGTAAACCCAATTCAACATTAACCTTGTTAAATTAAATTTTTTCCTTGATAACTTAATTATATGTTCAAAAATAAAGGGTCCCTTATAAGAAATTTTGTAAATTATAATTCAAAATTTTTAATCTATTTTATTAGACTCAAAATATATATGTGGTCGAAATTAAACATAATGTAAGTACACAAAATGCATGCAAATGGTTTTTAAGAAAAAACATGATTCAAGTGTAAAAAATAATTTCTCCTTGAAAACGTGAAAGAAGTTTATTTATAAAAAAACTTAAAATAATAAAAAACATAAGGTTTTTATACTTTTGGGTGAATACAAACCCATGTTTAACCTTCATACCATACCATTAAATTTATAGGCATAAAAATAGTATTTAATTAGGATGAAATATAATTTATGTTCCTAAAATTCAAAAATGGATTACTAAATTCAAAATAATGTTTTAAAATTAATTATTTAACTCAAATAACATATATTTCATCGAAAACCAATCAACCAATAGGATAAAGGAATGTTTTATGGATATTTTAAAGCCTTATGTCATAGTCTTAACCCTCTTTTACTTGTTTTACCCTTACCAAGGTGGCATATCTTTACCATGGTTAATATTAATAATGAAAAAAAATAAGAGGTAAATTGTTAAAAAAATTAAACCTATTCATTCCAAATATGGAATCAATGTTTCTTGATTAAATTTATTGAAATTAGGTAAATAAAGTTTATTATAACTTCATAAAATGAAATGAGAAACAATTTTTAGGAAATGAATTTTTTCCCAAAAATGATCTCATACCAAAATCAATTGTAATGTTGATTCTATGCTAATTAAATATATTAATTATAATTGAATTACAATTTTATAATTTTAAATTAAAAATGAAATGGTAATTTTAAATTTCTTTATTTAATGAAAAGAAGTGAATGGTTCAGTTTTCTGCAAAACCTCAACCACTTTGTGATTCCATAGTCAGATGTGATGGGTAGGCCTCTATCCCATCCCCATACATAGTGGGAGGGTGGTCCCCTACCCACATCAAAATATTTTTTTACTATGTTTTTTAACCCCTTCACTATCCTATATATCCTCCCTCTATTTCATTTCATATCACTGTGTCGGAAGGTCCCTTGGTTTTTTAATGGAATCCTGAATCTCCCAATCTATTATATGGAATTCATGGAGGATAAACCCAACACCAATGTACCTTTGTGGAAACTATTGGTCACTAGTGGCCCAAGAAAAACTCTCTAGATATATTCATTAATAACTATATGGGGTTTTTAACTTGTGCTTTCGTAAGTCTTCTCTACATGAAAAACTTGTTGGTTTAGTTCTCTAATGATTGCGATCTCTCTCTCAACTATTACAATGGTAAATGACTGATCAATGGCATTAGGTTATTAAAACTTTAATGATACTATAAATTTTATATGATTTAGGACCCTTTCACTATGGACATATGGGGTTCCCTCAATTCATTATCAACCCCCTTTCGAAAAAAATTCATTATATCCATACTTGTAAATAATATGGTTCACTTATGAAGGTTCATTTATAGTTTGAATACAATAAGTCATAAAATTACTCCTAGTATGTATATTTAGATCAATGTCTCAAATCCCTAAATAGAGTCCATGAATGTTGAGTTTGAAGAGGAGTTATGATGCTCTCAGTGGGTTATCATTATATAATGGTGTGATTTTTTTAAATCTTGCAAGAGGTTGGTTTGTTTCTTCTAAGTGTTCCATAGAAGTTATTCTTAAAAACATCATGTTTATACAATTGTCAAAAATGGTATTTATTATTTTAGTTGTATTCTACATCCTAGGAATCCATCACTGAGATTCCCATTAGAAGTAGTGGATTACAAACTCAAAACTAGGATACCCTCAGCTTTAACTCATCTATGAAGACTTCTATATCTGATTCCACCCCCAATTGGTCTGGATGAAAGATTAAGACATAAAAATATCTCTAATTCACAGGATGTGTTGGATGAGAGGATTCTTCCCCCATTCTTAACCTCTAGAAGCATGCTGAATTAGGGTTCATATATAGTCATGGTAGTTCCATAATTGTCCTCGCAACAGGTTTCAATGACCAAGACTTTTATTTCAACTGATAAGTATAATGGTACATGAATCATGGTGAAAATAGGTATGGTATCCTAGGAACTAATTTTGTTGGAAATAAGGATTTATAAGAGGATCATGTAGACCTATTGAATAAAACTTAAAAAATAGAATTCTTTACAATGACAACATTAGAGAGTGAACTAGAGAGATAAGTTTCATAATTATCTTGAACAGACATGAAGAATAGTAAAAAGGGATGAAATGATACATGGGGATATATAGTTAACAAGAGTGAGAGAAATAGTTCTCAGAAGTACTACTCTAATATTCTAAAACCAATGGACACCTGGTCACTAAGGGGAGTCCTAGTAACAAAATATGGCAAGGATGATGGAATTGGAATAGGAGAGATGACCACAACTAGTGGAGTGGATTTTGACAAGAGCAGTCCCATTTATAAATTTTATAAAGCTAAGGAGACACAGTCCCCTTTTTTAGACAAACTAAAATATATGGGTGAGAAAATAGATCTGGAATAGTTATAGGTAATGATTAGGAGAATTAAGTTCATGATGATAGGGAAACTTCCATGAATTGTATTCTCACTTTGGAAGTGTGTACCATGTCATCACCCAAACTATAACTATTGTTTCACTCTAAAGGAGAGATGGAGGATGAGTAATTTCCATTTTTGGTTGTAAAGAAAGATAAAGGGAGAATTTATGAATGAGGGATACAAATCTTCAGGAATGTGGTACAAGAACAATGGATCTATTATCAATACCACATTTTGATTAATGGTTTTATCAAGAGGAAGATTGGCATGGAAGATTACATCCAAACCTCTAGAATTTTCTTGACTAATTTGATGTTTTAATAGAAGATGGCCTTGAGAATAAGGAAATGACCATGGATTAGAGTTTACATTGGGTTCATGGATCTAAAACATTAAAATGTTTATGGAATGACCCTAACATGTTTTATGAGGACAAACCCTTTTATCTTATTTTGGACCCCTATGATGTTCATACATAACCTATAAAAGTGACCTTTTTGAAATTAAAATATTAAATTTGTAGAAAGGGAATTTTTTACTATCCACTTAAAAATAAATCTTTTCGGTAACATCTCAAAAATTATCCTTATAATAATTTGGACAAGATGATTTCATAAATAATATTAATTTTATCGAATAAAATTTATAAAAAATGGTATAAATCAATTATAATGTCTGTGTATATAATGAAATGATACCCTTTTAAAAAAATATTTTGTATGAATAAGATGAATTTATTGAAAATTGTCTACTTATTTATTATGTATTAATTAATATATTGTCATTATATAAAACTATTATACATATTTTTAATAATGTGGTTATTCATATTCAAATCACAAATTTAATGACTAGGTTATAGTGGAACCAATTAAATAACAACATTTTTTATAGTATATTGTAATTTTCTTAATGCTCGATGTTGTGTGTTAAGTATGATATCAAGTTAATTATTCTATTAAACAAAATTTTTTGGGTTTTATAGTCTTTATCTATTTTTTCCTAAAATATAGATACATATTCTTATAGAATTTTTCATCTAATTACTCTAGGTACTGTGGTAATGGTACTTATTTTTCATTGTGAAAACATGTGAAATTTGTTTGTAATTCAGATTGTGTGAAATAAATAAACAAATTCAAGATATGATCAACTCCCACAATTTTTTATTTTGTTGTTTATATTTTTGGTGTAATGCCTCTTAGAATTCTTCTATTGTGCATGGTGTAATCTATAGGCATCTTGTTTATCTTTATATCTTATACGTCTTCCCCATATGTTGTAGGGATGAGTGCTTTTTATTTCTAAGTATAATATTGATAAAACTCATGGATGTATTATGAGATATCAGTGACCTCATAGTCTAAATATTTTAGTATTGACCACTCCATGTCTTGTATCAAGTCCTCAGATAGAACCTTTATTGCTTATTTACCTATTTCATGTCATGATCAATGAACTTATCTAACAAATATAGAAATAATTTCATCATGGGATAAAGTTGAGTCAATAGAATAATCCATTATATTTATATTTTAAATTTAAAATTAAAATATTATTTTATTTATAACATGATGCATAATAAGTGAGTCATTAACCTAATTCTCATCAATGGTGCTAGAGATTCTTGATACTTTCATGGTCCTCACATAGAGAATTTATAAAACCCAGATTGTAGTATACTAGGACTGGCCATGGATGGGAGTCATGGGCCAAATATCCATTATCTCAATCACTTATTTATATTTTATTGAATTATTAATTTTAAAATTATGATACAAGTAAAAATGATGTTTATTTTCATTTAAATCATTAGTAAATTAAAAAACCAAAAAAGAAAACAAATATAGGTTGAAATGGAATGGTCATGGGTTTGATCACATGGGGTTCTTCATTATCAAAATTGTTCTCACCCAACATTATATAATAACCTACCATTAATTTACCATCTCTATACATATCTGTGTTACCAATCGAACATGGAATACATCCCTGTGCATGACCATATCATAAACATTATAGTATAAAATGATGAATATACCCCAACCAGAGACAATCCCCCACTATTCACCCATCTCAAATCATAGGTTTCTCATCCTGAAATCCACAAAATTCCACTGGTATGCTAAGTAGATCAATAGAGGGGAGGGAGAGATAATCGAATAAAATAGATTATACAATAGAAAATGGGAATATTATATGATGATCATTTATTCGTATCCCTTCCACTAATTTCCAAAATTTAAGGATGATATTTAAAAAGTACACAATTGAAGTATGTGATTAAAATTCCCATTAAATATCCCCTGAGGACCAATACTCAATTCAGTTTTTTATAATCACTTATGTGTGTGATCAAACTCATAGGATCATGGGATATATCAAAAAATAAAATCATAATTGTGTAAGAGGATATAATTTCACGAAATAGATATTGAATAAATTTATATAAGTTATGGTAGACATCCTATGAAGGGGATATCCTTTTCTTCCTCACCCCATCCCTTATTTATAATATATCCTATCCCCTATTACTAAAATATTTGAAAATACTTATTTATATATTTCTTCAATTATTGATCTCTATACATGTTCTTACATAATTAATGTTTATGTGTATGGTTGTATCATAGATTCAGTGGAATATGAGCAGTGGATGTATTTATCACAAGATTCATGCGAGGAGATGATGCACATTTTGGCTGGTTTGGGCTTGTTTTTTTCTTAGGCATAAGTGGGGTAAGCCTATTTTAGGTCTGATCCTGTACTTGGGACTCGTATAGTTAGAATGGGATTGAAAATATTTATGTAAGGGGTGTGGTGAGGTTATTCTTTATCATTCACATGAACAGATCATGTGTAGCTTCTCTTGGATGGGAAATAATATTTTTTAGGATACTAAAAAAGTGAAAAAACAATTTTTGCACATGATTTAGTGAAATCTAGATGCACTAGTAGTATGTGTTGAATATTGATAATGGTTTATGTGAATTATTCTTAATGGAAAAAATGTGGGGGATTTGTGTCAAAGTTAAGCTTATATGGGATCAAATTGAGTAACCAGAGTGGTGCGTCTTGAAGAGGTGATCAACTTATATAGACATGGCTCATAAAGGTCTAAATCTATTGTATCGGTGAGTGGATAGGTGGATTTGATGCTTCTTGTAACTACATGGATTACATTCAGGGGTTGGATTTGGTCTAAAAAATCTCTAGTCGACCACCTCAAGTAAGGGTTGAGGTTTGCAGACCTAGATTGTGGACTTGGTAGTGGTGAGTTTACAAGGTAAAACTAGTATTGTTTCTAGTTAAAACATTTGATCTATCACCTTGTGTGATACATCGATAAAATTTACAATCAGTGAATTGGGATGGATCTGAGAACTTTAATAATTTGGTTTTCTTTTACACTGGAAACAAAAAACTACCAACACACACTATTTGTAGATTTGTTCATAAAATCCTTAGTTTTCTAGGGATATTTTGAATTATCCATTGAAAATATTAAACTGAAACACCTATAATAATTATTATTTTCATTAATAATATTCAATCAAGAACCTATTTCGTCTTATACATTGGTTGATCTCAGGAGATTAATTCATCAATTTATATTTTTCAGTTTTAGCCTTCTTCAACGCATCAAGCATGGGAGAGAAATGTTTTACTGGTTTCATCTTTCCCTAGGAGGCTTATAGTACTGTGAGGATAAATTGGTTTTAGATAAATGAATAGGAAAGGCTTGGAGACCTAATATGATCTGGGAAAAATCAGGGGACACACTATAATTATTATGAGCAGCCTTTCAGTTTCTTAAGTTACATTAAACTGGAGAGGGATGTTCAATAGTTTATGTTGAGTGTGGTTTAGTCACTTTTGTATCCTTTTCATAATATAAGGATCAATCATCAATAATATATATTATTCTAGAGGATGAGTTCATGTGGTAAATGAAATGAAAGGGTGTTATTTATACAGGGACCATTTGACACATGCTGTGAAAAGCATGGTAAGCTGAGGATTCTTCATGCAGTATATTGAGTGGCCATTAGGAATGTGTGTGTGGTATATTTTCATTATGCAACAATATGTTTTTCCTTATGGTCACTTAAAAATTGTTCTTATAGTAGTTCATATGTTCCTTATTTTTTTCATAGAGGCATGTCATCTTGGGTGGCATGGTCCCTTGATTAACAACACTTTTAAAGCAGAATAGCTTGAGTGATCATTCCCTATAGAGCATGATAGTTTTGGTTTTCTATTTGTTGTAGGTTGGGCTATCAATAATATTCATCCAACCAAAAATTAATTACAATAATTTTTCAAAATAAATCATGATGTCATGAATCAAAATATTTATTTCAATATTAAATTCATAAATATTTAATAGTTTAAAATTACATATGACAAATCAAATTTGTTTCAAAAAAATATTAATCTAATTTCAATGAAAATTTATATAATAAAATGTGAAATTAAATTCCATGTTTATGAAAATTTACAACAAAATATTCTTATCTAATATTTATAATTTAAACCAATGTTTCATGAATTAATAAAAATAACACAATTACCTGATGTTTAAAAAAATAAGGATTAATATAATTTATTTATATTTTTTCTGAAAAGGTGAAGTTTTTTCTTAAAAACATGATGTAATTAAATAATTGAGTCCCAAAAAAAACCTAGTATACTATCTAACTATCCTTATGATCATAGTATACCACTGATATGACTCACTCATGGATCACATCAAATTATATCCCATGTCTGATGCCAACACACAAACACTTCCAAAAATGACATCTGAATACCAAATCTTGCATTCAACAAGGAGGTAGATGAAATCAACTTAATTTTCTCATTGAAATCTGGTCTCCATCTAAACTATACACCATCTACTCTCATCAGATCAATGATCCTTTTAACATTATGGTTTTACACCAAAAACTACTTAGAATCTCCCCACCATAAGAGTATCTTTATCATCCCCCCACTGAACTATAACGTCTGATATCCACCACTCTTGTCGTGTCTATTACTGGTCATAATGACCAGATGTGACCCTACTGATCATAACCATGCACCAAATTAAAATAAAAACCAGTACCCATTCCTTACATAACATTCTACACCTTGGTATTATATATATAAATATATATTCCTTTGAAATAAACATGAATTATTCAATAGCTTGTTTTACATGTAACCCTAATTCTAAATGAACCATGATATAGTATACTATTATAAACTATCAATTGTAATGTAATGTATGAATAATATTTTACACATTATAAAAAATTTGTACAGAGGATAATGTATAATAAATATGTACTCAATCTTTTGTAATGTCATTCTATGTATCAAAAATATGCTTTCGTCATAAATGGTTTTGTCGCATTTTGTATGCAGACTTTATATTTAATTTATACCATTTTTTTAAATTTTATTATATGAAATAAATATCATTATTAACTATAATATCATAATCATATTAAGGTGAAATATTTAATTTTTTTGAAATTAATAATTTTTTAGTGAATAGTGAAAACTACTAATTTTATAGAAAACCATATTTTTCATTCTAGTACTTAAAAGTCCCATTTTTTTATTTGTTGAGTAAAAATATAATTAGTTCCTTTTGAATAAAAATAACACATTTAATTTCATTTATATGGATATTATGCTTAATTTTGGTATAAAAATGTTATACTTAATAAAAAAATTTCTGGAAAACTATTTTTGTCAAATTTTTTGTTTGTTTTTAAATTAATTTATACCACTTATATAAAGCGAGTTTTATAAAATGGAATAAATATTTTTAATCATAATTTCTAAATTTTTTAATTAGTTAACTTTCATTTTTGGTAATTATGAATAGTAACTTTGGTAAAAATCCAGTTAACATGAAAAGAGTTAAAACATGTTAAAAGGGATAAAAGTAAACTGATGAGGATTAAAATGACCAAATAACTATTTAAAATCCTATTTTTATGGTCATGTATTGACACTCCCTCAATTTTTATTTTAATATGAGTTGTTCCAGAGATATTAGACTTGAATTAGACATTAATATACTTTAATCTTTTTAAAAAATTCATTTGTGTGCCCTACCACATTTATAAAAGGATATCCCATCTCCTATAATATAAAAACATCAAGATAATATTATATTTTCCGAGACCTACCCAAATCCTTTCCTAACATCACTATAAATTTCCTATAGTCATTTTTTATCGTAATACCATCCTTTGAATGCTTAAGTAGTAATCCAAAGGAAGTTTATCAATGATGATGTATAACACTAAACTTAGTATATTTAATTCTGTTTATTCATCCACCTTTTATAAAACCATTATATATATCCTAAAATGATGAATTATGAACCATAAATAAATTGATATATTATAAATATTATGTCATAACCATACACCACCATTCCTTTAAATGGGAAATGAAAGAATCACTTGCACGTGTGCACTTCCACATCCACTTAAAGATATGGTTAATTTTTCATCATCAAATTTTATGGATAGTTATTATGATGGATTAAATTTTTATATAATATATTCTTTGAAAAAATTATGATAATTTAAATATAAAATATTACCTTCCTTCTTACATTACCATCAGTTGGAAAATGATAACATTGCTTGTGTGTAATGTGGAATACCACCTCCATGAGGCAATGTGATTCTTTTTACATTTTAAATTTACATAGATGGTAATAAATATATATTTAATGAATATGTATGATATTTATCATATAATTATGATTCCATAATGATTAAATATTATTTACCTTTCTTTCTTTATTTTCATTAGATAATCAAAATAGTGTTCATTTGTACGTACGAAATACAATCTCTATGAATGTTGTAAATCATTTTTCTATCTCTACCTTTTATGAATGGTTATAAATATGTATATAATGAATATATATGATATTTATATCATGATTAAAATTATATAGATTATGGTACCATGATAACATTTCATGGACTTGATCTTACAAAACTAAAACTTACATGAAAACAAAACAATTAACACCCGGAAATGACAATTTTAAAACAAATTTCTAATAAATAGATATTAAAATATTTTAATTGGATAATAAATGATATTATAAGTATTTATATTTTTCTGGTATATAATTATAATAAATTAAAATTTTCTATACTATAGGATAGAGTGCTTATAAATAAAGATGGACTTGAGGTATGGGTTTATCTTATAGTCTCATTTTTTTGAGGTTGCTTGGGCTAAATTTACTTTGGTGGAACTTTTTTGGATATTATACTTTACACCCTATATATTTTCATCTCCTTTACTTATTCCAGTAATTTTCAATTATTGGTACCATTTTTATCTTTTTATTACTTAAAATGATCAATAAAATGTTTTTGAAGAAAATTCGACCTTCTCTCCACTTTGGATGATAAATTTTTTCATCCACATCAAAAAATTTCGAAATTGGTTTAAGTATGTTCAAATCTATAATTGAAATTTTTTAAAATATAATATTCACAACCATTTACTTTATTTAAAAAGGTTTAAAACGAATATTTTTAAGAGTTTTCTAATCAAGTTTTTTTTACTTTTCACAAAATTGGGAAAGGATGGTTTTATTTTAACACATATAGAATAAACATATTTTCCATTTATCATGACCATTATTTTTATTGGAAATTCATTTACATGTTTCCTTGGTTATTTTCAAAGAATATAATTCTATCAATATTCCTGCAATTTGTAGATAATAATTTATAAAAAAGGACATTTTTATCAGTTTTTTGAATAATTTTTGGAATGTTCTTAAAATGGTGTTTTTAATCCATGTAAAGATCCTTTAATTATTTTTATTATTTAGTGGGAATGTGATATTATGATACCATCCATATTAATTCTATTGATATCATATTATAGTGATAATTTAAGTATGGTTCTATGAAACTCATTTCTATCCCATGGATTCATTAAGTGATGATGAAACCTTTATGAAACCTATTTCTTCTCGATGGGTTATATAATGATGGAATGGTGAAATTTTTTTGAAGTTAATTTCCTTTCCACAGGTTATGATATAATGTTATGATGAATTTTATATGATCTTTTGGAATAAATATTTATTGTCTTCATTATTTTATTGGTGGGCCTAGAATTATATAGCCCTCCAATGCATGGGGTAAAGCCTTCTATCTCTTGATATTATTATGGGAAACTAGTTGATGTGCTTGATACTCTATGGGAAATAGGTATGGATTCCTAATCTACTTTGATATGAGAAAATATTTTTTGATTCCTGATCCTCTATGATAAGATGTTCTTGGTAGTTAACGTTGACATATATTATGATTTCTATTCCTATGATGGTTACAAAATTTTATGAAATGTTGATATTATTATGATTTAAATCCATGGGTTAGGAATGATTTTTTAATGATTCCTAAATCTTGTGACATACTAATGTTTTATTCCATGACTTCTGATTATGATTGATAAATTTTTGGGTATTATTTTCTATTGATAACCACCTGTTCTCATACAATTATACTCAAGATATGATTTCATATGATCATTAATTTATATCTCTCATGTTTTCACTTATTGAGCATCTAAGCTCAAACATTCTTTTGTTTTAATTTTTTTCCTGGTTTTGAAGAATTTTACGAATTATGATTAGTAAAAAAGTGTACCTCATATAAATAATTATGTTTGATAAGATGAATATTCTACCCAAAATACGTTTTTGAGTCTAGTATCCTAGTAAAATAAACCATTAAAGTTATCATGAATTATTACATGAGACATATATTGAATATTATTTAGAAATATGTAATATTTATATATGTTATTCTTGGGTCACCATAGTTGGTATTAGTTAAGGGTTTATTTATTTTTAGAGATTCTGATTAAGGAATTTTTTTTGAAAACCCTAGGTAAAAGTATAATTATAGGATATTATCCTAAATATTTGGTAAATTATATATAGGGTGTTTTTCATAGAAAATAAATCCATGACTATATACTTTGAAGTGGATGAAGAGGTGTCTCAGACACACCTAGGGGTAAAAAAATCTGAAAGGGGATAATTAGGTATTAACAAGATATTCACTGATGCTTGATGAGAGGGATTAAGACTAAAAACCTGTCTAGACACACATGGGGAACATTCTTTCCTTAATTAAATTTTTTATAAACCATAATGAATGATTTTAATAAATAATGACCATGAATGTTCTAGGTTAAAATAATGGAATCATAGATTGAAAATAAGGTGTTGTGAATTATAAATTCTGAGAATTATTTTTTATGATTTCATGATTACTCAATATGATTATTTTTTCTCACACTATGATTTTTGGTTTTAGTAAATGGATGAAACTAGGAAGAATCATGTTAACACTGAATGTGAAAAACAATTAAATGATTTTCCTTTTGATAAACCAAATAAAATTAAAGCTTGAATCAAAAACCTTATAATTATTCTTAACAATCTATCTCTATATATAATTAAAACCCTCCTATGGGTTGAGTTTCATAACACACATAATAATAAAAAAATAGAGTTTAATGGGAGATCAATTGATGAAGTCCATTTAGTAAAAAAGATTCATCTTCTTACATGACAAGAATGTGTGAATAATCACTCATGAAAAGGACTCAATGGAATGGAAAAATGTTTTATGTGTGGAAAAATAAGGGCATAGATAAAGTAATTATCATGAAAAAATGAAGTGTTATATGGGGGGAAATAAGGTACATCCTATAGTTCCATTAATAGTTCAGTGAACTACATATGGGGAACTTGGGAATTATGCAAGTCGATATCCTAATCCATGGGCTAAATCCTAGAACAAGGGTCTATAATATGTCAATGAATGAAGTTAATTATGATTTATAAGGCACACTTATCATCCACTCAATATTTGAATAATTTGTGTTAAATTTTTTAAAAATGTACCCTATGATAGTTTTATTATTCTTCCTTTAGCGGAATTATATTTGATATTGAAAATTGATTAGCTCTCTCTATATAAACCCCTTATAGATGGCATGAATAATGAAATCACGTTTTATATACCAAATCAACATACTATCAAATTTTGGTTCAAGGATGAATATGACCATCTAATGTAAATTTATTCCATTATATGGGTCTTATATCTCATTAATGAGTTATATTTATATAAAATGGTTGGTAATAAACACACCACCAAAGATGTACCCATTTTTTTTATACTGATGTATTTTGTGAATACTTTCCTTATCATTCCCCAAATTGTGAAGTTGAGTTTTTTACAAAACTCAAACATGTTTATACACCTATTCCAAGTACTCTATATAGAATATCATCGTTTGAGTTATATGAATTAAAGAAGAAACTCTATAATAATTGTGATAATGGATTGATGTTCCCTACTCTATCACAATGGGGTTTACTTGTTACTTTTGTTAGGAATAATTATGGGTCCATGTATATTTACATTGATTATTAAGAACATAACAACATAAATTTCAAGAAAAAATATCCACTACCCCATATTGATGACTTTTTTGATCAACTCCACAAATTTATTTTTTAAACTGACCTTCTTTTTGGATATCATAAACTATGGGTTAAGATGGATAATATACCCAAGAAATCCTTCCATATGAGGTATAGTAATTATGAATTTATAGTGAAACCATTTGTATATACTAATTCCCCCACTATCTTCATGTATTTAATGAATAACATATTTAGAGATTACATTGATTAGTTTTCAGGTTATTTATAGATTATATTATTATATAATTGAGGAGTAAGGAAGATCGTGAAGATCATTAGGGATTTTTTTATGAATAATTCAAGGAAGGATAATTATTATGAAAAATATTCCAATTGTGAATATTGGCCAGATAAAGTTTCATTCTTTGGTCATATAATCTCAATGGAAGGTATTTTGATGGATCAATAAAAGATAAAATTTATTAAGCATTGGAATAGGCCAACCATAGTAACAAATATCCATAGTTTTCTTAGGTTTTTTGGATAATATAGTTTTCGTGTGAGATACTTCTCATGGATACCTAATCCACTCAATAAATTGACTCATAATTGATTTAAGTTCATGAAGATAGATGAATGTGAATAGAATTTCACGGATCTAAATAGAATATTAGTCAGTTCACCTATTGATAGAGATAATATTTTCGTTATTATTCATATTTTATTCAAGTCATAAACCACTTAAAATTGATCAATTTCAGCTCATTTGTATCATGTTTGTGTTTCTAGTGAATTATGGGATTAATTCTGAAAATTTGTTAATTTGGGAAAATTGATAGTTTTCTGGAGGTTTTTTTCCAGAATAACTATTAAAATTCTTATCCAAATTGAGTGATTCATTTTTAATTAATTATTTGTTCATGGGCTTCAAATTTTCCTTCTTGATCCAAATCCAATTTGGCAAAAAATGGCCCAGAAAAATTAATCAAGCGGAAATTTTTTTCTGGAAGACAGAATGGACCCAAGTTCAATTAATGAGGCATATCTCGGCATAAATAACTCTAAATGATGATATTATAGTTTTAACAGAATTAGGAATCCTTAGTTCATTTACAAATTAATTTTCATGATGAAATTAGGTCATTTAGGCTTCCTTGAATGCATCTAAAAAGAGGGAGTTTCAGAGTCTCCTTTAGAATAAAAAATATTCATCATTTATTACAGCATAACTTTTTTTAAACTTGTCTAAATCCTATGATAATTTTTTGTTAAATGAAAAAGAGATAGTGGAATGAGTTCCTTGAAGAAAAGTTCCTGAGATTCGGTTATTTAATACATGAAAAACACTCAATCGTTAGGTGGAATGATTTTGGAGGTAAATTTTTCTACCTCTAAACCCTATTTATATGAGTGTCCACTTCCATTAAAAGGGGTTGAAAAAGATGAAAGAGGTTCTATGCTATAGGATTTGAATTTTTAACTTTTTTCTATTTTCTATTTTCATTTTTTCTTAGTTTCATTATTCTCTTTTCTTCCCCTTTCAACTCTATTACCATTCACATAGAGGGGTAAAACCTTTGAGTGATCGAGGAACGGGGAGTTTCACTTTTTTAATGTTGGATTATTATGCTTGAATGTAAATCCTTTTTTTCTTTTTAATGATTTATATTCTCAGTATTTCCTAATTCTATTAATACAATCATGTTTTGGGTTTTGGTGTATTCATTATTAACAGATTTGATTGAAGACTTTTGATCTCCCTCTACTTAGTACATTTTGTCTCGATCAAGTAGGTTGTGTTATGTGGTGAGTGTCCAATGATCATTGAAACATGTGTGGAACTAGTGAACTTTTTCTAGATTTATAAAGATCAAAAATTCCCAATCGGGATTTTCCTTAGTTTTTTAGGAATTATTTATGAACTTCCATGGACATAGAAGAGAGTTCCATTTATTTCTTCAACCTATGGTGATTGATAACTCGATCAACGAGTCTTTAATTTATCATTAAATAGTAAGAGAGGGGGAATTGTCTTTATTAATACAATGAAATTGAAAAGGTAATCGTACCCTAATCTCATCAATATCTTCATCCATTAGTGTTCATTATTAACTTCAATGTCTTTATTTTTTTAAATCAACAAACTTTAAAAACAAATTCTTTATATTTCTAAAATTTAAGTGAAAAACATAATTGTTATGAATTCATCTCTGGAGATAACCTAAGGTAGCCACTATAATGTTTTTTAAATTAAGTAATATCTGTTTTTCCCCACCCCAATATTGGAACATGTCAAAACATGGTTCTATTTCAAGGGAGATAGTGCCAACATTTTTTTTCTCTCTTTCTTTTCTATTTTCTTATTTTCTCTTCAAGATTTCATGACTAGAACCTCAAACATTGAACCTTGACCCATTGATCCTGAAATTGAAAGAACCATGCTAAATATAATTACAAAACTTATTTTTCAATATGAATTTGAGGACATTTGTCTTGTAGACTTTAGTGAAACCTCAAGTGTTCACTCTGAACTTGTCACCATGGATGGAAATAAAAACCCAACCCTTAGAGACCTCTGTTCCCCACAATTACATGATAAAAATAATCAAATTGGCATGCCATTATAAAAAAAATTATTTTTAGATGAAAACTAAAATTATTCCATTGCTTCCAATGTTTCATGGATGGGCATTTGAAGATCCCAACAAACACATTAAAGAGTTTACACATGCTTTATCAACCTTCAAACCACCTGAAGTAGTGGATGAATAAGTAAAGTGGAAGGAATTCCCTCTTTCATTAGAAGGAACCTCAAAAGAATTGTTGTATGGTCTGCAAACTAGATATTTTGATGATTGTAATTACTTGGTGAGATGATTCATGAAAATATTCTTCCCCACCTTGAGAAGTACAACCATCATAAAGGAGATCTATTCCATTAGACAGTCATCTGGGGAAACGCTTCATGAGTATTGGGAAAGATTTAAAAAGCTATATTCCAGGTTCATGCATCAAGCAATTGAGGAAAATCACTTTCTCATATTATCCTATAATGGATTATTAGAAAATTAATGAAACCTTTTTATACATCATCTAGAGGTACATTGATTGAAAATTTACTAGACGAAGCCAAAGTCTTTATTGAGAAGATTTCCCAAAACTTTTAATAGTTTTGTACAAGAGGTACTGGAACAATACGTATTAATGAGGTATGAACTTATCATCCATCACCCATACTATACTCTAGGAATGAAGAGATAACGATTTTGGTGATACAAATGTTCTTGAAACAAGTGGGTGACTAACAAGCACCGGCTAAGGTATGTGGTTTATGTTAGTCACCTAATCAATTCACTAACCAATATGACGAAATATAGAGAAAGTAAAATTGTTTAGTAGCCATTCATCAGAGGAAGTTCGAATAAAATAAATTATGGAGAGAGACAAACCACGTTCAATATGGGTTTGGAAATCAGCATAATCATGCTAAAACCCCGAACCAAAACATGGTCCAAAACCAACCTCCATTACACAAATAATTCCAAAATCTACCACTATTTCAACAAAATAAATATTATAACTAGCCTTAACACCACCAAATACCCACTTTACCAGGACCCTATGATCAAAAATCCAACAGAACACAACCTTATATGGAACAACTATAATCCATGTATGATGACCTAATAGATAAGAATGACAATCTGGAAAACACAGTGGGAAGTTCTTTTTGAAATCATGACAAAAAATCAGGGGAAACGTCATTCTCAAACAATACTAAACCCAAAATAAAATTTCATCAAGATAAAAACAAGAAGTGGAAAATAACTCTCACCACCAAGCACCATTGATCCACAAACAAGACCACCTATTTTGAGAAATAATAAAGTTGTAAATTTTAAAAATTCTGTGAAAATTCACTGTGAAAAAGGGAAGAAAAAGGAAGAGAAGAAAGATAGGCCGAGGGAGAAGATATAAGAAACACCATTTCAAAGGAAACAAATGGAGAATAAAGACATCAACCCACCATTTACATCAAGAATGATTGAATAAGGAAATTTCAAGAAGAATCACTTCAAAAATAAATTCTACACACCTTCTAAAAAGTTGAAATTAATACCCCCCACTCGACGCACTTAAAAAAATTCAAAAATAAGCTAAATTTGTTAAGAATATTTTCACCAAAATAGGATACTTCTAGGGAATGAAAGGATAGACTTGGTGAGAATTGTCTTAGACTAATAACACCATAATTCCTTAACAAATTTCAAGATCCATGGACGTTTTTCATTCCACTCACCATTGGTTCTTTAAATTTCTATAATGCTTTTTGTGATATAGGTGCTTCAATTAATTTTTTTCCATACTCAGTATACACTTATTTTCATATGGGAGACTTGAATCATATAATAGTGGTGGTCCATCTTGCAAAAAGAGCCACATTTTTCCTTTCAAGTGTTCTGGAGGATGTCCTAGAGAAACTCAACGATCTCTTGTTCCCAGCTGACTTATATGTGATGAATATGGAAGAAGACAGGATCCCAACACACTCACAAATAATTTTGTGGAGACATTTTTTAAAGATGGAAAAACCCATCATCAATCCCCAGGAAGGGACACTCACCGTGGAGTTTTGAGAGAGCATTATACGATTCAATATTTTTGAATCCATGAGGCATCCATCGAATGATCAACCACTCTTTTAACTCTACCGTGAAGTTGGTACTAAACCCATGGAATAATAAGGTATGCTACATGAATTATTATACTTAGGAGAGACTTCTTCCATTAAAAATATCATTAAACCTATGGATAACCAAAATTCTGGAGATTCTGATTTCATGTGGGAGGAAGTAATAAAATATAATTTCATTAATGATTTGATAAATGATGGGGAAGATGATATGGTTTATTGTGTGAAAGATATCGAAACCTTGGAAGTGGGGAACACCATTTTAGATTCAACCCTTGAGTATCCACTGTTCTGGAATTAAAACCACTCCATAGTAATTTTGAATATGTATACCTTAGGGAGGGAGAGAAATTACCAGTATTAATTTCTAATAATTTGTCTATAACCCAATTAAATTCATTGATTTATATTTTGAGAGATAATATCTAATCAATAGGGTGGTTCTTATGCGATATTCTAGGAATCAACCCATAAATATGATCACACAGAATTTTTCTTGAGGGACATTCAAAACCTATTAGATAGTCCAAAAGGAGGTTGAATACCACCTTAATGGAGGTTGTGAAGAAGGATATTCAGATTATCTTGGGAGATGGGATCATCTATCCCATCTCATATTCACAATGGGTTATCCCAATTCACGTAATTAAAAAATTGGCCTAACCACAGTTAGGATTGAAAAGAATGAATTAATCTCTATGAGAATTTAGAATATCTGAAGAGTGTGCATTTATTTTAAGAATTTGAATTATGTCACTTAGAAAGATGATTTCCCCAATAAATTCATTTATTAGATTTTAGAGAGATTGGAAGGTATAAGTCATTATTTTTTTGATGGATTTTTAGGTTATTTCTAGGTACCCATTGCTTCTGAGGATCATGAGAAGACAACCTTTACATGTTCCTTCAGCACTTTTGCATATAAATGTATGCCCTTTATATTATGTAATGCTCTAGGTACATTTAAAAGGATCATGGTATGAGTATTTTCTGATCACATTGATCATTTCTTGGAGGTTTTTTGGATTATTTCATTGTTTTTGTAAACTCTTTTGATCATTGTTTGAAAAATATTAAAAAAAATTGAAAACCTACAATGAAAAGTATCTTGTTTTAAATATTGAAAAGTTTCATTTCATGGTTTATAGAGGGATTTTACTTGGGCATGTCATTTCCAAAAAAGGGCATTGAAGTTGATAAATCAAAAATTTAAGTGATAAATTCTTTTCCTTGCCCAAATTGTGTGAATCATGTTAGATACTTCTTAGGACATGCATGACTCTAGAGGAGGTTTATCAAATATTTCAGTAAGATATGTCTCCCTCTCATTAGATTTATTTTGAAATGTGATGATTTTGATTTCAATGGTGCATATATGTAATAATTTTATGAGATTAAAATGAGATTTATAACACCACCCGTGATATAGCTAACCAATTGGGAAGAACCATTTGAGCTACATTGTAATGCTTCCAACCAAGCAGTTGGAGTAGTCCTTTCTCAGTAAATTGAGGGAAGGCCACAAGTCAATGAATATTCCGCAAGAACCATGGATGTGACTCAATTAAATTATAGAACTGTAGAAAATAGTTTTTAGCATGTTAATGCTGCATTAGTTCAATATAGAAATCAAGGAAAAGAAGGGATCTGAAAACCAAGTGGATAATCATTTAAGCAGACTTCCCAACACTACTGAAGCTAAAATTCGAAAAAAGGAACCATTGAATGATCACCGTCTTGAAGAGTAGTTGTTCTTGGTTAAAGTATAAGTTCCTTGGTATGCTAACATGGTCAATTATTTGGTAACATATCAAGTCCCATCTCATTTAAGTTCTCACCAAATTCACAAACTGAAAGCTGGATCTAGTTATTATATTTGGGATGATCCATTTATTTGGTAGATTTTCAATGAACAAGTGACTAGAAGATGTTTTATTAAGATTAAAATTGGTTGTGTCACACATTAGCTTTTGGAGGACACTTTGGACCTCAAACGACTTCAATGAAGGTTTTAGAATCTGGAATTTATTAGCCTAGCCTTTTTAAAGATTCTCATTAATTTTTTAAAAGGTGTCAAAAAGGTCAGTTTTTAGGAAACATTTGAAAGAGATAATAAATTCCCCAAAAAGAACTAAATTTTTTTAAGATTTTTGAAGTATAGGGGATAGATTGTATGGGCCCTTCCCAATGTCATTTGGAACTTCTTACATCTTTCTTGCAGTTGATTTTGTTTCACAATGGGTGGAAGAAAAAGCCAATAGGACTGACAATGCTAAAGTTGTTTGTGATTTTTTGAGTTCTAAAATATTTTTTTGGTTTAGAGTGACTAAAGACATCATCAGTGATTAAGTTACTCTCCTTTTCAGTTGGAAGATGGAGGCTTTTCTAAATAAGTATAGGGTGTATCATAAAACATCAAATCCTTATCACCTATAGAAAAAATGGTCAAGATAAAGTGTCTTATAGTGGAATCAAAGGAATTTTAGAGAATAAAATTAAACCAAATAGGAAGTATTAGAGCCAAAGGTTAGAAGACACATTATGGGCTTATAGGACAACCTAAAAAAGCCCAATTTTAATGATCCCATATAGGCTGATTTTTTTGAAAAGTTGTCACCTACTTGTAGAATTAGAGCATAAGGCATATTAGACTATTAGGAAGATGAAATTGGGTATTAAAAGTGCTGGGAAAGAGAGAGGGTTGTAGTTTCATGAGCTAGATGAAATTAGAAGGGAAGATTTTGAAAATTCTAGTATTTTCAAAGGGAGAACAACAGTGGTTCATTCTAAGATGATCCAACAAAAATATTTCCACCCTAGAGAAAATGTTTTGTTATTCAAATCAAGACGCAAACCGATGCCAGGTAAACTACATTCTAGATTGGAAGGTTTATTTATAGTTAATTATGTATATCCTTATGGTGATTTGATGATTTTGAAGGATGGAAATCAGGATCCATTCACTATTAATGAACACATGATGAAGAAATTTCATGGGACCATTCCATCAGATCCAGTGGAGGAGATCACACTCCTCCAGCCTGTCTATCAATAAAATTTTTCTCTTTATACCTCTCCTTCACACATTCTTTCTTTTATGATTCATTTTAAAATCATCTTACATGATAATTCCATTTGAATTAATTAAGGGCACAACATCATTTTAGATTGTGTTGTGAACATTTTTAGTTAAGGATTTTCATTTTTTGTTCGTTTTTTTTTTAAAAGTGTTTTTTTTAAATTTTTGTTCATTTTTTTTCATTGTTTGGTGTGATTTTGAATCTTTTGAGTTCAAAATATTATCACTGAAATTTTTGAAATCCTTGTCAATGAGTGAACTGATTTATTCCATGAAATTGAGCTTAAATGAATGCTGAAATGACTTTGTTTGAAGTACAATTATTTAGGAATTTCAGGAAAAGTAATTTGATTTTTGAATCCCATGACACATATCACTACCTTTATATATGAAATCACCTTCCCGTGAGTATTTTTAACCTCCTTTTCATATTATTTTCATTCACCTCACTTATTGAGAGAACCAGACCATGCTTATTTTAACCAGAATTTGATTTCACTACTAGAAATTTAAGCTATAGCAACGGACATAAAGCCAAAATTTTATAGGTCTATGTGTATATCTTTTTTAGCCACAATTTAATTTTGATCTATGGAAACACATTTGCGTTCATTTTTTTCTGATTCCTGTTGGGCTCCTCCTCCTTCCACAATATGTAACCCTCTCACCATGGCATACTCCCCCCCCCCCAATGACCTCTCCTCCTCCCCAATGACCTATCTCACCACACCCTCCTCTCTTAACTCATGGATTTCCTATCTCTCCCTTACTATTTTCCTCTCTCATTCATCCTTTTTGGATGATGTTCCTACATCCCTCATCATGGTTCATTCATTCATGACGCATATTCTCCAATTGCATCTAGGATTCTCCATTCAGGGCTCCTACATCCATCACGCGGTACTCTCCTCCTCCATACCCTTCTTCACACGTTTATCCTCCATTACGTGTGCCACCCGAAGGGTTCTTCCACTCCTCCATACCATACTTTATGCCTTCCTCCTTCATATGGTGCATTGGACCAACTAATTTACATAATTTTGTTATGTGGAAATTGTTTGTAGTTTTGTTAACCTATTTTGTGGCTCCCTTATGTTTGTAGGAGGAATTTGTAGTATTCATTTTGTTTTCATTTTTAGGAGGAGTTTGTGTTTTTTGTATCCTAGTTTTCAGTATTCATTATTTTTTTTGTTTTGGTGAATTTTTTATTTTATGGATTCTTTGAATATTGTTTGCAGTATTCATTCTATTTCGATGGTTTATAGTTTGCAGGAGGATTCTAAGGAGGGGTTTGTGTTTATTTTCAACTGTTTTGTGGAAGCTGTGTGTTGAATGGTATTATATAAATTGTTATTCACTAGTATTTCATGGTTTATATTTCATTATAATTCTGATAATTAATATTGTATTCTAGTATTCATGGTTTAATATTTTTACTATTCTTTCATCTATTTACTATTCTGAAATTATTATGTTTCTATTTTCAATTTGCAAATTATTAATCTATTTATAAGTGTTTTGTGTAATTGAATTTGTATTTCTGATGTTTATAGAATTTAGAAGATGGATATTTTATTCATAAATTCCAAAATTTAGGATTTTCACTATGTAAAGAACCTTACTTATCCAATTGTTACCTTTTCATATCAACCATATTCATAGAAGACCGTTGTATATGATTATGATCATGCTATAAGGGGTATTTTATATTTTTCTATTTTATTATATACTGTTAATCATGTTTTCTATCCATTTATGTACATGTAAATTACATGGGATATGTTTTTGAGTTATAAATGAGCATACTGCTTTAATTATTCCATGGGATGGGATGAGGCCTCCACTTTGTATAATCCTTCCCCATTCCATGGTATGGGCTTAGGAATTTACTACAAAAGTGCTCTTGGGTGGGATGGTCTATAATATTTCCCTACCCCTAACCTAGTAAAGATGTCTTACAATATTTCTATATCTCTAGATTGACATCAATAACGATCCCCATTGAAGATAATAAACTTAGGTATGTTCCAATCTGAATTTTCATAGTATAGATAGTTAATTAATATAACTATTATTTTTCTTTCAACTACCTATTTACAATTATTTTAATATTATTTTGGTTATTTTCCTAAAAATGTTTTTTTATTTAGACATGCTAATTAGTATAAATGTTCACACATACACTTTCTTATTAACTTGTTATTTTAGGTACGCTAGTGGTTCCCTATTGAGTATATAAATTATTATACCCTACATTAACACCTTACTAGACATAAAACATTATTCTTTATACTTCATGTGCCTTTTTAATAATGGATGTTTTGGGTATTTACTAGTCTTCATTGGATTGAAATATTTACCCTCTTAGAGATTGGATATTTGGAGGATTATTCATTGTAAGTACTAACACAAATACAAAAATAGGATTTCACATCTGCATTTAGATGATAATTATTTTATAATCGACATCAAAACACATTAATGATAGTTATTTAGATAACCAATGTTAAATGCATTTTTCCAATGGGTTTTAATGCTTCTTATCTACTCATTTCTCATTCATGAATTCCCAAGAAAAATTGTTCTATATCTACTATGTGAAGTTCCAAATCTAGTTATTATACACTAGTAATAATTATCAGTATAATTTATTGGGTTAATTATTCTATATTCATTCTGATGAATTTCCTTTTTAGTGTGAAGTTTTATTGAGTTTTAATCACGCAACTCAGACATGGTTGTACCTACATTAAAAGGTATGGTATTGGTTATGCAAACCTAGGAAAAAATTAGTTCATAGGATCTAAAATATCTATAAAAAAGTTAGGTGTTTGGGTTGTTCCTTCAAGTGTGAAAAAGGTAGGTTGGTTTGTTTTTTGTTTTTGGGTATGATAAAATAAGATCATAAATATTTTTCAATCTACTTCACTATGATGCAGTGTTATACTCCATGATTAAAAATCAATAATGGAATGACATCATGTCCTTACATATGGTATATGATATAGTTTATATTGTCAAAATGTCTCTAAATTTCAATAAATCATTGTAAAATTAATACAAAAAATCACAACTCATTATTAATCAATCAAAACAGTTTTGGGAATTTATTATTATTATCTACTAGATTTTATATAAACACTTTTTACTATAATAAATCCTCATTCATGGAATTTTTGTGTGACTATTCATGATTTTTTATAATTTAAAACATTTATAAATTCATTAAACCATAAAATTTGTTATGATTTTTTTATTAACATGTTATTGATGGTTACTTATTATATTATGAAACAATACATATAATGTTAAGCCATTTTTGGATTATTTTTTTAATGTATCTTTATATGGATCAGAATGGATAGATACTGAATGTACAATGTTGATCGGATCTTGATGAATTTCATAAGGAGTTATGGTATTTTTTGTACTTTGTATTCACTAATGAATCAGATGGCAGATTGATTCGATTCCCATGTTGTGATTGTGTTGGAAGTCCATGGTTAACTCATGAGGAAGTGAGTTACCATATCACTAAACATGGTTTCCCAAAAATTATCAAGTATGGTATCACAATGGAGAAAATCTCATGTGGTAAATGTCATCGATTCAATGGAAAGTATTGGTATGAAAAATCTTATTTCAGATCAGTTTCTTTATTTTTCTAAAGATAGCTCCTCTTGTAGACTAGTTAAGGGGGAAATGAATACTAGAACATAATTTTTGTCTATTAATTTTCATGATGAAGTTGAGAGTGTTAGAAAGTTGATCGAAGATGCAAATACCCTAGTATATAAGGCATGTGGAAAAATGAGAAAACATGAGTTTTTAATGTGATTATATCATGGGAAAACAATGTATGGATTTAGTAATATTGCGGTTGACTATCTATTTTTATTTATTAAAGATTTACTACCTAATGATGCATGTATTCTAGAAAATTATTACATGGCATCAATGTTGAATGAAAATTTTGGATTTTCATCTATTAAGATTCATTCTTTCCCTAAAGAGTTTTGTCTATTATAGAAGAAAAATATAGAGTTGAGTCAGTACAAATAGTCCGGCACATCAAGGTGTAAGACTAATAAAGTTGGAACTCGATATCGTATTCTAGAGAAAGTGATGTGGCACATCCCTGTAATTCACAGACTTCAAAAAAATTATGTCAAAACAAATGGAAAAGAATATGATATGGAATGAAGTGGAATGAAATAAGGATAATAATGAAATAGTGCATCCTGCAGATAGGTTGACTTGGAATAAATTTGATAGGTTAGATCCATATTTTAAAAGAGACCCACGAAATTTCATATTGGGATTATCCTTTTATGGTTTCAACCCATTTAACCAAATGTGTATTACACACAGTACTTGGCCTGTTTTTATTCACATTTATAACTTTCTTTCATGGATTTATAGGAAGAAGCCATTTAATATCATGATTATATTGATATATGGAACCAGTGATCCTGCAAATGATATTGATATGTACTTCCATCCATTAATATATGAGTTAAAGGAACTTTGGATTGTTGGTGCACAAGCATACAATTCATTCAGTAAGGAGTTATTTATGTTTCTTGAAGCTTTATTATGGATGATAAAGAATTTCCCTACCTACTGAATGATGAATGGTTGGAGTACTAAAAGAAAATTATCCTACCCTATTTTTATGAAAAATAAATGATCCTAAGGATGATAGTATGGCAGGGGTACTGATTCAAAAGTTCATCCTACTACTATGCCGCTTGAGTCACCAAGAGGTCATCCTCCCATTTTCAATATCCATATTACCCATACCCACCTTTTCTATAGTCTTTTCTATCCGCACCCACATCATATTGTAGTTATCAGACTCCCATTCCTCCTTATTTTCCATTCACACCATCCACTATACATGGCACGGTACCCCCATATATCCCACCGCCATATCCATATCCATATCCACCCTAATCATTATAGGTTTATCCATCGGATTTTATCCCTACTATACAGATTAACCCTACCATATATATCCCACCTACCACAAAGGCTACTCCCCCTATAGACGTAACACTTCAGGGGTCAGTAGATCCCCCATCTACTGGTATGTTTTTGAACATTATTGTTAGTGATTAATTATAAATTTATATAAATTATTTTCCTTTATTATTATTTTCATGATTAGCTCAATCCCCCACTAGATGAAAAGGCCACATAAAAATGCAAGAGGTTTGGAATCAACACACGCAAATCATGGTTGAATAAAATGAGGATGGTTCTATAATTTAGAAAATGGTACGAAATGTAAAATCAATAGGGGAACACTTTCTAGAAACAACAATATCATCTCGGTTCAACCAGTAAGTAGGAGGGAAGTTGGAGAACAAATAAATGAAAATATCTGGGTAGAGATATGGGTAAATAATGTTAATCAACTTATATATATATTAATTTATAATATTTTCTATGCAAATATTTTGTCAGTTTCAGCTTTGATATAATTTTCCCACTGGAAAAAATCTGATGAATATAAAGTTAATCGATTTAGGTGAAATGTGGCTAGAGTAAAAGTATGACTTATATCTTGGTTGAAAAAAAAGAGTTGGTACAGAGCTTAAAGAAGTACCAGGGATTCATGATTCCCCAATATATCAATACAAAGAGATGATCAGCTATTGGAAGAGTCCATAGTTTATGGTATTTTATAAATTTATATATATTAATTTATTTATTTGAATACGAGTTTTATTTATGTTAATGAAATTATATTATTATATGTTTATAGGACAATTGAGATATAAATAAAATAAATAAGAGTAGATTGAAACACGTTTATACTCGTTGACATACTTCACTCCCATATTATGAGAAAACACAAGTAATTTACCATTTAAAATATTTAGCTTCGTTTAGTGTAATTTTTTTGAATTCCAATTTTTATTGATTTCTTATTTTTTTAGAAAAAGGAATTGCATATTGAGGTCCATGTTCTTTACTCTACTTTGTTTTTTACAAGTAGAAAAAATAAAGATGGTATAGTTCCAAATACCAATACTGAGAAGGCGATTGTGAGTATATTTCAATTTCTTTTATTTTCACTGAATTTAATTTCTTATATTGTTTTATCATTTTAATTTATGTTATATATCAATCAATAAAATTCTTTTGAGGCATTAGAAGAAAAAGAACCTGAAAATTTGTTCCCGAATGATCATCTGCATCAGGTATTAGGAAATGAGCATAAGGGCAGAATGTGTTATCGAACTAGGAAGAAGATGGTACCATCTCGATACTGGTCTACTGACAATGTTTCTTGGAGTACCAATTCTGGTTTGTTAACCGTGTAACAGTAGAATTCCACAATCCAAGAAGAAACTCAAAAAGAAGAAAAGGTGATAACTGAAAATATAATGAATGTTATGCCTACCATTTCTTCTACAATTATGCTAGAAGTAGTTGTAGTGATTGATGCCTATTTGATGTCGATGAATTTTTCTAATGTAGCTTCTTCTTGCGGAGTTGGAGCTGGATCCGGACCCAGTGATGGTGCCCGTATAGATGCTAATGCTAATGTTATCTCTGATGATGATGTTGGTGGTGGAAGACGTGGTGATGGTGTTTTTTGTAAAATGCATGGATGAGGGTTATCATGAAAATGATGAAACTAATATTGAAACTCACTATTGATGTTAATTGTATTATTGGATTGTTAATATGTGTAATTTTATTATGTAGTGATGTTTGATTATAGTAAAATTGAATTGTGTTGCGGTTTTTATATCTGTTTCTACATATATTAAATTATTCTATTATGATGTATGTTTGGTTTTATAGTAGTTATGTTTTATTATTATTATATTTAATTGTATCCTCCTACAACGCAACCATTGTACCTCCTCTGCAATGCTTCTACGAGGTGGCCCATTTATCTTCTTTAGAACACTTCTAATGGTATGTAGTCCAATTTTCCATTTTTTGATTGAGGTTTCCCCAATATTATTTTCACTAAACATATTGTGAGTTTGATGTGAATATATATAGGCAAAAGAGCTCAAAAGAGAGTTTGGGCCATTATATGGGTGTAGCCAATAGTACAGCAATAATGCTTTCCTAAAGAGGTATTCTTGATGATGCATGTGTTTTCATGTATTTAAGCAGTACAGGGTTTTTATCTCAATAGACCATTAATAATTTCAATTGTTTTACTTCAAAATTATATATTTCAAATTGTCATTTTTTCCCGTTTCCTTTTCCAAAAAAAGACAAGTTTGTTAAAACTATGTTTTTTTTAAGTCAAAATGAGAAAACATGTCACAATTAACAACATATTATTATCCACAGGTAATTTTTTACTATTTGGATTTTTCCATTATTCTTAGTAATATTTAACATGTTATAAATTCTACATTTTGGAACATAAGTTTTTTCTATTTGTAGTGACATATGGATCATTTGGTTAGTATTTTTTATTTTGATATTTTTTATCATAAATCTCATACACAAGTTTGCAGTGGTAGGTGAATCATGTGGGCATGATTTTATTGATCATGAAAATGAATGATGGATAATTTGCCCTTAAAAGTAAATTAGTTAGTGTTTTAATTATATTTAACATAATAGGTTTCAATATACATTATTATTTCTAGGATGGCGTACATGAGCAGGGATGGGGGTGCTGGTGTAGGGGTAGGGGGTTGGCAGGGGCAGGGGGTCGGCTGGGGTAGGGGGAGGGGGATGGTGTAAATGTAACACCCTGAGCTTCCATGATACTCCTCTCTTTCAATAATGCAATAGCTTGCATTGTACGCAAGTTCGAGTTCTAAAACACCGCGACTAATCAAAGTAGCCGTTATGAATAGTAATAACCACTTTTTGAAATTATAGAAAATTTTATATTTCAAAATGGAATTCATTTTTGTATTCCTAATACTGGAATTATCATATGTTGAATTTTTTGTAATTTTATGAGAACTTCGAAATTTTTATGAATAGTGAAAAATACTTAAAACAACTTTTTTAATCAAAATAATTTATAGTGATAAGTTATACTATTTAGTGGTTTTAAAGTATATTTAGAATATATTTTTACCATTTTATCCAATGGTGTTCATTAGAATTAATTTAACATTGAAATTGGGCATGAACAATTGTCATTCTTTGATATAAATTGTTTCTTAAAAACATGCTATTTGTTGTGACAGCAGGAATTAATTAATTAATTCAACTTATATGTTTGGAATTTCATAAAATAGAATTCATTTTTGAATTCGGAATATCAATTATAGCTTAGGGTGAAATTTTGGCATTGTTCTGAAAAACTTCAATTTTTGATGAATAGTGAAACCACTAAGTGGTAGTTAAATAACTGATTTTTTGTTTAAATGAAATATTACCACTTCTGTGATTTGATTTTCAAAAATCCGACATACATGGTTGTCAATAAGAAGTAAAATGTGGTTCAATGAGATTAAAATAATTTTTTGGTGAATAGTAACTTTTAAGTTTTTAATCGCGATTAGAGGTAATTAGTGTAGTTTAAGGTAAAAATAATGTTTTAATAATATTAGATGAGCTTGAAACATGTCCTACCCTCATTGGATGTGCCATGGCCGACCAAGAAAATCAATGGGTCAACTTGGGGACCCCATGGATCCACTTTAGTTTGAAAATGACATAAATACCTTTTATTTAATGTTAAAGAAAAAAAATGACACAAACATGAAATGTTTTACTAAAACAATTTTTACATGGGGTTATACAAGTAATATTTCTGACTATAAATAGTCATTGGAAAGATAAAAAGATTTTCTAAATCATAGAATTTTTTTTATAATTTTTAAACATTATATAAATTATATTATTTATGACATCATGATGATGCAGCGATGACCTCATTATTTAACAATTTTAATAAAATGAAAAGATAATGTATAATCCAAGGCTTACACTTGTCAAAAACCAATTGTATGAGTATATTACAAACCCTTATCACCTTAGCCAATAATTTTATAAGTGTGGGAACTTTATAATCCGAAAATCATTGTATAATAATGTATCATTTCAATCTTTCCAAAAGAGACCCTCCTCTCCTCTTATAAAAGGCCCCCACCTCTACCACCTTACTCACACTTTCAAAACCTTTTGGCTCGGCCAACCTCTGCCCAAATACTCTCCCAAATTCCCCCTATTACTCCTAGAAGCCTCACTTTGGGCAGAACTCTTCCCAAGGAAGCCTTTGTCTCAAATCAAAAAGAGTTACCCGATTTTGAGGTAATGTCTTTTCTAATGTTGTTTGGTTTTATTTTTCTTTTCCAACCCCATAAACTATTTTTTTTCATTTATTTTGTAACAAAACCAGTATCATCAATATACTAGGATGTTGTTATAAGAAGGATTCAAGCTACACTTACACACACCTACATCTAAGGGTTAAAGAACATACGGTTTCTGTGGATGGCGAATTTCTGCCTCACGAAACGATGATTGTTCAACACTCATATAACACCTTCAAAGGTGGCCATTAAGATGTCACTATATTTATATATGATATATAATATGTTTATGTTTTACTTATACTTCTGTATTTCTCATTTATGGCATACTTTATGATTTCCATTATGGGTAAAACGCGATAATTTCATTTTAGGAAGTGCGGACTACCGCCCCCTAAAAGTGATTTGAATCGTTAATGCCATATGTGGGATGTATAAAAGATGGAGTAAATGGTATTGTACACTATATTATACTGGAATTATATTATACATTTATATCATTATTATTTCATTCCATTAAATACGAAATAGAAATGAAAGTAGCGTTCATGCGTACGTACGGCTTACCGTCTCCATGAACGGTGCATTTCATTTCTTACCTCTAAATGTTACGTAATATTATAAATGAATGTATATACTAGATATATATGATATATATGACATCTAAATCATGAATATAATTCTGGATATAATGGATATTTCATCACATTAACAACTCGTAATTATAAGAAGTTCATTGTTGACTCAAGTACCAAAGATCGACAAAACGACCGTTATTAACTTAAATAATTACAGAATGTTCATATAATTGTAATAAGTGATATAAAAAGGATAATGAAATTGAAAATGGTTCTTAATAAGTTATATATTAACTCTAGTTTATTATTCATGAGTTTAAAGAACGGTTGAGTCAAGTCAGACACGAGGTAAGGGAACTTCTTAACCCAACTTCCATTCTTTGGGTTAATATCCTACTTTCAAATTATGTCATGATATTATTATGTCTTATTTTGTATTTTTACTTTCTTTATGTGTACCTATAGTGAATACACATAATATATATATTTTATTTTAAAAAATGATCTTTGTAAGGACTTCGTCTCAATCTCCTTTCATTGAGGCATATTTGGTTTTATACACAAATTTCCTTTATACGGTGTATAAACCCCTTTGAGTTTTACATATATTCAAAAAGAATTTTTTTTATATGAAGAGTTTTTATAAACGAAAAAAGGGAATGTTTTTCTTTCCGTACTTATGCGACGACAACGACTTCTCCGCCGCCGTGACCATCATTTGAGTTTCGGCTTCCTCTACAAGCCATCATTTTTTTTAATGAAAAATAAATACAAAGTTTTAACTTTCTTTTATTTTGGTATTGAAAATGGTTTTGAAAGCATTTTTATTATATCAATGTGTTTTATTGATATCTTGTGATTGAAATGTGGAAATGTTATGTCTCCTTTATGCATGTTTTATGTGATACGATTATGTTATGGTTTATTATATGTTTAAACCTATTCATATGAGGAATTTATTGGACTTAATAAGTGACGGGTGGAGCCCGCTATAGCTCCTCGATGCATCGGTAGGTCTCATGAAAAAAATAGACGTGGAATTGGCCGAGGCCCTTTCCCAATTTGATTTATGGTTTTGGCCGAGGCCTTAATCATTTTAGATGTCTTGGCCGAGGCCTTGTAAAAATGTTTCATAATGTCTGGCATTATGCAATCCCTCATTATGAAAGTGGTTATTGATATTGCATGTGATTATTCGACCAGTAGAATATCCATATGAATAATTGAATGGAATTATCTCATTTTACTTTTGCCATATTATGTTGAAGTTCATGTTTAAAAGGATTTTTTTTAGTTATACATTGCCTTAAATGTTTATGTTTATTGATGAATGATTCCTCTATATTGTTAGCCTTACTGAGCATTTGAGCTCACCCCTTTCAATGTTTTAATATTTTACAGGATGTGAAGATGTATTTTAGGAATGACCTACAGGGATAGTCAGAAGAGGATATGAGTGTGGACTATGAAGACTTTGTTATTGTAGTTTTTCACCTTATGTTGTAATGTAACATTTATGAATGTATCTAGTGTTTCCAAGGCTACTAAACTAATCGATCTTTCGAGACATGATCTTTTGTGATCATGCCAATGTTACGAAGTAATGCACCGACTCTGGGTAGCTGGGGTCGGGGCGTTACAGTTGGTATCAGAGGCAGTTTAGTACTAACCTTGGAAGCTAGATTTAGTTAAACTCTGATTAGAGCACATAACCCGAAGATAGACTTTGAGGATTAGTATAGAAGAACATCCTAGAATTTTGGTGTTGTAGAGATGTTGTGAGTTTTCCAAGCAATACATCCCTGTCTGGATATGAGCAGGTAGAGGCAGATCTGGCACAGATGTACCTAGGGGTAAAACCCGAAAACACCGCTTGAGCTAGACTCGAACGGGAACTGGTGCACGATAACGGGCCTTACTGCACACTTGGTTACGACACTCCCGGGGGATATGTTTAGGATAATTCTCATTTTCTTTACAAACCACTATGAAGGGTTATGAGTATATACTTCCTCAAAGAAAACATTTTTATGGATTATATCCATAAATAGTTCAATTTATGTTAAGTATCTTACAAGTATTGAATTATGTATTTTGATTCATAAACTAATATAGTTTATGCCATTGTTTAGAAATGGCGCCTAGTGGAAGGAATGGAAACCGTATCAATGCACGCACTCCGTGTAGGGATTTCCCTCCTTCTCAAGATAATTATTGTGGATCTGGAGATACAACTGGTGATGATCAACTTATTACCATACTGGGACAACTCACTCAGGTTATGAATAATAACCTTACTCATATGGAGCACCCTGATCTGCATCATGGAGGATCAATGTTAGACCGCTTCATGAGGCAACAACCGCCAACATTTAATGGGGGTACAAATCCATTAGTAGCTGAGCAATGGATAAACTCCTTAGAGAAAATATTCCATGCCTTGGGGAGTAGCGAAAGGGAGAAGGTTGTCATGGCAATTTACCGCCTCACTGGAGATGTCGATCAATGGTGGTCACTAATTCAAAATACAAAGAAAGATGATGACATATAGAATATGGAATGGAGGGAGTTCAAAGATCTTTTCTTAGAAAAATACTTTCCTCGTGACCATAGAGAAGATATGGAAAGGCAATTTCTGAGTCTGAGGCAGAAGGAGGATGAGAATGTCGCAAAGTATGAGGCTAACTTTACAAGGTTAGCGAGGCATGCTGCAGATTATATACGTAACCCAAGAAGTAAGATTGATCGTTTCTTTGATGGGTTAAAACCTTTTCTCCGTCGAGCCTTAGTCTCACAATCTTTCTCGTCGTACGAAGACACTATCTCATGTGCTATCAAGACAGAAAAGGAATTCTCTAAGTCTTATGACAACAAATTAAAGCAAGAGAAGAAGAGAACGGTGGAACAAGAGACAGATAATGGGAAAAATGGAAAGAAGGATTTTCCATTATGTGATAGTTGTGGGAAGAATCACCCTGGTACTTGCCTAAAAGGAATGGGAGTTTTTTATAAATGTGGGGAAAAAGGTCACCAGGCGCGGGATTACAAGGGAAAGAAAGAGGCTATCAATGTTGAATGCTACAATTGTAGGGAAATGGGGCATTATGCAAATGAATGTCCTAAGCGTCAGGGAAAATTACCTCAGAAAAGGCCAGGGGATCAAGGACAATCTTATGTTGTTACTACAGTTGAAGCAGAATAACTAATGTATTGGTGCTTTTGGACTCATGGATTATATTCTGGTTATTAGAATAATGTGATATATATATATGGATTGTACTACAGTACTTGTTGATTTCAATAAGGTTTTAATATGATGAAGGTAATTATATTTTTAGTATGTGACAATTATAGAAACTTTACTTTGTTTGGGGAATCTGATAAATTGATTTTGGAATTAAGAGACCTTTTAGAGAATGTCTGGACAGAGGTATTTTGGATAACTATAAAATTTGGAGTGGATTAAGTTGAACCTTGGATAGTATTGTTTATGTTTAAAACATTTCTGAAGATTATTTTTGGAATATTATAATACTATAGTTTTAGGAAAAGGACAACCTGCAGGGTGGGGCATAACCCGTCGTGTCGGACAAAGCTGCAGGAGTCGAACCCACAACCATAGTGCGACATGCCTTTATTTCCTACCACTAGCCTACAGGAAGTCCCTGGTTATTACAAAATAATTTTACTAATCTAAATGGTATGTGTTAACATTTGGAACCTTATACAATTAGGATAAGTATAATATTTTTGAGTTCTATTATCTTTTTGAGTGAAAGATGAGTTGAAGGTTGAAACTCTAATTTTCAAGCATAAATATATATATACCTATCTCTTATTCAATGAATAAATTAATTCTTAAACTTTAGTAAAGGGATATTAAAACAAAAAAATGTGTTATCCTAAAACCTTATGTCTTGTTGAACTGATGATATTTTAAATCAACATAGATTGAAGGCTTTGAGGCCCTCAATTTGATAGTTTATTATGATTGATGACCTCAATCACTCCCTACAAATATTTACGTTTTTTCTCCAATTATATGTCTCTAATTTCCACCAATGTTCTCCTAATCGATATCATAATTGGGTGGTGACTTTTTCATTTCCCTTTCCCTCTTATTAAGGCTAAATTTTATTAATCTTATTTCTGATGTGGGTTTTCCACAAAGGTATTTTCTATTTTCAACCTTTTATTTTCAAAGAAAAATATCAAATTTCGAGGACGCAATTTATTGAAGGAGGGGAGAATGTAACACCCTGAGCTTCCACGATACGCCTCTCTTTCAATAATGCAATAGCTTGCATTGTACGCAAGTTCGAGTTCTAAAACACCGTGACTAATCAAAGTAGCCGTTATGAATAGTAATAAACACTTTTTGAAATTATAGAAAATTTTATATTTCAAAATTGAATTCATTTTTGTATTCCTAATATTGAAATTAGCCTATGTTGAATTTTTTTGTAATTTTCTGTGAACTTCCAAATTTTTATGAATAGTGAAAAATACTTAAAACAACTTTTTTAATCAAAATAATTTATAGTGATAAGTTATACTATTTAGTGGTTTTAAAGTATAATTAGAATATATTTTTACCATTTTATCCAATGGTGTTCATTATAATTAATTTAACATTGAAATTGGGCATGAACAATTGTCATTCTTTGATATAAATTGTTTCTTAAAAACATGCTATTTGTTGTGACAGGGGGAATTAATTAATTAATGAAACTTATATATTTTTAATTTCATAAAATATAAATAATTTTTGAATTCAGAATATCAATTATAGCTTAGGGTGAAATTTTGGCATTGTTCTGAAAAACTTCAATTTTTGATGAATAGTGAAACCACTATGTGGTAGTTAAATAACTGATTTTTCGTTTAAATGAAATATTACCACTTCTGTGATTTGATTTTCAAAAATACGACATAGATGGTTGTCAATAATAAGTAAAATGTGGTTCAATGAGATTAAAATAATATTTTGGTGAATAGTAACTTTTAAGTTCTTAATCGCGATTAGAGGTAATTAGTGTAGTTTAAGGTAAAAATAATGTTTTAATAATATGAGATGAGCTTGAAACATGTCCTACCCTCATTGGATGTGCCATGGCCGACCAAGACAATCCATGGGTCAACTTGGGGACCCCATGGAGCCACTTTAGTTGGAAAATGACATAAATACCTTTTATTTAATGTTAAAGTAAAAAAATGACACAAACATGAAATGTTTTACTAAAACTATTTTTAGATGGGGTTATACAAGTCATATTTTTGACTATAAATAGTCATTGGAAATATAAACATATTTCCTACATCATAGTAGTTTTTTATGATTTTTAAACATTAAATAAATTAAATTATTTATGACATCATGATGATGCAGCGATGACCTCATTATTTAACGATTTTAATAAAATGAAAAGATAATGTATAATACAAGGCTTACACTTGTCAAAAACCTATTGTATGAGTATATTTCAAACCCTTATCACCTTATCCACGAATTATATAAGTGTGGGACCTTTAGAATCCGAAAAGCACTGTATAATAATGTATCATTTCAATCGTTCCAAAAGAGCCCCTCCTCTCCTCTTATAAAAGGCCCCCACCTCTACCACCTTACTCACACTTTCAAAGCCTTTTGGCTCGTCCAAACTCTTCCCAAATACTCTCCCAACTTCCCCCTCTTACTCCTAGAAGCCTCACTTTGGGCATAACTCTTCCCAAGGAATCCTTTGGCTCAAATCAAAAAGAGTTACCCGATTTTGAGGTAATGTCTTTTCTAATGTTGTTTTGTTTTATTTTTCTTCTCCAACCCCCTAAACTCTTTTTATTCATTTATTTTGTAACAACACCAGTATCCTAAATATACTAGGATGTTGTTATAAGAATTATTCAAGCTAAAATTACACACACCTACATCTAATGGTTAAAGAACATACGGTTTCTGTGGATGGAGAATTTCTGCCTCACGAAATGATGATTGTTCAACACTCATATAACACCTTCAAAGGTGGCCATTAACATGTAACTATATTTATATATGATATATAATATGTTTATGTTTTACTTATGCTTCTGTACTTCTAATTTATAGCATACTTTATGATTTCCATTATGGGTAAAACGCGATAATTTCATTTTAGGAAGTGCGGACTACCGCCCCCTCAAAGTGATTTGAATCGTTAATGCCATATGTGGGATGTATAAAGGATGGAGTAAATGGTATTATACACTATATTATACTGGAATTATATTATACATTTATATCATTATGATATAATTCCATTAAATACGAAATTGAAATGAAAGTAGCGTTCATGCGTACGTACGGCTTACCGTCTCCATGAACGGTGCATTTCATTTCTTACCTCTAAATGTTACGTAATATTATAAATGAATGTATATACTGGATATATATGATATATATGACATCTAAATCATGAATATAATTCTGTATATAATGGATATTTCATCACATTAACAACTCGTAATTATAAGAAGTTCATTGTTGACTCAAGTACCAAAGATCGACAAAACGACCGTTATTAACTTAAATAATTACATAATGTTCATATCATTGTAATAAGTGATATAAAAAGGATAATGAAATTGAAAATGGTTCTTAATAAGGTATATATTAACTCTAGTTTATTATTCAGGAGGTCAAAGAATGGTTGAGTCAAGTCAGACATGAGGTAAGGGAACTTCTTAACCCAACTTCCATTCATTGGGTTAATATCCTACTTTTAAATTATGTCATGATATTATTATGTCTTATTTTGTATTTTTACTTTCTTTATGTGTACCTATAGTGAATACACATAATATATCTATTTTATTTTAAAAAAATGATCTTTGTAAGGACTTCGTCTCAATCTCCTTTCATTGAGGCATATTTGGTTTTATACACAAATTTCTTTTATACGGTGTATAAACCCCTTTGACTTTTACGTATATTCAAAAGGAATTTTTTTTATATGAAGCGTTTTGATAAATGACAAAAGGGAATGTTTTTCTTTCCGTACTTATGCGGCGACAACGACTTCTCCGCCACCGTGACCATCATTTGAGTTTCGGCTTCCTCTACAAGCCATCATTTTTTTAATGAAAAATAAATACAAAGTTTTAACTTTCTTTTATTTTGGTATTGAAAATGGTTTTGAAAGAGTTTTTATTATATAAATTTGTTTTATTGATATTTTGTGATTGAAATGTGGAAATGTTATGTCTCCTTTATGCATGTTTTATGTGATACGATTATGTTATGGTTTATTATATGTTTAAACCTATTCATATGAGGAATGTATTGGACTTAATAAGTGACAGGTGGAGCCCGCTATAGCTCCTCGATGCATCGGTAGGTCTCAGGAGACAACTAGACATGGAATTGGCCGAGGCCCTTTCCCAATTTGATTTATGGTTTTGGCCGAGGCCTTAATCATTTTAGACGTCTTGGCCGAGGCCATGACAAAATGTTTCAGAATGTCTGGCATTATGCATTCCCTCCTTATGAAAGTGGTTATTGATATTGCATGTGATTATTCGACCAGTAGAATATCCATGTGAAGAAGTGAATGGCATTATCTCATTTTACTTTTTCCATATTATGTTGAAGTTCATGTTTAAAAGGATTTTGTTTTAGTTATACATTGCCTTAAATGTTTATGTTTATTGATGAAAGATTCAGCTATATTGTTATCCTTACTGAGCATCTGAGATCACCCCTTTCAATGTTTTAATATTTTACAGGATGTGAAGAAGTATTTTAGGAATGACCTGCAGGGATAGTCAAAAGAGGATATGAGTGTGGACTATGAAGACTTTTTTATTGTAGTTTTTCACCTTATGTTGTAATGTAAAATTTATGAATGTATCTAGTGTTTCCAAGGCTACTAAACTAATCGGTCTTTCGAGACTTGATCTTTTGTGATCATGCCAATGTTATGAAGTAATGCACCGAATCTGGGTAGCTGGGGTAGGGGCGTTATAGTAAAAGCATAGGGTGGGGGTTTCGGTGTAGGGTGGGGGTGTACAGGGGAAGTGGGAGGGTGTGCAGGGTACAGGGTGAGGGGAGGAGGGGTTCAAGTGGGGTGCATAGTGAGGAGGGGGCAGGGGGTGCAAGGCGGTATGGGAAGGGGGTCTACAAGGGCAGGGGGAGGGTGCATGAGTAGGGGGTGGGGAGCTGGTGCAGGGTGGGGGTGCTAGGGTTGGGTGAGGGGGGCATTGGGGGTCAAAGTGGGGTGAACAGTGATTCTTGATTTGGATTTTTAACATACTTAACTGAATTAGAAAATCATTTATCACTCCTTTGACCACATTGATTGCAATTTCAATAGATGGTTTTCGTGTTTTCAAAATGAAAGAGGCTATACTTATTCAAACATCATACTAAATATCAAAATCATTGAAAAAGGTATGATTCTCTTCTCTTTATTATTTTTTAGTGTGAAAGGTATGAATTATTGAAATTATTTTTTCCTTGCTTGGAGAAATCAAATTGGGTTTCTGTACGAGCATTATGTTTCTATTGAAAAATGAAATAGCCTAGAGATATAATTTTTCACAAGAAACTAGTACGTTGTAGTTTATTTTTAATTTTATTTTCCTTACTTCACTGGAAACATAGGCCTTTTACCGCTTTCTATGAATAGAGGGTAGTTATATTCTAAAAAGGGGTCCATAAGGGCACTAGAGGTGTCTACAAGGTTTTCTTTGTAGGGGAGGGAGATTGGGGTAGTAGAGAGATTAATTTTGGTGTTTCATTTTTGTTTTTGTTTATACTTTCTTGATTTTATTTTATTTTCCTTAGGTGTATACCTTCAACATACGGATGACTCATACCAAAATACTACTATTAAACCACCCTTGCCTTTTGGATTCACACATTTAGTTCAATTTCACTTATCCTTTCTAAGTCCACTAATTGAGTATCATATTTGTGTAAAATGTCATAGTGCAAAAGAAAAACATGGATACACAGAGAAACAATTTGGTTTTCCCCTCTTAATAGTTCCTTTTTTAGTTTTATGCACTTACATATTAGCACACGAACATTCAAAGTTCAATGAAAATATAAAAATGAATTAATTGGTACGTCACACCCAATGAAATACCCTTATTCTGGACACTATAGCATTGAGTGTGCACCCAAAAAGGTACATCGTGGTGTGATATGATAGTTTCAAAAAATTGGTTACCTCCCAACGACTTGACTCCCAAGGGAATTATAGTGTGATCAATCTTCCTTGTGACATGACCACGAGTCAATGTAATCATCTTTCTGTGACATAACTACTTCACCTCTTCGATATTTGACTACTCCATCTTATGTAGGCACCCCCAAAAGGGATGATTCCTCTTAATTTTCATCATGGTAGATTTACAACATCATAAATCCATGAAAAAATCATCATTATTTTTGACCTCAACATTCTATTTTGTCGTGAATTGTGTAGAGAACTCATCCTCTGATATGTGTTATGGGATGATAGAGGGAACACATAGTTGATGTTTGGGGAAGAGTGTGGTTGAGTTTTTGAAGAGGAATACAAGTGGGGCCTTATGATTGATCATGTACACATATATTCTATAGGGAAACTAAAAATAATTATTAATAAATGTATTATACTTATATTAATGATTTATGGGATTATACTGATAAATATTTGAGAACAAAGGAGCACTCCCCCTCATAATTAGATCCCTTCAAGATGAAAATATTTTAATTTTTAATAGAATATTGTTTGAGTATTAATATGTATCAATGATGTGTGAGTACCCATGTTTTAGGAATCTAAATATTTTGTTAAAACATGGGAAATAATTCTCTTGAAGTCATGGAATCTATTTTACTGGTGATGTGATCTTATACTTATAATGATGTCATCACATGCATTATTGTAGACATGGGAACTAATGTTAGAATATAATGTTCCTATAATCTTCCATTATAATTACTGTGAGAACACTATGATATCGTGCATCATACTCAAGAAAATGATATATATTTTACTCTAGATTTTTTCCTATAGACATACAAGAATGTGATACTCTCAGGTGAACAAAGGTGTATAACCATTCTATAGAGTCCTTATACTTATTATATTATCTATTCCTTATAGTTTCAAAAATTTGATATCTAAAATGTTTGTTCAAATCACAAACATACTAATGAGATGAGCATAAGGGGACTTGTCCCCACTAGACCTAAAATCATGACTAAAATTAAGTGATAAGCATAATAGGGCCCTATATTTCCATATATGAAAATTATAAGATTTATCATGTGATAAGAATATGATGATTCACCTTTCCTAATGCATCATAATCCCATCCTTCCTCATGAGATGATAATGGAATTCCTTAGGTGATGATCCTAGAGTTCATTAGGTGATGAGACTAAAATACCTCAGGTGACTAGCCTATGATGATTTTTGCGATGAAGCTAGGATTATATAGGTGGTTAGGATAGTATTATGTAGATTATTCACCTATGATGTCAATATGGATTGATAGAAGAGGATATAATATCCTTTCTTCCTAGATCATAACTGAAGATCCATCCTAGTGTAGTCTAACACAATGGTCTTGAAGTAATGTTTCAGAAAAAAATTGATGAAATTGAGATGAATTAATTCTCCTTAAACATATAGAGGATGAGTATCATTGGGCATCAAATTTAGGGATTGGTGAACCCGTTAGGAATTCTGAATCCTTAAAAATTATATAATGGGTAACATAGGGCATATTAGTCATCATAATCATAAAAAATTACTCAAATTTTGATTCAATTTATCTTATGGAATTCCAACCAATATATTTGATAGCTGAGTTTTTCCAACCATTGCTAATAGTTAGAGGGGTATAATAATTTCCAATCATTATACTAAAACCCATGATCACCCAAACATGGAAATTTCATACATCTATTCTGATTAAATGACTATAATCTCCCTCACATGCTTTCACTTATAGGGATCATGCAATGGAGGGTTATCAATACACTGGTCAACCACTATGAGTAGAAAGAAATCATACCCACTAATAAAATGGACAGGGATGATCTAGAATCCATGGTTCCAAATTTAAACAACCAATTGAAAATATCCTACATGGGGGACTAGTAGGGGAAGGTGTGTCTAGGGGTGTCTTCAGGGGGGATGGAATGGGGTGGGGGCGGGCATGGGGAACTGGAAGGTTGGGTGTGGGTGACTGGCATGGGGTGTCCAGGAGGGTCTGTAGGGGGTGGTGGATGGGGGGGACTAGCAGGTGGGGGGACTAGTAGGGGGAGGGGGTGTCTATGAGGTACTGAAGGGGGATGGTAAGGAGTGGGAAGACTGGAAGGGGGAGGGGGTTTCCAGGAGGGTCTGTAAGGGGGCTAGAGGGGGTTGGTGGTGGTGGGGGGATCGAAGGTTGGGGGGACTGGCAAGGGGAGGGGGTGTCTAGGAGGGTCTTTATGGGGGGTGCTAGGGGGTCTATCTAGGAAGGAGGTGTCTCATAGGGAGGGGCTGGCCAACATGAGGGTTGTTCTGGTGTTTGGTGGGTATCAGATGAAAGTGTACATTATGATTTTGTGTAGGAATTTGGTTTATGCATGTTTAGAGGTAAACATTTAGATCAATAATACGTCTCTAGACTTTCTCCATTATATTTTTACAGACCATTCATGGGTCTCCTTATTTTTTTCCTATTATATCTTGTATTTTCTATGTATATATTCCATCAATGAGGATGGTTCGTAGATCTCCAGACTATGTCAGCTTCAATTAAGTGTTTCAACCTGAAGTTATATGGCCATCTCAAGTCCCATGTATGATTTTTCTATAGCTAAACAATTTTTTATTGTTTCCTCAATGAATTTTTGGGAAGGATGTTTTGAGGAAATATTTCTATGTTTTTTGTTTTACTTTTTGTCTTTGGTTTCAAATTTCATGTCCAACTATATTATCATTCCATGTGGGTGTCTATCTAGGGGAGGGGGTGTCCATGGGGGTGTCTAGGAGGGAGTGGGGAGGGGGAGTGTTCAGCGGGGAGGGGGTCTAGGGGGTGTCTGTCCAGGGGATGGGGAGAGGGAGTGTCTAGGGGTGTCTATCTATGGAAGGGAGGTGTCCGAGGGGGTCCAGGTGGGAGGGTGAGTGTCCAAGGGGAGTTTCTGTCCAGGGGAGGGGGAGTGTCTAGGGGGTGTTTTTATAGGGGGTGATTGTCCAGGGGGTGTCTATCTAAGGGAGGGGGTGTCCAGGGGTGTGTGTCCTGGGGAGGGGGATGTCTAGGGGTATTTTTCCAGGGGGGTGTCAAGGGGAGGGGGGTGTCCATGGGGGGCTGTCGTGGAGGGAGGGGAAGGGGGAGTGTTCAGGGGGGGTGTCTTTCCATGGGAGGGGGTGTCCCGGGGGGGTCTAGGGGAGGGTGGGGATGTCTATCCATGGGTTGTCTGTCTAGGGGAGGGGTGTCTGTCTATGTGAGGGGGTGTCCAAGGGTGTCTGTCTAGGGGGTGTCCAAGGAGGGGGGGTGTCCATGGGTAGGGGTGTTTGTCGAGGGGAGGGGTGTCTAGGGGTGTCTTTCTATGGTAGGGGGTGTCTAGAGGTGTCTTTCTTGGGGGTGTCTATCCAGGGTAGGGGGTGTCCAGGGGTGGGGGTATTTCTAGGTGGTAGGGGTGTGTCCAGGTGGGGTGGAAGACATGGGGGATTGGAAGGGGTGGGGAATCAGGGAGAAACAGGTAAGGGGACTAACATGGGGAAGAGACGGGATAGAAATAGGGGGGAGATGGGTGGGGTGGAAGGGGGACTAGCAGGTGGGAGGAAGTTTTGGAAACTAGTAGGGGGAAGCTGGCCAGTAAAGCCTACTATATTGTTTATTGATGTTTAATCAATAGCCACAATTTCAAACTATGGATATAGGTCTTGTTTGTGTTTCCATGGAAATTGAAGATGTAGCCACAATTTAAATCATGTCTATAGGCCCTAAATGGTTTAAACTTCTACCACATTTTAGAACCATAGATATAGGACTTTACCTATAGCAACTCCAATACAAATCACGGTTCATTGAACCATGGATATAACCTATAGACATGGTTTTTGGGATTATAGCCACTGTGTGAGACCATAGCTATAGCCTAAATTTCAAGTAGTGTTTATTCCTTTCAAAACATCAGGGTTTTAAGTACTTGTGTTTTAAATTATTGAGGAATTTCTTTGGTTTTAAATATCCCTTTTCAAGATAATCCCTTTCATTATGGCTTATCTTGTACATTTAATCCTTGTATCCCTTATAATCAATGAACAACCTATTAGGCTATCCACATTACAAGCTATGTTTTCCTATCCAACCTACTCTTGAAGTGAAATTACCTTATCTAGTTGAACTTATGTGTATGGGGAAGCTATCTTGTGTTTTGATACATCATTTGGTGCATTTTTTTGTGCTAAATAGAATGTTGAAAATATGATTTTGTTGTGGGAAAAAAACTATTCTATTGAAAGATGTTCCTTTTCTGGAGCTTTCATGACAATACAAGTTGTAATTTTTCTAGAGCATATAATGGAGGAATAAATCAATGCCTTTTCTATAGTTTTATATAAAAATAATGTTTGAGAAGATTGAAATGTTTTCTACTAAAATTCAGATCTCTTTAAAAATTCTTAGAGTTTTCATGATGATGGAGCTAAATTTCTACTATGGTGAGTGAGGAGGATACCATACTTGAGTGAAAATTATAATTGAGAAATATTCTTTCAAAAAAATCCAATACCTCCTCATTTGGACTCATATTTTTTCACAAAAAAATCATACCAACCTAAATCCACCGAATAACCCTCCAAAATCCTTATGATAAACACATGTCCTTGACTCGTATTTTGTGGATAATTAGGAATTTTTCAAACCTATGGTGACCCTTTCATTGGTTTGGATGAGAAAAACATTATTGAAAATTTATATTTTTGAGATGAGAGAAAATTCATGTGTGGTAGGTGTCTTGTGTGCATGGAAATAGAAATGAAGAGGAAAAATATTTACTGATCTTAATGGAGTACTTGGAATAATTGTTTTTGATGAGGCACGACATCCTTTGATTTCTTGGAATGGAATTGGTGGATCTCATGAGCATGTGTTTTGAATTTTCTTTGATTTGATTTTGATGTAGACTTGTCCAGGAGTTCAAGTGCTTAGTGTGGGGGAATTGATAGAGGTAGTATTTTAATTATTGTTCATCTGTTTTTAAGTGATTTAACCCATTAAAATTAATCAACTTAAAATGGTTTGTATCATTTTAGTGTTTTTGGTAAATTATGGTCTTAATTGTGAAAATTGGTTAATTCAGGAAAATTGATAGGTTTTTTGGAGCTTTTGTTTTTCAAGATTAATTGTTAAAATTTTGATCTAAATTGATTGATTATTTTGTTTAGTATTTCTTTTTTCATAGGCTTCAACTTTTCCTTTTGGAGCCAGATCCAATTCGACAAAAAATGGTACATAAAAATCAAGTGGAAAAAGTTTTTTGGATGATAAAATGGACCCCACTTCAATTAATTAGTTATATCTCTATCTAAATAACTCCGAATGTAGTGATTATAGTTGGAATAGAAACAAAACTCCATAGGTCATTTCCACATTAAATTTCATGAAAAAATTTGGTCATTATGGATTCCTTTGAATACATCCAAAAGGATTAAGTTTAAGAGTCTCCTCATGAATAAAAATTATTTATCATTAATTTGAGCATATATAATTGGAAACTTATCTAAATACTATGATATTTTTTGGGTACATGAAAAAGATATAGGGGAACAAATTTCATGAAGACACATTCCTGAGATTCTTCCATTTAATATTATAAAACACTAATACATTATTTGGATTGATTCTGGAGGGAAATATTTCTTCCTCTCAACCATATTTATTTGAGTGTCCACTTCCATTCAAAGGGGTTGAATAAGATGAAATAGGGAATGTGCTGGAGGATTGGAATTTTGATACGTTTTTTATTTTATTTTTTTTCTTATTTCCATTATGCTCTTTTCTTCCCCTTTAAACTCTATTACCATTCACATGGAGGGGTAAAACCTTTTAGTGATCTTGGAAGGGGAGTATCACTTTTATAATTTCAGAATATTCTGCATGAATGTAAAACCTTTTTTTTATTTTAATGATTTCAATTCTCAGTGTTTCCAAATTCTATTAATCTGATCATGTTTTGGTTTTTTGTGTATTCATTATTAATAGCTTTGGTAGACGACTTTTGATCTCCCTCTACCTAGTGCAATTTGTCTCAATCGATCATATTATGTTATGTGGTTAGTGTTCAAGCATCATTGGCATTTCTAAGGAGAAACAATTCTTTATTGAGATTTTCCTTGGTTTTTAGGAAATGTTTATGAACATACATACACATAGGAGTGAGTTCCATTTCTTTCTTCAACCAAGGGTGATTGATAACTCGATCGAGGAGTCTTTCATTTATCATTCAATATAATGAGTGGGGGAATGATCTTTATGACTATAATGACATTGAAAAGGTTGATCCTACCCTAACCCCATCACTCCCCTAATCCATTAGTGTTCAATATTAATTTTAATTGATTAATTTTTTTTTTAAATCAATCAATTTCAAAAACAACTTCTTCTTCTTTCTCAAATTTAAGTGACAAATGTAATTATTGTGCATTCCTCTCTAGAGACAACCTAGGGTAACCACTATACTGCATTTTAACTTAAGTAATATCTATTTTCTTCACAGCCCATGATAAGAACCTGTAACCTTTTCTCACACTACCCAACAATAGATAAGGTTTGTTTATCTATATAAATTTATCATTGAAGGGACTCAGATCTTTCCTTATTCATAAGGTTATGGTGAAAGCATATACCTATCTAAAATAAAAAATACATGATAAAAATTACCTGAATCTTGGTTTTTAGTAAATATTAGTAATTTTCACAGTGAAAATAAGGATACATTGTATTTATGGTAAAATATGTGATATTTATACTGATCATAAAATATTTAAGTATATATTCACCTCCAAATAATTTAATATGAACCAAAGGAGATGGTTGGATTTGATTAAAGATAATTACTACTCAATACATTTCTACCCTAGAAGGGTGATCAAGGTGGGTGATACTATGGGTTGGAAAGACCACACTAGTTTTTTCATGGTGAGTATTGAAAGAGATTCAATATTTCGGGATTTTCAGGAGATGGATCATAAAACCATAAATAAAGTGGGGAAATAATATCTTTCATAGATAAATTTTCAACCATCCATCCATGTGATGATTAAAGTGTTGTATAAGGATGATTTGGAACTATAATAGAAGGTGAGAATTTTTTTAGAGTTAAAACATGATTTTTATGGAATGATAATCTTAGGTAACTGATTATATGTCCTATCAATACTAGACATGAAAAATATGTTTTTGGATGAAGTCCATAGTTCATCTTTCTCTATTCAACATGGAAGTCTGAATATTTATAAAAATATAAAAGTATATTTCTAATTGGATTACATGAAATGGATATTGTTAAGTATGTGTCTCAATTCATGGAATTTCTTCATGAAAATACTTAAGTAAGGAAGCCTCATTTGATGTTATAGGCATTACCCATATCAGAATGGAAATGGGAAAACATTACCTATGATTTTGTTACAGGACTCCCTGGGAAATCTAAAGAAAATACTTTTATTTTAACTATACTCAATTTCCTTATGTAGTTAACACATTTCATTTCTATTAGATAATATTTCTCTCTTGATCAACTTGCACTGATATAAATTAAGTAAGTGGTGTGATTTTATGTAGTACCACTCTTAATTGTATTTGATTGAGACCAATAGTTTACCTAGATGTTGTTGAGAATTGTTTATAATTATCTAGATATAGAATTGAATTTTTGTACATAAAATAACACACAAATATTGGTCAATTAAATAGTACCATTCAAACTCTAGAATACATGTTGAGATATTTCTATATGGATTTCAAATGTGGTTGGGATCGACACCTTCCTTTGGTAGAATTTACTTATAACAATAGCTTTCACTAAAGAATTTAGATGGATCCTTATGAGTCCTTATATGTATGTTATTTTATAAATCCAATGTATTTGAAAAAATTTGGAGAAATAAATCTTTTGGTATCAAATATTTATAAGGAAATTGATGAAATGGGTAGAGTCATTCTATAACACATCAGGGAAGATCAGAGTCGACGTAAAATTTATTCTGGAAATCATCAGTGAGATATGAAGTTTGTAGTTAGTGACAAGGTATTATTATGAATAAATACTTGATAGTAGGTTATAATACTTAGAAATATGGTAAATACAATCCCCAGATATATTGGTCCCTTTTAAATTATTGATCGTATTAGGATTGTTGAATATCTTTTGATGCTTCCACCAAACCAATATCAAGAGCATGATGGATTTTACAAAGCATTTTTTGAGGAACTGAATACCTAATAATTATTATTTACAAAACTAAAAATTTATATAATATTAATATGATCAATCACATAATTAACAACTGTTTGAAATCTTATTTCATAGAGATAACGCGCACTAGAACAATACTACTCACTTCGTTAAATTTATTTGGAGGAATCATAAACTCCAGGAAGCTACATGGTAACCACATGATGTTATGAAGCAGATATAACCAAATTTTTCATATTTTTTGATAATATTTTTAAGGATAAAATAATTTTAAAGAGGTTATATTGTAACACCCTGTAATTACAAATCAGTATTTTCCATTGTAATATTCTTGAAGTATTTGTTAAAATGTTTTATACGCAATCCTAAGTCTAAATGAACCATGATATATTATAGTATTATAAAGTATCCATTATAATGAAGTTTATTAAATATATTAAAAAAATTATAAATAATATGTATAATGGTTAATAAATAATAAATAATTACTCAATCTCTAGTAAAGTCATTTTATGGCTCAAAATTATGGTTTCTTAAAAAATGGGTTTTATGGAATTTTGTTCAAAAACATTATAAATAATTTCTGACATTTTTAGAAATTTTATTTGAGAAAATAAATATAATTTTTGAAATCATCATATCAATATTATCTCAAGGTGATATTTCATGATTTTTCTAAAAAGATTGACTTTTTAATGAATTATGAAAAATACTAATTTTATAGACAATTGTCTTTTCCCTTAGGGAAATTACAATGTAATATTTTTGTAAATGATTTAAAATTTTAAATTTTTTATTTGAAAAAAATACACTAATTAATTTCCAAGGAATAAAAAATATTCTTAATTTTTTTAAAAACACATTTTTGTACTCAAAAATGTGTTTTCCTGGAAAACTTTTTTCATCACGTTTTGTAGATTAGTTTTTAAAAATAATTTTTACTAATTAGTTAAAAATAATTTCCTAAAACTTAATCCATATTCTACTACATAATTTTAAAAAATTAATGATTTCAGTTTCATATTTGTTCATTATGAATAGTAAATTTGGTAAAAAATCAGCTACTACGATAAGAGTTAAAATGGGTTAAAATAGTTAAAACTATAATTATTAGGGTTACAATATCCTATTTTTTTCTAAATTGTATTTTTTGATCTTATTTAGACCCTATATATCTTTAATTTTAATATGATTCATTTTGGAGCTATTTATCTTGAATAATACATTAATGTATTTTATTATTTTAAAAAATTCCATGTGTGTCCTGTCCCTCACATATAAAAGAAAACCCCGTATCATTTCGTCTATATATATAAATAAACTATTTTATCGGAAAATTACTACCCAAATACTTTTTGAAATCCCTATAATATTCCTATAGTTCTTGGTTTGATCATAATATCATCTTTTCAAGAATTAAGGTGCAAGTCAAACGAGGTTTCCCAATGAAGATGTATAAATCTTAATTAAGCACTTTCAAGTTCATTTCCTATAACACTATCTATAATCTGATTTTATCCATAATAAAATGATTAATATCCTAAAATAAATATTTTGATATTTTATTCTGATGATTTCACATCCACTTCTAACCCTTTTCTGGCAAAAGGGAAATGCAAGTATTTTTTGTTCGTATGTGTGGATTACCACCTCCACATAGCAATATGATTCATTTTCATCACTATCTTTAATCGTTGGTTATTATAACTGATTAAAAGTTTTCAAATTATAATTATGAAATAATTATTTATATTTAATTATAATATATTATCATCCTTCTTTCATTCCCATCCATTAGAAAATGATAAAATCTCTTGTATATGCATGTGAACTACCACCTCCAAAAAAGCAATGTGATTCATTTTTCATTTATGATTTACATTATTATTAAGAAGGATAGATTTAATTAAAATATAATATATTTATGATATAATTGTGTTTATTTAATGATAAAATTTTATTCATCTTTCTTTCCTTCTTTTCATTTGAAGTTGAAAATGGCATTCATGTATACGTAAGGATTGTCATCTCTATGAATGATGTAAATCGTTTTTCTATCTATAAAATTTATAGATAGTTATAAATAAATTTATAATTAATATATTAGATTTTTATATCATTATTAATATTATATATATTATTGAACCATGATGAAGATGCAAAGACTATAACTATCAAACCAAAATATACATGAAAAATGAAATAGCCAAGACCCTAAATTGACGACTTTAATAATGAATTATAAATAAATGGGTGTTAAAATTTTATAAATGGGTCATATATGATATTATAAGTTTATATATTATTATTTTAAAAACTTATAATAAATATAAATTTTTTATATTGTAGTTTATAGTTATTTAAAATAATTCCAAAACTTTAGGTCAAGGTTCATTTTACAGTCTCATTTTTTCAGGATTGTCCATGTTAAATTTCCATTGAGGGGACTTTTATGGATATTAACCTTTAAACACATATATTATCCTATAAAATTTTTATTATTGTAATTTTTAATTATTATTGCCATTTTTATCTCATTAGTAATTTAAATGATCAGGAAAATGGTTTTAATGAAAATTCGACCTTATTTCCTATTTATTCAATAATGTTTTTATTAGAAGTTTATACTCATTAAATTTTTTTTATGAATGTTAATTCCTATACATGAATTGTATATAAATGTTAAATTTAAATACCATCTAAAATATTTAAAATGTATTAATAATTAATATTTCTATGAGTTTTTTGAACAATCAATTTTTTACTTTTCTCCAAAGTGTGAAAGGAAATTCTTCATTTAATTTGTACGACATGAAAAAACATTCTCACTATCATGAACATTTATTACATTGAATGTTACATTATAATTTTATTTGTTTTTTTCAAACAAACCTTTTTTAAAAATATAATGTTATTTTTAAAAAAATATAAATTGAAAAGGATATTTTACTCATGTTTATAAGGAATGATCAAACGTTCTTTTAAGGGTATTTTTTATCTATATCAGGATCCAATAAGGATGGTTATGCTTCACTATGAATATGATCTTATGACAACATCCACTTTATATAGATGGATGGATTATTATGATAATTATTTAAGGATGATTCTATAAAATTAATAAATTTCCTATGGTATAATTAAGTTATGATGAAACCTTTATGAAACTTGTTTCTTTTCCACAGGTTATTTTATGATGAATTGATGAAATGTTAATGAAACCCATTTCCTTTCCTTGGTTTATGTTATAATGATATTATGGATGTTTAATGATATTATGAAACATATAAATATGGTTTTCATTATGTGGTGATTTGTTCTAGAAATATATTTTCCTCAAATTCAGTAGGTAAATTCTTATATATCATGAGATAATCATGGGAAACAAGTTGATGTCCTCGATTCACTATGAGAAATAGTTTGGGGTGATTGGAAAAATATGATATGGATAACAATAGGGGAGTCATTATCCTCTATGATATGATGGTGTTAGTAGTTAAAATTGAAATATAATATTTTTTCTATACCTATAATTGTTCCACACTCTTATTAAATGTTTAAATGATTATGATTTAACTCATGGATCATGGTTGATTTTTTTGATAATTCCCTAATATTATAAAAAACTAATGTCTTATTCCATGATACATTATTATGATCTATAAATTCTTGGGTATGGTTCTCTATTGATAATAACAAGTTATCATTCACTTATGGTCATGATATGATTACATATGATCATTGATTGATATCCCTTATGTTTACCTTTACAAACCATCTGAGATCACCCCTTCTTATATTTTAATTTTGATATGGGTTACAGTGAAGGGTAATAAGTGTAATGAGTCTATAAGGGTACCTTATGTAGTGAAATTTGTTTGATATGGTGATGATTATACATATATAATATTTTTATATATCCATTCAATGAATACACAAAAACTTTATAGTTCCTAGGAATGTTTATTTGGGAGATATATTGAATATTCATTGAAAAGATGTAATATTTATGTATTTTATGATTAGTCCACTATATAATAGGAATAATATCCTCTCTATTCACCAAAACTCACATTAAATGAGTGACACAACCTAAAATAACTAATGGAACTCTCCACTACATGTATCTTCCTGTATCACTCCTTGAGCACCATGTCAATCAAGTATCATCATTAAATATGTGTCACTCCTCCTAAACCACACTCATCCCATCCCTATAATCCCCTATCAATGAAAAAAATCATATTGGCTATAAAAAGGTACTCTAATCCATCATCTGTTTCACTTACTACAACATGGTAACACCTCCCATTCTCAAACAAATCATGGGACACCATGCCTATAGGCATCTCATGGATTTTATAGGTTGTCAACCATTAAACAACCAGAAGAATCACACGTAATTTCTAATTACAACCCCAATTTGATGATTTACCAATTCCCATTATGATCTTTTGACTCTCCTCCATGATTTCTGGAATAAGGGGTACTTAGTATTACACCACTGTATAACTTGATTTTTCTCAGAACCTAGAAAATTACCAATATTCTTACAGACAACCCATTAAGACACTTCACAAAAAATAGTCATCATTATTATATAATTCACAACTACTTTCACACAATATGAGGTTCCCCAAAAATAAATCCTACACTCACTCTCCTCCTCCCAAGGCTGTGCGACCCTGTAGAGAACCCTCTCACATCTATTTATTCCACCATATATCTGAATATCTTATGAACCAAAATGTGTATAGACTCTCATATCATCCAATAACAAAACTATAATCACCCTCACTTGAGTATAATCCCATAAATACTAGGTTCACTTGCATAAACAAATAATTATTCTATATAATATAGCATGGGATTTATACATAATAGTGAGTGTATCATCTCTTTCAACACAGCAGAGGAATACTCCATCAAAACCTCATTTATTAAGGAATATTTGAAAATTAAGGTCATCATAAATTATGAAATTCACTAGTCATTGAAAAATATTCCCCTTCAAGGATCACTCTTATAGAAAACCTCTATTTTGGAGGTATCCAACAATTAAAAGCATCCATTTGATTATAAATATGGTTGGCGATGATGAGGAATTTACATGAACCAAAGTGGTATCAATCTCATATGATTCTTCCATTTATTTACTCATAAAAGGAATGACCAATGATTCATGTATGATATAGATGATTTTCTCATCTTGATTCAAAAAATTAATATTTTTGTCTAAATTATCCAATGAATTTTCTCAAGCATTACACAAATGAAAAACATGAGATATCATTGGATTCATTGAAAAATAAAGCATTAATTATTATTTTTATAGTCAATAAAAGGTAATAAATACACTATCATGATAATGTATTCTCCATTTTTTTGATTAATAAAAAATTATGAATCATATTAGACTCTGATTGAAGAAAATAGTATCTATAAGGCTAGTTTTAAGCCTCTTATGAGGGTATGTTGTTTCCCATAATTGTTGGTGAATCCCTCTAAAATGTGGAATGGGTGTAGTAAGAGGGAATTCATTGTAGATATAAATAAAATTTCCAACCCAACTTGGTTGAGTTTTGAGATCTCTATCTTATTTCCAATTTGACTTTTGGAGGTTTTTTCAATTCATATTTCCCATATTTTAGAAGCATCAAGGGTGAAGAAAACCTCATCACCATAGATTTAAATATCCAAAGGTGACTCCTCAAGGAAAGGTTGTACTGTCAAAAAATCATCATTTGTATTACTTTTGATAGGTTTTTGTAAAATTAAATGTATATTGAGTTACTTGGAGATGATACCCACTTAATAAATTTTCTAGTAAAAATAGAATGAATAAGTATATAATTTAATTAACCATACAAGAGATCAAGTTATCCTTATGATGATGAAAGTAATGTTATATATTTTTCACTATAAAGTCCAATGAAATATAATTCTTCTTAATGGAATTTCATGTTCACTATACCTATAAAATTATATAGATAAGGTAGTAAATATTGTTTTATTTTCATGTATCATTATTATAGGTGAGAAGTGTGATGAGATATTTTTATGAAGCATCCACATATAGAATGACTGGATTACCTTCTACTAGAGTCATCAAGATAAGAGGATGTGATAAGTACTACATGATGTTATCATTGGCACTTTATAAATTTATATATAATTGGTAAACAACACACCTCTTGATCGACATAGTTATGGATTTGAAATTTCAAACTAGGTTTGTGATGAAGTTCTTGAAATCCTTAGAATCCTCTAAATTCAAAAAAAATTAGGGATTGAGAATTTAAAGTGTTACATTGGTTTTATTAATATATACTTCAATACCATGATGGAGAACCACAAATCCTAGTAATTTTTATGATGTTACTCTAAATGAACACTTTAGTGGGTTCATCTTTAGTTTTGTGACCATAGTTTGAAAAAATCACCTCTAAATTGATGAAATTATCTAGACATTTATCTCATATGATATCTAAAACATAAACATAGTAATCAATTATCATACCAAGTATGTATTTGATTATGTGATACATCTACCTTTAATAAGTGTTTATGATATTTTTAAGATGAAAAGGAATCACTTTTTAGAAATACACTCCTCAACATTACCTAAAGGCGGTGAACAAGTCACCCTAGACATGATTATATATAAAATTCACATAGTGGATGATTGTTTCATCTAGGAATGGGGATGACCTTGTTTGTTTAAGGTTCAGACTTTTCCAATAGGTTTCTAATGGGTTTATTCATAGAAATGGAAACATAGAATGATTCTATATCCATTTGGACCTACATTACAAAGGTTTGTGCTCATTAGGTGTGGACCGATGAGGCTTAAGAATTTTCATTGGTTGAGAGGATGGGAGGTTAGGCTAATAACACCTTTTTGGGGGGAATTATTTCATACTCTGGGGCTCTCTCAAAGATTTAAGTTATGTTTACAAATCATTATTAATTCAACAAGTACGAAAACGATTTTTCCATTAGATTTGGAAATCAATGATTGATATGTATGAGATTTAGATAATCTTTTATATGTATTTGAGGTTCTTCATAGATATAGAATCATTCATATGTATTGGAGATTCTTAGTCAATGGTATCCTTCAATACATTATACAGAAATCTCTTGGTCATTAGGATGACCATACTGGTTTTAAATCCACTCAATAGAGTACTTGAAGTTTATTATCATTCATAAAGACAAGGATTATTTCAGAGTTGGGATCATACCCACAGATGGGCTACTTATGTATCCTTGTTATAGAGGATTCAGAACCCACATAGTTCGGGAATTAAGATATAGTTTAATGTCCTATGGGATGGATGGTAATTAATGGTTGATGGGCTTGAACCTTAGAAAGGCTTCAAACATACTCTAATTTTAAGGCAGAGGTCAAAGTCCATGTAGTTTGAGTAAGAAGTGTAGAGCTTATGTATGATTAACGTCCCAAAGAGAGATTTCATAATTACTTTTACACACTAAGATCACGTGAGTCATTCTCGGTGTGAGAAACAAGAGGTATCAGTAAAACCTGATGATTGTGCCATAAAAGATGCAATCATAAGATATGATATGGGGCTTACGTATGTATGACTGCCCAAATAGATGATGATTGTGACTTACATTAGAGAATAATCCCAAGAATAGGGTCCATATGTTATTTTTGGAGATTTGGATACTTAACTTAGTACTTTCTCCTGAGAAGGATGCCTAAATTAGAGGGGACATATGATTGAGTTTTATTCCTGAGAAGGAAGCCCAAATCAAAAGAAATTATGAATGGGGATTAGTCCTAGGAAGGAGGCCCAGTTAAAGGGATTTATGATTTGTAACATGGGGATTATTCCTGAGAAGGAGGCCCAAAGTTAAAGGGGACTTGGGGCTTATTCCTAAATAGGATTCCCATTAATAGGATCCATAATGGTATTTGTGCTTTATAGAGATTTAGATTCTTAATTTGGGACTTACTCCTAAGGAAGATGCCCACATTAGGGAACTTAGGGATTACTCTTAATGAGGATGCCTAGATTAGGGACCTTGGGGCTAACTCAAAAGGGGTATTTCCACATAAGGGAACTTGGGGCTTACTCTAAAGGAGGATGCCCTGATTAGGGAACTTGGGGATTACTCCAAAAGAGGATGCCCAGATTAGGGAACTTGGGGCTTATTCCTAAAGAGGATGCCCAGATTAGGAAACTTGGGGCTTACTCTTAAGGAGGATTCCTAGATTAGGGAACATGGGGATTACTCTTAAAGAGGATGCCTAGATTAGGGAACTTATCATCTTAAAGGATGGGGCCGAATGAAAGAAATCTCTAACCTTAGTGACATAAAGTTATGTAAATCATGAGGTTTTTAGATATGTTCCACATAATTCATTTCAGACAAAGAATCCAACAAAGGAAGCATTCCATAAATGGATTTGAATAGGGTTTTGAAGGTTATACTTGAAGAGGAAAAGTGGATTTAACGAAAGGAAGTGAATCTGAAGGTGGTGCGTAAGTGTTGGTCGGGTGCGCAAGTCCTGGTCGTGCAAGCATACTTGCACGACATTAATTCACTTGGGCGACGAAGAACCTGTGATGTGATACTGGGGAGACTTTGGATTACATCCCTTAGTATCATACCTAGAGGCTTTCAGATGTGTGGCAGGAAGGACTCTTTGAGAGAGAAATGTGGCACGCAAGTATCATCACTTCCCTTAAGGTATGGACACTTAGGCGGGAAAGTATTGATGAGTTCTAATACATAGGAAATCTTCTTCCCCTTAAGAGCATCCATTCCAGGTAAAGAATTACCTTAGAAGTGTTCGGGAGACTTCAGATGGAGACTTGGGTGACCAGAGCTTAAATATGAGTTTTTGATTTTTCATCATCGAAATAGGGGGCCCACAATGGGTATTTATAGGCCACATGAGCACCTTGGGCTAAAAAATAATAGGGTTCACAAGTGACTTGCATGACTCATATGTGAAGTGCAAGTGACTTTCACGACCATAAAGGAACTTGTGCGACCCATGCTTAAAGAGTTCCTTGTTCACGACTTTGTAAGTTTTTGATGTTCTTCAAAAGATGAATCTCTTTGTACTTAAGGTATTCCCCTTTTCCATTCATTAAACTCTATGAAGGAAAGGATCGTCAACAAAAGTCCCCCCTCATAGTTGGATCCAAAGAAGGAAAGAGGATTTAACTCTGAGAAAAATGAGAAATAAGGTGTTGCGGCATGCAAGTAGTAGGCACACAGGTATGCTTCTGGCGCGCAGGGTCCAACACGCAGGGGTACGACCTACCTATAGATATAGGTGCCAATCTCACGCAAAGCACCCATCTTTCAAAGCACCTCTCTCTCATCACACAAGTGAGCTCTCATTCGCGCAAGTGACTCAGCTTTCCGCTCGTCCACGCTTCTGTTCGTGTCATGCTTCTGTAGGGAGTTTTTGACTTGCGCGCCTGTACTAGCGCGGTAAAACTTGCGTGACCAACTTGGACTTGCGTGCCAATATGGGAATTTGTCACCTTAATGACTTGGCCATTTTTTTAATTTCTTCACAAATTTTTTGAAATATCAACTTACTTAAAAATTAATTATTTGATCTTTGTGCAGATTTAATGGCTCCCAAAAGAATCGGATTGGCTGATGAGTTGGCTAGCAAGAGAATTGATGACATGATGAACATCGTTGTTCAAGATTACTATGATATATGTGACAGTACTCTCCCATATTTGGACAAGTACTTGAAGAAGTATCATCTTAATTTCCCACAGAACATCTACCTACCTCTGTATGGCCATGGTCATCTTCAAGGAGTCAATGTTCCAAAGCCAAAGAACTATATGCTCGAGATGCAGCCACACTTATAATCCTCTATTTCAATTATGTTGTGAATTAAGAGAAGCAACAATGGTGTGGACTTTCAAATTTTTCCTCCATGACATTTCCTTTCAGATATGAAAATAGAAACCCCATGGGATGATATGTTTTCCACTGCCAGTTGGTGAAGAGATGACTTTCAAGACATTTGAACAATATCTAAAAAGATTAATCTCTCCAAATGTCTCTTTACTTCCATTGATCCATTCTCAAATCCATGTATCCATCTTCCAAGTCTCTTGGACAGAAACAAAGTCACTATTTGATCAGCAAAAAATTTTCTAAAACCGCAATCAAGAACATTATTTTGCAATTGTTCCAAGAAGAGATGGTATCACGGCGTCTCTTATTGTATCTATTTGAATGAATAAATTCTAGGTGGCTACTGATGAAGATCGTTATGCCGTAAATCAAATGAAGAGTTATGTTGAAAGCCTATTGTAATTCTTGAAAAAGAGAAGAGACTCCAGTCTGTGGATTTCCTTCTAACTCTATTTCATCAATGAAAAACAATCTCATCTTCAATCATTTGTGCCTGCATTATTTTTCTACCTACTTTATATAATTTTACCTTATCCAATGGGCCCAGTAAGCATAGTTTTATTTATTCTCGGGTTATACAAATAAGGCCACAGACTTTGCATCTTTTTATTGCTCAATATTACCTAAATCATAGAAAATGTATGTTTAGTGAGCTTGGACTTGAATTTTTTTCAGAGTTCCCTTATCTTTTGTGGGTAGTTTAATGTCATGCACATCAGATATAAAAAGGATAATGTTTATAGTCGAATAGATTTGACCGAATGGATTAACATTGACTCAATTCCTTGATAATTTATCTAAAAAAATATTACCATATTCAAGTATGGGGGAAAACATGTAAACTATGACTTAAGAAATTTTGAATCTAAGGAATTATATGAAAAAGGGATAAAAGGAATTAGAGGAAGTATTTCCTAGGAATGAAGTTACCACTATTTAACAAACCCGTTAGAGGGTTGAATTATGCAGGGCCACATAAGGGCATTGGATGCATAGTCAAATAATAACATCTTTTGGCTAATAGGTCCGTTATGTATACTAATTATGCAAGGTCTCCTAAGGGCACGTGCTGCATATTCAGGAAAATGAACTCTTAGAATTTTTACTTTTCTATTGCTAAAAAGCCAGTGGACGTTTATGGATATTCAAATTTTCCAAAGCATAGAGATTGTTGTATGGAGAAAGGTACATAAATATAAAGAGGATATTCCCAATCAAGATTGTCAAAGAATTGGATGAATGTCACTTCTGTGAGGGTCTTACACAAACTTAGGGAAGGTAAATATAAACCATAGACTTGAATACTTTCAGATCATGAAAAATAATATGGTAAATATATGTTAAGGATGGCTATTTTTTTTTGCAAATCCCTACATATTGTCGTTAAGACCAATACGGAAAAAGAGGTTTTCCTCCCAAGAATGAAATTACCATTATTTGAAAACCCCATTATGGGGTTGAATTATATAGGTCCACTTAAGGGCATTGGCTGTATAGTCAAATAATAGCATCTTTTGGCTGACATGTCCGTTATATAGACTACTTATGCAAGGCCAACAAAGGGCATGTGTTGCATGATTATCCACTAAATGAGGCTAATATTCACTATTAATATATATAATATTCATTTTATTTATTATTCATAAACACCATTTTAGTTCATTTTACACTTTGAACATCATTTCACATTATGATTTTAATTCTTTCTTAAAATGCACTATTATATGGTATATTTTTTAACATCATTTAAAGTACCCAATGATTCATCTGATTTTAAGGAATATAATTATAAATATTTTAATATGATATTTTTTAAATTTATGTACACTTCAATATGAACATGTTTGATTCAGGGATCAATGGAGAATTCATGGAAGAAGCTGGGGATATTTTTTGATGAAAGGAAATAATTCTGGAGAAGTCAGATTGGACACCATCCCACTGATGAGACTATGGGGCCCAACATACAGGCCCAATGAATCCCAAATGTTTTGAGATTCTAGAAGACATGTAGATGAAGAAATCACGCTTTAGGATACAATGATAATTCTATCTCCATGGTGTTCCTGTAGGCGTCCCACTTTAGAGATAAAATTCTGGGCCAGATTCTATGGCCCATAAAAACAGCCCACTACTTTAATCATATCTCCAAATATACAACTCCAAATAGGCCCATATTGTTCAGGAGGTTAGGAGAAATCCGTGGCTCCATTGTCTTATTCTATGGACCACTCTGATTTGTCCATCTAGAAGGTCTTCCAAGCACGAATGTTCGATGGATGAAAGCTGGCTGCCACCTCGGGTCAAGTGTGGAAAAGTCCAAGTTCCACAAGCTTCCCACCCACCTATGGCCTACCAAAATTAATTGAGATGCTTTGTAATGTTGGAGGCTCGACCCAAGGCTTCCAAAATGCCTATTTAGGGAAGTGGTGGTGGAGGAGTTTATCATATTTGAGATTTCTTTCATTGTAATGTTATGTTGCGGTTTTGTTGTCTCAAATTTGTCTTCCACATGTAAGTTGTTTTAATTAATCCTTGTTTCTTAATAAAATTTCATCTTCTCTTATTATTCTGTTCTTCTCCTTATCACTTTGATACCATTGGTTCAAGGTGTGAACTTGTTCATACCAAACCGTGTGAGATTATCACACAACGGTGGAGTGATTGTTATTTTATTGTGTTTTTTTACTTCTCCATTTCTTCCCTCATGAGTCTACTTTTTCTTCTTCTATTGAAACCATAGAATCAATGGAGGGATAACCCACTTATGGGTTGATCCAAGGGAGTAGTAAGGGGATGGATTGGATGTTATTTATCACCTCATTAATGTATAATCACTTCTTAAATTTAGATTTTTATTTGATGATTTTTAAACTCCATTGTCCTTGTTGAATTTAAGACCACACGCTTCAAGTGATAATACGAACCTTTACCTTGAAGTGATCAAAACTTTGATCCTTCAAGTGTATAGGTGATTACTATTAAAGGGTGTAGGAATTAAACCAGTAATTGATGATGTTGTTTTATCTCTTTAAATGAACACATCTCAAATATAAGAAATTTAAATCATTAAAAAGGAAATACGTCCAGTCCACCCCGAGCGATAACCTAGAATCAACTCATTCTTTTAAATTGAATGCACTTATGTATCCCAGAGTTCCTTTCCACCCATCTAAAATCAACCAATTTGGCCACTTCATAGCCAAAAACAGTCCATAGAATGTTCGTTTCTATAGGTTACTTCTTAGGTCTCTGTGGATTCGACAACCCAAGATAGACTACAAGGACCATTCTACCTTCATATCTTGGGTGAATTTGAGCGAGAATCACTGCATAGTCAGGAAAAAGGAATTCCCATGTATCATACATTTTGTGACCAGAAGTCAAGAAAAGGGTTATGGAGATCTAGGAGTATTTAAGATTAGGAGTATGACACAAGAAAAATGGGTATTTTCCAATGCATAAAGGAGATACACATACCAATTCTAACCATAATCACGTTGTGGTTGGGTCCTGAATTGAGGTGCTAGACTTCACTACGTATACTATAAGGACAAGAATCAAGTAATATGTAGCTCTTGAAATATAGTTTAACGTCATGTGGGAAGATAATTTAAGAGATATTAGTTTTGTGTCATAGAGCTCAGACCATAATGAGGAATACACATTGTGTGTTTTATAAACCTGATGTGAATGAAGACTAGGGCTTTCATACCACATTCATGTTTTCACAGGTGGACTTTTCAGCCAAGGGACTGAAAGTGGAATGTGGGGTTAGGCCCAAAGGCTTGGGTCTGGATTCTAGGGATGCTTGAATGTTCCTTCGTATCCCATATGGATGGGAATAAGCCATACATAGTTCTTGAAAAACCCTTTGTACAGATTTGGTTCGTACAAGTGAAGGGTGAAAGGGTACTTCAGTGAAATGATGGATTGACTTAAGATTAAATGTTAGAGATTTGCCATGTATTCACTTAGTCCTTGGAATATGATATGATTGGAGATCAATGAAAATAATGCTTCCCTCTTAGGTGAGGTTGTCAAAGACTATGGTACATTATTGTCATACAGGACAAAAGTACGAATAGTTTAGTGTCATATGTATGGACTAGTGCTGCAAAATTTAACATCATGTAGCTAAGATGTATTGCTATGCAGTTTAATGTCTTGCAGTGATGGAAATGGGGGACTGTATATTTTAATGTCATATAGCAAGGACGATGGTGAACTAATGTGAAGATATTGGTTTTGGGATGCTTTACGGATCAACATCATATGAGACAGAGGTGAACTAACATGAAGATATTAGTTTTGGGCTTGAAACTCATGAGGTTGCCTATGTACCAAGACTAGAAGGCATAGATCAATGTCCGCGTAGTTAAATTTAAAATGAATTGGTGATGGAGTTGAACTTGAGGACAACAACCTAAAAATAGTGTTTGGACTTACACATGGTTTGTGGCCCAGAGAGGGTGTTATGGTTAAAGTTTACTCTAAGCTCACATGATTCATACTCGGTGTGAGAAACAAAAGGTGGAAACAACCCTAACAATTCATATTTTAATGTCATGTAGGACATATGAACAGTTTAACGTCATGTAGGACGTATTTAGGGACTTTTTCACAGTTTAAACGTCATGCAGGATGAATATGTACAGTATAACGTCATGTAGGACGACAAAGGGAACACAGTTTAACGTCATGTTAGATGAATGAGGGGTTAATCAATTTAATGTACTACAACAAGGAAAAAAGGGACCATACAGTTTAAAGTTTTATAGTAAGGACTAGGGGACTATGCAGTTTAAAGTCTTGCAGTAAGGACTAAAATAGTTTAAAGTCATATGCATGGACCAGTGCTGTATAGTTTAGCATCATGTAGCTTGGAAAACACAGTTTAACATCATGTTGGACGACAAAGAAACACAGTTTAACGTCATGTTGGAAGAATACATACAATTTAACATCATGTAGGAATAAACATAGTTTAACCTCATGTTGGACGAAACCCAATTTAATTTTATATTGGACGAAACACAGATTAACGTCATATTGGACGAAACACAGTTTAATGTCATGTAGGACGAAACACAGTTTAATGTCATGTTGGACGAATACATATAGTTTAATATCATGTAGGATTCAAAATAGTTTAAAATCATGTTGGATGAATACATATAGTTTATCGTCATGTAGGATGAATAGAAAACATAATTTAACGTAATGTTGGATGAATACGTATAGTTTAACATCATGTAGGACGAATGTGTATTTGTTTTACAAAAAATGCATCTTCAAGAATCTTGCATTGGTTGGAGATTTTATGAGTTCTATAGCCATTGATATTAAAGTATAAGATCGATTAGATTAGACCTTTTGTCTTGAATAAGGTCATTCCCACTTTGGCTCAAGCTTTGGAGGCTTAAGTTGGGTGTGTTCTTCTGGTGTCTTGCTTGAATCCTCGATGCTCTTCTAGAAAACCCAAATGATGGGTAGCAACATCAAGATCAAGACCTAGAATTTTTGTATAATTCCAAGAAAATATATCTCTATTTTTCTTTACAAATTAAGTATATATTTATTTATCTTCAAGATTCATGGCTTCCCTAATTAAAGTGAGGTGTGGATCTTCTTTTGTAAACAGATTTATTTCTCTGAGTTCATCTAAAGTGGTAGTGATACCCTCTTCAAATGCTGGAGGAGCATCCCTGAGATCTTCCTCATCTTCTTCAATATGTTTCACTTCTTTTGTTTCTACTTGCATAGTAGATGATGAACCATAATTTTAATGATCATGAGAGAAGTTAAAATTTGAACATCTTGAAAAAGAGACTACCATTTCGGACCCTAATGATGATGAAGGGTCTTTCTGAGGTAATATAGAGGAGATGATGGATTGAGAATCGACATCATTATTTTCCTTTAGTATTTCTATAACTTCTTCTGGCCTAGTAGATTAAGTATAGAATTGCTAGATTTCAGCAGATGAAATGAAGACATCTCCATTTGAGCTTTCATAATTTCTTGGTGAATCACCAATTTCTCCCATGATGTCTCGATTCGTTGCTATAATTGACATGATGGAAGTTTCCATAAGAGTGTTTAGATTTGGGTTTATCATGTCAATTTGACTGATAGGAAACACATAATCTGTACTCACATGTATGAATGGGTTTATTGGAATATTTTCAAAACCATATTGAGCATTAATTTTCCTAACCTCCTTTGTTATGAATTTCTCCTTCCCTTCCATGTGATATAATTCTTCCTCAATGTATTGAGATTCACATGTTTTGAATGGGGATTTATCACCATACAATGTCCCAATTTGACCATTGAAACAATATTTGAGACATTGATGGTACAACGATGGTACGACTGCATGTTGATGTAGCCAAGGTCTTCCAAGCAAAATGTTGAAGGCTATGTCATGAAAAAAAACCATGAAATCTGAATTGGATATAAGGTATCCAAATTGAGTTCTGAGTGTAATCTTGCCCAGAGGTTCTCGTTCATTTTTATCATATCCTTGCAACATCAAAGTAGAATGAGATAAATCATATTCGATGAGGCCCAATCAATGAAGTGTACGAATAGGGATGTGGTTGAATCCTAAGCCATTATCAATGAAATCTCATCGAATGTCTATATCATTGACCTTTCTAGATAAATACAAAGGTCTGATATGTCCATGCAAAACATCCTCTTCATCTTCATCTGTAAAAGATATCACTGCATGGAATTCTACAGGATCATTCTCTATATGATAAACTTCAGCCGCATCAATTTCAATTTCGAATTCATAAGGACTCGACAAAGCCTCAATGAGTGCCTCTCGAAGATACATTGACATATTCAGGGAATCCGGAATTGATAACTTGGCTGGTACTTGGTCCAAATGTTTCAAGACATCATACTTTTGTTCCAAAGGTCTACGTTTCCCAATATGAACATGTAGTTTCACAGGTGCCTTAGTAGTTGATGATTTGGAAGTAGATGCATCCTGTATCAGTATAGGAGTTTGAAATACTCCTAGATTTGGATGATTAGATTGACTAGGTATATTTATCTACTGAAAGGAATAAGGTGTAACTTCTAACTGATCATCCAAAATAACTATGCCAGGATTGAATCTTCAATGTGTGGAAAAGTTTCTTGTTCTTGTTGAGCCCGCTGAAGGGCTCTGCCCCGAGTTCCCACTGCATATACAGTTCTACAATAGGTAGGATTGAAATAGTGGATTTTGGAATATCCACATCTTCCTATGTATCCTAGACCTCTGAAACTCCCTCTAATCCCTCTTTTTGATACAGGGAAGTTAAGCTCATCAAAATTGGAACTGTGACTGGCATAAGGATTTGTTAAGTGAATCATGTTAAAAGAACCAAATATCAACTCTTCATCTGATGAAGATTCTTCCTAATTATCCAGTGTAGGTTGTGCCGTTTGGTGGGGCGGTTCCCGTGCTTTTAAAGTAGATGGAATGAAATCTTCCAGAGTCAAAGACAACTTAGGCTTTGACATGAGCTCATATTATTTTGACTTCTCTTCTTTCTTAGAATTTTGCCACCTCTTTGAGGATTTTCCTTCTGATAAATAGGGTTTTGCTCTGGCATTCATAGCAGAAGACATAATTGGTTGATTAAATTGTGTTCGTAATATGGAATGAGTTCGGTTGATTGTTTTCCTAACCATCCAATCATTATATTGCTGCACATTTTTTCTTTTGACTTCATGCCACTCACCTTGTTCCTTTGGATTAGTAGTAGTAACACATGCTACCTAGGCTGAAGAACCTTTCAGTTTTACTTTCCTAGAGTCCACCATCTTTTGTAGGAGGTCTTTGATGATAAAAAACATCTGAATGGGATGCCTGAACATCAGATGAAATGGGAAATAGTTAGGGAGGTCTTCATCTCCTTCCTTGTTCAGCCTTTTGGGACTTGGCAACTAAACCATATTATTTTCCAGAACCGAGATGAAATGGCTAGAAACATGTTTATTTCGGAAAGAATAAAATTTCATCTTCAAATATTCAAACTATTTCCACCTTTTACCTCTTTGATTATTTTGACGAGGCGACCATTGTTGTTGAGGATTAGGAGGTAGAGCCCTTAGATATGATGAAGGTTTTGAAGTTGAAGCAGGTATGGGTGCTTGTTTAAGCATAACTATAGTAGTCTCTGCTTTCCCCATTCTCTTTCATGGAACTGATGGAATTACATGAGTGTTAGCCTTAGTATTTGTAAGAGATTCTTCAATCTGCAGAGCGATTGAGGTAAGGTCTTGAAACCCTCCTGTGAATTTCACAAGGATCAACGGTGTGTGTAATTCATCACACAAATTTTCCACACAGATTGGCAACAATTCTTCTTGAGGGAGTGCTAAACATAAGCAATATAAAATCCCTTCCATCCAGAAATGAAATAAGAAACTCTTTAATTTTCCCTTTACTTACAATTTTTAAGATCAAAAAATGCTGTCTTTAGCAATGTTGAGCTAAATTGAAGAATTAATTTTTTATGGAGATCCTCCCACCCAGTAATTTACCGGGATTTCAAGCTTGCATACCAGACAAAAGCAGGCCCTTGTAATGACTGTACAAAATAGCTGAGCTTACCTGCTTCTTGTTGGTGAGGAGTTCCCGTCATAGGATCACAATGAGAAACAAAATGTGTTAACTTTTGTTATGGATCTCCAGAACCATTAAAAATTGGGAATGTGGTACTTGAAATATTTGATGGGGGAATGCATCCACCCATTCAGGGTAAGCTCTCTTCTCCAATTGAACTGGTGCACATTTTCCTTACATAACATCCAACAGAGATGTTAATGACTCAATGGTAGTCATTAACTTTTGAGAAACATCTGGTTGAGCTTGGACCTAAGTAGGTGCAATAACTGGAGTTTGGACAGGTGTGGTAACTAGTACTGCAACTAATGTTAGCACTACCTGTTGTTGTCACACATGACCCATAGGATTAGACCTATGAGGGTGTACTTGTAAAGTAGGATATTCTTGATCCATCATAGTAACAGCAACAAATTCCCTTGACTGAATGACTCCAGTACGTTTAGGAGGAAGGCTATCTTGAAGTAGTTCTGCATTTAACCTCCTTAACACTTTCATTTAATCCACTTTTTGTGCGAACCATTCCTCTAATAAGATTGATTGGCCTTATCTAGAGTTAGGGGTAACCTAAATTTTTTCCTTTCCCCTTGTTGGATGCCATTCAGAGTGGGGGAGTTGGTTATTTGAAGGAAAACCTAAATTCTAGGTAAGCCATTGATTTCGGGTACACACACCTTCCTCATTTGTTTCATTGTGTACAGTCTCTTGAACATGCACTACTTCATCTAATTCCCCTTAGTGAGCTTCATGTTCTGGGGGATTGGTGACAACATCATTGATGAAATTTATTGATTCACAATGCATTTCATCCCTTCTATTGGCATTTTTATGATATTGTATTCTCCCATATCCTTGATGAGACATTTCCTTTTATTGAGTTGATCCCTCAAGAACTTCTTGATGAACCGTAATTTAGAGGGAATAACCTTATAATTCGGCTCTACTTTCTTCTTATGGCTTCTTCCCTAACCGAGAGAAGACTAACTTTCGCTGAGGAAGAGATTGAGGATTTGAAAAAGTCCCCAGTCCGGTGGACTGGGGCTATTCCTGTTCTGCTTGCTCAACTCCTCGAATCTTATCTATTGATCATGAGGGTTGGATTAAAAGTGTCCCCAGTCTGGCAAGATGTGGTGGCTCTTAAGCTGCTACATCTGATACTTTCTTAAAAGCTCTCCGGATTTATCAGACTTTAGTCTAGAAATTGGCTAGATGCATCAACCTACATTCACTCAAATCACTTGTCTTAAATGATCGTTGGATGATTTCTGACACTTCTGTCACCTGATGATGTGCATGCTCTAAATGAGAGGCATGTTCGATATTCTCATTTGCTTGATGGAAGAGTAATTCGACAACTTTTTCTTTATATTCCTGAATTTGATATGAACTAGTTGAGGCATGTTCCTGAGAAATCCTTTGATTACACAAAAAACCAATTGGTTGTGGCCATCCATGGGCAATAACATTACATGAGACCATTTTTTGTCGGCTTTCTTGACTGGATAGTATTGTGAAATACAGTGCTCCATGAACACCCCATCCCCTAATATGAATACCATATGGGGCATTGGTAATTAAGTGGTGCAACCTTTTTAGTGTGCTAAAGCATGAATGCTGAAGGTCTCTCTGCCACTTTTCAGCCTTTGGATATCTGGAAACATAGAGAGATGCCAAATAAATTTGGCATTGTAAACCTTCTATTATCTTGACATAATTTTCATATTCATCATAAGATAATATTTTCTTTTTCTAGTGACAAAGAGATTTCCACATGTTGAGATGAATATCGTGAATACAATATTCCGTTAGCATTTCTGGAATATCATACTGAGAGTCATCCAAAGGCCAAAACATGACTGGTACTTCACCTTTTTCCAGTTGTGTCCTCATATTCATCACTTCCTCCTTATCATTCGATGATGATTATTCTACCTAATTAGACCAAAGTGGGTGCTTCTTTGTTGCTTCATGAGATTCAACAAGATTGGTAGAGAATTCATTTATCAAATATGAAGATGAATGACCAAGTGGTTTTTCGTAGAATGAATTACACCCCGGGCTATCTTCTGATTGAGAAAGTATTTTACCCACTACTGGTAAAGCATCAGAAATGACTGGCTTCACATTTTCAAGTGCCTAAAGATAAGGGGTCTTTCTCATTACTGCATTGTCCTTTGAATAATTTTCCAGGAAATGTGTATTACTACTTCGGAGAGGACTTTGGCAGATAAATTCATTATCATGGGGAGGACCACCATGGTGGGTTACAGAAAAAGATGAAACCTTTTTCTCCTTGATATTCTGGCCATGCAGAGGGTTATCATGGCTCTCATCTGAAGTTGATACTTTGAGATCGACCGAACTGTCATGAAGAAAGCCTTCATGAGGAAGTTTCTGATGAAGACCTCTGGAATTATTTTTCCCACTATTGGGAAATGAGAGAGTATAATCTTGATTTGCAATAGATAATTGTCTAAGGGATTCAAGAACACCAGCATCAAGCAAGGACTTATTAGAGATTAGCTCTTGATTTATTGACTGTGCTGGATGGGTATTTTTCTTAGACGTCTTCTTACTCACTTTGGGAACAACTGTTTGACGAAAGTGGTTATTATGGGCAGGTGTATGTGCATGCTTAAGAGAAATGGACAGGTTAGGCTGATTATCTCCATTTAAATCGGGTGTATGTGCCCGACTTGATTGTCCGCATGACATGGGGGAGTGTTCCCCATGACCCTCCTGGACTAGAATAGAGATGTGTATCTATTCTGGAGTGATATTTTGACATGTCACTCCACTGATAGGGACAGGTTTGTTTTTCATTCCCTGTGATGCTACTGAAGTTGTTATTATATTCTGACTGGCATCCAAAATATGGGCAGGGATTTTCTTCTGCTCTTTCACCATTGTCAGAATGTTCTTGGCGACTTTAGCTGCTAGAACGGGAATATACATCCTTTCCGTGCTTGGAGTAGGTGTGTATTCCTACTCCTGTACTCCTTTTCTTGTTAGTGAATTCTAATAGTACTCATGTGTGGGGGCAGAAAATTGTGTCTGCCTCCTACTTTTCATTAGAGCTTTCTAATTGACATCCATGAGTGCTACCAAACAAGACTGTTGGTTAGCCTGATGAATTTCAGGTGTATGTGCCTAATGATTTTTCCCCACAACATTTGATTAGCGAGTTTCTTTGGGTGCAGTCAGAAGACCCTACTGACTGATTGATGAATTATAAATAGGTGTACATGCCTGCCTATAATACTCTACCAGAATTGCATGGCGGGATTGGCATGTTACTGCCAGACGAGTCTGCTGGGTAGTAACATCATGACAGACGGGTGTATATTCCCACTCATTGTTTTCCATCAAGTTGGCTTGATGGACTTCTCCGGAGGGCGCATAAGTAAGAACTTGCTCCCGGTTGACCGAATTTCACCTCTGATGGTTCGTCTTACGTGCTCGGGTCTGAGGGACCTGAGCCGAGCCCTTAAAGGTGATAACCTCATCATGTTGAGGGTGCACTGACACACGAGTCTGGTGGTGATTGTTGATGGGATCCCTCAGGAAGGACTCATGTCTTCTTCAATTAAGGCCTTGAGTGTCCTTCCCATTAACCTCTCCATAATATGGGAGGGACTGGTGGCTGCATTCCGGGGATAATGACTTGAAACTGTTGGATACGATGGTTGGCACCACTTTCTTCTTGATCACTGGTTGTTGCTGTCTGGAAAACCATGGTGAATTATTAAAATGGAGGGCTTCTCGAGCATCCACTAGAGTCGGAATGGTACCATGTTGATGGTATTCCTTAAACAGTGCATTTGAGACCCAGCGTTGAAGACACTGAGTAGGTGACGTCGTCCTAAAAGCGGACAAGGATCCTACTGGAGTAGCGGTCGAGGCATTCACTAGTGTGAACTTTAGAGAATCCATTTCTGTAATGCAGAGAGATATTTGAAACGAGTGCATGTTTGATATAACAGACATAATTAAGATAATTTCAACCACTACGTCTTTTGTATGAGCACATATGTTATTGATTGATTTGTTGGCCCTCACATTAAGTTAAATAGGGGCCTAACAAATATGTAAAACATCATTTAACATGGTTACTGATTCACGTCGGGTTCACCATTTTATATTTCTTCTGGAAATGGGGATGACCTTGTCTATTTAAGGTTCAAACTTTTCCAATCGGTTTCTAAGAGGTTTATTCATAGAACCGGAAGCATCCAATGATTCTATATCCATTTGGACCTAATTTCCAAAGGTAAGTGCTCATTAGTTGTGGAATGATGAGGCTTAATAATTTTTATTGGTTGAGAGGATGGGAGGTCAGGCTCATCACACCTTTTTGGGAGGAAGTATTTACTACCTCAGGAATCTCTCATAGATTTATGTTATGTTCACAAATCCTTGTTAATTCACTAAGTATGAAAATGAGTTTTCCTTTACATTTGGAAATCAATTATTGATATTTATGAGACTTAGAGAATATTTTATATGTATTTGAGGTTCTTCATTGATAGATAATAATTCTTATATATTGGATATTCTTAGTCAATGGTATCCTTCAAAACATTATATAGAAATCTCTTGGTCATTAGGATGACCATACTGGTTTTAAAGCCACTAAGTGGGGCACTTGAAGTTTATTGTCATTAAGAAAGATAGGGATTATTTTAGAGTTGGGATCGTACCCGCAGATGGTCTACCTACTTATCCATGTAAAAGAGGAATCTGAACCCAAGTAGTTCAAGAATTAAGATATTGTTTAACGTCATATGGGATGGATGAGAATTAATGGGTGATGGGATTGAACCATAGAAAGGCTTCCTGTGTACTCTACTTTTATGGAAGAGATCAAAGTCCACGTAGTTTGAGTAAGAAGTGTGGGGCTTACGTATGATTAACGGCCCAAAGAGAGATTTAATAATTACTTTTACACTCTAGGCTCATGTGAGTCATTCTCGGTGTGAGAAACAGGAGGTATTAGTAAAACCTGATGATTGTGCCACGAAAGATGAAATCATAAGAAATGATGTGGGGCTTACATATGTACGACTGCCCAAATATTTGAATATCGGGACTTAATTCAGAGAAGAAGCCCGTGAACTAGGTCCATATGTACTTTATGGAAATTTTGTTACTTAACTTAAGACTTAATCCCGAGAAGGATTCCCAAATTAGAGGGGACTTATGATTGGATTTTATTCTTAAGAAGGATGCTCAAATCAAAAGAAATTAGGATTGGGGCATACTCCTAAGAAGGAGGCCCAGTTAAAGGGAATTATGATTCGTAACTTGGGGCTTATTCCTAAGAAGGAGGCCCAAAGTTAAAGGGGACTTGGGGATTATTCTGAATGAGGATTCCCATTAATAGGATCCATAAAGGTATTTGTTCTTTATGGAGATTTAGATTCTTAATTTGGGACTTACTCCTAAGGAGGATGCCCAAATTAGGTAAATTGGGGCTTACTCCTAAGGAGGATTCCCAAATTAGGGAGCATGGGGCTTACTCTTAAGGAGGATTCCCACATTAGGGAACTTGGGGCTTACTCCTAAGGAGGATGCCTAGATTAGGGAACTTGGAGATTACTCCTAAGGAGGATGCCCAGATTAGGGACTTGGGGCTTACTCCTAAAGAGGATTCCCAAATTAGTGAACTTGGGGATTACTTCTAAGGAGGATGCCCAGATTAGGGAACATGGGGATTACTGTTAAGGAGGATGCCCAGATTAAGTAACATCTCATCATGAAGGAAGAGGTTAAATGAAGGAAATATCTAACCTTAGTGACATAAAGATATATAAATCAGGAGGTTTTGAGATATTTTCCACATAATTCATTTCAGATAAGGAAGACACCAAAGGAACCATGTCGTAAATGGATTTGAAGAGGGTTTTGAAGTTTTTCCTTGAAGAGGAAAGGTGGATTTGAAGAAAGGAAGTGAATTAGAAGGAGGCGCGTAAGTATTGGTCTGGAATGCTAGTCCTGGTCACGAAAGTATACTTGCACAACATTAATTCACTTGGGCGATGAAGAACATTTGAAGTGATACTGGGGCGAGTTTGGATTGGAGCCCTTAGTATCATCCCTAGAGGATTTCAGATGGGTGGCGCGCAAGTATGCTTGAGTGGGAAAGGCAGCGCGCAAGTATCATCACTTCCCTTAAGGGCTGGACACTTTGGCACACAAGTATTGATGAGTTATAAAACTTAGGCCTTTTCTTCCTCTTAAGAAATTCCATTCTAGGTAAAGAATTGCCTTATAAGTGTTCAGAAGACTTCATACGGAGACTTGGGTGACCAGAACGTAAATCTGTGTTTTGGATTTGTTGTCATCAAAATGGGGGGCCCACAAGGGGTATTTATAGGCCACCTAAGCACCTTGGGTGAAAAAATAATAGGGTGCGCAAGTGACTTGTGCGACCCATATGTGGCACGCAAGTGACTTGTGCGACCCATATGTGGCACGCAAGTGACTTGCGTGACCATAAAGGAACTTGCACGACCCATGCTTAAAGATTTCCTTGTTCATGCCTTTGTAAGTTTTTGATGTTCTTCAAAAGATGAATATCTTTATGCTTGAGGTATTCCCTTTTTCCATTCGTTAAACTCTATGATGGAAAGAAGCATCAACAATGATAAATCTTGATTTTTTTTGTATCAATCAATAGTTCTATGATTGGGATAGGAAAGATATATTTTGGGTAATAATTAATCAAATAGCTATATTAATGTTGAATCAGAATTTAAAACACTTAATCTTAATGGGAACAATGTTTGTTAGGTATTTGTGGTACTAGATTTCTAAGATGAAATTTTCATTAATTACTTTATCAACCTCAACTTCCATGATAAAAATTTTAAAAGGATGCATTCTATTTTTTCCTTTTATAGCCATAATGATTTGATGGTAAACCTAGGTGATAAGTAATTAATTGTGGACTTTAACACAACATCTCTATATATATCCTTGAAAATATATTACGGTGTTTCTTGATAAAGGAGATTCACTTCTATTACTCATATGGAATTATGTATAGACTAATTACTATTTCTCATAAATCCACATTTCTCTCTAATTTTACTTTCTTTGGTTGATCGAGAGTGTTCAAGATTACAACCGTGAAGACAAGTAATGCCTCTCAATGTTCATCCACCCATCAGTAACTTATTGAACCTCAGATGATTATAAAGCAATTTCATCATCCTTTTATATACTCCATCCATTAATACTATGTGAATGTTCCCAATGTTTATCGGATACAACATTAATAGTGAATAAATACCATAATTCCGATGTATTTTATTAGAGATAAATCATTCCAAGGGTTAATGGGTGTGTCCAACAATCTAAAAAGACTTTTAAAATGTGTGATATATACTAGGTATGTCTTCTTACCACCGCTCCTATAGTTCCCCACATAGATAGATTAAGATTCATAGGATAATATGGGTAATTATCTCTATAAATTAACCCAACATATACATCAATAAATTATTTCAGACACTGGTGTTAGGCCGAAGGCACTACTACTTGAAGATGAAGTTATGGTCATCCTATAACATCATTGAAGGATGTTTCTTGATGAACAACCATGATATAAAAATAAAACATTATCACCTTAAATTTGATATTCAATATGATCTTCTATAGGGGTTTTTTTCACTTTATTATATCCTTGGATCATCAAGTCAAAAGGTTCTAGACCATTTTCCTTATATTACAATGTATAAAAGGGTTTGAGTAGGAATATGGTTAGTTATTTTACTATTTTTCACAAAATATTAGAGAATATTTAATTCATTGATTTTTCTATACTCATAAAAGGGTTTGATATGCTCATGTAATTTTTTTCCAAATATTTATCTATGAATGATATAAATTTGTGGTATTTAGTATATCTAGTCTTGGAATGATATGTATTAGTATTTACCACATTATTCTTGAAAACTGAGGATATAAAAACTTAGTAATGAGGGAACCTTTCATTTATTTTGAGAGATAAAAAGTATCCAAAAAATTAATGTCATTCTATAAAAATAGATAAATTCTTCGATATATAATATATATTTTTTAGTTCTAGGCCTATGCTTTCTATAATGTGCATGAATTTGAGCTAGAAGTGTATCATGATGATATGATATAAAAGATGATTATCTTTTTCCTAAATTTGGATGAACATTTATTATATATGGATTCAAATGATATGACACTACTATATTGTGATCTTGGATTTTGTATTTTCTATTAGAAAATTGATCAACTAGTTGAACAAGTATAAGATTCTTACTAAAGGATCCATGATCAGATAGATACACATGTTGGACCTATTGAAGAACCTTTCTATTGTAGTTTATAGTATTTATGATTTTAGTATGTATAAAACCTTGCATTTATGGTCTTATATGAGAATTTATTCCTCTGTCTCAATGGACACATATATGTTGTTTTATAGGAAGATTTGTTTCATAAAATTCATCTTTATCATCATACTAGTCTATCAATTAGAAAATGATTATAGATTCGTGTTGCAATTATTTATCATGAGAATTTTCAATTTGGTTAGGTGGTGTCTATCCTCCCAATGATGGGAGTAGGATTTCCATAAGATTTTGGATTGATTTAGGTACTCATGTAAACTCACCCTTTTGTTCCTTACTTGATCTTCAATACACTGTTTATTGGGTGACTATCGATTAAAAAATATGGCTACCTAGGTTGTAAAAATAATTGGGCTCCTGAGTGGTTGATTTAGTGAGTGTGGATATTATAACTACACGATTGATCTAATTAACATTCATCCAATCATAAAACATTTGCATATTATGTTTTGTAACCTCTTCTTATTCATCATCTTCTTCTATGGAAGTGACTGGCACACATGTCATGAGTGATTTAGGGTTATCCAAAACTAATTTCAATCTATCTTTAATTATTTGATAAAGATAATTAAATACATGAAATCCTAGATTATATGTCTTAATATTTACTTATTATGGAAATAATTTGGTCAAACACTCAACCCAACATCAATAGGTTTTTTAATTTTTTTAATGTAATAACATCTTTTTCTAAAGTCATGATAAATAGGCTGTAAATTGATCATTCATAAAACAATTGACCATGTTCTTCCATTTATTTAAATTATGAAACCACTTATCCTTTCTCACATATTCCATCATTAAATTATGTTTGATGTGAAGGTTATGTTAGGCCTTTCATTCAACAAGGAATTTAAAAATCAGAATGTATCATAGTGGCTAACCAGGGTCGACCCTAGAGGATTGGAAATATCATTTATTCTATTCAAATTAATAGTACTATAATATTATTTTAAAATTATTATAGCTATTTTAATTTAAAATAAAAATATAATGGATGAGACAATGTGTAAATGCGTTGAGTAAGATTAGAACAGAAGAAAACAAGCATGGATTGGACCTCATGTCACTCCTCCTTAATTACCTATAAATCATCGTTCTCATCAGTTCTTCTTATCTATCCCCCAGACTATATAAAAACAAATATGATCAACCTCACATAGAAATTCCATATTAAATATAGAAATAAAATTACCACTCTATTACATACCCTCATATAACCTAGTGATTGGAAATCCTAAATTACTCCTAACTCGTCCCATTTCTAACCATCATATGCAGTGGAGAATTATCTCATGGCTTGTGTTTGAAAAGTAGTATAGAAGTCAAGAAAATTTTAAATGTCTATAAAAATGGACATATTATTTTATCTGAAAACTCAAAAACATCCAAATAAATTGAAATGTAAGAGGATAATATTGAAGATCAAAACTAATTACTTGGGGATGTCCAAATTCAAATCATCTAAGGAACAATGTCTTAAAAACCCATCACATAAGATAAAGAAACTTTAAAATATTACTAGAAATAAAATACAGTCCTAATTAGAGTAATAGATGAATAAAAAGTTCTATATACCTTCATATTGGAGAGGGGGTAATATACTTATTATCATTTGAGTAGCACCTAATTCCCAATTCTTTCATTCAGTGTCACGATAAGTGGGTTTATTCCTCCTCGGATTGGTTCCATGTGTATATCTATGTGGGTGTGAATTCATCACAAAATTTCATCTTAAATCATTCTAGATTCTCCATTCTCCCCATGATTTCCATTATCTCCATTATCTGGAAGTTTTCCATGTGGATGATGGATTGGGATTCTTCCCGATTTGGGTAGGTAGAAAATAAATTCTTATTTTCATTTTATATTGTGCTCATCCTTGTTGGGCAATTCCATTTTATTCCACTACATGGATAGAAGTGGACTTGAAGAAACTCTAAGTACCATGGAATAGATTTTCAATCTTAATGGTACACTTTCATAGCTGCATTGTTACCCTTTTGTGATTATTGGATTATTACATCTATCCGGATGTAGCTTTCACTTTACCCTAAAGATAAGTATTGAAATTTTATGATGACATATTCATAGAATGATTTGTATACCATTTAACATGATGTATTATGTGTTTAACTTGATGTGGATAGATTTTACCTAGAGGTAGATATTATAGAGAGCATACCCTATCATAAAATTCGAGATTCATGGAATACCCATATTTTAGTGGATGGTGTTCAGAATATTTTTTCCTAGTAGAGGGGGTGTACAAGTAACCTCTGGTAACACTCGCCCACGGCTGATCCTCTCCCAATTAAGTAATATATGACTATTTTTTATTTCATGGTTGATCATACTCTGTGGTATATCTTATTACATGTGTCATGTTGTAGTAGTGGGTGCTCTAGACCCAACATGATCATTTCATTGTTTGATCATACCATGTCTACAGTGAGTTATACATCATTTATTTTTTTAGAACTATATTATTGATATTTCTACATCCACTATTTCGAAGCTAATGTTCATAGATTGTTTGTTATATGAAAAGGTTAGAGTCATTACTAGTCTATAAATAAATTCTAAATATTCTATGACATTCATCTTAAAAAAATTTCCTATGTTCTAGATACATCATTTTGACTAGACAAATATGATTTTTAACCATCAAGTTATAGTGGCTCATAAGCATCGATACAATTTTTTGATGAAGTTCTCACTTGGTGATATCTAGTAGGTAAGATCATGTGGATAAACCCTCCAATTTGATCAACACAAGTTGAAGGTGTCCTTGGTTTCTTCTATCTATGAACACATGTATTGGTATCCTAACCTGAGATCATTATCATTGTGTACCATGTGATTGTGTACTTTGATGCAAGACAAAACCATGGAATTGAATTTTTTGTTATGTATATTATGTTGGGTGCATCACTGGTGATATAAAATTGGTTGAATGGACAAGATAGAATATTCTACTTCTTAGTAGAGGAAGTGATATTTTAGGCCTAGTTGATTAGAATGGTAGTATTCTCATAAACCCTTGGATAAGGTAATTGAAGGTAAGTATGTCTAGTTAGATTTAAAAATAATAAAGAAATAAAGGATTGTGACACATGTTTTGCATACTTCTTTATGATATATTATAAGATAAATAGATTATATTATATAGTGCATGTTTGTAGGATGGTTTTCATTTATATCACTATTACATATTTCTTTAAGGGCCCTGATGGGTTTCTTAGCTTCACTCTAGGTTTTTGAGTAGTTATCAACTACAATCAATAGAAGAACCTAAAGGATTATATAGAATAATGTATAAAAGAGTCCTCCCTATTCTTTTGAATAGGTATATAAGACATGGTGGGCCCCACATTAGGGACCATAATTTGTCCATGTACTTTATATCAATATTGAATAAATAAATACATTATTATTTTATTTTTGAATAATTGGGTTGAATTCATTTATTAAAAGTATTAAAAATGTATTAAGTGAATTCCTGGAATAATTTTAGTTGAAATAATAAAATTTTAATATTCAAAGATTGTTTAATATTAGTTTTAATTAAGAGTCAAGTTAATGAATTAGATTTATAATGTAATATTTTTATTAGATATTATAAGTTTGTGATAAAAATGTAAATTTCATTATGAAGCAGTTAATTTTTCATAACATGTCATTTACTTCAAATTTACTGGGAGTTTTATTTCTAGGGTCTTGTGAACCCTTTTCGTGTATTGGATCCTCCTACTATATAAAAAGAACATAGATATTAAATATATGGAAAAATCATTCCAATTGATTGAGAGCCTCTCTCTCCTTCCACTTCTTAGAGAGACAAAATCACCATATATCTGTTTGATCCAAGAATGTTTTCACGGATCAAAGTAATGAGATTGAGGTGATCATCCCAACATTAAAAGAATAATTAGAAATCTTCTCTATAACCTGAAATTTTATGATTAATGCTTGTGCAGATTCATAAAGCATGTGTGGATTATCTAGATAGGTTCAACTTTGTATGATTCAAGCAACGGTTTCTAGCGGCGAGATACTATCAAGTGTTCTTCAATTTGAATGAGGGACTCATTATATTTTATTTTTTCCATTAATAAATTTATGTGAGGTCCTCATACCTCTAGCAGGTATTAGATCACTAGTGATGAGGAAGATTCATCACTCCGTTGATAAATTTTTTTTAAATCCCCATCCCACCAGCTTCTTCTATGCGCCCCATCGCCATTAATTGGTATTATAGGGACCATGTGAATTTTCATTGCCAAAAAAAATTTAAAATTATTATAAATTTAAGTAGAGAGTTTTCTTTTAGTCCCAAAAAATAAATCCATGCAACGATCCGATTTTAGAAAAGAAATTTATGGTCATTTGAAAATATTAATATGGGTCATTTACTGTTTTTTAGTTATTAAATTTCAAAAATGATATATATATATATATATTATTTTTCCTGATCTTCCCCGCTAAAATAGTTCTCTACAAAATATTTTTGGGGTGGTCAAGCCCCCAGGGTGCAGCTTAGTTGGTAGTAGCCCCTGTGGGGTCTCAGCGAGTTATCGTGTTTGTTTCTCACTGAGTACTTCCATACATTGTTTGTTGCTTAATTTTCTATGTAATGTTGACCCTTTTCCAAATAAACTAAGGCTTCAGTATAAAATTTATTGTGGGGGTGGTAAACTAATAGTTATAAATACTACTACTATGGATATTGAAAAATGGATAATAATCCAAGTTTATGGAAGATCACAACACTTATCAAAATACAAAAAAAACTTCTTTATTAAAAAATATAATGGGAACAATAATCTTCAATCCAAATATAAAAAATAAATTAAAATCAAATAAAATAAAATATAAAACAAGCAAATTTTGTAGAGAGATTCTTGCACTAGCAGACCATGATCCCTAGCCAGGTGCTGCCACCACCCTACCTCATCAACCTGCTAGCACCACCTCCCCTTCCCACCATGATTGCTAAAAACTTGCACTACCTATTCTTAATCCATTGACCTCCTGACCACCTTCATCATTAGGTTCCCCTGTTGCAGAAACCGTCATGTTCACCTAACCCGATCCTATCAGGCTTCCTTCCTCATGATCACCACTATGGTAACCAACACCACAAATGACCACACCAAGAACTCACACCCGCTACAATGATTTTGTGCCATTGGCTGATAGTCATTCCCCTTGTGACCCTCTCCTATGTCGACAACTGTGAAATTATTTTTTAGCTAACCCATGACCCGCAGTTCAAATCCTTTTTCGAGAGACCCATGACAATATAAGGTCCTATTGGACCTAACCCACCCTAAGTGGGGTTTTATGGTCTTGGTATATGCATATGTGGGTCCATATTAGCCCTCAACAGGCCTGATTAGGTTTTAGGACACATCAAAATATTATAAATAACCAAAATTAATTTTTTAATTTTTTGAAATTAAAATATAAATTTTAATATTAAAAAAACATAAATTGGGTCTAATATTAAATTATTTAATTAATTTTATTTTGGAATAAAAAATAAATTAACAATTGAAATTAATTAAATTAAATTATATGAAATTAAAATAATTCATTTAATTTATTAAAATCCCTTGAACTTAGGTTTATAAAATTTTAAATTTATCATGAATTTAATTTACCCATAGACTATTCATGGGCATCGACCTTGATTGATTTTTTTTATTTAATTATATAATTGTGTGTGTTACATATGATTAATCATTTAAATAAAACAGTCCACGCATATATGAATATGGTCATTCATGTCCATTATTTTATTGTTTTATGTATTTTATGCTTCCCAGGAACACCTCTCTTGCACATGAGTATTTTTTTATGATGGAATTGTAATATTTGGACCATTCTAAGATGAGATAGAATGTCATATGAGAAGTGAAAACCCTGCACAGGGGAAAGTAGCATTAAGAGTCAAGACCTAACTCATGTATAATAACCCTAGATCATGGTTGATCCATTGAATTTAAATGGATCAACCAATATGCGATGATGAAGACTGATCTGGTAATTCATTTCCTTCATGCATTGTTTATAATTTCTGTATGAGCATGTATATAAGAAAAACATAAAATAATATACAAATAAATGCATAAAGACATAATGAATGTATTCTATTAAATGTTTATTTGTGATCATGACAACATATTATGACAATAATTAACATAATGGTATTACATTCATCAAAACTATTAAAAAATCCCTCAAATAATTATTTAGTCCCAAACACCTTCTATCGTTTGAATTTGAACACAACCAAGTGTACGAGGTTCTTGTCATCCCTAGTTAAGGGTGCCTCCTACTACTGGGGAGTTCTTATAAGATTTATGAGTTGAAATAACTAATGATGGTAGCAAAGAAGTATCCATATCTAGCTTGTTTCTCCATTGTAGGATATGATTGAGTAAATAAAAGTTTTATTTTAGAAGCCAGGACATCACTCAACAGATCAAGGTGCCACGAGTTAATGTGTTCATCCAGTAAACCACATACCATGAAAATCTATTATTAGTGGTGAATTAATTTCTTGTATACTTTTAGAATAGGTTTCAAGGGTCCATTTCTCTAGAATACTCAAGAAAAAAATCATTCTGATTCAATAATAGAGGGTTACTATAGTTTGATAAATTAATGGGAAACATTTGTTGATTTAATTAATTAATCAATTTTGTCTAATCAGTAATTATGATAATAATACATATTTTCTATTGTTTATTTTCTAGAGAATGGTATGTAAAAACATAAATACTCTCTGACCAATAATTTAAAAATTATAATGTCATCTTAGAAAAAAGTTCCAAGAGTGGTATCGACGCTTGCATATAGTACTACAGTGCGAGATGAAATTATATGTGATAGAGTCCCCACAACCTGGTCATCATCCACATAAATCTAGTGAGGATGAGAAAGTTTCTTAAAGAAGACTCATGGGTGATGTATTTTATGTTTATATCATAATTATAACATTAATGTAAAAATATTTATAGGTGAAACATTTGTACATGGATGTATATACCACTTTTCATAATCGCTGAGAAGTTTTCAAGGAGAAAGTAAGCGATAAATCATTGAGATAGTGATCAAACTAATGAAATATTGATTGATATATGAAACTCAAGATAGTCCTCATGTTCTCAGGGAGATAAATTATATTGAATGACTATAAGAAATGCGTTTGAAGTCAAATTAATATATTTTAGTTCATCTCATTCTCTCATCCTTAGCACCCAATTTTTCTAGTTTCATTGAGAATTATCAAGTGAATAGTTAGGAAAAATCACTTCAATATCATTTTTTATAGGTTCAAGAGGAAGATTATAATATAAATAATGTTAAATATTTATTTCTTGAGGTGATAACATGGAAATAAAAGGCAAAAAGTTCAAAAAACATTATATTTACAATGGGACCTTTAAAACGTCTTTATATAAAACTAAAGATAATAAGGGATAGAATTGAACATGAGTACATTTTCATTTCATGTGTCCAGATAGGTCAGTGTAAGAGGTAATTCAATTAAATGAAGGATAATAAAATATGAACTTCTAAATTAGGAATATTAATAATTATATGTAATATTTATTTTATTATCCTTTGATACTAGATAAAATATGTCCTTACATAATTGTTTCAAAATATTGAAACCAAGGAAGTAAATAAACATTACTAAAAGTGAAGGTGCGTTTCCCAAGAAACTGAGGAAGGTGGATACCAAAATTTTGGGTGAGAATCACATGATTTAATTACTACAGGAATGGTTCTTATAAAACTATAATTGTCTGTTTAATACAACCATAACATTTGTAATTGAATTTTTTTATGGAATTTCATTCAAAACCAATAGTTATGTAATACCAGAATCATGGTAAATACATGATGAATACAAATTGTAAGACTTATATAACAGGTGGTGGACATATAATTCTTTGTTAATAAAAACTAATTAGCTTTCAATGATATACCTAGTATGGTTTTAGACTCTTTGGAGTTAAAAACCTTAGGTATTGTTGACACATAGTTATGGACAATGAATAATTTTGAAATAAATCTAAGACACAAATCTTTTTGAGTTATTTTATCTAGAGAGTGTGAACTATTATATTGATAATATAGTGGTAAATATATACCTCATATGATTCCTTGAGTTTGTTTAATAAATTATATATGTTCAAAAGATATCAGTTGCTTTAGGATGGTGACCCGAAGAATGTATTGATTAAGCATTAATCGATCAAATATAATGTATCATGGAGTAATTCCTAAATTCACAATACCTAATCCACATCAGAGATATGATACTAATAAAGAGGTAGGATGAATAGTATTACATGTTACCACTGATAAATATAATGTAGCATGGAGTAATTCCTAAATACACATCTCCTTATACACATCATTGTCACGATGTAATTAAAAGAAGCATCAATGTTGAGATCTATATGCATTGTAGGGACTTACATTTTTTTAAATACATGATACACAAATAAGGGCCTTATCCAATAACCATATATCAACTATAATGAAAAATGGATATCATATTAGTTATAGTATGATATAAATCCATTATGTTATAAAAACATGCTTTTAGAAGAAAAGTTTTTGTTAGGATATAATCAAACATACATCAAGAAAACCACAATGTGCATCTAATGTAATTATCCTAATGTTTTTATGAATTTTATAGAAATAACTTATATAGAAAAGTGATAGTCATATGATTGACTATATTTATAAAAGTGGTGGACATATATATTTTAGAAAGATAGAGGTATGTTGACTTGGATCTAGTAAATTATGAAGAAGCACAAATATTTGACATAGGAACAAATTATACAAGACGATGTGGAAAGGGGGTATTCTATAAACACATACTGTGCATGAAGGTTGAATCCAGTGTAATGTTATTACATACACCATAGTTAGGGATACATTATTTTTGGAGAATAATAAATCCTACAACTAAGTAGTAAATGGAAACTAGCTATGATTGACAAGATCAATTAAAAATCAATAATGTATTCCATGTATATAAGTACATGGAGCTTATTGTTTTTAATACTATGTTGGGTATTCTGCTGAGATTATATAGCAGTGGTACATGCATGGTACTAATTAGTTTTGAATGTTAATACCACGATATAATTCCTAAATGAATTAGAATTTTGCATATCATAGGTACCTCCTATGATCATTTTATTGAGAATTGGATGTTAAGACCACCTATCATGGATGTTATTAATAAAACATTACCAAAATGGGATGGGGACAACAAAGAATTCCAATAAGGGGTGAAAGTTACCAAAATATATTTTTGTATTGAAGTAAGTTATATGATCATAGAATATTCATTTGGAATGAATCATCACTATGTGTCTATAAAATTTTAGTAGGAGTTCCATGGTTTTCCAAATGAAATATTTTTGGTAACAAATAGAAAAAAAGCTTTTATTATTACAAGTTGGTTATAACCAGAATGAATCACTCCATGGATTAAATTAAATCAGAAACCTATGTTCTAGAGAATAAGATCAAATGAGGTGGATATAAAATCTACATATACCTAGTAAATAGTAAATATACTGAAAATGTTTTAAAAAATAAATGTTGGAAAAGTTTGAGAGAGATTTGTTACCAGTGTTACATTGAATAAATCTCTCTAAGAAGACATGCATAGTCATAAGAGGAGATTAATGTGGTGAGTTAAATTCAATATGTATCTACTATTGATCAATTACATATTAAATACTTCGTACTAAATATTATATTTCAAACATATATTCTACTATAGGAAAATATTAGTTATATCAAGGATAATTATATGGGAAGTAGTCAGAATAATCCAATATTACTTAAGAAAATATAAGATATTTGTTCTTGGTAGTTGGAGAGGAAGGTATACTAGTTTTTTCCGGAAAAAAACAAGTCTTCCTATAGTTTGATATGATCTAATGTAACACCCCGAGATTTTATAAAAAATATTATTTTTAATTTTATTGATGTATTATGTTGTACGCTACACCAAAAGGAGGATGAAATACACGCATCCCTGACTTGGCTTTCATTACACACAATCGCGACCTTCCACGATAGCGTGTGTAGTAGGCAATACCATGTTTCACTCAACGAGATATTATTATAATATTATTATGAACTAGCCGTTATGAATAGTAATATCCACCTTTTGAAATATTATTTTTTAAAATGGACTTCATTTTTGGATTCGGAATATCAAAATTAGCCTAGGGTAAATTTTTGTTATTTTTCTGGAAACTTTCAATTTTTGATGAATAGTGAAAACACTGGGTTACTATTTAAAAACAGACTTTTTATTTAAATAATTATTTATTTTATTTAAATTTATTTCAGGAAAAAATTGATACATAATATCTATATAAGTTCAATTTAATTCATTATAGTCATTTTATAATAATTTTAGATATATAAAAATTTTATTGAACTTTTCGCCGTCTTTTACCCACCTCCTAGGAGAATTTGTAAATTCACATAAAACTTAATTTTACCCCTTCTATGAGTGGAATTTCAAAAATACGAGAGTCACAGTTAATATCAAGGACTGAAATGTGGTTCAATGTGATGAAAATAATTTTTGGTGAATAGAAACTTTTTACTTTTTTTGCCACGGTTAAAATTAAATAGGGTAATTAAGGGTAAAACTGATATTATTATTACCCTAACACATTTCCTAATTCTATTGGATAAGTTTAATTAGACCAAAGACAACCTTAGTAATAACATATGACCATTTATGCCCACTTGGATTATATTTGGACATTTATTATTAATTTATTTAAAGAAGGGTTCAAATAGTTAAAATCAAAGTTTAATAACTAAAAAAAATTTAATATAGGGTGATACATAAGATAAATTCGACTATAAATATTCATTATAAATCTAAAAATATTTCATACATAATGGTTTTTTATTTATAATTTTTAGACATTAAATAATTTAATTTATTTATGACACAATGATGATGCAGTAATTATATTATTAATGAAATATTGACAAAATTGATGTTATAAATACCCAAATAAATGTAATTTGAGACTTTTTATAAATTAAAATAATATTACAGGTTAATATTACATGTTAGTATTGATTTAATTAACCTTTTTTGAACTAATCATTCTGTTATAATTTTCAAAAAAAGCAATTACCAAATAGTGTCAAAATTGACATAAAATAGTTTTTTAAAAAATATTATATTATTAATTGTTCTTTTATTCCTAAAAATCTAATGTTCGGTAAAATGACTTAGATAAGGTTATATATATTAATACTATACAAGTTAGGGTTCTTTTGGCTTGTTATAGTAAGTTTATTAACCTTATAATGTAAGAAAAAAAGAAGACACAGTAAAAGTAAAATTATTTAACTTAAAGTTAAATCTAAATGATAAGGATAAAATTTAAACCTAAAATTGTCTAAATTCTAATGGATGAGAGGATTTAGACACATACCCACCTTATCTTCTAAATAAATCAATTTTTAGATATTAAAAACCGAATATGACTTTATAATTAAATAATATTTTTAGTTTTTCCTATGGTGCCTCTCTCCTCCCTTATAAAAGGGCACCTCCTCCCTCTCTTCCTAACACCACTTTGAGCCTTCAACCTCGGCCAAAACCTGAGAATTTCTCTTCTCCAATTACCTAGAAACATCCTAGAGGTCCGGGTCTTCCTCAAAGACCATTTTTAATGCCCTGAGAGGAGGTTAAGAAGAGGCGATTCAAAGAATAGGTAATGTCTGTTACTGATTCTTTCATCTTTATTTCTTTTTCTAATTATTCTTCTTTAGTTGTTTCATTATTAAGTAAAAACATTAGTATCACTAATATACTTATGTGTTATTGTAAGTATTAAACAACCCTATTTCACAATCTATCCATCCTACGGCAAATGAAATCACCGCGCGTTCGTACGTACGGAATACCGTCTCCACGCCGTGGTGTAATCTATTTTCCACCACCACCTTACTTAGATGGGTATAATGGTGTAAATAAATAACTATATATGATTATAGTAATGTTATGTTGATTCTTAAATATTATACATATGCTTCAATACAATTATACTATCATGGGAATGATATCATCGCTCGTGTGTACGTACGGACTACCGTCTCCACGACGCGATGAGATTCATTCTCCATGTTAACCATTCCTGAATGATTATAAAGTATATATAATGAATAATAATAAAATATATGACATAATAATGATACTTTATTTATTTATATATATATATATATGTATATCATCTACTTAATTCCATTCAATTCAACAAGGAAACGAAAACATCGTTCATGCATACGTACGGCCTACCGTCTCCATGAACGGTGTATTTCATTCCATTTATTGATCTATCATATATATATTTATATGCTGAATATATATTATATATAAATCATGTTTTACATTCTATAATTAATTAGATCAGGATATAAGTAATAATTTCAAGAACAACAAGTCCAAACACGTATGATAAATAAAACGTTTTACCCAAAAACGCTACTTTAACATGAAATTTACAAAAGAACAGGTAATATACAGTCATAAGTGAACCATATATGATATCATAACAATGAATATCATTATTTAATAAGTCAATGACATTATTTAAATCATTATACATGAGGTTCATATATGTACAAAGCATATCGTACCTAAGGTAAGGGATAACTTTTCCAATCTTGTTTTTATCTAAGATTTTTTATTCATAAGTATTCACTGGGGTTATATTTATCATCCATGTTCATGTTTTCTAAAAATGGTTTCGTGTATTTTTAAAGTACTTTTTAACCATTTTTGACTTTTACTACATGGTATGTAATGAATCTTTCTTTCGTTTACATTACGAGGTACTTTTTTGACTTTTCCAACACAAGTACGAGAAGAATGTTATTTTTAACTTATACGGTGTGAATGGATTTTTACGGTTTCATAACGAATATTTTCAATGAAGTTTCCTCTACAAAATATTATGACTATATTCAACAAAATAATTTTTTTTAATATTGCATGGAATTTTGTGAAAAGAAAATGATTTTTAAGAAAGGATATTTTCCTCAAGATTTCATTTCAAGTGTTTTATCAAAAACATTTTCCATCTAAGATGATATTATTTCATAAGTGTATTTTCAAGTATAATGTCCCTATGATTTACATGGTTTCAATTTCATTATTATGAAATGATATCCATTTCTTTTATATGGATTATGTGATGATGGGATGATTTTTAGGAAACCCATTTTATTCTTTGGGTTATGAGGAATGTTTTAAGTTTATTTTGTGGCACAAGTAAGAATGATTTCATTATGAGATGGGTGGGACCTATATCTCCCTCCAATGCATTGGGTAAAGATTTATATCTCATGAGATAGACATGGCTAGAATGGTAATTTAATCTGGTTCAGTAATACAGGACTGGAATGAGGAGTGAACTCGATTCAAAAAGGGACTTTGTCCACTAAGATGGTCTTGGCAGTAATGTCTTGGCTACTATGGAAATCATAACATGTGATGAATGGTTGACACAATTACATGTTTTATTCCCATTTTATTTTATCATGGGTGATGTTCCATTATGATATATTCCTTATGTACTTCCACGATTTATGTCTTTGCTCAAGATTTTGATGTTTAAATTTCATGTTCATGTTTTTGCTTTCAAATGTTTATGGATTGTTTTATGTTCTCTATGTTTGACCTTACTGAGAATTTGAGTTCACCCTTTTTATGTTTCATTTTCCCCAGGAAATAATGAAAGGTTTTTGGTAAGAAAAAAAATGGTGAAGATCTTTATGGGAGATGTTGAAGATCTTTCACCATGATTAGAAGATTGTTTTCTGAGTTTCCAAAGACATTAAACTATTACGGTCCTTATGTGTCTGTTTTCGTTATGTATCAAGTATTTTGTTAAAGTAATTTAATTTACATGTATGTAAATCTTTGGGTCTCTACAGTTGGTATCAAAGGAAAGGTGTATCCAATCTTTGGAAACTAGGATGCGAGAACTTTAGTGAGATCCCTAGAGATATTTCTAAGGTATGTCTAGGGATGTCCCTAAGGATAAGTATAAGTATATGTTATAGTCCTAGAATTAGGGTAACGATATTAGAATTAAACCTAGGATGTTAGATATGGAATTTAATCCCCCTTTATTATGTTGTTTCCCCTATCATGATGTTTGCCTCACACAATTATTTTTGGGTTTTAGACGATGGCTGGAACCTGAAGGAACCATGTTGATCAATGTAATGGACGATGCAATGATTGTCCTCCTAAACAAACCAATATTATGGGATATGGAGTGCACAATCTTATATCTATACTTACACAAGCTATTAATCATTCTGTACTTCCAAATGAGCAGAGAAAGGAGCAACATTCTGTTGAATCCTTCATGAGGCAGCGCCCACCTTCATTTAGCGGGTCTTCTGATCCATTAGTGGCTGAAAAATGGATCAGTACCACTGAAAAGATATTTTTAGTTTTACAATGTTCTAAGCATGATAAATTCATCTTAGCAGTATATCCTTTGGATGGTGATGCTGAGCAATGGTGGAATCTTATCAAGAATACGAGTCAAATAGAATAAATTGAGTCCATGGAATGGGACGAGTTCAAGAACATATTTTTCAATAAGTACTTCCCCCGTATTCTTCAAACAAAGATAGAAAAGGATTTCCTTGAGCTTAAGAAAAAGGATGATGAATCTGTTGGTATATACGAAGTTAATTTTATAAGGCTTTAAAGGTATGCATCTGGCTTTATCATCCAACCTAAAAGTAAAGTTGATCGATTCTTCAGTGGCTTAAAACCAAGTCTTCCAAGGGAATTAGCTATAAGAGACTTCAGTAGCTATGAAGAAATTGTTCTTTGTGCTATCAAGGTTGAAATGGAAGTTGGTGTTACATATCCATCTCATGGTTTGGACAAGAAACGAAAGATGGAGTTCAAGGAGAAATCTCATAATAATGGTGAAAAGAAGATAAATGTTTCTTTATGCTCAAAGTGTGGAAAGAAGCATGGTGGAGATTGTCTTAAAGGGACTAGAAAATGTTTTAAGTGTGGAAAAGAAGGTCATCGAGAAGCTGAGTGTCGAAGTAATGGAAAAAGATTCGTTAATTATGTGAATAACGAAAAGTCTGTAGAGAACGCACCACCAACACTTCAATTCTTTAAGTGCAAGGAAATGGGGCATTATGCTAATCAATGCCCTAATCCAAGGGTTAATGATGATCATTGTGAGCAACCTATTAAGTCAAAGGATAAAGGGAAGTCACATGGGATCATTGTTTGTGATATTGAGTGTGGAAATGATGTTTTGTAATGATTAAGTGTTTATGTAATGGGATTTCAAAATAGTATCATGGAACCTCATTTATAGTATCATGGAATTTTGAAATATCTTTGTATTGGTCCATTGTGGTTTTCTATAAGAATATGGTACCGGTAACCATGAAAAGTGATTTAAATATTTTGGAAAGCATATAATATGCACATAATGAAGGGATAAAAAGAAAATAATTTTTTTTATAATATTCATGATCTCGTGATTGATATAAGGACTAAGTGATATCATGGTTTGAGTATATATAATTTTTGGGATTTTGGTATGTGGAAAGTGTTAACTTTTAATTGCATTCATGTTTTCACTAATGTTCAATGGGTATTCATTTTTCAGGAGAATACATGATTAAGGCCTTAGAATGTTTGGAATGTGACCAACAATATATATCGTATGATATATGGGGGATAAATCTTGGTATTCACGTACTTTTTATGTGACCTCTCAAGTAAACATTTTCTTTACACTGTGAGATTGGACAGAAGTATTTTCGATAAGCTTAAAGGTTGGAATGGATGAAGTTGGACATCCGATTGAATTGTTTAAGGCTATAATTTTTTTTCGATATTATTTATGGAATTTTATAATAATGTAGTTTTAGAAAAAGGAAAACCTACAGGATGGGCGACAACCCATCGCGTCGGACAAGGCTATGGGAATCGAACCCACAACTGAAGTGTGACATGCCATTATCGCCTACCACTAGCCTTCAGAAAGTCCATGATTAGTAGAAACTAGTTTTATTATATTAAGCGGTATGATATATGATATATAAGTCCATTTTAGGAACCATATATGATTAACCTCACTATAGAGGGACTTATGTATTTTTGATAACTTTTTCTAATCTTTTGTTTAAGATAGATGGAATGACCCATCATTCTATCACATGATCTGCTAACACTTCATTAATGAAAAATTAAACTTCATTTCTTTAAGAGATGAAGTGGAAATTGTCCAAAGAACGACCAACAGTGAGACTGTACCAAAATCAAGAATGTTTTTCTTCTAATTCCATTTTCTTCAACTTTATGGAAATGATCTTGAAAACCAAAAATGTTTTCCTAGTGCCCTTATATCCGATGAATCAGATGGTATCTTAGATCATCACAAATCTATGGATTTATGATTGTTGGATTTTTCATAGCCAGGTTCTCTACCACTCTCCATCATAACATGATGGATAGATTTCACTTCCATATCCATATTTTCACATATGTTCTCTTATATGGAAACCTAGTGATTAGTTTATTTGGGTAACTGTTATGTTTCATACTTTAGTTTTTAATGATTGTTTTTGGTATTCCTTTTTACAATGTGGGTTTCTATTAAAGAAACATTCGAGTAGTAAACCATTTATAACGCCGACGAATTTCGAGGGTGAAATTCATTTTAAGGGGGGTAGAATGTAACACCCTGAGATTTTTTGAAAATTATTCTTTTTAATTTTATTGATGTCTTGTGTTGTACGCTACATCAAAAGGATCTTTCACTACATGCATCCCTGACTTGGCTTGCATTACACGCAATCACGACCTTCCACGATAGCGTGTGTAGTACGCAATACCATGTTTCACTAAACGAGATATTTTTATAATATTATTATGAACTAGCCATTATGAATAGTAATACCCACTTTTTGAAATTTTATTTTTTAAAATGGGCTTCATTTATGGATTTGGAATATCAAAATTAGCCTAGGGTGAATGTTTGGTATTTTTCTGAAAACTTTCAATTTTTGATGAATAGTGAAAACACTCGGTTACTATTTAAAAACTGACTTTTTATTTAAAAAATTATTTATTTTATTTAAATTTCTTTAAGGTAAAAATTGATACATAATACCTATATAAGTTCAATGTAATTCATTAGAGTCATTTTATAATAATTTTAGATATATAAAAATTTTATTGAACTTTTCACCGTCTTTTACCCACCTCCTAGGCGAATTTGTAAATTCACATAAAACATAATTTTACCACTTCTGTTAGTGAAATTTCAAAAATCCTAGAGACACGGTTAATATGAAGGAATAAAATTTGGTTCAATGATATGAAAATAATTTTTGGTGAATAGTAACTTTTTACTTTTTTTTACCACAGTTAAAAGTAAATAGGGTGATTAAGGGTAAAAATGATATTATTATTACCCTAAAACATGTCTAAATTCTATTTTATAAGTTTAATTCGACCAAAAACAACCTTAGGAATACAATATGACCATTTAGGCCCACTTGTATTAGATTAGGACATTTATTATTAATTTATTTAAAGAAGGGTTAAAATAGTTAAAATCAATGTTTAATAATTAAATATTTTTAATATAGGGTTATACATAAGATAAATTATACAATAAATATTAATTAGAAAGATAAAAATAGTTCATACATAATGGTATTTTATTTATAATTTTTAGACATTAATTAATATAATTTATTTATGACACAATGATGATACAGTAATTATCTTATTAATGAAATATTGATAAAATTGTTGTTATAAATACCCAAATAAATGTAATTTGAGACTTTTTATGAATTAAAATAATTTTATAGGTTAATATTACATGTTAGTATTGATTTAATTTACGTTTTTAGAACTAATCATTCTGTTCTGATTTTCACAAAAATTAATTACCAAATAGTGTCAAAATTGACATAAAATAGTTTTTTTTAAAAACATTATAATATTAATTGTTATTTTATTCCTAAAAATATAAGGTTCGGCCAAATGACATAGATAAGGTTATATATATTAATAATAAACAACTTGGGGTTCTTTTGGCTTGTTATAGTAAGTTTATTAACCTTATAGTGTAAGAAAACAAGAAGACACGGTAAAAGTAAAATTATTTAACTTAAAGTTAAATCTAAATGATAAGGTTAAAATAGAAACCTAAACTTGTCTAAATTCTATTTTATGAGAGGATTTCGAACCATCCCCACCTTATTTTATAAATAAATTAATTTGGATCTATTAAAAACCGAATATGACATTATAATAAAATAATAGTTTTAGTTTTTCCTAAGGTGCCCCTCTCCTCCCTTATAAAAGGGAACCTCCTCCCTCTCTTCCTCACACCAATTTGAGCCTTAAAGATTGGACAAACCATGCCCATTTCTCTTCTCCACTTCCCTAGGAACATCCTTGAGGTCCGGGTCTTCTTCAAAGACCATTTTTAGTGCCCTAAGAGGAGGTTAAGAAGAGGCTCTTCAAAGAAGTGGTAATGTCCGTTACCGATTCTTTCAACTTTATTTCTTCTTATACTTCTTCTTCTTTAGTTTTTTCATTCTGAAGTAATAACATCAGTATCACTTATATACTGATATGTTATTATAATTATTAAACAACCCTATTTCACCATCTATCCATCCTACAGAAAACGAAATCACCACGCGTGCGTACGTACGGAATACCGTCTCCACGTCGTGGTGTAATCTATTTTCCACCACCACCTTACTTGGATGGGTATAATAGTGTAAATAAATAACTATATATGATTATTTTAAACTGATATTGATTCTTAAATATTATAAATATGCTTCAATACAGTTCCATGATCATGGAAATGATATCATCGCTCGTGCGTACGTACGGACTACCATCTCCACGACGCGATGAGATTCATTCTCCATGTTAACCATTCATGAATGATTATAATGTATATATAATGAATAATAATGAAATATATGACATAATAATGATACTTTATTTATTTATATATATATTTATATCATCTACTTAATTCCATTCAATTCAATAAGGAAACGAAAACAGCGTTCATGCGTACGTACGGCCTACCGTCTCCATGAACGGTGTAATTCATTCCATTTATTGATCTATCATATATATATGTATTTGCTGATTATATATTATATATAAATCATGTTTTACATTCTATAATTAAGTAAATTAGGATATAAGTAACAATATAAAGAACAATAATTCCAAACACGTATGATAAATAAAACGTTTTACCCAAAATGCTGCTTTAACATGAAATTTACAAAAGAACGGGTAATATACACTCATAAGTGAACCATGTATGATATCATAACAATGAATACGATTCTTTAATAAGTCAATGAAATTATTTAAATCATTATAACGGAGGTTCAGATACGTATGATGCATATCGGACTTAAGGTAAGGGATAACTTTTGCAATCTCTTTTTTATCCGAGATTGTTTATTCGTATGTATTCATTGGGGTTATATTTATCATCCATGTTCCTGTTTTCTAAAAATTGTTTCATGTATTTTTAAAGTCCTTTTTACCCATTTTTGACTTTTACTACATGGTATGTAAGGAATCTTTCTTTTGTTTACATTATGAGGTACTTTTTTGACTTTTCTGACAGAAGTACGAGAAGAATGTTATTTTTAACTTATACAGCGTGAATGGATTTTTACGGTTTCATAACAACTTATTTCAATGAATTTTCCTCTACAAAAGTTTACGACTATATTCAAAAAAATACTTTTCTTTTAAGATTTCATGGAATTTTGTGAAAATAAAATGATTTTAAAGAAAGGATATTTTCCTCAAGAATTCATTTCAAGTGTTTTATAAAACCCATTTTCCATCTAAGATGACATTATTTCATAGTTGAATTTTCAAGTACAATGTCCCTATTATTTCATGGTTTCAATTTTCTTTTTATGAAATGATATCCATTTATTTTATATGGATTATGTGATGATGGGATGATGTTTATGAAACCTGTTTTATTCTTTGGGTTATGATGAATGTTTTAAGTTTATTTTGTGGCATAAGTAAGAATTATTTCATTATGAGATGGTTGGGACCTATATCTCCCTCCAATTCATTGGGTAAGGATTTATATCTCATGAGATAGACATGGATGGAATGGTAAGTCAATCTGGTTCAGTAATATAGGACTGGAAAGAGGAGTGAACTTGATTCAGAAAGGGACTTTGTCCACTAAGATGGTATTGGCAGTAATGCCTTAGCCACTGTGGAAATCATAACATGTGCTCAATGGTTGCCACAATGACATGTTTTATTCCCATTTTATTTTATCATGGTTGATGTTCCATTATGAAATATGCCTTATGTACTTCCACTATTTATGTCTTTGCTCAAGATTTTGATGTTTAAATTTCCTGTTCATGTTTTTTCTTTCAAATGTTTATGGATTTTTTTATGTTTTCTATGTTTTCCATTACTGAGCATTTGAGCTCACCCTTTTTATGTTTCATTTTCCCCATGAAATAAAGAATGTTTTTAGGTAAGAAAACAGAAGGGGAAGATCATTATGGGAGATGTTGAAGATTATCACCATGATTAGAAGATTATTTTCCAAGTTTCCAAAGACACTAAACTATTACAGTTTTTGTGTGTATGTTTTCGTTATGTATCAAGTATTCCACAAAAGTAATGTAATTTCCATGTACGTCAAGCTTTGGGTCTCTACATCTAATATCATAGTAAATCTATGGTAATTATAATGAAAATTTCATTCAATCCATTACAATCCATTTCTTCAAATATCGAGTGTGTTGAGGGTTCTATAGAAGCTAAAAAAGCATCTTATAATACACAATCATTTTTTCCAGTTTTTGAATCATAGCTATTAAGTAAATTTTTATCATAATATAAGTTATGATAATTATATTACCAATAAAATCTGAGATTTTCTGTTTTTATAGTGGAAAAAAGTGATATTCTTAGGGATACTAAATCTTGAGATGTCTTAATCAAGGATGTAAAGTCTTAGATAAAATATTTCTATGTAGTGGAAATGTGAAAGGTGCATGACTAAAGTCAAAACTTATTATAAATTTGATCTTATCACGTGAAAGATAACAAGGATGGTTAAAATTCTTGATATAGTGTAAGTTGGAGTGTTAAAATAGTGGCTTCTGTAGACCCAACTAGAATAATACTTATTAATTACCATACCATGTATACAATGAATTATACAGGATGTATTTTTTACCATTAGAGTGTTCATATTTTTGAATTAATTATTTAAACGGTAATGTCCATAAATTATTTGTCGTTATAGGGTCCCAAGATTTTGATACATTGTCATTACATTTCTTTCACAGAATACTTAATATATTACACAAAAAATCCCTAAACACCATATTAGTCTAGTGACATTGGAAACATGAAAACATAAACAATTGGTTTATAACCATATAATTATTCTCATGCCTATTTCATCATAACTAGAACCCTTTTTGAAAAATCAGATGTAATATCATTATTTATATCCTGGGGAAAGGAAACATAATAAATCTTGATATCATATTCTTAGTATGGGTAAAAAAGGGAGAAATATAAGAATAATCATGATCATGGGTTTATGAGAATGTGATCATAACATGATAAGATCATACCATGTATATCAAAGATTATAAACATGAATCGGGGAATAAATATTGTTAGTTCATAAGACCTAGATCATAAGAAAATAAATAAATTTATCCATTGAATAATAACATAGGTATAATACATGGAATTGTGGAATACACATAATCATATAAAATTATTTCCATAGTAGCCAGGGAATCGTTGCCAAGGACATATTAGTATTATGGGTTCACTCCCTATACCATCTTGGCCATCATGGTTCACTCCTAGAACCATTTTGGTAGTCATTGTTAATTCATATAACTATCTTTGGTAGTTAAGTTTCACTCTCAAGACCATCTTAGAAGCCAAGTTCCATCATGTCTATCTCATGAGATATACATATTTACCAAATTCATCAAAGGGATATATAGGTCCCACTCATCTCATAGTGAAATCATACATACATGTCCCCCAAGAACATAAACAATCATATCATAATCAATGTAATGGAAAGGGTGTCATAAATATGTAGTCTTATGATAACCTATAGAAACATTATAGGTTTCATAATAATTTCCTCAAAAGCATAACCCGTAAAATGAAGAGGATTTCTTAAATATCATGCCATCAAAACATAAACCTTTCGTAGAAATAATATGAATGGTATCCTTATACTATAACAAAGTATGCCATATTAGATCGGGAAGGATTTTTAAATATCACATGGAACATGAGTTCCACATAAAAATAACTTCATAAAACATACAACATTTTTAAAACACTTTTCTTTTAAACCACATTGAATACATATCATGATAAATAATTTAAAACAGTTTTTGAGGAAAATATCCTTTCTTCATTGAAATCATTTTCTTTGGATAAAATTTTACAAAATTTTAAAAGTAATTTTATTTGAAAATAAAATTTTTATATTGTAATTTAATCTTCAAGTTAATAAGTCATCCTTAAAATGTAAAAAAAAATTCTTGGTGTATATGTTAAAAAACATTTTTCTCATACATTTGCTGGAAAAGTCAAAAAGTACCTTGTTAGGAAAATGACAAAAGATTCCTTTCCAAATGTTTAATAAAAATTTATAAATTGGTTAAAATGACATTTAACAATTTAATAATAATAGTAATAACATTTTGTAAGAATTTCTATGAAAGATGGATGTGGAATATAATTATTCCCTATTAAATACTTATGTATAAACAATATTAGACAATAATGAGATTGTGAAATTAAAGAGTTACAACATATAATCTATAGAACCATATTCCCCATGAAAGAAATAAAATTATATAGATATAAAAATAACATAATATTATGGTTAAGCCTCATAATAGAAAATAATGGGTAGTATATACACCACATAACTAGTGTGTGAGGCATGTGTCTTACAGAAGTAAAGTCGAGACAAAAATCCATTACCTTACATCTGATTCCCTTTGTACATGTCTCAAACTCAATTATAGTGGATTTAAAAATATTGCTAACTTATAACACAATATTAATAATATTAATGATGTCATATATGATTATTTTATGACTTTATATTACCTTTTTATTAACAATTCCATGTTAAAGCAACGTTTCGGGTAATAATTGCATTATTTATCATACGTGTTTTGACTTATTATTCCTAATCCTATTACTCATATCATGATTTACATACATACAGAATTTAAAAAATTATATTTTTATATATATCATATATATTTAGTATATAAATATTTATAAAACATACATATATAGAATGGAATACATCGTTCGTGGAGACGATAAACCGTACATACACATTAATGTTGTTTCTATTTTCTTATCATTTTGTATGAAAGAAGGTAAATGAAATATATGTATATGTATATATATTATTAAATTAGAATCATTGTGTCATATATTTAGTACTTATTCGTTATATACATTTTTATAATCATTCTTGAAATGGTTAGCATAGAATGTGAATCTCATCATGTTGTGGAGATGGTAGTCTGTACGTAAGCATGAATGGTGATATCATTATATTAATGGTAAAAGAGTGAGGAAATAGATGGTACATTAAATATAAAATATCTATATCATTCCATATTTATTATTTATAACCGTTATATGCAAAATTATACTCATATAAATAATGAAGTGATGAAAAATAGATTACACCACCATGTGGAGAAGGTAAGTTGTATGTACGCACACATGGTACTTTTTTTTCTATAGGATTAATAAATTATGAAATATTGTTGTTATATAATCATAATAACATTAAAAAATATAGATGATAATTTAGTTAACACTTAATAATTGAATCAACACATAAATAGGATGTAGAAGAAGAAACAATTTTGAAAGAGTTGGTAAGGAGATGGCATCTTCTTCGATGATCTCCCTTGAGATCTTCTCAGAGGGACACTAGAGTTGGAATTTTGAGAAGACAAGAACCTCCAGATTATTATTAGGGAATTTTATAAGGGAAGTGGTATTGTTATGGTCAATCATGAAAGATCAATGTGATGTGAAGAAGTGGGGGAAGATGTTCCCTTTTATAATTGAGTTGAGGGGAACTTTAGAAAATTATTAAAATATTAAATTAATAAAAATTTATATTCAATTTCAAATATATCATGTGATTTATTTCAAAGATAAGATGAATATGGGCCGAAATACTCTCAACCAATGATATTTGTACATGTTTAGATCACAATATTAAACATATCTTTTAGTATTAACCCTTAGTTAAACCATTTAACTTTTACCGTGACAACTTTTATTTTAACTCATTTGGATTTATAACAACCTAGGATTAACATACATGGATATTAAATCATTTTACATGAATATTTAGTACATTAAAAAAATACATTCCCTAGGACCATTATACTTTAGTGTCTATGGAAACATGGAGACAAAATCTTGTATCCTTGTGAAATATATTCAACATCTCCCACAAAGATCTCCAACTATAGTACTTATACCTAAAACATTTCATCATAACCTAGTGAATGGAAACAAAAGAAAGGGGTGAGGTAAGATGTTATCTAAGGGTAAATAAAGTAAATTTCAAATCATAACTGGAAAAAATGTTATAGAACTTTAGCATAACATTTGATGATCATACCCTACATATTAGAGATCATAATAATGATTATACAGTCATAAGACATTAATCATAAGGAAATAAATAACATAATACATGAAACCACAACATAGAAATAAAACATTGATTTATGGAAAACACATAAAAATATAAAAAACCTATGTCAAGGTAGACTACCAAGGCCTTTGTAACATGTTAGTCCTGGGTTAATCACTCATGTACCTGTTTCGGGATTGGGATGACCTCCTACCTACCCTCTTGTTTCAGGCTTAGGATATCCTCCCATGTACCCTCATTTTTTTCTTGGGATATCCTCCCATTTAAAATCATGTTTTGGGCTTGGGATTCCCTAACATATAACCTATTTGTTGTCCTTGGGATGTACTCTCGTATACCCTATTGTTTTGGGCATGTCATTTCCTCCAGTGTTCCCTCTTGTTTCAAGCTTGGGATTCCCTCTCGTGTTCCCTTTTAGATCATAAAAGATTTATCATTACCCAATTAATTATAGGGATACATAGTTCCCACCCATAATATACCAAAATAATATATTCATGTGCCAAAAAACAGACATTATATCATAACCAATGAAAATATATGGGTTCTAAAAACATCGAATAATAACCCATTAAATGAAATGAGTATCATTAACATTTCATCACATCATAACCTCTGAAAAGGTATAAGTTTCATAATCATGTCATGAAATCATAACACATGAAAATAAGTTGTTTTCAAAATCATAAAACCCATGGAAGAGGAATGAGTTTCAAAAGCATATAACCCTTGAAAGTGGAATAGGTTTCATTAACATAATTCATTCAAAACATATACCATTTAGAGAAGGATTATGAATGGAAAATTTGGATAATTTCCTTGAAGGGAATGAGTACCATCAAAAAATTTAATCTTGGATAGAAAATAACTTGGAATGATTTTTTTAATACATTTCTTGAGGAAAATATCCATTATTATTTGAAAAATCCTTTTTTATACATAAAACCATTTGAAAATAATTTTACTATAATATACATTGAAAACATATAAAGAAGACTTGAAATAATTTTGAAAAACTTATTTAACATGAAAACATATAAAATAATATTGAAAACATTTTAAAAACCATTTTCTTTGTGAACATATAAAATACTATTCCAAACATTTTAAAGACCTTTTTCGTTGAAAACATTTTCAAAACTTATAGTGAAATCTTGAAAACGTTTTGAAAAAAAATTACTTTAAAACTTATGAAATAATCCTGAAAATGTTTAGAAACCATTTATTGAAATTACTTTTCAAAATACTTTCTTAAAATTAAACCTTTTAGACATGAAAATGAAGCTTCGTAGAAGTGATGATGGGTAAATCCGTACATATCGTATGAGGTCAAAAGAATATTCCTTTTGCATGTTAAAAATTGTAGAAAAATTCCTTTTTTGTAAAGTGACACGAATATTCCTTTGAAAAAATTGATAAAAGAAAAAAAGGGTAAAACTTGTTTTAATTATTATAGGAGAGTGGTAAAATATTATTGGAAACCATTTTATGAAAACATGGTTTTGAAGGAACATAGATTTCTGATCGCGGATAAGGTAAAGTCAACATTTCATCAAAGAATCAAAATCATTAACAATCTCAAAAAACAATGATATTATTTCAATAAACTCTTACCACTTGGTTTCATAGGATCATAATATTAATGTTTGAAAATGAAATTACATGAAGCATAAAATATTATACAAAAGTAGATTCCTTATATATCATGTCAATTTGAATCATATACACATTGTTAGATAGCATAGGTGCATAAAAAAACCTATGTCTTAAAGATGGAAATTTGAGACAAAACTACTTTACTAATTTGGTAACATTTGAAACATTAATCCCATGAAATAAATATCATAGAAGGTATATTTAAATAACAATAAATTTATATATAAGAATAATAGAGTACATCCATGTGTAGTATGTCGGTTCCAAATGCAGTAGAAGCGTGACAGTTGGGAGGGCCAAACTTTTCTTTTTCCGAAATCGATGACCAATCTGGGATCAATACGAAGATGTACACCAGTATCCCTAGATTAAAATCAAATATTTAGAAAAAGAGAATAATTATAGTGGATCTGAGAAAAATGATCTTTAACATCAGGTATATAATTAATTTAATACATTCTAAAGAAATTAAATACCTTGATATTTGGTACTTTCTTCCTTCTTGATCGTTGATCGTCTGGAATAAACTATCTAGATTGACTTTATTGTGATTGTGAGGATCCAAAGTAGAATTACTCATGTTGTGATCCAGACAAGCTCCAATGGTATATGATCAATTCCACTAGTTCTTCGGGTGCTATAGCGTAATAATGATTGTATTGCGTTGATCGTTCTTGATCAAATGTTCTTCAATCTTGAAGAAATTCTCTCATTCATGATAGGGAGAGATGAGAGTAGTTGAGAGAGAAATTGTTTGGATCAACAATTCTCAATTCACCAGGGGTTTCCACAACATAATTCCCTACCTATTAATCAACATGGGGTTTCTGTTACAATATTTAATTGTGAAATAGCAATTAAATGCAATTATAACTATTAGATAAAATTCATGCTACATAATAACAATAACATCACCATTATTTGTGGTGTTCCAACTTGTGAAAAAGAGATCCATAAATGAAATACAATTCCACATAATGATGACAGTATAATTATTATTTCTTGCACCAACTGGATAAAAATTATTTATCGACATGAAAATAATTAATTTTCCAATCGACATGGTCTTGGTCCATTCGAACTCCTCTTCCATTTATTGAAAACCCTAATAAAAAAATTTATTCTATTAAATAAATATTTTTATTTACAAACTTGTATATAAATAATTATTATATGTTCAATAAAATAAATAAATAATTTTTATTCACAATCTAATGAATATATATTTATTTAATTTATGCGATCATTTTAACCTGAATAAAATTATTCCTTGATATTGATAATAATATTTATTATATTAATTAAATTCAAATAGAATTTAATAGAGACCACCAGAAACACTTAGTGTGTAACCCTCTTGGATTATTTCTCATTGGCATTAGGTGGGCTCACCTAAAGTCTTAGATTACTATCTAGGAATGGGTGAAGGCACCTAATAGTTAGAACTTAATGTTGTAATGATGAAATGCACATATGAATGATCACTGTGTAATATAATCCCTTTGTCAAAATATCTCATCATGTAGGTTTCATGATAATATCATTAACCTATATGGTTGATATGTCATTATTTTACTACCTGAAATAAACTCAGCATTATACTATAGACATAGAATTTAGGGTGACAGTTATATTTCAATAAAAGGGACATGATATAAAATTCCATATATGGAAGGGATAAATCCTTACTCTACTTATCCATTAATAACATGTCATTCTGGACGCACCCAATATACCCTACTTCTTACAAACATATGGAATTACAGTTTGCATCATCAAATCTATGTTCACAAGTAATAAAACATATTAATGATAATCTTAATGTCTAAGGAACATTACACATGCTTAAAGATAAGAAGATCTGATGAAACCAAAACATACAAAATTCTTACCGGTTAGACTTTTCTCATAATTTCTTATCTAAGAGATTACCAAGTGTGAACTTCATGAGAATAAGTCTAATATTATTATGAGTACTCACACATGATGGTATTTATACTATGTTTCCCATCATAGTATGCCATACAACCACAAACTATGTTTAAGAATTTTATCATATCACTTCAAGGTTCTCATCATAACCGGGAACTAATATCACCTTATTAATGCCTCAAATAATCTTGGTAATTATTACATTATAGTCATTAAAAACAATGAAAAATATGTAATATGATGTTTAATATTTAAATACATTAAATATTCATTTAATAAATGTAAAAACAGTTGGTTCTAGGACATAAACTTCCAAAAACTCCCACATGGACTAGATCCAACTACCTATGACTTTCAGTCTGTTAGACCTCACATGATGATCACGTTTCTGCTGAGTCAAGGCATTAGTTAAGGGGACTTCCAAGTTTTCTTCCATGAAAATATTGATCACCACATATTCACCTCTCGGAGATAAATCCCTCAACATATGATACTTCCATAGTCTGTTATTCATCCACTAATGTGACCTTTGCACTTTTTCAAGAGCCACCGCTGCAGTATTATCACAATAAAGTGTGATGGGATCTTTATTGCTATGAATGAAATCCAGATCTCGGATGAATCTCTACATCTAAATTGTTTCATTAGAAACCATATAAGCTTCCATATACTTGGACTCTACTGTAGAATATATTACCACACCTCTCTTTGATCTCTTCCAACTCACAAATCCTCCATTAAAAGTGAACATGTATCATGTTTGTGACTTCGTGTCAACATGATCAGTCTAGAAACTAACATATACATATCCTCTGATGAATAGTTCATCATAGCCTCAACAAACAAGAAACATATCCTTAGTATGCCTTATATACTTAAGGATAGTATTGAATACCATCCAATGGTGGTCACCTAGACCAGCTTGATATCTTTCTACTACACTCAATGAATTGGTGACATCAATCCTAGTACATAGTATAAAATACATGACTAACCCAATCATTGATGCATATGGAATAATTTCCATTATATTTCTTTCTTCATGCGTTTGGGGACACATTTTATTGGAAATATGAATGCCATGTGACACTGGAAACAATCCCCTCTTGGATTATTCTATACTGAATCTATTCAATATCTTTTCAATGTATGTACTTTGACATAGGCCCATCAGTATCTTAGATCTATCACGATAGATATCAATCCCAAGAATATATGATGCCCTACATAATTCCTTAATGGAGAAAAATTTGTTAAACCGTGCCTTAAAAGACACTAAGACTAGTATTTTATTTCCAATAAGTAATATGTCATCAACATATACTATTTGGAAAATGACTACATTCCCACTAAACCATTCGTAGAAACAGGGATCACATTCATTCTTTATAAAACCAAATTCTATTATGGCTTCATCAAAATGAATGTTCCACGATCTAGATACTTTCTTTAATCCATAAATGGATTTTTTCAACTTTTATATATTATTGGAATCCTTCGGAGTCACAAACTCTTTAGGTTGTGTTATATAGACATCTTCCTAAAGGTTCCTATTAAGGAAGGCTGTTTTGACATACATTTTCCAAATATCATAGTCATTGTAAGAAGAGATGGCCAAAAGAATTTTGATGGATTTCAGTATTGCAACTGGTGAATGTTGTAGTCAATGCCTTGACACTGTTTAAACCTTTTTGCAATTAGTCCTACATTATATGTACTGACGTGTCCTTCCATGTCCAGTTTCTTCTTGAATACCCATTTGAAACCAATAGGATTTAAATATACTAGATTATCTACAAAAATCTAGACTTGGTTTTGGTTCATGGAATCCATTTCAAAATTCATGGCTTCCTGCCTATTGGCAACATCTGTGCCACTTAATTCTTCCTTGTAGGTTATAGGATCATTATTATCAACTAATAATGAGTCACCATCCTCAATAACTATAAAACCATATTGTTCTGGTTCTCTAACCTCTCTTGTACTCCCACATAGTACTTATGTCTTTGGAATAGATCTTTCTTCCATGGGGATTTGTGGAATCTTCTCTTGTACCAACTCTTGTGTACCTTGAGCCTCGACTTCATCTAAGTCTATCTCACTTCAACTATATCTTTGGGAGATGTTATCCCTATCAAGGAATATGGAATTTCTTTCCACTGTAACTTTTTTGTCTTAGGGGGCATATAAGTAATATCCCCTTGTTTCATTGTGTTATCATATAAAGGTGCACATTGTGCCTCAGGCTAAGAGATTTTACCTGAAAAGTCCTTAACAAACGCTTCACATTCCCACACATGTAAATTCAATAACATTGATTTTTAACCACTCCAAATCGCATATGGAATACCATTTATCGATTTAGTTTTTTCTTGGTTTATTATGTGTGCCCCTATTTGTAACGCATATCCCCGAAAGGACAATGGAATATTTTACTGATTCAGCATTGATCTCACCATGTCTAACAAAGAACGATTCCTCATTTCACTTACACCATTCCATTGAGGTGTGTAAGGAGGAGTGTGTTGGGATAGGATCATAAAATACTGTAAGTAATCAATGAAGTCTCAATTAAGATATTATCTACCTCGATCTAAGTAGATTTTCTTAATCTTATTAATAAGATGGTTCTCAAATTCATTCTTGTGTTTTTTGAACTTATCAAAAGATTCCGACTTATACCTCATTAAGTAGATATATCCATATCTACTAAAAACATCAGTAAAAGTTCTGAAGTATGAGTACCCACCCGTTGATTCAACTGGAAATGGTCCACACACATTAGTATTAACTAATTCAAGAATCTCTTTGGCTCTTTCACCTTTCCAACTAAATGGGGGCTTTGGTTATTTTTCCTTGTAAACATGTGTGACATACACCAAGTGGTTTTAGTACGAAATAATATAAAGATCCATCTTAATGAAACATTTTCAAGAGTTTCTAATTTACATGACCTAGACGTTGATGCCAATGTTGGGTGTGGTATGAGTCATGAGAAGTAGTGATGTTATCGACTTCAATTACATGGTTTTTTTAATCCAACACGTAATGATCTATATATATATATGCCTTACCAAAAAATGATATATTTATAAAATAAGAAGCATTAATTTACGAACCTAAAAATAAATCCATTTGTATCTATTTTGGATATATAAATCATGTTTTTGGTTACATAAGGCACATAATAACAACCTTTTAATACAAAGATCATCCAAGTCAATAACGTGTGGTGGTAGTCGTTGAAAGCTATAATAGAAAGTCTAACTCTAGTGGATGCTCGTAGATCTACATACCCTTGGTCAATATTATTGAATCTACTTGGTTCCTATATTTGGATACATATATGTTCACTATAGGTTATATCTAATATTCAATTTGTACAAATAGATAAATTGTACTCGATAACAAACTCATGTGAAGCTTCCCCTTGCTTCTTTAGCAGGGTGTAGTTCTCCTTCTAGTGGCCCTTCTTGCCACATGTGAAACAAATAGCTTCACGTTCCCTTTCACCCCCTTCATCTTTCTTTTCATTGAAGGGCATGAAGAATATTTGGGATTAATGATATTCACCTTCCCTTTCCTCTTATTCACCTTAAGGAAAGAAGGATTTTTGCATTTCATGTCTTGATCCACTTGGATAAGGATGTTATGAAGATCTGGTAGAGACTTCACAATGTTGTTTAGATTGAAACTCACAAAAAAGAAAACTGGATAAGCTCTGAAGTAGTGATGATAGAATGAGATCAGTACCCGGTTCTTTGGTAAGTTTTAACACTATAACCCCTAGACGTTCAATTTAGCCAATGATCCTGACTAGGTGAGGCCTAGCTAGGGAACCATCTACAAGATTACTATAAAATAGTGTCTTAGAGATATCAAATCATTCCTGTCTTTCTCTCTCCAAGTAAATACCCAAGAGGTGATGAAGCATGCTATGTGAATCCACATTTTCGTGAGACTTCATGAGTTCACTAGACATTGATGATAACACCAAACATTGAATTTTTCACCTGTCGTTCAGATTTTTTTCTTAGACCAGTAACTCTTCATCACTCACCTCTTGGGACATCGGATCAGGTAATGATGACACCAGTATCTATGATTTCCATTCATGGAGTTGAATGACCTGAAGTAATCTAAACCATTCCTGGAAGTTACTGTTGGTGAGGATGTTATCTTTATCCAGTATTGATCACAAGGATAGTGTGGTTGACATGTTTTTTATTTTTATTCTATAATTAAAAGAGTAGATAATTAGTACTTTCATGATTACATATTATGAAAAATAATAAATTAATTTTATTAAGTCTCCCACTATTTTCTCAAGTTCTAATGGCCCTCACCACTAAATTCAGAATGTCTAGTTTTTAGGACATTCTAGTGGAACAGATCCATATTCCCCTTCGTATTACATGAACTAGTGTTGTTCAAGATATTTGAAGGTATTAAGGGAGGCAAGTCTTTATAAACTATGGACTCGCAGCTGCTTGATATGTTGAGTGGACTCCCCAATCCTAAAATCCTAACTTGGATTTCCTCAACACTTGCCTCCAAATTTAAAACATTTCTATCAAGGGATGCTCCTCATTTTGTAAAGTGGTTAAGTCAACCCAAATCATTTATAATATATTCCTATATAAAGGTATGTTTCCCAATAAGGGTTGGTCAAACACATAGTTTTATTCAGTCTTTCCATTAATAACGTAACGGAAGGATTAGTCTGACATAATATTATATTGAGGGATTTTTATCCCTTATACATAAATTGATTTATTATCTTTATCACATTCTCATTAATAATAAGTGTAACTTACTGAAGTTATTAACCATGTATTGGTAATATTTATCCATAAGCCTAGTTTATTTTAGTTCCATCTTGCATGCTTAATAATTCATTAATTATGTTGTCGTGGAAATACATCCATAATGAAAACCATGAAATTGATAGAAATAAAGTAAAGTAAAGTGCATTATCATGAGATCTTATAATGGACAGTTTATCTAGCGGTTGATAATATAACCATTGACCTATGTGAGAAATTCCTTGAATCATTTATGGTTTGTGCCTATACCTTTCCACATGTTCACCTTTGTTTCTCCTTGGATTGGTTTCACCTCAGATCCTTTCTTAAACCACCTCCACTATCTTGGTAGATCCATCCATTACATATTCTTTTTAACTCACACATAGGTGAGGGGTCAAAATGGGGTTTACATAAAAGAAACCATGGGCATGCATTCCCTACATAATAATGAGGAGAGATGACATGCATACCAAAAATTTAACTTAAAATAAATTAAAAGGAAACCAATAACATAAAAAGGCCTTGTCTAGCTCCTTATCATCCACATAAATTCAATGAATTACACGATTAATAAAACTAGAATTCATTTCTTCAATCATTCTTATAAATATAAATGGTGCTTAAATCGATTAATTATTATCTTTATTTAATCAATCATATTATATTAATCTTTTTTTTAATTTCCATAATATTATAATCGATAACCTTGGAGGTAACATGATGAAACCCTGTTAGAAACTATATGATATGTAATTATGAACATTAAACAAACATTAAAGTTTTAATTATGTGAAATTTGGTAAAGTACATGGCGTGTAGTTCCGACTACACAGCGTGCACTGCCTTCACTATATTATCTAAAGTACACACCTAGGGACTCGACGTGTGAGGAGTACTTCGTAAATCTTAGAGTACACTGTGTGTCCAGTGGTCCACATGTTGTGTTGTCTCTAGGTTACATGGTTACCCGTTATCTTAGTCGTGTGTGGGATACATAGTTTGTCCCTTGACCCAAATGGACATCACGTCGTGTCCAGTGGGCCCCAAAACATGTAATCTGGATGACCATGTGCTAGTCTATATTGGTCAACATGCAATATAAAAATTAACTACATCATGTGTCATCAATACTCATGGCTATAGTAATTTCCAAATTACTCTCAATGCACTGAACACAACTAAACAATGTGTAATCTAGATTACATGACGTGTATGTTAGCTTACATGGAATGTAACTCCGAATACATGGAGTGTACTATTGTGTTACCTCGACAGAATCATCATCATCTACTAATGAGATCCTCAATTTTGTTTTAATCAAAAAATTATTCATTTTTGTGAGATCTATGAGAAATGAAAATAGGAAGAACAAATCTCAAAATATATATAACATGAACGATTAAACATGAATTGATAAACTAAATTATTAAAGCGTAAATCATCAAATAATTATTTAAATAATTATAAACGATGATGAGCCTGCTCTAATACCACTTGTAGGTTCTATACAGAGTGTAATCATGGTGGTTGGGAGGACTAATCTTTTATTTTACCATAATCGATGACCAATACAGGATCGATACAATGATGAACGCTAGTATCCACAGATTGAAATCAATGAATTAGAAAAAGAGAAGAATAGCTCCAGATCTAAGAAGGAGGATCTTGTACATCATGTTTATAATTAATTTAATTACTTTCAATGAAATTAAATACCTGGGTCTTAGGTACTTTATTTGTTAAAGATCATTGATCATCAGGAATGATCCTTCTGAACTGACTTCATTTCACTTCAGAGGATCCAAAATATAATCCCTCTAGTGGTGATCCACAGATAATCCAATGTTCTATGATCAAAAAAACTCATTCTCTGAGTGCCAGTGCAGCGGAATGAATGTATTTTGTCTATTTTTCTTGATCGATCATTATTCAATCTTGAAGAACTTATCTCCTTCTTAAGTCGGAGAGATGAGAGGAGTGAAGATTGAAAATTTTTGGCTCAACAATTCTCAATTCACCAGGGTTTGGAATAATAGATGTACATATATATTAATCAAAATGGTGTGTAAATTACAATATTTAATTGTGAAACCACTATTAAATGCAATTATAAATATTAGAGAAAACCCATGCCACATAACAACAAAAACAACACAATTATTTTTGTGTTCCAACTTGTAAAAAACAAAACCATAAATGAAATCTGGTGCCACATAATGATAACAATATTATTATTATTTCTTTCGCCTACTAGATAAACATTATTTACTGACTTGTGAATAACTTATTTATCAACGGATACATTCCATTCAAACTCCTATTTTATTTGTTGAACACCTGAATAAAATATTTTATTCCCTTCAATAAATATTTTCATTGAAAATCTAATAAATAAATATTTACTAAATGTTCAATAAAATAAATTAATATACTTTATTCATAATTTTGTTAATAAATATTTATTTAATTTATGTGATCATTTTAACTTGAATAAAATTATTCTATTTTCTTGAGAATAATATTTATTCCATTAATTAAATTCAAACAAAATTTAATAGAGACCACCAAGAAACACTTACTGTGTGACCCTCTAGAATTATCTCTCATTTGCATTAGGAGGTCTTTCCTAAAGTCCATGATTACTATCTAGAAATGGGTCAAGGAACCTAATAGAAAAAACTTAAGGTTTCAGTGATGATATCAACATACGAATCTTCACTGTGAAATGTAATCCCTTTGTCAGAAGATCTCATCAAGAAGGTTTTTTGATAGTGTCATCAACCTATATTATTGATATTTCATTCTTTGACTAAATGAAATAAACTCATCGTTACACCATATTCATGTAATTTAGGGAGATGGTTCTATTTCAATAAAAGGGCCTAGATATCAACTTCCATAAATGGAAAGGAAAAATACTTTCTCGACTTATCCACTAATAACATGTCATTTGTGACACACCCAATGTACCCTACTTCCGACCAACATATGGCTTGATGGTTTTCGTTAGAAAATATAAGTACGCAAGTAATGACATGTATTAATGATAAACTTAATGTCTAGAGACTATTACAAACACTCGCAGATAGGAATATCCAATGACACAAAAACATACGGAATTCCTACTGGCTGGTCTGTTCTCATAATCGCCCATCGTGTAGATTATTAAGTGTGAACTTCATGAGAAAAAGTCTCATCTACTTATGAGTACTTACATCTGACGGTCTGTATACTTTGTATACCATCATAGTATATCATCCAACTATATAACTATATTTAAGAATATTTTCATAGCACTTCAAGGTTATCATCATATCGGTGAACTTCTATGAGATTATTAATACGAAAAATAATCTAGGACATTATTATATTATAGTCATGCAGAACAATGAAAAATATGTAATAATATGTTTAATATTTTAATAAAATAAATATTCATGTAATTAATGTAGAAATAGTTGGTTCTAGGAAACCAACTCCAAAAAATTATACACACTACACAAAAGTAAGGGGTGGTGAATAAAGCATGTATCTCACGGAAATAAAACGTGAGATGAAATTTAATTACCTTACTTCTTGACTATCATCATACTCGTTCAATGCTCTGGTATAATAAATATAAATTTGTTATAAATATCATATAGAACCATATTATTATATATAATACCATATATGTATTTATTATTACTATATATTATCCACTTTTTAGAAATTTCATGTTAATGTTATGCTTTAGGTAATACTCACTTTGTTTTTCGCTTGTGTCATGATTTGTTATATCTATGGTCCTTATACTAATATCATGATTTTAAGAATGTAAACCATGATATAAATATCATTTATGTTTAGTATAATTGTGTTACAATAATATATATAATATAAAATTATGAAATAGAATACACCGTTCATGGAGATGGTAAGCTGTATGTACGCAGGAATGTTGTTTCCATTTTTATTATCATATTGAAAGAAACAAAGTACATGAAATATATGTATATATATATAATTATTATAGTAGAATTATTATATCATATATACTATTTATGTTTACTAAACTAATCCTTAATACATTTCAAGTAGTGTGTGAAAGAATCACATCGATTTGAGGGGGCGGTATTCCGCACTTCCTCAAACAAAATTATCATTTTTACAGAAAATGGAAAGTAAAAAAATATATGTTTTGTAAAATAAATAAATAGGTTTAAAGACATAATAAATATAATATATAACACACATAAATAGTTTTTAAATCATAATTTACACTATTAGAGTTAGTAAACTAAAAAATGAACAATCATCATTTAGTATGGTTGTAGTTCTCCATACACATAAATAGTATGTTTGTTACCCATTAGATTGATGTGTGTGTAATACTAGTTCAAACCCTTAGCATAAAAACATCCTAGTATATTTAATATACAGTTTTCTTATACAATCATGGAATAAGGAGAGTATAGGGGGTGGATAAGGAAAATAAAAGAAAGGAGCTTGAGAGAAGACATTACCTCTTAATAGAGAAACTCCTTTTGGTTTGTGCCAAAAGGATTCCATGGATAGTTTTCTACCCAAGGAGTGGATTCTCAGAGTAATGGGGATATTTTGGAAAGTTTATTTCTTAGATCTTTTAAGGACCTAATTCGCTTGAGAGGTGTGAGTAAGAGGGGGTGGTGGTGTCCATTTATAGGGGTAGAAAAGAACTCACATGGAATTATTGAAAAAAGTTAGGTGTACACATGATCGTACTGAAACAAACTCATAAAAATCAAAAAAAAATCAATAATGTAAGTTTTATGGACGAAATATGGCCAGAAAATGAGTTTTAGACAAGTTTCTATGTCATTTGGTCCCCTAAGATTAATGTTTAGTCCCTGATTAATCTTAATTTGACCTTAATAATTGTGGTTAGTTTTAATCACTTTTACTAATAACTTTCGTCAAAAATTAACATGATCTAATTAGAATCTAAATATTAAACTTATTAAAATGGTGTGTTTAAATTTTTTTAAATTCAATTCAATGAAGGGTTAAAATTAAGATTAATTTTAATCCCATAGATGAGACGAAATGATGGGGTTTCAATGTATAAAAATGTTCAAAAAAGTTTGTTCAGTTGTTATATTATATTTCAATGTGAAATTGATTATAATAACCTAAATTTTATTAATAGAGGTATAATTTATCTAATATGACATTAAAACAAATTTATTCTACAATTTAACATAAATAATTATTTAAATGAAAAGGCAATTATTAACTAAAATGCAGCATTTTTCACTTTTTATCAAAAAATGATGTTTCTCAAAAAAATCCAATAAAAATCAACCTAAGTTAATCTAGTCATTAGAAATTAAAAAATAAAATTTATTTTATCAAATTAAATTTTTAAATGTTTCAATAAATTAATTTAATTATTTTTCACATATGGACATGAAAATTAGTTTATTTGAGAAAATAATGATTTTTAACATATATGGACTTTACCAAAATTATATATTTTAACATAAATATGTCTTATTGATATAAAAACATTATAAAAATTATATGTAAAGTATTTATAAATTTTAATATTACTATGTCTAATGTTTATATTATAATTATATCATTTAAATAATCATTATAATAAAAATTTGTTTCATAGAAACTCGTTGTTGCATTTAATATATGCCAAGTTATAGTTGTGTGTTGCGTATGAAAAGTTAGTTTTTCATGTAATGTACGCCAAATAACAAGCTAACCTCAGTGTTCCATGTAGATTAATATAATATTTTGGTTTTTTTTAGTGCATGATTTACTTGGTGTTTCATATAACGCAATCCAAATATAGTTCTTAAATATAAAAAGAACTATTTTCAGGGTTACGTGAAATGGAAAATATCACAAAGGTTAAATTAATTCAAAAAAAATCCCAAAATCTTAGGGTGTTACATTCTAAGCCCATTAAAATGAATTTATCCCTCATAATTCATTTGGGTTTTCAATGGATCAATACTTCATAGTTTCATTCATAGAAACCCGCATCATAAAAATGATTACTAAAACTTCCTTTTAAGAAACATAACAGTTACCCAAAGTAACATATAACTAGGTTTACACATGGGAGAACATTGGTGTAAAGTGAAAACATGGACATGGAATAGAAATATTACAATCAATTTTAGATAGAGAGTGATAGAGAACTAGTTTATGAGAAAGTAAACATTCACAAAACCATAAATCTACAATGTCCTAAGGGGCCTTATGATTCATCAAAAATGAAAGTAATAGGAATTCTTTTGTGGATTGAATATACTTTTTCCTAAAGTTAAATAATTTTCATGAAAATTTATAATGTCACCCTTTTTATTTCGTTGATCCACTTCACCTCATTCTGTAAAAATGAAGGTGACTTTTTCATTCGTGGTGTACTAACAGATCATGAGATCCATGATATTCCATCTCATTTTTCATCTGTTATCATCAACAAAAATTAGATTGAATAAGTTATACAATATGCATAAATCTTCATATGGACAGATAACACATCAATCTTATTGTCTTCATCTGAAGTTTAACTTCAATTTCCCATAAATGGTTAACTTTATAACCCTTCATAAAGATGAAAACTCAAAGCATTAGAAAAAATGTCATGAAAGAAGCTTCAAATTGATCCCCCAAATATCAAAAAGTACTTCTCGGTTGTCACATTCAAAAAATGTTAGTACCCTCATCTTATATTACCTTGAAACATGGTAATAACCTTAATTACAATAAATACTTTTCAAAATAATATATTCTTCCATGTTCCCATGATTATTAGATATAATATTTAAATCCAAGAAGTTTTAAACTTCAACCATGATGACAAAGAAAAAAATTTCAATAATCAGTTCTAGGGTAGTCTGTACCATCTAATTTATTTATTCATATACAACATATCTTTATCCAAACATCATTATCTCAATGTAATACATTATTTAAGGGTTCCCATCCCCTAATCAAAATATCACTTTTCCGTGAAATCACTTTTTTATGTCTTCATCACTAATCAAGATGTCCTTTTCAATCCTTAATGAAATATTATACTGAAAATTATTATATATTTTAGGATTTATATAACATAATATTTTAATTCCAAAACATAAATACTTCTTTAATCTAAAATTATTCTTAAACCATTGCTCAGACTTTATTAACTTAATCCTTAACATCTCTATCATAGAATATGTAATATTAATCATGTATTAAGGTACCTTTACCTCAATAAAATCATGATTCTTATTTTTAATGTAAAAAATAGAGTAATAACATCACAAAACTTTCACATGTCATTTGTAGTCCCATTATCTTCAGTAGTATAACTGATACTCATTCCACCTTCCCAACTCTCTTCAATAGCCGTTCTCTTGGTACATTGTGTTGTGTAATGACTATATCTTCCACACATGAAACACATAGCCTTCGATGATGAATTAGGGAGTCTAATATTCCCATCCATTTTGTTAACTGAACTCTTCATTTTTTCCTTGCAATTACATTGTTTGTATCTTTCTTTTACACAGTCAAAACATTTTCTTGTTCCTCTAAGACATTCACTTAGGTCATTATATCCACATTATTGACAAAAGAAAACTGAATCTTCTTTCCTCTACAGTATCCCTTACCTAAAATCTCATTGAACTCCTTCATTCTCTTCTTTAGCAAGTCTGGTATTTGGTTAAGGTACATGTTTTCAATCATGTTCCATGAAAACTGATTAGGCATGATCACAACAACATTCACTTTAGTGATCATTCCACTTTACGGATCGTCATAAAATCTTTCATCACATTCATCATTAATCTAGTTACTTCCAGTTCCCACCATCGTCTAAAACTAAAAGTATAGTGTGATCATTAATTATCATAACAGAAAACCACATAGTCATGAAAATAATTACTTATAGGATGTATAAATCGTGAAACCTTCCTTAATCTATGCAGTCCTAGTTTCTTCCATAGTTATTCATATCCATATTATATTAAAATCTATCCTGATGGTTCATGAATTACCAAAGAATTTACCCCCAGGAGTTTCAAACCAAGTGTGCAACAAGGTTGGTTGTTATGTACCAGATTACCCCGTGTTAGGCCCAATACATCTTGTTGGAGTTTTTTCCCCTAGGTACATTTATGCCAGATCCACATAAATTTGTAGTATCCATAGATGGATGTATTACTAGGAAACCACTTACTATATCCTTTACCAAAATTCTAGGACATTTTCCTAACTGTTAAATCATCCTTATACTTGTCCTTAGAGACATTCCTAGTCATATTCTTATAAATATACTTAGGGATATCACTAATTTTTTTCTCATCTTAGTTTCCAAAGGTTGAATAAAACATTCTATTGATAAAAAATATAGCTACCCAGTCTTAATAAACATGGATATAAAATCATTATTAATGAATATTCAGTACACTACAAAAATAGATTCTTGAGGACCATAATAGTTTAGTGTATTTGGAAGCTAGGAGACAAGATCTATTATCATGTGGAAATATCTTCAACATATCCCATAAAGATCTCCACCTTTAGTACTCCTATCTAAAACCTTTATTCATAACCTAGGGAAAGGAAACATAAAAAACATGTGAGCTCATATGCATAGTAAAGTTAAATAATAGAAATGCATAAGAATAACATCAAAATATTGTTTACTACGTGAGAATAACATTTAAATATTATATCCTGTATACTAGAGATCATAATAATGATTTTATGTTCATAGACATGAATCATAAGGAAATAAGTAACATATGACTTGAAATCATAAGATAGGAATAAAACATGGAATTATGGAAAACACATAGGAAAGTAAAAACTATATTTGAAGGAGGCCTACTAAGGCCTTTTTAACATGTTAAGATTGGGTTAATCATTAGTGTAACTACTTCGGGCTTGGTATTCCCTCCTGTGTACCCTCTTTTTTCAAGCTTGGAATGTCCTCTTATGTACCCTCTTAATTTGGGTCGGGGATTTGCTCCCCTATAACCTCTTGTTTCGGGCTTGGGATGTCCTCCTATATACCATCTTATTTCAGTATTGGGATGTACTCTCATATACACTCTTGCATTGATCATGATATTTTCTCTCTTGTACCCTCTTATTTTGGGATTTTGATTCCCTCATGTGTTCCCTTTGATCTCATAAAACATATTTCATTAACCAATGCATTTGAGGGAGAGATAGGTTCCAACCATCACATAATGAAATCATACATGCATGTTACAGAAATCATACATCATATCATATCCCATGAAAATAGATTGGTTATATAAACATCAAACTGTGACCCATGAAATGATATGGGTATCATTAACATTTCATCACATCATAACCTATGAACAGAGATAGGTTTCATAATCACATCATAAAATAATAACTCGTAAAAGAAAGTGGGTTCCAAAAGCATAAAACCCATTAAAGAGGAATATGATTCAAATGAAAATAACCGATAAAATTTGAATGGGTTTCAAAAATATAATTCAATAAAAACAGATACCATTTAAAGAAAGAATACGAATGGAACATTTGGATCATTTCCTATTAGGGAATGAGTAACATCATAGGATGTAATTATAGATATAAAATAACATGGAAGTATATTTTTGAATAAATATCTAGAATAAAATATACTTTCGTATTTTAAAAAGACTTTTTAATACATAAACCATTTTAAAATAATTTTTTTTATAAAAGACATTGAAAACTTATAGAGAAGACTTAAAATCATTATGAATATATTTTTCGATGAAAACTTATAAATGAAGTTCAAAAACATTTTGAAAACCATTTTTACCTCAACAAAATATAAAATAAGATTATAATAATTTTAAAAAAAATTCATTGAAAACTTATAAAATAAGCTGAAAATGTTTTCAAATAACCTTTTGTTTGAAAACATTATGAAAACTTATAATGAAATCATGAAAATGATTTGAAAAAAATTTACATGAAAACTTATGAAAGAATATTGAAAATAGTTTGAAACCATTTCCTAAAAATACTTAAATAAACATTCTTAAAAAATAATATTTTAAGAATGCAATGGATTTTTCACAGAAATAATTATGAGTAAATCTCTACATGTCGTACGAGGTGAAAAAACATTCCTTTTTCATAGTAAAAAGGGTAGAGAATTTCCTGGTTTGGAAAGTGAAACAAATATTCCTTTAAAAACATTGGTAAAATAAAAAAAAGTTAAAAAAAATATTTTAATGATTATAGTAGAGTATTAGAATATTCTTTCAAACCCTTTTTAGAAAACATGGTTTTTAAGGAACCTAAATTTCTAACAAAATATAGGGTAATGTTTGGATTTCATAAGAAAAGACTTTCTAAACTATATTATGTACCAAAGAGTACAAAAATAGAACCAATACATGAATAAATCATTAATAACTAGAGGAGAATAAAATTCATGAATTTTCATGAGATATGGATCAAAATAATTAATCGAATAAGTATACTCATTAACAATCTCAAGAAGTGATGAGAGTGTTTCAATAAACTCTTACCACTTGGTTACTTGGGATCATACTATTCATGTAAGAAAATTAAATTACATGAATCATAAAATATCATTAAAATAATGAGATTTAATATATAACATGAAAATTGGAATCATATAAACCTCGTTAATGAACATTGGTTCATAAAAAAACATGTATCTCAAAGAAGGCAATTTGAGACAAAACTACTTTACCAATTTGGTAACTTTTGAAAGATTAACCCCATGAAATAAAGATCATAGAATGGAAATTTAAATACCCATAAATTTAATTACAAGAATAATATAATACATTCTTTTTCAGTATATATAACAAACAAAAGGAATGGGTGTTGAATAAAGCATGTATCTTAGGGAAATACAAAGTGAGATGAAATTCACTTACCTTGTGTCTTGACTATCGTCTTACTCATTAAAACCTCCTATATAATAAATATAAATTTGTTATAAATATTTTAAAGAACTATATTATTATATCTAATACAATATATAGATTTATTATGACTTTATATTATCTTATTGTTAGAATTTTCGTGTTAAGTTTATGATTTGGGTAATATTCTCTTTGTTTTTCACTTGTGTCTTAATTTGTTATATCTTTGATCATTATACTTATATCATGATTTAAAGAATGTAAAACATGGTATAAATATAATTTATATTTAGTATATTTTTATAATAATAATATATATAATATATAATTATGAAATGGAATACACCATTCATGGAGATGGTAACCCATACGTATGCATGAGCACTCTTTCTATTTTATATTGTCGTATTGAAAGAAACAAAGTACATGATATATATTTATATATATATATTAAAGTATAATTATTATATAATATATATCATATAAGTTCACTAAACACATATTTAGTGAATTCCTTGTAGTTTGTGCATGAATCACATCACATTAAGGGGGTGGTAGTCCACACTTCCTCAAACGTAATTATAATATTTACACCAAATGGAAAGTAAAAAAGATATGTGTTGTAAAAAGAATATATAATATTAATTACATAATAAATATAATATATTACATATATAAATATAGTTTACATAATAATTTCCACCATGAGTGGTGGTAAAAAAAATGAAAATCATTGTTTAGTGAGGCGGTAGTTTGTTATATAAATAAACATTATGTTTGTTACCCATTACATGGATGTTTGCGTAAGTGTAGGTAGAACCCCTAGAATAAAAAAATACTATTATATTTAATATAAATTTTTTATTATACATGCATGGAATAAATATAGTTGTGTGGTGGAGAAGGAAAATAAAATAAAATAACTTGAGAGAAGGCGTTACCTCTTAATCGGGTAACTCCTTTTTGATTGTGCTAAAAGGATTCCTTAGATTGCTTTATTACCAGGGAGAGGATTCTAAAAGTATTTGAGGGATTTTGGTAATTTGATTAGGGAGATATTTTCTGAACCAAAGTGGTTTTATATTTTTGAAGAAGATGGATAGGTGGGGGCCTTTTATAGTGAAAGAAAAGGACTCACTTGATATTTTTAAAAACAAGTTAGGTGTACACATGTTCTTACTTTAAAAAATTCATAAAAAAACAAAGAATAAAATAATATTGGAATGTTTATGGACCAAATATTTTCATAAAATTTATTTTTTACATGTTTCTTGGTCATTTGGGCTCCTAATATTAAGGTTTAGTCCTTAGTTAAGCTTAATTTGGCCTTAATCGTTGTGATTAATTTCAATCACTTTTAGTAATATTTTTTATAAAATATTAACATGATTTAATTAGAATATAAATATTATAATGATTACAATGTATTTTTTCTATTTTTAGATTTTAAATTCATAGAAGTGGAAAAATTAAGATAAATTCTAAACCCGCAGATGGGACAAAATAAGGGGTTTTTAAAGTAGAAAAATGTTCAAAAGATTGTTAAGTTTTAATATTCAATTTCAATGTGAAATTTATTATAATTTCCTAAATAGTATTAATATATGTATAATTTATCAAATTTGACCTTAAAATAAATTTATATTATAATTTAACAATAATAATTCTTTAAAAGAAAAGGTGGTTTTAACTAAAATGCAATATTTTTCACTATTCATAAAAAATGAAGTATCTCAGAAAATTCCCAAAAATTAAACCTAAGATAATTTTGACATTATAAATTCAAAAATGATGTTTATTTTATTTAATTAAATTTATGAATGTGTTCAAAAATTAATTTAATATTTTCACAAAAGGACATGAAAAGTAGTTTATTTGAGAAAATATTATTTTTTAACATATAAGGACATTACCAAAAATTATATATTTCATCATAAATATTTTTTACATATATAAAACCAGTATATAAAATATTTAAAAATTAGTTATCACTATTTATATTAAAAAAATTAACCACTATATTATAATTATATCATTTAAATAATTATAATAATAAAAAGATGTCTCGTAGAAACTCAGTGTTTTGTGTAACATACACCAAGTCGCAAGCTAACCTCAAAGTCCCGTGTAGAGGAAGATAATATTTATGTTGTTTGTAGTGAAAAATAAACATGTTGTTTCATATAATACAGTCCAAACATATTTCATTAATATAAAATGAACTATTTTTAGTATTATGCGAAATAAAAATTATCGAAAAGATTAAATTAATTTGGAATAAAATTCAAAAAAACTAGGGGAGCTATAGGGTTAATATAGTTACTATAAAATGAAAAAATAACCCCAAATAGATAATTTATGAAATTTTATAACTTATTATAGTAATCTGGAAGAACTCAAGATTTTTATGAATTTTATATCATTTAAAAAATATTATTTATTTTAAAGTATCATTTATGTCAATTCTGATACAATTCATTATTTGTTTTTTATAAAATATCATATTAACATGAAATAATTGAAAAAAAACTTATAATATCTCAATAATATGTGAAATTTATCTATGAAATTCTTGGGTGTCATTAGTTATGTAAAATTATATTTATTTTAAAACATTTAATATCATTTATTTGATATTTTCATTAATTAAACAATTTTTGCATCGTCATTATGAAATCCATTTATTACATTATTTATTCTCTAAATATTAAAAATATATTATCATGATAAAAATAAATTTATTAGCTCAAAAAATACTATTAATAGTCGAAGTTATCTTCTGTTTAACTCTATATAAAAAATTATTTTCTTTTTAAAATTATGACTATGACATTTTTAACTTATCGTTAAATAAAATATAATAAATGTCAAATTCTTACCAAATTGACTTAAAAGGTTATAATTTCTTTTTGAGGTTGATTTTGATCGAAACCCACTCATCCGATAAAATTACGACAAGTGTTAGGGTAAATTTATAATATTATAATATTATATTTACCCTTAATTACTCGATTTTCCCTTAACCATGGTAAATAAAAATAATAAAGTTAATATTCACAAAAATATTATGTTGATCCTATTAGAACCAAAATTTCTTACTGATTAAATCCATTTTTTTCATGTTTTACAATTTCAATTAAAAAAAATTTCTAAATTACGTTTATCACTAATCTCGTAGATGTGTTGAGAATCTGAGTAAAAGAGATGTTCAAAAGTTAAATAAGTTTTTATATTTAATAATTAATTATAAAAATGATTATAATGACCAAAATTGGATTAGTATATTTATTTTTTATCTATTCTAACTTCAAAAAAATAAATTTAAATTTGAATAATTATTTAAATAAAAAAGGTAGATTTTTATTAACTTGTAGTATTTTTCTCTATTCATCAAAAAATGAAACTTCACAGAAAAATACTAAAAATTAATCCTAATTTAATTTTAAAATTACTTATTAGAAAATAATTATTATTTTATCAAATTAAATTTATAATAGTGTCTAAAATTAATCTAATTTTTTCATAGAAGGCCATGAAAAGTAGTTAATTTGCGAAAAAAGGAGTTTTAAACATTTAAAGACTTTACCATAAATTATATTTTTCATTATCAATATGTTATATTTATATAAAACCATTTTAAAGAACATTTGAAAATTATATATTATTATTCATATTACATGTTTATCAACTAGGTTATAACTATCTTATTTAAATAAATACAATATAAAAGCGTTATTTTTTACAAATCCAGTGTTTCATGTAACGCAACCCAAATTGGTGTTGCGTGTAGTTCAAGATTCCATTGGTGTTTCATATAATGTAATAAAAACTGAGTGATTTTATATAATAACCAAAGTATATATTAATTGTTTCATGAAGTAAAAATATTAAATTAATTCAAAAAATAAATTCACAAATTCTTAGGGTGCTACATTCTACCTCCTTCAAAATGAATTTCACCATCGAAATTCATCTGGGTTATCAAAAGTTTAATACTAAAAATTTCCTTTCATAGAAACCCACAACACATAAATTAATACTAAAATATCCTTTTTAAAAATATAATTTTGAAAATAATGGTTACACATAGTAAATCATAACTAGGTCTTTATATAAGAGAACTTCAGTGAAGATGTAGACATAGAGGAAAAGCGTAAATATTAAAAGATATTGAGAATGATCACTAATCACAAGAAATTGGGTGATCTAGATAAAGCTAACAATCAAAAAACTATAAAATAAAGAAACATAAATGAGGTAATCTATATCATCAATAATAATGATAACAAGACAACCTTTTATATCCTGATTATTTTCCTAATATTGATGAATTTTAAAGAGAATATATACTTACTTAATTTCATCCTAACTTCACCCTTTTATATTCCTTGGTCAATTTTCTCTTTATATCTTATTCCAAGAAATGAATTTGAATTTTTCATTCCTGAAGTGTTAGCAGATCATGAGTAGAATGATAGGTCATTCTATCTATCTTTAACAAAAAAAATTGCACTAGTTATCATATATACATAAATCCACCTATGATGAGATAATACTTCAATTTAAAAAACTTATCCAGTGGTTAACTTAAACATTCCATATATGTTTAATCCTAAAATACTTTTGAAAGATGAAAATCCAGAACATTAGAATGAGGTTCACTAAATCTGCTTAATATTCATCTCCCATATATCATATGGTAGCTCTTGGTTTTCTCATTTCAATCATGCAAATACCATAATCATTTAATCCCTTGAGACATGGTAATAACCTAAATTACCAAAAATCCTTATTGAAAACATGTATTTTTTATATTCAAAAATTTATTGGATATATTAGTGCCTAAAATTTGAATACTTCATCAATAATAGCATAACCCTCTTGTCAATAAATCCATAATTACTTCCAAAAAAACTAGTATCATCAAATTTAGTTATTCATATCCATCATATCATTATCCAAACATCATTACCTTAACATAAGGGATATATTTAGGGTTATATTTCCCTTCATAAAGTGTTCTCCAAATATATCACCATGCTATTAAATCAATTTTCTAGGTCTTTATAACTATTGAACATATCATTCCTAGTACTTAATGAAAAAATTATAAAGAAATCAAATATATATTTCATGATTCATATAAAATATTCATTGAATTAGAAAACATATACCCCTCAATCACCCATATTTATTATTAAACCATTACTCAAGATCCATCAACTTTTTCTTTTGTGAAATATAAATAACTTCTTAGGCTTCCTCAATATTTATTCAAACATTATTCTTAGGTTTAATGTAAATAATAATGCTTTAACATCCCATACCTCTAAATTTTCATTTACATTCTCTTTATCCTAAGCAGTATAACCAATACTAATACCACCTTCTTGATTCTATTCATAATATTTCCACTACGGAAATAGATTTTCATATTTCCCACACATTCATCATTTAAATCATTAAATGTTAACCAAGATCCTTATAGTTCATGATATTAACTAAAACTAGGAAGAATAGTGTGAGAAACATTTACCATAATGTAAAACCACATAATCATTAAAATTCACTTATATAATGTCTAAATCATGATACTAACTTTTAAATCTATGAACCATTAGGTTTATACTTAAATAAATCCCTAGAAATATCCTTATAAATTTCACTAGGGATCTTACAAATTTTTCTCATCCTATTTTCTAAAGGTTAACTAAATTTTTTCTCTAATACTATCTATAGATACCCAAACTTTTCATACATTACCAATACAATACTTTTTTAGATTACGTAATACATTACACAAACAAACACCCAAAGACTATATTAGTCTAGTGCCTTTGAAAACTTGGAAACATAAACAACTAGTTCATAACACATCTACTTCTTCTCCCATAAATTTCATCATGACCAAAATTCTTTTTGACATATCAGAATTAATTTCTATATTCATATCTTTGGGTAAGGAAACATAAGAAATGGTGAGCTCAGATTCTCAGTAAGGGTAAAAAATAGAGGGATGTAAACATAAACATGAGAATAGGGGTATGAAAATGTGATCATAACATTAGAAGATCATATCCTTTATATCAAAGATCATAGACATTAATAATGAAATAAATATTTCTAGTTTATAAGACATGAATCAAAAGGAAATAAATAACATGATCTATTAAATAATGACATAGGAATAAGACATGGAATTCTAGCGTACACATAATCGTAAAACATTATATTCATTGTAGTGAAGTAATCGCTCCAAATTCCATAATAGTAGTATGTGTTCACTCCCTATACCATCTTGGTATTCATGGTTCACTCTTATATCCATATTAGTAGTAATATTTCATTACCATAACCATCTCTGATAGTGAAGGTTCACTCCTAATATCGTTTTAGCACAAAAGGTCCTTCATGTCTATCTCATGAGATATAAATACTTATCCAATGCATAATAGGAAGATATAAGTACCACAAATATCATAATGAAATAATACATACATTTTCTATAAGAACATAAATAATCAAATCATAACCAACATAATGCTTTGGGTGTCATAAACATGTAATTATATCAAAATACGTGGAAAAGATATAGGTTTTATAGTCATTTCATCAAAATAATAACCCATGAAAAGAAGAAGTATTATGTAATATATTTAATATATATTCATTATATAAATTTTTTTAATCATTCTTGTAATGGTTATCATGGAAGATGAATCTCAACGCATTGTGGAGACAGTATGTCGTATATATGCATGAGCGATGATATCATTCTCTTAATGGTAAAAAGGTTTGTAATTAGATGGTATATCAATTATAAAGGATATTTATCATTTCATATGTATTTTTTATATCAATTATATCCATCATTATACCCATACAAATAATTTAGTGATGAAAACCAGATTACACCATGGTGTGGAGATGGTAAGTTGTACGTAAGAACATTTGGTACTTTCATTTTTCATAGGATAAATAAATGGTGGGAAATGGTTTTTCTATAATATTAATAACATAAAATATTATATTTTATACTAGAGTCATTACTTTAGAATATTATCAACACATTAAGAGGATGTATAAAAAGACACAATTTTCAAAGAGTTGGTAAGGAGATTACCTCTTCTTCGACAATCTCCCTCTAGATATCCTCTTAATGACACTAGATTTGGTCAGTTGAGAATAAAATAACCTCAAGAATGTTACTAGGGAAGTTGAGGATGTAAATGGGTAGGGTATGGAAGATATTGAATGCTCAATGTATTGTGAATAAGTGAGGGAGGAGGCACCCTTTTATAATTGAGGTGAGGGGCACTATAGAAAACTCTTAAAATATTAAAATAATATAAATTGATTTTCAATTTCAAATACATCCAGCATGATTTATTTAAAAGATTAGTTTATGATAGGATAAATAATATAAAATAATAATTTTTTTAAATTTTTAGGTCACAATATTAATCTTATCTCTTAGCATTAACCTTAGTTCAACCCTTTAACTTTTACCCTCATAAATTGGATTTTTACTCATTATGGTTAATATATTTACTATAAAATGACAAAATAACCCCAAGTGGATAATTTATGAAACTTTTAAACTTATTAAATTTATTTTACATAATTATATATTTTTATAAATTTTATGTCATTAAATAAAATATTATTTATTATAAAGTATCGTTTATGTCAATTTTGATACTATTCATTTTTTTTCTTTTATAAAATACCATATTAACATGATACCTTCAAACCAGAACTTCAATATCTCGGTAATATGTCAAATTAATCTATAAATTTAGTTTATTTTATTAAATTTTTCAAATTATATATATATATATATATTAATATTTTTAATATCATTTATTTGATTTTTCCATAAATTAATCAATTATTACATCATCATTATGAAAGCCATTTATTAAATGTTTTATTATCTAAAACTAAAAATAAATTATCATGATGAAGATAATTTTATTCTATTTTAAATTACTATTTAATGTCTAATTTATCTTCGGTATAACAATATATTAAAAATGATATACTTATTAAAATTATGACTATGAAATTTTTAACTTATCTTTATATAAAATATAATAACTGTCATATTCTTACCCAAGTAGATAAAATAGGTTATAATTTATAAAAAATGTTTATTTTGGTCTAAACCCACTTCTAAAATGAAATTAGGACAACTGTTAGCATAAATGTATAATATTATAATATTATTTTTACCCATAATTACACGAATTAACCTTAACAGTGGTAAATAAAAATAGTAATGTTATTATTCCAGAAAAATTAATTTTATCCAATTAGACTAGAAAATATATACTGATTATGGCCATGTATTTCATTTTTTACAATTTCAATGCAGAAAAGTGGCTAAATTAATTTTAACATTAATCCCATGGATGTGGTGAGTAGACGGGTAAAAGAGACGTTCAAAAGTTCAATAAGTTGTTAAATCTAATTTCATTATAAAAATTATTCCAATGACCAACGTTGGATTAATATATTTATTATTGAACTATTGTGACTATAAAAAAAATAGATTTAATATATAATAATTATTTAAACGAAAAAGGCACCTTTTAACTACAATGTAATATTTTCATTATTTATCAAAAAATAAAAATTCTAAGAAAAATAAAAAAATCCAGCCTAATTTAATTTTGAAATTTAAAAGTCAAAAATGATGTTTATTTTGTTGAATTAAATTTATAATAGTGTCTAAAATTAATTTTATTTTTTTTCATATAAGGACATGAAAATTAGTTCATTTGAGAAAATATTAGTCTTAAGCATATAAGGACTTTAGAAAAATATTATATTTTTCATTACCAATATGTTAAATTTATATAAAACCATTATAAGTAATATTTGAAAAGTAATTATTACTATTCATATTAGAATTTTAATGGCTACGATATAACTATATCATTTAAATAATTATAATAGTAAATCATTGTTTTACTGAAACTCAATGTCATGTGGAACGCAAGCCAAGTTAGTGTTTCTTCTAGTTAAATACTCCCTTTGTTTTGCGTATAATGTTACCCAAACATAGATATTTTATATAATAACTAAAATCTATATTCATTGTTGCGTGATGAGAAAATATTAAATTAATTCAAAAAAATTCAAAAGATCTCAAGGTGTTACAGTTATATAAAAATATTATAGTAGTTCCCATGAAACAATGACAACCTAATGATAATATGATATTAATATTAATGAAATATCATATGGTCTAGATACATCATTATTATTGGAAACATATGATGTCTGACTATCATGTGTTGGGGGCGCATAATCATTGAGGCTTCTTATCATGAAGTTCTCACCTTGTGATCTCTAGTAGGTGAGATCATGAGTAAAAACATAACAATAGGAACACAACATATTTTTGGTGTCATTGGATGTTCCTATCTATGGATATTTGTATTGGTCACTGGATTTTAGATTATTATTAATATGTACAATTTGATTGTGTAATTTGATGTAAAAAAACAATGGCATTGATGTCATGGTAATGTATATTGTATTGGGTGCATCCTTGGTGGTATAACATTGGATGAATGGTCAAGATATATTTTTTATATATCTAGTTGAATAATATCATAGGGATAGTTAATTAGGATGGTGGTACCTTCATAAATACTTGGCCATGGTAGTTGGGGGTAAGTCTTTCCAGTGAGATTAAATAATATTAAAGAAAGAATGGATGCTGACACAATTTTGGAATCCTGCTTTGTGAGATATCATTAGACAAATAGAATATATTACACAATGCATTTTCATAGGAATGTTATCATTTCTATGACTAATCCTTATCTCTTAAAGGATCTTGGTGGGTTACTAAAATCCACTCTTGGTTTTTGAATAGTTATTCACTTCTATCGAGATAAGAGCCAAGAGGGTCACACAAAATAGCGTATTCAAGGGTCTTCCTTATTCTGGTGAATGGCTATATAATACATAGTGGGACCCACCTCAGAGAGTGATAGTTGTCCATGTATTTTCAACCACCAATGAACAAGTAAATTCATCATTATTCGAGTATAGAATAATTGGGTTAAATTTATTTATTAAAAGTATTCACATGGTATTAAGTGAATTCATGAAATAATAATATATAAAAAAAATATTATTTTATTTTTCATGGTTAGTTTAATATTATCTTGAATTAAGAGTCGAGTTAATATCTCATATTTATCCTATAATATTTTTATTATATACTATAGGTATGTGATAAAAATGTAAATGAAATTTTGACATAGTTAGTTCATCATGATGTGTCATTTAATTCTTATTTAGTGGTCATTTTATTTTAGGGTGCTGGGAAACCCTTTTAGCTTATTTTACCCACCAACTATTTAAGAAAAATATATACTCATTCCATGGACTATTCATTCTAATGGATTGAGAGTCCCCCTCTCCTCCCACTTCCTAGTGAGAGGAAATCATCATTTGATCATTCGATACATGAACGCTTTCCCAAATATAAGGTATGAGATTGAGGTGATAAATGTGATGTATAAGGAATCATTGAGGCTCCACTCTAGACATCAAAATTCAACAATAAGAAATTATTCAAATTCTTAAAACATATATATATATAATTTTGAGTTTTTAAACTTCAGATCATATGAGCAATAGTTTCCAGTGACGAGTTGTTGTCAAGTGTGCTTCAATTGTAAATAGGAACTAGTTCTATATTATTGTGCATAATAAATTCATGTGAGATCTTTGTACCTATATTAGGGCACATATCGATGGATATGATGAAGTTTTACCACTCTAGTGATGAAAATTTTTAAATCCCCATCCCATTATCTTCTGATGAACTCCTCGATACCATCATGAAATGCAATAGCTTGATTGACCATGTGGCATACTGGAGCTGAACTTTTACCTTTAGGAAGAATATAGATTCAATATTCACATTTATGTATCCTATTTCACCAACACACAGTAGACACCCCATGCTTGTGGGTAACTTCAAACATGAAAAATCATAATTTCGATAGACGTATATTGTTTAAGTTTAAAAATAATTAAAATAAAATAAAAGGATAAAAATTAAATTACATTAAACATTAAAATTCCAAGACTCAATATCAATGCATTTATTAACATTAAAATCCAAATATTGAATAAAAATTTAAGAAAACATGGTTTTATACATTTAACAAATTATGTTCCAGATTTATAAAAAATTAACATAAATCACTTAATTCCTCAGGTTTAAATTTAATTGTGGGGTTAATTTTATTGAAAATAAATTGAAAAATTAGATAATTTTGTCTTTCATAACTCCCACATACATACACTATTTCACTCTCAAGAAATATGATGATATCAACCAAACGAAGTTATAGTATTTCTAGGATTTAAATACACCATCCAGTGATCGAAGAAATTAAGAATCCATCAATTATTTGAAATTCCTTGCATCTTATGTGAATCTAAGTTACTTTATATATTTAATCCAAGTCAAAGATCTAGTTCCAAGAGTGGAAATAATAAAATTTATTTGGAATAAATTTTTTAAGAGGAACTTTTGATTATCACTCTCTCTTATATTCTTTAAACTAAATATTCATTTTCCACTTCCTTGAAATAACTCAAATGATATTATTATAAGTTGGTTTCCCCTTATTGTTTTGGGATAAATATTCCTCTTACTTTAATGAGTTCATTTTAAAAAATTAAGCACTTCATTGACTTTTTCTGAGCCATGTATATGGGAATCACTTATTGAATTTATAAAGTGATTTTATTTACTCACAATTTTAATTCCTGATGTCTTAGAAAATCATTTGGGATCTCAATTGTCCATTTTAATCCATCTTCGAAGGACTTATATGACGATGTTTTTTAATTTACTCTTTGAGGATTTATATTTCACAAATAATAAGTTACCTGGGGTTTGAGTTCAAAAATTTAGTTTCCTTGAGTAAAAAATTTAATTCTATAAAGATATATTTAGTCAAAGACCCTTTCATAGTTCTCAAAAAGAGTATCCATATAAATAATAGAGAATTTCACTCTATAATCATGAAGATTTAGAAATTTTAGAACTAGTGTAATCCTTAATCATAACATGAAATATCCATTAGGTAGGATAGTGGTTAAATTCAAATTTACTAGCCTAAAAACACACAAAAGTCAAAAATAGTAGTAAATTTTTATTTTTAGACTCATAAATATAGTTCTAAAAGAGTCCCAACTACTCTAAAATGGGTTTGAAACCCTCCCTCGTTTGTATACAACACTTCCAATAATTTCCAACATATCTTAAAAAATTAAAATGTAAAAAAGTAATAAAAAGACCTAAAACCAGGTTATTCAGTGGGAATACTTTTCTAAATTTACTCATGATGGTTCCAATTTACTACCCTTAATGAAGAAATTACAAAAAAGATAAAATACATGAGTAATTTTAATATAAAACTAAATAAAATGGAATAGAATATAGAAGAGAGAGAGAGGGAGATTATTTTGATTTCCCTCACAAGAGTGGATGTATTTAGGTTATCTATAGCTAGGAAGTCCTATGGTTATCCCAAATATTCCATAAGATGAGATTTTTGTGAAAACAAATACTACATCCTCTTTCCTCAACATCTACTCAAATTTTTTTATTATTAGAGGTCCCCATTTCTAGATTGATTAATATCCACCCAAAGATCAATGTAGTGAATTATATTAAGTTAGGGTGGAGGGATGATGTATGTGGTCTCCTCAACCATAATTTTTGAAGATTTTTCTACTAGAGTATTTATCAATGATTCTTATTAAACATGTTCATACAAGGGATAGTTGTAAAGTAATTAAAATTGTATAAAAATTTAATAAAAGTTGATTTCAAGTAAAAATCATCCTCATAGATATTTTTTTTATTTTATTTGTTTATGAAGATCCACTAGGAATTAATTCCTGTAAAACATTAATAGATTATCAAAATAATACTCATTATTCTTCTCTTCTTCTATTTATACATTTGGGAATCCCACTAGTTATTTGAAAACTACTGCTAGGAGTGTCATGTCATCTTGTTATATTTGAACATTTTTTATCACAAATGTACTCCTATATACCATATGATTCTTAAATATCATTTGGAAACCATAGTAATTTTTCCATGTCCTTCTCTGCATTCTCTAACTCTTCAACAGTTACTAGGTTGAGTGGAAGTGGAGTAGTTTCTAGAATCTAAAATATAGTTAGATCGAGTAGTGATAATAGATTTTGCAAACAAATGAGAATAAGGGTCGATTAACTCGCTCATATAATCCATGTTGGAAATCTAATTTCTCCTACAACACCCTTTAAAGTCCATCGATAATGCTTGTGGCTTGTGGTTCCTTAAACATACACTCAATTATAAATCCCTCTATCTTTTCATTATCATCATCCATGATGTATTTAAAGTTATATAAATCACTCCAAGTAATTCTAGGGAGATTAGTGGATATTTAAACTTGTAAAAAATTATAATTAAATAAATCTCAATCAGTAGTTCCCCCTTTTTCAGTTTCCATATTTAGTTAATCCTCTATGTGAAAGGCCTCATTTAAGTCTTCAAGTGTGGATGGGGGAAGTATCGCATATTTCAGATTCTCTTCAAATTGGATCCAATAAATTTCATCATTATATTAAAAATATATGTATTGCAACTATCCATATATTTTTTAACTTAAATTAGAAGGATATCATTATGCAGTTGAGTTTAAATTAAATGAGATAAATAAAAGTTCAATGTGGAGTCTCCCTCAGTGATATAAACATTTAATTCCAATTTAAAGTACATAGACACTAAGAATATGAGTTTAGGAGTAAATAGTTCCACTTCATCTTCTTCTTCATTATCTTTATGTTCTCCCTCCACCTTGGTTATAGAGGTAAGTGGGAACTATATTTTAGGTTCACCTACTTTAATTACCAGTTAATCCTCTTCTTATACTTGTTCCATATGATGTTGAAAATTGGGTTTGACTTAGTCAAGAATGCTTTTATGTTCATACCTACTACGTAACTTCATATATTTTTCAACCTACACTTAGTGGTCTTTGTTGATCTAATCCAGTTTTTTCAATTTCTCTTGTAATGTGATATTTGTGATCCCATAATTAGTTCTTGCACTTTTTTCTTAATGTTATGAAGGATATGAGTACTCATTGTAAAATTCTTGGATTCCACCATAATGAGGGTAGTTTTATATTGGTGTTGTAAAAATTAAACCTCCCATTAGTTTTCACTAATCTCACTTCCTTCCTCTTAAAATTTTGGGCATAATTATTAGTCAATAGTTTTATTGTTAAGTAAATGTTTTACATGGGAAATAATATCATAAACCATTTTTAACTAGGAATTGGAACAGTAATCCATTATGAGATAAATTTACTACTCACATTACCTCATCCCAGTAATGTAAATCATAGAGAAATAAATAAATAAAAAATAGAAAAAGAAAAAAATTTAAAATAATTAAAAATTAATGTTAAAGATGTGAAAAAAAATTAAGTGTCAATAATCCCCACATATGGTAAAAGTGATGTGAAGTATACCATGATATTTGCATTCCATAATGAATTAGAAAAATAAAAATTATCCTAGTGACTGAATACAATTGATAAAAGAAGAAAGGAAACATTAGTTACTATCTTCATATATATATATATAATACTCTATTACTATTTACAAAGTCATGTAAATAATTAAATTTAAAAAAAATGAAGGAAAGAATGAGGAAGTATGTGCATGCAAGGAATAAGTGAGAAACATAGGAAAAAAAGCATGGTTTAGAACTCAGATCACCATTCCTTATTTACCTCTAAATCACAATTTTTATTACTTATGATGTTCCATCCATCAGACTAGATGAAACCTCATTCCAATCACCATAACCTAACAATTTCATATTGAAAAGATAATTAAAATAACAATTGAAGATTCTAATATCACATATACTAGGGATTTCATATCTTTGATTAATCTTGTTTCATCCCACTACTAACTATCATAGGTATTGGAGAATTTCCAAGTGTCATGTGTGTGAATACTAGTATATAAGACAACAATAATTTAAATTCATAGAAAAATGGAAATATTGTTTAAACTAAACACTAAAACGCATCCAAATGAATTTAAAAAAATATGAAAATTTTGATGATCAAAATAAAACAAGGGGATAGGGGAATTCTATTTGGTCAAGTGACATAGGACTAAAAATCCACGACTATAGAGAAAACTATATTAAAATTGAAAATAAATTAAATCATATCCAAAATAAGGAAATTGTGTAATGTTTATTTATAAATACCTTCAAATGGGAGATGGGAAATATATTTATAGGAATTAGAGTAGCACTTTCATATCCCTTGTTGAATTAAATGATATGAGTTGTGGTATTATTCATCCTCAGATTGGTTCCATGTGTGTAACTTTGAGGGTGGGTATTATTTTATATGATTCAACTCAAATATGATCATAGTATTCATTTCCCCCATTATCTCCATCATCTTCATCATCTAGAAGAACACCCTATAGATTATTGAGAGTTATTATTACTGGTTTGGGAAGGAATATATTGATGTGTGATTTTTATTTTTTGTCAAGCTCTACCTTTTGAGGTAATTTCATTTTATTCATCTATATGGTTTCAATTACCTTGACACAAATATGAGTACTTTAAGGCATCCATAAAAGTTTCATGGTACCCATCAATAATATACTAATTCTAATGACTCATGCTTGACGTATAGGGACATTACATTACTTTTTCGGAATACTTAATACATGAAACACATAGACACCCAAAGACAATATTTGTTTAGTGCATTTGGAAACATGAAACATAATCTTCTATCTTGGTGAATGATCTTCAGCATCTCCTATAATTATCTTCCCCTTTAGTTTTCCTACCTAAAACCCTTCTTTAAATCCTGGGGAAATGAAATTATAAAAAGTGTGAGCTCAAATTCCCAATAAGGGTAAATATTGAGAACATAAAACAAATCATAAACATAATAATGTAAGAACGTTAACATAATTTTTAAATATCAAAATCATCAGTCATGAAATAAATATTTGTTGTTAATGAGGAATAAAACATAATGCAACGTTAACCATGATGAAATAGCATTGGAATAAAACATGAAATTGTGGAAAACCAATAATAACATAATATAATTTACATATTATCCAAAAAAATTACAACCAATTCCATCATAGTGGACAATTCCCATTACTGAACTGTGTTTACTTGTCGTTCCAGCCATGCATTACTAAACCAGATTTACATTCCATTTTGGCCTGGTATTACTGAACCGTATTTACTTGTCATTACATTCATGTATATCACATGAGATATAAATCTTTACCCAATGAATTGGAGGTAGAAATAGGCCGCACCCATCTCATAATGAAATCATTCTTACATGTTCAACAAAAACAAAAATCATTCATCATAGCATAACCCAATAAATAAATTGGTTTCATAAACATCATTCCATCATAACATGATACATATAAAATATCATTACATCATTAACATAATAAAAGTATAGTAATAATATGGATAGAAACGTAACCCTATTTAAAGAGAATCGTCTTGGATGGAAAATAATTTTGATAAAACACTTGAACTTAATTTTTGAGGAAAATATCATTTTTCTTTAAAAACATTTTCTTTTCTCAAAATGATGCATAATTTTGAAAGAAATGAATTTAGTTGAAATTATACTTGAAATATTGTAAAATAATATTCATGTAAATAAGGTGTTATGAAGATATAAAAATCCATTTAGTCCATAAAAGTTAAAAAACATTCTCATCGTACTTTTATCGGAAAAGTCAAAAAGTACCTCAAATCGAATAACGCCAAAAGATTCCTTTTATACTGTTTAATAAAAAAATTTCAATTAGTAAATATGAATATAAAAATTTTATAATAATAAAAATAATATTATATAATTAGAAAGAATAGATGTGAATGATAAATATACCCACGTAAATACTTATATATAGACAATCTCAGGTAAAAATGAGATAGAAAAATTATCCCTTACCTTATGTCTGATTTCTTCTGTATGTGTCTAAAACTCTTGTATAGTGGGTTTAACCATATTTTCAACTTGTAACAGAACCATAATAATATTTATTATATCATATATGAATCACTTATGGCCTTATATAACTAGTTTATTGATCAAATCCATGTTAAATCAACGTTTTGGATAATAATCATTTTATTTATCGTTAGTGTTTTTACTTGTTATTCTTGATATTATTACTTAGATCATGATTTACTTAATTCCAAAATATAAAAAATTATTTATATATCATAAATATTAATTATATAAATATATATAATAGATATATATATTAATTGTAGTACATCATTCATGGAGACAGTAGGTCGTATATACGCAAGAACGTTGTTTCTATTTCCTTATTGAATTGAATGGAAGACAGTAAATGATATATATAAATATAAATAAATTCATTAGAATTATGATGTCATATATTTTATTATTATTTATTATATATACCTTATAATCATTCTTGAGTGGTTAATGTGGAGAATGAATCTCATCGTGTCATGGAGATGGTAGGTCGTACGTATGCATGAGCAACAATATCATTCACTTAATGGTTAAATGGTATGGAATTGGATGTTATATTAGTAATATAGAATAATTATCATGTTATATTAATTATTTAAATCCCTTATACTCATCATTATACCAATCCAAATTATGTATTGTTTAATACAAAATTACACCACAGTGTGGAGATGATAAGTCGTATGTACACACGCATGGTAATATTGTTATTCGTAGGATGGATAAAAGGAGATATAAGGTTTAACCATAATTATGATAACATATAATCATTTATAAGATACAAGATTAATTAATTTTTTATGAGAAAAATATAATAATAGTAAGTTGAAGAAGAAGGTAAGTTTGAAAGAAGGGATAAAACGGTTACATCTTCTTTGGGTGTCTCCATTTGATTTGCACAAAAGGAATTTTTAAGTTGTTTTTATACCCAAAATGAGGACTATATGATGATGTTAGGGAATTTTGGAGGTTATTTGTTCAGATTTTGGCCTATACAAAAGGATTTTGAGGTGTGAGTCAGTGAGTAGCGGTGGTGGCCTTTTATAAGTGGGAGGAGGGGCACTTTAGGAATTTCTTGAAATATTAATTTATGATAAATTTAGTTTTATTTTATATTTGTCCCAAACTAGTTTATTTATAATATAATATGATTATGGGTATAAATCCTCTAAACCAATAGGTTTTAGACAATTTTACGTCACAAAATTAACATTATCATTTAGCTTTAACCCTTAGTTAAATAATTTAACTTTTACCATGTCTTCTTCTATTTTTATAATATATGGTCAACTTATTTACTATATAATTCCAATATAACCTAAAGTGAATAATTAATGACATTTTAAACATTATATTGGTCAGTTGGATAAATCCTATATTTCCAGGACTATTATATCATTTAATAAAATATTATTTTTGTAAAACTCATTTATGCCAATTTTGACACAATTTAGTAATTGATTTTTGTTAAAGTCATGAAACTTGATTATTTCTAACCAAAGGGATTAAATCATCCATTAAATGTCAATGTCATCCAAAAAATTCGAGGATGTCATGAAAAGAATAAATTTACATTAATTTTATAATATATAATATCATTTATTTGAATATTCCATTAAGAAGGTAATCACTGCATCATAATTGTGTATTAAATAAATTTATTTATTTAATGTCTAAAATTTATAAATAAAATACCATGGTGTAGAAATAATTTTATATTTCTAATGACTATTTATAGTCTAATATATCATTTATATAAACCAAAATAAAATTATTTTAGTAATAAGATACATGTTTATGTTGTATTTCACTTTACATTAAATTAATTGTTATAACATTTCATTTTCACACCCAAGTGGTTCTAAAAAGACAAAATTTAGACCTAAGTATTTTTTTGGACACCCATGAATCATCCAATATTATTAGGACATGTGTTATGGTATTTTTATATTATTATAATATTATATTTAACCTAATTTACCTGATTTACCTTTCAACCATGGTAAATAAAAACAATTACTGAAGTTTCTATTCATAATGTCAAAAAATAAAAGGTACCTATTTAAAAAATGTGGACCATATGATTCCAAATATGGAATAAATTTCTCTAAATTCAAAACACATAATTGGAATAAATTAATTTTAAATTAATTCCCATTGTCAAAACCATAAAGCGGGTTTTTAAGAAGTAAAAACAACCAAAAGATTGACATTTGTTTATGTACAATTTTAATGTTAAATTAATTCCAATGAGCAAAATTGTATTAAATGATAAAAACATGATCCAATTAAACATTAAATCCAATTAAGAATATAATCAAACTATATAAATAAATTTGAAGAAAAGGCAGTTTTGAATTAAAATGCAGTATTTTTCACTATTCATTAAAATATGAATTTTATCAAAAAAATACCAAAAATTTAAAAAAAAATTATATTTTGACGTCATAATTCCAAATAATAAGTTTATTTTGTCAAATAGAAAATATAAATTTGTTAAAAATGAGATTTAAAATTGGTACGTCATCAAAAGGCGGCAAAACTTTATTTTGTGAAAAATAATTCTTGTATTCGAAAAATTGAATTTGTTCTTATATCATGTGTATAAAATACTTAAGATGAATTTTAATGTTATATAAAATTAAAAAATTTGGTCAATACTATTCTTAACAGATTGTTTATATCCCATTAAAAAATAATATTTTAATAATATATCATTTTTTAGTATAACCCAGTATTGAGTATAATGAAAATTATCGAAGAAGGTCGATCTTGCATGTAATGCAAGACTAATTAGCGTTGTAGTTATTGCACAATTAATTTGGTGTTCTATATATCATAATCCAAACATAGTTCATTTTTACATTGAAAAAAATATATCCTCAGAGTTGTGTGAAATAAATTCTATCAAAATAACTTGAAATTTTGTTTAACACAAACAAAGTATAGTGGTGAAAATACTACAAGATAACATAGTGTTTCATATAGAGTAATCTAATATTTGTGTACTGTACAACACTTGACATCAAATAAATAAATAAATAACTATCTCATAAAATCTCAGAGTGTTACATTATACCCCCTTAAAATTAATTTCACCCTAGAAATTAGATGTGGTTATAAAAGGTTTAATAGATGAAAGTTTCTTGCATAGAAACCCACATCATAAAAAGGAATACTAAAACTTCATTTTAAAAATGAAATTTAAAAACATAATGGTTACCTAATGTAACTCATCACTGGGTTTCCACATAGGAGAACATAATTGGGAAGTGAAAACATGGACATGGAAGAAAAATCAAACCATCAAGTTCTGATGGATATTGATAGAGAACAATGATTAGAGAAAGTTAACAACCATAAATCCATAAATCTATGATGATTTATAGGACCATCTTATTCATAGGATAAGTAGGTGCTAAGATAAATTTTTTTCAAGATCCCTTCCTTAATGTTGAAGATTTGTTTATGATAACAAGTATTTACTTGATTTTTAGTACATAATCATTGTTTTTCATGCCTTGAAAAATTTCCAATTCTTATCTTATATAAAGAAATGAAGTTGAATTTTTCATTCTTAAAGTGTAGAAAGATCATGCGATCAAATGATAAGACATTCCATCTGTCTCAACAAAAAGGTTATGATAGGTTATCAAATATGTATAAGTCTACCTATAGTGAAATAATACATTAATCTAACAAACTTCAACTGGAAAATAACATATATTATCCAAAAATGAATAACATTACAATACTTCCAAAAACTAAATATATAAAACTTTAGAAAGAGGTGAACTAAATCGACTTATCATTTATCTCCAATATCACATAATGTAGTTCTTGGTTGTCACATTTCAAAAATGTGAATACCTTAATCATGTATTCTCTTGAAACAATATAATATCATGAATTACCATAGAAACTTAGTGGAAACATGAATTCTGTCAAAATTAACTATTTCCACACTCTAAAAATACCAAAAAAGATATATACTAAAACCATGATATTATTTTGTCCTTATATCAGTCATGAGGATATCAATACTATCAAACATCTCCTTATCTCCTTATCCCTTCATTATATGCATATCATGTGCTTTCCAAAAATATTTCAATCATTTCCATGGCTACTAGTATCACATACGAATTGATATTCAAATATTCCATAATACTATAAAAGAGTTTCTATAACACTATTTTGGAATCCCATTACATAAACACATAATCATTCCACCACTTTGTTGTCATACTCAGCATCACCAATAGAGATCGCAAGTTATTTCACTTTTTCTTTAGCCTTATGAGGTTTTTGGCACCTATAATCATCCATAACCCTTGGATTTGGACATTGGTTATCATAATTCCCCATTTCCTTGCACATGTATCATTGAAGTGTGGGTGGTGTGTTCTCTGTATTCATTTATCTTTTCCCATCATTAGAAATCTTTTTCCCATTAATTCAGCACTCAAATACTCAATGACATTATTTTCTACACTTAAAAAATTTTTTATTACCTTTAATAAAATCTTCACCATGATTCATTCTACACTTTGAAAATAGGGAAACATTCATCTTATTTTCACCATTGTTTTGAGATTCTCCCCTGAACATCATATTTCATTTCTTTTCAAAACCATAAGATTGATATGTAATGCCAACTTCTATTTCTACCCTAATAGAACATTGCACAATATCTTAATATTTATTAATGTATCTTATAGATAATTTTCTTCGAAGACTTGGTTTTAAGGCATTGAATAATCTATCAACTTTACTTTCAGGTGAGATGATAAAACCAGAAGCGTACCTTTCAAGTTTTATAAAATTCACCTCATATATACCAAGAGATTCATAATCCTTTTGATTAATCTCAACGAACTCATTTTCTATATTTTTTATAAGAATATAAGGAAAGTAATTATTGAAAATTAAGTTCTTGAACTCATCTCATTCCATGGATTCAATTTCATCTTGCTACCTTGTATTCTTGATTAGATTCTACTATTGGTCTACTTCACCTTCTAAATGATAATCATCCAAAATGAATTTTTCATTTTCCAAATAGTGAATGATTGAAAATATCTTTTCAATGGTACTAATCCATTTTTGATAAATAATTGGATCAAAAGACCCACTAAAATAAGGCGTATGTTGCCTCGTGAAGGACGAAACAAAATTTTTTTCCCTTCTATGATCATTTGGAAGTCCAAAATTATTAATCACTTGTGTAATTATAGTAATAAGATTTTTCTTTCCATCTCCTACAACATTTGGTTTTCTAGGAGGATAATAATTTCATTTCCCAGTTTATTGATCACTAACAAGGTTCCTTCAGGTTCCAGACATTGTCTAAGTCCCAAAAAATAATAGCATGAGTGGGAAAAATAATACTAGGAAAACAACATAATCAAGGGCATGTAATTTTAATCTCTAACATCTTAGGTTTAATCCATGGTTATTCATGATCGTTACCATAATTTTTTTACTATAACCTATAGTTATTATTACCCTTAGGGACATCCCTAGACATACCTTAGAAGTTTCTCTATGGATCTCACTAAAATTATCACATCCTAGTTTCCAAATGTTGACTAAACCTTCACTCTGATAACAACTCTAAAACCCCATGGTTGATGTATAAGAAAATTAAATTGCTTTTTTGGAATACTTAATATAGGACACACAGATACTCCCAAAGACTGTATTATTTTATTTCCATCATAAATATGGAACATAATCTTCTATTTTTGTGAAAGATCTTTAATATCTCCCATAGAGATCTTCCTCTTTTGTTTTCCTACATAAAACCTTTATTTAATTCTTGGGGAAAAGAAAACATAAAAACGGTGAGATGAAATTCTCATTAAGGGTAAATATTGAGAACAAAAAACAAACCATAAACATAAGATTTCAAAAACATGAACATAAATTTTAAATATCAAAATCATTAGTCATGAAATAAATATTGGTAGTTCATAGGGAATAAATCATAAAGGAACATTAACCATGATAAAATAGTATTGGAACAAAACATAGAATTGTGGAAAACCAATAAAAACATAATATGATTTCTATAGTATTCAATGAATTATTTCCAAGACCATCATACTGGAAAAACTCCATTATTAAACTGGGTTTCCTTGTTATTCGAACTATGTATTACTGAGCTGGATTTACTTGTTGTTCTAGCCCTATATTATTGAACTATATTTACTTGTCATTCCAATAATTTCTATATAATGAGATATAAATCTTTACCCAATTAATTTGAGAGATATATAGTTCCCACCCATCTCATAATTATATCATTCTTACATGTTCCCCAAAAACCTAAATCATTCATCATAGCATAACCCAAGAAATAAAATGGGTTTCTTAAGCATCATTCCATCGTAACATAATCCATATAAAATATCACTCCATAATTAAAAAAAATCAAATCATAGTAATAATAGGTATATAAACATAACCCTATTAAAATATATTCATCTTAGATGAAATGAAATTTGGAAAAAACACTTGAACTTTAATCTTGAGGAAAATATTATTTCTTCTTCAAAAACGTTTTCTTTTCTCAAAATTCTGTGAAATTTTAAAAGAAAATAATTCAGTTGAAAATATATTTGAAATAATGTAAAGGATGATTAACTGAAAAAGGAATTATGAAGAATTAAAAAATGTTCATGCCGTATAAGTAAAAAAACATCCTCTTCATGCTTTTGTCAAAAAAAAGTCAAAAAGTTATTCAAATCAAATAACGTCAAAAGATTCCATTCATACCATTTAATAAAAATTAAAAAATGGGTAAAATTTACTTTAAACAATTTTATTAGAATATAAATAATATTGTATACTTATAAAACAAGGATGTGGATGATAAATATATCCTAGTAAATACTTACGTATAAACAATCTCGGGTAAAAATGAGATAGCAAAATTATCCCTTAACTTAGGTTTGATTTTTCATTGGTATGTGTCGGAAAATACTATATAGTGGGTTTAAACATAATATTAACTTTTAACAGAATAATAATAATATTTATGATATAATATATGATTCACTTATAATTTTATATTACCTGTTTATTTATTAAGTCCCTATTAAGGCAATGTTTTGGGTAATAATATTTTTTTATCGTATGTGTTTTGACATATTATTCTTGATATCATTACCTATATTTTGATTTAATTCATTCGAAAATGAAAAAAATGATTTATATATCATAAATAGTAAGTATATAAGTATATATAATGGATAGATAAATGTAATGGAATACATCGTTCATGGATACAGTATGTCGTATGTAAGCATGAACGTAATTTCCATTTCCTTATTGAATTTAATGGAAGAAAGTAAATGACATATATATATATATAAATAAATAAAGTAGAATTATTATTTCATATATTTGAGGATTATTTATTATATATAATTTATAATCATTCTTGAATGGTTACCATGGAGAATGAATCTCATCACGTCGTGGATACGGTAGGTCGTACGTATGCATGAGCAACAATATCATTCAGTTAACGGTTAAACGGTATGGAATTAGATGATATATTACTTATAATGAATAATTATCATGTTATTTTCATTATTTAAATTCATTATACTCATCATTATACCCATCCAAATTAAGTATTGTTGAATAACTAATTACACCCAGGTGTGGAGATGGTAAGTCGTACATACACAGGCATGGTGATATTGTTATTCGTAGGATGGATAAATGGATATTAAGGTTTTCCCATAATTATAATAATATATCTGAATGTATAAGATACTATATTTATTAATTTAGTATGAGAAAAACATAAGAAGAATAAGTATAAGAATAAAATAATTTTGAAATAAGGGATAAAACGATTAGCTCTTCTTTGGGTGTCTCCTTTTGATTTGAAAAAATTACTCATTAAGTTGGTTTTCTGCCCAAAGGGTATACTCTAAGATGAATTTAGGGAAGTTGGGAGGAGTTTTTTTCAGGTTTTAGGCAAGACAAAGGTCTTTGGAGGTGTGAGTAAGTGAGTATATTTGGTGGCCTTTTATAAGAGGGAGGATGGGCACTTTAGGAAATTATTGAAATATTAATTTATTATAAATTTGTTTTCATTTTATAATGGTCCAAAACTAATTTATTTCTAATATAATATGATTATGGGTCTCCACTCTCCCAATTAATAGATTTTAGACAAGTTTAGGTCACAAAATTAACCTTATCATTTCACAGTAACCCTTAGTTAAATAATTTAATGCTCGCCATGTATTCTTGTATTTTTATATAATATAGTTAATATATTTACTATAAAATGCATATATAACCTCAAGTAAATAATTTATGACATTTTTAACATTATATAGGTCAGTTGGACTAATATTATATTTTTATGACTATTATATAATTTAATAAAATAGTATTTGTTTAAAAAAACTCATTTATATCAAATTTGACACTATTTAGTAATTAGTTTTTGTTAAAGTCATCACAACTTGATTCCTTATCAAAAAGCATTAAATCTTCCCTCGTGTGTCACGTCCATCCAAAAAATTCCTAAATGGATACAAAATATTCAAATTAAATTTATTTTAATATTTATAATATCATTTATTTGAATATTTCATTAAAAAGGTAATCACTACATCATCATTGTGTCCTAAATAAATTTATATATTTAATATATAAAAATTATAAATAAAATACCATGGTGTACAAAATATTTTTTATATTTATAATTACTATTTATAGTCTATCAAATAATTTATATATACCAAAATAAAAATTTTTTAGTAAAAATATACTTGTTTATGTTATATTTCCCATTACATTAAATTAATTATGATAACATGTCTTTTTCAGACCCAAGTGGTCCTCAAATGCCCAAATTTAAACCTAATAATTTTATTTGACTCTCATGACTCATCCAATAGTATTAGGACACGTGTTAGTGGTGTTCCTTTTAAGGTCATGTTTCTATGACCTTTAGTTATTGCTTTTGATTTTTTTCTATGCAGGTTTAATTTTTGTGACATTTAAGGTCATGGATTTAAGACTATCATGTATTTTATTATAAGGTCATATGACTAATACCCCAAGAAAGAGGTACCTAGAAATGGATTATATATGGGTATTAGGCGTGATAATCACATCACAGCCTAGACTGTAGTATGAGTAAGGTGAAGGTGAAGGAGTCTTGTGCCATAGTTGTATCCCATTAGTATCTTCATATCCTAAATTTGAAATTGGGGATATAAGAATTGCTATGAAGAAACCAATATGGTTTTCCTAGATCAGAAGATATGAAATTAGTTTCATGAATATGAGGAATCCTTTTTAAATTTTTTTTACATGATTATTGGAACTCCAAGGATTCAATATTGTCAGAATAACTATAGTGGAGATCTTTCAAAGGATGTGATATTACTATTACTAAATATATTCATGATTGTATGGTCCACATGATTGTTGAAAGTGACTCAATAATACACATAGGGTGGTCAAGGTTTTAGGTATGGAAAATTAGGATTTTTAGAGTTTCACTTGATAAAAAGTAAACTAATAAGGTCTAAGAGGCTACTTGGGCTTAATGAAATTGATTCACCTATGTGGTGACCTTGGTGAGTAGGTTCCCAAATTATCCATCAAGGGATAGTTATGGTTGGAATAAACTGGATGGTAGTTTGTGACATGGTGTTTATTAGTTATTTCATGAAGATCATTGTTTTGGGGGGGGGGGCATTCTGTTTCCCTAGTTTATACTAAGACCTGTGAAAAGTGGTGTTTCAAAATAATTTTTTTAGAAAACCCTAATATGGATCAAACATAGCTATTTTCCATCACTTTACCTTAGGTTTTTTTCTAAAATCACCTAACTAAGATCATGGAAAATGTGGGATCTAAAACAAGGGATAATATTTGATCAAATTGAATTACATCTCTTTTGTGTTTATAGGTCTTCAGTTTGGTGGTTGAGGGATCCATTTATACAAAACCTTGGCTGTAGTGCCAAGTTGTTCTCCATAATTGTCTTTGGAACTAATCCCTATAGAGGGTTCATATGGTTCCCATCTATATTAAAGGATCATTGGGGCCCTACTATCAAGGGAAATCATTTTTGGTGGATATATTAATAGCTTGTGCACTTCTTAAAAGAAGGGTGTGCATGATGGTTGAAAGGGGGGTGTGTGTTGGTTAAAAGGGGGTGTACATTCTATTCAGAAAGAGTGAATGCATATCAAATTAAAGGACAGTTATCTACTCATTTTCACTAGGTAACCCAAACTTATTAATGTTAAAAAAATCAAAATTTCTTATTATACTTTTTAAAAATTAATTCAACCATTCTTGGGCTCTAATAAAGATAGTATACTCAAAATTATTCCATGGTCAATAATAAATTCAGGAAACTAGTTATTGAATTAAATAAAAATTTATTAGTCAATAAAAAATGTTCTTATTTATTAATAGAATATTTAAAAAAATATTAATGAATAAATGTAATAACCTAAAAAATATGCTGTTAAAAAAAGAACAATGCTTTTCAATCACTAAACAATATAAATATTAGCCCAAATATTTTTACCCATTCCTAATTTTATAATTACTCATGAATAAATTTTTGTTAGTAATGTAATATATAAATAAAATAATAATATAATTCTATCCAATTCAAACTATATCCATTAATCATTCTATGGAATCCAATAAAATATCACATTTGATTTATTGACTTGACAAATTATCTTAGAACTTTCTTATTTTATTTATAAACAATCTAACTATCTATAAATCATGGTCTCACATTTTCAGTACTACATAATTAATGCATCTCCTCAAATATAACTCTAAATCACAACAATCCATAGTGAAATATTGATATTTTTCTCCCATAATAAAATTTTCATGTCTTCATATCTTTTAAAATGAAAAATATTACATAACTATCTTATAGATCACACCATAATTAAAATAATGTCTCATCTAGTAATGATACCAAGATTTAAGTGTATGTGAACTAGCTAAAGAATTGGATTCCCATTATACAGGTGGATGGGTGAATTTAAATTTTTTGATTTAGATAAAAATGATGATTTTTGGATCTAGTTGGGGATGTATTTTAGGATGTTTTGTGTCGTAAGTTGGATTTGAGAACACTTAATAGGAGTTCATGGGTGTTGATGGATACAAATGAGAGGCCAGTGGATGTATTTTTTCCCTGGTTACCCAATCCCAATCCAATGGGTTCCTAGTGGACTGACAAATGTCTATGTCTCACATGTCTAGCCATTGGGTACTCCTAAGGCTACTAGGTACCCTGTAGAGGCATACAGGGTACCCGATAAGGTAATTTTTTTTTCTTTTTCAGTGAGAATTATTTGGTGTGTTAATAGGGTTTCCCCAACCCCACCATCCCCCTTATCTTTTTGGGTGTTTGATGAACAAAAATCTATGGATTCCCCCTTATTAACCCTCCCTTCTCCCACATTATTCCTACTTCAATCTATATTGCTAAATAATGATTCATCATGTGGATTCAAGGTAATATGGACCCCTCTATTCCGATTTATCCTTATTTCCTCTTATTTATTTATTTGATTATCTTCATTGGTGATTTTATATGTGATTATATTATATAATGGTGTAATCACTTTATATTAATGGGATTTGGTGTTTAATGAATATATGGGGATAACAGATTATGGATTATGATTGATACATCCCATTCATCATGAGGTGTGTCACCTAGATAATTTAATTAGTTATTTTTACAATTTTGGATAAAACTGAATATTCATTTAGTATTATTAACTAGGGATTTTCATTTCTTAGGTTGGGGTGTGTGCAGTTTGCTGACTACACCCCTTCATTTTTCACTTTAACATCCTTATAACACCTAATAACTTTAGTGTCGATCATTCCATTTTGGTTTTTTATTAAATAGTTTTTTGGTTAATTCTAGACATTTTAGGTTTGATCTAGGTGCTCATGATCCTGTTAGTGGTTGATATGAGCTTGGGATTGATATGGATCATCTGTTAATGTAGGTGGAATTTACATTACTAAGTCTCTGGTTTATTTAGACTATTTTTTTGTTTTTGTGATAATTTTTTTATCATTTGAATATTTTATGATATAGTGTTCTATCAACACATTATATTGGATGGAATCACATTTTACTAAAAGTAAAAAAGGACTGTATATCTTATTAAATGGTATATTGGTGGTTCCTTAGTTATAAAGTGTTGGTGGACCATTTAATTGATTGTATAGGTTTCATGAGTTGTATTTTAAAAGGAAAACCAGTTTTCATTTTTTGAATGTGATCTAAAAAATGCTTTTGGGTTAAAATTATAATTTTAAAGGATAATAGTGATTTAAAAATGTGGTTTTGAAATGTTTTCTCCAAACATAGGGGTTCATCAGGAAGAATTTTTGGGTTTTTTTCCTATGTCCTAGCATGAGTAAATCTAAAATATAGTGAATTTTATAAATGATTCATAAATAGGTTTTTAACTTTTAATTTAATGGAAATACTTGAGGGCTACTTTTCATAATGGTTTTGGTATATTGGAATTTGTGTGAGTGGCACCTTATTTTTCAAATATTTTATATTTATGGATTTAATTATTTATTTTTGGTTTCCATATATATATTATCTATTGTTTTATAATAGAAAATAATCCATAAAATAAAATATAATTTAGGTGATGGGTTACTTAGATTAGTTTGAGGAATTAGTTAGCTCTCCTTTTGGTGTAGGACCATAGGAACACTCTGATACCCTTGGAATGGGAATGATTCATATGGAATAATGCAGAGATGGGTGAAAAATTCATTTCTAACCTTTGGGTAGTTCATAATATTCTTAATTGGTTGTATGACCTCCTTAGTTAATTATTTAAGAGACATGTAATTTGGCCTCAGTTTTTGAGATGGAAGTTATTTGTTATATTCTATTAATGATAGATTATAGTTGATACATGAGATATGACCCTATTGATAATTTGACCCTTGGTATATACATATTCTTATGGTAAAATATGTGAAATGTATTCTTTATTTTATTGAGAGGAGGAAGATAATTTTACCTATGTAATAACATTGCCATATACTATACAAGATAGAGTGACTGGGAACATATCCTAAGAGGTGGGGATACTGGTGTGAAAAACCTCTTGATGGAGTATCAATACCCATTGTAGATGACATCTAAAATGAACTTCGATGACATGAATCAGCCCATTGGGAAACATAATGGTAGAATTTTATGTTGATTTCACCACCACAATCCCACCTTTAGTAGGTCATAAGATAATGACCAACACCAAGAAGTCATCTCTCACATATGGGAGGATTTAGCCTATAAACCTCCATAAAAACACATGTATTATGAATCATATAAATATATACTAAAATATAAACCATGTATATAACCAACCATAGTAAAACATGCATGTGACAAACAAAAACATCGTAAAAATTAAAATATTATAAATAATGTGGAAAATGTCTAAAAACCCATGGTAAATTCATGATGGGTTTTATAGGATCATATTATTATCAATTTAGAGGAGGAAACCAATTTAAAGTTCCTAATATATTATCATGAATCAACATGCTATATAAATATCATAAATATAAAAGGAATAACTCTATAGTAATGTGATTCATATCGATCATTCTTTTTTGAGTATTCTTGATCGTTATCACTATGAGATAGCTAATAGACTATAACTTATATACTGATGACATCATCTACTACAATCCATCTTTATAATGAGAGGAAGCTTAATATCAATGGTGTGTTATCCACTTCTCCATATATATAAATTAATTTTCTTGGTATAATACATCTTAGTATGTTTATTAGTAGTGTCACACACACTCAATAGAGAGATATCATCCAATTATATAGTCTTAATTTATTCAATAAATGGGGTTGAAGGTCATATTTCATAGCATGCAAACTAATGTGAATTACCCCTAACACTTTACCATTGAGAATTTTATCATTTGAATAATTTAAATGATTTATCATTAAAAAAATGATTCATACCATTGATTCTTAACCAGAGTAAATAATATAAAAGACATTAAAAAATACAGACACTTCATATCACATACCACATATCTATTATAAAATGTGATAGTTTATGATCATACATTATGATAAAAGAATTTTCCTTTCATATCATAGGTTAAGAATCTATGAATATTATAGAATAGAATATAGAAATTTTTATTTTAAAAAATATATCACTTGTACCAAAATCACATGAGGACTTTAATAAAAACATCATAACTATTTTTGAATCTATCCAAACTCTTTTTGATACAGTTAATCAAAATCAATTATTTTTTGAACAAATACGTTTTTTGAATTTTAATACTTATTCTGAGTCCTAACTATGTGTCCCTATTATATTTTTTATCACTTAAAACAAATATGAGGTCCTGATTTCATTGATGTGAGAAAAGATAATTATTTTGAAAATCATCGGTTTTAATCAAGCTATAAAGTATTCTAGTGTGATTTCGATCGTACAAACTCATATCTCTATATAAACACAAACACCATAAGATATATCACATAAATAATATATGTACGTATATAATATATTTTTACATTGCATGAAGTGACTAATATACTTGAATTATCTCTGTCACGACCCCCTCCCCACAAAGTGTACCCCTCCTGGGCCGGCAATGTGAAAAGGGAGATAATGACCCCCGAGTCCCGCCTCCAGTAGGCCCCGGGTTGGCGACTAGCACCGAGGGTATAATACACACACAAATGGGAGGCATTACCCTCTAAGAGAACACATGCAGAAGAGAGAGATAGAATAGAATCCAACCAACTCCAACTCATAACTGAAATGTAAAAGAAACCCAAGTACATATATGAAATGTCATGCAAAAGTACTACAACTGGAAGGGGAAACTAAAAGTACCCAAAAGAAAGTAAAACGATAGTGACCACAAGCCCGAACAGCTCCTCCTCCAACCGCAAGCTAGTAGTAACCAGCTTGATCTCCAACCTGCTCCAAGTGACCTGAAAAACAGTTTATATGTACATAGGGTGAGTATAACAGTATACTCAGTAGGATCCTCCCCAAGACTCTCGTGCAAAAGTAAAGAAAGCATGCTAAAGCCCAGTGAACAACAAGTGAAACTAACTCGTCACCTAAACAGGTATGCTATGTTCCCAACCTCACCAAGGCTACTCTCACCAAGTAACGCATACAAGAATATAGCATGTAGTAAAGAATATCAAGGGTACCCCGCTACTACTTCCCCACTGGTTTGCCGCTTTTCCCCAACGACATACGTCCTGTGCATCTCTCTCCAAAGGCTTGCCCGTATCAACATGGGTCAAGCTCCACAATCTGCACCACGTGCACCACATCGGCTTGCCCGCAGACACCTGGGCTAAGATCCACACAATCCTCACAACCAAAAGTAACTAGGTAGTTTCCGGAAGCCACCACAGCTCGAATAACGTGTATCATACGTCGGGTATTATACCTGAAGCCATTACAGCCCATACACCGAGTAAGGATCCTCAAGCCATCACAGCCTATACACGTTACACCTATAGTAGTCCATAAGATACTATATCCAGAATATATGTGTGTGAAATAACCACAAGCCATTACAGCCCTCTACACACATATATGGGTAAAACTAACCACTGTGCCTACCAGCACTAAGATCTACCAAGAGAAGAGAGCGGGGCCAAAGGGGGTAGTCAGCCATTCAACCTCCCATCAGAATGTTGGGGAAAACACCCCCCCCAGGGCTCAGAATCCCCGGGGTGTCAGTTGCCCTTACCGACAGGGTGGAGTAGCGTATAGAAACACAAAAAGTATAGAGTATATAAGTAACTCACATCCACACTATGGGCATTACCTGGTCTTAGATACAACTGCAGCTAACGTCTCTCAGACTCCAGGCTGCTACTTCTAAGACTAGGTATCCTATAAGCACACAACCAATTGAAGAGCTTTATTAGATTACTCCATTCTCATTTATCAGTTCCACTGTACATTAGTTAATTCTTTAAGCATTAATTAAGATTGAACAATTCCCCATTTAACTGAAATGGCGTCACTTTCAAAAACAACTGCTCCTTTTTAAGATTCACATCACCTTTAAATTCCATCATCTCCATCCCCGTAGAGTTTCACCATTTAATCAAACATTCAATAAAGAAATACTTTTCCACATTCCCAGGCATTCTAGAAAAACATCCTATGCTTCTAAACACAAAGGAGGCTCAACACGGTGAGTAGATATACTACTCGTCGAGTCTTTGCCGCCTATAGAAAGAGCATAGACCCATCCTCCATCGAGAGGCTAAACACGGAAAGCACGTGGCATACCCCGCGTGTCTTCGCCTCCTTCAGAATGAGGGTAAGCAAGACCAGCTGCCTTGAGCAGTGGGGAAAAGCAAAGCAGATTAACATTCAAGAAAACCTCAAGCAACCAGCAACCACATCCGTCCCATTCCATCACCCCCGGTGTCCTCCCTGACACCCATATGCATAAACCGATGCCTCTCGCCACACTAGGCATCATCCGCTGCCACAACTATAAGGCCTCCATGCCTCCACATATCACAACAACCATCCAGGCTCACATCACAGCACAAGCAGCAGGAAAACAAACATCACAAAATGGGCTCTCGGCCCTTTAACAAACAAGAGGATAACTCAGAACCCTTTTTGAAATTACCACATAATCTGTTCTCTAAACCATATTGAATTAACAGATTTGTTATTCGTAGGTTCCAAACATGGATACCTAATCAGTAAGCTATCACAATTAAATAACCATGCTTACTTCCCTAATTTGATTATCCTCAAATTAGAACAACTACAGCAACGACAACAACCAGATTAATTTACATGCCTCTTTATCTTTAGCCAATCAATCAACAATTAATTCCGGCTTTACGTTCGTTATCAATTTCAATCATGAACGAACAATAAATCAAAGAAAACATAGATATCACTATATCTAGGAAAACATGAGGCAAACCGTTATCACGGTATAAAGCAACAGCATGCGATCAACCAATTCTTTTAATCCGGTTCAAGTATTTAATTAGGTCAATTTCATTGTGATCCAAAGGAATAAATCATGCTAATTCTACGATTGCACATATATAATTAGAGAAGCCATGAATCCCCTACCTCGAAGAGTTCTTGACGTCCTTTATCCACACAGCAGGTCACGATCCTCCCCTCGCGACAACTTATGTGGAAGAATGATCGACACGGCTTGGTTGCATCCAACAGAGCGGGACTGATCCTAGGAGTAAGGGTTGTTTGTGCAACTCCTACGGGAAGTATTGAAAGGTTCTAGTGCCTCTTAATCGAGAACAAAGGGAAAGAACCAGGAAGAATGATATCTCGTCCCTTTTTAAGATTTAACGAGGTGATGGTTTAAGATCCGGTTAATTCTCCATTAAAAACGGATCGCATTAACCCACGCGGTTTGACCACGTAAAACATTCCAAGACTTAGGAATAATTAATATAGGACTTATGGCATTTGAAACGGCCTTAAGAGCCCTTAAAATAAGGCTTTAAATGTATTTTACGTCAAAGGAAACGTCAAAAGGGGCAAAACTGTAGGAGTCTGGAAACACTGTTCACCCACCGTTACTGTACATGAAACTGATCTATGAAACTGATCTGTCACACCGATCTGTGAAACTGATCTGTGAAACTGATCTGTCACACCGATCTGTCTCACCGATCTGTCTCACCGATCTGTGAAACTGATCTGTGAAACTGATCTGTCACACCGATCTGTGAAACTGATCTGTGAAACTGATCTGTCACACCGATCTGTCTCACCGATCTGTCTCACCGATCTGTCTCACCGATCTGTCTCACCGATCTGTCTCACCGATCTGTCTCACCGATCTGTCTCACCGATCTGTCTCACCGATCTGTCTCACCGATCTGTCTCACCGATCTGTCTCACCGATCTGTCTCACCGATCTGTCTCACCGATCTGTGAAACTGATCTGTCTCACCGATCTGTGACACTGATCTGTCTCACCGATCTGTGAAACTGATCTGTCTCACCGATCTGTGAAACTGATCTGTCTCACCGATCTGTCTCACCGATCTGTCTCACCGATCTGTCTCACCGATCTGTCTCACCGATCTGTGAAACTGATCTGTCTCACCGATCTGTGAAACTGATCTGTCTCACTGATCTGTGAAACTGATCTGTCTCACCGATCCGTGAAACTGATCTGTCTCACTGATCTGTTACTGTTCATAAAACTGGAAACACTGTTCACAGAACTAGAAAATTGGCAAAGTGTTGGGGATAAGTCCCCTTGACCTCCCGGAACACCTCCAACACCAACATTTCACAAATTAATGGACCAGAGAGGTCCGGGCCATTACATTAGATACCTCTCAAAACATTCTCGTCCTCGAGAATTAAAAACCAACCCAGAAGAAAAGAGGGGTCCGAACAACCACCCCATAAGATACCTCTCAGGGGAAAACCACCATGAGTTGTTCGAAAGCTGGAACAAAACTATGACATCCGGGAACAAACAATCCATACCCAAACAATTCATTCACAACATCACATCAAAGGTACATAAACAAAACATGAAAGGTCCAACCACAGAGAAAACATCATTACATGAAAGGAGTTAAACATTAAACAACTCTGGGTACTGAGCACGTATCTGTGACTCACGCTCCCAGGTACTATCCTCCATGCCACCGTGTCGCCACAAGACATGAACTAAAGGAATAGAACGCCCACGCAACACCTTCTCCTTGTGGTCTTGGATCTCCACAGGTCGCTCCTCGAAGGTTGCATCATCATCAATATCGATCTCTCCCCAATCGATAACATGAGATTCATCATGAAGATAATGACGGAGCTGTGATACATGAAATACATCATGTATCCGACTCATCCGAGGGGGAAGTGCTACTCGATATGCCACAGCTCCAACACGAGCTAACACCTCGAAAGGCCCAACAAAACGGGGAGAAAGCTTACTTCCGCGACCAAACCTTCGCTGCCCACGACGGGGAGTCACCTTCAGAAACACATGATCCCCAACATTAAACTCTAAGGGTCTCCTTCTTTGATCCGCATAAGATTTCTGACGATCTTGTGCTGTCTTCATCCTCTCACGAATCACTTGAACCATCTCCGTCGTGTTCTGCACTAGTTCTGGTCCGAGAATTGCTGACTCTCCGACCCCAGTCCAGCACAACGGAGAACGGCATGGCCGGCCATACAAGGCTTCAAACGGCGCCATGTCGATGGTAGAGTGAAAACTATTATTGTAAGCGAACTCTACCAAAGGTAAGTGCTTCACCCATGAACCTCCAAAATCAAGAACACAAGAGCGCAACATGTCTTCAAGAGTTTGGATGGTTCGCTCTGTCTGACCATCCGTTTGAGGATGAAAAGCAGTGCTAAGGCATAGTTGAGAGCCAACAGCATGCTGGAGACCTCTCCACACCCTCGAGGTAAAACGAGGGTCTCGATCAGAAATGATCATCTTAGGAACTCCGTGAAGCCTCACCACTTCCTCCAGATACTGCCTCGACAAAACCTCCACTGAGCTCGACTCCTTGATTGCTATGAAGTGGGCCGATTTAGTTAAACGATCCACTACCACCCATATAGCATCATGTCCTCCCGGAGCTCGAGGTAAACCTGTAACAAAGTCCATTGAGATGTCCTCCCACTTCCACTGAGGAATCTCTAAGTGCTGGAGAAGACCACCAGGAACACGGTGTTCGGCCTTCACCTTCTGGCAGACTAAACATCGAGACACACATTCTGCAACTGAACGATTCAGCCCAGGCCACCAAAACTGACTCCTCAAGGATCGATACATCTTCGTCACACCAGGATGTACAGCTAAGGGCGAGCTATGGAACTCTCGCAGAACCGTCTCGCGCATCGCCAAGGGAACAAAGAGCCTGTCATGATACAACACTCGGTGTTGTTCATCCTCTGACCAACCATCAGGGGCCTCCCCACAAACAACTCTGTCTCTCAAAACTTCCACCTCTAGATCACCCAACTGAGACTCTTCCACCTTTTGCATCAGGGATGACTGCACCGTCATCTGGAAAAGACAACCTCTTCCTCCAACTTCTCCCATATCAAGATGCAAAGCTGCTAGCTCTTCCATCCCTCTCCAGGAATCACCAGATTCACGTACAACATCATTACGTGACTTTCGGCTTAGTGCATCATCAACAACATTTCCCTTCCCAGGTGTATACGATATTTCGAAGTCGTATTCCTGCAAGAACTCCATCCACCGACGCTGCCGCAAGTTCAAATCCCGCTGAGAGAAAACATACCTCAAACTCTTATGATCGGTGAAAACCACAAAGCGCTCTCCAATGAGGTAATGTCTCCACAACTTCAGCGCAAACACCACGGCTGCCAACTCAAGATCATGGGTGGCATAGTTGCGTTCATGGGGACGCAACTGCCGAGACCCATAAGAAACAACTGACCTCTGCTGCATGAGAACACAGCCTAGCCCCAGATGTGAAGCATCACAGAAAACATCAAACTGGACTCCCTCCGTTGGAAGACAAAGGACTGGAGCACTTACCAACTTCTCCTTTAGATACTCGAAAGCTGTCTGACACTGATCAGTCCATATGAACGCTTGATCCTTCCTGGTCAAAGCTGTCAGAGGAGTCACAACTCGGGAGAAATTAGCCACAAACCTCCTATAATATCCTGCGAGACCAAGGAAACTTCGCACCTCTGACACGGTCTTGGGGGCTGGCCAAGACACCACTGCTTCTATCTTCGAAGGATCCACAGCTACTCCCTGTTGGGACACAACATGTCCCAAGAAACGAACTTCTCGAGCCCAGAACTCACACTTGGACAACTTCCCAAACAACCGATGTTGACGAAGAACTCCCAAAACAGCTCGTAGATGTTCTGCATGCTCTTCTTCAGATGTGGAGTACACAAGGATGTCGTCAATGAAAACCACAACAAACTTGTCCAAGAATTCACGGAACACAGCATTCATCAACCCCATGAAAACAGCTGGAGCATTTGTCACGCCGAATGGCATTACAACAAACTCATAATGCCCATGACGACAGCGGAAAGCAGTCTTCGGGATATCCTCATCCTTTACACGCATCTGATGATATCTTGACCGCAAGTCGATCTTTGAAAACCAACTTGCACCCTTAAGTTGATCGAATAGGTCATCAATCCGCGGGAGAGGATAACGGTTCTTTATTGTCACTTTGTTTAAGCGACGATAATCGACGCACAACCGCAAACTGCCATCAGCCTTTTTCACGAACAAGACTGGTGCACCCCACGGTGACACACTTGGCCGAACAAAACCACACTGCAATAGACCATCGAGCTGAACACGTAGTTCTCGTAACTCAGAAGGGGCCATCCTATATGGAGACATAGAGATGGGAGACGCCCCTGGCTGTAGCTCGATCCCAAACTCGATCTTCCGTCGAGGGGGTAAGGATACAACCTCTTCTGGAAAGACATCAGGGTACTCTTCTACGACCCTAGGAAACGCCAGCTGTTGAACCTCTGAAGAACTCAGCATCATCCCAGCCATCATGGATGATAAGGATGAAACTCGTCTATGACTCATCCGAGGATCTCTCTCACCAACAAACACTACTTCCTCTCCATCTTCATCAAAGAAAACGACCTTCTTCCTGTAGCAATCCACAATAGCCTGCACCGAATACAACCAATCCATGCCGAGGATGACATCATATGGTTGTATTCGTAAACATAGGAAATCTCCCCAAGAGCGGTGCTGCCCCAACACTAGATCACAGTCTCTACATACTTCAAACAAGCTAGCTCGACCTCCAACTGGCGTAGTCAACGCCAAGGGCACTGGAAGCCTCTCTACCTCAAGTCCCAAAGCGTGGACAAGGGTAGGGGATATAAAGGAGTGTGTCGCTCCGGAATCAAACAAGGCATACACCAAGGTAGAAAACAAGCAAAGGGTACCTCGGACGACGTCTGGATCGCCTGGAGCTGGCAACGCTAGAGCATGAAGCTGACCACGACCACCTCCACGGCCTCTCTGACCCTGATGACGACCACCACCACGGCCGCGCTCTGCTCTCTGAGGACGGGGAGCGTCATGGGGCTGTCCTCTGCCTGCTCCATCTACCCTCTGGTGATCTAAATCTGGTGCAACCTGCTGCTGTTGCCTCGGCTGGAACTGCCTCAACGGAGGAACCTGGAGTGGAGCGCCTGGTGCACGATGACTGCTCTGAAAAGTTGGGCACTCCCGCTGCTGATGACCACGTCCACCACAAGAAAAACAAGCGCCTGATCCCTTGGCATAGGTCTGAGAGTTGCTACCTCCGGAGAAATGAGATGGGAAGGGCCGGGACCTACCCCCAGGTGAACGGAAACTCTTCTGTCCTGAAAACCGGGAACCCCGGACCACAGCTCTTCTTCTTGAAGAATCATGACGATTCCCCTCTCGTGACGATCCGGTCCTATCCAACGTCCTCTCAACAACCTCTGCCCTCGCCAGCACCTCAAGATATGTCTTCAGCATAAATGGGGTGACCTGGCGCTGGATCTCTGGACGCAAAGCCTCCTCGAAATGCCTCGCCCTGGCCTCATCATCTGGTAACAGGTCTGAAGCATATCGTAGAAGGTTCCTGAAACGGATTCCAAACTCCCGAACACTGGAGCTCCCCTGTCGAAGGGTAAGAAGCTCCTGGCGACTGGATGCCTTCGCAGTCGATGAAAGAAACTCGACTCTAAACCTGTCTCGAAACTCCTCCCATGAGATCGCTGACTCCTCACGATCCCCGAGGAACAAGAACCACCACTGTCTCGCTGCTCCACGCAACATCGTCACAACCAAGGACACTCAGTGTTCCTTCCGAGCACGAATCGAACTGAAGCCTATCTCGACCTCCTCCAACCAGTCTTCTGTGACTGCATCTGAAACGGAGCCCTCGTACTTCTGTAGACTCTGGCGCTGAAACTCTCGGAGTGTCTTCCTCCAAGTGTCATCTTCTTCAACCTCTACCCGGCGGCGATCTGCTGGAACAGCCTGCTGGGCACCTTCTGCGCAAACCTGATGGGGACGCCGACCTGGAGCCATACCTGTAAAATAACAATCGTTAGAGCTCCTAAGCCTGGAATATGGAAGACTCAACATTAATTAATTAATTATTTTGTTTTATTAATTTTAGGTTACCTATCCCAAGGTCTACCCATTCAAACACAGGCGCAAGGAATAATGATGCATGATCCTTTCCTAGGTCTCTACCCTGCAACCAGTATCACTTTGTTTAGTAGCCATCGTAAACTTAAAGGTCCGTGCAACAGATCATAGGGGGCCCTGAACGCCTATGTCTCTGCCGGTCTCCAGTGTTTACCCCACTTGCTAAACATGAATGACACCGTTGCCCTACCATCCCATGCATCCTCACCTGTGCCTAACTCCAAACTCCATCCTATCCCTCGACCAGAGCTCTGATACCACTCTGTCACGACCCCCTCCCCACAAAGTGTACCCCTCCTGGGCCGGCAATGTGAAAAGGGAGATAATGACCCCCGAGTCCCGCCTCCAGTAGGCCCCGGGTTGGCGACTAGCACCGAGGGTATAATACACACACAAATGGGAGGCATTACCCTCTAAGAGAACACATGCAGAAGAGAGAGATAGAATAGAATCCAACCAACTCCAACTCATAACTGAAATGTAAAAGAAACCCAAGTACATATATGAAATGTCATGCAAAAGTACTACAACTGGAAGGGGAAACTAAAAGTACCCAAAAGAAAGTAAAACGATAGTGACCACAAGCCCGAACAGCTCCTCCTCCAACCGCAAGCTAGTAGTAACCAGCTTGATCTCCAACCTGCTCCAAGTGACCTGAAAAACAGTTTATATGTACATAGGGTGAGTATAACAGTATACTCAGTATGATCCTCCCCAAGACTCTCGTGCAAAAGTAAAGAAAGCATGCTAAAGCCCAGTGAACAACAAGTGAAACTAACTCGTCACCTAAACAGGTATGCTATGTTCCCAACCTCACCAAGGCTACTCTCACCAAGTAACGCATACAAGAATATAGCATGTAGTAAAGAATATCAAGGGTACCCCGCTACTACTTCCCCCACTGGTTTGCCGCTTTGCCCCAACGACATACGTCCTGTGCATCTCTCTCCAAAGGCTTGCCCGTATCAACATGGGTCAAGCTCCACAATCTGCACCACGTGCACCACATCGGCTTGCCCGCAGACACCTGGGCTAAGATCCACACAATCCTCACAACCAAAAGTAACTAGGTAGTTTCCGGAAGCCACCACAGCTCGAATAACGTGTATCATACGTCGGGTATTATACCTGAAGCCATTACAGCCCATACACCGAGTAAGGATCCTCAAGCCATCACAGCCTATACACGTTACACCTATAGTAGTCCATAAGATACTATATCCAGAATATATGTGTGTGAAATAACCACAAGCCATTACAGCCCTCTACACACATATATGGGTAAAACTAACCACTGTGCCTACCAGCACTAAGATCTACCAAGAGAAGAGAGCGGGGCCAAAGGGGGTAGTCAGCCATTCAACCTCCCATCAGAATGTTGGGGAAAACACCCCCCCAGGGCTCAGAATCCCCGGGGTGTCAGTTGCCCTTACCGACAGGGTGGAGTAGCGTATAGAAACACAAAAAGTACAGAGTATATAAGTAACTCACATCCACACTATGGGCATTACCTGGTCTTAGATACAACTGCAGCTAACGTCTCTCAGACTCCAGGCTGCTACTTCTAAGACTAGGTATCCTATAAGCACACAACCAATTGAAGAGCTTTATTAGATTACTCCATTCTCATTTATCAGTTCCACTGTACATTAGTTAATTCTTTAAGCATTAATTAAGATTGAACAATTCCCCATTTAACTGAAATGGCGTCACTTTCAAAAACAACTGCTCCTTTTTAAGATTCACATCACCTTTAAATTCCATCATCTCCATCCCCGTAGAGTTTCACCATTTAATCAAACATTCAATAAAGAAATACTTTTCCACATTCCCAGGCATTCTAGAAAAACATCCTATGCTTCTAAACACAAAGGAGGCTCAACACGGTGAGTAGATATACTACCCGTCGAGTCTTTGCCGCCTATAGAAAGAGCATAGACCCATCCTCCATCGAGAGGCTAAACACGGAAAGCACGTGGCATACCCCGCGTGTCTTCGCCTCCTTCAGAATGAGGGTAAGCAAGACCAGCTACCTTGAGCAGTGGGGAAAAGCAAAGCAGATTAACATTCAAGAAAACCTCAAGCAACCAGCAACCACATCCGTCCCATTCCATCACCCCCGGTGTCCTCCCTGACACCCATATACATAAACCGATGCCTCTCGCCACACTAGGCATCATCCGCTGCCACAACTATAAGGCCTCCATGCCTCCACATATCACAACAACCATCCAGGCTCACATCACAGCACAAGCAGCAGGAAAACAAACATCACAAAATGGGCTCTCGGCCCTTTAACAAACAAGAGGGTAACTCAGAACCCTTTTTGAAATTACCACATAATCTGTTCTCTAAACCATATTGAATTAACAGATTTGTTATTCGTAGGTTCCAAACATGGATACCTAATCAGTAAGCTATCACAATTAAATAACCATGCTTACTTCCCTAATTTGATTATCCTCAAATTAGAACAACTACAGCAACGACAACAACCAGATTAATTTACATGCCTCTTTATCTTTAGCCAATCAATCAACAATTAATTCCGGCTTTACGTTCGTTATCAATTTCAATCATGAACGAACAATAAATCAAAGAAAACATAGATATCACTATATCTAGGAAAACATGAGGCAAACCGTTATCACGGTATAAAGCAACAGCATGCGATCAACCAATTCTTTTAATCCGGTTCAAGTATTTAATTAGGTCAATTTCATTGTGATCCAAAGGAATAAATCATGCTAATTCTACGATTGCACATATATAATTAGAGAAGCCATGAATCCCCTACCTCGAAGAGTTCTTGACGTCCTTTATCCACACAGCAGGTCACGATCCTCCCCTCGCGACAACTTATGTGGAAGAATGATCGACACGGCTTGGTTGCATCCAACAGAGCGGGACTGATCCTAGGAGTAAGGGTTGTTTGTGAAACTCCTACGGGAAGTATTGAAAGGTTCTAGTGCCTCTTAATCGAGAACAAAGGGAAAGAACCAGGAAGAATGATATCTCGTCCCTTTTTAAGATTTAACGAGGTGATGGTTTAAGATCCGGTTAATTCTCCATTAAAAACGGATCGCATTAACCCACGCGGTTTGACCACGTAAAACATTCCAAGACTTAGGAATAATTAATATAGGACTTATGGCATTTGAAACGGCCTTAAGAGCCCTTAAAATAAGGCTTTAAATGTATTTTACATCAAAGGAAACGTCAAAAGGGGCAAAACTGTAGGAGTCTGGAAACACTGTTCACCCACCGTTACTGTACATGAAACTGATCTGTGAAACTGATCTGTCACACCGATCTGTGAAACTGATCTGTGAAACTGATCTGTCACACCGATCTGTCTCACCGATCTGTCTCACCGATCTGTGAAACTGATCTGTGAAACTGATCTGTCACACCGATCTGTGAAACTGATCTGTGAAACTGATCTGTCACACCGATCTGTCTCACCGATCTGTCTCACCGATCTGTCTCACCGATCTGTCTCACCGATCTGTCTCACCGATCTGTCTCACCGATCTGTCTCACCGATCTGTCTCACCGATCTGTCTCACCGATCTGTCTCACCGATCTGTCTCACCGATCTGTCTCACCGATCTGTCTCACCGATCTGTCTCACCGATCTGTGAAACTGATCTGTCTCACCGATCTGTGACACTGATCTGTCTCACCGATCTGTGAAACTGATCTGTCTCACCGATCTGTGAAACTGATCTGTCTCACCGATCTGTCTCACCGATCTATCTCACCGATCTGTCTCACCGATCTGTCTCACCGATCTGTCTCACCGATCTGTGAAACTGATCTGTCTCACCGATCTGTGAAACTGATCTGTCTCACTGATCTGTGAAACTGATCTGTCTCACCGATCCGTGAAACTGATCTGTCTCACTGATCTGTTACTGTTCATAAAACTGGAAACACTGTTCACAGAACTAGAAAATTGGCAAAGTGTTGGGGATAAGTCCCCTTGACCTCCCGGAACACCTCCAACACCAACATTTCACAAAGTAATGGACCAGAGAGGTCCGGGCCATTACAATCTCAATCTAGTATATGTTATCTAATACATTAATGATTCTCTAAAATTGACAAACCACTTTGAATGAATACATCCCATGTCATGAAGAACCCTAGAACACCCTGAAGGCAGGTGAATCAGGGTGTCAACACTATCATTCCATGTGAAAGAACTTTTTCCCATGTTGGTAAGAAATTGTTAAAACTGTCTATTGGAATAGGTTAGTAATTAAACATTCACAATCAACGAAACAACACAATAGTTTTACATAGTTCACCACTATGGGATAGTATAAAGATCATATGATGAATGTGTGTCATTCGTACCTAAATCAACAAATATTCACTATTTGTGGAATACAAGAGTTTAGACACAGTCACTCTATTCCAGGAACATCACCTTTACATGATTTTAAGGATATCAAATTGTGTCCCTTAGAACACTTTTTTCGACTCCCCGATTCTCACTACTGTGATAGAAGTCTAACTCGGTTTGTTGACTTGAAGGTTGATTTAGTGGATTGCAATTAATTTTTTATCCCTATCTTGCACAAGATTATTCTAGCAATGTAGACATGAGTTGATACACTTTGAAAGCATTGTTCACTAAAAACAAGATGTTCAAAAATTTCATTCACAAATATCCTTTTCTAATCTCACAACCTTCACAAAGCTAACTACCTTCACAGAACAAACTACCTTTGTGAAGCTCACTGAGCCATTATTAAATGCTCTATAATCACAAAGCACCCATCACTTAAAATAATTGGCATCAATCAGGACTTAATTAGTCTTTTTTTTTATGCTCAATCTTGCATATAAATCAAGATTTGTAGAGCTCCCCTAGATTCCCAAAATTTGATCAATTCCTGATTTTCCTTGAAAATATCATGTGTAAAATGATGTGGGGGAAGCCTTTTTTTTATAGGCTCAGACATTCGAAATGATCCACCACCTCCTGAACATATTTTGGATCTTTCAAAAACATCTTCATGACACTCCTCCATTCATGATGCTCCATTGATATTTGATGTTGTCGAGAAGCTTTCTATTAATCCATCATGCACTGATGATGCTCTAATTCTTATAATCATAGAGAATCACCATCACTATTCGCGATGTTACACATATTCACAAATATCATCCTAGTCTTCCCAAAACCAATTAATTTACCATTTTAATGAAGTTTCATTTTGAGAAAACTAGATTTCATGATACTATACTCTTTCTTTATATTTGACACCAAAAAATAGAAAATATTGGGAAATGATGCCACCTTAAATACTATATTCATCTTGTACTGTAAAATCTCTTTCCTTGAAAACATCCTGATATTCCATTGGAATATTGACAAAAAACACAAACCATATTCCATTTCTAGAAAATAACAACCTTTGTCCCAACATATCAAAATTTCAAATAGACAACCACATCACATGTCACTCAAAGAAGTATGCTGACACATTTTTTAGTTTAATTCAATAAAAGATCCAAATTTCACTTCTCATTGTACAAGTAGGAAAATACCCTTTTGGTTTATCTTGAACTGATGACATGATCGACAATATACCCTACTAGTCCTGAATTAGATAATCCTCAAGGATTGCGTAATAAATGTATTAAAGTATAAATTTTATCATGTTAGGTGAATCTGAAACCTCTAGTAATGGGGATTCATAATAAAAATTCACCCCAAAGTATATTAATGACTATATAAAATTCCATTGATATACATTGGCGGGTCATTCCAAATAGTAAGTCTCAATTTATTACCACATTATTCTATTATGTAAATTCTATATATAACTATGTGTATTTATTTCAAATTTACACTCTTGATAATATTAATATACCATAACAACCCATAATATTTTTTGATCATCATCGATTAGAGAGAACTAAAAGTCAAAATTTTAGGTGAATATTATCATTTCACTTCATGAAATATATATAACCAACATTTATGAATGATAAAGTGGATATTTCCATATGTATAACATGAGAACTACTAGAAAAACTGCCTACATCCATGGTACTACAACTATTGGTATAAGGTTCTTGGTCGTAGGTTAAGCTATATCTAGGGGAATATTTTTAAAATGGATATATGGAATCTGATATAACAGGAAACTATTATCATTGGATGTGTTCTATGAATGGTAAACTATGCCCATAGTATTATGTTAATGTCGGAACTAGGTTTATAGCTTGGTAGAATAGTGGTACATGAGTGAGAAACCCATATCACCATGGGAATATGATCTTATGGATACAGGTTCTCATGAGAAATCCAAAGATATGGGATGAGGTTTACAATGGATTTAGGGTCTCCCAGGACACCCATATTGTGATGCCTCAAACCTTCACTCTGAAATCCTATGCTAAAAACCCATACTCTTTACATATTTGGTTTCAAAGAAACTAAAGAGATCGAAAAATAACTATTCAGAATTACTATTAAAACAATAGATAATAAGTCACAAACTCACCTAGGGTCTTTAAGGTTTATAGTTTTAGATATTTAAGAAAATATTTTAACTAAAAATTATTATATTTCCAATGAAATGAAAATTTTCTTCACTAAATAAATTATATATTGTTTTTCAAAAAGTATTAAACAATTACCCAAAAAATTATACACACATTATACCCATCTAGACATACCTTACTTAATAAACTTCTTCTAACCTTGGTAAAAGAAATCATAAAATTTGTAAAACCAAATTCTCATTAAGGGTTAGTGTACAATTAAATATTCCATTGAATCAATAATATGAGAAGAATAAATTATAGTTAAATAATTCTATATAAATTATAATATGAGTATGTAATATATCCATGGAAAACATACTAATAAATCAACACATGGATAACAATTACTTATTTCATAGTTAGGGAATGAAAAATTTTATACGTTTTAATCCTTCCTTGAAGTCCTAGTGAAAAGACATCTTACATTCATTCACAGCCTCATGCAAGTTACTTTGTTAACAAATAGGAAAGAAAGCACCAAATAACTAAGAAAATTGTCTTTATGATACCCACCAATGAATTAAGGGGATATAAAATTTTTTAACTCTAACATGAATAATTAATTCTAATGCATTCATTATATCAAATGAATTTATAAAAAATACATAATCAACATGCCTTCATAATCAATAATTATCCATATTGAAAAATATAGTATACATATTGTTAGTAATTCCCCATATAATAAATAAACAAAATATGATAAACATACATTAATTTATAATGTGTTCACATGATATATATTAATGGATATATACATAAGAAAATAATGTAAATTATACAACATATTTCCATGATAGTAAAGATAATGAAGACGAAAAAAGAGTCTAGATAGAGATGAAGTCTGATAGAGAATGTAAATCTTGTAAAAAAGGTGGTTTATGAACTCTAAATTTATAATATCATTTAGAGGATAGTACATTAAACATAACTCTAAAGGATATATATATTTTATAGTTAATGATTAAAATATAGGTGAAACATAAAAATAGTTTTTAGAAAACATTCTTTAACATTGATGTAAAAAAGTTGATGTTACATGTCACTTTAAAACAATCATTTTGAGTTGTTTACATTAATAAATTTTAAATAATTATTTGTAAATAAGTAACAATAATAGAGCCTTAAAAATGTAATAATGGTAACCCAAATGAAATATGTACTGGATAATAAAGAATATGATCATGAATAGAAAAACATTTTTTTATTTTAAAATTCCTTTATCGAAATATGCATCATTTAAAATATAAATGAAGATTTATTCTGAAAAAAAGATATAGATAAATATCAAGATCATATGATATAATAAAATTTTTGATTTAAAAATAAAAAGAAAATTATTTTCTAAACAAAATAATATGGAAATGGAGGTAAAAATCATTATAGGGGGTGAGAATTATTCTTTACAGTGTTACACTTTTATTAAAAAGGAATTAATCAATAAAGAATATTTGAATTAAAAATGTAATTTTACAAAAATAGATAATAATTAATATCATATGAAAAAGTAAGATTAATAATATAGGTAACTTATAAAAATTATGTTCAACAAGAAACCTTATAACTCAAAGAAATGGAGTTGAGTAAGAAAATCCCTTACAACAAAGGTAGTGTATGAATTAAAAGAATATTAAAGAGATATTATGAAATAGAAGTTTAAATAATATTATTAAAATTCTTTTATAATGAAATAATTTAATGGGGTGGTAATTACACCATTTCCAATAGCAATAGGTGAAAAATATAAAATCATACTTCAATAACGGGGAATTGATATGAAAACCCTAACCTATATTCTCGATTTCCACAAAGTCAACTTATCCACCTATTTAATAAACATTACCATATTAATAAACTATTTAATAAACTTATTTAACTCTATTATATTTTATACACTTCAATTATAGTCATTAATTATACATTAATTAATTATTTATTATTTATTTTCATCATCGGATGTAAGTAACTTTAATTTTTTCAAACTTTCATTATAATGTTTATGTTGATCATGTACAATGATACAATATTAATTCTTATTATACAATTTAAGGTATTAGAATTTATTTTTCATAATGATTAATAATTTTCTAATTTCATTATATGATATTTTTAGTTACAATTTTTGAAGATGATAATGGTGATGAGCTTGTTTCAGTAATTTTTAACAAACAAAAGGTAGTATATTAATAATAAGTTAAATAATAACATAACTCCAAATTTATAAAAATATAATATTAATGATTTCATAAATATCATTTTTATTAAATAAATACAATCTTATAATCATCCATCTATGTTGGTGATAGAAAACGATATATGTCTTTCATTGAGGATGTAGTATTCACATAATTTTAATGAAATATTCATTTACCAATGGATCGGAGGGAGACATATAATGGTTTTTACATCAAAATAATTTTTTAATATACTAATTATATTTATTTAATTATATTATTATTTTTAGAATAGGTTTATAGGATAAAAAATCGAGAACAAAGGGTTAGGTAGTTGATAGTACTCTTGTTGAGGACTTGATTCTTCTCTTGAAGGATCTCTTGGAAATGGAAAAAATATGAAACTGTATTATAATCAGTGGTTAAAAAACATAGAATTGGAATCTAATACACACAAAATGGTAAATTCTTTAATAGAAATTTGAAGGATATGTGTGGTGTGAAGAGGGTTTTAGTTAGGTTCTTTTATAGGTGGAAAAGAGTGATATTTCCTTTGAAACTAATGTTGGGTGGGGGATAAAGATGGAATCACATGGGAGTTATGTGACATAGGAGAGTAAATATCAGTGATACATGTGGGTCTGAATTTAACATCTATAAAAGGTATTAAATAAGTTTAATGTGTCATGTAAACTAAAAAAAATAAAGCAATGTTTTATTACCTCTTTTTACCCATTAACCTTAACAAAATATTTACTATGTTAATTATATTTTTAAAAAAAAATATAAGAATACCCCTATTAAAAAATTTAAATGTGATGAATCTGAATTTTAAATTCATTTAATATAATTAAATTTCTAAATATGTAAAAATTAACATTAAAATTAAATCAAAAAAATGAAAAAAAAATTATAATTTTTTTAATAATTTAAATGTTTTTATTATTATTTTCAAGTAATTACAAAGTGATAATTAAAAATAAAAGAATTTGATTTATTTAGATAAAATATACACACCATTTATAAAACAATTCTTTTAAAATAATTATTTTTTCATAGTAACTAATTTTTACTTTTGTATCAAATTTTTATGATAGAGATGAAAATAAATTTATTACAAAATATGGATATACTGGTCAATAATATGAGAATAATTTAATTAAAATCAATTTCTATATTCTATAAAAATTAATTTAATATAACCTTGAATATTACATAAAAATAATTTTATGGAAAATATATTTTAACCATAAAAAAAAGTATTCTTATTACATGCCTAAAAGTAACTATTGGATCAATGTTAATTTATATATCATTAATAAATTTAATTGAATTAATTATTTTGTAAATATTAATACAAAAACTATATAATATTTAATAACATTTAATTGGAAAATATATTTTTTTTATTAAATAATAATCATTATATACCATACAAAATTAGTTGTTTTTATTATAAAAATTTAATATATAAATCCATTGATATTAAAATAATTCATTGAATTTTATAAATAAATAATATCATACATTAGTAATAATTATATGTGAAACATAAAAATATTTTTATTAATAAATATTTTAATTAAATATTATGTTTTTATTTCTTTGTTTATTGTTTTTGAATTATATTATATTAAATTTTTACTGACAATACACAACTTCCATATTATTATTGTATACATCCATAGTCAATTATCATATTTTACTTTATAAAAACTATATTTCCCTCATTCCCTCTTATATATTTTTTTATCCTTTCCAATAGAATCACACTTCTCATTACCTTTTGTTTTAGATTTCACATCATCCTTTTTTACTTTTATGGTGTTCTTTATCAATTTTTGTTCTATTCTTCTACTGGTTATTCTCAAGGAAGAAGAAGATCCAAGGGATATCCAAGTTTTAAATATATTATTATTTTCTATTTATTTTCTCAATTTAATGTATTCAATTTTAATGGATGTAATCATCTATGGTATGCAATATCTCCTATTATTTAATTCATGGTTTCATGTGAGTTTGTTGTAATGTTTCATTATGGATAAATAAAGTATTTTTAGTTTGATACATATCATGTATAATTCAATTCCTACATACGATTAAATCTTTAAATATAATAAAAATATTAAATTTTTGAATGACATAAATAAATTTTAAGTAAATAAAATGATTCCTAAAAACTAGAGTGCCACACCCCTCATAAATAAATTGTATACTCATAATTTTTATTGCTACTTACTAATGAAAAATATTTAAGGGAGTGACTGAAGATATTATTTTCAATTCACATTCATAGTTAAGGATACAAAACTCATATTTTCCTTCATAATTAGTATATATTAAGATTCTAAAATTTAGTTATAAATATGCCTCCATAACTATATATATGTCGAATTATTTTCTAGATACATAGCTTTCACAACATTATATTAATGATCTTACTTCCAAACAAATTATAAAACCAATGTGGTTATGATAATATCCTATAAAATTAATGAAAAATAATCACATGGTTACATATATAATGTCACATGTATCTAAACATATAAATTTATAGGATTAAATATAGGTTATCCATGGTCATATTCCCATAATTATCTCTAACATCACTAGATTTTATGTTACATCTTCAAAAACCATGTGAATCACTCACAATTATTTTGAAAGATCTTGTGAATCATTTAAACAATATCCCCTTTAATTTTCAAACTAGGTGTGCAGTTCGACCTAGTTTTTTTTTCTTCGAGTAGAGATAAAGTTAATATCCAACCAAACATTTTCATTAATTAATATCCCTGGGTGAATCATTTTCAAAGTATACATCCACCTGTTTGTATCTAAATAAGGATTTCATTACTTGGAAGTCAAACACTCTATAATTTACAAAAAAATTGGATTTCCTAATATTTAGAGTTATATATAAGATTTTCACTAACATATTTTGGTCATAATATCTAAAAATAAATAACTTATGGTCTTTATTACTATATCCTAATCCCAAATTTTATGGAAACTTACACCCTTAGAATTCATCTTAACTCTTATCCCTAAACAACATAAAATAACATACTAATAAATATATACCTTAATCATTTATGCTCTCATAAAATAATTATATTTTTAAAAAATAAAATAAATTTCCTTAAACTTAGATCGAATACCAACTATAAAAACCACCTAAACCTCGATCGTGTACTCTTTTTAACCAATAATGTTATCAAAACACTACTTTAATACCAATTTTGATTCCCTAGACCCACACTCCCATGTCCAGTACTATAAAATACTCTCTACATTCCATATTGAAAACCAAAAAAATAAACCCAAGCCTAACCATCTATCAATATCATATCAATATTGATTCACCTACACATCGAGTACCTTTTAGGTTAAAAAATTATATAATTAGAAAATACATTTAACTAAAAAACTAATAACTTTCCCTTGTAATGAGAATTTTTCTCCCTTCACCAAGGATATATTATTTTATAATAAGTCTCCAATATCACCTAATAATTTATTCACACCTCATACTCATCTAGGCGTAGCATACATAATAATTTTCTTTACAACCTGGGTAAAATAAAAACATAAGAATTGTTATCTCAATTTCTCAGTAATAGGTAGTTTATAATAGAATCTATCATGGAATAAACAGGGCTGTAATAATATGGAAATAACAATTAATAATCAATTAATTTAATGTATATGATAACATGATAATGTAATATATACCTAGATTACATAACAATAAATAAATACATAGATAAAAATAATATTTTTCATAGTGATGGATTACATAATGTTGGACGTATTAATATTACTATTAAGGCCTCGTACTAAGATATCTTTCAGAACATTAAGGTTTCATTCCAATACATTATTAATAAATGGATTAGTACACACAAAATAACCAATATATTTTGTTTCATATAATCTTCCAAAAAATCTATGGGATATATAATTAGAGGACCCATACATCTCTAATTAATTCCAATGCATTTATCATATGAAAGGAATAAATAAACAATACATAATCAACATTCCTTAGTAATCAATAATTATCCGTATTGAAATTACTAGTATAGGGACAATCAATAATTCCACACTAAATAATTGAATAACATTATTAAAAAACCATAAATTTCTAAATTATTCATACCATATAGATTAATGGATATATGGTTATGTAAATAATTTAAATGATATATCCTATTTAAATGAAATTAAATAATGTGAACTTAGATGTGAAAAATAATGTTAAGAGTGAGAAGAATAGTGGTAGTGAACATAGCTCTTATAAAAAAGGTGTTATATAAAATATGATTTCATATGATAATTTAGTGGGTAATTCATGAAATATAACTCCAAAAAAGATAGACCTATTGGAGTTAAAGATTAAAATGTATGAATAAGTTAAAAATATTTTCTGGAAAAAAAATTTAGCACTGTTATAAAAATGTGAATTTACGAGTCAATTTCAAATTATCATTATAAGAATTTTTTAAAAAGACTTATTCAACCATTATTTATAAAAAAATACCAATAAATGATCTTTTAAAAAGGTATAAATGTTATCTCAAGTAAATTTGTATTGTAAGATAATGCACAATATCATGAAAGGAAAAAATTTCTAATATTTAAATATACCAATATTTTCATCCAAATCAATTAAAAGATTAATAAATATTCCTTTTTTAAAGTGATAAAGAGAAATATGAATATCATAATATATTATAAATATTTTCATTTATAAATAATAAACAAAAACATTTTTTCATAGAAAAATATGGATGTGGAGAAAAAAACTTTTAAAAAAGATGAGAATTATTCTTAACGACGTTTTAATTTTCTAAAAAATCCATTAATCAAGGAAGAAGTTTTGAATTAATAATGTTCTTTTCAATAGATATAGAATATATAATATCATAAAAAATATGAAATTTAAGAATATGTTGAACTTATAAAAAAGGATTTTGGGAAGGAACCCTACAACTCAAAGAAATGAATTTGAATTAGAAAAATACCATATAACATTTTTAGTATATGTATTAAAATAACATAAAATAGAGATTATGAAATGGTAATTTAAATCACATGATTATATTTGATTTTTGAAAAACTTATTAAATGTTTTAGTAAGTAAATATTTTTATATAATATTAGTTTCAAAATATGAAATTGTGCATAAATGAAGAATAATTTAGACGAATACCCTTAACATTATTCATGAATCCTTGAAATTTATTTAAACTCTTGTATAATAGGAATAAATTTAATCACTTATAGCCTATTGTTATTCAAATATATTACCATTTATACTTCTTAATTATAATCATTAGTAATATATTTATTTGTTTGTTATTTTTTATTTTGGACATCAGATATTAGTAACTCTGATTGTTTCACACAAGCTTTATAACGTCAGTGTTGATCCCCATACATTGATACCAAGTTAATAATTTAAATATTATTTAAGTAATGAGAATTTATGTTCCATAATGATTTGTAATTTTTTAATTTCATTCCATGATGTTATTAGTTATGATTTGTGAAGATGAAATTGGTGACGATCATGTTTTGGTAATTTTTAACGAACAAAAGGTACAAGATTAATAATGTGTTAGATATTAATATAATGCCTAATTTTTATTTATAGAAACATAATAATTTTACATTTAAAATTTTTAATCATTAAGTATATTCTTATAAACATCCATGTAAAGTGGTAATGAAAAATAAATACTTCTTTCATTGAGGTGTTAGTCTGATCATAATATGAGTGAGGTTTTCATTTCTCAATGGATGGGAGGGAAAATACAATGGTTTTTTCATCAACATAATATTATTTAAGTATAATAATTAAAATAATTTCATTATATTAAAAATTATATTATTGTTTTGTAGAATAAAAAAAAGATAATAAAGGTTTAGTGTGTGGATAGTACTCACGTTAAGTAGTTGATATTTCTTGAATAATCTCTTGGAAATGGTGGAATATGTACAGTTATTTTAACTAGTAGATTGTGAATGTGGAATATAGCTCATGGAATGGTAAAATTTTCAAATTTTAATGAAATTTTTAAGGATTAGTGTGGCATGTATAGGTTTTTAGCGATGTCCTTTCATATGTGGAAATGGGTGACATTTCTTTAGAAACTAATGTTAGGTGAAGGGTAAAGATTGAATCACATGATAGTTAGGTCCGTTAAGCGAGGAAATATATTTGATACAAGTGGTATTTTATTTAACACCTAATAAGGACATATATATGTTCTATGTTTTCAATAAACTTAATAAAAATTTTGCAATGTTTGATTACCTCTTTTTACCCTTTAACATTGATTAAATATTTACTATGCTAATTATATTTGTTACAAATAAAATAATAAGATCTCTCTTGACATGTTTTTATATTATGAATAATAATTATGATTCAATTTAATATTATTCAATTTATAAATATGATAAAATTACCATTTAAATTAAAACATTATATATTAGAAATCTATTTTTGTGAAAAATTTATTTTTAACACATTAAGTGTTTTTATTATTGTTTCATGAAAATATAAAATTAAATTAGTTTTAATAATTTTTTATATTTCTAAAAATCATATTAAAGTCATAATTTAAAAGAGATCAATTTAATTTATTTATATAAAATCACACAATGTTTTTAAAATCTATTCTTTGAAAATAACTTATTTTCCATGGTAATTAATATTTACATTTATAAGTTATTATTATGCTAAAAATGAAAATCGAATTATTGAAAAAATTGGATATTATGATTAAAAATATAAAAAATATTTTTTTACGATTATTTTCTAGAGTTTAAAAATATTAATTTAATGTAAACATCCATATCACATAATGATAATTTTTAGAAAATGTATCTTTAAATTTTATAATAAATGTATTATTATTACATGACTTTTAATAACTATTAAATAGATATTTATTTACATATTATCAATACATTTCATTAAAATTATTCTTTATTAAATATTAATTAAAAAATTAAAAATAATTATAATTTATTTATATATTTTCTAAAATTTTAAATTTTATCAATCCATTGATATTAAAATATTTATTGGAATATTTTAAATACTTCGTACCATAATTTAATAATAATGTGTAACACAAAAAAATATTTTAACAAATGAATCCTTTGATTGAATATGATATTTTTATTTAATTGTTTATTATTTCTGAATTATATTATTTTATATTTGTTACTTACAATATCAAACTTTAGTATGCCGATTGGATACATGTAAATCCTGTTACTATATTTATAATGAACATATTTCCAATAACCATATTCTCAACAACCATATTTCCAATTACTATATTTCTCTTTATAACTGTTATATTACCCCCATTACCTCTTATAAACTCTTTCCAACGATACCTATTGAATCACATTTGTCAATCCCATTTATTTTCGTTTTCACAACATGATTTGTCTCTTCATGATGCTCTTTCCCATTTTAGGTTTAATTTTACTAATGGTAATTATCATGGATGAATATGATAAATGGAATCACCTAGTTTTAAAGATTTTATTCTTTCTTATTTATACCCACAATTTTATTTATACACTTTTAATGCATGTAATAATCCATCGTATCTAATATTCCATAATATGTAATACATGGTTTCATGTACCCTTATTGTAATGTGGAACTATAATTGAATAAATTATTGTTAGTTTAATTATTATATTTTATTTTTTTACATCCAACATAAGTTAAAATAATCAATAAAATAGAAAAATTATATTATTAAATGATATACATAATGTTTAAAGAAACAAAATGATTCCTAAAACCTGGGGTGTTACATGTGTCACCCTGGGAACAAATTCCTATGGATTTAAAGTCCCTTGGGATACCCATACCACCACAGGCAAGGATTTTCACAGACCTAGGGTCAACTGGGATAGTCATACAGTTGGGTGGTTGTGACCTTAGGTTCTCTTAGGACACCCATACCACCACGAGCACTGATTCCCATGGATCTAGGGTCTTATAGGACACCCATAATGCCATGATCATGAATTCCTTTGGTAACAGGGTCTCTTAGAATACCCAAAACATAATCGTAATTTATTCCCATAGCCTCAGGGTTTTCTAAGACACCCATAATACCATATAAATATATTCCCATTATGGTAGGGGGTCAATAACCACATGTGCAAATGGCCACGACTATACAATATAAAAAATATTTTTGTTAATATAATAATTATAATGTTGTATATTTAATAATTGATAAACATTTATATATATAAATAATTTAATTATATATATCAAACCACCATCATAGTTGTAGAGGCCTGAAGCTTGTCGTACATGGACATTACATCACTTTTGCAGAATACTTGGTACATAACAAAAATAGACACACAAGGACCGTAATATTTTAGTGTCTTTGGAAACTTGGAACATAATCTTCTAATCGTGGTGAAAGATCTTCAACGTCTCCCATAAAGATCTTCCATTTTTTTCATACCTAAAACCTTTCTTTATATCCTGGGGAAAAGAAAACATAAAAGGGGTGAGCTCAAATGCCCAGTATGGGTAAACATAGAGAACATAAAACAATCCATGAACATTTGAATGCAAAAACATGAACATAAAATCTAAACATTAAAATCTTGAGCAAAGACATGAATCGTGGAAGTACGTAAGGCATATATCATAAGGGAACATCAATCACGATAAAATAGGATGAGAATAAAACATGCAATTGTGGGAACCATTTAGCACATGTCATGATTTCTATATTAGCCAAGGCATTGCTGCCAAAACCATCTTAGTGGACAAAGTCCCTTTCTGAATCGAGTTCACTTCTCGTTTGAGTCCTGTAAAACTGAACTGGATTAACTTACCATTCCAGCCATGTCTATCTAATGAGATATAAATATTTACCAAATTCATTGGAGGGAGATATAGGTCCCACCCATCTCATAATGAAATCGTTCTTACTTTTGTTACAAAATAAGCATACATCATTCATAATAACCCAACGAATAAAATTGGTTTCATAAACATCATCCCATCATCACATAATCCATATAAAATAAGTGAATATCATTTAATAATAAAAAAAGTGAAACCATGTAAATCATAGAGACATTATACTTGAAACATACACATGTTAAATAATGTCATCTTAGATGAAAATGGTTTTGATAAAACACTTGAAATGAATTCTTGAGGAAAATATCCTTTTTTCTTCAAAGTCGTTTTCTTTTCACAAAATGTCATGCAATTTTAAAAGAAAGGGATTTTGTTGAAAATAGTCATGAAATCTTTTGGAGGAAGCTTCATGAAAATAAGGATTAATAAAACCGTAAAAATCCTTTCTTTTCGTATACGTTAAAAAACATTCTTCTCATACTTTTGTCAGAAAAGTCAAAAAGTACCTTGTAGGGTAAATAAAAGAAAGATTCCTTCCATACCATGGGGTAAAAGTAAAAATGGGTAAAAAGGACTTTAAACATACATGAATACACTTTTATAAAACATGGACATGGATGATAGAAATAACCCCAGTAAATACTTACGAATAAGAAATCTCAGATAAAAATGAGATTTGCAAAATTATCCCTTACCTTAGGTCTGATACGCTTCGTACGTTTCCGAACCTCCTCTGCTTTGAAGCGCCTCTTCTGAACCTCCTCTTAGGGCACTAAAGATGGTATTTGAAGAAGACCAGGAACTCTATGATGTTTCTAGGGAAGTGGAGAAGAGAAATTGACAGGGGTTGGCCGAGCATCAAGGCTCAAAATGGTGTTAAGAGAATAGGGAAGGGGTTCTCTTTTATAAGGGAGGAGAGGGGAACCTTTGGAATAACTAAAAATATTATTTTATTTTAAAGTCATATTCCGTTTTTAAAAGCTCCAAATTGATTTATTTCTAAGATAAGGTGGGTATGGGTCGAAATCCTCTCGTCCAATATAATTTAAACAAGTTTAGGTTTCTAATTTAACCTTATCATTTAGATTTAACTCTTAGTTAAATAATTTTACTTTTACTTTGTCTTCTTATTTTCTTACACTATAAGGTTAATAAACTTACTTAAACAAGCCAAACGAACCCCAAGTGGTTCATTATTAATATATATATCCTTATCTAAGTCATTTGGATGAACCTTATATTTTTAGGAATAAAATTACAATTAATAATATAATATTTTTTAAAAAAACTATTTTATGACAATTTTGACACTATTTGGTACTTGATTTTTGTGAAAATCATAAAAGAATGATTATTTCGAAAAAAAATACTTAAATCAATAATAACATGTCATATTAACCTATAAAATTATTGTAATTCATAAAAAGTCTCAAATTACATTTATTTGGGTATTTTTAACATCAATTATGTCAATATTTCATTAATAAGATAATTACTACATCATCATTGTGTCATAAATAAATTAAATTATATAATGTATAAAAATTATAAATAAAATACCATTATGTAGGAAATATTTTTATCTTTCTAATTAATATTTATAGTAAAATTTATCTTATGTATAACCCTATATTAAAAAGTACTTAGTTATTAAACTTTGATTTTAACTATTTTAACCCTTCTTTAAATAAATTAATAATAAATGTCCTAATCTAATCCAAGTGGGCCTAAATGGTCTTATTTTATTCCTAAGGTTGTTTTTGGTCGAATTACACTTATAAAATAGAATTAGGAAATGTTTTAGGGTAATAATAATATCAATTGTACCCTTAATTACCCTATTTACTTTTAACCGTGGTAAAAAAAAAGTAAAAAGTTACTATTCCCCCAAAATTATTTTCATCTTATTGAACCGCATTTTAGTCCTTTATATTAACCGTGTCTCTCGGATTTTCAAAATTCCACTCACAGAAGCGGTAAAATTATGTTTTATGTGAATTTGAAAATTCTCCTAGGAGGTGGGTAAAAGACTGTGAAAAGTTCAATAAAATTTTTATATATCTAAAATTATTATAAAATGACTCCAATGACATAAATTGAACTTATATAGGTATTATGTATCAATTTTTACCTAAAATAAATATAAATAATATAAATAATTATTTAAATAAAAAGTCGGTTTTTGAATAGTAACCCCGTGTTTTCACTATTCATCAAAAATTGAAAGTTTTCAGAAAAATACCAAATATTCACCCAAGGCTAATTTCGATATTCTAAATCCAAAAATGAAGTCCATTTTGAATGATAAAATTTATAAAATTTCAAAAAGAGGGTATTACTATTCATAACAGCTAGTTTATATAACATATCGTTGTTTAGCGAAACTCGGTATTGCGTACAACACACGACATTAATGAAATTAAAAAATAATATTTTTCATAAAATCTCAGGGTGTTACGACAGTCCATTGGTAAAGGATTTAAAATATAAGGTCTGGTTCCTAATATCAACATGTCTTCTTATTTTTAATTTTCAGTATCTCTATAGGCAATACAAATGTAGTGGTTAGCTGAATGATAACACCATGTGTGAAATACCTGTAGATAGTGTCATAACATCACTAGATCAGGACTCTTTCCATGGGCCATGACCATGGTAGTATCTTGGGGGATATTTCTAGGAGTGCATTTCTTATTGAGATAGTCATAGTGGTGCTATCTCAAGACTATTTCCATGGATCATGAGCACAAGATATGCCTATGTAAATAACATAGACTTATACAATCATAGCTGAATCACCCATGGGGATAATTCCAATGGAAATATCCATTTTTCTCATTTTTTCTAAATTTATTCTCCAATTGTTTTATTTTTTTATAAAACCCATTAATAATTTCAATCCTTACATATCATGCATGATAGACTACTGGATTAGCCATGTTTTTGTTGTAATTTAAAGGGTTTTGTTAAACTTATTACATTTATTTGTAATTCCAACCACATATCTATGTAACCATTTGATAAAACATCTAACCAAATGATTTAGTTCTTAACATCTTTAGACAAAGTTAGTTTAAAAAATTGCGATATTTAGTAATCATATTCATAATGTTTACCTCTGTGTACATATTCAAATTCCTTAACTTCACAAAATCAAATATTATAATGTTAATAACTTCTATTTTCTACTTAGAACCATTTTATAATTTCATAATAATCATCATTATAACCCTTTCCATCAAACATTTTCCATGAAATGTCTTAGTAACTAATGTAAATATTTATATTGTTTACTTACCAATCAATCCTGGACTCCTTAGGTATATAAACTAATATTCCCATTTTAATAGTAACTAAGAATAACTCTTTATTTATATACCATAGAATCTTTTACGATATTTAGTAAAATTGACCTTTTAATTTTTATTTAATATTCATTTATTTGTAATATTTGAACATATCTATGTCTAAAACCATACTCCCATACCGTATTAGACATTATATTCTATTAAAAATATCATTCTAACATACAAAAACACCATCATGTTAGTAATTGTTATTTATATTATTTTTAGTAGGAATATGTAATAATAATTTTTTAGCCATATCATATATAAAATTATATATATTTGAATCACTTTTGAAAGGATATTTTTTTAAAAAAATATTCCATTAATGGGGGTGGAGACTTATTTCCATGTGTTTTAACAAACTCTATGAAAACGTTTATCCAAGGTAAACATTTTTATCTTTATCTTCTTATCACAAAATATTATGTAATCTAATGTATCATAAACCATGTATATTGATATCATATGTTTCCTAAAAAATCCTTATAATTAAAAAACCTATCTTATCATATAAGGGTAATGAGAAAAAATGAGATTCCTTTACTTGGATCAATTGTATCTTGACATATTCTTTTAATTTTGATTCAATAACCATTTTCATCATTATTTGAATAAAAACTATAAGTTTCATCTATTATTACCTTGATTTTTAACTCCACTATATTTACAACAATTATAAGACATATAGTTGGTATCATATACCCTTAAAAATCAATGAGTTGATTTCTATAAAACTAGTACTTAACATGGAAGTTCCATTAAGGTTAAAAACTCTTTAAGCTATTCTATATAATCCCATGATATGGAATCATTACTCATGCATCCTATAAATTACATTGGGTTTCACTAACCTTGACTAGTATCTAAAAAAGACATTGTTTGAATCTATAACTAACTCTTCATCTCTTTGTTTGAAATTGTACTCACATATATAATCTATACAATAATAAAACCTAGAAAACACATTAGTTTCTCATATATCCTCAACACATTGAATATATAGGTTAAAATTTTCGTAAACTCGTTCACATTGTCAGATATTTTTCAATAAAAATAAAATGGATTCCTTAAACAGAATAAGCCTTAAAGAAAACCTACAGTCTCCTTAACACATTTAAACACTCAACAATTGAAATTATATCGATAGAGACTAAATTTACTTAGATAATTATGCATAAAATTCCATTTTCACCTTAATTTAATCATTTTTTGGTTCTTATAAGCATCTAGATTCACCTATTAAATAATTTTAACAGTTCTTTTATCCAAAAAAATATTATTCTGACACAAAAAAAATTCTCTTACATAAGAAAATTTCATAGGTTTTATAATAATTTACGATGTTTCATACATTAATCTATAACATTTTAATGTTTGGTCTCATTGATAATTTTATTATTATTATGTAATTTATCAATAATGAAGGAGTTTATCATGTGTGCATCATGTTTTACAAAAATATAATAAGGAATTTTATTAAATTGAATCCCACAAAAATGATTACCATTTCTAAAGAATCCATTATATCCATTTGTGCTACAAGATACATATTTCAATAATATTTGGCTTCCTTTAGAATTACTAAAGGATTTATTTAACCTGAATCCAACACAAATAATACTTAACAGATCCTATTAGTGTCACTCATTAATTTATTCTCATACAAAAGATAATCCAATGGATCACAGCATTAGCATGGCCTACCTAGATGATGATCAAGGTATTGACAAGTGTTTCTTTGTAAGGAATCTAAAAATTAGAATTTTAAGGGGGTTTAACCTCAAATTTTTATCTTATTTTATTCTATCTACATGTATCTATAATTTAAATGATTTAGTTTTGAATCCAATTCCTTCCAACAAATCAATATGTTCAACCCAGATTGATGTGTTACTCTATACACAACTCATAGTTTTTTTACTAACCCAAATTAAAAGAAAAATATATTAATGCATACAAAAATTCATCAAATGTATAATGTATATGAATCTCTTTCATGTTATAGTTTTGAATAATATAAAATTAATAGTCCTCACATGATTAATCTTAGAGACATATGTAGTTAACCATCACTTTTCTTGACAAGGAACAAGCCTTATAGAGAGTGTGTAGTTTGAACTAATGTCCCTTTCATAGGGATACATTACTCAAGAGATATATCAATTACAATAAAATTCTTACACCTAATTTTTATAAATAAAAATTATAAACATAATTCATTTTCATAGCTCAATAACATATAAATTCATGGTAGAGGAAAACTAAATCCAATATCAAACCAAACATATAGTTACCCAGGCTTAACATACATGGATATTACATCCTTTTAGATTAATATTTAGTACATTTCAAAAATACATGCCCAAGGACTATAATAGTTTAGTGTCTTTGGAAACATGGGAAAAATACTGGGGACAGATCTTCAACATCTCCCATAAAGATCTACACCAGTATAACTTCTACATAAAACCTTTCTTCATAACCTGGAGAAAGGAAACACAAGAAAGGGGTGAGCTCAGATGCTTTGTATGGGTAAACTAGGTAGACATGTAAGCATAAACATGAAAATAGTAGTATGATAACATGATCGTAACATTAAGATATCATACCTTGTATATAAAAGTCCATAAACATGAGATATGGGAAAAATCTTGGAAGTTCTTATGTCATGAATCATAAAGAAATAAGCATCAGGATCCAGGAAATCATAAATAGGGAATAATACATAGGATATTTGGAATACATATAAGTATAGAATCATTTATGTTAGGGATAACTACCAAGACCTTTATAATATGTTAGGATTGGTATATGACTTTTGTACCTACTTTGGGCTTGGGCTAGCAACCCATGTACCGACTTTCGTTTAGGCTTAGGATCTAACCCATGTACCTTCTGGTTTTCGAGCATGGGATACTACCCATGTACCCTCTTTCATTTAGGATTGGGATACAACCCATACACACTATTTATTTTTGGGATTGGGATACAACCCAAACACCCTTTTTCTTTTCATGTTTGGGCTATAACCGGTGTACGCTTTTAGCTTATATAAAACATATAATTACATAGTGAATTGAAGGTAGATATAGGTCCGACCCATATCATAGTAAAATACTTCACATATGTGCCACAAGATAATAAAACATTAATCATATCATGACCCATAAGTACATATAGATCTTATAAACATCAAATCATAACCCATAAAATGAAATGGTTCTCATTATCATTTCATCACATCATGACCTATGGAAAAGAGATAGGTTTCATATCCATTTCATCAAAGAATAACTCATAAAAGAGAAAATGATTTCATAAACATATAACCCATGAAAGAGAACCGGGTTTTATAAATATCATGACATTAAACATGAAACATTCCTAGAAAGGATATGAATGGAACCTTTAGATCATTTCCAAAAAGGTCTTGAGTAACATCAATGGATGTTATCTTAGATAGAAAATAGTTTTGAAATATTTTTCAAAAAAGTTTCTTCAAGAAAATATACTCTCTTATTTGAAAAATGATATTCAATACATAAAACCATTTAAAAACATTTTTCTCATAAAATAACTTGAAAACATATAAATAATACTTCAAACCATTTTGAAAATTTTTTTCATTCAAAATTACTTTTAAAAAATTACATAAAGATTAGCCTTTTAAAAATGAAAATGAATCTTCAACGGAATGATGGTGGGTAAATACATACATGAATTAAAATCATATATTATTGTATATATATATATTACCATATATAGTTTTATTATAACCTTATATTACCCTCTTGTTAATGATCTTATATTAAAGTTTCACTTCGGGTAATATTTGCTTTGTTCTTCACATGTGTCTTAATTTGTTATATCATTGATCCTTATACTTATATCATGATTATAGATCATTATATAAATATAAGTTATATCTGGTATATTCATATTATAATAATTTATAGCATATTGAGGTATGAAATGGAATACAATGTTCATGGATATGGTAATTTGTACGTACGCATGAACATTGTTTCTGTTTTTATTATCATATTGAAAGAAATTATGTAAATGAAATATGTATATATATGTCATTATGTATACAAATAATTACTAAATTAGCATTAATATATCATATATATCATATATGTCCATTAAACCCATCTTTAATACATTCTATGTGGTGTGTGAATGTATCACTTCGCTTTGAGGGGCGGTGGTCCACACTTCCTCAAACAATATTATTCTATTAACACCAAATAGAAGGTAAAAATATGTTTGTTTTAAAAGAAATAAATATGATTAATGACATAATAAATATAATATATTACATATATAAATATATTTTCCATCATAATGTCCACCATGATTGGTGGTAAAGGAGAAATGAACCATCATCACTTCATGAGGCAGTACTTCATCGAACAAAGAAACAGTATGTACAATAACCATTAGATGGAGGTGTGTGTATGTTAAGTTATAACCATTGATTAAAACATACTAGTATATGGAGGATATTATTTTTTTATAAAATAATGGAATAAATATAGTGTAGGGGGTGGAGAAGGAAAATAATGGAAAGGAGCTTGAGAGACAATGTTACCTCTTAATAGGGTAACTCCTCTTGGTTTGTGCCAAAAATATTCCTTGAGAAGATTTATTCCTAAATGGAGGATTAAATGAAGAAGGGAGGATTTTTGGGAGGCAATTTGGGTAGGTATTGGATGAACTTAATAGGATTGATAGGTGTGAGGAGTGGGTAGAGGTGGTGGCCTTTTATAGGGTAGGAAAAGGACTCACATGGAATTTTTAGCAACAAATTCAGTGTGCACATGTTATTACCTAAAGAAGTCTTAAGATACTAATAAAATCAATTATATAAGGTTTCTGGCCGAAATATTCACAAAAAAATGGGTTTTGGAAATGTTTTGAGGTCATTTTGACCCTTAATTTTATGGTTTAGTCCCTACTTAAGTTTAATTTGGCCTAAATTGCTATGATTTATTTTAATTACTTTTATAATAATTTTGGAAAAAAAATTAACATGGTCTCATTAGAATCTAAATATTAGACTTAATAAAATGTTTTATGTAATATTTTTGAAATTCCTATCATATAATTGTAAAAATTAAGATTACTGCTAGTCTTGTAGACGGGATGAAATAACGGGGTTTTAAAGAAGAAAAAAGTTCAAAAGATTGTTAAGAATTTATATTCAGTATCAAAGTGAAGTTTATTGTAATGAATTTAATTGTACTATTATAATTAATATTCATCTAATGTGACCTTAAAATATATTTATAATATCATTTATAATTAATAGTAAATTAGACAAAAGGCAGTTTTTAACTAAAAAGCGGTATTTTCACTATTCATCAAAAAAATGATGTTTCTCAGAAAAATTCTAGAAAAGTCACCCTAGGATAATTTCAATGATCTAAAATAAAAAAAATGAATATTATTTTATCTAATTAAATTTCTGAATGTGTCTAAAATTTATTTTATTATGAAAAGCGATTCATTCAAGAAAAAAGTATTTTTAACAAAAAGGGACTTTACCAAAAATATTATCATTCATTATAAATATGTTGTATTTAAATAAAACAATAGTATTTGAAATGTATTTATTAATAATTTTAAATTATATGTTATAATTATCTTATTTAAATATTAAAAAAATAAAAATAGATATTTCATATAAACTTAGTGTAGTGTGCATCGTACGCCAAGTCGATGTTGGTTATAGGGCAAGGCACGTTGGTATTGCATGTAGCATAATCCAAGTAGGTATTGCTTGTGAAAATAATATTTGACTAATTGTTTCAATATATATATATATATAGAACTATTTCTAGTGACATGTCAAATGAAAAATATTGAAAAGTGAAATTAATTCGGAAAATAATAATTCCCAAAATCTTAGGGTGTTAAATTCTACCCCCCATAAAATGAATTTCTACCTTGAAATTCATCTAGGTTGTAAATGGTTTAATACTAGAAGGTTACATTCGTATAAACCCACATCATAAAAATGTATAGTAAAACTTCCCTTAAAAAGTGAAATTTGGAACCATAATGGTTACCCAAAGTAACATATAACTGGGTTTCCACATAGGAGAACGTAGGTTGGGAGTAAATATTGTAAATGGAGGGAAAACATACATATTTACAATGAGTTATTGAGGTCATAAATCAAAAACAAGTGAATGATCAAAGGAAAGTTGAGGGCCTCAAATTCATAAATCTGGAAGATTCCAGAATCCATTGGTACAACAAAATTACAGGTATTAGGAAAAAAATTTGTATCACTTTAAGAACATTGAGTAATTCTTGATATATTTCTATAATCAAAATTTAATTCTTTAGTTGTGCTTTGAAAATTTTATGATACATCTATTACCTCATGTAAGGAATGAACCAATATTAAATTTGATTAATAAAGCACTAAATATGATTTTAGTGGATCTTAAGGGCCATAAAAGAATAAAAAATCTAACTATTTGACTCTTAAAAAAATCAAAATGTATTAAAAATAAAAATTGACACTACCAGTTCATCATAAATATTTATTCATAAAAAATAATTATAAATTAACTAGGACATCACATAGGCCATTGGTATGTGTGAAACCATTATCATCCTTCGGTCATGGGTTCAAGACCAACAACTTTTCTAGACTTCATTGGATATCACCCAAAATACATGAGGTCATTTTTGCAAAAAAATATAAAATATAGAAATCCTTGAAATAAGGTTAATCACTCATTATCCTTTTAAACAATTTTTTCAACACAAACTCAATGAAAAAATACTTCCTCCAAAGCTTAACTAAAACTTTTCATGAATGGTTAAACTTATAACCATTCTCAAAGGTAAAAATACGAAAATCTAGAAAGATAGTCATGAAATTAGCTTTACATTTATTCACCTACATCACAAAGTCTCTATTGGTTGTAATATTCCAAACATGTGAATACCCTTATTGTATATTCCCTTGAAACATGGTAACAATATGAATTACCATAAATCCTTTCATAAAACATGCATGATTCCTCATTCCAAAGAATATTGGATTTAATCCTTAAATCCAAAAATTTTTTAAACTTCATTAGTGGTAGAATAAACCACCTATTAACATGTTCTTACTTAGTTCTTAGGTAATTTGTATTGTCTGATTTACTTATTCATATCCCAGATATCTTTATCCATACAACATTATCTTAACTTAAAGAACATGTTAAGGTTTACCTTCCCTTTTTCAAAATTTTAACTTTTATGATATAACCTTTTTAGTTCATCATGACCATTCAACATATTCTTGCAAATCCTTAGCAATGACATAAACTGAAAAATCCATATATAATTTACCATTCTTAATTTTGGAATCCAAATACATAAATACTCTAATCCTTCAACGTTAATGTTGGTAATGGACAATGTCCTTACTTGTATTAGAAGTAAATACTTTGCTCGGGGTATTGTGGTGGGTAATTCCTATGTTCTCCATAGATAATACATTAAAATCGGTGATAACTCATCAATCTATGACCATTTTTCCTGCATAAATAACAACTTCCCCTCCATTTGAGGTATTCCTCAATGTTCCTCAGCCATTATTATTGATATTAAGGAAGCTCAATATTATTTATTCTCTGTTCCTTACAATTAAAGTACATATTTATCGTATTTGACCTATAATAAATATCCCCAAATCTAACATTTTTTAACATATATTGTGATATTTGATTCGGCCTAATCACAGTTTTTTTCTCCACTGATCATCCCATTTGATTTATCATAATAAAATCTTCCATCAAATTCATCATTAATTTAGTTCCATCTAGTTATTTCTATTGAATATAATCATAAAAATAGTGTGAGAAATACATATTATATAAGAAACCCACATAGTCATGAAAATAATTACTTATAGGATGTCTAAATCATGACACCATCCATAATCTATGACACCTGAGGTATATCCTAGGTTATTCACAGCTAACTTATATCTAAATACATCATGATGTTTCATGAATATTTGGTGAATTCCAAAAGAATATACCTCGAGAGTTTCAAACCTGGTGTGCATCAAGGCCCATTGTCGTGTACTAGATTACCCCGAGTCAAGCCCATAACATCTTGTCAGAGTTGTTACCTCCAATTACATATATTCTAATGCCACATCAACTTGTAGTATCCAAACATGGATGTATTGCTTGGAAATCACTCACTATATTCTTTACCAAAATTATAGGATATTTTCTTAAACATCAACTCATCCTTATACTTATCCTTCGAGACATCCTTAGACATATCCTTAGAAATAAACTAAGATATCTCACTCTGTTTTTCTCATCCTAGTTTACAAAGGATGACTAAAACTCCGATTTATACCAACTATAGAAACCAAAGCATAGCATACATGGATATTATATAATTTTAGATGAATATTTAGTACATTTAAAAAATACATTTCCAAGGACTGTAATATTTTAGTGTCTTTGGAAAAGTGGAAAAAATATTCTATCCTGGTTAAAGATCTTCAACATCTCCCATAAATATTTACACCATTAAAACTTCTACCTAAAACCATTCTTCATAACCTGGACAAAGGAATCATAACAATGGGGTGATCTCAGTTTCTTATTAAGGGTAAACAAGTGAGACATATAAGTATAAACCTGAACATAGTAGTATGATAACACGATCGTAACATTAATAGATCATACCCTACATATCAATGGTCATAAACATGAGCTATGGGATAAATCTTGGATGTTCATAAGACATGAATCATAAGGAAATAAACATCATGGGACATGAAATAAAAACTAAGGAATAATACATAGCATTTGTGTAAAACATATAAGAATATACACTTTTATGTTAGGGTTACCTACCAAGACATTTATAACATTTTAGGCTTGGGATATGACTCGTGTTCCTACTTTGGGCTTGGGAAATCAACCCGTATACCCAATTAATTCTAGGTATGGGCTAAAACCATTTTACCTTCTTGTTTTTGGACTTGGACTACTACCCATGTAACCTATTTCATTTATTCTTGGGCTACAACCCATACACACTCTTTCTTTTTTGGCTTGGTCTACAACCCAAACACCCTCTATCCTTTCAAGTCTAGGCTACAACTTGTGTACCCTTCGAGATCATATAAAACATATCATTACCCAATGCAATGGAGGGATATATATTTCCTACCCATCTCATAGTAAAGTCATTCACACATGTGACACAAGATAATAAAAAATTCATCATATCAGGACCCATAAAAAGATATAGGTATTATAAACATCAAATCACAAATGATAAAATGAAATGGGTATCATTAACATTTCATCACATCATAACCAATGAAAAATAGATAGGTTTCACAACCATTTCATCAAATAATAACTCGTGAAAGAGAAATGTATTTCATAAACATATAACCTGTGAAATAGAAACATGTTTCATAAAGACCATGACATTAAGAATGACCCATTGATAGAAAGGATATGAATGGAATAATTAGATAATTTACAAAAAGGGAATGATTAACGTCAATGGATGTCATTTTAGAGGGAAATTGTTTTTGAATGATCTTTCAAAAAAAATTCTAGAGGAAGATATCCTTTCTTCTTTGAAAAACCCTTGTTAATATATAAAACCATTTAAAAATTATTTTCTTAGAAAATAACATGAAAAAATATAAAGAAGAATTGAAACCATTTTGAAAATATTTTTCCTTTAAAATTAAATTTAAAATAATTTCTTAAATATTAAACTTTTATAAATGAAATTGAATCTTCAATGGAATGAAGGTGGGTAAAACCATACATGTCGTATGAAGTAAACAAAATAATATTTGTTTTTCACAGTAAAAAGGATAAAGGAATGATTTGTATGGAAAGAGACATGAATATTACTTTGAAGTGATTGGTAAAATAAAAAATGGGTAAAATTATCATTAAAATATTATTTTATAATGGTTTAATATTCTTGGAAACCCTTTTTATAAAATATATATTTTCGACCAAAGAGAGGGTAAAGTCTGACTTTCCTAAAAAACACTTTATTAACTATATTATGTAACAGAGTATAATACAGTATTAATACATGATTATATCATGAAATAATAGTGTATAATGAAACTTATGAATATTCTTGATATATGGATAATAATATTTCATCAAGGTAAGAAATTACATAAACAATCTTGGAAAATGATTAGATTGTCTCAATGAACTCTTATAACTCGGTAACTTAGGTTCAAATTCTCCATGTAAAAAAAATAAAATTAAATGAATCTTAATATTACATGAAAATAATTATATTCATGGTGTAACATGTTAAATGGAAGTATATACACCTCTAATAATAGTTTCGTTTCATAACAAAAAAGGAATCTTAAAGAAGGAAAATTGAGACAAAATTGTTTTACTGATTTGGTAACTTTTGAAAGATAAAACCCATAAAAGAAGGTACATAAAATAGGAATGTCAATACCCAAAATTTTAATTAAAATATACATATAATAAAATCATGTAATTATATACACCACACAAAATGAAAGAGTGGCAAACATAGCTTGTATCTCACATAAATTAAAAGCGAGATGAAATCCCCTTACCTTGTGTCTTGAATATCTATGTACTCTTACTAGATTAAAATATAATTTAATAAGTTTATTATAAATATTTTACATAAGAATATTCTTATATATATTAAAATATATTTTTTAATTATAAACTTATATTACCATCTTTTTAATGATCCTGTAATAAATTTTAACTTTGGGTAATATTCTCATTGTTCTTCACTTGTTTCATAATTTGTTATATCCTTGGTCCTTATACTTATATCATGATTCTAGAATGTATATGAAGATATAAATATCATTTATATCCACTATATTCATAGTATAATAATTTATATCATATAGAAGTTTGAAATGGAATACACCGTTCATGGAGATGGTAAGTCGTACATACACATGAACGATGTTTCCATTTTTATTGTCGTATTGAAAGAATGTATATAAATGACATATGTATATATATATATATGTATGTATATATATATCATTATTTAAGAAGAATTAATATATCATATATATCATATAAGTTCATTAAACTCATCCTTAATACATTCTATCTGGTGTGTGAATGAATCACAAAACTTTGAGGGGGTGGTAGTCCACACTTCCTAAAACGAGATTATAATATTAACACCAAATAGAAGGTAAAAATATGTCTGTTATATAATGAAAAAAAAATATTAAATAGATAAAAAATATAATATATTAAATATAAAAATATAATTTATATCAAAAGGGACACCATGATTAGTGGTAAAGGAGAAATGAACAATCATCGCTTTTGAGGTAGTAGTTCGTCATATACAGAAACAGTATGTTCAACATCCATTAGATGGAGGTTTGTGTAAGTGTAGGTCATAAACATTTCCTAAAAGAATCCTATTATATTTTGGATACTGTATTTTCACACAATAAGGGATTAAAGGGAGTTAAGGGGGAGGATAAGGAAAATAAAGGAAAAGATCTTGAGAGAAGACGTTACCTCTTAATCGGGTAACTCTTTTTGGTGTGTGCCAAATGGATTTCTTGAGAAGGTTTCTTCTCAAAGGTAGGATTCAAGGTAAAAGGGAGGATTTATGGGAGGAAATTTGGGCATGGTTTGGCCGAAACTAATATTCTTGAGAGGTGTGAGGAATGGGGAGAGGTGGTGGCCTTTTATAGGGAAGGAAAATGACTCACTTGTAATTTTTTGAAACAAATTATGTGTGCATAAGTTATTACCTATAAAAAGTATTCAAAACCTGAAAAATTAAATAATTTAAGTTTTATAACCTAATTATGTACATTCAATGGGTTTTGGATAGGTTTCTAAGTCATTTGACCCCTTAATTTTAAGTTTTTGTCCCTAATTAAGCATAATTTGGCCTTAATTAATGTGATTAATTTTAATCACTTTTACTAATCATTTTGGTCAAAAATTAATAGAGTGTCCTTCAAATATAAATATTAGACTGAATATAATGGTTTATATGATATTTTTTAAATTCTAATCACATAAGTGGAAAAATTATGATTAGTGATCATCCCATATATGGGAAGAAATAACGGGGTTTTAAATTAAGAAAAAGTTCAAAAGTTTGTTATGATTTTATATTCACTATCAAAGTGGAATTGATTATAATGAATTTAATTGTATTGTTATATGTAATATTTATCTAATTTTACATTAAGACGTATCTATAATATCTTTTATCATTAATGTTTAATTAGAAAAACAAGTATTTTTTAACTTAAAAGCAGTATTTTTCACTATTTATCCAAATATGAAGTTTCTCAGAAAAATCCAAAAAAATCACCATAGGATAATTTTGACACTTCGAATTCAAATATTATGATTATTTTATCCAATTAAATTTATAAATATGTCTAAAATTACTTTTATTTTTAAAATCGTTTCATTCAAGAAAATAATATTTTTAACATAAAAGGCTTTACCAAAAATATTATATTTCATTATCAATATATTTTATTTATATAAAACAATAGTGTTTCAAAATTATTTATCACTAATTTTAATGGGTGGGTTATAATTATCTTATTTAAATAATTAATACTACAAAAATAGATGTTTTGTAGAATCACAGTGTTGCATGCATCATACGCCAAGTCTATGTTGCGTGTAGCGTAAGCCAAGTTGGTATTGCATATAGCACAAGCCAAGATAGTATTGAGTGTGAATGAGATGTTTTAATTAGTGTTTTAATATATATATATATATAATTATATAATTATTTCCATTTTCATGTGAAATAAAAAATATTGAAAAGTTAAATTAATTCGAAAAAAATAATTCTCAAAATCTTGAGGTGTTACATAGAATGTAACTCATTAAATGTGTGTGTGATCAACTAAATGTTCTAAAACAACATTAAACTAAATTATACACATAAAAATTCAAAATATAACATTTATATTTATGAATAAAGTATAAAATAACATATAAATAAATGAAAAATTAACATATTTTAACATGAGATAATAATTTATGAAAAATTCATAAATAAATATAAAAATAAACAATTTAAAATTTAGCTTTTAATTATGTGAATTTCATATTTTATTTTATATATGCACTCTATATTTATTTATTAATATGAAATTATCATATTACTCATTATACTAAATTTTCTTAAAATATATGATATTTTATAAAATAAAAACATTTTATATTCCAATTTATATTATGAAAGAAATTTACATAAACAAAATATCACATATTAATTATTATTTAAACATTGATCAAATAAACCATCAATGAAAATTTCCATAGATAAAATAAGTTATAAACAAGGTCTTATAATTTAAAAAATTAAAATTAAATATGATGAACAATTCATAATATTAAATGTAAACTCCTTTTTATTTGCCCTTATTTTTGTAATTTATAAACATTTTATAAATTAGCCTTATAATTTCCAAATAAAAAATTTATTTCTATATTATAAGGTATATCATATTAAGGAAAATATTCCATAATAGGAATATTTATAGTCTCATGCATTATTCCTTGAATCGTGCTTCGAAATCCTTAAGAATACACTTTTCTATTAAATTAATTAAAAAATATATTCAATTTATGTAATCATTTTACACACACAAATATTTGAAAGGAATAAATGAATAGATATTTTTTTTATAAACATGAGATATAAATATGATAATTTCATTTTTATTTGGGCAAGAAAATATTGTGTTTACAATGCATTTCACTTATCATTTATAAATAATTTATAAATTATAATCATTTTTAGCCAAAATATTAATTTTCTTAATTTTTTGCTTTAATCATATTTAATTATTGATTAGACATTATCAATCGTAATCCACAACTATAATTATTTCCTTTTATATGTTATATTTTTCAATGTAAATAACTCATACATAATAAGTAACCCTTACATATATATTAAATCATTAAAAGGAATTAATCCTTATATATCAAGTAAATCATAAAAAGATAGCAACCCTTATGTATTTTGTAGCCTTTATGTTTCAAGTAACCCTTATAAATGTTATTTTTATGTATTATGAAAATGAAAATATGTTACATATGAGGCTCATAAACCCTTACACTTGGGAAAATATACTCTTACGTATCATAGGGCTCCAGCGGTGTAACCATTACACATCTAGCCATATTTCATGTTATACACTCTATTTTCATTACGATGTGATGCTCTATTTTAATGAAACATAAGTTTCTATATTATCTTATAATATCACATATATTATATTTTTTTATACAAATCAAAACCATGGGATTTCAACATATTTTAATGGACCATGTCATTAAAGAGTGTAAATTACCAAGGAAATATGATTTTTTTCATTTGGTGGATAAGCCATTTTGAGAGATGACATTAGGGAAAAAATGTGGACATTTTAACACCCCTATGGGTGTTTTTAGACATGGAATGAGGCTTATGTAGGCATAAAAGGTGATTGGGAGGTGATCTAGATTGTGGTAGGTCTACACAGAAGGGCATTGTCTCATCGGTGAGTCCCACCATCTCTTTAGTGTGGTTTTGGGTGGTTTTTATAATGAGTTTAACCCCCACCATTTTACTCTTGGGGTTCCTTAGTACATAGAATGAATTGAGTGAATGGGATTCCATTTTTAGTTTTAAATATTCTCCCCTTAATCTCATTCTTCAAGATTGATGTGCGGAATAGTATTCTAGAGTTATGAGGGAAATTAAAGGTGAGTTTCTCACATACCTTGTATATTTATCTCCCACATTACTTACATTAAATTTTTATTAGACCCAGGATTTCAGGAAGAGGTGATTTCCAAGAAGTTTGGAGAAATCTTCGTGTTTGAAGGGTCTTTGGTTTGTGGCTCATAGAGGATGTCCTAATAAATTGAAATTAAGCCACTAATCATTTTTTGTCATAATTTTAATTTTCATATGTGTTTTTAAATGGGTTTTGATGAATATTTGTATAAATTCCCTAAAATTAAGATTAAAACAATCATGGATTTTCTTGGTGTAGGATAAAGGGTGCATTAGGAGGGAAACACACCTGGTCACTCATGATTCCAACTTCATTAGACTACCTGATGACTTTGGATTCCATTATATAACATTGGGGTTTTGTTTTAAATTAATTACTTATTTTTTTGATGATTTTTATAGTTTATATGGGAGTTAGTGTAATGACATGAGATTTTTAATCCTTTAAAATACATGATTTTTATAACCTATGTCACACACTACAAAAAATGTGAACAAAATGCAACACATTAAAAATGAATTATTAATAAAACTATAATAAACACTAATATGATATATAATTAATATTTATTACCTTTAGAAGGTTAACTATTAATATGAGCTAATATGGAAAAAAAATTTCAATAAAATATGTTTTAATTAAATTATATATTTTCCTTTAAAAATATAAATTTTAAAAAAATTATAATTTAATATTAATGTATTGAAATTAATTTTTTAATTCCTCATAACAAAATTATATTAACATGTATTTTTAAGATTTTTCTAAAATAAATTGATCTTAGGTGAATAGTAAATAAATATTGATATTATTAATGTCCTAATTTTTTGGAAATTGTTTATTATATGAATATATAAAATAAATTTGAATCCTTTTCAAATAAAATCCTATATTATAAAGTATAATAAGGAATTTTCAAATACAACATTTAATTTATAAACTTATGGTAAATATTTTGAAACATTATGTAGCATTTTAATGAAAACTATTATTTACTATTTAGTATAATTACTTATAACATGATGAAATAATGTTTTTGATTTCTTTTATTATTAAATAAACATTATATTAATCATAATAATTATTTTAAATTCATATGTATCAATTGAATTGATAATTCTATCATAATCATAAATCTTTTTTCTTAAAATAAACTTTTCCTAATATGGGTTTTATGTGATACATTTGTTAAAGATAAGATTAATTTCCTTGTAGATGGAATTTTAATTTGATAAAGTTATTATTATATTTTACATAATAATTTTCATATTATATAATAAAAAAAATTCATTTTTTAGGTATAAAATTTTGATTGTTAAAATTAATTATAATTACAACAATAATGGTGAAATAGTTATTTTAAAATTATTGATTTACTATTATCAAGTAATTCATATCAAATAAATTAAAATTAAATTATTTATATAATTAATTGATTATGATTTATAAACACATAAATAAATATATGAACACTAAATTAATTAGTAATCAATACTAAATAAGATTAGGAATCCATGACTGTCAAAATGACTTTCTGTACAAAAACCCCATTACCTACATTAATTAAAAGTTAATTTTATAAAATTTTGAAATTTAGTTGAATTAAATATATGTTAAATTCAGTTCCAAAAATCCCAAATTTTGTTATATGGGTTATTTTATATGGTTAAAATCAAATAAATTAATATAGTAAAGAATAATTTACCAATGTGAAAAGTAAAAAAATGAATGTGTAAAAACATAATGCTAAAAAAATATATAACATATGTGGAATCAAATTTTTTAGGCTTTTTAGAACTAAAATACCATGCACTCAATAATTTTGAATATTTTAGATTCATCGACCTTGGATGAATTTGGAATGTTTTTTATCTTTTTTAAATGGTGAATGGTTTCAAAAAGGTTTGGAAAACCATGTATTATATATTAGAAACTATATAGGATGTTTCAACATTATCTAGTTAGGTCTACGGTTGGTTCGTGGTTTGGCCAAACCATGCTGGTGCCCAAGAGAAACTGTGCAAGAGGAGACAGTTGTAAAAGCACTATTGGGGCATGAATTAAGAAAAATTGTGAGACAACCATGTGATTTAATTTACTAGAGAAAATATCAACACATGGTTGGCATATGGTTTTCCAAACCTTGTGAAACAACTATACAACTACCAGGGTAATGATTTATAGCACGCATGCAGTTGGCACACAGTTTGACAAATCATATTTCCTAACCGTATGTTTAAAATTTAATTAAGACACTAGAAAAATAATCTTTATTCTATTATCTCATTATCTCACACTCCAATCCATTCTTAATCTCCCATGGAAATACCCTTTGATCCAGAGGAATGTTTTGAAGAATCTATGTGTTTTGGGTATCCAAAATCAGTGGAAAGTCCTATTTTCCTCACTTTCTATATAGATCCTATCATATTCACTCACTCATATCATTATATTTATTCTTTCATGAATAGATTGATATTATAAGTTATGGATCTTCATGATATCTTGTTGGATATATTTAAGGGAAGAAGAATCAAGGTAGAATCTAGTGTTTTTGTCTATTTTTATACAATTTCATTAACTGTCATGAGGTATGTGGGATTTCTATCATTTTATTAATAATAGAACATTAAATATTGGTGTTTAAATCCATTTACATTTTATTTTGTTGTAAAAATCCATTGTTTTAGTACCTAAATCATTGGTTTCAAATGATTCTCACAAGGTGTTTGATAAAAAAATTAATGGAATTTTTTTTCAATATAAATGATTTGTGTTGATTAATTTGATATAAGAACATGGAATACATGGTAGTGTTTGTTAATGAATATTTGGGATGGATTAACGGCATGAATTACCACTTTCAAATTGGTATGGAGTAATGGAATAACGTACCACTATAAAATTGATTCACCATATATTGCTTGGTGAAAGGATGACTCACCACTTGTGAGTATAGGGAGGCTAATGGTTTAATTAATTATCTGTTTTTGGGGGTGTGGAAATATAATACCCCATAATTACATGAATTTTTATAAAATTAAATGGGTTTTTTTTAGACCTGGAACTGAGATGGTGTGTAATTTTGAGGCATAGAGTGCCCTAAATGATCCATCAAAAAATGTTGTGCTTTAAATAGCGCACGTGATCAGTTTTTATGAAAAATTAGAATAACTCTTAAATTAGTGCCTAGATCAGAAATCTGAGGGCACCGTTGCATTCAGGGTGGTGGGTTTACCCTAGACGCGACTTAAGTTTAGTCGACGTAGGACTCTAGTGAGAAAATCCGAAAATGGAATAACCATAAATAAAATAATTATATAAAATTATTTTTTTTAAAATCATTATAACTCACAAATGGTGACTTGGATCAAAAATATGAAACCATAGTTGAGCTCGTGATGGTATTTTTTCCTTAGGTATAGCCTAACATTGGATGGCCATGGTCAATGGTGGAAAGTAGTTTTTTGGTCATAAATAAAATAAATTAATGAAGTTATTTTATTTCAAAATACTTATAACTCCTAAAAGGTAACTCATATTGAAAATTAAAGATTATCGTTGAGCTTATGAGTTCTTGTTTCCCTTAGGATGATTTTAACCTTGACCGGTGTGGGTCTAGGGTGAAAGATAGTTTTTTGACCTCATTTTTAATTCTTTTAAAAAAAACATACAGGAGCGTTTTTCTAACTTTTAAATTGGTGCTGGTATAAAAAATATGAGGGAACCATTGAACTCAGAATTTCCAGATTCTTCTTGAAAGGACCTAACTTCGACCAATGAGGGTCGATTGGAAAAGATAATTTTTGGACATTTCGAAAATGAAATAAAATAAATTAAAAAGATATTTTATTTCTTTTACTCATCGTTGAGAAGGTCAAGCAGCACTATGGTGTGGAGATGAGGCAGCAACAAACCCCATTAATGAGGCTCTTTAACTGAATCGTAACATATATTGTATTTCATAAATGAAATAGTGTAACGACGCGATGTCGAGGCGTAATAGAAACGCTGCGATGCGTTTCTATTTTAATTAGATAACGGTTTCGAGAAAATAGTTGGAGGATTGAGAATTTCTCTGATGAATATAAGTCAAAGGATTTTATCTCAAATGAATAACACTGACGGATTGGAAAGCATCAACGATGCCCTGGAGGAAGGATCTGGGGCTAGTGCTCCACAAACGCAAATGGCTTCGAACAGATCTACATAAACAATGAACCTTCTCCAGTTATGGTGTTTATTTTAAGTGAATATCTTCTTTTTCCCATCTTTCTTTTAAAAGATGGATGCAGGTTAACACACAAACAAGTTAACCCACAGATCGTATGTTCATGCAGGATGGTTAGTGATGTTCAATAAAGGGGATATCTTGTCTTATTGATTATTCCACTTTTTTCTTCATTACCCACTAACAAGAGTGCATCCGGATCAACATGAACAACGACCTGGATCATTTTTTGGGTATTCTTTGTGACCCATATCTCTCTCTCTCCCAATCCATTATCTGTGGTAAAACGGTGACAATGCATTGACTAAGGATGTTTCAGGCGAAAGGACCATGACCAAGCAGGTCGCAGTAACGACGGCATGAGGCCACGACACCCCTGCCATAGCGGCAGGAGGAATGCAGCATGTTGTGGTTGTATCAAGGGTCATCGGCACCCAAGCCGGTAGCTGGCGGCAGCTGTACCATGGAAAAGGAGGAACCTGTGACACCCAGGTCACAGGCAGTGGCGACGGGCCATGGCACGATGCCGCGATAGGCGGGGGGAGGAGGACCTGCGGTAGCATCATGGGTCGGTTATGGCCACATGGACCAGCTACGTGGAATGCAGGCCAGTTCCATTCATCTAACGGTTGAACCACCATAGCAACCAGCCATGGGGAGCGGGTCAATGTGGCTTATGTGACATTGTTCGGGAGAAGGGAAGCTCGGGCTGGAAGGAAATTGGCCTTCCATGCGGACTGGGGTGGGGAGCGCGAACAGGGCCATAAGGTGGCCTGGATAGATGATGTAGGCCTAATTCTATGGCTCAGGCCTGAAAATTAACAATAGGCCATAGAGAGGCCAAGGCTAGGAAGAAACCAGCCCACTAGTTGTGGGCCAGATGGGACTGGGTCGCCAGGCGACCTGGCAGGCTGGACACCCGGCCGAACCGAGCAGGGTCCGACAAGGCCCAATGGGCCTGGCCTATTGTCGAGGCTAGACTGGGCTATCCTAGACCCAAATTAGGATGGTTCGTGTTAGTAGATCTAGGCCAGGTTGGTCAGTTCGATCCGACCGGGTTGGACCGGGCCCGAACACAACCAGTCCATGTTTACTAAAACACTAATATTTCTCAACTCGGGCATCTAATTGATGAGCCGCTTACGGAATTGGAACCCTTGTGCTATGGCAGTTTTTTTTTGAAATATGTGAATAGAATTTCATGTATGTTTAAATAAGATGACTTCCTTGAGGAGTATATTCTCCCTAAATTAAGCATACTTTGTGCGAGATTCCTATGGTTGGCTGAGACTCGAAGAATAGAGACCTTGTGTGGATTAGATCCTAGACATCCTATATGGATCAGATCCTAGATACCCTGTGGGGATCATATCTTAGAAACCCTATGTGGATCATCTCCTAGAGACCCTATTTGGACCTTTATGTAGCAACCATGTGCAAATTAGTTTCTAGCGACCCTATGTGGATCAGCTCCTAGCGACCCTATATAGATCAGCTCATAGCGACCCTGTGTGGATCAGCTCCTAGCTACCCTGTGTGGATCTTCTCCTAGAGACCATCTGTAGATCATATCCAAGTCACATTGTGTGGATCAGCTTCTAGTAAATCTTTGTGACCCAACATACCCATGTTACTCATCTAGGATGAGTACCTCAACAGTCCAAGGTCTTCACTGTTGTGACTAATAGTTTGGATTTCCATACTTTATATTATATTTGTGTGAGTTGTATTTCTTCATTATCATGATTCGTGGATTTCTTTGTGGTCTTTCCTTGGTGTTTCGGGGTCCCTACTAAGTATTGTGTTACTCACCCCTACATGGGATTCGCCTACACCTGTCGTTTCCCATGCAGGTGATCGACAGTTTGATGAAAACCTTGGTGGTCTGGGACCAGGTGGTGCTCAGTGAGACAGGATAGATGGATACTTCGATGGAGACCTTGGTGGTCCCGGACCAGGTAGTGCTCAGTGATATGGGACAAACAGGTGTACATCTATGACTACAAGTAGTTACCCCGCACCTACCCCTTTAGGTGGGGTATCGAGTAGATAGATTATGGCAGTTGTACATTCCTCTATGGTTTTGGGCTGGTATTTTGGCCCCTTTTTACATTCAGTTTGTACTGTACTCTTTGTAGTTGTCTTAGTGACAGTTGTGGGTTACTTCGTGTTTACTTTCCACAGTTTTATCTATATGTGTGTGTACAGGTTTAAAGGAAAATGCCTTCAATTTTTTGGATATTCCTATTCGGGGCTAGTCGCCAGCCCATGGCCTGTGGAAGGCGGGCTTGGGGTAGTCACAACATGTGCCCCGAGGGATGGTTTGTTATAGGAAATGGAGAGATTATGAAAAGTGGTATCAAATCTAAAAAACATTTGTGTATTGTTTTTCATAAATGGTACTTTTTATTATGTTAATACAATCTTTTAAACTTTCTATTATATGTTCTAAAAAATGTGCTAACTTTTTCTTATCTTAGTGGAATGTGTTGGGATGTATTTTGGGATTACCTACTAATTTTATAATAAACCCCTTATTAGGAACTTTGGTGAATTTTCATATATTGTATATCATGATATAGGTAATGGAAAGGTGTTGCATTTATCTAGTGGTGAATCATGATGATTTCCTCCCCAGTGGTGTTCAGATCTTGGAGATCCCTCTTAATGTCATTAGAGAAATGCCACATTGGTATTTTAGAATTTTTATGTATTTTGGTTTCTTGTATCATACATAGTACATTTTCATAGATACTCTAATATTATTAGTTTTTTGTTTCTATTGGATTGTATTTTATTTACTCATGCATCATATGGTTGGTTTGGTTATTTGTATTTTGTATCCTTTTTGTTGGTTTTGTAGAGAAAATCATTCCATAAATTTGTTTCAAGACCTTGTCATTTATTTTTTCCCTTTAGTGTCATGCAAATGTCACCTAAGGTTAGTGGAACTCCACCACTTCTCAATCCAATGAGTTGGTATGGTGTTTTATAAATATTATTAATCATGGTCCGCCTATTTTTCTCTGGGGATGGTATAATGGAGATAGGATTATTATAACTTTGAATGTTTAGAATAAAAATATATAGATAACTTTTTATGTTGAACTTCAAGTTACTAGGGTAATTTTGGTATAAAAGTGTTTTAAGACACTTATATGTGTGGTTTCATATCATCATCATGGGTTTCACCGATGAGTGTTGTATATCAGGCATTATTAGTGGGACATTCCCACTAGGACCATATTGTTCATTTTGTGTTAGATTATTTATAGAAAATGGTTATAATGGTTTTATTCTGAAATTAATTTTTATGTTTTTTGTTTCATATAGTGATTTTTAATTTTTTAAGCCTTCAATTTCTAATGAGTAGTAACTAAATGGAATTTTTTTCTAGTTATATAAAATGCCACTAGGTTGGAATCTTAGAAATAACAAATTGGGGGCCTCAAAAAATGTGGTTTTACCTAAGACATAGGTGTCCCAAAAAATTTCAAAACCATCATTTAGAATTTCCATTTCGTTGATAGAGGAATTTCGAATGATGGACCCATATAAGAGGATCACTCTATAGAGTTTCAGGAACAAAATCCTCCCATTTGGGGGGGGGGTTATGATCCTGAAAAATAGTTTGTGTGGATGAATAGACTGAGTCAAATATTTTATTTACATGGTACACCAGTCGAGCTAAAGGTCATGTCACTGTTGTATATACTGGAGAAACATTCATGAAAATGGTGGGATTTTCCAATCCAAGATAGACTCGGCCAAGGTCTATTGAGGAAGGGATTTCAAGAAATTTTCAACAAAAAATTAAATCCTCACACATTCATGATAGACATCAAAATGGATTTATTACACATTAAAATTTACGACATACCAGAAATGGAGCATGCAGCTATGTTTATAATCTTAGTTCATTTCACTCTAAAGGTAACAGGTAGTGTTTCATTGAAGGAACACATCCTTGAATTGGATTTTTGGCTGGATATTCACTCTAAAATAGACATCCTATATATTATGGATTATATAGAGAGAGATAATTGGTCGATTATGGTGGAAAGATATTTTATTGGGAATCATGTGGGAGGAAGTATATTAATCTCTATGGAAGTCGGTGGTAACTCTAATGTTAGGGAATAAGAAGAAGAGGGATACTTAATCTCAAGGAGGTGTGAAACCTCTGGATGAGAATATTAAATTGTCATACTTTCATCCAATATCCAATAGCAAGCTTGGATATTTTTAGTGTTGCTATTTCACTTATATGAAGTGAGACTATAAAAACCCACCTCAATATTTTCATAGCTATAATTATATGGGATATATATATATATATATATTAAATTATTTTCATAGCACACCACATTCTGGTTTTGGAGATGTATCTCATGTATCTCATATAGCTTATGCTTAAAATGGATGACCTTCCAAGTGAAAATCTCATGTTTAGAACTGAGCAATACAAGGTTATTCTAGGAACACCATGACTCCTCATAAACTTCAAAATCTGTAAGGAAGTAATGATCAATTAAGCATGTGTAATCAACTATATGGTGTTATATAGATGATAATGGGGGGTCAATCTAGTCCTTTAACAGTGAGATGTATTATTCTCTTGAGTGCTACCCTAATGTAAGACTTGTTTGATATGGGGGTGTCCCACTATTTCATATCTTCTCATGTTGTTAATCATATGAGTTTACATATTAAGATAAATCCTTCTTTCTTGAATATTCAAAACACTTATCAGGTAATGAGAGTGTCCATACTTTAAGTGTTTAGTGTATTCTATAAATATCGATGGGGATGAATTCATTTGGGATTTCTCTATTATTGACATGTATGTTGATGACCTTATTTTGGGAATGGATTTCTTGACATCATTCAAGAACCATATTGATTGTTATGATAGATTGGTATGTTTCACATATTCTGATGGAATTAAGAATATCTTTAATAGAGAGTTTGATGTGAATGAAAGAATTAAGGGACCTTTGGTATCGGTGGTTGGGAATATCTCTTATCAGTTATTAGTGGTTACTCTAGAATCTAGTTATATAATTGAACTTACAAATTTTTCAACCATCATTGACCAATTTCATTATGTCATTCCCAATAATTTCTATGGGTTTCAAACAGAAAGGTAATTGGAATTTATGATGGATCTCCTACTAGGGATGTTTCCTATTTCACTTTCATCTTATAGAATAAAACCAATGAAATTAAATGAATTTAATTTCCAATTAGAAGATTTGTAAAGTAAAGGGTTCATTCAAATTAGAAAGTCACCCTTGGAAGAACCATTTATTTTTTCAAGAAATAACATGGAACACTTTTAATTTGTGTAGGTTATCATAAAAGAAAATAATATGTGTTAAAGAACCCAAATCCCCTTCCATTAATTGATGATCTATTTGATCAATTGAGGGGAGATTAGTGGTTCTCTAAAATTGACATATGATCACTGTATCATGAAATTCGATTTCAAATCGAGGAGATTGGAAAGATAGAAACCAGTAGTCATTATAGTCGCTATGAATATGTGGTTATTCTATTTTTTCTTATGAATTTAATAGTGTATGGGCATTCCAAATTGATATTCCATATGTTATAATACATGATTAATGCTTGTGTGAGGTATTTTGGAGGCTCTTGGGTGGATCATATACCATTAGTAGAGTTCTCATACAATGATATTTTTCATGACTCTATACATATGGCTCATTTGGAATCGTTATATTATCATACTTTTCATTCATCAATTTATTGGGTGTAAATAAGTGAGACTTCACATTAAATACCCAGCCTTATTCAAGAGACAAAAGAGAAGATTCAAATGATCATAAGGAGGATGGAATTTTTTCAAAGTAATCAGAAATCATATGTATATCATCAATGATGAATGTTATCATTCTATGTGGTTGATCATGTTTTATGAGTTATAACTCTTAGGAAAATGAATTATCATTCTAGTAATAAAGACATGTTTTCACCTTGGTTCCTTAGCCCTTTTTATATACTTGAAGAGATTTGTTATGTGGCTTATCGGTTAGCATTACCACTAAGTTTTTGTTCTATTCACAATGTGTTTCAAGTATATCAATTGAAGAAGTAAAATCCCTTTATTAACCATTTTATTTTATAGGACCGCGTCTATATTGAATTAAATTCTATTTTGATTCATTTAATGATAAAAATTGTGTTCAGAAAAGAGAATCTCTTTAATAGACAAATTATCTGTTTACAACATATTTAATGGAAGTATTTGATGATCTAGTAGTAGTCATGGGAATGAGAAAATTAAATTTTGGTTTAGTGTAATGAGCTCTCCCAAAACAATTTTGGTATCCCACTTTTTGAGAATGAAAATACCAATAGTGGGGATAATGTTACACCCCATGTTTTTGGTAATTTATCCTTGTTTAGTGTATTTTTAAGTTATATAATTTGTGGATTATGTTTTTGGTTTTTTGGATGGTTTTGGAATGTTTTTGATGTATTTTAATGGGTTAAAATTTTGAACATGGTTTGGGTAAACCCTCTACTATCTCTAGGAAACCACGTATAATGTTTTGGGTTCTATTGGGAAGGTGCATGGTTGGAGCACATTTTTTTTTTTGATCCGGGAAGGTGCCCAAGAGAAAAAGTGTAAGTGGAGATAGTGGGAAAATCACAGTTGATACATGGTTTGAAAAACTATGTGAGGGTATATTTATGTGATAGTGATACTTCTTGGTTGGCACATTGGTTTTCCAAACAATTTAGACATCCGAAAGATTTCTAGTATCACACACACAGTTGGTATATGGTTTGATAAACTGTATAGTCTAACTATGATTTGTGCAGTTGATTCATTGAAAATTTTCTTTTAGTTCGAATTAATGCTATGGAACCACCAGTTTTCAACTATTCTCTTAATATCTCAAAATAGTATCCTATCATAGGCTTCATTTCCAATTTCCTATCACCCACAATTAACCTTTCTTAAATGTAAGTGTGTTAGAGATCCAAAATTAGGTGTAATTCCCTATTTCCTCTCTTTATCTTTAGATTCTCTCATCATCTTTCACCGAATTCATTAGATCATTTCTGTAATGAGTTTATTTATATTCATTTTTTTAGATCATTATGATATCTTATTGGAAATATTTTAGTTAATATTATTAAATTATGTATTTAGAGTTTCCATTTGTTGTTCCTTGATTTTATTAACTTTTGTGAGGTGAGTGGATTTTTCCTCATTCAACTCGATCTAGAACAGGAAGGTTTTTTTTAAATTCCTTTCAAGTTTATTTTTTTGGATAAATATATTTGTTTTAGAGCCTAAATCATTTTTAAAATGATTCTCATAAGGTTTTTGATAAATTTTTTGAAACTAAGTTCTTTAAAAATTAAATTTTTTATGTTGAAAAATTTTCTATAAGCACATGGAATACATGGTGGTGTTTGTTCATTTTAATTTGGGATGGATTAATGGAATGAAGTACCACTATAAAAGTGGTATAGAGTAATCAAATGAATTTTCATAGTCAAATTGGTTCACCTAGTGATGTCATGGTGAAGGTATGTTTCACCACTCATGAGTATAGGGAGGTCCATAGTTTTGTGCATTGTTGATAGGTGGGGGTGGCGGAAATTGACATATTATGAAAAGTTGTATGAAATGGTAGAAAAATTAGTTTTATATTTTTATAATTGTAACTTTTTTAAATTCTTAATATAAACTATTAACTTCTTCCTATCTATTTTATAAAAAATGTGATATCTTATTCTTGTCCTAGTGGCATGTGTTGGGAATTCTTTAGGGATTTCTTATAGTGTTTATACTGACCCCCTTCTTGGGATATTTTGTGTATTTATACATATCTTATATCAACATACAGGTAATGGAAATGTCTCTCATTTATCTAGTCGTTCAGGATGATGATTTCTGCTTCAGTTGGAGTCTAGAGCATAGATACCCCACTTGGTGTCATTGGAGTGATTCCATTTGTGTTACATTGTTTAGATGTATTTTGGTTTCATGCATCATCCTTATTACTTTTTCTCCACTAATAAAATTTTTTTGGCCCTTGTTTTCTGTTTGGAATGTATTTTTTTATTCATTAATCATATGATTGGTTTTTTTGTTTTTATTTTTCCTGATTTGGTTTTATTGGTAATTTAAGGAAAATCAGCCCCAAACATTTTGGTAATACCTTGGAATTTATTTCAAGTATTCGGTGTCTTAGGTATATAACCTAAGATTAGTGGTAATCTACCTCTTCTAAATCCAATGAGTTGTGGTGTCATGTTTAAAATAATGTAACATCATTTTTTTTAGGTACTTAACCCACGTATTGTGAATTTTAATGTTATATAATTCTTTGGTAAAGTTTCAAAAGTTTTTGGATGTTTTTAGAATGTTTTAAAAGTTTTTTAAAGGTTTAATGGTTTTATAACGATCTTGGAAAACCATTTAATATATCCAAGAATCCATATAGAATGTTTTGGGAGTCACTAGGAAGGCTCATGGTTTTCACACGATTTGTCCACAACATGTGGGTGACCAAGAGATTTCATACAAGTGGATACAGTTAGAAAATCATAGTTGTCACATGTTTTGAAGAAATGTGGGATCCAACCATGCGAGTGGATATCCATGAGAAAACAAAACGACTTGAATTTTCAAACCATGAAACTACCTATGTTGTGCCTAGTTTCACGTGCCTGGTTGGCACATAGTTTAACAAAAAGTGCAGCCTAACCATGAGATGTGCAGTTAATGCTCTAAAAATTATGTTTTAGTCCAGATGAAGGCCCTTAAGCTCTGAATTTTCTTCTATTATCTCAATATATTTAACTCATCTCCTATCCTAGGGTCCCTTGGAAATTTCCTTTTCACTAAAAGAAACTTTTGGTCACTATTAGTGTGTTGGAGATCCAGAATCAGTGGTAAGTCCTGATTTCCTCTATTTTTATTTTTATACTACTATATTTTCTCACATATATCATTAGATATATTCTTTAATAAATAAATATGTATATATATTCTATATTTTTTATCATGATTAGAGATTATTGGATTTATTAATGGGAAGAAGTTTCAAGGATGGATCTAGTGTTTTTGTGTTTCGTTCCTTTATTTCTTTAACCATCATGAGGTATGTGTCTTCCCTATAATTATAATAATTATAGAACATGAAATATTTTTGTTTAAATCCATTTCTCATATATTTAGTTGGAAAACTCTATTGGTTTTTTACCTAAATATTTAGGGTTAAAATGATTCACATAAGTTGGTTTATAAAATGTCTGAAAGGAAGTTGTTTTAAAAAGAAATTTTTTATATTGAATAATTTTATATGATAAATTTGAATACATTGTGGTGTGTTTTGATGTGAATTTGGGAAAATGTGATGGAATTAATTACCACAATCAATATGATAAGGAGTAATGGAATGAAGCATCGCCATCAAATTGGTTCACCAAGTGATGTCTTAGTGAAATTATTACTCATCACTCACAAGATAGAGAGTTCCTCAGTTTATTTCATTATGTGTGTGCATGTGGGATTTGAAATGGTGGGATTATTCAAAGTGGTAATAATCATATTAAAAACATCATTTAATTTTTTCCAGATGAAAACCATATTTATGGTTTTAATATAAACTATTTAGATACTTCTATTTTGTTTTATATAAAATGTGTTACTTTTTCTTGTCCTTGTGGAATGTGTTGGGATGTCATTGGAGATTATAGACTAATTTTATAATCACCCATAGTTGGGAATATTTTCTTGTTTTTAGATATTTTATATCAATATATCTATAAATAAAAGTTTTTTCATTTGACTAGTGGTTATTTAAGATGCATTCCTCCTCAGTTGGTGTTGGATCTTAGAGATCTTTCTTTGTGTCATTGGAGTGATTCCACATTGGTGTTGTTGTGTTTGGATTTCTTTTTGTTTTTTCTATCATTTTTATTAATTTGTTACTTATAGTATGATGTTGGTGGACCTTGGTTTCTATTTGGGTTGTATTTTAATTACTCATGCATACTTTGGTTTCTTAGGTTGTCTGTATTTTGTCTTATTTAGTTGTATTAGCTCTTTATGGAAAACTAATCCCAACATTCAACTATGACCTAGTAAATTATATCATCCTTTGGTATCATGGAGATCACACCAAATTTTATTATAACTCCACCTATTCTCAATCCAATGAGTAGTGGTGAGATGTTACGTTATACTTCTCATGGGGTTTTAATGAAACAATTACAAAGGATGCTTCGGATTTTTGTGAATCAAATATTTTCCATGGGTCTAATCACTCATAATTTAATAAATTATTTCATTATTGATATATTGTTACCTATGATTATGTTTTATTGTATTTTTAACTTCCTTTATATGTAAATCATAATCTAAAAAAAATTATTCTTCCTTGTTGATTCTATTATTTCATTAAAATATATTTTTTGAATATTTACAATTTATTTTAATATATTTTTTATCCATGCCTATGTTTTTACTTCCCATTAATGTTATAATTTCAATAATATAAATAAAAAATGTTTTCATATACAATTATCCTTTTGTTCCCCCTTATTATTAAAAGAGATTTTCCACTATCATTTAAACGATGTGATTTTTGAATGAGCTTATTTGAAAATGTTCAAAATTTTATTACATTATTTCCAAATATAATGGTTTTATCATGCTCTATAAAATTTTTATGATGAAATGTTTTTATTTATAAAGGTTCCATTATTAAATAATCTTTTTAAAATTAATATTTATAAACATATTTCCACTTCCACCTTTTGAAACATTATAAGGGATATTTTAAGAACACATGTTTTAAAAGTATTTTCGCTTCTCCTTTTTGATGAAATGATGTGATTTAAAGGATATATTATTTGGAAAAATTTATAATATGGGTTTTAAAAGTATTTTATTAATCTTCAAAAAACTGTTTTAAAAAGTAAATTTTTGTTCAATGTTTTAAAATAAATTGTCAAAACTCATTAATTTCTACATCTATTTACCCTCTAATGTTTATCATTCATGAATTGATTCTTTGGTAACCCTATATATATGTTCCTATTGTATTATTACTTTTTGAATATGATATTTTTGAAATCTTATGATTTATTAAATTCATGATAAGTGATGTTATTTAGAGGTTTAAGAAACCCATTTTTTAATGGGTTTATTATGAGATTATGAATGTTTTATTTTCAAGTGGAACACTAATGTATTGATTATAGGTTGGATGGGCCAATTATCTCCCCCCCCCAATTCATTGTTTAAATTAATATACCTCATGATAAATAAATTTTATGTGAAATTTTTATCAAGTATCTATGTTCACAAAGGGTGAGTTTGATGTCTTTTATCCCTAATCACAATATTAAAAGTGAATGAGTTGACAGGTATCCTTGTTCACAAAGATAAGAAAATATATATTTATGATTATTCCACTTTATTTACTTTTTTCCAAGTCTCATATTATATGATTCATACTTTATTTACTCATTCCATGGTAAAAAAAAATTCTTTTTTAATGTTATGTTTATCATTCATGTTTATGGTTAACACTTATTGATTTATGTTTCTTTTAAATCAGCTATTTTTTCATATTTGTAATTTTACACTTGTTTATGATCTACAATTATATATTTTGTTATGTTATCCCTTAATAATAATTTGACCTCACCACTCTTTATGTTAATATTCCCTTGATATTTAAAGGTGATTATGACACATGGAATGTCTAAGAGTGGATTTAGACTATTGATAAATTTCACAGCTTATGAAATTAGTGTTTTAATGTTTCTAGTCTCCAAGATACTATATCATTGGTTCCTTGGGTTATGAAACTATTTATAAATTTATTAATTAAACCACATTATCAATTTATTATTTATGTATGTTTAGATTGGGTCACTTCAATTGGTATCATATTAGGGTTTAGTTATTTTAGAGATTAGTTTAGATATTAGTTTAGTTATTTTTGAAGATTAGTTTTGTTAGCTAAAATTTTAGGGTTATAAAAACATAGTAAAATCTATAGGTATGAGAATTAGTATAGTATGATATCATGAAATATTGTTAATATCTTGAGTAATTGGTATTACAAGTAATAAATCCATGTCTAGATACTTTAAAGTGGATTGGATTGTGGAAAAAATGTGGGGTAACCCCCCTAAAAAGTGTTGTTTGATCATTGATCCAATCATTAATCTGATGCATGATGAGTGGACCTAAGACTGTAAATGTGGATATAAACTCTATGGGGATATTATTTTTTAATCACATTCTCATTAAAATACCTTACAAAGGACTTATTATGTTAAGGATTTAGGATATATATGAGAGAACCTATCCTGAAGAAACCTAGATTAAACCAAGAGTGATATATGTTTAACTAAAAGATAATGTGATGTTTTTAAAGAGTATCACACAATGGAGATTATTTTATAATTAAGATAATAAAAGTTCATGACTAACTTTTTAGTTTTAGTAATTATTGGGTAAAGGGGAAATCAAGTCAATAATGGATGTGATGGAACAAATAGTAATGAGCAGCCATGTGGGATAGAAGTTATAATTAAAAACCTTGTGGTCATGCCAACCCAAATATCATTATTTATTATTAATAACATGAATCATTATAAATAACCAAACTCTCAAAATAAGTGAAGGATGAAGTTTCATAGAAGATCAGCTGACCATGATAGTGAAGGAAAGAAGATTCAACTTCCTACATGTCTAAAATATTGAATGAATCACAAAAGGGAATATCTCAGTGGAATAGGAATGTGTTTCAAGTGTGGAATGATTGTCCATAGAGCTCATTATTTTCAATCTAAGGTGAATAATATTATCCATAAAATAAAGGTGAATAATTAACAATGCCTCTAATGTCTGTATTTCATGAATCATGAAAAATGATTCCATAACTCAACAGCTAACAAGGATAAAAAACACCATCAACCTCCTAAACCAATGAAACAAGGAAAATCACAATCAACCCATGCTACTAAAAGTATTTTATGAAAAAAAGGTAAAATTTATACTCATCATAAACTCTAGATATATGGATATGAAATTGGTTATGAGATCTAACCACCATTATAGGGATAAGTTGTTTTCTATGATAATCAAATAAGCACAATAATGATTTGATATTATATTATATTATAAATGTATCACATTTTGAGTTTTATGGGATACGATTCATGAAATACATATTATCCATACATTGAAAAATACAATGTTATCTTGGAAATCTACTAGTTATCAGAACTTAGAATCCAAAGTAATCACAAAAATAGGGAAATGAAATTTCATATTTTATTCCAACATATGATCATCTATCAATACAGAGATGTCTATGAAACCTATATGAAAAATAACTCCATTATAGGATTTTTTTAAACTTAATTATGAGGTATTTTTATCCCATATGGTTAGAAATAAACACAATATTTAGACATAACTCCTAAAAATGAATATAATAGATTCATAGTCTCACTCAAATTAGTAATGTTGATACCAAATTTGAAATTAACTCTTTATTAATATCAATCTTATGGATACCCCAAAATATCTTTGTCAGTAAGTGATAATTAAAATAGTGAGGATGTAATTTATTTAAGCGGTAGAATGCAATGACCCAAAAATTTGGATACTTAAATACAAACTATGTTCAATAAATTGTGTCGCACGCTATAACCAACATAAAAAACACAACACATAAAGAATAAATTATTAATAAAACTATAATAAAAACTAATATGGTAAACCATTAATTTTTATTACCTTTAGAAGGTAAATAATCAATATGTGTTAATATTAAAAAGGTTACATTCATTAAAATCCATTTTCTTTATAATATATATTTTCATTTAAAATTTTAAATTTTAAAATATAAAATTAAAATATGATGAAATCAAATTAAGTTTTGAATTATTTATACAAAATTATATTAGGATTTATTTCTGTGGTTTTTATAAAATAATTTATTTATGAATATTAAATGAAGGTCAATTTAATTAATGTCGTCACTTTAATGAAATTATTTTCCTAAATTAATATACTAAATTTTATTGAACTATTTTACTATAAATTAATATATTACTAATTATACCAAATAACTTTCAAAAACTATGTTTATTTCATAAACCCATTATCAATATTTTGAACATTTATGCTGCATTTTAATAAAAATTGTTATTTGGACTACTTTATTAAATTAATTACAACATTATGAAATGATGTTTTTTATTTATTTTATTTTTAAATAAAAAATATTTCAATTATAATAACTATTTAAAATTCTTTTGAATCAATGTAATTAATAATTATATCATAATCATAAATCATGTTTTCTAAAAATAAACTTAAAAAACATATGTTTATGCAATACATGTTTAAATATTACGATTAATTTACCTAAAAATATAAAGTGAATTTCATAAATTGATTTTTATATTTTAGATAATATTTTTCATAATATTAAATATTTCTAATTTAGTTTTTTTGGTATAAAATTTAAAATTTACAGATTAATGCTAATTACCATGATAATTTTGAAGTAATTATTTTAAAATTATTATTTTATTAATATCAAAAAAAATTAAGTGTAATCCTATAAATTTTAAAAATTTTACAAAATGATATAATATTATTTATAAACAAATAAATAAATATATTAACAATCATTTAATTGATTGTAAATACTAAATAAGATTAAGAATCCATAATGGTTAAAATGTTTTTTCTACTAAAACAATTTGTCTACACATTATATTTTTAAATTTAAAAGAGAATTTTATAAAATTTTAAAATTGTATTGGATTAAATAGATGTTAATTTTGGTTCTATAACTCTCAAATTTGGTTATATGTGTTATTTTCTAAGTTTAATAAAACATAAAATCATGCAGTTAAAAATAAGTTACCTTGTTTAAAAGTAATAAAGTAAAATGTAAAAAAGTAATGTAATAGATCTATATAATGTTTAATAAATGTGTGTAAAACATTTTTGTTATTTTATAGATCAAATGATACCTAAAAATAAATAATTTTTCATCTTTGGAGTTTTTTACCTTGGAATAGTGTCATGGAATTATTGAATAATAATGAGTATTTAAAAAAGTGCCCATTTTCCCCCCCTTATAAAAAGATATCACTGCCACCATTGAAATCTACACAAATATATTTAATTAATAATTGGATATATAAAATTTTTCTCTCAATATAACCCTATCTCAAAAAAAATCCCTTGTTTACTCGTAGTTATCCTAATTCGTTCAATTCAAGGTAACTTTCATGGAAAAAAGAAGTCTGCAACATAAGTGTTATATCCTTTAAAGCTTTTCTTCTTAATCTTACTATTCCAAATATCTAATCACCATAACGATATAATTAATTCAGTAAATTTATTATATTTATATGTGGTTATATTATTGTTACAACCCTTTTATATTCATTTTAATTCACTTAGAAATGAAAAAGAACATCATTTGTGCATTGTGTAGATTACCTTCTCAAGGATGAAATGTTTTTTGTTTATCATTACAAATTTTAATAGATGTTATTAATGGTGGTAATTATGAATAAGTATAAAATATAAAATATAATTACTATACATAAATTTCTATTTTATATCCACCTTCACCCCCTCTCATTCTTTGATGAAATGGAATGATAATCGTGTGTATGTACATATTACTGTCTCCATGATGAAACATTTTTCATTTTTCATAAAAACATTCATACATTATCTATAATTATTGAAATATTTATTAAAATAATAAACAAATATAATATTATTACTCTTATATTGTAATGATTTTATGTCAAAATAATCACCTCAATAACCATACTCTCTAATCAAGTTAAAGTATATTCAAGTTTGAGTCGATTTAACCACCTATGTGAAAAATGATTTAAAATTGGAATATAGATGACTATGGGAACATTAAAACTATTATTATTATAATATTTTCTGAACATCATGATTATTATATTTTTATATAAATATTATATAATTTATTTATATTATTATTAAAGTAAAATTTTCTTCGCTAAAATTACAAAAATAAGCCATTTTCAATTCAATTTTAACATAACATAACCAAAACAGATATGGAATGAATTAAGAACATTTTAAATAAATATATATTATATATTAAAATTCATAATATGATATATCAATAATTAACTCAGTATCAAAATTATTAATCATGTACAAAATAGTTAAAGTTATTAACACCTGATAGTCAAAATATGCTATAAACAATTAATGTACTCGTGATAAATAATTATGTCTAAGGATTATAATAGGGTAATATTTTTTATTAAGTTTATTAAATAGGTATTTATGTTATATATGTTTTTTTTATAGGAGGATAGAGTGTCATAAACTTTTCAATGAAACAATGTAAGTGTTTCAGTCTCAATTTATTTTCATTTCATTGAGATATAATGGTTATTCTTTATCACAAAACCTATAAGTTGAATTATAATATCCTATTATTGTTCAAAACTATATTTCCAATTTTAAATTTATATATGTAATATTTTTACATTTTAATTACTTTCTAGAGGATCATTATGTCAAAGACTGTGGTATTCATAAGGGTTTCTTTGCCTCAATTTTATATTCCTTTAAACATGATTAAGATATACAAAACGATTCGTTTACAATGGTACAAATAAAAGCGTATTTTCATTTTTTATCATGGTATTATTATTTTTCATGATATTCAGTGATATATATAATGTTTTACCTCTCATTTGGTTTTGATACAAAATCTATAATGTCCTCAAACAATTTTCATGACTCAAATATTTTCCTTGAGTGATAATCACTCTTGTATGATTATAACAATTAAAGATTTTTCTATTACAATATGTTATCAAGTTATATTTAATTTAAACCTAATTTTATAGAGAAATAATTATCTACTCCAAATAATTTTTCCTTGATTATTCTATTTTTTCATTAAAATGCATTTTTCTTTAGAATAATTCTTGTTTCTCTTAATGTATTTTTATTTCATGTTTATGTTTTTACTTCAAAATAATACTCTCCTTTACCTAGTGGAAATTAAAATTGTTTTTTTCTCCAATTATAATTTTATTCCTCATTATTCATTTTAATGAAAAGTTTTCCTCATCTTTTTTATGATGTTTTTTTAATAAGGTTATTCCAAAATGTTCAAAAAACATTTATAATATCTATATATTAAGTTTTTATCATAAACTCAACAATTTATTTTGATAAAATTTAATTATTTTTATAGTTTCATTAATAGGTATTTTTTAAAACAAATAAAAATTTCTATAATATTTCCATATCCATTTATTTAAAAAAATCATTTTTTTTCTTAAGTCCCCATTGAAAAATATTAATTTAATATTTAATATTTTAAATTTATAATCACTTCTAATTAGTGAAACCATTATGTAATTGTATCTTTATTTCTTTACAAGGATTTTGGAGAACTCTGTTATTTTCAAATATATTTATCCTCAAATGATTATCATTCATGATTTTATGTTTTCATCACCCCATATATATGTGTGTGTTATTATGATTTTATTCCTTTTGGGAAGTGATGTTTTTGATATCTTATGATTTATTAAGTTTAATATATGTTATGTTTTTGAATATTTTAAGAAACCCATTCATTTTTCCATGGGTTCTTTATAAGATAATGAATGATGGATTTTCAAGTGGCACAAAAATGTAGGGATTATTTTATTTATGGAGACTATATATAACTATAATAAATTTGGTAAAGGATTATATATCATGATTTAGAAATTTTATGTGAATGTGTTATAAATAACCTTAGTTCAAAAGGCTTGAGTGTGATGGAATTTATTATATATAGCTATAATAAATAAAATGTTTAGTATTGTGCCACATTGTATCCTAGGTTCCATGGATAATGTTATATATTTCATGTTTTATTTTCTCATTCCATGATAGAATTGTTATCACTTGAAATTTTATATCTATCTTTCCTGATTACGTTTAGTACTGATTTGTTCTTAATTATTTTAAATCAATCAATTTACCTTATTCATGGTTTTCCACATGTTTATGATCTAACCATTATTAACGTTGTTGTTTATCCCTTATGAAGAATTGGAGACCACCCCTTATTATGTTTTCCATTCCCAAGGATTTGAAGAGGATTATGTCACATGCAATGTAAAACAGTGTATTTAGATTATGGAAAAATGTTCACAGATTGGGAAGTATATTTTATTACATTTCTAATCACTAAGATAGTAAAATTTTAGGTACTTATGTTATGTGACTATTTGTGGATATAATAATTGTACCATGTTATTGTTGTATTATTTTTTATGTTTATATTTGGTCTCTTTATTTAGTGTACTTGTTGGAGGTCGACGTGTAGCATAGATGCATTTATGGGATAGTAGGGTTAGTTTTTAGTATTAATGATTTTTTTTAATTTTTTAATTAATATTCATTTATAATAATTAATTTTTTGTGACCCATTTATGTTAGATAAGGCCTTAAGCGTAGAGGTGGAGCTTGGGAGGGCCCAGAAATCGATGGTCGGGCTACATAAAGTAAGGGGCCAAATTTGCTTCAAGAAGGGGGAATTGAATTTATTTGGGATTTTTGGTCTTTTGGTTATTTTATTTACACTTTCCTTATTAGTATAAGTAAATTTATAGTTTCATATCTTGTGTGAATTTTTTCATAAGTTTTGAAAAGGATATTGATGACCTAATAGTCAACATGGAATGTACAGCTTGCTCAATTTTTTCATAGTGGTTTTCTAGATAATCAAGAGATGGTGGGACTCCCTATGGATTGTGGTACAACATGATTTGAATTATTAAATAAAATATTACCCCCTTCAAAATATTATTTTGGAAAGGTATTTGGTCCAATAAGAAATTTGGAATTTTAAAATGGGGTTTTGAGATGGTATTTCAAAATAGGTATGTATTTTTAATACAATTTTTGAAATGGTTTTGGGTTAGGGAACTATTTTTTATACGACATCATGTGATAAAATTTTATGTGGTTTTTAAAGAATAATTTTACTTGGTTTTCATAGGATATCCTGGTGGGTTTTTTGATATTTATATTTTTTCTGTTTAACCTTCTATGGTGATGCCCAATTTTTTGAAAGCATGTGTTCTTTACGTGTGTAAATTATTATGGTTACCTTGTATGGAATGTTTTTTGATTTGAATAACAATATTTCTCATGATATAAAATTGGTATGTAAATACTGAAGGATGTAATTAAACCTAAATTTATGGGATATGCCTATTGGACATGGGTGAAGGCCTACACGTGGGACTCGGTTTGGCGGACTATTTCCTTAATGATGAGTTAGTGTGTTTAGAGTCATGATTCATGAACTCATTTTTATTTCTTATGTATTCATATTTAATGACTGATGTGACCTACCTGGGTATGTTGGGATGGGTCGGGTGTATGGAAATTCACTCTTTATATCCTGTGGAAATGAGCTGGTGTGCTTGACCATGGTCTCTCTATAGCATGTAGGGGTGATATGGTGTGATTGATTGTGAACTCCCTAGAACCAACATGGATGGGTCAGTGCGTTTGATAACCTACCTTGAAAAGTTAGTGATGATCCAGGGTGAATTGATGGACTTACCAACCTATTTAGGGATGGATAAGGGTACTTGATGAGGCTGTGACCTAAGTAACTGGTGTGGGACATGGGATGCATGTGTTACCAAGTTCGAAACATACATAATTTCCAAATATAGTGTTAATGAATTCAATGTATGTAATATAATATAAAGTGGATTCTAGAATAATGATGAAGTATGTAGTCTATTGTTTGTTATATGAGGTGGATTTTGGCATCATTCTAAAGTAGGTATGAATGTGTGTGCATTTTGTGATATGTTTCTACATGGTTGTGTTTCACAAACATGACTAAACCTACTTTTATGTATTTCATTTACATCCACTTGATCATAGTAGCACTCAGTCTAGTTGAGACACTGGGGATACCTATATCGTCATTAGACTCACCACCAATCCACATACATAGAATGGATGTTTGTGTATGTGGGTAGACTGTCATATTTTCTCCCAGGAAATAGGTACCACATGAAGATGGACTCATAGGACAATTCAGTTAATCATGGAGGTTGTGGATATGGTAGTGTGGTATATGAGTTGGACCGAATGATAATGTGTTGATTTTCATTTACCATTATCAAGTATTATCTAGGTTCCTTTTATTGTATATGATGATTAGTTTTTCTTTTTCTATGGTTGTTTCTCTATTTCAGTTATAGGATTATATAGATTTATTTATTTATATTATGAACTATGGGGGCCCATAGGGCTCCATATTTTTTTATAGGATTTCTTGAAGTTTGATATATAGACTGGTCCTCCTGAATTTTCAATATAATTTCATCATAATCCATTGGTCTTGTTCGAGGGTATAGTATCCCCATGACTGTGTTATGACCTTGATGTATGTTAGGAGCCTTCGGCATATGGGGAGGCATGGCTGAGGTTTTGTGGAACTGCCTAGTTCATCATCATTTAGGTGGCCTAAGCTAGGGTGTTAAAATATCATTCCTTATGAGATTTATTGTTCATGCACTATTAATAAGTAAAATGGAAATTTGAATTATGATATTCTATATCATAAATCCGGGTAGAGAGATCCAATAGATGATACTCAACCACATCATATCATACATTACAATATGGTCTATTTCAAATTATGATACACATGTTCATTATGAAATAAGTAAAATAACATATTGTTCTTTCGATGTACCTGGCTCTGATACCACTTATGGGTTTTAGATGATCGTGTTATGATCATAGAAGATGAACAATCCATTTAATGTTCTTGATCTATCATCATAAATCGACGTTCTATATAAATAAAATAAATATAATAGTTATTCCTCTATATCAGTGTTCTCTATCTATGTCATTTTTGTTTGAGTATGATTGATCATAATCAACTATCAATAGACAATAGACTCTCACCTCCATAGAGATGACACTATCCACTGGAATCCATGCTCACAATGAGAGGAACCTAATATCAAAAGTTGTTCTAGAACCTTCTCCTTGAAGATAGATAAAGTATCAGGATAAAATAGACACTGGAATATAGATTTTTAGTTTCAATCACTCTCAATAGAAGATATAATCCCATTATATAAACTTCCATCATTCAATGAAATGGGTTTAGGGACATTTGGAAACACATGGCGGTCGATGCATGTTACCCATAAGTCACATCTATTGAGAATACTAATTTTTGAATTCTTTAAATGATTTTTTATTCCATAAATGAATACACTCATTATTGTATAACTAATGAAATACATACTAGATATGTGATACAATCCATACTCTCAATATTTCATATCATATGATTATTGTACACTATGATAGATATTGGTCATTGTCTATAATAATGTAATTTTTAGACCATATCAACAGTTAGGACTCAGGATACATAATATAATATTATATACCCATTTTAGTGTATATACATGAAGATCATACTTGAATAAATGGGGTATATGAACTCCACATCATGTCAATGCCATCACGAGAACCACCAGAAATGAACACTGGTAAGATCCTATATGCAAGAGCTCCACATCCTCTAAAACAACTATTGAACTGTTCGTTTCCCACACAGACAGATTAAGTATGATCATAAGGAGAATACAAGATTGAATATAAATATACCAATTAGGAAAACCTATGAAAAAAATATTGATACAGTACAACAAGTTATATCATTATGAAAATACATATATGTTTTAGGGAGGTAGGTAAACAAGGCCAAGTGGGTAATCATTCATCACAACTCATCTCCACTAAGGTCACATATTGAAATGAATATAGACTACCTAGATCAATTTGAAACCGAAATCACACAAAATTCTGTACTTTAGTTATTTCTTCACCATCCCCTAATAGATTAAGTGGGGGTCCCATGCCTTTCTAAAGACAATATACCAATCAAGGGGCTATCGACCCCTATAGAGGACCCATGAATCATTTTGTATAATGTACATCGATTAAGGGGGTCAACTAATCCATAAGTGGAGATATTTTTCCCCATCACTAATTATTCATACCAACTCCCCAAAAAATATAGAGGAAATATACCCTATAATTGGTTGGCTAACAAGGGGGTTAGCAACCCCAATATACTCCAATCATCTCACCAAATCTCCATCATTGTATCTATAAATTTATGAATCCAACAACTAAAACACCTTGAAAATAACCCATATACGATTAATAGATACATACCATCATGTTATAAATGAAAAATTTATCATAATGGACAACTTCTGCATCTAAAATGAATACTTAGTTGAGAAAATATTATGAAAATTGAGAAATTTTCAGTACAAAACATGTACTCTAGGGTACAAGGTGTATAAGCCATGATTATAGCCATGACATGACTATGTGGTCCAATAAATGTTGGGTCACTACATGGAATGTCCTAGTTGGTAACATGGCATGTGGGACTATTAAAAAATATGTATATTTACTTTTATAGGAGTCAATATCATGTATCAGAGTATACAACATATACTTTATAACAATTGACATGTAGAATCACAAGATATGGTTAACGTGCATACTATGTACTCTCTGAGGCTTCCCTATAAATGTACACAACATGTTTAGTGAGAACCCTGAAATTTTTTACCATGAGGATAATTGTAAGGTAATCCTCATACACACTGATATGCCTCCTCTGAAATACATGTTGTGTCTATTGAGTGACACATCATGTGGATATTTAGTGCTAACATAGAGAATACACAAGGTAAACACTGGAGAATTCATCCTATTATAGATGATGTGTGACTGAGGTTCAAAACCTATATAAAATCTATGAGAGCACATAAACACAAAAATAGCATAGATATAAGTCATGTGACATAAAAAAACTACACATATTGTAGTTTATATTTACAAATCTTGAACATGTTATGCTCTATGTCCAGTACTACTTTTATTATCATCACCAATACTATTGTACATGATGCTAATTCCATATAATTGTAATTCCCCAAGTGCCTCTACCACACATTGTCATAGCAATTTCAATTCCTTCATTTTCTCTTTTATTATTGTTTCATTTCATGTTAAAAGTCGCACCTACACCCACATAAGAATCCCCCATCTCGATGATTCCACCTTGAAAAACCCTATAACACAGAGGACCTTTATTACTCCATCATAGTTCTATTAATAGATCTAGTTACAAAGAATAATAAAGTTAGATTCAATGATTTTTGGTTGTTGGAATGTTCAACCACTCAGAACAGGTTCACATTCATGTTTGTGAAAGAACGGGATTATTATAGGGTAGAAAGTGTTTGATAATCAAAATATGGAAATTCCCATGGGGAATTTATCATGATGATCACTATAAAACATGAATATGTTTTTGTAAGAAAAATGAATCACAATTCTCAAATAATATAATAGACAAAACAATATTGTCATTAGACATGAATAATTAGTTTTTATTGAAATAAATATCATGATATGTATTCTATGTTAATACTATACCATTATTAATAAATTTATATATATTCAAGTACACTGGATAAAAAAATAAGTGATGTATAGGATTTAATTATTTATGCACCAAGAAAATAATACATGATTATTCATGTTCAAACATTTAATAATTTTTTATAATGAAATCAAGAAAAATAATCTCAGCATATTGGAGTAAAATACTTATTTAATCAAGGAAGTTTCAATTGAACCACTTAGAGAATGGGGTTTAATTCAAACCAATGTGTTACCTATGTGTTGAAAATCTAGATCTTTGACGATCATGTCATGATTCTTGATCATCATTGATTCCACCATGATAAAAACCTATGAATCCATAAATAATAGTTGAATACTCTATAGGTTTATATTATTCATTAATTGATAACTTTAGACATTAATTGTAACCATGAATTTATAGAGGAGTATAATTTTAAGGTATCAAAATATAATTATTTTAAATAATAACAAGAAATTTTTTTTGTCCAAGTATCGAAGTCTAAAAATAAAAGGTATAAAACCACTAGACAAACACCTTAATTATGGAAACATCCATGGTGCCAAAATTTCAATTGAATGTGTTGTTTAGAATATATTAATTATTCACATGTGAATAGTTAAAAATAATAAATTAAATAATCTATTTATTATTCAATGGTATGCATCATAAATTAAATTGATCTATATAAAAGGGAACCACTATATATATTTTTTACAAATATTTATAGTCATTTATTAAAAAAATAGTTACTCATCCTTCTCAACTTAAAATCATTTTGTCTCTAAAAATCAAAACTCATTCAAAGAGGTAAAAGTTCTAAGATATTGTGTTGTTCACAAATTCACAATAGATATCATTAATAGTCTAATGTTTCACAAGATATCATCCAAAGGAATGATATTACATGATGTATTTTTTCATGAAAATTATAAATATCCAATGAGTATTTCATAAAGGCAGTGTCATACTATATATCTAGTTCACCCCAGTTGATAATGTGTGATAGATCATTCACATAAAACCTCGGTGATGGAATTTGGAAAACATTTTTCACTAGGTCTATCTATGTTGGAATCACCATATGATGAAAAACATATCCTACCTTGCTAAGAATCTAGAATGTTCTAATATACCTTGTGGAAAGTTTTTTAACCTAAAAAAACCTCCTTAAATTGTGTTGAGGTAAGACCATCAAGGAAAAAATAGTCTACCTCATCAAAATATAAAGGCCTATATCTTCTATATATGAAATAATTTTGATAGCTCTGGCCTATCCCCGTATGCTATAGGATTACCGAGAAATTTTCTTCATCAGTTGCACCATATCAGGTCCCATAAGTTATAACTCACTGGTCTCTACATATAAAACGGGTGACATACAGGATTTTTCATCTAGTTACTTGAAAAGAATCTTTCCAATAGTATTGTGGTAGTGATTATTATATAAAAATGATATTGATGGGAGGTGATAATCCAAATACTAGAAAAACATAGCAAGAAAAAATAAAACATAACATTATGAACTTGAATAGTTCTATTAATCTGACCATACATCTAAGGGTGAAAAGCTATAATCAAATAAAATTAGGTCCCACAATCCTCTTATAATATTTTTCACAACTGAGATGTGAATCAAGTGTCATAATAAGATAAAATAATCAAGGGTACCCCGTATAATCAATTGATATCATCATTGTACAAATTTCCCAAACACTTCATTGAACTCTTCCCTTGAAAGGGAAGGAAGCGAGATGAATTGGTTAGCCATTAAATGATCACTCAAATTGAGTCATGATCATTTTACAATCATGGAATTCTAGTAACACAATCTATAGATTTGTTTTACCACTTTCACTTAGGATCTTCAATGGGTTGCAACAAACCTATGGGTACTTGATGATTATCCTTCACTTATTGATAGGTGATGCATCGAGAAATAAACCTAGTTACACTATGTTTTATGCATTAAAACTAAAACTAGTATATGATATTGTAGTATATATTTATCATTCTAAGTTTTACCACTATAGGGGAGTTGTGATACTCACTCAGAAACTCCTCATACATTAATTTAGGAACAAATTTTTACATCTAAAAGAATATGGTGTTCTACCTTACTTAATATATTATATCTGATAAATATTTAGAAAATGTTTTATATCAAATATTCTCTCAATAAATATCTCTAAATTGGGCCTAATTTACCTATTAAATATGTATAGAGTCTAACACTATTGACCAAATATAGGAAACATCTGTTTCCTCAATAAAATATAACTTTAATGAAGCTAGCTTCTTAGAAACTTACTACAACAACTTAGAATGGGATTTCCTTCTAATGTCTCTAGAAACACTATTACCCTTCCCAAGAGGATATACTATCTTGAAGTCATGTTCTTTTAAGAACTCCAACCACTAATTATACCTCAATTTGAGGTCCCTTTATGATTGGATATATTTCAACCTCTTATGATTCGTGTTAAACATAAATTGACCACTAAAAAAGTAGTGTCAATTTTTCTTCATGGAAAGCACCAAAATCTTAATCACTAATTTGTGGGTCATATAATTCTACTCATGTGATTTCAGTTTCCTTGACCCATATGAAGTAAGATTTTTTCTCTATATCAGCACATAGACAAGCCCAAACCTAGAAGCATTGTAGTGCACCTCATATTCTTCTCCTTCCTTAGAAAACCAAAAAACTAAAGTGATGGTCATTCTCTAATTAAACTACTCAATTATCAGACTAGATGAATGGTTATCCTTTATAGGTAAGGTCATTTATCAGGGATGTATTATGTAATAAGTCCACTATAAATATCTGGTAATACCCCCACTAACCTAAGGAAACTACACGCCTCAAACACTATCTTAGGCGGATCCCAAGCCATTACAGCCAAAATATTCTTAGGATTAATTGCAACAACACACTCTAAAATGACACTCCTTAGGAAATGAACATCCCATATCCATAATTTTTACTTTCATGGATTCTCATAAAACTAATTCCCGTAGAGTAAGTCCAAAATAATCCTCAAATTCTTAGCATGCTCCTCCTCAGTTTGAGAATAAATGAGGATTTCATAAATAAAAACTATCATGGTACAGTAATAATGTGGATGTAAAATCTAGTTTATGAGTCCCATGAACACTTATGGGACTTTGTAAAACAAAAAACATCATTGGAAATCATAGTGTCCATATCAACAGTCGAACACTATCATCAAAATGTTCTTCGAATAAACTTGATTCTAGTGATAACCAAATCTGATATCAGTTTTCAGGATCCAATTTTCTTCTTTAATATTGTCAAAGAGATCATATATTATCAAAAAATGATATTTTTTTACTATCACATAATTTATATGGAAATATTCAATAAACATACTTAAAATACCATCTTACACTTGTTGGGGGTCTATCATCTCTTAGAATTCCACCATACTTAGCGTCATTGGGTAGTACTCCTCTCTGAATAAGAATTCAATATCTAGGAAGGGTATAGTGTCCTTATTATTAGTTTTTTTGGATTAATTAACACCATGAAAAATACTCGTAGCCAAAATCATTATTTGGTTGGTCTATTAGTACTCTCATAATTCTATATGGGGAGAAATATCTACATAAATAATTGGTATTCTCTCTTTTCAATTGGTGGGGGTCAATCATCTTCTCTGTTAGTGGGTAAAACAATCCCTTATACAGCCCCTGAAGTGAATCCTCATTACCCAATTAGTTAATGACTGTAGAATGAATCATTATAATAGGATCAATGAAATCATTCCTTTGATGTTAATTCGGTGGTCTAAAGGGTGGTATATTATGTTTGATAACATGAAATCATTATTATTATAGAATATATAGAATAATTGTATCAGGGAGAGTGTGAATGAAACACAATTTACATTCTACGTGATGCATCTACCAGCCTTTTAAATCCTACAAACTAAGGACCTATATCTCTAAGTAAACTAAAAAATTTATCCAATCCTTGGTGAAAGGTTACATCAGTCACCTATAGTAATCACTTAGTTCTCTAGTCTATTAAATGAACATTAGAACCCATAAAATTATTTCCCATAATATCCCCAACCAATCCTCACATTATTACAAACATTAAACATTTTCCTTAGAACTCAAACTGCTCTGATATAATTCTAACACGACATGACCCATTTGGACCCCATATAGGCTAGAATTATATTGAGTGTGCCACCCCAAGACCGCTTCCAATATTCTATGAGACAGATAAAATAAATAAGAAGTTAAATATCACTTATGGGAATCCTTGTCATAAAAATTTAGAAGAATCCATGTGTATCTATAAAAATATAAATATATACTAAAATTCAAACCACGTAAATAACCATGTATAGTAAAACATTCCTGTAATAATGTTAAATATCCAAAAAATACAAGGATATTAAATAAGGGAAAATGGCTGAAAATATATGGAAATACCATCCTTGGAAAACTATGGTTGATGAAATCCATGTTATTTGAATACCATTATGATAACCACAAATAGAGAATGTCACCAAGATCCGCTATGCATTGGTTCTATCAGTTATACATCCTCCAAGAGCACAAGTGAAATGTACTTCATCTTCACATACATAAAACAGGAGGCCAAAAAGTCAGTGTTGGTGTGAGTAAAAATATGCTTGTTAGGACACCTTGAGAACACAAAATTAACACATGAAATAAAGTTATCTCAATAGTGAAGATCGAGATATGATTTAGGGAAACATATCACTAAGGTCAAGTTGGGAATCATTTTTTGTATAACAAGTTCATTGAAGTTACATGTTACAAGGAGGTTTAATTAACAAAAGCACCAAAAAATATTAACCACCTAAAATTACTCACTCTATTACATACACATCATCCCTCAAAAGTAGAATTGGTGGTCGAAATGTTCCTCCCTGAATATAGTGTGTCTATTGAGGAGGTACTAACCCTAATAGAGGACTTGTGTCTCATCGTATATAATGTGAACTGGTTGATAAGTTTTCCTACTTCAAGATAGGATTAATAATGCCCCATAACTATGGGGTATACTTATTCTACTGTGTATATATAGGACCCATTCCTGATAATTAGTATGCCATAAGGGTGTTACCGACCCTGTGTATGCTTCAACTACCTCACCCACTCTTTATCTTTATATCTATGAATTTATGAATCCAAATAGTGTAATTGTTTAAAGATAAACCCCAAATAATGATGATTCAAGTTCCATAATGTTCAACATAGAAAAACAATTACAATACACTACTCAAGTATCTAAAAATGACACCTCGGTTGAAAAAAAAACTAAAAATTATCCAATTTATTTCATGTGCTCTAGAATACGTGGCATGAAGGCCTAGAAATTAGATAGGAACAGGAAATTTTGGTCTTTTCTATGAAAATATAACTTATATAGTGTGTCTTGGTGGGTTATATTCCTTGTGGTACTATTGGGAAAGTTGGATGTGTACTGTCGTGGAACTTTGGTTCATGTATCAAAGTACACGACATGTGATTTATAAAACATGGAAGGTGGAACCATGTGGGATTTTAATAATGTATACTGGGTACATGATAAGGGTTCTCACTAGATGTACATATATTGTCCATCAACAAACAGATCATGTAGAACCATGTGACTACTTGGAATGTACTCTCAGTACATGTTGAGTAGCCTTATTTGAAATAATTAGTGAGTCTACTGAGTGACACATTGTATGGGTCTGATGAGTTGAACTAGTGTGTAAATAGGGGAAACACCATGTTATGTGGTCCTACAATACATGATGTTTCACCTAAAGTCACATCCCATGTGAAGTCAATGAAATTTTATAAACCCTAGAGTCACACTGTGTGAGATACACAACATATGACCCATAGGAATAATTTTTGTGTAGTTATGATTTGAATATATATAATATATTGGTTTATACATTAAAATTCCTATTTCATACATTTTCCTCCACCCATGACTTCAAGTATAGAAAATCATGATTCCCTGAGTGCCTCTATCACACCACACCAGTGCAATTTTCAATCATTTGTTATCTCATTCACTGCAATTTCATTTTATGGTCAAATATACACCCAAAATCACATTATAAAACCCTATATTATTTCTTCCATATTTCATTTACCCATATCCCATGTCCCTCACTCATTTTTACACTGCATTTCCATGATTGAATCTAAGTGAAAATAATGGGAGGGTAACATTTAAATATTTTTGGTTGATGGAATGTTTGACCACCCAAGGATGGGTTCACATTCATTTTTTTCAAAGAACATAGTTATTAAAGTGAAGATATATTTTTACAATAAAATGAGTGAAATAACTATTTGGATTTTAGAATGATGAACACTAGAAAATATGCATAATACTTATCATGAATAATAAAGAACAATACTCAAATAATTTTTTAGTTGATACCAAATTGTCATTAGATATGAATAATCAAGAGTTATGGAAACAAATATAAATATTTCTCTTCCACGTTAATCTCATTGAATATTTAATAAATTACCATATATTTATGAATGAAATATTGAAAACTTATTTAATTATAGGATAAAATTCTTTATGAATCAATAAAGAAATCCAATATTAATCATGATCGGTCATTTAATAAATATTTTCAATATAATCCAAAAATAATAATATACACATATTAATATCATGGGTATTATGAAATAATTTAATTAATGAATATTAATATATATAATTTAAAGAATGATTCATAATTCAACAAGAAAATCATACCTAAATAGCGAATAGCCAAATCATTGATGATCACATCACGATTCAATGTCATCATTTTCACCACCATGAATAAATCCTATGAATACAAAAAGAGAAAAAAAATTTATATAGATTTATTTTCATAATTGATATATATCCCTGTATAGAAGGTATAACCATGAATTTATCGGGGATTATTATCTCAAGGTCTAAAAACAAGTAATTTTAAATAAAAACCTAAAAATTCTTAGTCTGCATCTCGAAGCCTAAAAGAAAAATTTATATCTCCCCTAAGTAAACACTATCATTCTAGAAACAACAACTATTTCATAATTTTTATTTGGTACTCCATTTGGAAGATATTAATTATTCAAGCATTCTTAGATAAAAAAAATATTATTTATATTATTTGTTTTTAAAGGACCACACTATAAATGAAATAGATTTAACTATGAAACCACCTTTATAAATATTATTAAAAATATATAATTTAATTTGTTACAAAAATTAGGTTAGATACATTTAGGATTTAATTTGATCTCTAGGATCTTATGAATTTTTTTTGGTAAGAAATATATATTATTTTATTTTCCATGTTGGGGTACTAATCACTCAAGATGTGTTGTTCCCAGTGAGTGTTTGAATGTGGAGTGTTGGTTGAGTTGTTAATAGGTGGGATGGTGTCCAAGCATTGGAGGTTTCAGTGGGTTGCATCAAACCAAAAAAAATTGTATCCTTAGAATGTCCCATTTATGGTAAGACCATGTCCATAACACACTTGATTTTTATGGTGATGGTTTTGATGTATGATTCAATTGATCAGTGTTTATCTTGAGTTATGTACCATCATGTAGTGGGAGTCATCACATGTGGTGAATGGTCATAGATGGAACAAATCTAGAGATGATTTATCAGTTCTCTATTAGAAAATTCTAATGAAGACTAGTGAGATGTGACAAGGTAGGGCATGATAATAGATAATGTTATTTCATATGGTTGGGTCCAATTCATAATTTCCCCATTCATATTGTTTTTTATTTAATGATTTGATCTCTTTTTTATTTCCATTCTTATCTTTCATTATCATTTAATATTTTTACTGATGGTCGGAACCTATTTGATTTCCCCTTATTGTGATTCTTATTTTGACATGTATTTCCCATGATTATTTTCATATTTGATTAATAAATGGGTGATGATGTGATTTATGGCTAGTGTGGGAATCTAATTTTTAGGTATGGTGGATGTAGTGAGACATCCTTTGGATTATGTCTACTGATACAAGAGAGATGAAGGTATTCCTCGTTGGTTCATGAGGGTATATGAGTCATTGAAAATAGGAAAGTGGCTCATATCCTGAGCTAGGTAGTATTAACTGAGTCATTTGGGGTTAATGTGACTTATTGTGACATGGGTATTTTTATGGTATATATTTTCATGTTTGGGTTGTATTTGGGGGGTGAGTTGCATTGAACATTGAATTTCACTCTCTCCCAATATTTTTATATACATCTAGTTAATCATATTTTCACAATGTGTTGAGGTGATTAGGGGAATCTTAAATGGTCATTGGACACTCCCCCTTCCCTTTTATAGATTGTAATGGTGTAGCTCATTATACTATATGAATTTCTTCCAATTTCTAGTGGCCCACAGTATACACCAGGTCGCAACTCTAGTGGTTTCACCTCCACAATAAGGTTATTGGGGGTTGTAGGGGAAATGTTCCCTTACTCAGGGGTGTGAGGGATAAATTCTCCCAGCTCAAATTTTCAAACCACTTTAGAAATAATAACTTATTATAACATAATAAACTAGCAATGTTAATAGTGGTACTATAGTAGTGTGGAATTGGACATTTTACTATAGTAGTATGTGAGTAGTGACATTGACTATGTATTATAGAACTATAGACTTACTTCCATTGGTAATATATACCTGTAGACTTAATATGATAGTTTTCAATTATAGAAACAAGGTTTACTATAGTACAACATTTCTTTATGATCTCATTTCCAAATAGGTTTCTTACAATCTAATATTTTCCTTGTAATATTTCTCCTAAAATTATTAAATTATTATTCCTCTCCATTGATGAAGGGATTATTCCCAAACCATATTAATATGGTGTCTTGTGATCGTATTCATATTGTATTGTTTTTCTCCCAGTGACTATTCCTCTAGATAATTGATTTTAATCATTGCTATAGGTTTTTATTGTATCTGTATACATCATTAGTTTTGATGTATGTGGGTAAATCTTGATGTTTCATTTTAGGTACATGTATCAACATAGGAATATATGTATGGATCGAGATGAGCATGATATTGGTGGCTGAGGATTTAGTATGAGTAGATCAAGTGATTTGGGTTGGAGGCCACTTTCGAATTATTTTGCAGTCATATTAAACATATATTATCCATTATCAGGATTATTTATTATTATGTATTGTATTATATATATGTTCATATTATATATTATTCTACTAATAGTTCTCTTTTATGGTTTATTCATCATTTATACTATTTAAATTTTTTATATTCTAGACACTTAGGTCCCTCTTGGATCCTTATTTTATGTATACATGTTTTGAGTAGGTCTAGTATAAAAATAATATGTGCTATGTTTTTTGTAGATTCAAGCATGGTACTTTTATGTAATATTATATTGAATATTATCCTCACAACTATTTCAAACACTTTCTACTATTCAACATCCTTTAGATTATGGAAATACATGAATAAGGTCATATGGCGTCCCCCACTTGGGCATTGTTTGGGAAATTCGATGAGTGGCATTACTCCTCTAATCATCACTAGCCAATTCATTATGTTATAGAATCCATCCAAAAATTTATCCTTTATAAATATATTCATTATGGAATATACATTTTAGTACAATATCACCCCATTATTTTTCATTCTTAAAATATTTCATAGTTTTTCATTGTCATAAATATGTCTCACTATAATGTTAATCAATCAGTTATCTTTTCTTAATATTAAAATTTTTTTATGGTGTGGTATTTTATATTACTCAATAATTTTTTGCAAGAAATTCGCTATTTTAAATAATAAACTGTCATGCCACATTATAATGACTTGAATTGTAATTTTTAACGTCATCTATTAAAATATTTATAGTTTTGAAAATATATCCGAAGTTTTAATTTTTCCATAAATAATTAAAATCAAATAGAATTATTAAATAATAAGATTATAAAATATTCAAAATTATATTTGAAAGTATAAACATATTGAATCTATCATTTATAGTGAAATAAGATCAGTTTTATGATTTATGAATAAAAAAATTCTTTGGTGGATGTGATTAATATGTAAAGGGTATATACCTAGTTTTTAAAATTATAATGTTTGTATAAATTATCAAATAAGTCTAAATGTATAATTATTTAAATTTTTTAATGAAATGTTCATAAATTGTCATATAAATTTTTGATATTATAAGGATTTTCTGAAAATTTATCTAACATAAGTCAAAATGAGTTTCGGGGGATTGAATCATGGTTTAAATAAAGTGAAATATGTGATATTTATGTAATTTTAAATGTTTTTATAAAATAATAAATATTCATGTGGAGTTTAAATGGTTTATATTTTTTAAATATTTTATATTTTAAATATAAATACATTCATGTTAAATTTAATGTAAATTCATAATTTTAAAGAGTTTATATTCAAATAAAATGTGAAATTTGCATGATTATTTATTTATATATTGTAAATTTATTTTTTTAATTATAAATTTTTTATAATTATTTATTTATGAAACAATCAAAAATATTTTTCTCATATAAAAATTTATGAATTATTTATTTATTTAGTTTATTCTATGATTTATTTAATTCATGATTGTGAGTTTTTCATTATAAATGAAGATATTTGTTAATTTAATGTGTTGAATTTTATCTTATAAATGTCATAACATTCATATAAGGATTTATAAATTAGGTACAATATAGGATATAGTAAATTTTAAAAAAGACTATGATTTTTTGGGTTATTAAATCAGTAGTACTGGTTGGTTATGATTTATTCATATTAGGTGTTGCGATTATATTGGGATTATCATCTCTCTTGATAATTTATCTATAAATAGTGTGACTTTTGTTTGGACTTCTCACTAACCTTCAGGTTTATGCTCAGTCTAGAAAAATCCGGTTTGGATACCAATCTCCCTATAATTTTTCTTATGGGGATTGGTATTATAAGTTTCTGAACCTTTATATAAAAGGGTTTCATATGCCTTATTTATTAGATATATATAGATATATGTGAATACAGTTTTCTTTTTTTTTGGGTAACATAAATCATGAGTAGTATAAATAGTTATACATAAATATATTTATAACATATTAATATTTTTAATTTATTAGAAACAAAAACTAAATCATTAGATGAATGAATGTACAAAAGGAATACATGAGATAAGATGGTGAGATGTTAAAAACTCCATAAAAATACCATGTGTTAGGATCCTTCTAAAGAGAAAACATTTCAAACCCTCAATCAGCCAAATGAGTGATTTTATACCAAAGTCAGTTGCCCATGGATTGTCCCATATAAGGAATTCATAATATGTGTGACCCTAATAGGATTATGTGCTTATATATAGCATCTTATTTATATTAAAATTAAGTGGGAACCCCTAAATGTTATGATACCATGTAAATAGAGTCTAGATAATCCATATGATGGATATGGGTAATATATTTTTAGCTCAACTATTCAAGATCCAAATGTGATATGATTTATATGATTTTCTACCAAGTATAGCCATTAATTATGTTATGAAATTAAAAATATAATTCATGATTAAATATGGATTTTTACCCTAATTAATATCCTGTAATATTAAATGGGGATACTATTTTAGTGGGAAAACATTTAATAAAATTATTTAATAAATGAATATAAAACATGATACCCATATGATATAAGCTATGTTATAGATAAAAACTACATAATAATTAACATTGACTCTGAGATCAATTATAGAAATTGAAATCCTTTAATGAGTTTTTTTAATTATGACTAGTACAAAAACATAGTCATAGTTTATACAATCTAAGAAATGATTTTTTTGTTAGAAGTTCCCCTTTATGAGTAGTCAACTTATGAAACTTTATGACAAGTGAATCTATATGTTTTTTAGAAACATTAAAAATATACATATTCTGTATCCACTCTCATACTTGTATCCATATAACCTATGTTATAAAATAAATATCAGAACATTTATTTGTTTTAGAGTATAGAACACCTAAAAAATTTATATCAAGAACTATATATGAATTATAGTTATGTGATTTAAAGGGAATTATTTAACTGAAAAATGACCAAATAATCTGCATTCATCACTCATATACTCAATCTGTTTTAATATGTTAATTACATGGAATATTTTAAGTATGCTTTAAGGATTTAACACGTAAAAAAATTATTCTATAATCATTACTTAAAGGATTATGAAAATTCAATATAAATTAAAATATGAATAAATTTTTTAAAATTTAACCTAATATTATCAATATATATAGGATAGGTGGGAAGGTTTTGGTTGGTTCAATCTCTATTTTTGTGTTTAAATTCTAAAAGTATGTTGAATAAGGATGGTAATAGGGTCCAATAGTTATCCCAAATCATTGAAACCCAAATTTTTTTCAGAGAAGAAGGTTAAATGTTTTTATTATGGTTAACATAGAAAATGATGAAAAAACAACCCATGATATCTAAATGGGTGTAAGAAAATCTATGGAGATTCTATGTTATGTGTTAATTTTATGAAAATCAGTTTGAAAATTTTAATGGGTATATGAGAAAAACTATAAATTTTAATTTTTTTTTAAATATACTGGAGTTAAATGAAATATAAATTTTATAAATAAATATTGATGTTTACATTCAAGTGATGAATAAAAGGGTTGATACATAAAGTAGTTGTATGGACTGCTTTTAGTTATAGATGATTTTATATAATGGTTTTGTATTGTATATAATTTAAATTTTCATGTATGATATCATTTTGATTGTAATCACTGTGTTGTTTTAAATAAAAAGATATGGTCTATTTTGATAGACACGGGTTATAATTTATCAAAATCTATAACATGGTTTGAAAAGAATGGATAGAATTTTTTTCAAGGATACAATTTGTAACATCCCGGCACGGCTCACCATTAAGCTGGTGGCCATACCAGTCGCCACATGGCCTCAATCATATCTCCCCATACGCCATACGCTGCCGACTAGTACGAAGGGTCTCGGGAGGTGATACTAGGGAGACTATACCCTCTTATCAGAGTTGCACAGTGGTATTATCAGAGTAAAGCACAAAAGTAGTGGAAGCAGTAAAAGGTAAACAATGAACAAACAATAGCGGAAGAAAAATAGTGACCATTTTCATAAAAGATGACCAAATCCAGTTTACACGATACAGGGATGATGAATGATACAATGAGAAAACAGGAAACATTACAGTATGCTTACAATACAATGTAAAAGAATAAAGAAAAGACAGTAAGTCCTGACAGGCGTTCTCCTGAGCATCCCAAGCTCTCGCTCGGTCCTTTGCTCTTATCCCCAGGTACAAGCAACACAACAACCAACCAAGGTCCTGCAAACAAGAAAGGTCTACTCAGGTACCCCAGTGTAATGGTTGCCGGAGTAGGGTGTGAGATATAAATCTCAGTAGGCTGGCACCATCGATGTCTATCCCAATCCAGACAGTGTTTATTTAATTAAACAGTAAACAGATATAACAAGGTTCAATTAGCAGGACAATATAGATAAACAACACCAGTCCAGGTTCCCTAGGGACACCCGACGGCTATACCAGCTTTGGCTCGTTGCCGGTAATGTAACCTGATCATGTCACCATATATATATATATATATATATATATATATATATGAAACTAGATCATAGATGGAGTGGGGTAAGTATGCCTCCCACACATTAATATAGATTAGTGGGCACGAGGTAAGAATGCCTCTCATCTTTATAGGTCAACTGGAAAGGGGTAGAAATGCCTCCCTTCCATACACGTATCGATATTATCAATCACGAGGTAAGAATGCCTCTCATCCCTAAATAAACTGGAAAGGGGTAAGAATGCCTCCCTTCCATACATGTATTATCACCCTCGCATGGGGTATAACTGCCTCCCATCCAACCACGTAAATCATCACTAGAAGTCAACTGGCAAGGGGTAAGAATGTGTCCCTTACAGACATGTAATCATCAACAGAAGTCAACTGGCAAGGGGTAAGAATCCCTCCCTTCTAGACACGTATTTATCACTAGGTGGCCTCAGCATGTGCTCACCATTATTATACTTCATTATGTGGCATCAACATGTGTGCACTTACAAAACAATCAAGTCTATAGTATACTTCTTATGGCATTACCTCATAAGAATTCAAAGGTCATATCACAATCACAATCAATCATAGAGCCCATATCCACATAAATGGTTATAATCATATCCATACAAATATACCTAAGGCAAACCATCATAAGTATCATTGTCACATAATTTTTCATATTTATCACATTTATACTTAAGGTAACTCCTCTTAAGTATCCATATCAAGAAATTAACATATTCATCACATTATATTAGGTACATGAGGCAACCCACTCATGTACAGTATTAGCTAACCCCCAATTCATTCTCCATTCCTTTTATATCATTTCAAAGACATACAAGGATTTATAAAGCATAAATAGATGCTATGGACTACCCCTAATTGGTAAGTCCCATTCACTAGATCCATTCCATTAACATAAGTTGTGCTTATTCCATTCTCCTAAGTCATGGAATTACCACCCTAATCTATTCCATTCAAGTTTAACCATTTCATCGAAAGATCGCAACGATCATGCTTTAACCATTTGGTACAATTCAGAGGAAACTTGACATCATCAATTAACACCAAAGCATAACATGAATTTAGCAGGAAATCATAAGGATCTACTTCCTACTTTTATCTTGATGATAGTGCACCTATAACCGAGGGGTTTTATTATTAAATCGTTAGTTTAGTGACTAAGAAACCATTTTAATCTTTTCCCTACAATTCACACTCTTTGTACGGAAGTATTTAATTGAAACCAAACTTGAATAATTAACATACTAAAACAATACAGAAATAACTCATTAATACATCACTTTAAATTAAAGGCAAGGAGAGGGACCCTACCTCAAGTTGGATCCATCTATCCACTCCGGCTCTTGGTACTTTCTAACTAAAGCTGCCGCCTAAGCTCCGACAACCCAAAACACGACCAAAACTCCAAAGCACCAAACTAAAACACACCAAGTACCCATTAGAACTACTAAAGCACTTATTTAGAAGTTGGGAAAACAAACCACGAGTAAAACCCTTACCTTGGAAACAAATCGGCGGATTGAAACCACTGCAATCTGCCACACCTTCGGTGGCGGATGTCATATGCACACCAATAAGGTTTCGAGGGACCTTCCGCACAACCCTGGAACAAGTGGATTAAGAAAGAAACCAAAATTGTAACACCTTGATATTTTATGAGAAATATTTTTTTTTTCTGTCTTATGTTATACACAACATCAAAGGAATCTTTCACTATAAACAACACTAACTTGGCTTGCGTTATACGCATGATCAACCTTCTTGGATAGTGTGTGTTGTACGAAATATCGAGTTTCACTAAACAACGTTATATTATTATAATATTATTATGGACTAGCCTTTATGAATCGTATTATCTACATTTTGAATTTTATAACATTATTATTCATCTTACACATTTTCTAAAACATGGTATGTGAACAAAATAAATTTTTTGGGTAAAATAAGTATTTTTTGAATAATGCTATTTTTCTGCCTTTTAATGAGGCACCAACTTTATATATATTTTTTCACATGTTTATAAGTTCAATTTGAAAAACTAAAATTCTTATTTGGAATTATGATATTAAAATTTACTTTGGATAAATTTTTCATATTATTCTGATAACATCCATATTTCAATGAATAGTAAAAACACGCTATGTTTTAATTAAAAAGAACTTTTTTCATCGCAATAATTTATATGGTTAAATTATAATATTGAATGGTTTTCAGGTATAAATAGAATATATTTTTACCATTTAATATAATTTATGTCATTTCCATTAATTTTACATTGAATTCATACATAAAAACATTTCAATCTTTGGCAATGTTTTAACTTTTAAAACCCGTTTTCTTAACAACGAGATTAATTTTAAATTAATTACTGCAACTTATTTGTTTTAAATTTTGAAAAATGGATTCCATATTTGGATTTAGTGGGTCCAAATTATGTTAATAGTTTACTTTTATTTTATTTTTTGATATTATGAATAGTAACTACTGTGATTTTTATTTACTGTAGTTAAAGTTAAATCGAGTAATTAAGTGTAATAATAAGATTATAAAATTTCCCAAATACCTGCCAAAATTCTATTGAATGACTAAATGTCGACCCTTATCACCTAAGGGTCTGAATAAATTCATTTTATGGACTTTTGACCATTAAAATAATATAATTATTATTAAAACCAAAGAAAGTGACAACATGTCACTCCCTTAAATCTTATTTTAATTTGTGATAAACATCATTAAAATTCAAACATGAATAGTATACAGAAATCTAATAAAATTATCTATATCATGTGAATTTATTTATAATTTTTAGGGATTAAATAATTATCATTAATTATGACACAATAGTGATGTTGAAATTATTTTATTGATTGAATTATCAAATAAATGATTTTAAAAGTATTAAAATAAATATTATATGAACTATTTAATGTTATCCACTAATTTTCTAGATACATATGACATGTTATTAATCTATCAAATCTTTTAGTTCGAACATATCTTCTGTGTATATTTTATTTAAATTCAAATAAATGAATAGTGTCAAAATTGACACTATTGTTATTTTATAAAAATTACATATTATAAAATTGTTTAAAATTCACAAAAATATTTAAAAATTATAAATTAAATTTATGTGATCGAAAATTTAATAAAGTATACAATTATGGACAATTAACAACATATATGTAATTATTTATAATGATTTAAAATTTAGATTATTATTACCACAAATAAAATTAAATAGATTATATTAGGATAAATCAGGTTGATAATGTTTAAAATAAATTCCCAACTTGCCTAAATTTTATTGGTTCATGAGATTACAACCATATCTCATCTAATTTTCTGATTTGAGTCATTTTTTGTGGTTTTTAAGTGGGTTAGGAATTTTTTATAAATTAATATTTCTTATAATTCCAAAGGTGCCCCTCACCTCCCTTATAAAAGGGAACCTCCTCCCTCTCCTCTTTACACAACTTTGAGCCTTCAAGATCGTCCAACCCCTGCCCATTTACCTTCTAAACCTCTCTAGAAACATAATAGAGGTCATGGTCTTCTTCAAAGACCAATTTTAGTATCCTAAGAGGACGTTTCAAAGAGGCGTGTCGAAGAAGAGGTAATATCCTTTACCAATTCTTTCATATTCATTTCTTCTTCTACTTCCTATTCTTTTTTTGTTTCATAATAAAGTAATAACATCAGTATCACTCATATACTGATATGTTATTATAAATATGAAACAACCATATTTCACCTTCGATCCATCCTACGGAAAATAAAATCACCGCGCGTGCGTACGTACAGAATATCGTCTCCACGCTGTGGTGTAATCTGTTTTCCGCCACCACCTTAGATGGATGGGTATAAGAATGGAAGAAATAACTATATATGATTATTGTAAAGTGATATTAATTCTAAAAAATTTATACACCATACACTTCAATACATTTCCACAATCATGGGAACGATATCATCGCGCGTGCGTACGTACGTCTTACCGTCTCCACGGTGCGATGTGATTCACTCTACATGATCTTCATTAAACCATGATTATATAAACGAATTGAATGAATAAATATTATATATATTATACAAATACTATTATTTAAATGATGTATCTATAACCTAAAAATAGGAAGAAGAATTTATTCAACAAAACACGCATAAGAACATAAAGCAATAAACACACGAATAACAAGTAGTAATTAAATATTACTAATAAGAAGATAAGAATATGACCATATATGATATCATAATAATGAATATTATTATGGAATAAGTCGATGAAATTGTTTAAATCATTATACAGGAGGTTCGGATATGTACAAAGCATATCGGACCTAAGGTAATGGAAAATCTCACAATCTCATTTTTATCCGAGATTGTTTATACTTCAGATATTACTGGGGAATATTTATCATCCACTTACATGTTTCCTCAATATGTAACATTATTTATATCCTCCTACAATTGTGTAAATCCAATTTTAACTATTGGTGAATTTTAAGTAAATGATATGAAAGGAATCATTTTTCATTTTCAGTACAAGATTCTTTTTTACTTTTCCGGCCAAAGTACGAGAAGAATGTTTTTTTAAATTATGTAGCATGAATGGATTTTTATGAGTCCATAATACATTATTTCCATGAAGCTTCTTTTACAAGTTCTGAAGTTTACTTTTAATTAACTTCTTTTAGTTTAAAATTTTATGACATGTTATGAAAGGAAAATTGTTTTTGAAGTAGAAATGATATTTTCCTCAAGAATGGAGTTCAATTGTTTTATCAAAATAATTTTCCATCTAAGATAATATAGGGTTCTATTTCTATCCCTATAATTACATTCATTTGATTATGTTATGATGGAATTATTTTTACAAAGTCCTTTATCTTATTTGAATTGTTTTATGATGTCATGATGTTTAAGAATCCCATTTTGATTACATGGGTTATGCTATGATGTATGATTTATGATTTTGTAGCACACATAAAATGGTTTCATTATGAGATGGGTGGGACCTATATCTCCCTCAAATGCATTGGTTAAAGATTTATATATCATGAGATAGACATGGCTGGAACGGAAAGTTAAATTGGTTCAGTGACATAGGACTGGAACGAGGGGTGAACTCGGTTCAGTAATGGACGTTGTCCGCTATGATAGTCTTGCCAATGAGTCTTTACTAATATGAAATGATTTTCTATGATTATGTGTGTATGCCAAAAAATTATAGATTTTAAGTTATGATTATTGGGATTACATTCCACTACTATGATTTATCCCATGTTATGATATTATGATCTCTTTTTCAGTTTACGATATTGAAAATGTTATGTTATTATGAATATGATATGATTGATATTTCTTTTGTTTACCCTTACTGGGCATTTGATCTCACCCTTTTGTATGTTTTCTTTTCCCCAGATCAGGAAGAAGGGTAATAAATTGGATATTCCAAAAAGGAACTCTAGATATGAAGAAATAAATGGGAGACAATGTAGATGCTTTATGAACCAGTTGTTTATGTTTCCTAGTTTCTAAAGACATTGTACCTATATGGTCCTGCCATGGTTTTGTTATATGTTGTAATAAGTATGCTTCAATTATGAAGTAATAACAATGTATTTAAAGTATGGGTCGTTATAGAAATCAACCAAACCCTAAACCTAGGGGTGCTTGGACGAAGGAAATTAGGGCAAGGAGAATCCCTAAAATCGGCCAAGAGGAGAGGAGGCGGGAGGGAGGAGACTTACCGCAGAGAATTGAAGGAGGAATTTCCATGAACGAAGGAGGAAGGAGGTGGGGCCAAGAGGGTACTCACATGGGGCCAAAGCGCCAAGGGAGGGGGTTCGTGCAGGTTCTGGCCAAGAGGGGTGAGGAGAGGGTTTATTAGTTTGGGTTTTTATTTTAAATTTCTTTTAAATATTTTAAAAACCCAAACAGGGCACAACACACATCTTGGGACGCACGGTTTGGAAAACCGTGTGCCAACCGTGCATGCCCCACTAGACACCCACAACACCCCACATGGGCTGGCCACACGGTTTGGGTAAACCATGTGTAGGTCGTGCGGACTCCTCTACCCCCCTGATTTAGGCTGCATGGTTTAGGAAACCGTGCGCCAACCGTGCGCCATTAGCTGTTCTTTAAAAACCAGCCATCTTCAGGTCCAACACTTCTAGAACCCTTCAAGACACTCAGAAAACTGAACGAGCATTCTCCCATGTCCAAAAACATTAAAAAGAAGGATCAAACCTTCAGAATCTCATTCTAAATCCCGATCTTAAATTCGACCTGTTCAGTAATTGAAAATTTCAAAATCCTTCTCTTTTTAACCCGGTTAAAAACGTGGGTCATTACAACCTTCCCACCATAGAACTTTTTTCCCCCGAGAAGCCATCGAGAACAACACACACCTCACTCGACCTACAAGTGTCATGAAGCTTCGCTCAAATGACCGCGTCTCGTTTCCAAACGTAACGAACATCCGCTTAAGCACACGACACTTAAGCCATCAACACCCGAGCCAATGCTCATTTTCCAACTGAACCAACACAAAATCTCTTACCTGAGATCATTCCACAAGAGACATGATCATATCATCATCTCATCAAGAAACCAAAAAAAGGTACTTCTAAACATTGATTTTTCACGTTAAACAGACAAGACTCAAACCACAGCTCCTCCACATTTTGAAATGTCTTTCAAAAGATTGCTCTAAGCATTCCGACGATGCACCTAGCTTGATTTTGAAATGATCAAATGGTCAATTTCCCGATAAACCTATAATCCCACTCCAAAAAGAGACAAGCCGCTCTGGCTGAATATTCGAGAAGACACACGACTTAGATGGATGGTGTTTTATAAGCTGAACAACAATTCTTTCCCCCAAGGCATCTCACACTTACCACGAGAGCATTCACTGAAGCTCATACCCGACTCCCGGTGACATCACTAAGATCAAACCACAAGAGAAACCATGCATCCTACGTGCAACGCTGAAAGAGAACAACCAAAAGAGCTCGACATCTTTGAAAAACATTAGCGTGCCATAAGACTGACGCTCTCTTAGTGAATCTAGAACGAGGACAAGATAGGGGACATGCTCATCACATAACAGCGTACACTAAGAGGATTGAAATGGATTCCAGTTATATATACCCAAAAACTGGAAAGGAGAGTAGTCGAACCACCCCCGGTCGACTCTAATGAAGAAACTCAGCTTCACCTGCCGACACAACAAGATTTATAAACCAATCACAATGAATTTTTCCACACAAGGAATTCCGTGATCGTTCACGATTTACCACCGAAGTCCTCCATAACCTACTGTGTTTCTTAAAAGGGGTTTCATACATTGCCAACCAGATCAAAGTCATGCTGCCAAGAAAGCATCGACGCATAACAACACCCACAAGCCTCAAAGGAATTCAAACAAACCCAACCATTCCCAAATGGTCCTTCTTGATGTGTTCCTTCTAACCGGAAGGACACACCTCCCTAAACTGTCATGACACTTTCCTACTTCGAAGTGTCAGTGTCACTAAAAGAAGATAAGACCAACTGCTCATAAGCGAACCAGTTCATAATGATTAAACGGATGTGTGTCGCTCCTCCGAGCTGCGATCACCACGTCGAAAGGCACAAGAAAACCAAAGCAACAAGATCGGCATGTCAACCACCCGAGTCTTCTGAAAATCATCCCGGGTATTCGGACAACTTGATTTTCAAACGCTCGGGTCACTCTACCACGGTCATGACCCAAGACCATACACAGTAGAACAAGAGATATATTCTCAAGTCATATCACCTTATATGATCACTCACATAGTCGACAACATACCCAGTTGTCCATTACCGCGAATAAGAAAAGGTCAAATGACCGAAAAAGCAACAGACCATGCCAGAGACATGTCTAACCGACTGATACAAAGCATTACCTAATGCTCAATCCCATAATAAGATCAAAAGAAGCGTCACCACCTATCTGAACAAGGGTGTCATTAGAACTGGAAGTCCTACATGGGACAATGGTACCCAAATAGTACCAAACTTTAGAAAGTTCACCGAACAAGCCAATAACATAAGCTCTAAGGGTGCTACCAACCACGGGCTAGCCCCTCACGAAAAACAAGCATCAACCCAAGAACTTGGTCACGCCCAAAAAAAGTCATTGGTCTCAAAGCCTAACATTTAACATCATTACAAAAAGAAAACAGCCTATGGAAAACATGTGAGGTTCTGTTCCAAGGAACTCACAAGAAAGACTTAACCTACCCACACACGGTGTCTCAACTGAGGACACCACTACAGGTTTCTTTTTTCAATACCATTATATTTATTCAAATTTATCATTTAATCACTTTAAAATATTAAATTCAACACATCAAGTACCATTTTCCAAACAAAAATTCACTAGGCACTTGATCTTTTTATCAAACAGCTCCATGCATAACAGGAAAGTTTCAACCAACTTCCTTTTAACCACTAGGAGACCTACGAGGGTCCCAACAAGAAAAAACATTTCATATCAAAATCAAACAGCTTTTACACATATAAACATCACACAAATCATCCTACCATTACATTCCTTATGGGTTGTCATTTCCCAACCCATGAAGCACCCATACACCCTAAAAATTGAAAATTGGCTCCCGTTAAACAAAACAGATCACATTTCAGAAATTAACATGCTCTAATACAAAAATACAATAATAAGGGTGGCCACCAACCAATCTTCAAAGCGCCCATACACCTTACAGTTTGTCATTTGGATCCCCTTAATCAAAACCAATTCCATTTTACAATTAAAACTTTAACAGAACTTTTTTAGAAATCCGATTATAAAGGTTACCCTTTCCAAGGGCTATAAGTCGCACATACACCTTACAACTGAAAATTGGATCCTATCGTAACCGCAATTACTTAATTTAGAAAAAGAAACCAATTTCATTTTTGATAAAAAAACAGCATGTTATCGTAAGCAGTAATATAGAACATGCTATATCACAGAAGCATAGAATAACTACCACAGTACCTATCACAACAGCAGGCATTACTAATGAATACTAGATGGCATGGCATGTGATTTCTAATAATGTTCCTATATGATGCATGAGATGGAATACTCTTGTATCATCGGGTTTCAATAGAAATAGAACCCAAAATTGCATCAACAGTATCAACAAAAAACATGTGTGTCACCCAACGGTGAAATCAAATCAACCGTAATAATAAAAATCATTAAAATAATAATTGCATTTGAGGCAATTTGGCTTTTCCCTATGCACAGGGTGGCCAATCCCGGACACAGCTCATTACCAAATTCCAATTCCTTCCTATCCCTATCTAATGTTGCCAAACAGAAAAACAAATCAAAAGAGAAAACTCATCTAATACGACTTTGTAACATCCTGGCCCGGCTCACCATCAAACCGGTGGCCAGACCAGTCCCCACACGACCTCAAGAGCATCTCCCTGTATGCTAGAGGCTGTCGGCTAGCAGTGAGGGTCTCGGGAGGTGATAGAGTGGAGACTATACCCTCTTATCAGAGTTGCACAGAGGTATTATCAGAGTGAAGTACAAAAGTAGCGGAAGCAGTAATAGGTAAACAATGAACAAAGAGCAGTGGAAGACAAATAGTGACCATTTTTATAAAAGGTGTCCAAAGCTAGTTTATACGATACAAGGATGATGAATGATACAATGTGAAAACAGGAAACAATACAGCATGATTAAAATACAATGTAAAAGAATAAACAAAAGACAGAAAGGCCCAATGGGTGTTCTCCTGAGCATCCCGAGCTCCCACTCAGTCCTTTGCTCCTATCCCCAGGTACACGCAACATAGCAACCTACCTAGGTCCTGCAAAGAAGAAACATCTACTTGGGTACCCTAGTGCAATGGTGGCCCGAGTAGGGTGTGAGATATAAATCTCAATAGGTCATCACCATTGGGGTCTAACCCAATCCAGACAGTGTGTATTTAATTAAACAGTAAACAGATATAACAAGGTTCAATAAGAAGGAAAAAATATATAAACAACACTCGTCCAAGTTCCCTAGGGACACCCGACGGCTATACCATCTTCGGGTCGTTGCCAGTAATGTAACCTGATCATGTCACCATATATATATATATATATAAATGCATCTAGATCATAGATGGTGTGGGGTAAGAATGCCTCCCACCCATTATTCAGGATTAAAGGGCACAAGGTAAGAATGCCTATCGTCCCTATAAATCAACTGGAAAGGGGTAGAAATTCCTCCCTTCCATACATGTATCGAGATTAGAGGGAACGAGGTAAGAATGCCTCTCATCCCTAAATAAACTCTCAAGGGGTAAGAATGCCTCCCTTCCATACATGTACTGTCACACTGGCGTAAGGTATAACTGCCTCCCAACTAACCACATAAATCATCACTAAAAGTCAACTAGAAATGGGTATGAATTCCTCCCTTCTAGACATGTAATCATCAATAGAAGTCAACTAGCAAGGGGTAAGATTGCCTCCCTTCCAGACACATATTTATCACTAGGTGGCCTCAGCATGTGCTGACCTTTATTATACTTCATTATGTGGCATCAACATGTGTGCACTCACAAAACAATCTAGTATATAGTATACTGCTTATGGCATTACCTCATAAGCATTCAAAGGTCATATCACAGTCACAATAAATCATACATCCCATATCCACATAAATGGTTATAATCACATCCATACAAATATACCTAAGGAAAACCACCTCAAGTATCATTATCACATCATTTATCATATTCATCGCATTTATAATTAAGGAAACTCCTCTTAAGAATACATATCAAGACATTAACATATTCATCACGTTATATCAGGTATGTGAGGCAACCCACTCATGTATGGTATTTTCTAACCCACAATTCATTCTCCATTCCTTTTATATCATTTCAAAGACATACATGGATTTATAAAGCATAAAGAGTTGTTATGGACTACCCCTCCTAGGTAAGTCCCGTTCACTAGATCTATTCCATTAACATAAGTTGTGCTTATTCAATTATCCTAAGGAATGGTTTTACCACACTAATCTATTCCATTCAAGTTTAACCATTTCATCGCAAGATCGCAATGATCATGCTATAACCATTTGGTACAATTTAGAGGAAACATGAAATCATTAATCAACAGCAAAGCATGACAAAAATTTAGCAGAAAAGTATAAGGATCTACTTAATACTTTTATCTTGAAGACAACGCACCTATAAATGAGAGGTTTTATTATTAAATTGTTAGTTTAGTGACCAAGAAACCATTTTAATATTGTCCCTGTAATTTACACTCTTTTCATGGAAGCATTTAATCGAAACTAAACTTGCATAATTAACATACTAAAACAGTGCAGAAATAACTCATTAATACTTCACATTAAATTAAAGGAAAGGAGAGAGACCCTACCTCAAGGTGAAACCATCCGCCCACTCTGGATCTTGGTGATTTCAAACTAAAGCTACCACCTAAGCTCCAGCAAACCGAAACACAACCAAAACACCAAAGCACCAAACCAAAACACACTAGGAACCCTTTATAACTACTAAAGCACTTATTTAGAAATTGGGAAAACAAGCCATGAGTAAAACCATTTCCTTGGAAACAAATCGGCGGATCGAAACAACTACAATCCGCCTCGCCTTCGGTGGAGGATGCCATACACACACAAAAAAGGTTCTGAGGGACCTTCTGCACAACCTTGGAATAAGTGGAACAAGAAAGAAACTGAAATCAACTAAACCCCAAACCTAGGGGTGCTTGGACAAACTAAATTAGGGCAAGGAGGAGCCCTAAAATCAGCCAATAGAAGAGGAGGAATGAGGGAGGAGATTTACATCGGAAATTCGAAGGAGGAATCGCAAAGAACAGAGGGGGAAGGAGGTGCGGCCGAGAGGGGACTCACGCAAATCCGAAGCACCAAGGGAGGGGGTTTGTGCGGGTTATGGCTGAGGAGTGAGGAGAGGGTTTATTATTTTAGGTTTTTATTTTAAATTTGTTTTAAATATTTAAAAAACCCTAAGAGGGCACAGTGCATGGCTTGGGCCGCACGGTTTGGCAAACTGTGCACCAACCGTGCATCCCCCACTGTACACCCATGACACCCCGCACGGGCTGGACGCACGGTTTGGGTAAATCGTTCACAGGTCGTGCGGACTCCTCTACCTCCTTGATTTAGGCCGCATGGTTTGCGAAACCATGAGCCTTTAGCTGTTCTTGAAAAAACAGCCGTCTTCGGGCCCGACACTTCCAGAACACTTCAAGACACTCTGAAAACATAACAGGCATTCACTGATATCCAAAAACATTAAAAAGAAGGATCCAAACCTTCAGAATCTCATTCTAAAGCATGATCTTAAATTCGACCAGTTTAGTAATTGAAAAGTTCAAAATCCTTTGCTTTTAAACCCGGTTGAAAACAGGGGTCATTACACAATTTTTTAATCCATGTTTCATGATAATGTGTATTGTAAAAGAGTTCTCACAACCAATCAGTTATATATTTTAATAAAAAAAGATTTTATTTTCTGGGATATTTCTCTAAATTCAAAAAATTACATGTAAAAATTATTATCAATTACTTATTTGTTAAAAAGTTCATTAAAAAGAAATAAGTATTATTTTTTACAAATAGGTGTTCATGTTTTAGAAAAATATTTAATGAAAAAAATTATAAGAGGCTAATTGAAGTATTATTTTACATGGAGAAGTTCTAAGTGTAAAAAATAAATGATCATGTCGGCCTAATTCACTATGAAATGCACTTTATATTTCAAAAGTGTTCAGGATATGTTTATAATAAATGATATTAAAAATTATATTTTTGTTAAAAAAATTCAAAATAATCCCAAACAAAAATTTAATGATATAGAAACTTTTGTAGATAATGATGATGGACTTAGAAAGAGTTTAAATTATTGAAATTATTAATGTTATTAAAATTGTTACATTACATATTATGAGTTAAAGAATTCCAAATACTATGTTTAATGAGTTAATCTAGATAATTATAAATCATAATCTCACTCTTATTCAAAAATAATTTTGTTATAGATATTAACCCATTAAAGGAATTTAGTGGGAGTATTTATCAGATAATTGTATATAGATGTGGTATGAATTAGATGGTGATGCAATGGGTTTAACAAAAACATAAAAATGTGATAAACATGAATAATCTCTTGTTTTTTATCATACGATATATGATTATATTGAAAATTTTATTGTTTTTTAGTATATTCTTAGAAAGTTTTAAGAATATATTAAGTGTATCATATTATATAAAAGGAATATCCAATTTATCATTATTTCATGTTTGATCCATATATTTTATGAAGTTAAGTGATAATTAACCACTAAAATTATAACATAAAATAATTTTTAATCAATAGACATCATGAGGTATTCTACGTTTTGAGGTAATGTGAATATTAGTGTCAGTTGAGTTTTTTATTGTGATATAAACACTGGGAAATTAATTTATATTCTAAAACAACCTATTTAAAATGGTTTCCCATCATAGAATGTTAATTTTTATACATATATATTGTTAATAGACCATCACTTAAAATAAAATGTCATTTTATCTTATTTATGATGGTTTATTTGAATTAATATGAGGTTTGTGATAGAAATAGTTATACGTTAAAAATAATACTTTCAACCGATTATGATATCTATCGCAAATAATTTACTGGAAAATTATTTTTGATGAATTTCAAATTTTATTATAAAAAACACAATATAATTATATTATTATTATGAAAAAATACTAATAATAAATAATTTAAGAAATGATCATTATAAAAATAAAACCATATAATAGAAAAATCATAAAAATAATGTGATAATATTGTCACTAGGGGGTTGGGTGATTAACTCCATATGGGATAGGGAACTCTATTTACAAACTACATGAGATCCATTATATATACTCCATCATCTACTCATGTAGTTTCTACTACTATTAACATTGTTTCTTTTACTATTGACTCTATTGCTCCTATACTTTAGTCAATCTGTGTATTTTCTTATCATGAAATCACATACTAGTGTCATGATTTGTACAAGAGAAGGACTATTAGTACCATTGTAACTAATTTGAATCAATCATTAATGAATACTAATAACCCATCCTTTATGAATACCACTCAACATAACTTATAACCAAGAAACATTGTCAAAACATGACTCACATGAAGCCTCATCAACCCCACCATCCATCTCAGCCAGACACTCCCACATATCAGAAATTTCTATCTCATATGTCTCCTAAAAATCTATAAATAGAAATTAAAAACATTAAAAAATAATGATATGTTAACCTAAAAACTAAAAAATAAATATTAACAACAATCGACCGTTGTCTCTCACTGTCAATTTTCCATGTACCACTATTAGTGTAGATACTATTATACACATAAAACTCTATAATCGGTGTCTCAACCACATAAATCATAAATTTATCACATATTTAGAATTAAAACCATTTATATATTAAATAATATTACATACCAAATATTAATGATTTATACTATAAGTTTCACTCTATGATCTATATGTCAAATCCCGCCTCACCCAATTCTGTCAACTAGAAGATGATCTCCTCCTAAAAGTACCATTTATCTTATATATTCATGGTACCAACCATGTTTTTGCGAGGACATATTCAGGTCAATAACACACATAATATTCATCCATGATAGTCTTAGATTCTATTTCCAAATCTCTATTTTAAAGGTTATGTTAAAACCTATATAAAGGGACATGCATGTAAGCCACCCATGCCTCCCAAATGGAGGGTCTCGTGTTATTATCAACAGAATACCATAAACCCTAAAAATATTTAAAAATATAGAATATTATAAATTATAGAAATTTAAAATAAAATATAATTTTTACTTACTTACCATATAATTATCAAACATCTAATAATGCACGTCAATAATAAACTGATCCCATTACAGAGATGGAGTGTAAAAATAGTTCCTCAAAACAGTGGTAGTCTAGTCAATTGGTAGATTTGAAAAACTATGAAAATAAGAATACTTAGTGACAAAATTAATAAATAAAATAAAATAAATGAAAATTAAATAAAATTCATATTTAAACTTACTTCCTTTGACACGGATTAAAATTAAGAGATATTCACCACATAGGAATGGGATCTAGAATCAGCAATCATGCAAGGCCTAGACCCCCTCCTAATAGTTAGTGTTGTGTAATCACCCTCAATTGATGATATAAGAGACTCATCATCAAGTATTTCATCCTCAGTCAATTTATACATCTACTAAATGAATTTCTATTGAGGCATCTGAAACATATAATTAATTTTAATATATTTATATTTTCTTTAATAATATATTATACTTATTATTTGTTAATTATGTATATTGATTATGACTATAACTATAATTTAATAAGTCATTATCTATATTTATCTTCATATTTATCAGTGTCAATGCCTTAATTATCCTCTGCTTCTTCATCAATTTCCATATGATCTTCAATTTAATTACCCCTCATTATTTTAAATTCATTGGTTACAATATCTATATTATCAACAACATCATCCCTTAACTATAGGATCTCGTCCTTGATATAGGAATCAATTTGAGTAAGATATTCATTAATAAATGTTTCTTAAAAAAGATTTGTATTTCTCAATTCAAAAAAAACCACATTAATTTTATATAAAATGAATATCATTAGATTTATTTCCTTACAAACCACCAATAATTTAAATATCTCAAATTAGCACCTTAACTTTCTTAATATACTTGGTTTTCTAGATTTTTTTACATAAATGGTTTATTTTCTACAAGAAAACATATATATTTAATGTCAAAAACTGTATGTCATAGATGAACATACAGATCTAGGATAGTATTACACCAATGGCATATAATCATTATTATGTAATTGTGTCCAAGATAACATAACTTAATTATTTCATCTATCATTCTATAAAAGTCAACTTCACTTTCTTTTTTATGGGTTACTTTTATATAAAAACCAATTTTTATTTACTTTTTTGATTAACTATATGTGTGAGTATGAAATCTATGTCCATTAACCACATAGTAATTATAAGATTTTATCAATTTCAATGATGTCTTACTTTTTTTCATAATCGACTCAATTTTGTTTCCACGATGTGGTACCTAAACAATATAAAATAATTGATAATAGATAAAATAAAATTTTGATTTCATATGTTCATTCATTAGAAAAATAACTTTTCAACCATTAAAACCAGAAATAAATTACACTATCGGTATTCCTCAAGAGTAGCTAAGTTAATTTTTGTTAATAATTTTTTGATATGATCATCATATAATAAAAAATAATAATATAAATTTAATCTTTATGAATATTTTTATCTATAATAGTTGTGTCATTTATTAAAACATGAGTAGAACATATGTATAATATCTTTGTTGTATGTTATCATAAATATATCATTCATGACCACCACTAAACCCAGTCTCAGGTTGATTAAATATTGATAATCTATTTTCTATGACATCACCTATATTTATTTTATTATAACACATTTCAATTTTGGTTGATGGATATTCATAATGAAAATAATAAGATAATCAATATGAAATTTCCTCTTATAAGTATGCTTTAGTAATTTTCCTTTATAATGATGTATTATTCAATAACTTATTCTTTATTTTTTTCATATCTATCTCATATCAGTATATACATTTGAAATTTAACATAATTCCACATTTTTCTATACAGAAAATGTAATATAAAATGTTCTATTGAATCAAATAATATGGATGAAAATATTTTTCCTAATTTATATAAAATTAGATTAATGTATTTTTATGGGATACTCAATGAATCATAATTTCTTTTTCTAAAAAATGTCTCAGAATAAAACAAACATATTTTATTCAACACATCCCAAATTGAGAATACAAAAACCCCCTATGAACAAAAAACAATAGTCTTTCCATTATGGCATTACAATAATGACATTTTAATTTGATAATATGCCTATTTTTTATATAATAAAATTAATTTGATTCATAATCATCATGAAACATCAAATCTATAGTCCACTAATAGGATAATAAATTTTATTATTTAGAAATTTCATAGGTATATTTTTCCTTCATTAAATTTTTAATATATCATTTTTAAATAACTTCTGTTTGGGGTGCCTATAAATTTGGAAAAGATCTAACCATTCAATTATATTATCTTGAGTCTTGTCAAGTGTTCCTAAAATAGTGTAGAATATGTTATCAAAATAATTATTCTCAATATAAAATACATATATCGTGAGAATGATAATCAAATCAAGAAAATATAGAAGGTACCAAAAAATTATTCATGTTATCCAATTATGATCGCTCCCAAACAATTTGTTTTTTATTGGTTTATATTTGGTCCAAAAGAAAAATGATATAATTATGATATGATAATATTTACTTGTAAGCCTGAGAGTAATACAAGATATAATACCTGACATTTAATTAAGGTAAAGTAATCGTTGTCTTCTCAAATGTATAATAAAATGCATAAAAACTTTTTTTATGAAAATAATTTTTAATTATTAAAAATATATATTTATCAATTAATAGTTATTATTCACATATATCTTGGAATAAGGATTATATTTACTAGAATAATATTTTTTATATTATAGGCACCAAATGCTTAATTTTTTAATACACAAGAGTTTTCATTTAGTAATAAAACTTTACATAGATGTAGAATTATTTTATTAAAAATGAATTAATTTTAATAATTTTCACATAAAAATTAACTTGGGATGATATTTTGGTGTTTTTATGAAGAATTATATTTTTAGGTTAATTGTGAATATATTATTTTTAAAGAATACTATAGCATTTATTCCCTAATCATTATATAATCATGACCTAAAATTTTATAATGCTTTTATAATGATCACAAATGTATTCATGGATTAATATAATGAATCTATATGTATTAAGTTACATCTAGAATAAAATGTTTTACATTTTCAAACATCAGTTACATATTATCTAAAAACTTCTCTTATGCTTTATATTTTTATTATTTTAGAAATATTTTTAATCACTTTTAACTAGGTAAAAGTGAATTATCTTAGTAACGTTAAAATAAATTGAAGGGTTAAAATTAGATGAAAAGTTCCTAAATACCTAAAAATGAAAAGTTTAAAAAGGTGGATGAGTTATTTAACAACCTTACCTAATAGTTTTATTTTTAATAGTCAACCAAAATAATCGAAACCAGTTATCCCAAAATTAGTTGGCTTAAATAACAAAATAATAAATATTTTAACCCTTAAACACCCCATATAAAAGTATAAATATCCACCCATTCTCATATCTCTACCCACTAAAAATCCATTAAACATGAATCTCATTTCATTTAACTTCTCAAAAGCCTCTCGAATGAGGTTATATGGTTCTTAGGTGTTTCTCCCAAGATTTAAGAAGCAAATTTACAAGGTAAGGTTTTCTAAACTCTTCCCTTCATTTATTTTTTATATGTCTAAATTTATATTTCTTTTCATTGAGAAATTTCATTATACTTCATTATTATAAATTCATTATTATATTATCAATGAAAGATCATTGATCCCTCTCCTTATAATACATTAATAAGTAATTAAAATTATCAATATATCTCATAACCATAAAAACATTCATCCCTATTTAGATACTAGAATGTGGATGTAGTTATGGCACACATTCACCTTAGGGTAATCGCCCAAAAAAAGGTTAGTTGATAATTAGATCATCTTCTCTTGATGGATAATGAGTGGGGATAAGGTTTCAAAACTAGAAAGACACTGTTTAGGGATATGTTTTGGATGATTCAAATTCTCATTACGAAACATAATGAAGGATTATTTCCTATATATTCTACTTATTTGTATTTTTAGGTTATAGTTTATAATATAATTAATATCTTAATGTATTTTAGGATTATATAAATAATTTTAAAAAATGTTAAATTACAAAGAATCAAAATAATTAAAATAAAACAAAATGTAATAATTTAATTAAAACATTTCTGTAAGTCATTATCTCTTCAAAAAAATAATAAGACACAAATATTAATGATTTTTAATAATCATGAATGATAAAAAAAGGGAATATAATTCACTTTGGTATTCATGTATTAATTAATATAGATTTATTATACATGAGATGAAAATGTGACGAGATAAAACATAACCTATGTTAAGTGTTCTTGGTCTTATTTTTAATTCTACAAGAAATTCTTCTTATTATCCACCAATTTACTTTTATATGTTTTAAACATTTCACCATTGATTTATTATATCTTAAATCATTTTTTATTCTTGGGGAATTCACTTTTTTAATAATATTTTATTCTTTTTTTCCTTTTATTCACTCATTATCTTAGTCGTAAGGGTTATTTGTCATAATTTCTATATATTGAAAATTCAAATTATACACATTTAATTATTTAAGCCAACATACTTTCAATCCATTAACTTCATCTATAATAAAACACCTTTATTATGTAGTTCACTATCTATTTCATAATTTTTTTCCAGGTTTTTTAATTCATTAGAAAACATGTAAGGGGAATCTCTAAATGAAAACTTTCCTTCTAGGTTAATATCCTTTTTTATCTCTTTATTTTCAAGGTTTCATTATTGAGAAACTTTATTTTAAAAATAATTTTTAATATTCCTTATAATTATTTTTTAAATTCTTTCTAAAAGTGGGGAATTTTTCAATTTATATAAAAACATCAACAATGATATGAAAATGGTTCTGAATATTTTTCATTCATTTTTATCTCTACTTTTATCATGATTGTTTTTAAAAGTAATTTTCTAGATTTCTTGTTTCAATAATAATTCATTTTGTTTAAATTGGTATTTTATTTACATTTGTTCTCCTTTTTAAAGGTGATATTTTACTTTTATTAAAATGTATTGTACAACTAAGAAATTATTTTATTAAAACCTATATGATTCATTGTATTCCTCTAAATGGTTTTCATCATTTTCAAAAACTATTCCATGTTCCAAACTTTATAATAATGTATTTATATGAATAGAATCATTCATATAAATGGATACTATGCTAGAATAATCATTTGGATCATTATACATGTTCTTATGTATATGTGATGTGATAGAAGTTATATCTCAATAAGAGAAGTTATCGATCATCGATTTTTCCTTCCCCAAATCAATAATAGTGCATAAAAATGACATTCGTTATGATCTTATTCTTCTGTAAAAACATAATATTTCAGTACTCATATTGAAGGGCCTTCACCTAGATACCCATACATAAATTTATTTGGGAAATTATTGACTAAACATCATATATTTTATCTATACATTGTTAATACCTTATACATCATTATCTTAATTGAAGGGTATTTACATAAATAGTTTGATAATTTCATTAGATACTCATTTACTTTCTAAGGGATTATCATGTTGGGATTATTTATTATTGGTTTCCTACCAATATTGACACATTACTCAATGGAATTGGAAATATTTTTACTTCATATATCCATTATTTTTATATGAATATTTTTGAATTACTTAGACATGATTATTTAAAAGGTTCATTAGGAAAAATTATCTTATGAGTTTTTAGACATTATCCTCATATAATGGATGCATTGGACTTATTATGAAATGATTAGGGCTCAGAATAGCCCCTTGATACATCAAGAGTTATCATGAGACATACTTTTTTGGGTCTCTGGTGTAAACCTCTATCCATTTATTTAAGATTTCACAGTTGAGGCATTCATAGTATGTAAGATGTCTTGGTTGAGTCCTTTATGGTATGTAAGATTTCCTGTAATGAGGCATTTATGGTAGGATTAAGGTGTCCAATATTATGTATTATATCACTATGAAATCAATTATTATTGTCCATGTGATTATTTATATTGTTAGATTTCCCAAGGATATACTATTCTAATGTATGGAATTATTTGTTTTTTATGTCTTCCATCATATTTATTTTATTCTTGGGATATGATATCTTATATTTTACACTACCATTATTTAGTATTTGATATCACCCATTTCTTTCTTATTTCCCTCTTCCCAAATAAACCATGAAGGCCAATACATATGACATATGGAGTTTCAAGGAGAAATAATTAAAATATTATGTATTATATATTTTTTATTTTATGTTTTTAATGAAATGTAGTGTTCAATACTACATTTTAGTTTCATGGGATGACAAAAAAATTTTGATCTTATGATCTATTTATTTATACCTATGTAATAAAGTAAGCTTTGGATCTGGTGTATTGGATTCAAGATGTTATAATTGGTATCAATGAATGTTTAGTAAAAACTTTATAAACTAGATTTAGGAGAACATTGTTAGTAAAAAACTCTCTGGAAAAACCTTAAGGATATTATAGAAATATTTCTAGATTATATGGCATGAATTTATAATAAATTCATAGGAATTTTATATTATGATTTATAATTTTATTTTTATTCATGAACTAAATAGGCATATTCCATTATTTTGAAATAAATCCTAATGGAAGGAACCAAAAAAGTGTCATCACCCATTATCAATATAGGTTTTTTCCTCTATATATAGTTAGTTATGATGTTATTAGATAGTATTTTGGTTATTTTTGGGAATTATGATTCTGAATATTTTGGTATTGATCGATAGATAGACAAATATTGGCTATAGATTAATATGATAAGTAAAACTAGTATGACCTCATAGGAATAAAATTTACTAGTTATTTTTGGTTTATAAATACTATAAATTACATTTAATTAAATATTTGGGTATAGTATCCAGGAATTAATATATGTTTATCATTAGGAAAAACTGAAAATATGTAATTTATTTAAGTGAAGGAAATGTAAGACTCGAGATTCATCTATAAGGTAATGTAACCACTATTGATTCATGTTCCCAGAAAAATTCATAAAATATTTTGATAATAATATAATTATAAATTACTAATAATATGTATTTATCATTGAAAATCAGTTAATACACGTTTGTCTTATAATAATTATTATATTTATTAAAATAATAGTTTTTAAATTTTAGGTACTAAATGCATAATTTTGAAATATAAAAAAGTTTTAATTTAATAACTAAATTTCACATTGATATATAATTATTCTCATAGAAATTAATTTATTATTTGAATTATCACATCTAGATTATCTTAGAATTTTTTTATTATTTTTCTAAAGAATTTCATTTTTGGAGGAATTGTGAAAATACTTTTTCTAAATAATACCATAACATTTATGACCTAATCATTATATGATAATAAACTAAACATTTATGAATAAATTACATTAATTAAAAATGTATTTATGGATTAATATGATGAATTGAAAAGTATTAAATTACATTTATAAAATATTTTTTGAATTTTTGGAACATAAGTTATATATTTTGTAAAACTATTTTTATGTGTTATTCATTTATTTTTTTTAGAATAAATTAATATAAATTTTAGAAATTGAATCAATTAAAATGGATTTAATTATTGAAATTATAAGTTTCCAAATAGTTATTAATGGAAATATATTTTTTGGTCATAAAAATATATATTACTAAGGTAATGTGAAATTATCATGGTAAAGGTAAAATAAGGTGAATTGTTAAAATTAAATGATTTGAACCTAAAATACCTTAAAATCAACCTATAAGTAGGTTTTTGAGGTATTTCACTAGATTAGCTAATATTTTTATCACTAATTTTCATCCAAATTCATTGGAATAAATTCCACTGAAATATTTTTGGATTACATAACAAAATGATCAAAATTGTAACCCTCCATTCTCATGTATAAATACCCACCCATTATCTCTTTACTATATACTTAAAATACATTAAACATGAATAACCTTTCATTTAACCTCTAAAAAATCTCTCCATGGAGGTTCTAAGGTTATAAGGTATAACAAACCTTCTCCTTATTACACACATAAACATGATTTATTACATGAACATGCACTTAATACAACTATGTGGATCAATAGGTCTAGTGTATTCTGAAATTAGAAAAATTACATAACTACTTAGAACATAAAACCCAATATATTTATTGAAAAAATCTTTTAAATGACCACAACATTCCTTCATACTTAGCATTGAATGGGATAACCTGAGGAAAATCATAAGAAAAGGGTGAGCTATAAATCCCAGTAAGGGTGTAAATAATGAATAACATGAATAATATTGTACATGTTTGGAAATATTCATATAAATGGATCACAAGAGAAACATGACCATAAAGGTGTTATATAGCATGATTATCATAACATAGAAATGTAGCAACAACATTTAACATGGTATTAGATTGAGACAAGACTCATTGCACATGAAGGATGAGTAAACCATCATTTCACTTGAATTAGAATGACTAAAACCTCATTGAACATGATATATCATGATAAAAATCTTTACTAAATGCGTTGGAGTGCTATTAGGGCAAACCTTTCTTAATCATTTCATTTCATGCATAAGTATGCCACATAGATCATAAAACATGGTTTCATTAAATTTCATAATTTATTCTATGAATAATATATATGGAATAAATAAATTTTTGTCCTAAATAAACAAGTACATGTGCATATAGTTTAATACCCTTGATAGATAAATGTGTATGTTATTCACTTACATGATGATTTTGGCATGTGAAATTTTGGTGTAACTTCAGCACCATAACGACATAAAGTAGAAATTGTAAAATAGTTTTATGAGAGATAAAGGGGTATATAATAATTTAAAAATTAAATGGATAGTAAAGGGTTCATGTAACACAATATACCGATACATGTAATTTAATTTAGATGCATAATATAAAATAATTACTTGAATGTAAATGAGGAGAGAGAAATTCCTTACTGAATTTCGGTATGGTAATGGATGTTCATGGGTGGAATTAATGAGAGAAAAATATTTCTATCATCATTAAAATATAAGGATGGAATTATGGGGGAGGTTTTAAATCATACCCCACCATTTCTAATTAGAAATAATAGGGTATAACAACATAATAAAATTTAGACAAAAATGAGAAAAGAAGAGATCCCTTACTTGGAAGTGTGATCCCAAAGGCTTGGGAGAGGATTGGGATATGATTCTTTGGAGATTTGGGAACCTTATGAGGATTATAGATAGATTATGGTAGGTTAGGTATGTTCTCTAAGGGTTTTGAATAATGATAAGGGGGAGTTTCGGTGGTTTATATAGGAAAAGAGAGGGAATTCTTTATTATTTAGGTTTTGGACACCACACATTAAACTAATCAAAACCACAAACCAATCCATGATTTTTTCCATAGACTTTCCCAAAGGGTAGTAGAAAACATTATTTTATAATTCCAATGTCCGAAATTATTAAAATATTAGTCTTTCTTTTGTGGAGGTGAGTCACACTCTCAAGGAAATCATTTTAAAATGTTAAAATGTTTCATAAGTATTGAAGGGTCCACTAATGATTTTTAAAATAAATAAAACTAAACTAAAATCACATTATTTTAAATATAAAACATATATTGTCTGAACAACCCATTTATAGTATTGTATTACATCACTATTAGTTCATTATGATGTCATAAAACACATTATATATTTAACAATGTTTAATTTTTACACAAAAATTCGACTGTCTCATAAAATTATGAAAAAATAACAGTTAAATAATTTTGACATCTTGAATCCAAAAATAATATTCATTTTATACAAATAAATTTCTAATTATGGGAATTTTCTTTTAAAATAAAAAACTACATTTATCGAAAATTCATGGGTTTTGACAAAAACAACTTTCAAACCTTAATAAAAATTACAATTGTATTCATAATACATATATGATCATTTATATATAATAAAAAGTAATTTAGTAATAATATTTTATTAAAATTTTATTTTATTCAAAAATCCATTAATTCTTCAAAATATATTTCATAATTGAATATTAACTAAAAATATTATTTGTTCTTTAAAAATTGTTTACAATATAAATGTATATTATTTTTATAAAAAATAAAGCACAAAATCATGGTGATAGGGTCCTATTACATATCCCCTTTTAACACCCACTTGATACCTAAGGGTAAGGTGTGCGATGGTGATAGACTCCTAGGGTGGCTCAGATAACATCACTCAAGTTGTAATCTCTATTAACTTCCACTTCTACCGTAGGTGGTTCCGTTAAAACTTAACGTGTTGACGCTCGGCATGGGCTTGGCCAGGACCGATGCCAAGGTACGCCACCTCCTTTTCGAGATCTGAAAAATGGGCTTTGTATGGAAAAATTCTACTGGATGAGGCCATCACATCCTTTTTCTGAGAAAATTGGATTTGTTAAAGCCCTATATTTATACTAATCATGTGATCACTGTTCAAGATCTATATTAGCAATGGTAACAATTCCTAATGGTATTTTGAAATCCAAAAAAAAAACCAAATAATTTCATGTGTTTTATAAAACCATTTTACATAATAAGACATTTAATTATATCAATATGAATTTTCATTAATAAAAGTTTGGGTCGATACGTAAGGTGTTCATATCATTCTTTAAGAATTTACTTTATAAGGAAATGTTTCATAACTTCTTCCCTTTATTTTTTCAATCTTTTTAATTCCATTTATTTTCAATGAGAACTATATTTTTTTGCTTCATTGTTGTTAATTTTTCACTATATTATCAATTATATATAATCATTCCCTCTCATTATACTAAATTCATAAGCTTTTGTAATACTCAATCATTTTTGTATCCTTAAAACTGTCATTAAATTTTTGGTAAAGTTAAATTTGTGTGCTTTTTATAGACATTACATCTCTATTTAGAAACTAGAAAGCGAATAAGGCTGTTAAACAGATGATACTAGGGGTAATTTTAATGACCCAAACTTTTATTAATGAAATTTACATTATGAATTAATAACTACCTCATTTAGTAATGGTGTTAAAGAAAAAACAAGCAACAATTTGGTTATTTTGGACCAATTATAAAATATAACATGTTAGATTTAAAATTACATTAAGAATAAAAACCATTGATAATATAGATGTTGTATAGTGATATTTATGATTATAATACATTAAGGGTTATGATAAAATACCATTGACATGGAAAGAAGAAGACACGGTCTCGGCTAATAGGATTATACCCTATGAATCCCATTTACAGGAACTTTTGACAGTGCTGGAATCACTTGTACATGACCTTAACTATGCCAAAGATGATATTTAGTAACTAAATAATGAATGAAACCACTTACAATAGACGTTCAAGTTTATCATGATCATTGAAAAAACCATAATCACCGAACTAACCTGAGAAATCCCTACAAGTTCACACCATATCCATACGGCGTACACTAGTGTAATAAGAGGTTATGTATTTGGGCCCTAGTATTATTAATTTTTAAAATTTTTATTAAAATAGTGAATATATTTATCCCTTTTAATTATCAAAATTTTATATGATTATATTATATTTTGATATGAAGAAACCAAAATTTTTTTTTTCAAAGGATAAGGTTTTAATTAGAACACTATTTTTGATAAATTCAAGAATTTTGAAATAAATTATATCTTCAAATAATATTATTATTAAATAATATATATATATATCATAATATAATTTATTGAATTCCAATATAATATTTATATGGGTCAAAAACTATTATTGTCATAAGAACCATTATTTTTCAATAAATGAATATATTTTTAAAACATTAAAATATAATTTTTAGAGTGTTATTTTTATAAAAAATTATTATATTTGAAATAAGAATGTATAAATTATTCGATGGTTTTTTTCATAATTCTATAAGATAATTGATTTTTTTCTTCAAAATTATATACTATAGAAATATATGGTTTTTATTATAACATTACAATAGCCTAAAAGTGATGTAATAAATAGTATAAAGGGTATAAATGACCAAAATTATGTTTCCCTTTTAAAATTATTTATTTTTTATGTTATTTTATTAATTTTATAAACCCATTATGAATCCTTAAAAACCAATATTATATGTTAAGTTTTTAAAATAGATTCTTTATAAACCTGACTCGCTTCAACAACCCAAAGCTTATTATTTAAAGTATTTAAGTTCATGGAATTATAAAATATTTAAAACCACTTATATTTTCCATAAATCATGGTAAAAACCATTTGGAAGGTTTGTTATTTAAATTATTTTTACATATTGAGTCCAAAATCTATGTTTAGAAATTAATCTAGAGTTCCCCCTATTTTTTATATAAATAAGCACCTATCATCCAACTCATATTCAATGAGAACCCATTTATCATGAATTTAATCTTCCTCCCCCTCTGTGAATCCCTCCAATGGTGTTCTCATGATCTTAAGAATATCCTGTGAAGCTTTTAAAAGATCCCTATCAAGGTAAGGGATCATCTCCTCTTCTTTTTTCAAGTACTTTATTTATGATAAGTATTTTGATTTCCAATTTTTTATATTTTAATATGATTTTATACATTTCTATCACTATAATTATGATGTTAAAGTAATGATATACCAACATTCACTCTCATTAAACCTTTTCATGAATCATTCTATACACCAATTATTCTGTCAAAATTGCCCTATCACTATTATTCCATGCCATACATTTGGGTAATGAATACCCATCCCCATTTACACGTAAGGGTATCCACCTATATGTAAATTTCCTTCCTTTATCAGGTAATTCAATTTATATGACACAAAATTCATAACCATGGGATCAAAAGTGATTAAAGGTTCTATTATGTTTTAGGATTTATAAGGTGTACAAAAGCATGTTCATAATTTGGGACCAGAATTATATAACCCTGCGATGCATTGGGTAATGTTTTTATATGATAATATGCCATGTGTGGTTAAAATGAGGTTATACTAAGAACATTATGATATAATTTCTTAGAATTTATTCTTAACTTATTATTATGATGTCATGTTTTTTATTATTTCCATATTCCTATGTTGCATTATGTTATCATCTTATATCATGATTCAATGTTCAAGTCTATGATTCTCACCCATTTTATGTCACCTTTATATTACTCTTTACTAAGATGATTTAATTTCATCATATTATGCTCTGCTTATTCCCTTACTAGTATTTATATCTCACCCCATTCTTATGTATATCCCCATTTTATCCCTTTTAATTTTTTACGAGCGATGTAATTATAAAATCATGTTAAAGAGTTTTAAATAATGTCATTTTATCATTGTTTCACATTATTATCCTATATACCTAATGCCCCAATGACACTAGGAATATTGATCATCTAAGATTATATTAAGTTTTTTTATTTAATAAATCATCAATTATGGTGTATTAAAGATATGGGTTAAAATATATGGTATCAGAGAAATGTTTAGTTATTTTTGGGGATCAGGATTATAAATGCATAGAAAATCCTTAGGGAAAAGAATAAACATAGGAAAGGATCCATAAATTATATTAATGTATAGAAGAATTGGTTCCAGAAAAAAAATATGTCTGGATATTATAAGTGGATATGGATATGGAATATTTTTATCCTTAGGTAATAACCCTGAAAATATCACATTTGGATTTGACTAAATAGTCACCAAGTATATGATAAAGATACCTTGATACACACCAAGTTTGATACAATTGTGGGATGTTCCTCAGTAAATTCAAAAGATCTTTATGAACCATTACGATGTAAATAAAAATCTCATACAATTTTATATTTGAAAATAGGAAATGGATAACTTATGTTGAAAACTAGAAATTCATCAATTAAGGAATTTATGTCAATTTCTAGTTATCGCTTTAGTGGTTATAGTTTCCAATTTATATGTTTAATAATTTTAAATTTATCATCCCTAAGTGTATTTTAAATGAATTAAATGGTCAAAAATAAAATAAAATATTGAAAGGATATCTTATCATCCATTCATGAACATCAAATATACTTTGCTAAAATGGTTCTAGGAATTGTTATATATCATGAAAGTTTTGTAGAACTATTTAATCACCTAAAAACATATTGGTATATCTATAGGTGAAAATATAGAATGGTGTAACCAATGAATCCAAATAATATAACTTATTTTGTATCTTTATTTATAGTATTAACTTCCTAGTGAACCCTATGATACTCTTTTTTACGGAATTTAATAAAATTTTGAGTATGGATTCACTTACCCTATATAGAGCCAACATAAATTTCTAAGAGAATAAAATCACCCTTCATATCAAAAATATTCCTATACTTCTATACATGTGAAAGGAAGATGATGGAACTCCCTTTGTACCATCATCTCAAGCATGGATATTATTTCATTATAAGCAAGATTATCTTACTAAAATGACTGAGACTAAGGAAAATATAATCCTTGATGACATGACCATTATAAGGGAATATAATGAAGTGTTTTCTAAATATATTTTTTTGGGATTCCTCTAATATGTGAGGTTGAGTTATCAATCAAACATATACCAAGATATTTTCCAATATCCATGAGTCCATACACAATGAAAACTATTGAAATTGAAGACTTGAAGAAGTAACTGTAGGATAATATGGATATAGGTTTTATACACTCAAGTGCTTCAATATTGGTTGTGTCATTCCTATTAATCAAGGAGACTTATGGGTCAATATGACTCTACATTGTTTACCTTGATCTCCATAATATCACAATAACGAACAATTATATTATTTTATTGATCGATTACTTGTTTGATTAGATACATAGATACTAGTACTTCTCTAAACAGTATCTTCAGTCTAGATATTATTAAGTAAATTTGAAGAATTTGGATACCCCTAATACTAATTTCATACAAGTTATTAACTCAACAAGTTCGTAGTGATTCCATTTGGACTCACCGATGTTCTATCCATCTTTAAGGACTTAATGAATATAGTCTTCAAAGATTATCTTCATAAATTTGTGGTAGTCTTTATAGAAAAATTTCTTATTTAGTCGAAAAGAAAGGAGGAACATGAAGAGAATTTGAATACTATACTAAAGAACCTAAAAAGGTAAAGTATATATGAAAATTGTAGTAAATTCAATTTTTGGATACATTAATTAATGTTATTGGGGAATTTTATCACAAATAAATGGATATTTATGGATCCATCAAAAATAGAGGTAATTGAAGAATGGACGAGACCATTATCTATGAAAAATATTCATATTTTACTTGGTTTATATGGGTAATATATTTGATTTGTGAGAAACTTATCACAATTTTCAATCCCACTATCCTAGACTACATGGAAAGGAGTATTATTTTTTTGGAATGATGAATTTGAGAAATGAATTAAAGGGTTAAACAAGTGGTTAATAATTGCACATGTGCTCATATTACCAACCAGTGGTGAAGGATTCATGATCTATAATGATTACTCCAAAAAAAGGATTGGGTTATGTACATATTCAAGATGAAAACAAAGATATCATATTCCTCCCACCAATTGAATATCCATTCGAAGAACTACCCAAACCATTATTTTTGAATTGGATGTATTGATCTTTACATTAAATATTTGTTGGAATTATTAATCTATAGAGAGTATTGACATATATATGGATCATAAATCCTCAAGTATATATTCATATAAAATTATATCAATATGAACCAATGGAATCCATTATACATGATCAAGTATTATGATTTTTAATTATATTACCATCCTAAAAAGGTGAACATACTGGAAGATTATTTGAGTCAAAAGAATCACGCAACCCTATCCATGATGAGGATTGAATGGGATCCAATATTATTGTCCATGAAAAGTATGGACATGGGAATCATAAAAGTAATTCCATCCTACATTTCTTAAATAACAATAAAACCATCCATCCTTTAGAGGTCCATATAGGAAAAAAATTATGATGAAGAGATACAGAGAAAGTTAGTGAATATTCCAGAGTTAAAATTTACTAATGAAGAAGTTATAAGTTTTGGAACCCAGATATGTGTCCCATAAAAGCCAAAGATAAAGAGGTAACTTCTAGATGATGTGAATGAAGGTTCCAAGAATAGAAAAAAATTTATGGGTCATGCCAAACAATTAATTTTTTTCATGGTTGGTGATCAATAAAATGTTAACATGACGATAAACATTGTGATAAAAATATTTGGATGGTAGAATAAAAATATGGGATAAAACACAGTAACCAAAATAGAGGATCCTAACATATTATTTATAATTAATTTAATCAAATATAGAATTATCTTGTGAGAAATTTTTTCTTCTTTCATGGATTTCATAATGGATCAATGTTATACAATCATTCTGTTATAGTAATCATAGGAATGTTACCTCTAGCAGTGATCTATACATGTTCTACAAATCTCTTAATGTCATTGTCATAATCTATAGCTGCTAGTGCGATAGATTTTGATGGTTGAGTTGTTCATCATTGATCACCTCGAGAAACACATCCAACGAATTCTTCTTGATATCTCTATAATTGAGAGTGAAAGGATGATGAAGATTGATCATCATTATTATGAGCATCCTTGAATAAGGGATCTCTCTATGGCTTCGAGATGATTCTCTAGATTCGTTGTGCAGAAAAACATTTTATCTCTTGAAAAATAATATAATTGGGTTTATATACTGGTAGGGTTAGAAGTAAATAATTTCAAAAGTTCCCATTAATATTTATTTAATACTTTCAGAACCCCATGTCTATAATAATAATATTATTATTATTATTATCAACATGATATTAACTTGATAATTAAAAAGAAATATTGTTTAATAAAATAATATTCGGTATATATTATTTATTATATAACCATTAAACTTGGTCCTCTATTCCTCCATAATATTTATGAGGGCTTGAATAATGACTATTTGTATAAAAAATAAATATCACTACATTACTCACTAATAAATAAATATTATATTCAATAAATAACAAATAAATATTTATTATATATTCTTCTCACATAATATTCTCTTGAATAACTGGTGACATAATATATGCAATCAAGAAAACATGAACAATTATTAAACAAAATATGGGAATAATATTTAATAAATTATTAAATAATAAATAATAATAAATTATTTAAATGTGATTCTAGATATACTTAGTTTGTGAACCTCTAGGCCTCTTTCTCAGTGGCATTAGGAGAAGTAGACTAAAGTCCAAGGTTAGCATCAAGCAACATGCTAAGGCACCCATATTGAAATTATTAAATTCTACAATGAAATAATACCTCATATAGATTCTTACTATGTAATATAATAATTTTATCACAATATTTATAATAAAAAAGGTTTCATGCTTTCTCCAACAACCAATGTGCTCAATGTCTCTTTCTTTTAATTTTCAAAAATAAAACAATACTCTAGAACAAAATGGAAATGGATATTTTAGGCTATGTCATTTCCATCAAATGGATAGAGATATCATCTTCTATTGAAGAATAGAAGGGTAAAATTATTTCTCACATTATTCATTAACGCAATACTACTCGTGACACACCCAATGTATCTTACGTCACTGCAAACTTATGTTTTCATAGTTTTCAAAAATAGGTCTATGTAAAGGACTTATAATACTCATTATTAATAATAATAAAGTCTAAGTATCAATACACATGTCCATGGGTTGGAACATCTAATGACCCATAAAAATTTTTATATCCTACCAACAGGTCTCAGCCCCATAATATCCCAAAATGGATATTACAAAGGGAATACACCATTAGAATATTCCTCAAAGTCCAATGAGTATTGAAACCTGATATCCTGAATCATTGGTGTCCCTAAAATTATTTCATCCATCTAAATAACATATATTTAAGAATAATATCATGGAATATCTAGGTTCACATCATAGTGGGGGAACTGATATGACCTTTTTGTGTGACAACTAATCGTATGACATTATCATACACTATGTTATGCAGAAGAATAGCCATGACATGATAAGGAGTTAATTTATATTCAAAAATAATCATAAAAGTTATCACAAAGTACATATAAGTTGGTTCTAGGGCACTAACTCCAATGGACTCCCACTTACACTAGATCCAACTTCTAATAACCCTCTGTCTGCTAGCTCTCACACGATACTCATAATTCTACAAAGATTGGACTTTAGTAAAGGGGTCTATCACATTTTTTAAGTGGGAACTCTTCTTTTTGTAATTTCACCCCTTTGATAAAAAAATCAATATGTGATATTTCATATGTATACTATTTTTATGTTGGTGTAACCTTAGCTCTTTTTAATGAGCCACCACTATAGTATTATCACAATACAATGTGGTAGGGTCCTTGTTTATAGGTACCACATCATGATCTTTTACAAAGTTTCATATCCAAATGGATTCCTTGTATTGATCAGAAGCCACTATATACTCAAAATCCACTATAGAATCAACCACCACTAGCTTCTTTGAACTCTTCTAGATAACATATCCTCTGTTGAGACAAATAACTTATCTTGATGGCAGCTTCAGATCATTATGATATTATTTAAACCTAGAATCTTTATAACCCCTGATAACTAGTACCTCATCTCCTCTATATACCATGAACATATCCTTAGTTATTCTCATATACTTAATGATATCATTAACATCTGACCAATTCATTTCTCCTTAATATACTTGATATCTACCTATCATGTTAAATGCATAAGAAACATCAAGTATAGTACAAAACATGGAATACATGATTGGTCATATAATTTAATCTTCTGGTAACTTAATCATTATCTATTTATCCTATTATGTATGAAGAAACATTTTCTTTAAAATATGTTCACCATGTGACATTATAAACAATACCTTATTGTATTTTTTTCATACTAAATATATTTATTGTCTAGTCAATGTGTGTAATTTTACTTAGTCCAAGAAACCTCTTATATCTATCATGAATGATCTCTATTCCTAGAATATAGGCTGCTTAATATAATTCCTTCATAACGAAACAATTGTTTAACCCTTCCTTAAGAAACTATAATATTGCTATTTCATTTACAATATGTAATATGTAATCAACCTATAATAATATGATAATGACTAAATTTATCCTAAACCTCTTGGAGACACATGCCTCACATTTATTCTTAAGGAAGCCATATTGTTTTATAACTTCATATAATTGAATGTTCCATGACCTGAATACTTTCTTTAATCCATAAATGGATCTCTTCAACTTGAAAATCCTTTTGGTATCACTTGGAGCAAAAATCCCTTATAATTATTTAATTTATATAATTCTAAAAGATTATAATTAAGAAAATAAGTTTTTAAATCCATTTACCAAATTTCATAGTCATGGTAAGCTATTATAGAAATTAGAATTCAGATGGATTTAGACTTAGAAACTAGTGAAAGGGTTTCACTGTAGTCAATTTCTTATTGTTGTTTAAAAATCGTTATCCACTAGACATACGTTATAGGTATTTACTTAACCTTCTATTCCCATTTTTATCTAAAATAACCAATTTAACAGGAAAGTATTTACATCAACTGATGCATATATGATAAACCAAACTTGGTTCTGATATATGGAATCCATTTCAGAATTCATATATTCTTATAAAATATTTTTTTCTGATCTCTCTACTTCTGTTTTGTAGGAGAGACGGTCATCATTGTAAACCAATAAATAATCACTATCTTCGGTGACTAGAAAACCATATCTCTTAGGTTATCTTACCTCTATAGTGATCAGAACTAGTACTTTTGTTTCATAAACAACCTATTCTATGGGGACCTTTGGAATATGTTCCCCTACGAACTCTTGTGTTTTGTGACCATCAACTTCATCATAGTCAATATTTCTCCCACTAACCTTTTTGAGGATGTTATCTATATTAAGAAAAAAATATTTCTTACGACAATCACTTTTTTATATGAGGGTTTGTTAGGTAGTATCCATTTCTTTCCTTAGGATACCCTATAAAGACACACTTTGTTCCCTAGGGTTCAGTTTTGTTACCTGATAAGGCCTTAAAAAATTCCTCTCAATCCAATACAAATGTATTTGATAAAAATGGTTTCCTTCATCTCTATAACTTGATGGGAATTCCATTTTCCACTTTATTTGGCACTAGTTTTAATGTATATACCACATTTTCTAATTCATATCTCTAAAAGGATAATATATGATCTTCATGACTCGTCACTGACCTTACTGTGTCTTAAAAGATAAAATTGATGGTTTCCCTAAAACCATTACATTTTAGTGTGGCTAATGCAGTTTAATAAATCTTTCATTCAGCCTTCAAGGTTTGTGTTGCTCTAGAAAATTAAGAAAGGAAGGTTGGCCACTCAGGATCGACTTAAGAAGGCTGGATTTAATATTCCCTCCATTTTCTGTCTCTGCCAACATGTTGACTAGGGCACAAATCATTTTTTCATTGCATGTGACTTTGCGCATACACTTTGGGAATATATTGGAATGTTGTTTGATATGGAATTCGACAGAAACAACCAGTTTGAAGAGTGCATGAAGGCACTTTGTATGGGCAATTACAGTGAGCAGGTTTTCCACCTGCTACTTGCAGCAGCTGCGGCAGTGGTATCTCACATCTGGAATTCCCGCAATCAGCTGTTGTTCAATGAAATTAAGCCTTATATTTATGCAGGGATGATGGCGCTACACAAGGAGGTCTATGCTGTATCAGTTGTGAAACCTGGAGGTATGTTTAACACGATCCGAGAGTTGAACATTCTTAGACTGTTGGGTGTTGCAGGTCGACCAAGGAAACCCAGAATGGTTAAATACATTTGGTGGATTCCTACAATTGTGTAATGGTTAAAAGTTAATGTATATGGGGCTACGATAGTAACGCCCGGCCCCTCATGATGTGGAGGTGTCTTTCGTACTCATCGTGGATTCGTCAAGGGGTGTTTTTATCACTCCACTGGAATTAAAACGGTGTATGAGGCTGAGTTATTGGAAAAGATATATGCAATTGATTATGCTGCTCGGTACAACTGGACACCATTGTGGCTTGAATCTGACTCTGAGGTTGCTGTGAAAGCTTTGAAGGCAAGGACACAGGATGTACTGTGGAAAATTCTACCTCTTTGGGTTGAGTGTCTCAACAAGAGAGCTCATCTCAATTTGGAAGTCTCCCACCATATCAAGAAGAAAATCAAGTTGTAGATGTGTTGTCCAAGAATGTTGTCAGTGAGACGGGTATGTTTTGGTTGTTTACAATTCCTAATTGGTGTGAAGCAATGGTGAATGATGATATGTGTGGTGTGATTCACTATCGGATATGTAATAACCCCTTGTAACTCTGGCTCTTTTTTTCTCTTTTTTTATTATATATTTTTATGGGTCCGACTTTCGTCGGCTCCCACGCTTTCTTGGTAGTGTGTATGGTGGAATGAGTAGAGATAAAATCACAAACTTCTGTAGAAATTTAATAAAATCCTATTTAAGATATACACTGCCTTGATCTGGTCAAAGAATTTGTATCTTATTTTCATGTTGATTCTATACATCATTATTGAATTATTTTAATTTCTCAAAGGACTCGGGCTTATACCTCATCATATAGATAGAGCCATGTCTACTCAAGTTATTAGGAAATGTTATGAAGTAAGAATACATATCTCAAGATTCTACTTTAAATGGTCCTCAAACAATACTGTGTACCAATCCTAGAAACATTGTGACCCTTTCCCCTTTTCCACTAAATGGAGGTTTAGTAATTTTTTCATGTAAACAAGCCTAACATCTTTAAAGAGGTTTTAGATCAGAAGAGTCTAAATAACCATATTTACAGAGATTTTTTAAATGATTATCATTTACAAGACCAAGATAGTGTTGTCACAACTGGGTGTTATTTCGGTCATGTGAACATTATCCATTATCTATTACCAATGTTTGTTATTATTAATTTAAAACATAAAGACCATTATTTAAATTAACCATACCATAATATATGTTGTCTTTATAAAGAAAGATACCTTTATTCCTAAACATGGAAATAAAAACATCAACATCTTGGAATGAAACATAAATTATGTTCTTGGTAACAATTGGTACCTAATAAGAATACCTTAAAACCAATATAATTCTTATTATCAATTAAAGGTGGTAGTCACCAATGGGTAGATCATCCATACTCGCACAATTTTTAGTACACAAATACAACACTCATCTAGAAATATTTCTTAATATACATGGTTCATAGATTTGGATATAGATGTGAGCCCCACAAGATATCTCTAAAAACTGATTTGTATATATCGAAATATTACACTCAATAACGAATGAACAGTTAGCTTCCTCATACTTTTGGGTGCAGTTCATCTCCCAATGACCTTGTATTCCATATTAAAAAAATGTTTTCTTCTTTCCTCTTCATTGCCTCTATATCTTTCACTTCTTGGAAGGATAGTGTGCTGAAGCTTTAAGGTTGTTATGAGTCTTATACCACCTTTCCTTTTTCTTCATTTTATTATTCACCATAAGGACCGTGTGGTTTTCAAGATTCATGTCCTTATCCACTTTAATAATCAAGGTTATAATTTTGTAAATAATCTTCTCATTATTTCTCATGTTATAATTAACATGAAAACCTAATAAGGTCTTTGGTAGTGTGTAAATTATGATATCTATGACAAATCATATGGGAGTTTAATCCCTAATATGGATAAGTGTTCAATGTATCCAATAAGATTGACTATATGAGGTCCAACTTGCATAGACTCTCCAGGTTTAGTTATAAAAAAATAATTGTAGATCTCTTATCTCTCTTCTCTCACCTTCTCTTAATAGAGATTTGGAAGGTTAGATGTCATTCTATATGCATTCATGTCCTCATGTTGCATTAAAAACTCATTTTTCATGGATTATAACATGAAACATTGAACATCAATAGCATCATTTAAATATAAATCATAGATATATAACTATTTATCACTATCCTCACTATTATTCAAGTTAGGAATAGGTTCTTACAGCACATATAATTTCCTTTCATGGTATAGGATAATTTACAAGATCCATTTCTACTCTTACAAATTTGTGTTGATAAGAAGGTAATACTTCTCAAGAATGGATTTCAATGATATTTTTGAAGCCATTTTAATTAGGTTTTTAAAAATATGATTAGCATAGTTATAGTACTTTATCTGATAAAATTTATACAAATAAATAAATATTATATTTATTAATATCCCACTATTTTATCGAAACCCAATAGACCTCACTATTGGGTTCGAAATAACCTGTTGCTTGGACATTCTAGTGTAAAGGATCTATATTCCCCTTCTCATCACCCTAACATTGGATGGTCAATCAATTTGAAGGGTTTTATGTAGGCATTCCAAATGAAAACTCCATTAACTCACAATTCCTTTATCTTTTGAGTGGACTCCCCAATCCTAAAATCATAAAATTGGATTTCCTCCACACTTTTCCCCTTAGTTACACCAATTCCTTCTTTGGATGTTAACCCATGATGTGAACTAACTAATTTAGTAGAAGGTTACATCGACTTAATAAATATAATTGAGGAATCTATCTTTTATGCATAAATTTTCATTTATTATATCTATTACATAGTTTTTAATATTAATTAGATTTAAATAAGTGATCAATCATATATTATATAATATTAATGTGTAAGATAATTTAATTTAGTTTTATCTGGTATTCTTGTTAATTAATTAAGTCATGTGATCATAAGAAAACATACATAATGAAATAACCATTCAACTGGATATAAATAAAATCAAAAAGTGGTAAGGTAATGATATTTTACTAATGAATAGATTATCATGAGGATGATTAACTAATCATGAACCTAGTGGAAAAACACCTTAAACCATTTGTGATTTATGTTGTAGTTTTCCACCTGTCAAACAATGTATTTATCTTAGATTGGTTTCACCTTGGGTCCAAAATTGAACCACCTCCACTCTCATGGAATCTCCATCCATTACATAATATTTTAATCACAAATAGGTGAGGGAAAGGGGTTTATATAAAATAAAACATGTATTGGAGAGATGGAATGTAGGCTAAAGAATTAATTTAATAATAAATTAAATGAAACTCATAACATACAATGGTCTGGTCTAGAATCATAATCATCCATATACCTAAAATGAATTATAAATTTAATAAAACAATCCTTAAATTTATAATCATTCTTATTTAATAAAAATCACACTCAAACCAATTAATTAAATTCTTTAATTATTCAATTATTTTTATCTTAATTATAATCCAAATTTTGTTGATATTTTCATCCATCATAAATTTAAAAAAAATTAAATTTATTTATTTAAAATTTATTTCCTACAATAAAAAAAAGTACCTTGGAGGAATCACGATGAGTACCCATCCGAAATAACCAACATCTATTATACTTGTATACTTTTTACTCTAGAAACATATGGAATAAAAAACTTATCAAATGATTTCATGATGTTTACTATCAACATAATGATTACTTGGAAGACATGATTTTTTTATCACCTATTAAATTTCAATGGAAGTGGAGAAATAATTTTATTGCAACTCATACATTATATATAGATATGCAAATTATGTAGAAATAAATTAAACATTTATATATAATAAAACCCATAACATTGTGTGTCCTATCAACTTAACGACCATAGAAAAGTACATGTTGATATAGTTTTCATATTATAATAAATAAATTTTAATTATATGTAATTTGGTAAAATTAAATAGCATGTACAATGGAGCTACATTATGTGAATTTTTTCTCAGCGTTTATCAGTGGAACATGCATAGGGACTCAACATGTAACTGTGCCACAAGAAAAAACATAGAGTCAATGGATTGTGTACATGGGATACATATCATGTGGTATCTGAGTTATAGAGTCACCACTCTAGTAGGGAATGTAAGAAGATAGACATATCATCTGTGTCTGAAGGACTACACACCAAGTACAAAAGTTACATGTCATGTACTCCGGCTGATCATGCGCCAGGATGGCCCGGTTAACACACGGTGAATAATTAAATGTAATGCGTGTAATAAATTCACATGCCTTGAATTAATTATAAATTATTCCTTGTTGCATTAAACACTAGTACATGGCATGTACCTTAGGGTTACACTACATGTACTCTTGTGTTATCTATCCAGATTCATCAGCACCTCTGATGATATCTTTGATTTTATTTCATTTATAAAATTAATCTATTAGGTTATATTTATGATAAATGTAGATGAATAAGTTGATATCACAATTTTGATTAATCAATGAATTAAAATTAATTTAAAACTAATTAATTATGTGTAAATCAATCAACCATCATTAAATATTTATAAATAATTATGTGTCTCACTCTAATACCACTTGAAGGTTCCAATTGTAGTGGAATAATGTGATGGGTCATGCCCAATATTGATTTTTCCCTGATCGATGATCAATATGGGATTTATTTGATAATAAATGTCATGATCAACAAATTTGGATCAAAGAATAAAGGAAATGGATAAAACAATAGAACCAAAATATAGGATCATCACATATTATTTATAATTAATTTAAGAAAATAAATATTTACCTTGTGATAAATTCATTCTTTGTTGATGGATAGAAAAATTGATATAGATTTTACTATTGTTTCATTGTAGGAATAAAGGGAATATTCCCTCTATAGATGATCCACACTTGTTCCACAATTCTCTAAACATCACCATAGAATTATCTGGATTCTAGTGTTGTAGATCATGATGCTTGCGTAGTTTATATTTGATTTCCTAGAGAATTGATTCCAAAGGATTATTTTTTATCTCTCTAAAATCTAGAGTAGAAGGTGGAGTAAGATCAACATTCATTCATGGACCTTTCTTGCTTAAGGAAGCTCTCTAGGGCTTTGGGAGGATTCTCTTGTTTTGTTGTGCACAACAAAACAAATGAATTAGACCTCTTGAAAAATAATATAATTGGGTTTATATATCACTAGTGTTATAAATACATATTTTCAAAATCCCCTTTAGTATAAATTTAATATCTATATAAACGCATGTCTATAATAATAATATTATTATTATTATTTCTCAACATTCGATTAACTTGATAATTATAATTAAATATTATTTAATCAAATAATATTCAATATATATTATTTCTCATTAGACTATTAAAATAGGTCTATGATTCCTCCCCAATATTTATCAAGACTTGAATAATGACTATTTATTTAAAAAATAAATATCCCAACATTAATCACTAACAAATTAATATATATTATATTCATAAAATGGAAAATAAATATTTGTTAAATATTCTTCTCAGAAAATATTCTCTCGAATAAATAGTGATAAAATATATGGGATCAAGATAACATGAATAGTTATTAAACTATATGAGGGAATAAATTTTATTCAACTTTTTAAATATTATATAATTGTATTTTATTTAATTGAGATTTTGGATACACTTAGTGTGTGACCCTCTAGGCTGCTTTCTTAGTGGAATTAGGTGAAGAATCATAAAGTTAAAGGTTAAAATAGAGTAACATGCCAAGGAAACTATTGAGAAATAAGTAAATTCTATAATGACATAATACCTCAAACAAACACTTGATTTTTAATATAATACCTTTATCATGATATCTCTAATCAAGAAGATTGTATGTTGGTTCCATCAACCTTTGTGCTCGATGCCACATTCTTTGAATTTATAGAAATCAATCTTGACAATAGAACATCATAGGCATGGATTTATTTAGTCTATATAATTTTGATCGAAGCGATTGATCTATCGTATTTTGTTAAAGTACATAAGGGAAAAATAGTTTCTCACATTATTCATTAATCCAAAACTACACATGACACACAAAACATATCCTACCTCACTACGAACATAATTCCTCATGGTTTTCATCAACACGTCAAATTACATGACTTATAATACTCATTAATAATATTATTAATGTCTAAGTACCAATACACATTTCCGTAGTTAGGTACATCCATTTTCACACATAAATGTGTGTTTTCTACTTGTAGGAATCATTCTCATAATATCATACATTGTATATTTACAAGAAAATACACCATGAGAAGATTCCACGGTGTCTTATGAGTCTCCAACCCTAATTTCCTGAAACGTTTGTGTCCCTCAAATTATTTCATACAACTATATAAAAAATATTTGAGAATATTTTTGTGTCACTTATGAGTTCTAATTATAGAAGGGAACTTTTATGGCCTTTTAGTGTGATATTTACTCTTAGAACATTATCACATACTATGTTATGAAAAATAACAATCATAATGTGATAAAGATTTTATTAATATTAAAAAATATGAAAACAAACTATCATAAAGTACATAAAAGATGGTTTTTGGGAACCAACTCCAACAGTGCATAGCTCATACTTCTCTTTTCATCCAAGACCCACTAAGATGTATAAACATATGAAGAAAATATTTTAGTGGGATAAAATGAAGTGTGAGGTTAAAATTTTTCATCTCGATGCATGGTATTCCAATAAGAAAAATCTGAATGACAGAAGTCTAAGGGTATGATGCAACCATTTCCCGTACCAATATGAAAATGGAAAAATATAACCATGTATTTCATCGTAGGAGTATCTATGATATCTAAAAGAAACAAATTCCATATGGGTGGTTTTAAATCTCCTAAAAATTAATCACATTTAATTTTTATCAAATAATATTTATCTCTTGGATATATTTATAAGATATTTATAAGGGAAGTGGTTAGAATACAAGGAGTACCACTCTATGTTATATATAATCAAGGTTTCAGGTTTTCATTGAGGTTATAGAGAAGTGTTCAGCAATCACTGCATATAGAGCTAAGTTTTCTTATCACCCTTAGGGAAGAGGGTTATTTTAAGAGATCCATTAAAACTATAGAGGACATACTGAGATCACGGTCATTGGATGTACATTGATTTTTGGATCGACACCTTCCCCTAGTGTTTTTCTCATATAACAATGGTTTATAATCTAGTGTTCAAATGAAACTATATAAATCATTTTATGGGAAGAGGTGTCACACTCCAAAATTTTGGGATGAGGTTGGAGATTGGAATCATATGGTACCTGATCTTATACAAGGTATTACAAAAATGGTTCAAAAGTTTCAATGTCTTTAAAAATACCCACAATGTTGATAGAAATATATGAATGAAAACCATGATGAGATCTAGGGATTGAGTTTAGTGATAAGGTGTTCCTTCATATATCATCGTGGAATAAATTCATGAGGTTTGGGAAGAAGGGAAAGCTTATTACTATATATATATGCCCCTTTGAGATCCTTGATAACATCTGAGTTGTGTCCTGTCATCTTTCTCTACCACATAACCTATATCATGTACAATATATATTCCATGTACCCCTCTTGAAGAAGTACAAATTGAAGCTCCCACGTGTACTAAATCTTAAGGTGATACCCTTAGTGATTTATTATTCATATGAGGAGCATCCAATGAAGATCTTAGATCATAGATAAAATTTTATATGAAATAATAAAACCCACATGTTTAAAGTATTTTGGTTCAACCAAAACTTTGAGGATGAATCATAGGAACCGAAATAGGTGATGAAACAGTAGTACCCTCTATCATTTTTGTCTATGAAATGAAATTTTTTTATGGTGAAATTTCTAAATGCAGAAATAATGTAATTACATTAAATTTTATAAATGAAATTACCTTTCTAAATGAATAAATATCTCATTAAGTAATGTTGTTATAGGAAATACACACGCTAATTTGGTTATTTTTTTTACCAATTATAAAATCTAGCATGTCATATTTAAGATATTGTAAATAAACATACCCATTGATAATATAGTAATTTCATGGGGAAGATTATTGTTGGTATATGTTAAGGGTTATGATAAAATACAATTGAAATAGATGGAAAAATGTTGGCCTCGACTAATAGGACTAGACCCTATGATGCCCATTTATCAAAACATCTAAGGGATATAACATCACCAGGATTTACCCTTGACAATTCCTAAGATATTATTAAATAATTAAAGAATGAATGAATCCATTTATGGGGGAAGTTCAATCTTATTAGGATCATGGACCAAATTATGGTCTTCATAACACCTCAAGAAATCCCCACCATCGCACACCTTACACCTAGGGAATACACTATTATAATAAGGGGTTATGTATCTAGGACCTATTAGTAATAAAATAATGAATATATGTATCAGTTTTCATTTTTAAAATTGTATATGAGTTGATTAGATTTTTATATGAAGAAATCCAAATTATTTTTTGGAAATGATGTGCTTTCAATTAAAACTATATTTTTGAAAAATTAAATAATTTTGAAATAAAATTTATTTTAATATATTATTGATTTTCAATAATAATTACCTAAAAGGGAAAAAATAATTTAATGAAGTTAAATATAATCTCTATAATAATTTAAAAACTATTATTGTTTTAAAATAAGTAATTTTAAATAAATGAGAATTTTGATTTAAAATTGTAAATTTTAATATTTAGAGGGTTATATTGAGAAATAAAATATTATTTCTATAATAATCATGTAGAAATTATCCAATGGTTATTTTTTCATATTTTTCAAAGATATTCAAATATTTGTGTTATTAAATAAAGTACAAATATATGGTATATATTATGAAATCATAGTATACCAAAAGTGATTTTATAAATAGTACAAAGGGAATAAAATACCAAAAAATGTTTCCCCTTTAAATCAATGTGCCTTTTATGTTATTTGATTAATTTTACAAAATAGTAATGAATCCTTCCAAAGCTATATTATATTTTATGGTTTTAAAATGGATTCATTATAAACATAACTCACTTCCACAGCACCAAGGGTAGTATTTTAAAAAGATTAGTTACTATAATTATAAAATATTGAAAACCACTCCTATTTTTCATAAACCATAGAAAAAACACATGGTAGGGTTTTTGGTTTTAATTATTTTATCATATAGAGTCCAAAACCTTTTCATAGAGATTAATAAATATTTCTCCCTCTTTTTTTATAAATTCCCACCCATGATCCAACTCTTATTCACTAAAAACATATTGAGAATGAATTTAATCTCCCTATCACTATCTAAATCCCTCCAATTCTGATCCAAATCTCTTAATAAAAACATTCAAATAATTTATAAGCACCAACTCAAGGTAAGGGACCATACACTATTCTTTTTTTCAAGTAATTTATTTATATATAGAATTTTGATTTTGAATATTTTATGTTGAAATTTGTTTTTACAAATCCATTTTACATTCCATATAATGTACTATTAACGAGGGAACACCTTTCACTCTCATTAAATCTTTCAATTAATTGTTATGTGTACCCATTGTGTTTCCAAAATTATCAAATAATTTTCTTACATGCCACACATTTGTGTAGTGAATACCCATACCCATTTCCACTCAAGGGTTTTCACCTAGACACACATATCATTCATTGATTCGAGGAGTCGATGTATTTGACCCACACTCTTTATTTTTGGGATAAAAACTAATAAAATATTCTCTTATGGTTTTTGATCTATGTGGTACACAAATTAAGGTATATAATATCAATGTGATGGGTGGGACTATAATTATATAGAACGCTAATGCATTGAGTAATGTTTTTATCTCATGAAATTCCATGTATGGTACATAAGAGGATATACTAAGTACACTATGTTATTATATCATAGAACTCATCCTTGAATTATTGTTATAATTTAATGTTTTATGTGGTTTATACTTTATTATGTTTCTGTGATGATATTATATTATATCTTTCTTCAATGTTCATGTTTATGATTCGCATACCTTTTATGTCACCTTGATATTATTCATGACTAACAAGAATTATATCATCATGTTATTCTTTGATTATTTTCTTATTGGGATTTATTGATCACACCTTTATTATATATATCAAGGTTGTCCCATTTAGTTTTAGAAGAGTGATGGAATTTTAAAATCCTGTTGAGGTGTTTCAAATAATGTAATTTTATTCTTTTTTTAAGTTATTTGTCTATATTACTAATTTACTAAATAAACTAGGCCTATTGATATTCCTAGATTATATTATGTGTATTTTTATGTAATAAATCATTTATTATGGTGTATTGAAGATATGGGTTGTCATAGTAATCACCCTAAGATATTTTGGTTGAGTCATAACTCAATCTTCACTCATTGCATGATGAGTGAGCCTAAGACGACACACCCAACTAGTCACTCCCATGGGATATCATTTGGATTATATACATGCTCTTTATGAACAATAATGAAGGATTATTTTAAAATGATACAACATATATATATTTTTAATGTAGATTTTATAGTATAAATTTATTTCCATGTATTATAGGATTCATTAAATAATTTTACAAAAAGGTAAATTACAAATTATCAAAATCATGGAATCGAAAAAAAAAATTAATTTATATAAATCATTTCATTAAGACATTATCTATTAAAAATGAAATATTTATAAATAAAATATAATGATTAAAAATGATAAATATTGTCAAAAAGTAATATAATTCACTTCTGGATTCAGATTTTAATAAACATAATTTTATAAAATAGGAGATGCAAACATGAAAATATAAAATGGGACCTAATGTAAGGGTTCTTGGTTTAAATTTTAATTCCTTTAGGCATTCTTCTAATTATGAACCAATTTACATTTATATAGATTAAACATTTCCCTCATTGACTTCTTATATCTTCAATATTTTTTTATTATTTGGGAATTAATTTTTGTTTATTATCTACCAATTCATTATCCGTTGATTCATAAAATTCTTATTTCATAAGGGTTCTTTTTCATAATGTCCATATCTTCATAAATAATTAAAATCCTGAACCTATTCAAATTTTACCAAATTTTCATAACATACACTAACTTATTTTATCATATAACACCTTTTTTATGTGAATAAATTCTATTTCATGATCTATTTTCATGTGTATTTATTCATTAACAAACACATAAAGAGAATATTAAACTCAACTAAATCCTTTTTAGACAAAATTAATTTTTATATCTTCAATTTCATGGTTTTATTTTTGATAAATTTTATTTTTAAAATAAAATATTAAGACTTTTGTTTCACGTTTAAAATAGATTCTTAAAGTGATGAATTTCTCTATTTATCTAAAAACTTCATCAAAAGTTATGAATTTGTTTTCATAATTTTTCTTCCATTTGTATCTCTATTTTTTTCAATATTAATTTTCAATGAAATTAAAATATTACTTGTATCAATGAGAATTTATTTTGTTTAAAATTTAATTTTATTACATTTATGCCCTTACTTAATGCTGATTTTATCCTTTTATTTCAATGTTGTGTAAATATAAGTAATTGTTTTTTAAGGCATATTTAATTTCATGTGTTTCACTGAATGGTTTTCATATATGTTAAAACCTATACAAGTTATAGTCTTGATAATAATGGATTTCCTTTAATATTATCTTTTATATAAATGGATTTTAATCCAATATAATCCTTTTGGTTCATTATCCATTTTATTATGTATATATTATGTGATGGAAGTGAGAATTGTATAATATAAATGATCCATCACTGCCTTTTCCTTGCCTAAATCATCTATTGTCCATAAACATAGGTTTTCTTTTAATTTATTTCTTCTATGAATGCATGATATTTCATTATTTTGATTAAAGGGTGTTCACCTAGATACTTATACATCGATTGATTAAGGAAAGTATTAAGTAAATCATATACCTTTTATCTAAAATATGTAAATATGATATACATATTTATCTTTATTGATTTTTATTTACCTAGAGAGTTTCTCAATTTCATTAAATAACCATTTAATTTCTATGTAATTTTAATTTTATGGTTAATTATTGTCGGATTTTCACCTAGATAGCCACATTATTCAATTGAATGGTAAATATTGATATTGTTTAAATATAATATTTCTATAATAATAGTTTTTTTATTATATATCATGGATTATGCATGTGGTTCCTTAGGGAAAAATATGTTATGAATTTTGTTATCCATTATCCTCATATTATGGATGCATTTGACTTATTTCTTAATTTTTAGGGCCCAAAATAACCTCTTGACACATCAATAGTTCTCATGAGACAAACTAGTTTGGTTCTTTATTGTAAACCTCTACCCATTTATTTAAGATTTATTTGATGAGTCCTTGAAGGTATAAAAGATATCTTGGTTGTGGACTTAATAGTATGTAATATTTCTTGGTATGAGGAATTAATGGTAATATTAAAATTTCCAACATTATTCATTCCATCACTATGAAATCAGTTTTTAGTATCCATGTAATTATTTATATTATTATTTTATCCATATATTTATTATGATCGTTTATGGAATTATTAAATTATTTATTCCTACCATGATATTTATGTCATGCTTATGTTATGATAGACTATTTTTATCGCTACCCCTTACTGGATGTCTGGGTGAACCCCTTTAATATTTCTCTTTTCCCTAGGAAACAATGAAGACTACTACATATGACATAAATATTATCAAGGATAATTCATAATTTTTTCATATTTTCAATTAATGTATATTTATTTTTTGTTCTTATGTAATAATAATTTATGTATCTAGTTCCTAATAGTATTAAATTATTAGATCCTAGGATCTATATATTTTCAATAATGTAAGAAAGTAACATCCAGATCTATGGTACTAGAATTAGGGTGCTATGCTGGAGTTCCATCTCTTTTAAATCTACTTTTTTAAAAACTATTTCTATTCCTTTATAATGAATGATCTATCGGAAGACATCTCTATTGATGGTCAAAATTTAAGGATTTATTACATTAATAAGCATAAATTCTTTTTTTCACCCATGAAATACTAAAAGTATTTTGGACCATAATTAACCAATCTAGATAACATACAATTCACTAAAAATTCACTGATTATCTACATTAATATTGAGTTTTATGTAAAATTTTATTCTAAAACTACATCATATATAGTCACACTGTCACTTCACAATAAAATAAACACGTCAAACATTTTATTCAAATAAAAATAATATATTCCTTTGATGTCTTGCAGTTAATAATGCTAAATAGATACACAATTCCTTTATCAAAATCCAAGAAGGTAAGTTATACAAAGTTATCAAAATATTTCAAGAAGAATATTGGCTACTATAATTACCAACTAGAGAAAAAAACATCAGTGGAAAGACTTAATCAAACATTATAAGGTTTTAAAGAAAAAGATGGGTGAACTTGATTGACAAGTTTCCAGGAATCACCATAACACTAATGATTAAAGCTTTAACATAAATTGATAATGGATCTATGTCATGTTATCAATATAGATATTTTACGAGATTAAAATCGATTCCATAATATAGGTAGAATCAAAAAACATATCAACTGTTTAATAAGAATAAATATGGAATTTCCTTTTTGTACCTATTTGTTCCATGATGGTCCAATTTTTATATAATCCACTAATGATATATATTCACCATAATATAGGATGAAATAATTTTAACATGCATGAATATTTTTATAACTAACACCCAAATTGAAGAATAAGTCCCTTTTTCTTAGAAATTTAGAGGTTGTGTATTTCCCTCAAGAAAAAAATATTTCATCAAAGAAAATATTTGATTGAAACAACTATTTAACATTTAAAAATCTGATTTAATTGACACGAAGTTTATAAAACCTTCAAATTTGTTTATCTAACATATAGGATATAACATCCCCCTAATAAATTTCAAAAAAGTTTAAAGTTGATATGGTATCACTTCTATAATCAAATTATTAGTTAGAGTTTATGTTTTCTAAAAAGATGGGCCAGTAACCTCATGTACTATATTTTGAACCCATGATGGATCTGGAACCAAAAGAATTATTTTTTAGAATTATATTCACCATATTGATACAAAAATATATAATGTTTTCAGAAATAAAAATAAACTAGATAAACTCCAACATTCTCAGAAGTTTTAAATTTCATAAGGCCACATTTCTTATACGGACACTTAATCTTCCTTCCTGAAACAAATTCAAAATTTGATAGTGTAAATGATAGAAAAATTTTGAAACACTCAATGTATAAAAGATTTATACTAGAACCGTTTATATTTCTATGATGGTTTATCCAATCATGATCTCGTAAAAAAATTGGTGTTTATATCCAAGGTTTAATATTTTCTATCAAAATATCAATATTTAGTTTTTTATATAAAATGATAAAAACTATTATGTAATTTATTTTCATTGAATGAAAAAAATAATTATTTTTTGTAACATATAATTATTTTTTTTTTTTTAGTTTTAAATTATTTATTATAAAAGTAAAAAAAAATTATAAAATATTAATTCTTAAATATTATTATAAAGGTGAAAATATTAGTTATTTTGATTTTTTAAATTAACTATTATATATGTTCAATTATTAAATAAAACTAAAATACATAAAAAGTGTTAGTATCATTGTATTATTTTTATAAATATATAACTTAAATAAATTTTAAATTAACTTATATTTTTATAATAGTTTATTATTTTTTCTTACTAATATTTTCCTAATAATTTTATACAAAATATTTAATGTCGTCCTTTAATTTTATGTAATTTTTTTATTTAATGTAATATTATCAATTACATATTGATATAATTTAAAAATATTTAATTGGTTTTTATTATTTATTTAACTTCTTATATTTCTTGGGTGTTAATTATTATTTTTCATAAAATCTCAGTAATTTTTAATTATTTTTACACTATTTTTTTCCTCAAAAATTAAGTATTTTCAATTTAGCGAGTAATTAATTTTTTCATAGAAAATGAACCTTTTCCATATGAAACTATTTTTAACAAACAATATGTCTATTTTAATAAATAATTAAGAAAAATTATAATTTATAATACATTTTATTAATTATAATACGTGTTATTAATTTTTAATAGTGTTTTTTTTGTTAATTGTAATTTTTATTAAAATAATAGTACATTTTTTTAGCATTATAATTATTTTTATTTTTAGATCTATTTATAATGTTCTATTAATTTTAAGGAATTTTAATAATTTATAGAAACTTATAAAGAAAATAATTTATATTTTTTGTAAGTACAAATAAATTTTAAAAATTTATATTTTCATTTTTTTCTAATTTTTATTCGCATTATAAAATTTCAATAATTGATAATAAATTATAATAATTAATTCTTATTGGTTTTTTATGTTATTGGTTATATTCAATTATTTAAATTTTAATTATTTCCCAAAATTTTAACTAAATTGTATTTTTTTATATTAACTTATTTTGAAACTATATTTCATTAATTTATTGTAAATCATTTTAAACATAATTTTTTAATTTTTTTATTATAAATATTTAATAAAAATACATACTATTTTATTCCAGATTAATGTAAATTAAAAGAAATTATTTTATAATACTATTAATTATTACTAACTAATATACTTTTATAACAATAATCGCTAATAAAAATTTTAAAATATATTAAATTACTATTATTTTATGTTAAAAATTATAAAAAATCTAAAAAATCACAACATACATTTTAGAGAAAAAACATTAATAACACAAAATGAAAGGATAATTAAATTGTTTTATGTTAAATTATCAAACATTATATTAAATAAAAAAATGAATGAATTTTATAATAAAAAATAAATACATGAAATTAATAAATATTAAAAATAGATTTAAAAATTTACCTTCAAAATAATGTTTGGATCAAAAAGAATTGATTTTCAATATAGGAAACAATTAGCAATTGTTTCCCTCTGGAATCGGGGATGGCCTCATTGATCTAAGGTTCAAACATTCCAAGCGGTTTATAACGGGTTTGTTTGTAGAACCGGAAACATCCAATGATTCCATATCCATTTGAACCTACTTTCCAAAGGTAGGCGCTCATTAGTTGTAGACTGATGTGGCTTAGGAATTTTCATTGGTCGAGAGGATGGGAGGTTGGATTCATCACACCTTTTTGAGGGGAATTATTCTCTACTTTGGGACTCCCTTTATAGATTTATGTTATGTTCATGAATCCTCATTACATTACCAAGTATAAAATGAGTTTTCCTTTAGATCTGACAATCAATGATTGATATGTAGGAAATTTATAGAATATTTTATTTGTATTCGAGGTTCTTCATTGATAGAGAATCATCGGTATTTGTTAGAGATTCTTAGTCAATGATATCCTTTGATACATAAAAGTCTCTTGGTCATTATGATGACCATACTGGTTTTAAATCCCCTCAGTGGGGCACTTGAAGTTTATTGTCATTCAGAAGGAAATGAATTATTTCAAAGTTGGGATCATACCCGCAGATGGGCTGCCTACGTATCCTTTATTTTGGAAAAGGAATCACAACCCATGTAGTTAATGTAAGGGAGTATGATGTTTATGATTGATGGCTCAAATAAAGATTTCATAATTACTTTTACACTCTAATCTCACGTGAGTCATGCTCAGTGTGAGAAACAAGAGGTATTGGTAAATCCAGACAATTGTGCCATGAAAGATGCAATCATAAGAAATGAGGATTAAGAATTACTTTAGGGATGAAATCTAGGAACAAGGTCCATAAAGGTATATGTGCTTCATGAAGGTTTAGATACTCTAATCTTGGGGCTTACTCCTAAGGAATATGCCCATGTTAGGAGGGGACTTATGATTGGGTTTTATTCCTGAGAAGGAAGTCCGGATCAAAAGTAAATTAGGACTAGTTAAGAGAAAATTAAAGTACTTTGGGGATTACTCCTAAGGAGGATGCCCATATTTGAGATTGGGGCTTACTTCTGAAAAGGAAGCCCATGTTAAGAGAATTATGGTTGGGGATTACTCCTAAAGAGGATAGCCGGATTAGAGGACTTGGGACTTATTCCTGAGGAGGATGCCCAATCTTGAGAATTATTACTAGGGCTTATTCCTGAAAAGGAGGCCCAAGTTAATGAGGACTTGGGACTTATTCCTGAGGAGGATGCCCAGTCTTGAGAATTATTACTGGGGCTTACTCCTTAAATGGAGGCCCACGTTAAGATAATTATGGTTGGGGCTTACTCTTAAGGAGGATGCCCATATTTGGGAATTTTAAGATTGGGGATTACTCCTAAGGAGGATGCCCAAAATTAATGGGAATTATAACTGGGACTTACTCCTAAAAAGGAATCCCAGGTTAAGGGGTTCTCTCATCTTAAAGGATGAGGTTGAATGAATGAAGTCTCAATCTTTAGTTACATAAAGATGTGTAAATCACTAGGTTTTGAGAGATATCCCACGGAGTTCCTTTCAGATAAAGAAGTCAAATCAAGAAATCATGCCATAAATGGCTTTGAAGATTGTCTTGAAGACTGAATCTTGAATAGGAGAGGTGGAATGGAATAAGAAGTGTTAAATGGGCAAGAAAGGCACCCAAAAAGGCACGGGCGTGCAAGTCCTGGCAGGCGCGCAAGTACTGCATGGGTGCGCAAGTCCTGGTCGTGCAGGAATACATGTGCAACACATGGGTACTTGTGCGTTTGTAAAACAGCATGGTAATACTTGGGAGATCCTTGAAAAAATGCCTTTATAATTATCCTGAGGTACTTCTAGAAGAGAGGCGTGCAAGTTTTGGTGAGGAAGTTGGGCAGCGCTCAAGTATGTTCATTTCCCTTAAGGGTAAAACACCTTAGGTGCGCAAGTGTTAGTGAATTCTAACACTCAGACCTTACTCCTCTTGTTTAGACCTTCCATTCTTGCTAAAGAATTACCTTAGAAGTGTTCGGAAGACCTGAAGAAAAGACTTGGGCGTTTAGAGCTCTAAATCTGAATTCTTGAAAAATTCATCCTCAAATGGGGGGCCCACAGGGTCTATTTATAGGCTGGAGATGACCCTGGGCGGCTATCCTTTAGGGCGTTCAAGTCACTTGTGTGACCATTATGTGGCGCGCAAGTATACTTTCGTGACAGTGATGAAACTTGTGCCACCATTTTGCTTTTGAAGCCTTGTTCATGCCTTTGTCTATTTTTGATGTTTTCTTGAAAGGATGAATCAATTTGTGCTAAGTCATTTCCCTTTCCATTATTTTAGACAATGTGATGAAAAAGGAGCGTCAACAAAAGTCCCCCCTCAATGATGGATCCGAAAGAAATGAGGATGTCACTCTGAGGAAAAGAAGAAAACCAAAGGAAAGGTGGTATGCAAATGTTGATGGCGCAGAGGGCAGCGCACAAGTGTGAGTCACGTAGGGCTGGAGCGCGCGGGATGGAGCGCGCTGTCTATAGGCACGCAGGTGAGTAGCCTGGCATATAAATACGCGGTCATTTTCCATGCATGGCATCTGATTTCCGGATTCTCGAGCTCTCATCGCGCAGGTCACGTTCGCCAGGCAAGTCTCTCATTTTCCGTTGTTTCTTCATTGTCGCGCTGCTGTCAAGGTAATAGGACTTTCGCGATGATACTTGCGTGACAGAAACATTCACGTCACATTAACACTTGCGTGACACATCCATACTTGTGCGCCAAGTTTAGACTTACGCTCCTTAATGCCATTTCCATTTTTCTGAAATTCCTTCACAAATTTATGAAAAATCAACTTACTTAAAAGTTAATTTACTCAACTTTTGTGCAGAATCAATGGCTCCTAGAACCGGAATAGCTGATGAACTGGCTAGCAAGCGGATTGATGATATGATGAACATCATTGTCCATGATTATGATACCGTCAATAGTAGAACTCTTCCAGATTTGGCTAAGTATCTGAATAAATATCATCGCGACTTCCCCCAAATCATTTATTTTCCTTTGTATGGCTATGGTCATCTGCGAGAAGTTACTATTCCAGAAGCAAAGAACTATCTCCCATTTTCGTGGTTTCAAAATTATACCAACTTTTCTTCAGCAAATATCTCAGGTGGAGGAGTATTTCTAAGTGCTGGAATAGTGGAGAAGGCCCACATGATGCATCATAGCCCTTGTACGCCAGATTCAAAACCTCATACGCCCGAGCTGCAACCACATTGTCATCCTTCAATCTTCCGAAATGCTAAAATGGATCAATCCAAAGGCTGGAAGACAAGTTGGGACTTCCATCCTGGGGGAGTTGTGAATCCAACATGGATGTGGGCATACTGGGTGCGACAAACCTATGCAGAGTTTGTCGAGGATCTGAAAGGAGTGGCGATATACGAAGCTGTCTGGGTTGGGAAAACATGTGTTTACAGACATGATAACTTCGTGCCAGAGATACTCATCTACTGGAGCCCAAAAACTAATTCTTTCCATCTGAATCATAGAGAAGTATGAATCAGTCTGTGGGATGTCCATAAGAACTTAGGGGCTCCAATTTTGGGTGACATATATAATGAATTCATTCCACCCAAGGTGACTTGGAATGATTCAGAGAAGACTCCTACTTTAGCTCGATAATTATTTAACATCTTCCACAGGCTCAAGAGTTCGGAGACCTCATTAACTCAATCTAGAAAGGATATTCATCCGGAGTAGTGGATACATATATTTATTATTGAGAAGAAAGAGAGGGAACCAAAGGAGAAGGAGCTGAAAGAAAAAGGATCCAAGAAAACGAAATCCAAGGATAGGAGGCCCAAACGTCCTACCACCTGCCCAAAACTTGAGAAGAGGGGTGCTCTTGGCACATTCTGGCCAACTCTAGAAGCAGGAGAGTTCGAGAAGTGGGGATATGAGGTGAATCAAAGGGTCCCAAAGAAGACTCATCTGGTGGGCTTCTTGGCAATGTGGCTCAGTGTTTATCTCTTTCCAGTCAGGGATTCGAAGGGAGGCGTCAAGCCAGGGACCTTCATCATTGCGGCAAAGTTGGATGAGGGAAAAATGGTTTGGTTGGCTACCCCCATTTTAGAAAAGATTCACAGGAGTTTACTTCATATCTTCATGGGTAAATATCCTTTAAGAATAGTGGGACCATTCCAAGTATTATGGGTATGGATCGCCACTCACTTCAGGACTTATAATGTACAGAATGGATTACAAATTCCTGGAGGTTCTTTCAGGCCTTCAGTGTAAGTATTATCTGGAGTTGATCCATTAGATGTTAATTTTTATGACATGAAAGTGAGACTGAGCATGTTTAAGTAATTAAACTTCTTTCCTTATGGAAATACGCCAACCGGGCAGTTTGTTAATGATGGAACAACCTATTTGGATTTGAGGGAATACATTCTAGCTTGCAGAGATGGTGTGCTAGTTTCCAGGATTGACGGAGAAATTATATGTGAGGCATATGCTCCATATATATTTTCACATCAATTTAAGTGTCTGTAATAGATTGTTGTATCTCCTTCAGAACATGTCCGATTTGAGCAACATCCGATGGTTGCTCGGAAACTATGGCTGTTGACGTCAAGGGAGAAGACTGGGGAGGTTCTTGATCTACCAGTTGAAAAAGTCGCACATAATTTGACTACATATTATGCCAAACACTGGATAGCATCATACCTCAAAGGGGTGCTGAATCACCCAGTTTATCAGGTGGGGAAAAGTAAGAGGACTGTAGATAAAGAAACCCTTCCTCATGAAGGTGATGCTTCCCCACCTAAAGCTGATTCACTAGATTTCTCCTCTAGAACTGATTGACCGGATTCCCATGATGGGGATGATGAGGCACAACCAGTGGAAAATTGATTTCGTGCCCGATATAATCCTCCAGTCAAAATTAAAATACCCACTCCATCATCTCCTGGTGAGTTACTTCATTGTGGAAATTTAATCACTGCTACTTTATAAAGAAATAAGTCTTATTTTCTTATTCTCTATCTGTAGTTGCAAGAGCTGGGAAGAAACTGAAATCAAATATTGTAGGACCTTCCTATAAGCCTTCATATCTAAAACCAGGGGCTATCTAGTTATGGAAGGGTTTATACTGTGGTATTGAGACCGCCTGGCTGGATTTTTGTAAGGGCCTACAACTTCCTGGAATAGGGAATCTTCTGGCTTCTACAAATATCCAATACGAGGATAATCCCAATGAAGTGTGGGCTTACATCAGATAGCTATAAATGCTCATATATGCCACTGATGAGTATGTTCCTTTCACCAGGTGGGTGAAGGAAATGACTGATCATGCCTCCACAAAGGGGGCTGGTGGTTCTGAAGATGAGGAGTGGCATGATTATGTGGCTCCTGAAGATGTAAGTTTTCTTTCCTTATTTTCTTTGAAACTTGATTCCAGTTGAAGATTTGTTACTTAAGGAAGTTATTTTCTTCATCGTGCAGCTTGAAAAGAAAGGAACTGAGGTTCCTTCTCCACAGTCTAGCCTTGGTGGTGCTGCCATCAGGGCTTCTGTTAATTCTCCTCGTGAACCAGGCGAGATATATCCAGGCCAGCAGGCCATGAATGAGGAGTTGGCAACGGCTTTTCATTCTCCAATCTAGGTGACAATAAGGGAGACTGCTGATACTCCCAAAAAACCAAATAAGAAAAGGCAATGAAGGAGGAATTCCACAGTTAAACGCTTCATTAGCAGTGGTAAGTCCTTCGTGTAATCATGAGTCTATACCCATGAAAAGGTTTCTCATATTTCTAGGGATTGAGGGGGATTATTCAATTTCCCCCCTGAGGGAAAGGACTGATCTTCCTTCAAGGACCACGGAGGGTGCTGTGGAACAATCACAGATTCAAGATGATTTGGCTGCTCCTATAGAAGAGCTAGCATATGATCCTAGTATCCCTCTTGCTACTGCTTCAAGAAGAGAAGAACCTGTTTCTGGTAAGTTAACAATTCTTCATAAAAATGTTGAATGAACCACCGACTGACTTCCATTCTGTGATACTTCTGGTTCAATTCCTGCATTAGAGATTCTGGTGGCAGTTGAAACTGATGCCATGATTTTATCTGAAGATGTTGTCCAGGGCCAAGGGATGCAGGACGTAAGTCGTCAAGAAGACACATCAAACGCTCCCACTGGTGAGACTAACCAGGATTCTAAAATATCATTGGATGAAATGATGAATCGTGGCATGTCTTTCGCAGAATTTTATGATCATGCTAAGCTATCAAGTGACTTATAAGACCTTGGACGTGAGTGTTATCCTTCACCCAGTAAATTTTCTTATAATTTACACTTCTAATCATGACTGAAAATAATTTTCAGTTCCACCCATAGAAGCTGTTGAACTACCAATGCCTAAAGAGGGTGTGAACATTGATGTCAACCCTACTATTGCATAAACATTAGCCAAGTAGATCTAAACCCAGTAAACCCTCTTGAGACCCATCTTGAAGATCCTATTGAGACTAGGAAAGATGGGGAGGAGTCCTCTCAGGTTGTTGATCTACCGTTGGGTAAGGGATAACAATATTTGTGATTGTACTTAATTTGAAATACAATCGATTCTTTTGTTATCCTTTGAAACTAACCAAAACTTTCAATTAAATTATGCAGGGCCATCAACTGCAGTGGCTATATCTAGAGGTGAGGCCCCAACCTTTTCCCCAACGAGAATTGAAAGCGAAGAAGCATATGTCAGGGGAGAAAGAGCAGAACAGGTCACTTCTGTAAGTGCATTAATCCTAGATTACATACCCCCTTATGATGATGATATTGAATCAGACCCATAGGTGCTTAAGGAACTCATCTTCTCATGACGCAAGGCATGGAACAACATATGGAAAATCATATCTGAGGTGCCTTTAGAAGAGATATCATCGAAGATCCCTCTATTGTTGTCCCAATTTATCATGATATGACTTGGTGGTTTTGGATACCAAGAAATCCATACCGTGGTGAAACAAGTCATCTTCAGGAGGGAGCAGGAGAAAAAGTGTCACGAAGATCTTACTAGGGTGAAACTGTCAGTCAACATCAGCAAATTTGAGGTTGCGGTATCCCAACCTAAGGCTGACTATGCTGCCAGGATGAATGAGCTAAAGCATAAGATCAAAGAAAAAGTCACCCAGAAGATGCACCTTCAACAACAGTTAGATGTTGTTACTGGGGAACTTGACCAACTCAATAATTCACTGGAGGGAGTTCAAACAAATGGTATGAAGACCATTACGGATGCCAAGAAAGCACTCCATCAGGATGAAAATAGTGAAGTTGGTCAAGTGCATGAGCTTCAAGTAGCTACTGATGAAGCTCGGGATGCAGTTCATCAATTGAAATCTTATGTTGATAGTCTTTTGTAATTTCCTGAAAAAGAGAAGAGGCTCTAATCTGTGGATGTCCTTATAATTCTTATGTATCAAATTGAAAGAATGCTTTCATCTTCAATCACTTGTGCACGTATTTTCCTGCTACCTGCTTTAAATTTTACCTAATCCAATGGGCCTAGTAAGCATAGTTTGATTTTTACTTGGATTAATGTAAATAACCCTACAAACTTTGAACCTTTTAATTTCTCAATATTACCTAAATCATACAAAATGTATGTTTAGTGAGCTAGAACTTGACTTTTATTCTGAGTTCCTTTGTCTTTTATGAGCAGTTTAAAGTCATGCACGTCAGACATAAAAAGGCTAATGTTTAAGATCGAAATAGCTTTGACCGAAATGGATTAAAATTGACTCAATTCCTTGACAATTTATCTGAAAACATATTACCATACTCACGTATAAGGGAAAATATGAAAAATATGACTTAAGAATATTTGGATCTGAGGAATCATCTGAAAAAAAGCTAAAAGGAATTAGAAGAAGTAGTTCCCAAGAATAAAGTTACCATTATTTAACAAACCCGTTAGGGGGTTGAATTATGCAGGGCCACCTAAGGGCATTGGCTGCATAGTCAAATAAATAGTGTCTTTTGGCTAACAAGTCTGTTATGTAGACTGTTTATGCAAGGCCGCCTAAGGGTATGTTCTGCATAGTCAGGAACAAGAACTCTCAGAAATTTACCTTCCAAGTACTAAAAATCCAGTGAAAGTTTATGGAGATTCAAATTTTCCAAAGTATAGAGTTTTCTGTATGGAAATTGGTACTTGAATATGGAGAAGATATTTTCCAAACAAGATTATCGAATAACTGGACAGATACCACTCCTAAGAAGGTCTAATCCAAACGTAAGGAAGAAGAATATAAACCATAGACTTGAATACTTTCAGATCATGAAAAGGGATATGGGAAAAATATGTAAAGGATGGCTATTTTTGCGGATCCCTACATACTTTCATTTAAGACCAATAAAGACAAAAGAGGCTTTATTCCCAAGAATGAAGTTACCATTATTTTAACAAACCCGTTAGGGAGTTGAATTATGCAGGGCCACCTAAGGGCATTGGCTGCATAGTCAAATAATAGTATCTTTTGGCTAACAAATTTATTATGTAGAATTTTTATGCAAGGCCGCCTAAGGGCACGTGCTGCATAGTCAGGTAAAAGAACTCTCAGAAATTTGACATTTTTGTGACTAAAAGTCAAGAAAAGGGTTATGAAGATATGAAAATATTTAAGGTTAGGATTATGACACATAAAGATGGGTATTGTCCAATGTATATAGAGATACACAGATCAATGCTAACCATAATCATGTTGTGGCTGGGTCCTGAATAGAAGTGTTGGACTTCACTACGTATCCCATAAGGATGGGAATAAGGCCATACGTAGATCTTGAACTACAGTTTAATGTCGTGTGGGACCAAAGGAATAGAGATCTTAGTTTAAGGTCATAGAGCTCAGACCATTATAAGAAATACACAGGGTGTGTTTTCATGGGGACTTTTCAGCCAAGGGACTAAAAGTGGAATTTGGGGTTAGGCCCAAAGACTTGGGGCTAGATTCGAGGGACACTCGAACGTTCCTATGTATCCCATAAGGATGGGAATCAAGCCCATGTAGTTCTAGAAATACCCTCTGTACAAATTTGGTTCATACATGTGAAGGGTGAAAGGGGACTTTAGTGCAATGATGGTTTAACCCAAGATAAAAGGTTTGGGCATTGCCAGGTATGCAAGTAGTCTTTGAAATGAAACATGATTGAAAAATCAAGGTAAATAATGGTTCCCTCTCAGGTGAGGGTATCAAATAATATTGTAGTTTATTGTCACACTGGACAAAAGTGTTGTGTATTTTAACATCGTATAGAAAGGAAGAAAGTGAACCAATGTATAGATATTGATTCTGGGGATGGTTTCACAAATCAACATCATATAAGATGGAGGTGAACCGATGTGAAAAGATTAGTTTTAGGCTTGAACCTTGGGAGGTTGCCTATGTACCCATCCTAGAAGGAAAGGATCAAAGTCTGCGTAGTTCAATTAAAGAATAAATTATTGATCAAGTTTTTCATGGGGACAACGACCTAAAAAATGATGGTGTTGGGACTTACACATGGTTCATAGCCCAGAGAGAGTGTTATGGTTGAAGTTCTCTCTAAGATCAAGTTATTCATACTAGATGTGAGAAACAAGAGGTAGAAACAACTCTAACGATGCATAGTTTAATGTCATGTAGGACATATAAAGGGACTATGTAGTTTAAATTCTTGCAGTTAGGACTATAAGAGCTGCACAGTTTAGCGTCATGTAGTTAGGACGATGAGGAAAACACAGTTTAATGTCATGTTGGACAAAAAGAAGACTGTGTAGTTTAATGTCATGCAGTAAGGACAAAAGAGTACACCATTTAACATCATGTTGGACGTATTAGGGGCCTTTTCATAGTTTAACGTCATGTTGTACAAAAAAGGGATGATACAATTTAGCGTCATGTTGGATGAAAGTGTGAATAGTTTAAGGTCATATGCATGGACCGTGGATGATGCAGTTTAGCATCATGATGGATGGTGGTGCAGTTTAAGGTCATACTGGACCAATGATGATATATTTTGTGTTTATACAAAATACTTCTTCAAAAATATGGCATTGGTTGGAGTAGTGATGAGTTCTCCATCCATTGAGATTAAAGAATAAGCTCCATTGGAGTAGACCATATTATTGAGTAAGGTCCTTCCCATTTTGGCTCAAGCTTGGGAGTTTTCTTTCCTAGTATCATTGGAGTTCTGAGAACGAATACCAATTCTCCCTAAGTGAATGAACGAAGATGAAATTTTTTGTTAAAAGCTCATGCTATTCGATTCTGATAGACTTCCAAGTGGTGCAAAGTGCACAATCTTTTCTCATATAACTGTTCCAATTCATTCAATCTCTTTTGAGATTTTTCATCTGTAGATGATTGATCACAAATGGAAACTCTGAGCGAGGGTAGTTGAACTTCAATGGGAAAGACTACTTCCGTTCAATATACCAATGAATCTTTATCCACCCTCTTTTGCAGTATGTTGGAAAGAGTCTTGTTAAAGGCTTCTATCTAGACATTGGCCGCTGCATGATACCGAGATGAATGATTGGATTTGATATTGTATTCTTGATACAACTTTTTCACCTCGGATGAACAGAACTTGGTTCCATTGTCCGTCAATATGGTATGAGGGACACCAAATCTTGTAATGATGTTATACTTGATGAAGCTAACAATGCATTTAGAACTAACTTCCTTAAGAGGTATTTCCTCTACCCATTTGGAAATGAAATCAGTAGCAGTAAGAATATACTTAAAATGCTTGGTCATAGCTGAAGGGTAAGGCCCCACCACATCCATTCCCCATGTGGAAAATGGACACGAGTATTTATCTGTATGAAGAAACTCTGGAGGTTGATGAATGAAGTTGGAATGTACTTGGCCTGAATGACACTTCTTTGTAAAATCAACACAATCTTGTATCATTGAAGGCCAAAAGTATCCAAGCCTTCAAATCTGATCAGATAGTCTATGTCCAGACTGGTGGGCACCACAGATTCCTGCATGCACTTCTTTCATGATAGCCATTATCTCTTCCCCATCAATGCATCTGAAGAGAACTCCATCAAAACCACGTTTGTAGAGAATTTTCTCTAAGTGATCTGGACTATCATACAGATAAAAATTTACTACACATCGCCTGATTTGTTCTTTCTCGGCTCTATCATGTAGAAGTGTTCCATTTTGAAGGTATTCCCTGATAGGTGAAATCCATCCTATAGTATGACCATACAGTTTATGAATGGGACTAATTTCATTAATTTCCTCTGTTCTGATTCGAAATTAAGGTGAAATTGCACGATGGTGGGAAATACTGATGGTTGTCTCGTCTCGATCTGGATCTGCCAGAGCTATGGCTATATTATCCAGTGCATCATCTTGAGCAATTTTTGATCACGAGACATAAGAAAATTTCAGTTCCAAAGGGAATTCAGCCATTAACTCTCTGACATAATCATACAAAGGGATTAGTTCTTCTTTTCTGATGGCATAATCCCCATTTACTTGTATGATTACCATGTCTGAATCACCTTTCACCTTTAAATGATTCACTTGTGCTTGAAGCGCCAATTCCAAACCTGGGATGAGAGCTTGGTATTATGCTTCATTATTGGTACCACCTGCCCATAATAAGAAGGAATAAGGTAACACTACCTTTTCTGGAGAAATGAGCACAATTCCTAAGCCAACTTGGTTGAATTTAGGATTTTCCATTTTACTCCCTGTTGGACTTCTGAATGCACCATCAAAATACATTTCCCATGCCTGAGGACTTTCTTGAATAGAGAATACTTCCTTATCAGGGAGTTCAATATCTGAAGATGTGTATTCCACTGAAGGGTGTTCAGCCAAGAAATCAGCCAGAGCTTGGCCCTTTGTCGCCTTTTGAGACACATACTGAATGTCGAATTGCTGCAAAATAACTTCCCACCTTTCCAAACATCCTGTAAGCATTGGATGACTAAGGATGAATTTGAGAGGGTTATTGCGAGATACCAATTAGACCTCGTGGTGTTGCAGGTAGTGTATCAACTTCTGAACTCCAAATATTAATGCCAGGAAGCACTTCTCAATACTTGAATATCGGGTTTCTGCTTCAAGCATAGTCCGACTGAGGTAGTAGAGGCTGTTTTCATTCCCAGCATCATTCTTCTGAGCAAGAAAGGCACCCAATGATCACTCTAGAGATGTCACGTAGAGGATAATTGGTCTTCCTTCAATAGGTGGAATGAGTACCGGTGGACTCAAGAGGTATTTCTTGAGAATATCAAATTATTCTTGACATTCTTCTGTCCACTAGTAAGTGACTCCCTTCTTCATCAATTTGGTGAAGGGTAAACGTTTTCCTTCTAAATTGGTGATGAAACGCCGAATATTGGCTAAGTTTCCTTGAAGTTCTATTAATTATTTCAAATTTCGAGGAGGTGACATACCAAGGATTGACTTTGCCTTCTCAGGATTGACTTCAATAGCACGATGGCATACAACAAAGCTGAGAAATTTTCCTAAGGTTACCCTAAAATCACATTTTAAGGGGTTCATCTTCAAATTATGTTGTCGAAGCTTGCGGAATATGACTTCTAAATCAGCCAAGTGATTAGAACGTTGTTTGGATTTAACCACCCAATATTCTACATAGCATTCAACAAACTTCCCTAAGAAGGGTTTGAAGATACGATGCATGGCACGCAGATATGTTGCACCTGAATTATTTAAGCCAAAGGGCATTACCCAGTAGGAAAACACACCTTGAGGGGCTCTGAAGGATGTGGATTCCTCATCTTATGGAGCCATTCGGATTTTATTATATCCGGAATATCCATCCATGAAGGAAAGTGCTTCATAGCCATCTATTTCATCAATTAAAAATTCTGTAATCGGAACTGGGAATTTATCATTAGGACCATGCCGATTAAGATCTCTAAAATTGATGCAAACTCTAATTTTTCTATTCTTCTTCTTTACAGGGACAATATTATCCAGCCATATTGGATATTTAACTTCTCTGATGAATTTTGTAATACCTCGAGCTTCCACGATACGCTTCTCTTTCAATAATGCAATAGCTTGCATTGTACGCAAGTTCGAGTTCTAACACACTGCGACTAATCAAAATAGCTGTTATGAATAGTAATAACCACTTTTTAAAATTATGGAAATCTTATATTTCAATATGGACTTCATTTTTGTATCTGTAATATCGTAATTATCCTAAGTTGAATTTTTTGTAATTTTCTGAGAACTTCCATTTTTTTATGAATAGTGAAAAATACTTAAAACAACTTTTTTGATCAAAATAATTAACAGTGATAAATTATACTATTTAGTGGTTTTAAAGTATAATTAGAATATATTTTTTTACCATTTTATCCAATGGTGTTCATTGGAATTAATTTCACTTTGAAATTGGACATAAACAATTGTCAATCTTTTGATATGTATTGTTTCTTAAAAACACGCTATTTGTTGTGACATCGGGAATTAATTATAAAATTAATTAATGCAACTTATATGTTTGTAATTTCGTAAAATAGACATCATTTTTGGATTTGGAATAGCAAATATAGCTTAAGGTGAAATTTTGGCATTGTTCTGAAAAACTTCAATTTTTGATGAATAGTGAAACCACTAAGTGGTAGTTAAAAAACTGATTTTTCGTTTAAATGAAACATTACCACTTCTGTGATTTGATTTTCAAAAATCCAACATAAATGGTTGTCATTAGGAAGTAAAATTTGGTTCAATGGGATTAAAATAATTTTTTGGTGAATAGTAACTTTTAAGTTTAATTAATCGCGATTAAAGGTAATTAGTGAAATTTAAGGTAAAAATAGTATTATAAAAATATGGAATGACCTTTAAACTTGTCCTACCACTATTGTATGTGTCATGGACGACCAATAAAATCCATGGGTCAACTTGGGGACCCCATGGAACCTCTTTGATAGGAAAATGACATAAATAACTTTTTATTTAATGTTAAAATAAAAATGTCACAAACAAGAGTTGTTTTACTAAAACAATATTTAAATGGGGTTATACAAGTAATATTTTTGACTATAAATACTCATTAGAAAGATAAAAATATTTCCTACATCATGATATTTTTTTTATAATTTTTAGACATTAAATAAATTAAATTATTTATGACACCATGATGATGTAGCGATTACCTCATTAATTAACGATTTAAATAAAATGAAAATATAATGTAAAATAAAAGGTTTACACTTGTCAAAAACTTATTGGATGAGTATATTTCGAACCCTTATCACCTTATCCTAGAATTATATATGTTTTTGACCTTTATAATCCGAAAATAATTGTATAATAAAGTAAAATTTTATTACTTTCCAAGAGTGCCCCTCCTCTCCACTTATAAAAGGCCCCCACCACTACCACCTTACTCACACTTTCAAAGCCTTTTGTCACGGCCAACCTCTGCCAAAATCCTCTCTCAAATTCCCTACCTTACTTTTATAAGCCTCACTTTGGGCATAAGTCTTCCCAAGGAAGCATTTGGCTCAAATCAAAAAGAGTTACCCAATTTTAAGGTAATGTCTTCTCTAATGTTGTTTTGTTTTATTTTGCTTCTCCAACCCCTTAAACTCTTTTTATTCCTTTATTTTGTAACAACACCAGTATCTAAAATATACTAGGATTTTGTTATGATAAGGATTTGGTATACACTTACACACACCTTTGTCTAATGGTTAAAGAACATACTGTTTCTGTGGGTGGAAAAATACTGCCTCACGAAATGATGATTGTTCAATATTCTTTTAACACCTCTAATGGTGGCCATTTTGATTACACTATTTTAATATATGATATATATATATATATATATTATGTTTATGTTTTCCTCATGCTTCTGTATTTATCATTTATGTCATACCTTTATGATTTCCATTATGGGTAAACGCGATAATTTCATTTTTGGAAGTGCGGACTACCGCCCCCTCAATGTGATTTGAATCGTTAATGCCATATTTGGGATGTATAAAGGATAGAGTAAATGGTATTATACATTATATTATACTGGAATTATATTATACCTTTATATAATTATAACTTCAATCCATTAAATACGAAATAGAAATGAAATTAGCGTTCATGCGTACGTACGGCTTGCCGTCTCCATGAACGGTGCATTTCATTTCTTACCTTTAAATGTTATGTAATATTATAAAGAAATGTATATACTGGATATATATGATTTATATTATATATACATCATGAATATAATTATGGAAATAATGGATATTTTACCACATGAACAAAGTGTAATTATAAGAAGTTTATTTTTGACTCAAGTACCTAAGATCGACAAAACGACCGTTATTAACTTAAATAATTACATAATGTTCATTACATGGTAATAAGTGATATAAAAGGAATAATGAACTTGAAAAAGGTTCTTAAGAAGGTAGGGATTAACTCTAGTTTAATATTCATGAGGTTAAAGAGCGGTCGAGTCAAGTCAGACACGAGGTAAGGGAATTTCTTAACCCAATTTCCATTCTTTGGGTTAATCTCCTAATTTAAAATTATGTCATGATATTATTATGTCATATCTTGTATTTGTACTTTCTTTATGTGTACTTATAGTGAATACACATAATATACCTATTTTATTTTAAAAATGATCTTTGTATGATCTTCGTCTCAATCTCCTTTCATTGAGGCATATTTGGTTTTATACACAACTTTCTTTTATACGGTGTATAAACCCCTTTGACTTTTATGTTTATTCAAAAGGAATATTTTATATACGAAGTGTTTTACTAAATGAAAAAAAGGAATGTTTTTCTTTCCGTACGTATGCGGCGACAATGACTTCTCCACCACCGTGACCATTATTTGAGTTTCAGCTTCCTCTACAAGCCATAACTTTTTTTAATGAAAAATAAATAAAAAGTTTTAACATTATTTTATTTTGGTATTGAAAATGGTTTTGAAAGTGTTTTTAATATATCAATATGTTGTATTGATATCTTGTGATTGAAATGTGGAAATGTTATGTTTCCTTTATGCATGTTTTATGTGATACGATTATGTTATAGTTTATGATATGTTTAAACCTATTCATATGAGGAATGCATTGGACTTAATAAGTAACGGGTAGAGCCCGCTACAGCTCCTCAATGCATCGGTAGGTCTCATGAGACAAACTAGTGTCTTGGCACGAGGCCTTGACAAAATATTATTTGTGGTCTTGGCACGAGGCCTTGGCTACGTGGTTATGATAGTCTGGCATTATGCATTCCATCATTATGAAAGTGGTTATTGATATTGCATGTGATTATTCGACTAGTAGAATATCCATGTGAGTAAGTAAATGGCATTATTTAATTTTATTTTTGCCATATTATGCTGAAGTTAAAGTTTAAAAAGGATTTTGTTTTAGTTATAAATTGCCATAAATGTTAATGTTTATTTTCGAAAGCTTCTGCAATATTGTTATCCTTACTGAGCATCTAATCTCACCCCTTTCAATGTTTTAATATTTTTCAGGATGTGATGAATTATTTTATGAATGACCTGCAGGGATATTCAGAAAGGGATATGAGTGTGGACTATGAAGACTATGTTATTATATATATTTTTACCTTATGATGTAATGAAAGACTTATTAATGTATCTAGTGTTTCCAAGGATACTAAACTAATCGATCTTTTGAGACTTTATCTTTTGTGATCATGCCGATGTTACGAAGTAATGCACCGACTCTGGGTAGCTAGGGTCGGGGCGTTACAAAGTTAGCTTTGATAAGATTATCCACTTCAGCTTCAATTTTGGAAGCATAAGTTGGGTGTGCTCTTCTCGCGGCTTACTTAAATCCTCGATGTTCTTCTGGTAAACCCAAATGATGAGTAGAAACGTCAGGATCAAGCCCGGGTATCTCTGTATAATTCCAAGAAAATATGTCTCTATTTTTCTTTAAAAAGGAAATATACATCTCTTGTTCTTCAAGAGTCATGGCCGCACAGATTAAAGTGGGGTGTGGATCTTCTTTTGTACCCAGATTTATTTCTCTGAGTTTATCCATGGTGGTAGAGATACCCTCTTCAAATGTTGGAGGAGCATCTCTGAGATCTTCCTCTTCTTCTTCATCATGTGTTATTTCTTCCATTTCTACTTGCATAGTAGATGATAAAGCAGAATTTCCATAATCAGAAGAGATTTTAAAATTTAAACATCTTGAAGAAGAATCCTTCATTTCAGACTCAATTGTTGATGAAGGGTCGTCCTTGGGAAATAAAGAGGAGATGCTGGATTGAGAATCGACATCATTGTTCACCTCTGATGTTGCTATAACTTCTTCTGGTCTGATTGGCGAAGTATAGACTTGTTGTATTTCAGAATATGAAATGAAGATGTCACCATTTGGGATTTCATCACTGCTTGGTGGGTTACCAATTTCTCTCATGTTGTCTGGCCCGATTGTCGTAATTGACATTATGGATCTTTCCATAAGAGTATTTTGATTTGGGTCTATCCTGTCAATTTGACTGATAGACAACACATAATCTATACTCACATGCTCAAATGGATTTATTGGAATCATTTCCAAACCATACGGAGCATTAACTTTGGTAATCTCCCTGGTTGTGGATTTATCTTTTCCCTTCATGTGATAAGATTCCCCCTCAATGTATTGAGACTCACATGTCTTGAACGGCGCCTTATCACCATGCAGTGTCCCAACATGACCATCGAAACAATATTTGATACATTGATGGTATGATGAAGGGATAGTTGCATGTTGATGTAGCCAGGGTCTTCCAAGAAATATGTTGAAAGCTGAGTCTTGATCAACAACCATGAAATCCGAATTGGATACAAGATCTCCAAACTGAGTTATGAGTGTAAATTCACCCAGTGTTTCTTGTTCATTTTTATCATATCCTTGTAACATCATGGTAGAAGGAGATAAACCATATTTTGTGAGGCCCAATCAATTAAGTGTACGAATGGGCATGAGGTTGACTCTTGAACCATTGTCAATGAAAGCTCTTCGGACGTCTATGCCATTGACCTTTCTAGATAAGTACAAAGGTCTAATATTCCCATTCACAACATCATCTTCATCTTAATCAGTAAAAGATATTATTGCATGTAATTATGCAGGATTATTCTCTATGTAATAGACTTCAGCTGCAGCAATTTCAGTTTCAAACTCTTGAGGACTTGACAAAGCCTCTATGAGTGCTTCCCGAAGATCTTTTAACAGATTCAAAGCATCCAGAATTGATAACTTGGCTGGTACTTGGGCCATGTGTTTCAATACATCATACTTTTGATCTAGAGGTCTATGTTTCCCAACAAGAATATTTGGTTTAGCCAGTGACATGGAAGTAGATGCTTTGGAAGTTGATGCATCTTGTATTGGGATAGGAGTTGGCAATATTCCTGGTTTTGGAAGATTAGACCGATTAGATCCATTTACTTGCTTAGAGGAAGAATATGGAACCTTCAACCAGTCTTCCAAAATAACTGTGGCAGGACTGAATTTGCGATTTGGTAGAATAACTTGCTTGTTCTTGTTGAGCTCATTGAAGGGCTCTACCACGAGTTTCTACTGCATAGACAGTTCTAGAAGGGGTAGAATTAGAATAGTGGCTTCTGAAAGATCCACTTCTTCCCCTGTATCCTGAGCCTCAGGAACTTCCTCTGATTCCTCTGTTTGATAAAGGGAATTCAATCTCATTGAAATCGAAACTGCGACTGGCATATGGATCTATTAATTGAATCATATTAACAGAACCAAAAATCAACTCTTCATCCGATGAAGATTCTGCCTGATTAGCCTGTTTAGGCTATTCTGTTTGGAGGGATGGTGCCCATTGATTTGAAGTAGATGGCATGAAGTCAGCCAAGGTCAAAGACAACTTAGGCTTTGGCACATACTCATCTTCTTCTGATTCTTTTTCTTTCTTTGAATCATGCTGTTTCTTTGAGGATTTTCCCTCTAATGAAGAGGGTTTTTCTGTGGCATTCATAGTAGAAGTTACAATTGGTTTCTTCAATTGCATTCTCAAAATAGCATGAGTTCGGTTGATCATCTTTCTAACTATCCAATCATCATATTTTTGTGCATTTTTGCTTTTGACTTCTTGCCACTCACCTTCCTCCTCTGGAACAGTAGCAGTAACACATGCTACCTGGGCTAAAGAGCCTTTCAGTTTGACTTGTCCCGAGTCAACCATCATTTGCAGGAGGTCATTGAAGACAAAACACTCCTGTATGGGATGCCCCAACATCTTATGAAATGGGAAATAATTGGGACGGTCTTCATCTCCTTCCCTATTTGGCCTTTTGGGCCTTGGCAACTGAACCAAATTATTTTCCAAAGCCGAAATGAAGTAACCAGGAACTTTTTCATTTCAGAAAGAGTATGTTTTTCTCTTTAGATCCTCAAATTGTTTTCTTTTTTGATCTCTTTGATCGTATTGACGAAACAACCTTTGTTTTTGGTGCTCAGGAGGTGTATCCCTTCGAGAAGATGAAGGTTTTGAAGTAGAATCATGTACAAGTTCTTATTTAAGCATAATTGTAGCAGTCTCTGCTTTACCCATTCTCTTTCCTGGAGCTGATGGAATTACATGAGATTTATCCTTAGTCTGTATAAGATAATCTTCAATTTCTTGATCGATTAAAGTAAGGTCTCGAAACCCTCCTGTGTATTTCACAGGGATCAGCGGCGTGCGTAATTTGTCACGCAAATTTTCCACACATATTGACAATAGTTTCTCTTGAGGGAGTGCTAAGCTCAGGGAATATGTTAATCCCTTCCAGCGAGCAATGAAATCAGATACTCTTTCATTCTACCTTTGATTATAGTTTGTAAGATCGAAAAATGTTGTCTTTGGAAAAGTTGAGCTGAATTGAAGAGGAAATCATTGACGGAGATCTTCCCATCCGATAATTGACTGGGATTTCAAGATTGTATACCAGACAAAAGTTGGTGCTTGAAAGGTTCGCATGAAGCATCTGAGTTTCACCAGTTGTTGTTTCTCTGGAGTTCCCATCATAGGATCGCAACAAGACACATAATGTGTCAAATTTTGTTCAGGGTCGCCTGATCCATTGAAAATAGGGAATACATGGTTCCCAAAATTTGTTGGGGGAGAGATTGAATCTACCCATTCAGGGTAAGATTTCTTTTCCTGTTGAACCTATGCACGCTTTCCTTCCATAGCTTCCAGTAGAGCTATTAATGACTCAATAGTTGTTATTAACTTTTGAGAAACATCTGGTTGATATTGAATCTGAACAGGTGCACTGACTAGAGCTTGGACAGCTATGGCAGATGGTACTACAACTGATGGCAGCACTGCCAATTTTTGTTACACTTGACCCGTAGGATTAGACCTATAAGGGTGTACTGATAAAGGACTATATTCTTGATCCATCTTAGTAGCTGCAACAAAATCCCTTGGCTGACTAACTGTATCATGCTTAGGAGGAAGACTACCCTAAAGTAGTTCTGTGTTCATCCTCCTCAATTCCTTCATTTCTTCTTCCTGTTGCGCAAATCTTTGCTATATTGAGAGAGATTAGCCCTCTTTAGATGGAGGGTATGTAACCTAATTCTTCCCCTTTCCCTTGTTTGATCCCTTTCAGAGAGGGGGAAGTGGGTTATTTGATGTAAGACCCAGATTTTGGGTAAACCTTTGATTTCGTGTACGCACACCTTCTTCATTTGTGGCTGTGTGTACAACTTCCTGAACAAGAACCTCTTCATCTGGTTCCTCTGAGTGAGCCTCATCTAGTGGATCAGCAAAAAAGGAATTGATGACATTGATTGAAGCATTACGCATCGCATCCCTTCTATCAGCATTTCTCTAATATTGTCTCCTTCCATGTCTTTGATGAGATGTATCCTTTTTTTGATTTGATCCCTCATGAACTTCTTGGAGAATCGTAATTTGGAGAGAATATCCTGATAATTTGGCTCTTCGTTCCTCTTGTGGCTTCTTCCCCAATCAAGAAAAGACCAAATTTCTCTGAGGAGGGGGTTGATGATTTGAAAAAGTCCCCAGTCCGGTGGACAGGGGCTGTTCCTGTTATCTTTTCTCAACTCCTCAAATCATATTTGTTGATTCTGAGGGTTGGTTTAAAAGAGTCCCCAGTCTGGCGAGCTGGGGTGGCTCTTGACATGCTATGTCTGAGAATTTCGTAAAAGCTCTCCTGATCTTGCAGACCTTGGTCGGGAAATTAGCTAGATGCATCAATCGACATCCACTTTTTTCACCCGGTTCAAAAGACTATTGGATGATTTTTGACACTTCTGTCAATTGGTTATGTGCTTTCTCCAAATGAGATCCATGTTCAATATTCTCATTTGCTTGATGCAGGAGTAATTCAACAACGTTTTCTCTGTATTCTTGATTTTGAGAGGAATTAGTTGAATCATGTTCTTGGGAAAGATTTTGATTACAAACAAAGCTAGGTATCTGTGGCCAGCCATGGGCAATAAAATTTCATGAGACCATTTTCGGCGGGATTTACTGACTGGAGAGCACCGTGAAATGTAGTGCTCCATGAACACCCCATTCTCTAACATGAATAATAGATGGGGCATTGGCAATTAACTGGCGCAACTTTCTTAGTGCGCCAAGGCATGAACACTGAAGGGCTCTCTACTGCTTTTCAGCCTTCAGATATTGAGAGACTGATAGAGATGCCAAGTCAATCTGACGTTGTAACCCTTCTATTATCTTAAGATGATTTTCATATTCATCATAAGATAAAACTTTCTTTTTTAACTGACAAATAGTTTTCCATATGTTGAGATGAATATCATGAATTCCATCTTCCGTCAACATCTCTACAATGTCATACAAAGAGTCAGCCAGAGGCCAAAACATGACTGGCACTTCACCTTTCACCAGTTGTTTTCTCATGATCAGCATTTCCTCTTTATCATTCAATGAAGATTCTTCTACCTGATTTGACCAGAGTTGGTGTTTCCTTGTTGCTTCATCGGATTCAACAAGATTGGTAGAGAAATCATTGATTAAACTAGAAGATGCATGAATTAGGGGTGGTTCATAGAATGACTTACACCCTGGGCTATCTTCCGATTGAGAAAGTATTTCATCTGCCTGCGATGAAACATTAGACATGACTGGTTTCGCATTTGCATGTGCCTCAAGATAAGAGGGCTTTCTCGGAACTACATTGTCCACTAGAGCATTTTCCAGGAAACGTGAATCACTACTATAGAGAGGACTTTCACAGCAAAATTCATCATCATGGGGAGGACCACCATGGTGGGTTACAACAAAAGATGAAATCTCTTGCTCCTTGGTCTTCTGGCCACACAGAGGGTTCCTGTGGCTTGCATCTGAAGATGAAACTTCGAGATCGACCGAATTGTCATGAAGCAATCCTTCATGAGGAAGTGTCTGTTGAAGACCTTCAGAAAAAAATTTCCCACTATTGTGAAATGACGGAGTAGAATCTTGAATTACAACAGATAATTGTTTGAGGGCTTCAAGAATTCTAGCATCGAGTAAGGCCTTGTTACAGATTGGCTCTTGATCTCTTGACTGTGTTGGTCGGGTCTTTTTCTTAGACGCCTTCTTACTCACCTTGGAAAACACTTGTTGACGAAAGTGGCGGCTCTGTGAAGGTGTATGTGCCAGATCATGAGATATGGCCAGGTTAGTCTGACAATATCCACTCAAATCAGGTGTATGTGCCTAACTTGGTTGTCCGTATGATATGGGGGAGTATGCCCCACAACCCTCTTGGACTGGAACAGATGTGTGTGTCTATTCTGGAGAGAACTATTGATGTGTCACTCTACTAGTAGGGATAGATTTATGTGTCTTTCCCTGAGATTCCGCTGAAGCTGTTATAATATCCTGACAGGAATCCAGGATATGAGTAGGAATTTTCTTTTCCTCTTTCACAATTAATAGAAAATGTTTGGTGACTTTAGCTGCCAGAACGGGGATATACATCCATTCTGTTCTTGGAGTAGGTGTATGTTCCTACTCCTATCCTCCTTTTCCTATTATTGAATCCTGACAGTACTCAAGTGTAGGGGCAGAGAGTTGAGTCTGCCTCTTGTTTGTTGTCGGATATTTCCGACTGACTTCTCTGAATGCTACCAAGCGAGACTGTTGGTAGGATTGATCAATACTATCAGTTGTATGTTCCTACTGATTGCACGATGCCAAACATGGTTGACGAACTTCCTTCAAAACTGACAGACGAGGTTGCTGGCAGGATTGATGAGTGTAAGCAGGTGTATGTGCATGTTTACCACTGGTCAATACATTGGGTTGGCAGGATCCATCATATGTAGTCAGATGAGCCTGCTGACTGGCTGATGATTTATAAACATGTATATTTTCCTATCTATAGTACTCCACCGGAATTTCTTGGTGGGATTGGCGTGCTGCTGCCAGACGAGTCTGCTGGACAGCGGAATTAAAACGGGTAGGTGTGTGTGCCTGCTCGTTGCTTGCCACCAAGTTAGGTTGGTGGACTTCTCCAGAGATGGAAGAGATGATAACCTGCTTATTGTTAACCAGATTTCACCTCTGGAGATTCATCTTGATCTCTCGGGTTCGAGGAAACTGAGCCGAACGCCTAGAGTCGGTACCCTCATCATGTTGAGGGCACACTGCCGCATGAGTCTGGAAGCTATTGTTGATAGGATCCCTTGGTAAGAACTCATGTCTGCTTGAATTAAGGCCATGAGGGACCTTCTCATTCACCTCCCCAAAATAAGGGAGAGAATGGTGATTGTGTTCCAGGGATAACGACCCGAAATGGTTGGACACGATGGTTATCACTGCTTGCTTCTTGATCACTGGTCGTCGTTGTCCGGACGACCGGTGTGAGTTGTTCACTTGGAGGGCTTGTTGGGCAGCCTCCAGAGTTGGAATGGTACCGTGTTGATGGTACTCCTTGACTAACGTGTTTGATACCCAGTGTTGAAGATGCTGAGTAGGTGATATCATCCTTAGAGCAGACGACGATCCAGTAGGAGTAGCAGCAGTGGTATTCGCAGCGACGGTATTCACAGGTGTGAACTTGAGAGCATCCACTTCTTAGAATACATAAAATCTTGGAAAAGAGTTCCTATTTGATATAATAGTTGTGATCAAGATAAATTCAGACACTACATATTTAGGATTAGCACATATGTCAATGATTGTTTTTGTTGGCCCTCTCATCGAGTTTTTAATAGGGGCCTAACAAATAAGAAAAACATCATTTTAACTTGGTTAAAGATTCACGTCAGGTTCACCATTTTTTGTTTCCCTCTGGAATTGGGGATGACCTCATCGATTTAAGGTTCAAACATTCCAAGCGGTTTCTAATGGGTTTGTTCATAGAACCGGAAACATCCAATGATTCCATATCCATTTGAACCTAGCTTTCAAAGGTAGGCGCTCATTAGTTATAGACTGATGAGGCTTAGGAATTTGCATTGGTCGAGAGGATGGGAGGTCGGACTCATCACACCTTTTTTAGGGGAATTATTGTCTACTCCGGGACTCTCTTTATAGATTTAAGTTATGTTCATGAATCCTTATTACATTACCAAGTATAAAATGATTTTTCCTTTAGATCTGACAATCAATGATTCATATGTTGGAAATTTAGAGAATCTTTTATATGTATTCAATGTTCTTCATTGATAGAGAATAATCTGTATTTGTTAGAAATTCTTAGTCAATGGTATCCTTTTATACATAAAAGTCTCTTGGTCATTATGATGACCATACTGGTTTTAAAGCCACTTAGTGGGGCACTTGAAGTTTATTGTCATTCAGAAGGACATGAATTATTTCAAAGTTGGGATCGTACACGCATATGGGCTGCCTACGTATCCTTTATTTTGGAAAAGGAATCAGAACTCACGTAGTTCAAGTAAGGGAGTATGATGTTTATGATTGATGGCTCAAAGAAAGATGTAATAATTACTTTTACACTCTAAGCTCACATGAGTCATGATCGTTGTATGAAACAAGACTTATTGGTAAATTAGACAATTGTACCATGAAAGATGCAATCATAAGAAATGAGGATTAAGATTTACTTCAGGGAAGAAATCCAGGAACAGGGTCCATAAAGGTATATGTGCTTCATAGAGATTTGGATACTCTAATCTTGGGACTTACTCCTAAGGAAGATTCCCAAGTTAGGAGGGGACTTATGATTGGGTTTTATTCCTGAGAAGGAAGTCCAGATCAAAAGTAAATTAGGGTTGGTTAAGAGAAAATTAAGGGACTTGGGGCTTACTCCTAAGGAGGATGCCCATATTTGAGACCGGGGCTTACTCCTAAAAAGGAAGCCCAGGTTAAGAGAATTATGGTTGGGGAATACTCCTAAGGAGGATGCCCAGATTAGAGGACTTGGGACTTATTCCTGAGGAGGATGCCCAGTCTTGAGAATTGTTAATGGGGATTATTCTTGAAAAGGAGGCCCAGGTAAATGAGGACTTGGGACTTATTCCTGAGGAGGATGCCCAGTCTTTATAATTATTACTGGGGATTACTCCTGAAAAGGAGGACGATGTTAAGAGAATTATGGTTGGGGATTACTTCTAAGGAGGATGCCCATATTTGGGAATTTTAAGATTGGGGATTACTCTTAAGGAGGATGCCCAAAATTAATGGGAATTATGAATGGGACTTTCTCCTAAAAAGGAAGCCCAAGTTAAGCGGTTCTCTCATCTTAAAGGATGAGGTTGAATGAATGAAATCTCAATCTTTAGTGACATAAAGATGTATAAATCACTATGTTTTGAGAGATATCCCACGGAGTTCCTTTCACATAAGGATGCCAAATCAAGAAATCATGCCATAAATGGATTTGAAGAGTGTATTGAAGACTGAATCTTCAATAGGACAGGTAGAATGGCATAAAGAAGGGTTAAATGGGCAAGAAAGTCACCCAAAAAGGCAGGGGCGTGCAAGTCCTGGCAGGTGCGCAAGTACTGTGTGGGTGCGCAAGTCTTGGTCGTGCAGGTATACCTGCGTGACACATGGGTACTTGCGCATTTGTAAACCAGCATGGTAATAATTGGGCGATCCTTGACCAATGCCTTTAGAATTATCATGGGGTACTTCCAGAAGAGAGGCGCACATGTTTTGGTGAGGAAGTAGGGAGGCGCTCAAGTATGTGCATTTCCCTTAAGGGTAAAACACCTTAGGTGCGCAACTGTTAGTGAATTCTAACACTCAGACCTTACTCCTCTTGTTTAGACCTTCCATTCTTGGTAAAGAATTACCTTAGAAGTGTTCAGAAGACCTGAAGAAGAGACTTGGGCGTTCAGAGCTCTAAATCTGAATTCTGGAATAATTCCTCCTCAAATGGGGGGCCCACAGGGTCTATTTATAGGCTAGAGAAGACCCCGGGCGGCTACCCTTTAGGGCGCGCAAGTCACTTGCGCGACCATTATGTGGAGCACAAGTATACTTGTGCGACAGTGATGAAACTTATGTGACCATTGTACTTTTGAAGCCTTGTTCATGTCTTTGTCGGTTTTTGATGTTTTCTTCAAAGGATGAATCAATTTGTGCTAATTCATTTCCCTTTCCATTCTTTTAGACAATGTGACGAAAAAGGAGCATCAACATCCATAGAAAAAAATAGAATTTAGATATAAATTTTGAAAATTTAACTTTTGGAATTAGGGAGGGGGTGTATTTATTGTTTTTTTCTTGCAACCGGAATTTTTTAATGGATGATTTTGTCATGATAAGTCCACATCTTGAACTATTTTCGATGAAAACAATTATTTATGAGGTAGTGGACTTATAGCACAAAAAGTAGCTTCTATAATTATTTTTCATGATTATCCCAAATGTATTTTCAACAGGCGGAGTTCATTGAAAATAATCCATCGCCAGACTATTCATGTTGGATGGGAAATTATTTCACAAATAGAATCTTATTACAGCAGAATGATCATTTTATCATAAATAATTATAATGTGTGAATAATATTTGTAATAGAATTTATATTCCTTCAAAAATAATTATTTCATGAAAATATTATATGTGATAAAAATATACATTATATTGCAAATAAGTATTTCCCACTACTGGACATGATTTTCTACCAAAACCATTTATGATGGAAAACCAGTCCATCATAAATAGTCATTTATAAAAATATTATATGTGATGAAAATATCAATCAATCACAAAAGTATAATTGTGAAAACCCACTTATTATAGACCAAAATATCATCAAAAATTATTCATAACAAAAAGTCAATTTTTTATATTGAAAATTCTCTCATGAGGAACAAAAACAGGTTTTTTTATTAGAAATTTAACCAAGTATACCACATTGGATGTTATATACTACATATTTGGTATACAAGGGGATCATGTCTTATATTTAATTTCCATTACCTAATGTTGAAAAAATATATGGAATGAGAATATTCATACTTTAGTATCAATCTTACATAAGCCCTTTGATTAAGCTAATCAAGGGGTGGTTGGGCATATTGTTAATCATGTTGTTGGTTGCGGTATAATTGATACGATATTTTTTACTCCTGTATAATGGGTATGACATTATGATTCTCAATTGATATAGATTAGGGAGGTTCATGATAGCACAAATGAGTTGTGTATGATGTGATTATATATTTATATAATGAAGATGTTTTCTGTATATCTACCTGAGTGAGTGACATGTTGTAACATCTTAAATATTTCTGACATATTACTTATATTTTTTGTTTTTGGAGATATAGGGAGGAGTTTTGAGGTAGGAGGGGTGTATTTTAAGTTAAATTTCATGTCGGTGTTGGTTTTGTGATGTTGAGGTGTGTATAACATTGTGGGAGGTTGATTTGGAGTTATTTACAGTGTGGTTTGATTATTTTTATAATATGGTTGTTTTGGGGATTTCCCATTCATGATAGACTTATTGTGTGTCCCTAGGTAAGATATCATAGAGCCATGGGGGTTAGGATTCCTTGTCTCTACCATTAAAGGGACCCATATGGAATATCTCTTTGGTTGTGTCATGGTTTTTGTCTTGTTTTGATCAGGAAGAAAGGATGGTTGGTGTTTGCGGTGTGGTTATCATAGCAATAATGTGGATAATGGAGTGGATAGGATTAGTTATTATTTCATTTGGGGTATTGTTTCCCCATCATTCCATGGTTGAATTATGGCCTAGTTTGGGGCTTTGATGCTATGACGTGGTGTTAGTCATTATATAATGGTTCCTCTCTCAGTTTTATCAAATCTAGGTTTAAATTCAAAGAGATTTTTGGGATTTCACCTAATAAAAACTTATTGCAGTATGTACCATAGTATTGTGTCATGACCATGTGTATTCCAGCCTGGGTATAAATCAGGATCACCACTAGATCGCATTCTATTTCCTTTACTTCTATATAACCCTAGTAAATTGAGAGAAATTTTTAGAGGTCTTTTATTGTACTTCTGTTGGCCTTGATTCTTGGATTCAGAATATTTATTTATTTTGATCCAAGGTGAGTTTCTTTTATCTCATTCTTCTTTCCCCTGAATTCTTCATCTGGTAAGTTTGTTCTATAGTTTGGATTCAGTTTTTATGGGGTGTCAATGTGGTTTAGGATTTTTTGAGTTGCCTCTTTCATGCTTCAGATCTTGAGGAAATATTCCTCTTCTTCTTCTTGATTGTGCAATGGATTACAAAGTACATTTTGAGGTAGGTTATTTCTAGACTCGTCTTTTATCTTCTATAATATGACATTATTCACTATCATTCTATTATTTCTTTTAAAAGTGTTATTTTTTCCTAATATATATTTTTTTATATGGATTATTACTCATTTTTGGTTTATGGGGTGACATTAGAACACATGGGAAACACACTCATAAAATAAGGATGAAACTAAATATGGAAAAATAATCAGGTGAGATATAATTTAAAAGGGGAAATCATTTCAACTAATTTGTGGTTTTTGTTATATTTTATATTAATTCATGATTATTTAATAACACTCGTGGGTGTAATTTTCCAATCATTGAAATCACTGGGGAACTTTTCATCATATTAAAATGATAATAACATAAATATGCTAACAAAATGGTGATTTTTGGAAACTATAATTTGAAAACAGATTTTGTTTTTGGGGATTTTGTATATGTTTACTGTTGTTATATTTTTTCTCAAAAGTGAGTATTGTGGTGTTTTTTCACTATGTTTTTATTTAATCTAGCTAAACAGATTTATAAAATGTGGAATTAATGGGATAAAGAGGCAAGCTAAAAATTGAATGCATTTATTGTTAACATAATGGTCAGTAGATTGTGAAAACTAAAATAAACTAAAATAAGGAGAAGTATGTGGTGTAATTTCATGAGTTTTGATAGATCAAGTTAGGTATGATCATACTAACATAGTATATAGTGTAATTGAAGGCCATATGGGATATTAGTTTGAAGATAGGTACCAAATGTACTGGAAGACCGTACAGGGTATTGATGGGATAAGATGTGGTGATGTTGATGTGGGGATATATGATTGGGATAATGCGTGGGATGAGGATTGCATGATATTGAGGTCATTAATGTTCATGACACCCTAATGTGATAGTTATGTGATGTTTCAGTGGTATTTAGTGATGATAGTATGGGTGTAGATGTGATGGGAAGGATGAGGAGATGTGATTATAGGAGGGAGACATACAAAGAAGGCAGAAGGCATAAGTTGAATACACATTATATTTATGTTACCCTACCATCAATGGTTGGAAAGGTAGATATGTAAACATAGATAAAGATGTGGTACGTGGTGGTGGAAAGTGGTTATAAAAATATGTTATGTGGATATTGTTGTGGATATGTGATGTAATGGTGAGTTGAGGAATGAGGTGGTAATTTATGAAGTGTTGTTGTTTTTGTGGACTCTTTATCTCATTCTTGAACAAATTTATAGAGTAGTCTTCCTATCGATGCACTTCTAGTTAGAGATGTAAAAAAAATCTAATAGGTGAGAGTGGTGAAATAATATGTCTATGGATACATGGTTATTGATGATGGTTTTGGAATTGATGATTATTCTGGTTTTTTTATGGAATTGGATTGGGATTATTGGTAGTGGAAATAGTTGTGGAATTTGTCACAATAGAGGAAATAGTGCTAAATGGTGTGGGGGTGGATTTTGGATACTATGATTCATGTTCTTATTCTACTTATATCTATTATTGTTTGTTTTTTTGTTGATATCACTCTTACTCACACTTACATATTTATTGCACATGGATATTGATTTTTTTTAGAATGATTATCTTACTGAGTACTCTAATTACTCACACCAACACAGTTTTTAAGTGTTTTTAGAAAATTCTAAAAGGTATTGGATATTGTTTTGAGTATCTTGGATAGAGTTGGTAGATGAGTTAGAGTATTAGTGTTCATTTTTCCTGTAATTTTTTATGTTTTATAAATGAAATATGAGTATTATTTGGGGTGTGGGAATTTATATCATGAAATGGAATTAATTTAGTATTGTGTAACGGTTTTTTTATTATTCTTAGAATTTTATGAGGTAAATTCCTCCTATATACATGTTGAATACCCTCGATACTAGTTGAAAACCTGAGTCTTATTAGAGGAGGACCTCGAGGATCACTCTCATCTATGTTGTGGGCTTAAGAGGGGTTCTAGTGGGGTGAGTTGTTACAGAGTGTTATCAAAGATTTTGGATGAGACTTAGGGTGAATTTTGGTGTTGGTAATAGGTGAGGATTATATGGGATTAGTAGGGAAGTGGTGAAAGTAAAGCCTAATATGTAACATGGACTAAAGAGATTGTCTAGGAAACAGATATATAAGGCCCCCATTGGTCCAATGTAAGGAATTTAACAACCTACATTGATATTTATGTGAAATTTTAGTCTTTATAGACTAGTATTTGTGGGGAGGGACATGCATAATTATTAATAGTCTAATAGGAATTTACATTATGGATTTTATTTACACTCCCATGATTGTAATTCTATAATGCACTTGTGGATTTATTACTCATTTTTTTGAATTATTTCTTAGCATTAGTGGGAAAAGTAAAATATTTATTAGCTAAATTATAAGTTACGAATAGATCCTTGATAATTCTATAATGTATTTTTTAATAATTACTACAAAAATTTTCCCATAAATTGGTTCTCATTATCATTGTTGAATATTGAAACATTTTGATATGTTTCTTTGATGTTTAAAATGGTAAGAAAAGAATCCCTTAAATTTCCTATTTAATATTTTTTTAGAGATAATAAATAATTAGTTGTCTTTAGTGAATTTCATGTTTTTAGGATGAAATAAATTGTTTTGGAGCAATTATTAGAAGAAGTTTAATTCTTTCACATGTTTCCATGCCATGTGTTCCCTCTCATTCATGAAATATTATATTTATGTGATAGTAATTTATTACAAGATTATATTTATTTCATTTAATTCCTTAATTCTTAGAATATGAAAAACATTATTACTCATAACCCATTTAAATTTTGAAAAACTTTTACATGAATAAACCAATCCCTTATTTTAAATAATGGATAAATGTATGTAATGTTAAAATATTTTGGGTATTATGAATTGAATCAGGAATTTCATTCCATGGGTATTCATTGGAATATAGATGATCATGTTTAAGGGGTAGGTTTGGATTTTTTTTGGGAGGCATGTCTAAAGTTGAAAAAGATTTTTGTGTTTTGTTTTGGAAACACTAGTTTTTATTTTCTCAAGAATGTAGTGTATTGAGCCTCTTGTACTTAAATAAGAAATTAAAATCATGTTTCTCATTATATATTATGAAAATATGTTTCCATGGTGGTAGAAAGTTTAAAGGATGTTAGTTTGAGTATGTCAATCATGGTTTTTTGTAACAGAACATATTTAATTTTCAATAACAATTCAAAATCATTTTAACGGTATTAAAATGAAAAGTATGATGATTTCTCTAAATTGAAGTTGATGAATTTGTGTATTTTTTACGGTGTTATTTTCGATGAATGATTTCCTTAAGGTTTTGATTTATTTTACTAAAAATATAATTTTTAACCCATAAATTGAAATTCTAAAAGCTAACTAACATATAGAGTTTCCTCATAATAAAAATTTTATACAATATATATATGATTCTTATCTAAAATCAGTGTGAAGTCATTGTATTTTATGATTTATCAGGTTGTAGTGATTATATATTAATATATTTATTTTATTTTTTGGACCACCTTCCATTAAAGTTTAATCATCTAAATTTAGTAATGAAAAAGGTTGTTTGGAAATATGAAATTTTGTGATGATGTTCTTGCTGGGAACACAAAACTATTATGAAAAGAGTAATTAAAAGTTGGATTATTTTTATTTTTTGGGGGGTTTTTTAGTTGTAAATGATTCCCTTGAATTGATTTTTGTTTCTTTAGTTAAGTATTTTAGAGTACTTCGAGAGTTGTTATGAGTAGGGTAATGAGGCTACAACTGGTTATCCTAGTGGGTATGAGAAGTTATGATTTTGATGGCGAAGTGATTGTCTAGTTTATTTTATGGTATGAGGAACTATTCTATGGATATATTAGTGGTTATCATGGTAGTAATATATGGGGTATGTTATAGATAATAAATGGTGTCATGGTAGGTTATGAATAAGGGAGATGATTTTACAGTCATTTTGGGGTGGTTTGAGTGGTGATTCATGTTTACCATTATTGTTGGTTTTCCTTGGTTGTAATGAGGTAATTTAACTTATTTTATAAGGATAGTGTGGTGTTTTTCTTTATGGGTAGTGATGATGTGGTTGTGTGGAATGTTGTGTGGGCTAACTGGTTGGGAAGAGCTGTGGATGGGTTGTTGTGTTTTCTTGTAATTATTTTTGTACTTGGTGATAATCGATGTGTCTTGTGTGGTTCATGTAAACCATATTATTGTTTCATTGAAATAAATACCATTATAACTCCATATATATATTGGGAATATAAATGGGAAATAAGGATCATGGGATAGGGAGTTACTGAAATTTTAGTGGTAGAAAATATTGAAGTTTGTTAGTGGAAACTTCATCCCTGATATTGATGATTTTTTAGAATAAAGTTAGTATTAACTATGGTTGGTGAAGACTATAGATAAATTATGAGTTATGTTAGTGGTTGTATTATTTAAAAAAGTGGCTCAGAGGAGATAAGTTATAATGTGTGGTGACTCAAAAGATATGTATTGGGGGAAATTAATTTAATTATTCATGAAGGATTACATTTCCTAGGTGTATATACAATATTGTATAAAAAAGCTTCATGAGATTCTTCATGGGATGATAATATTTACAACATTAGGAACAAATTCATAGAGATGATCAGTGGGTTCTAACATTTCATACCTGATGAGAGGGAAATTGAATAATATTTTGAGTCTACCTTGAGGTTTAAGATTAAGTGGTATATTTTTCCCTTTATTTGAAGGCCTAGGAAGACTTATGATATTGATCATAGATCATAGAGAAAGATTTTTTGATAGAGGGTTTTGATGAAGACCCCTCCTAAAAATTTGGGAATGTTGAGTTGAATACTTTTAGTTGTAAGACACGTATTTCATGTGTGATGACCCATGTCATCACAGGTTCTGAAAATCAGGGGAAATTCGAACATTTATTCCCATGTTCCTTTAGGGAAAAAATGGTAATGCAATTATTAAATGGTCTCAAATAATTTTTCCAATCACATAGTTGGTCCCAGAATAGGATTTCTACCCTAGGATGGTAGTTTGGTGGAAACACAAGACATTCAAATTTTCATGGAATATATAATATTTAATTAATTAAATATTAATTATTCATGAAATTTCATTTGGTATTATATATTAAATGTATCATTGGATTCATATTTTCCTTTGTGGTTGAGTTTAGAATTCTGGGTTTTTATTAGATGAGGTGTACCCTTGTGTCGGGCACCGGGGTCAGGCGTATACTACTTTTCTTTTTCTTTTTTTCTCTTTCCTTCATTTTTTTCTTTTTCCCCTTTTATTTTCCAGAAATGATTTTTATTTTCATATAAATGGCCCCCCATTAGGTTTCTCTCAACCAAGATAGGGATTGGGAGAGAAGAGATGGAGGTGATGAGTTGAGGACGCAGAGCTCGAGTCATGTTGAATCATCATGAGAATGGTGTTGATTGTGGATTAGACTAAATAACTGGAGGTTTCCACATGAATTTAGGAACACATTATTATTTATTCCAAAAAACCATATAGTATATGTTTTTTCATTTTTAATTCTTTTAATAGGTTGTTTGGGATCCTTTATGGGTCAATTTGGGAGTTTCATGGAGAAATTGGGCATCTCAAGCCAGTTAGAGGGTTTCCTATTTAGGGATTCCCAAGTACATGATATGTTGGTAAGAGAACACACTCCATGTAATCCTTATTATCACGGAATATGGGATTTTGGGAACTACACTTTTTGTACCAGGATTACATTCCATGTAGTAGAATTCAGGGGTGTGGAAGAGTACTCATCTAGACACCTCATATGGGGTTATGTAGGGTACACAGCTAGTTCCATGTGGTTTGTAGTCTATGAAGGTGTGTGTTCCTAGGTGGTGTAATGGAAATGTACACTGGAAGGAATCCAATGTGGGGGTGCACACTGTGTACTAGGGGTACACACTGTGTATTGGGGGTACACACCATGTACTTGAGAATTTTACACATCCAGTGTGGATTGGGTATATAGGAAGGTACCCACAAGTGGGTACACACCATATATCATTCCAAAATGCTATATACATTGGTAATGTACATGCTGAGTGGCCTATGGTATAGGTTTAGTGAGGAATTTTGAGGTTTAGCTCTAGTTTTTAGGGACGGAAGCTACTAGAGACTTTGGGTTGTGTTGACTCATTTGTTTAGAGATTATAATACAATTCCAATGAGTTGTTGAGATGAGTCTGAGGGAATTCTTTGAATACCCTTTTGGGATAGTTTTTGATTGAGTGATTAGTGGTTTCCATATTCCGTTGTTGAAAATGCCTGTATAGAAGGATTTATTTTTGTATTGAGATAAGGATCCCTTATAGAGGGTCCTGTTTTAATGTGGTCATAAGGACTATTATGAATAACCCTGTGGGAGGTCTTGTTCTTTGGATGCCCCTTTGGGTGAATTATTGATCAATGACTAGTTAGAGTCCATTGAGGGCCATTTGGGATGTTTTATCAATAGGCATGTCTTCTTCTTTTGGATTATCTTGAGAAACCCCTCATTGGGTTTCATGCACTTTATACTGCCTTTTGTATGTTTGAGGATATTATTTTGAGTGTTTACTAATATTTTGGGTGTAGAACAGGAGTCCCTGATTATATATCATATTATTTTGTGGCCCTGATGATAATGTGAGCCTCGAGATTTATTTTGTCCCTAAGGCGGGTCATTAACAGCCTATAGTGGCTGTTTGTTGGAAACTGAGATTTAAGGTTCTAAGACAAGCCTTGTTATAAGGCCCCAGCCTTAAACCTTACCTAATCTTGAGTTATTACAAGATTACACATTGAAGATCTTTTCAGGTTTAGAGTTTTAGAGAATTAGATCATGAAACTTGCATTACATTCCACATTTAAACAAAGTGGTTACATAAAAGACAGAATTTATTCTTCCCATCAACGGAAACATATTTAAAATGAAACATGGATTCTTTCTTGACACATCCTCGACACTATCATCACATCATGTACCTTTCCCTTGACCTGTGAAAAACATTTCAAAAACTTGGGATGAGCATAAAAGGCTCGGTAAGGGTTATAAAAAATATGGAAAGGAAACATGAGTTCATATATACATAAGAATGAAATCATACTTTACCCAAAAAACATAGGCATATCAAATCATGAATAAATCATAGAAAACATTAGACATAAAGGTAACTTGAGGCATTCATAACATTCTTACGTAGGGAGTAACCCTCTTGGTTACGTTTGGAATACCCATCACAGTATATTCCCTAAATCTCTTCGGAGAAACCTTAACGTTTCACTCCTTCGCGTTACCCAATGCATTGGAGAGCTATTACGGGCTCACCCGCCCTTAGTTTATCACGAAACCACCTGTTTTCATAACAATGCCCAAGAACCATAACATAAATTTGTCACACAAAACATGCATAAAGGAAACATAACATTTCCATATTTCAATCACAATATAACATTTTAGTATATAGAAATATTGAATCCATTCAAAAAGAAACCATTTCCAAAACCATTTAAAATAATTAATAAAGAGATTTTTGAATCAAAGTGTCCCATACCACCTTGAAGCATAAAATTTTAAACCATTAATATCCACATAAATAAATCCTTAAAACCATTTTGAAAACATGGATATTAATAAGAACAAATAATTAAAACATTTAAAATGATATTTTGGTTAAAGGGGTTTTACCAAAATCAGAGACACTTGAATACAATAATTGAGGAATAAAATTTAGTCAAAACTTTATAATATCATGAGAATAAATGGATTCATGATATAATACTCCAAAGTACAGTATATACACCATATAAGAGTGAATTGGTGCATAACAACAATGAACCCTCAATAGAAATTTCAAATGTGATGAAATCCCTTATAAAGACGGTATCCTTAAATTAAGGACAAATCAATGTCAAAAATATGTGTGACAAATATAAATACACCCAATATGAGTGGATATTAAGTGTAAAACAATAAAAGTTCATTCACACATATTCAATGGACGACATATTCAATGACTACATGTTGAACCCAAAGAAATCGAAATTGGGTTAAAAAGTTCCCTTGACAGCCTAACGGCATCACATCAAAATGAGTTGATGAGAGATAAAAAGTCTATCTCATCACATGGACATAAAATTTACATCAATAAGGATATATAAGAACATATCCCAACATAATATTATGTGAATTAAAAGACATAACAAACGAAGTCTTTTAAAATGAGGAGGGTGAAAGGTTCCCTTACCGACATGGGTATCTTTCAAAACATACACCTCGTGAAAGAAGGATGATACAACATTGATGTAAATACTCATAAAAGAACTTATTTTACACAATGAGTAAAATAATGGGCAGTACATACACCACTCAAAGTAAATTGTGGCAAATGTAGCATAAATCTCATGGGAATAAAAGTGAGATGAAAAATCCCTTACGAAAACTCGGCAGCCTAATGGCGCCACTCAAAACTTCCAAAAATGATTTATGAGAGGAGATAGGGTATCTCATCATATGAACATAATAAGTACAGTAGGATTAATATAAAATAACATCCCAATCATAAGAAATATGAGCATAAAAGGAATGACATAAACAGTGTACTTAAAAAGAAAGAGAGGTGTAGGATCCCTTACCTCGGGTCCGACTTGACTCGATCGTTCTTTAATCTCCTGAATAATAAACTTGAGTTAATTTTTACTTCCTTAAGAACCTTTTTCAAGTTCATTATTCCTTTTATACCACTTATTACCATGTCATAAACATTATGTAATCATTTAAGTTAATAATATTTGTTTTGCCGATATTTGGTTCTTAAGTCGAAAGTGGACTTCTTACAATTACATGTTGTTCGTGTGGCCAAATGTTTATTATATCCAGAATTGTATTAATTATGTAGATATCATATATGTCATATATATCCAGTACTTTCATGAATTTATAACATTACATAATCATTTAGAGGTAAGAAATGAAATCCACCGTTCATGGAGACGGTAAGCCGTACGTACGCATGAACGCTAATTTCATTTCTATTTCGTATTTTATAGAATTGAATAATAATTATATAAAGGTATATTATAATTCCAGTATAATTTCATATATAATATCATATTTCCATCCTTTATACATCCCACATATGGTATTTAACGAATCAAATCACTTTGAGGGGGCGGTAGTCCGCACGTCCTTAAATGAAGATATCGCGTATACCCATAATGGAAGCCATATAGGTAAGACAAAAATGAAAAATACAGAAGCATAAATAAAACATAAACATATTATATATCATATATAAAAATAGTTACATCATAATGTCCACCTTTGAAGGTGTTAAATGAGTGTTGAACAATCATCGTTTCGGGAGGCAGAATTTCGACCGTATGTTCTTTAACCATTTGATGTAGTTGTGTGAGAGTGTAGCTAAAATAAATCTTATAACAAAATCCTAGTATATTTAAGATACTGGTTTTGTTACAAAATAAGTAAATAAAAAGAGTTTAGGGGGTTGTAGAAGAAAAATAAAACAAATGAACATGAGAGAAAGAATTACCTTTAAAAGTGTAACTCCTTTTGATTTGAGCCTAAAGGCTTCCTTTGAAAGGATTCTGCCCAAGGGGAATCCTCTAGGATGAGGATAGGGATGTGGAGAGAGTAAATGGGCAGGGGTTGGCCGAGCCAAAGGCTTGAAGAGTGTGTGAAATGAGGTAGAGGTGGGGGCCTTTTATAAGAGGAGAGGAGGGGCACTTTTGGAAAGTAAAGAAATATTACTTTACTTGAAAATGTTTTTCGGTTTTAAAAGGACCCACATTGATAGAATTCCTGGATAAGGTTATAAGGGTTCGAAATCCACTCATCCAATTGGTTTTGGACATGTGTAGTGCATAGATTTTACATTATCTTTCTATTTTATTTAAATCGTCAAATAATGATGTCATCACTGCATCATTATTATGTCATAAATAATTAAATTTATTTAATGTCTAAAAATTATAAAAAAAATACTATGATATAGGAACTCTTTTTAGCTTTCCAATTACTATTTATAATCAAAATTTGGACTTGTATAACCCCACTTAAAAATTGTTTTCGTAAAACATATTATGTTTGTGTCATTTTCACTTTAACATTAAATAAAAAGTAATTTATGTCATTTCCCAACAAAAGTGGATACATGGGGTCCCAAAGTTGACCCATGGCATTTCATGGTCGGCCATGACACAACCAATGAGGTTGGGACATTTTTCTAGGTCATTTCATTTTATTAAAGTGTTATTTATACCTTAAACTACCCTAATTACCACTAATCGTGATTAAGAACTTAATAAGTTACTATTCACCAAAAAATTATTTTAATCTCATTGAACCACATTTTACATACTAATGACAACCATTTATGTCGGATTTTCAAAATTCAATACACATTAGTGGTAAACTTTCATTTAACTGAAAAATCAGTTTGCTTGATTATCACTTAGTGGTTTCACTATTCATCAAAAATTGAAGTTTTTCAGAAAATTACCAAAAATTCACCCTAAGCTATATTTGATATTCCTAATTCAAAAATGAAGTCCGTTTTACAAAATTCAAAACATATTAGTCACATTAATTAATTTAATAATTAATTCCCACTGTCAGAGCAAATAGCGTGTTTTTATAAAACAATAAGTATCAAAAGATTGACACTAGTTTAAGTCTGATTTCAAAGTGAAATTAATTCCAACGACCACTATTGGATTTAATGGTAAAAATATTTTCTAATTTCACTTTAAAACTAATTCAAAATATAATCTAATCATATAAATAAATTAGATTAAAAAGAGGTTTTGAATTAAAATACAACATTTTACACTATTCATTAAAAAAATGAACTTTATCGGAAAAATACCAAAAAATTACACAAAGTAAAATTTGATGTCTCGATTCTTAATAAGAGTTTTATTTGGTCCAAAAGAATGTTTAAGATTGAACAAAACTATATTTAATGATAGTTCTCCATTAAAAGGCGATAAGTGAACCTTTAGTGAAAACTAGGGCATATACGCCTAAAATTGTATTCTTTCCGTATTTTAAGACTTTAGCTTTTATTGGATAAATGTAAAAACATTTAAAAACATATATAATCATATTTTAGTTATTTATATCCATTCCCGCCATTACAACGGTTATATGTTAACTACCATTTGAAATAATATTATTTTATTATTAGAGTGCAACGTAAGATTCCCAAGAAACTCGTTGTTGCGTGTTGGGTACGCCATCGAGTATAGCGTCCCCTTTAAAGTCATATTAATATTTTATTCACAAATATGGATAAATATGAAAATTTCATATTCATTATTTACCTGGGGTGTTACATCCTTCCCCCCTTTTGGGAATTGCGTCCTCGCAATTTTAAAATTGCGCTTGGAAACATCCTTGAAAATCCCACATCGGAGAAGAGTCGGTAAAACAATCACTTTAAAATAAAGAAAGATAAGTACAAAGGTCACCCGAGTTAACCCATACTAGGATTCCAAGTATGAAAATATGGACATGGAGGAAAAAACAAAGGGTCATGTTCTGATGGAGAGTGATAGAAAACATGTTTAGGAGAAAGTTAACCATGAGAGAATCACAAACTTGTGATGGGTTAAACGGTATTCGATTCCCCAGTAGGAAAAGTTAATAGACAACATTTTTGTTTTAAGTTACTTTTTATTTAGGAATTTATTCATAAGGAAACATAATCACTTATCATATTGACTTTCAACTTTTATTAGATTCCTTACACAAACTCATATTTTCTCCAAAAGATGAGTATTTAGGAAGACTTGTTCACATTAAGAGTACTATAATCAACTTCTAGAGAGTCACCTAATCCAAAAAAAGAGAACTATATACTTCCCATGTTTTTAGGCTTTAACCAAAACCAAAACCAAAAAGGTTAGTACAAGGTCAGATAATCCAGAAAAGGATAACCCCTTATAAAAAGAAAATCTATTCTTAATCTCCAAAATTTGTCCAACAAAACCCAAAGTTCAACGAGGACCATCCGATAAACAATTTGTCCATAAAATTCTTCAAAGTAAACCAATATAAGATTGAAACCCAAATATTTGAAGGATTTAGTCACATAGTCTTCCAAGTTAAATCGTAACATTTATCTCCAAACAACATTAGTCGCTCCTAAAGTCTCGCATTGAAAAGTAATTATCCTAATCACATATCCTCTATGATAGGTTAATCATTTTCATAAATAACCCCAAATCAACTTACTCTTAATTCATAAAATCATATAACTAGAAAGAATCAGTCAAACTAACCAGGGACTTCACGTAGTCCAGTGGTAGGCGATAAATACCAGTCGCACTTTGGTTGTGGGTTCGATTCCCGCAGCTTTGTCCGACGCGACGGGTAGTCACACGGTCTGCGTGTTGTCATTTTTCCAAAACTATATAATTCTTAAAACATTCCCCAAAATGAGATAAAATCTTCAAATATGATCATAACATATTTTAACCTCAATTTTATCTCATGCCTTTAATTTTCCATCATAACATATAGTAACCCATAATTACCTCAAAAGTAAGGATCATATAAACCCAAATGGTTCTTTATAACTATGTCCACAAAAGAAAAGATAACTATTACTTGAATAAAATTTGCCTATATTAAACATCAGGGTTACACATAATATAAAAAGTCTTCTAATGTAACCCCATCATCAAAAGAGACTTAATACTCTTAAGAATTTCACCATAACTCTTGAAGCCCTTATATGTTGACATCTTACTCATTCAACATTCTTCATGATCCATTATCCATTCCTTTCCAACTTATTCCAAAATACCTCTTTCCTACAAACAAAATCATGAATCATATCCTAAGATTCCAAAATAGGAAAACAATAGTCATGAAATAGTACATACCTTTGATTGGTCATTGTTAGTTTCTTCATCCTCAATCGGAATGGCATTAGGTATTGGTAAAAGAATATTGGTACGCTCTTAGTGACCCCATTCACGAAACTTCTTCATAGGACATGTGTTTGCATAATGACCATGCACACCACATTTAAAACATTCAATTGATCCCTCAGAAAGAACTTCTTTCCCTTTCCTCGAGTCAACTGGATGCTTCCTTTTTCCATGGCAGGTTCTTGCTTTATGACCTTCATTTCCACATCTATAGCATATTTATGTCCCTTCGAAACATTTTCCTAGGTGTTTCTTTCCACATCTTTGACACATAGGTTTTTGAACACACTTACCTTTATGATTATTACCTGTACTTCCGTAGGGATTTGTTTCTTGCATATATGATGTCTTAGAAAAATCTCCAAGGTTTAGGTGGTCAATCATGACTCCAGATAGTTGGTTCAGGATAATCACAAGAGTTCTCATTGCATCTCCCATATCATTCAGTTGCTTGCTCAAAACACTGTCGCAGTTTCCTTCACATCCACTGTTACTTTGGTGCCTACTAGATCCAGCCATTTACTAAAACCAAAAAGGTCAGTGTGAGTATATCAACAAAACCATCATGTACTAATGAGTAAGATAAACAATAAGATATACTTACTCGTTCAATTTATCTAAAACTAAGACTCTTGTCTGAAATCCTAACCATTATGGTAATGTCAGTTATGCTTAAAGAATACCCTAACCTCTAAAGTTATCTAAACCGACCTCTGATACCAACTATAAGTCCCCAGCCTTAAACCTTACCTAATCTTGAGTTATTACAAGATTACACATTGAGGATCTTTTAAGGTTTAGAGTTTTAGAGAATTAGATCATGAAACTTGCATTACATTCCACATTTAAACAAAGTGGTTACATAAAAGACAGTATTTATTCTTCCCATCAACGGAAACATATTTAAAATGAAACATGGATTCTTTCTTGACACATCCTCGACACTATCATCACATCATGTACCTTTCCCTTGACCTGTGAAAAACATTTCAAAAACTTGGGATGAGCATAAAAGGCTCAGTAAGGGTTATAAAAAATATGGAAAGGAAACATGAGTTCATATATACATAAGAATGAAATCATACTTTACCCAAAAAACATAGGCATATCAAATCATGAATAAATCATAGAAAACATAAGACATAAAGGTAACTTGAGGCATTCATAACATTCTTACGTAGGGAGTAACCCTCTTGGTTACGTTTGGAATACCCATCACAGTATATTCCCTAAATCTCTTCAGAGAAACCTTAACGTTTCACTCCTTCGCGTTACCCAATGCATTGGAGAGCTATTACGGGCTCACCCGCCCTTAGTTTATCACGGAACCACCCGTTTTCATAACAATGCCCAAGAACCATAACATAAATGTGTCACATAAAACATGCATAAAGGAAACATAACATTTCCATATTTCAATCACAATATAACATTTTATTATATTGAAATATTGAATCCATTCAAAAAGAAACCATTTCCAAAACCATTTAAAATAATTAATAAAGAGATTTTTGAATCAAAGTGTCCCATACCACCTTGAAGAATAAAATTTTAAACCATTAATATCCATATAAATAACTCCTTAAAACCATTTTGAAAACATGGATATTAATAAGAACAAATAATTAAAACATTTAAAATGATATTTTGGTTAAAGGGGTTTTACCAAAATCAGAGACACTTGAATACAATAATTGAGGAATAACATTTAGTCAAAACTTTATAATATCATGAGAATAAATGGATTCATGATATAATACTCCAAAGGACAGTATATACACCATATAAGAGTGAATTGGTGCATAACAACAATGAACCCTCAATAGAAATGTCAAATGTGATGAAATCCCTTATAAAGACGGTATCCTTAAATTAAGGACAAATCAATCTCAAAAATATGTGTGACAAATATAAATACACCCAATATAAGTGGATATTAAGTGTAAAACAATAGAATGTCATTCACACATATTCAATGGACGACATATTCAATGACTACATGTTGAACCCAAAGAAATCAAAATTGGGTTAAAAAGTTCCCTTGACAGCCTAACGGCATCACATAAAAATGAGTTGATGAGAGATAAAAAGTCTATCTCATCACATGGACATAAAATTTACATCAATCAGGATATAGAAGAACATATCCCAAAATAATAGTATGTGAATTGAAAGACATAACAAACGAAGTCTTTTAAAATGAGGAGGGTGAAAGGTTCCCTTACCGACATGGGTATCTTTCAAAACATACACCTCGTGAAAGAAGGATGATACAACATTGATGTAAATACTCATAAAAGAAAGTATTTTACACAATGAGTAAAATAATGGGCAGTACATACACCACTCAAAGGAAATTGTGGCAAATGTAGCATAAATCTCATGGGAATAAAAGTGAGATGAAAAATCCCTTACGAAAACTCGGCAGCCTAATGGCGCCACTCAAAACTTCCAAAAATGATTTATGAGAGGAGATAGGGTATCTCATCATATGAACATAATAAGTACAGTAGGAGTAATATAAAATAACATCCCAATCATAAGAAATATGAGCATAAAAGGAATGACATAAAGAGTGTACTTAAAAAGAAAGAGAGGTGTAGGATCCCTTACCTCGGGTCCGACTTGACTCGATTGTTCTTTAATCTCCTGAATAATAAACTTGAGTTAATTTTTACTTCCTTAAGAACCTTTTTCAATTTCATTATTCCTTTTATACCACTTATTACCATGTCATAAACATTATGTAATCATTTAAGTTAATAATATTTGTTTTGCCGATATTTGGTTCTTAAGTCAAAAGTGGACTTCTTACAATTACATGTTGTTCGTGTGGACAAATGTTTATTATATCCAGAATTGTATTAATTATGTAGATATCATATATGTCATATATATCCAGTACTTTCATGAATTTATAACATTACATAATCATTTAGAGGTAAGAAATGAAATGTACCGTTCATGGAGACGGTAAGCCGTACGTACGCATGAACGCTACTTTCATTTCTATTTCGTATTTTATAGAATGGAATAATAATGATATAAAGGTATATTATAATTCAAGTATAATTTCATATATAATATCATATTTCCATCCTTTATACATCCCACATATGGTATTTAACGAATCAAATCACTTTGAGGGGGCGGTAGTCCGCACTTCCTTAAATGAAGATATCGCGTATACCCATAATGGAAGCCATAAAGGTAAGACAAAAATGAAAAATACAGAAGCATAAACAAAACATAAACATATTATATATCATATATAAAAATAATGACATCATAATGGCCACCTTTTAAGGTGTTAAATGAGTGTTGAACAATCATCGTTTCGGGAGGCAGAATTTCGCCATCCACGGAAACCGTATGTTCTTTAACCATTTTATGTAGTTGTGTGAGAGTGTAGCTAAAATAAATCTTATAACAACATCCTAGTATATTGAATATACTGGTTTTGTTACAAAATAAGTAAATAAAAAGAGTTTAGGGGGTTGGAAAAGAAAAATAAAACAAATGAACATGAGAGAAAGAATTACCTTTAAAAGTGTAACTCCTTTTGATTTGAGTCTAAAGGCTTCCTTTGAAAGGATTCTGCCCAAGGGGAATCCTCTATGATGAAGATAGGGATGTGGAGAGAGTAAATGGGAAGGGGTTGGCCGAGCCAAAGGCTTGAAGAATGTGTGAAATGAGGTAGAGGTGGGGGCCTTTTATAAGAGGAGAGGAGGGGCACTTTTGGAAAGTAAAGAAATATTACATTATTTGAAAATGTGTTTCGGTTTTAAAAGGTCCCAAATTGATATAATTCGTGGATAAGGTGATAAGGGTTCTAAATACACTCATCCAATTGGTTTTGGACATGTGTAGTGCATATATTTTACATTATCTTTCTATTTTATTTAAATCGTCAAATAATGATGTCATCGCTGCATCATTATTATGTCATAAATAATTAAATTTATTTAATGTCTAAAAATTATAAAACAAATACTATGATATAGGAAATCTTTTTATATTTCCAATGACTATTTATAATCAAAATTTGGACTTGTATAACACCACTTAAAAATTGTTTTCGTAAAACATATTATGTTTGTGTCATTTTCACTTTAACATTAAATAAAAAGTAATTTATGTCATTTCCCAACAAAAGTGGATCCATGGGGTCCCCAAGTTGACCCATGGCATTTCATGGTCGTCCATGACACAACCAATGAGGTTGGGACATGTTTCTAGGTCATTTCATTTTATTAAAGTGTTATTTATACCTTAAACTACCCTAATTACCACTAATCGTGATTAAGAACTTAATAAGTTACTATTCACCAAAAAAATATTTTAATCTCATTGAACAACATTTTACATACTAATGACAACCATGTATGTCGGATTTTCAAAATTCAATACACATTAGTGGTAAACTTTCATTTAACTGAAAAATCAGTTTGCTTGATTATCACTTAGTGGTTTCACTATTCATCAAATATTGACGTTTTTCAGAAAATTACCAAAAATTCACCCTAAGCTATATTTGATATTCATAATTCAAAAATGAAGTCCGTTTTAAAAAATTAAAAACATATTAGTCACATTATTTAATTTAATAGTTAATTCCCGCTGTCAGAGCAAATAGCGTGTTTTTATAAAACAATAAGTATCAAAAGATTGACACTAGTTTAAGTCTGATTTCAAAGTGAAATTAATTCCAACGACCACTATTGGATTTAATGGTAAAAATATTTTCTAATTTCACTTTAAAACTAATTCAAAATATAATCTAATCATATAAATAAATTAGATTAAAAAGAGGTTTTGAATTAAAATACAACATTTTACACTATTCATTAAAAAAATGAACTTTATCGGAAAAATACCAAAAAAATTACACAAAGTAAAATTTGATGTCCCGATTCTTAATAAGAGTTTTATTTGGTCCAAAAGAATGTTTAAGAGTGAACAAAACTATATTTAATGACAGTTCTCCATTAAAAGGCGATAAGTGAACCTTTAGTGAAAACTAGGGCATATACGCCTAAAATTGTATTCTTTCCGTATTTTAAGCCTTTAGCTTTTATTGGATAAATGTAAAAACATTTAAAAACATATATAATCATATTTTAGTTATTTCTATCCATTCCCGCCATTACAATGGCTATATGTTAACTAGCATTTGAAATAATATTATTTTATTATTAGAGTGCAACGTAAGATTCCCAAGAAACTCGTTGTTGCGTGTTGGGTACGCCATCGAGTATAGCGTCCCCTTTAAAGTCATATTAATATTTTATTCACAAATATGGATAAATATGAAAATTTCATATTCATTATTTACTTGGGGTGTTACACTTGTGCATGTTATCCAATAGTGGATTGGTGATTCTAGTTTAACTATTTTCATGGTGGGTTTGTGGTTGGATCATCCCTTGTTCAAGTTTTGTTTTTCCATTATATTGAGGTAGTTTATACTCAGAATTATGGTTTGAGTAGGATACTCTTATGATATCTTGGAATGGGAATTGGCCCTGATTAGTGATCTGGTTATCTCCTTTATTGGTTGGATATTTCTAGACAGGCTTAGTGAACTAATGGATGATTAGGATGTGGTAAATACCACTAGATGGAGGGTTTTCCAAGGCTATGTGTGGTTTTATTTTTTCATGGATGATATTGTACTCCCATGCATGTTTATGGAGCCCATAGAAAAGTGAATTCATTGTGTCCATGTGTATGGATCCCATAGGGTGGTGTATCTATCAGGTCTAGTTGGTTGAGGCCTAAGTGTCTCTCTTAGACTTTCTAGACCTGAAAGATATCTGAAATGTGGAGGTAGGTTTGTTCACTAGTTTGATCATGACATTAGATTCCAAAATTAGGTAAATGTGTTCATTTATGTGGATGCTTATGGTTACACCCTGGGGACTGATACTCATACCTATTTCATTTAGATGTCTTCTTGCTCCAGAGTATACATGGAGGACATGATAATTTTCATGTGGATGGATGAGACACGTGTTGTAAATCATATGGTGAGGGGAAGAGTAGGGGTATATTTTCCCTAGGTTTCATGCTAGAACATACTGGTTATATACATTCTTGTGTTTGTTTTCACTTATTTTATGTACTTATTGTGTTATGCTAGCTATTGTACGTTTTTTACAAGGCTGGGAATATTGTGTGTTCATTAACTTGTTATGATAGTAGATTATAGGTCTACCATTAGGGTTGGCCTACTGATATCTATTTATCACTCCCTTTTTGCGTACATCGGTGTGTGTGCGGACCTCAAATCTAATTACAGATTGAATCATAGGATGCATGGTGGATAGGGTCAAAGACTAGAATTTATTTATTGTGTAGTGCCACTTATGTAGAGTCTTAGGATCATGTTTTTGTGGCTTAAACATCTATGGATATTGGATATGTAGTTTTTCTCATCATTGGTGGTATATATAGAAATATTTTTTAAAATTTTTTATATTTTGTATACGTTGTTGGCCCAAAGGGTGGAAATATATTGTATATTTTTCATGATTTGAGTGTGTATGATTTTATGTTAAATTAAATTTACTATATAATTCTTTCTTTCAGTTTATTTATTATGGGTACACTTATGTTCATCCCTTGTGTAATTATTTGGTTATTTAAACTATTCTTTCACTCTGGATAGATGGTATAGTCTCCATATAGCATATATTAGACCCTCTCTATTTGTTGGAAAACTCTAGAATTTTGGGAGCCACTCTTGAGGCATTTTATTGAGCCATATCATGAAATGTTTCAAGATTAACTAGGTTGATTCATTATAAAATATAATCAAATTTTTTGGTTTTATAATTTATAAATTTCATAGAAAGATGGTCTAGGAATGTATCAAAACTTTTGATGGATATCAGACTAATACTTCATGAAAACCTCTTCCAATAAGAGTCCATGTCACGAGGGAATGGGTTTTCTATTCTTGGTATTCATTTTTATAGTTGTGTGATTTCACCAAGTGTGATTCACCTATGTTTATGGATTTATGGTTTATTCATAGTTTTTGTCTCTTGGACCATGGTAAAGAGGCTAGTGTCCATGCATCATTCAAGGTACATTGGATTTAGATGATATATTACTATATGTATTGTGTTTAAATTTATATTATTATTATGATAGGTCATTTGGGTCACATGGTTATAGGTTTGACGATGTTTGGTATATAGTCCCTTATTCGTGGGATGCATGGAAAACCTTTTGGGTTGATGTGGGCTTAGAGATCCCTTTTCGTGTCTTGATGGGGGAATGGATTCCTAAGGGATCATTGTATTAGGATAGATTTTCCTCATGGTGGTGGTTCCCATGATGTTTATGGTTCATGTTTCTTAGGATGGAATTGTTCATTACACATGTTGTCTTTCGGGTTATACATTTGACCTAGTGTGCCAATTAACATTTATGTCTTGGGTGGTTGTAATTTTTCTTCCTGGTTGGGTCTATTGAGGTGTTCTATCACCAGGGTGTAGTTAGGCATGATGATGCCTAGTGGTTGCGAATTGGATCACTAGAAGTTCTCCCCAAATTATGGTTGGATTGATATAATAGGTTAGGTGGGACCCCTAGTCATGATCATCTTGGTTGTATCTTGCGTAGTTTAGTGAGAATGTGGTAGAATGCTTGTGTATTTAGATTGATGCCCAAGTGGATGGTGATCATTTAGTTGATCATCGAATGAGGGATAATCCTTGTTATTGAAGAACGGTGTCAAAGGTGCTCTAGTTTTTTGGAACTAACCTCCATAAGGAGAATGGTCAATGGTTTCAGTGCCTTAAACTAGTTTTTAATGACTTTTCCCACATAAACGTGAGTCCGGTTTCAGTTTTGAGAGTAATTCAAGTAATCCCTTGTTGTGGGGAGTTCACTATAGTATTTTGGAGGTCATTGGCCCTGATTAAGTTTTTTTTGAATGTATACGTTTCAAGTTTTAATTCTGGTTCTTTGGTTTGAGAAGTTTTTATATTTTAACACTTTGTGTTTGGTGATGGACATAGTGTGTGCCATGAATTTACTATTTGGGAAGTAGGGAGATGATAATGATACTCCTATGGTGGGGAGCAGGAGATCATTTGTTGTTAAATGTATCTCATGTTTAGAGAGAGTTTTGAACACTATAATACTAGTCATTAGATGGTAGAGATAGAGTTGTTTACACTAGTTATTTTGGGAGATCATTTTTGTTGGTTATCCATTGAGGTATATTAGCAGAAAGAATTATTTGTGGTGGGTATTTTGTGACAACCCACATAATCACAGTTTCTAAAAATCATGGAAAATTTAAACATTTATTTCCCACGTTTTCTCTGAGAAAAAATAGAAATTTCTCTTATAATATGGTCTTGGATAATTTTTTTGACCACTCTATTGATCCTGGAATATAGTTTCTTTTCCTGTGAAAGGAGTTTACTAGAAATCTAATCCATTTCAATTTTCATAGAAAATAAAATATTTCAATAATTATATACTAATTTATTTATGTATGTTCATTCAATCATATAATTTAAATATAGAATAATATTGATATTTATTATTAAAGGTTTAGTCCAGAGTGTGTGTTTTACCTAGGCGAGGAATAACTTTTCATCATACACCATGGTCGGGCATGTTGCCCTTATCTTTTCATTTATTGTTTATTTTTTTATTCATTATTCCTTTTTTTCTCCTTTTATTTTACCTTACTCCATTGGATTATTATGTACATGGATCACCCCATGGGTGTGGCCCAGCTGATATAGGGAAAGGGAGAGAAGATATAGAGAGGTAGAGGGGGAGGTTCCACTGTGGATCTAGGTTGTGCCAGATCATTGTGTGGTAGCTACGGATCGCGGATCAGACTGAAGGATTAGTAGTTTCTACTCCTAGGTATGCATGTTTTATGTGTTATTCCGAAAATCCATGTAGTTTATGTCATTATAAATTTTAAGGCCTTTAATGGGTTTTTTGGGACCCCGTGTGGGTTGATATGGGATCTTCATAGAGAAATTTAGCATCTCGCACAGGTTAGATGGTTTCATATTTAGGGATTCCCATTTACAAAGAGTTCTGTTCAGAGAAAATGCATCTTGTGTTTTTTTTAGTTCAAGGAAGATTATTTTTTGGAACTAAGCACCATATATAAGGATTATGGGGTGTGTTCGAGTACTCATTCTAACACCCCATGTGGTGGTACATTTCCATGTAGGGTACACGACCAATTACATGTGGGATGCATGCTGTGTAGTCATACATTCCCAATTGGTTTACATGGACAAGTACATGTGCATGTACCCCATGTGGGGGTACACATCCTGTACATGTGGTTCACATCATGTACTCTATATTTTTACACACTAATTGGGGCTAGGGTACATGGGAAGGTACCCATGTGTGGGTATAAACTGTGGACAGGGACAACACATTGTGTACTTTGAGAAATGAATCACTAAGTGGCCTATAGAAAACAAACAGTGTGGACTTTTGAGATGCACATCGTGTACCCAGGGTATACTTTGTGTACTTTTCCTTCTTTTTCCTATTTTTTATATTTCCACCATTATGTTATAATTAGACTTATGATTATTCTATTCTGAGTGGGTTTTCACATAGATCATCTTGATGGTATCATTTAAGTGTTTAGATACCATATGGATGGTTTGATAGACAAAGAGAGTTCAGTACGAGGATTTCTTTATGTTTGGGCATCAAATTCTTCATGGGGGTTGTGTTGTGAGATGTGAGGCTCATGTGAGAGTGTGAGGTCATTATTTAGTTGTGTATTTTTTATTCCATATAATTTTGTTATAGGTTCTTTCATATGGATCCCATAATGTGGGATAGAGTATATCTCTATGTAAATTAGGTTTTTTCCCTCGGTATCGAGATCAGTTACTTGAGGTTAGAGCTATTAAGGTTTAACTCTTGGGTTTGGGGACCAAAGTTATTGGAGCCTTTAATGAAGTTTTTATTCCTTTGGATGGATATTATGTATGGGAGGAATTGAGATGTTGAGATGATTCTAAGGGAATCTTATGAATGCCCCTCTAGGTTAATTTCAAATTGAGTGATCAATGGTTTTCATAATAGGTTATTGATAATGCTCGTATGGCATGTTTATTTTGTTTTGAGCTAAGGATACCATGGTAAGAGTACTATTTTGAGGTTTTCATGAGGACCATTTTAAACCCCTCTATTTGTGGGCTTGTTCTTCAGATACCCCTTTGGGTGCGTTGTTGATTGAGGGTCAATTGGACGACACTGAGGGAAGTTTGGGATGTTTTACCATTGGGTATGTCCCTTTCTCTCTAATGAGATAGAGAAACCCCGCAATGGGTTTCCTTCCCTTTCTGTGTAATTTTATCCATTTGAGTATGTTTTTGTGGGTTTGGAAGAAGATATTGGATGTATAAGGGGAGTCCCTAGTTGGATGTCACTTTATGTTTTGTCCTTAGGGACCATGTGAGCCCCAAGGTTTTGTTTGGCCCTAAGGTGGGTCTTTAAGAGCCCATGGTGGCTATTTATTGGATTTTGAGATCTAGGGTGCTAAGAGAGGCCCTTTTATTGTTATGTGAGAGTGGATTGGTGCATCTAGTTTAGTTTTTTAGAGGGTGGGTTCATGGTTGGATCTTACCATATTTAGGTGGCCCTTTTCCATGATTTTGTGGTATTTTCTTCTCAAGAATATGGTTTGAGTAAGTGACCCTTGGGATACCTTGAATTGGGCATTGTACCTAATAATTTATTTGGTTATCTCCTTATTTGGCTAGTTATTTCTATTTTGGATTAGGGTTATAATGTAAAATATCAGTGAGTGCACTACCCCTAGACTATGGGTTCTCCCTTACTAGGGGTGGTTTTATTTTACCATGGTTACTGTTGTACTAATTTCTCTGTTCATGGATCCCATAGAGAAGTACAACCATCGGGTCCCTGTGAATGGAGACCATAGGGCTATGTATCTTTCAAGTCCATGTGTTTAAATCCTGAGTTATTCTTCATGACTTATATGACATGGAAAATATTTAACTTTTAGAGGGTAGTTTATCTTAGGTTTTGATCAGGTCACTATATTCCAAGTTCCTGAGAGATTTTCTCTTTTTTGTGGATGACCATGGTTGTGGTTTGGGGTTTGGAATTCATACATGTTTCATTTATACATCTTGGATCTTTAGTGAAGATCTGGAGGGTGTTTCGGTTTTCGTGTGGCTAGGTGAGCCACACACTGTGAATCCTCTAGCATGGCCAAAGAAGGGGTAGATTTACCATGGGTGTTATCATAGAACTTTCTGGTTAGATTACTTTTTCCCCTTTTATGTAGTTTCTATTTTTTACCAGATTCACTTAGTTTTCAGATATGCTAGGCATATCACTTGTGCATGAACTTGTTATAATAATAGATTATAGGTCCACCACTGGTTGTAGCCAAATGATGTTTATTTATCACCACATATAAGTTATCCTTAGTGTGCATGAAGAAAAAATGTCTACTTTCAAGTTGGAGCATAGGTTGTACAGTGGATAGGGTTGAGGCCTAGTGTTACTTGATCGAGTGGAGCCACTTGTGTGGAGTCTCATGATTTGTATAGTGTAGCTTAAGTGTATTGGATACTAGATATATATTTTTACTCATCATTGGTAGTATATCTGGTTGTATTTATTTTCAGTTTGTTTATTTTTTATATGTGGAAAACCAAGTGGGGGACCAACTATTGTATGTTTTTCATTCTTTGAGTCTGTATAATTGTATGTTACATCCAATTTATTATAGCATGTTTTCGTTTAGTTTATTTATTATGTGTACTCTAATTTTTTTCCCCTATGTATTTATTTTGGTTATTTTCACTTTTATTTCAGTCTAAAAGGAGAGTACAGTTTCCTAAATACATCCATTAGAACCTCATCATTGGTCTGAAGTCTCTAGAATTAGAGTATGGGTTCTTGAGGATGTATAGAAATTTAGATCATGTGGAATGTTCTTTCAACCTAGTATGGTTCATTATATCATGGAAGAGGAGAGTGAGGTGATCTTTTAGAAGTAAATCATGACATAAATACTTGGAGTTGAGTATCTCAAGGTGTTCAGTGTCTGGTGAGATATTATTCTAATGTACTTTTGTGTGGGTGTCATCAGTATGACTTCCCTAATATTCAATATGTTTCTTTGTATTTGGTGGTGAGTTAATTGTGGGAATTTTTTGCATGAATCTAACACTTTATCTAAAACTCTTCAGTGTATTTCAATATCAATTTAAATTGTTTAATGATATATATTTAAAGGTTAAATTACTTATTTTTTATTGTAAATTCTTGTATCGGTTTCATTTTAAAAAAATTTAAATGGATAAAGAAGTTTTTTTCAATGGGGGGACAATTTTGTAATCATTTTTGGGGTGAAAGAAGTAGATAATGGGGATTTTGTTTTGATAAGAGGAGGTTAATTCCATTTTTGTCATTAAATGATGATGATATTCTTATTTTAGAGGTATCTTCCATGATTGATGGGGGTTTTAGGTGTTGTTATTTTTGGGGTAAATATGGCTCAACCCTTACTTAGGGTGTTGGTAGTGTATTTTATTCAATTTAATAGGTATATTCTAAGGAAGTTTTTAGTTTAGAAGTTTTTGTTATATTTTTGGGTTCGGTTTTTATTTTCAAGGGAAATAATTTTTTGAAATGTATCTAATATAATGTCTTGGGCCTTCTTGGTATTTTACTTTTCACGTTTTAGGTGTTGGAGATGTTAGGTGGTGGTTTGAGGAGGGAATGGTGGTGTTTAATCTAACATTTTGTATGGGTTTATATTTAAAGCATGGATTCCTAAATTTCTTAATGGGTGGTTGAGAAAGAGTTAATTATATTATATTTTGATTAGCTCTATTATGGAATTTTTTGGATGGGTTTTATTACATGATATCCTTACAATGTGGCCCTACGTGTTATATAATTGATCCATAGGGCTCATCATTCATTGGTTCTGGAATTTAAGGGACCCATGTGGTGTATTCCATTGGTTTATCGGTTTTATTTAGGGAATGATCATGATAAAAGTATAGTCATCAGTTGAGGCATGATTATCATAGTTCCATCATGGACCTCTAAGTGATTTAGATTAGTCATTATATCGTTTTAGGTGTCATTTCCCCATGGTTCCTTTATTGTGTTGTGTCCTAGTTCAGTGATTTGTTTCTATGATGTGGTTTAAGTCATTATTTCATAGTAACACCCACCATTATTATTGAATATGTGTTTGATTAAGGAGATATTTTTAGGATTTTTTCTAACTTACTCCAACTGTGGCATGGCCCTTATTGTTAAGTTGTGGTCTTTTGTCTTCCAACCTAGGTATAAATTTTGGAACACCTCTATATCCCATTATATTTAATTTATCTCACTAAAACCTTAATATAATTGATAAATATTATGGGAAAACTTTTGAGATCCTTTTGGATGGTATTGATCCATGGATTGAGGATATTGATTTGTTCTTATCCATGGTGAGTTTTTTCTTTATACTTCTTTGTTTCCATATGTTCTTCATCTAGTAAGGTTATGAAATGGTTTGGATTTAGTTTTGAGGGAATTCATTATGGTTTAGGATTGTTTTAATTTTCTATCTTGTGTTTTGGATCTTAATCCCAAATAGATCTTATTCTTTATGATTGTGTAGTGGATTTTGTTACACCGGTTGGTGTGGAGGATTTCTAAACTCATCTTTTATCTTTTTGAATATGATATTTATAAATTTCATGATTTGATTTCCTCCAAAAAATTTATTGTGCTTCCTTTACAATATTTTTATATAAGTATTATTGTGTGTTCTTGGTTTATATGGTTTGAGAATAATTCATGGTAATGAAACTCTTTAATAAAATATGAAACTAAATGAGGATAAAGAATCATGTGATATGTAATTGAAAATGGGGAAATGGTTGAAAGTGATTTATGGGTTTCATATTATTTTATATGTGTTGATTCTTATTGAATGATGTTTTATAATGTGGTTTAATTTTAATTTGAAATAATTTTAGAACTTCACACCTTAATAATTGGATAATCAAATAAATATGACACCAAAAATGGGATTGTTAGAAACTAGGATGTTAAAACTGGTTTTATTTTTGGTACTGGAGGTTGTGTTTATTTCTATTATATTTTTTTCTTCAAAAGGTTGTTGTTATATTGGGGTTTATTATGCTTTAATTGAAATTTAATAAATTAATTTATGAAATATAGAAGTATTTGGTTAAAGGTTCATTATTGAAATTTTAGGAATTTATTTTTAACATAATGGTGTGTGGATTGTGAAAACTAAAATGAAATGAAAGAAGGGGAGGATGTGGTGGAACCACATGATGTGTGATAGATCGGGGTGGGTATGATCATACTAATGTAGTTTTGGTGTGTTGGAAGACACTATGAGGTATTGGTGTGACAATTGGTATATGATATACCAGTAGACCCTATGGTGTATTGATGGGATGATATGTTGTGAGGCTGTTGTGATGATATATTATGGGGTTCATTGATGGTAGGAGAAGGGGAAAAGGTTGATATCCTTTGTGTTCCTAATACCCTTATGTGATGGTTATTTTATGGTGAAATATTATGTGGTGATGATGGTGTGTATGTGAAAGTGATTATGAGGATAAGGATATGTGGTTATGGGTGGGGGACACACCGAGAAGGGGGAGGGAACAAGGTTTAGGTCCTTCATGTTTATGTTGCCCAACCAATGCATAGTTATAAAGGTGGGTACGAAATACTTGGATTTTTATGTCGTATGTATATGTGGATAGTGGTTATTTATGGTCTTATTTGGATATGTTATATAGGTGTTAGTTGAAGAATGGAGTGATGATTGATGATATGTTATTGTTTGGATTATTTCTCACATTCCTGGTCATATTTATAGAGTGTTCATTCTGTCATCTTACTATCGATAACTTGTGTGACCACTATATTGAATGTTGAGTGTAGTTAAATAATGTTATCCTTGGATTCCAAGTTATTGATAATGGTTATAGAATTGGTGATTATTTTTTTTGGTTATGGAACTTGTTTGGGATTTTTTGTTATGAAGATTATTTGGGATGTTCTGGAGATTGAGGAAATTGTGGTAAATGATGTGAGATGTGAATTTTTTATATTATTATTAATATTAATATTTTTATTATATACTTTACTGTAATATTTTTCTTATATCACCTTCTCTCACCCTTAAATATTTATTTCAGATAGATGTTGATTTGTTTTAGAAGGATGAACCAACGAAGTACTCCTAAGTGCTCACCCCACCACATTTTTCTAAATATTTTTATGATTGATTGAAAATGATTATATCTATTCATACGGTAGTTTAGATGGATTTTATAGATTAAATAGAGGTTTTAAAAATAATTTTCCATGTATTTTATTGATGCTGACAACTAACATATTAATGTCATATCGTTTGTAAGAATTTACATCTGGGAATATAATTCCTTTGGTGTTTACTGTGCTTGTTTTATTATTAATAGGACTTTATGTGTGAAATGTATCCTATGTACATGTTTTATATATATGGCTCTCTTAACTAACCTTGGACCTATTTTTGGAAGGCTTTGGGGGTCACTCTCTCATTTATCATAGGCTAAGTAGAGGTTCCAATGAGGGCAGGTCAAGACACATGTGATGTGTTCAACAGTTTGGTTAGTATATTCTCAATTAATAAGTAAAGTATGAGTTTTATGTATGATATTAATGTACTTTATTTCCCATGTTCACTCAATACCTTTGATAGTTAGATTATATGATTATGCATATTATGTGTTGTAAAATCTTATACACTTTCATATTGATAGTTCCTAAGTGGTATTTATTTTTTGATTTTTTGAGAGGGATATTTTGATAATTTAGGTTCATAGTTGAATTATGATGGTTATAACCTCAAAAGAGATGTATTTTACGCATGGTTCAAGGCAAATTTGGTAGTACATGTGGTCATGTATTCTTCAAGGAAGGTTTAAGAGACTAGAGTTCTAAAATTTCATCTGTTTCAGCCATTCATGTCGGGAAACATGGTGTTCACACCATAAATGGGGAAAGCTAAGGTGGTGGACCTCTGCATTGATGATTTAACATCACAAACCATGGTTTGAACTATTAATTTAGTTTATAAAATTGAGTATCCCTCTACAATGATTGTTTCATTGAACGGACCTTATGGTCACACCTTGAATGGTGTCTAGGTATTTTTTTATTGAAGGGGGAAATGCATATTTTCTTCTGGTCATTCCCCTTCTATTTTTAGTCAATAAAGGGGAAAAAGGTTTCATTTTTTTATTTCTAATCCCCTCATCCTTTTACTTACCTATAGAAAGTATGTTTTTTATATGATTTAACAACAACATTAGGTATGCTTCTCTTATCCCCGCTTAGTTATTGTTTCTTCAAGGTTATCCACTGATTTCATGCAATTCAGGATGTGGGTTGGGAAATGATTACATGAGATAAAAGTAGAATATAGAAAGGCTAATGGAGGTTTCATATATCATTCCTAAAGGGTGTCCCTAGTTAAGGTCTACACATCACAAGACATCATTTTAGTGAAGATATATCACCATATGAATTTATTTAGGGGTTATTCCTAAATTAAATAAAATTGACTATTGAATCAATGTTGGTTTTTAAGTATTTTTCCCTGGTTCATGTTGGGAGTATTTTATGGACCTTATAGATGAATTTGGTCATACTTTTGACAAGATAATGATACTCTATGAGTTTTAAAGTAACTATTCTAAATTTAATTAAATTTTAAATTAATTATAAAATAAATATTAATTGTTTAATTAATAATTGATGATTTTAATTAATTAATTTTTATTCTTTGGTATGATTTAATGCCTCTTGAAAATTTTTGATTTATTATTGGACATGGACAGACTCGGATGATAATTTTCAAGTAGTGATCAAATGAATAACATTATTATTGATGTAGGTAGTCCTTATACATTTTACCTCTAGTAATTTTCATGGTTTATGTGGATTGTGATATGTGTGGACACTCCAAAAAGGTATACTGACCTATTTCAATTTGATAATTCTTTTAATTAAACATTAATGTTAATTAATGAGTATCACAATGTTATAAGGTCCTTGATAATCCTTTTTCAATAGCTTTATTTCCTTGGTCGCCAATGGTAGAGGCCATAATTATAAATTCAAGACATATTATACTTGGAACCTATGGGGTATAAATAAAACAAAGTAGATGTAATGTATTTTCCATTAGTATAGGTTCCCTAGTGAACTTTGCGTAGAGGGATGTGATATTATATGAATGAGTGCCCTAGTTGGCCTCATTGAACCGTGAGGCGTTTTTTGGATTTTGGGGTAGTTGGAAAGACTATAGGGTGAGGGTTCTTCCACCAATATTATATGAGCATTGGGTGGGTATGTACTTGGTAGATTTTGGATGGCTTGAGTGAGAGTAACAATATTAGATTACCTAGAAAGTAATATGGGAACTTTGATATCTCTTGAGATGAGTCCATTGAGGAATTACTTATAAGTCTGGTGAGGTTGTGATGTGATAAAGAGAATGTTAAGGGATTTTATTCCCTCTGGATGATTTTTGTTGATCCAGAAAATATGAATTTGTTTTTGTAACCTATATAAGGTGTCCAGAATGTGATGATACCTAAGGGACCTTGGTGGGTACCCAATGAGAAAATAACCCTAGAAAGGGTGAGTATAGGAAATTGGTAGTGATGATTGTGGGTTCCACCATACAACCTGAATCAATGATGTGTGACTTATTTGTTTGTATTGATAATGGTAGGTCATGCACTTGATAGGATATAATTAGTTATGTGGGATGGGATCAGGAAAATGGTTATGATTAATGATATACATATATGAGATATTATGGGATGAACATACTTGCATATGAGTTGTATTTATATACATGGGATTCCTTATACATTCTATTTGGATCCTTCCTTTGTGTCCTCTTATATATAATTCCCATAATTACCTCCTAGGGTTCAACATTTTCACCTATTGAATATGGAATTCCTAGGATAACACATGAGGTTCAATGATGAGGCTTGATGATTATTAACCTCCTAGTATTACCTCGTAGGTATTAGATTAGATATCGATGACTATTGATTTCCTATGATCAACTCCTAGGAATTAGTGATGATTCTTGAAATTATTAGATCACCTAGGATTACCTATTATGAATCAGTGATCAAACAAAATGATATTTTATTGTCTAGTATTACCTTCTAAGGATCTGCGGTTATGCCTGTGTGTGATTGATATCCCTGAAAAAGGTTATAGTTTTTAAAATTTTTAGTAACATCTTATTAGAGTTTTCACATATAACATGTTGGTGGAATTATAATCAACTGAACCAAAATATATTTTCTCCTAGTGAAAAGTCGTGTATATTCAATATAGGGATGCTAAATAATGATGGTTATAAAATAAATCTATATAAGTGATGTATACTGATCTCAAAGGATCTTTACATACATTTGATGCATTGTTATTGGTTTCAAATGAAAATATTTTTGTTTATTTAAAGTGTAAAAAATAGCCTATATATTGTTTTACCATATTGAATCTCAATGAAATTATACATAATTTAACCACATTCTTATGTTTTACTAGACTTGTATCATGGTTGGGTTATGTTGGTATATATATATGTGTGTGTGTGTGTGTTCTTTGATGTGAATGTGATCCTCTAGGGATAAATCTCACATGCAGAGGCCCAGTAAGGATCAGTATGAGATTTGGGATTCTCTAGGGGTGGTCTCGTATGAAAATACTTGTTGAGAATAAATGAATTAGTAGTATGATGACTTAGAATGTGATTTATATTATTTATATACGTGTTTAATAGAACCCTAGAGTGGTTTTATTATCATGTGAGTTTCCAAATTATGTTTGTGATAAGAGTGTAGATGTTTCCTATGATTTTTGACCTATGTGAGATGTGTTTTATGGGTTATATGGGAGATCCTAGTGTTTTGATATGTGTATTGGGATATTAGTGATCCATGTGATATATATGATATGAGTTATGATATGTGTTTTATGAGGGTAACCCACAAGAGGGGTTAACCAAGATTTGTTATTTCCTTGAAGACTAAAGCATGGGTAGATTATTCTATTACTGATATTGGTGAACGTGAGATGCTAACAAGTATGTGGTATTGGTGAATATATTCCTTGGGTGTCATAATGAAAATAACTTATGGTTCTTGGGTTTTACAGTTTCATTTCATACATCAGTATCAGTAGAATTCCTAGACTTAGTAATTTTATATATTAATTCCCGATGATATAATGGATTGTAATCCTATATGGTTGGATATAGGATGGATAATAATTTTTTAATGATTTTTTATTTTTGAAAATTGCCTAGGATGATGGGATATCATGTAGTATTCCATGTTATGGGTGAAATTCTAGAATTGGAGAAGATCGATAAGGGTATTTCTAGTTAGATAAGACTGACATGCATGAGGATAATGGTCAGTGGTTTAGGCGCGTGAGTATAGAGTTGGTAATGTGTGACTCATGGAATCATTATATAAGTATTGTAACTAGGTTTTATGTATTTTTACACCCAATTTTTTTGATGAGATTTATATATATTGGACTTTTTACGGATAGTTCCATTAAAAGTTAATTGGTCAACGGTCGTGTACGAGTCGGGGACTATTGTTTTTAATGAAATGATTGGGAGGTCAAGGGTATAAGTAATTAGATGAGAATTGGGAGTGTATACTCTATAATAATGATGATGTTGTGGATATATGGTTTCAATATTAATAGTATGAGTGGTCATGGCTCAGGAGGAGCAAAAAACATGTGATTATGGAACCTGTTGAGGTTGCACTCAAGGAGAAATATAAAGGAATATATATAGAAAGAATTGAACCATTATACAGTTGTGGGTATGGAAATAATTATATGTGGAATTAAGTGGATTGTTAAGGTGAAATTTCAATTAATATGGGAATGAGTATCATTCAGTGCTTTGAGCTGGTGCTTGGGTATGAGCAGAATTCTCACATACATTCATTACATGCTGTAAAAGATAGAGTGTGGATTACTGAGGAAAAACCCAGGGCGAGTAAGGTCATGGATTCTTGAGACTAATCCTTGGATGGTTAAGGTAGATATTATAAGATAGTGAGTAGTTAAATCAGATTATATATGGCTCTATGTACAATACCAGATTTGGATGGAGTTTGAGAATTAGCATCAGGCTTGGGGTGGTTTTAAGGTCATCCAAGGATGTGTTGTATCCATGGTGTTTTGATTATTATGGGGATATGATGGTGTAGTTCTTTTTCTTAGATGATCCAACCATTTATTTACATTGTTCTTAGGTTTCAAACATCAGTGTGGGTGTTTAAAGATCTCAGGATTCCTTCAAGAGTTAAGGATCCTTGACCGGGTGATGAGATAGTGCATCGACATATGAGGTTGATAATTTCTAATAAGGTTTAGTTTTAGGATATATGATTTATTTTTTCATGTATATTCGAGTCTGGTTGGAGGTAACCTACACCGAGTTGGTTGTTGGACTATTAGGAATGTGTTTCAGTAGGCAATTTTGATGGTGGTGAGTGCTACAAATTGAAATTAGCCTCTTTTTAATGGATTCTTATGGTGGGAATCATAATAATCCATAAATTAAATTATTTATGGGACCATTTAATAATAGTATATAAGGATATAGGTTAAGATAATATTAGTGTTTTGGTGATGGGTGATGAGAAGTAGCTCTGTTTTTTATGAATATTGTGCCTTGTTTTCCGATTTGTGTAGAAGAAGCTCGTTTGATGTCCCATTGTTGAATGTGGAAAGATAACCATGAATTGATAATCAAGATTGGATGGGATTAGTTTATTAAATTTTTCAAATTATTCTTAGGGATGATAGGTAATCTCTTATGGAGGTTGTAAAGCACTATACCCTTTCATGGTGTGAATTTTTTAGGGTTTTTTAATTTTTTTATTTCGGTAGAGGTTTCTTTTGAAAATTTTGTTTCAAAGATGAAGTTTGAGGGATGTATCATCTCAATATATGTATTTTTATATGGTTTGTTCCCTATTTGAAAGTATGAGTGGTCGTTTGAGCATAGAAGAAGAGTCAGGTGGCCCGGGTGTCACAACCCGATCCATAATTTCTTAATTAATTAATTAATTAATTGGTATTTATTTTTTACTCTTGAGTTTCAGGCTCTTTACTTTAAATATTTTAGATTAAAATCTTAAATTGATCTATCACGCAATTACATCAAATTCAAAAGTTACTATGTAGAGCCTATACAAGTGCGTCTGTAACTATTACAGACTTATTTTTCATGGTTGGTTCATGGTTTGTCGAACCAAGCGGCCAACACATGTGGTGTGCCTGGTTTGTCTTGTGTAGGACGAAAGATGTGTAAAAAGTTTTTCAAAACATTCTTTGACCTTTTTATGTTCCAAATAATTGTAAAAATGAAAAATTAATAATCTACCCTCCCTTTATTTTGGTTCACTTGGTGCATGATATTCCCTTTGCACCATCCTCTATCTATTCATGAAGGGTTTTCATCATCTTGTTATGTTATAGGTAGGTTTCCCCTTTCATTTGTCTATTAAATTCATGAACCATTGATATTTTATTATTTAGCGGTGTTTTGGACGCCTAATAATTACATTAATAATTTTATGGATTATTTGAATGGAAAATAAAGCTTCACTTAATTTGCACTTCAACGAAAAGGATTTTTATTTAATCATGGGCATGGTGAAAATTATATTTAATTAATCTCACAAAACCAAGTGTTTGTTGAGTATCCTAAGTTAATATAACAACCCTGGTCTTTATTTCATATTTAAACATGATTTATTACATATATTTTCAATTAATAAAACTAGGAAGATTGAGAGGTCTAGTGTCATTGGAAATTAAGAACATTGCATAACAAATTAAACATTAAATACAATTTATTTATTTAAAACTTCTTTGACATGAATAACTCATTCCTTCATACTTAACACTACATGGGATAACCTGAGGGCATACAAAATAAAAGGGTGATCTATAAAGCCCAATAAGGGAGTAAACAAGGACTAAAATGAAGAATACAATACATGTTAGGAAATATGCATATCAGTGGAGTATAAGATAAATATTTACATAAATTCATGATATATCATGATTACCATAACATAGAAATGTGGCAACAACATACAACATGATATTAGAAAAATACAAGGCTCATTAAACATGGATTAGCATGAGTAAAACCTAATTGCACATAAATTATCATGATTAAACCCTCATTTCACATGAATTATCATGTGTAAACCCTCATTTCACATGGCATATCATGATACTAAACATTTCCCAATGTATTTGAGTGCTATCAGGGAACACCCTTCAAAATCTTTTCATTTTCATTTATAAGTGTGCCACATAGATCATAAAACATAGATTCATTAAACCACATACTTTATTCCATTAACAAGGAATTTTTAATACATACATGTAATTACACAATCAATAAGTACATGAGAATAATTTTTAATACCTTTTATAGAGATATGGGTATGGTATTCACTACACGATGATTTTGGCATGGAAAATTGTGGTGTAATTTCGGCATCATAACAACATCAAATAGAATTTTGTAAAATGGGTTAATGAGAGGGAAATGGGTATCTAATAATTTATACAAGAAATTTACAGTAACTATATAATGGTACATAATATCCCAACATGTAAAATCCAATTTAGTTGTATGATATAAAAGAAATGCTTGAATGGAAATGAGAGGAGAGAAATCACTTATGGAATTTCATCATAGTAACAGGTGGGGTGATAGGGGTCTTAATGGGAGTTAAAGATCCAATAATTTATGAATAAAATGTATTGTAAGGAGGTATGTAAGAACATATCCCAAATCAATCAAATTGAAATTAAAAGGCATGACAGAAAAGTGGTTTTTGAAGAAAAAGGAGAGATGGAAATCCCTTTTGAAATTTTGACGTAGTAACGGCTTATGTAAGGGTCCAAATGGGAGAGGATAAATGATCCCTAATTGAAATAACATAAATTGGATAGTTATTTAATGATTAAAAACGAATTTAAATGCAAGAAATTGAAATTAAAAGAACTACTCTCAAAGATGGTGCTTGAACTCAAAGGGGAGGAGAGGAAGGTGAGAATCCCTTATTTGGATATGTGATACCAAAGGATTGAGAAAGGCTTTTTTGAATCTTGGGGGTGCCTTGGGAGGACTCTAGGGAGTAGGGGGAATAGGTTTTTTGAACTTCAAAGATCTTTAGTGAAGAGAAATGGGTACTTGGGTGGGTTTATATAGGAAAGGTGGGGGAAGTCTTTATTATTATTATTTTGGACACTACACACTAAAATATTCAAAACCACAAACCATACCATGGTTTTTTCCAATGGTTTATAAAAAATAGGAGTGTTATAAATTATTTTATATGTCCATGTGTCGAAGATATTCAAATATTTTCCTTGCTTATGTGGATGTGAGTCACACTTTCAAGGAAATTATTTTTAAATCTTAAGATATTTTATATGTCTTGGAGGATTCACTAAGGCTTTATAAAATAAATAAGATATACCTAAAATTAAATTATTTGAAAGGAAAAACATATATTTGTCCGAAAATACCATTTATAGTATTTTATTACATCACTATTGGGTCATTATGATGTTATAAATCACATTATACATTTAGACGATATTTAATTTTTACCCAAAAATTATATTGTTCCAAAAATTATAAAAAATTAAACTTTAGATAATTTTTACATCCAATTTCCAAAAAATAATATTCATTTAATATAAATAATTTTCTATATATTTAAATTTTCACCTTCAAAATAAAAACCGAAATTTATTGATAATTGACTGGTTTTGACAAAAAAAAGTTTCTAAACATTAATAGAAATTAATTTTGACTTCATAAAAATCATATAATCATTTATATTTAATAAAATTAATTTTATAATAATATTTTATTAGAATATTATTTATTTAAAAGATCCATTAATTCGTCCAAATAAATTCTTTAATTTAAATTAAAAATACAATTTCTATTTTATCGTATAAAAATATAATTCTTATTAAACTGATTACTTAATCATTTATAGAGTAAAAACAATAAAGAATAGAAGTAATCATCATTTAAATTTAAAATTATTGTTTTATAATAATATTTAATTATATTAACATTATTAATAAAACCTTAGTTTAATATAATAATTTATATATTTCTAAAAAGTACCATTTTACCTGAAAAATCAATTTATTAAATTCATCATATTTTTAGGAAAAATTATTCTTAGAATGCAATTGATGGAATAATAATTTTATTTGTAAAAAGGTATTACACAATAATTAACTAAAACCTTGTTAGATAACACGTTATAACACCCACATATGACCTAATGTTAAGGTGTGTGATGGTGAAAGACTCTTGGGGAAACTGATAACATCGCCTGAGTGGTGATTTTCACCAACTTAAACTTCTCCCATATGAGATTTTGTTCAACCTTAACATATTGAAGCTCATCTTGGGATTGGTCAAGAGTGAAGCCCAGTGACACTATATCCTTCCTGATCTTTGAAAAATGGTCTTCATATGGCATAATTCTACTAGGAGAGGCCATCGAATCTTATTTTAGAATTAATTTCCCATTTTCATTTCTATTTATAAAAAACAATTATAACATTAAATTTATTATTGTTTCCAATGGTCAAATTGATCATCAGTCATAATTGACCAACAGTCACATAATGGCCGAAAACTGATAGTTTCATTTCAATTTATACTTGAATAGTTTTAATGAATGTGACACAGTAAAATATACATTTTCAGGAAAAAAATTATTATTCAAAAGTTTGGGTCATTACATTCTTCCCCCTTAAGAAATTTCATCACAGAAATTTCATTTTACATATTAAGGTGAAAACAGCTGAGGGTACTTCTCCTTCATCCCTTCAACGAGATCTTCAGTCTTTCCTATTAGCATTTCCTTTATGTAGAAAGGGTCCATGCATCACCATGGTACCTCGATATTTATTTTCAAAATAATCTACTTCCTTTACTCAAAAACACCTCAATCATCTTGTATTATATCGATGGAAGCACCGATAAGTCATTGAAAAGGTATTTATTATATATACTGTTTAAATACCTTTTTGGACATGTTTTTTATAAAAAATTATTTCTTATTCATCTTAAATTTTTCCAAAATAAGGTTTTTTTATCCATTTTGGTATTTTTCCAAAGACAAAAATATATAATTTGACACATATTGGCTAATCGGATGTCTCCCTCTTTTAAAACATCTTGAAAATAATTTAGTTCTTGATCATTTTGAAATAAAGAGAAGAATTTGAAAAAAAACTTGATGGTACTTCCCACGCTTATCACAGTGAGAAAAAATTAGAGAAAAATATTATCCAATATATGGTACTTGACCCTTGAAATAATTGTGCAATGATAGAGTTATTGGATTCCTTGTAAATTTGTTTGAATATAACTTGGATATTTGAAAAGGTTTAAAAGTCATATGATCATGACTTTAGGATAATCTTTCTATGTAGTTCTTTAGGAAGATGCAGAATAGTTGTTCGTGATCTTCCTCCTTCCATATTTTAACCAGGAAAAATAAAATACAATTAGGGGGTTTGAATACTTAGCTAATAAGAATGTAAAAGGAGAACATTGAACATAGAAGGATAAACTTGTATGTGAATATTGTATCCTAAATTTTGATACCCTAAGTCTCAATCTAGGTTATCCATGATCTATTTCATAACATATATTCCTATGGGATTTTTTTTCATTGTTCCATTGATAATGGTTCATACTAATATTAGAAAATTACCGAATCATATACCCCAAGAGTGTCGAACAAGGAGTGTAGTAGGACCGGTTTTCATGCACCATTTCTTGTTCGAGTCTAGATGAAATTGGTGTTTTAGGTTTTACCCCTAGATACATCTATTCTATATCCATCTATACTTGTTCGTTTCTAGACTGGTATGTATTTTATTTCTAAACCACTTAATCTATACTCACCAAAATTTAGGGATTATTTTCTTATACTTAGTATTATCTCTAAGTCTTTCACTAGAGTTTTCTAATACTAATCACAAAAATAACTAAACCTATCCTTTGATACCAACTATAACAACCCTGGTCTTTATTTCATATTTAAACATGATTTATTATATAGATGTGCACTTAATACATCTCAAAATATCAATAGGTCTAGTGTATTGTGAATTTAGGAATATTACATAACAACTTATAATATGAAATACAACATCTTTATTTAAAACTTCTTTGACATGCCCAACTCATTTCTTCATACATAACACTGCATCATATAACTTAAGGGAATTCAAAAGAAAAGGGTGAGCTATAAATCCCATTAAGTCAGTAAACAAGACCTAACATGAAGAATACAGTAAATAATAGGAAATAGTAATATCAATGGATCATAAGAGAAACATGAACATAAAGGAATGATATAGAAAGATTCTGATAACATGGAAGTGTGGAAAAAACATACAATATGATATTATCATGAGCCAAGCCTCATTGCACACAGATTAGAATGAGTAAACCCACATTGCACACGGATTAGCATGAGTAAACCCTCATTGCACATGAATTAGAATGAGTAAACCCTCATTTAACATTAATTATCATGAGTAAACCCTCATTGTACATGGCATATCATGATACTATACATTACCCAATACATTGGAGCACTATCAGGTAAAACCCTTCATAATTATTTCATTTTCCTGTATAAGTATGCCACATAGATCATAAAACATAGATTCATTAAACATAATAATTTATTCCACAAACAATGAATGTAGAATACATAAATCTAAGTCCCCAATAGCTATGAAAATGAGCATAAAGTTAAATCCACTTGATTGATAAATGGGTATGGTATTCACGACATGATGATTTTGGCATGGAAAATCTGGTGCAATTTCGGCAGCATAACGATGTCAAATAAAAATTACTAAAATGGGTTGATAAGGGAAAAATTAGTCTATCATAATTTATACATGAAATTGAATGTAATGATATCATGTAACATAATATCACAACATGTGAAATGTAATTTAGATGTATAATATAAAAAAATTCTTGAATGGAAATGAGAAGAGAGAAATCTCTTACGGAATTTTGGCACAGTAACAGGTGGGTTTAAAGGATCATAGGGGTATTAATGGGAGTGAAAGTAAGATCCCATAATGTATACATAGAATTTATAGTAATTATGTTATTAATAATATATCACAAATCAATAAAATGGTAATTAAAAGGCATGACATAAAATAGGTTCTTGAATAAAATGGAGAGAGGATGACCCCTTACGAAATTTTGGCATTGTAATGACTTAGGTAAGGGTCAAAATTGGGGAGGATAAATGGTACCTCAATGAAATAACATATTTTTTACATTAAGGTAATTATTAAAAACTAATTTCAAAACATGAAATTGAAATTAAGAGAACTACTCTCAAAGAAGGTGCTTGAATTCAAAGGGGAGGCAAGGAAGGTGAAATTCCTTACTTGGATGTGTGCTACCAAAGGCTTAGGATGGGCTTTTTGGGATCTTGGTAGTGAATTATAAGGAATATAGGGAGTATTTAGAAGAGTTTGGTTGATCTTAAAATATATTTAGTGAAGAAAAATGGGTTCTTGTGTGGGTTTATATAGGAAAGGTGGGGAAATTCCTTATTATTTTGGTTTTAGACACTAGACAATAAAATATTCAAAACCACAAAACATCCCACAGTTTTTGCACATTGGTTTCTAGAAAATGGGAGTGGAATAAATTATTTTATAAGTCTATGGTCCAAATATATTAAAATATTTCTCCTTCTTATGTGAAGGCGAGTCACAATTTCAAGGAAATGATTTTAAAATCTTAAAATATTTTATATGTCTTGGATGATTCACTAAGGATTTATAAAATAAATCAAATTAAATTAAAATTGAATTATATTAAAAGAAACATGTATATTTGGGATAATATACCTTTAATATTATTTTATTACATCGCTATTTGGTCATTATGATATCATAAATTACATTATATATTTATACGGTATTTAATTTTTACCCAAAAATTCAACTGTCTCAGGAAATTATGAAAAAATCACTATGGGATAATTTCAATATCCTGATTCCAATAATAATATTAATTTTATATAAATAATTTCTAAATATTTCAATTTTCACATTTAAAACAAAAACCAATAATTATTGAAAATTCACAAGTTTTTGCAAAAACAGTTTTTAAACATTAATAAAAATTACTTTTGACTCCATAAAAATTATATGATCATTATTATTTAATAAAAGTAATTTAATAATAATATTTTATTATAATTATATTTATTTAAAAATTAAATTAATTCATCAAAATAAATTCTTTAACTTAAATTAAAAATACAATTTCTGTTTTATCAAATAAAAATATAATTCTTATTAAATTGAATACGTAATCATTATAGAGTAAAAACAATAAGTAATAGACATAATAATCATTTATAATTAAAAGGAGTGTTTTTATAATACTATTTTATTATAATAAAATTATTAATAAAACCTTACGTTAATATAATAATTTCTATTTTTATGAAAAGTACCTTTTTACAAAAAAAACAATTTATCAAATTCATAGTATTTTTAGGAAAGACTATTCTCAGAATAAAATTGATGAAATAAGTATTTTATTTATAAAAATAAATTACACAATAAGTAACTAATACCTTGTTTCATAAACCCTTATAACACCTGGATATTACCTAAGGTTTTAGTGTGCGATGGTGATAGACTCTTATAGAGGATTTGATAACATCGCTTGAGTAGTGATTTCTACAAACTTGACCATCTCTTGTAGGGGATTTAATTCAAGCTTAAAATATTTAAGCTCAGCATGGGCTTAGTCCAGAGAAATTTCATTGATGCTACCTCCTTCCCAAGCTCTAAAAAATGGGCTTCGTTTGGCACAATTCTACTGGTATAGGCTATTGACTCTTCTTTATGAATTAATTTTCCACTGTCATTTTTATTTATAAAAAATAATTATAACATTAAATTTATTATTATTTCCAAAAATAATATTGATCATTATTCATAATTGAACAATAGTCACATAATAGTTGAAAACTAATAGTTACATTTCAATTTATACTTGTATATTTTTAATGAATGTGATGCAGTAAAACATACATTTTCAAGAAACCAAATATTATTGAAAATTTCTGGTCATTAAAATTACTAGTATAAATTAAATGTATATCTTTAAAAGGTCATTTTATTTATTTGGTGGTTATACCAATATATATGATTATACATATATCTGTGTGTTTAGATGTGTTTCTCAATTCACTGGTGAATATATGAACTTCTATAATATGAGATGTATACACATGTGTGTAATTTTATATGGGTATAACATTAAAATAAATCAATTTATATTAAACTTGGTCATCCAAACATGGTTAATAACATATTTTTAATGAATTTCTAAAGTGGATCCCAATGTCCTGGTTTGAATTTCTATAAAAAAAATTCCCTTGGTATAATTGAATTATAATTTATGGAATGTGAAATGATGTGATTTCAAAATGAATTTAATGTTGAAATTTAATTATTTAAAAAAAAAATATAGCTTATGGGAACCATGTGTACAAAGGTGGGTTGAATATGATAAGTATTCTAAGAAAATTTATACCCTCTATATCCCTTGGACTATAATACAACACTAAATAAACTATATGATTACAATGATTGGTTACCGATATGGATTTGGATCCATCCTCCCCAGCAGCTCAAGCATGGGAATTGTTATGTGCTATAAAAACATCAATTGTATGAGTATCACAAGACAAGGCCTAACCTTAGTATCCTTGGGCCACCCATGGGGTTATATTTTCTTTTCTAACATTTTTTCTCTCCTTGTAAAGCTTATAAATTTTTTTAATTTCTTTAAATTGGAATGTTTCTTTAAATAAAATATATATTCTCTATTTATATCCTTAAAATAATTTCATTATTTTAAATTTACAACCGTAATTTTTTTAATATGATTTTTCTTAATACTTTATGTAACATGTTATTAGAATTTAAAAAATGGAAAAATAATTTCTAATCATGTTTTAAACTGGGATTAATAAGATATTTAATTTAAAGATAATTCTTGGGTTGTGGTTTTAATCATAATTCCTACTAGACTCTCAATATCACACTTATTAACATTTTGGGTTCTATATCGAATTCTTATTATACATGGATCGTGTTCATTTTGAGGTTGGTGGGGACTAGTGTAGTCACATTGAGGTATGTTGGTTTTTTTATTATTTATCCTTCAATACCACATTAGTAAAATTATAATTTTCCCACTTTAGTTTATCATTATTTGTGGCTTAATATATCTGTAGAGGTCGTAGTGGGACTCAAATAAGGTTATAGGTGAGAGATTTAGGGTGAATATAGAGAATTCATTTTCATTTTTTGTTTAAATTATTTAAAATTATTTATATATATTTTATAATATTAATTTATTTTACTTGGATATACAATGTACAAATGTTTCATGTAGGTTTTTATGTTTATAGTGTAATTTATTTTATGGAAGAAATTATCCCTGATGATTTAATTTTCTGAAAATTACACTTTTCATTAGCCTAGGGGGTTTGGTCATACCCTTCAGGTTTGTTGCAGGTCAGATTAGGTGTCCATTAGAGGGATCACCTAGCATGTTTTTTTATGACTTCCTGTATCAGTTCATTACTATTCAAATGGTATGGAAATCCATGTGTTCAAGACACACACAAAAACTATCCCCCTTTTAAAATTATTTATTGGACTTAGTGTTAATTCATTTTTTTCATGTTATACTTGTGTTGTTTACGATAAACATGAGAATTAATTTTTTAAGCATGGTTATAAAATTGTCAATTTTTTATTTTAAAATTAAAAATTTTCCTTAAAAATTTGACTAAAATTTAAACAAAATATTTGGATTTATAATATAATAGTTTTTGAAAAATAGTTTTACTAAAAAGCTTTTAAATTTTCACAATCATTTCATGTTCAATGTTTTGAATGAGTTCTGAAAAGTTTTATAAAAACTATTTTTTAGTTTTCAAAAAATATTTTAGAATTTTAGTAATTTCAATGGATAATTTTTTAAACATTAATATTGATATATTTTGGGGTGTAAAGTTGTTTTAAAATAGTTTTTATGGCCACTTAATTCTTTTCATTCAAGTTTTTTAGGAAATATTTCCATATGATTGAATTTCGGTGTTTTAAAATCAAGATTGGTTAGTTTTAAAAAGAGAAAGTGTACATTTATTAAATTTAAATTGGTTTCACATAAAACTTTTTAGTGTTTTTCCTCAGTTTTAAAAGTAGTTTTATTTTGTTTTAAATTCTATTTTAAAGTAAATTTATGTGATAAAGTGGGAAATAGTTTCATAATAGTTTTATGGATTTTTTTTATTTAAAATTTTAAACAAAGGCTCTTGAGGTTCAGTTTATTCTTTAAAAAGGGGGAAGTGTTTTTATAGTGTATTTTATTTTATAAAACATGTTTTAAGATTTTTATATGGAAACTTAGTGGGTTTTAAAATTGAAAAAAATATATTTTTTAATGTTTTTTAATTTTATGACTTAGGTTTTGGGATTTTTATTTAGTTTTATTTGGATTCATTTGATATGAGTTGTGAAATATGGATCATTTGGGATTTTTCCTTATCTTATTTTAATTTTTCCTCCCAATAAAGTCCAGATGAAAAGGGTGGATGTCCTCTTATAGATTTATCTATAGGATTTCTTCATCACTTGTCTATGTATAGTTTCTTTTGGGATTAGTAATGATATCCATTTGGGAGACTTCTTCTTGATCATCCTAAAGCAGAAGGGGTTTTTTATATAGAACTTGATTGGTTTTTTCTTTGGGTTTTCCATGAGTTCTCTCAGTAAAATATATATTATTTTTTATATGATATTACATCAGTGATAAATGGTTCCCTTTATTTATATTGGGATGTTAGCCTTGTTATTTTCTCGAGGGGTTGGGAAAGTGGAAGTCTTGGGTACATTCAAGTGTAATTGATATGTGTGTTATCATCAGCATAAGTTGTACCCAAGTCAGTACCTCAATTATTCATATGGGTTCACTAGGTTTTTTATGCTTTAGGTGTGATTCCTAATGTGAATTCATCTTCCATAATTTTTCTATGGCTCATTATGGTTGTTATTTCTTGGGCATGACAATTTTGAAGAAATTCTTATTATGCCTCTTATTTTCCATCTTTTTTTAAGTGATATTAGTCACAAGATATTGGTTTTGGAAAAATGTTCATAATATATTGTATATGGTTTATTATTATGTAATTAATAAATTTAGTTGTAAACCTTATGAATCCTCCTTCTCATGTGATACGCCATTTAATTCATTACTTTTCTTAGTGATCTTACCCTTCCGTTGGTGATGATTTTTATTGTGTTATTTTATAGGAGTCACTGATGTTTGGGTAGTGGATTTTTTAGTAGATATATAATTATTGGGAGACTACTATAATTTTTTCATTGTTGGGTTCTAATATTCTTTGACTTATAATGTACCATTTAGCTTTTGAGGAAGAACTATAGTTTGGTTAGGGCCTTTATTGTGATTCTTTCACAGAAAATCCCACCCAAAGGAAGAGTATTTATAATTGGTCTTTGATTTTACCATGGGATGCCGCTTCATGTCCATTGTTCAAGATTTATTTGGTTTATCCCATCATGACCCTTGAGTTGAGGTTTTTATTAAAATTTCAGGGTAATTTCTTATTGAGATGATACTTTTCTCTCTTTAAAATTCAATTCATTTATTTCTTGACCTTGGTGAGTTCTATAATAATTATTTATAACTATTTTGTATGAGGAATTGGTGAAATTTTTTTATTTACCATTTTCATATTGAGGATGATGTTTTTAGTTATTGGAAATAATTTTTCCTAGTCTTCATGTTTCTTCAGTTGTATCCTTACTATGAGATTTGGAACTAATTTAATTAAATAATTAATTATTTCATACAAATGTTTTTTTGGGAAATAATGTGTGGTGGTAGAAATAATGGTCACACCCTAACCCATAATTTCATAATTAATATATTTATTTATTGGAATTTATTATTATTCTTGAAATTCAATATTTTTCTTCTTAAATTTTTGGGGAAACCATAGAAATTATCCTATAGCACACTGATTAGTAATAATGTGAATCCTATGTGGGTTAATTTAAAATTCTACAAGATTCATTTTTTGACACTATCATGTAGTTTTTCTAACCATGTGACCAACCCATACGGTGTGTCTGGTGTGTCCATGGAGGACATATGTTTTTCACTAACCATGAAATATGCCCATAAAATTTAAAAATGAAAAATTAACTCTATACCCTCCCCTTATTTTCCCTAAAAATCACACCCTACACTTACTCCCTCTACAATTCAACCATAGGGGAGCCCTAGACTCAAATTTCCTTCTCTCATCTCCCTCTCTTAATGATATAAAAGTGGGTTCTTGTGATTTTGAGTTTGGATCTCTATGTCATTTTTCCTTCTCTTCACATTATTCTATTCCCACTTTTATCCTATCATATTATCCTTTCCCTCCCTTTACATCTCATGATAAAAAACCACAAGTGGTTTTGGATTCTGATTTCGTGTGGTTTTTGTTCCTAGGGTGCGCAGGATCCCCTTAGGAACTTACACTATTCATTATTAAACGGTTCTCATCATATAATTATTTTCCATGTTGGTCACCACTCATATTTGTCTTTAAATTTTGAAATCAATTATTTTTTGGTATTTCAAATTGTGTTTTGGACTTCTAATAATAGTAACAAAATTATTTAAGGGGTATTTTAAGGGAAAATAAAGTTTTAGTTGATTTTTTAATTCAATGGGAAGATCATTTCTTAAACCGAAAACAAGGTGAAAATTATATTTAATTAATATTCCCATCATGTTTTCATTAAATCACCTGAATTCACATTATAAATAAAATATATGTATTTATTATTTCAATTTAATTATTTTGTGGTTATATCCTCACACATGAGTGTATATACAAACATACATGTGGGTTAGTGTGTGTGTCAATTCACATGTGAGTGTGTGAATTTCCACAATATGATACAAATATGTATATCATTATAAATGGGTATGTGAAAAACATTTAAAGAAAACTTTTGAAATTAATCTTATTTATTCCAATTCATTTTCTAACAAGTTTTTAAATGAATTTATTAAATGGATTTGGAAGGTCATCTTAAAATTTCTTTGAATTATTTTACTGTGGTTAAATGAATGTGTAATTAAAATAATATTGTGTTTTTTTCTTGTGAAATGTATTGGAGTTGTAAATGGAATTTTTTGAAAAAAAGATAGCACATGGGAACCTCGTGTACTAAGGTTAGTTGAATAGTACATGTATTCTAGGAAAAGGTCTTCCCACCCTATCCCCTGGAATATTATACAACACCATCTAAACTATTTAATTATATGGATTGGGTTCTACTATAACTTTGGATTATTCCTCCCTAGTGGCTTATACAAAGGAATAGTTATGTGTGGTTTGATCACTAAGACTATGTGGATCCTAGGATGATTCCAAACCATAATATCAACGGGATTCCCATAGGGTTTATTTCTACTCCACCATTTTTTATATTTTTTTAATTATAATAAATAATTTTAAATTATTTAAATTAGAATGTTTCATTAAATAAAATATTAATTACCGTTTTAAATCCTTGATATATTTTTTTTATTTTAAATGTACATCCATTATGGGTTTTAAAAAGAAATGTATTTTTTTGTAAAATTATGAGTAACTCATCATGGGATTTTAATCAAAAATAGAAAAAACAATTATTAATGGATTTATAACTATCATGAACCATATCATTGATTTAAAGATAATTCTTAGTGTGTAGTTTTAGATGGAATTCATACTAGGATCTTCAGTGTGACATACTAAACCGTGTCACTCATAAGTAACTGAACATGGATGGACATATAGTGAACCTTTATTTTCATACATTTACTGTACATTACATTTTTGGAATAATTAATCAATTATAAAAACAGATTCCCAAATATTGTAATTGGTCTAGTGCATTTGGAAGCTTGGACACATAAAAACTGGTACATGAGTGAGCTAAATTATCTCTCACTAGGGTCTTCTTGAATAGAAACAATCTTAAGCACATCATACCTACTACATATCTTCATAACTTGGTTAAGGAAACATAAAAGAAGGGGTGAGATCAAATTCTCAGTAAGGGTAAACAAGAGAGACATGTAAGCATAAACATGACAATAAGGATATGAGAACGTGATTTTGAAAATAAAATATCATACCCTGCATATAAAATATCACAATAGGATTCATGGAATAAATATTGAAAGTTTATAAGACATTAATCATAATAAAATAAAGAGTATAATCCATGAAAGAAAAACATAGGAATAAAACATGCAATTATGGAAAACACATATAAAAACTCTAAGTCAAGGTATCATACCAAGGACATTTTAACATGTTAGGATTGGGTTAATCACTCGTGTACCTGACTCAGGATTGGGATTCCCTCCCGTGTACCCTCTTGTTTTGAGATTAGGATGGCCTCTCATGTACCCTCTTATTTTGGGATTGGGATGTCCTCTCATGTACCCTCTTGTTTCGAGATTGATATAACCTCTTGTGTACCCTAATGCTTCATGATTGGGATGTACTCTTGTGTACCCTATTTTTTTAGGATTGGTATGTCCTCAAATTTACCCTCTTTATTTGATCTTGGGATGTTCTCCCATTTACCCTCTTGTTTCGGGCTTAGGATGTTCTCCCATTTACCCTCTTGTTTAGGGCTTGGGTTGTTCTCGTGTGTACCCTCTTGTTTTAGGGTTGGGATTTCCTCCCATGCACCTTTTGATCTCATAAAACATTTATAATTATCCAATTCATTGTATGGAGATATAGGTCTCACCCATCTCATAATAACATCATTCATACATTTTCCACTAAATAATAAAACATTAATCAGATCATGACCCATAAAAAGATATGGGTTCTATAAACATCAAATAATAACACAAGAAAATAAATAAGTATCAATACTATTTCATCACATCATAACCTATGTAAAATATATAAGTTTCATAATAATTTAATCAAAACATAACCCATGAAAAGAAGCGAGTTTCAAAATCATATGACCCTGGAAAGAGAAACAAATTTCATAAACATATAACTCATGGAAGAGAAACAATTTATATAGACCATGATATTAATCATAACCCATTCATAGAAAGTATATAAACAGAACCTTTAGATCATTTACTATAAAGTAATGACTAACATTAATGTATGTAATCTTAAATGGAAAATAATATTGAAACAGCATTTTAAAAAAAATTATTGAGAAAACAATCCTTTCTTCATTAAAAAATTCTTTTTATAACATAAAACCTTTTGAAAACCTTTTCCTTTGAAAATAGCTTTGAAACTTTATGAAGTAATATTTGAAAACAATAAAACAATTTTAAAATCCCTTATTTCTTGAAAATTATCTTCATTTATATTTTGAAATCATTTTTGGAACCATTTTCGAAAATATGATTTTTGAATACAATAGATTTTTGACCGAAGAGAGAGACGATCAGATTTTACATAAAACATTATCTTCAGTACCAAAGAGTGGAAAAATGGTACTGAAAAATGTGTACATTTGGAATAAAAAGAGGAAAATGAAATTCATTACTGTTCTTGGGAGATGGACCATAAGATTTCATCAAAGGAAGCATAAACATAAACACTCTCGATAAGAAATGATATTGTCTCAATAAACTCTTATAACTTGGTATCTTGGGATCATACTATTAATTTAAGAAAAGGAAATAAAATGAAGCATATAATATAATTAAATTATTTATATTCATGATATATCATTTCAAATGGAAATATATAAACCTAAAAAAATATTTTAGTTGTACAACAAAACATGAGACTCAAAGAAGGAAAATTGAGAGAAAACATTTTACCGATTTGGTAACTTTTGACTCCTAAACCCCTGAAAAAAGGATTATAATATGGACATGTGAATACCCATAATTTTAACTATAATATTCATATAATTCAGTCATGGGAATTAGATACTCCACACTAAATGAAAGAGTTTTGAACATACTATTAATCTCTTGGAAATTAAAAGTGATATTAAATCCCCTTACCTTGTGTTTTGACTCTCTCCATACTCATACAAAAATAATGTATAATAAATATAAGTTTAATATAATTATTTTAATGAATAATATTATAATATATATTACCTTATATGGTTTTATTATGACCTTATATTACCCGTTTTTTAACAATTCTATGTTAAGGTTTCACTTCGGGTAATATTCGCTTTGTTCTTCGCATATATCTTAATTTGTTATATCATTGGTCCTTATAATTATATCATTATTCTAGAATTTTAATAATGATATAAGTATAATGTTTACCCAGTATATGTATATTATAATAATTTATATCATAAAGAAGTATGAAATGGAATACACTATTCATGGAAACAGTAAGCCGTACATACACATGAACGTTGTTTCCATTTTTATTGTTATATTGAAAGAAAGTATATAAATGACATATTTATATATATGCATGTATATATATGTATATAAATATATATCATTATTATATAATCATTATTATATCATATAACTTCACTAAACGCATCCTTAATACATTCCATGTGGTGTGTGAATGAATCAAATCGCTTGGGGCGGTAGTCCACACGTCCTCAAACGAGATTATCGTATTAATACCAAATGGTAAGAAAAAATATGTGGGTTGAAAAAGAAATAAATAAGATTAAATAAATATTAAATATAATATAAAACATATATAAATAGTGTATCCATCATAATGGCCACCATGATTGGTGGTAAAGGAGAAATGAACAATTATCTTTTTGTGATGTAGTAGTTCAACGTAAACAGAAACAATATTTTTAATATACATTAGATTGAGGTAGTTTTATGTGTAGGTAGAACCCTTATCATAACAAGATCCTTGTATATATATGATACTGTTGTTATCACACAATAATGGAATAAAGATAGTTTTGGGGTGAAGAGGGAAAATAAAGGAAAGGAGCTTGAGAGAAGATGTTACCTCTTAATCGGGTAACTCTTTTTAAGTTGTGCCAAAAGGCTTCCATGAGAGGCCTCCTGAATAAATGGTAGATTAAAGGGTGAGGTATATATTTTGGTAGGATACTTGGGAAGATATTTTCCGAACCAAAAATTTTTGAGACGTGTGAAGAATGGGTAGAGGTGGTGGCCTTTTATAGTGGAGGAGTGACAATCTTGTAAATATTTTAAGAGAGAATTCCACCCACGTTCTTCATGTTGGAAGTGGATCCAATAATGAACCAAGGTTGAGAAAATTGTTTATATGGTCGAAATGTTCCCATAAAATTGGTGTTGGAAAAGTTCCTAGGTCGTTTTGGGTCTTAAATTTAAGGTTTAGTACTTTACTACCCTAATTTTTATCTTAACCGATATAATTAATTTTAATCACAGTCACTGATATTTTTGTTCAAAAACAATGTTGACCTTATTATATATTGTAAATTATTATGATTCCAAATATGGAATCCATTTTTCCAAATTCTAATCACATAAGTGTCATAAATTAATTTAAAATTAATCTTGCTGACGGGACGACACTACAGGTTTTTAAAGTAAAAATATCAAACATTTTGATAAGTTTTTATATCAAATTTCAATGTGAAATTGGTTCCAATAACCTAAATTATATTAATTGGTAAATATATAATCTAAATAAACTATTATATTATTTAAAAATATAATTTATCCTTATAAAAAAATTAGATAAAAATTAGTTTTGAATTAAAATCTAGTATTTTTAACTATTCATTAAAAGATGAAACCTTACATAAAAATACAAAAAAAAATAACCTAATTTTTAAGTTTTTATTCCAAATATAAATTTAATTTTGAAATATTAAATCTGTTAAATATCCAAAAATTGGATTTAAAATGGGTTCTCCATTAAAAGGCAGTAAAACAACCTTTATAAAAAAATAGGTTTTTAAGTATAAAATTGAGTTTGTTCTCATCTAGTATCTATAGAATCTATTGGATGAATATAAAAAATATTTTATTAAATATATAACATATTTATTACATTAATATCACTTACTAATTTTAATTAATTTAATTTACTGGGTTAAAATAGCTTTCTGACTATAATAATATTTTCTGTTATAATCAATCAGTTTGCATATTCACTAATTGGTAACCTATAAATTCATCATATATTTTTGTACACCACATATTTTATTTATTTATTTAATACTATTAATATCCATCAACCTAATTTCTAGGTTATATCTCATTATAATAATATTTTTAATAATATATTATAGTTAGATAACACTCAGTCTTGCGTGTCACACAAGCCATCAAGGAAGGTCAATCTTGCATGTAATGTAAGCCAACCTTGTTGTTTTGTGTAATGTACACAATTTGGTGTTGGTTGTGACATACTCCAAGATAGTGTCTTGTGAAAGGAATGTTTTAATTAGTGAAAATCTATTTTTAGTGGTTCATGAAGTGAATAATATCAAAATATTAAATTAATTTAAAAAAATCACAAAATATCAGGGTGTTACATTCTACCCCCTTCAATTGAATTTCACCCTTGAAATTCATCTAGGTTATCAAAGGTTTAACACTTGAATGTTTAATTCATATAAACCGACATCATAAAAATGGATTCTAGAACATCCCTTAAAGATGGAAAGTTAGAACCATAAAGGTTACACAAAGTAACACATAATTGGGCCTCCACATAGGAGAACATAATTGGAAAGTTAAAACATGGACATGGAAGAGAAATATTACCATAAAGTTCAGATAGTGTATGATAGAGTACAAGGTCTGGAGAAATTTAACAACCATAGAGTCATAATTATAAAGTGACTTAAGGGACCTTCTAATTCCTCAGAAATATATGTATAAGAAGACATTTTTTGTTTCAAGATCTTTTTTCCTAAATTTTAATAATTTTCATAAAAAATTATATATTCATGATTTTAGTACAATGTTACCCTTTTTTGTTCATTGATCCAATTCACCTATTTTTAAAAATTGGAAGGTTACTTTTTCATTCCTTAAGTACTAAAAGATCATGAGATCCATGATATGAAATCTCATTTATCATTAGTTATCATTAACACAATGTAGTTTGAACAATCTATCCAATATGCATAAATCTCATATGTTGTGATAATACTTTAATCTCACAAACTCTATTAAAATTTTAACTTAAACATTACATAAATTTTTAACCTTATAATCCTTCTAAAATATAATTCACCATTTATTCATTAAATATTCTCTTACCAGATACAAAAAAATCATTTTTATGGATATTCGGATTCAGTATTGTACAGATATGTCATTAACTGTGATTTTATTGTTTTATAATACATATCATGAAAAATAATCACATGAAATATCACCGAATTATGAATAATAAGACTTTCATAGGGATTATTCATAAAAAATCAGACATAAAATTCTTAACTACGGAGGTAAGGATAAGTACTTCTAAATTATATTGGTTTACTTCATCCCTTATGATCTCACAATCCTTGCATTTTTCATTTTTATTCAATGTTTTTTTGGATTATCATACACATTAGTCCTTGGATTGGGGAACTTGTTAGAATAATGGCCAAATTTCATGTATTTGAAACACTGAATTATGGGAGGTACATTAAGTAGGGATTTCTCATGATTTTCATCATTATCTAACTTCCTCCCATCGGTTCGACATTAATCCACTCTATTAAATTCCATTACACACTTAAAATATTTAGTATTCCCCTTATGACAATCCCCTACAAGTTTCTTCCCACAATTTTCACATAATAGAAAGCTCATTCTTTTTACTATGTTTGTTAGAATTTCCATTGAACTATATCTTCCTTTTCATATAAAAATAATGAGATTGATATGTAACTGCAACCTCCATTACAACTTTAATTTCACAAATCACAATCTATTCATATCTACTAAAGTCTATTATGGAAAATTCCCTTCTGAGAATTGGCTTTAAGCCACGGAATAACCTATCAAATTTAATTTTGGTTTGAATGATAATACCATAAGCCTACCTCTCAAGTCTTGTGAAATTAGCCTCATCTGTACCGATCAATTAATCATCCTTTTGTTTCATCTCAAGGAACTCATTTTCTATCTTCTTATGAAGAACCTGAGTTTATTACTTATTGAAGAATAATTTCTTGAACTCATCCCAATATATGGATTCAATTTCAACTTGCTTCCTCATATTCTTGATTAGAGTCCACCATTGCTCTACTTCACCTTCTAACTGATAAACAGCAGGAATGACTTTCTCATGATCCAGAAACATGATAATGGAGAATATCGTTTCAATGGTACCAATCCGGAGTTTAGAAAAATGTGAATTAGACAACCCACTGAAAGAAGTTGGATGGTGCCTCATGATGTACACCAAAAAATGTTGTTTCATCCTTTGCTCATTTGGAAACTCAGCATGATTCATAGCTTGGGAAATCTATGAGAGTATTGAAATGGGGTTTTTTAATCCATACCCCATAACATTCAGTGTAACGACCCGAATTTTTTTAAATAAATTTTGTTTCCCAATTTTATGTGTTATTGTTATACTCAACAAAAACGTTTTATTTGATAAACATGATTATAATTAAAATGAGATCAGTGGGTTTTGACTATTATATAACCATCGGTCAATATGACTGCTGTGAACAAAATGTTTTGATATAAGTAATCTTGGTTAATTATTATAGAAAGAAGATTCGATGGCCTCACCTAGTAGTCTTGGACCGATCGAAGCCCATCTAACAGAGCTTGGGAAGGAGGTAGCACCACTGGGCTTTGCTCTGGATCAAATCCAAGCCGAACTTCATCATGTGAAGCTGGAACGGAATCGCCTTCATGAGAAGTTCAAACTGATAGAAATTACTACTCGGGCAATGTTGACTGAGCCGCCCCAAGCTTCTATCACCCTAGCAGACCTTACTCTTAGGTCCTATGATGGTATTATAAGGGGTTATGTAACGAGACTGTAACTACCTTGTGTAATCCTTATTTTAAATAAAAATTGGGATTTCTTCTTATGATGAAGTTTATGAATTTTGAAATGACCGGATAAATATAGTATGCATATTTTTGATGATTTTTAGAAAAAGGATATTTTAAATATGTTTATGTAAACCCTAAATAATTAAAAATGTGTAATGATTTTCAAAAAATGGTCTTCTGCAATTATGTTCAGTACTAAATTTAGAGTCTAATAAGACCAACTTGATTTTTGATGAATAGTAAATTATGAATAGTGATTTTATGATTAGGATTAGTAATATGACCAAATGGATTAGTAATCTCACTTAAAGAAAGTTTTAAAATAATCTAGGCACCTTGATTAAGTAATGTGATTCAATAAAATAGTTAAATAACGGTTTCATTAATTATTATTCAAGTATTAGTTTTTTCGGGTGAATAGTGTTTTTTAATTAAAAATTTAATTAAAAATAATGAGAAAATTATTTTTATAAAAATGACTTTATTTTTGAACTCAAAGCATCGATATTATGTTATGGTAATTTTTGGGGTTTTTTCTGAAAAAATGAATTTTCGATGAATAGTGTTTTTATTTAAAAATTAAATTAAAAATATTTAGAAAATTATTTTTATAAAATGGATTTCATTTTTGAAATCAGAGCATTGATATTTGGTTAATGTGAAATTTTGGGATTTTTCTGAGAAAGTTGAATTTTCAGTGAATAGTAAAAATACAGTTTTAGGGTTTCGGTATGTTTAATGACATCATAACGGTGTCATAATGATGTCATTAGATCTTTTGAGGGTTGGCAGGCCAAGGGTGATGAATTATTGTTTTTGGGGCCCCATGTGGCCTAACTCCATGATAAATGACAAGGGAGAGCACATGGGTTTGAGAAAAGCACATGTGAGGTGTCCCTTGGCCATTAATGCTTTGTCCCCTCACTTTCCCTATAAATACCAAGCCCTCCTCTCATCCATTCGACTCCCCACTCATTCCCAACGAATTTCTGGTCTCATTACCTCCCAAGGAGTCCTCCCAAGGTTCCCCCAAGCCCTCAAGGTCCCAACCTTTGAGGTTTAAGAGTTATATTTTAAGGTAAGGGATCCGACCTCTCTCTTTCTTTTCAAGTAATCTCTTTTATGTCATTTATTTTATACTCCATGTTCTTATGTTGGAGGATGTCCTTTTATATTCATCCTACTGCCTATTTCATATTCATATGATGAGATACCCCCCCATGCTCTCATCAATTCGTTTTAAGAATGTTTAAGTGGCGCCGTTAGGCTGCCGAATTTTTAAGGGATTCTTTCACCTTCCTCGTTTTCAAGTTCTATTTTCATTCAAGTCTTTCATGTTCCTTTTTGTTATGTTGGGGTATGATCTCTAAGTTATCATACTGGTCTTTTATGACCATATGATGAGAGACCCCATTTGATCTCTTCAATTCCGTATTTTGAAGTTTTAAGTGGCGCCGTTAGGCTGCCGAATTTTTAAGTGGTTCTTCACCCTTCTCGTTTTGAAGTTCTACTTTCATGTCAATTCCTTCAAGTTCCTTTTTGTTATATTGGGGTATGATCTCTATATATATCATACTGGACTCTTATGTTTATATTATGAGAGACCCCATTTTATCTCTTCAATTCAGTATTTTGATGTTTTAAGTGGCGCCGTTAGGCTGCCGAATTTTTAAGTGGTTCTTCACCCTTCTCGTTTTGAAGTTCTACTTTCATGTCAATTCCTTCAAGTTACTTTTTGTTATATTGGGGTATGATCTCTCTATATATCATACTGGACTCTTATTTTCATATGATTAGAGACCCCATTTGATCTCTTCAATTCAGTATTTTGATGTTTTAAGTGGCGCCGTTAGGCTGCCGAATTTTTAAGTGGTTCTTCACCCTTCTCGTTTTGAAGTTCTACTTTCATGTCAATTATTTCAAGTTCCTTTTTGTTATGTTGGGTAATTATCTCTATATATATCATACTGATCTCTTATTATCATATGATGAGGGACCCTATTTGATCTTGTCAAATCATTTTCTTTTGAAGTTAAGTGACGTCGTAAGGCTGCCGAATTTTCATAAGAAAAATCTAATTTTTTTTCCATGTTTTTCATTTCAAATGGTATGTCCCTAAAATTTCATTACCATGTCCATATGTCCTTCTTATTCTTTCACCCTACTGTTTTATGGATCATTTATGAGAGGGTGACCCATGTCCCCTCTCATTTCAATGTTTTCTAAAACCCCGAAACTTAGCCGTTATGCTGTAGAATTTTCCCCTCAAAATGCCTCTCTCTTTTCTCAAAAATTATTTTATGTTATAAAGTGAATACTAAAAGCTCTTATTTCTACAAGGGTATTCACATATATATCAAAATGTTCCATTTTAAATTCTGGTATTTACATACATGAGACCCTCATTCCCTTTTCGTGGGTTTAAAGTGACGTAAAGATCATGTCTTTAAAGCAGTTTTTAAAACGTTATGATTATGAAATGAAACCCATTTATTTTATGCTATGTGGGTTATTTATGAAATGTTTGATGATGATATATGTGGCTCACATGATAATAAAGGCAAATTTAAGGGTGCGCCCTGATAGCGCTCCAATGCATTGGGTAATGATGTAACCACTAGAGATTACAATTTTCACGATACCTTGGTGAATAACCTTGGTAATTTTAAAATGACACCTTGGGGATGGACCTTGGTGATATGTTCATGATTGTCTATGTTAAATTATGTAGCCACATATTCAAGTTATGAAAAAGTTTTATTTTTGTTATGATATGCCTCATGATTTCATTTTCATGCCTTAAAGTTCTTTTCATGACTTTATTGATGTATCTCAAGTTCATATGTAAAATGTTTCACTTGTTTCCCTTGCTGGGCCTTCTGCTCACCCTTTCTTTTGATGTATGTCCCCAGGTTATGGGATGCAGTAATGAGCCTAGGGTGAACATGAGGAGAATCCTTTCAAGTGTTTAAGAAGAATGTTTTTTTTTTGTTTCATGTTTTATGTTCCTTGTTTCCAAGACACTAAACCTTAAAGATCCTCAGTTCCGTGTAATGGAATGAAAAGTTATGTTATAAAAAGACGGGATGCTATAGTTGGTATCAAAGGATTGTTTATCTATTTGTGGAAATTAGGATATGGAAACTCTAGGAGGAACCCTATAGAAAAGTTTAATATAGGAAATCTTCCTGGTATTTTGGTGAGTATTGAGTAAGGGGTTGCCAAGAAAATACATCCCTGTCTGGATACGAGCAGGTAGAGGTGGCTCTGGCACAGATTTACATAGGGGTAAAACCCGAAAACACTGCTTTGAGCTAGACTCGAACGGGAACTGGTACACGACAACGGGCCTTGCTGCACTCTTGGTTACGACACTCCCGGGGGATATGCTTTGGTTAATTCATAAGCTTGGTATGAACCATTGTTAAAGGAACAAAGTTAAAATAAAATAAAGGTTCACATAAGAATATATGATCATTTATAACCTAGATGGGAACCTAGGAGATCACAAGTTAGGGTATACCTTTCATATACAAGTTATCTTTATATGCTTTCAGTTCCTTTTCATGATTATTAGCTAAGTACTTAAACCCATAATTATGCTTTCTCTTCTTAGTTAATGGTGGGAAATGGAAGAACATGTCCCGACAACCAATGTGATAGGAAATGAGACGATTTTAGAATTAATATGACAGGGATGATTAGGGGATTAAAATATGATTATTATTTTGGAAGACGTTCATTATTTTGGGAACCATATTTGATCGAGGTAAATATATTACTACGGTATTTTCATTGAGGAGTAAGGTTGACTTATATTTTGAAGAATCGATGAATTTAAGGTGAACTTATAGTAATTTAGGTTACTTATGGGAATGACTAACCTATCTTGGGTAAAATATGTTTAGGTTAGCTACTTTTTTTATAATATGTTAGGAGTGGTTGATGTTGTCTGGAGATGAACAATGAAGTTGTTTTGGAAGACTATGTTATCAAATCCTTATTGTATTTGGGTTTCAATCTTAGTTTGGTTTGTTTTGAGGAATTTTAAGGACCGTTATTTAGGGAATGGTCTATGATGAAATTTGGGTAGTAACATGGAACTTTGATGATTTAAAAGTAGTTTCCATTCCTATGGGATTCTTTCTTTTTGAAGAGTTGTTTTACCTTAACCTTTCAGTTTTTGGGATAATGTTTAAAGATAGAATAAATAGATAGTTAATCTTTTGTAGATTATGTTATTCTATAGAAGATGATTCTTGTGCTTTTATGAGACCAAGTGTTTTTGAATTCTCATCATTTGGAGAAAAGATTAGTGTTGGTAGGGACTTGTTAAAGGATGAAACTCTACTTGAAGGTAGGTATATTTTCTTATGTTTTTGTTCTATGTAGTAAATGAAATCCTCAAAATTATGAAAAGAAACGTAAAACAAAAATGTTGTTGTTTTACGTTTCCTACTAGGTAATCAAAGACCGTTTACACACATCATAAGTTTGGGATTTTCTCATGGTTAACTTTCTCCTAATCATGTTCTCTATCACTCTCCCTCAGAACTTGACCCTTTGTTTTTTTCCTCCATGTCCATGTTTTCCTACATGGAACCCTAGTGTGGGTTAACTCGGGTGACCTTTGTACTTCCCTTTCTTTATTATAAAGTAATAGTTTTACTGACTCCTTTTCCGATGTGGGACTTTCAATGAAATTTCAAAACCCAATTTTAAAATTGCGAGGACGCAATTTCTTAAGGGGGGAAGATTGTAACGACCCGAATTTTTTTAAATAAATTTTGTTTCCCAATTTTATGTGTTATTGTTATACTCAACAAAAACGTTTTATTTGATAAACATGATTATAATTAAAATGAGATCAGTGGGTTTTGACTATTATATAACCATCGGTCAATATGACCGCTGTGAACAAAATGTTTTGATATAAGTAATCTTGGTTAATTATTATAGAAAGAAGATTCGATGGCCTCACCTAGTAGTCTTGGACCGATCGAAGCCCATCTAACAGAGCTTGGGAAGGAGGTAGCACCACTGGGCTTTGCTCTGGATCAAATCCAAGTCGAACTTCATCATGTGAAGCTGGAACGGAATCGCCTTCGTGAGAAGTTCAAACTGATAGAAATTACTACTCGGGCAATGTTGACTGAGCCGCCCCAAGCTTCTATCACCCTAGCACACCTTACTCTTAGGTCGTATGCTGGTATTATAAGGGGTTATGTAACGAGACCGTAACTACCTTGTGTAATCCTTGTTTTAAATAAAAATTGGGATTTCTTCTTATGATGAAGTTTATGAATTTTGAAATGACCGGATAAATATAGTATGCATATTTTTGATGAATTTTAGAAAAAGGATATTTTAAATATGTTTATGTAAACCCTAAATAATTAAAAATGTGTAATGATTTTCAAAAAATGGTCTTCTGCAATTATGTTCAGTACTAAATTTAGAGTCTAATAAGACCAACTTGATTTTTGATGAATAGTAAATTATGAATAGTGATTTTATGATTAGGATTAGTAATATGACCAAATGGATTAGTAATCTCACTTAAAGAAAGTTTTAAAATAATCTAGGCACCTTGATTAAGTAATGTGATTCAATAAAATAGTTAAATAACGGTTTCATTAATTATTATTCAAGTATTAGTTTTTTCAGGTGAATAGTGTTTTTTAATTAAAAATTTAATTAAAAATAATTAGAAAATTATTTTTATAAAAATGACTTTATTTTTGAACTCAAAGCATCGATATTATGTTATGGTAATTTTTGGGGTTTTTTCTGAAAAAATGAATTTTCGATGAATAGTGTTTTTATTTAAAAATTAAATTAAAAATATTTAGAAAATTATTTTTATAAAATGGATTTCATTTTTGAAATAAGAGCATTGATATTTGGTTAATGTGAAATTTTGGGATTTTTCTGAGAAAGTTGAATTTTCAGTGAATAGTAAAAATACAGTTTTAGGGTTTCAGTATGTTTAATGACATCATAACGGTGTCATAATGATGTCATTAGATCTTTTGAGGGTTGGCCGGCCAAGGGTGATGAATTATTGTTTTTGGGGCCCCATGTGGCCTAAGTCCATGATAAATAACAAGGGAGAGCACATGGGTTTGAGAAAAGCACATGTGAGGTGTCCCTTGGCCATTAATGCCTTGTCCCCTCACTTTCCCTATAAATACCAAGCCCTCCTCTCATCCATTCGACTCCCCACTCATTCCCAACGAATTTCTGGTCTCATTACCTCCCAAGGAGTCCTCCCAAGGTTCCCCCAAGCCCTCAAGGTCCCAACCTTTGAGGTTTAAGAGTTATATTTTAAGGTAAGGGATCCGACCTCTCTCTTTCTTTTCAAGTAATCTCTTTTATGTCATTTCTTTTATACTCCATGTTCTTATGTTGGAGGATGTCCTTTTATATTCATCATACTTCCTATTTCATATTCATATTATGAGAGACCCCCCCCCCATGCTCTCATCAATTCGTTTTAAGAATGTTTAAGTGGCGCCGTTAGGCTGCCGAATTTTTAAGGGATTCTTTCACCTTCCTCGTTTTCAAGTTCTATTTTCATTCAAGTCTTTCATGTTACTTTTTGTTATGTTGGGGTATGATCTCTAAGTTATCATACTGGTCTTTTATGACCATATGATGAGAGACCCCATTTTATCTCTTCAATTCCGTATTTTGACGTTTTAAGTGGCGCCGTTAGGCTGCCGAATTTTTAAGTGGTTCTTCACCCTTCTCGTTTTGAAGTTCTACTTTCATGTCAATTCCTTCAAGTTCATTTTTGTTATATTGGGGTATTATCTCTATATATATCATACTGGACTCTTATGTTCATATGATGAGAGACCCCATTTGATCTCTTCAATTCAGTATTTTGATGTTTTAAGTGGCGCCGTTAGGCTGCCGAATTTTTAAGTGGTTCTTCACCCTTCTCGTTTTGAAGTTCTACTTTCATGTCAATTCCTTCAAGTTCCTTTTTGTTATATTGGGGTATGATCTCTATATATATCATACTGTACTCTTATGTTCATATGATTAGAGACCCCATTTGATCTCTTCAATTCAGTATTTTGATGTTTTAAGTGGCGCTGTTAGGCTGCCGAATTTTTAAGTGGTTCTTCACCCTTCTCGTTTTGAAGTTCTACTTTCATGTCAATTCTTTCAAATTCCTTTTTGTTATGTTGGGGAATTATCTCTATATCTATCATACTGATCTCTTATGATCATATTATGAGGGACCCTATTTGATCTTGTCAAATCATTTTCTTTTGAAGTTAAGTGACGCCGTAAGGCTGCCGAATTTTCATAAGAGAAATCTAATTTTTTTTCCATGTTTTTCATTTCAAATGGTATGTCCCTAAAATTTAATTAACATTTCCATATGTCCTTATTATTCTTTCACCCTACTGTTTTATGGATCATTTATGAGAGGGTGACCCATGTCCCCTCTCATTTCAATGTTTTCTAAAACCCCGAAACTTAGCTGTTATGCTGCAGAATTTTCCCCTCAAAATGACTCTCTCTTTTCTCAAAAATTATTTTATGTTATAAAGTGAATACTCAAAGCTCTTATTTCTACAAGGGTATTCACATATATATCAAAATGTTCCATTTTAAATTCTGGTATTTACATACATGAGACCCGCATTCCCTTTTCGTGGGTTTAAAGTGACGTAAAGATCATGTCTTTAAAGCAGTTTTTAAAACGTTATGATTATGAAATGAAACCCATTTATTTTATGCTATGTGGGTTATTTATGAAATGTTTGATGATGATATATGTGTCTCACATGATAATAAAGGCAAATTTAAGGGTGCACCCTGATAGCGCTCCAATGCATTGGGTAATGATGTAACCACTAGAGATTACAATTTTCACGATACCTTGGTGAATAACCTTGGTAATTTTAAAATGACACCTTGGGGATGGACCTTGGTGATATGTTCATGATTGACTATGTTAAATTATGTAGCCACATATTCAAGTTATGAAAAAGTTTTATTTTTGTTATGATATGCCTCATGATTTCATTTTCATGCCTTAAAGTTCTTTTCATGACTTTATTGATGTATCTCAAGTTCATATGTAAAATGTTTCACTTGTTTCCCTTGCTGGGCCTTCTGCTCACCCTTCCTTTTGATGTATGTCCCCAGGTTATGGGATGCAGTAATGAGCCTAGGGTGAACATGAGGAGAAGCCTTTCAAGTGTTTAAGAAGAATGTTTTTTTTTGTTTCATGTTTTATGTTCCTTGTTTCCAAGACACTAAACCTTAAAGATCCTCAGTTCCGTGTAATGGAATGAAAAGTTATGTTATAAAAAGACGGGATGCTATATTCAGATCTTCTGGAGGAAATTCATTTCATTTTCCGTCACAACCACCATTATCGCAGTTCTTTCAGGTTCCAACAATTGGGTAAAACCAAAATCATAGAGTAAGAAACATTTATCCTAATGAGGAACTAAAAAATCCTGAAAATTCACTTATAGGATGTCTAAATTATGAAATATTTCTTAATCTATGATACCTTAGGTTTACCCTGTAATATTCAAATCCAAATTCAATTTAAATATATTTTTATGATTTGTGAAGATTTTGTGACTTCCCAAAGCATATCCCCCATGAGTGTAAAACCAGGAATGCAGTAAGACCTGTTGTTGTGTACTAGATTTCCCCAAGTTAGGCATGAAACATCTTATCAGAGTTGTAACCCCTAGGTACATATATTCTAGAGCCACATCCACTTGTATTATCCAAATGTGGATCTATTTCATGGAAACCATTAACTCTATCCTTTACCAAATTTTCGGGATTTGTCATAAACATTAACTCATCCTTATACTTATCTTTAGAGACATCCCTAGACATATAATTAGAAATACATATAGGGATATCACTAAAGTTTTATCATCCTTGTTTCCAAAGGTTAACTAAATATTTCCTCTAATACCAACTATAGTGAATCTCTTTTTTCAAACATTAACATTACATTACATTTGAGGAATACATATAACATTATAAAAATGGACGACCAAAGACCATAATTTATCTTGTGTCTTTGGAAAATTGGACACATAAACACTGGTACATAGGTGAGCTACATTACATCCCACTAGGTTCATCATGACTATCACCCTTCTTAGACACATCATACCTACTACATATATTTATAACCAGGTAATGTAAACATAAAAAATGGTGAGCTCAAATGCTCGGTAAGGGTAAATAAGAGAGATATATAAGAATAAACATGAGCGTAAGGGTATGAGAATGTGATTACAAAAATAGAAGATCATACCATTCATATCAAAGATCATAATGGAAATCATCAGATAAATATTGTTAGTTCCTAAGACATTAATCATAATGAAATAAATATCATATGTCATGAAAGCATAACATAGGAATAAAACATGGAATTAGGGAAAACACATAAAAATCGTAAGTCGAGGTGGAATACCAAGGCCTTTGTGACATGTTAGGCTTAGGTTGATCACTTTTATACCTTCTTCATGCTTGGGATGACCTCATGTGTACCCTCTTGTTTTGGGATTAGGTTTTCCTCCCATGTACCCTCTTATTTCAGGATTGGGATGCCCTCTTGTGTACCCTCTTGTTTCAGGATTGGGATGTCCTCCCGTGTACCCAATTATTTTGGAACTGGGATGTCCTATCATGTACCCTCTTGTTTCGGGATTGGGATGTCCTCGTGTTTACCCTCTTGTTTTGGGATTGGGATTTTCTGTTGTTTACCCTATTTTTTCAGGCTTGGGATGTTCTCCTATTTACCCTCTTATTTCAGTCTTGGGATGTTCTCCCATGTACCCTCTTATTTTTTAGGCTTGGGATGTCCTCCCATGTACCCTTTGATTACACGAAACATTTATAATTACCTAATTCGTTGGAGGGAGATATAGAACCCACCCATATCATAAAAATATCATTCTTACATGTTCCAAAAAATAATAAAACATTCATCATATCGTGACCCATAAAAATAGATGGGTTCTATAAACATCAAATCAAAACCAATGAAAAGAAATGGGTGTCAATAAAATTTCATCACATAATAACCTATGGAAAATATATGTGTTTCATAATAATTTAATCGAAGCATAAACCATGAAAATAATCTTGTTTCAAGATCATATAACCTATGGAAAAGAAATGTATTTCATAAACATATAACCTGTGTAAGAGAAAAAAATTCATAAATACTGTGATATTAAGAATAACCCATTCATAGAAATAGTATGAATGGAACCTTTATATAAATTCATATAATTTCATGTGTAAAATCAATTGGTATAACCTTAGATGTAAACTAATTTTGAAACATCTTTTAAAAACATTTCTTGATGAAAACTTCCATTGTTCTTTGAAAAAAATATTTTTATAACATAAAACCTTTTGAAATCATATTTCTTTAAAAATAGATTTGAAAAATTATAAATGAATATTTTAAAACAATAAAACATTTTTTAAATATATTTCACCTTTATAAATATCTTCAAGAATATTTTGAAATCATTTTTGGAAACATTTTCAAAAACATGGTTTTTGAGTACATTAGATTTTCAACCAAAGGGAGAGACAGTTAGATTTTACTTAAAACATTATCTTAAGTACCAAAGAGTACAAAATGGTACTGAAAAATGAGTATATATTGAATAAAAATAGGATATGTAAACTCATGATTGTTCTCTAGATATAGACCATAATATTTCATCAAAGGAATCATAAACATAAACACTCTCGAAAAGCAACGATATTGTCTCAATAAACTCTTATAACTTGGTGTCTTGGGATCATAATATTCATGTAACAAAATGAAATAATATGAATAATATAATGTCCTCAAAATATTTATATTCATGATATATCATGTAAAATTTAAATATATTCACCTCAAAAAGCGTTTAGGTTTATAAAAAAACATGAGTCTCAAAGAAGGAAAATTGAGACAAAACAGTTTACCAATTTGGTAACTTCTGAATCTTAAACACCATGAAGGAAAGATTATAAAATGTAAATTTGAATAAAAATAATTTTAATAATAATATAAATATAATTAAATCGTGGTTAGTACATATACAAGGCTAAATTAAAGAGTGGTGAACATTACCTGAAACTCACAGAAATTAAAATTGAGATGGAATCCCCTTACCTTTTGTCTTGAATCTCTCTCTACTCATACAAGTGTCATGTATAATAAATATAAGTGATTATACAAATTTTTTAGAGGAATATTATTATATCTATTTACATATATGGTGTTATTATGACCTTATATTACCCGCTTGTTAATAATTCTCTGTTAAGGTTTCTCTTCGGCTAATATTTTCTTTGTTCTTTTCATGTGTCTTAATTTTTTATATCATTGGCATTTATACTTATATCATGACTATAGAATTTATATCATTATATTAATATCATTTATTCCCAATATATGTGTTTTATAATAATTTATATCATAAATAAGTATGAAATGTAATACATAGTTCATGGAGACATTAACTCGTACATACACATGAACGTTGTTTCCATTTTAATTGTCGTATTGAAAGAAATTATGTAAATTACATATTTATATATATAATTATTTTATTGTTTAATTATCATTATTATATCATATAATTTTACTAAATCCATCCTTAATACATTCCATGTGGTGTGTGAACGAATCACATCGCTTTGAGGGGCAGTAACCCACATTTCCTCAAACGAGATTATAGTATTAATTATAAATGGAAAATAAAAATATGCGTGTTGAAAAAGGAATATATAAGATTAAAGGAATAATAAATATAATATATAACATATATAAATTTATTTTCCATCATAAAGGACACCATTATTGGTGGTAAAGGAGAAATGAACAATCAGAATTTAATGAGGCAGTTGTTCACCGTACACGGAAACAGTATGTTCGATATCCATTAGATGGAGGTGTGTGTAAGTGCAGGTAAAAAAATTATCATAAATACAAAATATTATGTATAGTATACTATTTTTAATACATAATAATGGAATAATGATAGTGGATGGGTTGAATACGGAAAATAAAGTAAATGAGCTTGAGAGAAGATGTTACCTCTTAATCGGATAACTCCTTTTGGTTTGTGACAAAAGGCTTACTTGATAGTATTTATGCCCAAATATAGGATTCCAATTAAAGGGGAGGGATTTTTTAGGCTACTTTTTTAGATATTGGAAGAACCTAAAAAGGTTTGAGAGGTGTGACAAAGGGGTAGAGCTGGTGGGATTTTATAGTGGAGTAGGAGTGACACTCTTGTAAATATTTGAAGAGATAATTCCACCCATGTTTTTAATGTTTCAAGTGGATCCAATGATAGACCAAGTTCGAGATAATTTATTATATGGTCTAAATATGTCTATCCATTGAGTTTTTTACAAGTTTATATGTCATTTTGGGTCTTAAATTTATGGTTTACTACTTTATTAACCTAATTTTTCTCTTAACCGATGTATTTAATTTTAATCACATTCACTAATACTTTTGGTAAAAAAATGACCTTATTATACATTATAAATTATTATGATTTAAAATATTGAATCATTTTTTCCAAATTCTAATCACATAAGTTTCATAAAATAATTTAAAACTAATCTTGTTGACGAGACAATATTGTGGGTATTTAAAGTAAAAATATCCAAAAGAGTAATAAGTTTTTATATCCAATTTCAATGTGAAATTGGATACAATGATGTAAATTTGATTAATTGGTAAAAATATTATATAACTAAACTATTAAACCATTTAAAAATTTAATTTAACCTTATAAATAAATTAGATGAAAGAAATGTTTTGAATTAAAATCTAGTATTTTAACTATTCATTAAAAGATGAAACCTTACATAAAACCACAAAAAATTCATATTAACCTAATTTTTATGTTTTTATTCCAAATATAAAGTTAATTATTAAATATTAAATCTATAAAAGTTCCAAAAAATTGTAATTAAAATGGTTCCTCCGTTAAAATCTGGTAAAACTACCTTTATAAAAAAGATAGGTTTTATGCATAAAATTTGGTTTGTTCTTATCTTATGTCTATGAAATATATTGGATGAATATAAAATATATTTGAATGAATATATAAAATATTTATTACATTAATATTAACTTAAAATTTTAATTAATTTAATTTACTAGGATAAAATAGCTTTGTGAATATAATAATATTTTTCATTATATTCAATCGGTTTTCATATTCATTAATCGGTATCCAATAAATTCATCATATATTTGTGTAGCCCACATATTTTCGTTATTTAGTTAATAAAATTCATATCCATAAACTTAATGTCTAGTTTATATCTCATTATAATAATATTTTTAACAATATATTATAGTTATATAACACTCGGTTTACGTGTTACACAAGCCATCGAGGATGGTCAATATTGCATGTAATGTATGTGAACTTTGTTTTTCCATGTAATGTACACCATGTTGGTGTTGTTTGTACCATACACCAAGCTGGTGTTGTGTGAATGGAATGTTTTACTTAGTGAAAACTATTTTTAGTTTCGTGTGAAGTGAAAAATATCAAATAATTAAATTAATTCAGAAAAAAATTCACAAAATATGTAGGTGTTACAGGCCACATGGACTAAAATTTCCCTCCTTATTCAATAGAGTAAACCAACTAATAATGAGGGTCTATGATGGTATGGTGAGGATATTATGCCCTATTTATCAGATTGCATCACCTCGGTAAGTAATAATAATAAAAAGTGGAAATAATAATTTTGTAGAATATGATAACAAAGTAGTGGAAATAATAAACCGTCCAAATAATAATGATCATACATAATAGAAATACTGTCATATATTGAATTATGTCATGTATATAAAAAATTAATAGGAATACATGGTAGTAGGAATACATAAAATATAATAACAACAAATAAAAAACACCAAAAAATATCTCTAACAGTATTATGAACACTAGGTTGGTCCCATGATCCCGAGCTCCATCCTTGTAATGAAAATCAAATGTCCATAGCTGGGAACTTCCTGATATATTTACCTTCATCCATGAAGTTTATCTGAGTACCAATTGGTTCCCTAAATAGTATGTGATTAAAAATTATTAGGCCAACACCAATGGTGTCTATATAAAATCTAGTACATGTTTATAAGTTACAATAGTGTGCAATATATAATAGAGAATAAGTAATAAATAAAATTCTAGTGTAATACTTCCCATGAATATAAGTTGAAATAAGGAGCAATCTATAAATGAGATATTACTAAATATTGGAAGTAAACTGATTAAAATTCACTACCTTTGGAATAATTCATATATATCAAAGTATAAAACCTACATAAACCAGGTCTCATGCAGAATGAACAAGGTGTCCTCATCCAATACAAGGAACTCATTCAAGGTAAACATAATAAAAACATGGTTTGATCCCAATGAGATATTCTGAGGTGGTTCATTCCCAAGTAAATAAATCAAGATCCAAGAAGATAATCCAATTAATCACTAATTCTATAAAATTTGAGTGGATTGTTAGTGTCATAATATGATATTCATCATTGGTATTATATTTTGATATCCAAAATTGGTTCCCTACCACATTATCCAACATCAGTTCCATACCATGATATCCTGGGTCAAACATATTATATAATGGGAAAATGGGACATGTTAAAGTCCATTCCATTTACCAATTCAATTCATTATCATAATTTCTTAAATCAACACACTTATAATTGATAAAAATGGACCATGCTATTTTCCATTCCAATTTACAAACCATTTATATAAATAATCTTAATCCAAGTGATTAACCATCTCATTTCATAATTCCCATTTATTACATTTTGTTAACCTTTTCATTTATAAATGATAATAATCAAAGAGATTTATTCAACCATTTAACAATCCATTTAATTTATTTATGGATTACACTAAGAAGTTGAATGCTCAACACACCCTAGGGTTGGTTTAGTCATATGAAAGAATGAAAATCATAAAAATTTAATCAAACCCACCCTAAGGGGTGATTCAGGTTGATTTTCTCAACTTAAGACTATGTCAAAGTGTTTAAAAAACATCCCAATTATGGTCCACCCAATTAAACTATGACACTAATTTTTTTAAAATAAATGTTTTAAAGGTTCGATTTGTGGGAAAACCAATGAAATTTTATAAAAAACAATATTTTTGGGAAAAGTAATAGACCCCATACCATATATAGGTAGAATATTCTTCATTCAGTATCAACCTTTGTTTTGAGCCATAGTGGGATAAAATAAATAATTTTGAGTAACTCCATGAAAAATACGGTATATTATCTCACATGGGAATAAAATTCAAGATAAAAAATAAAATCAATAAATGAAACAAGATAAATGATACACTAATGGAGGGGGATATAACATGATGATCATCGACCAAATATAATCCCAAATGAAGGGGATATCTCAAATCCTAGGAGGATATGGAATGGAGTTATCTCTATGGTCCGCTGTTGTAAAAATGAGTAAGAGGAAAAGGGAATTAGGTTTTCTTTCATAAAGGTAATTTCTAGAGTTTTTAATAGGGTGTATGATTTGGTTGAATGGTTTGAAAAACTATACACCAAGCATGTAGTCTGTTATACATGGTAGGCCACAGCTCACATTGTCAAGGCCCATGGTTGGATAAACTATGTGTAGGATGTGCATACTTACTGTCTAAGGCATCCACCATTGCACTTTTCATGCACATGATTAGACAAACTCTTCACAAACTATATGAGTTACCACTAAATTTTATTTTAGGTTTCATATGGACAAAATTCCCTTGGTGTATGGTTTCCCTAACTGTGCTCCTCCATTTACAGGGCCACATTGTTGACCCACATGATTAAAAAACCATGTTTCTATCATGTGCCTCAATCTATTTCTCTAAAAACTAGAACTTGTGGATCTAAACCCAGACTGAAATCTCCTGATACCACTATAATCCTCATAGGATCTTCCAATTAGATTAAATCATGATATTACACTGGAAATGAAAGTATTTTTACCTATATGAAAAATAAAGATCATACAACTGTCGGTCCTTATAAAAACCCATCCCCAACATCCCCTTCTGAGTGTGGTTGATCAGAACTCAAGAATAACTCCAGCCAATAAGAATGTATATTATACTCTCACTCCTTGGTATCATCCTATATGCAGCCATTCTAAAATAACACCCATACTAGAGTAACTAACCTACCCCAAATTTCCTTCATTCTATAATCAATGTTACAAACTACATACATCATAAAATAATAATCAACCCAAAATTCGATATCAACTAGATAAAAAGAAATTCATGGGTGAGTGTGATAATGAAAAAGATGAGAAATGTGAATAATATAGTGCATAGCCTTGTACCTATGAGGAAGCACTATCTGATAAGCTACCTATATGAATATCTCCATCACCTAAAAAGGGATGATGAATCTAGGAGATAGCTTACCTTGCCTTTGAATCTTTCAATGACCAAATCTAGGGGAAACATGCAAGAAGACTAGATCTCCCTCCTCAAACTCTAGAGGTTGGTGGAAATGATTGATATAAGACTTTTTCTAGGATTGTACTCAATCGATACATTTCATGATCAATTTTACAAGCTCTTATGTATTCTAAATTATATTTGTTCTTAGTATAGATGCTTCCCCTACCTCTAACCACCACATAGGTAGTCGGCATGGCCCACCCTAAAATGCATCATTTAGTGTCATTTGAATTTCCTCTTGAATGTTGTTTAAATATAAGATAATTCAACTAGAGAAAATTTATTTTCCCAAAACACTCTAAAATCAAGGAATCATTCCCTTAACATATGTTCTAAAAGTTTTATAGTATTCTTTGACTTACTATTGTTTTGAGTGTGGTATACTGTACTCAAAATTACCTAAGAACCAAGGTCCCTATATAACTCTTTCCAGAACTAAGAAGGGAACTGATAATCCTTGTTTGATAAAATGGTATCTAGAACACAATAAAAGGTTATAATATGTCAAACGTATTGTCTTAAAATATCATATAATATGAGTTTATCCCTGATAGAAAATGAATGGGTGACCTTCACCAGCCTATCCATGATCACCCATATGGTGTCACCACCACATGGTTATTTTAGAAATACCTTCATGAAATACATAATGAATTCATCCCATTTTTACTCTGAAATGGGTAAACATTGTAAAATCATAGAAATCCACTGGTGTTCCACCTTCACCTGCTGACAGGTGCAACATTGAATAACAACACCTGCAATCTTTTCTTTCATCCCTGTACACCAATACTAGCAATGTAAGTCATGATACATCTTGGTGAGTCTGGGATGTACTTCCAATTTGGAAGCATGATATTATAACATAAAATCATCTCACATTTCATTAGGTACCTAAACATATATATATACATGAAATATCTCATCCTCATCAATGACCCAACTAGGTGGTGGGTCCTTATGTAAGATCTATTCCTTTTCCAGGTATGCCTCTCCTTGTTTTTTTCATTGCAGACATAGTGGCTATGTCTTGTTCAAATATGGAGAGCCTATATTAGAGAAAATGAACTAAATTTATAGGATGTGTTCTCATTTAAAAATAATTGAGTCTATGTATAAAGGAGTTAAGTGTTAAATGAGTTATTGGTAAGTCGAGAATCATTAAAAGAAGGTTCAAAGAGTTAAAGGGAAAATTGGCCGAAAAATCAACTGAAAAACATTTACACATCATGTACGAGTATAACATGTCATTTAACTATTCATGGGTTTTAATAAAATAAATCCTAGATGACAGGTTTTTTTTAAATACCATTAAAAAAATTAAATTATGAGTAACTATATTACACGACGTGTAAATTTATGACATGATGTTTTAAACATGTTTTGTGGATTATTTTCATTAGGATCCACTATAGATCTTCTCCTCACAACCTAGGGTGACCCTGCAATATATTTTTGAGTTAAAACCCCCCTTTTAGATTCCATGTTCATGTGATCAATCCTTGGTAAGTCCTTTTTCTCTTGTTTCTTCTTTCTCTTCCTTTTTCTCCAACTGTAGTGGTTAAATCCTTATGATAAATTAAGTTTTTTTATTTTTATCATTATCAAATTTGGTCAATGAACCTCTTCACAATCATCCTCACCTTCTTACTCATGGTCATTGGCCGTTGGAAGCATTTTTGGATTGTTGGTTAATGTTAGGGGGTCTTAATATTGGCCCTAATGGTTTTATAATTGTCGTGTTTATGTAATATCATGATTTCCCCAATATAGTGTTCACCCAAATAAATTGAATATAAATGAATTGTACAATGGATTAAGGTATGTTTATTAGGACATGTGACCTAGGGTGATTTTTTGTTATATAATCCCTAAATTGTGGCTTATTTCTTGTTGATATAATTTTTAATCAATTGTGAGTTGAATTGTAAAGTAGCCTATGAAAGAATAATGGTAATTCATATAATTAACCATTGATAAATGCGATGTGATATTATGATATCCATGTAAGATGATAGGAATTTTATTCCACAATGATATGCTTATATAAAGTTCTAGGCCCAGGAACATTCAAACAAATATGTTGTAATATTGAGAGTGAGTGGGCTTGGCCCAGACAAATGTTTTAATGCTTATAGTGATTTGACCTAAAAATGATTTAATTTATATGGTTCTCTAACCCATATTTATTATTGTGATTATATCATGGGTATATGTTTATGGTTGTAATGGTCATAGGGCATGATTAGAGTTACTATGACATTGTGCCAAAGTAGGTTATTTACCTTGGCTATTTGGATATGGTTGGCTTGTTTGTAAGACATGATGAGAGTTATTCCAACAAGGAGTTGAATTACATTATTATGGTGTTTTATTAATTTTTGAGTTAATTTAATATACCTATTTATCACATTATTTCATACACTACTTATCAAGATACTTTATTTAGACATGGTGGTGTCGACCAACTAATTTATAATCACACCATATTCAGTTCATTGTTTGGTACCCAAGAAGATTATGTTGATGTAGGTTTGGAAAAGGAAAAATTACCTTGTTGTTGATTTCTTTTTTTAATTTGGGATGGAGTTTCGATATGGGACAAATGTGGGTTTTGATACATTGGAATTTGATTCTACTAGTCTTTTTCTTTATATTGTTCTAACATTAATTGTAGTTACACTCCCAGACTTCATTACATTATTCCTTTCTTATTATTGTATTATTCTATTGGATTTATTGTTATCTTCCTCTATATATTTAATTTGATTATTATTTCCATTTAATTATTATTTTCTCAACTATTATGACACTTCATACTAGGGGTAATTATCTCCGCAATATACACTTTACACCCCCACTTCTAGTTGGTAGACTCTAAAATACAGTGAGGCGCACTTGAGGTCTCATAACCAACCATTTCAATCCACGTGAGAGTGTTCCAGATTAGGGAGTGTTACAAAGTGGTATCAAATGATCATGTTTTCTTTTATTTTATCTTATAGTTTTGGGAAAGGTAAAAAATGAGACTAAGATGTGTTAGGACTTGGTAATGAGCTTGTGCATGGGAGTTTCTAACCCATGTATGAGGTAAAATCTGAGTACTCAGGGATGGGATTGCAGTTTTTGAGGTGTTCTTTTTATATTTGATGTTTTCTCACCTTGTTTGATTCACATGTTGTGTGAGGTTATTGTTTTATGATCTTATTATTACTTGATATTTGTACTCATGTACCATTATAGCATGAGATGAGAATACATGCATCATAATAAGCACACAGGGATATATTAACATGTGTTTATCAAGATAGGGGAATATTTGTTTCTTTATGTGATATATACTTAACTTTTGAACTATGATATGAGATATAATTTTAACTCGATAAATGAAATTATTTTTTGTATCATTCAAAAATACTTTATATCCATGTCTTGATAGACCATGATTTAGGGGTTCTTTATTATAGTCACATATTAGGTTGACCATGATGGTAGCCAGTTCTATAAGGTGTGTGTTTTTATTTAAGATAAAATACCTCTCTGTTGTCTTCAAATCCAACATCAGGAGACTAGAAATAAACATGATCCTAATATAGTTGAACTAGAAATTTCTATTGATCCTTAGAAAAAGATGGATGTTAAGCTTTGTGACACCTTCTTAAGGGTCATGTGATTTATGGAAAGGGAGACTATTTGTACCATTACTATGATGTCTAAACTGAAAATAGAGTTTTAACTTTAGAATCCACTTGTGTTTATTAGAGAAGGGGGCCCCACAAAGCCACGATATGGATCAAGTTAGTCTATAAAATCTTCAATCATCATGAGAAAAACATGGATAGGAGGGTGAAGCATTCTATGTATAAGTTTCTTGGACTTGAAAAGTGTTGGTGGGATGTTTTGGAGTAATCTATGTAGTATGATGAGCTATCCTAGAAGGACTTATATATTAAGTTCCTGATCCATTTCTATCATGATACCTTGAGGGAGGAAAAAGATCACAAGTTCATGAATCAGACTCAGGAGGGTTTATCAGGGCTGGACTACGTTGGACGTTAAACTGATTTTCAGCACTTTGTGCCATCTTTGGAAGATGATGAGATCTCCAGGGTGATATTTTTCTAGGATGGTCTTCACTATGAGATCAATTCACAGGTAAACATTTTCTATTTATGAATCATTGAAGACATGTTGAATCATGCACTCATCATGAAAGGTAGTCTAAGATAGGCCCCGAGCAGTGGCCAACATTTTTCAGTAGGATGATTTGGGAGTTATTATTTAAGTGATAAGAAGAAATATTATGACAGTTTCCCAAAATGTAGTATTGGGAAGAGCATTCAGAGTAGTGAACAACCATCTCAATATCTTGTTCCATTCCAATGCGATTAGTGTAGCATGTTTGGCCACAAGTGCCTGTAGTGTCCTAACCCCACATTCGAGTGTCACGTTTGTGGCATACTATGTAATATTTAGAGGCTCTTTATGGAATTTATGAAGCAGATTTGTGGAAGAGGATTAGGAAAAGAACTAGAGTTAATAAGAGGCTCAATTACTTCTCAGTAGGCTGGTATATATAACCCAACAAGTTTTTCAGGATGAGGAAGGGGATGTGGTACCCTAGTTCATGAGAAATAGTACTAAAAATGGGATGTAGAATAGGGTAGTCAGTATAGAATCTAGGGTAGAGGGACAATTCAAATGCATGTTATGAAAACTACTCCAGCTAAAGTGGATGAATGCCCCTTTATTGTCAAAGGTATGACTCTTGTATCATCTAACTTAGCTTATATTTTTTTTGATACTGAAGAATCACATTCTTTTCGATCCACTCTATTTGAAAATGGTTTTGTATTGGATGTGGAAATAATATATGATGTTTGACCATTAATGCATTGTTGGAAGAGTGGTAGAAAAATATCAAGTGTTTCAAGGCATGATCTCTAGATATTGGTGGTTTCTGTTTCGTTTGGGAACCATTCATCCTAGAAATTACAGGTATCAACATGATTCTAGGTATGGGTTGGTTACTCCTATATTGGGCTCATATTGACTATTATAGGAGGGGCGTTACTTTATTATCTGAATAAGGAAACAAATATTCTCATAGGGGTGAGTGGGATCTTCAGGCTGGTCATGCTAGACCAATTAAGTGCATATTGGATTGTCTCACAGCTCAGATAGTGTGTCTTTCCCTAAACAATGGTGGAATGCAATATGATTCTTTCCCTCCAGTTTTAGACTATTTTCATAAAGTTTTCCATGAATATTTCTATGTCTTTCCACCTGAGTGAGAGGTAGAGTTCATGATTGAGTTTGTTCTCTGAACAAAACTAGTTTCTAACATGCCTTACCAAATGGAAGGAGAAAATATTCGGCGGTTGAAGGTTCAGTTGTAAGATCTATAATATAAAGGGATTATACGACTAAGTACATATCCTTGGGTTTATCCTGTTCTCTTCACCAAAAATTTGGATGGATATTTGGGATTATGTGTGGATTATTAGAGTTTAAACCAAATGATGGTCAAGAATCAGTATCCTCTTCCATTCATTATGATATTTTCAATTAGTGGATATGGGATATGATCTTCTCTATGATTGACCTGAGATTAGTATATCATTAGTTAAGGGTGAGACATTCGTATGTTCTTTGGACTACTTTTAGGAGTAGGTGTCACTATTATGAATTCATTGTGATGTCATTTAGGTTTACTAATGTGCTTTTGGTATTCATATCCTTAATGAATAGGATCCTTAATCCTATTATAGACCATTTTTTGGAGGTTTTTGTCGAAGATATCTTAGTGTACTGCCGGTCTACATAAAATCATTCCAAACATCTTGATATCTTCCTGAGTATATTAAGAGAGCATCGAGTTTATACCAAGATAACTAACTATAGTTTCTAGATAAACAATGTGATATAATTGGGCCATTTCATCTACAGTTAGGAGTTTTAGTGGATCTAGATAAATTAACAGCCATCAAATCATGGTAACAACCCAAGAACATTTTTAAAATTAAAATATTTATGGTTTTAAAAGGTTATTATTTGCAGTTTATCTATGATTTCTCTCATTTGGCAATGCCAATGTCTGGGATGAACATGAAAGGGGTGAAGTTTGTTTTGTATGATGTTTTAGAGAAATATTCTCATGAGATGAAAGAAAGGCTGACCTTAGCACCTATCCTCACTTTACCTATGTTGAGTAAATCATGTTCCATGTACTGTGACACATCTTTAATTGTACTCAGAGATGTTCTAATGTAGGATTATAGTGTAGTTTCTTATGTATCAAGGTATATGAGACCACATGAAAGGATTTATTCTACTCAAAATCTATATTTAATTGCAGTGGTACATTCTTAGAGACTTTACAGACACTATCTCATGGGTGAGAGGTTTTTGGTATACATGGATCGTAAAAGCCTTAGGTATATCTTTTCTCAATGTAACCTAAACCTTTATCCTAGGAGGTGAGTTGAGTATGTGAAACCTTTTGAAATTGAATTGGATTATACACTATGAAATGGAAACATCCTTGCTAAATATTTGAGCTAAAAGACACAGACATGGGCATTACGAGAGTCTTCGGATGAGTGGTAGGTGATGGACCTCTTTGCAGACAAGCATCTTGATGTTCTAGAATCTTAGGGGTGAGTAGATCTGTCTTCAAAATATATTATCCCCATGATTTGAAGAAAATTAAGACCGGTTAGTTTTAAAATATAGAGGGATCAATTCTAAGATACAAACTATATGGTGGGGATATTCCTTCAAGATTGTCTCTTAGTAGGGGAAATTCTCTTCTTTTTTGTGGCTGAGTGTAACACCCCAGGTAAATAAAGAATATGAAATTTTCTTATTTATCCATATTTGTGAATAAAATATTAATATTACTTTAAAGGGGACGCTATGCTCGATGGCGTACCCAATACGCAACAACGAGTTTCTTGGGAATCTTATGTTGCACTCTAATAATAAAATAATATTATTTTAAGTGGTAGTTAACATGTAGTCGTTGTATTTGCGAGAATGGATAGAGATAACTAAAATATGATTATATATGTTTTTAAATGATTTTACATTTATCCAATAAAAGATAAAGGCTTAAAATACAGAAAGAATTCAATTTTAGGCGTATATGCCCTAGTTTTCACTAAAGGTTCACTTATCGCCTTTTGATGGAGAACCGTCATTAAATATAGTTTTTTTCACTCTTATACATTCTATTGGACCAAATAAAACTCTTATTAAGAATTGGGACATCAAAATTTACTTTGTGTAAATTTTTGGTATCTTTCCGATAAAGTTCTTTTTTAATGAATAGTGTAAAATGTTGTATTTTAATTCAAAACCTCTTTTTAATCTAATTAATTTATATGATTAGATTATCTTTTGAATTTTTTTTAAAGTGAAATTCAAATATATTTTTACCATTAAATCCAATAGTGTTTGTTGGAATTAATTTCACTTTGAAATTAGACTTAAACTAGTGTCAATCTTTTGATACTTATTGTTTCATAAAAACACACTATTTGCTCTGACAGCGGGAATTAATTATTAAATTAATTTATGTGACTTATATGTTTTGAATTTTGTAAAATAGACTTCATTTTTTAATTCATAATATCAAATATAGCTTAGGGTTAATTTTTGGTAATTTTCTGAAAAACTCCAATTTTTGATGAATAGTGAAACCACTAAGTGGTAATCAAGCAAACTGATTTTTCAGTTAAATGAAAGTTTACCACTAATGTGTATTGAATTTTGAAAATCCGGCATACATGGTTTTCATTAGTATGTAAAATGTGGTTCAATGGGATGAAAATAATTTTTTGGTGAATAGTAACTTTTTTTCATTAATCGCGATTAGAGGTAATTAGTGTAATTTAAGGTAAAAATGATATTATAAAAATATGAAAACACCATGAAACTTGTCCTAACCCTATTGGATGAGTCATTGCAGACCAAGACAACCCATGGGTCGATTTAGGGGACCCTATGGAGCCTCTTGGGTGAGATAATGACTTTAATGCCTTTTTTTTAAATAAAGGTGAAAATGACACTAACATAAATTTTTTTACTAAAACAATTTTTAGAAGGGGTTATACTAATCATATCTTTGTCTATAAATACTCTTTGGAAAGATAAAAAAATTTCCTACGTCATGATATTTTTTTTATAATTTTTAGACCTTAAATAAATTAATTTAATTATGACATCATGATGATGCAACGATGACCTCATTAATGAACAGTTTAAATAAAATGAAACGATAATATAAAATCTAAGACCTACACATGTCCAAAAACTATTGGATGGGAATATTTCTAAGACTTTTCATCTTATCTTAGAAATATATCAATGTGGTACCTTATAAATTCGAAACACTTTTGAAAATAAAATAATATTTTCATGACTTCCAAAAGTGCCCCTCCTCTCCTCTTATAAAAGGCCCCCACCTCTACCTCATTTCAGACACTCCTCAAGCCTTTGGCTCGGCCATCCCCTGACCATTCACTCTCTCCACATCCCTCTCCTCATCCTATAGGATTCCCTTTGGGCAGAATCCTTTCAAAGGAATCCTTTATGCTCAAATCAAAAGGAGTTACACTTTTAAAGGTAATTCATTCTCTCATGTTCATTTGTTTTATTTTGCTTCTCAACCCCCTAAACTCTTTTTATTTACTTATTTTGTAACAACACCAGTATATTAAATATACTAGGATGTTTTTATAATATTTATTCTAGCTAAACTCTCACACAACTCCATAAAATGGTTAAAGAACATACGGTTTCCGTGGATGGCGAATTTCTGCCTCCCGAAACGATGATTGTTCAATACTCATTTAACACCTTCAAAGGTGGACATTATGATGTCACTATTTTTATATATGATATATAATATTTTTACACTTTCCTTAAGCTTCTGTATTTTTCATTTATGGTATACCATTATTGTTTCCATTATGAGTAAACATGATATCTTCATTTTAGGAAGTGCGGACTACCGCCCCCTGAAAGTGATTTGATTCGTTAATACCATATGTGGGATGTGTAAAGGATAAATTTAATGATATTATATATGTTATTATACTGGAATTATAATATACTCTTATATCATTATGATTACATTCCATAAAATACGAAATAGAAATGGAAGTAGCGTTCATACGTACGTACGGCTTACCGTCTCCATGAACGGTACATTTCATTTCTCATCTCAAAATATTATGTGCTATTATAAGTACATATATATAATGGATATATATGATTTATTATAAATCTAAATTATTAATATAATTATGGAATTAAAATATACATACCTATCATATAGTTTTAATTCCATTAATACGACATAGAAATGAAAGTAGCGTTCATTCGTACGTACGGCTTACCGTCTCCATGAATGGTGCATTTCATTTCTTTCCTCTAAATGATTATGTGATATTATAAATACATTTATATGCTGGATATATATGATATATATGATATCCAAATCAGTAATGTCATTCTGGATATAAAGAACCTTTGACCACACGAACAACATGTAATTGTAAGAAGTCCACTTTCAACTTAAGAACCAAATATCGACAAAACAACCATTATTAACTTAATGATTACATAATGTTTATAACATGGAAATAAGTGATATAAAAGGAATAATAAGCTTGAAAAAGGTTCTTAATAAAGTATAAATTAACTCAAGTTTATTATTCAGGAGATTAAAGAACGATCGAGTCAAGTCAGACCCGAGGTAAGGGATCCTACTCCTCTCTTTCTTTTTAAGTACACTCTTTTATGTCATTCCTTTTAAAGCACATCTTTCTTGTTATTGGGATGTTCTTTTATATTAATATTACTGTAATTTTAATTTTCATGTGATGAGGGCCCCTATTCTCTCTCATCAATCCATTTTGAAAGTTTTGAGTGGTGCCGTTAGGCTGCCGAATTTTCGTGAGATCTAACCTCTCTCTTTCTTTTTAAGTACTCTCCTTTATGTAACTTCTTTTAATCTCGTATTTGTTATGTTGGGGATGTTATTTTATATTCCTCTTGCTGTAAATTTTATTGAAATGTGATGAGATACCCTATTTGATCTCATCAATCCATTTTTGGAAGTTTTATGTGGAGTCGTTAGGCTGCCAAGTTTTTATAAGTGATTTTTCATCTCACTTTTATTCCCGTGATATTTATGCTACATTTGCCACAATTTCCTTTGAGTGGTGTATTTACTGCCCATTATTTTAAAAATTGTGTAATATACTTTCTTTTATGAGTATTTACATCAATGTTGTATTTTCCTTCTTTCACGAGGTGTATGTTTCGAAAGATACCCATGTCGGTAAGGGAACCTTTCACCCTCCTCCTTTTTAAAAGACTTATTTTGTTGGGTCTTTTAATTTACATATTGTTATGTTGGGATATGTTCTCATATATCCTTATTGATTTAAATTTTATGTCCAAGTGATGAGATACACTTTTTATCTCTCATCAACTCATTTTGATGTGACGCTGTTAGGCTGTCAAGGGAACTTCTTAACCCAATTTCGATTTCTTTGGGTTCAACATATAGTTATTGAAAATGTCATCCTTTGAATATGTGTGAATTACCTTTGATAATTTTACACTTAATATCCACTTGTATTTGGTGTATTCTTTTGTCACACATAATTATGTAATTGATTTATCCTTAAACCAAGGATACCGTATTTGTATGGGACTTCATCTCAATCTCCTTTCATTGAGGCATATTTTGTTTTATACACAACCTTCTTTTATACGGTGTATAAAGCCCTTTGAATTTTACGTTTATCCAAAAGGAATATTTTTTATACGAAGCGTTTTACTAAACGACAAAAGGGAATGTTTTTGTTGTACGTATGCGGCGACAACGAATTCTCCACCGCCGTGACCGTTATTTGAGTTTTGGCTTCCTCTACAAGCCATACCTTCTTTTTAAAAAGAAAAATAAATACCATGTTTTAATTTTCTTTTATTTTTGGTATTGAAAATGGTTTTCATCATGTTTTTATATCAATGTGTTGTATTGATATCTTGTGATTGAAAGGTGGAAATGTTATGTTTCCTTTATGCATGTTTTATGTGATACGATTATGTTACGGTTCTTGGACATTGTTATGAAGAACGGGTGGTTCCGTGATAAACTAAGGGCGGGTGATCCCGATATAGCTCTCCAATGCATTGGGTAATGTGAAGGAGTGAAACGTTAAGGTTTCTCTGAAGAGATTTAGGGAATATACTGTGATGGGTATTCCAAACGTAACCAAGAGGGTTACTCCCTATGTAAGAATGTTATGAATGCCTCAAGTTACCTTTATGTCATATGATTTCTATGATTTTATGAGGTATTTTAATGTTCTTATGTTTTATGGGTAAAGTATGATTTCATTCTTATGTATACATGTACTCATGTTTCCTTTCCATATTTTTATATCCCTTACTGAGCTTTTTATGCTCATCCCAAGTTTTTTTTTTTGAAATGTTTTTCACAGGTCAAGGGAAGGGTACATGATGTGATGATATTGTCAAGGATGTGTCAAGAAAGAATCCGTGTTATATTTTAAATATGTTTCCATTGATGGGAAGAATGAATATTGTCTTTTATGTAACCACTTTGTTTAAATGTGGAATGTAATGCAAGTTTCATGATCTAATTCTCTAAAACTATAAACCTGAAAAGATCCTCAATGTGTAATCTTGAAATAACTCAAGATTAAGTAAGGTTTAAGGTTGGAGCCTTATAGTTGGTATCAGAGGTCGGTTTAGATAACTTTAGAGGTTAGGGTATTCTCTAAGCACAAGTGACATTACAATAATGGTTAGGATTTCAGAAAGAGTCCTAGTTTTAGATAAAGTGAATGAGTAAGAATATCTTAGTGTTTATCTTCCTCATTAGTACATGATGGTTATGTTGATATACTCACACTGACCTTTTTGGTTTTAGTAAATGGCTGGATCTAGCAGGCACCAAAGTGACAATGGGTTTGAAGGAAACTGTGGTGGTTCTCTGATTAAGAGACTAGATGAGATGGGGGATTCAATGAGGAATCTCATGGTTGTTCTAAACCAACTATTAAGGAGTCTTGATCAACCACTTCAACCTTGGTTAGTTCTCTAATGCATCATGTACGAGATGTCCAACTCGATGTGGAAATTCAGGTAATAATTATTAAGGTAACCATTAGGGTTTATATGATCCTTACTTTTTAGGTAATTATGGGTTGCTCTATGATATGATGGAAAATGAAAGGAATGAGATAAACTTGAGGTTAAAATATATTATGATCATTTTTAAAGATTTTATCTCATTTTTGTGGATGTTTTAAGAATTATATAGTTTTGGAAAAAGGACAACATGCAGACCGTGTGACAACCCATCGCGTCGGACAAAGCTGCGGGAATCGAACCCACAACCAAAGTGTGACTGGTATTTATCACCTACCACTGGACTACGTGAAGTCCCTGGTTAGTTTGACTGATTCATTCTAGTTATATGATTTTATGAATTAAGAGTAAGTTGATTTTGGGTTATTTATGAAAATGATTAACCTATCATGGAGGATATGTGATTAGGTTAATTACTTTTCAATACGAGACTTTAGGAGCAACTGATGTTGTTTGGAGATAAATGTTATGATTTAACTTGGAAGACTATGTGACTAAATCCTTAAAATATTTGGGTTTCAACCTTAGTTTGGTTTACGTTGAATAATTTTATGGACAAATTGTGTATCTAATGGTCCTCGTTGAACTTTGGGTTTTGTTGGTCAAATTTTGGAGGTTAAGAATAGATTTTATTTTTATAAAGGGTTATCCTTTTCTAGATTCTCTGACCTTGTACTAACCTTTTTGGTTTTGGTTTTGGTTAAAGCCTAAAGACATGGGATGTATATAGTTCTCTTTGGTGGATTATGTGATTCTCTAGAATTTGATTATAGTACTCTTAATGCGAACAAGTCTCCCTAAATACTCGTCTTTTGGAAAAAAATATGAGTTTGATTAAGGAATCTAGTAAAAGTTGAAAGTCAACATGATAAGTGATTATGTTTCCTTATGAATAAATTCCTAAATAAAAAGTAACTTAAAACAAAAATGTTGTCTATTAACTTTTCCTACTGGGGAATCGAATACCGTTTAACCCATCACAAGTTTGTGATTTTCTCATGGTTAACTCTCTCCTAAACATGTTTTCTATCACTCTCCATCAGAACATGACCCTTTGTTTTTTTCCTCCATGTCCATATTTTCATACATGGAATCCTAGTATGGGTTAACTTGGGTGACCTTTGTACTTATCTTTTTTATTTTAAAGTGATTGTTTTACCGGCTCTTGTTCTGATGTGGGACTTTCAAGGATGTTTTCAAGCGCAATTTTAAAATTGCGAGGACGCAATTCCCAAAAGGGGGGAAGGATGTAACACCCCAGGTAAATAAAGAATATGACATTTTCTTATTTATCCATATTTGTGAATAAAATATTAATATGACTTTAAAGGGGATGCTATGCTCGATGGCGTACCCAACACGAAACAACGAGTTTCTTGGGAATCTTACGTTGCACTCTAATAATAAAATAATATTATTTTAAATGGTAGTTAACATGTAGTCGTTGTATTGGCGGGAATGGATAGAAATAACTAAAATATGATTATATATGTTTTTAAATGTTTTTACATTTATCCAATAAAAGATAAAGGCTTAAAATACGGAAAGAATTCAATTTTAGGCGTATATGCCCTAGTTTTCACTAAAGGTTCACTTATCACCTTTTGATGGCGAACCGTCATTAAATATATTTTTTTTCACTCTTATACATTCTATTGGACCAAATAAAACTCTTCTTAAGAATTGGGACATCAAAATTTACTTTGTGTAAATTTTTGGTATCTTTCCGATAAAGTTCTTTTTTTAATGAATAGTGTAAAATGTTGTATTTTAATTCAAAACCTGTTTTTAATATAATTAATTTATATGATTAGATTATCTTTTGAATTGGTTTTAAAGTAAAATTAGAATATATTTTTACCATTAAATCCAATAGTGGTCGTTGAAATTAATTTCACTTTGAAATCAGACTTAAACTAGTGTCAATCTTTTGATACTTATTATTTCATAAAAACACGCTATTTGCTCTGACAGCGGGAATTAATTATTAAATAAATTAATGTGACTTATATGTTTTGAATTTTGTAAAATAGACTTCATTTTTGAATTCAGAATATCAAATATATCTTCGGGTGAATTTTTGGTAATTTTCTGAAAAACTTCAATTTTTGATGAATAATGAAACCACTAAGTGATAATCAAGCAAACTGATTTTTCAGTTAAATGAAAGTTTACCACTAATGTGTATTGAATTTTAAAAATCCGACAAACATGGTTGTCATTAGTATGTAAAATGTGGTTCAATGGGATGAAAATAATTTTTTGGTGAATAGTAACTTTTTTTCATTAATCGCGATTAGAGGTAATTAGTGTAATTTAAGGTAAAAATGATATTATAAAAATATGAAAACACCATGACACTTGTCCTACCCCTATTGGATGAGTCATGGCCGACCCAGACAACCCATGGGTCGATTTAGGGGACCCTATGGAGCCTCTTGGGTGAGATAATGACTTTAATGCCTTTTTTTAAATAAAGGTGAAAATGACACTAACATAAATTGTTTTACTAAAACAATTTTTAGAAGGGTTTAAAATAATCTTATATTTGTCTATAAATAATATTTGGAAATATAAAAAGATTTCCTACATCAGGATATTTTTGTTATAATTTTTAGACATTAAATAAATTAATTTAATTATGACATCATGATGATGCAACGATGACCTCATTAATGAACAGTTTAAATAAAATGAAACGATAATATAAAATCTAAGACCTACACATGTCAAAAAACTATTGTATTGGAATATTTCTAAGCCTTATCATCTTATCTTCGAAATATATCAATTTGGGACCTTATAAATTCGAAACACTTTTGAAAATAAAATAATAGTTTCAGGATTTCCAAAAGTGCCCCTCCTCTCCTCTTATGAAAGGCCCCCACCTCTACCTCATTTCACACACTCCTCAAGCCTTTTGCTCGGCCATCCCCTGACCATTTACTATCTACACATCCCTCTCCTCATCCTAGAGGATTCCCTTTGGGAATAATCCTTTCAAAGGAATCCTTTAGGCTCAAATCAAAAGGAGTTACACTTTTAAAGGTAATTCATTCTCTCATGTTCATTTGTTTTATTTTTCTTCTCCAACCCCCTAAACTCTTTTTATTTACATCTTTTGTAACAACACCAGTATATTCAATATACTAGGATGTTGTTATAATATTTATTCGAGCTACACTCTCACACAACTACATCAAATGGTTAAAGAACATATGGTTTCCGTGGATGGCGAAATTCTGCCTCCCGAAACGATGATTGTTCAATACTCATTTAACACCTTCAAAGGTGGCCATTATGATGTCACTATTTTTATATATGATATATAATATGTTTACTCTTTCCTTAAGCTTCTGTATTTTTCATTTATGGTATACCATTATTGTTTCCATTATGGGTAAACGCGATATCTTCATTTTAGGAAGTGCGGACTACCGCCCCCTGAAAGTGATTTGATTCGTTAATACCATATGTGGGATGTGTAAAGGATAAAGTTAATGATATTATATATGTTATTATACTGGAATTATAATATAATCTTATATAATTATGATTCAATTCCAGAAATTATGAAATAGAAATGGAATTAGCGTTCATGCGTACGTACGGCTTACCGTCTCCAAGAACGGTACATTTCATTTCTTATCTCAAAATATTATGTACTATTATAAGTAAATATATATAATGGATATATATTATGTATGATACATATAAATCATTAATATAATTCTGGAATTAAAATATAAATACCTCTCATATAGTTTTAATTACATTAATACGACATAGAAATGAAAGTAGCGTTCATGCATACGTACGGCTTACCGTCTCCATGAACGGTGCATTTCATTTATTTCGTCTAAATGATTATGTGATATTATAAATACATGTATATGCTGGATATATATGATATATATGATATCCAAATCAGGAATGTCATTCTGGATATAAAGAACCTTTGACCACACGAACAACATGTAATTGTAAGAAGTCCACTTTCGACTTAAGAACCAAATATCGACAAAACAATCATTATTAACTTAATGATTACATAATGTTTATAACATGGAAATAAGTTATATAAAAGGAATAATAATCTTGAAAAAGGTTCTTAATCAAGTAGAAATTAACTCAAGTTTATTATTCAGGAGATTAAAGAACGATCGAGTCAAGTCAGACCCGAGGTAAGGGATCCTACTCCTCTCTTTCTTTTTAAGTACACTCTTTTATGTCATTCCTTTTAAAGCTCATCATTCTTGTTATTGGGATGTTCTTTTATATTAATATTACTGTAATTTTAATATTCATGTGATGAGAGCCCCTATTCTCTTTCATCAATCCATTTTGGAAGTTTTGAGTGGCGCCGTTAGGCTGCCGAATTTTCGTAAGAGATCTAACCTCTCTCTTTCTTTTTAAGTACTCTCCTTTATGTCACTTCTTTTAAGCTCCTATTTGTTATGTTGGGGGATGTTATTTTATATTCCTATTGCTTTAAATTTTATTTAAATGTGATGAGATACCCTATTTTATCTCATCAATCCATTTTCGGAAGTTTTTTGTGGCGCTGTTAGGCTGCCGAGTTTTCTTAAGAGATTTTTCATCTCACTTTTATTCTCGTGAGATTTATGCTAAATTTGCCACAATTTCCTTTGAGTGGTGTATGTACTGCCCATTATTTTACTAATTGTGTAATATACTTTCTTTTATGAGTATTTACATCAATGTTGTATTGTCCTCCTTTCACGAGGTGTATGTTTCGAAAGATACACATGTCTGTAAGGGAACCTTTCACCCTCCTCCTTTTTAAAAGACTTATTTTGTTGGGTCTTTTAATTTATATGTTGTTATGTTGGGAAATGTTCTCATATATCCTTATTTATTTAAATTTTATGTCCAAGTGATGAGATACACTTTTTATCTCTCATCAACTCATTTTGATGTGACGTCGTTAGGCTGTCAAGGGAACTTCTTAACCCAATTTCGATTTCTTTGGGTTCAACATGTAGTTATTGAATATGTCATCCTTTGAATACGTGTGAATGACCTTTGATTATTTTAAACTTAATATCCACTTGTATTTGGTGTATTATTTTGTCACACATAATTATGTAATTGATTTATCCTTATACCAAGGATATCGTCTTTGTATGGGACTTCGTCTCAATCTCCTTTCATTGAGGCATATTTTGTTTTATACACAACCTTATTTTATACAGTGTATAAACCCCTTTGACTTTTATGTTTATCCAAAAGGAATCTTTTTTATACAAAGCATTTTACTAAACGACAAAAGGGAATGTTTTTGTTGTATGTATGCGGCGACAACGACTTCTCCACCACCGTGACTGTTATTTGAGTTTTGGCTTCCTCTACAAGCCATACCTTATTTTTAAAAAGAAAAATAAATTCCATGTTTTAATTTTCTTTTATTTTGGTATTGAAAATGGTTTTCATCATGTTTTTATATCAATGTGTTGTATTGATATCTTGTGATTGAAAGGTGGAAATATTATGTTTCCTTTACGCATGTTTTATGTGATACAATTATGTTATGGTTCTTGGGAATTGTTATGAAGAACAGGTGGTTCCGTGATAAACTAAGGGCGGGTGAGCCCGATATAGCTCTCCAATTCATTGGGTAACGCGAAGGAGTGAAACGTTAAGGTTTCTCCGAAGAGATTTAGGGAATATACTGTGATGGGTATTCCAAACGTAACCAATAGGGTTACTCTCTACGTAAGAATGTTATGAATGCCTCATGTTACCTTTATGTCATATGATTTCTGTGATTTTATGAGGTATGTTAAAGTGCTTATGTTTTATGGGTAAAGTATTATTTCATTCTTATGTATACATGTACTCATGTTTCCTTTCCATATTTTTATATCCCTTACTGAGCTTTTTATGCTCATCCCAAGTTTTTTTTTTTTGAAATGTTTCTCACAGGTCAAGGGAAGGGTACATGATGTGATGATAGTGTCAAGGATGTGTCAAGAAAGAATCCATGTTATATTTTAAATATGTTTCCATTGATGGGAAGAATGAATATTGTCTTTTATGTAACCACTTTGTTTAAATGTGGAATGTAATGCAAGTTTCATGATCTAATTCTCTAAAACTCTAAACCTGAAAAGATCCTCAATGTGAAATCTTGTAATAACTCAAGATTAAGTAAGGTTTAAGGTTGGGGCCTTATACTGAGTCTATGTTCTTATGAGCTTATATGATAATTTGATGGTGTATTTTCATGATTCTAGATGGGTGGTGAATCCTAGTTTAACAAATATGTATCCTAAACTTCATAGACAGTACTAGTGTCCAGGGATAATGAAGGATGTGGTAGTCTTCATGACTAGATGCATCACTTGTCTATAGGTGAAATTCAAGCATCAAAGTCCATCATGGCATTTTCAGCCTTTACCCTTCCCAGAGTGGAAATGGGATGACAAAACAATGGATTTTTTTATGGGATTACCCAAGAAAGCCCATAAGAGTGATGCATTATGGGATTTTTTGGATCTACTGATTATGTTAACCTAGTTATTACCTATTAGGGAAACCTCTATTGTTGAAGATCTGGGAAATATTTACATTCATGAGGTGGTTTGGTTGAATGGTGTTTCAAGAAGTATGGTTTCAGACTGGTATCCTCATTTTGCATAGTATTTTTGGTAGGGTATTTAGAAGACTCTAAGATCATGAGTTCTTATAAGAATAGACTTTCATACATAGACTGATGGTCAATCTGAGTAGACTATTCAAGTTTTAGAGGATATGTTATGTGCATGTATTTTGGATTTTGGTGGTTAATGGGAGTAACATATGGAACTCCAAGAGTCTAAATATAATAATAGCTTCTCGGAATCCATTCAAATGGATCATTTGGAGTATTTTTTTGGAAGTTCGTGTCGTTCACCTCTTTGTTGGATGAGGTAGGTTAGTCATCACATGTTGGGTATAGTCTCTTACAAGAGACATTTGAACATGTTCAGTTGATCAGACAATGGTTGGTGATCATGTAGAGTAGACAGAAATCATATACTAACCACCAGAGATGACCTCTCAAGTTTAAGGTTGGTATATATATTTTCTTTTGGTTGTCTCCAAGGTTAGGGAAACTCCATATCCGGAAATAGGGTAAGAAAGCACTCAGGTTTGTCGGACCATTTGAAATAGTGGAAAGGGTCGATCCAGTGGTGTACCATATATCCCTTCCATAGTGTTACAGATACATGAACAACATGTTCCATGTGTCAAAACTAAAAATATATCATCCATAACCTTCCCATTTGATATACATAGTAGATGTTGAGGTTATCTTTGATACATCCTTTGAGTAGCATCAGATACGAGTTCTGGATTGTAGTGATAAATATCTTCGACATCGAACTATATTGTTGAATCGAGTGCAGTAGAAGCATGAGAATTTTTAGGAGTATACCTTGGATAGGGATCCTGATATGAAAACATAGTGTCCAAACTTGTTTTTTGAGACCTCATAATGACACTGGGAGCAACTCAGGGATGATATATTATAAGGTGGGGAGGTTGTTAGATATTATAGGTATACATCTCCTTGTGTTTTTTTTTTGATCTTTATTTGTCGTGCCTTATTCAGAGAAGGGGGTCCTTTGTTAGAGAAAATGACCTATAGTTCATGTATATATGCTTGTTTGAATATAATGGAGTCTTGGTGTAAATGGGTTATGTGTTAAATGGGTTCTTGGTAAGTTCAGAAGGATTGAAAGGAGGTTCAAAGATTTAAAGGAAAAATGGGATGAAAACTCAACTGCATAACATTTACACATTTTAATGGTATTAAACATCATTTAATTGTTCATGGGTTTTAATAAAATAAATCTGAGGTGATAGCTTTTTCAAATAATACCATTAATAACATTTACATGACATATAAATGTATTGCACGGCATGTAAATTCCCGACCTGCGGTTTTAAACATGTTGTACGGATGATTTTCAATGGAATTTGTTGCAGCTCTTCTCCTCTCGACCTAGGGCACCTCTCCTGGCTTTTTTGGAGTTCCAAACCCCCTTTTAGATGTCTCATTCATGTGATCAATCCTTGGTATGTCCTTATGGTCTCTTTTCTTCCTTATCTTCACTTTTCTCCAACTGTTGTGGTAAAATCCCTTTCACAAAATGCATTGTTGGTTTTGATATTGATAAACATTGATCTAGGAACCTCTTCACAATCATTCTAAGCTTCTTCCTCATGGTTTTTGGTCATAGGACGCCTTTTTGGATCACCAGTTAATGGTTGGGGGTCTAAATCATAAACATATGGTTTGATAATTTTCATTTTTATGAAATATTATGAATTCACAAATGTAGTGTGCACCATAATCAATAGAATATAAATTAAATGGATAATGGCATAAAGTATTTTTAGCATGAAATTCTACCTAGGGTGATTTATTTTTATATAATCCTTAAATTTTGGCGTATTTCTTATTGATATAATTATTAAAAAATTGTGAATTGAATTGCAAAGTATCATATGAAAGAAGTATGGTAATTCATATAATTAACCATTGAGAAATGGAATGTGATATTGTGATATCCATGTTGTATGATTGGAATTTTTTTTTCATGTTGATATGATTAAATTACAAGCTAGATCCAGTCACGTACACAAGAATATGTTGTAATACTGAGAGTGGGTGGACTCATCCTAGTCGAATCACGTAATGCGTATAGGGCATTGACCTAGAAATTTTGTAATGATTATAGGGCTTTGAACCAGATTTATTATTTTTATTATACCATGGGTATATGTTTTTGGTTAGAATGGTCATAAAACATGCTAAAAGTTATTCTAGAATGGTACTGAAGTAGGTTATTTACCTTGGTTATTTGGCTATGGTTGGCATGGTTGTAAGACAAGATTAGAGTTATTGCGTCATGGATCCAAAGCAGGAGTTATCATATTTTATGAATTGTTGAATTAATTTAATACACATGTTTATCAATTTATTTTATACACTAATTATTAGGATGGTTTATTTATACATGGTGGTGTTGAACTACTGAGTTATACTCATACCCTATTTGGTCCACCATTTGGTACTCAAGCAGACTATGTGGATGCAGCTTTGGATAAGGCAAAAGGATGTTACTATAGATTTATTGTTTTCTTTTTGGATGGAGTTTGGATATGGGACCAGCATGTGGCTTAGGACTCAGGACATTAATTCATTAATTTTAGACTTTTAGTCTTTTCCTTTTATTGTTCTATCATGACATTAAGTTACATTTCATTATGTTATTGCATTATTTCTTTATTATTATAGTATTATTCAGTTTGATTTATTGTTATCTACCTATATTTATTTACTTTGATTTTTATTTTTATTTAATTCTGATTTCCTTTATTTCTATAACACATAATACCATTGGGTATAATCTCCCCAATATAAACTTTACACCCTCCCTGCTAGTCAAAAGCCTCTAGTGTAAGGGGAGGTGCACTTGAGGTCTCATAACCAACCCTTTCAAGCCACATGATAGAGTTCCATATTGGGTGATTCTACACCTTACCTAAGACATTTTTCCTTAGGACCAATCCTTCATGATCTGAAATCTGTCTCCTTTTCACCCTATCTGTATGTGATGATTTCATTAATAAATCAACAAGTATGGACTCTACATGATACTCTTGAACTTCCAAATTCATTTTGAAATGAACATACATCAAATTCCAATCACTACTAGCTTATTGAACAACTTTCATATGAGTCTTCCATATCAAAGCATCAAAAATAGTATTGTATTTTTTGAGCATATAAATAATCTCAATGATGAAATAATGAAGGTATTCAACCAATATTCATTTTAGAAGTTTCAATTAACTTTTATAGAATATGAACAGGGGGATTTTATGTCATGTGTATTCTATGAACTGCTCTCTGAGTAAATAATTTCTCGAATAAAGAAAGGCATAAAGCAAAGCTACTAACTCGAGGTCATGAATTAGGTAATTATACTCATGAGACCTAAAATGGAAATACCTTTATGTTATGAATTTTTTCACTTTCATTAAAATGGATTGCATAATAATAATTTATGCATGACAAAGAATCATGAAACCTCTACCAAAGTCAGCTAAAATCAAGATTGGAATTAAGGGAAACCTTTATTTCAACTCCAAAAGGCTCCCTCACAAGCTTCAGACCATGTAAAATTTACACCTTTCTTGGTCATGCCTATAATTGGTGTTGTAATTCTTGGGAAATTCTTAATAAAACACAAATATTAACTATCCATCCCCAAGAAACATTGTATTTCAAATATGTTCTTATGTTTGTCCTAGTAAATAATGGACCTTACCTTCTCACAATCCATAATTACTACTTCTTCATATATGATGTGACCTGGGATGTAAACTTTATCAATCGAGAAGTGTCATTTTGTAATATTTACATAGATAATATCCTATACTAGTGTACTGATATTGATGTCAATGTTTTTTTATGATGATGTCATGTTTGAGAATACACTAATATATCATCCATAAAAACTTCCATGAAGGAATCGAGATACGGGTGGAAAACCGAAATCATCAAAGCTATAAAAAATTGTGGGTGTGTCCATCAGACTGAATGGAATAAAAAAATAAACATAAAATCCCTAACTACTTTGGAATGTTTTATTCATTGTATCATAGTGTCTAAATCACACCTGATGATATATAGGCCACCATTCAATCATTGATAATACTCTAGCTCATTATAACTGATCAAAGAGGTTATTTATACAAGGAAGTGGGTACCTGATCTTAAATATAATCTAATTTAACCATATTTAATCCACACATGACCTAAGGGTACCATCCATATTCTTGAAAAAAAATAACATGTGATGCCCAATGACAAATAATAGTTCATATAAACACTTTGTGTTCCAGGTCCCATAACATCCTCTTATATTTCTGAATCTTAGTATAATAAATCTTTTATATGGGAAGAGATAATGGGTATACTCTTATAACATGATCGATGGTAAACTCTACCCATCTCTCTAGAGGTATAAAATAAAATTCATTAATAAAAATATCCATGATATTATTTACAACTAGAGGAAAAAATAGCTTGTTGTGCTCCTATATCATTAATAAAAAATGAAAATCTTATTCGACATTCCACCCATCCCATGATGCTCAGGTCTATCTTAAACTTCTAGACATCCCATTCTTCTTTATGAATATAACTAATTCCCCTGGGAGATGAAAAGGATAGCATCTAATGATAATATTCAATAAATTCATGATAAGGGACCAACTAGTAAAACCAAATAATTACATCAATACCTATAATCTCTAGGATAAATAGTTTCCATAATAAATGGTAACCATCGATCACAAGGGGATACTCCTTTCATCGAAATACACTTTCTGACTGTACTCCCAAATGAGTATCAAGGGTCATAAATCGATAGAATTACTATATTTTTATCCCAAGACATTCAATTATTTCCATATATATAAAATAATATTATTATATTATATCTAATAAAGAAGATTCTAATGTTAAGGATACTATGATTGTACCTTGCTCTATAGAAAGTATGGCACTCAACTCATTAGCTGGTGGTTATACTGTATATAACTAGATAGACCCACAACCTTAAGCTACATTCAGACCTCCCATAGAAGGTCCTCTTTGTTGTCATTTCATATCATAAGTCCAACTTCCATGTCCTTTACTGTTACCTTGTTCGGGTTAGTTGGTAGTACTCCGCCTTCTTTCCTAGTGTAGTGCTACTGATCCTACTCCAAAAGGTAGAGTGGGTGAAGATCCTCTCCCCTTGGAAATATATGGGAATTTCTGACAAAATCTCTAAAATGGACCATTTGGTCATAAGGACTTCACTTTATTGGGCCTCTATCACACTAAGGTTTCACATGACTCTTCTTTCCATACAGATGGAATAGCACATAACTTCATGTGCATAAACTATGACTACCATTATCCTTGTGAGAAAACTTGAAATGAAACTTACAGCCACTAGATGAACTGACTCCATGTGTTGATATTGATTCATTAGGCCTCACACCTTTATATTAACTTTGGTTACACTCAAATATTATTTCTTAGTTCACTGTTTCAAATATTTTAGTCAGTAAGATGATGTTTTCCTGAGATCGGATAGCATGTATATGCCCATCCATGAAGCATCTCACCACAGAAAACTCAACACTAGAAAAGATAGGTGAAAATCACTGATGCTCAATAAAGCAGTCTAAATAGGATATGACAGACATAGAACCCTGCTCGAAGTGCATCAAATCTCTAGAATAATCATATATTTGCATTTCTAAGAAAAATAATAGAAACTATATTGTAAATCCTTCCAAACCAAGCCTTGGTGATAATCTATCTATTTTAGAATATTATGCCATCACATGGTAAATTCATAAAGCATGTAAGTCATGGTATTGACCCTCCTTTCTAAAATAATATCCGTATGATAAAAAATAGAAATAAAGGCCTCAATCCATGACTCGATAGCCTGGGGTCTACCATACCCCAAAAAAGTAGGTGGGTGATGCTATTGGAACTCTTGTCTTAACTTTGAAATATTGGGTTTTGTAGATGAATCTCCCTTCATAGACTAAACTAATAACAAGAAACCATCTTAGAGATGATCTTCATCCCCTAGTCTAGGTATTATACGTGGTACTATTGGAGGTTCCACCATTGGAACTACATGCGTATTAGGTCCCATTACTACAAGAACGTGGTCATCGCCACCCTCCTAGTGTTTGACCTGAGGCCTTCATGGAGGCATATATCTATAATTACAACCACGTGAATAAAAAACATATATATAGAAGTTGGGATATTGATAGGGAACATGGTAGGTACAAATCCTAACTATCCAAGAATACACTAACCTAACTACCCGCTACTAAGTACAAGGTATTGGTATGATTTCAAGCTTCAATCACAAGGGTTTCGTTATATGGAGTTTCAATTGAAATTTATAGAGTAAAAATCCTTTTAAGTTGTAATTGGAACCCATGTTTGATGAAAAACATTTCTTTTAAAAGTTAAAACTTATTTTGAATAATATTAGATATATAATGTTTCAGTTGGGTGAGATAGCATTCCCATGTTATAAAGTTCTATGATTTATAAGTTACTATGGTACTAGTGTTAAACTAGACATTTACCTATGGTATTAGTATGTAACAAGTCCATAATCATGGTTCAATTATATGGATTTAAATTTCCAATTTATGGAGGAAAAAATTTATAAATTAAAAATGGATTCCATTTAATTTCATCCAACTAATGACTCATCCCATATAACTAAGTTTAATGGCTTAAACATGTTGTAATTGGTTAGTTAATGTGAAATCGTCAAGCTATGTGTGAAAACACTATTTAGGTGCATGAATACAAATTAATTAGACAATTATTTTTCTCCATTATACTACAATAAATGTTAGATCAATTACAACAATAGTATTCAAATAACATACAATATGAAATAGGAAATGCAAGAAGTAAAATAAACATGGCATGGAACCTTCATGATATATAAATCTCTATGTGCCTACAACGATACATGAAAAAATGATTCCTTTCCATGGTGGAAATGGTTATAAAATACATAATACTAGAAAACATAATAAATCATTTGTGACACAAAATGGTTAAATTTATAAAAATGTAACAAGAACAATCAGGAACAAATAATCATGACCTTGGTAACTTAGATTTTCCCTCGAACATGGGTTAGTCTACTTCTAGGAATATATTATTACCATGTTATGAAACTTCCTATTCTCTTGTATGCCAATAACAAAATATTATGAAATAAGTAAATATAAAAGACCCTTTGATTCCACTTTTTAATGTTCCAGACCCAATTCACTCATAAGTAATCAATCCTAATTGGACACATGGCCTCAAAAATGCCTCCCTATATGGCAGAGGCTAGAACCTAGTAGTGGGTTTTTATACTGGGATAATGCGAAGACAGTACCCTATTTATCATAGTGTATTCTAACGTTAATTAATAACAATAAATAGTGAAAATTCTAAGGTAATTGAATATGGTAACAGAATCGAGGAAATAATAAACCATCCAAATAAAAATGATCATTTATAATAAAAACCATTTCATATACTAAATGATTTACTGTTTATAAAAATTAACTTGAATACATGGAAGAATTCATACATACAATACATCAATAATAAATAACAAAAACACTAAAAACTATCTCCAACAACATCACAAGAACAAGGTCGTTCCTCTTTTCCCATACTCCATCCTATTACATAAAATCAAGGATCTACATTTTGGCACTTCCCTTTATTCTTACTTACATTCCTGAAGTCTTTCAGAGTACCAATAGGTATCCCAAAATTTTTGTGATTAAAACTCAATAGGAAATCACCAACGATGTCTATAACAAAGCTATTCCATGTATATATGTTATAGCAGTGTGAAATATATAACATAGACTAAGTTGTAAATAAAATTCTAATGTAATCCCATCCGAGAAAATGTGTTTTCACTTAAACATGATATAATTTTATATTTAATGTAAACTATGTAAAATACACCAGCTTTAGCATACAATTTATATATCAACTTATTGGACCTACATAGGCTACGACCCAAGGCCAACGACTAAGGGATCCTCTTGGAACCTGAGGAACTCATCCAAGGTAAAATCATTAAAGATTTGATTGGTGCTTAAAAAGAAAATCTAAGATGGTTCTTGACCGAGGAAATCAATCTGAATATAAGTAGATAATATAAGTAGTACCTAATTTTGGAATATAAAATTCAATCATCAGTTTCATGTTGTTGTATTCATCATCATTTCACATACCACACTATCCATCACTAGTTCCATACCATGTGAACCATCGTCGATGACATACTGCAATATCTAGGTTCAAACCTATTATATTAGGGGTCAAGGGTATATATTAATGTTCATTCCATTTACCATTTAAATTATTAACATTCATTTCAAAAATCAACTCACTTATAAGTGATAAAAAGGTTCCTTGTTAATTTCCATTCTATTTTAAAAACAATTTATATAAATAAGAAAAATCCAAGTGATTATCCATTTATTTCAAAAATTCCCATTTAGCCCATATCATTAACCTTTTCATTAATAAATGTAAAGAATCCAAAATAGTTATTCAACCATTTAATAATTAATTTAATTCTTTTTTGGATTCCACTAAAAAGTGTAAATATCAAAAAACCCTAAGGGTGCCTTCATTATAAGAAAGAATGGAAGTCATAATCATTTAATCGAACCCACCCTAAGGGGTGGTTCAGGTTAAGGTCATCAACCTCCAACCATTTCAAATGGTCTAATTAAAATTAAGGATATAGTCTTACCAATTATTTTATGTTGTTAATTATTTTAGAAGAAACACATTGAAATTTCGACAAATAAAACAATGATAAAAATTTATAAACACCAATACTTTTAGGTAAAAGTAATAGAACATGAACCATCTATTGGTATAAGATTACTAATCTAATATCATACTATGATTCAATCCAGAGTTGGGTAAAATGAAACACTAGAGAAATTCCTTGAAAAATAAGGTATATTAGTTCGCATGGAAATAGAATTTAAGATAATAAGGAAACTTGAGAAAGGATGTAAGACGAATGATATACTAATAAAGGGGGATCCAACATGATGAACCTTGTATGAATCTAATAATGAATGAAGGAGATATTACAAAGACTAGAATAAGAGTGAATGGACTTCTCCCTATAGTATGTTTCTTTGTAAATGTGGAGGAAGAGATAATTATATTTTATGGGTAAAGGAGGGGAAAAAATAATTTTCAAGGTTTCTAATAGGGATGATGGTTTTTCCATATGGTTTTCCAACACATGAACCAACCACGAATAATATTATCTTTGGGAGGTCTCACCTTGCATGCACAAGTCTCACGGTTGGAAAAACTGTGTGCAGGTCATGAGTTCCTACTATCCTAGGCATCCACCCTCACACAGTTCATGTTCATGAAGTATGTGAGTTACCTCTACAATTTATTGTAGGTTTAGCATGGACAAGATATACCTGGTGCACAGTTTTCCTAACTATGTTATTCCCTCTACTAGGCCTCATGGTTAAACAAATCATATACCAACCATGCTCCTCATTATGTTTCTCCAAAAACTATAACTCTGGGCTCTAAACCAAGCTCGAACACTCATAAAACCTGTATAACCATCTTAAGAACATAAAAATTGAGTATAAAATCAAATTAGACTAGAAGAAGAGGATTATTACATATATGGGAAAATAGAATCTTACATCAAGCTTATGCCTGTTAACATTTTAATTACTGGCTCATCTTTTTATTGCTCATGGAGCATGTTCAGTTTGAGGTTGGGTAGTGACTCGTGTATTTTAATTGATTTATATTATTTTTTTATTATTTATATTCCCTTATCACATCATCTAAATATTCCCTTTTCCTAATTTAGTTATCATTATGGTTGGTACATTATATTTTTGGATGTCATAATGGAACTCAGGGCAGGCTACATGTGAGGGAGTTTTGGTTGAGCTGAAAGAGTAGATTTTATTTATTCTATATAAATTATTTAATTTGTTTTATATCTATTTTCTATGATTATTTGAGTTGGTTGGATTTAAGACTTATAAATGGTTCATAAATGTTTTTAGTTGATAATTTAGTGTATTTTATGATCAAAATCACCCCCATTGATTGCATTTGATTCCACTAATTCTTAAAATTTTCTTGGGGGTTTGGGAAACACAATTGGTATATCATAGACCTGATTAGGTAATCAAAGGAGGTATGGTCGAGGTTGGTTCCTGAAATCGATAACTGAAATTTCAGTTGTTTACACCATTCACATCATGAAACATAGGGTTCACACTATTAATGGGGATCATTAAGGGGAGTGGACCTCTACATTAGGATTTCATGGCATGAACCATGGTTTATGATATAGATATACTTTAACTGATAGAGGATCTCTCTAACCCAATTCTTTCACAATATAGACTCCATATTTATACTATGAATGGTATCTGGGTGTGATTTTTTAAATGGGAAAAAATTTCCTAGGGCCATACACACTCTTTTTTCAGTCGAATAGGGGGTTGAGATGTGAGTTTTTTGTTTTAAGCTCCCACCCTTCTTCTCATTTTGATCCTCTATTAAGGAGGGATGGTTCTGAATATGATTTTTCAATAACTCTGGGTACACTTATCATATCCCTCCTTCATTATTTTTTATTCTTGGTAGGCCAATTATTTAATACAATTTTAGCTAGGGATTGGGAACCAATTACACTAGATCATGGCGGATCCAACAAAGGTTGGTGAGGATTTCATATGCCATGGTAAATAGGAATCCAAAGATAAGGAATTCAGAGTTTCTCATTCCATTCCTACAAAGGTACATTTTTTCATGAATTTATTTCATGGTTTTACCCAAATTAAATAAAATGGGTTATTGAATTGTGGTCTAATGTTAGATCTTTTTCTCAGGTTGGTGTCATAATTATGACATAGACCTTTGAAGAGTGATCGTTCGTGGTTTCAGTGAGTGGATGATGATCTGTGATTTTTTATTCATTAGGGAATTAAAAATCAAAATTAATTATAAAATTAATTTCAATTGTTAAGTTAATTTTAGATTATTATAATTAATTAATCTTGTATGATTTGGCATGAATTTGGGCCTTGTGAGGATGGTTGGTGGTCTATTGGACTAGGATGAGATCAGGAGATTGTTATCAGGTGATGCTCAAAGGGAATAACTTAATTATTGAGTTAGGAGGTCCATATAAATTTTTCATATCGTAATATTCATCATTTATGTATCATGTGATATGTTTGGTATAGCCGCTAAGGTTGATCGACCTTTTTAAATTTGATAAATTGTTTAATTAAAATTGAATGCATATGAATGAATTTTGAAAACATCCAAGGTCCATGATAGACCTTATGCACTGGATTGATTGCCTCAGTTTTTGATAGTCAAGGAATTGATTATAAACACACAACATGTGATATGTGGACCTTGATTATTATAAATCAAATTAAGTGAATGTAATGTAGTGTCCCATTGTATAGGTTCCCTTGTAACCTATGATTAGTTGGATATGATAGGATTGGAGTGAGTTCCCCCAGTAGGCCTAAATGAACCTGAGATGAATTATAGAATTTTTTATAGTAGCTACTTCTATGGGGACAGGTTTCATTCCCCACAAGTATATGAGCAATGGGTGGGTATTCCCTGGGTAACTTATGTGTGGGTTGAGTGAGAGAAAAGTATTAAGATGACCTGGGAAGTGAGAATAGAGTTTTTACATCAATTTTGATAATTATAGTGATTATTTTCTAATATCGTTAGTGTGGTTGTGATGTGACTAGGACACTTTCGTAGGAAACTATGCCCTCTGGGTGATAGTTGTTGACTTTAGAGATATCAATTAGATGGAGGAACTTGCATAGGGTGTCCAGACTATGATGATACCTAGAGGACCCTTGTGGGTAACCCAATGAGAAAATGACCATTGCTAGGGGGAGTATGGAAAATGTGTAGTGATGATTGTAGGATTCACCATAGAACCAAAATTGATGGTTTGAGATTTATATACCTTTATTAAAAATGGTTCATCGCTCACTTTATAGGATAACCTCAGTTATGTGAGATGGACTCGGGAAAATGGAAAACCCTGATGAGACACATATATGAGATGTTACAGGAGGAATGTACTTCCCTATGATATGTAATTACATATATGGGATTCCATGAATAATCTAAATGGATCTATAATTCGAGTATACTTTAATGTAACACCTATAATTACATCCTGGGGTTTGATGGTTTCACTTGATAAATATGAAATGCCTTGGTTATTACCTGGGGTTCGGTGACGATGCCTACTGATTATTGATCACCTAGGATTACCTTGTAGGGATTTCCTTGGAATATGTGATAATTAGCTCCCTAGGATCACCGCCTAGGAATAAGAAATGATGATTGATTTCATTGGATTGTCTATGATCTCCTCCTAGAAATTTTCATTGACTCCTGATGATATTAAATCACCTAAGATAACCTCGTAGGTATTATCCTAGATCCTGGTGACCATGTATCACAAAAGATTGCCATGTAGGTATCAATGATCATTCCTGATGTTGTTGGGTCTATAGGGATTACCTCCTAGGGATTGATGATGATGCCTAAAACTATAGATCACCTAGGATCACCTCATAGAGAAAAAAATGGAGACTATAGATTATTGAATAACCTAGTATTACATCATAGGTATCTATGATAATTCTTGATGACTATGGGACAACCTAAGATTACCTCATTGGGATCAAATATAATTCATGAAGACTATTGATCTCACAATTTCACCTCCCAGGATTTAGCTTACAGCCTGATACTATTGAAATTCCTTTTGATATTTCAAAGGATTATATGTTTGTGTATGATAATATATGTTCATTGGTCCTGTTATCGGTTAACATGTTTACAATATGTTCTCAGAGAGACTCTAGCACCAATCTAATTTAGTATAGTTGATATCAAGTGTCATATTAGAACCTAAGGGTTGATATTGGTTATTTATTTTGGGTTTTGGTGTTTATTTATCTTTTTAGATGAGCATTTCACACACACACATTCACTAAATTTACTGGTTATGTACGAGACCATGTTTGAAGTACCCTAATGAGTTGTACCCACTCCCTCAATAGGTGTCCATGGTGCTCAATCATATGAACAGATCTCAGTGTTTTTAGGTTCATCTTGGATAGTGGTTCATAGAATCTTAATCGAGTGGGATTTACCAGATGGGATTTGTAGAATCACTACAAAAAAAAGAACCATTTTCAATGCTATAAATGGACGTTTTTAGTGATAAAAAACACTGAAATGATGACTTCCCATAAAATTTCTCGACCTGTATCAATGTTAGAAAAAGAACAGATAAAGGTAGTAGTTCTTTTTTAGTACTAATAAAGGGGGCCATTATCAGTGCTTTTATTAGCATTGATAAAGGCCACGGTAGCTTCAACAAAACCAGCATCCCTACAGTATCCCTATAAGAGAATAATATTACAAATATATTTTCAAATTGGAATATAAATATTCTATACACTCATCTTAAAATACAAATATTATATTAAACTATCATTTCAATTCAAAATTTACAAAAAAAAATATTTACATTGATAATATTTATTCAATTAATCAAAAAATATTATAATCCAATATAAAAAAATAAAAACTTTTATAGAAGTCTTTTTCCAATGATCAATCTCCATACAATAGATTGTCTCTACAATAAAACCAATATTAATTTTAGTAACAACACATAAAAAATAAAAAAAAAATTAATTTTAATATTACACATCTCAAATATGAAAAATAATATTTTTAATTATTAAATATATTGATGATTTTATTACTTATACTATTAATTATTATTGTGTTTCTCACATTTATTTTATTTTAATCATCAAAAACATATTTTATTTTTCTATATTTCTAAATTAAAAATATTATTTTTTATTTATAATAAAAAAAATTAATATTTGTTTTGTTTTGTTTTGTTTTTTTTTGTTTTATTAAATATATTTTATATTTAATTGTTTTTAGTTATTAATATTTTATTTTATTATTATTATTATTCCATATATTTATTTTTAAATATTTATGGTTAATGATAACTTTTTCTAAGTTTTTTTACCTATATGAAAGATTTTATTTTTCTTGTTTCCCTTTCATGGCTTTCCTTTTATCCTTATGTGTGTTTTGTAATGTTGGTGTTACCCTTATAGAAATATTTTTATACCCTTACGAAGCTTGTTCAAACTTTTCTTTACTATTAAATTTCTATTTCCTTACACTTACATGACATGTGTTTAGTTTTTTTACCCTTATGTGAATATCTTTTATCCCTACATGTGTTTCATGTTACCCTTATGTAGCTCCTTTTATACCATTAAATAAAATGTATAATTATATGTTTACCTTTACATATCTTCGTTTCATATTTACACAAGTTATACAATTCTTTTATTACCCTTACACAAATCCCTCTTACCCTTATGTGACATCTATTTTACCTTTATGCATCCAGTATAAATTTGTTGTTACCTTTAATAAATAATGATTTACCCTTATGCGAGATATTTAAAATATATGTTACTTTTACACAGCTATTCTAAGTTACCCTTACACATGTATATATACCCTTACGAAACCCATGTTACCTTTATACATATTATTGTTTTTATTTTACCTTTCTGTAACCTATATATTTTTAAGCTTACCTTTACGCATCATATAAAATGACACTTATGAGAATATGAAAATCTACAAATCACACTATTTTAATGATATTGTGGTATATTGATTTGTTACATGTTAATTTCAAGTGTTTAATTTTTTTTAATGGTTCTATAAATTCATATTAATGTTATAGATTCTATGTGAAGTGTTTTTACATTATTTTTACAAGTTTTTTATTATGTTGATTAAATATGTCCTTCATTCTCATTTATTTTTACAGAATGAAACTCAAATAATTTGTATTTGTTATTTTGTGTTGTTTTCTTTAATTTTATTATTTCACAATTCATGTTAAAACTAAATGAAGTCATTAAAACTTGTATCAAAGTTTTTAATTCATTATATTTAATGTTTGGTATTATCACAAGATAAAATATGGAATATTATTTTAAATTCAAATTAGGAAGTTATAGGATAACATTGTCCAATATTGTGAGATATCTTTGACTTTTTTTTTCTTTGGAGTGTTTTAAACTTTCTAATTATTTTTTTAATATAAGTTTTAACTGTTTAAATATTTTTTAATCAAATGATATAATTATACATAATCTATTTTTTTAACCTTCTCCTTGATGATTTTGAAATATTATAATTTTATATTTAATTACATAAGGTTTTCCTTGTTCTAGTTATGTAAATTCTATATTTAAGGTTATGAGTAGGCTTGAAAAAATTATCATCATGATTCATTGAACATGAAATTTAATGAGTTAAATATCTCAAAGGGTTCTATAACATTTCTGAATGATGAGAATCCTATAAATAAATACCTTTGGAGACCTTGGAAATATACACATGACATCGAAATTCCTTGAAAATGGTTATCATATTTTAAACATTTCACTCAAATTATTTCATTTATAAATATTCACACTCCTCATAAAGTGTGGACTAAATAGTAATATCCAAATCACACTCTTATTTCATTCCCATTCTCTCTTAGTGTTCATAATATTCATTGAGAGAATTTAGACTAAGATAAAAATTTTATTTATCCAATTTCTTCTATTTTGATGTTAATTACCAATAAAGTAATGGAATAATGTTTACTTTGGTTTTTTCATTTAAAAAAACAAGGTAATATTATTTTGAGGTTTCTATATTTACTATTAAAGATTTAGTGTCTTTGTATCTAGTTTCATACTATAACTAAAAATGAAAGGTAATGTTTTGGTATTATCACTACTATTAAATAAAAGGGACTAATAAATTAAATCCTCAAGAGATTAATGTTGTAGTTGTATGAGTACCTTTGGGTGAAGTTTTTGAACTTCTGTACCAAATATTGTATCGTATTTACTTTCCAAAATTTATTATATTTACCTATTTCAATAGTTTGTTTCATTATTGTTTTAATCCATAAAACATTATTAATCAATTTATTATTAAATGTCTAATTAATTTAACCTTATTATTTTTATATTGTTTCAATTTCAATACTTTTATTCTTTTATTAATTTATAAATAAGATTTTTTAAATTTTTTTATTTACATATTTAATTTTTTTAATGGTAAATTCTGTCCCCCTGTTGACATTTTATATCATATATCCGACCATAATTTAGTACAAAAGGGAAACATTTACCTTATTTCATAAACTATTTTCGAAAATAAATATTATCTTAATACCATAATTAGGTATCATATAAGTTTTAATTTATTTCATTTCTTTGTTTTTAAATTATTTTATTGTTTTTATTTTCAAAATCTTTAATCAAATTTTAAAATAATGATATATTTTTAAAACTGGATTTTTCAAACACCCATGGGTGTCTTCAAGGAAAATCACTCGGTCATTCTCATTTTTAATAGTATAAATTATGATTATTGTAAATATAGAATATATAATTTTTATATTTCCATTGGTTATCTATTTTTTTAAATTCTTATGCATGGTTATCCTCTTTCATCTGATAGGGAATAAAAACGGACCACCACTGATATTTATACTTTCAAATTTGATATTAAAGCTATTAATACATTAAATTTTGGTTTAGATGTAAATTATTTTAATAGATTATTTTCTTGTAAAACCAAACATGAAATTTATAAATTATTGGAGGTTATCATGAAGGTACGAATAAATTTAAGTATAAAATTCTTGAAATTTATAGGAAAGATTTTGAGAGTTTCTATATTCATCCTATTTGATCTATCATTGCTATGTTTACTAATTTTACAGATATTTTTAATGGTTAAAAATATCTTGGTAACTAAACTTATATAGAAACATTTGTCAAGAAAATCCTTTGGGTTTTACAAAGAAGTTGGGAACCAAAATCCACCACAATTCAAGAGGATAATGATGTTAAGAACATGCCAGTCGAGTAACTCATTGATTCTCAAAAAACTTATGAGATATCCATAAAGAGAAAAGATAAAAAAGAGGATTAAGATATCAAGGAAACTAAAAGGAATAATTTATTTGAAATAAAACTAAGATAAATCATCTAATAGTGACATTAGAAATACCATATTTACTAAGATGGCGGAAAATTACAAGAGAAATAAAATACCCACTTTAAACATCAAAAAGAAAATTCAAGAATTTTAGGTAACTTGTTTTGGTTTCAAAAATAAGTTCCACATAACATAAGAATAAAGTGATGAAAGTCCTAGGTTACACATGATACATGTTGAGGTTAAAATTGAGGTTAGTTCTGAAATCTCTCTCTCTCTCTCTCTCGTTCTCATTCCACTCCTTATTCTTATACATATTCATTAAATTATGAAGATATTCTCAATACTTAAAATAACCATTAATTGGTTTTTATGAACTTGTTTATAAACTCAAAGTTCCTAAAAATAAATAAAATCTTTTTCCATTTAAAAAAGGTTAACTTTTAAAAGAAGAAATAATATTTTCTTTTGGAATAAAAATAAATAAATCCATTTTTGATGTTTAAAAAATTGAAAACAAGGATATCAAAATCTCTCTTTAAAAATTGACCCAAGTTGAACAATATATTTATATGATCCTTGGTTGTCTATTCATTAAAAAAATGGTTTTTTATTTTACAAAGATAATGAAACTTCTTAAAAACACTACTTTTGTAGAGGGAATTTCTCCGAAGAATTTTTTTAATTATTGAATAAAATTTATCCATCTTATTTGTGAATGAAACTTATAACATAGTTTTGAATGAAGTATATTTAATGTTTTTTATTACCATATGTTTAAATATGAAATGTTTTTTGGAATTAAAATTTTGAATTTATAGAATAACTCTATGTGAGATTGTTGGATATCATTGACTTATTTTTTAGGAAGTTTTTAAAACTTTCTAATGAGTGTTTTTAAAAAAATTGAATTTTTCAAATATTTTTATAATAAAATTATATATTTGTCAAATATATATTTCTCCCTCTCTACTCGATAATTATGAGTTTTTATTACTTTATATTTAACCTTATAAAAATTTACCTTGCCTTTTTGAGTTAATTACATTTTAAAGGGAATGAGTAAGTTTGGAAAAGATATTGTCACGATTCATTGAACCTAGACTTAAATGACTTAATGACCCCAAAAAGATCCAAAATATTTCTGAAGGTTGAGAATTCTATAAATATAGACCTTTATGGGACTTGAAAATATACACATGATATCAATATTTCTTTAAAATCATTCCCCAATTTCCAACATTCTCAATTTATCTCTAAGTGATTTCATTTCTAAAACTTATCTATCCTTCTAGAGTGTAAACTAAATTGTAATATCCAAATTTCTCTCTTTTTTATTTCTCATTCTCTCTTGGTGATCAACATGTTCCTTGAGATAATTAATACTAATCCAAAAAGATCCACTTCCTCTTCTTTCTTCTATTTTGGTGTTTCCTACTACTAAAGTAAGGGGAATAGGATTGATTTTATTTTTATTTTTCAAATGAAAAGGGACTATTATTTAAGGTTTCAAGATTCATCATTAAAGATATAATGTCCTTGTATCTATTTTCTTATTCTAACCTCAAAAATAAAGGGAATTTTTTTCTATATTAGCTACCATAAAATATAATGGACTAATACATTAAATATTCAAGGGATTGGGGTGGTGGATATAGGGGGGAACCTTCAGATATTATGGTTGAAATGCCTTACTAAATTTCCTAACTTATTTACTTTCCACAATTTAATTTATTTTCACTCTATATCGGTCATTCTATAATTGTTTAGTCTATCAAACACTCTTGACTGATTTATTCTCAAATCACTCTTTAATTTATTCTTCCTCTTTTTATATTGTTATTATTTTAATAAATTGATTCTTTTATACTTCTATAAATAATTTTTAATAAACTAGCTTGTTTATTTCTTTTATTTCAAAAAGTATATTCCACCCCAACCCCTATTTCTATTTTATCTCCTATCTCCAATCTAGAATTATATTATTAATAATTATATTGTTATTTTTATATTAACTGTTATTTATTAATTATGATATTATTTATTAATTATATTATGAATTATTAATTAAATTGTTAATTAGTAATCTATATAAATTATAATTTTATTTACGGAATATATTAAAGAGATTATCAGTTATTAATTATCATAATTACTGAAATAGTTTTTAATAATTATATCATTAAACCTAAATGAAATTTTCATATTGAAAAACATTCACTTTTGAGTCATACCAAGAACATAGTGTGTCAAATTGAGGTATGTTAGATTCTTACTTGTCAAAAAATGAATTATAAATTTTTGTTTAAAATTTGGAAAACAATCCATACTCCTTTACTCAGTTTTGACAATGTGGTATGTATTTTAAACTAAAATGACACTTTTATTTAGAAAACACACCCTTAGAGTCAAACCAACCACATCATACTTTTGATTTATGTGTGGTTAACTCCTATGTTTAAAAAATGAATTATATATTGTTCTATTATATTTTTAAAAAAATGGATCCCATTTACTAGGTTTTGACAATGTGACTCATGTTTAAAACTAAAATGACACGTTTATATTGAAAACGCATTTTTTGATTCATATTGACCACATCATGAGTCAGATTGATGTGAAATAGATTATAATACATCAAAAATTAATTATGGTTCATTTTTATATAGTTTAAAAAAAATATAAGTCCATTTTCTCGATTTTGGATATGTGACATGCATTTTAAACTAAAATTACATGTTTATTTTGGATACTTTATCTTTAATTCATAACAGCCACATAGTTTTTCATATTGACATGAATTCAATTCTTACAAGCCACAAATGAATAAAGGATCATTTGTATAAATTTTGAAAAAAAATTAAGTCTTTTTTCTTAGTTTTAGATATGTGACATTCATTTTAAACTAAAATGACCCTTTTATGTTGAAAAAATCACTTTGAGTCATATCGACAACATCATGTGTTGGATTAACATTAATTAAATTCTTATCTATATTAAATTAAGTATGGATTATTTTCCTAAATTTTCAAAATATTCTGATCATGGTTTCTTGGTTTTTTCTATGTGACACACCTTTTAAAATAAAATAAAACTTATATATTCATAACACAAACATTGATTCATACCAGACATATCATTTGTTGGATTGAAATGCAGTAAATTTATACACATAAAATATTTATTTTGTAATATTTTCCTAAATTTTGAAAATAATCTGAGCTCGTTTTCTTGGTTTTTGATTTGTGATACATGTTGTAAACTAAGATGACACTTTAATATTGAAAACACAAACTTTGAGTCATACCAGACACAATGTGTGTCAAGTTGATGTGTGGTTGATTCCTAAAAATAAAAAATTAATTATGGGTCATATTACTCATTTTTAAAAATAATCCAAGATCATTTTCTCAGTTTTGGGTATTTGGCATATTTTTTAAACTAAAATGACACTTTAATTATGAAAACATGAAGTTTGAGTCATAACAGCCACATCGCATGTTATAATGACATGTGTTCAATTCATGAACATCAAAAATAAATTATGGACCATTTTAATATTGTTTTAAAATATTCCAATAAAATTTTCAATGTTTTGTCCCCATGACATGTGTTTTAAACTAAAATGACACATTTATATTAAAAACATGTCTTTTGAGTCATACTGACCACATCATCTGTCAAATTAACATGAATTCAATTCCTATATTTCTAAAATAAATTATGGATTTTTTTAATAAAGTTTGAAAAAAAAATATAGGTTTTTTTGCATGATTATTGGGTATATGGAACTTTTTTTTAATCTAAAATGAAACTTTTATACTGAAAACATGCACACTTTTTCAATCTGACCACATCGTGGTTCAGATTGATAGGAGGCAAATTCCTACAAATCAAAAAGGAACTATCCATAATTTTCATAAATGTTGAAAATAATATAAATTCTTTTTCTTGTTTTTGAAAATGTGACATGTGTTTTAAACTAAAATGACACTTTTATATTGAAAACATATAATACGAGTCATATCAAACACATCCTGTTTTGTATTGATGTGAGGTCAATTCCTAAATTCCACAAATGAGTTATGGATCTTTTTACTAACATTTCAAGACAATCGATGTTTTTAATCAGTTTTGGCTATATGATGTGTGTGTTACACTAAAATTATAGTTGAAGACAAACACTTTGATTCATAATAGGCACATCGTGTTTCAGATTAATGTGTGGTTGATTTCTACACATCACAACTGAACCATGGATCATTTTCACAAGGCTTGAAAAAAATATGATCTCATTTTAGTAGTTTGGAATATGTGATATGAATTTAATACTAAAATGATAGTTTTATATTAAAAATGATCATTTTATGTTCTACCACCACATTTTGGATCAGACTGATTTTTTGTCAGTTCCTATAGGTCACACATGAATTAAATATCAATATCATAATGTATCAATTAAATCCAAGTTTATTTGCACATTTTTTAATTTATGATGTGTGTTTTAAACTAAAATGACACTTTTAATGTGATAACATGGACTATGAGTCTTACCAGCCATATCATGTGTCGAATTTATGTGTGGTCGATTCCTACATGACAAAATTTAATTGTAGATAATTATTCTAAATTATCATGACAATTAATGGTTTTTTATCCTTTTTGTCTATGTGATTTTCTTTTTAATCTAAAATAACACTTTTTATGTGAAAACATGCACTCTAAGTCATATCAGCTACATCATGTGTTTGATTTATGCTCATCGATTCTTACTGATCAAAAATGAATTATGGATCATTTTCCTAAATTTTTTAAATAATCTGAACTTTTTTAATCATTTTTTACAATTTCATGAGTGTTTCAAACTAAAATGAAACTTTTATATTGATAACATGCAATTCATGTAATTATACACAAATCGCGTGTTAGATTGAAATGTGGCCGATTCTTATATTTTAGAAATTAATTATGGATTATTTTCATAAATTTTCTAGACAATATGATCTCATTTAATCAGTTTTGGATATGTGATGTGTGTTTTAGCATAAAATGATATATTTAATGTAAAAACATTATCTTTGAGTCATACCAGCTGCATCATGTGTCATATTTATACATACTAAATTTCTATAAATCACATGTGAATTTTTGATCATTTTTATAATGTTTAAAAACAATGTGAACTCATTTTCACAATTTTCGTAACATCTTGGATCTGAATTCCACTCAACTGGTGCCTCGTACCCAGTTGGTCACATGGCCTCTAACACATTTCCCCAAACACCAGAGGCTACTAACTAATATCAAGGGCCTAAGGTGTGATAGTGGGGAAAATATTCCCTCATTGGAAGAGTGTAACACATTAGAATAAATAATAATACAATAGTAGAAGAAATAAACAACATAAAACTGAAATAAACAATGAAATACTGATAAAATAAATAACCAACCATCATTCCATACAAAAGACGATGCAGTATGTTTTATATTCTATGAAAGCATCCAAAACAAGTGCATTATAGTAATACACAATACATGTATCAAAATCACAAAATAAACAAAAAAAACCCGGAAGGATTGCAAGAATTAGCTCGATCCCATTCTCTCCTACTCCTGAGCAGTTGTAACACCCCAAGATTCCATGGTACGTTTCCCTTTGAATAATGCAATAGCTTGTATTGTATGCAACTTTGAGATTCTAACACACTGCGTCCAATCAAACTAGCTATAATGAATAGTAATACCCACTTTTTAAAATTTTATAAATTTTATTTTTCAAAATGGACTTCATTTTTGATTTCATAATATCGAAATTAGCTTAGGGTGAATTTTTGGTATATTTCTAAACACTTTGAATTTTTTATAAATAGTGAAAAACATTGTGTTATTGTTTAAAAACGAATTTTTATTTAAATAATTAATTATTTTATTTAAATTTATTTTATGTCAAAATTGAAACATAATACCTATATATGTTCAATCTAATTAATTGGAGTCAATTTATAATAAAATTAGATATATTAAATTTTATTAAACTTTTTACCGTCTTTTACCCTCCTCCTAGGAGCATTTGAAAATTTGCATAAAACATAATTTTACCGCTTATGTGAATTAAATTTCAAAAATCTGAGAGACACGGTTGATATCTGTAAGTAAAATTTGGTTCAATGAGATGAAAATATTGTTTGGTGAAAAGTAACTTTTAACTTTTATTTACCACGGTTAAAAGTAAATTTGGCAATTAAAGGTAAAAATGATACTATTATTACCCTAACACATGTCCTATTTCTATTGGATAAGTTTAATTCGACCAAAAACAACCTTAGGAATAAAATATGATCCTTTAGGTCCACTTGGATCAGATTAGGACATTTATTATTATTTTATTTAAAGAAGAGTTAAATATGTTAAATTCAAAGTTTAATAACTAAAACAGTTTAAATATAGGGTTATACATAAGATAAATTCTACTAAAAATATTAATTAGAAATATAAAAATATTTCATACATAATGGTATTTTATTTATAATTTTTAGAAATTAAATAATTTAATTTATTTATGACACAATGATGTTACAGTAATTACCTTATTAATGAAAGATTAAAATAATTGATATTATAAGTATCTAAATAAATCTAATTTGAAGCTTTTGATGAATTAAAATAATTTTATAGAATAATATGACATGTTAGGGTTGAATATATGAATTTATTTCTAAGTAATAAAGTTATTATGACTTTAAAAAAAATAATTAATTAAATAATATCAAAATTGACATAATTGAGTTTTTAAAAAAAATACTATATTATTAATTGATATTATATTTCTAAAAATCTAAGGTTCGGCCAAAGGACTTATATAATCTTATATATATCAATACTGAACCACTTTGGGTTCTCTTGGAACTTTATATTAAGTTTATTGTCCATTTAATATAAAAATACAAAGAGACATGGTAAATGTCAAACTATTTAACTACGAGTTAAATCTAAAAGATGAGGTTAATATGGTGACCCAAACCTGTCTAAAACCTATTGGTTGAGAGGATTTAGACCCATTCCAACCTTATACTCAAAATAAATCATTTTTTATCCATTATAAACCGAATATTAATTTATTATAAAATAATATTTCAATCTTTTCCTAAAGTGCCCCTCACCCCTCTTATAAAAGGGCACTTCCCCTTATCTAAAATTTACAACTCCAAATCCATTTGTCTCAGCCAAACCCTACCCAAATATCCTCCCTAATATCCTCCCTTCATCCTAGAGGCCTTAATTTGGTCATTAAGCCAGCCTAATGAGCCCTTTTGATCAAATAAAAAGGAAGAACCTGAATAAAATGTAAATATTTCATCACCTCTTTCAAGTTCTATACTTCTTCCACTTCCTCTTTCTTCGTTGTTTCCATTATAAAATAATAACTCCAGTATATTATATATACTATTATGTAATTATAAAAATGGTACAACCATATTAATTATTCTATCCATCATATGAATGAAAAAGTCACCATACGTGCGTACGTACAGCTTACCATCTCCCCATCGTGGTGTAGTTGTTATTCAATACATTATTTTTTGATAGGTATACTAATGATGTATAATTGATGTAAATAATAAATATAACATGTTAATGATTATTTATATATGATATACCATCTATTTACATACTATTTTAATATCAAAATAATGATATTGTCGCTCGTGCATACGTACGGATTACCGTCTCCACGAACGCGATGAGATTCATTCTCCATCGTAACCATTCAAGAACAATTTTCATTTGATGATTAAAAATAATTTTTAAATTATTGGTATCATTATGTATATTAATAATATACATCCCATCCATAACAAACATTACTCACATAACAAATAATATAAAGTAAAATGAATCAGTTAACACCTGAAACGACGATAATACTAAAATATTATTAACAAAGCATTATTAGAAGATCATAGATGATATCATAATTATGTATATGGTTCTTGTATAATTTAATAACAATGATTTAACTATTATATAGTAGGTTAACATACCATAAACCAAGGAAATGTACAAGGTAAGGGTTAATTTCACAATCTCATCACTTATCCGAGGTTGTTTTTACATAAGTATCTACCGGGACCTCTTTATCATCCACAACCGTGTTTTCTTTAAAATGTATTTTAAAACATTTTTACTATTTACTAGACCATGGGTTAAATTCATTTATACCCTTATTTGACCTTATATTTTTTAAAAGGAGTCTTTCCGTCATTATATAAATAAGGAACTTTATGACCTTTTCGACAAAATTAAGGTAAGAATATATTTTTAACTTATACGGCGGGTGTAGTTATTCTCCGTCATTATAACAACGTCAATGCTTCCCTTACAAGATTATAAGAATATTTTCAATATAAATGTTTTCTTTTATAATTATGTAACTTAAAATTATTTCAAAAAAATAAAGATATATTTCTCTCAAATAGTTTTGATTTCATCTATGTCAACATCCTTTGATGGATTTTATACTTGTTTGAAGTCGATTCATTATGATACAAATATTCCATATTTTATTGAAGATTTTGTGATATGTTGGATTGTGGATATGTTATTTTTATACCATTCATAGTTTATGGTTAAATTATTGACATTTCATATGATAGTTTTAATATGAATGTTTATGTCATATTTCAACCTTTTCATATGACGAATGTATTAGACATAGTAAGTGATGGGTGGATCCTGCTATAGCTCCTCGATGCATTGGTAGGTATCATGAGACAATTAGATGTGGAATTGGCCAAGGCATTTCCCAATTTGATATATGGTTTTGGCCGAGGCCTAAATCATTTTTAGACATCTTGGCCGAGGCCTTGACAAAATGTTTCATAATTTTCGGCATTATACATTCCCTCATTATGAAAATAATATTGATGGTTCATGTGGTTATTTTACTAGTAGAATACCCATGACTATGTTTTATTATGTAATTATATACTCAAATCATATTAATTCCATAAAGTGTTCATGTTTATCATTTGTAAAGGCATGTGTTTTTAATTATTCACCATGCCTAATGTTTATGTTATCTTTTTCTATATTGCTTACCCTTACTGAGCATTTGAGCTCACCCCTTTCTTATGTTTCATTTTCCCACGATATAAAAAAGTTAGTTATGAGTGACCTATAGGCATAATCTAGGTGGCTTGGATGTTTCTAATGGAATAAATTAGTGTTTTATTTCTTTTCAAGTTGTAAAGTTGAACTTATGTATGAATCTTGTTTCCAATAATACTAAACTGATCGGTCTTTCGGGACAAGATTTCCTTGTATCATTCCAATGTTATGTAATAATTTACCGACTCTAGGTAACTGGGGTCGGGGTGTTACAACATCACATCAAGTACCTATAGCAGGGTACTTTCCCTGATCAACACCTACAATCATATAATATGTTTGGGCCCAAAAGCATGACCCAAATTGGGTGTGAGACTAAATCCTAGTAGGAAACCACTCACGTTCTATGTCAATCTGTTAGTGGATATATATAATATTAAGTGTACAATAGTGAAAGTAGTAAACCATAAGGTACTCAAAATTAAGAGAAATAGATGTCTCAGAAGACAATGTAACCAAGTACAAGTGAAGACTGAATCCAAGCTTGTGCTTTGTCTTGTAAGACACGTCATTATTAATTATGTTTCATTGTTATATTCCCTTGGTTATATAAAAGTCTCGATGTCCGACCTAGGCCTGATTACATGTAATGTCCTAGAAATTTCGTAATTTTTTATTATATGGAATTATTTTGAGACCTCAAAATCTGACGGTGCACGATTCCGAGGGTCGGAGTGCCCAGAATGATCTGTCAAAGTTTTTTTAAGCATTAATTAGCGCACATAGTTAGTTTTCCTAAAAAATTGGAATAAATATTAAATTGTTAATCTGATCAAAAATATGAGGGCGCCATTGTGCTCAGGATGGCGGGTTTACCCTAGGTGCGACTTAAGTTTAGTCGGCGCGAGCCTCTTGTGACAAAATTTGAAAATGGCATAACTGTAAATAAAATAATTAAATAAAGTTATTTTGTTTCTAGAATGCTTATAACTCACAATAGGTAACTCGGATTAAAAATATGAGACCACAGTTGATTTCCTGAGGGTATACTATCTTTAGGAAGATACTAAAATTGGACAGTGAAGGACACCAGTGAAATTTAGTTTTCGGCAGTAAATAAAATAATTAAGTGACAATTATTTTATTGTAAAATTTATAACTTTTAAATGGTAACTCGGATTGGAAATATGAGAGTACCGTTGGGTTTTTTGGGGCGTTTTTCACTTAGTTAGATCCTAACCTCGACAGTTGAGTGTCGAGGGTGACTGTTATTAATTTTCTGAACTTTTTTTGGGTACGTTCAGTAAAAGCATGAGTAGCGTTTTGTAACTTTTGAATCGGTGCTCGAAATTGAAATTTGAGGACACCCTTGAACTCACAGCACTGATATTCTATTAAGGAGACCTTCACCTCAACCATAGTAGGTAGATGATGAAAGTTAGTTTCCTTGATTTTCATGGGAGAGTTGAAAGAATAAATATAAAATAAAACAACTTTTATTTTATTTTTCTTTTGAAACCTTCCATTTGAATCATAAAGGTGGGGACCACACAAGGGTGGTCAGTAATTTAATGTTGGGAATTAAATTCCTGGTAACACAAAATGTGTTACCACATTCCTCTTTTAATTAATATGATTCATTAATTATTAATTAATTAATCATCTTGTTAATTAAGAGTTACATTTTATTAACTCTTGGAATCTCCCCATTGATGTGCCAATATTAAATATTAACAAATTAATTTCTCACCACACCTCTCATGGGGAAAAGGATTGGAAAAGGATATCCTTTGGAGAAACATCCTCTAAATGAATAACCTCTCCAACAAAGAATGCTCTCCAGATCAAGAATGAGGAACCGAATTTGGAGCTTGTTGTGGGAGCGACGGACGTCGACGACTTCATCAACTTTATATCTTTCCTCGCACCTTCTCCAATGGACGATCAAGGTAGGGGTTTCTAAATTGAATTATTATTAAATCTCTTTTTATTGATTCTTCATATTCTGGATTCACAATGACGATGACCGAAAAAACATTGATATCGTCTCGCACATATACCTTACCACTTTTTCTTTGTTCTTAGTGTGTTCTTCGTGCATTTTTCAACACCAAATAATTATGGACGCAGGAAACACAATGTTTTTATGAGCGTGACATTTGCACACGAACCTCTCAACCCTAGGATCATGAATATGAGAACGAAATAATTTTCGGGCTCGGAACGAAGCTGTGATGGCTCGCAGAAGAAGGTAGTGGCCGACACCCAATCAGCCACGAGGAAGGTGGGGCAGCATGTGTATGCGGCACTGGTTGAGCAGGACGTCATGGACCATCCACCACGGTAGAGTAGGGTGGCACTAGGAATTTGTCCGGCTGTGTGGCAGAGTGGCAGTGCATGTCCACACCACCAGAGTAGGAGGTCGTAGCTGCTTGGCCGTGGCGGAGGCTGGGGGGTGGCTGCCACCCGGCCGGCCACCGGTGGACAGTGGCGCACATCTGCGCCGTTGGGAGGAGAACCGTACAGTCATTCTAGCGGGCCGCGTCATGCTAAGAAGGACCACTCTGGTGGTTATGTGTGCCTGAAGGGCGACCGAACACCCATTGGGCCATTCGAAATACTAAGGGGTGCCTCTCCCCTGGGTTGAGTCTAGGGCGGACCCTACCGTGATGAGCCACCCGACCACGGGCCGCGCCAGCTGGCCGTGCCCAGGGGGTTGGGCTGGGCCACTCCCTTCGTGGGCTAGACCAGACTATGGACTAGCAGGCTGGGCCTTCCATGGCCCAGGCCAACCAGGTCGACCAGAACTAGGTCGGGCCGGGTCGGACTGGACCCAGGCCCATTTGGACCCAGTTTCACCTTTGTGGCCATATCTTGAAAATTGGGTGTCCGTTTGATGAACTATCTATGGAACCAGAATCCATGGATCAAGATGGTCTTTTTGGTATACTCCACTTGTGTTTTGGATAAATTTGGTGTACAGTTGGGTTAGATCGAACCCCAAATCCAATAGGGACCTTGGAGAGGAAGCACTTATAACTTACAGACTGGGATTCCGGTTAATGTTCCGTATATTGCGTTGGGTACCTTATGACGTGACATGCCTTTAGGATAATTCTCCTTGGGACTTCGTGGAAGTATATGTATGATCGATATCTCGAGGAACAGATTTTATGGAACTCGAGCATGCCGGGTACGAGGAATCTAGTGGCTGGCAGTGAGGCGGAGGTTGGAGACGGATAATACGGAGGTTAGTTACCTATCGAATCTGGGTAGGTCAGATCTTGTGTGGGTAATTGTGGTGGTTAGTACCTATCGATCATGTGTGGGTCAATGCTCAACGATCCTGTGTGGGTCAGTGCTCAGCAATCCTATGTGGGTCAACGCATACCGATCCTATGTGGGTCAGATCCTATGTGGGTCAGTGCTCAGCTATCCTATGTGGGTCATCACATACCAATCATGTGTGGGTCAGATCTTGTGTGGGTCATCATGCATGTTAGTACCTATTGATCATGTGTGGTTCAGACTCCGTATAATCAGTAGTTTTTCCTCTTGAAAGAATAATATGATCTAGCTTCACGACTAATCATTTGTACTTATATACTTCACTGAAAACTTGGTTTGATCTGAGACGCTATTTGAACTAAGTCTTTTACCTATGTGGTACTTTTACCTTTGTGGTACTATCTTCGAGGTGATAACTGTGTGGTACTTTTACCTTCGAGGTACTATCTTCGTGGGGATATATGTGTGGTACTTTTACCTTTGTGATACTTTCTTCGTGGTGATACCTATATGGTACTTTTAACTTCATGGTACTATCTTCGTGGTGATACTTGTGTGGTAATTTTACCTTCGTGGTACTATCTTCATGGTGATACATGTGTGGTACTTTTTACCTCTATGGTACTTCTACCTTCATGGTGTTACGTTTGTGGTATACTTCCCTCGTGTATGAGATGAGTATATCTCGATAAACATAGGTATATGTATGGGCATATACCTAAGTAGAGTTGATTTCTTTCTTTGTGGAACTTTAGGATACCTACAAGGTCTTAGGGTCCCTACTGAGTATCGTTATACTCACCCTTGAATAGGATTTGGCCTCACCTTGTTGTGTCTTGTGAAGACAAAGTACGACATTGATCGAGTATGAGGGAGCCAGGACTGGATGGTGCTCGGAAGTGGACCATTTGGTGTGACGGGACGTAGGGACTACCGATCGTGAGCTGTACCTACCCTTTAGGTAGGATTTTTGGTGGAAGATCTAGGATATTCTTCTCCCTTTTCAGTTGTATTGTTCCTTTCAGATGTATTTTTACTTTTCAGTTGTACTCGTACTTTCAATTGGGCTTGTATTTCAGCCCCCTTTACTTTCATTACACTTTTGCTATAAAAGTTTACTTCACAGTTGCTTCTTGTTGTGTTCTCGGAACATGTGTTTGTATAGGTTTAAAGGAAATTCCTTCCCATTTTAGGGAATACACCTTTTGGTTCTAGTCTCCAACACCTGGCCTATGGAAGGCGGGCATTGGGTAGTCATGGCACGGGCCCTGGGGGATGGGTCATGAAGAAGTGGTATCAGAGCAGTTCGGTTCTATTGAAGAACTTGGACTCTAATCTTTTCAGTGGAGCAATAGTGTTAAGTTTTATGAGTGTGGTTTTGAGTTCAGGGAGTCCAATGTTGGTGTGGCGACAGATGTATCCATACACCAGGACCCTTAATTCTGATTTCTGACTCAGCGCACGAAAACACTGATTGCGTGTGTTTTCAAAAAGTTTTTCTTTTGATTTCTTTGGAGTCAGATCACCATGTATAACTTAATGACCATGGCGCACATGTTCCTTATCAGGATTCCTCTACATAGACAGCCAACTAGGATTCCTGAGAGAGTACATGATGATGGCCCACCAAGCGAAGAGGCTCTGGTGTAGGGCCCTCTAACTATGTTGGCACCTTCCAGTGGTGTACCACTAGCACCACCACCCGTTGGGCAGCAGTTACCACCAGCCGCACTAGTAGATTTTGCATGAAAACTAAGCCCATGGCACGAGTTCCAGGGGGAGAGGCCTCCGTGGTTTCTAGGCGAGATAGATTCCCATGCAGATGAGGACTAGCTGGAGACTGTGGCTAGAGTTTTCAACCTAGTTGAGACATGAGTAGGGCAGATGGTGAGCTTAGCTGTTAGTCTTTTACAGTGAGTGACCATGAGGATGGTCTGCATAGTGATGAGGGTTTTTTACATAGACCATTGCCCGATATGGTACCTTCGGGTAGTGTTCCAGCTATATCACTACCCGATGGTTAGTTGTTATGACCGGCAATATCAGTAGAGGACACTTTTATGCTTAGTGCCTTACACGTGTTTCAGCATCAAATACCCCTCAGGTTATGAGGTGATCCCAACACATAGGTAGATATAGAATGGCTTGAGGAGGTGGATGAGATTTCCTTAGAGGTTCTACAGCTTCGGGAAGATGACATGTTAGTAGCTGAGTATTCATTGAGGCGTACCGACCATTCCTGGTACTCGATGAATACGAGACGATCAGTGTTCAGGGCTCAGACCTCCAAGAAAGGTGTGATAAGGGACATCCGAGCCCACACTATTCCTCTATACATTCCTACTTATGTTAGGGTTCAATATAGAACCTTTTTGGTTGAATGTACTTTGGATGAGTGGATACAACCAGTGAATTTCAGTAGTGGGGAAGTAGGAAACCGGCACTAGTCTCAAAGACTCGGGCGTGTAAAATGTTTCAGGAAGAGGGAGTGTTAAGGACAGATTAATCTATAGGGAATCAGAGGTGGAAGTAGAGCTAGAAGATCAGCATGATGTGGTGTAAATTTTGACATGTTACAACCACCCCCTTTGTGGACCCCACCATGCTTAGGGATCTGGAGGACAGGGGAAGGGAGTAGAGCTACATGTGGTCAAGGAGTGTGACCCAAGGGCTCTAGGAATGATTCGAGGTGCGGTCTATTCCTACTACTAGCTGCCATATCAATAGACATAAGTACAAATCATTCCTTCCTTCCATGAATATTTTCCAAGACCGAGAGTTTCTGGTTAAACCGTTGAATTGACCCTCACATATGGAGATACCTTCGGAAGGAGACTCGATAATCACACTTACGTCGATGGTGTGATCTAACCCTTGAGGTGAGAGTTTTGGTTGGAACCTCTTAGTGGCAGCGTCGAGGCCATACGATGTTAGTTTGGGTATGGAATGGACATCCACAGTTCATACTCAGATTGACTGTATTAGGAAAAAAGGGTTGTGGTTTATCTACAACGTCGAAATGGGTTTTCCTTGGTTGGCGAAAAAGGAAATCCATGCAGCACAGGATAAACTCATGCAAAGGAGAGTGCAGCCAATCACTCTTGAGTCGTCCAGCCCTACCCTCATGGTAGCAGGAGTTTTCAGTTTTCAGTTCCCAATAGAAGAGGAAAAGTGTGGGGGGCATCCTTTCAAAATATGTTTCCAAAATTACCTCCCTGAAGGGGTAGGGACTTCTGCTTTGACTGGGTACTACCAAAGTTTTGAACCAAACTTCTCTAGGGTAGGGACACCCTTTTAAGCTTTGACGAAGAATGGGGAGCCTTTCCTATGGATGAAGATGTGTCATCAGAGCTTTCAGAAGTTGAGACATCGATGATGGATAGAGTTCCTCCAGGGTTATGACATTGAGATAGTCTATAGTCCTAGGAAGGGGAAACGTGAAAACAGATGCACTCAGCAGGAGATCTGGTCTGCAATTGATGAGTGAGGCAACAGAGCAGGTATCCATGTTGCAGATATCCTTTGTGGATAGATATGGAGCATCTTAACTCCAGTCTAAGACTATCACTCCCCCAATTCCTCAGTGAATTCGGGAGGCACGGCTTGGGACATTGACTGTGAGGCCCGACGTGCTCTAATATCCTCATGATAGCCTCCTGAAGGATTTTCTAATTGTGGGGAGCACGTCAACCTCTTTAGAGGTCTCACCATTGTACCAGTGACGCTTTGAGAGGAGATGTTTATGGATACCATGTCTTCTTGCGAGTCTCCCCTCGATGGGGACTATAGAGATTTGGATGAGGCGGCAGGTTATCACCGAGGTTTATCAGATCATTTCTGATACTTCAGAGGATTGTTGAGGTGGAATAACTCTTGGTACTACCACCAAGGTTGGAGTGGGTGCACGACTTCTTCCACATATCTCAGCTGATGAGATACGTGCATGACCCTTCTCAAGTCATCAACCATGGCGAGCTGGACTTAGATGATGGGGTGACATTTATGGAGGTTCTAGTGGAGATTGAGGATCGACAGGAGTGGGTCCTTCATGGGCAGTCAATTCCTCTGGTGCGCATTCCCTAGCAGCACGGCAACTTCCAGGAGAGAACATGGGAGCGGGAGGCTCATATCTGTGCTCAGTACCCCCAATTGTTTCCATAGTTTATGTTGTGGCTTTCGGGGATGTAAATCCATAAGGTGAGGAGAATGTAATGAACCATAAATTCGGTATAATTTTTTTATATGGAATTATTTTGAGACCATGAAATCTAACGACGCATGATTCTTGAGGCTCGGAGTGCCCGGAATGATTTGTCGAAGTTTTTTTAAGCTTTAATTAGCGCACGTAAGCAGTTTTCCTGAAAAAGTAGAATAACTCTTAAACAGTTACTCAGATCAGAAATCTGAGGGCACCATTATACTAAGGATGGTGGGTTTACCCTAGGTGTGACTTAAGTTTATTCAGCATGAGCCTCCTGTGAGAAAACCCAAAAATGGCATAACCATAAATAAAATAATTAAATAAAGTTATTTTATTTTTCAAATTATTATAACTCAAAAATGGTAACTCAGATTAAAAATCTGATACCATCACTAAAATTGTGATGTTATTATCTCCTTAAGAAGATACTAACATTGGTCGGCATAAGCCACCAGTAAAAGTTAGTTTTTGGACATAAATAAAATAATTAAGTGATAATTATTTTATTTTAAAATTCATAGCTTTTAAATGGTAACTCAGATTGCAAATTTGAGAGTACCATTGGGTCCATTAGGGAATGTTTCACTTAGGTAGAGCCTAACCTCAACAGGCACGGGTAGAGGGTGACTGTTATTAATTTTATGAACTTTGTTTTGGTACGTTCAGTAAACGTGCGAGTGGAGTTTTGTAACATTTGAACCGGTGCTTGGAATTGAAATATGAGGACACTGTTGAACTCGCAGTGCCAATATTCACTTAAGGAGACCTTTACCTCAACTATAGTGAGTCAAGGGTGAATTTTAGTTTTCTAGATTTTTGTGGGAGAGTTAAACAAATAAAAATAAAATAAAGAAACTTTTATTTTATTTTTCTTTTGAAACCTACCATTTGAATAATGAAGGTGGGGACCACATGAGGGTGGTCGGGAATTTAATGTTGGTCATTAAATACCCGGTTTCACAAAATGTGTAACCACATTTATCTTTAAATTAATAGGATTCATTAAATATGAATTAATAAATCATCTTGTTAATTAATAGTTACTTTTTATTACCTCTTGGAATCTCCCCACTGATGTGCCAATATTAAATCTTAACATATTAATTTGGCACCACACCTCTCGTGGGGAAAAGGATTGGAAAAGTAAAACCTTGGGAGAAACATCCTCCAAATGAAGAACCTCTCCAATGAAGAATGATCTCCAGATCAAGAACGAGGAACCGACATTGGAGCTTGATGCGGGAGCGACGAATGTCGGCGACTTCATCATCTTCATCTCATTCCTCGCATCATCTCCAACAAATGATAAAGTTAGGTATTTTTAAATTTTATTGTGATTAAATCTCTTTTTGTTGATTCTTCGTATTCTGGATTCACAATGACGATGGCCAAAAAAACATGGCTATCATCCTACACATATACCTTACACCTTTTTCTTCATTCTTCACACATTCTTCGTGCGTTCTTCGACGCCAAATAATTAATGATGATGGAAACACAAAGTTTTTCTGGGCAAGACATATGGACATAGATCCCTTAACCTGAGGATCATGAATATGTGAATGACATAATTTATGGGCTTTGAACGAAGCTGTGATGGCTCTCGGAAGAAGGCGGCAGCTGGCACCTTGCCGGCCACGAGGAAGGTGGGGAGGCGCGTGTCCGCTCCACCGATTGAGCAGGAGGCCATGGACCGTCAGTCACGGCGGACCAGGGTGGTAGCTAGCATCCTGCCGGCTGCATGGAAGAGCAGTAGTCCACGTCTGTGCCCTCTGAGCAGAAGGCCATGGCCGCTTGGTCATGGCGGAGGCTAGGGGCGGCCGACACCCTGTGGGCCGCAGGTGGATAGTGGCGCGTGTTCGCGCCATTGGGAGGAGAACTGGACGGCCATTCCAGTCTGCCGTTTCATTTCGAGCGGGACTGCTCAAGCTGTCCCGTGTGCCACTAGGGTGACCGAACGGCCATCGGGTCTTTCAAAATACCGGGGGGTGGGGGCTCCCCCTGGTTGCGGTTAGGGGGGACCCCACTGCGGTGGGCCACCCAACCACAGGACACCCATCGAGTCGGGCCAAACCATGGCCCAGTAGGTCGGGCCCACCACGACCCAGGCCAATCGGGGCGGTTCGGCACAGGCCGGGTCGGACCGGACCCAGGCCAATCTGGACCCAGTTTCACCTTTGTGGGCATATCTTGAGAATCAGGCATCTGTTTGACAAACCATCTACGGAACCAGAATCCTTGGATAGAGATGGTCCTTTTGGAATAATACACTTGAGTTTTGGATAAATTTGGAGTATTTCTGGGTTGGATCGAACCCCGAATCCAACCAGGCCCTCGGAGTAGAAACTCTAATAACTTACAGACCATGCATCTGATTGATGCACCATCTATTGCATTGGTCCCCTTATAACGTGTCAGAACATTGGGATACTTCTCCATAGGACTTAGTGGTGGTAGAGGTTTGATCGATATCTCGAGGGACAGATTCTACGGAACTCAAGCGCACTAGGTGCGAGGGATCCAGTGGCTGTCAGTGAGGTGGATTTTGGATATGGATAATAAAGAGGTTAGTTACCTATCGACTCTGGGAGGGTCAGATCCTATGTGGGTCCTTGCAACGGTTAGTACCTATCGATCTTGTGTGGTTCAGTGCTCAGTGATCCTATGTGGGTCAATGCATACCGATCCTGTGTGGGTTAGATCATGTGTAGGCCAGTGCTATGCGATCCTATGTGGGTCAGCATATACTGGTCTTGGGTGGGTCAGATCTAGTGTGGGTCAGCGCTCAGGGATCCTGTGTTGGTCAGCGCATACCGATCATGTGTGGGTCAGATCCCATGTGGGTCATTTCGGGGGTTAGTACCTATCAATCCTATGTGGGTTAGACTCTTTATAATCAGCAGTAGTGCCTCTTGACATAATTAGATGATCTAGCTTCGTGACTAATAATATGTACTTCTATACTTCATTGAAAACATGGTTTGATATGAGACTCTGTTTGAACTAATTATTTTACCTATGTGGTAATTTTACCTTCTTGGTACTATCTTCGTGGTGATACCTTTGTGGTACTTTTACCTTCATGGTACTATCTTCGTGGTGATACATGTGTGGTACTTTTACCTTCGTGATACTATCTTCGTGGTGATACTTGTGTGGTACTTTTACCTTTGTGGTACTATCTTCGTGGTTATACTCTTATGGTACTTTTACCCTCGTGGTATTATCTTTATGGTGATACCTGTGTGGTATTTTTTACCTCTTTGGTACTTCTACCTCCATGGTGTTACCTTTTTGGTATACTTCCCTTATGTATGAGATGAGTATATCTTGATAAACTTAGGTATATGTATGGGAATATACCTAAGTAGAGTTGATGTCTAGCTTTGTAGTTTTTCCTTTGTGGAACTTTAGGAGACCTACGGGGTCTCAGGGTCCCTACTGAGTATCGTTATATTCACCCCTACACAGGCTTCGCTCGCACCTCATTGTGTCTTGTGCAGATGACGTATGACATTGATTGAGGCTGAGGGATCCAGGACTGGATGGTTCTCTGAGGTGGACCATTTGGTGTGACGCGATGCAGGGACTACTGATCGTGAGTTGTACCTACCCTTTAGGTAGGATCTGTGGTGGATGATCCAGGAGCTGCTTCTCCCTTTTCCGTTTTATTGTTCCTTTCAGTTGTATTTTTACTTTTTAGTTGTACTCGTACTTTCAGTTGGTCTTATATTCTTGCCCCCTTTACTTTCATCACACCTTTTCTGTATCAGTTTAGTTCACATTTTCTTCTTGTTGTGTTCTAGGAACGTGTGTTTGTACAGGTTTGAAGGAAATGCCTTCCCGTTTTAGGGAATACACCTTTTGGTTATAGTCGCCAACCTATGGCCTATGGAAGGTGGGCTTGGGGTAGTCACGACACGGGCCCTAGGGGACGGGTCATGACATTACCCCCCCCCCCCATATAAAAGTAACCATCAACTCATGACATAATAATCATTTAATCATTTTCCACTAGAGGCTGACCTAGGTATCCCTCAATGGATCCTAGGTTCGCTCAGGATTTTAAAATAAGACTCAATGAGCTCAACCACCCTATTTGTGACTCTCTCATGTACTTTACGTAATTAAACACTTTTTTCCATCCATTATCATTTAACTGAGACAATGGTTCACCCAAGGTATATAAGATGCAATTAGTCACATGATCCTGATTTTTCCTCATAACCAAGATTGTGGCCCACCCATTACTAATTACCCCTTTTTATTATTTAATTAAAATACACATTCCATATCAAAATAAACACATGTTAATTAAACTATCACATGGATTTAACATAGTCAAATCACATGGGCAAAGTTTATATAATAACAAACACATGTAAATTAAACTATTACATGGGAAAAAAAGGATAACTCACGTGGGAAATTCATATAATGAGAAATACATTTTTGACAAACCAAGAATGGGAATTCAAGTCAAGCGTCATAGTCATTCTCGTCCAAATGACCATCTAAGGGAAACACACCAGTGGGGTGGCCATAAATTAAGGTTTATAACCCTAAACATGCTTTCAAATCATCTAATTAATTACCTAATCATCAATAGGCAATAACCGTCTATATTATTTAATCAAGTGACACCCAAAAAGTGGGCGTGCAGCAATCTGACATATATAATCAACTCGACGATCAACAAAAGGCACAAGACCACCTACCTCGTGTCAGTATGACTCTCCTAGTCCAGCGTTGAGCTTTGATTCAACCTAAAATGGGGTAAATCTATAAAATGAACAAAAATTATTAACCTTTGATAACTTAATCAAGAGATGGAATCAGGAAGAAAGGGTGAATAGGAATTGATTACTCACTGAGAGGATTCTAATGGATCTAACGATGTTTGAATTATAGATCGTACGACGAATCAGGATCCAAACCCTCATTCATATTTTCTGGGTGCATCGTAGGTCAAAAAGGAGTCATTTCTATCTATTTAGAAAAAAATGCTACTGCCAGACTGTAGAGACCCGAATCTTTGCATACATGGACATTACATTGCTTTTGTGGAATACTTAATACATAACAAAAACAGACACACAAGGACCGTAATAGTTTAGTGTCTTTGGAAACTCGAAACATAATCTTCTAATCATGGTCAAAGATCTTCAACATCTCCCATAAAGATCTCCCCCTTTTTGTTTTCTTACCTAAAAACCTTTCTTTATATCCTGGGTAAAAGAAAACATATAAAGTGTGAGCTCAAATGCTCAGTAAGGGTAAGCATGGAGAAAATAAATCAAACCATATACATTTGAACTCAAAAACATGAACACAATGTTTAAACATCAAGATCTTGAGTAATGACATAAAACATGGAAATACGTAAGGCATAGATCATAAAAAAACATTAATCTTGATAAAATAGCATGGGAATAAAACATGTAATTGTGGAAAACATTAAGCACATGATATGATTTCCATGGTAGCCAAGGCATTGCTGTCGTGACCATCTTAGAGGACAAAGTCCCTTTCTGAATCGAGTTCACTCCTCATTTCAGTCCGGTAACACTAAACCGGATTAACTTACCATTTTAGCCATGTCTATCTCATGAGATATAAATATTTACCCAATGCATTGGAGGGAGATATAGGTCCCACCCATCTCATAATGAAATCATTCTTACTTGTGACACAAAATAAACTTAAAACATTCATTATAACCCAAAGAATAAAATGGATTTCATAAACATCATCCCATCATCACATAATCCATATAAAACAAATGGATATTCCATCATAAGAGAAGTGAAACCATGTAAATCATAGAGACATTATACTTGAAACATACACATATGAAATAATGTCATCTTAGATGTAAAATGGTTTTGATAAAACACTTGAAATGAATTCTTGAGGAAAATATCCTTTCTTCTTCAAAATAATTTTCCTTTCACAAAATTCCATGCAATTTTTAAAAGAAAAGTTTTTTGTGAAAATAACCATAAAATCTTGTAGAGTAAGATTCATGAAAATGAGGCGTTATGAAACCGTAAAAATCCATTCATGCCGTATAAGTTAAAAATAACATTCTTGTTGTACTTTTGTAGGAAAAGTCAAAAAGTTCCCCGTGTCATAAAAAAAGTAAGATTCCTTTCATAACATTTGGTAAATTTAAAAATGGGTAAAAAGGAATTTAAAAGTACATGAAAGCATTTTTTTAAATCATGGGAATGGATGATAACAATAACCCCAGTAAATACTTACGAATAACAATCTCATATAAGAACGAGATTGGAATAGTTATCCCTTACCTTAGGTCCAATTTGCTTTGTACGTATCCGAAACTCATGTATAATGATTTAAATAATGTCATTAACTTATTACAGAATCATATTCATTGTTATGATATCATATATGGTTCAATTATGACTTTATATTACCCGTTCTTTTGTAAATCCCATGTTAAAGCAAAGTTTTGTGTAAAATCATCTTATTTATCGTACGTGTTTGGACTTGTGGTTCTTGATGTTATTATTACCTATATCATGATTTAATTACTTCCAGAATATAAATAATGATTTATATATCATATATATTAATTATATATCCAGCATATACATGTATTTATAATAGTACATAACATATGGAGGTAAGAAATGAAATCCACCGTTCATGGAGATGGTAAGCCGTACGTACACTTAAACGCTACTTTAATTTCTATTTATTATTTTAATGGAATAGGTATATTATAATTCCAGTATAATATCATATATAATATCATTAACTCCATCCTTTATACATCCCACATAAGGCATTAATGAATCACATCACTTTGAGGGGGCGGTAGTCCGCACTTCCTCAATTGAGATTATCGTATTTACCCACTATGGAAACCATAAAGGCTTGATATAATTGGGAAATAAAGAAGAATAAGGAAATAATAAACATAATATATATCATATATAAATATAGTTCCATCATAATGGCCACCATGAGAGGCGGTAGGAGAAAATCGAACAATCATCGTTTCGTGAGGTGTTAGTTTTCCATCCACAGAAACATTATGTTCTTCATCCATTAGATGGAGGTGTGTGTAAGTTTAGTTTGAATACTTCTCATAAAAACATCCTAGTATATTGAGGATACTGGTTTTGTTACAAAATAAAGGATTAAAAAGTGTTTAGGGGTTGGAGAAGTAGAATAAAAAAACAATTTAAGAGAAACAGTTACCTTTAATTTGGGTAACTTCCTTTGGTTTGAACCAAAAGGACTTCTTGGAGTGCCTTATTCCTAAGGTAAGGCTTCTAGGGGGTGGAAAGGGATGTAGGTAGCTTAATTGGGCAGAGGTTGGATGATCCAAATGGCTTGAGATGTGTGAGGAATTGGATAGAAATGGTCTCTTTTTATAAGGGGGAGGAGGGGCTCTTTTGGAAATGGTGAAAATATTATTATATTATAAACTTATATTCGGTTTCAAAAGGTCCAGAAATCATTATGGTCGAAGATAAGATGACTCATGGTCGAAATATAATCATCCAGTCATAATTGGATATGTTTTGGATAATATTTTAATCATTATAATCTTATTTATTTAAATCATTTATTAATGAGGTAAATACTGCATCATTATTGTGTCATAAATAATTTAATTTATTTGATGCCTAAAAATTATAAAAAATATACAAACATGCAGGAAATATTTTTAGCTTTACAATGAATATTTATAGTCTAAAATATAATTTATATATCCCCTTATAAAAATTAATTACTAAAAGATTTTTGTTAATGCCAATTTTGTCTTTACATTAAATTAATTAATCTAATGTGTCGTTGTCTTTCATAAGTGGCTCCATGGGGTCCCAAAATCGACCCAAGGATGCCCATGGTTGGTCATTACTCGTCCAATAAGGTTTTTACAAGTATTAAGGTAATTTTAAATTATTATAATATTCTTTTAACCTTCAATTACCCTATTTACTTTTAACCGTGGTAAATAAAAGTAAAAAGTTAGTATTCACCAAAAATTATTTTTATCTAATTGAACCACATTTTACTCCTTAATATTAACCTTGTCTCTTGGATTTTTGACATTCAACTTACAGAAGTGTTAAAATTAAGTTATATGAACAATTGCAAAAGCTCCTATGAGGTGGGTAAAAGATGGTGAAAAGTTCAATACAATTTTTTTATAAATCTAAAATTATTATAAAATGGTTCCAATGAATTTCATTTAACTAATATAAGTATTAGGTATATATTTTTACCTAAAATAAATTTAAATCAAATAAATTATTATTTAAATAAAAAGTCAGTTTTAACCAAAAACTCAGTGTTTTCACTATTCATCAAAAATTGATGTTTTTCAGAAAAATACCAAAAATTCAGCCTAAGATATATTTGATATTCTGAATTTAAAAATGATTTCTATTTTTCCAAATTCAAAACATATAAGTGGCATTAATTAATTTTAAAATCAATTCCCGTTATCAAAACAAATAGCGTGTTTTTAAGAAACAATAATTATCCAAAGATTGATACTTGTTTATGTCCAATTTCAAAGTGAAATTAATTCCAATGACCAACATTGGATTTAATGGTAAAAATTTATTCTAATTACACTTTCAAACCAATTAAAAAGATAATCTAACCATATAAATTATTGCAATGAAAATAGTTGTTTTTAATTAAAATATAGCGTGTTTTTACTATTCATCAAAATATGAAAGTTATCATAATAATATGAAAAATTTATCCAAATTAAATTTTTATATAATTATTCCAAGGAATAATTTTATTTTGTCAAATTTAACTTATAAAAATGTCAAAACTAGATTTAAAGTGGGTGTTCCATCAAAAGGCGGCAAAACTGCATTTTTTGAAAAATACTTATTTTACCCAAAAATTTTATTTTATTCTCATACCATGTTCTAGAAAATATGTAAGATGAATAATAATGTTATAAAATTTAAAATTTATATAATACTATTCATAATGTCTAGTCCATAATAATATTATAATAATATATCGTTGTTTAGTGAAACCCGGTATTGCTTACTACACACGCTATCGAGGAAGGTCGTGATTGCGTGTAATGCAATCCAAGTCAGGGTTGCATGTTGTGCAAGACTACTTTGTTGTTTTGTATGAAAGAATCCAACCATATTTCATTTATACATTGAATATATATATATATATATATATAAACTCAATTTTGTGTAGAATGACTACTATCAAACGAACTTGAATTTTTTTTAACACAATCCAAGAATAGTGGTGCGTATACTGTAAGCTAATACAGTGTTGCGTATAGCACAAGATAATCTTGGTGTATCATAAAAAAAATGACATCAAATAAATTAAAAAGAATACTTATCATAAAATCTCAGGGTGTTACATTATACCCCCCTTAAAATGAATTTCTCCCTCGAAATTCTTCGGGGTTATAAATGGTTTAATACTTGAAAGTTTCTTTAATAGAAACCCACATCGTAAAAAGGGAATACCAAAACCTATCTTTTAAAAACTAAAGTATTAAATGTAATGGTTACCCAAATTAACTAATCATTGGGTTTCCACATAGGGGGACATAGGTGAAAATATGGATATGGAAGAAAAATCTAACCATCATGTTCCGATAGAGAGTGGTAGAGAACAGGGCTATGAAAAAGTCAACAATCACAAAGCCATAGATTTTTGATGATCTAAGGTACCATATGATTCATCAGATATAGGAGTACCAAGACAACATTTTTTGCTTTCAAGATAATTTCCCTAATGTTGAAGAATTTTTTAATTAAAAGAAATTCTTACTTGATTTTGGTACAATCTCATTGTTGTTCATGTCTTGAAAAATTTCCACTTCATCTCTTAAAGAAATGAAGTTGAATTTGTTTTTTCATGAAGTTTTAGTGGATCATGAAATAGAATGATAGGTCATTCCATCTGTCTCAAACATAAGGTTAGCAAAATTTATATACATAAGTCCATCTATGGTGATATTATTCGTATATGGTTCCAAAAATGGACTTATACTTCATCTATCATACCGCTTAATAAAATAAAACTAGTTTCTACTAACCAAGGACTTCATGTAGGCCAGTGGTAGGCGATAAAGGCATGTCACACATCAGTTGTGGGTTTGATTCCTGCAACCTTGTCTGACGCGACGGGTTGTCGTCCGTCCTGCAGGTCGTCCTTTTTCTAAAATTACATCATTATGACATTCCATCGCTAATATCAAAAACATTTCTATCCTTAAACAATACTAACTTATTTACAACATAATCCAATTCAAATATTTAGGATTATCCAAATACTTATGTCCAAGATTATAGTATTAAGAAAACAATTACTAGAAATGTCATCTACCGAGCATGTGAATACCATCATTTATCCCCAATATATCTTGTTGATCACATTCCAATCATGTGAATACCTTAATCATGTATTCTCTTGAAAAATGAATACCCATTGAACCTTAGTGAAAACATGAATGCTGTCAAAAGTTAACTCTTTCCACATACCAAAATACCAAAATTTCTATATACTCAAACCATGATATCACTTTGTCCTTATTTTAGTCACGATCTCATGATTACTATCATATTATTTTCTCTGTATCCCTTCATTATGCGCATTTCATCTGCTTTCAAAAAATATTTCAATCACTTTTTCATGGTTACCAGTACCATATAATTATTGAAAACCAATACATAGATATTCCAAATTTCCACAATACCATAAATGAGATTCCATGATACTATTTTGAAATCCCATTACATAAACACTTCATCATTACACAACATCATTTTCATACTCAACATCATAAATAGTGATCGCATGAGACTTCCCATTATCCTTTGCCTTAAGAGGTTTCTTATATTGATCATCATTAACCCGTGGATTAGGGAATTTATTATCATAATGCCTCATTTCCTTGAACTTGAAGCATTGAAGTGTTGGTGGAGAGTTCTCTGTATTCTTTTCTCTATTCACATCATTATCAACCTTTTTCCCATTACATTGACAATCAACTACTCTATGACCTTCTTTTCCACACTTAAAACATTTTCTAGTACCTTTTAGGCAATCTACACCATGATTCTTTCCACACTTTGAGCATAAAGAAACATTCATCTTCTTTTCACCATTGTTCTGAGATTTCTCTTTAAACTCCATCTTTCGTTTCTTGTCAAAACCATGAGATGGATATATAACACCAACTTCTATTTCTACCTTGATAGCACAACTCACAATTTCTTCATAGCTACTGAAGTCTCTTATAGATAATGCCCTTTGAAGACTTGGATTCAAGCCACTGAAGAATCGATCAACTTTACTTTCAGGTTGGATGATAAAGCCAGATGCATACCTTGAAAGCCTTGTAAAATTCGCTTCGTATATACCAATAGATTCATCATCCTTTTTCTTAAGCTCCAGGAATTCCTTTTCCATCTTTTTTCGAAGAATACAAGGGAAGTACTTATTGAAAAATAAGTTCTTGAACTCATCCCATTATATAGAGTCAATTTCACCTTGGGGCCTTGTATTCTTAATTAAATTCCACCATTGATCTTCTTCGCCTTCTAATTGGTAAATAGCCAGTAAGACGTTTTGATGCTCCGAACAGCGAAGTATGGAAAATATCTTTTCAATAGTACTGATCCATTGTTCAGAAACAAGTGGATTAGAAGACCCACTAAAAGAAGGGGGACGTTGCCTCATGAAGGACTCAATAGAATATTGTTCCCTTCTCTGCTCATTCGGAAGTCCAGAATGATTCATAGCATATGTAAGTATAGCAATAAGATTTAGCACTCCGTCTCCCATAACATTGGTTTGTTCAGAAGGAAAATCATTACATTGTTCATTACATTGATCAACACGGTTCCTTCGGGTTCCAGTCATCGTCTAAAATCCAAAAAGAATAGTGTGAGAGGCAAAAATCATGATAGATAAAACAACATAATAAAGGGGGAGTAACTTCAATATCTAATATCTTAGGTTTAATTCTAAGATCGTTACTGTAATTCTAGGACTATAACCTATACTTATACTTAACCTTAGGGACATCCCTAGACATACCTTATAAATATCTCTAGGGATCTCACTAATGTTTTTGCATCCTAGTTTCCAAAGGTTAACTAATCCTTTCCTCTAATACCAACTTTAGAGACCCGAATCTTGACGTACATGGACATTACATTGCTTTTTCCGAATACTTAATACATGAAAAAAACAGACACACAAGGACCGTAATAGTTTAATGTCTTTGGAAACTCGGAACATAATCTTCTAATCATGGTGAAAGATCTTCAACATCTCCCATAAAGATCTCCCCATTTTTGTTTTCTTACCTAAAAACCTTTCTTTATATCCTGGGGAAAAGAAAACATATAAAGGGTGAGCTCAAATGCTTAGTAAGGGTAAGCATGGAGAAAATAAAACAAACCATATACATTTGAACTCAAAAACATGAACACAATGTTTAAACATCAAGATCTTGAGCAATGAAATAAAACATGGAAATACGTAAGGCATAGATCATAAAGAATCATTAATATTGATAAAATAGAACTGGAATAAAACATGTAATTATGGAAAAACATTAAGCACATGATATGATTTCCATGGTAGCCAAGGCATTGCTGCCATGACTATCATAGTGGACAAAGTCCCTTTCTGAATCGAGTTCACTCCTCGTTTCAGTCCTGTAACACTGAACCGAATTAACTTACCATTCCAGCCATGTCTATCTCATGAGATATAAATCTTTACCCAATTCATTGGAGGTAGATATAGGTCCCACCCATCTCATAATGAAATCATTATTATTTGTGCCACAAAATAAACTTAAAACATTCATCATAACCCAAAGAATAAAATGGGTTTCATAAACATCATCCCATCATCACATAATCCATATTAAACAAATGGATATTTCATCATAAGAGAAGTAAAACCATGTAAATCATAGATACATTATACTTAAAACACACACATATGAAATAATGTCATCTTAGATGGAAAATGGTTTTGATAAAACACTTGAAATGAATTCTTGATGAAACTATCCTTTCTTCTTCAAAATCATTTTATTTTCACAAAATTCCATGAAATTTTTAAAAGAAAAGTAGTTTTTTGAAAATATCCATAAAATATTGTAGAGTAAGATTCATTAAAATGAGGCGTTATGAAACTGTAAAAATCCATTCGCGCCGTATAAGTTAAAAATAACATTCTTGTCGTACTTTTGTAGGAAAAGTCAAAAAGTTCCCCATGTGGTAAACAAAAGTAAGATTCCTTTCATAACATCTGGTAAATCTAAAAATGGGAAAAAAGGACTTTAAAAGTACATGAAAACATTTTTTGAAAACATGGGCATTGATGATAACAATAACCCAAATAAATACTTACGAATAACAATCTCGGATAAGAACGAGATTGGAATAGTTGTCCCTTACCTTATGCCTAATTTGCTTCATACGTATCTGAACCTCTTGTATAATGATTAAAATAATGCCATTGAATTATTACAGAATCATATTCATTGTTCTGATATCTTGTATGGTTCACTTATGACTTTATATTACCCGTTCTTTTTTAAATCCCATGTTAAAACAACGTTTTGGGTAAAATCATCTTATTGATCGTACATGTTTGGAATTGTGGTTCCTGATGTTATTATTACTTATATCATAATTTAATTACTTCTAGAATGTAAATAATGATTTATATATCATATATATTTATTATATATCCAGCATATACATGTATTTATAATAGTACATAACATATGGAGGTAAGAAATGAAATACACCGTTCATGGAGAATGTAAGTCGTACGTACGCATGAATGATACTTTCATTTCTATTTGTTATTTTAATGGAATAGGTATATTATAATTCCATTATAATATAATATATAATATCTTTAACTCCATCCTTTATACATCCCACATAAGGCATTAACGAATCACGTCACTTTGAGGGGGCGGTAGTCCGCACTTCCTCAAATAAGATTATCGTATTTACCCACTATGGAAACCATAAAGGATTGATATAATTGGGAATTAAATATGAATAAGAAAATAATAAACATAATATATATCATATATAAATACAGTACCATCATAATTTCCACCATGAGAGGCGGTAGGAGAAAATCGAACAATCATCGTTTCGTGAGGCGTTAGTTTTCTATCCACAGAAACATTATGTTCTTCATACATTATATGGAGGCTTGTGTAAGTGTAGTTAGAATACTTCTCATAAAATAATCCTAATATATTTAGGATACTAGTTTTTTTACAAAAGAAAGTATTAAAAAGAGTTTAGGGGTTGGAGAAGTAGAATTAAATAAAACAATTTAAGAGAAATAGTTACCTTTAATTTGGGTAACTTCCTTTTGTTTAAACCAAAAGGAAATCTTGGAGTGCCTTATGCCTAAGTTAAGGATTATAGGGGGTGGAGAGAGATGTAGGGAGCTTAATTGGGCAGATTTTGGACGAGAAAAATGGCTTGAGAGGTTTGAGTAATTGGATAGAAATGGTCTCCTTTTATAAGGGTGAGGAGGGGATCTTTTGGAATGTGTGAAAATATTATTTTATTATAAACTTATGTTCGTTTTCAAATGGTCCAAAAATCATTATGGTCGAATATAAGATGACTCATGGTTGAAATATAATCATCCAATCAGAATTTGACATGTTTTGGATAATATTTTAATCATTATAATCTTATTTATTTAAATCATTTATTAATGAGGTAAATACTGCATCATTATTGTGTCATAAATAATTTAATTTATTTGATGTCTAAAAATTATAAAAAAAATACCAAAATGTAGGAAATATTTTTATATTTCCAATTAATATTTATAGTCTAAAATATAGTTTATATATACCCTTATAAAAATTAATTCCTAAAAGATTTTTGTTAATGCCAATTTTGTCTTTACATTAAATTAATTAATCTAATGTGTCATTGTCTTCCATAAGTGGCTCCATGGGGTCCAAAAATCGACCCAAGGATGACCATGGTCGGACATTACTCATCCAATAAGGTTAGGACAAGTGTTAAGGTAATTTTTAATTATTATAATATTCTTTTAACCTTGAATTACCCTATTTACTTTTAACCGTGATAAATAAGAGTAAAAAGTTACTATTCACCAAAAATTATTTTTATCTAATTGAACCACATTTTACTCCTTGATATTAACCGTGTCTCTCGGATTTTAGAAATTCAACTCACATAAGTGGTAAAATTAAGTTATATGAACAATTGCAAAAGCTCCTATGAGGTGGGTAAAAGATGGTGAAAAGTTCAATACAATTTTTTTTATAAATCTAAAATTATTATAAAACAAATCCAATGAATTTCATTGAACTTATATAAGTATTATTTATATATTTTTAACTAAAATAAATTAAAATCAAATAAATGATTATTTAAATAAAAAGTCGGTTTTAACCAAAAACTCAGTGTTTTCACTATTCATCAAAAATTGAAGTTTTTCAGAAAAATACCAAAAATTCATCCTAAGCTATATTTGATATTCCGAATTCAAAAATGATGTCTAATTTTCCAAATTCAAAACATAGAAGATGCATTAATTAATTTTAAAATTAATTCCCGTTATCAAAACAAATAGCGTGTTTTTAAGAAACAATAACTATCCAAAGATTGATACTTGTTTATGTCCAATTTCAATGTGAAATTAATTCCAATGACCAACATTGGATTTAATGGTAAAAATATATTATAATTACACTTTAAAACTAATTAAAAAGATAATATAACCATAGAAATTATTGTGATGAAAAAAGTTTTTTAAATTAAAATAGTGTGTTTTTACTATTCATCAAAATATGAAAGTTATCAGAATAATATGAAAATTTTATCCAAATTAAATTTTTATATCCTGATTCCAAGGAAGAATTTTATTTTGTCAAATTGAACTTATAAACATGTAAAAAATTAGATTTAAGGTGGGTGTGCCATCAAAAGGCCGCAAAACTGCATTTTTTGAAAAATACTTATTTTACCCGAAAAAATTATTTTATTCTCATACCATGTTCTAGAAAATATTTAAGATGAATAATAATGTTATAAAATTCAAAATTTAGTTAATACTATTCATAATGGCTAGTCCATAATAATATTATAATAATATATCGTTGTTTAGTGAAACCTGGTATTGCGTACTACACACACACTCGAGGAAGGTCGTGATTGCGTGTAGTGCAAGCCAAACCAGGGTTGCGTGTTGTACAAGACTATTTTGTTGTTTAATATAATATAATCCAACTATATTTCATTTATACATTGAATATATATATATATATATATATATATACAATCAATGTTGCGTAGAATGACTACTATCAAACGAACGTGAAATTATGTGTAACACAATCCAAGAATAGTGTTGCGTATACTGCAAGCTAATACGGTGTTGCGTATAACACCAGATAATCTTGGTGTAGCATAAAACACATAACATCAAATAAATTAAAAATTATACTTATCATAAAATCTCGGGGTGTTACACAAACTTAATAATTAAAAAAAATTACATGGTGTGTACTTGAGACTACACACCATGTCTGTAAAAATCTTGGCCAGACCGTCACATGGTCGTGTATTGGGATTACATGCTCTGTAGTCCCCAGTGACATCCTGTAATAGGCATGTAGATTGAACTTGACATCCTTTCCCCCATTTTCTTATGTATAAACTAAAAATGAAATATCTGTACCTCAAAAGAAGAACTGAGTTCTTACAATTTCGATAATGCGATGTATGTTTTAAGATAAAATGACACATTGATATTAAAAACACACACATTGATTCATGCCAACCACATAGTGTGTTGAATTGATCTATGTTAAATCCCTAAACATCAAAAATGGATTAGGGATTTTTTTCTAAAATATTAAATACAATATGATATTTTTTCTTGTTTCTGACAACATGTTGTGTGTTTTAATCTAAAATGACACTTTTATATTGAAAACAAAAACTTTGAGTAATACCAGCCACATATTATGTTTTATTGAAGTTTCGTAAATTCCTATACATCAAAAATCAATTATGGAACATTTTTCTAAATTTTAAAAATAATTTAATCTCATTTATTAGTTTTGAAAATGTGACATGTGTTTTAAAATAAATTACCTAGTAGAGATCAATCATCCTCTCAACATTTTCATCTTTGAAACCTAGTTCCACTTACTCCATAGTTAATTAATTATTTATAATTTGAGCGTTGGATCAGGATATGGGTGATTCATCTATATTATTATTTATAATATCTTTCATCATCATGTATTTTTTTAAATTAAACATGAAATTTAATAACTTACTCTTGATTATTTATTGTGGAGGTGGAAGTGATTGTAATAGGTACTAGACTATTTTTTAAAAATCCTAAAAGGGAAGTACGAACCAAAATTAAAATGATAAGACTAAGAGTATGGAAGTACCTTCCCTAGAAGTAGGTAATATGTATTAAAAATTTTGGGTAGAAGGATCTTTGAACCATTTACCTCTTTTTATTATTTCAATTTCAACCTTAATACCTAATCTATCATGAGCACAATAAGCTTTGTACATGTTACTAGCTCTGCCAAAATCTATAGAGTATAACCCTCTAGGGAACTTCTCCTTGAGAAACAACTCAAATATTTCTTTCCTTGAAGGTTCATCACCAATGAATTTTTCATTTTCTTCCAACTCTTACAAACCCCTAAAAAATTATATTACAATGGTTTAAAATAAATGAATGGTCAATAAGTGAATGAGTATATACCCTTTAGAATATTTTAAAAATTATAGTAACAATAGTAAGATTTAAGTACTCACATGAGTTATAGTTTTATTAAATGTATATATGAGGTTTAATTAAATTTTGACTTGATTTATAGATGTTGGTGTATTTTAATGTATCTAAAATGATTTCCCATCAAGTTTTTGATTGTCATTGAGATTTTTTTTGTACTTCTCCGAGAGGCATCACTCTCAATCAAAACTTTCATACTATTATTATCATGAATAGGAACCAGAGTTTGGGAAGGATCATTAACTCTATTGAATCACTTAATAGGGTATGGAAATATATACGGGAATTTAAATTTCTTTGGAATGATGGGGGGATCAAATCTAAAAAAAGGTAGGATGAAAATTTCAAATGTATAATTTGAATAAAAATATAACTAAAATATTTAAAATACTACATGAATTTTATTTTAAGAAATATAATATCTAAGTGTTAAGATACTAATTATTCATATACCAAGTTTATCACTAAGTTCATATCCTATAATAGATCATAAACATAATAGGTAATCACCTCAACTTGATGTCGAATAACATTCTGACACCATGTACTCTTCCCATTAATATCTCAAAAAAATTTGTATTCTTTTGAGTATGTAGACTATTAGAATTCATAGAAGTTATAAGAAAATATATAAAACAAATGATTGAAAAATAATTTTAATGAAATTGTAATTACAATAAAAAAATTACCTGCTATTTGATGTAATTTTATTAATGGTATATAATATCCTTTATAAATATTAAAAATTAATATCCATAATCATTATCATACTTTTTTTGAACACTAAAGAAGGATTTACCAAAATAAGTAAATTGTTTTGAAATGTGTTTTTATAGTTAAATATTAATATATATACTTTAATTTGTTTTCATTTTAATAAATCCTGAGGCTTCTTGTTTTTAGTCGCTAACCTCATACCATGATTTAGCCGATATTTATGGATCACCCTATCCTAATTTTTTTTATTAAAACACAAACGAAAAATACATAATTTTAAGTATAATATATAAAAAAAGATTATTATATTGAATTATAAATTTAATATGGACATTATGTGTGGTTTATTTTTTGGAAATTCATGCTCTGGATCCAAAAAAATAAACATTAGGGGTATCCAAGTTGATTATGATTATTATCCACTACTTCATACAAAAATAAGTAATCAAAAAAGAAAAATATATATTATATGATTATATTGTAGTGTTTTACCATAGAATTTTTGGAATCAAAAGTAGTATATCATCTACTATTTTCTTTTCAAACATCATGTTTTGTTCAATTTTTTTCATTTTCAAATTCTTCTAATTCCAAAGAAACTTTTTATATAGAAATGGTAGAGAGATTAATGAGTCTAAGTCATGCTTCATGGGGTTTTCTATTTATATAATACTAATATATATTCATGTAGAAAATATGAATGGGTATTAATTAGAATTAAAATAGTAGATCATTTTTTAGACAAAAACATATTATGAAAATTTTCCCCATGTATGTATTCATTACTAAGACTCCCTGGTATTGAAACCTGACAATATCATTAATACTCTATAGACCAACTACGTCTATAATGGACTCCCCAAATATGTATTCTTCATATAAAATATAGGACATATTTTCCTCTTTGAAATTTGTATCCACATGAACGTTTAATGGTTATATATGTTGTAATGTAAATATAATGGAAGAGGTACTCTTCAAAGGTCCTTTTAATTTTTATGGTTGATCTACTGGACTATCTTGATTAAAACATTCATTTCCCCTTAATTTTTTCTTTCTATAATATCGGAACTCATTTTATACCTTTTTCATCAATTTTTATAGGTATTTCATTTTAAAAAACATTAAGGACATACATCATGTATCTTTATATTATTGAATGGACATGCTATAAAATTTCCAATATACTTATCAACCATGGTAACATCTATATCATCAAGTGAATGGGAAAATCAACACTCAAATAAAGATATATTTGAATCCCCACCCCCAAATGATCTTTTGGGAGTTATTTATTGTGTAGCATGTGTCATGGTGTATTGTACACCAAACCCCACACAACAAGGTGATGCATGGGTGTTGAGAAATATATATCACAAATAATTTTACCTTCTTTAATTATAATAATATAAAGTTATAAAATGTATTTTATTCGCATTTAGAACAAATATTTATGAAATAAAATTCAACCTTTGGTAAGATAGGTTGTTTATGGGAATCGTTAGCCTCAATTCCAGTGGGTTCATGTAGTTCTTCATGTACTAATGATTATTCCACTATTGGTTCTATTTGATAATTTTTCAAATATTATTCTTCCAAATCGAACTAGAAAATAATATCTTATAATGCATCTCTATATTCCATCATTCCTTTCATCATCTCATATGTATCTCCTTATATCTGTGTCTTCTCAAAATATGTTCAAGGTGATAGTACAAAACATGCACCTCTAATGTGGCTATATTGTTCTAACTACTTCAAAGATATTGAAAGTGTTTGTTTCTCATCTATATCAAATGATTATTCTTGTGTCTAAAATTTATATAAAATATAAAAACATAAATAGAAATTTTTATGTAATACATTTATAAATAATAAAAAATTACTATTATGTCAAACATACACATAATCCCCATACTTCTTGTGTGTTATCATCTACTAGTGTTTCCCACATTATTTACATGATCCTCCTTCCAGAACACATGATTTGGGGTGTAAGTGGATTTGAATTATGATTCATTATTCTACATATAAAAAATGTAAAATATTTTGTTTTATATCACATAAAACTTTTACTATATATTTAAAATACATACCATTTTATTTTCTAGTGAATCGTGCACCATCATTGATATATGGTATGGTAAATTGGTTTTGATATACATTGATTATTTTCAACAGTCCTTTTTTATTTCATAAATTAACAGTTATAAAATTAACCTAATATCTTCCCACATGGTTATATTCAACAAAGGTACAACATTATTCCATGTGTCTATATCAATTGTAACATGAATTATCATTTTAACCCCAATGTAACTAATGAAATTGACTTGTTGGGGTAAAAACGTTGTTCATGTTGAGTCTATATAACCTAAAATTTTATACCTTTTATTCTTTCCTTGATAAATTTTGTTAACATAGTGATACTATGCTTCTCTTGTTTTTTTCTTCCACGTATTTTTGATCCCCTAATAATTATGTTATTTCATCATTGATCATCTGTTCTACCATAGGATTCGTAATATTATCATGTAGAGATGTCATTATCTACATAAGTAGTAAAAATTTAATTTAGAATACATAAATGTAGTGGAGAACATATAATATTATGAGTAAAGTCGTAGTATTTTAAAAACACTTTAACCTACTAATTGAACTCTATTTTTTTCTTTAAAGGTTGAATGTATTTGGATCCTCTATCAAGAATCCAAATTCCCTCCTTATCTCCCCCTCTAACATAAATGACACTATCTATATTGGGAATAATATTAAATGATTTTGATATCCCAATGAAAGGGTCATCCTTAAAGGAATTTTCATCTAACTCTATAGATATTTTAGTTTCCAATAAAACAATTGACCAAATATTATTTACTAGATCTGGGATATAAAATAATTACACTACTTGTAATGCCATTATAAAATTTATATCCTTATACCCTTTCACACTAATATTCACCTTCACAAAGCCCAATTCAATAGCTTTAACTGAACTTTTATTTTCAACTGATTTGAAATATAAAATTGAATCTTGAAATATTTTTTAATACAACTCGTATATCTATTTGATGATGTCAAAATATGATATATTCACATAAAATGGATTTATATCCTTCAAACCAGATACGTGCGTCACTTATTTCATAAGCATAGCTCCACTATTTTTCATCATATTAAATTCATATTGTTCCTTCATATATAACTTATTACCAATAATTACAAAACTAGTGTAAGATATAACAATGAAAAATAGTCCCCTAGCTAGCCCTCTAAGTCATTCTATAATTAATTCCATATTTTCAGAAAACTCATTATAAATATGATCATGGAACCATCCTATAAATATTTTATTAGGGGTATTTTATACCCATACTTCAACTCTTAATGGATTCAAATATCAAATAATTACTTTCTAGAACTCACTGTATGGAGAAGACTCTGAACTATTATTTAATATGTAAAGATGATATTTATCCCACAATGTAATGGTAATTGTAACAAAATCTCTTCCCAAAATCCCTTCACCCGTAAGGTGTCCACTGTGATGAGATTTTGGGATACCAATACTCTTATCATGTGATAGCTAATTGGTACCAAATTCAATAATTTATTCAATAATATATTTCTTTGCAACAAAACCTTCTAGAATATTTTGATTCTTGATGTAGCCTTTTAAAATATTAATATAACATTCAATGGGGAATATCCATCTGTAATGTATATGACCACATAGTTGAATATTTATAATTAAGTGCACTATCAAGTGAAGCATTATATAAAACAATGGTGGTTGGAAGAACATGTCCAATTCAAATAATATGACAAAAATTTTCTTATTCATGATTTGAGGCTTGGTCAGTTCAATAACATTAATGTATATGGATTTAAAAAAGAAAAAAATATGGTTAATTTATGATGTACATTTCTAGGAAGAATGTTGTATAAACCTATAACAAGTAATTATTGCATCAAAACAGGTCATTCATGTTATTTTAAAACTTGTAACTTCAAATTAGTCATTGACCTGACATTATTGATATTTTATTAATATCACTTTAAAAAATTTACACTATTAAAGAAGTTAAAAATTAAAATATTTATTGTAAGGGTAGAGTGTAAGATGATGGAGGACAAAAGTCCATATTTCACTATTCACCGGTTCCAAATATTTTCTTATCCCCATGTAAATCTTGTTCAACATAGCCTTAATGTCATCCTTTTTTTCTCTAGTTCTTTAAAGAACATTCCAATAACAATATTGCATACATTTTTTCCTATGTGCATGACATCAAGAAAATTTATAATGTACAGAAAATTCTAATATGGTAATTAAAATAAAAAGGATCTGTTTTTTCAACCTGATTCCATAAGGCTTTCAAAAAAAGGTTTGTCAAAATTAATGTCAATATGTTTTACATTCTCAAACCATCGATCAACCATTAGTAGAGATGGTGTTCTACCTTGTTCTATAGTTCAATCAAAATATTTCATCCAAGATCAATATTTATGTGTCAGGGTAAAAATTTTAAATGTTCCAAAAATACATTCTTTAGGGAATGATTCAACCTAAATTGGTGTGTACCTATTCAAAAAATGGACACCCCAAAATTCCTTTAATGTTATAGCCTAACTAATTTATATGGTTTTTAATGTTAAATATTTACTTATATGAGTATCATAAAATATATAACTTATATCCCACATAAATTTAAGATCTTCGATCGATGGATCCAAATAGACATCAACATCATTTCCATATTTTGTTGGTTCGGTTATAAGTAGATACAACATAATGTATTTTTAGTTCATGCATAACCATGGTGTAAATCTATAATTTTTCACCATAATTTTCCATGCACTGTGAGTACTGATCTATAAAAAAAATTATTTATTACATTTGTAGATAATGAAAGATGTAGGTTTCTTGGATTGTTTCCAAATTAGGGTGTACATAATCAATTTCCTTCTACTGAGGAGAGTTTGTTGGGTGACATAGTTTCCCATCTTCAATTATTGTATCAACATGATATTTAAATTGTATAGTGGTTTCCTAACATTCAAATAGTCATAAAAACCTTAAAATGATAGGAATTTACCATAAAACATTCAATGGACTTGATTAATCTTTCTTGTATCAATCCGCATGAAAAATAGAGTATTTTTTGAGTGGTTCATTGTTCTTGAGAAACAATATACTATCATATGAATATGAATGTATTTTTTTAGTGTTCATACCCATTTAACATATAATTCATTTAGAATGATATGTTCTACAACAAAGATCAGTTTATTCATATAGCATATCATTCAGGAGACCATGTTGTTCTATAAAACTTGTGTCACTCCATATGTTGTCATTATTCAAATTATATAACTTAAATATAGTTGAAAATGTTATATATTTTGTACAACAAGTATACAATGGTCTCTTTTCATAGTTATTTAACTTCTAAAAATATTTGTACCATTATAAAGTTCATATTCATTTGTCATTATCATTTCTTCTATAAGATACATGTCATCATTTATACTAGTATTCATATCAAATGATCCTTAAATGAAAGTATCATTATTTCCAATATGTACATTCATTTTTTTTCCTTTGTTTCATCTAATATTTGTTTCTTCAATCTATTTAATGTAAAATAAAATGTTCTTTCAACTCTTCTAGATGAATTCATCTTGAATAAAAATAATATAAACACATACAAAGGATTTGAGAATGGTTTTTTTCATTCTCTATTGAAAACATGATGAACTCTTTAACTCCATCATCATACACCATTTTCATATTATTAGAATCCATCCATTTTCAATTCTTATCCATCCTATGTGTTTAAATAATATTCATTTTGTAAAAAAATTAAATAAATACACATAAAGTATTTTCAAAATGTATATATACATTGATATGTATACAAAGTATCAGAATATGATTGTATGCATGCTATATTTTTTGGAATGTATACATAGATTGATCATATTTAAGGTCACTACTCTAAATCTAGTTTTTTCATTCCTCAAAAGATAAATTTTTCCATTTTAAACCCTCTTTCACTTGTTTTTCATTTTTCAAATTCCACTATTTCCACTCACATTTTCTAATAAAAATCAACATTTTTAATTACATCATAATTTTTTTAATAAATCCATTTCTATTCATTTTGAATCACAAAATATTTTTAGTGAAAAGGAAAAAAAATTAGCAATCTCATTGAGAGAAAAATTAATAAAACTATATTTCATTGTTAATTAAAATATATTTTGAGTGTATATACCCCTTGAAAATATTATTAATAATGTTATGAAATATCGGGAAGAAATCGCATGTTAATAATATATATATAGATATATGTCTGAGTATCCTCAAGGTGACATGTTAATAATATAGTTGTTTTACACTCTAATACCATGTGATGATATCAAAATTATTGGAAATAAAAATAAGCATTTGATATAAAATAATATGGAGGGGCAACTAATTGATTTCCATGCACACTCAATTTTTAGAAAACAACTTACCTATATCAATCATTATGGACTCTACATATACCTAAAATCAGAATAAATTGGCCCAATCTCATAATACACAACTTTTTCAAACCCCTAGCCACATATATTCCAAAGGTGTATGTGAGTGTTTTTGTGTAAATATATAAGGATATATATATATATAAATATATCAAATTTCTTATTTCATATGTGCATGTGTGTGCCATATATATTTCATACATGGATATAGTGTCACAAAACTAAATTAAAATATTCATATAATACATATTTTTGATTTCATTATGGGAATTTTTTCTTTTCAATTTTAAAAAAAAATAACTTCATAAATAAATTTTTATTTTTATATATATTTTCCATGGATAAATATAAAAAATCACTATAAATTATACCAATAAAATTTTAAGATCTAGTTCCAAACTTAAAAACTTAAAAACATGGAAGCATTGAAAATCTAAACCCTTTGGAAATAAAAAATTATGGTTGTATGGTATATTGAAATGCCACTACAGTACCCATTATCCAAGGGGAATGGGGTTCATAACATATATTGGGAAAAGAATAACTAAAAATGTTAAAACAATGTATGATCAACTAAAAAACAAGTAGAATGAGTTACATACCTTTGGTTTTGAATGAGCTGATTTGTCTGAGATGTTTGAGGGGGAGTAGTGACAAATGTTGAGTTCCATGAGAGCTTGAAAAGCATGTTTGAGTTGGGTTCTCTATTATGGTTGTATTTAAAATAAGTGAAGGGTTTTAATCACGCTCTCCAAAAAGTATTGATAAAAATAGGTTTTATCATCATTATAATAAAAAGTGTTTCTATGGCCTATCTTTATCAGTGCTTTTTAGAAAGCTCCAATAAAAATAATATAAAATAAATTACAAAAATATTATATAAATATATATTAAAAATGAATAAATTTAAAAAAATGAAAATTATTAATGGATGAATAATATTAAATGCATGAATTTTATAAATGAGTGAAATTTAATAACAAAAAATGAATCAACTTCAAAAATATTAAAAATTGTAAATGTTCTGTTAATTAAATTTAAAAAAAATAAAAAATAATATATATTAAAATGAATATATATATATATTAAATATTTACATTACAACTATACTAAAAAATAAATTTTAATGAATAAATATGAATAAATAAATACTAAAAATTAGTAAATTAAAAAAATATTAAACGAATAATATTAAAATTGAATAAATTAAAAACAAAGGTAAAAATAATAATAAACATTATTAGTAAAAAACTAGATAATATTAAATAAATTAATGTTAAAAAGATCAAAATTTAATAATTAAAAATAAATTGTTTTTAAATATATTAAAAAATGAATAAGTACCATTAATTATATATATTATTAAACAAAATTAAAAATGAATGTATGTTAACAAGATAATGAATACGTATTAATTATATAAATTACAACCATATTTAAAACATTAAATGTTAATGAATAAACATGTGTAAATAAATATTAAAATGAAAAAAAGTAAAAAAAAATTAACAAATAAAAGTTAAAAAAGAATGAATTATAAACAATTTAAAGAATAATTACGATTTTTAATGTATAAAAATTTTAAAATTTAATAATTTTTAAAAAAGTATTAAAAAGGATTAAATAGTATATATTGAATAAAAATATAAAAATGAATAAAATTTTCTAATTAAAATAATTATTCATATTAAATATATTATGTTAATAAATAAAATTATAAAGTGAATACTAAATATTGAATAAAGTAAAGAAATATTATGTGGGTATTTTTCTTTTTTAAAGGGTGAGAACATGGTCTCTTTAATAGAAAAGTAAATTCTACACAATTCTAAAGAAATTTATTTTACATTTTTTCAGATATAAGACCACGATCATAAAAATTTGGAGAGTGTTAGAGTAGAAGCACACCTCTTCAAACACACCTTTATTTACAGGCCCATCGACAAGTTAATTTGATTCATAAAAGGTGTGCATGATTATGTAGTTCATGATGGAGATCCTATACAAGTAGTTGGACCATTATGCTGTGAGCTTCCATGAAATATGGATCTTTCCCATTCTTATATCTTGAAAAATAGTGGTGGAGTCACTCTCAAACCAAATTTTGTTCCATTTTCCTTTCCTTACGTAGAAGAAAATCCTGGTAAACCCAATAATTTTGTCTTCTAGTATAGTGACATGGCCACAAGGTCCATGTAATATTTCAACCACATCCCCATTATGATCACTAAAAATGACCCCATAACCTGAGTTCCCTATATTTTCCCTTGAGGACCCATCAGTGTTTCATTTAATCTATCTAGAAAATTAGGGGAACCAAAATACATCATGTATACCAAGAGATTTAGGGAATTTACCTCTAATTTTCATCCACCTTAGGATATAAAGGTCCCTAACCGTGTTGTTGTAGTGTTCATTATGTAGGGAGTTGGCATTTTTAACTGCCATAATAATTTTCGCAATGGTAGTGTGAAGTTTGAAGCCCTTCTATTTATGGATATCCTTGTTTCTTCGTCTCCAGATAATATGAATCAAATCCGCATAGGACACCCTAAAGAAATTGAAAGGTTCTTGGAAATTTTTATGTAGAGAACATCAAGTAGGAAGTTCTTGAAGGACTCCACATACAGGGTAAAGTCTCAAAATTATCAAATATGGTATTCCAAAGTGTGGAATCAATTCGACAGCATATGAAGAGGTGATCAACATCCTCCCTGTGTTGATGGCATAAAACACACTTTGAGAAAAGGGAGAATTCAACTAGCTGAATGTTGGAATCGATAGGAACCTTGTTGATGTAGAGTCTCCATAGTAGAGTAAATCTTAAAGGTAAAATCCATTTTTTGTTGCAATCACCAATCCATTTTTGGCTACCTTCAAGTATGTGTGATTAGAAATTCTTGGAATCGAGCAGTCCATTTAGATATGGCTCCTATATGAGCATGTCTTCTTGGATGAGAAAATAATAATTAGAAATATTGGAAATAATGTCATCAGGGAGAAAATCCAGATTAGAAATTTGGTCTCTAATTGATATGTTATGTTAAAAGTTTTGATCATAGGGGGTGATTTGATAATCCAAGGGAGTTCCAGTCCAATTCTCCTACTATAATATAAGGGTGGAGTTCATGTTCAAAATCCAGTGTGAGTGCAATTAGATCCTTTAAAAGACATTTTTAATTCCCAACTAGATAGAGTAATCTATGTGTCTCAAGTTACCTTCCATAAGTTTATATAAAAACATAGATCTAAAGAATCCCAAATATTCATAGCGGTTATTAATCATCCTCCATACAAATTTCGCAAGAAGGTACTTATTGAATAATTCCATATTTGTGATGTTAATGCCTCCTAGATTTAAGGGTGTATAACATCTTTTCCATGATTCTATAGTGAATTTTCTTTCCATAATGATTCCAATCCACAAAATGTTCCTAATAATAGAGTTGATGGATTTAATAACAATGAAAGGCCAAGAATAAACCATGAAGGAATATAAAAGCTTTAAAATCGCCACACGCTTAACAAGACAAAACCTACATTCCACTGAGAGGGATTTGTATTTCCAAGATGAAAGAGTTTTTATTATTTGTCTCAAGGAATTAGTGAAGTAATAATCCTAAAGTCTTCCCCAAGAACATAGGAACTCTATGAAAAGTAAAACAGAAAGATCCTTTTCTATTCCCAAATCACTGTCAATACAAGTTTTCCTGGATTCCAAAATATTATTTCCAAAATAAATGGATGACTTATTCCACCTAAATTCCTAGCATGACACACTTTCATAATAGGAAAGAGACTTTTTATGTTGTTCATATTCCTTCTATTTCCCAGGGTGAAAATAATAATTTCATCAGCAGAAAAATGATTTAAAGGCGTAGGGGTACCTCTAGCTTGCCGGATGGTAGCAATTTCACCCTTTTCCACCATGTGAAGAAGAATACTGCTTGAATAATATCCATACTATAAAAAATGATAGCTGAAAGAGGATCTACCTAGCTCGAACCCCTAGCACAATTAAAGTATCCTTACAGGGACCCATTTATAATAATGGATATATGAGCAGACACAAGCAGTTCTTTGATCTAATAAATTAATCTCATGATGAAGTCGAAGATGAGGAGTACATTTCCAGTAAATCCACAATAAATTATGTAAAAGGATTTCTTTATATCATTATTTATAGAAATGTTTCCTCCCCTGATGGAATTTCAAAGGATATTAACACTCTAAAGTAGTGATAAAATAATCCCGGTTGTTTCTCCCTTTGAAAAATATGAACTGATTCCAAGAAATGATTCTTTCCAAGATGTAATCAAGCATGATGGAAAGGATCTTAGTGATAACTTTTTAAATTGTGTTGACAAGAGAAATAGGTCTAAAGTGGGTGATTTCACTAGAATTTTCCACTTTTTGGATAATGAAAATAAATTGGGCATTGAATCCTTGGGTGAAGGATCCACCAATAAAAAATTCTTGACAATCATACAAAAATCATTGTGTATTATATCCCAGTAAACTTGGAAAGAGTGGTTTGTGAACCCATCCTGTCTAGGTGAACATTATTTTTTAAGAATAAAAATTGCATTCTTGATTTTAAGGTCCAGAGGAATGGATGTATGAAAATTATTTTCATTCTCATAGACCAATTTAGGAATTATGTTTTCCTTTATGCTTTCATTCCTTGGTGGGCCATTAAAAATGTTCGAATATAATGAAACAATGTAGTTTGAAAGACATTTCCTTTAATCAATGATGCAATCATCATCTTTAATAAGAGAGAGTGTCATATTGTCCTTTCTTACACTTTGAGGGGTATTGAAAAAATTGGAGTTTATATCCCCTTCAGTAAGCCAAGTTATTTTGAAGATATGTTTCCTACTGTTTCCCCTAATCATGATGAGATTTTGTAAGTTATAGGACATCACAACCTCTTGACCAATGTCTCTAGAGATATTATTCCTGGTGATAGATTCTTGGATATCATGAAGAGAACATTCAAGGGAATCAACCTCTTGATCAAGTGAACTAAAACTCCTTTTTCTCCAATCTTTCATTTTGGTCCTAATAATTTTAAATTTAGAAATGAAATCCATAAGATTGAGATTGGTTTCATCAGAGGCCCAGGTATCCTGTACAATTTTGGTGCATTTTGGAAGAGAAATCCAAGAATTGTTAAACCTAAAAGAAATAGGTAGCCTCCTCTCACTATCATCAAAACTCACAAGAATGGGATGGTGATCATAGTTATGTTTGGACAGTGTAACATAAGAGAAAAATCTATAATTTCCAAGAGATGGATCATTAACAAAATACCTACCAATTCTGTTATCTCTAATTCCATTTAAGTTCCTTTTATACCAAGTAAATTTGACTCTAATAAGATTAATTTCTATCAAATTCGATCCTTATACACAGGCTCTGAACTCTTTAATAGAGGAATTTCTAAAGATATGAACAACTTTTTCATCATCATATAGGATTGATTTGAAATCCCCAATGATGACCCATGAATCCATAATGGATATGGACATACATTTAATGTGCATCCATAGAGATCTCCTGTTTATGTAGTTGTTGGAGGCATAAACAATTGAGTGGAAAATTTTCATTCCAGATTTGTGGAAACTACAATTAATAATCTGGTCAACCTTTTGGACTATGGGAATACATTCAATGTTGTTGTGAACTAGGATCCACATCCTTTCCAATTTAAATGTATACCAATCAGTTTCTAAAATAGAGTATTCTCTAGTGAAAAATGTGGTATCTTTAGAAGAGGAGTTTTTCTTTAGCTTAGAGAGGCCAATAAGACCAGGTTTATACCTACCTACAAAGAACCTGAGGGAACCTTCTGTTATAGGGTTGGATAATCCCTGGAAGTTCCAAAATAACATCTTTATTTTTAATTTGATTTGGGGGGTGAGACTCCCCTTTTCTTTTGTCCCCAATTTCCCAATACTCTTTGATTTTATAGAGGGTAATTCTTTTGAGGAATTTGGGGTATATTGTTCCCCTATTGGAGCCTAAGTTATGTAGGCATGAGGAGTATCTAAAACTTCCCCTTTTATCTATTTCTTGACAGGAGTTCCTCTTGATTTCATGTCCACTGGTTGTTGGCTATAGATTCCACCTACTTCGTTATCTGGGTTCAGGGACTGATGGTGTTCCACTAGAGTGTCAACCACAATCTCATCATAATGAGTGGTGAAATTTAAGTTAGTTTAAATTAAATCCAACATAAAGTATTCAACTTTCATATGGAAGGCATTGTAGAGAATATTAGATGTGAGGGTCAAAAGATGGATGGTAGATTCTTCCATGAGGTTTCATACATTTTCATTTTCAAGATCTACTAATCAAGTTAAATGTTGTTCTTCCTCATCAACTAAAGCTTCCCATTATGTGTTTGAACCTTAAGTCTTGTAAAATTTAGTTTTCTTATCATGATTACTCAAGTATATTTTCCCATTATCCATTAAATTTATCTTCTTGCCTTTTGAAACCTCCTTCCAATCCTCGGTGTTGTTGGTTGGCTTGACAAACTTTTAGAGCACTCAATAGTTTCTTAAGGAATGACCCACCATTATGAAATTGTAAAAAAATGGAGGAGGATTTTAGAATTCAAATATCACCTTCATATGATTATCATTTGCAATAAGAGAGACACGATCTGGTGGAGGAGTCTCCATGTCAATTTTGATCGGCACCTATGCATACAGTACAGTGTCTCCATTGACATCCCATTAGTAAATCTTTAAGGGGTGTTTATTCTATAATCCAACTAATTGAGGATTATAGGATACTAGTAGACCTAGGGAATCCCATAAATCCTAGTCCAAATGTGGGAAACGAATTTGTTTTGGTTAAAATGGTTAAAGTTTGGATCCCATTGAGAGAGCTAAAAAAATCCTTGTTTGGGATTTAGATCTCCAGTGCACCAAGTCACATTGAGATCCTCTTACCTCTGTAGTATGACATTGAAGTAAGCCTTTTTAATAGGAATTAGCCTCTATTTTTAGGAGTTCCAAATAAGTGATATTTTATTTCTTAGATTAGCCTAAGACCAAGTTTTATCACCTCTATATTATGTGTGTATAGTGTGTTTCTATATAAAATTACATTAATTACATATGTTTGTGTGGGAAATTAATGTAACATGTATTTTATATATGTTAAATTGAAGAAAAAAACATATTAAATTTTATTAAATGTTCATTAATCAACAATAATTAGTAAATATTTTTAAGAAATATTAATCTTTAATTATATACCACTTTACCTTAAATATATGACTTATTAAATGTAAATACATATTTTTATTATATAAATTATGTTTAAGAAAATATTATATATATTTATATATATATATATATCAATATTAATATATTTATATATTGAAAATATTAAATATATAAATGAATAATTATGTATAAAAATGTTAAAAATTAATTAATTGCAAAAACATAAATGAATAAATATTTAAAATAAATAAAAAATGCCAAACATTTTTAATGAATGAATCATATTAAAATAATGAATGTTAAAAATTAGTGAAATTTATTTACCAGATTAATATATTGAAAAAATATAAAAAAAATGAATGAGATTTATTAATTATGTAAATTTTAATAAAATGAATATACGTTAAAATGAAAATAAAAAAATATATTAATTATAAAAATTATGTTGGTATAGGTTCCCTAGAAGCAACTATCAATGTACTTGATTACCTGTTTTCATTATTAATGAAGTTTCTTCACATCATGATTGTTCCTTCGCATGACATATGTATATGACAATGTCCTAATAATAAATGTTGTACTGAAAGGTCCTAGAAGTTCCCCACTATGATGAAAACCAAGTGATGCCACAATAGTATTCCTGAATATATGTTCTGTGGAAAGATGATGTTGTCTGATGAGACATAGATGATACAACCTATCAAGGTTAGAAGGTTCATTAGACATTGAGACACCTTCTCATGGTGTTATCTATTCTTAATATCAATGATGGGAGGTTATAATAATAGACATGTCATTAGAAAATCCATATTTCCATGTGTCGTTGGATGTTCCTATTCGTAGATGTGTGTATTGATACAAAGACTTTAATAATATAAGTAATGAATATCATGACTCACATAATTTTATGTATTGATGAAAATTATTATTTCATATGATTCTGAAGAAGTAGGATACGTAGGGTCCAAAAAAAAGGAAATTTCATTAATGGATAATGAGATAAGGGATTTATCCTTTATATCCCTTGATGGAAGTTGATATCTCAAGCCCATCAATGGGAATAGGACTGCCTACATTAATCCATGGGCATGGTGTTCAGTGGGTGAGTCCATCTCTATAAATTCAAATAAATATACATAGATCATAATGATTTATGGCACCAACATGAAATCTACTTGATTAGAGATATCACAATAATGATACAATATTACATGTTTAGTGTTCCTAAGATGTTCGATGTCATTGTGACATTAAATTCTTTCTCTATAGATTTCTTAGCATGTTTCTGAATACTAACCATGGACCATAGGAGGTTATGTATAATTTAAAGTGAAAATAGTCTTATAAGGTTACACACTAAGTTCATCTACAATCTTAGTTAATTTTTATTATTAACTTAATATGTTAGAATAAATTATATTTATTCAGGTTTGGTTGATCATAATAATTTAATCATAATTTATTCGAAATAATAAGTGATTTAAATAACAATAATAAATATTTATTTTCAATATTTTCAAATATAATATTTATTATATTTATTATAGAATAATGCAGTGACATTTATTTAATAAATTGTCATTATTTAAGGATCAGTAAATGTGGATGAGGAAATGCAGACCATGTTTTTTGTATGATTGGAAACGGTATAAATGTTATTTATATTCTTAATGTGGTGCACATGAAATGATATTATTATTATTATTATTATTATTATTATTTTACATGAGGTTAATTGGGAATTACAAAGATAATAAGGGACTAGTGTTCAATTTTCCAACCATAAACCCGTCATAATAAATATTTAATTATATCACTTTTTGAAATCAGTTTTGGTGTGAAAAAATTATTTAGAGAGACTCTATCAAGATACATAGAGAGATATAAGTGTTATATTATCTCCTCTCTCAGTAATTAAGGATATCATCAAGAGTTCTTCCTCCTTCAAGAATAATATTGTTGTGATTAGGCCTGAAAAAATAAAATGATCAGGATCTATCGTGCTAGAACCCAATGATTCTATAGTGATGTTCAGTGATTGTGGTACGTATTTGGATCACCTCTAGATAGATTCTACACTTGGATCCTATAGTGTATCGATGATATAATGAGATATAATCCATCAAATAATTAATTAATAGATAATTATGAGTTGAGGTAACTCTATATATTCTCATAAATTAATTTTAAATTATATGTTAGATCCTCCTTTTCAAGTTATAGCTTTTTAATATAGTCAAGTAATCTACTTTTTTCAATGTAAATGACATTCTGATCATGTTCAACAATGATTGAACATAAATTAATACTAAAGTTAGAATACCTTAAAATGAAACTTCTACTATGCCTAGAACCTATAAGTGGTATAAAAGGGGTCACGAGTTTATTTTATAATTATTTATTATTCATAGATTTGGTTCATGTATTTTTGTTTTCTTTTACTCATATAAATTAATTTTTATATGTGAAAATAATCATCTTTTTCCTTTCTTAATTCTCAGTAACATAACCAGTAATTATTTAATGATTAAAAAAAGAACCATTCTATTAATACCTTCTGAAGGTTCTAAAGCTAGCTGACTTATAGAGTTTTCTCATAATAAAACTTTTCCCCAAAATATATGTGATTATTATTTAAAATCAATGTAAAGTGATTGTTTTTTATTATGTTTCATGTTTTAGGGATTACATATAATTATATTCATTATATTTTTAGGAATACCTACCATAAAAATTTAATCATCTAATGTTGGTATTGAAAAATGTTATTTGAAAATATTAAATTTTTGATGATGTTCTTATTGGAAACACATAACTATTATGAAGAGTGATGAAAAGGTTATTTATTTTTTGTTTTTTTGGGTTTTTTATTGTAAATTTTTTCTTTTAATTGATTTATGTTTCTTTAGTTGAGTATTTTATATGTTGTTTTCAAAGTTTTAACGATTAGGTTAATGAGGCTACAACTTTTTATCCTAGTTGGTATGAGAAGTTGTGATTTTGATTTGAAAGCGATCATCTGGTTTGTTGTCTAATGTGATGAGGTATTGTATGGATATAGTGGAGGTTATCATGGTAGTACTATATGGGCTATGATATAGTTTATAAATGGTGTCATGGTTAGTTATGCATAATGGATATTATTTTATGGTCATTTTGGGGTGTTTTGAGTGGTGATGCATGTTTAACATTGTTTTAGGTTTTCCTTGGATGGCATGGGGTAGTGTAAGTGATGTGATAGAGATAGTTTGGTGTTTTTATTGATGTTTAGTAGTTATTTGGTCATGTGGAATGTTGTGTGGACGAGCAAGTTAGTAAGATTTGTGGATGGGTTGTTGTGTTTTCTTGTAAATTTTTTCTACTTATTGATGATTGATGTGTCTTGTGTATTCCATGTAAACCTTATTATTATTTCATTGAAATACATCCCATTAGAACTCAATAGATTCATTGGGAATATAAATGGGATATAGGGATCATGGTATAGAGATTTACTAAAATTTCAATGGTAGAAAATATTGAAGTTCATTAGTGGAAACTCTATAACTAATATTGAGGATAGGTTAGAAGAAAGTTAGGGTTACTATATGTTGGTGAATACTCTTGATAAATTATGAGTTATTCTGGTCATTGGATTGTTTAAAAAATTAGCATAGATAAGATAATAAATAAAGATTGAGGACTCAAAAGAGATGTATTGGGGAAAATTTATTGAATTATTCAAGAAAGATTAGATTTCCTAGGTTGATATACATGATCATATAAAATATATTCATGATATTCTACAGTGGGTGAAAATGTTCACAACATTGGGAAAAATTCATAGATTTAATCAATAGGTTCTCACATTTCTTACCTGGTGAGGGAGAGATGGCACAATATTTTGAGTCTACCTTGAGCCCGAAGACTTAGTGGTATATTTTTCACTTCCACTAATGGCTTAGAAAGCATTAAAATATTGATTATAGATCATATAGAGAGATTTTTTGATAGAGGGTTTCAATGAATACCCCTCCTAGACAGTTGCAAATAGTGAGTCGAATACTTTGAGTCGTATGACTTGTATTTCATGTGTGATGACCCACATCGTCACGGGTTCTGAAAATCAGTGAAAATTTGAACCTTTTTCCCATGTGTGTTCAGTGAAAAAATGGTAATTTCAATTATAATATAGTCTCAAATAATTTTTTCCAATCACTTAGTTAGTCCCGGAATAGGGTGTTTACCTGAAGATGATAGTTTCGTGTAAATCCATGTCATTCGAATTTTCATAGAATATTTAATATTTAATTAACTAAATATTAATTTATTCATGAATGTTAATTTGGTATTATATATTAAATGGATCATTGGATTGAGATTCTAACATTTTGGTTGAGTTTAGAATGTGGGGTTTTTACTAGGTGAGGTATAACCTTGTGTTAGGAACTAGGTCCGGGTGCGGACCCCCTTTCTTTTTCTTTTTTTATCTTCCCTTCCATTTTTTCTTTTCTCCTTATCTTATCCCTTCCTCCTTTTTCATTTAATATACATCCCCCCCAGTGGGTGTCTCTCAACCGAGAGAGGGCTAGGGAGAGAAGATGGGGAGAGGATGAGGTGTCATCTCGGAGCTCAAGTCGTGTCAAATCATCATGAAGCTATAGATCATGGATCATATTGAATCATTAGAGGTTTCCACCTAAAGGTGGGATCATTTTATGTTTTATTCCACAAATCAATATAGTTTATTTTTTCCATTTTTAAATCCTTTATTGGGTTGTTTGGGACCCCTTATGGGTCAATATGGGTGTTTCATAGAGAAATAGGGTGTCTCAATCTGTTTAGAGGGTTTCCTGTTTGAAGATTCACATGTACATGACATGTTATTTAGAGAAATCACCCCATGTATTCTTTAATTTTAGGGAAGATGGGTTTTTGGGAACTACATACTATGTACTAAGCGTATATGCCATGTAGTGGGATTATGGTGTGTGTACGAGTACTCGGCTAGACACCCTTTTTGGGGGTATATGGTTGTGTATGGTACATAGCTAGTTCTATATGGGGTGTACTCTATGAATATTTATGTTCCCATGTCCAGTACATGGTCAGGTACACTGGAAGGAACCTAATGTTGGGGTACATGTCGTGTACTAAGGGTTCACGCCATGTAATTGGGTGTTTTACACACTAAGTAGGGATGGGGTACACTGGAAGGTACCCACATGTGGGTACACACTGTGTATTGAGCCAAAACTCTGTTTACTTTGTGAAAGTACATGTCATGTGGCCTATGGTATGAAGACAATGAGTACTTTTAAGGTTTAACTCCTGGGTTTGGGGACCGGAGCTTTTAGAGATTTGAGCTATGTTGAATCCTTTAGTTATAGGTTATGATTGGATTTCATTAAGTTGTTGAGATGAGTCTAAGGGACTCCTTTGAATGCCCTTTTGGGCTAGTTTCTGATTGAGTGATAATGGTTTCCATAGTTTTCTATTGATAATGGTTGTATGGAAGGATTTGTTTTGTATTAAGATAAGTATCCCTTACACAAGATCCTGTTTTAAGGTGTTCATGAGGATAATTATGAATTACCCTATTGGTGGTCATGTGCTTTGGATGCCCCTTTAGGCACATTGTTGATCCAGGATCAGTTAGAGGCCACTAAGGGACATTTGGGATGTTTCAGCACTAGGTATGTTTTCTTCATTTGGTTGAGCTTGAGTAACCCCTTGTTGGATTTAATTCACTTTCTATGGACTTTTTTATGTTTGAGGATATTTATTCGAGTGTTTCCCAATATTTTGGGTGCAACATGGGAGTCCCTAGTAAGATATCACATTATGTCATGTCCTTGAGGATAGTTTGATCCCCAAGTTTTATTTTGGCCCTAGGTTGGGTCATTGATAGCCTATGGTGCATGTTTTTTGGATATTAAGATCTATTGTTTAAAGATAGTCCTTATTCTTGTTATCCAGTAGTGGATCGACACTACTGTTTTAGCTATTTTTATGGTGAGTTTGAGGTTCGATCATCCCACGTTCAAGTGGCCTTTGTCCATGATATTGTGTAAATTTCTGCTAAAAACTATGTTTTGAGGAGGATACCATTGTGATATCTTATAATGGGCATTGGACTTGAGTAGAGATCTAGATGTATCCTCTACTAGTTGGCTATTTCTATATAGACTTAGTAAACTAATGGATGATCCAGATGTGGGAAATACCACTAGATGGAGGTTTTTTCTAGGATAAGTGTAGCTTTATTTTTTCATGGATGATATTGCACTCCCATCCATGTTCATGGATCCCATTTAATATTGAATCCATTGGGTTTATGTGTATTGATCCTATTGGGTGGTGTATCTATCAGGTCAAGTTGGATGAGGCTTGAGTTGTTCTTTAGGACTTTCTGGAAAAGAAATATATCTGAGATGTGGAGGGTAGGATTGTTCACCAGTTTTGATCATTCCATTACAGTCCTAATGCTCAGTATAAGTTATTATTTATTTAGACACTTATGGTTACACCCTAGGATCTTATATTCATATTTATTTCACTTAGATTTCTTGGATCTCCAAATTATATCTGGAGGGCGTACCGATTGTCGTGTTGATGGGTGAGACACGTGTTATAAATCCTCTAGTGGGGTCCAGAGTAGGGGTAGATTTTCCTTAGGTTTCATTCTAGAACCTGTTGTTTACCTACATTCTTATGTTTTTTTCACTATTTTTATGTAGTTATTATTTTATCCAGCTGCTGTTATTTTTTGGCAAGACTGGGCATATCATGTGTTCATTAACTTGTTATGATAGTAGATTATAGGTCCACCAATAGGGGTGTCCTACTCAGATTTATTTCTCACCCCCTTTATGTTCACCATGGTGTCTTTGTGAATGTAATGTATGTTTTTAGGATGAATCATAGGTTTTATAATATATGGGGTCAAAGGATAGCATTTATTTATTGAGTAGAGCCACATATATAGAGTCTTAGGATCATGTTATTTCATCTTGAGCATCTATAGATACTGAGTATGTAGTTTTTCTCATCATTGGTGGTATATCTATAAATATTTATTTCTAGTTTGTATATTTTGTATATGTGGTTGCCCCAATGGGAGAAAATATATTGTACATTTTTCATGATTTGAGTGTGTATGATTGTATGTTAAATTACATTTATTATAAAATTATTTTGTCAATTTATTTATTACATGTACTCTAATTTTCATCCCATGTGTATTTTTTTTTATTTCTACTATTATTGAACTCTGGCTAGAGGGTATAGTCCTTATATATCATCTATTAGACCCTCCCCATTGGTTTACATCCTCTATCATTCTTGGATGCACTCTTGAGTCCTTGTATTGAGCCATATTAGGTAATCTGTCATGTTAACCCAGGATGGTTCATTATAAAATAGAAATAGTGGTTTTTGATTTTATAATTTTGTAATTTTTGAGAAATTTTTTCTATGAATTTATCAAAACTTTTGATGGATATCAAACTACTATTTCATGAACACATCTACCAATAAGTGCCCATGTTATGAGGGAATAGGATTGCTATTATTGGTATTTGTTTTTATGGTTGTGTGATTTCACCATGTGTAATTCAGTTGTGTTTATGAAATTATGGTTTACTTCTAGTTTTTTTCTCTTGAACCATGGGAAAGAGGCTACTATTTGTGCATCATTCAAGGAATATATGATTTAGATGATTTCTAACTATCTGTATTATTTTTCTATATATCTTATTCTTATGATTGGTCTTTTGGATCAAATGGTGATAGGTTTGATAGTGTTGGACATATAGTACCTTCATTGAGGTATTCATGGAAACCCTTGTGGGTTGATGTGGGATCTTAGTTCCTTTTTAGTGGCTTGATGAGGTAATGGATTCCTAAGGGATCTTTGAATTGGACTTGATTTTCCCTATGGTGGTTATTCCCATGATGGTACTGGTTCATTTTTCTTGGGAGGTAATTGTACATGCCACGTGTTGTATTTCAGGTTATGTGATTGGGTCTGTGATCATGTTAACACTGATGAATTAGGTGGGAATAATATTTATTACTTTGTGGGTCTGTTCAGGTGTGTTATCACGAGGTTGTTGTTAAGAATGAGGATTCCTCATTTCTGAGAAGTCGATCACTATGAGTGATCCCCACATTGTGGTTGGCTTGAGACAATAAGTTTTGTTGGACCCCTATCCCTGATCATCTTGGTTGTAGCTTGGGTATAATAATGAGAGTGTGTTATAATTATTGTGCATTTAAATCGATGCCTGAGTGGAGGGTGGTTGTTTGGTTGATCATTTAATAATAGAGATTCCTTGCAATTGAATAGGGTGTCAAGGGTTCTCTAGTTTTTTGTAACTAACCTCCCTAAAGGGCATAGTCAGTGGTTTTAGGTGCATTAGACAAGTTTTTTTAGGTCTTTTCCCACATGAACATGAGCATTTTTTTCACTTTTGAGAGTAATTTTAAGGAATTACTTGTTTTAGAGAGTTCCTTGTAGGCTATTGCAGGTCGTGGGACTTGATTAGGTAGTTTTTTAGTGTGGAGGTTGTGATTTTTCATAATAGTTATTTGCTATGAGATGTTTTTGATATTTATATCCATTTCATTTGGTGATGTACATAGTTTGGAACATGTATTATTTATTTGGGAATAAGGGTGACAATAAGGATACTCCTATAGTGGGGAGCATTAGATAAGTCATTGTTGAATTTCTCTCATATTGGGAGAGAGTTTTCAACATTATAAGACTAGTAATTAAATGGTTGAGATAGTGTCTTCTTCACTAGTTCTTTGGGTAGAGCATGGCTATTGGTTATACACTATGGCATCTCAATAGAAATAAGTATTTGTACTGGGGATTTTTTGAGGACCCACATCATCATAGTTTCTAAAATTCATAGAAAATTTAAACATTTTTTTCACAGGTGTGTTGAGGGGGAAAATGGAAATTTCTCCAGTGATATAGTCTTATATAATTTTTTTAACCACTCTATTGACCCTGGATTATGATGTTTTCCCAATTAAAGTAGTTTAGTGGAAATATGATTAGTTTAAATTTTCAAAAAAAATAAATTATTTCAATAATTAAATATTAATTTATTTGTGCATGTTCATTCAGACATATAATTTAAATAGAGCATCGTATTGGGATTACACCTTTGTGGTTTATTCCATAGTGGGGGGTTTACCTAGTAGAGGCATAACATTGCATCAGGTGATAGGGTTAAGCATGTGCCCCTTTTCTTTTCATTATCTATTTCTTTTTTTCTTCATTATTCATGTTTTGTTTTCTCATTTTTTTACCTTACACCTTTGGATTATTTTGTACATTGATCCCCCCATGTTTGTCACTCGGCTAAGAGAGGGAGAGGGAGAGAAGAGTGGGAGTGGGAGAGGGAGAGGAGGATGTGCCATTATGGGGCTCGGTTCATGCCATATCATCGTGTAGTATCTATGGATTGCGGATCAAGATCAAGCATTAGCAGTAACAATTCATAGGTATTCCAGTTTTATGTGTTATTCTATAAATCCAAATATTTTATGTGTTTTTCAATTTTAAGGCCTTGTATGGGTATTATGGGACCCCATGTAGGTTGATATGGGAGTTTCATGGTGAAATTGGGAGTCTTGGAAAGGTTGGAGGGTTTCCTATTTAAGGATTCCCATGTACAAAGAGTGTTTTTTAGGGAAAACACTTCCTGTGTTCTTCCTATTCAAGGAAGTTGAGTTTTTTAGAAATACACACCATGTATAAGGCTTTTTGGGTGTGTTCGAGTACTCATCCAGACACCCCATGTAGCGATACATGGCCACATAGGTCACACGACTAGTTACATGTGGGGTGAATTCTATGTAGTCGTACATTCCTAGTATTTTTACATGGAAAAGTACATGTTTAGGGACCCCATATGGGAGTACACATCTTGTAATGGCATTCCACGTCGTGTACTCTAGTTTTTTACAGACCGAGTGTGGCAAGGGTACATGGGAAGTTACCGATGTGTGGGTAGAAATTGTGTACAAGGACAACACATCGTGTACTTTGGGAAAGTATACACTGGCTGGAATATATAAAACAACCAATGTGTACTTTTGAGATACACACCACGTACCCAATTTACGTGCAATGTACTTTTCCTTCCTCATCATATTTTTCCTATTTTCACCCTGATGTTATAATTGGACTTGTGATTAGTTTATTCTGAGTGTTTTTTCACATATATCAAGATGGTGGTATCCTTTTAGTGTTTAGAGACCATTTGGAAGGTTTTATGAACTAATAGAGATGGGTTTGAGGATTTCTTTGTGTTTTGGCCTCAGATTCCTCTTGGGGGTTGGATTGTGATATGCGAGCCTCGTGTGAGGGTGTGAGGTTATTAGTTGCTTTTGTATTGTGAATTCCATATAATTTTGTCCGAGGTTATTTCAGATGTATCCTATAAGGTGGGATCGAGTAGTATAACTTTGGAGATCATGGTTTTTCCCTACATGTTAGGAAAGGTTACTTTAGGTTAGAGCTATTAAGGTTTAACTCTTAGGTTTGGAGACCAAAGTAACTAGAGCATTTGGCTTGTGTTGATTCCTTTAGTTGTATATTATGTTTGGGTGGCATTGAGATGTTGAGATGATTCTGAAGGACTCTTATGAATTCCCCTATGGGATAATTTCAAATCTAGTGATCGATAGTTATCATAGTTAGATATTTATAATGCTCGTATAGCATGTTTGTTTTATTTTGGGATAAGAAGTCCTTGGGCAGGGTACTATTTTTAGGTGTTCATGAGAACCATCATGAATTCCCCTATTGAAGTGATTTTTCTATGGATACCCCTTTGGGTGCATTATTAATAGAGGATCAGTTGGAAGCCACTGAGGGCTATTTGGGATGTTTTAGCACAAGGTGTGTCCCATGCTATTGGATGAGATATAGGGACCCCTCATTGGGTGACCTTCTCTTTCTATTTAATTTTATCCATTTGAGGATGTTTTTGTGGGTGTGTCCCACAAGATTGGGCGTAGTAGGGGAGTCCCTTATTGGATCTCACTTTATGTTGTGGTATTGGGGACTGTGTGAGCCCTACATATTATTTTGGACCTAATGTGGGTCTTTGAGAGACCATGGTGTATTTTTGTTGGATTTTGAGATCTATAGTGCGGATAGAGGCCCTGTTATTGTTATCTGAGAGTGTATTGGTGCTTCTATTTTAGTTGTTTGGAGGTTGGTTTCATGGTTGGATCACACCATATTCATGTGGCCTTTTTCCATGATGTTTTGGCAATTTCCTCTCAAGAATATGGTTTGAGTAAGTGACCCTTGGGATACCTTGAATTGGGCATTGTCCCTAAGAAGTTATCTAGTTATCTCCTTCATGGGAAAGTTGTTTCTACCAGGTCTCACGGAGCTAATGTACAATATGGATGAGTGCACTACCCCTATACTATGGGTGATCCCTGAAAATGGGTGGTTTTATTTTACAATATTTTTTGTTGAACTACTATCCATGTTTATGGATCCCATAGGGAAGTACATCCATTGATTCCACATGAATGGAGAACATAGGGTGGGGTATATTTCAGGTCCTTGTGGTTAATGTCTTAGTTGTTCTACAGGACTTATAGAAAATGAAAAATCTATAACTTGGGGGGTAGGTTTTATCTCGAGTTTTGATCATGACACTGGAGTCTTAGTTCCTGATATATGTTCTATTTTATGTGGATACCCATAGTAATGGTTTTCGTTTTGGTGTTCATACATGTTTCATTTAGATATATTCAATCTTCACTGCATATATATAGGATGAACCAGTTATGCTATGGATGGGTAATCCACATGCTGTGAATCCTCTAGAATGGCCAGAGTGGGGGTAGATTTACCATGGGTGTTAGGATAAAACCCACTGGTTGGATTGTTTCATATTTTTGTTTTCCCCATTTTTATATAGTTTCTCTTTTATTCCTACTGTATTTACTTTTTTGATATTATAAGCATATCACTTGTGTGTGTACTGGTTTTGAAAATAGATTATAGGTCCCCCATTAGGTGTGGCCTAATGATATTTATTTCTCACCACCTATATGTACACCTCAATGTGCGTGAAGACTTAATTTCTACTTTCATTTTGGAACAAAGGTTTTTCGATTGATGAGGTCGAGGCCTTGTGTTACTTGATTGAGCAGAGCCACTTGTGCAGAGTCTCACGATCAGGATAGTGCATCTCGAGTATCATGGGTAATGGATACTTTTTTATCAGCATTGGTAGAAGATTTGGTTGTATTTATTTTCTTTTTTTTTTATTTTGTATATGTGGTCAACCCATTGGGCGGCCGACTATGGTATGTTTTTCATTATTTGAGTTTTTATGACTGTATTCTACATTCCATTTATTATAGCATGTTTTCATTTAAGTTTATTTAGAATGTGTACTCTAATTTTGATCCCCTATATATGTATTTTTGTTATTTTCACTTTTATTTTAGTCTAAAAAGATAGCATAGTTTCCTCACAACATTTATTAGACCCTCGATATCAGTCTGTAGTCCCTAGCATTCAAGGAGGTGGGCTTGAGCCTTATAGAAATCCAGATCATGTGGAATGTTTTTTCAACCTAGGTCGGTTCATTGCATCATGAAAGATAAGAGTTAGGTGGTACTTTAGAGGTATATAATGACTTCTTGACTTGGTGTTGAGTATCTTGAGGTGTTTTGTGTCCTATGATATCTTATTCTAATGTAATTTTGTTGGGAGTTATCAGTATTAATGTCCTAATATTCAGCATGTTTCTTTGTATTTGGCAATGAGTTAATTGTGGGAATGTTTTTGGTGAATCAAAAACTTTATGTAAAACTTTTTAGTATATTTCATTTTAATTTTCAAGTGTGTATTTATTGATATTTAATGGTTAATTTACTTACGTTTTCTTGTAAATTCCTGGATCAGTTTCATTTCAAATGTTTTTAAATGGATAGAGGAATTTTTTTCAATGGGGGAACAATTTTTTAATCATGGATGGGGTAAAAGAAGAATCTAATAGGGACCTAGTTATGAGAAGAGGTGGATAATTCCATTTTGTTCATCATATGATGACGGTGTTCTTATTTGAGAGGTATCTCCCATGATTGGGGTGTTTTTTATGTGCTGTTTTTTTTTGGGTAAATGTGGCGGAACCCTTACTTTGGGTGTTGGTAGTGTAATTTTTTATTTTAATGAGGTATCTTCTACGAAATTTTTTCAGGTTGGAATTTGTTGGTATCTTTTTGGGTTTGGTTTGTATTCTCAAGGAAAACAATTGTTTTGAGTTATCTAATGTAATCAAATGGGCCTTATTGGTATATTACTTTTCATGTTTTAGGTGTTGGAGACGTCAGATGGAGGTTTAAGGAAGGAAGGGTGGAGTTTAAAATAAATTTTCTACTAGGGTTATATTTATATCATGGAGTTATGCATTGCTTCCTGGGAGGATGAGCTAGATTTGATTGCATTATAGTTTGATAAGTTCTATCATGGTATTTTTGGGAGGGGGTCATTCCATGAGGGGTCATAATTCTTTGGTTCTACTATTTAAGAGACCCATATGGTGTAGTTCTTTTGTTTCTACATGGTTTTATTTCAGGGATGATCATGATAAAATTATGGTAAATGGTTTCTTCATGATTTTCATAGTTTCATCCTGGAGCTCAAAGTGATTGAGATTAGTCATTCAATCATTTGGGGTGTTTTTTCTCAGGTTTCCTTTGTTGTGTAGTGGCTTGGTTAAATTATGTGTTGTCATGATGTGGTGTTATTCATTATTTCATAGTTCCAACCCCAGTATTTTTGAATATGGGTTTTGACTGTGCAGGTATTTTTAGGATTTTTTTCTAACTTAGACCTTTTGTGGCATGGCCCTTGTTGTTATGTTCTGGTCTTGTGTCTTCCAACCTGGGTATAAAATTGGGAACACCTATAGATCCCTTTCTATTTAATTTATTTCACTAAAACCCTAGGTGAATTGACAGATACTATGTGATACCTTTGAGATAATTTTGGTAGGTCTTGGTCCATGGATTTCAGATATTTATTTGTTCTGATCCTTGGTGAGTTTATTCCTTATAATTTTATTTTCCCTATGTTCTTCATCTGATAAGGTTTTTAAATGGTTTGGATTTAGTTTTGAGAAAATTCATTATGGTTTAGGACTGTTTTCATGTTCTATCTTATTTTTTGGATATTAATCCCATATAATTCATATTATTCATGATTGTGTAGTTGATTGTGCTGCACCGGTTGATGTGGGGGATTTATGAACTCATCATTTATCTTTTGGAATATGATATTCATCAATTTCTTGATATTATTTCCTCCAAAATTGTTATTGTGTTTACTTTTCTATATTGATAGATGTGGATTACTGGGTGTTCTGAGTTTATATAGTGGGAGAATAATTCATGGGAAAGAAACTCTTAAATTACGAATGAAACTAAATGCAGATAAATAATAAAGTGATATGTAATTGAAAATTCGTAAATTGTTCCAAGTGATTTATGTTTTTATTGTTTTTTCTATGTATTGATTCTTTTTGAATTATGTTTTCTAATGATTTTTAATTTTAATTGAAATAATTTGAGAGCTTTACACCTTAATAATGTGATAATCAAATATAGATGACAATAAAAATGGGATTTCTAGAAACTAGAATTTGAAAAATGATTTTGTTTTTAGTTATGGAATTTGTGCTTATTTCTATTATATTTTTTCTTCAAAATGTTGTTGTAATATAGGTGTTTATTATGTTTTCCTTGAATTTGGATAAATTTATTAATGAAATATAGATGTAATGGGTTGAAGTGACATGATAGAAATTTAATGCATTTATTTTTAACATAATGGTTAATGGCTTGTGAAAACTAAAATGAAATGAAATAATGGGGGGATGTAGTGGAACATCATGAGATGTAATAGATCAGGGTGGGTATGATCATACTAAATTAGTATTTTTTGTGATGGAAGACACTATGAGGTATTTGTGTAACAATTGGTATATGATGTACCAGTAACACCTTTGGGGTATTGATGGGATTATATGTTGTGAGGATGATGTGACGATATATTGTGGGGTACATGGATGGTAGGAGGAGGGGAAAATGTTGATATCCTTCAAGTTCCCGATACCCTAATGTGATGGTTATGTGATGGTGCAATATTAAGTGGTGATTATGGTGTGGATGTTAAAGTTATGAGGAGGATGAGAAGATGTGGTAATGGGTTGGGGAACACAAAGAAGGGGAGGGAACAAGGTTAAGGTCCTTAAGGTTTATATTACCCAACCAATGCCTAATTGTAAAGGTGGGTATCTGATTCATGGATTTGGATGTGATATGTGTTGGTGGATAGTGGTTATGGATGGTTGTTATGTGGATATGTGATTTAGTGGTTATTTGAGGAATGGAGTGATGATTGATGATGTCTTATTGTTATAGATTATCTCTCACATTATTGGTCATATTTAGAGAGTGTGTTATAACATATTACTAATAGTAATAGGTGTAACCTATATAATTAATGTTGAGGAGGATGGCACCATGGGCTGCGGGAGCTCCTTTCCGTGATGATGGATTTTAGGGTTTTTCATGGTCATGGAGCTTCCATTTTTCCTTGGCTTCAATTTCCTCTCTTCTCCTAGTGGCATGGCATCGGTGATTCCCTCCTCGGTGTCTACTCACTGACCTAGGAGTTTTGTTGATGTTAGAAACCCTACAGTTGTGGTGAAGTCGACGTTCTCAGCCGGTCTTCAGTCGGCTTCAGATCATTGCACACGATCTGTGAAGGTGTCGCAGTGATCTTTTGCGGCCTTGAAGGTTGATGTGTAGCGTGGTGATTTGCGGAAGTAAAATAGTCTGGATGATGTTGTTGCAGCTTCAACACCTGCTACTGCGTTGATGCGAGAATCTATCCTGCCTCATGGTGATGATATCCTTGTTTTTCAATACTACTCTGATGTGGTGAGGAAATCAAGTTCAGGGTTGAAGCAAGATGGAGCTATCTCATTGGCACTATTTAAGGACTTATGTCCTAGTATAATTATTCATAAGGGTTCATCAGACCACGTTGAAGCCAATTCTGTTGCGCTTGCTGAGAGAATTCCAATTGGTAAAAACTCATTGATTGCATGTATTGTTCTTCCTAAAGGTGAAAACCCATGGAAACATGATGATTTGATTTGCATAACCTCTTAGTTGTGGGGTTTTTCTAATTGGAAAGGTGTTTCTCTTGGTCGAGGAATTTTTTCATTGCCTTTTTCCATCTGATGACTTAAATCTTCAAGCATGGATCATTGGAACCCTATTTATGAAACCTGGTTGGCTTCATTTGCATGAATGATCTTTGTATTTTAATGTATCATGCGCAAGAAATTCTTTTTCTCAACTATGGATTCGTCTTCATGGAATCAATTGGGTACTCTGGCATCCGAAAATTTTGCATGGCATTGGCTTGGCAATTGGGACTCAGATTCAGCTTGAAAAGGAGACCGAGGATGTTCAGTTTGGTCACTTTTCTAAGATTTTGGTGGAGGTTGATCTTAGCTCCACTCTGATTGACAAGGTAACCCTTTCCATCCATTCTTATAACATTCAAATTGATGTTGAGTATGAAAAAAATCCTATTTTCTACAATGTATGTATGGATGTTGGACACTCTTTGGAGTTATGTCGAAAGAATGTTTCTTATGAGGAATGTGGGGTGAGAGGTCATTAAATAGCCCTCTGTCATAGGAAGTCCAAGGTGAAGGATTCTACAGGGCCAAATTCTACTACTCATGATGGTGTTTTGCTTAATGAGCTAATTACTAATACTGGAAAAGGGTTTTTAATTGATGTATCTTTGAAGGATGATCCTAGTGGTCCCTCTAATACTCGGTATGATTTGGTTAAAGAGGTTACCCTTGTTGATGACACCCCAATACGGGCCCTAGGATTGGTGAACTCTGATACCTCCTAGGTTGATTTCTCCAATCAGATTGATGTGCAACAACATGTTGATTTTCATTAAGAAATTCAGAAGCTTTTTCAGGTATCTGAATTACCTAAGAAATGGGGAAACGTTTATGAGGATGGACAGGAGAATGTAGGTACCCCAATTAGGGACTCAGGAAGTGGTGTGAATGCCTCTTACAAGGATTCAATCATAAGTGGAAATAAAAATATTACTGATAGTGAGGGTTTCCCCTCTAAGAGGAGACCATGTAAGGATTGTTCTAATGTTCCCAGAAATGTGTCTACCAGATCTTCATCTAAGGTGTCATGGAATGTGGATGCAGGTATCTTGAAAATATTCAATCAAGATAAGTCTCAATCTGAGTAAGAGACTTCTGGTGACTCTGATTATGGAAATGATATGTCGTATTATGATCTCTAGACCTATTCTTGGTGGTTGAGGGCATTTCAGTTTGTTTGAACCCGTCTGCCGCTCTGATGTACTTTTTTCTTTCTTTTTAAAAAATGTTTAGAAGCTTTGCTTCTGGATGGATTGTCTGGTATATATTTAATATTGAGAGTAGTGGAAGAATATAGTCCTTGGATACCTAGTTATTGAAAATGGTTATAGAATTGGTGATTATTCTCAGTTTGGTTATGGAACTAGTTTGGGATTTTTGGTTATAATGATTATTTGGGATGTTCTGGAGATTGAGGAAAGAGTGGTAAATGATGTGATATATGAATTTTGTCTATTATTCTTTATATTATTATTTATATATATATATTTATTTATTTATTTATTTATTTATTTATTTATAATATCACTCTCTCTCACCCTTAAATATTTATTTCACATGGATGTTTATTGGTTTTGGATGGAAGAACCTACTGGGTACTCCTAAATGCTCACCCCACCACAGTTTGCTAAATATTTGTATGATAGATTGATAAGGATTAGAGATATTTATTAGGTAGGTTAGATGGATTTTATAGATTAATAGAGGTTTTAGAGCTCATTTTTCATGTATTTTCTTGATGTTGATAAATAACACAATAATGTCATTCAGGTTGTAAGAAATTATATCAGGGAATGGAATTCCTTTGGTGTTTATTGGTGGTTGTTTTATTATTACTATGACTTTATGTGGGAAGTGTATCTCATGTTCATGTTTTATATCTATGTTTCTAGTCACCAACCTAGGTTATATTGGTGGCATGCCTTGGGGTCAATCTCTCATTTATTGTAGGCTAAATAGAGGATCCAATGAGGGCAGGTCATGACACATGTGATGTGTTCAAAAGTTTGGTCACTCTATTATCAATTAATCAATGAAGTAATAGTTGGCTATTTGATATTAAAATAAGTTATGTCCCATTGTGACTCAATACCTTCGATAGTGAGATTATATGATTATGCATATTATGTATAGCAAAATCCCATACACTTTCAGAGTGATAATTCCTAAGTGTTTTTTATTTTTTTGATTTTATGAGAGGGTTATTTTAAAAATTGAGGTTCATAGTTAAATTTAAAGGGTTATAACCATAAAATAGATGTATACTGGTCATGTTTCAAGACCCATTTGGTAGTATGGGTGATTGGGTGAGAATTTGGGAAGGGTTGAGAGACCAGAGTGCTGAAATTTCTATTATTTCAGCCATTCATGTTGTGAAACATGGGGTTCACACTGTGAATGGGGATTGCTGAGGGGATGGAACTATCCCTTGATGATTTCACATCACAAACCATGGTTTACACTGTAAATGGAGTTTAGAAAATATAGGATCCATCTACCTCAATTGTTTCATAGAATGAACCCCATGGCCACACCGTGAACGGTGTCTAGGTGTTTTTTTATAGATGGGGGAAATCTCGTATTTTCCTCAGGTCATTCCCCTTCCATTTTCAGTCAAGAATGTGGCCAAAATGTTCCATTTTTTTAGTTCTTATCCCCTCCTTCTCCTTTCACTCCCCCCTTATGAGATTATGGTTTTTTATGATTTAATATAAACTTGGGGCATGCCTCTTCTATCCCCCATTCATTATTGTTTCTTCATGGGTAGCCACTGGTTTCATGGAATTCAGGATATAGTATGGGAACTGATTCCATAAGAGAAAATTGTAAATTGTAATGGATAATGGGGGTTTCATATATCATTCCTAAAGGGTGTCCCAAGGCAAGGTCTACACATCTCGACACGTCATTTCAGTGAAGGTACATCATCATATGAATTTATTTAGGGGTTATTCCAAAATTAAATAAAATTTACTATTAAATAAATGTTGGTTTTTAAGGATTTTCCTAGGTTCGTGTTGGGAGTATGATTTAGACCTTCCATATGTAGTTAGTCAGAGTTTCAAATAGTGGATGAAACATTATGAGTGTTTATGTAACTGTGTTAAAGATATCTATGCACTCTTCCTAATGCTTCTATCTTTTCTTATCTGAATTTTGATTCGTGTTTTAACTTAAAGATTCTGGTTAGAGGGATTTCTGACTGATTGATTTTCAACATACTGTCCCTTCTGGTGTTGTTGTCCTTTTTTTCTTTTGGTGTTTTCTTTGTGTTCTGCTGGATGCTTGCTCTTATGATGCTATTGAAGTCTTGTATTAGAGGACAGGAATTCCTCGGTACTGGCCTGATGCTGTTTTTCCTTATGACTGAGGTTGAATGGTTGAGAAGTGAGGTCCTTAAATCCTATCCCTATCCTGCCGATAACACGCCACAGGGTCTGGATTTTATGAACCTCCAGCTTGTTCTTGCCTAGAATCTGGATGATTTTGAAGACTTTTTATACCTTCTTAAAGTGCTAGACTTAAGTATTCTTATTCTTTGGTTTGATCAGTATTCCTTTTGTCTATTTGATGGTTGTGGCAAGGATTCTATGGCAGCAAGATGGCCTCATTCTGCTTTTTTTTCTCTGCTCTGCATGGTTTCATCTCATGTTGATTGCATGGGAGGAAGGCTCGGACTGTTCTAATTTCTCCAATAGGATATCTTTCTGATTTCATGGACGGACTAAATTTTCAAAGATCCATCTTTGAAAGAAACAATTGACTGGTGATTTTTCTAGGCTATCTTCAAGTTTTGGTTTATTTGGATTGAGTATTTTTTGTAACCCCTTTAAATCCCTGCTGGTGTAAGTTCTTTACACCTCAAGGTTGTACTGTCCTTTTTTGACTTTAATAAATTCCATAGGCCACATTAATTGGGAAACCAATTCATGTCACCAATTTTCTTAAAAAAATATAAAATAAATAGTAATTGTTTAATTATTTATGGGTGATTATAATTAATTAATTTTTATTCTTTTGTTTGAGTTAAGGCCCCTTAATAATTGGTGATTTCTTATTGGACATAGACAAGATCAGATGATAATTTTCAAGTAGTGATCAAAGGGAATAACTTAGTTATTGAGGTTGGCAGTCCTAATACATTTTACCTATAGTAATTTTCATGGTATATATTGCTTGTGATATCTATGGTGTCTCCAAAAAAGGAGATCAAACTATTCAAATTTGATAAATTTTTTAATTAAAATTGAATTCTAGTTAATTAATCTCACAATGTTCCAAGGGCCTTGATAGACCTTTTGCACTAGCTTGATTTTCTTATTCGTCAATGGTAAAGGCCTTGATTATTAATGCAATACATATGCTTCTTGGAACCTATGGGGTATAAAAAAATAGATTTAATGTATTTTCCATTAGTATTGGTTCCATGGTGTCCTTTGAGTAGAGGAATGTGATAGGATAGGAATGAGTGGCCCTAGTATTCCTTGGAAAACCATGAGATGCAGTTTAGATTTTAGGGTTGTTGGAAAGACCGTGGGTGTGAGGGTTCTTCCACCACTAGTATATGAGCATAGTTTGGGTATAAACTTGGTATATTTTGGATGGGTAGAGTGATAAGACCAAAATTAGATAACCTGGGAAGTAATATGGTCACTATTATATCTCTTGAGATGATTCCATTAAGGTTTTTCTTATAAGTCTAGTGAGGCAGTGATTTGACCAAGATAATTACAAGGGTTTTTATTCACTCTGGGTTATTGGTGTTGACTAAAAAGATGTGAATTTGTTTGTGGAACCTATATAAGGTTTCCATACTGTGATGATGCCTAAGGGACCTTTGTGTGTACCCCCAATGAGAAAATAACCCTAGTAAGGGTGGGTATAGAAAATGGGAAGTGTTGATTGTGGGTGCCACCATATAACCTAAATCAATGATGCGAGACTTATATGTTGGTATTGATAATGGTAGGTCGTGCACTTGAGAGGCTAGCCTTAGTTATGTGAAATAGGATCAGACAAATGGTTAGGAATGATGAGATACATATATGAGATATTATTGGATGAACATACTACCATATGAGATGTATTTATAAAAATGGGATTCCTTATACATTCTCTTTGGATCCTCCATTATGTCTGTTGCTATAGAATTCACATAATTACCTATTGGGGTTCAACATTTTCACCTGTCGACTACAGAATTCCAAGGATATCACCTGAGGTTCAATGATTATTCCTTATGATTAATGACCTCCTAGGATTACCTTGTAGGGATTATATTATATCTCAATGACTATTGATTTCCTAGTATCACCACCAAATAATAAGTGATGAAAAATGACATTATTAGATCACCTAGGATTACCTATTGTGAATCAACGATCATGCCTAATTCTATTTGATTGTCTAGTATTACCTCCTAATAATCATTAGTGGTGCCTATTGACTATGGATCGCCAATTATCAGCTCATATGGGTTTTCTTAGATCCTAATAACCATATATCACCAAGTATTACTTTATAAGAATAAGGGATGACACTCAATGTTAATGGAACACCAAATATTACCACCTAGGGATTATAAATTAAACCTCATACTATGGATCACCTAATATTACCTCATAGGGATCAGGTTGGAGCATGATGATTATTAGATCATGTAATAATGCCTCCTACATATTGGTGATGAAAATTGATGCCTATGGGATTGCTGAATATTACCTCATGGGGATAAACGATAATGTTTGAAGACTAATTTCAACTTAGGATCAGCTTATGGGGAACATCTTGTGGCCTACTACAATTGGGATCCATTCAGATACATTCAAGGACACATTTTTTATTCCAATTACTATATGCTCATTGGGCCTGGTATTGGGTGACATGGTTATCTGACGTGCTTAGAGAAACTCTAGTACTAGATGAATAAAGTTTAGTTGATCTCGGGTGTTGTGTTTAGACCCAAGGATCAGTGATCATTATTTATTTTCAATTACACTATTTATTTATTTTATTAGTTTAGAATTTCACAAACACAGTCACTACATTTACTGGTTATATAAAATACTACATTAGATGTTCCCTTAAAAGTTTTAGTCACATTGTCCTCAGGAATCCATGGAACTTGGGTAGTTAAGAAGACCTCATAATTTATATGTTCATGTTAGGAAGAGGCCCAAAGTATCTTGATAAAGTGGGATTTCTTAAATTTGATTCAATGACTAAATGATATGTGGATCATGGATGGAAGTAAGGCCTCAATATCTTTTATTCATTTGATAATTTGAATATGTGATCAGCCTAGTGGGAGATCAATATTGTTTTATAGTGGAATGATCATGATTCTGAATGAATGTATTCTTCTTCACTTCATTTTGATATTAATTCATTTTATTATAATTTCTATTTTGTTTTATTTTTATTATTATTGATCACTCTAATATAGTAGTATAGTCAACCCTAAGTACTACCCTAGTCCCCCACTACTAGTATAAAACCTCTAAAGTATGGGGAGGAACACATGAGGTCCCATTAGAATAACCAATTTAGACACATGAGTGGTCACATTTCAGGGATGCTACAAAGTGTGATTAGAGGTTATGTCATTGATATCACATAATGTATCAGAGTTTTATTTTATCTTATTTTTTGGGGAGATAGTAAATTAGGATTTGGGATATATTGTATCTTGTGATATATATTATAATGGTGCATCAATAAACCCATTTTTTGGGATTTAAAGGTTACCAGGGAATGGGATTATTTATCTTACCTTTCGATTTTACGGCTATATAATTTCATCAAGAATAATGAACTTGAGTTTTTGGATTTCATATTTATGATTTATCTTGTTTTGGATCATGGTCCATTTAAAATAAGTTATGTAAATGAATTATATTTTTCACATAAGATTCACATGATTTTTTATGCTTGTGTGTGATTGATATCACTGAGAAAGGGTATAGTTTTTCTAATTTTCATTAATAACTTATTAGAGTTTTTACATATAACTTATTGGTGCAATTCTACTCAATTGAACCAAAATATATTTTCTCCCGGTAAAAATTCAGGTGGATTCTATATAGGGATTCTCCATAATTATGGTTATAAAATATCTTTATCTAAGTAATATATACTAATCTCAAAGGGTCTATACTTATATTTGTTTCTTTATTATTTGTTTTGAAAGAAAATAGATTTTTTTATTTAAAGTGCCAACAATAACCTATACGGTGTTTTACCATATTAACTCTTGATGGAATTATACATAATTTAACCAAATTTTTATGTTATACTAGAAATAGATCGCAGATGGGTTATATTTATGTGTGTGTGTGTGTGTACTTGTATGTTAATGTGATCCTCTAGGGCTGACTCTCATATTTAGATGCCTAGTGAGGATCAGTCTGAGATTTAGGATTCTCTAAGGGTGGTATCATATACAAATTCTTATTGAGAATAAATGACTTAGTAGGATGGTGACTTAGAATGTGATTTCTAATATTTATATACGTGTTGAATAAAACCCTAGAGTTGTTTTATTATCATGGGATTTTCCAGGTGATGTTTGAGACAAGAGTATAGATGTTTCCTGTGAGTTTTGACCTATGAGAGACATGGTTTATGTGTTATGTTGGAGTGACTAGTGTTATGATATGTGGAATAAGATATTTTTTGTCTAAGTGATAAATATAAGATGAGTTCTGATATATGTTTTATGAGGGTAACCCACAAGAGGGACTAATCCAGATTTTTTATTTCCTTGAAGACTAAATCATGGGTAGATTATTTCATTAATGATATTGGTGAATGTGAGGTGCTATAAATTATGTGCTATAGGTGAAGATATTCCTTTTGTGTCATGAATAAAATCAATTATGGTTCATGGGTTTTACACTTTCATTTCATAGGGTAGTATCGGTAGGATTCATAGACATAGTAATTTTATATGTTAATTATTGATGATATAATGGATTATAATCATATATGGTTAGATCTAGGATGGATAAAAAATTTATGAATGCTTTTTTCTTTTGAAAAATTAACTAGGTTTATGGGAGATTATGTGGTAGACCATGGTATGGGTGAAATTCTAAAATTTTAAGTTGATTAGTAAGGGTAATTCTGGTTAGATAAGACTGACATGCATAAGGATCATGGATAGTGGTTTAGGCATGTGAGTATAGAATTGATAATGTATGAATCATGGTATCATGATCAAAGTTCTATTACAAGGTTTTATGAATGTTTAAACCCATTGGGTTTTGATAATATTGATATAGAGTGAATTGTTTAAGAATAGTTCAATTTAATAGTAAATCAGCCAGCAATCGTGTACGGGTCGGGGACTGATGTTTTTAATGGAATGGTTGAGGGTTCAATGGTTTAGGGAATTGGATGAGAATTATTGTTATTTATTCTATAAAAATGATTATTTTTTCAATGTATGGTGTCAATATTAGTATTATGGGTGAGCGTGGCTTAGGAGGAGCGACACACATGTGATGATGGAATCTATCGAGGTTGCACACAATGAGAAATATAAGTGAATATATATATAATGAGGAGTGAACCATTATCTAGTTTTGGTTATGAAAATCATTATAGATGGATTTTAGTGGATGTTGAGGGTGAAATTCCTAGTAATCTAGGAATTAGTAGAATTCAGTGATTTGATCTAGCACTCAGGTATGAGCGGGATTGTTACATCCATTCATTACTCGTGGTAATATATGGAGTGTCGGTTATAGAGAAAAAAAATTGTGTGTGTAAGGTTAGGGATTCTTGAGACTGTTCATTTTATGGTTGAGGTATATCTTGGATGCTAGTGAGTAGGTAAATAGTATCATATATGGTTCTGTGTAGAATACTATATTTGGGATTCAAATGTTACATGGGATGGAGTTTGGGAATTAGCATCAATATTGGGATGGTTTTTATGTTATCCAAGGATGTGTTGTATCAGTGGTGTTTTAATTCTCATAGGGATAGAATGGTGGTAGTTTTGGTTTTTCATGTATCCAACCATTGAGTTACATTGTAAGTAGATTTTAGACTTCTGTGTGGGTGTTGAAAGATCTCATAATTCCTTCCAGATTTAAGGAATCCTGACCTGGTGATGAGATAGTGCATCGACAGTTGAGGTTGAAAATTTCTATTAAGGGTTGGTATGAGTAGGTATAATCTATGATTTCATGTATAATTGATTCTGGTGGGATGAAAACTATACCGAGTGGGTTGTTAAGCCATTGAGAATTTGTATAATTAGGTAATTTTGATGGTGGGAAGTGCCATGAATTGGAATTGGATTTTTTTAATTGAGTCTTTTGGTGGAAAACTTCATAATCCATAAATGAATTGATTTATGGGACCATGTAATCTTAGTATAAGAGGTAATAGGTTAGAATCATCTCAATGTTTTGGTGATGGGTGATGAGTAGTGGCTCTATTTTTGATAAATATTGTGCCTTGTTTTCCAATTTTTGTAGTAGAATCTCATTTGATGTTCCGAGGTTGAATGTAGAAAACTAAGCATGAATTGATAATAAAGATAGGTTGGGATTAATTTTTTTAAATATCTACAATGATTCTTAGGGATGGTAAGTACTATGGTGGGGAGGTTGTAAAAACGTGTACCATTTCATGGCATGAATAACTTAGGCTTTTTTAGTTTTTTATTTGGTAAGTGGTTTGTTTTAAAAATTGAGTTTTAAAGTTGAATTTTGAGGGCTGTAACATCTCAATATATGTCTTTTGGATATGGTTTGAGACCTATTTTGTAGTAAGAGTGGTCAATTGAGCATATAATAAGGGTCATGTGGCCCGTGTGCCACAACCTGATCCATAATTTCTTAATTAAATAATTTATTTATTGGTATTTATTTTTATTCTTGAGTTTTAGGCTCATTACTTTTAATTATTAGAAAAAACATTAAAATTGATCTATCACATGATTAAATCACATTCATTAGTTACCATGTGGATCCTATAAAAGTGTTTATATAATTCTGATAGACTTATTTTGCATGGTTGGATCATGGTTTTTTCAACCAAGTAGCCAACACATGCGGTGTGACTGGTTTGTCCATTAGTGGATGCATGATGTGTGAAACGTTTGGTAAATCATGCATTGAATTTTTCATGTTCCCAAGAATTTTAATAATGAAAAATTACCTATCTACCCTCCCTTTATTTTACCTAAATATTACACCCTACCAATCCTCCCTCTCGTAATTGTCACACACCACCTTGGGAGATCACTAGAAATGCACTCCCTCCTCTTCCCCCCCCCCTCTATTCGTGATTCTAAATGTTTTAAGTGTAATTTATAGACTAAATATCTATGTTAGGACTTCCTTCATTTATTCTCTTCCACATACCTATTTACCCCTCTTTTTCTAATTCACCAACATTGTCCGCGCCACTTGTTTGAACCCTAGGTGATTTTATCTTCTAATTTCCTATGGTTTGGGTTCCTTGGTTGCATGATGCCCCCTTTAGACCTTCCTCTATCTGTTCATGGAGTTTTTTCATCATCTACTTATGTTACATGTAATTTTCCCCTAGAATTTGTCTTTAAATTCATGAACCATTGATATATTTTTATTTAACAGTGTTTTGGACTTCTATTAATTGCATTAAAAAAAATTAAAGAGTATTTTAATGGAAAATAATGTTTAACTTAATTTTCACTTCAATGAAATGGGTTTTTATTTAAATATGGGCATGGTGAAAATTATATTTACATAATCTCACACACCAAGTTTTTGTTGAGTCTCCAAAATTCCCATTATAAATTAAATGTATATATTTAAAAGTTCATTTGATTTATTTGGTGGTTAAACCCATATACCTGATTATACATATATCTGTGTGTGTGGTTGTGTGTCTAAATTCACATGTGAATATATGAATTTATACAATATGGGATGTTTTCACATGTGTGTGATTTTATATGGGTATAAAATTAAAAGATGTAATTTTAAATTAAACTTAGTCATCCAAACTTATTTTTTAACATGTTTTTAAATAAATTTATAAATTATATCCCAATAGTCGAGTTAGAATTTATCCAAATATTTTTTCATTGGTATAATTGATGTGGAATTTATGGAAGGTGCAATGTTGTACTTGAAAAATGTATTGAATGTGGAAATTGAATTATTTAAAAAATGATAGCTCATGGTAACCATGGGTACCATGGTGGGTTGACTAGGATAATTATTCAAATAAAAGGTCTACCCAATATGTCCCTTAGACTATACTACAACACTAAATAAAATATATGATTACAAGTATTGGTTAACATTGGGACTTAGGATTCATCCTCCCCAGAAGCTCATGCATGGGAATGGTTATGTGGGGTTTGAACACTGAGAGTATGAGGATCACAGGACAAGGCCTAACCATAGTATCCTTAGTCCACCCATGGTGTTATATTTTCTTATCTACCATTATTTCTCTTCCTACAATGCTCATAAAATATTTTAATTTCTTTAAATTTGAATGATTCTATAAATCAAATATATCTTCCCTATTTATATCCTTAAATTAATTTCTTTATTTTAAATTTACAATCCTCATTGTTTTAATAAGAAATGTTTTTTAAAAATTAGGTAACCTATTATTTGAATTTTAAAAATGGAAAACTAATTTATAATCATATTTAAAACTAGCATGAATCAAATATTTAATTTAAAAATAATTATTGGAGTGTGGTTTTAATTATAATCATTACTAGATTCTCAATATCATACCTTTTAACATTTCAGGTTCTGTATCATCTTCTTATTGTACATGGATCATGTTCGGTTTAAGGATGGTTGGTGACAAGTGTATTTTCATTTAGGTGTGTTTGTTTTTTTAGTATTTATCCTTCCATGTCACATTAGTAAAATATTAATTTTCCAACATTAATTTATCATTATGAGTTTCTTAATATATTAGTGGAGTCCATAGTGGGACTCAGAGTAGCCTATAGGTGAGAGAGTTAGAGTTACCATAGATAATTTATTTTCATTTGTTTGTTTTAATTATTTAAATGTATTTATATCTGCTTTACCATCTTAATTTATTTTCGTTGGATTTTTAACTTATAGATGTTTCATGTAGGTTTTTATGTTTATTGTTTAATTTATTTTATGGAATAAATTATCCCTAATGATTTCATTTGATTCCAATGACACTTTTCATCAGCCCAAGGGGTATGGGGATGCCCTTTGGGTTTTTTGTGGGTCAGATCAGATGTCCATTAGAGGGATCACCTAGGTTGGTTCATGAGAAAATGGTAGTAAACCTTAGGTTCTTTAGAGTGACTATATTCCAAAACTCGCTTTTCTAGTTTTGTATTAACAATATATTTGAGATAAAGAAATTTGAACTTGAGAGATGGGAGTGGGAAGTGTCCAATTATAACTTTCTCAATCCAAGCCTCAAGATTCAATTAGTTGTCTGGTTTTCAGTCATGTATTTTTTTATTGTTTTATTTTTTATGTGTTCTGTTTGGTTGTCACATGTTTTGGGTGATGACAAGGGGAGTAGAATATTTGTACCTGATGATCCCATAGGGTATTGTGATCCATGTGTAGCCTGAGTGCCTGGTTTTTTATAACTTCATGTATTAATTGTGTTTTGTCCACATGGTCTGGAAATCCATGTGCTCAAGATGCACACAAACACTAGACCCCGTTTTAAATTATGTATCTGACTTCCTTGGAGTTAATTCATTTTTTGTTATGTTATAATTGTATTTTTTTGGGTTAAACATGAGAATTTATTTTTTAATCATGGTTTTAAAATGGTAAGGTTTTGGTTTTAAAAGTAAAAAATTTACCTTAAAAATTAACTAAAAGTTAAACTGAATATTTATATTTCTAATAAAATAGTTTTTAAAAAATAGTTTTACTAAAAAGGTTTTAAATTTTCAAAATCATTTAGTGTTCAATACTTTGAAAGAGTTTTTATATGCTTTATAAAAAATCGTGTTTAGTTTTCAAACATTATTTTAGAATGTTTTTAATTTCAAAGGATACTTTTTGAAACATTATTAATGATTTATTTTGCGGTGTAAAGTTGTTTTAAAATAATTTTTATTACCAATTAATTATTTTCTTACAAGTTTTTTGGGAAATATTTCTTTAGGAATTAATTTAGGTGATTTAAAATCAATATTGGATGGTGTTAATAAAAGGAAGTGGACTTTTATTAAATTGAATATGGTTTCACAGAAAAGGCTTTTGTGTGTATCCACAGTTGAAAAATTTTTCAGTTGTTTTAAATGATATTTTAAAATAATTTTATGTGATAAAGTGTGAAATAGTTTCAAAATTATTTTTATAGTTTTTTAATTTTAAATTTTAAACAAAACCTCTTGAGGTTAATTTTGTTCTTTAAAAAATAGGGAAGTGTTTTTATAGTGTATTTTATTTTATAAAACATGTTGAAATACTTTTACATGAAATTTTGTGGGTTTTAAAATGGAAATAATATATTTTTTTAAAAGTTTTTAATTTTATGACTTGGTTTTTGGGCATGTCATTTGTTTAAATTTTGATTCATTTGATATGATTTGTGAAAAAATTGATCATTTGGGATTGTACCTTGTGTTATTTTAATTTTTCCTCTAAAGAAAGTCCAGATGAAAAGGGTGGATTTCATCTTATAGATTGATCCATAGGATTTCTTAATCAATTTTATAATTGTAGTTTCTTTTTGGATTAGTAATGATATCCATTTGGGAGACTTTTTATTGATGATCCAAGAGTAGAAGGGGTTTATTTATATAGTTCTTGATTGGTTTTTTCCTTGGGTTTTCCATGAGTTCTCTCGGTGAAATATTGATCATTTTGGGGGTTTTATTTCATCAGTGATAAATAGTTCCCTTTCTTTCTACGAGGATGTTAGCATTGTTATTTTTATTGTCTCAAGGGGTTTGGAGAGTTATAGTCTTGGGTGAATTCATGTGTAACTGATATGGGTGTTATCGTTAGCATAGGTTATACCCAAGTCAGTGCCACAATTATTTATATGGGTTAACTAGGGTTTCAATGTTTTATGTGTGATGCCACATTATAATTATTCTTCCAACATTGTTATATGGATCACAACGGTTTTTCTTTCTTGGGCATGCCTTTTTTAAGGAAATTATTATTATGCATCTTATTTTCATAATTATTTCCTTGGTTTTTGTTTGATGTGATATTAGTAATAAGATATTGGTTTTGGGTAAACATTTATAATCTATTGGATATTGTTTATTATTATGGTATTTATGAATTTAGTTGTAAACCTTTTGAACCCTCCTTCAAATGTGATGTCCCCAATAATCCTTTACTTTTCTTGGTGTTCTTCCCCTTCCATTGGTGGTGATCTTTATTGTGTTAGTTTCTAATAATCTCTTATGTTTTGAGATTCGGTGTGTTAGTAGAGATATAATGGTGGAGAGACTACCATAAATGTTTCATTTTTGGGTTATAATCTTCTTTGATGGGAAATGTTCCTTTTTTCTTATGAGGAAGCACCGTAGTTTGGTTGTGCACCTGTATTGCGATTCTTTGACCAAAACTACCACCCAAAAAAATAGTATTGATATTTGATCTTTAATTGTACCATGGGATGCCTCTTTAAGTTCGATGTTCAAGCTCTATTTGGTTCATTCCATTATGACCCTTGAGTTTAGGTGTTTATTAAAATTTCAAGGTAATTACTTATCAAGTCAACACTTTTCTCTCATTAAAATTCATTTCATTTATTTTGATACATTGGTCAGTTCTATAATAATTATTTATAACTATTTTGAATGAGGAAATAGGGAAATTTTGGTATGTCTCATTTCCATATTGAGGATGATGTCGTCAGCTGTTGGTAGTATTTTTTTGGTCTTTATGTTTCTTCGATTACATCCTTACTATGGAAGTTGGAACTAATTTCATTAAAGAATAAATTATTTAATCCAAATTTTTTTTAGGGAAATAATTTTTTAAGGTAGTGGGAATGGTCACACCACAACCCATAATTTATTATTTAATTGATTTATTTATTGGAATTTATTTTTGTTCTTGAATTTCATTCTTTTTATTTTTAAATTTTTGGGGAATCCGTAGAAATTATCCTATATCATGCTCATTGGTAAGAATGTGAAGCCCATGCAGGTTCATTTTCAAGTCTACCAGACCCAATTTTCATGAATGGATCACATTTTTGCTAACCATGTTACCAATCCATGCGGTGTGTTTAGTGTGTCTAGTGGAGGAAATATGGTGTGTACTGACTATGAAATATTCCCATAAATTTTAAAAATGAAAAATTAACAATCTATTATCCCCTTATTTTCCATAAAAATCACACCCTACACTCCATCCCTCTATAATAAACCAAGGGGATCCCTAGCCTCACATATCCTTCTCTCATCTTCCTCTATTAATGATAATAAAGAGGTTTTTTGTGATTTTGATTATGAATCTCTAGTTCAGTTCTTCATTCTCTTCTCCATATTCTCTTCCCCCTTTTACACTCTCATTTTACCCATTTTCCTCACTGCACATTTCATGAGTAAAAACCATAAGTTGGTTTGGATTTGGATTTCATGTGGTTTTTTTCCCATGGTGAATGGGATCCCCTTGGGAACTTTCTCTACTCATTTTTAAAGGGTTCTCATCATATACTTATGTTTCAAGTTGGTCTCCCCTCGTATTTGTCATTAAATTTTGGAACCATTGATTTATTTTTATTTTAAATTGTGTTTTGGACTTCTAGTAATAATAACAAAAAAAATTAAGGGGTATTTGAAAGTAAAATAATGTTTCACTTGATTTTCACTTCAATGAAAAGGGGTTTTCTTAAACTGGAAACATAGTGAAAATTATATTTAATTAATCTGGCACACCATGTGTTTATTAAATCACCTAAATTCCAATTATAAATAAAATGTATGTATTTAAAAGGTCCATTGACATATTTTTTGTTACACCCTCATACATGATTGTACATAAAAAAATACGTGTGTGTCTATGTGTGTGTCAATTCACATGTGAATATGTGAATTTCCAAAATATGAGACAAAAAATTATATGAGGGTAAAAGTGTATGGGAAAATATTAAAAGAAAAATTTCGAAATTAATCTTATTCATTCCAACTCATTTTATAAAAATTTTTTAAATGAATTTAATTAATGGATCTAAAAGGATAGATTGTAATTTCTCCAAATAATTTTACCATGGTTAAATGAATTCTAAATTAATAGAATATGGTGTGTTATGATTTTGAAATGTATTGGAGTTGTAAATTGATTTTTTTTTTAAATATCACATGGGAACCTTAGGTACTAATGTTAGTTGACTAGGACATGTATCGTAGGAAAAGGTATATCCACCTTTTACCTTACAATATTCTACAACACTATATAAACTATTTAATTACATTAATTTTTTTCTACTATGACTTTGGATTCATCCTCCCTTGTGGATCATGAAAAGGAACAAATATGTTTCGTTCGATCACTAAGATTATGTGGATCCTAGGATGATTCCTTTCATAGTATCATAGGGATTCCCATAGGGATTGTTTTTCTTGCCTACCATTTTTTATCTTATTTTAGTGGTCATAAATTATTTTAAATTCATTAAATTAGAATGGTTCATTAATTCAAATATTTATTCCCTTCTAGGATTTAATAAGAAATGTTTCTTTCTAAAATATACATCCCTTCTAGTATTTAAAAAGAAATGTTTCTTTCTAAAATTATCAGTAACTAATCGTGTAGTTTTAAAAAATAGAAAAATAATTTCTAATTCTATTTCAAACTAACATGAATGAGATAATTAATTTAAAGGTAATTCTAAGGGTGCAGTTTTACTTAGAATTCATACTAGGATCTAGAGTGTGATGTACTGAACCTAGTTGAGTCATGAGTAAATGAACCTAGATGGCCACATAGACTCAAATGTGCCTCCTTATATACCAGAAGAAACCAACTAATATTTAAGGTCTATGATGTTATGGTGAGGATACTATACCCTATTTATCAGGGTGAAGCACAATGGTAAATAATAATAATAAACAGTGGAAAAAATAAGGTTGTAGAATATGATAATAAATAAGTGGAAATAACAATCCATCAGAATAATAATGATCAGACATGATAGAAATAGTTTCATATTCATAATTATGCCATGTATATACAAAATTAATAGGCATACATGGTAGTAGGAATACAAAAAATACGTGAATAGAAAATAACAAAAAGACCAAAAACTATCTCCTACATCATTATGAAAACTAGGTCAGTCCCCTGCTCTTGTGCTCCATCCTAGTATCAAAAATCGAATTTCCATAGTTGGTAATTTACCAATATATCTACCTACATCCATGAAGTCTGTCTATGTACCAATAGGTTCCCTAAATAGGGTGTGAGTAAAAATCATTAGGTTTCAACCAATGGTTCCTATGAAAAATCTAGTCCATATCTATAATTTATAATTGTGTGTATTATATAATAGAGAATAAGTAATAAATAAAAGTATAGTGTAATCCTTCTCAGGAATATAAGATGAAATACGGAGAAATATTTAAATGAGATATTACTAAATATTGAAAGTAAACTGATTAAAATTCACCAGCTTCAGATTATGTCAGATATATCAAAGTATCAGAACTACATAAACTCAGACTCATAGACAATGACCAAGGAATATTTATCCAATCTGAGGAACTCATTCAATTTAAACTTAATAAAGACTTGATTTGATCCCAATGAAATAATATGAGGTGCTTCTTTCCCAAGTAAATCAATTCATATCCAAGAAGCTAATCCAAATAATCTGTAATTCTAGAAAATATGAGTGGATTTTTGGTTTCATAATTTGATATCCATCATTAGTACCATACTATATTATCCATAATTGATGTCATACAACATTATCTGACATCAGTGACATACCATGATATCCAAGGTCAAACATATTATATATTGGATAAAGGGGCCATGTTAAATTCAATCCTATTTACCAATTTAATTCATCATCTTCGTTTCATAAATCAACACACTTATAATTGATAAAAAGGGGACATTTTATTGTCCATTCTAATTTGAAAACAATTTATATAAATAATTTTAATCCAAGAGATTATCTATCTCATTTCACAATACCTATTTAGTCCACTTTGTTAACCTTTTCATATATAAATGAAAATAATAAAAGAGATTTATTCAATAAGTTAACAATTAATTTAATTCATTTATGGATTACACTAATAAGATGAATGATCAACACACCCTATGGTTGGATTAGTCATAGGAAAGAATGATAGTGATAAGAATTTAATCAAACCCACACTAAGGGGTGGTTCAAGTTGAGTTTTTCAACATCTAAACATGTCAATGTGTCTAAATAACATCACAGCTATGGTCTAACCAATTAAATTAAGGCACAAATTTTTTTTAAATAAATGCAATGAAGTTTCAATGTGTGTAACAACCAATGACATGTTGTAAACAATAATACATTTAGGGAAAAGTAATATACCTCATACCATAGATAGGTAGAAGATTCTTCGTTTAGTATCAGCCTTTTATTTGATCCATAGTGGGAGAAAATATATAATTTAGAGTCACTCTGGGGAAAATATGGTATATTGTCTCACATGGAAATAACATTCAAGATAGAAATGAAAATCAATTAAGGAAACAAGAGGAATGATGGAATAATTGAGGGGCATCTAGAGTGATGATCAGTGATCAAATCTAATCCCAAATGAAGGAGATATCTAAAATACTAGGATAACATGGAATGGAATTTTCCCTATGGTACGCTGTTGTGAAAATAATGAGAAGGAAAAGGGAATTATATTTTTGGGTAAAGGTAAGTTATATGGTTTTTAATAGGGAGCACAATTTGGCTGCATGGTTGGAAAAATCGTGCACCAACCATGTAGTCTACTATACATGGGAGGCCATAGCTCACATTGGCAAGGAACAGGGTTGAATAAACTATGTGTAGGATATGCATACTTACTATCCATGGCATCCACCATCACACTGTTCATTCACATGATTAGACAAACCAGGCACAAAACATATGAGTTACCTAAAAAATATTATTATAGGTTTTTTATGGCCAAGAGGCCCTTGGTGTATAGTTTCCCTAACCATGATCCTCCCTTTACTAATCCATTTGGTTTACCCACACGGTTAAACAAACCATGTTCCTACCATATACCTCAGTCTTTTTCTCCAGCTTTTGGCTCTGAACCAAGCATGAACACTCCTGAAACCACTATAAGCCTCTTAGGCTCTTCAAACTAGTTTAAAATGGGATATTAGACTGGAAAGGAATGAATATATACCTATGTTAAAAATAAATATCTCATAACTTCCAATCCTTATTAAAATCAATCCCCAACTTCCCCTTATGAGTGTGATTACTCAACATCCAAGAATAACTCCATCCACTAATCATTTATATTAGAATCTCACTCATTGGTATCATCTTGTATATGGTCATGCTACAATGGCACCAATACTAGAGGAACTGTCCTACCTCAAAGTACCTTCATTCTATATTCAATGATACAAACTAGATACCACTTAAAAGAATAATCAACCTCTAATAAGACATCAACTAGATCAAAATAATGAGATGGGTTTGAATGATAATGAAAAGGATGATAAATATGAAAGATATAGTGCATATCCTAGTACCTATGAGGAAGAAATATATGATAGGATACCTATATAAATAACTCCATGATCTCAAAAAGACTGATGAATCAAGGAAATAGCTTACCTTTCCTTCGAATCTATCAATGACCAAATCTAGTGGAAACACACAAAAAGGCATGATCTCCTCCTTAAACTCTATAGGTTTGACGCGATGTTTGATATAAGACTTTTTCTTGGATGGTAATATATCCCTACATTTCATAATCAATTTTATAAGCTCTTATGACTTTAAAAGGGTATTTGGTCTTAGTATAGATACCTCTCGTACCTTTTACCAGCACATAGGTAGACGACATGGCCTATCGTAAAAGGATTCATATGGATCCATTTGAATTGCCTCTTGAATGTTGTTAAAATAATATAACTCAAATAGAGACAATTTCTTTTACTAAGAGCCTCTAAAATCAAGGAATCACTCCCTTAACATATATTATTATAATTTTATAGTATGCTTTAACTTACTATCATTTTTAGTGTGTTATACTATACTAAAAAGTACCTAAGAAATGAGATCCCTCTATAACCATTTCTAGAACTAAGAAGTGAATTGAGCATCATTTTCTAATAAAACATTATGTGTAATACCATAGAGGGTTATAATATCTCAAAAATATTGTCTTACAAGCTCATCCAATAATAAGTTATCCCTAATAGGAAATAAATGGGTGACCTTCATTAGTTTATCCATGATCACCCATACAGTGTCACTACCTCATGGTGATTTTAAAAATAACTTCATGAAATCATTAAGGACTTAGTCCCATTTCTACTCTGAAATGGGTAATTGTTGTAAAATCCTATAAATCCAATGGTGTTCCTCTTTCATCTACTGATAGGTTCAATATCGAATGACAAGATCTACAATATGTGATTTCATCCTTGGCCACCAATACTGGTAGCATAAGTCAAAGTACATCTTGGTGATTTTGGGATGTACTACTCATTTAGAAGCATGATATTCTAACATAAACTCTTATCACATTTCATTAGGTGTCCAAACAAACCAATGGATATGAAATATATCATCCTTGTTAATGACCCAACCAGGTGGTGTGTCCTTATGTAAGATCTTGTCTTTTTCTAGGCAAGCCGCTTCTTGTGTTTTTCATTCTAGCGTTAGTGGTTGTGTAATGTTAGGGGAAAGAGAGCCTTTATTGGAGAAAATGACCTAATGTTTGGGGATGTATGTTTGTTTGAAAATAATTTAGTCTAGGTATAAAGGTTTTAGGTGTTAAATGGGTTATTATTAAGTTGAGAAGCATTAAAAGAAGGTTCGAAGAGTTAAATGGAAAATGGGATAAAAAATAAACTGCAGAACATTTACACATCATGTAAGGTTTTTACATGTCATGTAATTATTTCTGGGTTTTAATAAAATAAATCCAAGCTTGTGGGTATTTAATAAAATACCCTTAAAACATTTAAAAGACATGTAATAGTATTACACGACATGTAAATGTCCAGGCTTCTGTTTTAAACATGATGTGTGGATGATTTTCATTGGGATCCACTACAGATATCCTCCTGTCAACCTAGGGCACCCCTCCATGTAATTTTGTAGTTCCAAACCCACTTCCTGACATCTCATTCATGTGATCGATATCTGGTAAGTCCATTTCTCCTTTTTATTCCTTATCTTAATTTTTATCCAACTATTTCCATAAAATCTGTTTTGATAAATTACGTTGTTGGTTTTGATCTTGATCAGCCTTGATCTAGGAACCTATTTACAATTGTATTCACCTTAATCCTCATGGGAATTGGTCATATAAAGCATTTTTTGATATTCTATTAAAGGTAGGGGTCAAAATATTAACACTATAGTTTTATAATTGTTGTTTTTATGTAATATCATGATTGGAACAATGTAGTGTTCACCCAAATCAATTGAATATAAATGAATTGGATAATGGATTAAGGTATGTTTAGAATTACATGTAACCTAGGGTGATTTCTTGTTATAGAATCCCTAAATTTTGGATTATTTATTATTGATATAATTTTTAATCAATTGTGAATTGAATTGTAAAGTGACCTATGAAAGAAGAATGGTAATTCATATAATTAACTATTAATAAATGTGATGTGGTATTATGATATCCATGTTGTATGATAGAAATTTTGTTCCCTGATGAGATGATTATATAATGTGCTAGGCCCAAGCACTTTCACACGAATATGTTGTAATGTTGAGTGTGATCAGGCTCATCCCAGTCAAATGTTGTAATGCTTATAGGGATTTGACCTAGAAATGACGTAATGCTTCTATAATGATCTGACATAGATTGATTGTTGTGATTATACCATGGGTATATGGTTATGTTTTTCATGGTCATAGGAAATTCTTAGAGTTATTCTAGTATACTTTTGAAGCAGGTTATTTTCCATGGTTATTTGGCTATGATTGGCTTAGTTGTAAGACAAGATCAGAGTTATCTTAGCACAGAGTCAAAGATGGTTATTGTGGTATTTAATTAATTATTGAATTAATCTAATAAACCTATTTATCATTTTTTTACATACACTAATTATCATGTTGTTTTATTTAGACACGGTGCTCTCGACCAACTGAGTTATACTCACACCTTATTCAGGTCGTCGTTTGGTACCTGATAAATTATGTGGATGCAGGTTTGGACAAGGAAAAATGACCTTTATTTTGATTCATTTTTTTCATTTAGGATGGAGTTTGGATGTGGGACTATAATGGGGTTTGAGACATTGGAATTTGAGTCTTTTATTGGATTTTGGTAGTGTTTTCCTCATATTGTTCTAGTATGAAATTTATTTACATTCTCGTACATCATTACATTATTCCTTTCTTATTATTGGATTATTATATTAGATTTTGTTATATTCCTCTATGTATTTACTTTGATTATTATTTACATTTAATTATGATTTTTTCTATTTCAAGGACACTTTATACCATGGGGTATAGTCTCCCCAATATACACTTTACACCCCCACTACTAGTTAGAAGCCTCTGAAATATGGGGAGGCGTTCTTGAGGTCTCATAACCAACCCTTTCTATCCACGTGAGACATTTTCAGATTGGGGTACATTACAAAGTGGTATCAAAGGATCATGTTTTATTTTCTTTTACCTTACAGTTTTTGGAAAGGTATAAATGAGACTAGGATGTGTCATGACATTGTAATTAGATTATGCATGGGAGTTTCAAACCCATGTACGTGGTAAAATTAGAGTACCCAAGGATGGGATTTCATTTTTTGTAGTGTTATTTTTATATATGATTCTTTTCACCTTGGTTGATTCACATGTTGTGTGAGGTTATTGTTTTATTATCTTACTGTTACTTGATATTTGTAGACATGGCCTAATATTGTGTGAGATGAGAATACATGAATCATAATAGGCACGTGGGGATATATTAACATGAATTGATCATTATAGGGGAATATCTATTTTTTAATGTGATATATACTTACCTGCTAAACTATTAAATGAGATATCTTTTAAACTAGATAAATGAAATGAGTTTTTGTATCATGATAAAACAATTTAAATACATGTCTAGAGAGACCATGAGTTATAGGTTCTCTTTTGCAGTCACATATTTGGTGTACTATGATTCTAGACACTTCTCTAAGGTGTGTGTTTTTGTTTTAGAGAAAATAAATCTCTATTTTATTCAACTTGAACATAAGGAGACTTGAAATAAACATGATCCTAATGTAGTTGAACCAAAACATCATGTTGTTCTTAAGGGGAAGATGGATATTCAACTATGTGTCAGCTTCTTAAGGGTCATGTTATCCATGGAAAGGGATATTGTTTGTACCATTCCTATGATTTCTGAACTTGCAAGAGAGTTTCAAATTTAGCATCCACTTGTGTTTAATAGGTAATGGGGACCTTATGAAAATGAGTTCTAGATCGATTCAATCCAGAAAATCTTCAAGAATCTCATGAAAACCATGGATAGGAGTGTGAATCTTGCTATGTATATGCTTCATGGACCAAAAAAATAATTGGTGAGATGTTTTGGAGGAATCTAGGTACCAGGATGAGCTATCTTGGAAGGAATTAGAGATAATTTTCCTGATCCATTTCTATAAAGAGACCTTGAGGGATGAAAAATCTTGTGAGTTCCAGCATCTAACGCCTGAGGGTTTGTCAGTGCTGGACTATGTTGGATGTCTTAATAGACTTTAACACTTTTCACCATCTTTGGAAGCTAATGAGATTTATATGGTGAGACATTTCCAGGATGGTCTTCATTATGAGATTTTGTCATAGGTAAATGTTTCCCATTTAAGAATCTTTAAAGACATGATGAATCATGAACTTATAAAATAAGGGAATCTAAGAGAGACCCCAAGCAGCAGCCATGCTATTTTAGCAGGGTGATTGGGAGTTCTTCTTTGAGTGGTAATAAGAATTATTATAACAATTTCCAATAATATAGTATTGTGAATATCAGTTAGGGTATTGAAAACCCATCTCAAGATCTTGTTCCACTCTAATTCTATTAGTGTGGTAAGTTTGGCCACAATCACCTGCGGTTTCCCTACCCCATAGTCGAGTGTCATATATGTGGAATACTATGTCATCTTGAGAGGTTCTTTATGTACATTATATTGTTGATCGGTGGTAGAAGATCAGGACAACCTCCGAAGTTGGGAAAGGGATTAGCTACTTCTTATTAGGTTAGTAGCTGGATTTCCACAAACCGTTCAGGCCCTGGTAGGGGATGTGGTACCCTAGTGCATGAGAAATTGGACTAAAAATGGGATGTAGAATAGGGTGGTTATACTAAAATATAGGGTATAGGGATAATTCCATTGTATGTTATGCAAACTACTCTAACTAATGTGGATGCATGACTGTTTACTATTAGAGGTATGACTCTTGTATCATCTACCTTAGCTTGTGTATTGTTTGATACTGGAGCATCACATTCTTTTCTATCTTATCCTTTTGAAAAAAAAATCGTCTTGGATTAAGAAAGAATATATGATGTTTTGACCATTGACATACCCTTGGAAGTTTGGTAGGAAAATATCAAAAATTTCAAGGTGTGTTCTCAAGATATTGGTGGTTACCAATTATTTTGGGAACTGTTCATGTTGAAAATGATTGGCTTCAACATGGTTATTTATATAGATTGGTTAGTCCTATACCATTCTCATATTGATTATTACATGAGTAGAGTTACTTTATTATCCCAAAAGGAAACAACTATTCTCATTAGGGAGAGTGGGAACATCAGGCTAGTCGCACGGGACCAATTCAGTGCATATTGGATTGTATCATAGCTCAGATAGTGGGTATTTCTCTAGATAATGGTGTAATGAAATATGATTATTTTCCTCTTATGTTAGACCATTTTCATGATGTTTTCCATGAATATTTATATTCCTTACCGCTCTAGTGAGAGGTAGATTTCATGATTGATTTTATGCCTCCAGTAGATCTAGTTTCTATTTATCCTTACTGAATAGAACCAGTAGAGCTTAAAGGGTTGAAGGTTAAATTGGAAGATCTAGAATATAAATGATTCATATAGCTAAGTAAGTCTCCATGGGTTTATTTAGTTCTATTTTCCAAAAATGTTGATGGATATTTGGTCTTATGTGTGGATTATTAGAGGTTAAACCAAATGACGACCAATAACCGGTATCCTCCCCATGCATTTATGATATTTTCAATTAGTGGATATGTGATAAGATATTCTCCGATATTGGATTGATATCAATATATAATCATTTAAGGGTGATAATTTTGTACATACCTTGGACTGCTTTTAGGAGTAGGCATCCCTTGTATGAATTCATAGTGATGTTTTTGGGTTGACTAATGTGCGTGTGTTATTAATGGCCTTAATGAATAGGATATTTAATCCTTTTCTAGAGTAGTTTTTTGTTGTTTTGTAGATGATATATTAGTGTACTCCCATTTAGCATAAAATCATCCCATACATCTTGACATCTTACTAAGTACATTGAGAGAGCATCTACTTTACACCAATCTAATTAAATTTAGCTTATAGATTAACAGAGTGAACTTATTAGGTCATGTCATCTAAGTGGGAGGATTTTTAGTGGATTCAGAGAAAGTCTTGTCTAAGTTATCTTTGGTACAGCCCATGAACATTTTCAAAATTCATATATTTCTAGGTTTAGAATGTTATTAGAAACATTTTATTCAAGATTTATCCTATTTGGTAGTTCCAATGTCTAGGATGACCAAGAAAGGGGTGAAGTTTTTTTGGTATGATGCTTCAGAGAAATATTTTCATGAGATGAAAGGAAGACTTAACTAAGCACCTATCATCGATTTATTTGTTCCGGGTAAATCATATTCCATGTACTGTGATGCATCCAGAATTGGACTCAGAGAAGGTCTAATGCAGGATGATCATGTATTTCCTTATGGCTCAAGGAATATGATAATTCATGAGAGGAATTACCCTACTCAGGATCTGTAGTTAGATTTAGTGTTATATGAACTCATATATTGGAGACATTGTATCATGGGTGGGAGGTTTTTGGTACACACGGATCGAAAAATCCTCAAGTACATATTTTCTCAAAGGGACCTAAACCTTTGGTAGAGGAGGTGGGTCGAGCATGTGATGCCTTTTGACATTGAATTGTCTTATACAGCAGGAAATGGAAACATCATTGTTGATTCTTTAAGTTGAAAGACACATAAAGGGGAAGTACGGGAGTCTTGTAATGAGTGTCAGATAATGGACCTCTTTGAAGACATGCATCTGGATGTTCTAGAATCACAAGTGTGAGTCGACATGACATCAAAATCTATTATACCCATGATTTTGAACCAGATTATGACTAATTAGTTTTCTGATCTATAGGTGTTAATTCTAAGAGAAAAACTATATGGTGGGGATATTCCATCAGGATGGTCCCTTGGTAGTGGTGATTCTCTTCTTTTTGTGGCTGAGTCTCGGTTCTTATGAGATTATGTGAGGATATGATAAGGGAGTATCATGCTTCTACATGGGTGGTGCACCCTGGTTTAAAAAAAATTATCATGATCTTCAAAGATAGTACTGATGTTTAGGGATGAAGAAGGAGGTGGCAAGCTTCATGGATAGATGCATCACTTTTCTATTGGTGAAAGTCGAGCATCAAAGGCCAACTGGACATTTACAGCCTTCACCCATCCCAAAGTTGAAATGGGATGATTTTATAATGGGTTTTTTATGGAATTACCTAGAAAACCCCATTAGATTGATGCATTATAGGATGTTTTGGATCGACTGACTAAGGTAACCCACTTCTTACCGATTAGGGAAACCTTTATAGTTGATGATTAGGGAAATCTTTACACGCGTGGGGGGGGGGGTTGGATACACAGTGTTCCAAGGAGTATTGTTTCATATAGGTATCCTTATTTCACATTTCATTTATAGTAGGGTCTTCAGAAGTCTATAGGATCATGAGTTATTTTAATAATTTCCTATCATCCTTAGACCGATGGTCAATCTAAGAAGACTATTCATGTTTTAGATGATATTTTATGAGCCTATGATTTGGATTTTATTGGTTCATGGGAGAAACATATGGAACTCATGGATTTTTAATATAATAATATCTTCCATTAATCCATACAAATGGGACCTTTGGAGGATTTTTATGGAAGGACATGTCATTAACCTCTTTGTTGGCTGGAGGTAGGTTATTCATCACATGTTGGGCCTATTCTCATGTAGGATATATTTAAACAGGTTCAGTTGATCAGACAGTGGTTGGTGACCTCACAAAGTAGGGAGAAGTCATATAATGACCATCAGAGATGACCTATCGAGTTTAGGGTTTTTCATCATGTTTTCCTTTAGGTGTCTCTAAGGATGGAAAAACTCCATATCAGGAAATAGGGTAAGCTAACTGTCACGACCCGACCCTACCCGGGCTCGAGTCGCAACTACCCCAAGCCCGCCTCTATAGGCCAGGGGTGGCGACCAGCACCGAAGGCACAATAACACGGGGAGGCCTTTGCCTGAGTACCTGTACACACACACGCAGCAAACTCCATGAAATAGTGCAGAGTAAAAAAGAACAACTGCTATATATATAAACCACAGATGTGCATCAACCTCTAAACAGTACAAAGTACAAACTGAAAAGAAAAGGGGCAAAACACGCGCCCAACCAAAAAGTGCCACAACCCGGCAATAGGTAAATAAAAAGAAATAGTTTTCGGGTCTCCCTCCTAGAACCTGGCCATGTCCACCGCACGCGGTCCAAGCTCCCAAGCTCCTACGCTCCACTGAAGTCACGCTCCACCTATCTGTCGCCTGCAAGGTCACACCAAGTGTGGGAAAATCCCAAGTAGGGGTGAGTATAAAAATACTCAGTAAGATACCCCGAAGGCTCGAGGGAGCAACAAAAGGAGGTACTGAAGGGTGAGTAGTAGATCGAACAGAGTAAAGCAAAGGGAGTACAACAGAGAGTGCAGTAAAGAGTCCAGCTCAACCCAACAAGAGAAAGTAGGTAGAATCATCCAAACACAATGAGCTGGAAACGGTGAGAATATGAACTTCCCGTCGAGTCTTCGCTACCTATAGCAGGAGAGTAGACTCATCCAACCACGAGAATCTAGACACGGAAAGCAAGTGGCATACCCCGCGCGTCTTCGCCTCTCCTAGAAGGAGAGTAACCAAACCCAAGAAGTGGGTACCGGAACAAGGTACATACATATCCTTATGCTCAATCAAGAAGCCCGAACAATGTCGTAAGGGGATCTCCATCATGTAGCTCAGCAAAAGAAAAGTGAGTAGCAAACAATCCCAGAAGTAAACTCCATCGATTCCCAGCATCTCGCACGTCTACCCCGAACTACAAGTCAAGGGGCTCAAACCACTGCACCTCGACACTATCCGCTTTGGGCGGCACTGACTTGCCCGCACGGTTTTAGTTTGCGTCACAAGGACGCGTATCAGTGGGGGAAATCACCCCTCGTAATTGAGAGTTCTAGGGAAAGTCAAACCACAGCTCGTCACTGCCCTGCAGTCGAGAGGTCTCCTCAAAGTTAAGGTCGTCACAACACTGACCCGTAACCAGGGGTCCCGCTCCGGTAATCACAGAGGAAATCCATAGGCTAGCCTAGTAGAAAGGACTGAGCCTAGAATGCCAACAGGTGTCCCACTGCCCAGCCTTGCTGGAGGGTAATTCATAACCAGATATCGGGTGACCCACTGCCCAGCCCTGCTGGAGGGTAAACCCTAATACATCATCAGGTGACCCACTGCCCAGCCCCGCTAGAGGGTAGACCTTAATACATCATCAGGCGACCCACTGCCCAGCCCCGCTAGAGGGTAGACCTTAATACATCATCAGGCGACCCACTGCCCAGCCCCGCTAGAGGGTATACCTAGAATAAGTCGACAGGCGACCCACTGCCCAGCCTTGCTGGAGGGTAGACCTGGAACTAGACGACGGGTGACCCACTGCCCAGCCCTGCTGGAGGGTAGACCCTAAGAGGTTGTCGGGTGACCCACTGCCCAGTCTCTGTTGGAGGGTAAACCATAAGTGCATCGGGTGACCCACTGCCCAGTCTTTGCTGGAGGGTAGACCCTAATAGCGTCGGGTGACCCACTGCCCAGTCTCTACTGGAGGGTAGACCCTAAAAGTCAGCGAGCAACCCACTACCCAGCCCTGCTGGAGGGTAAACCCGATGAAGTCGATGAGTAACCCACTGCCCAGCCCCATTGGAGGGTAAAACTCAGAATTTCTCTGGCCATCTCTACCGAAGGGTACACCACTGGCCAACCGAACACGGAGTGGGTATCGCGCAACCACCCAACTCCAGAAAAACTCACCCCAAAAGAGGTTCAGAGCCTGTTCCATCACGGGGTTCCACTAGCACCTCTACTGGCCAATCCATCAAGAACGAAACCAGGGGGAGACCACTCAACCCTGCTGGTCGCAAACGAGCACAGAGCCAGGGGAAGAACTCCACCCTGCTAGTCAAAAAATCACACAGAGGCACCCTCTACATCGTGAGAGGTCAAAGTACGTAAAGTAGAATCTGGAACACACTTGGGGCCCACACAACGTGTGGCCCCATCTCAACCCCAACCAAGCTCCCAAACGTTCTCAGGTACGAACAACCACATGTACCTTCAAGCATTCCCGTATACTCACAGAGTATACCTCACTTCCAGCCCAAGGGCTATCGTGCACACGGCACCCATCGTCAATGCGAAGGCGTGACATAACAACTCCACCTCAAAGGCCCTGGCACGACCGACCACATCTCGTGAACCACTTATATCACTTTCCCAAGAGTGCGTGATCACACGCCAAGGGTCCGCAACCAACCTGGTAGGGCGAACCGCCACCGGAGCACATTTCATGCTTCCTAATTTAATAAGATCACGTATAAGGCTCCTCATGGACAAACGGATCGCACCGTTGTAATCCTCGTGGAAAAACACGCGAGATAGACTACTTACTCACCTTAAACGGTCAACCGGTGAAAAAGGTACTATTCACCATAACCAAACCTATGTGGGGCCCACCCCAAGATCCCGAAACTGAACCAAAGAATCATGCCACTGCGATCCCCTCGGAAAAACACACGGGATTGAGTACTCAATCGACCAAAACAAACACCCAGTGAAAAGGGTACTATTACCGTAGCCAAGTCGGGTGGGACCCACACCATGTCCCCGAAAAAGGTCGGGCGAACTTCACCATCGCAATGCTCTCGAAAAAGCACGTCAAATTGACTGCATACTTGCGTGGAATGGGTATCCGGAGAAAAATATGCATTCCGGCGCACCGCACATGAGCGGTGCCACGTGGGACCCACACCCTGGTCCAGAAGCGCTGCCAACGGATCACATCGTTGCGATCCTCTCGCAAAAGCACACAAGGTGGACTATCCACTTGTCCAAAACGGTCACCTGATGATTAAGATGGAAAATCACCGTCGACGCCCAAACGGCCCTCGTGGGCCCTGCACCATCGTGCGGAATTACAGTGGGCAGACTGCGCCAACGCGATGCCCTCGGAAAAACACCCAACATCGACTGCTCGCACGCCCCATACGAACGTCCGAGGAAAAAGCCGCTAAAAGCTGCACGCAGCTCAAAAGTTAGGCCATGGGGCCCACGCCTCAACGCCTGGAACCACCCTGGAAAGCTCCACCTCGGTGTCAGGGTCCCAACGCCACTGACGGCGTTTAAATCGGACGTCGGACGCGTCCGCGCCGTCCAAGACAAGTTCTCCCGGAAAAAATGACAAACCACTTAAAGACGCGTTTCGCCTCCGCGGCCCCTCATTTTGGGAATTAAAAATTCCCAAAACCATCTCAAAAGATCTGCCTCTGAGCCAGGCCCGCGCCGCCACAGACGGCGCGCAAAACGGACGTCTGTAGCGAAAGCTACGGACGTCAGAAGTTAGAAGGAGGGGGGGAGACCCCCCCCCCCCCCCCCCTTCGGCCAGACCGGCCGGTCCGCCCACAGCCGGCCCGCTGGGACCGCGGCCCAGCCGCCTCCCTCAAGGCCGCCTCGCCTGCGCATCGCGCGGGCGCCTCTTCCGCTGACCGGCCGACACGACTGGTCGTCTTTCCACACGGAGACCCGCGTCGCGCGGGTCTCTGTCCACCCGCGGGGTCGTGCGCCTGTGACCCTGTCGTCTCCTCTCACCGGCTCCCGAAGCTGGCACCCTCAGCCGGCGAGCCGAGCCGCCCCACACCGTGGAGGTGCCGCTTAGCCGGCCGGATGACCGGCCGGCCTTCCGCCGCGCCCGCTGCCGCGCCGCCGTCCCGGAACCACCGTCCGCCGCCAGAAACCGCCGGAAAACCATAATTCCTGCCGGAACATCCCGGGATTGCTCCGGGCACCCCGGGACTCAGATTTTTTATCGGAGAAGAGCTTCGGAAACATTAGAACATATACTACACAACTATGGTCTTGGATTGAAGATCGGGCCGCAATTAGACACTAAATTTAGGATTCAAAGACGGGTTTGGAATTTAAAACGCAAACGAACACCGCCTACCTCGAAGGGCGTAGCCCGATGCTTCGTGTGCGAACCGTCGGAACCGATGCACCTCACCGGAGTTCGCCTCTCCGGAGATACCTCTCCGTAGATGGAGGAGAGGGTAGGGTTTGAGGAAGAAGAAGAAGAAGAAGAGGGGAGGGGATGCATTTAAGTAGAAAATACTTAAACGCCACCCGATAGCCCCAAACTCGAAATTTCGGCTGGGTTGGGATTAAGACTCCTCTAGGATAAAAACCACGCTCCGAGCGCAACGGCGGTCTTGGAATTTCAATCTGAGACCCCGTTCAAAAGTTATTAAACTTAGCGCCCGAGGCTTCCAAATTACGAAAACGCCCATGTGGCCATTTTTCACAGACGGCCCGCGCCCGCAAAACTTACACCCCTCCTAGGGTAAATGGAACACTCCGAACTCAACGGTTCCCTCGGTTTTCCAATATGAGCCACCGTTTAAGAGATACCTGTGTTTCAACATTAAACGAATTAATTAATTAATTAATTAATCTGTTTAATGTTCCAGAAGCGGGCGAGGGGTCCAACGCCCCGTGCCGACATGTTTTATGACATTCCTAGGGTAAACACCCCATTTCGGACCCATTCGTACACTCGGATCTCTGATCCGGAACTCCATTTAGGAGTTATCCCATTTATTTAGCGTTTTCAGTGTGAATGCACGGAAAATTTAATTTCGGCCACTATGAGGCTCAGAATCACACGCCGTCTGAAGGTGCTGCTTTGGAATATCATCAAGAATATTCCAAAGTCTTTCACAGAAAAAACCAGGTTCTTACTTCCCTCCTTCAAGCTTTTCATCCCCGAAAAGCAAAACTAGGGAGCAACACAGGGTACTAAGCCCACACATGGCTTTCCCCTACCCAGAAGAACCCACGCACAGCTCTGTGCCTCCGCACAAAAACCAAAAGATTGATCTGTTCATGCGAGGTTGGCCCTTGCCGATGTCGTGCACCCACTATAGAATTTGGGGTTAGGTCAAGGCGGTAGGGTACCTCTCCATCCCTTTTCACGGTCTCAAGCGGCCCGAAGGCCCTCGGGGGTAGCTCACCTCCCCGGACGAACCTCTACGTCGCATGCCGCGACTGGAATCACCGCCCGCACCTGAAACAAGGTCTGGTGATTCCCTCCTTCAGAATATCCATATGGTGGAACACCCAAGGATATCTGATCATTAAAGACTCCAAAACTGAGGCTCTCTTACATGCTCGGTGAGAAATGGAGTCGACACCATTGATGAAAGGAAAAGGTCTCGCACCTTTTTTCTTACCAACACAGGGTTACACCCGACGCCCTGCATCACCCTGGTAACACCTCAAACAAGGAGCAGGGAGAAAAGCCTTTCACACGTAGAGCCTAACAATTCTACTGCAAGAAGTAGTAGTGTCGCAATGGGTACCTCTCACCATCGCATGCTCTGCAGGATCGTAGACATCCAAAGCTCGCGGCTACCCGTGGTCCCAATCGTCAGCTCCCGTAGCCTGACGTGGACCGCCTAGTGGTGATGGGGAGATCTCGTAACGTCATCCCCCACCTACAGCTCCTCCCGCTCCTCTACTAGAACTACCTCTCTGGCCACTACTCTGATCACGGCGCTGCCTCTGCCATGGTGGTGCGCCTGCTGCCTTCCCGAAGCTCTCAGCAACTCGGGTCGAGCAGTCTTGTGCCAAGTGACCTCGCCCGTCACAAGCATAGAACTTGTGCTCTCTGGGCTGCCCTGGTTCCCTCCGGTGCCACTGTGGTGTACGACCACGGCCTGGGATCCACTCACGGAAGGGCATCCTCATCTGAGGCCCTGATCCTTTTCACCACAGTGGTATACGACCACGTCTCCGAAACCGGCAGTTGGAAGGCCACCTGCATCGAGGCCCTATCCTCCAGCGCCTGCTAGCTACGACAGACGTCCCGGCTCCATCGCGCCCACTGCCACTACCAACCGCAAAACATGACAGGAATCCCTCTGTCACCAGTGCCTGCTCTAGCACCCCGGCATATGTGGAAATGCCCAAGGGTACTATGATTGTATGAATCTCTCGGCGAAGACCCTGCTCAAACTTCTGCGCTCGGAGGTTGTCGTCATGGACCAAGTCTGGGTAAAAGCATGCACGGTCTGCAAAACTAGTCGCGTACTTGGCCACCGTCATCCCTCCCTGCTGAAATTGCAGGATCTTCTGAATCCGAAAGGAGCGCAATCAGGAGGGGAAAAACTCTTCATGAAACAACAACTGAAAGTAGTCCAACGAAAGCGACGAATTGTCAAGGAACTGAGTCACCAGACTCCACCAACGCCAAGCTACTCCACGAAAAATGCTGACTGCCAAAGCCACTATCTGATCTACCGGCGTCTACACAAGCCTGAAAAAGCTAACCACCGCCTCTAGCCATACCTCTGCTACCTGAGGGTCCTGGTCACCACTGAACCTCAGCGGTCTCTGTCACTGGAACTCACGGAGCGCGCTCAACCTGTGCTCAAACTCATCCTGCTCCGCTGAAACTGTCTACTGCTCAATAGGTGGGGGTGCTACTACCGGCCCACCCGGAGAAAGGGCTCGGATAATGGATCCTAGACTGTGGCCTCGTAGCTCACAGGGTCTTCATCACGAACCAAAGCTGGCATCCTGGCTGGCTGTCGTCGAGGAGACATCCTGAATATTATCAAGGAGTGCCACGGTCAGATGAGCATGAATGTATATACCACTAACCACGATGGGGAGCTGACTCAATAAGGACCATCAAAGACTCGATCTTATGTGATGCACAAACCAAATTTTCCCTGCAACAAGTGTCTCAGCATGTCGAGTCGACAAGCGGGTTATCAAGGTCCTGGTGAATGGATACGTCGGCTGCCGCACCATCACTAGACTCCCTGGCCTGGGAGCCACTCTCGAGACACGTTAACATTATTGCCTTAAATCCCAACCAATTCCTCTTTTAGGGATGTCCGCACAACGTCCCAAGGAACGAACCACCTCTGATATAACTTTGTCACGACCCGACCCTACCCGGGCTCGAGCCGCAACTACCCCAAGCCCGGCTCCATAGACCAAGGGCTGGCGACCAGCGCCGAAGGCATAATAACTCGGGGAGGCCTTTGCCTGAGTACATGTACACACACACGCAGCAAACTCCATGCAATAGTGTAGAGTAATAAAGAAAAAATGCTATATATATAAACCACAGATGTGCGTCGACCTCTAAACAGTACAAAGTACAAACTGAAAAGAAAAGGGGAAAAACACGCGCCCAACCAAAAAGTGCCACAACCCGGCAACAGGTAAAAAAAAAGAAACAGCTGTCGGGTCTCCCTCCTGGAACCCGTCCACGTCCACCGCACGCGGTCCAAGCTCCCAAGCTCCTACACTCCACTGAAGTCACGCTCCACCTGTCCGTCGCCTGCAAGGGCACACCAAGTGAGGGAAAAGCCCAAGCAGGGGTGAGTATAAAAATACTCAGTAGGATACCCCGAAGGCTCGAGGGAGAAACAAAAGGAGGTACCGAAGGGTGAGCAGTAGAGCGAACAGAGGAAAGAAAAGGGAGTAAAACAGAGAGTGCGGTAAAGAGTCCAGCTCAACCCAACAAGAGAAAGGAGGTAGACTCATCCAAACACAAGGAGCTGGAAACAGTGAGAAGATGAACTTCCCGTCGAGTCTTCTCTACCTATAGCAGGAGAGTAGACTCGTCCAACCATGAGAAGCTAGACACGGAAAGCATGTGGCATACCCCGCGCGTCTTCGCCTCTCCTGGAAGGAGAGTAACCAAACCCAAGAAGTGGGTACCAGAACAAGGTATATACATATCCTTATGCTCAATCAAGAAGCCCCAACAACGTCGTAAGGGGATCTCCATCCCGTAGCTCAGCCCAAGAAAAGTGAGTAGCCAATAGTCCCAGAAGTAAACTCCATCGATGCCCAGCATCCCGCACGTCTTCCCCGAATTACAAGTCAAGGGGCTCAAACCACCGCACCTCGACACTATCTGCTTTGGGCAGCACTAACTCACCTGCACAGTTTTAGGTCGCGTCACAAGGACGCGTCTCGGTGGGGGAAAGCGCCCCTCGTACTTGAGAGTTCTAGGGAAAGTTAAACCACACCTCTTCACTGCCCAGCAGTCGAGAGGTCTCCTCAAAGTTAAGGTCGTCACAACACTAACCCGTAACTAGGGGTCCCGCTCCGGTAATCACGGAGGAAAGACACAGACTAGCCTAGTAGAAAGGACTGAGACTAGAATACCAATAGGTGTCCCACTGCCCAGCCCTGCTGGAGGGTAATTCATAACCATATATCGGGTGACCCACTGCCCAGCCCTGCTGGAGGGTAAACCCTAATACATCATCAGGCGACCCACTGCCCAACCCCGCTGGAGGGTAGACCTTAATACATCATCAGGCGACCCACTGCCCAGCCCCGCTAGAGGGTAGACCTTAATACATCATCAGGAGACCCACTGCCCAGCCCCGCTGGAGGGTAGACCTGGAATAAGTCGACAGGTGACTAACTACCCAGCCTTGCTGGAGGGTAAACCTGGAACTAGACGACGGGCGACCCACTACCTAGCCTTGCTGGAGGGTAGACCCTAAGAGTTCATCGGGTGACCCACTACCCAGTCTCTGCTGGAGGGTAAACCATAAGTGTGTCGGGTGACCCACTGCCCAGTCTCTGCTGGAGGGTAGACCCTAATAGCGTCGGGTGACCCACTACCCAGTCTCTGCTGGAGGGTAGACCCTAAAAGTTAGCGAGCAACCCACTGCCCAGCCCTGCTGGAGGGTAAACCTAAAGAAGTCGATGAGTAACCCACTGCCCAGCCCCGCTGGAGGGTAAAACTCAGAACTGCTCTGGCCATCTCTACCGAAGGGTACACCATTGGCCAACCGAACACGGAGTGGGTATCGGGCAACCACCCAACTCCAGAATAACTCAACCCAAAAGAGGTTCAGAGCATGTTCCATCACGGGGTGCCACTAGCACCGCTACTAGCCGATCCATCGAGAACGAAACCAGGGGGAGACCACTCAACCCTGCTGGTCGCAAACGAGCACAGAGCCAGGGGAAGAACTCCGCCCTGCTAGTCAAACAATCACACAGAGGGACCCTCTACTTCGTGAGAGGTCAAAGTACGTAAAGTAGAATCTGGCACGCACGTGGGGCCCACACAATGTGTGGCCCCATCGCAACCCCAACCAAGCACCCAAACATTCTCAGGTACGAACAACCACATGTACCTTCAAGCATTCCCGTATACTCCCAGAGTATACCTCACTTCCAGCCTAATGGATATCGTGCACACGACACCCATCGTCAACGTGAAGGCGTGATGTAACAACTCCACCTCAAAGGCCCGGGCACGGCCGACCACATCTCGTGAACCACTTATATCACTCTCCCAAGAGTGCGCGATCACACGCCAAGGGTCCGCTACCAACCCGGTAGGACGAACCGCCACCGGAGCACCTTTCATGCTTCCACATTTAATAAGATCGCGTGTAAGGCTCCGCACGGCCAAACAGATCACACCGTTGCAATCCTCGAGGAAAAACACGTGAGATAGACTACTTACTCGCCTGAAACGGTCAACCGGTGAAAAAGGTACTATTCACCGTAACCAAACCCGTGTGGGGCCCACCCCAAGATCCCGAAACTGAACCAACGAATCATGCCACTGCGATCCCCTTGGAAAAACACACGAGATTGAGTACTCAATCACCCAAAACGGACACCCGGTGAAAAGGGTACTATTCACCGTAGCCGGGTCGGGTGGGACCAACACCATGTCCCTGAAAAAGGTCGGGTGAACTGCACCATCGCAATGCTCTCAAAAAAGCACATCAAATTAACTGCTTACTTGCGTGGAATGGGTATCCGGAGAAGAAGATGCATTTCGGCGCACCGCACACGAGCGGTGCCACGTGGGACCCGCACCCCGGTCCCGAAGTGCTGCCAACGGATCGCATCGTTGCGATCCTCTCGCAAAAGCACACAAGGTGGAATATACACTTGTCCAAAACGGTCGCCCAGTGATTAAGATAGAAAATCATCGTCGACGCCCAAATGGTCCTCGTGGGCCCCGCACCATCGTGCGGAATTACAGCGGGCAGACTGCGCCAACGTGATGCCCTCAGAAAAACACCCAACATCGACTGCTCGCACGCCCCATACGGACGTCTGAGGAAAAAGCCGCTAAAAGCTGCACGCAGCTCAAAAGATGGGTCGTGGGGCCCACGCCTCAACTTCGGCCTCAACGCCTGGAACTACCCCGGAAAGCTCTGCTTCGGTGTCAGGGTCCCAACGCCACTGACGGCGTTTAAATCGGACGTCGGACGCGTCCGCGCCGTCCAAGACATGTTCTCCCAGAAAAAATGACAAACCACTTAAAGACGCGTCGCGCCTCCGCGACCCCTCATTTTGGGAATTAAAAATTACCAAAACCATCTAAAAATATCCACCTCTGAGCCAGGCCCACGCTGCCGCAGACGGCGCGCAAAACGGATGTCCGTAGCGAAAGCTACGAACGTCAGAAGTTAGAAGGAGGGGGGGGAGACCCCCCCCCCCTGGGCCGGGCCGGCCGATCCGCCCACAGCCGGCCCGCTGGGACCGCGGCCCAGCCGCCTCCCAAGAGGCCGCCTCGCCCGCGCATCGCATGGGTGCCTCTTCCGCCGACCGGCCGACACGGCCGGTCGGCTTTCCACACAGAGACCCGCGTCGCGCGGGTCTCTGTCCAGCCGCGGGGTCGCGCGCCTGCGACCCCGCCGTCCCCTCTCGCCGGCTCCCGCAGCCGACGCCCTCAACCGGTGAGCCGAGCCGCCCCGCACCATGGAGGTGCCGCCGAGCCGGCCGGATGGCCGGCTGGCCTTCCTCTGCGCCCGCTGCCGCACCGCCGTCCCAGAACCACTGTCCGCCGCCAGAAACCGCCAGAAAACCAGAATTCCGGACGGAATTCCCGGGACTGCCCCGGGCACCCCAGGACTTGGATTTTCAATCTGAGAAGAGTGTTGGAAACCTTAGAACATATAATACACAACTATGGGCTTGTATTGAAGATCGGGAAGCAATTAGACACTAAATTTAGGATTCAAAGAGGGGTTCGGAATTTAAAACGCAAACGAACACCGCCTACCTCGAAGGGCGTAGCCCGACGCTTCATGTGCGGACCGTCGAAACCGATGCACCTCTCCCAAGTTTGCCTCGCCGGAGCTACCTCGCTGGAGCTAGAGGAGAGGGTAGGGTTTGAGGAAGAACAAGAAGAAGAAGAAGAAGAGGGGAGGGGATGCGTTTAAGTATAAAATACTTAAACGCCGCCCGATAGCCCCGAACCCAAAATTTTGGCAGGGATAGGATTAAGACTCCCCTAGGCTAAAAACCATGCTCCAAGCGCAACAGCGGTCTTGGAATTTCAATCCGAGACCCCGTTCAAATGTTATTAAACTTAGCGTCTGAGGCCGCCAAATTACGAAAACGCCCCTGGGGCCAATTTTTCACAGAGGGTCCGCGCCCGCAAAACTTACACCCCTCCTAGGGTAAACGGCACGCTCCGAACTCAACGGTGCCCTTGGTTTTCCAACCTTAGCCACCGTTTAATAGATACCTGCGTTATCAACATTAAACGAATTAATTAATTAATTAATCTGTTTAATGTTCCAGAAGCGGGCGAGGGGTCCAAACACCCCGCGCCGACAAGTTTTATGTCATTACTAGGGTAAACACCCCATTCCGGACCCATCTGTACACTCAGATCTCTGATCCGGAACTCCGTTTAGGATTTATCCCATTTATTTAGCGTTTCCAGTGTGAACGCACTGAAAATTTAATTCCGGCCACTCCGGGGCTCGGAATCGCACGCCGTCTGAAGGCGCTGCTCTGGAATATCATCAAGAATATTCGAAAGTCTTTCACAGCAAAAACCGGGTTCTTACACTAACAAATAGGTTTTTAGAACTATTTGAAATATTGGAAAGGGAAGGTCCAGTGGTGTACCTTCTATCCCTTCCACCGTGCTACAGTGACCTAGACAATATATTCCATGTATTTTAATTGTGAATATATCAAACAGAACCTTCCCATATGATATACATATTATATGTAGATCTCATTGTTGATTCATCCTTTGAGGAGCATTTGATATGGGTTATGGATTGTAGTGAGAAATATCTTCAACGTCAAACTATACCATTGGATTGAGTGAATGTAGTGGCCAAACTATTATCTTGATACCTCAAAATGATTCTAACAGCATCTCGGGGATGAGCTATTATAAGGTGCATAGGTTGAAAGATCCCGTCATTTTTTAGGTACACCACTCCTTGTGTCTTTTGTTTGATCCTTATTGATCTGGTCTTGTTCAAAGATTGGGATACTTTATTGGAGAAAATGACCTATAGTTCAGGGATGTATTCTTGTTTGAATATAATGGAGTCTAGGTATAAAGGGGTTAAGTGCTAAACGGGTTCTTGGTATGTTTAGACGCATTAAAAGGTGTTTCAGAGAGTTAAAGGGGGATTGGGATGAAAACTCAACTACAGAACATTTACACATTGTGTAAGGATATTACACATCATGTAATTGTTCATGTGTTTTAATAAAATAAATTTTAGGTGATGTGTTTTTCACAGAATACCATTAAAAACATTTACACAACATGTAACTATATTACACGACATGTAAATGCCCGACTATCTATTTTAAACATGCTATGTGGCTAATTTTCAATGGAATCTACTACTTATATTCTCCTCTCAACCTACGGCACCTCTCCAAGCTATTTTGGAGTGCCAAACGCCCCTCTGGATGTCTCATTCTCATGATTGATCTCTGGTATGTCCTTTTGGTCACATTTATTCATTCTCTTCCCTTTTCTCCAACCATTGTGGTAAAATCCTTTTCCCAAATTGCAATGTCGGTTTTGATCTTGATCAGATTTAATCTATTAACCTCTTCACAATCATCCGCACCTTCTTTCACATGGAAATTTTCCATAGGAACTGTTTTTTGATTGTTGATTATTGGTTGTGGTTTGAAATCATAACCCTATGGTTTGATAATTTATATGTTTATGCAATATGATGATTACACAAATGTAGTGTGAACCCAAATCAATTGAATATAAATGAAATGGCTAATGGCTTAAAGTATGTTTATCATGACATGTTACCTAGGGAGATTTATATTTATATAATCCATAAATTGCGGCTTATTTCTTATTTATATAATTATTAATCAACTATTAATTGAATTTCAAAGTGGCATATGAAAGAAGTATGTTAATTCATATAATTAACCATTAAGAAATGTGATGTGATATTGTGATATCCATGCAGCATGACTAGAATTGTGTTCCATGATGAGATGCTTATATAATGGGCTAGGCCCAAATACATGCACATGAATATGTTGTAATGATGAGAGTCAGAGGGATCGGCCCAGTACAATCAAGTAATTCATATAGGGATTTGACCCAAAAATGATGTAATGCTTATACGGGTTTGAAAGAGATTGATTGTTGTGATTATACCATGGGTATATGGTTATGGATAGAATGGTCATAATCCATGCTCAAAGTTATTCTGGCATGGTACTAAAGTAGGTTATTTACCTTAGTTATTTGCCTATGGTTGGCATGGTTGTAATACATTCTTAGAGTTATTGTGTCATGGAGAAGAAGCGGGTTTTTGTGGTATTTTTTGAATTGATGAATTAATTTAATACACCCGTCTATTTATTTATTTCATACACTACTTATCAGGCTAGTTTATTTATACATTGTGGTGTTTACCTACTAAGTTATACTCACACCCTATTAGGGTCACTATTTGGTACTCAAGCTGATTATGTGGATATAGGTTTGGACAAGGTCAAAGGACCTTACTGTAGATTGCTTGATTTATTTTGGGATGTATTTTGGATATGGGACTAGTATGTGGTTTGGGACCCAGGACGTTGAGTCATTGATTTGAGTCTTTTAGTATTTTCCTTATATTTTTCTAGAATGAAATTAAGCTACATTCCATCATGTCATTACATTATTCCTTTATTATAATAGGATTATTCTGTTGGATTTATTGTTATCTTATTCTATGTATTTGTTGTGATTGTTATTTCTGTTTAATTATTATTATTTTTAGAATAATAACACATCATATCAGGGGGTATAGTATACCCAAAATCAAATTTACACCCCTTATGATAGTAAAAAGCCTCTGGAAAAAGGGGATGCATGCTTGAGGTCTCATATACAACCCATTCTAGCCACATGAGAGAGTGTCAGATTGGTTAATGATGCACCTTACCTGAAACATTTTCTCTAAGGACCTAGCCTTTAATATCTAAAAGATGCCTCCTCTTTACCCTATCTATAAGTGATGATTTCATTTCTAAATCCACAAGTATAAACTTTACATGACACTCTTAAAACTTCCAGATTCATTTCATAAAGAAGATACATCAACTTCAAATCACTACTAGCTTCATGAAAAACTTTCATCTGAGTCTTCCATCTTAGAGCATCATAAATAGAACTGTCCTTTTGAGAATATAATCAAGATCAATGATGAAATAATGAAGGTATTAAACCCATATTCATTTTATAAGTTTCAATTAACATTTATTGGGTATTAATTTAAAGATTTTATGTTATGTGTATACTATGAACCATTATCTCAGTAAATTATGTCTCTAATAATGCATGGAATGAACTAAAACTGCTAAATCGAGGTCATGAATTGGGTAATTATACTCATGAGACCTCAACTGGAAAGACCTGTATGTTATGACTTATTCCACTTTCTTTAAAATACATCCCATACTAATGATATATGCATCATAAATAATTGTGTCACCTTTACAAAACTCAAGTAAAACAAGGATTGGTGTTGAAGGAAACCTTTCTTTATAATCCCAAAAGTATCCCTCACAAGCTTCAGATCATGTAAAATATGATCCTTTCTTGGTCAGGACTACAATTAGTTTTACAAGTCTTGTTAAATTCTAAATAAAACACAAATATTAAATATCCATTCCAAGAAAATTAGTATATCAAATACATTCTTATTTTTTTCCTAAGAAATAATGTACCTAGCCTTCTTAGGATCCACATATACTCCTTCTTCAGATTTGATGTGACCTAGGATGTAAACTTTATCAATCAAGAAGTGGATTTCATAATATTAACATAGACCATATACTCTATTAGTGTACTACAAATGATTTTAATGTGTTTTTCATGATCATGTCATGTTTGAGAATACACTAATATATTGAGCATGAAAACATCCATGAAGGAATCTAGATATGGGTGGAAAACTTGATTCATCAAAGACATAAAAAATTGTGGGAGTATTCATCAAACTAAATGGAATAACCAAATAAATATACAAGCCATAACTACTTTGTAATGTTTTATTCATTATATCAGATGGTCTAACTATCACTTGATGATATATCAGTCTCTATTCAATCTTTGAGAATAGTCTGGATCATTGGAACAGCTCAAAGAGTTTACTTATACAGGGAAGTGGGTACCTGATCTTAACTATATTATCATTTAACCATATTAAATGAATACATAGCCTAAGGGTTACATCCATCTTCTTGAAAAAAAGAACAACTGAAGCCCAAGGAAAAATATTGGTTCATATAAAACCTTTTTGTTCTAGGTCCCCTAATTTCTTCTTAAGTTTTTGAATTGTAGTATAATAAATCTTGTATATAGGAAGAAATAATGGCTATACTATTATAATAAGATCGATGGTAAACTCTACCCCTCTCTCTAGAGGTAGACTATAAAATCAATTAATAAAAACATCCTTGATATTTTTTACCACTAGAATAAAAAAATAGCTTTTTGTGCCCCTAGATCATCAATAAAAAGAATGACTATCTAGGCTGACACTCCACCCTTCCCATGATTCTCTAGTCCATATTAACCTTCTATATATCCCATTATCCTTTATGAATATAACCAATTCTCTAAGGAGATGAAAATGATACCCTCTAATGATAATGATCAATAAATTCTTGATAGGGGAAAAACTAGTCCATCCTAATAATAACATCAATACTTGTCATCTCAGGGAAAAAGAGGTTCCATAACAAATGGTAACCATTGACCTCGAGGGGATACTCATTTCATCGGCATACAATTTCTAACTATACTCCCAAATGAGTATCAAGATTAATCACTCCAAATAATTACTTAATTTTGATCCCAAGACATTCAAATATATCTGTAGATATAAAATAATATGATTATCCTATATCAAATAAAGAATATAATAATGTTGAGGCTAATAATATTGTACCTAGCACTATATAAAGTCTGGAACTCAACTCATTAGGTGCATTTCATGTTGTGTATAACGAGATAGAGCCACATACTTGAGCTACATTCAAACCTCCCTTAGAAGGTCCTCTCTGTTTTAATTTCCTGAATGTCCTGAAGGCCTTCATTTTTTATTGATTTTTGATAACCCCCCTTTCAAGGGATGAGGGGGGGCCCTTATAAGGCCCGTAATCTTAGAGATTACAAGGCCTGTAGGCTTAGGAGATTACATGACTCAAAGGTCTTAGGGAACTCAACCAGACTATCTACAAGGAACTGCCCCTCCCCAGCATCTACGTCATGATAGTAGATCTCCACATTTTCATGACCGTCTGGCTAGGCTTCCCGTGCAAGCACAGGTTGGCACTGATGGCATAGCCATACCCTCTCATTCTGAAAATCCATTTGGCTCTTCTCTGGTGAGTACACATGCTCTGAATCCTCTTCTGGGGATGCTCCTTTTTTGTAGTATGTCTGGGGCCTGCATTCATGTGGCCCGAAGGCCTTGGGTGGCCCTAAGTCCTTAAGGTGGCCCGAAGGCCTTAAGAATCAACTGTCCTGAAGGCCTTGGGTGGCCTGAAATCCTTATAGGACCCGAGGACCAAACCGGTGGCCTGGAGGCCCGGAGGCCCAGATGGATGAATAGTTTCATCTTCTACAGTACCGACCAGTGCCTGTTATAGTACTGGTTAGTCATTATTACTCCAACATCATTCCTCGTGTAGAGCTACTGAACCTACTCAAAAAGGTATATTGGGTGAAGATCATATCCCCTTAGAAATTGGTGTCAATGTATAAAAAATATCTAAAATGGAGCATTTGGTCTCAAGTTCTTAACTTTATTAGGTCTTTATCACTCTGATGTTTCACATGACCCTTATTTCCACACTGATGTCACAACACATAACTTCATATGCCTAAACTATGACTACCATTACCCTTGTGAGAAATCTCTAAATGAAACATTCATACACTATATGAACCACTTGTATGCCTTGATACTGATCCACTACTCCCCACACCTTTATCATACCTTAGGTTACACTCAATGGTGATTTCTTGGTTCACTATTTCAAAAATGGTAGTCAGTCGGACGATGTTCACCTGAGATCAGATAGCATGTATAATCCCATACTTGAAGTGTCTCGCCATGGAAAAGATAACACTATAAAAGATAAGTACAAATAACTGATGATCTGTGAAGAAATATAAATAGTCCCTAAGAGAAATAGAACCCGTGTTCATGTTCATAAACTCTCTAGAACAAGCAGATCTTATGATTTCTAAAAAAACAAGAATAGAAACTAGATTGTAAATCGCTCCAAACCAAGCCTTGATGATGATCTTTATATTTTAGAATATTCCACCATCACTTGGTGAATCCATGGAGCATGTAAGTAATGATATTATCCCCTCTTTCTAGAGAAATCTCTAGATGATCAAATATATAAAGAATAGCCTCAAGCCACGACTCAACAGCCTAGGGTCCACCATCCCCATAAAAAATTGATGGGTGATTCTGTTTGAACTATCATCTCAACTATGAATTAGTTGGTGTCAATCATGAATCTCCCTTCATGGACTAAAATAATCATAGGAAAACTTCTCTAAGATAATATTTGGTGCTCAGTCCAAGTATAATAGGTGGTACTACTGGAGGTTCCACTGGTGGTGATACCAGAAAGTTAGGTCCCACCACTACAGGAACATGGTCATCACCACCCTCATAGTGTTGGACCTAAGTCCTTCATGGACTCATATATCTATAATTACAAGCACATGACTCAAAAACTTATATATTGAAGATTGGATATTTATAGGTATCATATAAGGTAAAAATACTCACTATCTTAAAAAACACTAACTCAACTACCCACTATTAAGGCTAGGGTATTGGAAAGCTTCCAAGTTTTAATCACAAGGGTTTCGTTATATGGAGTTTCAATTGAAAGTTATAGAGGAAAAAGACCATTAAGTTTTAATTGGAACCCCCATTTAATGGAAACTATTTATTTTAAAAGTTAAAATCTATTTTTGAATAATCTTATATATATAATATTTTAGTTGTATGATCTAGCATTCCCAAGTTATAAATTCCTAAGATTTATAATTTACTATTGGAACATCATGTAATTGAAACCATCCATTTACATATGGTATTAGGATGTAAAAATTCCATAATTATGGTTCAATTATATGGATTTAAACTACCAATTTATAGAGGCATAAAATTTATAAATTACAATTGGATTCCATTTAATTAAAACCAACTAATAATACATCCCACATAACTAAATTCTCATGGTTTAAACATGCCATAATTGGTTAGTTAATTCTCCATCATCAATCTATGAGGGAAAAACTATTTAGTTTCATGAATATACATTAATTATCCAATCATATTTCTCCCTTAACCTGCAATAAATGTTAGTTCAATTACAAGTATAGTAATCAAAGAACATATGATATGCAATAGGAAATTCAAGAAGTAATATAAACATGGTATGGAGCTTTCATGATATATAAATCCCTATATGACTATAACAATGCATGAACTAATGCTTCCTTTCCATAGAGGACAGTGTTATAAAATCCATAGTCATAGAAAACATATGAAATCATGTGTGACACCAACTAGAGAAATTTATAAAAATGAAACAAGAACAATCTGGAACAACAAATCCTAAACTTGGTAACTTGAATTTTCCCTTGAACATGGGTTAGATACTACCAAGAATGGATTATTACCATGTTATGACACTTCCTAGCCTCTTTTATAAAAATACAAAATAGTAAGAAATATGGAAAAAGAAAATCCCCTCTAATACCACTTTTTTACATTCTAGACCCAATTCACTCATAAGTAATCGAACTTAATTGGCCACATGGATTCAAGCATGCCTCCCCATATTCCAAAGGCTACCAAATAGTAGTGATTTTCTATTATGGTATGATGTGGAGATTGTACCCTCTTTATTAGAGTGTAGTATAGAGGTAATTAATAACAATAATTAGTGAAAATACTAATGTAATGGAATATAATAACTGAATAGAGGAAATAATAAACCATCCAAATAATAACGATCAGACATAATAAAAATAGTTTCATGTACTAAATGATATCATTTTTATCAAAAATGAACATGAATACATGGAATATTTTATACATACAATACATAAATAATAAAGAACAAATATACCAAAAAAATCTTCAATAGAATCAGAAGCACTAGGTTGGTCCATTTCTCTAACAATACATCCTAGTATATTAAATAAAGCATTTTTAGTGAGGTACTTCCCTTTATCCTTCCCTATATCCCTGAATTCAATCAAGTTACCAATAATAATCTCAAAATATGTGTGAGTAAAACTCAGTAGACAAGAATCAACAATGTCTATAACAAATCTAGTCCATGTATATATGTTGTAATAGTGTGAAATATATAATATAGAAAAAGATTTAAATAAAATTATAGTATAATTCAATCCAAGAAAATATGTTCTAATAACGAGTAGTCTATAATTGAGAGAAAATTTCATATTGAATGTAAACTAAGTAAAATCCCATAGCTTTGGCATACACTAGATATATCAAATTATCAGACCTACATGGGCTAGAACCCGAGGACAATGACTAAGGGATCCTCTTTTAGCATGAGAAACTCATCCAAGGTAAAATCAGTAAATACTTGATTGGTACTTAAAAAGAAAATATGAGGTGGTCCTTGAACAAGGACATCAAGATAAATCCAAGGAGATGATCTAAGGAATCCATGTTTCTAGAATATAAAAGTTAATCATCAGTTCCATACCATGATATCCATCATTCATTCCCATACATAACTATATATCATTGGTTCCATACCATGTTATCCATCATTGATGTCATACCACAATATCCAAGTTCAAAAATATTATATAACGGAACAAGGTTACATGTTAAAGTCCATGCCATTTACCATTTCAATTCATCATGTTCATTTAAAAAATCAACTCACTTATAAGTGATAAAAATGGTCCATGTTAAACCATTCCAATTTAAAAATAACTTATATAAATAAGCATAAGCCAAGTTATTATCCATCTCATTCCAAAAATTAAAATTTATCCCATATTGTTAACCTTTTAATTTATAAATGACAAGGATCCAAGAGAGGTATTTAACCTTTTAATAATTCATCTAATTCATTTTTTTTATTTTACTAATAAGTTTGAAGATTAACACGCCCTAGGGTTGGATTTGTTATAAGAAATAATGATAGTCATAAGCATTTAATCAAACCCACACTAAGGGGTGGTTCAGGTTAAGGTCATCAACCACAAACCATGTAAAAGGGTCTAAATATAATTAAGGATATAGTCTACCTCATTATTTTATGTTTTTAATTGTTTTAGAATAAATGCATTGAAATTCCAGCATATGGAACAATGATGAAAAGTTTAAACACCAATACTTTTATGGAAAATTAATATACTACGAACCATAGATGGCTAGAAGATTACTAATCTAGTATTGTACTATGATTCAATCTAGAGTGGGGGGGAAATGAAAAAAAATACAAACTCCTCGACAAATAAGGTATGTTATCTTACATATAAATAGAATTGAAGATGATAAGAAAACCCAAGAAAATAAGTAAGAGGATTGATAGACTAATCGAGGGGGATATAACATGATGAACCTTGGTTGAATATAATTGTGAATTAAGGAGATATCGCAAGGCCTATAAGAAGATGGAATGGATTTATCCCTATAATATATTTCTTAGTAAATGTATAAAAAGAGATAATTATATTTTATGTGTAAAATGGGAAAAAAATAATTTCAAAAGTTTCTAAAAGGGAACACGGTTTGGACATATGGTTGTCCAAACAATGCACCAACCATAAAGAACCCTCTTTATGGGAGGCCTCACCTCAAATGGAAAAGTCTCACAGTTGGAAAAACTACGTGTATTCCATGAGTGCCTATTATCCAAGGCATCCACCCTCGCACTGTTCATGTGCATGTTTAGAAAAACCATGTTCATGAATTATGTGAGTTACCTCATCAATTTATTGCAGGTTTAGCATGTCTAATTTACTCCATGTATATAGTTTCCCTAACTGTGTTCCACCCACTAGTAGGTTTCATGGTTAAACAAACTCTGTTCCAACCATGATCCTCATTCTATTTCTCTAAAAACTGAACTCTGGGAGCTAAACTAAGACCAAACACTCATAAAACCTCTATAAACCTATTAGGAACATAAAACTTGTGTAGAAAAATAGATTATACTAGATAAAAAAGGATTCTTACCTATATAGAAATATATAATATTACATAAATCTTATGCCTATTAACATTTTAAGTTCTGGATCATCTTTATATTACTCATAGAGCATGTTCAGTTTGAGGTTGGGTGGTGACTAGTGTATTCACATTGATTTATACTATTTTTATTATTATTTATATTTCTTTATCACATCATCTAGATAGGTATTTTTCCTTATTGCCTTATCATTATGGTTGGTGCATTATATTTTTGGAGGTCACAATGGAACTCTTAGCAAGCTATAGGTGATGAATTTTTTATTGAGTTGAGAGAATTTATTTTCTTTATTCTATTTAAATTATTTAAATTGTTTAATATCCATTTTATATGATTATTTTATTTGGTGTGGATTTAAAAAATACGAATGGGTAATTTAAGTTTATCTATTGATAGTTTAGTTTTTTTATGGGAAAAATCACCCCCATTGATTGCATTTGATTCCATTGATGCTTGTCATCTTCTTGGGGGGGATTGGGGACACACCATTGGTATGTCATGGGTCTGCTCATGTATTTTAAGGAGGTATGACTGAGGTTGTTTCATGACACTGAGAATTGAAATTTTAGTTTTTTCAACCATTTAAATCATGAAACATAGGGTTCACACTATGAATGGGTCTCATCAAGGGCAGTGGACCACTACATTGAGGATTTCATGACATGAAACATGGTTTACACTTTAGATGGATTTTATCTAATATAGGATCTCTCTAACCCAATTTTTTCACAACATAAACCCCATATTCATGCAATTAATGGTGTCTAGGTGTGTGTTTTTTAAATGGGGGGAAAAATTCCCTAGGTCATACGACCTCTATTTTCAGTTGAATAGGGGGTTGAGATGTGTTATTTTTGTTTGAAATTCCAACACTTCTTCTCTTTTTGATCCACTATTGAGGAGAGATAGTTATTAATATGATTTTTTTATCAAATCTGGGTAAATTCCTCATCTTTATCCTTCATTATTGTATCTTCATGGTAGGCCAATGATTTAAAACAATTTTATCTTGGGATTGTGAACCAATTCAACTAGATCGTGGTGGATTCAAGAAAGGATGGTGAGGCTTTCATATGTCATGGTAAATGGGAATCCCGAGATGAGGGATTCACATAGTTTCATGCCATTATAGTAAAGGTAAATTGTTTTATGAATTTATTTATGGGTTTTGCCTAAATTAAATAATATTGGTTTTTGAATTGGTTCCAGTTGTTAGATATTATTCTCAGGTCAATTTCATAATTATGACATAGACCTTTTGGGTATGATTGGTCATGGTTTCAGTGAGTGGATGATGCTCAGTGTTTTTTTATTAATTATGGAATTTAATAGTAAATTAATTTCAATTGTTAAATTAATTTTATATTTTATAATTAATTAATATTGTATGATTTGGAATGAATTGGGGCCTTGTGAGGAAGGTTGATGGCCATTTGTAATTGAATGAGATTAGGAGAGTGTTATAAGGTGATGATAAAAGGGAATAACTTCATTATTGAGGTAAGTGGTCTATCTAAATTTACCCTATGGTGATATTCATGGTTTATGTAAAATGTAATGTGTGTAGTTTAGCCACTAAGGGATATTGACTGGTTTAACATTGGTGATTTGTTTAATTAAAATTGAATACATATAAATGAATTTCAAAAAGTTCCAAGGGCCATAATAAACTATGTTAACTATATTGATTCCTTATTTGTTGATAGTCAAGGTCTTGATTATAAATACACAACATGTGATATGTAGACTTTGATTATTATAAATAAAATGAAGTGAATTTAATTTAGTAGTCCTTATTATAGGCGTCTTGGTGACCTCTGAGTAGTTGGATGTGACAGGGATGGAGTGATCTCCTTCAGTAGGCCTCAATAAAACTTGAGATGCATTAAATAATTTTTTTATATTAGGTAATACCATGGAGAGAGGGTTCCTTACCCACTAGTATATGAGCACTGGGTGGGTATTCCCTTGGTAAATTATGGATGGGTTGAGTGAGATAAAAGGACTAATATTTCCTGGGTAGTGAGAAGGGAATTTTTTCATCTATTTTGATAATTCTATTGAGGCTTTCCTTATAAGTATAGTGTGGATGTGATGTGACTATGATAATTTATTAAGATATTATTCCCTTTGGGTGATGGGTGTTGACTTTAGAGATGTGTATTTGATTGAGGAACCCACATAGGGTGTCCATATTATGATGAGGCCTGGGGGACCCTTGTGGGTACCCCTGCGAGAAAATGACCATAGATAGGGCCATATGGGAAATGTGTAGTAATGATTATAGGCTTCACCATATAACCTAAATTGATGGTGTGAGATTTATATTACTTTATTGAAAATTGTTGGCCATTCACTTGATAGAATAACCTTGGTTATGTGAGACATAATCGAGAAAATGGAAAACCCTGATGAGACGCATGTATGAGATGTTATAGGAGGAATGTACTAACCCGTGAGATGTACCTACATACATGGGATTGCTTGAATGATCTCCTTGGATCTATCCTTAATGTAAACTTCTATGGAATGTTGTGAATTACATAATGGGGTTTTATTTTTTCACTCGATAACTAGGAAATTCCTTGGTTATAACTTGGGGTTCAGTGATAAATTCTAATGATTATTGATCACCTAGGATTACCTCATAGGTATTTATTTATATTTGGGTGACTATTGGTTTCCTATAATCACATCCTAGGAATCAGAATGATTATTGATGTTATTGGATTTTCTAGGATCACCTCCTAGGAATTAGTGAAGACTCATGATGATATTGGATCACCTAATATAACTTCATAGGGATTATCCTAGATCCTAGTGACCATGGATCACATAGGATTACAATTTAGAGATCAAAAGTCATGATAGATCCTATAACTAGGGATAACTTTATTGGGATTGATGATGATTCCTGAAACTATGGATCACCTAGGATCACTTCATAGGGAATAACTTGGAAAATACTAATTATTGGATCACTTAGGATTACGAAAAATGGATCTATGATAATTCATGATGACTATGGGACTGCCTATCATTACCACATTGGGATCAAAGATAATGCATGAAGACTAATTATCTCCCAATATCACCTCCCAGGGCTTAGCTTAAAGCATTAAACTATTGGGATGCCTTTGGATATTTCAAAGGATTCTATTTTTTCATGCTACTATATGTTCGTTGGTACTAGTATTGGTTAACATGATTACATAATGTGTTTAGTGACACTCTGTTACCAATCAAAGTTGGTATAGTTGATCTCAGGTGTCATATCATAACTGGAGGATTGATACTTGTTATTTATTTAGTATTTTGGTGTTTATTTATTTATTTAATTGAGCATGTTGTAGAAACATTCACTAAATTTAATGGTTGTGTATGGGACCATGTTAGAATTACCCTACTGAGTCATACACACCCCCTAACTAGGATTCCATTATACTCAGCTAACTGAACAGACATCAATGTTTTCAGGATCATGTTGGATAGTGGTTGGAAGTAAATTAATCAAGTGGGATTTATCAGATGTCATTTTTATACTCACTACTATATAAATAACCCTTATCAGTGTTAGAAATAGTCATTTTCTATGCTGAAAAAACACTAACATGATGACCAACCATAAAATTGATCGACTTATATCAATGATAGAAAAATAATTGACAAAGGTAGTGGTGCTTTTTTAGCACTAATAAAGGGGGCCTTTATTAGTGATTTTGTTAGCATTGATAAAGGACATTGTAGATGCTATAAAACCAGCATCCCTATAGGATCCCTATAACAAAACTAGATTATAAAAATATAAATAAATTGGAATATAAATATTATATAAAGTCATATTGAAATACAAATATTATATTAAACTATCGCTCAAATTCAAAATTTACATAAAAAATATTTACATTGATCTAATAATTTCAATTAATTAAAAAATAATTCAATCAAATACAAAAAATCAAAACTCTTATATCATTATTTGTCTAATGATGAACCACCATTCAAAATGTTATCCCTATAATAAAACCAAATTTTATTTTAGTAATAGTATATAAAAAATAAAAAAATAAAAAATTTAGTGTCATAAAATTCACATATAAGAAATTATATTGTTAATTATTCAATATATTAATGATATTATTACTTATAATAATAATTATTATTATTCTTATCACCTTTATTTGATTTTAATGATCAAAAAAAATTAATGTATTTTTTATCTAATTAAATTAAAAATATTATTTTATTTATAATAATAATTTTGTTCAAATTTATTTTTTTTTTGTTTTGTTTTATTAAAGATAATTTATATTTAACTGTTTTTAGTTATTAATTTTTTATTTTTATTATTCTTAGTATTCCATATATTTATTTTTATTTATTTTTTGTGAAAGAAATTTTTTCTGAAGTTGTTTTAAACCTTTACACAAGATTTGTTATTTTTATTGTTTCCCTTGAGTGGTATGATTTTAACCCTTGTGTGTGTTCTTTAACATTGGTGTTACCCTTACACAAGTCCTATTATACCCTTACGAAGAATGTTTAAACTTATTTTTACCATTACATAACTTTTTCCTTACACATACACAACATGTGTTAAGTTTTGTTTAACCTTATGTGAATATCTTGTATCCCTATATGTGTTTCATGTTACCCTTATGCATATCATTTTGTACCATTATGTAACATGTATAATTCTATGTTTACCTTTATATGTCCTTGTTTTACCTTTACACAAGTTATGGGATTCTTCTGTTACCTTTATGAAACTCCCTATTACCCTTATGTCACTTCTATTTTACCTTTATACATCCTGTATAAATTCATTCATTCCTTTATGAAATTATGATTTAACCTTATACGAGCTATTTAAAATATGTGTTACCTTTAAACAATTATTCTATGTTACTCTTACACATGTCTGTATACCCTTATATAGAGCATGTTACCTTTATGCATGCTATTTTTTCATTTTTCCTTTACGTAACCTATATATTTTTATGCTTACCTTTATGAATCACATAAAATGACACTTATGTGAATCTAAAAAACTCTAAATCACACAATTTTCATGATATTATGGTATATTGATATGTTACATGTTAATTTCAATTTTTTAATTTTTTTTAATGGTTCTATAAATTCAAATTAATGTTACAGATTCTATGTGAGGTGTTTTTATGTTATTTTAACCACTTTAATTATGTTCATTAAATATTTCCTTCATTATCATATATTATTATAGAATGAAACTCAAATAATATGTATCTATTATTTTGAGTTGTTTTCATTAATTTAATTATTTCTAAATTCATATTTAAACTAATTGAAGTTATTCAAAATTAATTCAAAGTTTTTAATTAATTATATTTAATATTTGGTATTATCATGTGTTAAAATGTGGATTTTTATTTTAAATTCAAATTAATAATTTACAGGATAACTCTATACAATATTGTGGGATATCATTGACTTGTTTTTTATTTGAACTGTTTTAAACATTCTAATGAGTGTTTTAGTTAAGTTTGAATTGGTCAAATCGTTTTTAATAAAATCATTTAATTGTTGATAATCTATTTTATTAACTATATTATCAATGATTCTGATTTATTTTTATTTTATATTTAACTACTTAATTTTTTGCTTGTTATTGTGAATTTAATTCTATTTTTAAGGGAAATATTATGCTTGAATAAATTATAATCATGATTCATTGAACTTGGAATCCAATGAGTTAAATATCATGAAGGGTTCTAAAACATTTTTTAAGGATGAGAATCATATAAATAAAGACCATTGTAGGAATTAGAAATCTACACACAACATAAAAATTCCTTGAAATTTGTTCGTATATTTTAAACATGCTAAATTTCTCTCAAATATCTTTCATTTATAAATAGTCCCAATCCTTCTAGAGTGTGGAATTAATTGTAATATCTAAATATCACTATTCTTTCATTCCATTTATCTCTTAGTGTTCATCATATTAATTGAGAGATTTGAGACTAGGAGAAAAATATCTTCTTCCTCCTTTTTCTTCTATTTTGGTGATAATTGCCATTAAAGCAAGGGACTAAGGTTTACTTTTGTTTTTTCCTTTAAAATGACAAGGTAATATTTTTTTGAGGTTTATAGTCTTACTATTAAATATCTAGTATCTTTGTATCTAGTTTCTTACTATAACCCAAAATGAAAGGGAATGTTTTTTTATTATCACAACCATTAAATCCAAGGGAATAATAAATTAAATACTCAAGAGATTAAGGTGATAGTTTTATGTGTACCATTGGGTAAAATCTTTAAACATCTATAGAAAATATTATATCTTATTTACTTTGCAAAATTTAATATATTTATCTCTTTCAATTGTTTATTTCATAATTTGTTTAATCCATAAAACATTATTAAACAATTTATTATCAAATATATCTTTAAATTAACATTATAATTTTTATATTGTTTCCATTTCAATAATTTAATTATTTTATTAATTTATAAAAAAGATATTATAAATTGTTTTGTCTTCATATTTAATTTTTTAATGGTAAATCCACACCCCTTATTGACATTTTATCTCATATATCCTACTAACATTTAGTGTACAATGGAAACATTGACCTTATTTCAAAAAAAAACTATTCGAAAATATTTTTTATCTTAATACCATCATTACGTTTCAAATGAGTTTTAATTTCGTCAATTTCATTATTTTAAAATTATTTTAGTTTTTTTATTTACAAAATATTTAATTGATTTTTAAAATAATGATTTATTTTTAAAATTGAATTTTCAAACACCCATAGTGGTCTTCAAGGTCAGTCATTGTATCGTGCTCCATTTTTAATAGTATAAATTATGATTATTGTAAATACATAATGTATAATTTTTATATATGAATTGGTTATCCTATTTATAAAATTGTTATGCATGGATATTATCTTTCATATAATAAGGAAGAAAAATGGACCACTACTGATATTTCTAATTTTAAATTAGATAGTAAATATATTAATACTTTAAATTTTGGTTTACATGTAATTGATTTTAATATATTTTATTCATGTAAAACCAAACATGAAATATATAAATTATAAGATGTTATTCATTAAGGTACAAATAAAGTTATGTATAAAATGCTTGATATTTATAGGAAAGATTTTTAGAGTTTTTATATGCATCCTAGAAGGTTTATCATTGTTATGTTTATTCATTTTACAGATATTTTTAATGGTAAAAATCTCTTGGTAACTAAATTTATATAGAAACATTGGTCAAAAAAATAATTTGGGTTTTACTAAGAAGTTAGGCACCAAAATGATACCAATTCAAGAGGATAATGATGTTAAGAACATGCCAGTGGAGTAACTCATTGATTCTATCCTGATATATGAGATAAAAATGAAGATAAAAACTAAAAATGAGGATTAAGATTTCAAGGAAACTAAAAATAATAATTTCATTAAAATAAAACAAATACAACTCTTCCAGGAGTGACATCAACAATACCATCCTTACTAAGCTAGTGGAAAAGTACAAGAGAAATAAAATACCCATTTGAAACTTCAAAAAGAAAAATCAAGAGTTTGAGGTAACTTGTTTTAGCTGTAAAAAGAAGTTCCACATTAAACAAGAATACTCCATGAAAAACAATAAATATAAATACAAGAATGAAGTTAAGAAATATCTAATGATTTCAAATTGGGACTTTATAGAATATCTAATTTTAACATATGAATAATTTGATGAAAGTCACAAGTGACCCATGACACATTTAAAGGATAATATTGAGGTTAGTTCTAAAATTTATCTCTCCCATTTTCATTCCTCTCCTTATTCTTCTACCTATTCTTTAAATTATGAAGATATTATCAATGCTAAAAATAAACATTAAAATGGGTTTTAAGGTCTTTTTTCTAAACTCAAAGATCCTAAAAATAAATAAAAAAATTTTCTATTCAAAAATGATTAACCTTTAAAAGAAAAATAGGATTTTATTTTTAAATTAAAAAATAAATCCATTTTTTATGTTTACAAAATTGAAATCAAGAATCTCAAAATCTCTCTTTAAAATTTTACCCAAGTTGAAAAATATATTAATATGATCCTTGGTTGTCTATGCATTAAAATAAATATTAATGGGTTTATATTTTCCAAAGATAATGAAACTTCTTAAAAACACTACTGTTGTAGAGGGAAATTCTCAGAATAATTTTTTAAATTATTGAATTAAATTTGGCCATATTATTTGGGAATGAAACTATAAAAATTCTACATATGGAAGTCCAAAATTGTTTCATCTTTCTTCTTAATTTTCTAAAATAAAGTACCATTCAAAAAAAAATTGGGTTCCAAAATCATTATTAGCCAATCATGTTGGACAAAAAATTGTTTCTCCTTCTCAATTCTTATTAGATAACACTACTAGACCCAAACTATTGGTACCAAATACTCCTTTAAATGATATCTTATAGGTAATTTCCACCATACCTCCTTCATCGATTCGATGGTGGATTCTAAATAAATATGGTGTTCACCTATTGAAGTGATTGATCAAATCTTTCAAACCTTGTTCTTGTCTTTAATGCTCTAAGGGGGATCCTAGTTCTTTCCATTTCATAGAAGATTTACACCTTTATCATGATATTCAAGGGAATATGGTAGTTCATTATTTTTATTTTATGCTCTCTCTTGAATATTTTTTTGAAATATCTTCTCTCATATTTTATTTCTTTATTAAAAGTGTAGTGTTTATCTTTATCTTCTTAAATTTAATTTTAAATTTCCTTTTAAATTTATTTCTATATTTCTTTTTAAATTTTATTTCTCAATTTATTTTAAAATTTATTTTTTAATTTCCTTTTAAATAATTTTTTTTTTCAAATCATCATTTTCAATTTCTTTTTAATATTGTTTATATTTCCTTTTAATTTTATTTTTAAATTTAATTTTAAATTTATTTGTAAATTTATTTTTAAAAATATTTTTCTCAAAATTATTATCCAAAATAGATTTCAAATTTAAAAAAAATCCAATACCATTTCATAAATTCTGAAATTAAAGTGAGTATGATACTCTTTAAAAACATAATTTTCTTGACATAAACAAGTGGGTGTGGTTCTCACATAGATACTCCAAGATATTTTTCTAGAAATGATATAATTGGGTTTGTTAACTCTTTATCCATTCTAGGCATGGTGATTGGGCCTTTATTTCTCACCTAGTTTGACACTCCTAGAGAATTTGATATAGTTTATTAATACAAATTTTTAAACCTTAATATTGGAAAAAATCATAAAAAATTATAAGTATTTATTTCTTTATTTTTTTAGTTTAATAGATATTATCTCTTTAAAAAATACTAACGTATTAATTAAGGGGGATATAATTTTGATAATATTGAAACCAACATAGATGATAAATTTTCTATTCAATTCTTTTTTAGTTTTTTTTATTTTTCAAAATAAATTATTTTTATTTTTTAATATATATATATATTTCAAATTTTTATTTTACTATTAAACTTTTAAAAAAATTATTATTTCTTTAAAACCCTTCTAAAATATTTCATGTTTACAAAATATTTTCAAAACATTAATTTTCTTATCTCTATAAAGATAATTAATAATGATAATAATAGATTTAGTTTTTATCACTTATTTACTAGCCCCATGTATAACTTCTTTTTGATAATCACAAAGAGGGATGTGTTTTATAATTCTATCCCCAAATGGATAAGTTATATGTTTGGTAAGAGTCTTATTTCTTTACTCCTTATTAATTAATATTTTTATTCAAGTATTTGTGATCATAAAAATAGGGGAGATTGTTGTGCTTCTCATTATTATTTGGTTTTATAGATCAAAAACATTTTTAATGTATTTATTTTTATTATTTAAATAAATTATAAATATTATTGTTTTTATTTATAATAACTATTTAAAAAATCTTTTATTTTATTTTTTTTCATTTAAATTTATTTTACTGAAAATATTATTTATTTAGTTATTTTTTAGTTATTCATTTTTACTTTTTTTATTCTTATTATTCTATATATTTATTTTTAATTGTTTTTGGTGAAAAATTAATTTTCTAACATTTTTTTCACCTTTAAACAAGCTTCTTTTCATGTTACCCTTATATAGATTTATTTTTACCCTTACATGTGTTTTGTAACTTTATTATTACCCTTTTTTAAGTCCTCTTATACCCTTATGCAGCATGTTTAAACTTCTCTTTACCCTTACGTAACTATTTCTTTACCCTTACGTAATATTTGTTTTGTTTTCTTTACCCTTATGTGAATATCATTTACTCTTATTCATGTTTCATGTTACCCTTATGTATCTCCTTCAGTACCTTTACATAACATTTATAATAAGTTTTTTACCTTTACGTATGTTTCATGTCACCCTTATGTAGATCTTATTATACCTTTATATAACATGTATAATTCATTTTTTACCTTTACATAACCTGGTTTAACTTCCCATGTGTTATGGAATTATTTTATTACCCCAGTGAAAATATTTGTTACCCTTACATGACTTATAATTTACCTTTATGCATCATGTATAAATTCATGATTACCTTTATGTAACTATTCTATGTTACCCTTATTTAGTACATAAAAATCGAGCCAACCCTTATGTAGTTCATGTTACCTTTACTCATGATATTGTTTTTCCATTTTATCTTTACGTAACCTATATATTTTTATATTTTACTTTGCACAGAATGGAAAATTACCCTTATGTGGATCTGGAAATCTCCATCCCACTATATTTTCATGATATTCTTGTACATTTATTTTATTTATGTTAATTTCAAGTGTTTAAATTATTTTAACAGTTTTATAAATTCATATTAATGTTATATATTTTATGTGATGTATTTTTATATTTTTTAACTTTTTAATATGTATATTTAATTTTTTTTTTCATTTACATATATTTTTATAGCATGAAACTCAAATAATTTTTATTTATTACTTTGAGTTATTTTCATTGATTTTATTATTTATAAATTCATGTTTAATTTAAATGAGGTTATTAAAACTTGTTTCATAGTTTTTAATGAAATAAATTTAATATTTGGTATTACCATATATTTAAATATGGAATGTTTTTTAGGATTCAAATTTTTAATTTATAGAATAACTCTATTTGATATTTTTGGATATCATTAATTTATATTTTTTAAATTGTTTTAAACTTTATAATGGGTGTTTTAAAATAATTTGAATTTTTAAAATGTTTTTATTTTCAAATAATGTAATTGTCAATAATCTATTTCTCTATATCCACAATAATTCTGAGTTTTTATTATTTTATATTTAACCATCTAAAAATTTTCTTGGTCTTGTTGAGTTAATTATATTTTAAAGGTAATGAGTAGGCTTGAACAAATTATTTTCAAGATTCATCGAACCTAGACTGCAATGACTTAATGACCCCAAAGTGATCTATAAATTTTCTAAAGGTTTAGAATCCAATAAATATGGACATTTAAAGGCCATTTAAATCTACACATGATATTGATATTTCTTGAAAATCATTCTCCAATTTCCAACATGCTCAATTTCTATCTAAGTGATTTCATTTCTAAAACTTCTCTATCCTTCTAGAGTGTTAACTAAATTATAATATCCAAATCACTCTCTTTTTTATTTCTCATTCTCTCTTAGTGCTCATCATATTACTTGAGAGAATTAAGACTAATCTAAAAATATCAACTTAATATTATTTATTCTATTTTGGTCCTTCCTACTATTAAAGTAAGGGACTAAGGTTTACTTTTATTTTTTTTTCTTTCAAAAAAAGGAATATTCTTTGAGGTTTCAAGCTTCATTGTTAAAGATATAGTGCCTTCGTATCTGGTTTCTTGTTATAACCTAAAAAATAATGGTAATGTTTGTATATATTGGATACCATTAAATCCAATGTACTAATACATTAAATCCTTAAGGGATTGAGGTAGTTGACGTAGGGAAAACTTTGGGTATTATGGTCGAAATGCCTTACCAAATTCTGTGACTTATTTACTTTCCAAAATTTAATTTATCTTCACTTTAAATCATTCATTTCATATATTTTTTGTCCTTCAAACTCTATTTTTATATTTAATCTCAAATATCTATTTAATTTATTCTTTCTCTTTTTATATTGTTATGCTTTCAATACTTCTATTATTTTATTCTTTTATAAAAAAGTTTTAATAAACTGACTAGATATTTTCTTTGATTTCATATAGTACATTCCACCCTAACCCATATTTCCATTTTATCTCATATATCTAATCTAAAATTATATTATTAATGATTATATTCATAATTTTATTTTAATTATTAATTAATAATTATGATATTAATTAATAATTATATTATGAATTATTAATTACTTTGTTAATTAGTAATTTATATAAATTATATATTTATCTATTGAATATATTAATGATATTATCAGTTGGTAATTATATTAATTACTTAAATATTTTTTAATAATTATATCATTAAACCTAAATGAAATTTTCACATTGAAAAACACACACTTTGAGTCATACCAGGAACATCGTGTGTCTGATTAAGACACATTCAATTCCTACATATCAAAAATGAATTATGGATTGTTGTTCAAAAATTTTAAAACTATAAAAAACATCATATTTTATGGATTTGTGGTTAATTCCTACATGTAATAACTGAATTATATGTTTTTTTATAAAATGTTAAAAAAAATGGAGCTCATTTACTTAGTTTTGACAATGTGACTAATGATTTAAACTAAAATGACACTTTTATATTGAAATCACGCATCTTGATTCATATTGACCACATGATGAATTATATTGATGTATAGTAAATTATAATACATCCAAAATTAATTATGGATCATTTTTATATAGTTGGGAAAAAATGTATACGTTTGTTTTCTCAATTTTGGCTATGTAACGTGCATTTTAAACTAAAATTACATTATTATATTGAATGCATGCTATTTAAGTCATATCAACCACATTGTGTGTTATATTGACATATGGTCAATTATTACAAGCCAAAAATTAATTAAGGATCATTTTTCTAATGTTTGAAAACAATTCAAGTTTGTTTTCTTAGTTTTGGATATGTTACATGCATTTTAAACTAAAATGACCCTTTTATAGTTAAATGATGCACTTTGAGTCATATTGACCACATCGTGTGTCAGATCAACATGAATTCAATTCTTATATGTCTCAAATTAATTATAGATTAGATTCCTAAATTTTGAAACTATTCTAATCTTGTTTGCTCAATTTTGGATATGTTACACACATTTTAAAATAAAATAACACTTGTATATTGATAACACACACTTTGAGTCATACTGGACATATCATGTGTTGGATTGAAATATAGTAAATTTATACACATCAAATATTTATTTTGGATTATTTTCCTAAATTTTGAAAATAACCTAACCTCGTTTTCGTAGTTTTGTATGTGTAATGCATGTTTTAAACTAAAATTACACTTTAATATTGAAATCAAAAACTTTGATTCATACCAACCACATCGTGTGCCAAATTGATGTGTGGTTTATTTTTTAAAAAATAAATTATGGGTCATATTTCTAATTTTTAAAAATAATCCTTGATCATTTTCTTAGTTTTGGCTATGTGACACATGTTTTAAACTAAAATGACACTTTCATTTTAAAAACATGCACTTTGAGTCATACCAGCCAAATCAAATGTCAGATTGAAATGTGGTTAATTCAAAAACATCAAAAATAAATTATGGATCATTTTATTAATTTTTGAAAATATTCCATTCTCATTTTCTCTGTTTTTTCCATGTGACATTTGTTTTAATCTAAAATGATACATTTATATTGAAAACATGTCCTTTGAGTCATACTGACCACATCATCTATCAAATTGGCATGAATTAAATTCTTATATGTCTCAAATGAATAATGGATTGTTTTACTAAAGTTTGAAAAAAAAAATATGAGTATTTTGGCGTGATTTTGGGTATATATAGAATGATTTAATCTAAAATGACATTTTTATATTGAAAATAGGCACGCTGAGTCAATTTGACCATATCATGATTCAGATTGACAGGAGACCAATTTTTACAAATCAAAATTGAATTATACATCATTTTATTAAATGTTGAAAACAATATATGTTCTTTTTCTTTTTTTTTTTGAAAATTTGACATGTGTTTTAAACTAAAATGAAACTTTAATTTTGAAAACATTCAATAGGAGTCATGTTGGCCACATCAATTGTTGTATTGATGTGAGGTCAATTGCTAAATGCCACAAATGAGTTATGGATATTTTTACTAATATTTCAAGAAAATATATGTTTTTTACTTAATTTTTAATATATCTTGTGTGTTTTGCAATAAAATAACACGTAAAGACACACACTTTGAGTCACAATCGGCAAATCATGTCTTAGATTGATGTATGGTCGATTCCTACACATCACAACTAAACTATGGATCATTTTTGTAAGTATTGAAAACAATATGATCTCATTTTATTTTATACCTCCACATCGTGTATCATATTGATTTTTGATCAATTTCTACACATCTATATGAACTACATATTGATATCCTAATGTATTAATTCAATCCATGTTTTTTTGCGCATTTTCGGCTTTATGATGTGTGTTTTAAACTAAAATGACACTTTTAATGTTATAACATAGACTATGAGTCATACTGGATATATCATGTGTCTGATTTATGTGTGGTTGATTCCTACATTCCAAAAAGTATTTATAGATCATTGTTATAAATTATCATGACAATTAATTCTGGTTTATTATTTTTGTCTATTTAATGTTCTATTTAATCTAAAATAACACTTTTCATGTGAAGACACACACTCTCAGTCATATCGGTTGCATCATGTGTTTGATTTATAGACAATAGATTCTTACACATCAAAAATTAATTATGGATCATTTTCATAAATTTTGAAAACAATATGATATCCTTTACTCAATTTTTACAATGCGACATGTGTTTCAAACTGAAATTACACTTTTATATTGAAAACACATACTTCAAGTCATTACAGACACATCGTGTGTTATATTGAAATGTTTTTTATTCCAATATATTAGAAATGAATTATGGATTGTTTTCATAAAGTTTCAAGACAATTTGATCTCATATAATCAGTTTCGTATATGTGATATGTGTTTTAGCATAAAATGATATTTTTAATGTAAAAAATGAATTTGAGTCATATCGGCCACATCATGTGTTTGATTAACTTGTAGTTAATTCTTATACATAACATATGAATTTTGGATCATATTATTAATGTTTTAAAATAATGTGATCTCAATTTACAAATTTTGATAATGTGGTGCATGTTTTAAACTAAAATGACTCTTTTATATTGAAAATAAGAATTTTGAGTCATACCAACCACAAAATGGGTTAGATTGATCTTTGGTCAATTCATACACATCAAAAATGAATTATGGATTATTGTCTTAAATTTTAAAGGCAATTTGAGTTTTTTTCTTGGTTATGAAAATTTGACATGTATTTTAATCTAAAATAGATATTTTATATTGAAAACACACACTTTTAGTAATACTAGACACGTATTATGTTGTATTGAAATTTGGTAGATTCTTATACATAAAAAATGAATTATGGAACATTTTCCTAAATTTTGAAAATAATTAAAGATCAGTTCTCATTTTTGAAAATGTGACATGTGTTTTAAAATAAATAACATAGTAGAGATCAATTTTCCTCTCAACATTTTCAACTTCAAAACCTGGTTCAACTTACACCTTTGTTAATTACTCATTTATATTTTGAGCATTGGATCAAGATATGGGTGATTTATCTATATTATTATTTATAATATCTTTTTATAATCATCTGTTTTGTTGAATAAAACATAAAAGTAAAGGAATTAATCTTGATTCGTCATTGTAGAGGTGTAAGTGATTATAAAAATAACCAGACTATTTTTAAAAAATCCTAAAAATAGATTAAGAAAAAAAATCAAATGATGAGACTAGAAGCATGGAAGTACCTTCCTAGGAAGTAGGTAATATTTCTTAATATTTTTGGGTAGATGGATATTTGACCCATTCCCTTATCATTTTTATATCAGCTACAACCCTAATGTATAATCTCTCATGATCACAAGAATCTTTTGACATGTTACTTGATCTGACAGAATCTATAGAGTACAAACCTCCATGAAACTTCTCCTTGAGAAACACCTCAAATAGGTATTTCCTTGAAGGTTAATTAAAAATGAATTTTTCATTTTCTTTCAACTCTTCCTAACACCTAAAGAAATTAAATTACTAAACAGTTTAGAATAAATTAATGGTAAATAAGTGAATGAGAATATACCTTTAGAAACTATTAAATATTATAGTAACAATAGTAATATTTAAGTACTCACATGATTTGTAGTTTTATTAAATTTATATGAAAGTTTTAATTAAAGTTATACTATATTTGTATATGTTGGTGTATTTGAATGTATTTGAAATGATTTACCATCTAGTTTTGGATTGTTATCGAGATTTTTTTTATACTACTCTAATATATAACACCCAAAATCAAAACTTTCATACTGTTTTAATCATGTGGGGGAACCAAAGGTGGGGGGGATTATTAACTCTGTATAATCTATCAATAGGGGATGGAAATATGTGGTGGGATTTAAATTCCTTTGGAATGATGGGAGGATCAAATCTAAAAAATTGTTAGGATGGGAATTTCTAATGTATAATATGTATAAAAATATAACTAAAATATTTCCAATACTATATGAATTTTATTTTTGGAGTATTATGATACTAATTCTTCGCATACCAAATATATCACTATGTTCATAGCTTATACTAGATCACAAACATAATAGGTAATCACCTCAACTTAATGTCGAAAAACATTTTGACACCATGTACTCTACTCGTTCATCTATAAAAAAAATTTACTTATTATTTTGATAACATAGACTATGAGAGTTACTATAAGTGATAATAAAATATAGAAAAACAAATGATTAAAAAATATTTTAAATGAAATTTTAATTACATTAAAAAATTACATACTTGTTGATTCTAGTTTATTTATGGTATATAATATCCTTCATAAATATTAAAACTTAATATCTATAATCATTGTCATTATTTTTTGAACACTGTATAAAGATTCAAAAAAATAATAAATTATTTGGAAATGTGTTTTGATAGTTAAATATTAATATATATACTTTAATCTATTTCAATTTGAAGAAATACTTAGGCTTCTTCTATTCTTTCACCGACCTCGTACCATGATTTAGTTGATATTTATAGATCACCCTATCATAACAAAAGTTTTATTAAAACTCAAAATAAAAATATATAATTTGACTTTTATATCTAAAAAACAAACTTCAATGCATTAAAAATTGAAAATAGACATCATATGTGGTTTATTTTTTGGAAATTCATGCTCTGGATCCAAAAAATAAACATTAGGGGTATCCAAGTTTATTGAGATTATTATCCACTGCTTACTAAAAAAATAAGTAATGAAAAAACAAAAATATATTTTGTATAATAATATTGTAGAGTTTTACCCTTTAATTTTAGGAATAAAATGGAGTATATCATATACTATTTTCTTTTCAAACATCATTCTTAATTCATATTTTCCTTTTCAATTTCATCTAATTCCAAGGAAACGTTTTATGTAGAAATGATAAAGAGATTAATGAGTCCAAATCATGCTTCACTAGGTTTTCTATTTATATAATTCTAATATATATTCCTGTAGAAAATATTAATAGTGTAATTAACATAGTAGATCATTTTTTGTAGAAAAATATTATGAAAATGTTCCACATGTATGTATTCACACCTGAGATTCCCTGTTATTGAAACTTGATAATCTCATTTATACTCTATAGACCAACTATGTCTGTAATGGACTCCTTAAATATTTATTATTCATATAAAATATAGGACATATTTTCCTCTTTAAAATTTTTATCCACATGAACTTTTAATTTTAATATATGTGGTAATGGAACTATTAGGGTGAAGGTACTCTTAAAAAGGTCCTTTTTATTTTCTGATTGATCCACTAAATTGTCTTGGTTCAAACTTTCATTTCCCCTTTGTTTTGTCTATCTATAAAACCATAAATCATTTCAGACCTTTTTTATTCAATTTTTATAGGTATTTAATTTGAAAAAAAATTAATTACATACATAATGTATCTTTATAAGATTAAATTTCCATGTTAGAAAATATCTAATAGCCTTATCAACCATGGTAACATCTAGATCATCAAGTGGAATAGTAAAATTAGCACCCAAATCAAGATCTATTTGAACTTTCACTCCCATGTGATCTTTTTGGGAGTTATTTTTTGTGTAGCATGTCTCATGGTTTATTTTACACCACACCCCTCACAAAAAGGTGAGGCATGGGTGTTGAGATATATATATCACATACAATTTCACCTCCTATAATTCTAGTAATATAAAGTTATTAAATGGTTTTTATTCACATTTAGGAGAATGAGTTATGAAAAAAAATTCTTTCATGGGTAAGATAGGTGGTCAAGGTGAATGGTTAGCCTCAATTCTAGTGGGGTCGTGTATCTCTTCATGTACTAATGATTATTCCACTATTGGTTCTATTTTATCCTTTTTCATTTATTAGTCTTCCAAACCAAACCAAAAAATAATATCTTTTAATTCATCAATATATTCCAACATTAATTTCATCGTCACATATGTATCTCCTTATAGTATTGTATTCTAAAAAATATGTTCGAGGTGAAACTACAAAACATGCACCTCTAACATGGCTATATTGTTCTGACTACTTCAATGATACTGAAAGTATTTATTCTTCATGTATAGTCAATTCTTATTCTTGTGTATAAAATTTATAAAAAATATAAAAACATAAATAGATATTTTTATGTAATAATTTTATAAATAATACAAAATTACTGTTTTGTCAAACATACACATGATCCCCATAATTCTTGTGTGTTATCATCTAATATTCTTTCTTACTTTATATATATGATCCTCCTTCCAAAGCACATGATGTGTGACAAAAGTGGATTTGGATTCTAATTCATTAATCTACATATAAAAAAAGAAACTATGTTGTTTCATATAACATAAAACATTTACTATATATTTAAAATATATACCATTATATTTTCTTGTGAAGTGTACACAATCCTTGCTTTATGATATAGTAAATTGGTTTTGATGTACATGGATTATTTTCATCGCCCATTTTTTATTTCATAAATTAACAATTCTAAGTCAAAGTGGATAAAATAAATAGTTTCAAATTAAATATTATCTATTACAATGAAATTAAAATAGTTCCTCATCATGGTGACTAATTAAAACATTCTTCTTAAACATTCTTCTTAAAAACTTTAAAGGCTTATTCATTGTTCATCCTAAGTTCATTACAGCAACTCATAACCTGGGAGCATACATCAAAGGAAGGGGTGAGTAGAAGGCCCAGTAAGGGAAATAAGAGAGACATTTTACATGTGAACTTTAGATACATCAATAAAGTCATGATAAATAACTTTAAGGCATGAGAAAGAGATCATGAGGCATATCATAATAAAAATAATGTGTTTCATAACTTGAAGATGTGGCTACAACATTTAACTTAGACGATCATTTCCGTATCACCAAGGTCCATCCCCAAGGTTTCATTAAAAATTTACCAAGGTTATTCACCAAGGTATCATTAAAATGGTCATCTCTAGAGATTAAGTCTTTACCCAATGCATTGGAGATCTATTAGGGTGAACCCTTAATTTTTCTTTATTATCATGTAGTCCACATATATCATCATCAAACATTTCATAAATAACCCATATATCCTAAAAGAAATGGGTTTCATTTCATAATCATAACGTTTCAAAATTTTCTTTAAAGACATGATCTTTATGTCACTTTAAACCCATGGAAAAGGAAAGCGGGTTTCATGTATTTAAATCCCAGAATTAAAATAGATCATTTTTATATATATGTGAATAATCCTATAGAAGAAAGATCTTTGAGTATTCACTTAATAAAATAAAAGAATTTGAGAAAAAGATAGAGACATTTTGAGACGAAAATTCTGCAGCATAACGGCTATGTTACAAGGTTTTAGAAAATATTGAAATGAGAGGGGACATGGGTCACCCACTCATAAATGATCCATAAAATAGTATAGTTACAGAATATAAAGGATATAATAACATGGTAATGAAATTTTAAATACATACCATATGAAATTAAAAACATGGAAGGAAGACAAAAATAAGATTTCTCTTATAAAAATTCAGCAGCCTAACGGCATCACTTAAAACTTAAAAAAATGAATTAATGAGATAAAATAGGGTCTCTAATAATATGAACATAAAATAACAGTATGATGGATATAAAGATAATACTCCAACATAATAAAAAGAAACTTTAAAGACTTGACATGAAAATAGAACTTGAAAATGAGAAGGGTGAAAGAATCCCTTACAAAAATTCAGCAGCCTAACTGCACCACTTAAACATTCTTAAAATGAATTGATGAGAGAAATAGGGGGTCTCTCATCATATTAAAATGAAAAGTACATTGGGATTAATATAAAACAACATCCCAAACATAATAACATGGATCTTAAAATAAATGACATAAAGGAGAATACATGAAAAGAAAGAGAGAGGTAGGATCCTTTACCTTAAAACGTAAGTCCTAAAACTCAAAAGTTGGGACCTTGGAGGCTTGAGGGAACCTTTGGAGGACTAATTGGGAGATAAAGTGACCAGAACATCGTTGGGAGGATTTGGAAATTAAATTAATGAGGGAAAGGCTTGGTATTTATAGGGGAAGTGAGGGGACAAAGCATTAATTGCCAAGGGACACCTAATCGGTGGTATTGGCAAAACCATGGGCTTTCTCATGGTATTTTCCCATGGTATTGTCCACTTGGGACACTTGAAACCTTATATTACTATTCATAAGTCGAACAAAATTATTTCATAATTATTACATCCTTAATGATGTCATTAAACACCAAAAACTCAAAAACTGTATTTTCACTATTCACTGAAAATTCAACTTTCTCAGAAAAATCACAAAATTTCACCTTAACCAAATATTGATGCTCTGATTTCAAAAATGAACTCCATTTTATGAAAATAATTTTAATATAATTTTTAAAATAAAAAACACTATTTGCCCGAAAAAACTAATACTTAACCAATAATTTCTCAAATAGATATTTACATATTTTATTGAATCAAATTTCTTAATCAAGGTGCCGAAATTATATTAATACTTTCTTTAAGTGAGATTTACTAATACATTTGGTCACATTACTAATCCTAATCTTAAAATCACTATTCATAATTTACTATTCACCAAAAATTAAGTTGATCTTATTAGATTCTAAATTTATTACTAAACATAACTGTAGAAGACCATTTTTTGAAAATAATTACACATTATTAATTATTTAACGTTTACATAAATATTTTTAAAATATCCTTTTTCTAAAATTCATCAATAATATTCATACTATATTTATCCGGACATTTGAAAATTCACAAACTTCACCATAAGAAGAAATCACAATTTTTTATATAAATCAAAGGATTACACAATGCAGTTATGGTCTCGTTACATAGCCCCTTACAACACCAACATAGAACCTAAGAGTAAGGTATGCTAGGGTGATAGAATCTTGGAACGGCTCGGCCAACATTGCCTGAGTACTGATTTTTATCAGCTTGAACTTCTTGCGAATTCGATTCTGTTCCATCTTCACACGATGAAGTTCATCTTGGGTTTGGTCCAAAGCAAAGCCCAAAGGTGCTACCTCCTTCCTGAGTTATGTCAGATGGGCTTCGATCGGCCCGAGACTACTGAATGGGGCCATCGAATCTTTTTTCTATATTAATTAATCAATATCACTTGTATTTATAGACAATAAATGCAACATTTAGTTTCCAACGGTCCTATTGACCAATGGTCATATAACAGTCAAAACCCAACGATCCTATTTTAATTATACTCATTTTATTAAATGAAATAGTTTTGTTGAGTATAAAATAAAATAACACACAATGTTAGGAAACAAAATTTATTCAAAATTTCAGGTCGTTACATGCTCTATTTTTCGAATGTATGCAAAGACTGATCATATTTAAGGTCACTACTCTAAATCTAGTTTTTACCTTCCTAAAAAGATAAATTCTTCACTTTTAAACCCTCCTTTACTCTTTCATTTGTTTTTCATTCTTCAAACTCCACTATTTCCATGAGAATTTTCCAATAAAAAACAATATTCTGAATTACATCATATTATTTTAATAAATACAATTCTATTAAATTTTAATTAGTAAATATTTTAAGTGAAAAATAAAAAAATTAGAAATCTCAATGTGATGAAAATTAATATATATATATTTCATCATTAAGAAAAAAAAATATTTTGATTATCTAGACCCCTTGGAAATCTAATTAATAATGTTAAGGAATCATGGGAATAAATGACATGCTAATAATATATATATATATATATATATCTGTGTGCATGTGTGTGTGTGAGTATCATCTATGTGACATCTTAATAATATAGTTTTTTACACTATAATACCATGTAGTGAAATCAAAATTAATAGAAAGAGAAATTCACATATTATATAAAATCATATGGAGGTCTAACCAATTGATTTCCATGCACACTCAATTATTATAATATAGCTAACCTATATCGATCATTATTGACTCTACATATACCTGTAATCATAATAAACTGGCCCTGGCATAGAATACACAACGATTCTAAACCCCTTTCCACATATATGCCAAATATGTGTGTGTGTTTATGTGTGCATATATAAAATAGATATATATACATATATAATTTTATATCTCATATGTGCTTGTGTGTTCCATATATTTTTTATACATGTATATAGTATCCTAATATTAAATCAAAATAGAAATATAATAAATATGTGTGATTTCCTTATGGGAATTTTTCTTTTTAATTTTCAATAAAAAAATTAACTTCATAATTGCATCATCATTTTCATATAAATTTTTCCATGGATAACTATAAAAATTCACTGGAAATTCTACATATAATATTTTAAGATCCAGTGCCAAACTTAAAAAATTAAAAACACCCAAACATTGAGAATCCAAAGCCTTTGGAAATAAAAAAATTATGGTTGTATGGTACATAGGCATGCCACTAGAGTACCCATTAGCAAAGGGGAATTGGGGTCATATATAACACGAGAAAATAAAAACTAAAAATGGTGAAACAATGAAAGATCAACTAAAAAAGCAGTGGAATGAGTTATATACCATTGGTTTTGAATGGGTAGATTCATCTAAGATGTTTGAGGGGGAGCAGTGGAAAATGTTGAGTTTCATGAGAGCATGAACGACATGTGCAATTGGGGTTCTCTATTATGGTTGTATTTAAAAGAAGTGAATGGATTTATTCATGCTCTCCAAAAAGTGCTAATAAAGATAGGTTTTATCATTATAATAATAAAAATCATTGCTAAGACCTATATTTATCTGAACTTTTTGGAAATCTCTAATAACAAATATATAAAATATTTTACAAAAATACTAAACAAATATATATTAAAAATGAATATATTTTAAAAAATAAAAATTATTTAAAATTATTAATAGATAAATAATATTAAATACATGAATGTTATATCTGAGTGAAATTTAATAATAATAAAATCGACTAAAAAATATTAAAAAATAAAAAAAATTATTAATTAAGTTTTTAAAAAAATAAAAAAGAATGTATATTAAAATGAAGATATATACAAATTAAATATGTACATTATAACCAAACTAAAAATATTAAATGTTAATCAATAGATATCAATAAATTAATACAAAAATTGAATAAATTACAAAAATATGAAACAAATAATATTTAAAGTGAATAAATTACAAAGAAAAGTAAAAAAATAATTAACATTATTAGTGAAAAAATAATACTAAATGTTATTAAATGAATGAATGTTAAAAAGATCAAAATTTAATAATTAAAAAAGCAATAGTTTGAAAATATATTAAAAAATTGATAAGTACTATTATTTATATAGATTATTAAAAATATAAAAATGAATGTATGTTAAAATGAAAATGAATACATTTTTATTATATAAATTAAAACAATATTTAAAACATTAAATGGTAATGAATAAACATGTGTATATAAATATTAAAATGGAAAAATTACAAAAATATTTAATAAATAAAAGTTAAAAATGAATTAATTACAAATAAATTAAAGAATAATTATGATTGTTAATGTATAAATTTTTTAAAAATGAATAAATTTGAAAAAAATTATTAAAAATTAATAAATAGAATATATTGAATAGAAATATAAAAATGAATAATATTTACCGATTAAAAACATTATACATATTAAACATATTGTTTTAATAAATAAAATTCTAAAGTGAATATTAAATATTGAAAAAAGTAAAGAAATATTATGTGTGTATTGTGTGTTTCTATATAAAATTACATTAATTACATATGTGTGTGTGTGAAATTAATGTGACACACGTTTTATATATGTTAAATTGAAAAAAAACAAATGACATTTTATTAAATGTTCATTCATAAATAATAATTAGTCAATATTTTTAATTAATATTAATTTTTAATTATATACAATTTTTCATTAAATAATTGACTTATTAAATGTAAATACTTATTTTTTATTATATAAATCATATTTAAATAAATATTATTTATATTGATATATATATATCGATATGAATATATTTATATATTTAAATTATTAAATATATGAATGAATAATTATGTATAAAAACATTAAAAATGAATGAATTACAAAAATATTAAATGAATAAATATTTTAAATGAATAAAAAACTCTTAACATTATTGATGAATGAATAATATTAAAATGAATAATATTAAAAATAAGATAAATTTATTTAACAGGTTAATATATTGAAAAAATATATAAATAATGAATGAGAGTTATTAATTATGTAAATTTTAATATAATGAATATAAATTAAAGTGAAAATGAATAAATAATATAATTATATAAGTTATGTTAGACTAGGTTCCCTATAAGTGACTATATTAGTACTTCATTGCACGTTTTCATTATTAATGATGTCTCTTGACATCACGATTATTCCTTCACATGACATGTGTATATTTTAATGTCCTAATAATAAGTGTCGCACTGAAAGTTCCTGGCAGTTCCCCGCTATAATTCAAACCTAGAGGTGAAACAATTGTATTCTTGAATATATGTTCTATGGTTCGATGATATTGTCTGAAGAGACATAGATGATATAACCTATCAGGGGTAGGAGGGTCATAAGATATTGATACACCTTATCATTGTGTTATCCCTTAGTAATATATATGATGGGAGGTTATAATAACAGACTCGTCATTAAGAAATCCATATTTTCATGTGTCGTTGGATGTTCCTATCTGTAGATGTGTGTATTGATGCATAGACTTTAATATTATAAGTAATTAATGTCATGACTCACATACTTTGATGTATTGTTGAAAATTATGATTTCATATGCTCCTAGTGAAGTAGGATGTGTAGGGTCCGTAACAATAGATATTTCATTAATGGATAATGTGAGAAGGGATTTCTCCTTTCTATCCCTTGATGAAAGTTGATATCTCTATCCCTTTGATGGGAATTGAACTGCATATATAAATTTATGGGCATGGAGTTCAATGGGCTAGTCTATTTCTGTAAATTCAAAGAAATAGAAATAGAACATAATGATTGATGGCGCCAACTTGAAACCTACATAATTAGAGTTGTCATAATAATGATATTATATTACAAGTTAAGTGTATATGGGATGTTCAATGTCATTGTGTCATTAACTTATTTCTCTATATATTCCTTGGTATGTTTCTAGATACTAACCTTGGACTTTTGGCGGTTATATCTAATTTCAATTAGAAAGAGGCCTAGAGGGTTACACATTAAGTGCATCTGCAATCTCGGTTAAATTTTAGTATTGAATTTAATAGTTAGAATAAAAAATATTTATTCAGGTTTGGTTGATCACAATAATTTAATCACAAGTTATTCAAAATAATAAGTGATTTAAATAATAATAATAAATATTTATTTTCAATATTGATGAACATAATAGTTGTTATATTTATTGTTGAATAATCTAGTGATATTTATTTATTAAATAGTAATTATTCAATTATCGGTAAATGTGGATGAGGGAATGTAGACTGGGTTTAAGGTACTATTAGAAATGGTATAAATGTTATTTATATTCTTAATCAGGTACACATGTAATGCTATTATTATTATTATTATTATTATTATTATTAATGGAAATGAGGTCAATTAATAATTATAAAGATAAAAAGGTTCTAGTGTTCAATTTTACAACCATAACCCAAGAATAATAAATATCTAATTATATCACCTTTTAAAATCACTTTAGGTGTGAAAAAATGATTGACAGTCACTATCATTATATAGAGAGAGATATAAGAGTTATCTTCTCTCCTCTCTCAATCCTTGGATATAGCATCAAGAGTTCTTCCTTCTTCAAGAATAATATTGTTGTGATCAACCATGAACAAAGAAAATGATCAGGATCTATCATTCTAGAACCCGATGATTCTACAGTGATGTTTAGTGATTGGGGTGATCATGTGTATCACCGCTAGATAGATTCTGTACTTGGATCCTATAGTGAAATGATGGTATGATGACAAATAAACCATCAAATCATCAATGAAGAGATAATTATGAGTTGAGGTAATTATATTTCTTATCGTAAATTAATTTTAAAATTATATGTTAGATCTCCCTTTTCTTGTTCTATCATTTTTATATAGTCAATAAATCTACTTTTTTCATTAGAAATGACATTTTGATCTTGTTAAGAAATGATTAAAAATAAATTAAGACTAAATTTATAGTTATACATACCTTCAAAGGACACTTCTGTATGCCCAGAACCTATATGTGGTTTCAAAGGGGTCAAATGTTTATTTTATAATTATTTATTATTCATTGATTTGTTGCATGCATTTTGGTTTTATTTTAATCATATAAATTAATTTTAAATCTGAAAATCATCAACCTTTCCATTTATTAATTCTCGATAATATAACCAGTAATCAGTTAATAATTAAAAACAAAGAACCATTCTATTAACAACTTATGATGGTTCCAAATATTCTTCCTAGAAAAAAACTGCAGCACGTGACAATTAATTTATTCATGCATGCCATGTATTTTTGTTTTCACGTCTATATCCCATGACAAATTTGGGTAGATCTGATGAAATTAAATCTAAGATCTGATAAAACTAGATTTTCATGTAAATCTGTATAGACTGACATATGGCTTTGATAACTAGACAGTATATAACTATTGTACATTATGTGTAGTACTAAGATTTTCACGATATAGAACACAAGGTGTCCCAGCATTCAATGTATTAAATACATTACATGGGGATGGTCAATCCCTAAAACTATGAGGTCACACACCATTCATCCCCAGTACATGTTGTGTACCTCAAAATAATCCATGGAAGTTAACACACCCAGTCCCTAAGCATGTTCTATGGACATGGGTAGAAGACAGTACATATCATGTACTATTGTATTGGCCGTGTAGTCTTCCATAGGTATCGTGTCTAATTTTATCATGGAGAAAAATTAAATATATTATTAAATATATTCACATATATTTTTGTATCATTTATTTGAAAATGCATTCAACATATTAGGATTTAAAACTATATATATTAAATCAATTTCTATGTTAAAGTTTGGCAAAGCACACATCATTGCCTCCAAATACACTTGTGTACAAAATTAAATTGAAACAAAATTAATTTTTATTTAAATTATAGATGATGATGTTTTAAGGATTTTTGGATGGAAATAAGATAAAATTGAGTTATTTATATTAATTCGTGGTGTGTTATCTTAATTTATTAAGGAATTTAAGTAATTAATGACAAGATTCAAAATGTATGCCCATTTCGTGATGTGTGGATTATCATTAGATTAGACCGAACCTATGTATCTTACTGGTCTGTTTACTTTATTATGATTAAATTAAATCTTATTTTCTATGAGTCATCCCCTCCTCCATATTATGTAAGGTCGTGTGTGCTCATGGTTTGTTTTATATAAACTCCTTTTTATCCAATCCATTGGATCTGATCACCCATGTGTGAGTAAAATATTATATAATGATTGAGATCCCAAGTGAGAGGAGGTGGTCTAAGTCCAATAGGTGAGGTGAAACCAATCAAGGTGATACATAGGATCTAAAAGGGAATGTTATAACACTAACCAAACTACGGTTCAAGGTGTGTTTTTCAATAGGGTTGAGGGTTAGTTTATCATCCTCTAGATAAACTAATTTTTAGAGAACATCATGATCTTTCCACTTATATTTTATTTAGAACAATTACATGGTTAATTATTTATGTTTGTTGATGTTTCATGATCACTTAATAAATGATTTAACAATCCTGAAAAATGGAATAAAATATAATGAGATTATACATAAAATGTTTTATTAGACATAGTTAATCACTTACGTAAAATTCACTTAATATTAACAAGCAATATAATAGTATAAAATGTTATTTTTAACATAATAAATGAAAATCCATCAACTAAAATATTAATCCATAATATCCTTCCCCTACTTATGTTAAATTGACATCATAGTTCAAGCTACTTGACCAACCCAAGTTGTAGTGATTTTAAATTTTATGGAAGTTTTAAGAATTATGGATTAGGTTGACATAACTTGGTCTACATTAAGGGTTGAATTCCCATGAAGGAAATGATATAACTAAGAGGCAAGGTTTGAGGAAATCATAAAATGGGATTTTAGGACTGGGGAGTCCACTTAATGAATCAAGGAGCTACGAGTTAATGAAATTGGAAAGTTAGACCTACCTAAAACACTTCAAATAACATTTTAGGGCCATGTTTGTGTTTTAAGAAGGGTAATATAGTTCTTTTCCACTAGAGTATCTATGATAAAAAAAATATTTTAAAACTAATGGTAAGGGCCATTAGGTTTTGAAAAATAGTGAGAGATTGTTGGGATTTAATTAAATTTAAATTTATGAATCTATTTTTGAAATGAAAATAAGTGTTAATTATTTTCTATAAATATGTAGAAATAGAAAACAAAATGTCTTTGATAATATCACTATGATTCATAAAATATAAATATAACCTTCTCACCAATGTGAATTTCTAGGAATGGTATAGGTTCTTTTGTGTTATATTATTCCATGAACGGAAATTATTTTTGATAGAAACCCCCATTACTAATTCTCCAACCAAAGAGTCTAGAGAGGAAGAAATATATCTTTGTTTGAGTCATGAGGATGACACAATGGATGTTACATGTATCAGGTTATCCTCCATTTCTAATGATATTATAAATCAATATGAGGATATGGATGTGTATATTATTGTTTCTCACCTTTGGGATCTCTATCAATAGAAGGTGAGATCAGAGAGACATGAGATCTCCAATGCGTAGTTCACATGCATGTTTGGAGATTTGATGCTTGTTAGTCCACATGTAGTAAATATTAATGGATACATTAATCACCTGGGAATACTGAGTTTTAATATCCCTAGTGATTTGCAAAAAGATTTAATTATGTCATCACTACACAAAAAATTCCCCAATTTTATTATGAATTATATTAAGAGAATTAACTAGAAGGTACTATTGAAACTTCTTACTCATATTCCATAAGTTGATAAAGACATGGGGTGTCAAAAACCTATTGTTCTTAAAGTAAATAAGGATTGGAGGAGAAATGAAAATGGTATGAAGAATCATCCTAAGTATAAACCTCCTAATAATTTCCCCTCTAAGAATAAGAAGATCCTTAGGTAAGGAAAGGAACATGAAACGGTATGTTTTACATGTGGAAAAAAGGACCAATGGAAGAGGAATTGAACCCAACCAAATAATAAAGGGTAAGTATCAGGTGAGTTAATTATATAATGTGATCATCCTATATCTAAAATTTGGGTATTATATACTTCATGTGGTTCTCAAATTTTTATTTGAATGCATGAACCAAGTAGATTTTGGAAGGTTTCAAGAGGTGAAGTGGATCTACGGGCATTCAATGGAGAAAGGATAGTTACACCAACCATTGGAGTCTACCATTTTATATTTTTAATATGATTGATTTTGGTTTTAAATAACTATTATTATATTCTTAGTGTTACCAAGATTATTATTTTTGTTTCATGTTTATATATGAATGCATCTATTTCTAGCTTTGGAAATAAGTGTTTCTATTTTAATAAAGATATCAATTGTTATGTTATAGAACAATTGAGGAATTATATTTATGTATTAAATTATGAAAACCAAATATTGAAAATTGATAAATAAAAAAATATACATGACTCAAATAACACCAAGTTTTGTAATCACTTTCTTGGTCAAATAAATTATATGTGTTTAATAGAGCTCTATCAAGATGGTTACTTGGACCCTTTTAGCTAAAACCACTTGAAACATGTCAAGCTTGTTTACAAGATACAATGAACAAACCACCATTTGGTTGTCAAGGTGAAATGGCCACATAGATTCAAGATATGGTACACACTAATGTGTTTATACCTTTTCATGTAGAGTACAGAGGTGGATTCTAAAACATTAATTATATTTTGGATGGATTGAGTAGGTATGGTTATATCTACTTGATAAGGTATAAGTATGAATACTTTGAGAATATCAAGGAGTTCAGGAATGATGTTGATAATAATCTTGGTAAGAATATATAGAAACTATAATCGGATCATGGTCATGAATATATTAACTAAGACATTATCAAATTTCTATTGGAGTATGAGATTTTATCTCAATTCACTCCACCTTATAAAACATAGTGGAATGGTGTTAGTGAAAGGATAATCCATATCTTTTTAGACATTATATGATTGAGTATGAGTCAAGAGATTCTTACTTTATACTTTTGGGAATATGAATAAAAAATAAAATCATAGTTACTAAAATGTGTACCAACTAATGTGACAAATGGTATTCCCTTCATGTTATCCATCACAACTTATGTTTTTATCATTTTCAAAAAATTGATTTTTTGGGGTTAAGTGGGAAACTTTACCCACCAATGAAGAGAAAACACAACAATCCAAAATAGATTCAAATTTAAATTTTAAATTTTATTATTTTAAATTTATAATTTTTAAATTTCAAATAGATTTAAATCCTGGTAGATAAATTGTCTGTAGAGGACTACTCCAGAATAGATGCTGCCATCAAATCCTCACCATAAGAAACTGTCATCAAACCAAATAGAAGAACCATCATAGGCCCACCATGCCCACCAAATAGATGCCAAAATAGGAACCAAAAACATTAAAATAACATACAAAACATCATACACTAAGACAAGGACCATCAATGTAGAGGTGAGAAACAAAGGGATACTATCTATATAACCCTTCAGATAAGAATGTGACTATCAAAAGTATTCAAAATTTCTTGAGAGGGATAACGTCCTTAAGGAGTGTAATAGGAGAAATATTTAATTTGATGAAGTTGATGATCATGATATTCAAGAGTTGGTACAAGAACCAATTCCATAAGTCCCTATAGAAGAAGTTGTTCCTGAAACACAAGTATTTTGTTGGAGATATAGAGAGGTAATAAAAACATAGAGATATGATTTTATAATCACCGATAGTTGTGAATAATTATTGGTTGATAATAATGATCCTCTATCATATGAGGAGGAACTAGAGAGATAAAAAACTACAAGAAGGAAAGAGGCCATGAATTCTAAGATGGATTCCATTTATCAAATCCAACTTTGAGTTCTAAAAAACCTACTAGTTGATGTACAACCCATTGGGTGTGAAAGTGTTTTAAAGATAAATCTAAACATGGAAAGTAAATTAAATACATATAAATCATATCTAGTGGATAAAGGGTTATACAAAATCAAGTAATTGAATAAAATAAGACATTTTCTCAATTTTCCTTATTTAAATCCATTAGAATTTTTCTTTCTATAGTAGATTACCATGAAATTAGATTTGGAAAATGGATGTCAAGACAAATTTACTTAATAGGAAACATCAAGAGGTTTTATATATGACACAACCAGAAGGTTTTTTGACTCTAGGAGATTCAAAAAAAGGTATCCAAGTTGTAGATATCCATATATAGATTAAAGAAAGTAGTTGGTTCATGGATCATTTTATTTGGTAAAGTCAAGAAGGAATTTGGTTTCATGAAGAATGAATTTGATCCATGTGTTTACAAATGGTTTAGTGGGAGTACATTTTTTCTCAAATTAGTATATGTTGATGACATATAAATAATTTTAAATGATATACTAGCCTTACAAGATGTTAAGTAATGATTGAGAAAGTGTTTTTTCATGAAGGAATTAGGAAAAGAATCCTACATTCTAGGGATCAAGATCATGTGTGATAGATCCAAAAGGCCACTTAGACTAAATCAAGGTACATACATTCACCAGATAATAAAGTGGATTAGTATGGAACAATATAAGAGTGGATTGGTTCTAGTGTCACATGGTATACAACTTTCCTAGAAAATATTTCTTCAGATAAAAGAGGAGAGAGATTGAATAAGTAGTATTTCTTATGAGATGGGATCAATCATGTATTCAGTGTTACGTATGAGTATTTATGTCTCTAATGCTTTGACAATGGTGTGAAAATATCAAGGATATTCTGTAGAAAAACATTTTAATTTTTTCAAGTCTATCCTTAAGTATCTAAGTTGAACTAAGGATATTTTTCGGGTGTATATAGGATATGGGGATATAGTAATCATAGGTTATATAAATGATAATTTTCAAATAGATTCGAATAACCTAAAGTCATAGTCTAGATTTTTTTTGAATCAATAAAAGAGTTGTGATCTAGAATGGTTCTAAGAAACTAATTTTCACCAATTTTATAGTAGAACCTTACTATATTCTAGCTTCTAATGCATCCATGGAATAAATTTGGACTCACAACTTTTTTCAAGATAATAATGTGGTCACTAATAGAAAAAATTGATTCTATTTCATAATTATGATGTTGATTTTGAAAATAATGACTTCATAATAAACACAAATAAACTTTTAACATCGTTATTAAATAAACCGATGTGAAATATATTCATGACTTATCATTAGCATCATTTTCTATTAAAAATCAATGCCAAATTTTTTTCTTATTAACAATAAATATTGGTTTTTATCAAAACAAAAAGATAATATTTTTTTAATGTTTGGAATCGATTTTTATTAAAACTGACACAGTAACTTTTTTTAAGTTCTACGATTGATTTTGATCAAAATCAACATCAAAGGTCATTTAAAAAATACCCCTGTGAATTTTCCTATCATTTAATTGTCATAAAGTTTCCATAAACTCTAATACCCATGACACATGACTCCCAACCCCACTTCATTTTCCTCTATATTCCTTGATTGATCTATTTCTTGGATTCATTTTCCTTATTTTTCTTCTCTATTGCAACCTCCTAGAACTTTATTTTCTTCATTCGGCATATCAATTACCATTTTGGAGATATATTTTTCACCCACCACTTTGGAGTCATATTTTTTTAGTGTTTACAATTTAAGTTTCATCAATCACCATTTTGGATATCTCCATCACATATTTTCAGCATATTTATATTTTTTAAGTGGAACATTTATTTTTTATTTATAGAATATTTATTTTGTAGTTGTTAGTTTTAAATTGAATTCATTTATTTGTATATATGTGTGTGTTTTTTTCAATTATAAAATATTGTGGTTATAAATTGTTTTAGATTTTAAATTTATTTATCAATGGAATTGTTAATATTTTAAAATTTTTTATTGTAAAATTTTCTATAGTTAATCTTATTTATAATTAGATTATGAATTATAGATATTTTAATATTGATTTTAATGTTTTTATATTATAGAATATTGGACGTAATACACAATTTGAGAGTAGGGTTACTCCACCTACTGCTACTCGTCCAGATCATATGCCTTGCCCTCTATATTGCAGAACTCCTTGCTCCAAGCACTATCTCTGCCAAGGAATATCTTTTTCCAACTCCCTCTCAGCGTCACAGTAGGTTGGAAAATATCTAGTGAGATTCCCCCTTCTATTGTAAGCATAACACCGCCTCTCATGTGGCTGATCTACTCCATGGTGATGCTCCTGCACTACAGACCTATGTGTCTGTGTTCAGGCATGAGTATGCTTCCTATGTCGCAATCTGGTTTCTAGTCATCTACTAGATCCATCATATGCCTCTACCTCATGACCTCTATTGTAGTACACATCCATATACTCCTCCTACAGGTATATCTCAACCACCAGTGCTCGCTCCAGCACCCCAGCATACATCGAAATGCTAGGGGGTATCACTAACGCCCTGATATCTCGGCGTAGCCCCTGCTCGAAGGTCTGGGTCCTGAATTAAGGGTCCCGCACCATATATATATAGAGTATAAATAATTATTTTTTAATCTCTCTGAGTACTCTTCTACCATCATGTTTCCCTTCTGTAGTTGCAACAGCTCATGTATACTCACAAAGTCTAAATTCACTCGAAATAACTCCTCCCTAAAGAGGCGCTCAAAGTCAATCGAGGTGAGGGTCACCTCGTTATGTGTCCAGATCACCAAGATCAACCATAATCATGTTGTTCCCTATAGAAGGCTCTCATATAGTACTTCCATCTGGTTGGGTGGTGTCCTCACTAAGTGAAAGACTCGCATAACCGCCTCAATACAATCCTCCGCTACTTGAGGATCTATCTCTCCCCAGAACCTGGGAGGTCTCTACCTCTAGAACATGTATAGTGCACTCAGCATGCGTACATCCTCCACTAGTAGTTCTAGTATAAACTATTGATTTATGGGTGGTTGTGTCACTAGTGCACCACCTGGAGGTAACACCATAGATTCAGTACCCTCCACTGAAGCCTCCACTCGAGGCGAATCGTCAATACGATCATGTTGTAGAATCCTATCTAGATTTTTTCATGGTCTCATCCTAAAATATATCAAGATGAACCACAGTTAAAGAGTATATCTGGAGAACCAACTCAATAAGGACATAGAAAGCACAACCATTCCTACATGATGTATGTACCCTTTATTTCCCTAAAACTAGTGTTCACATGTACCGAGTCAAAAAATAGGTATCCAGAGTTTTGGTGTATGGATACGTCAGCCTCCGCACCAACACTAGATTCTCTGGCCGGAAAGCTAAACTCAAAACACTTAACACTATTTCCCAAAACCAAAAAAACATACCCTTGTACTTTGAGGTATAACTAAGCACCTCTAATAACAATTTGTCATGAACCATCCCCTGGGGCCCGTGTCGTGACTACCCCAATCCCGCCTCCCAAAGGCTACGGGTTGGTGACTAGCACCGAAATCATTATTCCACAAGTGGGAGGAATTTTCCTGAGTACCTGTACACACGCACACAACTTCCTGCCAAAGGTACTAGAAAGTAAAGTCCAAGGAAACCATGCATTCAATCCACTATGTAAAACACAACCATAGTACAATGGAAAGTAAAGTACATGGTGGAAACCTGGGCTAGTATATAAGCCCACCAAAAGAAAAATAGAACAAAAGTAAAACTCCAAGTCCCTGAAGCTCATCTGTCGAGAAGCCTACAAGAAGGGTTGGTGAAGGGTAGCTACCTGAATCCATAGAATTTCACCTCGTCTATCTGATATCACTGAACACCACTAGGTCCTGGTCCTCCTTGGACTTCATCAAAGCATCGGTCTTCTGCACAAGAAACAACACGTACGGGAAAAGACCGTGCAAGGGTGAGTAAAACAATACTCAGTAGGGGACCCCAAATCCACAAGGGTAAAGAACAAGAGTAAAACCACAAACGAATGCACATTCAGTTCCACTCAGGTATATTCCCATACATATACCATGAAAATACAAATATACTCATCTCATCCACTAATAATCATAAGGTCCAACCTTATAGGAAATACCAGGATTCTCGCTGAAGTCTCAATGCATAATGCATAAACCATGAGTACACGCTCCACCAGATCATCATCCATGATGGAACCCATCCGATAGATACACGCCATTGGTTATAATATTACCATTCTTAATGGTACATCTGGTAGAATGTGCTCCATCAGGAAGATTCTACTAGGTCCAACTCAAGTTCCCATCACTATAGGTCTAGTTGTCACAGCCTTGTGCCCGATGCAAGACTATGGAAACCCAAGTGAAGAGGAATGCTCATCGTCACAACACTCAGTTGAGGGAGCAATACTCCAGACTAACTTGTAATACCTCAGTCACTCCTGTAAGGAGTGGCCCACACCTCAGTCCTTCGAGGGAGAACTAACTCCTATCTAGGTATCAAACTCTTCAAGTGGAGGGTCCTGCTCCTCATAACTATGTGTTGTAGTTGAGAGAGCTCGAACTCCTATGGAGGACCTACTCTATTTCCCTACTCATATAAGGGGGAGTATGACTCCATAATTGAGGACCTGCACCCTAGTTCTGCCAGGGGAGTACTACTCATGAAGGAATCGCACCTAGAAATGGTAGGGGAGTACAACTTCATATATTTATGACTCACAACCTTCCTAGTAGGGAAGTACCACTAAGTAAATAGAGGATCCTCACCCTAGTAATATAGAGGAGTATTGACTCTATAATTATTTTTTATTTGGGGGACCAGCGACCTAGTACATTAGGGGAGTACCGACCCCAGGCTAGAGGACCCACTCCCTGGAACGGAAAGGGAGTACCGACTCTGTTAGTTTGTTCTCTACGGGGGACCTTCACCCTATTATGTTAGGGGATTACTAACCCTAGGCTAGAGAACCATCTCCCTGGCATGGAAGGGGAGTACCGACTCTATCATAGCACTACGTAAGGAGGACCCGCACCCTAGAACGCAGGGGGGTACTGAATCCTACAATAGAGGATCCACTCCCTACATGGTAGGGGATTACTGACTCTATATGCATTAGGTATGGAATAACCACACCCTAGTCCAATAGGAGAGTGCCAACTCCAAGGATAAAGGACCCAAACCCGGGCACAATAGGGGAGTACTGACTCTTCCTTTACGAACTTCTCTAAAAACCCACGCCTTAATCCTATTGGGGAGTAACACTAATGGAGGAAACCACTGAAAGGAAAAATCAACCCATACCCAACAATGAGGGGAGTCCCATCTCTACAAAAGTAGGGGTATAAGTAGTACCCGCGCCTTGAGTCACCGTGGGAGTAACCATCCCAAGATCTCATCATAAGAAACACCCCGATTCTACCGAAAGTCTGCTCGTACTGGGAGATCCCAATCTTCAAACCAAATATTACATCCAATAACTTTCTCAAAAAATCACTTAGAGTATCTCAAAAGGACCATCTCTTCTCAATGGTCCCAATGTCGTAGATGGATCGTCAAATGAATGCTCTGTTTAGAAGTTATAGTCATTTCAGCAAAACGGGGGTCGGTTGGGTCTGGGTCCAGTCCGACTCGGTCGGACCGATCTGACCCGTACTAGTTGGGCCTGACCCGCTGTCATCTCGGCCCACCATAACCAGCCCAGGCCACATTGGAGTAGGTCGGCTCCCTTATCCTAGATTTGGATCTACAGCATCCATCAAACACCACGCAGCGCCAGCTAGTACCCCTCCCCGGGTCAACCGGTCTGCTCACATGGACCGGACCTCTTGCATGACCTGCGGATTTTTGTGAGTCCTATTCACACCATGGCCAGAGCTATGATTTTCTTCACACGACATCCAAATGGCTACCACCATGGCACGTCACCCCACCATGTTCCACCACCGGTGTTAGCGTCCTCTTCCACGAACCACCAGACATGCTCTGGTGGTCCATTCTTCGATCTGGAGGGTGTTCTAGAGCCATTAGGCCACGTTCTTCATCACCTGGGGTTTAAAATACCATTTTCATTTATTCCTCTAGTAATTTCTCATCCAATGGTATTTCCTTTTCCTTTTTAATCTGATCATCACTGTCGTCATCATTGTGCCAAGAACGGTTGTGCAATGACCGACCATTTGTTGACCCTCAAATAACACACATCAATGGGGAGAGGAAAACCGGGAAACCAAGTTAGGAACAGACCTCCTATTTCATTTTTCGTGGTGTTGATCCTCTCTTTTTAGAATAATCAACAGGGAAAATCAAATACAATTCATTTATGAAATGATTTACTCCCCAAATATAATCCCAATACAAAAATTCCTCCTGCAAAAATGATCAAACTGTGGGTCAACCTCTTTATGGGTTTATCCACATTCATTGTTTAAAATGAAGATTAATGAAAATAACTTAATTCAAATAACAACCCCTACTTGGGTTGGATCTTTCATTGGTGATGAACGGCGTCACTGTGTTCTTCGTTCCTCAATCCTCTGTTTATGTCTGTTGGTCGATCCTCGTTGATGATGATCTATTCGAGGGGGGTTGGCATTTGTCATCGTCACCCACCAGAGATTTGAATTAGAACCTGGATTGTTCCAACAATCCTGAGTTGTCTTTTTGGCCATTAAAGGACAAAATGAAAATCAGTATTTTGGTTATCAATTCATTACGCTGTTTCATTTAATGAAACAACATATTTGGTTTCACTTGGTTGGAAAACTATTAGAATGCAACGATTTGAAAATTCATAAAAATAAAATAAGTATATTTTTATTTTAACTTTTTCTTTAAAAATACCAAAAAAAAACTTTTTCAGTCGGCCCGCGCCGATCGAAGTTAAGTCCCTTCTAGGAAAATATCGCCATTCTGAGTTCAATGGTGCACTCATATTTTTTATCTGAGAAATAGTTCAAAAAATAGAAAAACTTTCTCACACATTTAATTAACAAACTTTAAAAAAGTTCAAAAATACGTTCTGGCCACTCTGGGTCTTAGAATTACGTGTCATCTCAGATCCTGGTCTCGTAAAAATCTCATTTAATTTTATTAAAAAATCCATGGAATTATGTTCCATTACATTTTACCCACTTTAAGACTTTTTTTCCTCGAAAAGTAAAATCCTATAATCAAGGGAAAAACTAAGTTCACCAAGATTCCAAGTGCTGCTTACAAGCATGCAGCTTGAGGAACCACCTAGATCGATAACTTTCATGTCCAGCTTCTATTATGTCATCGTCATGCAATAATAGGAACATGTCTCTTTAGCTACAACAAGTGGGAAAACCACTAATCACTCTGATCCATTTGTAGTCATGGGGCCTATCAGCTCACCTCCACGCTAACCTGATGTAGATACAAAGTTCAAATCTACCCCTGGATAAACTATGTTAAAGACTTTACAATATTTATGCGTTCAAGGTTGATGAAAAACATGTAGGGGTATTTACGAATGAAATAGGAATTCCCACGAGCGAACGTTGGATCTTACTAGGCCCTCTGTCTACAACCTTTAGCGGCCACACAAATTTACAAAACTAGAACAATTTCACACTCACTAGTGGATTTTCAGCTGAGTATGGATGGTAAAAAGCCATTTCATACTGCAGAATCATCATGGGGCCTAACTCTTCCACTAAGAAATAATCTAAAATAGGACTCTTTGCGAGAGTCCACCATGTGCTTCCACGGTTTCCCTTTCACTACAGGGGAAACCCATTATTTACCATTGTAGACACACTGCATCCTTTTTTTAATACAATAAATCCAAGTATAAATGGAAGTAGTCCATACCAAGAATGAGGTCTTAAGGCCTCGACGCTAGGACTAAGAGATCCCAACCACAAATATCACCTCCGAGAGTCAGGTCACACTATCAACATCAGTGTGTAATCAATGGGTCTCCTCCAGTAGGAGTCTCTAAGTGTGAGGTTCAAGTCCACAATCCAACCGGAACCTCTAAGTCTCAAATAGAACTCACGAAAAAATGAGAATGTCTAGCACTTGTGTCTATTTAAAAAGGAATCCAAAAGAAAAGACACAGATCATACCTTGAATTTCTCCTAGAGACTATTGTTCATAATCCAAGATCACATGTAGCTATCCTCACCCACGTCCTCCAGAACCCTAAGCCTAGCATGGAACACCTAGCGGTGGTGGTGGAAAAGTTGTAAACTACCTTCCACCTATTATTTCTCGGACATCTCCTCTGCCTTTCCCGCCATCTTACAGAACTCCTTACTCCAAGAACTTTCTCTTACAAGGAGTCTCATATTTCATCTACCTCTCAGCGGTATGGTGGGTCGGAAAATATCTAGTGAGATTCCCCAGGCATTGTAAGCATAAAATTTCCTCTCTTATGGTTGATCTGCTCCTTAGCATAGCTCCTGTGCCACAGACCCACGTGTCTGTTTTTGGGTCTAGGTATGCCTCCTACATCGCAATCCTATTGCTAGTAATCTGTTAGATCCCTTAGATGCCTCTACGTCATGACCTATGTTGTAGGTCACATCCATCTGCTCCTCCTCCAGGTATCTCTCAACCACCAGGGCTCGCTCCCACACCCCAGCATGCGTCAGAATGCTAAGGTTTATCACCGACGCACTGATCTCCTAGCGTATCCCCTGCTCGAAGGTCGAGGTCCTAAAGTAAGGGTCTCTCACCATATCTGTAGAGTACAGAGAAATATCTATGAATATATCTGAGTACTCAACTATTATCATGATGCCCTGTTGCAGGTGCAGCAGCTCCTATATACACACAGAGCATAAATTCTCCGGAAAGAAGTCCTCTCGGATAAGGCGCTCAAATTCAATCTAGGTGAGGTTCCCCTCGTCGTGAATCTAGATCACCATGCTCCACCATCGTCTCACTGAGCCTTATAGAATTATTGCAGGTAGGACTTCCATCTAGTTGGGTGGTGTCCTCACTAATCGAAAGACTCGTGTAACCACCTCAAGCCAATCCTTATCTACTTGAGGATCTGTCTTTCCCTCGAACTTGGGAGGTATCTACCTCTAGAACTCGTGTAGTTCACTTAGCCTGCATTCATCCTCCATATTTAGCGCTGGTAGAAACTTCTGATTGACAGGTGGTTGCATCAATGGTGTGCCACCCGGAGGTAACACCACAGATTCAGTGCCCTAAACTGAAGCCTCCACTCATGGTGGATCATCATTACGATCACGTTATAGAATCCTATCTAGATGTCATCGTGGTGCCATCCTAAAACATATCATGATGAACCATAGTTAAAGTGTATATCTAGATAGATGACTCAATAAGGACATAGAAATCACAACCATTCCTACATGATGCATGTACCCTTTATTTCCTTGCAACCAGTGTTCACATGTACTGAGTCAGAAAATAGGTTTTCAGAGTCTTAGTGTATGGATACATTGGCCGATGCACCAACAATAGAGTCCCTGGCCTGAAATATGATCTCAAAACACTTAACTTTATTTCCCAAAACCAAAAATAGCAGACCCTTAGTCTTTGAGGTAGAACCAAACACCTCTGATACCAATTTTTCACAACTCGTCTTGTGGGGCCCATGTCGTGACTACCTCAAGCCCGCCTCCCAAAGTCTAGGGGCTAGTGACTAGCATCAAAGGCATTATTCCACAAATGGGAGGAATTTTCTGGAGTACCTATACACATGCACACAACTTCCATCCAAAGTTACTAGAAAGTAAAATCCAAGGAATCCATTCATGAAATCCACTAAGTAAAACACAACCAGAGTAAGATGGAAAGTAAAGTAAAGGGTGGAAACCCAGGATAGTATACAATCCCACCAAAAGAAAAATAGAAAAAATGTAAAAATATAAGTCCCTGAAGCTCATCTACCAGGAATTATACCTGAAGGGTAGGTGAATGATAGATGCATAAAGCCATAGAAGTGAACCTCGCCGATCTGATCTCATTGAACACCACCAGGTCCTGGTCCTCCCTTGACTCCTTCAAAGTGTCGGTCATCTTCACAATACATGACACATGCAGGCAAAGCCCGTGTAGGGGTGAGTAAAACAATACTCAGTAGGGGACCCCAAAACCAAAAAGGTAAAGCACAAGAAGAAAACCACAAAGGAATGTATAGTTAGCTCTACTCAGGTATATTCCCAAACATATAACATGAACATCCAGATATAATCATCTCAAACACTAAGAATTATAATGTCAACCCTTATAGGAAATACCAGGATTCTCATAGAATGATCAACGCATAACGCATAAACCAGGAGTACATGCTACATGAGCTCGCCATCCCTAATGGAACCTGTCTGAGAGATACAATCCATTAGGTATAATCCTACAATTATTAATGGTATGTATGAGATAATGTGATCCATCGGGAACATTCTACTAGGTCTGACTCTAGTTCCCGACACAGGAGGTCTAGTTGTCATAGCCTTGTGCCTGATGCAAGACTAAGGAAACCCAAGTGAATATGCCTGATCCTCTTCATTCCACTCAGTTGAGGGAGCACTGATCCAAACTTAACGGTGATACCTCATTCACTCCTGTAAGGAGTGGCCCGCACCTCAGTCCATCGAGGGAGAACTAACTCCTATCTAGGTATCAAACTCTTCAAGTGGAGGGGTCTGCTTCTCATAACTTTGTGGTGTAGTTGAGGGATCTCCAACTCCTATGGAGGACCCACTCCCCGTTTCTACTCAAAGATGGGGGAGTACGACTCTGTAAGTGAGGATCCACACCACGGTTCCTCCAGAGGAGTACTACTCATAAAGGACCCACACCCTGAATCGGAAAGGGAGTACAACTTCGTATATCAAGGACCCTTACCCTATCCAATAGGGTAGTACCACTCAATGACTAGAGGAACCTCACCCTGGTAATATAGGAGAGTACCGACTCTATCAGTTTTTTCACTATGGGGGACCCGCACCCTAGTATGTTAGGGGAGTACTGACCCCAGGCTAGAGGACCCGCTCCCTAGAATGGTAGGGGAGTACCAACTATGTTAGTTTTTTTTATATAGGGGACATGCACCCTAGTACGTTAGGGGAGTACCAACCCCAAGCTAGAGGACCTTCTCCCTAGCACAATAGGGGAGTACCGACTCTACCGTAGCATTGCATAAGGAGTAACCACACCCTGGAACGATAGGGGAGTACTGAATCCTATAATATTGGACATGCTCCTTACTCAATAGGGGATTAATGACTCTATATGTGTTAGTTATGGAGGACATGTACCCTAGTACAATAGGGGAGTGTTAACTCCAAGGATAGAGGACTCACTCCCTCACACGACAGGGGAGTACTGACTCTTCCTTTACGAACTTCTCTGAGAACCCATGCCCTAATCCTACAGGGGAGTAACACTGTTGGAGGAAACCACTCAAAGGAAAAATGAACCCACACCCAAAAAAGTGGGGATTCCCATCTCTACCAACGTAAAGGGATAAGGAGTACTTGTGCCTTGAGTCACCAAGGGAATAACTGTCCCAACATCTCGTCATAAGAAACAACTCGATTCTACCCAAAGTCTACTCATACCGAGAAATCCCACTCTTAGAACCAAATATTCCATCATCTAAATTTCTTAAAAAATCACTTGGAGTATCTCAAAAGGATCCCTCGTCCCAAGGGTCCCAACGCCATAGACAGATTGTCAAATGGATGCTCTATTTAGAAGTTACGACTGTTTTAGAAAAATGAGGGTCAGGGGGGTTTGTGTCTGGTCCGACCAGGTCGAACCAACTCAAACAGGGTCTAACCCAATATGGGTCTAACCCATCTTGGACTGATTAGGCTTGGTCCACTAGGCCAAGGTTCTGGACTGGCCCACCAAAACCAACCCTGTCTGCATTGGAGCGGGCCAGCTCCCTCATCCCGGATGTGGCTCTACTGCATTCGTCCAGTAGCACATGATGCCAACTGGCGCAGCTCCCCAGGTCAACTGGTCTACTCATGTGGATCCGACCTCTTGTATGAACCACGACTTGCTATAGGTCCTGGTCACATTGTGGTCGGAACTGTAGTTTTCTTCATGCAGCAGCTGAACGGATGTCACTGTAACGCGCCAGCAGCCTCTTTCGAAGACCATCGGATGCACTCTGGTGGTCCTTTCTTTGATCTGGAGGGGTTTCCAGATCCCTTGGTCTATGTTTTTCATTGCTTGGGGTTCAAAATCCCATTCTCATTTCTTCATTTGGCAAGATATTGTCTTGCGGTATTTCCCGCACCTCCTCGATCTGATTGTCACTGTCAATGTCGCACCTTTGTCATCATTGTTCCAAGAACGGTTGCACAATGACCAACCGTTTGTCAACCCACAAAGAACTCTAAGAACGTGTCTCAATGGGGATAGGAAAACTAAACAACCAAGTGAGTAACGGACCTCCACCATCATTCGTCACGGCGTTGATCTGCTCCCGTTAGAAGGATCAAGAGGGAAAATCAAATACAATTAATTTATGAAATGATTTACTCCCCAAAGATAATCCTGATAGAAAAATATATCTCACAAGAATGATAGAACCACGGGTCAACCTATTCATGGGTTGATCAGCATTCATCATTTAAAACCAACAATAGGGAAAATAATGGAATTTAAATAACAACCCCTACCTAAGTCGGATCATTTGTTGGAAATGAATGATTATGCTGCATTAGTCATTCTGTGATACTCTATTTATGGTTGTTGGTCGATCATCATTGGTGGTGATCTTTTCAAATGGGGGTTGGTATTCATCTTCGTCACCCACCAGAGCTTTGGAGCAGAACTAGGATTATGCCAACAATCCTACGTTGTCTTCTTGGCCATTAAAGGATGAAACATGAATCAACATTTTAGTTATGAAGTCATTACGCTATTTCATTTAATGAAATATCATATTTAGTTTATCTTGGTTGGAAAACCATTGGGCTACAATGATTTGAAAATTCACAAAAATAAAATAAAACTATTTTATTTTATTTTTAACCTTTTCTTTAAAAATTCAAAAAAAAAATCTGGTCAACCCTTGTCGGTCGAAGTTAAGTCCCTTTTAGGCGAATCCTGATGTTCTGAGTTCAATGGTTCCATCAAATTTTTGATCTGAGCACCAGTTCAAAAGATATAGAAACCCGCTCGCATTTTTAATTAATAAACTTTAAAAAAAGTTCAAAAATAAATTTTGTCCACTCTGGTTCTTGGAATTACATGTCGTCTTAGAGCCTGGTCTCATAAAAATACCTTTTAATTTTTTTAATAAAATACATGGAATTATGATCCATTAAAAAACTTGTTATTAAAATAAATTTTAATATATCACCCACCACTTCACTCTTCTGTTTTTTCTAGAAACAAAAAATGGTATCATAGGGATCATTTTTATGTTTATAATTATTTATTTTATTGTAGATCGATAGGAAATCATCGTTGAATTTTCATTTAATATTTTATGTTCTTAAATCCATTTAGAATTAACATGTAACCGATATATTAATCATGTTTGTTTAAGGTTTCATTTTCATAAAGGTCTAAGAACAGATCAAGAATGACCAGAGATTCTGTTAGGAACTACCAAAATTTTTCTCGGTAAGACAGGATTACACAGCATGTGGCTGGAGTATACATTGTGTACCCTAGTATGCTACATTTGGACATGCCATGGGATATATGTCTTACCACACACTTATTATATATGGTGTATGTCATGTGTTGACTATCCTACCTGAAACATAATATATCGAATTACACGGAATGTATATAGCTTACACACCATGAAGTCTTCATGGGTTAGCGAGATAAATTTCACAATTTGTGTGGTCATTATACATGGTTAATCACATTATACTAGATTATTAATGTATTTATGATTTACACAATGTGTATGTGATGTAAACATAGTGGAGTTCATCATTTCTTACTTCTAAAATACAAGTCGAACCATTCAGTGATAATAGTAGACACGCAACATAAAGGATACACAGTGTGTAGTAGGCTTGACACATCATTTGATCCCAACGAGATACACGCCAAAGACCCAAGTGAAGTATATCAAGCACACAAAAAGAGGATACACAATGTGTAGTTAGCATGTACATTCCATGTAGTCATCATCAACATTATAATTTTTATTATTAGTCAAGGATAGATATAGGGAAATAAAACAACCAAGACCTATAGAGGCCAAAAGTAGTGTAGACCAAGGACATCATCCTGAATCAAGTTCATCCCCTCAGGTTTAAGTAAAGAAACATCAGAAAGGAAACTAACCAATGTACCAGGGACTGTAAGGGAGGCCAAGTAGTCTGCAACTTTGCTCCCCTCCCACCTGGTGTGGGTTACTATAATTTCATTGCTCAAAAGGGCCTTGTACATACCAGGTAGTCTTTCTAAGTCGACATGCTAAAGCCCTAGATTTGTAACTCAGATACATGGAAATTGAGGTAGATGGAATGTAGCTAGATAGTATAAACAATGTAGTCTCCCAATTACTAGAAAAATTAAATTATATTAAATTTAAAATTATATAATTAAAATCTTATTTCATTGATTATAACTTTAAGTGTTTGAAAATTAAATAAGGGTTTAAAATAATTTTAAATTATTATTTAATTTATTATATTAAATCTAGAACTATTGGTTCATCGATATGTTTTCATTAATTTCATTATGATGGTTATATCTAGTAGGATTTGTATGATCATTATGATGAAGGGAAATTAATTAATGAAAGCACATTGTTCTTAATAATAATGAGCAAATAAAGAAATGAATGTTAGTAATTTACATTTTTAGATATGTTGCATGTTTTGTCACGACCCGTCCTCGGGGCCCGTGCCGTGACTACCCCAAGCCCGCCTTCCATAGGCCAGGGGCTGGCGACTAGCACCAAGGCGTAATTCCCAGTAAAAAAAAGGGAAGCAATTGCCTTTGTAAAGTAAACAAACACCACAGAGCAAGAAAGTAGTAGAAGTAAAATACTAAGTAAAAACTGAGTACAACAGTAAGTGCGGAAAGTAAGTGGGCCAGTATACAAACCCAAACTGAAAGTAAAGTACAACTCGAAAGGGAAAACAGCAACTGAAAAGTAAAGCCGCAGCCTCAATCCGTCCACTCGACTCCCACCTGAAGGGTGAGTACAGATATCCTCCACAGCTCCTCGGGTCCAACCGTCCACTCTGAGTACGTCCCTCTAGTGGTCCACCTCCAGGTACCATCCTGCTCCGCAAGCCTCAACCATGATCAGCGTTGTCCGTCGTCTGCAACCAACACAACGTAGTGCGGGCATAGCCCATGCAGGAGTGAGTATAAGCTACTCATTAGGGACCCTGATACCCCCGAAGGTCTCCCAGAATCCACAAAGGATAATCCACAAAGGAAAGATACAATCACGAAGTAACATCCGACACTGCTTAGGTATATGCCCATACATATACCTAAGTCATCAATTCTCATTCGGCTCCAACATCCGAGCCCAAGTACAACCCATTCCACATAGGAAAGAAAAACGTAAATCCACACAGGATAGCTCAACACAATCCACAAAGGAAAGAAAAACAGGATTCATCTCACACAGGTATACTTCTTTGTATGACGATAAAGATGATCAAGTATTGCCACTGATTCATCTAAGTCATCGGACCCACAAAGGATTGATAGGTACCAACCCCCGCAATAACCCACAAAGGATCTGACCCACATAGGATCGATAGGTAACTAACCCCCGCAATGACCCACAAAGGATCTGACCCACACAGGATCGATAGGTAACTAACCCCCGCAAAGACCCACACAGGATCTGTACGCGCTGGCCCACACAGGACCACTGAGCGCTGACCCACATAGGATCGGACCCACATAGGATCTGTAGCACTGAACCACGTAGGATCGCTGAGTGCTGTATTCATCGTCGTCGAATCCACTGAGGATCTCTGCACAGTCTTCGTCGTCGCAGTCGCAAACGCAGCCAGCTCTAGGATTCTCGCACACAGCAAGCTCGTTTGGGAGGGTCCGCTCCACGAGCCGAGAGGCTGATACATCAACTGACACATAGTCCAGAGTTGATGTATCCAAAAGTTTCGTATCGTCAACAGGAACTCAACGTCGCAGATGGCGCGTCAATCGGACGCCCGGTCTGAGAGTTATTGGCTTTTTCGTCCCAGGGGGCCCAGTTGGTTTTTTAAGGCAAAACCAACCCGACTGTACTCCACCAGTGTCCAAACCTCGGGCGGATTAATCCAAAAGATTTGTCTCACTTAGAGAAATTCAACAAAGTCGACGGCACGTCAATCGGACGTCCAGAGCTCAAGATATAAGCGTTTCCGCTCCGAGGGTCCGGTTGGTTTCGTGTACGAACCAACCCGGCCGAACACAAAGTACTCCGAAACCTTGAGTGCGATATACCGAAACGACCGTCTCGATCCAAGGATCACATCGCCACTGACGGAACGTCGATCGGAGGTCCATAGCCCGAGATATGGGAAAAATACCAAAACTGTTCTGAAATTGGGGTTTCGGGCCCGGTCCGTCCCAGCCGAGACCCCCTGGGTCGGCCCGAACCGGGTTGACCCGACCCGGGTACGGGTCAGCCCGGCTGGGTGCGGCCCGTCCCGGAAGGGTGCGGCCTGGCCCAGCCTGGGCGCGGCCCTGCCCGGCTGGGCACGGCCTGGGCGCGGCCCGGCCCGGCCCGACTGCCGGCCTGGCGGTCTGGCGCGCTGGCACGTGGCGCCAGCTAGCTCGGCCGAACGGCCGATCCGTTCGGTGTAGCAGGGGGGCGCTGCCCCCTACAATTTATAACCATGGCCCCCCTTAATGGGGTCCACTTGCTGGTCGGCCGGGGGTTTGAACCCCCGGCCGTTCTCTTGTCCGGCCGGCCAGTTTCTGCCACCACGGGATCGGCGTCGGCCGGTCCCCTCTCTGCCCCGACATCGGTGGCCCGGAACCGGCTGCCGGTCTCCTTGCTCCGCCGCAGCCCGGAACAGGCCGTGACCTTGATTCATCCAGTGCGGCACGACGGCACCACACCCCTCCACCGCGGCCCCGCTCCGGCCGTGGTGTTTTTGCGTTTCTCCAGCGCAGCGCGACGGCGTCGCGTCCTTGATCGATTTCACGGCGCGGCGCGACGGCGCCGCACATTCCTTTCCACATGATCCCGCGTGGTGCGACGGCACCACACCATTTCTTTCCAACCACATTAGAAACAACATCAATAATGAAGGAGGTTCGGCCGTGTTTGTGCGGTCCGGCCCCCTCTCGTTAGTCGTTAACAATTGTTCAAATTTTCACAAAGAACGACAAGATAGTATTCACGAATGAAATAAATAAATAAACCCCTACCCCGAGCGTAGCTTTAACGGAGGTTCGTCGAACGATGATTCATCATGGAAAAACCTTCGCGGAAAGAGACGTCGCGGAAGGAGGAAGTCGCGTCGGTGTCGCGGTACACGGCGTCACGTAATCATTTTCCGAGAACTCGGCATTCTTTGTCAGAGACTGATGTGTTCTTCGCGTTCTTCGTAGAAGACGAAGAAGTTCCTTAAATCTTTAGTCTTTTCTCCCAAAAACTCCACCACAAGGTTCCAACCCCAAATAAAATAAGCTCACCTCTTATTTTATTAACATAACATAACTTTTGAATTTCAAGAGTTTGAAATTCAAACATCCACACTTAACTCACTTAATTAATAACATATGTTGTCAAAAATTAATGGTGAGTTGAGGGGGTTTAAGAATTTGAAGGGGTGGGGTTCGTGTGGGCCCCACCACCCTCATAACCTCTCTTGGGAAGTTGGGTAGTTACCCAACTTCCACCCAAATCCTTAAACCACTTAATGGAAATAAAAATTATAGTTAAATTATAAATTAAACTTCCACAATTTTTATCATCTTCTCTCATGAAAACGCAACCCTAGAACAGGTGTTCCTAAGCAATTACTGGCCCTACGGTTCCATCGGTACCCTCAGAATTCAATTCCGAGCACTGGTTCAAAAGTTAGAAATTCAAGCTCATTCGTTTATTGAACGTACCCGAGCTAAACTTCGGATAGTAATTTCGGGCACATCGGGCCTCGGAATCAAGTGCCGTCAGAAACTACATTCTTGTAAAATCCTAAATAAAATTAAGAAAAACATTTCCTTGAATTTTACAGGTCTTAAAATTACTCCCACCTCAGGTCTTTACGTCCCCGTAAAGATACATCATAAGCTAGGGAAACAAATGTGGGTACTGAGCACGCATCTGAGCCTCCCGCTCCCAAGTGCTCTCCTGGAGGTTCCCGTGCTGCCATCTGATGCGCACTAGAGGAATCGACCGTCCATGTAGGACCTGCTCCTGTCGATCCTCGATCTCCACTGGGACCTCTGTAAAAGTTTCCCCATCATCAACGTCTAGCTCCCCATGGTCAATGATATGCGCCGGGTCGTGCACGTATCTCCTCAGTTGAGATACGTGGAAGACGTCGTGCACCCGGTGCAACTGAGGTCGTAGAGCCAGGCGATAAGCCACCTCACTGATCTTGCTGAGGACCTGGAATGGTCCGATGAAGCATGGAGACAACTTGCCACTCCGGCCAAATCTCTGTAATCCACGTCGAGGTGAGACACGCAAGAAGACGTGGTCGCCATCCTCGAACTCTAGTGGCCTCCGCCTCATGTCAGCATAAGACTTCTGCCAGCTCTGAGCTGTCCTCATCTGTTCCTCGATGACCTGGACCTTCTCTGTCATGGCCTAGACCATCTTCGGTCCCACAAGTGCTGACTCCCCAGGGTCTGTCCAGCACAAAGGAGATCTGCAAGGTCAGTCATACAACGCCTTGTATGGTTCCATCCCGATGGTGGAGTGGTAACTGTTGTTGTACGCAAACTCCACCAAGGGTAGGTGGTCCTCCCAGCTGCGACCAAAGTCGAGGACACATGCGTGGAGCATGTCCTCGAGAGTCTGAATGGTCCTCTCCGTCTGACCATCTGTCTGAGGGTGAAAGGCTGTTCTCAGACGTAGCTGCGTCCCGAACACCTCTTGCAACCCCTTCCAAAGCCAGGAAGTAAAGCGTGCATCTCGATCGGAGACGATAGATGATGGCACACCATGAAGCCGCACAATCTTCTTAATGTAAAGTCGTCCCAAGATCTCCATTGAGCCCTACTCTATGATGGGTAAGAAGTGAGCCGACTTGGTGAGTCGGTCGACAATCACCCAAATGGAGTCATGACCTCTGGAGGTGCGTGGAAGTCCAGTCACGAAGTCCATAAATATCCCGTCCCACTTCCACTCCAGGACCTCCAAGGGTTGTACCAAGCCTGCTGGTACCTGATGCTCTACCTTCACCTGCTGGAAGGTGAGGCATAGAGAAATGAACTCTACCACAACCTTCTTTATGCCCGGCCACCAGTGCTGTCGTCTGAGATCCTGGTACATCTTCGCCACTCCAGGATGTACCGCCAAAGGGGAAGTGTGAAACTCTCTTAGCATCTCCACTCGTAAAGCGACTGGTACCAAGGTACGTCCTCTGAAAATGATGTTATGCTCTGCTCCAAAGGAGAAACCATCATGTGTCTGTCCTGAGGATATCTGCGCACGCCGCGTCTCACAGTCAGCGTCCCAACTTTGTGCCTCTCTGACCCACTGCAGTAGTGGAGGGGTGACTGTGAGAGACTGAAGGAAGGATGCTCCATATCTATCCACGAAGTATATCCTCAAAGCGGCTAGCTGCTCTGTCTCCTCCTTGAGTAGTTGAATGCCCGTCCTCCTGCTGAGAGCATCGGCTACCACGTTCCCCTTCCCAGGAGTATAGACTATCTCAAAGTCATAGTCCTGGAGGAACTCGAGCCATCGCCACTATCTCAGGTTCAGGTCCTTCTGAGATAAGATGTACCTGAGACTCTGATGGTCAGAAAAGACTGTAAAGCACTCGCCCATCAGGTAGTGTCACCATGTCTTCAGAGCGAAGACCACTGCTGCTAACTGCAGGTCATGGGTAGCATATTTCCGCTCATGCGGCCTCAACTGACGTGATCCATAAGTGATCACTACCCGATCCTGCATCAGGACACATCCGATTCCAGTCCCTGATGCATCGCAGTAGACTATGTACCCTACTCCCTCCTCAGGCAACCTCAAGATAGGGGCGCTGGTCAATCTCTGTCTCAGCTCCTGGAATCTCTGCTGACATCTGTCTGACCACACAAAGGGTTTCCCCTTCTTCGTCAAAGCTGAGAGTGGTGCCACAACTCTGGAGAAGTCTGGAACAAATCTCAGATAGTATCCGGCTAGTCCCAAGAAACATTGCACCTCCATTACTCTCTTGGTTGGCTCCCAAGCTATTACTGCCTCGATCTTCGCAGGATCCACTGCAACTCCCGCCCTAGAGATGACTTGCCCCAAGAAGTGGACCTCGTGTATCCAAAAATGACACTTCGAGAGCTTTCCATAAATCCGGTTCTCTTGGAGTGTGTCTAGTACAACCCACAAGTGGTAGGCATGCTCCTCCTCAGTCATCGAGTATATCAAAATGTCGTCGATGAAGAGCATGACAAATCGATCGAGGTATGGCTGAAAGATCCTGTTTCTGAGGCCCATGAACACTGCTGGAGCATTGGTTATGCTGAATGGCATAACCAAGAACTCATAGTGGCCATAACGACATCTGAAGGTCGTCTTATGCACGTCCTCGTCCCAAACTCTGAGCTGATGATAGCCTGACCTGAGGTCTATATTCAAGAACCATCGTGCTCCCTTGAGCTGATCGAAGAGGTCATCAATCCTCAGTAGCGGATACTTGTTCCTCACTGTCACCTAGTTCAGGAGACGATAGTCGACACAAAGTCGCAAGCTCCCGTCCGCCTTCTTGGCAAACAATATCGGGGAATCCCATGGTGAAACACTAGGTCGGATGAAACCCTTGCCCTACAAGTCCTCCAACTGTACCCGTAGCTCTCGAAGCTCAGCGGGGGCCATCCGATATGCTGGAGTGGATATCGGGGTTGTCCCAGGGTATAGATCTATATAAAATTTTACCTCTCTGCAAGGAGTTAGTCCTAGAACATCGTTGGGAAAGACGTCCACATACTAATCCACCACTGTAGGAAAACTAGGACTCCGCACGTCAACTGTTCCTAGGATGAAGCTAGACAACTGATGAGTGATGGGTTGTCCTCTCCTCTGCAAGAGTCCATCCTGTACTGCAAAGGCTCCCTTCTCGCCGGTGAAGGTGAACCTGCTCTCGTCGGTGCATACACATCGCACCTTGCGCCTAATACAATCAATCTGTGCATGGACTGTGGACAACCAATCCATGCCCAAGATGAAATCGTAAGGCCTCGAAACCGGTACAAGAAGATCCCAGCCGAAGCTCTCACCTCCTAGAGTAAGCTCACACTGCCAGCACCAGTGCGTAATCGTCGAGTCTGCTCCCGTAGGAGTCTCTAGCCATAAGGATCGAGCCAACGGCTCTGTCGGAATCTCCGAGCTCTGAACAAGGGCTGCAGCTATGAAAGAATGACTCGCTCCTATGTCTATAAGTACTGCAGCAAGGGTGGAATAGACACAGATAGTACCTCGAATCATCTCGGGCGCACCGTGGTCGTAGACCTTCGCTGCCTGGAGCTGTGCCTGTCTCTGCCCGCCAGCTCCCTGTGGCCGGGGTGGACCTCCTGGTGGTGGTGGTGGTAGAGTCTCAAAGCGTCGCCCACCACCTGCTTCTCGGCATGCTCCTCTGCCTTGTCTGCCTGCTCCCTACGGACCGCCACGGTTGACCCTCTGCCTCTGCCTGGGTGGCCCCTCAACCGTCTGCTGCTCCTCGGCACGGCGGGTCAGGCAGTCACGAGCCATGTGGCCCTGCCCGCTGCACAAGTAGCACTGCCTGCCTCTCGAAAGACTGACTCCGCGCTGTGTGCCCTGCAATGCTGAGCCAGTGTCCTGAGGTCATTTTCTCGAGGGTATGGTCTTCCTGGACCCATGAGTCATCCATCGACTGCCTGCTGCAGAAGACTCTGCTACATACCGCCCCGCGGTAGGTCTCACTGCTGAAGAAGGCTCAGCAAGAAAGCTCTCAATCAAAAGGGCTTGCTTCAGTACTCCTGCCTGAGTCGGAATACTGAGGGAGATCAGTGATGCCTTGATCTCATGTCTCAATCCCTGCTCAAAGGTCCAGGCCCGGAAGAATGGGTCTCGTACCATGTCTGTCGAGTAGTGTGAGAGATCGGTAAATCTCGCCGAGTACTGGGCGACCGTCAAGCTCCCCTACCATAGCTGTAGAAGCTCCTGGATGTGCACCGCACGTAGGGTGGCTGGGACGAACTCCGAGCGGAAGAGGCTCTCAAAGTTCGTCCATAGGAGAGATGCCTCATTGTGCACCTAGAGCATCAAGCTCCACCATCTGCCTGTTGCCGCGTGCAGTAGGCTCGCTACGAGGATCACCATGAGGTCTGCTGGTGTCCTCACTAACCGGAAAACTCGTACAATTTCCTCCAGCCAGTCCTCGGCTGCCTGGGGGTCCGTCTCCCCGCGGAACCTGGGTGGTCGCTGGCGCTGGAACTCGTGCAGTGCACTAAGGCGACGTGCATCATCAACGGCTGGGGATGGAAGCATCAGTGGCTCGGTGGGTAAAGGTACTGCTGGTTCCTCAGCTGTCAAAGGGCCCTACACCGAGGCCTCGTCGCTCGGTGGGCTGTCGTCACGGTCAACTCTCGGAACCCTAGCTGGTTGCCGTCGTGGTGCCATCCTGAAAAGAAACAGGTGCGCCACGGTCAAACAGTATACCTGGTGAGCTGACACAAGTAATCACATAGAAAACTTGAAACACACATGCAATCAATGTTTTTGTGCATTAAGTCGGAAATCAGAAGTCAGTGTCCTGGTGTATGGATACGTCAGCCGCCGCACCAACACTGGACTCCCTGGACTGATAACCACACCCAATACGCTTGACACTATTGCTTCACATAGAAAAAGATCAGAGTCCCAAGTTCTATGGTAGAACCGAACTCCTTTGATACCACGACCCATCCTCAGGGCCCGTGTCGTGACTACCCCAAGCCCGCCTTCCATATGCCAGGGGCTGGATACTAGCACCAAGGCGTAATTCCCAGTAAAAAAAAGGGGAAGGCATTGCCTTTGTAAAGTAAACAAACACCACAGAGCAAGAAAGCAGTAGAAGTAAAATACTAAGTAAAAACTGAGTACAACAGTAAGTGAGGAAAGTAAGTGGGCCAGTATACAAACCCAAAATGAAAGTAAAGTACAACTAGAAAATTAAAACAGCAACTAAAAAGTAAATCTGCATCCTCAATCCGTCCACTAGACTCCCACCTGAAGGGTGAGTACAGATAGCCTCCACAGCTCCTCGGGTCCAACCGTCCACTCCGAGTACGTCCCGCCAGTGGTCCACCTCTAGGTACTGTCCTGCTCTGCAAGCCTCAACCATGATCAGTGATGTCCGTCGTCTGTAACCAACACAACGTAGTGCGGGCATAGCCCGTGCAGGGGTGAGTATAAGCTACTCAGTAGGGACCCCGAGATCCCCGAAGGTCTCCCAGAATCCACAAAGGATAATCCACAAAGGAAAGATACAATCATGAAGTAACATCCAACACTGCTTAGGTATATGCCCATACATATACCTAAGTCATCAATTCTCGTTCGGCTCCAACATCCGAGCCCAAGTACAACCCATTCCACACAGGAAAGAAAAACGCAAATCCATACAGGATAGCTCAACACAATCCACAAAGGAAAGAAAACCAGGATTCAGCTCACACAGGTATACTTCTTTGTATGACGATAAAGATGATCAGGTATTGCCACTGATTCATCTAAGTCATCGTACCCACAAAGGATCGATAGGTACTAACCCCCGCAATGACCCACAAAGGATCTGACCCACACAGGATCGATAGGTAACTAACCCCCGCAATGACCCACAAAATATCTGACCCACACAGGATCGATAGGTAACTAACCCCCGCAAAGACCCACACAGGATCGGACCCACACAGGATCTGTAGGCACTGGCCCACACAGGACCGCTGAGCGCTGACCCACACAGGATCGGACCCACACAGGATCTGTAGCACTGACCCACATAGGATCACTGAGTGTTATAGTCATCGTCGTCGAATCCCCTGAGGATCTCTGCACAGTCGTCATCGTCGCAGTCGCAAACGCAGCCTGCTCTAGGGTTCCCGCACACAGCAAGCTCGTTCGGGAGGGTCCGCTCCACGAGCCGAGAGGCTGATACATCAACTGACACATAGTCCAGATTTGATGTATCCAAAAGTTCTATATCGTCAACAAGAACTCAACGTCGCAGACGGCGCGTCAATCGGACGTCCGGTCTGAGAGTTATTGGCTTTTTCGTCCCAAGGGCCCGGTTGGTTTTTTAAGGAAAAACCAACCCGACCATACTCCACCTATGTCCAAACCTCGGTTAGAGTAAGCAAAAATATTCGTCTAACTTAGATAAATTCAACAAAGTTGACGGCACGTCAATCGGACGTCCGGAGCTCAAGATATTAGTGTTTCCGCTCCGAGGGCCCGGTTGGTTTCGTGCACGAACCAACCCGGCCGAACCCAAAGTACTCCAAAACCTTAAGTGCGATATACTGAAACGATCTTCGCGATCCAAGGATCGCATCACCACTGACGGCACATCGATCGGAGGTCGGTAGCCCGAGATATGAGCAAAAGACCAAAAAGGTTCTGAAAACGGGGGTTTCGAGCCCGGTCCGTCCCGGCTGAGACCCCCTGGGTCGGCCCGAATGGGCGTGTCCCGGACCAGCTGCCGGCCTGACGGTCCGGCGCGCGGTGCCAGCGTGCTCGGCTGAACGGCCGAGCCGTTCGGTGTAGCGGGGGGGGGGGGGGGAGTGTTACCCCCCGCGATTTGTAACCACGGCCCCCCTTAATGGGGGCCGCTTGCTGGCCGGCTGGGGGTTTGAACCCCCGGCTGTTCTCCTATCCATACGGCCTGCCCCAGCCGGCCGATTTCTGCCACCACAGGACCGGCGTCGGCCGGTCCCCTCCCTGCTCCGACACAGGCGGCCCGGAACCGGCCGCCGGTCTCCTTGCTCCGCAGCGGCCCGGAACCGGCCACGACCTTGATTCGTCCGGTGCGGCGTGACGGCGTCGCACCCCTCCGCCGTAGCCCCGCTCCGGCCGCGGTGTTTTTTCGGTTCTCCGGCGCGGCGCGACGGCATCGCATCCTTGATCGATTTCACGGCACGGCGCGACGGCATCGCGCATTCCTTGTCGCACGATCTCGCGTGGTGCGACGGTACCACGCCATTTCTTTCCAACCACATTAGAAACAACATAAATAATGGAGGAGGGTCGGCCGTGTTTGTGCGGTCCGGCCCCCTCTCGTTAGTCGTTAGCAATTGTTCGTATTTTCACGAAGAACGACAAGATAATATTCACGAACAAAATAAATAAATAAACCCATACCTCAAGCGTAGCTTGAACGGAGGTTCGTCGAATGAGGATTCGTCGTGGAAAAACCGTCACAGAAAGAGATGTCGTGGAAGGAGGAAGTCACGTAGGCGTCGCGGTACACGGTGTCGCGTAATTGGTTTCCGAGAACTCGGCGTTCTTCATCGGAGACCGATGTATTCTTCACGTTCTTCGTCGAATACGAAGAAGTTCCTGAAATCTTTAGTCTTTTCTCCCAAAAACTCCACCACAAGGTTCCAACCCCAAATAAAATAATCTCACCTCTTATTTTATTAACATAACATAACTTTTGAATTTCAAGAGTTTGAAATTCAAACATCCACACTTAAATCACTTAATTAATAACATAAGTTGTCAAAAATTAATGGTGAGTTGAGGGGGTTTAAGAATATGAAGGGGTGGGGTTCGTGTGGGCCCCACCACCCTCATAACCTCTCTTGGGAAGTTGGGTAGTTACCCAATATCCACCCAAAGCCTTAAACCACTTAAAGGAAATAAAAATTGTAATTAAATTATAAATTAAACTTCCATAATTTTTATCATCTTCTCTCGTGAAAATGCAACCCCGGAACAGGAGTTCCTAAGAAATTACCAGCGCTACAGTTCCATCAGTGCCCTGGGAATTTGATTTCGAGCACTGGTTCAAAAGTTAGAAATTCCCGGTCGTTCGTTCACTGAACGTACCCGAGCTAAACTTCGGATAGTAATTCTGGGCACACCGGGCCTCGGAATCAAGTGCCGTCAGAAACTGCGTTCTTGTAAAATCCCAAATAAAATTAAGAAAAACTTTTCCTTGAATTTTATGGGTCTTTAAATGTTTGACCATTCATGAGCTAGACCAAGACCATTGTATGTGTTGACAGTTATTTAATTTAATTTATTTCATGTTTTTTGAAATTATTTATTATTAAATTAAATTTGATGGCATGTTAGTCATCCCTCCCTACATTATTATATAGGACCTATAGGTCCATGGATAATTTTGTAATCGCCCTTTAACAAATCCTTTGGTTCCCATCACCTACATGTGAATTATAAATAATTCTAATTAATGGATTTTCCTAAATCATGTGGAGATGGTTCAATATGGAACCATAATGATGCCAACCTATATGTTACATAGGTGGATAAGTGGGTTTTTTTTAACTCATTTCATGACCATTAATAGGAGTTATTTACCCTAGGTCATATGTTTCAATAATGTTTGGTCATTAAATCAACCATTTGATAATGTTCATGAATAGGTTATTTAATTATTTATTTATTTCTATCTATGAATTATTTAATTTTATGGATGCAAGACCACAATCACATAATTGAATTAATTAATGATAAAACACAGAATTAAAATAAATTAATTATGAATAAATTCTTTATCTATCATTGTTAATTAATTAAGAATCATCTACTTAATATTATAAATACATGTAAAGGATAAAAAAAGATAAAATTTATACATTATAAATTAAAATACCTCAAATATTTATTATGTCGAACTTGTCCTTCCATCACTTGATTAGGAATAAAATCCATAGAACTAAGTGTTTTTTCAACCCTTATTGTGTTTCTTACATTTAATGTGGTGTTCTTATGAAGGTTATGGGTTGACTTAATCATCTTACAGTAAGATAAGTAGTCCTTTCTAGACTTTATGTTACATGGAGGCATGTGATGAGGTAATCCATGTTAGGATTTTTGGATAGGGGTCCCACTTAATGGATCAAGGAGTTATAATCCTACAGTTGAAAACGTCTTTCCTACCTAAATACCTTCAAGTATATTGGAATACCCTTATTGGGGTTATGAAAAGGGTTATATGGATCCCTTCCACTTGAATTTACTAGAAATTATACATTCCAAGATCAATGGTGAGGTCCATTGAAAATTTATAAAAAAGTGGGATATTTAATAAAATAAATCAATTTATTGTTTCTCACAAAATTTTGTATCAAGTAAAGTACTAATAATATTTTCTTTTAATTATTGAAAAAAATGAAAAGTTCATCATCCACACTATCCTTCGATCTATATTGAATAAATACAAAATCCTCGCTAGAAGTAACTTCAAAGAGATATTAAAAATCCTTTGGTTTATTTTGTTACATGAATGGAAATAGTATGTGTTAGAATCCTCACTTGCTGGTCCTCTTTCAAAAGAGATAAGTGTTGAAGAGTTACTCGTTTATAAAAACCATTTGAGCAACATGGTCAATGATAAATGTTTTATGATTCCATCTATGTCTATTAAACTCTTAAAGTCAAATGAAAACATAGATTCATATAATATTTTGATCACATCCATTGTATTTATGAGGACAGAGCTTGAACATAATAGTAGGATATTTGTGATGTTATATTTGAGATTAATCTTGAAGGGGGTGCCCCAGTTGAGCCTCATGTAGTTAATATCATTAGATACATTATGATCCTATAGGTTTTAGGGTTTAAACTCGACAAATAACTGAGATCCAAACTCATTATTTCATCACTCCCACATTACTTCTATATCTTTTTTGTAAATTTTAATATGAATAACATTGATAAGTCTCTATGAGATAATCTGACTCTTCTTATCCAAGTATATAAGGATAAAATGTGTGAAAACACTTCTATCCTTATGGTGAATAAAATTGAAGGGAAAATGAATATCTCGAAGCCCAAATCTACTTCATAACCATACAAGAAGAGGAAGATCAAGGGGAAAGCAAAGGAGAAGGATGTTGTTTGTTTTTCATATGGAATGAAGGGATACTACAAGAAAAACTGCACCCAAACAAAGAGGAAAGGGGAAGATTTAGGTGAAATTTTTATTGAGTAAAATTTATCTATTTATAAAAAATTTGAATTATATTCAGATTATGGTTCTCACATATGTATTCAAATATAGAAATAAAGTAGATTCAGAAAAATTGAGCCAGGGTAGGTATATCTATGAGCATCCAACTATAAAACCCTGAAATTTTCTATTTATGTCTTGGGCTCATTTAAAGTTAATATTTTGAATTTTTTGAACATTTTTAATTTGGGTTTTACCTTCGGTTTTTTCATGATATTTGGAAAATTTGGAAGGAAATGCGAAACGGCATGGTTGGCGCACGATGTTCCCAAATCGTGTGCCCCATCCCAGCAGACTGTGCAACCCTGGATAGTGGGGATTTGCACAGTTGGTGTATTGTTTTTCAAAAGGTGTGCCCTAATAATTGAAACCATAACCCCCCCCCCCAGAAGAGGTACAAGGTTATGGTGCACTATTAAGAGAAAATATGCACCCCGAGCAGCAAACTGTGCATACGAGTTTTTATTCCCCCGAAAAATATTAAAATATTTCCCAAATCCCCATCTTATAGACCTAAACAACCTATCTCAACCCATAAAAAATTTCTATCAATTATAGATCCTTAAATATGGATTACAAGGTCATATAACCACTATCCTTTATGATTCAAATCCCAGATCAGATATCTTTACCCCTATTTGTAAGTGAATCCTATCCTTCTTGGTTTCTAGTTCCTCTTCCTTTCTTCTACAATCATATAAAGGGTTTTTCTTACTATTTTGATTAGATATAGAACTAAAATTTTGGATCTACATCTAGAATTGAAGAATCTCGATATGTACAATCTTGATTTAGGGTTTTAGATCTGGATCTCATTCTATGTCATTGTGCCACTCAAATTTGGTGGATTTTCATTGGGTGAGAATTCATTAACAAATGAGGTAGGTGGTCTATAATTCAAATCTCATAGTATTGATTGAAAATATGTGTATGTAATTGAAGAATTTCTATTTGATGTTTAGTGATTGAATTCTTGATTGAATTAATTAATTAAGGGATATGTGATATTGGAGATATTTGATATTATAAATTTGAGATAATTAATTGTGAAATTAATTATGAGATTCTAAGAATTGTGTGTTGAATGATTAATGGTGAATTAATTATGATATATTGAGATAGTTTATTTGAATAATTATTTTTTTAATTAATTATGAGATATTGAGGTAGTTTATTTGAGATAATTAATTGATTAATTAATTATGATATATTGATATGGTGTATTGAGATAATTAATTAATGAATTAATTATGGGGTAGTGGTTAATTAATTGTTGTGTTAATTAATGGGATTTTTGTTCTTAATTAATTAGATAATTAATTAAGAAAAATTATGTGATGACTAATTTTATAATTATTAATGAGATTTATATGATTAATTAATTAGTGAATTATTTAATGGGATTTTTATGATTAGATAATTGTTGAATTAGTAATTAAATTGATGTGGATAATTAATTTCTAAATTAATTTTGTATTGGTGATTGGTAACATGGTAATTCAAGAGTAAATTAAGGAATGGGAAGTGGTCATTAAATTTTGTAAGGTATGAAAGGTAACATGTTCCTTCAAGTATTAATTGAGGAATGGGAACATTTTCTTTCAATATTGTGAGGTAATAATGGTAATATGGGCATTCAGGTATGAAATAATCAATGGTTACATGGTTAGTCAATTGTGTGAATTAATGAATGGAAACATGGTAATTAAATAATGTGAATTAATGAATGGTAACATTGGAATTTATGAGATATGATATTCTTGGAAAATAGTTCAGAATCTAGCACGGGATGAAGTAGGTATTGATATATGGGTGTCCATGGGAACCCAAGGGCTCATGTGTCCAACTAAAGACTAATTGATAATGTGATAACTGTTAAATTATGAATTGTAATTATTTTTTATACAACTACATACACTATTATTTTATTGGATATTGTTTTATAAGTCATTATTGGGGGCCTACTGATTTATAATCACATCCACCTTGGGCTTCCTGGTTGGTACCTGAATATATCTCATGGTTGCAGGACAGGTTAAGGGAAAAGGCCATGTGTTAGATGGTTGAGTCAGGATGGATCATAGATGAGGGAACCAGATTTGGTTTAGGACCTTCTTGGGATTTTTCATTTTCTTTACATTTGAGTTTCATTTTGACACTTTTCATGTACATTATCATGGCATATCTATTGTTCAATTTTGATATTTTATGTCCATTTATGGTTATCATGTGATATTGGAATCCTTATGGTTATAGTTACACATTGGTTGTTGTTTATTTATTTTCTTCTACTGTTTTACTTTGACAAAGAGGTTATAGTCTCCCTATGAGAGATATTAGAACATGTCTACTAGTAGATAGCCTCTAGTATATGGGGAGTCATGCTTGAGGTCATGTGGAAGACCGACTCAATGAACCAGTGCATGGAACCCAGGTTGGGTCATTACAAAGTGGTATCAAATATCAGCTTTCTTTTCTTTTCTTTTATATTACTGTTTAGGAAAGGTAGAGATAATAATAAGAAGATTTGGGGTCTAGTTATGATCTTGTGCATGGGATTAGACAACCCATGTATGTGGGAGAACCCATATAGTAAGGGTGTGATTGTTGTTATTGTTGTTTTCGGTTATAGTTGGATATTATTTCACCTTGGTTGACACACTTTTTGTATTCAGTGATTATTGATGTTGAGTTCTTATGAGATTTGAATCGTGGACTGATATGGTAAGAGATTCGAGTATTCATGAATAATTCTAGGCACTCAGGATTATTATGGCATGCATCATTTTAGGTATGCATGGGAAAACCAGTTATGGGTAAGTTGTTGAACTTGAACATTTTTTCTTTTCTTATCAAATTGAATTGAAAATGGTGGCTAATGTAAATTTAATAAATATTGAAAAGTGATGAAAGATTGGAATAAATGGGTTCCTAAATGTGATAATTGAATAATGAGAATGTATTTACCCTTGTTAACCAAGTCCTAGGTGTATGATTGTTAAGGGTAGTGATATAAACTCAGTTTTGACTATGTGGTATGGTTTGAAGAAATTACTTTTTGTGGTATTATTTATTTCCTATAAATGTGATGATGTTGAGTTATGTTTCTTGATACATATTTTTAGAATTGTAGAGATATTCCTCCATGAATATTCTTGTAGATAGGATGAACAAAGGATATGGATAGAGATGCTCCACCAATAGTGGAACCTAAGGCAGCGATAGTTCGAGGTGAGGAAGTATGGGAGAAATTCCAAGTGAAATTTTCTCCCTTCAGGAATTTTACTGAAAGATACCTAGAGTATATTGTGAGAAGTATTTCTGATATGATAGGGTATTTTTAGTTAGATCACCCTCTGAATTTCACTAGATAGGGTTGACCTAAGGGAGATGAATTCTAGGTTGAGTCCAACGAGATGATACTTGAATATTTAGAGACTCCAACTGAGTGGAGGGTCAAGTTGCCTATATATATTATATGAGGATCATTAAAGAACTATTGGGAAATTCAAGCATGGACTACATAGGATGATGTTATATTATTGAAGTACTTTTTATATAGGTTCATTAAGAAATTATATCTAAAGATATTGAGGTAGGAGAGAGAAGATGAGTTCATGTGGTTGACTTAAGGGAGTATGTCTATGATGGACTATAGAGGAATCTTTACAGACTTTTAGTTATTTTCTCTAGAGTTGGTATGGGATGAGACATCTAGGGTGAGAAATTTATAGGATGTACATAAATTTGAGATTAAGTCCCAAGTTAATATCTTTAGGTTAAAGAAGTTTGTTGAAGTGGTGGATCAAGCTCTCATAGATAAGGGGAACCTGAAGGAGGATTCTAGTGCAGGATAGATAGTTGTAGTTGGATGATAGGAGGAATGACTTTCGAGTGTAGGAAGCTTCATAATTATAGTGTTAGTTGGGGTATTGGGAATAAGGGTGAAATAACAGAGAGATCAGTTTCTCAGGATCTTACTTGAGTAATCTTTCACAAGTGTGGTAGGTCGCAAATCTTCCAAAGATATTTCCCATGACCACTAGTAATGTGTCATCTTGTGGAAGTATGGGACATCTATAGAAGTTATGCAGGACACAAAAACTGATGAGTATTGATATAGGAGATAGACAGAACCAGGGATCAACAAGGGATCTTCTACACCATATCAGTCTGGAATCTGTAGTTCTTCTAGACAAGGTGGTAGAGGCAGTGGATGTGGTACTTCTAAGAAAGAGAGCACATATCAGCTTAGTGGTGCAATAAATAGGACTCAAGTTTCATCATAGGAAATAGTGTAAGGATAGTTTCATACGGTGCATCCAACACTTGTAGACAGCGAGGTTGGACCATCGATAATGATAGGTACTATTCTTGTAGCTTCTACTTTAGCTAGTTCCTTATTTGATACTTGTGCCTTATTTGATACTTATGACCCACATTTCTATATTTCTGAACAATTTTTTAATTGCTTGAGCCTGGACATGGAGTTTTTGAGCAGGGTGTTGATGATATACACACATATGGGAGTATGGTTGAGAGACATTTTCTTGTGAAAGGGGTGATCTCCTGAGGTTATAGAGTATCATTTTCAATGGAATATCTATATTCATGACATGTCAAGCATTGAACTAATTATAGGTATGGATTTTTTAGTATCTTATTAATCCAACATTGATTGTTATAGTAAGAGATTGACTTTTTTGTCTCTTATGGGTAATAAATATATTTACCATGGAGAGTGGGATATCTAGGTAGGGTGAGCAGGGCCAATTACTCAGAAACTAGGAGATCTCATAGCCCAAGATTTTAGTCTATTTATGGATGACAGATATTTAAAGAATTATGTCTTTCCACCTAAAGTGGAAAAGTTTTAGGATTAATTTTCTAAATACTTCTCAAGGTAGCCACCTAAGAGAGACATGGAGTTTACCATTGATCTCATGCTGGGGGATGAGCTAATTTCAATTCTATTATATATAATGGAACCTATAAAGATTTAATATCTCAATACACGGCTAGAGGATTTGGATGATAGTGGATTTATCTATTCCAATATATTTCCTTGGGGTTCACAAGTCATGTTTACAAAGAAGGTTGAAAAGTTTGTGCATTCATGTGTTGATTATCAAAAGATGATACATATGACTCTGAAGAATCAATATTCTCTTCATGTATCTATGATATATATGAATAATTAAGAGGGAATTCTGTCTTCTAAAAGACTTACTTGATATCAGGGTATCATCATTTGATATTTCAAACTTTTGATATACCAAGGAATTCTTTCTAAAGTAGGTGTGGACAATATTAGTTTGTTTTAATGTTTCTTGGGTTGATGAACACACCCAAAAATTTTATGGAGTTAATGAATAGATTCTTTCATCCCTACCTATATTATTTTTTTGATTTATTTTTGAATGACATCTTGGTGTACTCTAAGACTCACGATGATCATGCCTAATATCTTGACATTTTTTTGATTACATTGAGAGAGCATTGGATATAAACCAAGCTATCTAAGTGTCATTTTTTGATCAAATAAGTACAATTATTTGGTAATATATTCATAGAGGAAGGTGTGTCAGTGGACCCAGAAAAGGTCCAGGCAGTGGTTTCTTAGGTACATCCCAAGAACGTGTTTGATATCTTTAGCTTTTTTAGATTAGCTGGATATTATCTAAGGTTTATTTATGAGTCATCCTATTTGTTAGTGCTACTTTCTAACTTGACTGAGAAGGGGGGGATTTTATTGGTTGAAAGAATGTGAAAATTCATTCTAATAGTGGAAGAAGCGTTTGGCATCGGCACCGATATTGATCCAACCCGATCCAGGTGAGGAGTACATGATATATTGTGACACTCCTAGGATAGGACATGGATTAGTGTTGATATAGGGATATTGAGTTCTAACATATGGTTCTCGGAAATTTATTCCACATGAAAGGGAATACCCTATGCATCACCTCAAATTGGCTGTAGTGGTTTCTGATTTTAAGTATTGGCGACACTATCTTTTGAGTGAAAAGTTTATTGTGTATACCGATCACAATAGTTTAAATTACATATTTTCCCAAAGATATTTGAATATCCAATAGAGGATATGGGTTGATTATGTGTCGTCTTTCGACTTTGAGCTAGTATATACACCCCAAAAGGGGAACAATGTAGCTAATGCTTTGAGAAAGAAAACATAGGCTCTGATATTTTAGGAGTCCAGTGTTGAGTGGAAGATGATGACTTTACTGGTTAAGATGAACATTATAGTTCATAATACTCATGAGAAAATGAATCGTGTATCAATTTCATTGGAGTATACACTTTTGAGAATTATTAGAGACAGTATGTATTTGGATTCGGAATGTTTGACCTTGAGGGAAAGCCCTGAAGGTGGGGATTCACCTTCCAATTAGAGCATAGATGATGATGAGATCATATATGTCAGGAATAGGTTTTTTGTGCCTATGAGTATACATGTAGAGAAAATGCGTGAGTTTCATGTGTAGATATGGTTGGTACATTCTGGTGTGACCAAAATTTACCATGACCTACGTTGATTTTTTTGGTGGTCGGGCATGAAAAATGAGATAGCATGGTTTGTGACATGATTATACACTTATCATCAGGTGAATTATGATCATCAATGACTTGGATGTTTACTATAGTCATTTCCCATTCCGTAATGGAAGTATGATTATGTGAATACAGACTTTATAGTGTGTCTCCTGATAATTACTCAAAATAATGAAACTATTTTGGTTATTATGGTCATTTTGACAAAGGTAGCGTGTTTCCTAAATATATAGGAGACCTTATCAGGGGAGTAGTTGGAAGATTTGTAATTTTGGGAGATAGTGTATCTACACAGGATGAAATGGACTATTGATTTAGACTAAGATTCTTGTTTTAGCTTGTGATTCTAGAAGAGATTATATATGGATTTTGGTGTGCCAGTTTTGTTGAGTACAAATTTACACCCATAAATAGATGGGAAGTATGAATGTACTGTCAAGGTGCTTGAGGATATGTTGTGAGCATGTGTTCTAGATTTCAGTGGGTCTTGGGAGAAACACATAGAACTAGTGGAGTTTTCCTATTCCAAGAACTATCAAGAAACTACTAATATGGAACCATATTAGGCTATTTTTAGTAGGCCATGCAGAACACCTCTAAGATGGATGGAGACTAGGGAGTCTGAGCTATTGGTATCAAGTCTCATGCAGGACACATAGGAGTAGGTACATCTAATTCAGAAACATATGGTCATAGCTCATATTAGTCCAAAGTCATATTTTAACAGACGTCGAAGACCCCTAGAGTTTACAGAGGATGATCATGTATTCCTTTGGGTGTCGCCTAGATTGGGTCATCGTGTGATACAGAGATATGGCATGTTGGCACCCAGGTTCATTGAATTGTTTGAGTTTGTGGAGGGAATTAGTCCAGTGGCATACCAATTGGTAGTTCCATAGAGATAAAGGGTTGTGTATGATATTTTAAATATGAAAAAACTACGGAGGTAGCACCCCGACCCTTCTCATGTGACTGGTGTGGATGAATTTGAGCTTGATATAGATGTGTCCTTTAAGGAACATCTGATACATGTGTTGGATTGAAGTGAGAAAGTGTTTAGGGGAAGACCATACCAATAGTTCATGTATTGTGGAAACATGGTCGTCTTTAGGAGGAAACTGGGGAAATAGAGATAGATATACATTCTTAGTGGCCCGACCATAAATCTTAGAGATGATTGGGAGTAAATCTTGAGGATTAGTTGTTATAAGGTGTGGAGATTGTAAAAACCTGAACTTTTATTTAGATTTCTTATGCCCTTTTATAGGTACTCTTTTTCCTTATGTTGAGTACTTTTTGTTTGGGTTTTACCTTGGGGTGTGTTTGGGTGAAATTTGGAAATTTTGAAAATAAATGGGCAAGGGAATATTTTTCCCAAACCATGCACCCCATCCCAAGAAACCATACAACCCTATATAGTGGGTATTTTTAAAGTTTAAACACGGTTTTTCAAACTATGTGCCCTAATAATAGAAACTATGCACCCCATAGAATATGTGCATGGTTAAGGTTCATGATTCGGAGAAACTGTTTTCTTGGAGTAGTAAACTATGAGTACATGTTTTTATTTCCCTAAAAATTATTAAGATTTTTCCTGAACTTCCATATTATACACCCAAACACCCTATATCAACTCATATCCATTTTATCTTAATTATAAAGCCTTCTAGAGGGATTACAAGGTCTTATAACATCTGGTGTTTTCTATTCTAATCCAGAATCGAAGATCTACACCCCTCTGGATAAGTGAATCATATCTCGTTTAGTTTTTCTTTCCTCTTCCTTTCTTCTCTAATCATAAAAACGAATTTTCTTCCTATATTAAATAGATCTAGATCTATTATTGTCAATATAGATATATAATGGAAGTATCTTTATTTGTTCGGTCATGATTTTGGGTCTTTGATCTGAATATTTTTCTATTTTGTTATGCCCCTCAAATTTTGGGGATTTTAATTTCACAATCGTTTATCATGAAATTGAGGTTGGTGGTCTATAAATAAAATCTCATAGTGTTGATTTTAGTTATGTGTATGTAATTATAGAATTTCTATTTGTTGTTTTTTAATTGAGTTCATGATTGAATTAATTATTATGGTGAATTAATTAATTAAGGGATATATGATACTAAGGATATTTGAGATTGTTGATTTGAGATAATTAATTGTAGAATTAATTATGATATATTGACAATTTTTAACTGAATGATTAATTGGAAAATTAATTATGAGATATTGATATAGTTTATTTGAGATAATTAATTATTGAATAAATTATGAGATATTGAGGTAGTTTATTAGAGATAATTAATTGATGAATTAATTATGAGATATTGAGATGGTAAATTGAGATAATTAATTGATGAATTAATTATGGGTTAGTGACTAATTAATTGTTGAGTAGGAATTTTGTGCTTAATTAATTGAGGAATTAATTAAGGGGAATTATGTGATAACTAATTTTTGAATTAGTAATGAGATTTGGATAATTAATTAATTAGTGGGTTAATTAATGGGATTGGTAAGATTAAATAATTGTTAAATTAGTAATGAAACTATTGTGGACAATTAATTATTGAATTAATTATGTGTTGATAAATGGTAACATGGGAGTTCATGACTAAATTATGGAATGGGAACATTTTCATTCAATTATGTGAGGTATAAATAGAAACATGAGAATTCAATTATGAATTAAGGAATGGGAACACGGTCATTCAATTGTGTGAGGTATGAATGGTAACATGGGAATTAAATTGTGTGAATTAATGAATAGTAACATGGTCATTCGATTGTGTGAATTAAAGAATAGTAACAATGGAATTATGAGATATGTTATTCTTTGGAAATAGTTTAGACTCTGGCATGTGATGAAGCAGGTATTGAGATATAGGTTTCTATGGGAACTCAGGTGGTATATATGGTTAAATAATGATTAATTTATAATATGATAATTTTTTATTTATTCATTTTAATTATTTCATTATACAACTACATACACTATTATTTTACTATATATATTTTTAGACATCGTTTGTAGTGGACTACTGATTTGTAATCACACTATACTCAGTCTTCCTAATCAATACCTGAATAGATTTCATGGTTTTAGGAAAGCTTAAGGGTAAAGGCCCTCTGTTAGATGGTTGGTTCGAGATGGAGCATGGATGAGGAAATCAGACGTGGTTCAGGACCCGCTAAGGAGTTTTTAGTGTCTTTAATTTTGAGTTTCATTTGGACACATGAAACATACATTTTCCTAGAATATCTATTGTTCATTTTTGATATTGTATATCTAGTTTTGGTAATTATGTGATATTGGTATTCTTATGGTTATGGTTATATATTTGGTTAAAAACAGTCACCTTGAAGTACAAATTGTACCTAATAGGATACACCAAAGAAACAATGGGATAATACCTATATGATCCCTCAGACAAAAATTAATAGTGGAAATACATGCCATATTCCAAGAGAGGGAGCACATATCTAAAAGATATAGTGGGGGAGGGATAGGTTTTGATGAAGTTGAGCCTCAAGGTATACTAGAGTTGGCAGAATAAAAAGTTCCACAAATCCCTTTGGAAGAAAAAACTTTTTGAGAGACACAAATACATTATAGGAGTAAAAGAGAGGTTAGAGAACCATAATGGTATGATTTTCTGTTGGTCAAAAATTCCTCAAGGTAACATTGCAACATTTTTTTAGTTTCTTATGTTTGTTGACAATGAAGGTTTCCATGGTGAGTTGTTGAGTTCCAGATATTTTGTTGAAAATTCATGTTGACAAAGAACCATGACAAAGGAAGAGATGATTTGGAGGCGGTACAAAAAGAATAGATACAAGGTGGTGTTGTTTTCCAGTGTTCTCCAGATTTTTGGGGTCCAGAATTTGGAGTTTGGTAAGCATCGCGAAATATGGATTTCCTTGAAGATCTCATCAAAATATGGAAAATTCATGAGTTTTTCAAAGTAGGGCTTCTTGATGTGGATTTTGCAAAGATGTGAAGAATGTTAAAAGTGTTCTTCGTGACTATGATGAGTTTCACGAATAGCAGAGGTAAAGAGAATTGTGGCGAGGCTTTTCAAAGGTAGTTCGAAGTAATTTATGGGATTCTCCGCGATTACAACAAGCTCCGTGGTCTGGAAATTTCCATGGTGCTTCGTGATATTGAGATAATTTCGGCGGAAATTTCAGAGCTTCGCGATTTGAGCTGATGTGGTGCTAACTTCATGCAGAAGGTTCAAGGATTAGTGTAATCGCCTATAAATAGACCTCAACCCCCTTGAGAGAAGTAGATATTTTTCTAAAGAAAAATTCTTAGATCTCGAATTGAGAAGGTGGTTTGCGAAAGCAGTGTGCTTTGCGAAAGACAGGTGCTTCGTGGTGGCTAATCTAGCTCCACGAAAGAGGTGTGTTCTGCATTGGCTCAGTGAGCTTCGTGAAGGAAGTTGCTTTGCGAAGGATTGAGCTCTGAGATGGCCTAAGCTTTGTGAAGGCTTAATCTTTGTGAAATCCTGAGATCCACAAATTAGTGTTCTCCATGAGGCAGTGAGCGCTTCAAATTTGTGTGCTTCACGAAGAGGCAGGGACTTTGCGAAGGCTTGTTTGAGCTTTACGAAATTGGGAGCTTCGCAAAGTAGGGTTCTTTGTAAAGGTATTTCCCAAATTTGTTTTCCCAGTGGTCGGGGAAAAAGGTTTATTCATTAGTGGATGATATTTTTACTACAATAGATAATATACATACAGTGGAGGATGAATTCATTAGTGACAATGAAGAGACCTACAAGTCTATAAACAGTGAGTAGATCTTTTGAAGAAGTAGTGAGCTCACTTCAGTTGAGAGAGTAGTGAGTTCTCAAATTTTGATTGGTTGTAAACCAGGAGGGATAGTGAGTCCACTTCAAACTTGTAAATAGTAGTGTGCTTATAGTGGATTTGGTACATCATCACATCACTGGTGTATGCTCCTTGGAAGTAGCCCAGTGAGGGTGAACCAAGTAAAAAATTGTTGTTTCTTGTGCATTCTTTAAGGTTTATTCATACTTTGCAATGGGAAGGAGAGAGAAGAGGGTTTTTTATAACAACAAAACAAGATCCAAAGGGGAAGTTGTTTTAATCTGTCATACCCTAATTCACCCCCCCCCCCAGGGTATCTAGCCTAGTGGACCTAACAATTGGTATCAGAGGGAAAGGTTGATATCAGTGTTTCTCTCTCAAATGAAGGTCACCAATCACAAATGGATTATGATCTTCAGTGGGAAAAATTTTTAGCTATGGAATAATCAGATGTAACACTACTTTAGATCTTTGGGAATGGATGTGTTCATAGAAGCAATGCATGGCATAATTGCCGATATTAACAGTGGTTCATTATCGGAAGCCGAACGATGGGAATTAGATGTTGACGCAAATAGAATCAATTCTTTAGGGGGATCCCTATCCAATGAAATATATATGAAGTTGATGTCATGAAATACATCAAATTCTATATGGGATAAGCTATTGAACATATATGAAGAAGATTTAAAGGTCAAAGTGGAAAAGCTGCAAGTGTTTTAGAACAATTATGAAGATCTGAGAATGAACCCAAATGAGTCTCTTGATGCATTCTTTGATAGGGTAAATGTTGTAGTGGAATACATGAAAGGTCTTGGATATGTTATTAAAGAAATAAAGATTGTAAAGTGCATATTGAGGAAACTTCCACCTCGGTTCAATCTGAAAGTTTCGGTTTTAGAAGATAAAGACCCGAAAGAGTTCACATTGGATAACCTGCACATCACCCTTGTTGCATATGAAATGAGGAATGATGATAATGATGTTGTGGAAAAGGGGAAATCCAGAGAGGTGGAATTCAAGGCCATGAATATGCTCAGCATTGAATATTCTCAGGAATAAGAAGAGACAAATGAGGTGATGTCATTCCTTTCCTCGAATCTTCAAAGAGGAAAAGGAAAGTTCAAAGGGAAACTTATGCTTTCTTTCTTTAGATGTGGAAAATTTGGTCACCTTTCCACAAGGTGCCCCAAAAAGTTTCAAGAAAAGGAGGAGGATGAAAGAGAAATTATTAAGAAGAAGACTTCATCCTATGTGAAAGGAAATAAACAATTCAAGAGAAATTTCAATAAGAAAAAGAATCTTCTCTCACAAGAATGTGGTAATTCAGATGAGTCTGAGGTTGGAGAGGTTGAAGAGATTGAGAACTGCACAGATCGGGGAGAGAATGATATGGTGGCAGTTGTCGGTAGCTCTTAGAAAAAGGAATAAATCGACACTAATGAATAAAAAGAAGAAATTGAAGGAATTATCGACATGGAAGCTGAATTAGAAGTAGCTCTTAAATAGATAGATGTTTTGAGAGAAAAAACAAAGAAAGCCAACAAGGTGGTACATAATGCCAAGCTCTATATGAAATAGTGGGAAGAAGAAAATTCTGAGATAATAAAAGAAATTGAAAACCTTATGTATTTTAGGCTAGAGAACTCAAAAACGGTTGATGAATATAAACTCAAGGTTAAGGAACAGAAAAGGGAGATTGATGGCTTGAATAACAAAGTGTGATAAAATCAAGCGTATTGATGAACTTGAAGGAGAATTTGTTGGTTTGTGAAAACAAGTTAAGGATCAAGAAAAACTCTTGACTCCTATTGGGACATCAGGAAGGCAGATCACACAGAAAACAGAGAAGCTAAAAGTGGAGCATAGTGGTTCAGCAGAAAGGAAGCATCAATTTTGTTCAGATGTTAAGGCTGATGGGGTGATTGATCGAAAACAAAAAGCTGTAAAAATTGAATTCATACTGCAATCACCCATTCTAAGATTGAATTTTTATTTGGGAACAATTCAAAATCGGAATATTCAGATATCCTAAGGGGAAACTAGTAATGCAAAAGTGACACGAAGGAATGCACCTTATATCAGGTGTTATTGTTGCAGAAATATGGGACATTCACAGTATGTGTGTTCCATAGCCAAGAGATATCGAAGGGCACAAGAACAGAGGTGGTAAGAAAATAGAGAATGGTTATCCAGAACATATTTCTAAGGACACTGTTTTTGGTGCAGAGTATTTGGGAACATGGTTAGGTACTGTACTCAGACTATACAGAGGAATGTTCCAAAGAAGAATAAAAATGTCGCAAGAAGTATATCAATGAACCAACAGGTGAGTTGAAAATTCAAAATAGATTTATAGCTTTTCAAGTTGAAGTTGGTCCATCATACTCAGGGAAATATTAGAAGTCTCAATCTATTTCGAGTGATAAGGTAAAAATATAGAACAAGAAGAAAAAGGATGAGAAGGTAGTGGTGGTAGAGATTTCCCTTAAATCATTACATCGCTCTGGTGTGTGGATCCTTAATAGCCGTTGCACATATCACATGACAGTTAATAAAGATCTTGTTACGGGCATAAAATATGACAAATAAAGAGTTGTCAAGTTTTGAAACATTGAAGGCCTGAAGATTATTGGCTTAGGAAAGGCCAGGTTTGGGGGAAAATTGATGAGACGTGCTGATGTCTTAGTAGTAGAAGGCCTCAGTCACAATTTTCTCAGTTTCAGTCAACTATGTGACTCAATACATTCAATAAGGTTTACTAAGAAGATGTGTATTTTCCAAGGAAGAGACGGGGCAATGGTTCTATAGGGAAAAAGAACAAATGGAAATCTATACCTGGTAAGTGGAGAAGAAGATATGTTCTTTCTATCCAGAGAGGAAGAAAACAAGTTGTGGCATAAATGACTTGGTCATCTATGTCAACCGTCCCTAGAAGATCTGGTAAATTTTGATGCAGCAAGAGACCTTCATAAGCTATCACGTGATCATACTCACATGTGTGATGCATGCTAACAAGGGAAGATCATCAGAAAGACGTATAAGGAAAAGGAAAAGAAGTCAAAAAGAGTGCTCAAATTTGTGCATGCTGATTTTTGTGGGCCTATCACACCACGAGCAATTGACGGAAAGAGGTACTATGTTCTTTTCATTGATAACTATAGCAGAATGGCATGGGTATTTGTTATTGAACATAAGTCTGTTGTGTTCAGCTGCTTAAAACAGTACTGGAGAGAGTGTGAAAGGATGCTTGGACAAAAAATTATGATGTTTCGTACTGATAATGGTACAGAATTCAAAAATAGTCAGGTGTAAGACCATCTTGAGAAACACAGGATAAGGCATCAAGTTTCCTTAGTAAGAACCCTCCAACAGAATGGAGTAGTTGAAAGGAGAAATCAGATCATCAACAACATGTCCAGAACAATGCTTATAGAAAAATACCTACCAGATAAATTTTGGAAGAAAGCAGTATTGACATTTTTCTACATTTCTAATAGGGCTCTATTGTGTCCGAAGGAAGGAAGTACTCTGTGTGAGATGTGGTACAAGAAAAAGCCAACGGTCAAGTACTTTCGAATCTTTGGGAGTAAGTGCTTTATACTCAACAAAGAAAAACACAGGAAATTTAAGTCACACGGATATGAGGGAATATTCCTTGGATACTCAAGAAAAAGAAAAGCATATAAATGATTTAATAAAAGGCTGGGAAAAGTAGTTGAGAGCAATGACGTCACTACTGTGGAAAATGATGAGAACATTCAACAGCATAGTGAAAAATTTCCTGATGAAAGTGATGAGGAGGAAGGAAACGTAGGAGGAGAAGAAGTGGCCAATGGTGATTCAAAAGAAGATACTGATGATGATCACAAAGAATAAAAATTTGTATTTACACAGAAGCCAAGGAGTCGAGCTGAAATTGATAGGCAGAATATCATTTGTGATCATTCAGTTTCAGTTCAGATAAGAAGAATGAAATCACTATAGCCGAAATCTTTCTTATCTCAGGTAGAGCCTAAATGATTTTTTAATGCAGCTGAAGACAAACACTGGCTTCAGGCGATGAATAAAGAGCTAGATCAGATTAAGAAGAATCATACATGGGAGATTGTTTCATGGCCAACCGATAAAAATGTCATCATGACTAAATGGGTCTATTGCAAAAAGATGAATGAAGATGGAATAGTTATTCGAAATAAATAATGACTTGTGTGCAAGGGATACTCCCAGATAGAGGGAGTAGATGTTGATGAGACATTTTCACATGTTTCAGGTCTGGAGACAATCAGATTATTCCTAGCCATTACAGTGCAACAGAAGTTCAAAATGTTCTAGATGGATGTCAAATCTGCATTCTTGAATGGTGTTCTAGAAGAAGAAGTGTATATCAAGTAGCCAGATTTTTTTCTCATTCATGAGGATGAGAACAAGTTTTTTAATATGAAGAAGGCATTATATGGGCTAAAACAATCACTGAGATCATGGTACTGAAGGGTTGATTAGTATTTGAAGAAGTTTGGTTTCCAGCATGGCGGAGTTGATTACAATCTCTATTTCAACAACCATAGTAATCAAAGGATGATGGTACAGGTTTATGTCTATGACATAATATTTGGTGGATCAGATGAAGCACAGTGCACACAGTTTTCCTAATTCATGAAACAAGTGTTTGAAATGTCTATGATTGGTGAGCTGGCATTTTTCCTTAGTTTGCAGGTGACACAAGGAAGGAATGGCACATTCATTTCTCAATAAAAATATGCCAAGGAGGTTCTAAGAAGATTTGGAATGGAAAATTCCAATGATATGAAGACTCTAGTTGCTACCCGGATGAAATTATCGAAATATGATAATGTAAAGGTAGTTAATATCATAGAATACAGGCAAATTATTAGGAGTTTACTGTACTTGACAACGACGAGACCTGATATTTTTTTTGCCACGTTCCAAGCAGTGCAATATCAAAGTAATCCCAATGAAAGTCACATGCTTTTAGTGAAACAAATACTTTGATATATCAAGGGCATGGTGGATTTTGGCTTGATATATAGTGACAAATCTCAGTTAGAGTTATTGGGATATAGTGATGCAGATTGGGCCAGATCAGTGGATGAAAGGAAATCAACGTCAAGAGGTACTTTATATCTTGGTGTATTTTGTATTTCTTGGCTAATAAAGAAGCAAGATTGAATTTCATTTAGAACTGCAAAATATGAGTATATTGCGGCCACTCAAGAATGCACTCAATTATTATGGATGAAGCAACAGCTTGATGATATTGGAGTTGATGTAAAGTCTTTGATCGGAATCCAGTGCGATAACTCAAGTTCTATAAATCTCATCAAAAATCTTGTCCATCATTCAAGGACAAAGTACATTGAGATAAAGTATCATTTTATCAAGGAGAAGGTCGATCAGGGACTTGTGAAGTTAGAGTATGTGCCCATAGAACTATAGGTTGTAGACATTCTGACCAAGTCCTTACCCAAGGAAGCTTTTGAGAGGCATCAACTGGCTCGGGGAGTTCAGTCGACTCCTCACACTTGAAAAGGTGTGTTTGTGGGACCCCCTCTCCCTGAGACCACAAAGGAGCAACCTTTGGGTTTGTTGACAAAGGGGATAAATAGTGACTCCTCAAGGGAGAGAAACTATGGCAAAGGAAGGGAGAAAATTTCTTAGTCAAAGACACAGGGAGAAGATGATAAGTAGAGCAGTGAGATAGGGGGAGAGAAATAAGATAGGGGGAGAGTTTTAAATCTGATGATTCTAGAAGTGATCAATAAAATAATAGACATCACGACAGTTGAGGATCGTGCTAAAAACAGAAGAGTGATGGTGGAATGGTGTGAGAATGTTTCCAGTAATCAACAATTGGTATCAATTTAGAAATTGGTATCAGTTTGGTTTCAACAATTAAGGTCAGAAATGAAGTGATTGATTAATGAACTTTTCATTTACTCTTGTTTCTCATGACTAGAATTTATCATGTGGGCTTAGATTATATGGTGAGTGAATCATTGGTTGTTATCTTAATTTCAAGAGGTGAATGGTGGTAGATTGTGGAAGGAGATTCAGTGAGGTATCAAACTGAAGAGAATTTTTTGGAGAAGAGTTGTCAACAAACCCAAAGGGGGAGATTGTTGGGAAAAAATCCCTCAAGGTAACATTACAGCATTTTTGGGTTGCTTGAGTTTGTTGACAATGCAGGTTTCAATGGTGAATTATTGAGTTCTAGAGAAGTTATTGACAATTCATGTTGACAAAGAACCATGACAAAGAAAGATATAATCTGGAGGCGGTACAAAAAGAACAGATACAAGGTGGCATCATTTTCTAGTGTTTTCCAAATTTTTGGGGTCCAAAATTTGGAGTTTGGTGAGCATCATAAAATATTTATTTCCATGAAGATGTCATCAAAATGTGGAAAAGGCATGAGTTTTTCGAAGTTGGGATTCTTGATGTGGATTTTGTGAATACATGAAGAATTTTGACGGTGTTCTTCATGACTACGACTAGATTCGTGAATAGCGGAGGTTAAGAGAATTGCGGTGAGGCTTTGCGGTGGCAGCGCGAAGGAATTTACAGGATGTTCTGTGATTACAGTGAGCTCTACGATCTGGAAATTTCCATGGTGCTTCACGATATAGATAGAATTTCGGCGGAAATTTCGGAGCTTTGCGATTTGAGCTAACCTGGAACTGACTTCGCATGGAAGGTTCGAGGGTCGATGAAATCGCCTATAAATAGACCTCGACCCACTTAATAGAAGTAGAGAGTTTTTCAAAGAAAAATTAGTAGCTCTCAAATTCCGAAGGTGGTTCGTGAAGGCAGGGTTCTTCGCGAAGGATAGGAGCTTCACGGAAGTTAATCTAGCTCCCTGAAAGAGTTTTGTTCCGCATTGGCTTAGTGAGCTTCACGAAGGAAGTCTCTTTGAGACGAATTGAGCTCTGCATCAGCCTAATCTTTGCGAAGGATTGATCTTTCAAAAATTATAAGCTCCGTGGAGTAGTGTGCTCCGCGAGGCATCGAGTACTGTGAAGGTGTGTGCTTCGCAAAGAGGCAGGGACTTTGCGAAGGCTTGTTTGAGCTTCACGAAATTGGGATCTTCAAAAAGTAGGGTTCTTTGCGAAGGTATTTCCCAAAGGTTGTTTCCCAGTGGTCAGGGGAAAAGGGTTATTCATTAGTGGATGATATTTTGAGTACAATAGAGCATCTACATACAGTGGAGGATACATTCATTAGTGACAATGAAGAGACCTACAGGTCTATAAACTGGGAGTGGATCTTCTAAAGAAGCAGTGAGCTCACTTCAGTTGAGAGATCATTGATTTCTCAAATTTTGAGTTGTTGTAAACCAGGAGGGACAGTGAGTCCACTTCAAACTTGTACACAACATTGCGCTTATAGTGGATTTGATACATCCGCACATCACCGGGGAATAATCCTTGGACATGGCCCGGTGAGGGTGAACCAAGTAAAAAATTGGTGTGTCCTTTTCATGATTTAAGGTTTATTCAAACTTTGCAATGGTAAGGAGAGAGATGAGGGTTTTGTCTAATAGAAAAACAAGATCAAAAGGGTCATTTGTTTTAATATTTCGTACCCTGATTCACCCCCCCCCCCCAGTGTATCTAGCCTAGTGGACCTAACATTTTTTAGTCACCAAGGATGGTGACTTGTTATTAGTTTATAATAAAAATCCTCTAAATAACATAGAATAAATAAGTGATATAGATATTTTAAAGTGAAAAGAAACCATGAATTCTAAAATAGATTCCATTTCCCAAAACCAAGTTTGGATTTTGGTAGATCCTTCAATGGATGTAAATCATGTTGGTTCAAAATAGGTATTAAAGAATAAATTTTACAAGGAAGTAAAATTAAATACCTATAAGGTGTGACTAGTTTCAAAGGGGTTTAAATATAATCAAGGCATTGACTATAATAAAACCATTTTCACCATTTTCAATGCTGAGATCCATCAGAATTCTACTTTCCATTGTGACTTACCATGACTATGAGATTTGGAAAATGGATTTCAAAACAACATTTCTTTATGGGATAATTCATGAATATGTCTATATGACACAACCTGAAGGGTTTGTGACTCAAAAGGATTCCAACAAGATATTAAAATTGAAAATAAAAAACCATTTATGAATTAAAGAAATAAACCAGGTCATGGAACATTCATTATGATGAATCCATAATGGATTTTGGTTTCATAAATAATGAATGTGAGCATTGTGTATGCAAGAGGTTTTGTGGGAGTGTAGTCATTTTCTTAATATTATATGTTGATGACATAATGCATTTTGGAAAAAATACCATTCTTACAGATTGTTAAAGTGTGGTTGAATAAATGATTCTCCATGAAATACTTGGGTGAGGAAGCATATATTCTTGGGATCAAGATCCATCATGATAGATACAATAGAATTATCACCCTAAGTCAAAGTACATACATTTATAATATACTAAATAGATTTAATATAGAACAATCTTGGTGGGGATTATTATAAGTGTCACATGGAATTAATCTTTACAAGAATATATGTACTCATACACATAAGTAAAGGAATATAATAGAAAGAATTCTATATATCTCATTTATTGAGTCAGTAATGTATGATATTCTATGTAATAGGCTAGATTTCACTTATGCATTATGTGTGGTAGGAATATATCAAGCTGACCCAGTTGACTGCCATTAGATGGAAGTCAATACTATCCTTAAGTATCTAAGTCATACTAAGGATGTGTTCCTGGTGAATGGATGAGATAAAGAAGTAGTCATCATAAGATATACATATTCTAGTTTCCAAATATATCAAGATGACCCAAATTCACAAAGTGGGTACATCTTCACTTTGAATAGAGATGTTGTGAGCTGTAAGATCTCATAGAAGGATTTGGTTGTAGATTCTATAGCATAATTCAAGTATATTGTGGCTTATAAGGCAGCTAGATAAGAAATATGGATGTGAAAATTCATCAAAGGTCTTGATGTGGTACCTAGAAGTAAATATCATATCACACTCTATTGTTATAATTCTATAGAAGTGGACCTCGCAAAAGATACAAGGTCACATTAGCGGATGATGCACATACTTCCGAAGTATCATCTCTTGGGGGATTTTTCTCATAGAGGTGAGGTTTTAGTGAGAATTATTTCTAAATAAGATAATGTAGTGGACCCCTTGACTAAATCCTTGACTTTTTAGAAACAATATTATATTGTGAGGTATAGTGGACTAAATGTCACAGGAATTTGTCACTAGTTCAAGTGAGAGTTTGTTGGATTTAGTTTCATAGGAACTACTATTTATACTTTGATTGCATGTATATTTGATGTATTGAATATTAATAAAAAAATTATTACATATTGTTCATTTTTCTGCATGACACTAATGTAATAATCTCTTAGAGTATGTATTTCATTGATAAGGGCATAGAAGTTCCCCTCTATGATGAGAACCTTGAAGTCCTCTGATGATATTATTAAATATTGTTTTCTAGTTGGATAGAGTATTATGATGGGACACAAAGTATATAGACTATTAGGTGTGATTACTCATAAGTAGATGAGGCTTCTTCTCATGAATTTCACACTTGGTAATTTCAAAGATGATAGATTATGATAACAGAAGCTCCAATGGGAATTCTGCATGTTTTTATGTAATCAAATATTCCTATCTATGAGCATGTGTAATAGTCCATAGACTTTAATATTATAATTAATTCATTTAATGACTCACAGAATTATATTTTCAAATAAAAACCATGATTCCATTTTTGTATGGTGAGGTAGGGCATGTTGGGTGTGTCACAGTTGAAATTTCATTAATAGATAAGTCGAGGAAGGATTTTCCCCTTCCTTATTTACAAAAGTTGATATCCTGACCCTATAATTTAAATAGAACCACCACATTAAATTTCATGGTAATTTTGAAATGATGCATTTATTTTAGATATTCAATGAATGACATATCGATCAAATTGGTTGGGGACATAGTTTTTCAACTTTATTGGTGATATATTGAAAAAATGGGATTATTTTACATAGTTTGTGTTTGTATGTGGTCGTCGACATTGTGACATTAATTTATTTCTCTTGGGTGCCTTGACATGTTTCTAGACTATAATCTTGTACTTAAGTAAATCTTTCTTTATGCTAATAAGAAAGAATCTTAGAGGGTCACACACTAATTGTTTCTGATGATCTCATTTAAATTCTATTTGAATTTAAATAATTGAATAAATATTAATCTCTATACTAAGGGATTATTATATTCAAATTTTATCAATCACAAATGTTTATTACTGATTGAAATATTTAAATTAAATATTATTTTAGGAGTACAGTAAATGAGAGAAGAGTTCAAACGGACAAAGACCAAGTCTAGTGAAAAATATTAATTAACAAATAGGTTAATAATATTAGTTTTTTCACAAGTTGGTGTGCACAAAAAAAAATTATTAATAATTATATGATTTTTTTCATGGTTTTTATTAAATATTATAATATTATTTAAAGGTTGAAATGTAATTAAATAATACTTTAACCTAAACTCTAACTCTATAAATAGATGGTTATGTCTATTGTGTATTGCATCCAAAATCAAAACTTGAGAATCATTGCACAAAATAAAACTCTCTATCAACTTTAATTTTCTATATTACTATCAAGAATGAGAAATGAAGGAGAGATCCTTTAAAGATCAAAGGATGAGTGATCAACACGAATAACACAAGACACTCAACTCATCAGACATACACCTAGAGAGTGACTAAATTTGATCAAAGATGAAAGGAACAAATGTTGATCAATTGTATAAGAATTCTATCCTTGTATCCTCATAGTACAATGAAGGCAACCAGAAAGGATATTTCCAAATGATTAAAATCTACATCAAATAAATAATTCTAAGATTAGGTATTCATTACATATGATATTAAATAAATTAATTATAAATTTTATGTGCAAGATCCTCACATGAGGTTTCAGGAATCTCAATATTAAAATAAATTTTAATATATCTCCCACAATTACATACTTTCACTATTCTTGTAACCAACATATATTACATGGTAAGCGTTTGTGGGAGGTTAGAAGTTTTTATGTCATTAACAGATTTCTTTATGGGTGTCTTGGTGTGTTGCTAGATGTTAACTTTTTACTTTAGGTCGTTATGTCTATTGTCACTAATAAATAGGCCTAGAGGAACACACACTAAGTGGATCCGAAATCTTAGTTAAATTATAGAATTATATTTCATACGTTAGAACAAATTATATTTATTCAGGTTTGGTTGAACACCATAACTTAATCACACATTATTAGAAAGAATAATTGAGTTAAATAAAAATAATAAATATTTATTTACAAGTTTGGAAAATATAATATTTATTATAATTATCATAGAATAATGAAGTGTCATTTATTTATTAAATAGTTATTATTATAGGATCAGTAAATGTGGATGAGGGAAAGCATACTGAGTTTATGGTCTGATTGGAAATGGTATAAATGATATTTGTATTATTAAAGTGTTTCACATGTCAAACAATTAATATTATTATTATTATTATTATTATTATTATTGGACATGGGGATAATTAAGAATTACAAATATGGAAAGGATTTAGTGTGAAATTTGATAACCATAAACCTTCCATAATAAATATATAATTATATAACTTTCAAAAATAAAATTGGGTGTACAAATTTGATAGAGAGAGACTCTCTCAAGCTCTAGAAAGAGGTCTAAGAGTGCTATTATATCCCCCTATATCATTTATTTTAGATAATATCAAGATTTATTCCCCCTTTGAGAAGAATATTGCTGTGATCAACCATGAAAAACACAAGTAATCAGGATCTGTCATGCTGGCACCCAAAGATTCTATAGAAATGATCGTAGATTGTGGTCCATGTGTGGATCACTACTAAAGGAATTTTTTACTTGGATCCTACAACTCCATGAAGGTGTGATGAAATCTATTCCACCAAATCATCAACAAATAAATAATTATGAGTTGACATTATTCTATATATTCTCATAAATTAATTACAAATTTCATGTGAGATCCTCCTCTTCTGGTTCTAACATTTTAATCTAGTCAATTACTCAATGGTTTTTGTCGAAAATGATATTTTTATCATGTTCGGTAATGATTACATTTAAATTAAGACTAAAATTCTAGTTGTTCATACTTTCAAAATACATTTTTATTGGACACAGAACTGAAAAATTACTACTGTATTAAAAAAAATAAATGTTAATCAATAAATATAACCAAATACAAAAATCGAATAAAATTACTAGAATATTAAAAAAATAGAAATTAAAAATAAATAAATTACAAAAAAAATAAAAAAAATATATTAAAGAAATAAATAATAATGATCATGAATAAATTAAATATATATATATATAAGTACTAAATAGTATATATTATATATAAATATAAAATAGGAATAAAATTTAACAATTAAAACACAATATATTAAATATTAAATATCAATAAATTAACATCTAAAATGATAATATTACCAATTTATTATTTGTTTATGGTTGTCTCTAAAATTGAATTGATTTCATATATGTATGTGTGAAATTATTATATGACATATTAAGTGTAACACTTTTAGTCGCTTTTTTAAATGAATAATTAAATATTAATTATTTGATATATATTTCAAATTGTATAAACAAATGACATTGATAAAACAAAATGTTATTAAATGTCTATTAATATTAATTAGTTAATAGTTTTAATTAAAATTAAATTTTATTTAACTTATAAACCATTTTTCACTAAATATATGAAATATTAATATAAACCTATATACATATTAAATATGATTTATAAAAACATATGTAGTATTATATAAATCATATTTAATAAAAAAAATTATATTTATACCAATATAAATATATTTCTATATTAAATATGATTTTTAATAATATATATATATATATATATATATATATTCTAATTATATAAGACATTTTTCACTAAATATATTATATATTAAGTGTAGATGTATATTTATCCTTATATAAATCATATTTTAAAAAAATATATTATATTTAAATCAACATAAATATATTTTTATATTAATATATTATTTTTAATGATATATTCGTTTATGAAATGTACGTTTTGTCTGTGATTCTTTTAGAACTAATAAAGGTCACCCATTATCAATGCTAAAAAAATCGCTGATAAAGTGGAGGAATTTATAAGCATTTTTTTACAATGATAATAAAAAACTTCACCAGCACTTTTTTTGCACTAATAAATGACCCCTTTATGAGTGCTTTTAAATAATACACCTAAAGGGAAATTGTGAATATCACAAAATATGTATTAGTGATTGGATAATATGTGGATTGAGGATGGTATTAGGGCCTTGATGTATTTTATAATTTTTCTTATTTGAATATGTGATCGAATCCATGGAAAACCAATATTGTTATATGTTGGCATGACCATGTGACTGTATGATAGTTTTCTTCCATGTTTCAACTTTATATTGATGGATAATTTATTATTATTATTATTATTATTATTGCTTTGTTTATTTGTTTTTATTATACTCTCTAATATGAGGGTATATCACCCCAAATTACTACTCTATACCCCCAGTACTAATCGATAACATGTGACATATAGGGAGGCACACCTGAGATCTCGTGGAAACCACTAATCTGGACACTAACATGTGGTTTGGGGTGGTAGAGCATTACATGTATGATAGAACTATTGGATATGCATATGAAAATGTTAGAGTTTTTGTTATAGAACCACATATTTTTACTTTTATTGCATGAATATTCGTAGGTTTGAATACTAATCAAAAAATTTATTATATATTGTTCATTGTTCTGCATGTATTTGATGTAATAATGTCATAAGGTATCTGTCACATTTCTAAGGTCATAACAGTCCCTCACTATAATGAGATCCTTGAAGTGTCATGATTATATTCTTAAAAATAGTTATGTTATTGAATAACATACTATGATGGGGCACATAGTATGTAGACTGTCATGTGCAAGTACTCATAAGAGGTTGAGGGTTCTTTTAATGAAGTTTTCAATTGGTAATATCTAATATGATAGATTAGGAGAACAAAACCCCCAACTAGAATTCCACATGTTTATTTTTATTGGATATTTCTATCTACGAGCATGTTTAATGGTCTTAATACATTAAGATTATCATTAATGAATGTCATGACTCTTTCACTTAGATTTACTGACCAAAACTATGATGCAATATGATCATGGGAGGTGGGGTTTGTTGGGAGAATCACAAATGAAATGTTATTATGGGATAATTAAATTAATGATTTTTCCCTTCCATCCTTATGAAAGTTGATGTCTTAGACCTTTAATTGAAATATAAATGACACCTTAAATTCTATGTTAATGGTGAAAGGACATGTTTATTTTAGATATTCCAAAAAATATGTATTAATCATATAGGTTGATGACATATATCTCATACTTTCTTGATGATATGTTGTGAAATAGATATTATACTACACAATGAGTGTCTGTATGTGGTTTTCTACATTGAAACATTAAGTACATTATCTTGGGTGTCTTGACCATTCATTGAAAATTAATCTTGTAATTTATACAAACCCACCTAAATTTAATGAGAATGAATCCTAGAGGTTTACACACAAAGTGTTTCCATTGACCTTGATTAAATTCTATTTAAAATTAATTAATAGAAAGAATGTTATTCTTAATACCGAAGAATAATTTTATTCAATTTTTATTGAACACATCAATTAAAAAAATATTTATTCACTTAATTTTGAATGAAATACATTTATTTTATTTATTAATATAATATTTATTAGAGTATTCAATAAATTTCGAGGAGTTTGAGTGGACCATGATCATTTCTGGTGATAAATATTAATTTTCAAGTCGGTAAAATAATATTTATCACTTCATGAGTTAGTGCACACCATAAATAATAATAATATTATTATTATATGACACGTGGTTTGATAGGGGTTATAATATTATTTAAGGGATGGTGCACAATTAAAAATTATTTTAACATAAACTCTAGCTCTATACATATATGGTTATGTATATAGTGTAGGATTAATTGAGAATTGAGAATTGTTGCACACAACAGGAAAACTGGAGTGGAAGTTCCTCATTTTCTCATTTAATATTAGTGGGAAATCAGTATAGGTATTTGGAAAAATGATTGTTCTTCGCCTTAATCCATGATAGTAGTTTCCTTCTCATAGAGGGTTATGAACATAATGCATGGATTCATTTGGAACCTATATTTTTTTCTACAAATTGAATCTCATTCAATTGGAATTGTATGCAAAATTTTAGTTCAAATTTTCAATCCCATGTTTCTCAAAAAAAAATCTACAGTTTGTGTTGTTAATGATTTAATTTATCATTATTTCAAAAGGAATTTAGAAATTAGTTGGATGTTTCACGCAATAGTTTAATAGGGATTACTAGTTTTCACATATTTTCATAATTAATTTTTATTTCATAATCATCTGTTATTTGAACCACATTGATTGTTTTGTGTTTGGATGGGTTTAGATTATTGACTCCATCCTATCTTGAAAGCAACCAGTTTTTTCATGTACTGTGTCTGTTTTTTCATTGGTGATTTTCATGATTGATTAGATTTTTTTCCAAAATTTTTCTTTAGAATTCAAAATTATCACTACTTAGAAATGATAATATTGATAAGTATCCTCAATAGGTTACTTTTCATTCAAATGTATGCATTCATTTTGACTCTTCGGTCTTTATATTTTTAAATACTAATGTGTGTGTATCAAGTCCTAAATTTGAAAAGAATTTATCTTGTAAAATCCAAGAAAAAGTTAATAAAATACAAAACTCTCTAGAAAATAATAGTCAAGTGAATGTTTTTAAAATTTCTACATTAAGAAATAAATTTATTAAGACTGGGAAAAGAAAGTGTAAATCCCCAAAAAAATGATACCAATGTTTTCTCTCATAAATAAGGGGTGAGTTCCACAAAATCTGAGACAAAGTTGGAGTCTCTTGGAAATATCAGTTCAATTATTGATTATGGTATAGGATATTTTAACATAGATGTAACATTTTCATATAAAATTCATGAAAATTATAATATTGGATAATGTTATTTGAATAATAATCCTCTATAGGATTTCTCTAGTATTGGGAAGGCTTCAAATTTGAGTTATTCCTCAAGGAAGAGGAAGAGGTGGAAGATCAGGATTGGTTTGAGAAAGAAACAGAAGAATTTTATAGAAATTATTGATTTCTCTCACTAATCTGAATAAGTGGATAGCTGCTTAAATGGAGAAACTCATTTGGAATCAAATTGATGTCTTTATATTGATCAAATGGAGATTAATCATTTTGAGTAGAATATTCCTAAATAGCCAAACCATGACTCGACAGGGATAAATAATGTTGATGATTTGATGATTATATATCTTTCCTCCATAAATTATTATGGAATTAATATCTTGGAAGAGGGTGGTTTGACAATGGATGGGAAAGTAAAGACTTGGAAAAGAAAGAAATTTTTATGAAGTATCAAACTCAAACTCTTTATGGTTTTTGGAAAATCATAACAACTCTTTTGTTAAATGTCATGTCTTTGAAATAGCTATATGATATTGGTAAGACTATTGATGGATATTTTAATGAGAAACATTTATCTGATATTTCATTAAATGAAAACATATACCTAAGTTATCATTTTCAAATTTTCATTCAAATAATGATAATATGAAGATCCATAAGGGCAATTATGGGAAACACTCATGTCAGAAGGAAAGAGATATGTCCCTCCATTTATTTAACACTTCACCTAAAAAGGTGTTTCCTTTATTTCTAAAAATGGGATAAGGAACATTGATTTTGTTAGGGGGAGTTTATAAAGTATCCTAATAAACTTTTATATGGATGGTGGAAAATCAGGATAAATCTTTGGTAAAATCTCAAGTCTCTGAAAAGTTGTGTGATATTAGACATAATGAGAAACATATATCTAATGTTTCATCATTTAAATAATGTGAATATTAAGACTGATAAGGGTATGAAATGGAAAATCTTTCATAATATAGAGGAAGATAGATCTCTCCATATATATCACCCTTCACCATAAAATGGAGTTTCCTTTATTGATGTTCATGAATAGATAAATATTGATACAACATGGATAAAGAACATGGGTATTTTGGATGGGGATTTGTTAAAAGTATCAGAATAAAAATATAAAGGGATGGTGATGGATCATAAAGACTCTATGGTTAAATATCAAGTCTCTAAAAAGTTGTATGATATTGTACATACTATAGATAATTCTTTGAATGTGAAGTATAATTATGATGGATATTTGAATGAGAAACATATATATAAAGCTACATTCACAAACTCTCATTCATATAATGAGAATATTAAGACCCATATGGGTGGAAAACAAAAACACTCATGTTAGTTAGAGAGAGATATACCCCTCCATTTATTTCACACTTAACTTGAAAAAGGTGCTTCCTTTATTTCTAGAAATAAGATTAATCAATTTGAGGGGGATGTTCCTAAATGGATAAACGTGGACCGATAGGGATAAGTAACATTGATTTTTTATAAGGGTTTTCCCAAAGTATCATACTCAAATTATGATGGGATCGTGGTGAATCATGATGACTCTTTGGTTACATATCAAGTATTTGAAAATATGTGTTATATTAGAAATAATTAGAAACATATATCTAATGTTTTATTTTATAATTTTCATTTAAATAATTATAATTTTTTGGATAATAAGATTAATAAATGGAAAACGTACTTGGAGGGAGATAAATCTCGCTATATATAACACACTTCACCATAATATGGTTTTTACTTTATTGATGTTCCTGGATAGAGAAATATGGACTCAATGATGATAAAGAAGAACACTGGTATTTTGGAGGTGGATTTTTTGAATGTATGAGACTAAAAATCATTATGGAGGGTGGTGGATCATAAATACTCATTGGTAAAATGTAAAGTCTCTGAAAATATGTGTGATATTGGATCGACTATAGATAATTCTTTAAATGATAAATGTATATCTGATATTTATTTGAATGAGAAGAATATATCTAAAGTTTTATTTGAAAACTCTCATTCAAATAATGATAATATTAAGACTTGTAAGGACAAGAAACTGAAACACTCCTTTCAGTCAGAGAGAGATAGACCCCTCCATCTATTTCTCACTTCACATGAAAAAGGATCATACATTATTATAGGAAAGGGGATTAATCATTTGGTAGGGGTGTTCCAAAATAGATAAACGTGTACTTTATAGGGATAGGGAACATGGATTTTTGTGAGGGGGTTTTTCTAAAGTATCAGACTCAAACTCTATAGGGATGGTGGAGAATCATGGTAACTCTTGGTTATGTCTCAAGTCTCTAAAAATATATTTTATATTAGATAGATTAAGAAAAATATATATTTTTTGTAGTGAATAACTCAAGATGGGGTGAATTGAGTTACCAAAAAAATCTATTAAAAAAATTTTATATAAAACCTCATAATTAAAAAAAACTCCCATTTAAAAAAAGTGTATTTTAATATAATTTTGATATTTTAAAATATTTTTCAAAGATTGATTATTGCTCAGTTAAAACAATATTAAAATTATATTAACTTTTGAAATATATTTAATCAATAAAATACTTATATAAAGACTATTTAACATTAATAATCAAAGTACTAGTTTTCATTGCATCTAAAAAACAAATACAGTTTAAATATTTTAAACGAATGAAGTGAATCAAAATCACGAAATAGAACAAAAAAAGGGGTTTAGTCTCAAGATGAGACCTAATACCCTCCACATGTAAATAACCCTATGCCAAGAATATTATATAACTATAATCTGATCCACAACTTCGATCGTGTATACATACAACATCTTAGAAGTTTACCAAGATCAAAGGCCTATTCAACAGTTTTATGTGAGAAGAAAAGAACTCAAGACACACAAGGACCTCTTCCAAAAACACCCTAGGAAAATAGATGAAAATTGAGAGAAGATAATATCAAGTATTCTTTAGTTATAGCATAGGATTCAGTGTATGTTGATAAACAGAGAAAAAATCACACTACTCAAATGTAAAAGTACATAACATAATGAGCTAGTAATAAGTTATAGAAAAAGTAATTATTCTCATTATGAAGTGCTCCAGATTCTTGAGTGTACTCAGATGTGTCTTGGTGATAGATTGAGTTATTTCTCTAAAATTAGTAGCAAAATAGATCATCACAAGGCTCTCTTTGTTCTTAATATAATAAGGATATAGATGTTCATTGTACTCCACTCTTTCATAATTGAATTCAAGTAAGTTTGTATCATGTAAGATTTTGAGTGATTATCCTTATCATATTTAGTATGTTCAATTCTTGATCACACCTTCGGTCAATTGTTAATAAAGGATTCTTCTGAGAGTATATAGCACTACATACACCTGTTTAATAATAATCATAAAGATATTCTATATCCTCGTACTGATCTATGAAAATGACTTTAATGCATCCCTACAATAGTTAATAATATAATCATAAAATAAATCTTTTCATTAATTATATTAATATAGTCATTGAATCATTTTAATCAAAGTTTGCAGAAATAGAAGATGAATCTTGTAGAGGAAAGAAATTTCTGGTAAAAACATAGCTCTGGCAGTGAGTCAGTCTAATGGGGACTCATTTGAACTAATGGTCACTTAGGATTGTGGTGAATGAATATGGTGGTGAGTCATTTGAACTAATAGTGAGATATGATGGTGATGATTCATGTCTAGTGGTGAGACATTTGTACTAACAGTGTGCATTCTAGCAGTTAGTCATGTCTAGCAGTAATTCATGCCTAGTGGTGAGAAACATGTTCTAATGGTGATTCATTCCAACATATATCCAAATTTTCATCAAATTTATTTATAACATTAAATGATATCATAAAATAGTAAACTCATTAGAAACATAATAAACATGATTTGTGTGAATTAAAATAAATAGGTGGTAGAAATATTCCCCTTTTTTATGATCACAAATTATGGAATTTTTATAAATAATATATAATAAAAACATAAATATACATAAATGAATTTATAGAATAAAAATCTTCTTAACATTTCAAAATTCAACTGTGATATATAAAGAAAATTGATATCAAAGATAAAGAGATGTGGTATCAAGGGTAAGTCAAATATGAGGGTAATTAAGGATTTTAAATGGTAATGTAAATCACATCCATATAATGGTATCAAAGAACAAATAAGGATGTTATCAAAGGATGAATCTAAATAAATATGGTGTGAATGAAAAAAATTGAATAAGGATGTCAAAATGAGTAAAGTTACAAAGATAAACTTGGTATCATAGGTAACATAATAAACAATATATAAATTTGGTATCAAAGATAACATATCAAGGATAAATAAAAAAGGGATCAATTAATAAGTTAGAATGTATTGGAAAATTCTATCATCTAACTTTCTCCCCCCTTTGGGGTTATAAAAGGGTAAAAAATAAAGAGTAGGGACAAATAGATAAATAAAAAATATCATAGATAAATATCGTACAATAGGAGAACTCTATAAATTTATTAATAGTGAGATAGAGATGTATCATTAAGCACAAAAAATCATAATAGTACATCACAAAAATAAGTTAAAGGAAAAATAAAATTCAAATGCCTATTAAAGACTAAAGTCAATCAGAGTCACTCTCAGCATGGTAGGATCAGCAGGTCTCTTTCCCTTGTCAGAGTCAGGAGGGACATATGCAGAGTTGAGGGTGTTGGGATAATAGATGGGTGTAATGAAGGTGCATAAAGAGTAGGAATCTCTCTTATAATGAATGGCCTAATATGTCAGATGGATTCCTTGGGAGTCATGCAGAATGGATAGTACTGGGGAGGTAAAGTTCTGAAGAAGGAGAAGTTGCAAAAGTTATAATATAAATCATCTCATGATCAACATAAGAAGTGTCAGATAAATATATAAGAGGATTCATAATATTTAATAAATCCATGATAATATTTCCTCCTCTTTCTATATCACTAAAAAGGTCTTTATTTTCCTCCATGATGATATTAAGAAGACATTCCAAAACAATCAATTGATCGACATGTTCCTCGAATGCCTTGGTGACTGGTGGCATCCTAAGATTCTCAGCCAATAAATTAAAATGATAATATATCTTATATTTGGTATACACCCTGTAAAGGTAATATTTATTGGACTTAATTATGGATTCCCTATCACTTCTATCCTCATTTAAACATTCCCTACCCAGTTTGTATATATGATCATCAAGATAATGAATCTATCTCAAATACTATGAATGAGTAGAATGAATATCACCCAAAGAAGCATGAAGTTCCTCTTGAACTATATATCTAACAAACTATGCATCAAAGTAACCCAATGGAGTTGGAGAAGAAGATGTATAATCTACGGAAGTAATGTTCTCCAACAACTCCATCATTGTATCTTGTATGGTAGCAAAGGATGCTCTCATGTCCTCCATCACAGTCTTCAAGGTCTCCATCTAATTTTCCAACCATCTATTTTCAAGTTCCACATACTAAATGTTATTATTCCTATTTGATTTGTATAATATACCACAATATCAAATAAGTGTCTTGCATCATCCTCACTCAGCTAAGTGATCGAAGGTACCTGAGAAATCAAAAATCTACCAAAACCATCAAGAAGACTATGTTTGAAGGACTCCAAATCTATCCTTGAAACATAATCTTTCTACACTAGAGTAATAGGAATAATAGTAGTTTCCCTCTTAGCACTAGAAACACCATTCAATGTAGGCTCTAATCTACTAGTATAGAAATCGGTTCCATCATCCTTTAGTGGAATTCCTTCAACAATATCTAAATCATCGTATGAAAAACCAAGATACTTTGAACTTAACGAAGTCTCCCTCTTAGTGGAAACCTCAACCACTTATTGAGCATGTTCATATTCCTTAAAAACATCTCTATAAACATATGTGGACTTAGATAGTCCAAACCAAGTTGTATATAATTGGTAATTTCTCTCATTTGGTATGAGCAGCAGCCACACTGACAGATCTAGGGGATTTCTCCCCACAACAAGAACTTTGGTCTCTTCTCTGGCAAAAGCATCATCATCAATTGACTATTTTGGAATATATCTCTCTAATGGATCAAATCCAACCAAACTAGGTCTCTTAACATGTGTATGAATGATAGGTCCAGGTCTCTCCATGGACCTATATGAAGTAATAAAACCATGAGGGGTGAATGAGGTGTCTGAATCCTAACAACATCAACATCATGTTCAGGTCCTCCACCATCAATACTGTCATCCTCCTCACCGTATCCATTCTCACCACTATTTCAATATTCTTAATTTCTATTACCATCATCACCATTTTCCTTATGCAAAACTACCTCAACCTCTTTATATGATTTATAAGGGGATCTTGTAATCTTCACATCACCTAAAACCAATGTTTTATCATCACCATTATCCCTTTCACATAAAAAACTCTCTCTAGTAAGGAGGGAGGAAGGTTGACTCACAGGTCCAATGGACACAACAGGGCTCTTTGGGATGTCTAGGTCACTTCCCTCCTCCACTATGGTAGCCACTACCTCATAATCAGTGAATTCCTCTTCATATTCCTTATCAGAGTACACAACTAACTCATTTGGATCCAAGACATGATCCACTATGTTCTTGGGTCTAGTAGGACGATCTATGGGATTAAAATCCTCAGAGATCTTATCATATTCTTTATTCCATTTCCTCATCCAAGGGTTCCATCACACCCTCATCCATTTACAAAAAACCTTAGTCAAATAGAAACCTACACATTTAACCTCTTATTGTTCTTCTTCATCTATGAATAACATTATTTCCAATATATAAAAAATAAACTTAGGATAAATTAGAGATTTTGATATGGAAGATTAATTACACATCACAAAATTATATACCATTAGGAATCTTCACATATTTATCTTGTCCCCTCTTTTCATAGGGAACAAATGGTACACATCCTTATATCTTAGGGTATTGAAGTCCCCTTTATTGGTATATAACAGATGATGAACAAACATAAACAAAAGATTACATTCCCCATCTAACTCAGTAGAATTAGGCCTCCTCACATATTTACCTCTAGTTAGATCTAGAAATGAACCCTCATATCTGAATGATTCTCTATCACTGGGTATCATACCTAGATAATCATAAAACACACATCAGTGAGGCACATTCAAACATCTTTCCCAACCAATTGAATAAAATTAAAACTTTTTTCCATCAATCACATCTTTCTTCTTCCCAAAGCTGAACTTGAAATACTAATAAAATTGATAAAACTACCTAATATAGAAAGTTCAGTCATTTTTGTAGAACCAATATATCCATACTTGTTCCTGGATATCCTTTATCACTAAAAAAACTATAGTAAAATAGTCACTTTTCATCCACCTATTTTTTTGAAAATACTAAATGTTTTTTAAGATGTGGGATCCTTTATTATACATCAGCTTGGCTTAGTTATTCATTCAATATATAAGTTGTCCATGATTCCTCAGGAGATGACATAGAAGGTATCTTCACTCTCACCATTTAGAATAAACAAAAGATAATCAAGGGTTAAAAAAGGATTAAGTTCATGAGATAAGGATGGTAAAGTAGTTCCGAAGTAGGTGCGTGAGAGAGAGTGACTTAGATTCAAATCATAAAACCTGATATATCATTTTGGGATTAAAAATAATAATAAAAAATACATAAATTGAATATGAATTAATATCAAAAAATATAGATGGTGGTAACCCTTTGAAATAGATATTGGTGACTCATCCAACAGTGACTTGCCATTAGTGACTCTCTAACGATGAATCAACAATGGTGACTTTATAATAGTGACTCACCAAACATCTACTATCTAATCAAAATTAATCATAACAAATTCAAGTTTAATGTAGCTTAATATCTCTGAATTCAATGGTTTTGTGAAAATATCAGCAAGATGATGTTCTATTCCTATGAATTCAAGAGTGATATCACCCTTTTGAAAATGATCTCTAAAAAGTGATGTCTTATATAAATATGTTTTTTAGAGTGAGACACATGATTTTTAGACATTTTTATTTCACTTATATTGTAACAACTTATAGTAACATGTATAAATTGATATCCATATTCTAGTAGAGTGTGATTCATCCACAAAATTTGAGCACAAAAACTACCTGCAGCTATGTATTCAGCATTTGTAATAGACAGCGTAATAGAATTTTTCTTTCTTAATACACCTAAATACTAGATACTTTCCCAAAAAATGACATATTTCAAATGTTAATTTTATTTCTAACATAAAACCCCAAAAATCCAAATCTAAATAACTCACTAAGTTTAATGCTTAACCTATAGGGTAGAAAAATCCTAAATTGGTTCTATATTTGTGGTATTTGAAAATCCTTTTAAAAAAAATTCAATTTGGATCTTTAGGGTTTTCATTAAAATGATCACACATACACACACTAAAAATAATATTCGGTCATCTAGAATATATATAAAGAAAACTTACAATAATACATTTGTAATTGGTTGGATCCATTGGATTCCTAGCTTAATCAATATCCAACTTACTTGTGGTACTCAGGGGAGTTTTACTACTTTTAGTGTTATCCAAACAAAAACATTTTAAAAGATATTTAGTGTACTTAATTTGATTTAATATTATTTCATATTTATTTTGAAAATTTTTAAAACCAAGGATGATTTTATGTTCACCCATTAAACTCATTTCAAATTAATTTTTCACCATTTTAAAAAAACAATACACAAAGAATATTTAAAAGATCCGAAGATAAAATCTTCAATATAGTTTTTAACAAAAAAACATATTTTTAAATTTCTTTTACAAAAATAGAATGATTATCTATACCTTTTTAATTCTAGGTTCTTTTTCAATAAAAACATCTTCAACTATATAACCATTTAATAATTCACATTTGACATTAATTTGACAAATATAGAAATCCAAATGTTCTAAATATGAAAGAAAAATTATAATGGATTCAAGAATATCCACTGGTGAAAAGGTTTACTCATAATCAATACCTTATTCTTGACTATACCCTTGTAAAACCAACATAGATTTATTTATTAAAATTGTCCAATATTCTTCAACCTTATTTCTAAACACCCATTTAGTGCCTATAGTGATAGTGTCTTTAGGTCTAACTAAAAGTTAAAAATCATTATTTATTTTAAACTAATTTTGTTTCTATTTCATTTTAATCACCCAAAATCCATGACTATTTGTATCATTGATGTTTCAAGGTTTAAGCTATGACAAGAATGCTTTATGTTCAACCTGATTTGTAAGAGAATCTATAGTATATCTACCATTATCTAGATATCCAACTAAAAATCTAGAGGATGGTATCTATGAGTCTTAGAAACTCATATAAAATAAGGGATAGTTATTTCATTGTCTTCTATTGATTTATTTTTGGGTTATGAATGTTATTCAGAACTGAATTATTTTTCTACTTATTTCACTGAAGTGCCAGAAGGTTTGGCATTAATGATCAGATTTGAAAATTAATCCTCTGGGATTTGTAAAGGGGTTTTAGGCTCATGTGTATTTTTTTCATCAATCATAAAATACAATTTACTAATATTTGAATATCCAAGTAAAATTCCATCATCACCCTTAGAATCCAATTTTTCAAGATTATCCTCCCTATTTAGAATAAAGAATTTAAAACCAAAAAAACTAAAGTAATTAACCTTAGGATTTATACTGATCCAAATTTCATAAGGGGTTTTCTTTAAGTGAGGTATGATTAAAAATATATTAATTATATTGATGGTTTTATTCACATCATCTACACAAAATTAAATAGAAAGGTAATATTCATTGATCATTGTTTGGGAAATTTCATGAAGTTTCCTATTTCTTTTTTCTATAACTTCATTATGTTATGGTGTCCTAGGAGAATAAAAGTTATTATTATAACAATTTTTAGTAAAACAAATCAAAGTTGTGATTTTCTAATGAAATTCCATGATCACATCATATGGTCTTAATCTTAAGTCCAATGTTATTTTTTATAGATTTATCATAATTGGTAAACTATGAAAAAGTTTCACTTTTTTGAGTTAGAAAAATACCCAAGTATATCTATAAAATTAATCTATAAGTACATAAACATAGTGGTTTCTATTTCAACTAGAAAATCTAGATGGTCTAAATAAGTCCATGTGAACTGACTCTAGGGGTTGAGAAGTTGAAACATCTTTATTTGATTTAAATGATATCTTCTGTTGTTTCCCTTTTTGGTAGGGGTTACAGACTTTTCCATTTAGGAATTAACGTTTTTTTACTTCTTTAACTAACCCTTTCCTATTTAGAATTATAAGTTATTGAATATTTCAATGGACTTGTATTTTATGCCAAATCCAATATTCTTTATTAAATTCACTTATTCAACAAACATTTTGAGAAAATAAAGTATCTAAATTAGAAACATAAATAATGTAATTTCTAAAGGAAGTAAACACTAAATCATTTTTAAAATTAGAATCATTATAATAATTATTTTAAAATTTTACATAAAATAAAACGTCACAATAATATGAGATGCTAAGAATATTTTAATTTAAACCATGTACAAGCTAAACTTTATAAATTAAAACTAAGTTACAAAATACTAACTAGGACAAGGCCAGTGATTTTCCATTTTTCATTGTCACCAAAAGTAAAATTTCCACCATAAATATTTATTGTATTTTTGAATTTTTAGTAATCTCCAGTCATGTGTCTTGAATACCCACTATCTAGGTACTATAGGATCTTTTTGAATCTCATCAAGCAGGTTCCCTACAAAAAATGTTTTATACAAAGAATGATTATTGTACGCAAATCTTCTTGGGTCCTGAAATGTTAGTGATTAAGTCTCTAGGAAACCATATTTTCTTTTTTCCCATTTTAATCTGATTGTAAACTTTTGGAAATAAATACATTATTAGGTCCAAAAGAGTAAAAACCAGTAACATCACTTAAACTAGAAATGAATCTATTTTTAACTATTCTCTTTTTTCTAGGATGATAACCAATACCAATAGTGTATTTAGGTGCAGTTTGGTTTACCAGATTCTGTGTGAAATTTATTCTATCATTAATAAATAATTCTAGATCCTTTTTAAATTTCTCATTAGAAAATTACAATTTAGTATTTTATTTTAACAGTTGATAATTTTTTTCTTTTTCTACAGCAAGATCAGATTTAAAACTAACAGTCAAGGCATGGTATTTATTTAGGATTTTATACTTATCCTTAAGATCATCTAAAGTATATTCTAGAATGTTAGAATATTGAAACTTCCCCTCATTTGAAATATTTTCATCATTATTTTTCTCTCCAAAATTATTGTAAATATTTTTAGAAGTATGAAAGACATTTGATACCTCAGATGTGTTTATCATGACACACATGTTTTCTCAGTTATGTTTTCCCTCTATGGTAGTGTTTGAATCACTTGAGATACCTTTAAAAGCACTCCAAGTTTCTTTTATTGATTTATTGTATTTATTATCCTTTCTATTATATTTATTTTTATATTTCATCTTAGGATAGTCATCTTTGACATTCCCTTTCATCTTACATTCATAATAGATGATCTCATTTGAAGTGTCGTCTCTCTTCCATCCCTTCTCCCAATTTACTCTATTTTCATATTTTCCATTATAGTTTGGTTTCATGAAGAATTATTTCTTCTTATATAATTTTTTAAATATTATGGTAATAGGTGACATATCTTCATCATTATCAACTAGTGATTCCTCATCACTTGAAATTTTATCTTGATATTTCTCTTTCTATTTTAAATTGGTGGATTTAAAGGATACAAACATTCATTTTGGTTCATACTCTTTTTCTCGATTCACATTAAGTTCTTCCTCATACATCTTAAATTTTCCAATAAAATCCTTGATGAGTGGCTTACTAATATTTCATGACTTTATTATTGTTACTAATGTTCCTCTCCATCATTCTGGAAGACACCTCAAAAGTCACAAGACTTGATCCTTTTTAGAAAAATGATTCCTCAATGAATAAATTATATTCACTATTTTGTTAAACCTAATATACATGACGTAAATAATCTCATTGGGTTTCATCTTAAATATTTCATATTCAATAGTATGTGTATTTAATATCATTTCCTTAAAATTAGTTGTTCCTTCATGAGAGACAGCTAAAGTATCCCATATTTCAAAAGAATTTTTTCATGAAGATATTCGATTAAATTATTCATCACACAAAGAAAAACACCAACTATTAATATCTTTACAATTATTATTATAAGCTACCTTAGCAGCGTCACTCTAGGAAACTCTATCATTTTGAGTTAATTCAAATTTTTCTCAAATTACTGTACAGATATTGAAACCACTTCTATTAAGATTCATTTTCATGATGTTTTTCAAATAATCATAGTTTGTGACATTAAATTAAAGAGGTTTGTTTCCATTAGATCTGTCTTGTCTATTATCTATAAAGAAAAAAATTTATAACTAATAGAAGTTTGAGATATATAAAATGCAACTAAAATAACAATTTAAAATATATTTAAAATATGTTGATACCAATTTTTTATCGGAGAAAGTAACCCAAGTGGATGGTGAATTAACTTACCAATAAAAATTTCTCTTAAAAAAGTTTAAATAAAATACCCCAATTAAAAAAATCACCTAGTTAATCAAAAAAATAGTTCAATATAATTTTTATCTTTTAAAATATTCCTAAATGATTAATTATTGATGAGTTAAAATAATATAAAAATTTCTTTAAATTTTGAAGTCAATTTACTCAATAAAATACATATATAAATTCTATTTAATATTAATTATCAAAATAATAGTTTTTTTCAACATAAAAACAAATACAGATTAATGATTTTAAAATAATGAAACAAAAAAATCACATAAAAAAAATAAAATAAGGGGTTCAGTATAAAGACAATACTCAATCCCCTCTACATGGAAATCACCTACTTACAAGAAGATTATATAACTATAATATGATCCAAAACCTTGATCAGTTATATATACAATATCTTACAAGATATCTAAGATCAAAGGCCTCTTCTACAGTTATACATGGGAAAAACTATTCATTCCACACAAGGACCCCTTACACAAAAACCATGGGTAAGAAGATGAAAAGAGAGAGAAGAGGATTTCAAGTATTCTCTAGTTATAGGGTAGAAGTCATTTTTTTTGATAAATAGAGCAAAGAACACATTGATTGAATTTAAAAAATATAAGGATATATAAATTAGTTATATAAAAATTAATGTTTCTTAGTATGAAGTGATTGAAATTCTTGAGTGTCCTCATATGTGGCTTGGTGGGGAGCTCGAGCTATTTCTCTCAAAGTAGCAGTAAAATAGAGTGCCACAAAGCTCTCTTTTTTCTATCTATATGAAAGGATTTGGATGTTTAGTGTACTTTACTCTTTTACAGTCAAATAAATGTATGTAGCATTTAAGTTCTTCAGTGATGATCCTTCTAGTATTTAGTAAGTGAACTTCTTGATCACACCTCCCATCATTTGTGCACGAGGGAGTCTTTTAAGAGTATATAGAAATAATTTCATCCATTGAAGAATATTCATCTAGATCCAATAGATCCTCATACAATTATTTGACATTTCCTATAATGTATCCCTAAATTAGTTAAGAATATAATCAGAACATAAATATTTGTATTAATTTCATTAATATATACACTGAAGAAGTTAATTCAAAATTGGTAGAATAGAAAATAATACACTTCTTATGGAAAGGCATCTCTGGTGGAAATACATCTCTCACATCAAGAAATTTCTAGTGGCAATACATCTCTTATGGTGAGTTATTTTGGCAGTGAATCATTTGAACTAATGGTCACTCAGGCTGGCAGTCACTCAAGCTAGCAGTGGATCATTTTAACTAACGGTGATACATGTTGGTGCTGAGTCATAACTTGTGGTTAGACATTTATACTAATGGTGAGATGTGCTTCCGGTGATTCATGTATGTTGGATAGACATTTGTATTAATAGTGATTCCTTCCAACACTTATCCAAACATTCATCAAATTTATTTATAAAATAAAAATCTATCATAAAATAGTAAACATATTAGAAACATAATAAACATGATTCGTGAGCATTAAAATAAGGAGGTTACAAAAATAAATCTAAGGTTCTGTTTTCTAATTATCATTTAAACTATGAGAATATTAAGATAGATAAGAGTAAGAAATGGAAAATATTACATTGTGTGGATGGAGATAGAGCACTCCATATATTTCACACTTCACTAGAAGGAGGAGTTTCTTTTATTGATGTTCCTAAATAGCCAAATATATACTCAATAGATATGAAGAAGAACATTGTTTTTTGGAGGTGGTTTTCTAAAGCATAAAACTCAAAATATGTGGGGATTCTGGTGGATCATAGTGACTTCATGGTTAAATCTCAAGTCTCTGAAGATCTATGTGATATGATCTAGAGTATTGATAGTTCATTTTTTGGGAGACATATCTATGATGTTGTGTTTATAAATTCTCATTAAAATAATGAGAATATTAAGACCTATAAGAGAAGAAAATAGTAAAAATCAAGTCATTCAAAATCTATAGGGATGGTGGAAGATCATAATGACTCCTTGCTTAAATCAAAAGTCTCTAAAAATATGTGTGATATGAGCCAAAGTGTAAATAGTTATTTTTATAAGAACTATATCTCTGATGTTGTGTGTGAAAATTCACATTCAAAGAATTAGAATATTAAGACCTATAAGAGAAGGAAATGGTAAATATCTAGTAATTTAGAAAGAGATTTACTTATCCATATACAAAATTTATGAGAAAAACATTTTATTAATTTAACAAGAAAGATTTTTATTCTTGATGTAAATGGAATACATCTTGATTTTTTTTTATCTTCTCATAAATAATACAAACCAAACTCTTGAATTTCAAAAAAAATAATGTTATGTAAATGTATGGATATTTTTCTAATTAATATGTTATGTAACCATGTTTTTTCCTTATTCTTTTAAGTTTTAAAAAGACCTTTCTGTGACGATATTATATTATTTTCCTTTGATGATTTTGATTTTGGTGTCTAGTCATCGAGGAAAAAGTACCCTTTACCTACAGATTTTAAAATTTTAGAAGCTGTAAATTTGGGGTGATTTGGTTTTATCATCCTTAAATGAATTTCATGTATAACCTAAATGAATTAGTGAATTTTATTTTCATAGGTTTTAGAAATAAAATACTTTTTGTAGGGTAAAAATAATTATTATTCATTTTGGTTGAAGCTTGTGTATCATCCTTTTTTGATGAATAGATTGGACACTAAATAAGTATTAAATAATGGAAAGCCAAAAAATGTTAGGCTCTATTTGGTTATGAAAAACTTTTTTTCCTAAATCCAAAATATGATATGTTCTTATTTGGCCAACAATAGTGTTGGTCCAGTATAGGATCATTTTTACTACACCCGAACTACTTTAAAGGCTCTTGAAAATGGATCGAAGTCTGTGTTTCTTAAGAAACATAGAAAACTATTGGACAAGCATGATTGAAAACATCCATGGTATAAGGTGTTATAAAATGAATCAAATAACTTGTTATTATATGATACATCACATAAGGAATTGTTAAACCTGATGAGTGAGTTGATTTATCATAGTTTTTTGGGGGAATTCACGTTTGATTGTTAATATCTGACTAGTTTTGGAATATTGTTTATAAAAACCCTGGTCTTTATTACACATTAATTAATTAATTAATACATTAAAGTACACATAATACAACCAAAAATATCGATATGTCTTATGTCTATAGTAATTAGGTGCTTGGAACAACATGTTGAACCAGGGATAAAACAACATTATTAAAAAGATCCTTAACTTGCTTCTAAAATTTTCAAGGCTTTTAAAATTTCACCGGATAACCTGGGGAGATACATAAGAAAGTAGTGAGATATAAATCACGGTAAGAGAATAAACATGGAATAACATGAAGATAATTTTACATGTTAGAAAATAGACATATCAAATGGTATTAAGAATCATAAACATGAACAATGAGATATGATATAGTATGATAATCATAAATGGAAAATGGGAAATGTGGGAACAACTTAAAACACTGAATCGTAAACATAGGTCAAGGATAAACCCACCAAGAAATCATAGGGGACAAATTACCACAAATAAATCGGGTTCTCTCCCTATCCTAGCATTACATATCATGATACTAAACATTACACAATGCATTGTAGCACTATCTAGGCACATCCATAATATACATTTCATTCTCATTCTTGAGTATTCCACATAGATCATAAAACATGGATTAATTCATCATAATAATTTATTCCATGATTAAGGAGTGTGGAATTCATATCTGTGATTACCCAATAAAAATTATATGTACATAAATTTGAACATCCTTGATAGTAAATGGTTATGGTATTCACTACAAAATTGTTTTGTCATGGAAGATAACAGTTAAATTTCGGCAGCATAATAGTGTCACGTAAAGAGTTGTAAAAATGAGAGACAAGAGAGAAAGGGTTCTATCATCACATAGACATCTAATTGGAAGTAATATTAACATGGAAAATCATATCCCAAAAATAGTAATTTTGAAATAGAAGGTGTAAGATAATGAAGAAACTTGAATAGTGAAAAGAATCCTAACTATATTTCGGCATGCTAATGGGTGTACATAAGGATCATGGGAAGATTAATGAGTGGGAAAGTGGATCTCATTATTTATAAATAAATTGGATAGTGATGGTAATATGGAAGAAAATATTACAACATAATCAAATAAAATTTAAGAAACATGACATAAAAGAAGTGCTTGAATGGATATGAGAAGAGAGAAATCTCATACGAAATTTTGGCAATGTAATGGGTGTGCATAAAGAATCAGAGAAGGCATAATGAGACTGAAAGGAATATGTAGTTATTTATAAATAAAATGCACAGTAATGGGGGTATTTATGAACATATCTCAACATGTGTAAAATGGAATTTAGAGACATAACAAAAAAAGAATTGCTTGATAAAAAGAGGAGAGTGGAAGATCCCTTATGGAATTTTACCATAGTAACAGTTGAGGTACGGGTCAAAATGTGAGAGATAAATGATCTATAATTAATATACCATAAATTAGACATTAAGGTAATGATTATAAATGAATTTAAATATAAAAAATTGAATTTAATAAGACTAATTTCAAAGAGAAGTGCTTGAATTGAAAGGATGAGTGGAATGTCCCTTACTTAAGTGTGTGACTCAAAGTGATTTAAATGGGATTCTTGAGAGCTTGAGTCACCATGGTAGGACTCTATAGAGTAGAGGGAATAGTATGGACATACTCCAAGGATTTTTTTGTGAAGAGAAATGGGATCTTGGTTTGGTTTATGTAACGACCCAAACTATTATGAATAAAATTACCCTTCTTGATTTAATAGATTTAGAAAACACATGAACTTATTATGTTTTATTTTATCCAATTGGATTTAAATGAACATTATGTATCTTTACCATTGATAATATAGTCATTGAAAAATGATCTCATGACTAGTATAAATATAGAGTTTTAATAAATCCTTTTAACACAGACAAAGGAAGCGATGGCCTCAACCAGTAGGATCGTACCCAAAGAAGACCATTTATCAAAGCTTTCAAGGGAGATATAATTTATATTCTTTACCCTAGAATAATCCCAATCCAATATGAGAAAAAAAATTTACGGGATAAGTTCAATCTCATTGAGATCACGACCCAGACCATGTTCACTAAACGGCCCCATGAAAGCCCCATTATCACGCACCTTGCTCTTAGGGAATATACTGGTGTAATAAAGGGATATGTATCAAGACCTCATCAATAATATTATTCACGTTATTTTTATATAATAATGAATATATTCTTCTTCCTATTATTATTACTCTATAAATGATTTTTAAATCCTAAATAGTATTTTTGGTTAACATTAAAATTCAATTAAGAAATATATTTAGATAAATTAATGAATTTTTTGAAATAAATAATATTTTAATAAGTTATTATTGTTAAATTATTTTTTTAAAATTTAAATTATTACATAAGTTTTATGAATTCAAATGTAATTTTTATTAGGGTTCGAAAACTCGTATTGTCAAAAAACTCTTCAATTTTCAATAAATGTTAATTTTTATTTTAAAAGTGAAAATTAAAATATTTTTAAAATTATTTTGATAAAATAAATATTATTTTTGGAATCATGATGTCAAAATTATCCAATGGTGAATTTTTTATAATTTTCTGAGACAGTTGAATTTTTGGGTAAAAATCAAATACCGTATAAATATACAATGTGTTTTATGACATCATAATGGCATGATAATGATGTAATAAATACTATAAAAGGTATATTAGTAAAAATTTATTATTTTCATTAAAAGTTATTTTATTTTAAGTTTATTTTATTTATTTTATAAAGATAGAGTAAATCTTGCAAGACATTTAATATATTGTATGATTTTAAAATCATTTCCTTGAGAGTGTGACTCACCTCCACAGATGCAAGGGAATTATATTAATATGTTCAGACCTTGGACTTATAAAATAATTTAATCTATTCCTATTTTACAGAACCATGGGAAAAATCATGGGATGGTTTGTGGTTTTGAATATTTTATTATGAAGTGTCCAAAACCAAAATAATAAATAAATCTTCCTCCTTTCCTATATAAACCCACCCAAGATCCCATTTATCTCCACTAAAACTCCTTTAATATCATAAAAAATCTTCTATTTACTCCCTAGATTCCTCCCAAGGCACCACAAATCACCTAAGAATCCTCTCCCAAGCCTTTGGAGTCACACATCCAAGTAAGAGATTTCTCTCTTCGCATTTCCATTCAAGAAATTCTTTTATATTATGCTTATTAAATTCCATTTTCATATATTGGGATATGATTTTCCATGATCCCCTTACTGTACAATTTATTTATAAATTATTTTATCGTCCTTTCACTACCATTAATCCCCCATATGATCCTTTAATCCCACTCGTTACTATGCTGAAATTCCAAAAGGGATCTTCCACCCATCTCCTTTATCAAGCATCCCTTTTATGTTATGTCTCATAATTTCCTTTTTCATATGTTGGGATATGTTATTAAATATTACTCTTACTTTCCATTTAATTTCTATGTAATGGTAGACCCCTTCATCTTTTATCAACCCATTTTATGAATTTCTATATGACATTCTTATACTGTCGAAATTGCACCATGATTTTCCATGCCAAGTTAATAGTGTATTGAATACCAAAACCATTTCTCTATCAAGGTTATTCACATTTATGAACATAATCCTATTTATTGGGGACTTAAATGTATTTATTACACATTTATATATTTTGGAATAAAATTATGGTGTTGAATTAATCCATGTTATATGATCTATATGGAATACTTAAGCATGAGATTGAAATGTTTGTGAAGGGTGCACCCTGATAGCACTTCAATGCATTGGGTAATTTTTAATATCATGATACATCATGTTGGGATAGGGTTTACTTGATTACTTTATGGTAATTTTTTCCCCCATGAATTCTTGTAAATTTAGCTTTGACTTAGGATTATGATGTGGTGTTTTAAGTTGTTTCCACATTTCCCATGTTATGATTATCATGCTAAATCATGTCTTATTATTCATGTTCCTTTATGCCTTGCTGACATTCCTTGTCTAACATGTATTTTTATACTCATGTTATGCCATTTTTACTCCCTTAATGGTCTTTATATCTCACCCCTTTCTTATGTATGTCCTCAGGTTATCTCGTGCAGTGTTAAGTATGAAGGAATGTTGTGGTCATGTCAAAGAAGTTTTCAACAAAGATGTTGTTGTGTTTCATGTTTCAAGTTGTTATGTAATATTATTCAACAAAAAAGACACTAGACCCCTCAATATTCATATTTTTATTAATTGAAATTTTATATAATAAATCATACTTAAATATGAAATAAAGATCAGGTTTTTTATAGATTATATAGGAAATGAGTGGGAATTTCTTCAATATTTCTCAAACTTTAGTTTTAGAATATATATAATAAAATAACCAAAAACACAAAACATACCATGGTTTTTACCCACAGTTTCATCCAAATGGGATTTTTTTACATTATTTTATAAGTTCAATGTCCGATCATAATAAAATAATGACCTTTCTTATGTGGAGGTGAGTCATACTCATAAAGAAATGATTTAAAACCATAAATATATACATGTTTTGGAGGATTGTAATGGCTTTATAAAACCAATGAAATAAACTTTAAATAGATTATTTAAAATGTAAAAAATATATTTGGTTGTGGATACCTTTTATAGTATTTATTACATCACATTGGGTCATTATGATGTCATAATACAAAAAGTATATTTATACGATATTTAATTTTTACGCAAAAATTTGACTATCTCAGAAAATTATGAAAAATTCACCATTGGATAATTTATAAATTATGATTAAAAATTTAATATTAATTTTATAAAAATAATTTTCTAAATAGTTGAAATTTTACTTTTAATCTAATAAATGACATTTACTGAAAATGACAAGTTTTTTACAATAACAGTTTTCAAACCCTTATAAAAATTAAATTTAACTTCATAAAAATTATATGATCATTTATATTTGAAAAAAATATATTTAATATTAATATTAAATTATTATTTATTTTTAAAATACATTAATTCATAAATTCATTAATTAAATTTTAATATTAACCAAAAATACAATTTTTTCTTTATTGTGTCAAAATAAAAATATTTTACAAAGTAATAATAATCAGATGAAAATATATTCATTGTTCTATAAAAAATAATTCACATATTCATATATCCAGGTTCTTATTACATATACCTTTAATACACCAGAGAATTCCCTAATGGTATGTTGCACGATGGTGGGACTTTCATGGTGTGGTTCGATGAATATGGTTTGGGTCGTGATCACTATGAGCTTGAACTTCTCCCATAAATGGTTTTGCTCATGTTTAAGTTGTTTGATCTCAGCTTGGGATTGGTCAAGGTAAAATACCAAAAAATTTATCTCCCTCTTATGATCTGATAAATGGACTTCATAGGGTATGATTCTACTGGTTGAGACCATCACTTCTTCTATGTCAATTAGATTTCTTAAAACCCTATATTTATATTAATCATGTGATCACTATTCAATAGATATATCATCAATTATAATGATAATTAATTGTCTTTTAAATCCAATTGGAAATAATAAAATAAAATAAGTGCATGTTTTTTCTATAACTAAATTACTTAATAAGACATTTAATTAAAACAAAAGGGAAATTTTATTTATAAAATTTTTGGACATTACAATCTTCCCCTATTAAGAAATTTTTCCCTCAAAAATTTCATTTCCCACACTAAAACAAATGAGGTTAACTCTTCTTAATCACCTCCTTCAGTTCTCACATTGCTTCTTCAAACTTGTGGCTTCTCCACAATACTTTAACAAGGTGTATTGTCTTATTTTGTAGAACCTTTTCTCTATGATCTAAGACTTAATCGTCTACTCCTCAAGGTAAAGGTCAGTCTCCAATGGTACTGTCTATTGATTGAGTACATGTGATAGGTCTGGTATTTACTTTCTCAATAGGGATGCATGAAATACATCAGGTACTTGAGATAAATTTGGTGGGAGTGTTAGTCAGTAGTCCACCATTAAGATGTGATCAAGGATCTCTAAGGGGCTTATTAATCTAAGTCTATGATTTCCATTCTTCTTAAATCTATTTACCTTATTCCATGTAGATATTTAGAGAAATAAAATATAACCATCATCAAACTATAGGTATTGTTGAATATTGTTAGATTAACTCTTCTGTCGACTCTGAGAATCCTTGATGTGTTGTTGAATGTTATTAACCTTTTCCTCCATTTCCTCGACCATTTTAGGACCTAGAAGTTTTTTATCCTCAACTTCATCCCAACATGTAGGTTTTCTTCACCTCATCCCATAAAGGGATTTATAGGGAGTCGTTCTAATACTCAAGTGAAAACTATTGTTGTAAAAGAACTTGACCAAAGGAAGATTTTGGTTCCATCCTCCTTCTAAGTCCATAGATCATGGTAGAAACATGTATTCTAGTGTCTGTATGGTCCATTAAGATTCTCCATCTGTTTGAGGATGATAATTCATACTGAATTTTAGCTAAGTGTTTAGATCATGTTGGAGACTTTTTCATAACATAGAGGAGAATCTCAGATCACGATCAGATATAATCGATAGTGGTACCCCATGAAGCCTTACCACTTCTCTGATGTATATATTTGAAAGTTCATATAATGTGAAGTCCTCTAAAATTTTGATAAAATAATTTTTCCTTGTAATATGTTCCACAAAAACCCATATAGCATTGTTTCCACTGGATGTCTTCGAAAGTATAGTGATAAAGTCTATGGTTATGTTCTCCCATTTCCATATCTGTATGGATAATAGTTTCATCATTCCCTTAGAATTATTCCTTTTAGCCTTCACTTTTTAGAATACTAGGCACATTGATGTATATTTAGAAATATCCTTCTTCATATTGTCCCACCAATAATTCTTTTAGATATATTGATACATCTTTGTTTTTTCTAGGTGTAACACCCTGAGTTTTTATGGACCGTTTTTTCAAATTAATTAATTTTCATTTATGTCTTAAATTGCACTAAGTCAAACTTTACTTTCACATAAAACCTACTCGGATTACATTACATGCAACACCGACTTCACATACATTACATGCAACACTAACTTGGAATACACTACATGCAACATAGACTTGATGCACGTTACACGCAACACTGAGTTTCTATGAAACATAATTTTATTATTATAGTTACTCAAACATGATAATTATAACCTAGCCATTAAACTTAGTAATATAAATAGTAATAAATACTTTTAAAATATTTTTTATAATGTTTTTATATAAATAGAACATATTGATGCTAAAAAATATAATTTTTGGTAATGTATTTATATGTTTAAAAAAATACTATTTTCCCAAATAAAGTTCTTTTCATGTCCTTCTATGAAAATCAATAAAATAAAGTTTAGACAAAAATAGAATTTTAAATTGATAAAATAAAAAATATATATAATTTATAATTTATATTATGGTGAATTTTGGGGATTTTTATGAGAAACTTCATTTTTTGGATTAATAGTGAAAAATACAAAATTTTAATTCAAAACTGATTTTTCATCTAATTTATTTATAAGGTAAAATTATATTTTTAAATTATTTAAAATTTTAATTAGATTATATTTTTATAATTTAATCCAATTTAGGCCATTATAACTTATTTCACATTGAAATTGAATATAAAAACTTAGCAAACTCTGGATCTTTTTTTACTTTAAAAACCTCTAGTATTATCCCGTCAATAGGATTAAATTTAGATTAATTTTTGCCACTTATGTGATTTAAATTTGAAAAAAGGATACCATATTTGGAATAATAATAATTTATAATGCTTAATGATTCCGAATTATTTTTTGACAAAAAATATTAGTGAAAGTATTTAAAATTAATTACAATGATTAAGGAAAATTTAAGCTTAACAAGAGAGTAAACCTTAAACTTAAGGGACCAAATGACGTGGAAACTTGTCCAAAACCAATTTTATGGACATTATTAGGCCATAAACCTTCCATTTTTTATTTTGGTTTCTTTTTTATGACTTTTTTTAAGTAAAAACGTGGGTACATCTAACTTGTTTTCAAATATACCAAGTGAGTCCCTTCCCTCCCCTATAAAAGGCCACCACATCTCCCCTTCATCACACATATCAAACCACTTATATTATGCCATTATCTTCACAATAAAATTCCCAAAATCCTTAAATTTCTCATTGAATCATCCCTTTGTGAATATATCAATCCAAGGAATCTCTTTGGTTAAAACCAAAAAAGAGTTAACCAAAGAAGAGGTAACATCCTCCCTCAAGATCCTTTCTTTTATTTTCATTATCCACCCCATAGACTCTTATTATTCCATGATTATAAAAAAATAGTATAATAAATATACTAATATGTTTTTATGATAATTTTTAGAACTACACATACACACACCCCCATATAATCAGTAATGAACATACTGTTTATTTGTACGGTGAACTACCGCATCACAAAATGATGATTGTTCGTTCTTCCTTTACCACCTCTCATGGTGGGAATTATGATGTAAAGTATATTTATATATAATATATATGATATTAATAATGTATTTAATATTTTTTAATTCTTTTCAAACATATATCTTTATACTTTCCATTTTGTGAAGATATGATAATTTCGTTTGAGGAAATTGGACTACCACCCCTCAAAGGGATGTGATTCATTCACACACTACATGGAATGTATTCAGGATGGGTTTAAAAAACATATATGATATATATGATATAATAATTATAATTTAATAATGATATATATACATATATATATATATACTTATATTTCACTTACTCTCTTTTTTTCAATACGACAATAAAAATGGAAACATTGTTCATGCGTACATACGGCTTACCATCTCCATTAACAGTGTATTCCATTTCATACTTCTATATACTATAGATTATTATAATAAAAATATAATTAATATAAATTATATTTATATCATGTTTTACATTCTATAAATCATTATATAAGTATTAGGATAAAAGATGTAAAAAATTAAGACCCAAATGAAGAACAAAGAAGATATTACCTGAAGTGAAACCCTAATATAGAATTATTAACAAGTGGGTAATATAAGGTCATAATAAAACCATATATATTATTATATATAATAATATTATTATATAAAATTTTTATAATAAAAATATATTTATTATATAGGAAGCTTGTATGAGTAGAAAAAGATTCAAGACTCAAGGTAAGGGAATCTCATATCATTTTTCATTTATGTGAGATACATGCATAATTCACCACCCATTAATTTTTTGTGGTGTGTATAATAAAAATGGATATATTATATTATTATTATAATTAAATGTATGGTTATTTACATACCCATTTTATTATACTTATTTCGTGGGTTTTATGTTTCAAAAGTTACCAAATTGTTAAGATATTTTTGTCTCGATTTTACTTCATTGAGACACAAGTTTTGTTATGCACCTACATTATTTTTTGTGTTGTATTTGACATTTTATATCATGAATATCATTATTTTACTAATATTTTATTATTTGTTTAATTTAATTTTCTTAAATAGAGAGTATGATCCCAATTTACCAAGTGGTAAGAGTTTATTTAAATAATCTCATCACTTATTGAGATTATTAATGATTATGCTTCCTTTAATTAAATATTATGATCCATATATTAAGAAAACTCATGATATTACTTATCCTCTATTTATTCAAGATATCTTGAAGTTTTATTACCATTTTTTCACTCTTTTTTACTTAAGATAATTAATAAAATGTTTTTAATAAAAAACTTACCATATTTATCTCATTGGTCGGAAATTCGTTTTATTTCAAAAACCATGTTTTCAAAAATGTTTTAAAAATGATCATTGAATATAATTTTCAAGGAAAAATGATTTAAAAAAATATGTTTTTTATGTACTCTTTTATAAGTTTTCAAAACAATTTTCCAAGAAAAATATTTTCAAATATTTCCTATGTTTTAAGGATATTTTCCTCAATAAATGATTTTAAAAATATTTAAAAATTATTTCTCATATATGATGACATCCTTTGGTGTTGCTCATACCTTTCTTGGAAAATTATTCAATGTTTCCATTCATATTATTTCTCTTAATGGTTTATGTTTTGATGTCATGATATTTATGAAACTCATTTCTATTTCATGGGTCATATGCCTTTGAATCCTGCTTCTTTTCATAGTTTATTCTTTTAATGAAATGATTATTTAACCTTTTTTCTTTTTATAAAGGTTAGGATATTATTAAATGTTTATGATACCCATTTCATTTCATGGGATATTATATGATTTTAAATGAACTTTTGATGCATGTATGTATGATTTCATCATGAGATGGGTGGGACATATATCTCTATCCAATGCATTGGTTAATGATTTATATCTCATGAAATAGACTAAGATGGTCTTGGGAGTAAACCTTGACTAAAAATATGTCCATGGGAGTGAACTATGACTACCAATATGGTATAGGGAGTGAACACATTATACTAAGATGACTATAGGAGTGAAGCATGTATACCAATATGGTATGGGGATTAAACTCATTCTACCAAGATTGTCTTGGTAGCAATGCCTTGACTACTATAGAAATTATATTATATGATTATGTGTTTGTTGTAAGTACATGGTTTATTCCTATTTTATGATTTCATGGATTATGTTCTTTATTTACTTATGATTCATGTCTTATGAACCATAAATCCTTATTCCATGATTCATGTATATGACCTTTGATATGTGGGTTATTATCTTCTGTTTTCACTATCATGTTTTCATATCCTTATGCTCATGATTATTCTTATATATCTCCCTTTTTTACCCTTACTGAGTATTTTATCTCACCCCTTTTTATGTTTCCTTCCCCATTTTATGAAGATATTAATTATTTTTTATGTGTCTAAGAAGAGTGTTATTCAAGAAGAACCTAGTGGGAGATAATGTGGCTCATTAATGTATCAGTGTTTATGTTTCCTTGTTTCCAAAGGAACTAGACTAGTACAATATTTAGGCGTCTATCTTTATAATGTTTTATGTATTGAGAAAATGTTATGTAATGTTAATGTATGAAAAATGAGGGTCTATATAGTTGGTATCAGAGAAAATTATTAGTTAAACTTTGGAAACTAGGATGGGAAAACCTTAGTGAGAACTCTAAGGACTTTTCTAAGGATAATTATAAGGATAAGGAAAAGTATAGGAAATGTCTTGGAATTTTGGTAAATTATAGAGTGAGTGTTTTCCTAGAAATACATAAATTTCTATATTCTATAAGTGTATGTGGTTTTGAAAAATATGTACCTATGAGTAACAACTCTGAGAAGGTGTCTCGGGCCTAGCTCAGGGTAACTTGGTACATGACAATGGGCCATACTGCGCACCTATTTTGACACTGCTAGGGGATATGCTTTTGGAATTCACAAAATCTTCATGAAACATAATTAAAGATTTAAATAGAAGTTGGTTAGGAGTAATCTGGTATAACTCTAAGGTTTCATAGATTAAATGAGGTGTCATAAGTTATACATCCTATAATTGAATTTTCATGATTATGTGGTTCCTCATTATGATAACTGTTTCTTACTCTATGATTTTAGTTTTAGTAAATGGATGGAACTTAAAGGAACCATGTTAAAGGTAATTATGATGGAAAATCCAAAAAATTTCCTCAGGAGAAATAGAATTTTATAGGAGATGGAATGTAAAACCTCATTTTTATACCCAACAGCTTTCTCAATAAATAATTCATGGTGGACTTCCAAATGAGAAATAGAGGGAACAACATTTTATTGAGTATTTCATGAGGCAACATCAACATTATATCAAAGGGTCTTCTAATAAACTTGTTTCTGAACAATAGATTAGTAATGATGAAAAGATATTCTTTGTTCTCTAGTGTTTATAGCATGAGAAAGTCATTATGACTGTTTATTAGTTAGAAGGAAAAGCAGACCAGTGGTGGACTCTAATCAAGAATATAATGAAGCAAGATTAGATTGAATCCATGGATTAGTAAGAGTTCAAGAACTTATTTTTTTAATAATTAATTTCCTTAGATTATTCATACCAATATGGAGAAAGAGTTTTGTGAGTTGAAGCAAAGGGATAGTGAATTTTTTGGTACCTACGAGGCTAGTTTTACAAGACATACATGTTACAGTTCAGGAATAATCATCCAACCTAAAAGTAATGTTGATAGGTTCTTCATTATCTTAAATCCAAGTCTCAAAAAGGAATTGGCCATAAAATAAATTATTAGCTATGAAGAGGTTGTTCATTGTGTTATTAAGTTTTAAATTGATTTTGGTGTCATGTATCAATCGTATGGTTTTGACAAGAAAAGGATGATGGAGTTTAAAGGAGAATCTAAAACCCCAAAGAGAAGAAGATGATATTTCCTTTATGATCTAAGTGTGGGAAGAATCATAGGGAAAATTTCCTTAAGAGGTCTAATAAATTTTTTATGTGTGGAAGGGAATACCATTAGGAATTTTATTTCTTAAGTGATGAGAAGAAGTTATCTAATGGTGAGAATGGAGAAAAAGATACACAGAATGAACCAATCATGCTTCAATTCTTCAAGTGTGAGGAGAATGGCCAATACGGTAACATGTTCCCAAACCCATGGGTCAGTGATTATGATCTAAGTCAACAATATCTTAAGTTGAGGGAATAGGGGAAATCTCATGCAATTTCTATTTGTGATGATGGTTGCAATAAAAATGTGATGAAAGTTACACTTACCATCCAATCTAGAACTGCTAATGTTATATTTGATTCAATTCCTACCCACTATTCCATATTTGAAGAATTTTCTATGGGTGTTAAGATTCCACCAAAATGATTAGTTGTGGAATTGGAAGTTCAAACCCCTAATGGTATGATTATTTCATCCCATGTTTATTATTACTCTCTAGTTAATGTTTGTGGTAATGTGCTTCCTAAAAATATTTTTATTCTTTCTTTGGTTGAATTTGAATGTTATCTTAGGCGTGGATTGTATTTGTTTGGGTAAATCCCACATCAATTTTCGAGGAAGGGAAGTTGAGTTTCATATTTCAGACCCTCCTATGATCATCCACCAATGTGATGATATGTATGAACTTACTATGGATATTACATCCAGTTTATGGGTCTTAATTTTTATTCATAAAGGATTGTTTCTCAAATTGTTTGGGGGAAAATCAACATTGATGATATGCCAATTATTCAAGAATTTGTTGATTCCTTTCAATAATAGATTCCAAGAATCCACTAAAACATGAATTTGAGTTCTCAAAAGAACTCATACCTAGTCCACACCAATTTCAAAGGCTCTTTATAGAATGGCCCCAATTGAGTTACTAGAATTGAAGAAGAAACTCCAAGAAAACCTTGAAAATGGATTCATTCAGCCAAGTGTGTCACCTTGGGGTGCACATATTTTATTTGTGAAAAATAAAGATGGATCAATGCAAATTTTCATTGATTATCAAGAGTAAAAAAAGATCACAATAAATAAAAAGTATCATCTTCCCCGTATTGATGACTTGTTTGATCAACTGCACCGAGCTAAATACTTTTCTGAAAATGAACTTCATTCTGGATATCATAAATTGAGGGGAAATAAAGTTGATATACCCAATATATAATTATATAAAAGATATGGACACTGAAAATATAGTTATGCCTCTCGGTATTACTAATTAACCTTCTATCTCCATGGATTTGATGAATATAATCATTAGAGATTACCTCGACTAGTTTGTGGTAGTATTTATAGAGGATATTCTTATATATTCAAAGATAAAGTAAGATCATGATGACCACTTGAGAATTTTACTAAAGATCCTAAGGAAGGAGAATCTATATGTAAAATTTACAAAGTGTGAATTTTGGATGAAAAAGGTTCCATTTTTAGGTCACATAATCTCAAGAGATTGTATAGTAGTAGATCCATCAAAGATAGAGTCTATTGAATTTTATTCTAGACCAACCATGATGACTAAGATTCATATTTTTCTTTTTTTATATGGATATTATTGATGGTTTGTGGATAATTCATCATGAATATCTTGTAAAGACCTGGAATTTCAATATAAATTTTTTGAAAATATATGGGAATTTTACGAGTCTACAAAAATTAACAGCGCATAATTATGAGGCCCAAAGTGCCTGGAATGAATTTCTAAACTTTATTTTAGGTACGTTCAGTAAACATGATAGCGTATTTTTTCTAACTTTTTAACTAGTGCTTGGAATTGAAATTTGAGGACATCGTTGAACTCGCAGTGCCGGTATTCACTTAAGAAGACTTTCACCTCGATGACAGTTGATCGAGGGTGAAAGTTAATTTTCGGGTTTTTTGTGAAAAGAATAAAATAAAATAAAGTATGAAATATTTTATTTTATTTGTTAAAAACCTCCATGTGGAAGTTGAGAAGTGGGGACCACCAAACCTTGACCTCACATGAGAGGTTATGGTGGTGGGGACCACCTGAGCCTAACCTCCCATGAGAGGTTATAGTGGTGGGGACCACCTGAGTCCTAAACCTCTTGAACTCTCCTCTTCATGAGGGAGGAACCTCTCAACTCCATAATTAATGTGGAGGAGCCTCTTGAGCTTCCTCGACATTAATTATGACAATGCACCAAATTAATTTGGACAATTTGAATTTTAAGCCAACAAACTGAATAATAGATATCATAATCTATTATTTTGGGGTTACCTATTCTTTTTGATAGAATTGGGAGGAAAGAGCTCTTGGGGGAAAGCTCTCCAATGAAGAACGCATTCTTCTATGAAGAACGCCAACAAAGAACACTGACCTCGACTTTGACCTTCTTCCTCGACTTCCTCCGACGTGGGATGTCTTTATCTATGACGAATTGACGTTCGTAATTCCTTCTCGCGCCAATGTCAACAAACAACCTGAGGTATGGGTTTACTACAATATGATTATCACTATCCATGTTATTCCCTTATAATTCTTTTGTGGGATTGGGATTAGTGGTTGACAAGGATTGTAGGGATGGTTATTAAATTCATGAATCTTCTTGATTATTATCCTCTTTCTTGATTCATGATTAAGTTGAGAAACTTTCTACCACTCTAACGCGGAGGGTGCGGTCCAAACAAACATGGCCTGACCCCTCTGCCATTCTTCGTTGGTGTGTTCTTCACGTTATTCATGGGACGACAAACAACGGATCATTGTGCATCTGTTTTACAGCTCAACGATCCCAAATTGAAGAACCAACTTCACAACGACCTAGTGGAGGTGTGACAATGAGAGCGGACGATGAATCGGACTGGATTGAGGAAGACCGTTCTTTGAGCATTCTTTTCACGAGTGGATCAAAACGTGTTTTTGGGACCAATAAGAAGTCTGAAAATGATAGAGATGACTTCAGGATGTTGGGGCGACCTAGAATCTAGAGTTTTGTGGTGATCGGACTACCAAAACGAAGATCGGGGCATCATGGGAGGCGCGCTGGTGAGAAGTGTCGATTCTGGAAAATTCCAGAGTACACGGCGTGTACTTCCTAAGAACATGTCGTGTAGTACTAGAGGAGGAGGCTACATGGGAATTGGCATGTATCCAGGGGATACATGGACACAAGGTGGAGTACACGACCCTGTACTCTACGACATGGCCAGGCGAGGCCAGTAACACAAGTTACCATGTGTACTAGTTACACGGGTTGTGATACATGGGTTGAGACCTTGTACGGCCACATAGCTAGAGTACATGAATCCAACCCCAGTTACTCTGACATGGTGTGTAATCCATACCACACGCCATCTACTTACTTTTCTACGCGACCAGCCTTACGGCACGGGCCATCATACATGGGCAATACTCGAGGTCTAAAGACATGGCGTGTACTTACTTTTCTACATGTCATGTACTTTTTTTGGATAAAGGCTTGGTTGGGTCGGTCGGGTTGGATCGAGCATGAATCCAACCAAGCTCGTGGGACTAAAAGGTTAATAACTCATAGAATGGACGTCTGATTGATGCGTCGTCTATTGCATTGAGACCCCTAAGACATGACAGATCTTTGAGATGATTCTTCATGGGACTCTGTGGCAGTTGGAGTATCAACCAGTAGCTTGTGGAGAGGATCCTCCCAGAGACGAGCGAGCATAGTGTGGGAACTTAGTAGTTGGATAATACTTGACGACTGCTGACCTTTTTGACTCAGAGTGACTTGAAAGGCCCAGTGGGGAGCGCCTCTATGTGAAGTGGCAGACCCACGGTGGGGAGCACCTCTATGTGACCTAGATGACCCATGGTACACAATATGAGGAGTACCTTAGTAGGACATGGTGGGGAGTGCCTCTATGTGATGCGGCAGACCCATGGTGGAGATCATCTCTGTGTGACACGGTAGACCCATGGTACTCTACAAGAGGAGTACCTCAGCAATCCAAGGTTTTTGGGAAGCACCTCTGTGTGACACGGCAGGCCCACTATACTCGATAGAGGAGGGGATCTCCAGCAGACGAGGTGTCAGAATATGTGACTGGGTATGTTACTTGTTACTACCCCTAGAATAAATCCTGGTGTGAGCTGATTTAGTACCTTTGTGTTTTCCTCATGATTGATATGGATTACTTGATAACTTAGGTATATGTAAGGGCATATACCTAAGTAGGGTTATCTATTGATTTCATACTTTGTGGTTTATCCTTGGTAGATTTTGTGAGACCTTGAGGGTCTCGAGGTCCCTACTGAGTATATTTATACTCACCCCTGCATGGGCTATGCCTGCACCTTTTTGTGTTGAATGCAGATGACGGACAGCGCTAACTAAGGCTGGGAGTATCAGGACTGGATGGAGGTTGTAGGAGGACCTTACGACGAGTCGGTACACAGTGGAGATGGATGGACGTGGAGTGCTGAGTAGGCTATCTATACCTACCCTTTAGGTAGGAACCTCAGAGGATGATCCAGTGGTTGTTTTTCTCTTTCTTCAGTTGTACTTGTACTTTCTAGTTGGGCTTGTATTCTGCCCCCTTTTACTTACTACACTCACTCTATTTACTGTTCAGTTTACTTGTATTCTTATCTTGATGTGTGCTTAGTAATGTGTTCTTACAGGTTATAAAGTCAATGCCTTCCCAGTTTTAGGGAATACTCCTTTGGTGCTAGTCTCCATCCCCTGGCCTATGGAAGGCGGGCTTGGGGTAGTCACGGTACGGGCCCCGAGGGACAGGTTATGACAAATTGGTATCAGAGGAGTCGGTTCTGCCATAGATAATAGGACTCTGGTCTTTCTTTTAACGATAATAGTGTTAATTTTAGTGAGTGTGGTTACCAGTTTAGGGAACCCAGTGTTGGTGCGACGGCTAACATATCCATAGACTAGGACCTTGACTTCTGATTTCTAACTCAGTGCATGAAAAAACTAATTACGTGTGTGTTTTCAAGAGTTTTCTTTGTGATCTCTTGATTCAGCTCCCCAGGTATAACTTATTGATTGTGGCGCACCTATTTCTTTTCAGTATTACTCCACGAAGATAGCCATCTAGGGTTCCGAGAGTTGTATGCACTAATAGCCCACCGAGCGACGAGGCCTCAGTGTAGGGCCCTCTTCTAGTAGAGGCACCAGTGGAGGCACCAGCGGTGCCATTACCCATTGGGCCACCGATGCCACCAGCCCCAACAGTAGATAGTGCATGCCGCTTGAGCGCATTGCACAAGTTCTAGCGCCAGATCCCACCTAGGTTCAGGGGAGAGACAGACCCCTAGTCGGCTGAGGATTGGCTGGAGGCCATAGTGAGAGTCTTTCGACTAGTAGGGACACCATCAGACCTCATGGTGATCCTCGCCGCCAGCCTTCTATAGGAAGCTGCAGGCAGATGGTGGAGCTTGATGCTCCAAGTCCATGATGAGGTGACGCTTCTCTGGGCAGACTTCGATAGCCTGTTTTGGGCAGAGTTTGTCCCAGCGACTCTTTACGCAGTGCGCATTCAGGAGCTACTTCATCTGCAGTAGGGCGTCATGATTGTAGCTCAGTACTCAGCAAGGTTTACTAACCTCTCACACTACTCCACAGATATGGTGTAGGACCCATTCTTCAGGGCCTGGACCTTCGAACAGGGGCTCAGGCGGGAGATTAGGGCTTTGATGATCTCACTTAGGATCCCGACGCAGGAGGGGGTGTTAGATCGATCCCTCTTAGTGGAGAGTTTTCTTGCTGAGCATTCACCAATAGCGAGACCCACCACTAGTCGACACATAGCGGAGTATTCTGCAGTTGGCAGAAGACAGATGTCACAGAGGTCCAAGAGGACTATAACTAAAGGTGGACGACCACATGACTCCGGATCAGTTGTGTAGGGAACCCGAGGTGGAACCAGTTAGGAAAGGATCATGCAGTGTTACTCATGTGGTGGGTAGGGTCACATTACTCGTGACTATCCAACCCGTCATATGGATGATCAGCAGACAGTCGAGGGACCGCCCAGGAAGAGATAGAGGTTCAATCGAGGTGGTCTGCAGGGAGCAGGCGGACGTGGCAGATGAGATGGTCATGCAGCTGGAGGTGGGCGACGATTCGAGGTGTTACCTCCACCACCACCAGGAGTTCCACCCCGACCACAGGGAGTAGGTGGATAGGGGAGAGCTCATCTCTAGGCAGTTGAGGCCTACAATCACATCGATCTGAAGATGATACGAGGTACGATCTGTGTCAATTCCACCTTATTTGCAGGACTTATAGACACAGGTTTCAGTCATTATTTTATTTCCACTGCCCTCGTTTGGAGCTCGAAGATTCTGATAGAGTCGTTGGCTCAATCCTTATGGCTAGAGACTCCTACGGGAGCGAATTCGACAAATACGCACTGATGGCGGCAGTGCGAGATTACTCTAGGAGGCGATAGATTTGGATTGGATCTCCTGGTAGTAGCGTCGAGGCCTTACGACGTCATCTTGGGTATGGACTGGTTATCTACAGTCTATGCTCAGATAGATTTTATTAGGCACAAAGTGCGGTGTGTTCGCATGGATGGGACCAGGTTTACCTTCATCGGCGAGAAGGGAGCCTTTTCAGCACAGGATGGACTTACCCGGGGGAGAGTGCAGTCAATCACTCATTAGTTGGCTAGCCTTACCCTCAGAGTGGTTTATGTTGAGAGTCTAAGTTATCCTGTAGTGGTAGACCAGTATGCGAATGTCTTCCTTGATGATGTTTCGGGTCTACCTCCTCGCAGAGAGGTGGACTTTTACATTGACTTGTACCTCGAAACGGCCCCGATATCTACACCAATGTATCGGATTGCTCTCGCGGAGATTTTTGAGATGCGAGTACAGCTGGAGAACTTATAGGGGAATGGATTCATCCGGCCTAGTGTTTCTCCTTGGGAAGCCCTGATTTTTATTCACCAAAAAGGTGGATGGGAGCTTGAGACTTTTTGTTGACTATCTGTGCCTGAATCAGGTGACCGTGAAGAACAAGTACCCACTCCCGAGGATTGACGACCTCTTTGATTAGTAGAAGGGATCATGATGGTTCTCAAAGATAGACCTCAGATCAGGCTATCACCAGCTCAGAGTGCAAGATGAGGATATGCAGAAGACGACATTCAGATGTCAGTACGTCCACTATGAGTTCTTGGTTATGCCATTCGGCGTAACCAATACTCCAGTAGTGTTCATGGGTCTCATGAAGAGGATCTTTCATTCGTACCTTGATCGCTTTGTCATAGTCTTTATTGACTACATTCTAATCTACACAACTACTGAGGAGGATCATGCCTATCACTTGCAGGTAGTACTGGACACACTCCGAGAGAATCGACTTTATGGTAATCTCTCGAAGTTCCAGTTTTGGATCCAAGAGGTTCACTTTCTGGGACATGTCATATCGGAGGCTGGAGTTGCAGTGGATCCAGTAAAGATTGAGGTGGTACTTTCTTGGGATCCACCCAGGAGTGTGAAGGAGGTACGGAGTTTCCTAGGTTTGACTGGATACTACCGGGGATTCGTGCCAGATTTCTCCAGAGTTTCATCACCACTATCAGCCTTGACAAAGAAGGGGAAACCCTTTGTGTGGTCGGAGAAATGTCAGTAGAGCTTTCAGGATCTGAGGCATAGACTGACTAGGGGCCCCATCTTGAGGCTTCCATAAGAGGGCGTAGGGTACATAGTTTACTACAACACATCATGTACCGGACTCGGGTGTGTCCTGATGCAGGAGCGAGCAGTGATTGCATATGGTTCTCGACAGCTGAGACACCACAAGCATAACTACGCTACCCATGACCTGGAGTTAGTAGCAGTGTTTTTCACCTTGAAGATTTGGCGGCACTTCCTGATGGGAGAACTCTTTACAGTGTACTCTGATCAAAAGATTCTCAGGTTTATCTTCTCCTAGAAGGACCTGAACCTGAGACAGTGACTTGGTCTTGAATTCCTCCATGACTATGACTTCAAGATAGTCTATACTACTAGGAAGGGGAAAGTTTTCATAGATGCACTCAGAAAGAGATCTGGTATACAGCTTCTAGGCGAAGCGACGGAGCTGCTGGCCGCTTTGCAGATATCCTTTGTGGATCAGGATGGAGCAGCTTTTCTACAGTCTCTTACAGTCACTCTCCAACTTCTACAGCAAGTTAGGGAGGCACAGTGTGGGGACGCTTACTAAAAGGCACGACGTGCTCAAATATCCACAGGGCAGGCCCCTGATAGATTTTCTAAAGGTGGGGAGTACGTCATCCTCTAGTGAGGATGTACCATCATACCGGTATCACTTTAGTAGGAAGTGTTGAGGGAGTTCCACACTTCCCCTCTATCAGTACATACAGGAGTGGAGAAGATGTAACAGGACCTCTAACGACATCACTGGTGTCCAGGAATAAAGAAAGAAGTTGTAGAGTTTGTCTCACGATGCCTCACTTGTCGGCAAGTGAAGGCGGAGCATCACGTACCAGCAGGCTTGGTTCAACCTTTAGAGGTCCTATAGTGGAAGTGGCATGGGATATCCATGGACTTCGTGATGGGTCTCCCAAACTCTTCTAGGGAACATGACTCGATTTGGGTGATCGTCGACTAACTCACCAAGTCGGCCCACTTCCTACCGATCAGAGAGAAGGGTTTAGTAGAGAGCTTGGTATGCCTCTATGTGAAAGATATTGTGTGGCTACATGGAGTACCCTCGAAGATTTTCTTCGATCGTGATTCATGTTTTACTTCCTGGCTATGGAAGGGGTTGCAGGAGGCTTTCGGGATGCAGCTTCATTTGAGCACCGCCTTCCATCCCCAGATGGATGGCCAGACTAAGAGAACCATTCAGACCCTCAAAGAAATGCTATGTGCTTGTGTCCTCTTCTTCAGTCATAGCTGGGAGGATCACTTGCCTTTGGTGGAGTTTTCATACAACAATAATTATCACTCCACCATTGGGATGGCACCTTTTGAGGCATTGTATGGAAAACCTTGCAGATCACCCTTGTGTTGGACTGACCCAGGGGAGTCAGCAATTGTGGGACCAGAGATAGTATGGGCCACTATAGAGAAGGTTCATATCATCCATGAGCGGATGAAGATTGCATAGAGCAGGTAGAAGTTTTATGTCGACAGGAGATGGAGACCTCCAGAGTTTGAGGATGGCGACCACATCTTTCTACGGGTCTCACCTCGATGAGGTTTGCGTAGATTTGGTTGAGGTGGAAAGTTATCTCTGAGGTTCATTGAACCCTTCCAGGTCCTTAGTAGAGTTGGCGAGGTACCTTACCACTTAGCTCTTCCACTTCAGTTGCACTGGGTGCACAACGTCTTCCACGTATCCCAGCTGAGGAGATACGTGCACGACCCTTACCACATCATCGACCACGGAGATCTAGACGTTGATGATGGGGATACTTTTACAGAGGTTCCAGTTGAGATTGAGGATCGACAGAAGTGGGTCCTTCATGGGTGGTCGATACCTCTAGTGTGTGTTCATTGGCAGCACGAAAACCTCCAGGAGAGCACATAGGAGCAGGAGGCTCATATGCATGCTCAGTACCCCTACTTGTTCCTATAGTTTGAGTTATGTCTTATAGGGATGTAAAGCCTTGAGGTGGGGAGAATGTAAAGACCCAGAATTTCCATGTATTTTTTTTTAAATATATGGGAATTTTACAAGTCCGTGAAAATTGACGGTGCATAATTCTGAGGCCTGGAGTGCCCAGAATGAATTTCTGAACTTTATTTCGGGTACGTTCAATAAACGTGCGAGCAGGTTTTTTATAGATTTTGAACCGGTGCTCGGAATTTAAATCTAAGGACACCGCTAAACTCAGAGTGCCGGTATTTGCTTAAGAATACTTTCACCTTGACGACAGTTGGTCGAGGTTGAAAGTTAATTTTTGGGTTTTTCATGAAAATAATAAAATAAAATAAAGTATTATTTTATTTTTTAAAAACCTCCATGTGGAAGTTGAGAAGTGGGGACCACTAGACCTTAACCTCCCATGAGAGGTTATAGTGGTGGGGACCACCCGATCCTAACCTCCCATGAGAGGTTGTGGTGGTGGGGACCACCTGAGGCCTAAATCTCTTGAAATATCCTCTTAATGAGGGAGGAACCTCTCAACTCCCTCATTAATGTGGAGGAGCCTCTTGAGCTTCCTCCACATTAGGTATGCCAACGCACCACATTAATTTAGCCAATTTGAATTTTAAGCCAACAAACTGAATAATAGATATAATAATCTATTATTTTGGGATTACCTATTCTTTTTGGTGTAATTGGGAGGAAGGAGCTCTTGGGAGAAATCTCTCCAACGAATAACGCGTTCTTCCATGAAGAACGCCAACTAAAAATTCTGACCTCGACTTCGACCTTCTTCCTCGAATTCCTCCGATGTGGGGCATCTTCATCTACAATGAATCGACGTCCTTACTTCCTTCTCACGCCAATGTCAATGAACAAGCCGAGGTAGGGGTTTACTAAAATATGATTATCACTTTCCATGTTTTTCCCTTCTAATTCTTTTGCGGGATTGGGATTAGTGATTGATGAGTATTGTAGGGATGGTTATTAAATTCATGGATCTCCTTGATTATTATAATCATTCATGATTCATGATTAAGTTGAGCCACTTTCTACTGCTCTAATACGGAGGGTGCGGGGCAAAAAAACATGGCCCGACCCCTCCGTTGTTCTTATTTGGTGTGTTCTTCGTGTTCTTCATGGTATGATGAACAAATGATAGTTGCGCAACCGTTTTGTGGTGCAAAAATCCCAAATTGAAGAACCAACGTCAGAACAACCTAGCGGAGGTGCGACAATGAGAGGGGACGATGAATCAGACTGGATTGGGGAAGACCGTTCTTCGAGCATTCTTCACATGGGTGGATCAAAATGTGTTTTCAGGACCAATTAGAGGCCTGAAAATGATAGAGACGACTTCGTCACATTGGTGAAACCTAGAATATGGAGTTTTATGGTGATCGGACTGCCAGAACAAAGATCGGGGCATCACGGGAGGCACACCGGCGAGAAGTGACGATTCTAGAAAATTCCAGAATACATGGTGTATACTTCTTAAGAACACACCGTGTAGTACTAGAAGAGGTGTCTATGCGGGACTCAGCGTGTATCCAGGTGATACATGGACACGAGGTGCAGTACATGACCGTGTACTCTACCACATAGCCAAGTGAGGCCAGTAACACAAGTTACCCCATGTACTAGTTACACGGGTTGTGATACATGGGTTGAGACCGTGTACAGGAACATGGCCAGCGTACACGGAGCCAACCCCAGTTAATCAGACATGACGTGTAATCCATACCACATGCCGTGTACTTACTTTTCTATGTGACCATCCTTACGGCTCGGGCCATCATAAACGGGCAGTACCTGGGGTCTGAAGACACAGCGTGTACTTACTTTTCTACACATTGTGTACTTTTTTTGGATAAAGGCTTGGTCGGGTCAGTCAGGTTGGATCAATCATGAATCCAACCAGGCCCTTGAGACTAAAAGTCTAATAACTCACAGACTGAGTGTACGATTGACCATCTATTGCATTGAGACCCCTAAGATGTGGCAGACCTTTGAGATGCTTCTTCGTGGGACTTCGTGGTAGTTGGAGTATCGACCAGTAGCTTGTGGAGCAGATCCTCCAGGAGATGAGAGAGCATAGTGTGGGAACCTAGTAGCTAGTTGAGACTTGACGACTACTAACCTTTTGGACTCAGAGTGGCTTGACAGGCCCATTGGGGAGAGCCTCTGTGTGAAACAGCAGACCCACGGTGGGGAGCGCCTTTGTGTGACGTGGCAGACCCACAGTACACGATAGGAGTACCTCAGCAGGCCACGTTGGGGAGTGCCCCTGTGTGATGAAACAGACCCACAGTACTCGATAGGAGGAGTACTTCAGCAAGTCACAAGGGGGAGCGCCTCTGTGTGACATGGTATACCCATAGTGGGGAGCACCTCTGTGTGACGTGGAAGACCCATGGTACTCAACATGAGGAGTACCTCAGCAGTCCAAGGTTTGTGGGAAGTGCCTATGTGTGACGCGGGAGGCCCACTATACTCAATAGAGGAGGGGATCTCTAGCAGATGAGGTGTTTGATGATGTGACTAGGGATGTTACTTTTTACTACCCCTAGAATAAATCCTGGTGTGAGCAGAGTCAGTGCCTCTATATTTTCCTCATGATTGAGATGGATTACTTGATAACTTAGGTATATGTGTAGGCATATACCTAAGTAGGGTTATCTATTGATTTAATACTTTTTGGTTTATACTTGGTGGATTTTGTGATACCTTGAGGGTCTCTGGGTCCCTACTGGGTATTTTTATACTCACCCCTGCATGGGCTATGCCCACACTTTGTTGTATTGGATACAGACGACGGACAACACTGACTGAGGTTGAGAGTATCAAGACTGGACAGAGCCTAGAGGAGGACCTTACGACGAGTCGGTACATGGTGGTGATGGATGGATGTGGAGTGCTGAGGAGGCTATCTTTACCTACCCTTCATGTAGGAACCTCAGAGGATGACCCAGTGGCTATTTTTCTCTTTCTTTAGTTGTACTTATACTTTCCATTTGGGCTTGTATTCTGGCCACTTTTACTTACTGCACTCACTATGTTTACAGTTCAGTTTACATGTGTTCCTATCTTGTTGTGTGCTTGGTTACATGTGCTTACAGGTTATAAAGGCAATGCCTTCCCAGTTTTAGGGAATATGGCTTCAGTGCTTTTCTCCAGCCCCTGGCCTATGGAAGGAGGTCTTGGGGTAGTCACGGCACGGGCCCCAGGGGACGGGTCATGACATATGTAACACTCTAACCAATATAACTTGGAAGGGTTTCAAGTTCCTATAGACAAATGAATGTGATGAAAATTTCATGGAACTCAAGAGAATGTTAGTCAGCGCACCTATGCTTACATTACCCTATAATGGATAAGGGTTTTTAATCTATTATGATACATACATGAAGGTATTGGTATGTGTTATTAGGTAGAATAACATGGTTATCACTTATGCCTTGTGGTAGTTATAGATTCGTGAGAAAAATTACCCAACTCATGATTTAGAGTTAGCATCGGTAATTTTTGAATTAAAGATATGGAGGCATTATCTTTATAGAGAAAATTGTGATATATATACCGATCCAAAAATTTTGAAATATATATTCACATATAAGGAGTTGAACATGTTCCAAATAAGATGGTTATAGTTGATAAATTATTATGATTAATAAATACATTACCATCCTCAGAAAGTAAACTAGGTGGCTAATGCTTTGATATGGAAGGATCATGCTAGCTTATCCATGATAAGGATCACAAAAAATATAAGATTTCTAGATTTGTAGCAGATGGACCTAGAAATCCTAAAGGAAGGGGAAAATATTATCTCTATCAAATAAATATTCAACTGTCTATCCATGTAAATATTAAAGAGGTGCAGAAATAAGATGTAGAGCTATAAAAGAAAGGTGGAAATGTTCCTGAGTTTAACCTTGACCAGGATGGAATGATAAGGTTTATGAACCCTGTATGTGTTCCTTCCTTACCAGGTCTGAAGAAGGAGCTATTAGAGGAAGCATATAGTTCTTTATTCTCTATTAATATTGGAACTATGAAGATGTATAGGGATTTAAAATAATAATTCTAATGGTATGGCACAAAGAGAGATATCATAGATTTTATATCTTTTTGGTTGGTATACTAGTAGGTTAAGACTAAAAGACAAAACTTTAAAGGGATGTTGCATCCATTACCCATACCAGAATTGAAATGGGATAACTTCACTATGGATTTTTTCATTGGACTACCCAAAACCTCTAAAGGGTATAATTCTATATGGGTGGTAGTCAATCATATAAAAAGTTCATCACACTTCATCACTATTAGAGAAGACTTTTCTATGGATCAGATTTCCAAGATATACATTAAGGAAGTGGTAAGGTTTCATGGAGTACCATATTCTATTATATTTGAAAATAACTTAATATAGAGTTGAGTTTCAACACTGCTTATCATCCTCATACAAATGGTCAATCTGAAAGAAGAATTAAAACTCTAGAGGATATGTTGAGATCTTGTTCTATGGATTTTAAAGTTGGTTGGGATCAACACCTTCCTCTAGTAGAGTTCTATTAAAACAATATCTTCAACCCAAGAATTCATATGGAACCATATGAAGAACTATATGGGAAGAAATGTAGAGCTCCAATGTGTTGGGATGAAGTCAGAGAAAGAAATCAATTGGGACCTAAGATCTCTGAAGAAATGGTTGACAAAGTTAGAACCATTAAGCAGCCTATTAAGGCAGCTCAAAGTTAGTAGAAATTTTATGTTGATAACTGGTGCCATGATCTAGAATTTAAAGTTGGTGAAAAGTCATTTCTATGAATCTCACCCTAGAATAAAGTTATGAGATTTTGGAAGAAAGGGAAACTAATCCCTAGGTATCTCAATCCCTTTGAAAATTCTTAATCATATCAGGATGGTAGCCTCTCGCTTGGAACTTCCTCAAATTTCCTCTCAATTCCATTATGTATTCCATGTATCTCTATTAAGTAAGTTCATACCTGACCTTTAACATTTACTAAACTCAGAGGTCATACTGTTATATTAGGATCATTCTTACAAGGAACAACTTGTTGAAATTCTGGATCCTACAGAGAAAGTTCTACGAAACAAGACCACTAACCCGATAAAAGTTTTATGAATAAATCACCACTTAGAGGAAGCTACTTGGGAACTTGAGGATATGATGAAGTATAAGTATCCTCAAATTTTACCCGAATGTAGTATTATGATGGAAATTTTCATTTTAAGGGGGGTAGAATGTAACACCCCAAGTTTGTATAGACCCTTTTTTGGGAATGAATTAATTTCCATTGATGTCTAGAATTTCACTAATTCAAGCATTCCATTTACACAACACTGACTTGGCATATTCTACATGAAACACTGACTCGGTTTACATTATACACAACACTGACTTAGAGTATCTTACACGCAACACCAACTTGGAATGTGTTACACATAACACTGAGTCTCTACGAAACATCATTTTATTATTATAATTATTTAAACAAGATAATAAAAACCTAGATGTTAAACTTAGTATTATGAATAGTAATAACTACTTTTAAAATATTTTTTATAATGATTTCATATAAATAGAACATATTTATAATGAAAAATATAATTTTTTATAAAGTCTTTATATGTTTAAAAAATGTTATTTTCTCAAATAAACTATTTTTCATTCCCTTCAATGAAAAATGATAAAATTAATTTTAGACACACCAAGAAATTTAATTTGATAAAATAAAATTCATTTTTTAATTTTTAATGTTGAATTTATCTTAGGGTGAATTTTTGGGATTTTTCTAAGAAACATTATTTTTGGATGAATAGTGAAAATACTAAATTTTAATTCAAAACTTCTTTTTTAACAAATTTATTGATAAGGTTAAATTATATTTTTAAATTTTTTGAAAGTTTAATTAGATATTATTTTTAATAATTAATCCAATTTAGGTTATTTGAACCAATTTCACATTGAAATTGGATATAAAAACTTAGCAATATTTTATTCTTTTTTAATTTAAATCCCTACAATGTCGTCTCGTCAGCGAGATTAAATTTAGATTAATTTATGCAACTTATGTGATTTGAATTTGTAAATAGATTCCATATTTTGGATCATCAATATTTATAATTTATAATAATGTTAACTTATTTTTTGACCAAAAATATTAGTAAAATTAATTAAAATTAATTACAATGATTAAGAAAGAAATAAGCTTGACAAGGGAATAAACCTTAATCTTAAGGACCCAGATGACCTTTCAAATTTTAAAAAATCCATTGTTTTGGAAATTATTAGTCCCTGAGGCTTCCTTTATTGAGTTTTTTTGGGTTTTGGATTACTTTTGTTAGGTAAAAACGTGGGTACACCTAACTTGTTTTCAAACATACCAAGTGAGTCATTTCCCTCCCCTATAAAAGGCCACCATCTGTCCCCCTTCCTCACACCTCTCAAACCACTTAGTTTCAGCCAAGATATACCCAATAAACTACCCAATATCACTAACTTACTCTTTTATTCCTCCATTATGGTAAAAATCAATCCAAGTAATCCATTTGGTCAAAACCAAAATGAGTTAGCCAAAGAAGAGGTAAAATCCTCCCTTAAGCTTCTTTCTTTTATTTTCATTCTCCACCCCCACCACTCTCATTATTACATGATTATAAAAAAACACCAGTATCATCAATATACATAGATTTTATCATGATAAGGGTTCAATATACACTTACAAAAACTTCCATCTAATGGGTAACGAACATACTCTTTATGTGTACGGTGAACTACCACCTCACAAAACGATGATTGTTCATTATTCCTTTACCGCCTCTCATGGTGGAAATTATGATGGAAACATTGTTTGTATATAATATATATGATATTTATAGTTTATTTAATATTATTTAATTCTTTTACAACTCATATCTTTATACCTTCCATTTTTTATAAATATGATTATTTTGTTTGAGGAAGTGTGGACTACCACCCCCTCAAAGCGATGTGATTCGTTCACACACTACATGAAATGTATTAAGGATAGGTTTAGTAAAAATATATGATATATATGATATAATAATTATAATTTAATAATTATATACACATATATATATATACTTATATTCCACTTACTCTCTTTCTTTCAATACGACAACAAAAAACAGAAACAATGTTCATACGCACATATGGTTTACCGTCTCCATGAACGGTGTATTCCATTTCATACTTCTATATACTATATATTATAATAATACAAATATAATGAATATAAATGATGTTTATATCATGTTTTAAACTATATAAATCATGATATAAGTATAAGGACCAAAAATATAAAAAATTAAGACACATGCGAAGATTAAAGCTGATATTACTCGAAGTGAAACTTTAACATAGAATTATTAACAAACGAGTAATATAAGGTCATAATAAAACCATATATGGTATTAAATATAATAATATTCTTATATAAAAGGTGTATAATAAACTAAAAATCTATTATACAGGAATCTTGTATGGGTATGAAGAGATTCAATACACTAGGCAAGGGAATCTCATTTCATTTTTTATTTCTATGAGATATATGATTTATTCACCACCCATTCCTTTTGTGTAGTGTGTATACTTACCATGGATATATATATATGATTATTATAATTAAATTTATGGGTATTTACATACCCATTTTATGATAATTCTTTCATGGGGTTTATGTTTCAAAAGTTACCAAATCAGTAAGGTATTTTTGTCTCAGTTTTCCTTATTTGAGACACAAGTTTTGTTATGAACCAAACTTATTTTTCAAACTGTATTTGACATGATATATCAAAAATTACCTTATTTTAATGATATTTTAGGATTCATATAATTTAATTTTCTTACATCGAGTGTCTGATCCCAAGTTCACAAGTGGTAATAGTTTATTGAAATAATCCCATCGCTTTTTGAGATTGTTAATGATTATGATTCCTTTGATGAAATATTATGATTCATATCTTAATAACATTTAAGAGATTAATTATCATATATTTATTCAATATTTTTTTTTATTACCATTTTTCTAATCCTTGGTACTTAAGATAATTAAGAAAATGTTTTTAAGAAACATCTCACGGTATTTCTCTCTTTTGTCAAAAATCTATTTTATTTCAAAAACCATGTCTTAAAAATTGTTTTAAAATGATATTTGAAGATAATTTTCAATTAAAATTTATTTTAAAAATGTTTAATGGTTTTAAAATCCTCCTTTATAACTTTTCATAATGATTTTACAAGAAAAATATTTTCAAAAATGTCATATATTTTAAAAAAACATTTTTTAATGCAGAAAGGATATTTTACACAAGAAATGTTTTTAAAATATCATTCAAAATTATTTTCTATATAAGATGACATATATTGGTGTTAATAATTCCTTTATGGGGAAACTATTCAATGTATAAATTCATATTATTTCTCATAATGGTTTATTTTTTGATGGCATGATACTTGTGAAACCCATTTTTCTTTCACGGTTTATATGCCTTTGAATCCATCTTCTTTTAACATGTTATGATTTTATTGAAATGATTATGAAATATATATATTTTTCAATAGGTCATGATATGATTACATGTTTATTATACCCATTTAATTTCATGGATTATGATATGAATTTTAATAATCTTTTTAATATGTATTTATGATTTCATTATGAGATGGGTGGGACCAATATCTCCCTCCAATGCTTTGGGTAAAGATTTATATATCATCAGATAGATTAAGATGGTTTTGGGAGTAAACCATGACTACTAAGATGGACATGGGTGTGAACCATGACTACCAAGATGGTATTAGGATTGAAATCATGTTACTAAGATAGCCATGAGAGTGAACCATGACTACCAAGATGGTATGGGGAGTGAACTCATACTACCAAGATGGTCTTGGAAGTGATTCCTTGAGTACTATGGAAATCATATTATATGATTATTTTTCTGCCAAAATTCCATGTTTTATTACTATGTTATTCTTTTATGGACTATGTTCTTTATTTTTTTATGATTCATGTATTATGAACTACTAATATTTAATCCATGATTAATGCATATGTTATTTGATATGAAGGGTATGATCTTCTATTTTCATGATCATGTTCTCAAACTCTTATACTCATTATTATGTTTACATTTCTCATTTATTTACCCTTACGGATCATTTGAACTCACCCCTTTTATGTTTAATTCCCCATGTTATAAAGATATGTATTATTTTTTATGTTTCTAAGAATGGTTCTAGTTAATAATAACCTAGTGGGAGATAAAGTAGCTCATTTATGTATCAATGTTTATGTTTCAATGTTTCCAGAGGCACTAGACTAGTACGGTATTTGAGTGTATATTTGTATAATTTTTTAACTATTATGAAAATTTTGTGTAATGTTAATGAATGAAAATTGAGGGTTTCTATACTGGGTGAATGGAGAAATTTGAACTATGTGCATCATCCAACAGTTCCTTCCTTAACTTAGTTTTTGATGGAACGCATAGTCTTAACCCAAATCTCATAAATTTTTCCTCAAAAATTTCTGAGGATTGCACATTTCTCATGGATTCCACCTTCTTCTGAATTTATACAGAATTTATTTTAGCATACTTTATTTTCTCCATGAGGGATGGTCGAGCAGTCATTTGAGAAAGTATTGATGATGTTCCTTCATTAATGATTCCCATATCCATCCATTATTGATCTAAGAATATTGATGATAGACCAAAACTATGTGCATATTTTTATTCAAATTTAATTTTTTTATGTTTTTTTCAAAGTTAAAACCCATTGATTTCAATATTTTATTAAATAATGGATATTTTTAATTATAGAATGAAAATTGGATAAAATGTGAAATTATTAAATTCTGTATTTTTAACGGACTTAAATCACTTTGGTGTTTTGATAATAACATTTAAAATATTTCTCTAATTAATGTGATTATTTTTTTAAAAGATTCCTTGATTTTTTGACTACAACATTCCCTTCTAGACCCAAAGTTATATCCACTATTTAGAATCCCAAAAATAGCTCACAATTTGGTTCTTGAAAACATTGCACAGATCCGATGATTTTTTATTTTTGGACCATATATCCTAAATGGATAGACCAAATTAGATGAAATGTTGATGGGAAACATGAAAAACATTTATAAACAACTTTTATGAAGGTTTATATGTATGAATCGACCATTTTCATGGTCATTAAGGCATGGGAAACCAGATATGTGGAATATGAAGAGTTTGCCTAGGTAGAATAAATCGTCAGAGTAAATGGTCATAAATATCTCTAAACATGGTCGATAAAGATGAAATTTTGAGTGTAAACGTGGAAGTGATTTATGAACAACTTTTATGAAGACACATTTTCTCAATTCAATAATTTAATGGGTCTACTACATGATATCTTTTATAGGACGTATTCTATAACAAAAAATATCCTTCCTCACATATAAAAGGAGGGTCATGCCCCTTCCAAAATCATCAACTCGATACCCACCAACCAAGGAGATATCCAAATTCAAAGGCTTGGGATGCCTAAAACTCTTATCCCCCCACATTTCTTCCTTTTTCATTTTTTTATTTTCATTTTAGTGTTTTAATGTTTTATTTCAAATTCTAATTTCAATTTTAATTTAGTTTAAATTAAACAATTCATGCATTTTATTTCCGAACAAATCCATCTGTTTTTTACTTCTTTTAATTTAATTATTTTAATTTCATTCTTTTAAATTATTTTTATTATTATTAATTTTATTTATATTATTAATATTATTTATTTAAATTATTATTGTTAATATAACATTCTTATTTTAAAATTATTTTCCCATTTTCTTTCTTCTATCTTTTTTAAAAAATTATTATCCTAAATATAATTATTATTATTATAATAAATATTATTTTTGTTATTATTATTTTATCATTATTTATATTCTATATAAATTTAATTTTTTTCCTTTTATTTTCAGCTTTTACTTTATTTCTATCTCTCTCTTCATCCCAATTCTATTTTTATTTTTTTATTTTATTCTTTCACCCCCCCCCCATTCTTTTTAAATTATTATTTCATTTATTCTATTTCTATTATTCTTATCTTCTTCCAATCTCCAACATTGTGATATCTTACTCTAAGAATTGAAAGGCTGACCATGAGGCTTGTCCTGAGGGGAGTTCAAGGTGTTCTTAAATTTTATTTAATGTTTAATTTTATGTATGTAGATAGAAATGAGTAGCATGCATGGGTGAGGAAAATGTCCCTAATGTGGTGAATTCCCCCCAATGACATGCAATTCAATAAACCCCTATTATTTTATTTAAATCACTTTTCCCTCTCTCCATTAGTTAAATATTCATAAGAAGAAGATTAGATAATCAATGGATGAAACAACATCGATTGAGTTGGGTCCTGAAAGATGATACACTTTGACCACGGTGTTTCATCAACCTTGATTACAAGTGGAGGTGCAATTAATATTTCTTAGGAATTCAATGATATTTCACTAGTTCTAAATAATGAATAGTAATTCAAACATGAGATTTCGTTTTTGGATTATCAAAATGAAATCAAACACATACAGGATAATAAGGATTGAACCCAAAACGAAACCCTAAAAACCAAGTGATTTCTTCCTAATTCCATTCTTTTTATATTTTCATGATAGTTTAAAATTCCATATTCCATTTCATTAAATAAAAAACCCAAAAATAATGTCATTATTTTCATTAAAAACTTAAAACCACAAAAAAATATAATAGGTTATTTAAATAATGTAATTGAAATTTTTTAAAGGATCCTCAAGTAAGATGACTCAGGTCATCCATTATACTGCACTAGGAAAATAATATTTCTTTTTTCATGCCCCATGATAGGCATGCGTCAAAACTAGCATCATTTGTGGGGATCCAATAATAATTTTTCTTATATTTTTCTATTTCACATTTTAGATAGATTTAATTCTTCTAAAAAAATAAAAAACTAAAAAAATATGTGATAGTTTCCAACGTTCATTCTTTCAATTCATGGAATAATTAATCTTAGGTACAAGAGCCAGTAGTTGAAACACCCTGGTCTATAGAAGATGCTGTTTCATTATATTCTAGACATATCGGGGGGCTAAAGCCAAATTTGAAAAGAGGAGGAATTCAAGAACCTCATCCAGGATATCAAGAAGACCCTCGAGCAACTAGGTGTTGAAGGACTGGATAGACAACTATGTGAATTATGAGATTACTTCCCATATTTATATCAAGAAGTGACCAATACATAAGAAGAGTGCTCCTTGTTTCCTCCTAATAGTTTGGAAGAATTTACACTAGAATATTTCTAGGAGGAAGTGGAAAAATAAAAACTCAAGTATAATATTCAAGGAATTGATGAAAAGTTATAGGTTCTCAAAGTAAAAATGGATTGGATAACTACATATTTCCAAGTATCATCAGAAAAAGATGAACCTGATTCTGAACCTGAACCAGAATATGGGACACTTGTCTTAACTGAGTAGGCAAAGGAGGAAGATTTTCTTATTGAGCTACATGTGGGAGATCAATAAGAATCGGATGCCTTATATAATGAATGTGATTAACTACTTGATCTCCCCACCCCTAGCAAAGAAGTTGGTCCAACATCATTTAAGGAAGACATCACCCAACTGGTGTAATTTGATGTAATGATAGAAGATCCCAACTACCTTCCTCCATCCTCTGATAATCTAATTCAAGATACACTTACTATTAAGACATTTACTAAATCAAAACCAAGCTAGAGAGTTGATATTTTCCCATACTCTATCTATTATGATGTTATTGAAACTAAATTGTGCATCACTCCCTATTTTTTTGAATTTTCATATCCATGCAATCTTTTCCATTCCTTAGAGGAGAATGAAGAAAGTGTGCTTTCACTTATTAAGGAACACATGGAGATCCCTTATTTCAATGTAGAAGACCCATCAAGAGATCCATGCGGGTGAGCCTAAGAAAATTGGACAAGAGGCTGCTCATTTTGAATGGGATAAATTACTTATTAAAAATTAGAATGAAAATTTTATTCAACTAGAATTACCTGCATATTATTCATTTTATCATTCAATGCATGAAACCCCTATGAATCCAGAACTAAAAGAGAGAATGGAGGTTTCACAAGTATCAACCAAGGAAGATGGTGATCCATACTTCATCCTTCCCCCACCATGAATTCTATACCTAATTACGACGGGGGGATCTGGTGTACTCTATCCATGGATCATTCCTCATCAAGAATGTTGATGAACAAGATAGGAAAATCCACATGTGGTGGTTCAAATCAAATAATATTCATCCATAGAATTTGGATAATATCTCGTACTACCCTCTAGAGGTAGTACAAATTCATGTCCCACTTGGGGGATCATACCATGACATATCCCTTTATTTATAGGAATTTAGATTTTGATTTCCTTTATTTGGAGAATTCCAACATGCATACCCACTCCCTCTATCCTTTTTATCTTAAATTAAATGATCCATGTGCTTAATTGTGTAATTTTATTTTGTAGGTTCATGATGGTAGAATCCATCCCAAACAGTGAAGGAAAATGTCTAAGAATCATGGGGAAGGGAGATTACTTTTTATTGTATAAACTTTTAAACTCCTAACATTTTTATCCAAATCATATTTGGATATTTAAAGTGAAAATTACATCCCCACACATGAATTCATGTTTTACTTGAATTTTTTAGGAGACATGAGTTTCTTATGAATCATGTGATACCATGTTTTAGATTTCAATGTCAATGTCAATATTATTGAATGAGTAAAATGCAGAATTAAATGGCTAAATTGAGTCATGGATATTAATATGAGTACTAATGATTTGAAGGAATAAATTGATTCATGGAAATGAAATTTCACAACCAATGTTCATGCTTTTATTTTCTAAAATTAATGTGAATTGATTTATTATTTTTAATCATGCATTGAGTGATTATTCCAAATCATATGTGTCATTCCCTAGATGATTTATAGATTAAGTACTTCCTATTTTATCTTGATCATATTTCTTGCTTGATCTTGGTATATGAATCCTACTAGAACTTGGATTTGGACTTGTTGAAGTTATGAATGTACAAAATCACATTTAAAATGATTGAGAAAACTTTTAAAAAACTATTTATCCTTAAAATACCTCCTTTACATCAATCATTATTTAGCCCTTAGAACCCATGAATGATATTTTTAGGAATGATCCATGTTTGAATCCATTTTTATCCATTCCTACCCTATGCTTAATATTTGAATGATATTTTAAAGTTAAATTTTAGGGGTGAATGAAATCCTAGTAAATGATATGATTTACATTTTAAGGAAACAGTGTGTGGGTTATTATTGTGGAAATTATAAAAGGGTTTGGAATTATTCATTTTTCTCTATTTTTTCCCCTCTTGAATATAATGAAAATGAAATGAAAAAAAGATCCAACAAATGAAAAAATGGTGTGTGATTTCAGAAAATCAAAAATCACCATTATAAGACCCATTATTTTTATCATATGTGTTTAGGTGGTGGATGTGAGGTTTATATTGATCATAATGATTGAAAAAGAAAAAAATATAAAAATGTTCTTTGAAAAAAAAGGTATAAAAATAGAGATAATTTTAAGAGGGTGAAAAAAACATTCATTATGCTTAATTTGATCATGGTAATTACTTTGATCTTCAAGAAATTTGGGAGATGTTACAATTTCAAGGGGAGAATTTCATGAAACTTTTAATTTTGATATCAATATATATGTTTTAAGAGATAAAAAAACTACTTGAGATTTAATTTTAAATAATAATTCCAACCAACCTTAATCTTCAGAGAGATTAAAATAGTAATTGCTAGACCTCATGATTTTATGAGCCTTTTGTCTTTACAAAGTGGAGAAAGTAGTTCATTTACAAGCTTATGGATAAGGAGCATGTTTTCATGATATGAGCATAAATATACTTGAATTTTATAATGAGAGATGATTGAAAGATTGAAAATTGAGTTAAGTCGTGATTTGTCTTGTTTAATAATAATTAATTGAGGAACATGAATGGATGAAAGTAGAAGTTACATCATTTTTTAATGGGGAAAAGTAAAATACATGGATAGGGTTTTTCATTTAAAAATGATAAATTGAATTGATATTTTATATGAAATTTGAAATTTTGATTTTACATTGATAATTTTTTGATTTTATTTCATTGAAATTTGAATATTGATAACATTGGTGCCCTATTTAACTCCTTATTGAGATTTTATACTTGAGGACAATCATTCTTTAACGGTGGGGGTATTTTTCAGAACAAGATTATGTGCATATTTTTATTCAAATTTTTAGTTTTTTTATGTTTGTTTCAATGATAAAACCCATGTATTTCAATGATTTATTAAATAATGGCTAATTTTAATTATAGAATGAAAATGAGATAAAATGTTAATATTTCTTAATTCTAAAATTTTGAAAAATTTTAATAACTTTGGTGATTTGATCATAACTTATAAGATATTACTCAAATTAATGTGATTATTTTTTTAGGATTCCCTGATTTGTGGGATAAATTTTTCCCTTCTGGACCCAAAGCTAAATCCACCATTTAGAAGCCCAAAAACATCTCACAAGTTGGGCCTTGAAATTTTTCAAAAGATATAGAGATTTTTTCTGGTCCATGTCTCCAAAATTGACAGACCAAGTAAGCTTAAATTTAGAGGGAAAATGTGAAAGAAATTTATGAAAAAACTTTCATGAAGGATTCTACATGTGAATAGGACATTTTCAATTTTATTAATTCATGGGTAACTAGAGATGTGGAATATGAAGAGTCTCCCTGGTCAGAATAAGTTTACGAAGTAAAATGGACACAGCCCTCTCTACATAATCAAATGAAGCTTATATTTTGAAAATAAATGTGCAATATATTGATGAAAACTTTTATGCAAACACATTTTCCCAATTTGGAAATTTAATTGGTCTACCATAGAAAAAATTGAGGAGGATAGATTCTGGAACAAAAAAACTCCATCCTCACCTATAAAATGAGGGTCATGCCATCTTCCAAAATCATCAGCTCGGCACCCATTAGTCAGAGAGATCTCCCAAGATGATGGATCAGGCTGCCTGAAACTATTCTCCCCCCTCTTGTCTTCTTTTTTTCATTTTTTTATTTTTGATTTTGTTTTTAATTTCATTTCAAATTTAATTATAATTTTAATTTAGTTTAAATTGTTCAATTCATTCATTTTATTTCCACCCAAATCCTTCCATCTTATCCTTCTTTTAATTTTCATTTTTTAAATTATTTGTATAAATAATAATAATAATAATAATTTTATTATCATTATTATTATTTATTTAAATTATTATTGTTAATATAACATTCTTATATAAAATTACTTTCCCATTTTCTTCTCTCTTTTTCCAAAAATACTTCTCTTAAATATTATTATTATTATTATTATTATTATTATTATTATAACATTCTTTATATTCTATATAAATTGAATTTATTTTATTTTATTTTCTTCTTTTACTTTACTTTTCTCTCTCTCTCTCTCTCCTCATCCCAATTATATTTTCATTTTATTATTTTATTCCCTCACCCCCCCCCCATTCTTTTTAAATTATTCTTTCATTTATTCTATTTCCCTTCATCTTATGTTCTTCCCATTTCAACTATTATGATCTCTTAATCTCAAAAATGAGAGGTTGGTCTCGAGGCTTAGATCAGGGGGAGGTCAATGTGTTCTTTAATTTTATTTAAAGTTTAATTTTATGTTTGTAGATATAATTTAGTAACATGCATAAGTGAGGAAAATTTCCCTAATGTGGTGAATTCCCCTAATGATATGCAACTAAATTTATCCCTATTCTTTTATTACTGGACACACTTTGAGAGAATCGACTTTATGGTAAGCTCTCAAAGTTCCAGTTTTGGATCCAAGAGGTTCACTTTCTGGGAAGTGTCATATCGGAGGCTGGAGTTGCAGTGAATCCAGTGAAGATTGAGGTTGTACTTGCTTGGGATCCACCTAGGAGTGTGACGGAGGTACGGAGTTTCCTAGGTTTGGTTGGATGCTACCAGGGATTCGTGCTAGATTTCTCCAGAGTTTCATCACCACTATCAGCCTTGAAAAAGAAGGGGAAACCATTTTTGTGGTCGGAGAAATGTTAGTAGAGCTTTCAGGATCGGAGGCATAGGTTGACTAGTGCCCCCATCTTGAGGCTTCCGTAGGAGTGCGTAGGGTACGTAGTTTACTAAAACACATCATGCACCGGACTCGGGTGTGTCCTGATGCAGGAGCGAGCAATGATCGCATATGGTTCTTGACAGCTGAGACACCACAAGCAGAACTATGCTACCCATGACCTGGAGTTAGCAGCAGTGTTTTTCACCTTGAAGATTTGGCGGCACTGTCTGATGGGAGAACTCTTTACAGTGTACTCTGATCACAATATTCTCAAGTTTATCTTCTCCTAGAAGGACCTGAACCTGAGACAGTGACTTGGGCTTGAATTCCTCCATGACTATGACTTCGAGATAGTCCATACTACTAGTAAGGGGAAAGTTTTCGTAGATTCACTCAGAAATAAATCTGGTATACAGCTTCTAGGCGAAGCGACGGAGCTGCTGGACGCTTTGCAGATATCCTTTGTGGATCAGGATGGAGCAGCTTTTCTATAGTCTCTTACAGTCACTCCCCCACTTCTACAGCAAGTTAGGGAGGCACAGCATGGGGACGCTGACTGAAAGGCACGACATGCTCAAATATCAACAGGGCAGGACCCTGATAGATTTTCTGAAGGTGGGGAGCACGTCATCCTCTAGTGAGGATGTACCATCATACCGGTATTACTTTAGTAGGAAGTGCTGAGGGAGTTCCACACTTCCCCTCTAGCGGTACATCCAGGAGTGGCGAAGATGTAACAGGACCTCTGACGACATCACTGGTGTCCAGGAATAAAGAAAGTAGTTGCAGAGTTTGTCTCACGATGCCTCACTTGTCAGCAAGTGAAGGCGGAGCATCACGTACCAGCAGGCTTGGTTCAACCTTTAGAGGTCCTATAGTGGAAGTGGCATGGGATATCCATGGACTTAGTGATGGGTCTCCCAAACTCTTCCAGGGAACATGACTCGATTTGGGTGATCGTCGACCGACTCACCAAGTCGGCCCACTTCCTACCGATTAGAGAGCAGGTTTTAGTAGAGAGCTTGGGATGCCTCTATGTGAAAGATATTATGTGGCTACATGGAGTACCCTCGACGATTTTCTTCGATCGTGATTCATGTTTTACTTCCTGGATATGGAAGGGGTTGCAGGAGGCTTTCTGGATGCAGCTTCGTTTGAGCACCGCCTTCCATCCCCAGACGGATGGCCAGACTGAGCGGACCATTCAGACCCTCAAAGAAATGATATGTGCTTGTGTCCTTGAATTCGATCATAGCTGGGAGGATCAATTGCCTTTGGTGGAGTTTTCATACAACAATAATTATCACTCCACCATTGGGATGGCACCTTTTGAGGCATTATACGGAAAACCTTGCAGATCACCCTTGTGCTGGACTGACCCAGGGGAGTCAGCAATCGTGGGACCAGAGATGGTATGGGCCACTATAGAGAAGGTTCATATCATCCATGAGCGGATGAAGACTGCACAGAGCAGGTAGAAGTTTTATGTCAACAGGAGATGGAGACCTCTAGAGTTTGAGGATGGCGACCACATCTTTCTACGGGTCTCACCTCGATGAGGTTTGCATAGATTTGGTCGAGGTGGAAAGTTATCTTCGAGGTTCATTGAACCCTTCCAGGTCCTTAGTAGAGTTGGCGAGGTAGCTTACCACTTAGCTCTTCCACTTCAGTTGCACTGGGTGCACAACGTCTTCCACGTATCCCAGCTGAGGAGATACGTGCACGACCCTTCCCACATCATCGACCACGGAGAGATAGACGTTGATGATGGGGAGACTTTTACGAAGGTTCCAGTTGAGATTTAGGATCAACATAAGTGGGTCCTTCATGGCTGGTCGATACCTCTAGTGCGTGTTCACTGGCTGCACAAAAATCTCCAGGAGAGTACATGGGAGGAGGAGGCTCATATGCATGCTCAGTACCCCTACTTGTTCCCATTGTTTGAGTTATGTCTTACAAGGACGTAAAGCCTTGAGGTGGGGAGAATGTAAAGACCCAGAATTTCCAGGTATTTTTTTTAAATATATGGGAATTTTACAAGTCCGCGAAAATTGACGGTGCATAATTCTGAGGCCCGGAGTGCCCAGAATGAATTTCTGAACTTTATTTCGGGTACGTTCAGTAAACGTGCGAGCAGGTTTCTTCTAGATTTTGAACCGGTGCTCGGAATTTAAATCTAAGGACACCGCTGAACTCGTAGCGCCGGTATTTTCTTAAGAATACTTTCACCTCGACGACAATTGGTCAAGGGTGAAAGTTAATTTTTGGGTTTTTCATGAAAAGAATAAAATAAAATAAATTATTATTTTATTTTTTAAAAACCTCCATGTGGAAGTTGAGAAGTGGGGACCACTAGACCTTAACCTCCCATGAGAGGTTATAGTGGTGGGGACCACCTGAGCCTAACCTCCCATGAGAGGTTGTGGTGGTGGGGACCACCTGAGGCCTAAATCTCTTGAAATATCCTCTTAATGAGGGAGGAACCTCTCAACTCCCTCATTAATGTGGAGGAGCCTCTTGAGCTTCCTCCACATTAAGTATTCCAACGCACCACATTAATTTAGCCAATTTGAATTTTAAGCCAACAAACTGAATAATAGATATAATAATCTATTATTTTGGGATTACCTATTCTTTTTGGTGTAATTGGGAGGAAGGAGCTCTTGGGAGAAATCTCTCCAACGAATAACGCGTTCTTCCACGAAGAACGCCAACGAAGAATGCTGACCTCGACTTCGACCTTCTTCATCGACTTCCTCCGATGTGGGACATCTTCATCTACAATGAATCGACGTCCGTACTTCCTTCTCACGCCAATGTCAACGAATAACCCGAGGTAGGGGTTTACTACAATATGATTATCACTTTCCATTTTCTTCCCTTCTAATTATTTTGTGGAATTGGGATTAGTGATTGATGAGTATTGTAGGTATGGTTATTAAATTCATAAATCTCCATGATTATTATCCTCGTTCATGATTCATGATTAAGTTGAGCCACTTTCTACTGCTCTAATGCGGAGGGTGCGGGCCAAAAAAACATGGCCTGACCCCTCTGTTGTTCTTCTTTGGTGTGTTCTTCATGTTCTTCATGGGATGATGAACAAAGGATAGTTGAGCATCTATTTTGTGGTGCAACAATCCTAAATTGAAGAACCAACGTCACAACGACCTAGCGGAGGTGCGACAACGAGAGCGGACGATGAATCGGACTGGATCAGGGAAGACCGTTCTTCGAGCGTTCTTCACATGGGTGGATCAAAATGTGTTTTAAGGACCAATCGGAGGCCTGGAAATGACAGAGAAGACTTTGGAAGGTTGGGGAAACCTAGAATATGGATTTTTGTGGTGATCGGACTGCCAGAACAAAGATCGGGGCATCACGGGAGGCGCACCGGTGAGAAGTGACGATTCTAGAAAATTCCAGAATACATGGTGTATACTTATTAAGAACACACCGTGTAGTACTGGAATAGGTGGCTATGCGGGACTCAGCGTGTATCCAGGTGATACATGGACACGAGGTGGAGTGCATGACCGTGTACTCTACCACATAGCTAGGTGAGGCCAGTAACACAAGTTACCTCGTGTACTAGTTACACGGGTTGTGATACATGGGTTGAGACCGTGTACAGGCACATGGCCAGCGTACACGGAGCCAACCCCAGTTACTCAGACATGACGTGTAATCCATACCACACGCCATGTACTTACTTTTTTATGTGACCATCCTTATGGCTCGGGCCATCATACACAGGCAGTACCTGGGGTCTGAAGACACAGTGTGTACTTACTTTTCTACACATTGTGTACTTTTTTTTGGATAAAGGCTTGGTCGGGTTGGTCAGGTTGGATCGATCATGAATCCAACCAGGCCCCTGAGACTAAAAGTCTAATAACTCACAGACTGAGCGTACTATCGACCGTCTATTGCGTTGAGACCCCTAAGATGTGGTAGACCTTTGAGATGCTTCTTTGTGGGACTTCGTGGTAGTTGGAGTATCGACCAGTAGCTTGTGGAGCAGATCCTCTAGGAGATGAGAGATCATAGTGTGGGAACCTAGTAGCTAGCTGAGACTTGACGACTACTGACCTTTTCAACTCAGAGTGACTTAACAGGCCCATTGGGGAGCACCTCTCTGTGACATAGCAGACCCACGGTGGGGAGAGCCTCTGTGTGACGTGGCAGACCCACAGTACATGATAGGAGTACCTCAGCAGGCCATGGTGGGGAGTGCCTCTGTGTGATGCAACAGAACCACAGTACTCGATAGGAGGAGTACTTCAGCAAGTCACAAGGGGGAGTGCCTCTGTGTGACATGGTAGACCCATAGTGGGGAGCAACTCTGTGTGACACGGCAGACCCATGGTACTCGACATGAGGAGTACCTCAGCAGTCCAAGGTTTGTGGGAAGTGCCTATGTGTGACGCGGGATGCCCACTATACTCAATAGAGGAGGCGATCTCTAGAAGATGAGGTGTTTGATGATGTGACTAGGGATGTTACTTTTTACAACCCCTAGAATAAATCCTGGTGTGTGCTGAGTCAGTGCCTCTATATTTTCCTCATGATTGAGATAGATTACTTGATAACTTAGGTATATGTGTAGGAATATACCTAAGTAGGGTTATCTATTGATTTAATACTTTTTGGTTTATACTTGGTGGATTTTGTGAGACCTTGAGGGTCTCTGGGTCCCTACTGGGTATTGTTATACTCACCCCTGCATGGGTTATGCCCGCACTTTGTTGTGTTGGATACAGACGACGGACAACACTGACTGAGGTTGAGAGTATCAAGACTGGACAGATCCTGGAGGAGGACCTTACGACGAGTCGGTACATGGTGGTGATGGGTGGATGTGGAGTGCTGAGGAGGCTATCTTTACCTACCCTTCATGTAGGAACCTGAGAGGATGACCCAGTGGCTATTTTTCTCTTTCTTTAGTTGTACTTGTACTTTCCATTTGGGCTTGTATTATGGCCCCTTTTACTTACTGCACTCACTATGTTTACAGTTCAGTTTACTTGTGTTCCTATCTTGCTTTGTGCTTGGTTACATGTGCTTACAGGTTATAAAGGAAATGCCTTCCCAGTTTTAGAGAATATGGCTTCAGTGCTTGTCGCCAGCCCCTGGCCTATGGAAGGCGGGCTTGGGGTAGTCACGGCACGGGCCCCAGGGGACGGGTCATGACATATATAACACTCTAACCAAGATAACTTAGAAGGGTTTCAAGTTATTATAGACAAATGAATGTGATGAAAATTTCATGGAACTCAAGAGAATGTTAGTCAGCGCACCTATGCTTATATTACCCTATAATGGATAAGGGTTTTTAATCTATTATGATGCATACATGAAGGTATTGGGATGTGTTATTAGGTAGAATAACATGGTTATCACTTATGCCTTGTGGTAGTTAAAGATTCATGAGAAAAATTACCCAACTCATGATTCAGAGTTAGCATCGGTAATTTTTGAATTTAAGATATGGAGGCATTATCTTTATGGAGAAAATTGTGATATATATACCGATCCAAAAAATTTGAAATATATATTCACATAGAAGGAGTTGAACATGTGCCAAAGAATATGGTTATAGTTGATAAATTATTATGATTAATAAATACATTACCATCCTCAGAAAGTAAACTAGGTGGATAATGCTTTGATATGGAAGGATCATGCTAGCTTATCCATGATAAGGATCACAAAAAATATAAGATTTCTAGATTTGTAATAGATGGACCTAGAAATCCTAAAGGTAGGGGGAAAATATTATCTCTATCAAATAAATATTCAACTGTCTATCCATGTAAATATTAAAGAGGTGCAGAAATAAGATGTAGAGCTATAAAAGAAAGGTAGAAATGTTCCTAAGTTTAACCTTGACCAGGATGGAATGATAAGGTTGATGAACCCTGTATGTGTTCCTTCTTTACCAGGTCTGAAGAAGGATCTATTAGAGGAAGCTTATAGTTCATTATTCTCTATTAATATTGGAAGTATGAAGATGTATAGGGATTTCAAATAATAATTCTAATGGTATGGAACAAAGAGAGATATCATAGATTTTATATCTTTTTGGTTGGTATGCTAGTAGGTTAAGACTGAAAGACAAAACTCTAAAGGGATGTTTCATCCATTACCCATACCAGAATTGAAATGGGATAACATCACTATGGATTTTTTCATTGGACTACCCAAAACCTCTAAAGGGTATAATTTTATAAGGGTGGTAGTCAATCACATAAAAAGTTCATCACACTTCATCACTATTAGAGAAGACTTTTCTATGGATCATCTTTCCAAGATATACATTAAGGAAGTGGTAAGGTTTTATGGATTACCATATTCCATTATATTTGAAAATAACATAATATAGAGTTGAGTTTCAACACTGATTATCATCCTCATACAAATGGTAAATCTGAAAGAAGAATTAAAACTCTAGAGGATATGTTGAGATCTTGTTCTATGGATTTTAAAGTTGGTTGGGATCAACACCTTCCAATAGTAGAGTTCTATTACAAAAATATCTTCAACCCAAGAATTCATACGGCACCATATGAAGACCTATATGGGAAGAAATGTAGAGCTCCAATGTGTTGGGATGAAGCCAGAGAAAGAAATCTATTGGGACCTAAGATCACTGAAGAAATGGTTGACAAAGTTAGAACCATTAAGCAGCCTATTAACGTAGCTCAAAGTTAGTAGAAATTTTATGCTGGTAAATGGTGGAATGATCTAGAATTTGAAGTTGGTGAAAATTCATTTCTATGAATCTCACCCTAGAATAAAGTTATGATATTTTGGAAGAAAGGTAAACTAATCCCTAGGTATATCAATCCCTTTGAAAATTCTTAATCATATCAGGATGGAAGCCTCTCACTTGGAACTTCCTCAAATTTCCTCTCAATTCCATTATGCATTCCATGTATCTCTATTAAGTAAGTTCATACCTGACCTTTCACATTTACTAAACTTAAAGGTAATACTGTTAGATTTGGATCATTCTTACGAGGAACAACCTGTTGAAATTATGGATCCTACAGAGAAAGTTCTACGAAACAAGACCACTAACCCGATCAAAGTTTTATGGATAAATCACCACTTAAAGGAAGCTAATTGGGAACTTGAGGATATGATGAAGTATAAGTATCCTCATTTTTTACCCGAATGTAGTATTTTGATGGAAAATTTCATTTTAAGGGGGGTAGAATGTAACACCCCAAGTTTGTATAGACCCTTTTTTGGGAATGAATTAATTTCCATTGATGTCTAGAATTTCACTAATTCAAGCATTCCATTTACACAACACTGACTTGGCGTATGCTACATGAAACACTGACTCGGTTTACATTATACACAACACCGACTTAGAGTATCTTACACGCAACACCAACTTGGAATGTGTTACACATAACACTGAGTCTCTACGAAACATCATTTTATTATTATAATTATTTAAACAAGATAAAAAAACCTAGATGTTAAAATTAGTATTATGAATAGTAATAACTGCTTTTAAAATATTTTTTATAATGGTTTCATATAAATAGAACATATTGATAATGAAAAATATAATTTTTTATAAATTATTTATATGTTTAAAAAAATTTATTTTCTCAAATAAACTATTTTTCATTCCCTTCAATGAAAAATGATAAAATTAATTTTAGACACACCAAGAAATTTAATTTGATAAAATAAACTTCATTTTTTAATTTTTAATGTTGAATTTATCTTAGGGTGAATTTTTGGGATTTTTCTAAGAAACATTATTTTTGGATGAATAGTGAAAATACTAAATTTTTATTCAAAACTTCTTTTTTAACAAATTTATTGATAAGGTTAAATTATATTTTTAAATTTTTTGAAAGTTTAATTAGATATTATTTTTAATAATTAATCCAATTTAGGTCATTTGAACCAATTTCACATTGAAATTGGATATAAAAACTTAGCAAGATTTTATTCTTTTTTAATTTAAAACCCTGCAATGTCGTCTCGTCAGCGAGATTAAATTTAGATTAATTTATGCAACTTATGTGATTTAAATTTGTAAAATAGATTCCATATTTTAGATCATCATAATTTATAATTTATAATAATGTTAACTTATTTTTTGACCAAAAATATTAGTGAAATTAATTAAAATTAATTACAATGATTAAGAAAGAAATAAGCTTGACAAGGGAATAAACCTTAATCTTAAGGACCCAAATGACCTTTCCAATTTTAAAAAATCCATTGTTTTGGAAATTATTAGTCCATGAAGCTTCTTTTATTAGGTTTTTTTGGGTTTTGGATTACTTTTGTTAGGTAAAAACATGGGTACACCTAACTTGTTTTCAAACATACCAAGTGAGTCATTTCCCTCCCCTATAAAAGGCCACCATCTGTCCCCCTTCCTCACACCTCTCAAACCACTTAGTTTCAGCCAATATATACCCAATAAACTACCCAATATCACTAACTTACTCTTTTATTCCTCTATTATGGTAAAAATCAATCCAATTAATCCATTTGGTCAAAACCAAAATGAGTTAGCCAAAGAAGAGGTAAAATCCTCCCTTAAGATTCTTTCTTTTATTTTCATTCTCCACCCCCACCACTCTCATTATTACATGATTATAAAAAAACACCAGTATCATCAATATACTTAGATGTTATCATGATAAGGGTTCAATATACACTTACAAAAACTTCCATCTAATGGGTAACGAACATACTCTTTATGTGTACGGCGAACTACCACCTCACAAAATAATGATTGTTCATTATTCCTTTACCGCCTCTCATGGTGGAAATTATGATGGAAACTTTGTTTGTATATAATATATATGATATTTATAGTTTATTTAATATTATTTAATTATTTTAAAACTCATATCTGTATACCTTCCATTTTTTATAAATACGATTATTTTGTTTGAGGAGGTGTGGACTACCACCCCCTCAAAGCGATGTGATTCGTTCACACACTACATGGAATGTATTAAGGACAGGTTTAGTAAAAATATATGATATATATGATATAATAATTCTAATTTAATAATGATATACATACATATATATATATATTTATATTCCACTTACTCTCTTTCTTTCAATATGACAATAAAAAACAGAAACAACGTTCATACGCACATATGGTTTACCGTCTCCATGAACGGTGTATTCCATTTCATACTTCTATATACTATATATTATAATAATACAAATATAATGAATATAAATTTTGTTTATATCATGTTTTAAATTATATAAATCATGATATAAGTATAAGGGCCAAAGATATAAAAAATTAAGACACATGCGAAGATTAAAGCTGATATTACTCGAAGTGAAACTTTAACATAGAATTATTAACAAACGAGTAATATAAGGTCATAATAAAACCATATATGGTATTAAATATAATAATATTCTTATATAAAATGTGTATAATAAACTAAAAATCTATTATACAGGAATCGTGTATGGGTATGAAGAGATTCAATACACTGTGCAAGGGATCTCATTTCATTTTTTATTTCTATGAGATATATGATTTATTCACCACCCATTCCTTTTGTGTAGTGTGTATACTTACCATGGATAAATTATATGATTATTATAATTAAATTTATGGGTATTTACATACCCATTTTATGATAATTCTTTCATGGGGTTTATGTTTCAAAAGTTACCAAATCATTAAGGTATTTTTGTCTTAGTTTTCCTTATTTGAGACACAAGTTTTTTTATGAACCAAACTTCTTTTTCAAAGTGTATTTGACATGATATATCACAAATTACCTTATTTTAATGATATTTTAGGATTCATGTAATTTAATTTTCTTACATCGAGTGTCTGATCCCAAGTTCACAAGTGGTAATAGTTTATTGAAACAATCCCATCGCTTTTTGAGATTGTTAATGATTATGATTCCTTTGATGAAATATTATGATCCATATCTTAATAACATTTAAGAGATTAATTATCATATATTTATTCAATATTTTTTTTTATTACCATTTTTTCAATCCTTGGTACTTAAGATAATTAAGAAAATGTTTTTAAGAAACATCTAACGGTATTTCTCTCTTTTGTCAAAAATCTATTTTATTTCAAAAACCATGTCTTAAAAATTGTTTTAAAATGATATTTGAAGATAATTTTCAATTAAATTTTATTTTAAAAATGTTTAACGGTTTTAAAATCCTCCTTTATAACTTTTCATAATGATTTTACAAGAAAAATATTTTCAAAAATGTCATATATTTTAAAAAAACATTTTTTAATGCAAAAAGGATATTTTACACAAGAAATGTTTTTAAAATATCATTCAAAATTATTTTCTATATAAGATGACATATATTGGTGTTAATAATTCCTTTATGGGGAAACTATTCAATGTATAAATTCATATTATTTCTCATAATGGTTTATTTTTTGATGGCATGATACTTGTGAAACCCATTTTTCTTTCACGGTTTATATGCCTTTGAATCCCACTTCTTTTAACATGTTATGATTTTGTTGAAATGATTATGAAATATATATATTTTTCAATAGGTTATGATATGATTACATGTTTATGATACCCATTTAATTTCATGGATTATGATATGATTTTTAATGACCTTTTTAATATGTATTTATGATTTCATTATGAGATGGGTGGGACCTATATCTCCCTCCAATGCTTTGGGTAAATATTTATATATCATCAGATAGATTAAGATGGTTTTGGGAGTAAACCATAACTACTAAGATGGATATGGGTGTGAACCATGACTACCAAGATGGTATTAGGATTGAAATCATGTTACTAAGATACCCATGAGAGTGAACCATGACTACCAAGATGGTATGGGGAGTGAACTCACACTACCAAGATGGTATTGGAAGTGATTCCTTGAGTACTATGGAAATCATATTATATGATTATTTTTCTACCAAAATTCCATGTTTTATTACAATGTTATTATTTTATGGACTATGTTCTTTATTTTTTTATGATTAATGTATTATTAACTACTAATCTTTAATCCATGATTAATGTATATGTTATTTGATATGAAGGGTATGATCTTATATTTTCATGATCATGTTCTCAAACTCTTATGCTCATGATTATGTTTACATTTCTCATTTATTTACCCTTACGGATCATTTGAACTCACCCCTTTTATGTTTAATTCCCCAGGTTATAAAGATATGTATTATTTTGTATGTTTCTAAGAAGGGTTCTAGTCAAGAAGAAAATAGTGGGAGATAAAGTAGCTCATTTATGTATCAATTTTTATGTTTCAATGTTTCCAGAGGCACTAGACTAGTACGGTATTTGAGTGTCTATTTGTATAATTTTTTAACTATTATGAAAATTTTGTGTAATGTTAATGAATGAAGATTGAGGGTTTCTATACTGGGTTAATGGAGAAATTTGAACTATGTGCATCATCCAACAGTTCCTTCCTTAACTTAGTTTTTGATGGAACGCATAGTCTTAACCCAAATCTCATAAATTTTTCCTCAAAAATTTATGAGGATTGCACATTTCTCATGGATTCCACCTTATTCTGAATTTATACAGCATTTATTTTAGCATACTTTATTTTCTCCATGAGGGATGGTTGAGAAGTCATTTGAGAAAGTATTGATGATGTTCCTTCATTAATGATTCCCATATTCATCCATTATTGACCTAAGAATATTGATGATAGACCAAAACTATGTGCATATTTTTATTCAAATTTAATTTTTTTTATGTTTTTTTCAAAGTTAAAACCCATTGATTTCAATATTTTATTAAATAATGGATATTTTTAATTATAGAATGAAAATTGGATAAAAGGTTAAATTATTAAATTCTGTATTTTTAACGGACTTAAATCACTTTGGTGTTTTGATAATAACATTTAAAATATTTATCTAATTAATGTGATTATTTTTTTAAAAAATTCCTTGATTTTTTGACTACAACATTCCCTTATGGAATCAAAGCTATATCCACCATTTATAATCCCAAAAATAGCTCACAATTTGGTTCTTGAAAACATTGCACAGATCTGATGATTTTTTATTTTTGGACCATATATCCAAAATGGATAGACCAAATTAGATTAAATGTTGAGGGGAAACATGAAAAACATTTATAAACAACTTTTATGAAGGTTTATATGTATGAATCGACCATTTTCAAGGTAATTAAGGCATGGGAAACCAGATATGTAGAATATGAAGAGTCTACCTAGGTAGAATAAATCGTCCGAGTAAACGGTCATAAATATCTCTAAACATGGTCGATAAAGATGAAATTTTGAGTGTAAACGTGGAAGTGATTTATGAACAACTTTTATGAAGACACATTTTCTCAATTCAACAATTTAATGGGTCTACTACATGATGTCTTTTATAGGACATATTCTAGAACAAAAAATATCCTTCCTCACATATAAAAGGAGGGTCATGCCCCCTTCCAAAATCATCAACTCGATACCCACCAACCAAGGAGATATCCAAATTCAAAGGCTTGGGATACCTAAAACTATTATCCCCCCACATTTCTTCCTTTTTCATTTTTTTATTTTTATTTTAGTGTTTTAATGTTTTATTTCAAATTCTAATTTCAATTTTAATTTAGTTTAAATTAAAAAATTCATGCATTTTATTTCTGCACAAATCCATCCATTTTCTACTTCTTTTAATTTAGTTATTTTAATTTCATTATTTTAATTTATTTTTATTATTATTAATTTTATTTATATTATTAATATTATTTATTTAAATTATTATTGTTAATATAACATTCTTATTTTAAAATTATTTTCCCATTTTCTTTCTTCTATCTTTTTTAAAAAATTCTTATCCTAAATATAATTGTTATTATTATAATAAATATTATTGTTGTTATTATTATTTTATCATTATTTATATTCTATATAAATTTAATTTTTTCCCTTTTATTTTCATCTTTTACTTTATTTCTATCTCTCTCTTCATCCCAATTCTATTTTTATTTTTTTATTTTATTCTTTCACCCCCCCCCCCATTCTTTTTAAATTATTATTTCATTTATTCTATTTATATTATTCTTCTCTTCTTCCAATCTCCACCATTGTGATCTCTTACTCTAAGAATTGAAAGGCTGACCATGAGGCTTGTCCTGAGGGGAGTTCAAGGTGTTCTTAAATTTTATTTAATGTTTAATTTTATGTATGTAGATAGAAATGTGTAGCATGCATGGGTGAGGAAAATGTCCCTAATGTGGTGAATTCCCCCCAATGACATGCAATTCAATAAATCCCTATTATTTTATTTAAATCACTTTTCCCTCTCTCCATTAATTAAATATTCATAAGAAGAAGATTAGATAATCAATGGATGAAACAACATCAATTGAGTTGGGTCCTGAAAGATGATACACTTTGACCAAGGTGTTTCATCAACCTTGATTACAAGTGGAGGTGGAATTAATATTTCTTAGGAATTCAATGATATTACACTAGTTCTAAATAATTAATAGTAATTCAAACATGATATTTTGTTTTTGGATTATCAAAATGAAATCAAACACATACAGGATAATAATGATTAAACCCAAAACTAAACCCCAAAAACCAAGTGCTTTCTTCCTAATTCCATTTTTTTTATATTTTCATGATAGTTTAAAATTTGATATTCCATTTCATTAAATAAAAAACCCAAAAATATTGTCATTATTTTCATTAAAAACGTAAAACCACCAAAAAATATAATAGGTTATTTAAATAATGTAGCTGAAAATTTTTAAAGGATCCTCAAGTAAGACGACTCAGGTCATCCATTATACTGCACTAGGAAAATAATATTTCTTTTTTCATGCCCCATGATAGGCATGCGTCAAAACTAGCGTCATTTGTGGGCATCCAATCATAATTTTTCTTATATTTTTCTATTTTACATTTTAGATAGATTTAATTCTTCTAAAAAAATAAAAAACTAAAAAAATATGTGATGGTTTCCAACGTTTATTCTTTCAATTCATGGAATAAATAATCTTAGGTACAAGAGCCAGTAGCTGAAACACCCTAGTATATAGAAGATGGTGTTTCATTATGTTCTAGACATATCGGGGGGATAAATCCAAATTTGAAAAGAGGAGGAATTCAAGAACCTCATCCATGATATCAAGAAGACCCTCGAGCAACTAGGTGTTGAAGGACTGGATAGATAACTAGGTGAATTATGAGATTACTTCCCATATTTATATCAAGAAGTGACCAATACATAAGAAGAGTTCTCCTTGTTTCCTCCCAATAGTTTGGAAGAAGTTCCACTAGAATATTTCTAGGAGGAAGTGGAAAAATAAAAACTCAATTATGATATTCAAGGAATTGATGAAAAGTTATAGGTTCTCAAAGGAAAAATGGATTGGATAACTACATATTTCCAAGCATCATCAGAAAAAGATGAACCTGATTCTAAACCTAAACCAGAAGATGGGACACTTGTCTTAACTAAGGAGGCAAAGGAGGAAGATTTTCCTATTGAGCTACATGTGGGAGATCAATAAGTATCGGATACCTTCTATAATGAATTTGATGAACTACTTGATCTCCCCACCCCTAGCAAAGTGGTTGGTCCAACATCATTGAAGGAAGACATCACCCAACTGGTGTAATTTTATGTAATGATAGAAGATCCCAACTACCTTCCTCCATCCTCTGATAATCTACTTCAAGACACACCTACTATTAAGACATTTACTGAATCAAAACCAATCTAGAGAGTTGATATTTTCCCATACTCTATCTATTATGATGTTATTGAAACTAAATTGTGCATCACTCCCTATTTTTTTGAATTTTCATATTCATACAATCTTTTCCATTCCTTAGAGGAGAATGAAGAAAGTGGACTTTCACTTATGGAGGAACACATGGAGATCCCTTATTTCAATGTAGAAGACCCATCAAGAGATCCATGCGGCTGAGCCTAAGAAAATTAGACAAGAGGCTGCTCATTTTGAAAGGGAGAAATTACTTATTAAAAATTAGAATGAAAATTTTATTCAACTAGAATTACCTGCATATTCTTCATTTTATCATTCAATGCATGAAACCCCTATGAATACAGAACTAAAAGAGATAATGGAGGTTTCACAAGTAGCAACCAAGGAAGATGGTGATCCATATTTCATCCTTCCCCCACCATGAATTCTATACCTAATTATGAAGGGGGGATCTGGTGTACTCTATCCATGGATCATTCCTCATCAAGAATGTTGATGAACAAGATAAGAAAATCCACATGTGATGGTTCAAATCAAATAAGATTCATCCATAGAATTTGGATAATATCTGGTACTACCCTCTAGAGGTAGTACAAATTCATGTCCCACTTGGGGGATCATACCATGACATATCCCTTTACTTTATTTATAGGAATTTATATTTTAATTTCCTTTATTTGGAGTATTCCAACATGCATACCCACTCCCTCTATCCTTTTTATCTTAAATTAAATGATCCATGTGCTTAATTGTGTAATTTTATTTTGTAGGTTCATGATGGTAGAATCCATACCAAACAGTTAAGGAAAATGTCTAAGAATCATGGGGAAGGTAGATTACTTTTTATTGTATAAACTTTTAAACTCCTAACATTTTTATCCAAATCATATTTGGATATTTAAAGTGAAAATTACATCCCCACACATGAATTCATGTTTTACTTGAATTCTTTAGGAGACATGAGTTTTTTATGAATCATGTGATACCATGTTTTAGATTTCAATGTCAATATTATTGAATGAGTAAAATGCAGAATTAAATGATTAAATTGAGTCATGGATATTAATATGAGTACTAATGATTTGAAGGAATAAATTGATTCATGGAAATGAAATTTCACAACCAATGTTCATGCTTTTATTTTCTAAAATTAATGTGAATTGATTTGTTATTTTTAATCATGCATTGAGTGATTATTCCAAATCATATGTGTCATTCCCTAGAGGATTTATAGATTAAGTACTTCCTATTTTATATTGATCATGTTTATTACTTGATCTTGGTATATGAATCCTACTAGAACTTGGATTTGGACTTGTTGAAGTTATGATTGTACAAAATCACATTTAAAATGATTGAGACAACTTTTAAAAAACTATTTATCCTTAAAATACCTCCTTTACATCAATCATTATTTAGCCCTTAGAACCCATGAATGATATTTTTAGGAATTATCCATGTTTGAATCCATTTTTATCCATTCCTACCCTACGCTTAGTATTTTAATGATATTTTAAAGTTAAATTTTAGGGGTGAATGGAATCCTAGTAAATCATATGATTTACATTTTACGGAAAAAGTGTGTGGGTTATTATTGTGGAAATTATAAAAGGGTTTGGAATTATTCATTTTTATCTATTTTTTCCCCTCTTGAATATAATGAAAATGAAATGAAACAAAGATCCAACAAATGAAAAAATGGGGTGTGATTTGGGAAAACCAAAAATCACCATTATAAGACCCATTATTTTTATCATATGTGTTTAGGTGGTGGATTTGAGGTTTATTTTGATCATAACGATTGAAAAAGAAAAAAATATAAAAATGTTCTTTGAAAAAAAAAGGTATAAAAATAGAGATAATTTTAAGAGGGTGAAAAAAACATTCATTATGCTTAATTTGATCATGGTATTTACTTTGATCTTCAAGAAATTTGGGAGATGTTACAATTTGAAGGGGAGAATTTCATGAAACTTTTAATTTTGATATCAATATATATGCTTTAAGAGATAAAAAACTACTTGAGATTTAATTTTAAATAATAATTCCAACCAACCTTAATCTTCAGAGACATTAAAATCGGAATTGCTAGACCTCATGATTTTATGAGCCTTTTGTATTTACAAAGTGGAGAAAGTAGTTCATTTACAAGCTTATGGATAAGGAGCATGTTTTAATGATATGAGCATAAATATACTTGAATTTTATAATGAGAGATGATTGAAAGATTGAAAATTGAGTTAAGTCCTGATTTGTCTTGTTTAATAATAATTAATTGAGTAACATGAATGGATGAAAGTAGAAGTTCCGTCATTTTTTAATGGGGAAAAGTAAAATACATGGATAGGATTTTTCATTTAAAAATGATAAATTGAATTGATATTTTATATGAAATTTGAAATTTTGATTTTACATTGATAATTTTTTGATTTTATTTCATTGAAATTTGAATATTGATAACATTGGTGCCCTATTTAACTCCTTATTGAGATTTTATACTTGAGGACAATCATTCTTTAAGGGTGGGGGTATTTTTCAGAACAAGATTATGTCTATATTTTTATTCAAATTTAAAAATTTTTTATGTTTGTTTCAATGATAAAACCCATGTATTTCAATGATTTATTAAATAATGGCTAATTTTAATTATAGAATGAAAATGAGCTAAAATGTGAATATTTCGTAATTCTAAAATTTTGAAAAATTTTAATGACTTTGGTGATTTGATCATAACTTATAAAATATTACTCAAATTAATGTGATTATTTTTTTAGGATTCCCTGATTTGTGGGATAAAATTTTCCCTTCTGGACCCAAAGCTAAATCCACCATTTAGAAGCCCAAAAACATCTCACAAGTTGGGCCTTGAAAATTTTGAAAAGATATAGAGATTTTTTCTGGTCCATGTCTCCTAAATTTACAGACCAAGTAAGCTTAAATTTAGAGGGAAAATGTGAAATAAATTTATGAAAAAACTTTCATGAAGGAGTCTACATGTGAATAGGACATTTTCAATTTTATTAATGCATGGGTAACTAGAGATGTGGAATATGAAGAGTCTCCCTGGTAAGAATAAGTTTACGAAGTAAAATGGACATAGCCCTCTCTACACAAGTCAAATGAAGCTGAAATTTTGAAAAGAAATGTGCAAGATATTGATGAAAACTTTTATGCAAACACCTTTTCCCAATTTGGAAATTTAATTGGTCTACCATAGAAAAAATTGAGGAGGATAGATTCTGGAACAAAAAAACTCCATCCTCACCTATAAAATGAGGGCCATGCCATCTTCCAAAATCATCAGCTCAGCACCCATTAGTTAGAGAGATCTCCCAAGATGATAGATCAGGCTGCCTGAAACTATTCTCCCCCCTCTTGTCTTATTTTTTAAATTTTTTTATTTTTGATTTTTTTCATTTCATTTCAAATTTAATTATAATTTTAATTTAGTTTAAATTGGTCAATTAATTCATTTTATTTCCACCCAAATTATTTCATCTTATCCTTTTTTTAATTTTTATTTTTTAAATTATTTGTATAAATAATAATAATAATAATAATTTTATTATCATTATTATTATTTATTTAAATTATTATTGTTAATATAACATTCTTATTTAAAATTACTTTCCCATTTTCTTCTATCTTTTTCCAAAAATACTTCTCTTAAATATTATTATTATTATTATTATTATTATTATTATAACATTCTTTATATTCTATATAAATTTATTTTATTTTATTTTATTTTCTTATTTTACTTTACTTTTCTCTCTCTATCTCCTCATCCCAATTATATTTTCATTTTATTCTTTTATTCCCTCACCCCCCCTATTCTTTTTAAATTATTCTTTCATTTAATCTATTTCCATTCATCTTATGTTCTTCCCATTTCAACTATTATGATCTCTTACTCTCAAAAATGAGAGGTTGGTCCCGAGTCTTGGCTTAGGAGGAGGTCAATGTGTTCTTTAATTTTATTTAAAGTTTAATTTTATGTTTGTAGATATAATTGAGTAACATGCATAGGTGAGGAAACTTTTCCTAATGTGGTGAATTCCCCTAATGATATGCAACTAAATTTATCCCTATTCTTTTATTTAAATAAAATTTCCCTCTTTCTATTGGTTAACTCTTAATATGAAGGTGTTGAGCTAATAAATTGATGAAACAACTTCAATTGAGTTGGTTACTAGAATATGACACACCTTAAACCAAGGTGTGTCATCAACCTTGATTATAGGAGCTGGTGGAATTAATATTTCTTATGAATTCAATGATATTCCTCAATTTCTAAATAAAGAATAGTACTTAAAACATGATATTTCATGTTTGGATTATCAAACTATAATCAAACACATAAAGGATAATAATTAGTTAACCCCATGTGTTCGTGAATCAAACCCATCAAGCTGTTCATGAATTTTCATTAATGGTTAATTTTAATTTTGTTGATAGAATTGAGTATCATGCATGGGTGAGGTGATGTCCCTGATGTGGTGAATTCCCCCAATGACATGAAACTCAATCTATCTCTTTTATTTTATTTAATCACTTTTACCTCTCCCCATTAGTTAGTTATTCACACATTAGATTTGAGCTAATCAATGGATGAAACAACATCGATAGATCTGGGTCCTATAATATGGAACCTCTAAGACCAAGGAGTGTCATCAACCTTGATTAAAGTAGAAGGTATAATTAAGACTGCTTAAGCATTCAATGATATTAAAAAATTTCTAAATAAATAATATTACTTCAAGAATGAGATTTCATGTTTTCATTATCAAAATAAAATAAAACATATAAAGGAGAATAATGATTGAATCCAAAACCAAAACCAAGACTAAGAGAATTCTTTTCTGAACTCGTTCTGTTTAGATTTTCATGGTAGTATAAATTATAATTTCCATTTTTTATGTCATAAATAAAAAAACAAAATATTTTTCTCATGATATGAGCATAAATATACATGAATTTTCATGAGATATGAGTGAAAATATTCATGTGAGGTAAATCATGATTTGGAAAGATTAATAATTATAAATTAAGGAAATTGAATGAATGAGAAGACAAGGTTCCATAAATTTCAAATGGGAATGAATAAAATATAGGATTTGATTACTTCATTCAAAAGTGAGAAATTAAATTGATGTTTTATGTGGAATTTTGGAGATTTGATTTGGAATTGATGATTATTTAATTTTATTACTTTTAAATTTGAATATTTGTAACATTGTTAACCTCTGATATTTCATGTTTAGATTTTATGTTTGAGTAAAATCATGGTTTAAGTGTCGGGGTATTTGAAAGAGGAAAATAATTTGAATATTTTATTCAAATTTGAATGATTTTTTAAAGTATTTCAATGTTAAAACTCATGGTTCTCAATGTTTTAGTAATTTATGGGTGATTTGTTACATAAAAATGAAATTGGTTTGAAAAGGTTAAATGAAATGAAATTCATATTTTAATCTTATATGCTAAATTTTTTATAAATATTATTGAAAATTTTATAACTATGTATTCCATTTTTGTCCAAAAATAAAGCTATGATCTAATCAGACCTTAAACCAAGGTTGGCACATCACATAGCCAGACCACAAGGGGAATCCAGCCTAGCCATCCTAGAAGGGCCTACTAGAGCCCGGTTACATGGGTGATAAAGCCCCGTGTAAGCCCACAAGTGGTAAATCCCCACAGGAGCATGGTTCATGGGTGGTGAATCCCCATAGTGAGTGTGGTAGGCCCAAGGGCTTACACGGGCAGTGTGTGTTGCGGCCCATAACTATTGTTTGTGTGTGGTCATCCAAGAGCCCACTCATGAGTGGGCATGCCCGGTGCTCCCATGTTGAGCCATATAAAGGCTCGGTACCCATCTGACCATTTTTATGTGGGTGGAAAGCTTTACTACGTCGTCATTGTAGACCACTACAGTCCTCCATGTCCATACCTCTTCACCTCTCTTCCTTTCCCCCCAATGTCACGAGACACTGCAAGGACCATGTAGACCACTACACCACCTCATCTCCACATCAGTCATTTGCCACAGCCACTACCGCTCAATATCATGACCACCACCACCCAATGTCGCCTCGATCGTGCATCCTTGACCGCTCCTCCCTCACACCACCTGGCTCACTGCTTCCGTGCCAACCCGATCACCAGGACAATCCTCCTCAGTATACTATGAATAATAGAGGAGATGAGGTCCTCCACTGCTCACCTCCATTACCGAAGGGTAGGATGACCCAAGATCACGCCTCTTTGGGACCACTTCTTGGCATTGATGATCATCTGCTGCAATGTCGAGGCACCTACACTACTTCTTCATATTCACTAAATAGATTCCACCTGATGTTCCCTATCCATCATCGTACTTCCACTGATGCTCGGTTCGATCTCCTCCAAAAACTTTGAAGTCCATAAAAGGGTGAAGTCTCTGTTGTCGGTACACTCCCGCACCACCTATCTACCATGGATGCTCCATGCATAAAAACCACCATCTGGCATTGCTCCTCTATTACCATCGCTCCTCTTCCACCCGAGAACTACTAGGGACTCTCACTTCTCAATCCATTCATTGGGAGCCAACCACTGCACCCATGCACCACCACTGCTTACTACGCTAATGCCCACCACTGCCCATCCCATACATATAGGGCTCATGCACACTGAGGGGCCAAGGGGATCCTCCCCACATAGTCTCCTACATGGTTCCTAAAAACCGCAATCGCGGGTGTTTCATCCGCAACAGGTGGGTCACAGGGGAGTGGGGGGTTTAAATTTTAATCCCCCCATCTTAGGTATGTCATGACGCAAGGGGAGGATAGGACCCTCCTCCTCACCTATAAAATTAGGAGAGCCACTACTTGCCAAATCATCCATTCCATCCAGGACAAGCACAAGAACCCACCAACAAGGAGGAGATCCACTGCCACTTCCATGAAGAGGAGGCCCCCTGCCTCCTTGTCTTCATTGATCATAATTCATTTCTATTTTTATTAGGATGCTTCGAAAAACTAAAGTAAGAACCTTATATTTGATAGCATGTATGACATGTGATACCAAGTGCACAAGGTAATATAATATCCATATATTTTATAATATATTTAATATTTAAAATATATTCTATATATTTCAATGCATGAAACACTGAGTTAGAAGGAATTACACACAAGGGTGACCATTCTCAATAGCTTGAGTTACACACAAGAGCGGCCTTACTTGATAGCTTTCAAAACATTCAAGACCGAGTTTACAAAACAATAATATATTATTAAAAAATTATTATTTAATATAATAAGATATAAACTAGTCATTATGAATAGTATTAACTAACTTATGAAAACATATTGTTTATATAAATATAAAATTAATTCATGGGTTATGAATTAATGAGAAATGAAAATAAGAATTAATTGGATATAAAAAAGAAATATTATTATATTATGCTTCCAATTGACTTTTATGTTAATAAACATAATTAATTACAATTACTTAATAATTTTAATGAAATGTATATGTTATATAATCAATCAAATATTATTGATATTTATCCACAAGGTTATATATGCAAAAGATAAGAACAAACCCTATCTTATACATAAAACCCTATATTTTTATAAAGGAAATTTTACCACCTTTTAATGGAAAATCCATTTTAAATATGATTTTTGACACTTTAATTGATTTAATATTTCAAAATAAACCTCATATTTTAAATCAAAACATAATAATTAGTTTAGGATGAATTTTTTATATTTTTATGAGATATTTCATTTTTTAACGAATAATTAAAAATAAAGAATTTTAGTTCAAAACTATTTGTTCATATAATTTATTTATAAGGATAAATTATGATTTTAATTGGTTTTAAAGATTAATTATATAATATTTTTATCAATTAATACAATTTATTTCATTTTAATAAATTTCACTTTGCTATTTATCATAAAAACATAGCGAACATTGGGATGTTTTTACTCTAAAAACCCACATTTTCATCCTATTTGTAGGATTGATTTTAATTTAATTTCTGCCAATTTTGTGACTAGAATTTGAAAAAATGGATTCCATATTTTTAATTAGGATAATTTATAATTTATAATAAGAAAAACTTTTTTAGACCAATAATATTAGTGAAAGTGATTAAAATTAATTACAATTATTAAGCTTAAATCAAGCTTAATAATGGACTAAACCTTTAACTTAAGGACCCAAATGACCTATCCACTTTTCAAACACTCATTTTTTCTATATTTCGTCCATGAAACTTCCATTATTTATTTTTTTTGGTTTGGTATGACTTTTTTTAGGTAAGAACATATGCACACCTAACTTGTTTCCAAAAAAATCCAAATGAGTCATTTTCCTTCCCTATAAAGGCCACCACCTACCCACTTATTCACACCTATCAAACCTCTTAGGTTCTTCCAATATCTTAAAAAATATCTTAACAAAAATCCTCCCCTCAACCTAGAATCCTTCCCTTGGTCATTAAGCAATCCATGGTTGCTTTTTGTTCAAACCAAAAGAAGTTACCCGATTAAGTGGTAATGCATTCTCTTAATCTTTTTTAGTTTCATTTCCACTCTACACTTCATGTACTATTCATATTCTATGATTATATAACAGTCACAGTATCCTAAAAATACTAGTATTTTTTTATGTTAATAGTTCAAACTACACTTACACACACCTCCATCTAATGGAAGCGGACATACTATTTCTGTGTAAGACGAATTACTGCCTCAAGAAACGGGGATTTTTCAATTTTACTTTATCACCTCTCATGGTGGACATTATGATGGAAAATATTTATATATATTTTATATATGATATTTATAATATCTTTATACTTATGTAATTTTTATTTAGAACATACCTATATACTTCCCATCTTGTGTAAATACGATAATTTCGTTTGAGGAAGTGTGGACTACCACCCACTCAAAGCGATATGACTCGTTCATACCATACATGAAACATATAAAGTATTGTTTTAATAAAACTATTTAACATATATAACATATATTTGGTACTTTAATTATATTTTACATGTGTATCATTTAGTTTTCAATCCTCTAATACAATAAATAAATGAATGTAACATTCATTCGTATGTACGACCTACCGTCTCCATGAACGGTGAACTTCATTTATAATCTCCAAATATTATGTACTATTATAAATACATATATAAAGAATATATATGATAATTAATTCATTTTTTACCTTTTTTATATGTTATATAATTCCCCCTTTGACAATATTTTACCTACAAAAGTTTTTTTTGAGACATAAACCGAATTTGGTCAAAACACCTAAGGTAAACTTAATCGATTAAGTAATTGTACACAACTTGGTAATAAGTGAAAAATAGTATTATAAACATGAAAAATGTTCTTTATAAAGTATAAAAATATCATAATTTTATTATACATGAAGTTAAAGGACGTTCACCTGAAAGGAAACTCAATATAAGGAATTCTTATCTCACTTTTCTTTATGTGAGGAATAATTTATTATTGTGCACCTAATTTCTTATATATATGGTGTACATAATTCCAAATTGACATATAATATCATGAACCCTATTATATTAATGGTATTTAAATATTTTATTTAATTATTAATACCTCTGGTTTTTCCAATTTATTTGTTACCACATTGATAAGGATTTTCATCTCACTTGTTGCATCTGTGAGATAAATGTCATATTCACCACTTAATTCTTTTGTGTGGTGTACCTACTGCCCATTTTTATATATTATATCATGAATTAATTTATCCTCATTTTATTTATATGTTTCATTTTATGATTATCACTTTTGGGTCTTTTGATTCATATGTAATGGATTTCGTCTCAATTTCATTTCATTGAGGCACATTGTATTGTTATGCACCTAATTTATTTTATATGGTGTATATATTACCATTGAAATTCTATATCATGATTATCCTTAATATCAGTATATTATAAATATCATTCAAGTTCAATCCTTTATGAGTTTATGATTTAAATTTTTTCTAAGTGGTATGGGACACTTTGGAATTTTTAAATATTATTTTCCTCAAGACTAATCCAAATGATCTTTCAATGGAATTTCCATTCAAGGAAATTATAAACACAGTTCAATAAGCTCTTTAATTATTCTATAGTTATTCATGACCATTTTCAAGTATTTTTACCATTTATCTACTCTTTGGTACATAAGATAGTTAAGAAAGTGTTCTTAAGAAATCCCCACTTTAGCCTCTCTTCGGTCGAAAATATATTCATAACCATGTTTTCCAAAAAGGGTTTACAAGAATATTATTCCATCCCCCTATAATCTTTAAAATAAATTTTAACCCTTTTTTTCTTTTACCAATCTCTTAGAAGGAAAATTATTTTCACTTTCCAAATGAGTCATTTTCTATCCTTTTACTGTACAAAATGAATATTCTTTTTACATCGCATGACAAGTACATATTTATACGCCGTCATTTCCTTGAAGACTCCTTCTCAAGTTTAAAAGGTTTATTTTAAAAAAAAGATATTTTCAATTAAAAATATTTTCAAAAGTTTTTTCAAAACCAAAGTATATTTTCCTCAAGAATATTTTTAAGAGTTATTATTTTATTTCATCAATGAAAACAACCCTCTATTTTACTCCACTTGGGATTTGTTGTATTGATATAATCCTTAATATTCCTCTGGATAGTTTATGATTGATTTGGATAAAGATAGTATTCACATTCACTTCCTTGATTCATTCTTTAAGTACCCTTGAAATGTTAAACATCATATGATCATTGAGAATTGAATTTCTACTAATTATCTATATCATTTATCATGGATATTACTATTTCCTAAACCATATACCATTTTACATACGGTGTTTACTTTGATAGTTATTTAATTAACTAGGGAATTATTGATAAATATGTATCTTCTATTAAATATGGATACATTTTGTTAATACACATTATTCTTGAATATGAGTAATGTTTTGGATAGGTACGATGCGGAAGGGGCCTGATATAGCTCCTCGATGCATCGATAGTCTCATGAGACGAAATAGTTGGCTAGCTGCCTTGATGGGTTTTTTATCCAATAGATAAACCGTCTTATGAAAGGTCTTGATGGTGTTGGTTCCATATACTTAAGAGACATGTCATGCTATAATTAATCATTTTCCTTTATATTAGTTTTAGTTATTATTCATAAATGAGATTTTACATCGACATATCTATGGATACATTTCATTTTCAATTATTTAAAATTCATGTAAGTTAGTTTCATACCTTTCCATATTTATTTTTCTTTATCTAGTTATTTTAATGGAATGTGTTTCTAGTTATTACCTTTCCATATTTCTTACATAATTTAATTCAGTTTATTGATTACATGACATGTGTATTCGGTTATTTACCATTCTATATTGACTATTATCTTTGATACCTTATTGTTTCGGCAATATTTTTCCCTTACTAAGCATTTGAGCACACCCTTATTATGTTTCTTTCTCAAGGAATCCAATAAGAATACTATGAAAGATATGTAGTAATTTACTATATGGATTAGAGTTATCCTCGAAGCTGTTTATTTAGAAAGAAGAAAAAATGTGTTATAATTATTGTATTAATTTGTAATTAAATACTCATTTATGTATCTGGTTTACCAAGACTACTAAACCAATCAGTCCTTTGGGGCTTGATTATTTGTAATCATGCCAATGTAATTGATAGCAGAACACCAGCTCTGGCCTATCTGGGGAAAGGTCGCTACATTTGGTATCAAAGGAAGTTTAGTAGCAATATTGGGAACTAGATTTAGGAAAAAATATATTAGATAACATAACCCTAAGGAATAAATTGAGGTTAAGTATATATGAAAACCCTAGAATTTTGGTAAAATATAGATTATGTGGGTCTTCTTAGCAATACATCCATGTTTGGATACTATAGGAAGATGTGGTTTTGGCACATATGTACCTAGGAGTAACAAATCTGACAAGGTGTTTCGGGCCTGACTCAAGGTAACATGGTACACAACAATGAGCCTTACTGTATATGCATAGGATAATCCAGTTTTTCTTTACAAACCATTATAAAGGATTTTAATAGATAATGATAATAAATAACCTAGGTAAAACCTAAGGAGTTTTAGATTGAATATAAGGTTTCATGATTAGAAATCATAAAAATGATATTATGGATGATTCTTAGACCAATTAAGAACTCATGTAGAAATAAAATGGATGAAGTATTGAGGTTGTATTGAAAACCTTAGTTAAAAGTCTATTTAGAGATTAACCGAATTTCAAGGATGACCATCATATTTATTTTGGAAATTTTATTAATTTGGCTTTAAAAAAGGACAAATTGTAATCCAGGTGACAGTCAATAAAATCGAGCAATTCCATGGGTCTCTAACCTGTGACCGAAGAACTATAATGGTTTCACGCGAACCACTGACCTATGTAATGTCCTGGTTAATTTTTCATTGTCTTTAGTTAAACAATTTGACGAATAAATGTTAATAATGAACCAGTATTATCACTTTTGAGGATTAAGGATTAATCTATTAACTATATTTTCTTTGGAAGATGATTAAGGACAAAGAGTTATACTTTCCACTCTTTTATGGGACTTATAATCCTTTTAATGTTTCTTTTAGTGCTTCAGGCATTAAAAAATCATTATTAGTAATTAAATTATGAGATTAAAAGGTTGAATTATAATTTTATCAAAGCACAACCAAAAGTTAGTATTCTTCATATGAAATTGAAACCTATCAAGTAAGAATATTTCATAATATTCTTGGTCAGTAAAAGAATTACCCAATATTAGAAAAAATGACTTATAAATAAAATTTTGTCTTAATAACTTAATTTCCATTGAACTAATGGTCTTCTAAATCGGAAAATATTTATGGATTTGAGGCCTTAGAATTTATATTGATCATTCACTTGTTTGTGATTGATGACCTAAATATCTCCTTATAGATATTTACATTTTTCCTTTAATTATGTATCTCTAATTTCCACTAATGTTATCCATCTTAGAGGCCTAGTTACATGGTAGTTCATATAACCTTTGTACTTCTCATTCTCTATTATCTAGAGGATGTTTCACAAACCTTTCTCATGATGTGGGGTTTCGATGTAGGAAATATCAAACAATATTTTACCAATATCGAGTTTAAATTGTGATGACGTAATTTAAATAAGGTGGGGAGAATGTGACACCCCAAAAAACTAAAGTAAGAACCCTGTATTCGATAGTGTGTATGACACGCACCACCAAGCACATAAGATAATATAATATACATATACTTTATAATATATATACTATTTAAAATATATTATACATATTTCAATGCATGAAAAACTGAGTTATAATGTGTTACCTGCAAGGATGACCTTCCTCGATAGTTTTTCTTACACACAAGAGTGACCTTCCCCAATAGTCTACGTTACATGCAAGACCAAGTTTTACCAAACAATAATATATTATTAAAAAATTATCATTTAATATAATAAGATATAAATTAGCCATTATGAATAGTATTAACTAATAAAAATATATTTTTAATATAAATATAAAATTAATTTATGGGTTACCTATTAATGAGAAATGAAAATAAGAACCAATTGGATATAAAAAAATATAATTTTGTTTTATGTTTTCGAATGAGTTTTATCTTAATAAACATAATTAGTTACAATTAGTTAATAATTTTAATGAAATATATATTTTATATATTCAATAAAATATTTTTGATATTTATCCATTAGGTTTGATCTGAAAAAGATAAAAACAAACTGTATTTTACACATAAAAACCTATATTTTTATAAAGACAATTTTACCGCCTTTTAATGGAGACCTCGTTTTAAATATGAATATTGACACTTTAATTGATTTAATATGTTAAAATAAACATTATATTTGAAATTTAATCATAATAATTATGTTTGGATGAATTTTTTATATTTTTATGAGACATTTCATTTTTTATCAAATAGTTAAAAATACAGAATTTTAGTTCTAAACTGATTTTTCATCTAATTTATTTATAATTTTTAATTATTATTTTAATTTGTTTTAAAGTTTAATTAAATAATATTTTATCAATTAATACAATTTATTTCATTGTAATCAATTTCACTTTGAAATTGATTATAAAAACATAGCGAACTTCAGGACATTTTTACTCTAAAAACCCGCATTGTCATCTCATCTGTGAGATTAATTTTAATTTAATTTATGCCAATTATTTGACTTGAATTTGTAAAATTGGATTAAATATTTGGAATCATAATAATTTATAATGTATAATAATACCAAATTTTTTTAGATCAAAAATATTAGTGAAAGTGATTAAAATTAATTACAATTATTAAGGTTAAATCAAACTTAATAATGGACTAAACCTTTAACTTAATGGCCCAAATGAACTAGATACTTTTCCAACACCCATTTGTTGTAAATAATTCGTCCATAAACCTTAAATTATTGAGTTTTGTTGTTTTTTTATGAATTTTTTTAGGTAATAACATGTGCACACCTAACTTGTTTCCAAAAATTCCATGTGAGTCCTTTTCTTTCCCAATAAAAGGGAACCACCTCTTCACTCCTCTCAAACCTATTAGGTTCATCCAAGATATTACCATATAGATTCCCAAAAATCCTCCCATAGACCTAGAATCCTCCCCTTGGGAATTAATCAATCCATTTATGATTTTGGTTCAAACCAAAAGAAGTTACCCGATTAAGAGGTAATGTCTTCTCTCAAGTTTTTTAGTATCATTTACACTCTCCACTTCCTATAATATTATTATTCTGTGATTATATTACAAAACCATTATCCTAAACATACTATAATTTTTTATGTTAATATTTCTACCTACACTTACACACACCTCCATCTAATGGAAGCGAACATATTGTTTCTGTGTACGGTGAACCGCTTCTTCACGAAACAATGATTGTCCAATTTTACTTTACCACCTCTCATAGTGGCCATTATGATGAACAATATTTTTATATATGTTATATATTATCTTTATAATATATTTATTTTTATGTCATTTTTATTTATAACATACCTATAGGATTTCCATCTTGTGTAAATACGATAATTTCATTTGAGGAAGTGTCGACTACCACCCCCTCAAAGTGATGTGACTCGTTCATACCATACATAGAACATATAAAGGATGATTTTAATAAACCTATGTAACATATATAAAATATATATGGTACTTTAATTATAATTTACATATGTATAATTTTGTTTTCATTCCTCTAATACAACAATGAAATGAATGTAACGTTCATGCGTACGTATGACCTACCGTCTCCATGAGCGTTGCACTTAATTTATAATATCTAAAAATTATGTACTATTATAAATAAAAATATACTGAATATATATTATAATTAAGTGATTTTTTACCTTCTAGATATGTTATATAATTCCCCCTTTTACTATATTTTACCTACAAAAGTTGTTTTCGAGACACAAACCAAATTTGGTCAAAACACCCGAGGTAAACTTAATTTATTAAGTAATTGTACACAACATGGTAATAAGTGAAAGAAAATTAATTATAATTATGAAAAAGGTCCTGAAGAAAGCATAAAATTAACATAATTTTATTATATAGGAAGTTAAATGATTCTCACTCGAAAGGAAACTCAATGTAATGAATTCTTGTATAACTTTTCTTTCAGTGAGGCCTAATATATTGTTGTGCCCCTAATTTCATATACATATGGTGTACATACTTCCACAATGACATATAATATCATGAAACCTGTTATATTAATTTTATTTAAATGTTTTATTTAATGATTAATACCTTTGGGTATTTTAATTCATTTGTTACCACATTGGTAAGGATTTCCATCTCACTTTTTACATCCATGAGATAAATATCATATTCAAAACTTACTTCATTTGTGTGATGTAACTATAGACTATTTTTATATATTATATCATGAATTAATTTATCTTCATGGTATTTATATGTTTCATTTGATGATTATCACTTTCGGGTCTTTCGATTCATATATAAGGGATTTCATCTCAATTTCATTTCATTGAGGCACATTGTATTGTTATGCACCTAGTTTCTTTTATATGGTGTATATATTTCCATTGACATTATATATCATAAATCTACTTAATATCATGATATTATAAATTTCCTTCAAGTTTACTCCTTCATGAGGTTATGATTTAAAATTTTTCTAAGTGGTATGAGATACTTTTGGATTTTTAAAGATTATTTTCCTTAAGACTAATCCTAATGATCTTTCAATGGAATTTCCATTTAATGAAATTATATAACCATTATTCAATAAACCCTTTAATTATCCTCTAGTTATTCATGACCATTTTCATGTATTAGTACCATTTATCTACTCTTTGGTACATAAGATGGTTACGAAAGTGTTCTTAAGAAAGCTCGACTTTACCCTCTCTTCAGTCGGAAATATATTTTCAATCATGTTTTCCAAAAAGGGTTTATAAGAATAATATCCCATCCCCCTATAATCTTTAAAATACATTTCTACCCTTTTTTTCTTTTATGAATCTATTAGAATGAATCTTCTTGTTTCTTTCCAAATGAGTCATTTTCTACCCTTTTACCATAAAAAAGTAATATTCCTTTTACCTTGCACGACATGTACAGATTTATCCGCCATCATTTCTTTGAAGCCTCCTTCTCAAGTTTAAAAGTTTTATTTTTAAAATTTATTTAAAAGGGATTTTCAATTAAAAATATTTTCAAAAGTTTTTTCAAAAGCAAAGGATATTTTCCTCAAGAATATTTTTAAAAGTTAATATTTTATTTCATCAATGACAACAACCCTCTATTTTACACCACTTGGGATTTTTTGTATTGATATAATCCTTATTCTTACTCTAGATAGTTTATGATTGATTTGGCCAAGGATAATATTCACATTCATTTCCTTGATTAATTCTTGAAGTCCCCTTGAAATGTTCAACTTCATATGATCATTGAGCATTGAATTTATCCTAATTATCCATATCCTTTATCATAGATATTACTATTGCCTAAACCGTATACCAATTTACATACGGTGTTTACTTTTAAATCTATTTGATAAACTATGGAATTATTGATAAATTTGTATCTTCTATTCAATATGGATACATTTTTTTAAGATTCATTATTCTTGAATATGAGGAATTCTTTAGACAGGTACGACATGGGGGGGAACTATAGCCCCTCGATGCATCAGTAGTCTCATTAGACTAAATAGTTGGTTAACCGCCTTAGAGGGGTTTTTACCTGATAACTAAACCATCTTGTGAAAGGTCTTGATGGTACTGGTTCCATATACCTAGGAAAAATGGTGTCTAATAATTAAGAATTTTCCTTCATATTAGTTTCAATTATTATTCATCCATGAGATTTTGTGTTGACATATCTATGGATACATTTCATTTTCAGTTATTTAGATGGCTTGTGTTTTAGTTTCATACTTTACCATATTTATTTTTCCTTATCTAGTTATTTGAATAGAATGTGTTTCCATTTATTACCTTGACATATTGCTTACGTACTTCCATTCAGTTTATTGATTACATATCTTGTGTGTTCGGTTATTTACCTTTCCATATTGACTATTCTCATTGATTCTTTTTTGTTTCCTCTATATTTTTTACTTACTGAGTATTTGAGCTCATCCTTATTATGTTTCTTTCCCCAATAATCCATAAGAGTACTATGAAAGATATACATGAATTTACTAGATAGATTAGAGTTATCCTCAAAGCTGTTTATTTAGAAAGAATAAAAAAAGTTTTTTCATTAGTGTATTCATCTGTAATTAAACACTCATTTATATATCTGGTTTACCAAGACTACTAAACTAGTTGGTCCTTTGAGGCTTGATTCCTTGTAATCATTCCAATGTAATTGATAGTAGACATCAGCTCTCAACTATTTGGGGTTGGGTCACTACATTTGTTCCTTTTTCAAATTCCATGACCCTTTATTGCATGAAGGGGTAGAATCCTTAGTGATTGGGTAAAGGGAAGGGGGATACCATCTTGTGATTTTTTGAGATTCTAAATGTTTTCAATCAGAAGAATTCATTGCATTTAAATTAATAATTATAAATTTATTTTATTTTTGAATTTATATTAAATATGATAGTATTTTAATTTATTCTTATATATTAAATTACATTGATTAAAATATTATTCTACCATTACTTGATTTATTTATTTTTTACACCAATTGGTTAATTTTTTTTTAAAACATATATTGGAGTGGTTTAGTGATTACTAAAACACATGAAGAAATTAAGATATACAAATTTAATTATTTAGGGAAAATAAATACCAGATTTGGTATTTCCTGAGTAATTCATGTTGTTCCATTGAGATTTCTACACTTTGATAAATTATTAAATCAAAGGTAAATAGAAGAAACAATTCTTACTCGATTAATTTAATTATTTTAACCTAAATCCAAAATATTCATTTTTTCATAGAATCTATTATAACATCAAAAAAGGGAAAACATAACCTAAACCCAATCACTTCTCTCTCATTTTAAATTCACCAAAACTTAAAAAATATCTTGTTTTCTAAAATCCTTAAATCTTTTTATTTTTATTTTCATAAGTGACACCAATATTAAAACACTTCTCTATGGAGATGAATTTTTAGTTACCACTCATACTACACAATTAGGTAGATTTAATTGTTTTTTCCAAAACTCATGAAAAGTGTGTCTCATTTGGATCCTTCTTAATTCTCATCATTGATAAAGATGAAAGATATTTTCTACTTAGCAAATCTTACACCTTATTTTCTTTACTAGGATGGTAGTGTATTGAGAATTCATAATCCTTGATGAGTTCTAACCATCTTCATTGGTACATATTAAGCTCTTTATTTGTAAATATATATTTGAGGATCTTGTGATCAGTATATATCTCACACTTCTCCCTATAGAGATAATTCCACCATATTTTCAACGCAAAGATCATCACTGCCAACTACAGATCATGTGTGGGATTGTTTTTATCATTAATTTTCAACTTCCCTGATGCGTAGGCTATCACTTTATCATTTTTCATTAGTACACAGCCTAATATATTCTTTTAAGCATCACTAAATACCAAAAATAGTTCCCCACTTGTCAATAGTGTGAGAAATGGTGCGGTGATAAGCCTCTTTTTGAGCTCCTTAAAGCTTTCCTCACATTATTGCAACCATAAAAAATTTAATCCCTTCTGAGTTAGCTTGGTAAGGGGATTTTACAATCATGAGAAAATTCTAAAAAATTGGTGATTATACCCAGATAACCCTTCGAAACTATAGATATATTTCACAGATTTTGGCCTCAACCATCCTTCAATTGCTTCAATTTTATGGGTCCATAGATATCCCATTTCTTGTGATGATATACCCCAAGAAAGAGACTTCCTTCACCTAGAACTCACATTTGATGTACTTTTCATATAGATTCTCCTTTCTTATGGTCTTTATCACAATTATTAGATGCTCCTCATGATCCATGATTTTGGGGTATATTAGAATATCATATAAAAATAATACCACAAATTTTTCAAGGTAATATGTAAATACTATTTGTTAAGTCCATCATGATTGTGGGAGCATTAGTGATCCAAAAAGGCATCACTATGAACTCATAGTGCCCGTACCTTGTATGAAAAGTAGTCTTGGGGATATCCTCATTCACCCTAACTTGGTAATATCTTGGCCGCAGATCCACCATGGGGAAGTATTGTGCTCCACGTAGAGGATTGAACAAGTTATCAATCTATGGAAGAGGATGCCTGTTCTTTATCGTGATCTTGTTGAACTCACGATAATCAATGAAAAGATGCATTGATCCATCCTTATTCTTGATTAAGAGGACTACTACACCCCAAGATGAAGCACTTGGGCATATGAATCCTTTATCTATATTCTCTTGAAATTGTTTCTTTGGTTCCTCAAGTTCCACAATAGCCATTCTATACGGAGTCTTGGATATTGGAAACACCCCAGGTATAAGATTGATTAAAAATTCAACCTCTCATCTAAGAGGAAGACCAGGTAATTCCTTGGGAAACCCAATAGTGTATTCCCTCATAATATACATGTCTGTAATGATAGTTCTTTCCTTAGACTCAATCATTTGATCTAGATAAGATTTCTCTTAGGAAAATAATATCCATTCTTTATATGTTGGTGCTAAATAATATTTATCCTCCTCTTTTCACTTGTACAGAATTGGGGGTCGATTCACTGTACAGAGAGTGATTTCCTTATTGTGGAAATTTATGTTGGATTTATATAGGGAAATCCAATCAATGCCTATAATTGAATCAAATTCCACCAAAGGGAGTATGGAAAGGATATCTATGAAGTTATTCCCACTAATTGTTATAGGGGAAGAGTTACATACCTAGGATGCAATAATTTCCCCATTTTCTATTTTCACTAACATCTCTACTTCCATTTTTTTTTGTGGTCTTTGAATAGTTCTACTAAACATTCGTGATATGAAGGAATGCATATAAACAGAATAAAAAAGAATATTCATTATTCTTGAATGAATAACTAGAGTACCAGTCACCACTTCATTTTCAGGATCCACTTCCATTGTAGTGATGAAAAAATATTTCCCATTCTTCCTTGGAGGTTGTTGGTTGTCTTTGAAAACCCTTTTCTTAGGTCATTGGTTTGAAAAGTTACCTGGTTCCTTGCAACTGAAGAAATGGACAATACGTTGAGGGTTGACCGGAAAATTCCTTTCATCCATCTCATTAGTTGATTTCTCCTTTAGAAAATTTCTAGCTAGGTTCCCTTCCTTCCCACACCTAAATCATTTCTTCATCCCCCTTAGTCAATTTCTGAGGTGTTTTTTTCCGCACCTTTGACAAGTAGGATGTTGAGATTTCTTATCACTGTTATATTTCTTCATCAGACTTCCAAAATTAAACTCCATGTTCTTATTATTATCCCCAAGATACCCTAGGGATTATCCAACCTCTATTTTGACTTTGAGGGCACATCAGAAAATTTCCTCATAGATATCAAAGTCACGGATTACCAGGTCATTTCGTAAACTAGGTTTTATCCTGTCAAAGAAGCGTTCAACCTTTAATTTGGGGGTAACAAAAATGTTGGTGGCATATTGTTCATGTCTTGTGAAGTTTGACTTATACGTCCTAATAGATTAATTATATTTTTTCTTGAGGGAAAGAAAATCCATTTCCATTTTAAGATGAATAGTATGAGGAAAATATTAATCAAAAAATATTTCCTAGAATTCCTTCCACTCCATCGCCTTGATCTCTACCTCAGGCTTCATATTCTTGATCAATTTCCACCAATGATAAAATTCTCCCTCCATATAATAAATAGCCAGTAGAACCCTCTCTTTCTCAGAACACTGAATGATGGAGAATATCTTCTCAATTGAGTTGATCCATTGTCCCATGATTAAGGGATCATATGATCCATTGATAGTAAGAGGCTTTGCAATATGAAGCTCTCGAGTATGTCTTGTTTTCTATTAGGGGGGTTTGGGTGCTCCTCTTGATCCAAGTTTCTATTTAGAACCTATGTTAAATGAGAGAGTATCATTATAATGTGTGTGATTCCCACTCCCATCAGGTTGGGAATCTCGTTAGGGAAGTCATCACATTCCCCATTGCATTGATTGTTTACCTGATTCCTACATTAATATGCCGGAATTTCCATGTAAATTTTTTTAAAATTATATGGAATTATTTTGAGACCACACGCTTTAACGGTATATGATTCCAAGGCCCGGTGAGCCCAGAATGGAATTTTGAACTTTTTTTATGTTTGTTTAAGTAAACGTGTGAGTGGGTTTTTAAAACTTTTTAACTGGTGCTCAGATCAAAAATTTTAGGGCACCATTGAACTCGGAATATCAAGATTTCCCTAAAAAAGAATTAACTTAGAATGGCAAGGGCCGGATGGAAAAGTTAGTTTTTGGAATTTTTGGGAAAATAATAAAATAACTTTAAAAAATTATTTTATTTTTCTTCCCTCGTCGTTGAGCAGTGGATGGTGGCGCTGCGATGCGGTGATGAGGTGCATTAATGGAAGCTCCTTAGTGGCTCGTAAATGAAGCGTAACAGATACGTTGTTTTATTAATGAAAAATCATAACGACGCGACGTCACAGCATAACAGAAATGTTGCAATGTATTTTCTTTTAATGGGTAAATGTGTTGGAGAGTTGAGAATTAAACTATGAAAATTATCTAACGAACCTACAACAAAGATTCCCTCTAATGACGAATAACGAATGCTGGCAGGATTGCTAGAAACATCAATGATTTACGAAGAATGGGACTCATAAGTGACGAACACCAATGAAGATTAAATCCTCAAGGGCCGAGCGCTTCAACGAAAAATGTTGATTGAGGTAGGGGTTTATTTGTTTTACGTTTTACCCTATTCTTATTCTAAAAATGATGAACATGGACCAACCCATGAACAGGTTGATCAGCAGATCGTGCCTTCTTGTGGGAGGGTGTCGTTCTTGGGTTTTCTATTTGATATTTAATTATTTTTTCATAGAAAATTGAACCTAAGCCTCCCCTATTTTAAACTTCTAATGCGGAGGGCACGGTCCGACACGAACAAGGCCTAAACTTCTAACGTGGAGGGTGCAGGCCGACACGAACAAGGCCCGACCCCCCTCCACCTTGTGCGTTCTTGGTGGAAGAACATTCGAAATGACAGAAAGGAAAATTTGAGGCCTTTGTAGGGAAGGTGACACCCCACAGAGCCTGAAGGTGCAGTTGGTACGAAGAATGGACCACCGATGCAGACCCAGTGGCCCACAGAAAGACCCATCGGGGTGTCGGCGTTGGCGGCGGCACGCCGGAGGTGACTGCCGCAGTCGGCTTGGGTCACGGAAAAGTGGGAGGAGCCGCCAGCTGGCGGTAGGGACGTGGCCCCTCTATCGCATCAGAGGAGCGGCTAGCAGCCACAGGCCATGGTTCTTTAGGGTACGCGGTTCTTGACCGCGTTGCAGAAATCTAGCCCACCGGGTTGGCTAGCTGCGTGGTGGCAGGCCATGGTCGCTCGATCGTGGCGGAGAAGGCGGCCCCACGGACGACCCGCGGGGAAATGGGGAGCCGAGCAGGGTGTGGGCCACCCCAGCGATCCGGACCACACCAAATACAGGTCAGGTCGGTAGACCCCAGGCTAGGTCGGGTTGGTGGACCCCGGGCTAGGTCAGTCGGGTCGGTGCGACCGGGTCAGACCAGACCCAACCAACCCCTTTTTGGTAAAACGTCAATATCTTGCAAACCAGGCGTCTGATTGATGAGCTGTTTATGGCATTGGATCCCTTACGATGAAGAGGATCTTTTGGAATACTCTATAAAGGTTTTCATGGAATTTTAAATTCGAATAATGGCTTGGGAGCGGTTATCCTGAGATCAAGGGTGCTACATGCGGAAACCCTGTGGTTGGTTGAGACCTAAAGACTGCTTACAAGAGACCATGTGTGGATCAGATACTATGACCTAGTGGGAAGAGACTTCTGTGTGACCCAGAAGGCCCACTGTGGGGAGCGGCTTCTGTGTGACCCGGCAGACCCATGGTACTCGACTGGAGGGGTACCTCAGTATGGCCAGTGGGAAGCAGCTTCTGTGTGATCTGGCATTCCCATGGTGGGGAGTGGCTTCTTTTTGACCCATCATACCCATGGTACTCATCTAGGATGAGTACCACAATAGTATAAGGTTAGTGGGAAGCATCTTATGTGTGACCAGGTAGGCCCACTGTACTCATTGAGGAGGATTTCTCCAGTAGCCCATGGTGTTTGATAATGTGACTAATGGTCCTACTTTCCTACTCTAGAATATACCTTGTGTGAGTTGTCTTTCTTCACGATCATGTTTCATGATCATGCTTTGTGTTTTATTTATGGATTTCTTTGTGGTATTTCCTTTGTGTTTTGGGGTCCTTACTGAGTATATTGTTACTCACCCCTGCATGGGCTTCACCGGTATATATTCTATCTGGTGCAGACGATTGTCGCCTTGACATAGGACTTGGTGGCCCAGGACCCGGTGGTGCCTAGTGAGACCAAGAAGGCGGGGCGTAGTTCTACTGCTTCCATCAGCTACTCTGTACTTACCAATCAGGTGGGGTTTCTAGAGGATGGCTTCCAGAGTTTCTTTTGTACTTTCCTGTTTTCCAGATAGTCTTTTTTGGGTTTGTATTCTGGCCCATTTGACTTTCAATTTTACTTGTAATCAGTGGTTGTTTAGTGGCATTCTTGTTTACTTTTACAGCTTTGGGACATGGTTGTGTGTGTGTGCGTACAGGTACTCAGGAAAATGCCTCGCATTTGTAGGTTAATGCCTTCGGCACTATTCATCAACCCTTGGCCTTTAGGAGGCGGGATTGAGGTATGTCACGGCATGGGCCCTGGGGGGATGGGTCGGGACAAAGTTGTATCAGAGGTGGTAGGTTCTACCTCAAAGAATGAGAGTCCGTTGTTTTGTTTTTGGGGTAACAGTGTTGAATGTTTCAAGCTCGGCTTTCAGATTCAGGGAGTCCAGTGTTGGTGCGGCAGCCGACGTATCCATACACCAGGACCCTTAATTCTGCTTTTTGACCCTATACATGAAAACACTGGTTGCATAAGTGTCTCCTTATGATATTATAGAATAAGAGTCATCTCATGAGGTATAATCTTCTGACGGTGGTACATCATGATCTGTATCAGGATGCCTCCACGCAGACGGCAAGCTCGGATTCCGATGTGAGACCATGAAGATAGCCCACCTAGCGATGAGGCGTCGATTCAAGTACTAGTGCTAGAGATGGCCTCGTCAAGTGGTGTGTCGGTGTTTCCAACACCCATTTATTAGAATTTACTGTCAGTGTTACCAGTAGAGAATGTATGCAGACTCAGTGCCTTGCACGAGTTTCAGAGACAGAGACCTCCCAAGTTCAGGGGAGAGATAGATCCTCAGGTCGCTGAGGACTGGCTGGAGGCAGTGACGCGGGTCTTTCGCTTAGTGAGGACACCGCTTGACCGGATGTTGATCTTGGTCGTGAGCCTTCTGCAGGGCTCGGTAGGGAGATGGTGGAGCTTGACCATCCAGACACATGATGAGGTGACCCTCACCTGGACATACTTTGAGCGGCTTTTCCAATATAAGTTTTTTCCTTTGACTTTGCACTCTGTGTTCATATAGGAGCTACTTCACCCGCAGCAAGGCAGCATGTCAGTGGCTGAGTACTCTGCAAGTTTTATAGACCTCTATCGGTACTCCATATACATAGTGAGGGACCCTTTATTTAGGGAATGGACCTTTGAGCAGGGACTCAAACGGGAGATCAGGGAATCCATGGTGTCTCTCAGCATCCCTACTTAGCTGGAGTTCTGGAGCGATCCCTTATTATGGAGAGCTTCCTGGTGGAGCAGGCGCTAACAGCCAAAGCCACTAGCAGACCTCAGGCGGCATAATCATCAGTAGTGAGCAGTAGGGAGAATATTAGCGGACCCAAGAAGGATAGGTCTTTCAGGGGACAACCCCAGGACTCGGGGTCAGTAGTGCGGGACTCCCAGAGCAGAGGGAGTCGGCAGGGAACTAGGTTGTGCTTCATTTGTGCCGAGCAGGGAAACATGGCTCGTGACTACCCGAGTCACCACATAGATGATCATCAAACAGTCGAGGGACTGCTAAGGAAGAAGCAGAGGTTTGAGTGAGGAGATCCGCAGGGTGGCGGATGTGGCAGGGGAGTAGGTCGAGTGGTAGGCGGTGGACAATGGTTCGAGGTGCTACCACCACCACCCCCATGTGGTCCACCACGGACTCAGGGAGCCGGTGGACAAGGTGGAGGCCAGCTTCAGGAAATGGAGGCCTACGACCATGGAACTCCAGAGATGATTAGAGGTACGATTTTTGTCTTCTCAACCTTAGCTACAGTTCTTATAGACACAGGTGTCAGTCACTCTTTCCTTTACATGAACCTTGTTCGAGGCTCGAAGATTCTGGTAGAGTCTTTGGCTCAATCCTTACGATTAGAGACTCATACAAGAGGGGATTCGATGATTACACACTAGTGTCGGCAGTGTGATCTTACTCTAGGATGTGAGAGCTTCAGGTGGGATCTATTAGTAGTGGCGTCGAGGCATTATGACATCATCTTGGGTATGGACTGGTTATCTATCATCTATGCTCAGATCGACTATTTTAGGCGCAAAGTGTGGTGTGTCTATGAGGATGGGACCAGTTTTTTGTTCATCGGAGAGAGGATAACTTTTTCTGCACAATATGGACATTCTCGAAGGAGCGTACAGCCAATCACTCACCAGTTGGCTAGCCTCACCCTCTGTGTGGTGGATGAGAGGATTCTGATCTTTCCTGTAGTTATGGAAGAGTATGAGGATGTCTTTACTAAGGATGTTTCAGGACTACCTCCTCACAGGGAGGTAGACATCTTCATCGATATATACCCAAGGAAGACACTGATATCCACATCAGCATATCAGATGGCTTCCACGGAGCTTCGTTAATTGAGGGTACAACTGGAGGACTTGCAGGAGAATGGCTTTGTGAGACCCAATGTTTCACCATGGGCTACCCTAGTTTTGTTTTCCAAGAAGGCATATGGGAACTTGAGTCTATACATGGACTTCCGGCACCTGAACCAGGTGACCGTGAAGAACAAGTATCCACTACTGAGGATTGATGACCTATTCGATCAGCTAAAGGGAGTGAGGTGGTTTTCAAAGATAGACCTCAAATCGGGCTATCATTAGCTTTCGGTATGGGATGAGGACGTACTAAATATATCCTTTAGAGGTCAGTACAGCCACTGTGAGTTCTTGGTGATTCCCTTCATCATGACCAATTCCCCAATAGTGTTCATGGGACTCATGAACAGGATCATCCAGCCTTACCTCGATCGTTTTGTGGTAGTATTCATTGATGAAATCTTGGTGTACTCGGCATTAGAGGAGGAGCATGATACACACCTATGGATAGTTCTGGATACACTTTGAGAGCACCAGCTTTATGGTATGCTCTCAAAGTTCCAGTTCTGGATTCGGGAGGTCCACTTTCTGGGACACGTCATCTAGGAGGCTGGAGTTGCAGTGGATCCGAAAAAGATAGAGGCAATGCTTTCTTGGGATCCACACAAGAGTGTGAATGGGGTGTGGAGTTTCTTGGGGTTGGATGGATACTACTGGAGGTTCGTGCCCAAATTTTACAGAGTAGCAGCACCCTTATTAGCCTTGACACGGAAGGGACAGCCCTTCGTGTGGACAGAGAAGTGCCAATGGAGTTTCCAAGAGCTAAGGCGAAGACTGACAAGTGCCCCAATCTTGAGACTACTATAAGAGGGCGTTGGGTATGTATTCTTCTGCAATGCATCAGGGACAGGACTGGGTTGTGTCCTGATGAAGGATCGAGCGATGATCGTCTATCGCTCATGGTAGTTGAGGCAGCATGAGCATAACTACACGACCCATGACTTGGAGTTAGCAGCAGTGGTCTTTTCCTTAAAGATGTAGCGGCACTACTTGATGGGTGAGCGGTTTACCATCTACTCTGACCAAAAGAGTCTCAGGTATATCTTCTCAGAGAAGGACCAGAACTTGAGACAACGGTGATGGATGGAGTTCCTCCAAGACTATGACTTTGAGATAGTCTATACTCCTGGGAAGGAGAATGTGGTGGTGGACGTGCTCAGCAAGAGGTCTGGTTTATAGCTGTTGAGTGAGGCAACAGAGCAGCTATCTGCGATCCAGATATACCTCGTGGATGGAGATGGAGAAGCTTACCTTTATTCAATGACTATCACTCCCCCACTCTTACAGCAAGTCAGGGAGGCACAGCTTGTGGATGTTGATCATGAGGCCCGACATGCTCAGTTATCCTCAAGACAAGCTCCTGATAGGTTTTTGATGGGTGGGGATCACGTCATCATTTTCAGAGAATGCACCATAGTACTAGTGACATTGCGGGAGGAGGTCTTGAGGGAGTTCTATACATCCCCTTTGGTGATACATCCCGGTGTGGAGAAGATGTACCAGGACCTTTGATGTCAGTACTGGTGGCCAGGGATGAAGAAGGCGGTGGCATAGTTTGTTTCATGATGCCTCACTTGTCAGCAAATGAAGGCCGAGCATCAGGTACCAGCAGGCTTGGCACATCTACTTGAGGTACCGGGATGGAAGTGGGATGGTATCTCCATGGACTTCGTGATGGGGTTACCACACACATCCAGAGGCCACAATTCTATCTGGGTGATCATTGACCAACTCACCAATTTAGCTCACTTCTTACCCATCTAGGAGTAGGGATTGATAGAGGTCTTGGGGCACCACTACATCTAGGAGATAGTGCGGCTTCACGGGGTGCCTTCGATGATTGTCGAAAACTGTGATGTGTGATTTACATCCTTATTGTGGAAGGGATTGCAGGAGGCGTTCGGGACTTAGCTGCGCTTGAGAATAGCATTTCACCCTCACAGAGATGGTCAGATGGAGAGGACCATATAGACCTTAGAGGACATTCTTTGTGCTTATGTCCCTGATTTTGGTTGAAATTGGGAGGACCACCTACCACTGGTGGAGTTTTCATACAAAAAAATATATCACTCCACCATTGGCATGGCACCGTTTGAGGCCTTGTATGGGCAGCCATGTAGATCACCTTTATGCTAGACAGACCCAGGGGAGTCAGCACTCATGGGTCTAGAGTTGGTACGGGCTTCCACTGAGAAGGTGAAGATCATCCAGGAGCGGATGAGGACTGCACAGAGTAGGTATTAATCATATGCTGACAGGAGGCAGAGACCTTTGGGGTTTGAGGAGGGAGACCATTTTTTCCTTCGGGTCTCACCCCCAACAGGGTTTGCGAAGATTTGGCTAGGGCGGAAAGTTATCTCTGAGGTTCATCGTACCTTTTCATATTCTTAGTAGAGTTGGAGAGGTGGTGTACTGCCTAGCGCATCCCCCACAGATGCACTAGGTGCACGATGTTTTTCACGTGTCACAACTGAGGAGGTACGTGCATGACCCATTGCACGTCATCGACTGGGGAAAGCTAGACATTGACGATGGGGCGATGTTTGCGAAGTTCCTAGTGGAGATAGAAGATCGACAGGAGCAGATCCTTTGTGGACGAACAATTCCTATGGTGCACATTCGGTGCAAGCACGGGAATCTGCAGGAGAGCACATGGGGGAGAGAGGCTCAGATTCGTGCTCAGTACCCTATTTGTTTCATTAGCCCTTGTTTTGGATTCTCGGGACGTAAATCCATAAGGTGGGGAGAATGTAATATCCCATAATTTCTATGTAATTTTTTTAAAATTATATGGAATTATTTCGAGACCACACGCTTTGACGACACATGATTCCAAGGCCCGTAGATCCCAAAATGAAATTTTGAATTTTTTTTAAGTTCGTTTAAGTAAATGTGTGAGTGAGTTTTTCTAACTTTTGATCTGATGCTCGGATCAAAAATCTGAGGGCACCGTTGAACTCAGAATATCAGGATTCTCCTAGAAAGGAGTTAACTTCTACTGGAAAGGGTCTGATGGAAAAGTCAGTTTTCGGACTTTTCAAAAAAATAATAAAATAAATTAAAATTTTATTTTATTTTTCTTCCCTCACCATTGAGCAGTGAACAGTAGCATTGCGGTGTGGTGACGAGGCATGCTATTGGAAGCTCCTTAGTGGCTCGTAAATGAAGCGTAACAGATATGCTGTTTCATAAATGAAATAGCGTAATGACACGACGTCGCAGCGTAACAGAAACATTGCAATGTTTTTTATTTTAATGCATTAACACATTGGAGAGTTGAGAATTAAACCATGGAAATTATATGACAAACCTACGGCAAGGATTCCATCCAATGACAAGCAATGAATGTCGGTAGGATTACTAGCAACGTCAACACTTTACGAAGAACGGTACTACAAAGCGACGAATGCCAACGAAGATTAAATCCTCAAGGGTGGAGTGATTCAACAATGAACGTCGATTCAGGTAGGGGTTTATTCATTTTATGTTTTCCCCCGTTCTTATTCAAAAAATGACAAGTGCGGACCAACCCACGAATAGATTGATCTGCGGGTCATTTGTTCTTGCAGTAGGGTGTCATTCTTGGGTTTTCTATCCAGGGTTTAACTATTTATTGACAGAACTGTGATCTCAAGCCTCCCCTATTTTAAACTTCTAACATGGAGGGCGCGGGTCGACACGAACAAAGCCCGACCCCCCTCCGCCGTGTGTGTTCTTGGTCGACAAACATTTGAAATGGTGGAAATTCAAATTTGAGGCCTTCGCAGGGAAGGTAACACCCCACGGAGGCCGGAGGCACAGTCGGTGCGAAGAACGGACCACCAGTGAAAACCCAGTGGCCCTTGGAAAGACCCACCGGCGCGCCACAACGGTGCGCTGGAGGTGACTCCCATGGCTGGCTCAGGCCGCAGCAAAGCGGGAGGAGCCACTGGATGGGTCGGCGGCTGGCGCCAGGGACGCGGCCCCTCGGCCGCGTCGGTGGAGCGGCTGGAAACTACGGGCCGCGGTTCTCTGGGGCACGAGATCCTTGACAGCGTGCGGGAAATCCGGCTGGTAGGCGGCGGTCGCTCGACCGCGGTAGAGAAGGAAGCCCTGCGGATGACCCGTGGGGTGATGGTGAGCCGGATGCGGCTTCCAGCTGCATCCCGGCCAGGCAAACCAGGTAGGGTGCGGGCCGGACCCGCAGCCTAATGAGTCGGACCCAGGCCGAGCCGGGTCTGGGGCAGGTCAGTGGACCCCGGTCGGGTCGGTGGACCCAGGGCCAAGTCGGGTCGGGTTGATCCAACGGATTCGGGTCAGTCCAACTGGGTCGGACCAGACCCAAACTTAACCTACCCCTTTTTGGAAAAACGTCAATATCTTGCAAGCCGGGTGTTCAATTGATGATACGTTTACGATATTGGAACCCTTGCGACGAGGTGGATCTTTTGTAATACTCTATGGAGATTTTCATGGAAGTTGAAATTCAAATAATGTCTTGGGGAGCGGTTCTCCTGATATCAAGCATGCTACATGGGGAAACCTTACGGTTTCTTGAGACCTATAGACTGCTGACAAGCGACTCTATTTGGATCGGATACTATAGCTCAATGGGAAGAGGCTTCTGTGTGACCCGACAGGCCCACGGTGGAGAGCAGGTTCTGTGTGACCCGTCATACCCACAGTACTCGACAGGAGGAGTACCTTAGTATGGCCAGTGGGAAGCGGCTTCTGTGTGACCTGGCATGCTCACGGTGGGGAGCAGCTTCTGTATGACCCAGCATGGTACTCATCCGGGATGAGTACCTCAGTAGTCTAAGGTTAGTGGGAAGCGACTTCTGTGTGACCTGGAAGGCCAACTATACTCATTGAGGAGAAGTTCTCCAGTATCCTGTGGTGTTTGATGATGTGACTGATGGTCCTACTTTCCTACTCTAGAATATACCTGGTGTGAGATGTCTTACTTTGCTATCATGCTTCATGATCATGCTTCATGGTTTTTTTGTGGATTGCTTTGTGGTCTTTCCTTTGTGTTTTGGGGTCCCTACTGAGTATATTGTTACTCACCCCTGCATGGGCTTCGCCCACACATATTGTGTCTAGTGCAGAAAACTACCGCTTTGACGGAGGACTTAGTGGACCAGGACCTGGTGGTGCCAGTGAGACCAAGAAGGCGAGGCATACTTCTACGGCTTCCAGTAGCTACTCTATGCTAACCCATCAGGTGGGGTTTCCAACGGATGGATTCCAGAGTTTCTTTTTTACTTTCCCGTTTTCTAGTTAGTTTTTACTTGGGTTTGTATTCTGGCCCATTTGACTTTTAGTTTTACTTGTACCCAGTGGTTTTTTAGTGGCATGCTTGTTTCCTTTTCCATCTTTGGGATGTGGTTGTGTGTGCATGCGTACAGATACTCAGGAAAATTCCTCCCACGTTTAGGTTGATGCTGTTGTACCTCTCGTACCCCTCGTGGTTTAATTTTCATGATCACAATCACTCTCTTATTTATCTAATCTTGTTTTAAGTGTTTTTGGATGATAGGCATGATTTCAGGTTGCCAACGAATTGGGCCAAGAAATCCAGAAGGCAAAAGTGGACTGATTTCAGTCCACCGGCCAACCGGTGGATGACCACCGGCCAGCCGGTGGACTCTTGACAGAAGGCATCCACTCTGTCCAGACCACCGGCCAACCGGTGTCCCATCACCGGCCAGCCGGTGGAACCAAGACAGAAGGGACACCTACTGTCTCCCCACCGGCCAACCGGTGGCCTCCTCACCGGCCAGCCGGTGGAGCCTGGGCAGAAGGCCTCTCCATTTTCCAAAGCACCGGCCAACCGGTGGCCAAGCACCGGTCAGCCGGTGGAGCCAGTCAAACTAGCCGTTGGGCTTTGACCAGACTTGTCCACTTGACTCTCAACGGCTCCGAAGGCCTCTCCAACGGCTCCGAAGATCCCCAAAGGCCATTTGAGGGTTCCCCCTCTATAAATAAAGGACTAGGAAGCCCCGGAAACGTACGGTAGCCCACGGGAACATTGTTCGATCATTTGGCGAACCTCCGGCGCATTCCTTCAAGGATCCCCATTTTCTCCAACTCACTTCCACAACCAAGGAGCACCACCATAGAATCTTGGGAGCGCTCTTCATCAACTCCAATCAATCCATTGGCACCCAAGACTTCTTCACATTACGGTTTTTCTTGTTTTATTATTTTGAGCATCAATTTGGGTTTGTGCCTACAAACCCCTCTTTCTCTCATCCTCTCTTTGTTTGGGTTTTCACACCACCTTCAAGGTGTGAAGAGGTTAGTCAAGCCTTCCCTTTAAAAGGCTTGAGTCATAGGTGAGCTAGCCTTCACCTGTAAGAAGGCTAGTGGGTTCTTTCTCAACCATTAAAAGCAAGCTGTAATAGGTTCTAGACTACCTTAAAGTCTAGTGGGTTTCTTGCTAAAACCATTAAAAAGAAAGCGGTAGTAAATCTCTCAACGGTTGAGTTGGGAGCGGAGACGTAGGCTTTGGTTTAAGCCGAACTCCGTTATCAAGTTTTGTGTCTTGCCTCTTTTATTTCCGCTTCACTTTTTAACTTTGATTTTAAATTGTTAATTATTTTTTAAAAGGAAATTCACCCCCCCCCCTCTTGCCATCACTCTCCGCCCCAACAATTGGTATCAGAGGCAAAATTTGAGTAATACCCTAACCGGTTTCAAATTCAAGATCCTTTGTGATGGCTTCAACTTCTTTCGCCCCCGAAGGCTATTCTTTGGGTCGTGCTCCATTTTTTGATGGAACCGACTATACTTATTGGAAAACCCGCATGACCACTTTTCTTAGAAGTATAGGTTATCCTATTTATAAAATTGTCATGCATGGTTATTCTCTTTCTTCTCCCAATGAATCCAAATGGACTCAAGCCAATATTAAAAATTTCGAGCTTGATGGAAAATCCATGAATGCTCTTCATTGTGGCCTTGATCGTAATGAATTCAATCGAGTTTCCACATGCACTTCATCTCATGAAATCTGGAAACTATTGGAGGTTACCCATGAGGGGACCAACAAAGTTAAGGATACTCGATTGGATATGTACCGTCAAGATTTTGAGTCTTTTACCATGCATCCATCTGAAAATATAACTGAAATGTTTACACGTTTTACTGATGTTTGCAATGGGAGAAAGTCCCTTGGTGATGATGTGTCTGCAGAAACGATGGTCAAGAAGATCCTTTGGATCTTACCAAGCACATGGGAACCGAAAGTCACGGCAATCCAAGAAGCAAAAGATGTCAAGAAAATGCCGGTCGAAGAGCTCATCGGATCCCTCATGACCTACGAGATCACCATGAGGAGGCAAGCTGAAAAGGAAGGCAAACCGATCAAAACTCCAAAGAACATCGCCTTCAAAGTTCAAAAAGAAGAAAGCTCCTCCTCCTCATCGTCTTCCTCCTCAAGCGGCGATTCAGAAATGGAGAATCCTGCCCGCAAAATGCACAAATTCATGAAGAAGCACAAGAAGAAGAAATCCCGCAAGGCTCAACCCAACGAAAAATCCGAGCCCGAGGTAACATGTTACGGGTGTGGCAAGAAAGGCCATTACAAGCCCGATTGTCCACTCAACAAGAAAAAGGACAAGCAAAAGGAAAAGAAGAAGGCATTCAAGGCCACATGGAGTGATAACTCCACATCCTCCTCCTCCTCCTCCTCAAGTGACAACGGTAAAAAATGCCTAATGGCATTTCATGAGGTATCCTCTTCCGACTCCTCATCCTCTAGTTCTTCAAATTCTTTCAATCATTTATCTTATGAGGATCTCCAACATGCTAGAGATCAATTGGAGGAAGGCTTTCACGAACTTTCTTCCAAATTTATTTCTTTAAAAAAGAATTTCAAAAAACTTTCTTCCGAAAAGGAACAAATTCTCAAAGAAAAGGAGGACTTGTCCCTAAAGATCCAAAACCTTCCCGATGTTGATTCTATGGAATCAACAATCAAGGATTTAAGGGAATCCCTAGCTAAGTTCACCAAAGGTGAACATAACCTCTCGAAGCTCCTTGGTTCCCAATGCGTATCTAGAACCACCCAAGGGCTTGGCTATTCCAAGAAAGCTTCCTCTTCCCATGCTCCTACTATTTTTGTAAGGGGGAGATCCCAATATAAATTTTGCAACTATTGTAAAAAACCCGGGCACTTAATTTATGAGTACAATTGCAAAAATGCCCGGTATGGAAGGCCCAAAACCATTTCCTTTATTGATGAATTTCATAGGAGAAGACCCGCCACTAGACAAGTTTGGATTGAAAAACCCCTTTTAGAGAGTCTCACCGGACCAAAATTTGTCTCAGTTCTAAAATCCTCTCCCCGATGATTTGTTGTTTTTATTTAGGGGGAGTTAGGATCGTTTAAGCCTTTTTGCTTTATTTTCAAAACTTTCATTTCAAAACTTTCATTTCAAAACTTTCAATTCAAAACATTCAATTCAAAACTTTCAATTCAAATTTCGAAAATTTTAATTGGTTTAAAAACTCTATCTTGTTTTTCAACCTTTCCATCAATCAAGTTTTATGCCCCGTGCTATTTTGATAATCACAAAGGGGGAGAAATTATTGGTTGATTGGGGGAGAAATCTTTCTCTCATGCTTTGCTTTACTTTTCAATTTATCCTTTAAAGCATGCCTTTCATTTCAGTCTTTTACATTGCTTGTTTTGGTGATTGTGATCATCAAAATAGGGGGAGATTGTTGTACCTCTCGTACCCCTCGTGGTTTAATTTTCATGATCACAATCACTCTCTTATTTATCTAATCTTGTTTTAAGTGTTTTTGGATGATAGGCATGATTTCAGGTTGCCAAGGAATTGGGCCAAGAAAGCCAGAAGGCAAAAGTGGACTGATTTCAGTCCACCGGCCAACCGGTGGATGACCACCGGCCAGCCGGTGGACTCTTGACAGAAGGCATCCACTCTGTCCAGACCACCGGCCAACCGGTGTCCCATCACCGGCCAGCCGGTGGAACCCAGACAGAAGGGACACCTACTGTCTCCCCACCGGCCAACCGGTGGCCTCCTCACCGGCCAGCTGGTGGAGCCTGGGCAGAAGGCCTCTCCATTTTCCAAAGCACCGGCCAACCGGTGGCCAAGCACCGGTCAGTCGGTGGAGCCAGTCAAACTAGCCGTTGGGCTTTGACCAGACTTGTCCACTTGACTCCCAACGGCTCCGAAGGCCTCTCCAACGGCTCCGAAGATCCCCAAAGGCCATTTGAGGGTTCCCTCTCTATAAATAAAGGACTAGGAATCCCCGGAAACGTACGGTAGCCCACGGGAACATTGTTCGATCATTTGGAGAACCTCCGGCGCATTCCTTCAAGGATCCCCATTTGCTCCAACTCACTTCCACAACCAAGGAGCACCACCATAGAAGCTTGGGAGCGCTCTTCATCAACTCTAATCAATCCATTGGCGCCCAAGACTTCTCCACATTACGGTTTTTCTTGTTTTATTATTTTGAGCATCAATTTGGGTTTGTGCCTACAAACCCCTCTTTCTCTCATCCTCTCTTTATTTGGGTTTTCACACCACCTTCAAGGTGTGAAGAGGTTAGTCAAGCCTTCCCTTTAAAAGGCTTGAGTCATAGTTGAGCTAGCCTTCACCTGTAAGAAGGCTAGTGGGTTCTTGCTCAACCATTAAAGTCTAGTGGGTTTCTTGCTAAAACCATTAAAAAGCAAGCGGTAGTAAATCTCTCAACGGTTGAGTTGGGAGCGGAGACGTAGGCTTTGGTTTAAGCTGAACTCCGTTATCAAGTTTTGTGTCTTGCCTCTTTTATTTCTGCTGCACTTTTTAACTTTGATTTTAAATTTTTAATTATTTTTTAAAAGGCAATTCACCCCCCTCTTGCCATCACTCTCCGCCCCAACAGATGCATTCGGTTCTAGTCGCTAACCCCTGGTCTTTGGGAGGTGGGCTTGGGGTATGTCACATCACAGGCCCTGGGGGACGGGTCGTGACACCTACTATTTTCAGTCATTTCCTATAACAAAGGGAAAATTATGGATGATTATTTTTAAACTATTATACACATAAAGGGGGATCCAATGAAATTAAATATATAATTGATAAATTACATGTATTTTATTAACATATGAATTTCTAGGCTTCAATATATGTTATCCATGATCTATTTCCTAACATATACTCTTATGCGCATTTTTTTTGTTCCCTTAATAATGATTTGTAATGAGATTGTTATTTTACCAAATAATATCACCCAGGATTGTCAAAATAGGTGTGCAGTAAGGCTTGTTGTCGTGTATCAGGTTACACTGAGTGAGGACCAACATACCTTTTTGAAGATCTTACCCCTAGGTACATATGTTTCAGAACCACATGCACTTGTAGTATCCAGACAGGGATTTATTTTCATGATAAACCACTTACTTTATACTTACCAAAATTAATTAATGATTAATTACATAAAATTACACATAATACAACCCAAAAGATCGATAAGTCTAGTGTATTTGGGAATTAGGTACATGAAATAAAATTTTGAACATGGGATACAACAACATTATTAAAAATATCCTTAACATGCTTCTAAAATTTCCAAGGATTTTAAAACTTCACGAGATAACCTGGGGAAATACATAAGAAAGGGGTGAGCTATAAAGCCTGGTAAGGAAATAAACATGGAATAGAATGAAGATAAAGATACATTTTAGATAATTGGAATATCAAGTGAGATTAATAATCAGAAACATGAACAATGAGACATGATAAATCATGATAATCATAAAGGCAACATGGGAAATGTGGAAACAACTTAAAACACTGAACCATAAACAGTGGTCAAGGATAAACCCGCCAAGACATCATGGTGGATAAAGTCCCACAATGGAATCAGGTTCAATCCATGTCCCAATGTGATGTATCTTGATACTAAACAATACCAAATTCATTGGATCAATGTCCGGGCACACCCATCATGTACATTTCATTCTCATGCTTAAGTGTTCCACATAGATCCTAAAACCTAGATTCATTCATCATCATAATATATTCCATTATTAAATAATGAGGAATTCATATATGTAAGTCCCCAATGAAAATTATATCTACATTAATGTGAACATCCTTGATAGAAAATATGTATGGTATTCACTACACAATTGTTTTGGCATATAAGATAGTGGTGAAATTTCGACAGCATAATGACGTCACATAATTATTTGTAAAAAATGGGATGATGAGAGAGAAAGGGATATATAATCACATAGACATAAAATGTTTTGTAATAGGTACATGTAAAATCATATCCCAACATTATATATTTTGAAATAGAAGGTGTAAGGTAATGAAGAAACTTGAATAGGGAAAAGAATCCTAACTATATTTCGGTATGGTAATGGGTGTACATAAGGATAATGGGAGGCTTAATGAGTTGGAAATGGGACCTCATCATTTATAAATTAAATGGATAGTTAGGGTAATATGGAAGAACATATTCCAACAATAGGAAAATGGAATTTAACTGGTATAATATAAAAGAAGTGCTATAATGGAAATGAGAATATATAAATCTCTTAAAAAAATTTGGCATAGTAATGTGTGTATGTAACTAATCAAAGAAGGATTAATTAGATTGAAAGGAATAGATAATTATTTATACATATAATGGAATTTAATGGGAATATTTAAGAACATATCCCAACATAATTAAAAGGGAATTTAGATACATAACAAAAAAAAGTTCTTGATAAAAAGGAGTGGAAGATCCCTTACAGAATTTCAGCATAGTAACAGTTTAGGTAAGGGTCAAATGAGAGAGGATAAATAATATATCATTCATATAACATCAATTTTATAGTAATTTAATGATTATAAATTAATAATAATATAGAAAATTTAATTTGAGAATACTAATTTCAAATAACGTGCTTGAATTGAAAGGAGGAGATGAAGGTCCCTTACTTGAGTATGTGACTCTAAATGTTTGGGAGGAGATTCTTGAGAGCTTGGGGAACATTGGGAGGAATCTATAGAGTGGAGAGTTTAGTATGGAAAAGATCAAAGTATTTTGAGTGAATATAAATGGGATCTTGGTTTGGTTTATATAGGAAATTAGTGGTGATTTCTTTACTATTTCTCAAACTTAGGTTTTAGACTATATATAATAAAATTACAATAACCACTAACCATATCATGGGTATTTCCAATGGTTTCTACAAAATGGGATTGGATTAAATTATTTTATAAGGGAAATTTATGAACTTAACAAAATAATGTCTTTGCTTATGTGGAGGTGAGTCATACTCCTAAAGAAATGATTTTAAAACCTAAAAATATATTACAAGTTTTGGAGGATTCATAATGAATTTATAAAATAAACTTAAAATAACATTATTTTAAAGTTAAAACATTTATCTGGTCTTTGATACCCTTTATAATATTTATTACATCACTTTTGGGTCATTATGATGTCATAATACAAAAAGTATATTTATATGATATTTAATTTTTACCTGAAAATTTGACTATCTTAAAAAATTATGAAAAAATAACTACTCAATAATTTAAACATTATATTTCCAAAAAAAATATTAATTTTATATAAATAATATTCTAAATATGTGAATTTTCACTTTTAAAATAATAACCGGCATTTATTGAAAATGATGTGTTTTTTGACAGTAACGGTTTTTGAACCCTTATAAAAACTACATTAGACTTCATAAAAATTATAAGATCATTTATATTTGATAAAAATTATTTAATAATAATATTAAAGTATTATTTATTTAAAAAATCCATTAATTCATTAATTCATTAATTGAATTTTTATATTAACCAAAAATACAATTTGTGTTGTATTGTATCAATATAAAAATAATTTACAAAGTAAGAATAATAGGATGGAAATATATTCATTATTCTATAAAAAATATTGTAAATATTCATATCATTGGGGTCTTCATACATATACCTTTAATACACCAGTAAATTCCCTAAGGGTAAGGTGCGCGATGGTGGGACTTTCATGGCACAACTTGGCGAACATGGTTTGGGATGTGATCTCGATGAGCTTGAACTTCTCCTATAAATAGTTTCTCTCATGATTAAGTTTTTGGATCTCAGCTTGGGATTGTTCAAGGGAAAATCCCATAAATGTTATCTCCCTTGAAAGATCCAATAAATGGGATTAATAGGGTATAATCGTACTGGTTGAGGCCATCACTTCCTTCGTCGGTGTCAATTGGATTTGTTAAAACCCTATATTTATACTAATAATGTGATCACTATTAAAATACTATATTATCAATGGTAATGATACTTAATGGTCTTTTAAATCCAATTGGATATAATAGAACAAAATAAGTTCATTTGTTTTCTATAACCATATTACTTAAAAATACATTTAATTAAAGCAAAAGTGGAATTTTATTTACAATAATTCGGGTCGTTACATTGTTTATCTCTACACTGCAATCTTCCCACATCCATGATTCCCTAGGTGATAATTCATTGGGTATGAAGAGATTCCTAATAGTGTGATTTCATATACCATTCTTCCCTTAATTGACCAAAATGGGATTCTCAATAGTTTCAGTTACGAGTGGTGATATTATGGTTTATCTGGAAGGTTTGACCATTGTGGGGAATGTTCAGAAATATGTGGAGAAAAATTCATTTGGACAGAGTCCTGTAAGTAGAGAAAATCCATATTAGGTGACTCTTATATCTTAATTTTCCATTCATTTAATGAACATGTAAATTTATATGATATTACGCCTAAATTTGGTAGATGATTGTAGATTTGGTTATTTGTTTTTTATTTTTTGTACTTTTCAATGAATTGAATGTGTATATCTCTCTCTCATACACATATATCATCATTCTAAAACCTCTAGGATCTTGGTCCATTTTGGAGGTTCAAAATTTTAGACTTATTTTTTTCATTTTTATTTTTTACAAGAAAATTCATCATTTTGATCATGAAGATGAGTTCAAATTTTAAATTTTACCACATCATGATTTCTAAAATTACATGATTTATTTGTGGTGTTAGTTATATATTGATTCATGACATTAAAATTTTTAACCATTCAAGTGTATTTGAGGTCAAACCCTTCTAAAATGATATTTAAATATATATCTTCATGTTAATGTTATTTAATCTTATCTTCATTGTTCAAGAGTAAAATGTGTTTTTATTTTCTTTCATAATTATGGGATTCACAATCTCTCATAATTTCATCAGTGTTAGGTAGTCGCTGAATGCGTCTATTGTTTTCAACGTGCATGGGTTTCCCAACCACACCATTACCTCTTCCACCTACCATTGCACTTCCTATAAATGGGTAGTGCAACCTCCTTTGGTTTGATAGATATTTGAGAGATATACTATCATGAAAATGCTCTAATGAAAATTTATGTTTCTCTCTCCTCCACTTTCTAATTTTTTCAGATACTCAATTTATCTATGTTTTATTCTTCATTTTCATAACATGTTATCAACACAAATGATAAAAAAGGGAGAAAGGTATGTTTTTGTTTTTATTCTCACCCCCTGGTTGGATAGTTCTGATTAAATATTCTTTTCATCTTAAACCTTATTTTTTACCACATGTTTGGATGGTTCTAATTATTTATATTATAATATTTATTTACTGTCAGATTGGATGGTTTATGTGGTTTATTTAAATACCACCATAAATTTTGGTTTGCCTCCTATTAGGATGTCATTAATTTATTTATTTTCCACCACCTTATTGGATGGTCTAATTAATAAATCAATACACGCAACAAAGTTTTAAATGAGTAATGCAATATAATGATTTATTTATTTCAAACCCCAACATGGAAGATTTACTAACCGATTAAGGTGTAATATATATATAACATTAAATGATAATATTAAAATGATTTTAATTTTTTTGGTACCATTTTATTTTATTTAACTCGAATGTAAATTATTTTTGTATTCTTATTTTGGATAATAATAATGCTTTTTTTCTCCCAGTTGTCATCATGTCAAATCTTGTGAAACTCGAGTTCACCACTCTTGATATTACGAGAAGTAATTACATTTTGTGGATGATGGACGTTGAAATACATCTCGAATAAATGGATCTAACAGAAACAATTAATGAAAATAATTAAAAAAAGCACTGAAATAAAGCAAAGGCAGTGATCTTCCTCAGAAGACATCTCGATGAGGGATTGAAATGTGAATATATCATAGAAAGAGATCCATGTAAGATATGGAAGACTTTGAAATAGAGGAATGATCATAAAAATGAGTTTTTTCTTCTAGCGACCCATGATGAATGGAATGATTTACGCATCCAAGACTTCAAAGGGGTCAATGGTTAAAATTATACCATGTATATAATTATGTCACATTAAAAGTACTATAGTATTGGTATTATGGATGTTGATATGCTTGAAAATCCATATATGAAATTTCATGCATCTCTCATCACCCTACAATATAAATATCACTTGTGAGGGTATATAAAATATTATGATCTCATATCATCAATACTTGCAGTAGAGAAGAAAAATGAGCTTTTGATTAAAAAACATCAGTCTCTTCCTACTAGTGCAACAATAACATTTCCTGAAGAAAATTATATATTTAATGAATATAATCATGGAAGAAGTCAAGGACATGATTCTCCTAGTGGAAGTGGTTTTTGGCAGTAGGCGCAATCGAGGAAGTGGTTATAACCATGGGCCTATTCAAAATGAATATTTGAATCAAAGAAATATCAGTTCAAGCACTCCGAGGAACCCTGAAGATTCCTACTGTAGGTGTGGTTCTAAGGTACATTGGTCTAAAGTTTTCCAAACACCAAATCATCTTTGTAAGCTATATAAAGCATCTCTTTAAGAAAATAAGAATGAACCATGCTTTGCTAATACATCCTATAAATGGAAAGAAAATGAGGTGAATTTTACTAAGAATCACGTGCCACCAAATGATGATTTCACTTAGCTTGAAGAATGTTATTTTACTTGTGAATTAGATGAGATGATAGCTGGAAATAATTCAGAAAAATTAAAGTAGTTATGATATATAATAATATTTTTTGTTCTGTATTCTTTATATTTTGGAAGTTGTATTATTTGGATTTCACAAGGTGTTTCTTATAATAGTATTTTTCTTAACTTTGAAGTATTGAAATGGATTTCTAAAAGGGGAAAGATATTTGCATACCAGATATTGGAACAACGCACAAAATTCATAAGAATAAAGAATTATTTTTCTTATCTTAAACTAATAAGATCAATTGTGAATACTATATCAGGTCCTATAGATCTGAAAGAAGGTACTAGTAAATCTAGTTTTTCTTTACCTAATGGGACACAATTTTATATAAGAGATACATTATTTTCCCCAAAGTCCAAAAGAAACTTTTTAATTTTTAATGATATATACCAGAATAGGTATGATACTCAAACTATATCTAAGAAAAATGAAATGTACATGTGCATTAGCATTAATAAATCTTGTAAGAGTCATGTACTAGAAATACTACAAAAATTATCATCTAGATCTCATTATACATATATAAGTTCAATCGAAAAACATATGGTAGTAAATAATAGACCGCGGATCATTAATTTATGGCATGATAGATTAGGTCATCCTGGTTCAGGAATGAAATGAAAAATAATTGAAAGTTCTCATAGACATTCAATAAAAATCTAGAAGATCTCTTCACTAAGAAAAATTTCATGTGAGGCTTGTTTTCTTGGAAAGCTGATTATGAGACCATCTCTAGCTAAAATTAAGGCTGAAATGCCAACCTTTCTTGAACAAATTCATGGGGATATATGTGGACCAATTAGTCTATCATGTGGGTCATTTAAATATTTTATGGTACTAATTGATTCATCTAGAAGATGGTCAAATGTATGTTTTCTCTCAACACATAATGTAGATTTTTCATTATTTCTTGATTAAATAATTAAATTGAGATCACAATACCATGATTATACCATCAAGAAAGTAATTCTTGATAATGTTGTAGAATTTAGCTTTCATGATTTCAATGATTATTGTTTGGAAATAGGGATTACTGTTGGGCATCCAGTCGCCATTGTGCAGACACAAAATGTTTTAGCAGAATCATTAATAAAATGCCTCCAACTTATTTCTAGGCCATTAATAATGAGAATGAATCTGTCAAGCTCTGTATGGGGTCATGCAATATTTCATGTCTCAACATTAATTCACATCATACCAAGTGCATATCATAACCTTTCTCTATTCCAATTGGCTTTTTTCCAAGATCCTGACATCTCCCACTTAAGAATATTTGGTTGTGCAGTATATGTACCAATTTCTCCCCCACAACGTACAAAGATGGGGCCTCAAAGGAGGTTGGGAATATATGTTTGATATGAATCCTCATCCATCATCAGATATCTTGAACCACAAACTGGTGATGTGTTTACAACACATTTTGATGATTATCGCATTAATGAAGAAGTATTCCCAACATTAGGGGGAGAAAAGAAACAAAGGGATGATATTTCCTAGAATGTGAAAACATTATCTTTTCTCGATCCTCTCACCCGGAAGTGGGAGATGGAAGTGAAAAAGAGTTTACATTTTCAAGAACTATAAAATAAATTGCCCAATGCATTTAATGATTCAAATGAGTGACTAAATCACATGTACCAGCTGTAAATTCACCAACTAGAATTGATGTCCCAAAGACACAATTACATGATGATGTTACAAAAATCTCAAAAGAACTCATGAAGCATAGAAGACCACTTTTCTCTACGGATAGAAATCCCCAAAAAAGAAAAGGGATGAGTATAATTGAAAACCCCATTATGGAGGCATGTGTTCCAAAATATACATGTAATTTAAGTGTTCTTAAAGAAACACATAATGACAATCATAAAGACTATCCACAGGATATAGAAAATCCTGAAGGTTTTGAAAATAATGAAATCTCTCTTAATTATTCCACTATTGGTGATATATGGAATCAAAGTAATGTGGAAAATACTAATGAAATGTTTTTATATTCTATGTCATGTGATATTGAAAATGAACACCTTGAACCAAGGTCTGCTATGTAACGTCAAAAATGACCTAATTGGAAAAAATGGAAAGATGCAAATCAAGTTGAATTAAATTCACTTAATAGGTGAAGGGTTTTTGGACATATCATGCTCACACCAAAAGATGTGAAGCCCGTTAAATATATATGGGTTTTTATATGTAATCATGTTGAGAGAAACGAGATTGTAAGATACAAATCTCATCCTACCACGCAAGGTTTTTCTCAGAGGTCTGGATTTGATTATGAGGAGACATATTATCCTGTTATGGATGCTATTATTTTTCCATATCTAATCAGTCTTTCAATAACTGAGAAGGACAATATGTGTATTATGGATGTTGTTACAACTTATTTATATGGGTAACTTGATAGTAGTATATATATGAGAATCCATAAAGGGTTCAAAATACATGAAGTATTGAAATCAAAACCCAAAGACCTATATTAAATTAAATTGTAGAAATCCCTGTATGGATTAAAATAATTCAGGTTTATCTGGTATAGTTGTTTGAGTGATTATTTGTTAAATAAAGGGTATGTAAGTTGTTGAAATAGTGGGTGCCCTAGACCCAACTATTATGTGCTTTTGATTACCATATCGTGTATAGAGTTAACTATGCATGATGTCATCTTACCATTATAGTGTAGACTTTTCTGCGTCCACTATTGAAATGGTAATGTCCAAAGATTAATTGTCGTATCGAAAGGTTATAGCAGTTCCCAGGCTATAATGAGAACCTCTAGATACTATGACATTAATCTTAAATATATGTTCTATGGTCTAGATACATCTTGCTAATTGGACATAGTAGATGTATGACCATCAGGTGTTGGGGGCTCATAAGCATTGAGACTTCTTCTCATGAAGTTCGCACTTGGTGATCTCTAGTAGTGAGATCATGAGGACTGACCCGCCAATAGGAACACCACATGTTTCAGGTGTCATTGGATGTTCCTATCTACGATCATGTGTAATGGTCTCCTGACTTGAGATCATTACCAATGTATGTCATTTGATCGCGTACTTTGATGCAATACGAAAACCATGGCAATAAAGTCGTGGCGAGGTAGTTTGTGTCGGGTGCGTCATTAGTGGCATGTCATTGGTTGAATGGTCAAGAAAGGATTTGTCGCTTCCAGGTTATGGAAGTAATATATCTCTGGCCATGTTGATATGGATGGCAGTACCTTTATAAGACCATGGCCATGGCAGTCGAGGGTAAATCCGTCCAGTTACATCAACAAACAATAAAGCAAGAAAAGGGCGATGACACGAGAGTGCGTCCTGCTTTATGAGATATTATAGACAAAGAGATTATATTACACAGTGTGTGTTCGTAGGTTGGTTGTCGCTGCTGTGACAATCCTTATTTCTTCAGGGGCCATGATGGGTTGCTAGATCCCGCTCTTGGTCTGTGAATATTATTCACGACTGTCGAAATAAGGGCCTAGAGGGTCACACACAATAGCGTATTCAAGAATCTGCCCTATTTAGTTGAATAGGAGTATTGGACATAGTGGGCCCTGCCCTAGGGGTCCGGGAATTGTCCAAAGTTAAACGATCACCAATGCGATAAATATATTCATATTATTCGAGTTTAGAATAATGTGTATTGAATTTATTTATTAAATGTATTTACGAGTTTTAAGTAAATACATGAAAAATATTAATTGACGAATATTAAATTATTCAAGGTTCAATTAATATTTATGGGAGCGACGAGTCGGGTTAATGACTTAATTATTATCATGTAATATATTTTAATATATTACAAGTAAATGATAATAATATTTATGGCTCAGTTTAGAAGTCATAAAAACGTCATTAATAGTGCGTTAAGTATTCGGGGCCGGCGAGGCGATACCGGGTATTTTAATTGAGCACTATAAATATAAGAGGAGGGGCATTTGCCAAATACTATTCATGGAGTTTATCTCTCCTCTCCTCTCTCCCACATTCTAGAGAGAGATGCTCTGGATCCAAGGAGCTCGGATGGAGCTCTCTCTCGGGCATCGCTAGCGAAGCGATGCGGTGGTCGTTGGAGCGTCGAAGGCATCGTCGCAAATCCGCGCTAGCACCCGGATTACGACGAACGGCGCTCCCGCGGATTCCTTGAAGCGCGTGTGGACGATCTAGAGGAATTCGGCTTCGGATTCTTAGAGCAGCGATCGCCAACGACGAGCAGACGTCGTGCGCGGCTTTTGATTTAAACCAGGTATTTTACGGTTTAATTTTGTGCTTAAAATCCTCCATGCGTGGTCCTCGGCTTTGACCGGGCTGCTCTTCACCGACGTCGTCAAGTTTACGGCGAACGGCGGTGGAAAAATTTTAAATAACCCACTTATTTGGGGCTTCCGCTGCACGCCCGGTTCCAACATAAGTAACTCCATATGCCCATGTGTTTTTATTAAGAAAATAACATCTAGATATGAAATCTTTGGTGTTTAAATTGATGATTTAAATATCATCAGAACTCCATAAGAGATCAGTGAAGTAATTAGAAACATAAAGGATGAATTTGAAATGAAATGCCTAAAAGAAACCAAGTATTGTCTTGGATTACAGATTGAGAATATTCAAAGTCGTATATTTTTTCATCAGTCAAATTACACTTAAAAGGTATAAAAATGATTTAATATGAATAAAGTTAATCCTTTATGTGCTCTAATGGTTGTTCAGCCTTTAAATATCAAGAAAGATCAATTTTATCCTTGTGAAGAAAATGAGGAGTTGGTTGGTCCAGACATACCATACCTTAGTGTTATTAGAGAAGTAATGTATCTTGCTAATTGTACTCATCTTGATATATCTTTTTCATCAATTTTATTGGAAAGATTTTGTTCATCCCCTACCTGAAGACATTAGAATTGAATTAAACATATTTTCCATTATCTTTGTGGCGCTATTTATTTGGTTTTATTCTATTCTAACAAATTAGAAAATAAGATGGCTGGTTTTTCATACGTAGGTTATTTATCAAATTCGCATAATGTGCGATCACAAACTGGTTATCTATTCATAGTTGGAGGTACTACCATATCATAGAGATCACAAAATCATACATGTGTTTCAACATCTTCAAATCATGCAGAATTAATTGCATTAAATGAAGCATGTTGATAATATGTTTGGTTGTGATCTATGACTCAACACATTTGATCAGCAAGTGGATTTCCTATGGATTGTAGCCCAAAAATATCATCTAAAGATAATAATGCATGCATCACACAATTAAAGGAAGGTTTCATTAAGAATGATCGGACAAAACACAAACCACCAAAAAATTTCTACTTTACACAAGAGTTAATGAAGAATGGAGATATCAACATGCAATATGCTCGATACAGTGATAACATTGTAGTTTAATTCACAAAGGCAATACCAACCATTATCTTTAGAAAGCTTGTACCTGATATAGGGATGCATAGATTGAAAATTTTGTAATATAATGTAACATTCAGGGGGAGTATGTGACTATACACTTTTCCACATTCTGATTTTTATCCCATAGGGTTTTTCCAGAAAAGGTTTTTAATTAGGCAGTATCAAAACACGTATGTCGTTGTGATCATGTAGTGATGCACTATTTCTTTCTACCCTTAGACCACAGTTTTAAAGCGATTTTGTATTGAAAATTCCAAATATAATAACAAATTTCACTTCATGTTTGATTTAATAATATAATTTTATTCACTGTTAAAAAGTTAAATTTTACTTGTTTTGATGGTTTCATTATAGGTGGAGGTGATTTGGAGAGCCCACGATGGAATTTAAGCAAAACGGGACAAACTACGTGAGAGTCTGAGCACACTAGTGGACTTCAATATCTACTATGGATAATTTGTACATCTAATATGGCTAAAAATTGGTGGTCATGTGAAAAAATGTGTGGGATATATTTATTTAGAAGACCATGGAGTCATATTCGCCCATTTGGAGGCCTAAAAGAGGTCCACAATGTGAATAAATTTTGGGTGGGCTAGATTGGACCACCCTTATGAATTTGGGCCATAAATCCGACCTCGAACCTCTAATTGGGATGATTCCACCTCCATAGGGTAGATAATTAGAAGGTCCACATCTCCAGAAAATTTGAGGACATTTTCACCCATTTTTTAGTGAAACGTCCGAATAAAGGATTAAAAAGTCTACCATGAATAGTCACCTAGTCCCATAGATACTTGACTTCTTTTTGTGGAAATTTTGTTTTATTTGACAATAAAATCATCACTCACCCTTGTTCAATAATGTTTCTCGACCAGGGGGTAAGTTTTGGACATCATGGGATGATATTATTTACATTTATGGCTTACTCCCTATCATGGAGTTCTAAACTCATTATGATCACCCGGGGAGGAACGTGATGAAAATCTCAAGCTTCATGTTTGTATTATTTAGAATGATTTTTTTTTATTCTACGTTTTTGTGTTGTTTTTCTTCATCCTATCTTCTTATTTAATTGAGTTATGTACTAGTATTCCATACTCAACTCATATGATCATGTTTGGGGTACCCATTCATGAAATGTTTCACACACCGTTCACCACTTCTTATTCCCCCTTTCAATTTTAGTGTTTGTGTAGTTCATATTGTTCAATTGAATTTACATAAACACTTTCATGGCCATGTACTTTCATGTCATGGTATCACAAAGAAACATAAAACAATCATGGACAACATTTTGAGTTCTTCATGTGTTGCCTTGGTGAGTTTTGGTTATGAAGTCGGGCACAAATAACCTTATCATCAGTGGTAGCCAATGAATCATCTTGTGTTTCCGAACAAACTCTAGGAGGTACCCTAGTATAAATTCAGTAACATTCTATTTCTAGGTGTTACAAACCAAGGATTAAAAGATCTAAACTCTATCTCTTGAAGCGTTAAAGTGTGAGCATCATGAGATTTCCCCAAGTTGATCACACTTAATCAAATCTATTAATTCCCATTTTTGTTTTATTGTTTACCTTTATCACCTAGATTATTAAATAAAAAACCCCACATTATCTAAAATCGCATTCCCCTTTTTCATAAACAAAACCTTCATTTTAAATTAATGATATAAAGCTCCGTCAAGAGATGAACTAGGGTTCCTAGTATACTGTAGAAATTTTAGTAAAAACTCAACATTTAATTTGATGCGCTCGACAATGCAATAAAATTGTGGAACTGTTATCGGGGATCCAATATCATTTTTTTATTTATTTCTGTTTATTTATTTATTTTCCCTGTTTATTTATTACACCTTTAAATATCCCTCTTTCCCTTTTGATTATTTTTTTTATTGTGTGTTTCTTATATCACTCTCTCTTCATCTCTCTTCTTATATCTCTCTATAATTCTATAATATAGTATTCTCTTTTATTTTATCATTTCATTCTTATTTAGTGTTTTATTTTATTTATTTTTATTAAAAACCAAAAAACATAAAAAACCCAAAAAAACTTCACAAGTTTGTTTGCATGACCTGATCAAGAAAAGAAAAACTGTTTAAAATAAATCTAGAAATTGAAAAGACCCTTCCCTCACAAATTAGGTCATCTGGAGTAGGACAGACAAGTGACGTTGATGAACCCCTTCCGGAACATCAATTTCTCCCAAACCAATCAAGAATTAAACCGAATCAATCCCCAAAAATCATGGCTTCAAATAATAGAACTTTAAAAGAACTGATCACCCTGGATATGGAGTACCAACTCACATAAATCCAATATCATGAGGAAGGCATCCGACTTTGAGCTAAGATAAGGCCTCATTCACCTCTTTCCAAAATTGTATGGTCTTCCCGATGAGGACCCTCACAAACAACTCAATGACTTTCACAATAGTGTGTTCCACCATGAAACCTCAAAATGTGATTGAGGGCCTCATAAAGTTAAAGGACTTCCCTTTCTCCTATGATGGTGTATCCAAAAACTGACTATACTATCTGTCTACCATAGTTGGAGGTTGGAATGACCTTAAACGACTCTTACTAGAGAAGTTCTTCCCTACCTCTAGAACTACATCGATTAGAAAAACAAATTTGTGGCATTAGGAAATCACAAGGAGATACTCGTCATGAATATTGGGAAAGATTCAAAAGTGGTTGTTCAAACTGCCCCCACCACCAAATTAGTGAACAATTGCTAACTCAATACTTATGTGATGGAATTGTCCCCATAGATCGTGGTATGATAGATGTTGCAGCTAGTGGTGACCTAGTTGATAAAAATTCTTCCATCGCTCGTGAATTAATAGCCAACATGGCTTAAAATGCACAACAATTTGATACACAAGTAGTTTCACCCACTAGAGGAGTTCATGAGGTAATTCATTCATCCCTAGAGAAAAAAAGGTAGATAAAAAATGATGAGATGCATACCCTTCTAAGACAATTAGCTCAAGCTCAAGATAACTCACACTCTCCACCTCTTCCATTGCATTGTATTATTTTTTCTGATAACACTCATTTTTCTAACCAGTGCCCGCAACTTCAGGATTTATTTGAGTCTTGTGCAGTAGTATTCCTTGGGCTTCCATTCCAACAAGCACCTACCTTCAATCAAGATATCTTTAGGCCAAATCCAAACTCCGGGTAGAAAACACAACCATAGTACCAACAAGGAGGCAACTCGAGCTACCCTAAACAAAACTGGTATCAACGAGACCAAGGTATGCAACCTTCTTATACTTAAACATCTCGAAACAATCCTCCTCCTCCCAAATTCGAACCAAGCCTCAAGGATATAGCGAAGAAATGGAAACCCAGAACCTCCAGTTCCAACAGATCACACACTCGGCTATTCAAGACCTACGAACTCAAGTTGGACAATTGGAAGACACCGTCGGTGAGATTATGATGCAAGGTTCTAGACAACTAACATCTCAAATTATTGCTAATCCAAAAGACAAATGTAATATTTGTGAAACCAAACATTGTAGTGGAAAATAAGTTTCTTCTTCCAATGATTTTACCTAACATGTATGTCCTCCTCTTGAAAACACTCTTTCCCTACCCTCAAAAATTTCATGTAAAGACAAACAAGACAACAAGGGTAAACAAGTTATTATTGAGGATTCACCTAAAAAAATTCATTCCTCTTCCTTTACCCCAAAGACTCTATATCAAAGAAAATATTTGATAATGAGATTGATAAATAAATAATGGATACATTTAAAAAAATACAAGTTAACATTCCTTTATTGGATGCAGTTAAACAAATCTCTCATTATGCCAAATTTCTTAAAGATATTTGCACCCATATACGGTGACTGAAGGGGAATGAGAGAGTCAGCCTTGGAAGAAATGTATCGTCTTTGATACAACCAGTGACGCCAACAAAATGCAAGGATCTGGGCACCTTGATGATACCTTTCACCATAGGGGAGACCTTTTCTAATGCAATGCTAGATTTGGGTGCTTCAATCAATGTGATGCCTTACTCTTTGTACACTTCTCTACAGGTCAGAATTATTCAACCAACGAGCATCATCGTGCAACTTGCCAACCAGAGAACCACACACCCATCCAGAGTGATTGAAGACATCCTTATAAGAGTGCAAAATCTCATCTTCCCATCTGACTTCTATATTCTTGAGATGGAATATACCTAAACCCAAGGATATGATCCTCTCATACTTGGGTGGTCATTCCTCAAAACATCAAAAACGATCATCAACATTCACAATGGTGTTCTGCCTATGGAGTTCAGTGGGGAAAAGGTATGCTTTAATATCCTTGATTCCATGAAACACCCCATTTAAGAGCACCCCATTTAAGAGCACCCCATTATTCCTATCTATTCGATGGAAGTGCTCACTAATGACACACACACACAATTTTCTCTTCGACCCATACTCTGATTCATTTTCCTCTTCTTCAACCTTAGATGATTTGAGTTTTGATTCATGTTTTGAGTGTCGTGTGGATTCAGAAAAGTGTAAATTTTGTGCTTTAATTGAAGAGTGTATTCATTCTGAAGTGCCCATGATTGTCGGTGATTCTAAAAATCTCATTTCCATTGATTCACTTTCTTTAGAGAATAAACATGAGCAGATAAAAAGTTTCATGGACCTCACTCTCCCTAAATCCCCTCCCTCTATCCAAAAACCACCGATGTTGGAATTAAAACCACTTCCATCTAATTTAAAATATGTCTATCTTGAGTGTATTGACTAATTTCCTCTCATTATTGCTAGTAACCTCTCTCTGCGGTAGGAATCAAAATTGTTCAACCTTTTGAAAGAGTGTAAAAAGGTGATAGGATGGACATTGGATGACATTCCTGGGATTATCCCATTTATTTGTATGCACCATATACTCTTATACGATGAGGATAAAACCATAAGGCAGTCTCAATGCCTTTTAAATCCCACTCTTCTTTAAGTGATAAATTAGAAGTCAGTAAATTACTTATTGTTGGGGTCATTTATTCTGTATCTAATAGTAAATGGGTTAGCCCAGTGAAAATTGTGCCTAAAAAACTAGAATAACAGTTATATCAAATGAACAGAATGAATTGGTTCCAATACATTTGCAAAATAGTTGTCGAGTCTGTGTTGACTACCATCGACTGAATGAAGTCATGTGAAAGGACAACTTTCCCCTACCTTTCATTGACGAAATGTTAGAGACTGGCTGGTAAGTACCACTATTGTTTTCTTGATGACTATTCGGGTTATTTTCATATCCATATAGCCTATGAGGATCAAAAAAACATTTACCTATGCATTCAACACAATTACATACAGAAGGATACATTTTGGTCTCTATAATGCACCTGGTACTTTTCAATGATGTATGTTGACTATTTTTTCTGAATACCTTGAGAACTGTATGGAAGTATTTATGGATGATTTCAAGGTTTATGGATCTCCCTTTGATGACTATTTGGAACACCTTGGTTCATTCCTCCATCGTTTCATTGAAATAATCTCGTATTAAATTCTGAAAAAATCCATTTTATTTTTGAGCATGAGATAGTTCTTGATGATGTTATTTCAAATGATGTGATTCAAGTGGGTCAATCGAAAATTGAATTAATTCCATCCCTTAAATATCTAAAATGTGTCCATGAGGTGCGATCATTCTTGGGTAATGCTGGTTTTTACCTCCGATTCATTAAAGACTTTATTAAGATTTCACTTCCTTTATCTCAATTGTTTCAAAAGGATTCTGAATTTGTTTTTGATAGAAATTGTGAGGTTGCTTTCAATTCACTAAAAAGGAGTCTCATGTCACCTCTCATCATCCAACCACCAAGGTGGGATCTCCCATTTGAACTTTGTGTGATGCCTCTAACTTTTTAGTTGGGTTTGTTTTATCACAATGGGTTTAAAAGGCTCCTCGTTTCATTGCATATGCCTCACATAGCCTTAACCCTTCCCAGGAAAACTACACAACCACTGAAAAAGAACTCCTTTATATTGTGTTTTCCTTTGAAAATTTATATTTATATCTTCTTGGGTCAAAAAACATTGTGTTTTCTGATCTGGTTGCCCTTTGTTTTCTCCTTAAGAAACCCGAAGTTATGCCCTACCTCATACGGTGGATGCTCCTCCACCAGGAGTTTGACCTTGAGATTCAAGATAAGAGATGAGTGGAAAATGTGGTAGCAGACTACATTAGTAGGATTTTCCCACCATTAGACCACCATGTTGACTCATCCCTCCCCATTAGAGAATTCTTTCGTCATGAGAATCTTTGTGATGTTGTGGACCTTACCCCATGATATGCAGACAATATGAATTTTCTAGAAACATCTTGGGTCCCCACTGCTTTCAGCACTTCATAGTCCTAGAGACTTGAGCATGATTCACGATGGTACATTTGGGATGAACCATACTTGTGGATAATTTATAGTGAACATGTTGTCTGTAGGTGTTTCTCTAACCATGAGTTCACCTCAGTTTTGAGCTTCTGTCACACTTTGCCTTGTGGGGGCCACTTTGGATCTCAACGTACATATCAAAAGGTCCTTGTCTCAGGACTTTATTGGCCAACATTTTATAGAGATTCCCATCAGTTTTTCAAGTCATGTACTCGATGTCAATTCACAGGGAATATATCCGAGATGAATGAAATGCCCCAACAACCCATGTTATTTTATGAGATCTTCGATGCATGGGGCATTGACTTCATAGGGCCTTTTCAAAATTCATTCAACTTTGTGTACATTCTATTGGTTGTTGACTATGTCTCAAAATGAATGGAAGAAAAAGCTACTAGGGCCAATGACTATAGTAGTTGTTGATTTTTTAAGTCCTATATTTTCAGTTATTTAGTTTGCCAAAATTCATCATTAGTGATCAAGGTTCACATTTTTTCAATCATAACATGATAAACTTGCTCTGTAAGTATGAGATTGTTCATAAAATCTCCACTTAATATCACCCACAAACTAACAAACAAGTTGAAATCACAAATCGTGATGTTAAGTGAATCTTGAAAAAAATGGTACAACGCAATAGAAAAGATTGGAGTTTGCACCTTGATAATGCACTTCGGGCATACTGTAATGCTTTTAAAACCCCGATTGGAATGTCTTCATATAGAATTGTGTTTGGAAACTCTTTTCATTTCTCAGTGGAGGTAGAACACTATGCATATTGGAATGTTAAACAATATAATATGAATATTTCAAATGCAGGGGGAGCATAGGAAGTTGTAGATTCGGGATTTGGAAGAAATTCGACGTGATGCATATGAGAACTCCTGAATCTATTAAAAGAAAACAAAGGTTATCCATGATGAGATGCTTCATCAGCGAAAGTTTCATATTGATGAGAAGAACCTTATGTAGAATTTTAGGCTAAAGCTACACCCATGTAAGCTTCGTTCCCAAAGGCTCGGTCCTTATACTGTTATTAATGTTTACCCTTTTAGTGATATACAGATTTTGCATGAGTAGAGTGGAAAGAGATTTATCATCAATGGTAAGAGGATCAAACACTTTTATGAAGATTTTTCAAAGCATCAGGTGGAGGAAATCCAGCTAACGGATGTCATATATAACACCACTTAGCACGTTGTCCCTTCTCCCAACTTTTATTTATTTTTCTATTTATTTAAACTTATTACATTTAGGATAATGTAATTTTTTGGTGTGGGGGAGGGTGATATAGACATGACATGAACATTCACTTTCTATTAATATTTGAACCATACAGGCCCCGAGATCAAGAAGGCTAGAAATAGTGGATCCCCAAGGCGTCTCCCTTAACAAAAAACATATAATCAATTGGGAAAGACCCAACTTCATCATAAATGATATAATTATCGGAGAGGATACCTTGAGAACTAAGGAATCCGCATAGAAATTACCTTCTCTCCAGGTGTGTTTGACGAGAATATCTCGATTGATCAGTCTTCGGTGGCTTCTAACAATACAAGTTAACCACCAAGGATAATTGTTTTTACCCTGTAGAAAACTCACTAGTAAGGCCGAATCAGACTCCACTTCAGCAATTACAATGTTGCGTTGTCTGCATATCATTAATCCAAGAACGAGAGACCTCACCTTCACTTTAAGAGAAGACCCAGCACCAAAAGATGCATTGAACCCCAACATAACTGAACCACGACTGTCCCTCACCAATCTGCCACCACACATCTGCCCAGCTAAGCAAGAGCCATCCATGTTTAACTTTAACCCGACAATGGGCGCATTCCATCTAAGTCATCGCCCCTGTTTGACATACCTAACTTTCCTCCTGAAGAAAGCTCTTGGCAACAGCATTTTGAAGGCCACCACGGAGTCTCCCCCTGCCACCAAAAACCCGAGTTCTGCAACTAGTAATTTCACACGTACTTAGAAAAATATGTGTGAAATAGGTCTGCCCTTCCTCGATCGATTATGTCCTTCCCATAAAATCCAGCAAACAGCGGCAAAGATAATAGCACAACCCTTCCTTTCCACTCCATGTAGAACATCTGAAATTATCTAGTTAAAGATCTCCTCCTACAGCAAGATTAATGATATGTTGTGAACACAAAAAGCGTCAGATCTCCATCGCCTAATCTCCATAGAAGAAGAGATGGTACGAGGTTACCTGATGAGGTGCAGAGCAGAAATGGCATCTGGAAACCAAGGGTATGCCCTTCCTCTAGACATTTTCATCCATAGGTAAGGCTTTGTTCCTTCGTCTCCATACCAAGAAGTTCATCTTGCTTGGAATTTCCTTACACCAAAGGTGTTCAACCCAGCAGTCCACTCCCTCACTCTGATGAATCAACATCCTGAAGTCCTTGGCATTGAATTTCCCAGTCGACGACTTGATGAAAACAAAGCAATCTGGCTCCTCGGATAAGAAAATTTCATCATACACAAATTTCTGATCCTTGTCCATAATGGCTTCAATAATGGCCGGATGCAAAGCAGCCTCTTTGAATGAGATGTTTGGAGTGGGACATCCTGAAAAAAAAAAAGGTTGAACCTATCCAATTCACCCTCTAAAAATTGAGCTCCCCAGATCCAATAGCCCATCAAGTTTTGTTCTTCAAGATTTCCAACTGTTTGATCATGTAGCGAGCAAGACCGGACAGCCTCCGATGATTAACAGACCACCTCTCCCGACATTCCCTGTATCTATCCCTCATGAATTTTGCCCACAACGATTCAGCCAAGATAATTTCCCATGCAATTTTGGCTTGCATGTCATTCATGGTTTCCTAAATATTGTGAAGGCCTATCCCACCCTCCTCAATTGGTCTTGATAATCTTTTCCAAGAGGTCCAATGGAACTTACCAACTTGATGAGCATCCCAAAAGAAACTGTTCATAATTATCTCCATTCTTGTGATGGTCCCCTTCGGAGGATTGATAATAGAAAGAATATGCATTGGGATCAATGATAAGGTACTGTTGATAAGTGTAATACGACCTCAAAAAAGAAATAAACTTGTTTTTCTAACTGCATATCTTCCCTGAAAATTGACTTATAATACCCTAAAAAAGGAATTTTTTTAACCTTCCATTCGATATTGGGCTCCGAGATATTCCATTGGAAGTTGCCTTCATTGCGTTCCCATCTTATTCTGAATATCCATACAACGCCTCCCTAAGCATTTGTTAGAAATAAAAACATTTCTCTTTCTTTGACTAATGCACTGCCCACATAAACCTCCATATGTTGCCATGATTTCATTGAAGCCATTCACTGAACTCCTTCCGTTGATGAAAAATAGAATGTCATCTGCATACATACGGTGATAAATCATACCACTCGCCTATCTGTAAATGAAAGGTTTAAGCTTCCCCTCCTGCAGACCCTTTTTAATGTTTTTAGAGAGAGCTTCTTGAACCAAAATAAAAAGATTAAAAGAGAGTGGATAAACCCTTTTTAATGTTTCTAGAGAGAGCTTCTAGAGCCAAAATAAAAAGATTAAGAGAGTGGATTGCCCAGCCTCACGCCTCTGACCGATTTGAAGAAACCAAATCCTTTCCCCATTAAGGATGTGGACGCATAACATCGAAAGCATAAATCACAAAACCAATCATTGAAACCAAACCTTTTCATGACCCTTAAGATAAATGACCATTCCAACTTGTCATAAACCTTATCCATATCCACTTTAATCATAACATTCGAACCGATAACTCCTTTATCAAGATCCTTCACCATCTCCTTAGCAATACCAATGGCCCCCTGAATGTTTCTCCCTTTCACAAAACTATGCTACTCATGGGAAATAAGCTTTGAAATCAAATTACTTATCCTCCCGCTGATAAGATTGGCAAGGATTTTGTAGCTAATGTTACAAAGACCGACCAGTCTATAATGATTCAAGGATGTGGGATCCTTCACTTTCGGTTTTAAGACTACTCTTGAAGCACAAACCATTCTTGTGAGAGGACCTCTCCGAAAGAAGTCCAAGATGGAATCTTTCACCTGATTTTTGACAAAATCACAATCAGCAACACAAAAAACCCTAGAAAAACCATCTGGCTCTGGTGCACTATCTTGTTTCATGCTAAACAGAACACTTTTTATCTCATCCTCCTCCGAAAGTGAGACCAGCACCTCATTATCCTGAACAGCCAACAACCCAGGGATACAATTCATTAAAATACTCTCCTCCTCAATGCCAATATCACCCCTGGACAAATGAGATTGCCCAGCGAGTAGCTTCTCAAAGTTCTCTAAAGCCAATTTCTCAACCACATCCATATCCTAAGAGAAGGACCCATCTTCTAACTGAATATTTAATTTCTTAAATAACCTCCTTTCCTTTATGCAAGCCTGAAAAAATGCAGTACGATCACCCTTTTTGAGCCACAAGGCACGAGATTTATCCCTGCAAATTCTTTCAATCTGCAGCAATTTCTCGCTAAATACATTCTGTTTATCCGATAAAGCAATGAAAATATCTTCATCCCAACTGACTTGAAGTCTCTCTTCCAGCCTTCCTATCTCCTCCATGAGATTATCCAGATTTCCATTCCCAACATTCCTGCTTTTATTCCAATCCTAAATGCCCCCTTTCAATCTCTTCATCCGATTAGCAAAGCCTACCCAAGTCTGCCCTCTTACAGGTTGCTCACAGGAATTCCTGGCCATCTGCATAAAATCATCTGAGTGATGCCAGCCTGCAGAGTATTGAAACCTTTTATACCTTATATCCACTTTTTTCAAATTAACCAGGAGCGGTGCGTGGTCCGAAATGGACCTAAAGAGATGAGACACCGAAGCCATCTCGTAAGAGTCCAGCCCCTGAAGATTGGCCAGATAACTTCACACCCTCTGATTTCCTTTCATGTTGTTACACCAAGTAAATCTGCTCCCTGAAAAACCCAGGTCAACCAGTCCGTTTGACGACATGATTTCCATGAAGTCCTGCCTTGCCTAAAGAGGATAAACATAGCCACCATGCTTCTCCGAAACATCCACAACGGTATTGAAATCTCCCTATAAACCATGGGAGGCCACCTGTTTGGAACAAAGAGAGTTCTTTCCAGAGACCCGATCTCTCAACAACATTGCAACTTGCATAAACAAAAGAAAATAAAGCCGAGTCATTACCTCTATCCGATATTTTGGTAGTGATGTACTGGGATGAAAAATTGATTAACTCCACAGAAATATCCTTCTTCCAGAAAATCTAGATCTTCTTATTGAGAGGACCCGTACTCAGGAATTCCGGAAATCTCAATCTCCTGGAAAAGGATGCCATTCGATCTATGTTTTGGTTGGGTTCGAGAACCGTGATCAAGGAGACCTGATGTTTCTTCGATTTGTTGACAAGAAATGACGACTTCACCTATGTACCTATGTCTCGCGCATCCCATATGATAATAGACACCATTAAACAAATGAAAGCTTTGTTGAACAACCCTAAGAAAAAACCTTCGGCCTCAGATTAATAACCATTTCCCGTGACTTGGATCGAGTGACCCTTCCACTATCCACAGAAACTGAAAATAATTTTGCTTTCCCTTTATTTCTACCTCTTGCAGAATCCTGCCCCTGCTCTGACTCCGGATCATCCTCCAGAGGCTTGAACCTGTTCCTATCACGATTCGTTACAGAATTGGATGATGAAGGTAACCCATCTGGATAAAACAAGACCAAAATCCGTCTCTCCCGCGAGCTACGGGAAGACCGGATCTCCTCAATCACCCCAGCCAGCATCTTCTTATTGCAGAAGGTCTCCAATTGACCAGAGCAAGGAAGCCGAACAAATCCCCTGAAGCCTACCAGAGGAAGAGACTAAGGGACAGACAAAAAATCTCACGGAACAAGCTGATCGCCGGGACTGGAGAGCGAAGGAAGATCTGAGAGACGACAAATCTCCAATGGGACCACCAGGGAAACCGCACCAGCGCCCAGCGTGTCAACAAATGAGTCAGTCACAAGAGATGGCTGAAATCCAAGTGAAGAACCCACCTGATTTTGAAATCGTCCAACGCCTAAGAGTCAATGATCAGCTCCAGAGCCATTTCCAATAACTTCCAACTCCTGCGCAGAAGGGGCCACATCCCCCTAGAAATCCTCCTCAACCCATGGATTCGCATCCCCCTAGAAATCCTCCTCAACCCATGGATTCCTTGAAGAAGAACCTTGAAACTAAACCGGTAACTTGGGTCCCATCCTGCTTCTCCTACAAACCTCCAAGGAGTGCCCCTGCAACCTGTAAACCGAGAAAAAGCACAGAAGACTTCGATACAAAACCCGTTGCCACCAAGAGAAGTCCTCCCCCGCCCTTAATAAAACCTTTGAAGGTAGTTCTGAGAAAATATACATCTCCACACACAACCGGGGTGAGGCAACTGCCTGAAGAGTGCATGTATTGTCATCCAAACACACAAAAAAACCCTAAAGCATTACCAACCGACTGGAGAATTCCCGGATTCTGAAGTGGTAGGGGGAGCCCTGGGAGCTGCACCCAGACCACAGCCATACTTGATTCTCTCCCATGGTGGACATCCCAGCACCATCTTGAAAGTGAAAAGCGCCAATTTCCACAGTGTCGACCTGGCCTTGACCACGCCTTGACAAAATATTCTCTTGAACGAATATGGATGCAGAAGGCGTATCTGGAGAGGACTGAAACCGCCGCTGGAAGAAGGAGACCCCACGAATCCACAGAGGCTTTAAAAACGGAAGAGGAGGTTTCTCCTGACTCAACCGACCCACCAGAGAAAGGTCATGAAAGGAAGCAGCGTCAGAAAACTCACTCATCGAGAGATCCACCGAAGGGCGCCCATCAACCCTAGAAGAACAGCGCGACGCCAGATGAATCGATGGAATTTCCAAAGGCCGTTCCCTGAAATCCGAAGACCGCCCTTGAAGATCTGAAGGCCGACTGCCAGCAAGCGCCTCCTTAAGGATTTATCCCCGGTAGATAAATAGGGCTTTGTAGAACCAGACACATCCGAGCTGATAAGAAGCTTCGCACCAGGAGATTGCGACGGAGCCGAAGGAGACGAAGGCAAAATCCCAAGCTCTCGGTGTGACTTTTTTCCCCCAATGAAGGAGACTATTTCATATAGAATATTTAGTATTTTAATTTAAAACAAAACAAAACATAAAAAAACAAAAAAATCAAAAAATCATTATGTTTCCATTTTTTTCTTTTTAAACAAACTTTGATCTTAAAAAGAATATCCAAAATCATTTTTCATGATTGAGTTGATTATGAGAAAAATTCCATTGTTTTAGGAAAAATGTTTTTCAAATGAATGTTATGGAATAATTTTTGTAGAATTTGTACTTTCAAAACATTCATAGGAGTTTAATAGATTTTTGAAACTCATGCCTCATTAGCACTGACCAATATTTTAATCCCCTACTTGAGACACATTCTGATCCATTTATTACATATTCTTCATTTTAATCACTTTCTTGATAGTATCAGGCCATTTAGAGAAACTAGAACTTTTCTTGATTCTATTTTAAGTCATAATATTCAAGTGTGCTACATTCATGATAGAGTCCATCATTCATTGAAAAATCTTTTTTACAATTAACCTATATTTTTGGTCACCTTGACATTTACACTTCTTAAGCCTTACAGACCATGAAATGCATGTTAGGTAGCCACATTACATGATAATTTATCTCTAACTACTCATCTCTTATGTACATTCTTGTTTTATTTTCAACAAGTGGGGGGGAAGAGGGTGTTTCCAGGGGAATTCTCAGGAAAGAATCATTGTTATGCATAGATAGAAAGGGTGCCTACATTTGTTTTGGGTAGTGGGTTCACAATCCATATTGTATCATTGTTTTACACATGTTTCCATCTTTATCTCCAATAAAAATTATAAAAAATATATAGTTTTGTACATTAAAAAAACAAAAAAAAATGTAGAAAAGAGGAAGTTTACTCATTATTATTCACTGATCGTTTGTGACCCACACAAAATGGATAATGGGGATAGTGAGTTGGATGCGATAAACTTTGTGAGGGGTTGAGTGTGCACATTCATTGTGAAAACTTATTTATTTTTGACATGTTTTGTAATTGAGAGATTAAACACTCCTCTTCTACCTCTGATTTTTAAATATTAAATCCTACCAACCCTTGAACCTTAGAACAAACTATTGCAAGTCCTCTTGAGTAGCACACTAGTTTCTTTTGGTAGAGAACTTAGAATCTCGACAAGCATATGGTAATATCGCATGAACTCTAGTAAAAGAGCATAACTCCACTTTTATGTGTTCCTTGAGTGAACAGTAAAAATTTCTAGGTGAGGTAGGTTGTGACATGTTGCATGGGTGAACAAATGAAGTTGAACAATTTTCAATGTGAGAGAAGATAAATGATAGGAAAATTGATTTCATAAATGATACATTATGAATTTCATTTCAAAAGAATCTTGGATGTTTTATCACCTTTAATATTAGAATGGGACTTGATTAGGATATAATACTTTGCTCAGGGGTACAAAGTTTTAGGTGTGGGGGTGTGATCGTGTAGCGATTCACTATTTATTTCCACCCTTGCACCACTATTTTAAACTAGGTTTGTATTGAAAACTCCAAATATAATAACAAATTTAAATTCATGCTTGATTCAATAATATAATGTTATTCACTATTAAAAATGTCAATTTTACTTTTTTTTTTATGGTTTCATTGTAGGTGGAGCTGATTTGGAGAGCCCACGATGGGATTCAAGCAAAACGAGCCAAACTGCGCGAGAGCCCGAACACACTTGTGGACTAAAATATCTACTATAGTTAATATGTGCATCTAATTGGGATGAAAATTGGTGGTCAAGTGAAAAACCGAGTGGGATACATTTCTATAGAAGACCATGGAGTCCTATTCGTCCATTTGGAGGCCCGAAATAGGTCCATAATGTGAAGAAATTCTAGGTGGGGCAGATTGGACCACCCTTTGGTATTTGGGCCCTAAATCAGGCCTCAGACCTCCAATTGAAATGCTGCCACCTCCAATGGAAATATAAATAAAATACCTATATCTCCACCAAATTTGTAGACATTTTCACACGATTTGGTCAATAAACCATTCTGATAAAAAAGTATTAAAAATTCTACCATGAATAGTCACCAAGTCTCATAGATACTTGAGTTCTTTTTATGGAAAGTTTGTTGTATTTGTCCATAAAATCACCCCTCAACAACATCCTATGATGTTTTTTGACTAGATAGTAAGTTTTAGACATCTTGGGATGATCTTATTCACATTTATATCTTTCTCCCCTTCAATGGAGTTCTAAACTCATTATGATCACCTGGGGAGGAATGTGATGCAAATCCCAAGCTTCATATTTGTATTATTTTGAATGATCTTTTTAATTTTAGGTTGGTGTGTTTTTTTCGTGATCTTATATTCCTATTTAATTTAGTTAGGTACTTTTATTTCATACTCAACTCATATGATCATGTTTGGGGGTACTCATTCATGTGATGTTTCACACACAACGTTCACCACTTCTTCTTCCCCCTTCAATTTTGTTGTTTGTGTAGTTCATATTGTTCAATTTAATTTATATAAACTTGGTCAATGAATTGTAATTTCATGTCATTGTATCAAAATGAAACAAAACATGGGCCTAGACACCATTTTGAGTTCTTAATGTGTTACCTTGGTGAGCTTTGGTTATGAAGTCGGACACAAATCTCCCAATCATCGGTGGTAGCCGGTGAATCATCTTGTGATTCCGACCAAACCCTATGATGTATCCTATTATAAACATAGTAACATTATGGTTCTAAGTGTTACAAACCATGTATTAAAATATCTAAACCCTGTCTATTGAAGTGATAAAGAATGATCATCACAAGATCTCCCCAGGTTGATCATGCTTAATCAAATTTGTTAATTTTTATTTTTTATTGCTTACCTTTATCTATTGGCTTCTTAAATCAACGAACCCCACATTTTCTAAAATCCCATTCCCCTTTTTCATAAACAAAGCCTTCATTTTAAATTAATTATCTAAGGATCTGTTGAGAGATAACCTAGGGTTCCTTCTATACTGCAGAAATTCTAGTAACAAATAAACATTTAATTTGATGTGCTCAACAATGTGATCACATTGGAAGGGGTGTTCATCCAAAGGGAGAGTTTTAAGAAGCCGCTGAATGCGGATGGTGTTTTCAACGGTGGTGGGATATCCACCCCAACCAATACCCTTATTCCACCAACTATTTCACTACCTATAAGTAGGTAGTGCCACCTCCTTTGGTTTGTGTAACGTCCTGGTTCTAGGTGTCGCCCAAAGGTGCCCCGAACCCAGTTGGTCACATGACCTCAAGTGCATTTCCCCAAACGTCAAAGGTTGATGACTAGTAGCGAGGACCATAGTGTGTTAATGGGGAAACTATTCCCTCATTGTCAGAGTATACATAGCGGAATAACAAATAGTAAAAAAAGCAGAAGCAGTAATACCATACAACAGAAGTAAACAGCAGAAGACTGATAGTAATAAAACAACTACAGCATATATATAATAAATGATGCATGTCACATGTATCTAGAAAAGCATCCAAACTAGTCACAATGTTGGAAATACAATACTGAAACCAAAGTATAGAAAATAATTAAACTCCAACAATATCGTAATCCTCATCTTGGTCCCATGCTCTCTAGCTATAACAACAATCAAGTACCTAATGAAGAAGGGAGCTTGCCTTTATCTATACCTACAACCATATAATCTATTTGGGTCCAAAAGCATGACCCAAACAGGGTGTGAGACGAATCCTAGTAGGAAACCACTAAAATATCTGTGCCTAACTGTCAGTGAATATACATAGCAGGTAATATGCAGAAATGAAGCAATAAACTAGAAAGTACTCAAAAGTAAAAAATCCTACAGTTTTAAATTACATTAATTTACATTTTTTGATTATTCAAACCATTTAATAATGAATCCTGAGATTTAGCCTAAGCTTTTTATCCCTCTATGTAATAGTAACAACAGACATCTCAAAAGACCATCTAAAAAACTAGGTAAGACCGAGTCCAAGCTTGTTCTTTGGCTTGGCGACTCACCACAATCATTCAATAATTCATAACAAACCTCTAGAAAAGTTCTCAGGGTTTAACATAGCACTAGTCAAATAAAAACGACCACCTGGGAAGCTCTCACAGTCAATACCCTTGGGTTAGCATGGCATCAATAAAACATAAACGACCTCCGGGTAGCTCTCTCGGTCAATACCCCTGGGTCCACATAACATAAATAAATTATAATGGCCTCTGCGTAGCTCTCACAGTCAATACCCCCTGGGTCAAAGTCTACACCAATGATCTCATGGTCTTGTGTAATAAATATAGAAAACCCTACAGTTTTCTTGGTCCAAGGCTCTCAAAGTCCATTAGAAGATCAATGCGCATATCATAACAAGGAAACACATGCAATATATATATCTACTACATGTCTAACATTCTCAAGCATAATACATGCAATTCATATAATCAACCAACCACATCCTAAAAAATTCAAGGCTTGGAAACAAGGTATGCCTCATATAAAACCTAGGCCAAACATCCATAAATAATCAATCAGGGGAACGCACCCATGGGGTCTCCCATAATAAGGTATAAAACCTTTTGCATAAACAATCACTCTTTCTCAACCAAAAAAATTTTAGTAGGTATTAAATAGGATCAAATTCCAAAATACGCAATACCCCAAACATGGCTATTCATCACTTTAAGCATATATAATCCGTAGACAATCAATGAAAGGCACAAACCAACTACCTTGATATTTTACAATGAACACTCTTGAACATCGGCCCTTGAATCGGCCTAGAACGACATAGATCTAAAAAAAGGTTAAAATCATTCAACCTTGAATAACCCACGAGAGAAGAGGAATTGAGAAGAGAGGATCAAGAAGAAGGGAGAAATCACTGGTTGGATTCCAATGCACCTGCTGGAGTTCGGATTGGACCTTGGATGGAGAATCGGGGGCTCAGACTTTGATCGTTTCTCCTGGTCGCTCTTGGACGAACCAAGGTTAGAAGAAGAATGATCCGTAAACGAGACGCAACCTCGCTTCGATATATCAATTAAAAAGCAAAGTACATGGTGTGTTCATTTAATTTACACACCGTGTACTAGCCTAAACCTGCCCCCGCTTTAGGTGGTCTACCAGGTCACCTATACGGCCATGTACTTGGCCATTACATGGCTAGTACATGGCTACACGCAGCAACTGGGTACACGACGTGTACTCAAAAGTACACGACATGTACTTAAAAAATTTCACATTGTTCTTTTTCCTCAAAAACACATGAAATCAAGATCGATACCTGAAATGAAGATCTGGGTTCTTACAAACTTCCCCCCTTAAAGCAATTCATCCCCAAATTGCCCTTCCAAGGGTGGTGAAGAAGAAACTTCAAACAACTCTGGCCACTGGGATCGTACGTCGACCTCCCTCTCCCAAGTCTCATCCTGTACTCACCTATTCTACCATAGTACCCATACCAGATAAACAGACCGTCCATAGAGAACCTTCGTACTACGATACACAATTCGAATAGGGTGCTCCTTGAAGGATGCATCCACCTCTAACTCAACCTCCTTGAGTTGAAAAACGTGAGATGGGTCTGAAAAGTAACTTCGTAGCTGAGAAACATGAAAGACATCTTGCATAGACTGATACCTCTGAGGTAACTATAACTGATAGGCAACTTGACTGACTCTCTCCAAAACCTTAAACAGCCTAACATATCTCTGTGAAAGCTTCCCCTATCTCCTAATCCTTCTGTCTCCTAACCTCGGTGTGACACATAAGAAAACCTGATCTCCGACCTCGAACTCCAGAGATCTTCTCTGTCGATCAGTATAAGATTTCTGTTGAGACTATTCAGTATCCATTATCTTCCAAATCAAATCCACCTACTCAGTGGTATCCTCGACAAGAATAGGTCCCATCATAGCTGCCTCTCCTACCTCCAACCAACATAGGGGTAACCGGAATGACCTACCATACAAAGAATCATAAGGTGTCATCTAAATCGTTTCCTGAAAACTGTTATTGTAGGAAAACTCCATTGGGGGTATGTGTCTTTCCCAAGATCCCCTGAAGTCCAAGACGCATGCTCATAGCATGTCCTCTAAAACCTGAATCATACACTCAGACTGACCATCTGTCTGGGGATGGTATGCTATACTCAGAAGTACCTATGTACCCAAATCCCTCTGTAGTCCCTGCTAGACATGAGAAGTAAACCAAGCATCCCTGTCTGAAATGATAGAGTGTGGAACCCCATAAAAATGTATAATCTCTCGGATGTACAACCTTCCAAGATCATCAACATTAAAGGTTTCCTTGATCAGCAAGAAATGTGAAACCTTCGTGAGTCTGTCAACCACAACCCAAACTGCATAATTCCCTTAAGGTGACCTCAGTAAATCCATCATAAAATCCATCGCGACATCATTCCACTTCCACTCAGGAATGGGTAACTACTGTAAAAGTACTTCTGGTCGTTGATACGCTGCCTTCACCTACTAATAGGTGGAACATCTCATAACAAAACCAGCTACATCTCTCTTCATAACTGGACACCAATACTAACGGTGTACATCTCGATATATCTTGGTGACACCAGGATGAACTGCCAAAACCATACGCATCTGTGAAAACACAAGATCTCATCATTGCCTATGGTCCACCCAGGAGTAGGGTCCTCACCTGAGACACTATCTCATAGGACTAGGACTTCGGAATCTAATAGTTGCCTCATTCTCACTCGATCTAGTAGAGTGGAGGTAACAACTACATAAGAAATAAATGTCTAGCCATGTCTTTCATGCTCCTCCAAATGCATCTTAGAGAATAGATCCATAAGCTACCACTCACTACTGGCCTCTTGAACTGCCTCTATCTGAGTCCTCCTGCTCAATGCATCAGCCATTGTGTTTCATTGCCCATGCATATAGGCAAACTCAAAGTCAAAGGAGTGAAGGTACTCAACCCACCTTTGCTATCTCAAATTCAGATCATGATGAGTAAAGATATACTTGATACTTTTGTGGTTAGTGTACACTACAAAATGTTATCCCAAAAGATAATGTCTCCAAAAACGTAAACCATGCACAAATGCAGCTAACTCAAAATCGTGTGTTGGGTAATTACTCTCATGTGGCCTCAACTGCTGATACCTGTACACAATTACCTCTTCCTCCTACATAAGCACTACTCCCATCCTGATGCCTGATGCATCACAGTAAACAATGTAGATCTTTCCCGGCTCTATAAAAACCAGTATCAGTGCTGAAGTCAATCTCCCTTTCAGCTCCTAAAAGGATGGATCACATGAATTTTTCCACAAGTACTTCACACCCTTCTTAGTCAGGCCCACCAGTGGTGCTTCTAAGTATGAAAAGTCTTGTATAAAGTGCCTATAGTAACCATACAACCCCAGAAAACTCTGTACCTCAAAGACATTCTTCGGATGCTCCCAGGAAACTACTACCCTCACTTTCTCTGGGTCTAATGATACTTCTGTATCTAAGATAACATGACTCAAGAAGTAAATATGGTCCATCCAGAAGTGGCATTTTGAGAGCTTAGCATATAACTGATTCTCTCTCAATGTACTCAATATGATCTCAAGATGGGTGGCATGGTTGTGTTGAGTGTGAGAGTACACCAAGATATTGTCCATGAAGACTATCACAAAAGAATCCAAGTAAAGATGGAACACTCTGTTCATCAATGCCCTGAAAACTGTCAGCGCGTTCGTGAGATCAAATGGCACAACCAAATATTCATATAGACCATACCTTCTACAAAAGGCTATAAGAAGTATATCTGATGGTCTAACGCACAACTGATGATAAATGAATCTCAAGTTAATATTTGAGAACACCCGAGCTCCTCAAATATAATAAAAGAGATCATCAATACACGACAAAGGATATCAGTTATTGACCATTAACTGGTTCAACTTCTAATAATCCCCACAAATTTTGAGGGTAACATCCGCCTTCTTCACAAATAGTACATGATAACTCTAAGGAGAAGTATTGGGTTGGATGAAACCCTTTTCCTGCAACTTCTCAAACTGTTTCTAGAGCTCCTGTATCTCTAGTGTAACCATCCTATAAGGAGGAATGGACACCATTGACGCTCCTAGAACAAGCTCAATAGAGAAATCTACCTCTCGCTCCAGAGGTAAACTTGAAAAGTCATCTAGAAAGACATATCTGAAATGATCCACCATTGGAGGAAAGTCCATCTATGAGGTCCCCTGGTCATCCGGACATAAACTAGTAATTTGGGATATAATTCCTCCCAACCTATGATGCTTGAGTCCAGATCTGCTCGCTTGGACATCCCATTTTCCCTTGTGTAGAAAATACCTGCCCTCTAGTGATGTAAAACTCACCCCGTGGCAATAACATTCAACAAAGTCCTGAAAAGAGACCATCTAGTCCATTCCAAAAATGACATCGAAGAATGTCATCTCTAAGACATAGAGGTCCCATAATAAGTGACACCCACCAACTTCAAGAGTAAACTCCTTGTACTGATGTAGACTAGCCGTACAAAGCCCCAACGGAGTATCTAGCATCATAACATCCTCAGAAGTAAAGATACAGATACCAAGGATCTCCACAATGGCAACAAATATAAAACTGTGGGAAACTCCGATATCAAAAAGAGCAAAAGCTAAAATGGAGGAAACTAGAATCGTACCTCTAACCGTAGAGGGTCCAGGATCCTACTCCTACTGGGTCTACTCCACTAAAAAAGTCTGACCTATATCGCAGCCCTGTGACCTTGCCCGATTACCCTGAGCCGATCTACCCTACTATCACTGAAAGCCTTTCATCTGGCTACCATGTCCATGACCACCTCCCCAGCCTGAATAGCCCGACGAACTCCATTTCCCTGATTGAGGATAAAATGGTGGTCCTGCTCCTAAACATGGAGTCATAAATGATCTCCTCTCACTAGCTATTGGTGAGAAAAACTGAAAAAAATGATGAATATGACCCATCTTTTCGCAAGCTCGACACTCAACTAGGTCTCTTGAGAACTGAGGTCTCATGTTCCCACTCTTTTCGCACTAGTAGCACCTCACCTGGCTACCTATAAATACATCCATACTACTAGAATCACCACATTAAGGCTCCCTACGGTGCTTCTATCATGACCTGACCCAACGGGGCTTAAGCCGCGACTCCCCAAGACCGCCTCCAATAGACCAGGGGCTGGCGTCTAGTGTTGAGTAGGCTATCACACACATGGGAGGAATTAGCCTAAGGAACATGTACACACTCACCCACATACACCTCCATGAAACAATATAGATATGTATATAAAAAACTGAAAAGGAGAAGCATACATACATCTATCCCAAACTAGAGTACAAAAAAAGTACAAAAGGGAAAAACAGGGCCCACCAAAGGAAAACTACAAGAGCGTCCAACCTAATCAGAAGGAGGAAGAATGCCACCAAAAGCACCTGCTGGTAAACTCCTCAGCACAACTCCAGTAAACCCCCCCAGTCGGTTGCATACACTAAGCTCCGCCTGCTCTGGGTCATCCTGGAACTCCGTCGAAAGGTCTGTGGTCCGCACAAGACACAAACATGTGTGGGAAAAGCCCATTCAGGGGTGAGTATATAAAATACCCAGTAGGAACCCCAAAAACCCCAAAAAGAAAGGGAGAAACTGAAAGGCAACAGTCAGCTCATCCCAGCCAGAGGGAAACCAAATGAGAGAGAAACTCCATCTTGAGACCATCCTCAGCTAAACACGACTAGTCATCTCAGCTCAGGTGTATGCCCATACATACACCATGAACAACCAGATATACTCAAACTACGCACCAAGCCTTATGAGGTTCCGACCTCATAACCTGTGACAGGTAGATAACTAGGAGAACACACTCCACGAGCTCTGTCATCCCATATGACACTCGTCCGAGAGATATATACTCATCAAAAACTGTCACTGAGAACCTCACGCTGAAACAGCAAAAACACCAAACTCCTCAGATAGTGGATCACTCCTAGGGTCCGATAGGGGATGCCAGAACCCACACTGATATTCAAAGATCTCACAGATATGGGATCACTCCCAGGATCCACTGGGGGATACCACTACCCGATCTGGTATTCGTAAACCTCACAGATGGGGGATCACTCCCAGGATCTGTTGGGGGATACTACAGCCCGATTTGGTGCTCGTCATAAACACTTCACCCAGATAGAGGATCATCGCCCGTGTAAAGGTGGTCACGACGATACCGAAACCCTATCTGGTATAACTCGTGATGTAGGGGATCGAACCAATGATGCACCAACCCTACTGAGACCACATGATGAGTAGGGGATCGTATAACCAACGATACTGCAACCCTACTATCAATCACATGTTGAGTAGGGGATCGTATAACCAATGATACCTCAACCCTACTATGCACATCCCACTACGTAGGGGATCATATTCCTGATGATGCCTCAAACCCTACGTAGGGGATAATCGGTCACAGCGATACCAAGAACCCGGTCTAGGGAAACAATGCTAGAGAATCCCACTCTGGGCCTATCGGAGGGATTCCACAACTCTAATAGATTAAACATCCCATCGATAGGATCACAAACCTATACTAAGTTTGTGATGTCGCACGAACCCTCGTAGGAATGAACCAAGAGAGTACCCTCAACCACTATCGATCCAAATGTCGCTAACCCGAGCGACCTACCACAATGCCACACCACACGCCTCTAAGGCTGATACCGAGGCCACTATCATGATCTACGCAAAAAAAACACGCAGGATAGACTATTTACTCACCCAAAACAGACAACCGGTGAAAAATGCACTATTCATCATAGTTAGCCCATGTGGGGCCCACACTAAGGCTCCAAAAATCATCAAGAAGATCATACCACTGCGATCCCCTTGAAAAAACATGTGGGATCGACTACTCAATCATCCTAAACGGATGTTGGGTGAAAAAGCAACATTTCATCGTAAAACGTGCAAACCGACCTTATGGGACCCGCACCCTATCTTTAGCCCGAAAAATGAAAGCAGAATCTCAAAAAGTCCGCACGAGAACTAGGATCACGCTACTGCTAACGGTGCGTCCATCGGACATCCGGTTCACGAGGTACATCCGTTGCAAGCTTTAATAATAATTTAATATTATTAAATTAAAACGTTTCAGGTCACCCACCTTCGAGCGCAAAACTCAAAAAACCTCAAAACCCACTTCAAAAAAAGTCCTTCTCACTGACACGAACTTGTGGCCGCAGACGATGTGTCAAACGGACGTGTCGTTTAAAAGATACCCCCTTGAAACACAAGGGGCCCAGAAATGGGCCGGTCCAGACTGGTCGGCCCGGTCCAGACCGCTGGCCCACGACCCAACCATGGATCCGGCCCAGCTCACTACAACCCACTGGCTTCGTCCCATCTCAAAACCACCAGGCCCCTGGGGTCCGATGCTTCCACTGACAGGCCGAGCGACCGGTCTCTTCCCGCATGCCGCACCAATAGGACCCACCGAATACGGGTCCTTGTCCGTGCTCCCCCTGAGGTCAGCGCCTTGGGTCTTCCCCCTGAACCGCGACCGGCTGAGGCCGCTGCTCCCACTGGATGAGAACACCGTCATGACACTGGCCACCCACACCATGGCCGCCTGGGCTCCCCGCTTCCCGCTGGGATAGCCGGCTCCTCCCGTCCCTGCTACGCCACGTCGCGGCCGCCTCCACCCGACCACACCCGAGTCCGCTGCTCCAGCCCCACCTGATGCCACCATCCTTACCAGTCGCACCCGAAGCCACCTCATCCATCGGACACCCCACGCCATCCCTCTGAGCTCCGCCTTGGCCTACCATGCCGCACCAAACGCCTTCGGCCGGCTCCACCGCTGCGCAACCCCGATCTCCGACTACCGCCCTTGCCGGAGCTGAGGCTTCCTTCAGCCACCACAACTGCTCTGGCAGCCCAATTTTGAAATTTAAAGTGGATTTGGAATCTTTGGGATGAGGCCTTCACAATGCCTACCCCCGATCAACGATCCCACAAAGTTTTGGTGCATTCAAAAATTCGAACGAAGACCGACAAAGAACGCGTCCAACATGGGATTTAGAACGGGACTCAGACGGTGGCCGTGTTCATTCAGCCATTGTCCCAATTCTAAAACTATAGAATTAAAATGATTTATTTGAAAAAAAACTCAAGAAATTGACGAAGGATCAGAAAAACAATAGAAATCCTACCTCGATCTGGCTGTTCGTCGTTGGCGACGCACCTGCTGCGATCTCACTTCGATCCGCAGGAGTTCGCTCCTCAATCCAGTGAAGAACAACGAAGAACGCCGAAGAACAAGAGAGATAGAGGGGGGGTAATTAGGTCTTTCCCTTATTTCCAACACTTAAGCGAATTTATAAAAACTCACTGAAATGCCACCGACAGTCACGGATTCTGAAACCTCCGTGCCCGCCTATTTTATATCACACCTAGGAAAAACACCCCATTTTGAACTCAACGGAAGTCTCAGATTTCCATTCCGAGACTTCGTTTGAAAGTTAATTGAAAAGAACTCTAGTGATAAAAATCACTAAGTCATTATTTCAAAATGACGATCTTTCCCCTGGGTGACATCTCTCACAGCAGGCCCGCAACTTTTACACCCCGCCTAGGGTGAACGACATGCTCTGGATGCAACTGTTACTTCAGATTCGTTTAATAGAAAACACAACCCTGCCATGTGCATAGTATAAAAATACTTAATATTTTTATAAAATTAATTCCGGGCACACTGGGCCTCGGAATCGCACACCGTATTCGTGCCTAGCTCTGAAATTATATATAGGAATATTCCAAAGTCCGATAGGGCCAAAGTCCGAGTCGCTAAATCCTCCCCACCTTAGAACTTTTCATCCCCAAAAATCCATAAGCACAAGGAAAGCAACTGGACTCTCAACTGGGTCTCCCACACTAGCGAGTTTTCCAACACACAACCATGCCCGGACACACAAGTCAGAGGGACCCTTCCACCACACCTCGACACTATCCGCTTTGGGCGGCACTGTCTCGCCCGCACGGTTTTGATCGCATCAAAAAAACGTGTCTTTGTGGGGGAAGGATCTATCTTCCTCACACATTCAAAGCATGCCGAACAACACCCACACAGGGTCTTACCAACGTCCTGAACAAAACTCAAGCAAGCAATGGAAAGGGAAGAGTACTGCTAAACAGTGTCTATCAAACTACTGCAAAAAGTAGAAAGGACACAAGTCGTACCTCTATCCATCCATGAAGCCTCTAGGTCAACAGCCTATAGGGAATGCAGCTGTGCTTGCCCTCGCCCTCTAGATCCCTGAGTTCGGCATGGACCACCTGGGGGTGGTGGTGGAATCTGATACCGCCTACCACCACCTGCTGCTGCACTAGCTCCATCGCCACATCTACCGCCCTACGGACCTCCAAACTCGAGACGTTTCCACTACCAAGGCGGCCTATCGACCAAATCCCTCTCAACAACTTGACGGGTCAGACAATCTCTAGAAATATTTCCTCGATTGTCTCAAGCATAACACTGCCTCTCCTACAGCTGACCAAAACTGGCCTGCGAGTCCTGTGAGCCCCGAGCCTCGGATCCTCCATCCTGGGGTCACCTCCTAAAACATCGGCCACGTCTAGACCCTTTCGCCTGATGCCGGATACCAGTTGTCGACGTCTCAGCTGCCATGCATCCAACACTGACTGGCTGATTCTGCTCATCCAGGAAGCTCTTCACCACCAAGGCTCGCTCCAGCACTCTAGCATAGGTGGGCATACACAAGGAAACCATAGATACTCGGATGTCTCTATGTAGGCCCTACTTGAAGGTTTGATCCCTAAAGAACGGGTCTCGAACCATATGCATGGAGTAGCACGACAGGTCTGTAAACCTCGCTGAGTACTCCGACACAGTCATGCCCTCCTACCGAAGCTGTAGAAGCTCCTAAATCCACACAGACCTCAGCGTCACTGGATAGAACTCTTCCCTGAAGAGCCACTCAAACTCTACCCACATGAGCGTCTCCTCATCACAGGATTACATCACAAAACTCCACCATCGCCCGACCAAACCATGAAGAAGGCTCGCCGCTAGGACCACCATCTGATCTGGGGGTGTCCTCACCAGGTGGAAAACTTGGGTGACTAATTTGAGCCAATCATCAGCTTCTTGAGGGTATGGATCACCCCGGAACCTCAAAGGTCGCTACCTCTGGAACTTGTGCAGCGCACTCAGCCTGCGCGCAACCTCATTCTGCACTACCAACACAACCAGTTGCTCAACAGGTGGTGGATCAACTGGCAGACCACCTGGAGGTCTAACCTCAGAACCTGCGCCCTCTTCCAAAACCTCTACATGGGGCAGATCATCACCAAAATCCCGCTGCGGAACCCTCGCTAGCTGTCATCGTGGAGGCATCCTGAAATACAATCAAGAAGCACCATAGTCAAGGAGTATATCTGGAGAGCTAACTCAAGAAGAACAAGGGAAACCCAAAAACCCAGTCCTATATGATGCATGTACCGTTATGTCCCTGCGACTAGTGTCCAAACATCCCGAGTTGAAAGGCAGGTTATCAGAGTCCTAGTGAATGGATATGTTGGCTGCTACACCAACATAGGAGTCCATATCCTGAAATCCGAACTCGAAACATCTTGACATTACCGTTATGCAACCCAAACCAAACTCACAGATAGACCAGCTACGCTCTGAGATCCCAAAGGTGGAACCTCTCTTTGATACCACTATGTCACGACCCGACCCAACGGGGCTCGAGCCACGACTCCCCAAGCCCACATCCAATAGGCCAGGGGCTGGCGTCTAGAGCCGAGTAGGCTATCACACACATGGGAGGAATTAGCCTAAGGTACTTTCACACACGCACCCACATACACCTCCATGAAACAATGCAGATATGTATATAAAAAAACTGAAAAGGAGAAGCATGAATACATCTATCCCAAACCAGAGTACAACAAAAGTACAAAAGGGAAAAACATGGCCCACCAAATGAAAACTACAAGAGCATCCAACCTACTCAGAAGGAGGAAGAACGCCGCCAAAAGCACCTGCTGGTAAAATCCTCAGCACAAGTCCAGTAAACCCCCCTCCCCCCGGTTGGTCGTGTTCACTATGCTCTACCTGCTCTGGGTCCTCCTGGAACTCCGTCGAAAGGCTTGTGGTCTACACAAGATACAAACATGTGTGGGAAAAGCCCGTGTAGGGGTGAGTATATAAAATACCCAGTAAGAACCCCAAAAACCCAAAAAAGAAAAGGAGAAACTGAAAGGCAACAGTCAGATCATCCCAACCAGAGGGAACCCAAATGAGAGAGAAACTCCATCTCAAGACCATCCCCAGCTAAACACGACCAGTCAGCTCAGCTCAGGTGTATGCCCATACATACACCATGAACAACCAGATATACTCAAACTACGCACCAAGCCTCATGAGGTTCCGACCTCGTAACCTGCTACAGGTAGATAACTAGGAGAACACACTCTATGAGCTCTATCATCCCAGATGACACTCATTTTAGAGATATACGCTCATAAAAAACTGTCACTGAGAACCTCATGATGGAACAACAAAAACACCAAACTCCTTGGATAGGGGATCACTCCTAGGGTCCGCTAGGGGATGCCATAACCCACACCGGTATTAGAAGATCTCACAGATAAGGGATCACTCCCAGGATCTGCTGGGGGATACCAAAACCTGATCAAGAATTCGTAGACCTCACAGATAGGGGATCACTCCCAGGATCCGCTGGGGGATACTACAACCCGATCTGGCGCTCGTTAGAAACACGTCACTCAGATAGAGGATCGTCACCCGTGTAAAAGTGGTTATGACAATACCAGAACCCAATCTGGTATAAATCGCGATGTAGGGGATCGAACTGACGATGCACTGACCCTACCAAGACCACGCGATGGGTAGGGGATCATATAACCAACGATACTGTAATCCTACTATCAACCACATGCTGAGTAGGGGATCATATAACCAACAATACCACAACCCTACTATTCACGACCCACTATGTAGGGGATCATATTCCCGATGATTCCTCAAATCCTATGGGGTTAACCTGCTAGATAGGGGATCGCCGCCCATGGATAAGCAGTCACAACGATACCAAGAACCCGATCTAGGGAAATGATGCTAGAGGATCCTGCTCCGGGCCTACTGGAGTGATACCCCAACTCTAACAGATTAAATATCCCATTGAGAGGATCACAAACCTATACTAAGGTTGTGATACCGCACGAACCCTCGTAGGAATGAACCAAGGGAGTACCCTCAACCACTGCTGGTCCAAACATCACTAACCCAAGAGACCCACCACAATGCCACACCGCGCACCTCCAAGGCCGATACTGAGGCCACCATCATGATCCACACAGAAAAAAATACAGGATAGGCTGTTTACTCACCCGAAACAGACAACCAGTGAAAAAGACACTATTCATCATAGCTAGCCCGTGTGGGGCCCACACTACGGTCCTAAAACTCATCAAGTGGATCATACCACTGCGATCCCCTTGGGAAACACATGGGATCAACTACTCGATTGTCCTAAATGGATGTCGGGTGAAAATGCAATATTTCATCGTAAAACGTGAAAACCGACCCTGTGGGGTCCACACCCTGTCTTTAACCTGAACACTGAAAGCAACATCTCAAAAATTCTACACGATAACTACGATCACGCTGCCGCTGATGGCGCATCCATCAGACATCCGGTTCACGAGGCACGTACTTTTCAAGCTTTAATAATAATTTAATATTATTAAATTAAATTGTTTCGGGTCACCCACCTTTGAGAGAAGAACTCAAAAAACCCTAAAACCCTCTTCAAAAAAAGTCTGTCTCACTAACATGAACCCGTTGCCACAGACGGTGCATCAAACAGAGGCGTCGTTTAAAAGATACCCCCCTTGAAACACAAGGGGCCCAGAATTGGGCCGGTCCAGACCGCCGACCCATGGCCTAGCCACGTGTCTAGCCCAGCTGGCCGCAACCCTTCTCAAAACCCCAAAACCCCTAGGGTCTAGTTCTTCCACTAACCAACTGAGCGGTCGGTCTCTTCCCACATGCCGCACCAATAGGACCCGCGGAACGCGGGTCCTTGTCTGCGCTCCCCCCGAGGTCAGTGCCTCGGGTCTTCCCCCCTGACCGCGATTGGGCGAGGCTGTTGCTCTCACCGGCTGAGCGCACCGCCGTGACACCGGCCGCCCGCGCCGCGGCCACCTGGGATTCCCTCTCGCCGCTGGGATAACCGGCTCCTCCGGTCCCTGCTACGCCACTCCGTAGCCGCCTCTGCCCGGCCGCACCCAAGCCCACTGATCCTGCCACACCTGATGCCGCCATCCTTACCAGTCACACCCGATGCCACCTCATCCACCGGCCGCTGCACGCCGGCCCTTCAAGCTCCACCTTGGCCTATCACACCACACCGAACGCCTCCGGCCGGCTCCACCGCTGCACCACCCCGATCTTCGGCCACCGCCCTTGCCGGAGCCGGGGCTTCCGTCGACCGCCACAACCGCTCCAATAGTCCAATTTCAAAATTGAAAGCTGATTTGGAATCCTCAAGATGAGGCCTTCACAGCACCTTCCCCCGATCAACAATCCCACATAGTTTTGGCGCATCTGAAAATTCAGACGAAGAACGACGAAGAACGCGTTGAACATGAGATTTATAACGGGACTCGGACAGTGGCCTTGTTCGTTCGGACATCATCCTAATTCTAAAACTATAGAATTAAAATGATGGATTTGAAAAAAACTCAAGAAATTGATGAAGGAGCAGAAAAAACAACAAAAATCATACCTTGATCCGGTCATTCGTCGTTGTCGACACACCCAATACGATCCCACTTCGATCTGCCGGAGTTCAATCGTCAATCCATCGAAGAACAACGAAGAATGCCGAAGAAAAAGAGAGATAGGGTTGGGGGAGAAGGGAAATTAGAGCTTTCCCTTATTTCCAACACTTAAGAGAATTTATAAAAACTCACTGAAACGCCACTGACGGTCGCGGATTCCGAAACCTCCACGCCCGCCTATTTTATATCACGCTTAGGAAAAACACCCCATTTCAAACTCAAAGGAAGTCTCAGATTTCTATTCCGAGACTTCGTTCGAAAGTTAATCGAAAAGAATGCTAGTGATAAAAATCACTAAGTCATTATTTCAAAATGACGATCTTTCCCCTGGGTGACATCTCTCATAGTAGGCCCACGCCTATAACTTTTACACCATGCCTAGGGTAAACGGCACGCTCTGGACGCAACTGTGCCCTCATATACCTTATCCGAGCTACCGTTTAATAGAAAACACAACCCCACCACGTACATAGTATAAAAATACTTAATATTTTTATAAAATTAATTCCAGGCACACCGGGCCTCGGAATCGCACGCCGTCTTCACACCTAGCTCTGGAATTATACATAAGAATATTCCAAAGTATGACAGGGCCAAAACCCGAATTGATATAGCTTCCTACTATCAAACAAAGGAGTACTATACCTGGATACTAAAACTACCTTGCTTGCAACTCCTAAATCCATCAGATTGTGCTCAGTAATCATCACCTGGTTTCCTATAGCAGTCATCGAAGTCAACCTAAAAACATTCAACTACAATCAGATGTCGTACCTGAGACCATCCTCAAATCGCCTAGCCAAAGATAACTTTTCAACTCCTAGAATAGGTGTGAAGCTGTGAAGCACTGTAAAATGAAACGAGTAATCCATAACTGAAAGAGATCTCTACTCTAAATGAATGAACTCATGGGCTTGACTGGCCCTCAACGTATCGGGGTAGAAATAGTCATAGAAGGTCCTCTAAAACTCTGCCTAAGTCATATCCCAATGACATCCTACCTATGAGACAACATCCCACCATATCTGGTAGGAATCACGAAGCATGTACGTTGCGAGCTTCACCCTCATCTCTGGAGGCCTCTCTAGATTCTCAAGGATAGAAAGCATGGACTCCAACCATAACTCTGCAACCTGTGGTCCTCCATCCCCTAAAAAAGTGGGAGGATGTTGCTGCTGGAACACCCTCGTCAACTCTTCCATAGTCAGGGCAAGATGTGGGTCTCCCTGGAAAGTCTGCATCATCCTCATAAAACCTTCACAGAGCTGTTCATCAGCACCTGTGTCTAGTATAACAGCTGGTGCTAAGATGGGTACGATGGGAGGATCTGCTGGTAGTCCCTGATCTACCATTTCTACTGTCTAATCATTTCCTTATATATGGCGTACAACCAGAGTACATCTTGGTGGCATGACTCTACAAGGTCAAGATCACACCTCAGTTCAAGATTATCAAGGACAACAACATAGAAGTGAAAAAAAGGAACAAGAGAATAAACATTCAAGTTTTACAAAATAGGGTTACACGACATGTATAACCCATACACGGCGTGTTCCCTTAAGCTTTTAACATGGCGTTTACCTCTACCAAACCTGGTCATGTAACACCCATACACATGGCATGTTTCTCCTAAGACATGACATGTACTTGAATTTTCCCTCCTGCCAAGGTTCCTCTACACAGCTAGAACTACACGGTTCTCTCCTAGGTAACACTACATGACGTGTTCACCCTAGACACGACGTGTACTACTTAAATTTTAACTACCCATGTTTTTAGTCACACGGTCAGATACACGGTCGACTCTACATGACATGTATAAACAGTACATGGCATGTACAACCTCAATTTCATCCACCTGTGTCGTTCGTCACATGGCCAGATACACAGTTCTTCACAACACGACATAATCTACCAAAAGCTTCCCAACCCCGTGTCTCTACTCACACAGTCAGTCACATGGTCTAGCACTAAACAACATGTACTCCAAGTACAAAGTGTGTACTTAATAAAAGTTAATTCTTATAGAATAGAAGAACACATGGCGTGTGTTCATAACACCACACGCCGTGTTGTCTGGGTTTCCAGACAATAATCCTCTGAAACTTCTCTAGAACCCTTAAAAACTTAAATTTTTCCCAAGGCATGACAAATTACATTATGTGAGAGCCCATACTCCTGTGAATCAAAGTTTGGAATCCTTATTCATATCATAACTTGACAAAAATCAATTAAAGATCAAACAGGATCCACCAAATTCCGATCCAAGAGGGCCCATAACACCTTAGGGACCAAAGTTTGGAATCCATCCAAATTAAACTTTACATATTCCAATACCATATCAAAATAGTAGGTGTTATATCACTAAATCTATCACAACAATATGAATATCTAGAAAAACATCTATCACAATAGCATGCAATCAGTAATGCACCCTAAATGGCATGACAAGAATGCATGACATGTGATCTCTATCAAGTACCTATATGATGCATGAGATGGAATAAACTCATCTCATCGAGTTTCAAAATAAATAGAACATTAATAATATCAATGATAACAACACAAAATAAGTGAATCACCCAACGGTGAAATCAAATCAACTGTAACAATTGCAAAACTAGAAAAATTACAATATTCGAGGTAACTTGGATTTTCCCTATACACGGGTTAGCTACTCCTAAGCACAACTTATTAACAAATACATATTCCTTTCTATCCATGTATACAAGCTCCAAATAGTAAGAAAAAGCAGAAAATAAACTCCTTTGATACCACTTTTTAATGTCCCAGTTCTGGGTGCCACCCAAAGGTGCCCCCGAACCCGGTTGGTCACATGACCTCAAGAGAATTTTCCCAAATGCTAGAGGCTACCGACTAGCAGCGAGGGCCATGATGTGATAATGGGAAAACTATACCCTAATTGGCAGAGTATGCACAATAGAATAACAAACAGTAGGCAAAAGTAGAAGCAACAATACCATACAACAGAAGTAAACAACGAAAGACTGATAGTAATAAAACAACTACATCATATATATAATAAATGATACATGTCACATGTATCTACGGAAGTATCCAAAAAAGTCATAATTCTAGAAATAAAATACTAAAACCAAAGTACATAAAATTATTTAACTCTAACAGAATCACAAGCCTCAGATTGGTCCCGTGCTCTCTAGCTCCAACATCAATCAAGTTCCTGGTGAAGAAGGGTGCTTGTCCTTATTTATACATGCAACCATATGATCTATTTGGGTCCAAAAGCATGACCCAAATAGGGTGTGAGACAAATCCCAGTAGTCAACCACCAAAAGATCAGTGCCTAACTGTTAGTGAATATATATAGCCGGTAATATGCATAAATGAAGCAATAAACTAGGAAGTACTCAAAATTAAACAATCCTACAGTTTTCCATTACATTCATTTACATTTTTTGATTATTAAAACCGTTTAATAATGAATCCTGGGATCTAGACTAAGATCTATATCCCTCAGTGTAATAGTAACAACAGACGTCTCAGAAGATTATCTGAACAACTGGGTAAGACCAAGTTCAAGCTTGTGCTTTGTCTTGGTGACTCACCACAATCATTCAATCATTCAAAATAACCCTCTGGGAAAGCTCTCATAGTCTAACCCCTTTGGTTTAACACAGCTCTAATAAAATACAAATGAAAACCTAGGAAGCTCTCACAGTCAATACCCCTAGGTCAGTATGGAATCAATAAAACATAAATGACCTCTAGGTAGCGCTCACGGTCAATACCCCTTGGGTCAAAGTCTACACCAAGGCTATCACAGTCCTATGTAATAAATATGGAAACCCCCATAGTTTTCCTGGCCCAAGGCTCTCACGGTCCATTGGAATATCAACATGCATATCATAACAAGGTAGCACATGTAATCTATATCAACTACATGGATAAAATTCTCAATCATAATACATGCAATTCAAATAATCAATCAACCCCATACTAAACAATTCAAGGCATGGAAACAAGGTATGCCTCCTAGGAAACCTAGGCCAAACAGCTATAAACAGTCAATCAAGGGAACACACCCATGGGGTGTCCCATAATAAGGTATAAAACCTTATCCATAATCAATAACCCTTTATTAACCAAACAAATCATAACAGGTATTAAACGGGGTCAAATTCCAAAATACGCAACACCCCAAACATGGGTATTCGACACTTTAAGAATATATAATCCAAATACAATCAATGAAAGGCACAAACCACCTACCTTGATGTTGTACGATGAACACTCTTGAAAGTTGGCCCTTGAATCATCCCAGAACGGCGTAGATCTATAAAAAGGTTAAAATTGATCAACCTTGAATAACCTACAAGAGAAGATGAATCAGAAATAGGGGATCAAGAAGAAGGGAGAACTCACCGGTGGGATTCCAACGCACCTTCTAGAGTTCAAATCAGACCTTGGATGGAGAATCGGTGGATCAGACTTTGATTATCTCTCTTGGTCACCCCTGGATGAACCAAGGTTAGAAGAATGATGATTCGTAAACAAGATGCGGCCCTACTCCGATATATCAATTAAAAAGAAAAGTACATTATGTGTTCATTTAATGTACACACCATGTACTAGCCTCAATCATCTCCCTCTTTAGGCAGTCTTCCAAGTCACCTACATGGCCTTGTACTCGGCTATTATATGGCCAGTACATGGCTACACGCAGCAACTGGGTACATGGTGTGTACTTAGAAAATTTTTCATTCTTCATTTTTCCTAAAAAACACCTGAAATAAAGATCCATACCTGAAATAAAGATCTGGGTTCTTACATTTTGATAGATGTGTGATAGATATACTACTATAGAAATGCTCTAATAAAAAATTTCATATCTCTATCTTCCACTTTCTCCTTTTTCCCAATACTAAATATATCTCTATTTTATTATCCATTTTCATAACAACTATCATTTTATAAATATTTTTAGATTACTATTTTGAAGTTCAAGATCATTATAATAATTTTTATCTTATTGGTCTTCATATGTTTTATTGAATTAACATTAGGATTTAAATAAATTTTATTTTAAATAAAAAATTTAAAATTTTTTATAATTACCTTTTTATAGAAAATTTATGGAAAAAACTTTTTCATGATTATTGATTTATGATTATCTCAATTCATTTTTATTAATATTCAAATCCATATTTAAATCTCTATTTTTGGATTAAATTTTTTATAAAATTTATGTATCTTATTCTTCATTTTTTATTATCCTTTTTTCTTGAACCATTTATATCTCTATTCAATAAAAGTACATGATAAATTTCTAACAAAATTTAGATCACCATATCTAAATTAGATTTTCATGACATAGAGCTCATAATAACATATTAATTTGTTCATATATATAGTCAAATAAATCTTATCAAACAGAATACTCATGATAAAAAAATTCGACTCACCTGTAATTTAAGTCATAACATTTTTTACAATAGTTAGCATTGCCTAAAAAAATCCCATGATAGCTAATTTCATTGAATTGAATTCATATTATTATTTCATGGTGTGAGTCATACATCTTAATGGTTTTTTTGAATTATTGATCAAGATAGGATTGTATCTAGTTCCTAGAAAAAATTATATTCGAAAACCAATCAGTTGGGTCTAGAGTAGAGATCGTGTTGTGGTAATTAGCTTGATGTTATATTTGATGAAAACATTGGGTTTGAATTGGATTTGGAGTAATGTCACTAATCACAAAGAGGATTTTGTGATTAATAAATTGAATGACTATCAAGATAATCCTTATTTGGTTGGGTTTAAGAATTTGGTGCAGATAATAGGTGAAGATTGAGTTAAACTTTGAGTTAGAGGTAGTCTTTATTAGACTAGAATCGATAATCAGAGGGGCATGGAATCAGAGTTATAATGGATTCATGGTATTTCTAGATAGTGGATATCATTATTAGGTTATAAAATTGTCATTGTAGTATGTGTGGAAAGAAGTCTTAAAAGGAATTCATTGTAGTGGAGTACTAGCCATATCTTTCCTCACATGATCTAATGTGATGTGATGAAAATTATATCTGGCATGTCATTCTGGAAATGGAAGGGGTGTTTTATTTATTGAAGTGATAAGATTTCAAATAAATTACCATCTTTAGAATCTAGTTCATGGACTGGATGAGCAGATATTATGAAATTATAAGAAAAAGTTAGTGGGTTTCAATGCTCAATGTATATTCATCGAATGTGAAATTGGATGCTTATCATGGATGAGAATAAATATGATGGAGATCTTATAATGAATTATATCATTATGAGTCCATGTAAATGATAGAAAATAAGAGACACATGAATCAAGTTTTGTTGGGTTTTGATTTTTGAGATTCAGATCAAGTTATTAAGGTTTTAGAGGGTGTTCTCCTAATGATTATTGGCTTTGGTTTTGAGTTTTTGGAGGATCAGTGAAGGATACATGGTCAGGGTGCACTATAGCACCCTAGGTTTAGCTACTTGACCCTTTGTTTATGTATTCTAAGTATATATAATGTTCATGTTTGGTTTTTGGAGGTACGAATAATTTTTGACATGCTTTGAGGGATTTTATGGAGGTGTAATATTTGAGCACGATTAGTAGAAACCATGAAACACCTCCAGTAAATAGTGTAAGGGAAAAAAATCAGCAACATACAGGTGAACAGTTTGGCCAAACCATGCAGATGCCTAGGATAAACTGTGCAACATAGGAAATAGGGGAATAAAATGGTTGGTGCATGGTTAGTCTAACAATGTGATCTAACTGTTCTAAGTGTGGATTGAGACAGTAGCTCATGTATGGTTAGCTCATGATTTTTCTAATTATGTTCCCTAACCATGAACTGTGAAATTTTAAATCTAAAAATGATGGATCTAATTAAAATTAATTTGTTTAGGCCTTTTTTTCCACTAATTCTCCCTAAACATTAAATCATTTTCCTCCCGAGGCTTTAGTTATATATCCCTTTGGTTTGGGAGCATTATGGAGGCAAATCAAAGTCGTTTGGAGATATAGATTCATCGATAAGTGATCATTATTCATTATTCTTATTAGATCTAAGTTTCTTCTCTCCCTAGGAATAATAGATCTAATCATTTTGGGAAATATCTATTCTGTGTGATATCAATCTTGATGTGAAATGATTGTTTTTATTTAAGGGAACAAGAACAAAGACCAGATCATGGAGATCTAAGATGGTTTGTTGATGTTTTTTTTCCGTTCTTCATTTTCACCAAAGATTGAGAGGTGGGTGGCTTCTCCCTCGATTCCACTTAATTAGAACATGAAAACTATATTTAAAATTGATTAAATTTTTGTAAATTTTTTATGGAAATTATGGCATGATTTGATGAAAATTCTCATTTTAATCATGGTTTTCAAAATCATGGGAATTGGATGACCTTTTGGAAAAACCCATTTTTTATAATATTAAAATGTCAATTTTAAAATTATATATGTTTTTATGTAAGTAAAGTATTTATTGAAAATATTTGAAAAGTAATAATTTTTTTATTGAAATTGGTTGATATGATTTGGGTGTTATGTTTGGGAATGAGTTGAATGGGATGGATATTGGTCATGAAGTATCACCATCAAGGGGACGAAGTATGGATATGAAGATATGTCATTAGTGGTAACACCAAGATTGGGTGTGTGTGTGTGGGGGGGGGGGTGTTGTGGATGTGTGTGGACATGGAAATGTATATTCAAAATCACAATTTGTGAAATGGTTTAAAGGATTTGTTAATGTATTCCTTGAAAATTGATTTTGATATATTGTTGATGATTTCCTTGGAATAATTTATTAATGTATTTGTTATAAACTATTTTTATTTTTCCTAATATATTCAATAAAATGAACTAACAAGTTTTATCCTAGTGGCGTGAGTTAGGAATTTATTGGGGAAATCCTGATATGTTTTATACTCACCCTTACTTGGTCACTATGGTTCATTTACAGATATTGTATATTGAGACACTGAGAAAGTCAAGGTATCACAATTATTTAGTTATTATTCTTAATACCTTGGGCTGAGCGTGTGGATTTGGAGTTTGGAGAATATTTTTAGTTTCTTTTTGGTGTCATTGTTGTATTTGGATTTTATCATCTCTTTGTTATTTTGGTTATGTCACATTGATTCCTCTTGTACTCTAATATTGTATTTTGATTTGGTTTTGTATTGTCTTTTATTTATGTACTCATGCATCATATATATTTTTGGTTGTTTATGGTTATCTCATCTTTTTTGTTTTATTTTTAAAGGTAAAATCATCCCCCAAATGTCTGTGAGTCCCTTGGGATTTATTTCTAGCCTTTGGTGTCTTGGGGATTTCACCTAATCCCATTAGTAGAACTATCACTTCTCAATCCACTAAGAAGGGGCGGGATGTAACATGCATAGTCTAGGGGACCATTCATGTCACTTGGGAAAGATAGGGATGATTTCATGATCAATACTCATTCTCGAGTGACTGTGAAATGATTGTGAATCCTAGGCTTTATAAGCAGTCTGACCTGTGTGTTTGGTGAAAGGTCATGAGTGACTGTGAAATCTGATCATCTAGTCAGGTCCATGTTATGTAATTTATCCTTTAAAACTCCATTAACCTTCCTTGAACCCCATAATTAGATGTCTTGTCTTGACCATAGACAATCCTTGGGATTATTGAGATAAATATTAATGATTTTCCATCGATAAAAGACACACTTATATCTAGGATTAATTAGGGTGGCATTGGATTAAAGGTTTGTTCAAAATGATCATACACACTTCTGGACTTGTCTCTTCTATCATATTTAAATTTTAATTCCCTAGATAGATCTATCTCATTAGAGTGGATCTAGGGATGCAGAATTATTGATTTGAACTGTGAACACAATAATCATCATTTCATGTTCTTACTTATAAGGTTTTAGGGATCATGTTTCAATCCCTAACATCAGATCTACTATTCCATGATTTTCATGTGGTTTTCATTTTTGGTAGGTGTCTATTGTTCACTCCTCAGTGGATTATGATTCCTTTTTGTGTGATTGATATATTCTTGAGTTTTTCTCTAATGCTGTGTGATTATCAAATATATTTTTTGAATTAATTTGATAATCGATAAAACTGGATTAAGTAAAAATTTTGGGTTTTGGGATTTTGGAATCACACAATTAGAGTTGGTTTTCAAAACATATTTTCTAGGAAAATTGTATTTTCAGTGTGTTAAATTTATTGAATTTAAGACTTGGGTTTTTTAGGTTTTCTAGTTTGTTTTGTTAAACTATTCTCATGAAGTAAAATTGTTTTGTAATCAAATGATTTAGTCATGAGAAATGATCAAAAAATTCCATCACATGAATGATATATATGGGGAAGATCATGAAATCTGAGAACCACTATAGTGGGTGATTATCCACTATAGGTATACGCTATGATCCTAGATATGAATTTTTATTTGATTCTTTTTTATTGATCATGTATATTTTCCTTATAATGACTCTTTGATGGGTGGATATTGAGGTGGAACCAGGAAGGGTTGTCATGATTTGAGAAAATAATGGCTTGAATAATTTTTTTATGTTTCTTTTATTTTATCTTGAACTATATTATATTTTCATGTTCTTTTCATATGTGTTAAACTATTTTCAACGGTATGGTTTACATGGTTATGAATATTTATTTCATGAGTCTTAGGGAATACTACATCGTATTTATATATTCACATCCACTCACACATTTCGGTGTACCTGTGTGTAGATGTATTATGTTGTGATGCATCTAAGAATAAATATTTAGTGTTCTTTGGAAATAGATCCTGAGATTTGAGTTCATGGTGGACTTGATGATTTTTATTCATTCATTGCAATAAGAGTTGGACCATCCATATTGGATAACATAATTTTCTCATTGTTTCTATATGTCTGGAAATGTATTTATTTTATGTTTAATTTCACTATTTGGCTTCCATTTATTTTGAATGGTAATTTTTTATAAGTGGTTTTTTTAAATAAAACCTCAATTTAATTTCATGTAGGTGGTTTTACATTGCGTGAATTAATTACAGTGAAGGGAAATTAATTGTTGCGTTGAATTGAAATATAGAATGTGTAATTGGAGTACAGACCCCATGATAAGGTTTTTCAAAGAATTAAATGCTTATTTAATTTCTATGTTATTTTAGAACAACACGTGTGTGGTTGTCATACATGTTGTGTAATTCACAAACATTAAAAGCGGTACACAACAATTATATTAATGTTTTGATGTGTAGTCATAAATATTGTGTTGACTACTTTTTTTTACTTAGAGAAATACATGTTGTGTAATAACATGACATGTAGTGTAAGTATATAGTGCATGAATAGGACCATACATAGTGTCGTCACATGCTCTGTGAATGATAGTACATGCTATGTAGGTATAGTACGCACTATGTTTCCACCAATACATGCCATGTTAAATTAAAAATTGAATTTATGACTAGCCGGAAGGGTGCATTCCCTGACACTTGGATGTATACGCAGTGTATGTATTAATTTTAAATTAAATTAAATTATTATATTTATTTAAAATTACTAAAGATGAGTATCTCTAGGAATTTTTGGATAAAAAATAAGATAAATTAATGAATTAGTTAATAGGATAATTAATTTATTAATTTGATTAATTGATATTAACAAATAACATAATTAAATGAATGATTTAAAATGTGTACTTGTTGCATGCATAAATGATCACAAGTTCAACCAACCTATATATGTGTTGGATTTTTTAATTTAATTATTATTGTATGAGTTTATGTGATAATTATTATTAAATTAAAATGGTGATCTTCAAATCATCCCCTACTATTTATTATGTATTGGAATGCATGTCTATGGTTTGTTTATATAATTCCATACTTCGGGTTCCCCTCACCTACATGTGAGTAAAGATATGTAAAGTATAAAAAACCCAAACGAGTGGGGGTGGTTAAAGATATATCCAAGGTGAAACAAACCAAAGAAATATATCATAGAACAAGTGGAATTTTGCAACTCAAACCAATATCAGTTCAAAGAGTTATTACCCTATGGCCATGAGTTAGTTTATCACCTCCTCAATAAACTGACCAATAGTAAAGGTTATGATCATGACACACATATTTATTTTATTTCTATTTATTTCATGATTATTTATCTATTTATGAGATGCATGTTTATTCACAATCATATAATATAAATTAGAGAAAGTGCATGCAAGATGAAATAAAATATATGGATTAAGCATAAATTATTTTATCAAGACATGATTAATTAATTTTTTAAAATTCCTATAATATTAACAACCATATAAGAGATATAAAATAAAATATATTTATGCATGAGATAAAAATACCTCATATTAAAATATTAAGTCAGTAAAACCTTCTATTTTCTTGATTTAAAATGAAACCAAAGTTCAAGGTGCATGTCTGACCAAAGTTTGAGTTCTTTTAATTATCGGGGAGTTTTAGATAATGTTTTTGATTGAATTAATCTTATCCACATCAGGGGTTGACTATTTAAGAAATAATTGGTGTAACTAGGAGACAATTATAGGAAATCCTAGGAATAATTTTAGGATAAGAGAGCCTGCTCAATAGATCAATGAATTGTGAGTTAATGCAGTTGGAAAGACCACCTATCTAAATACCTTAAAATAATTTATCTGGCTTAAATTTGGATTATGAAGAAGAAAATATGGATCATTTCAACTAAAATATCCATTCAAAAATATATTCTAAATCTAATAGTGATGATTATTTAGATTTGATAAAATAGTGATATGTTGTAGAAATTTTGTAAGTTACGAAGATAGAGGTTTTTAGGTGATGAAAAGATAGAAACAAAATTAGAATAAGATAAACACAAGACAATGATTTATAAGGATCAGGAATAATCACTACATCTAAAGAGAGGTAGAATCACTTCACTAAAATTAGGAGCTGAATTACAAGGAAGTTTCAAAGTTTCACCCACACTGAAACCCTAGCTCAAATGAGCTAATAAATAAGAAGAATAATTGTGCCACCAATCACACAATAAGTCCATCATGCTACAATGAATGGTGGATACAAGTCCTCAATGCTATAATGTTGTAGCCATCCAAGTCTAAGCTACTATAGTGGCCTATCAGAGTCACCTGGTCATATCTTCTATAGTCGGTCTGACTTTCTATGGTTCCCTAAAATTTTGACCATGACCTTCATCCCTAGGATCCCTAGAGCAGGTGTGTGTTACCCCCTACAACCCCAAATGAGATCACCACAATGCTCGACCGGTGAGAGTTGCGGTCTAATGTATAGTATGGGACACTATGATTCGACCAAACATCATCCAAATGTATCATGCTACACCAATCAAAAATGATCAACTAATAAAATAATATTTTTTACTTTGAATTTTGGTAATCAGGATAAAGTACTAAAACTTGCTTTTATTTTGTTGTATAAACATTATAAGTCATATGACCTTGAAATTATCCTTTCCATTGATATCACAGAAAGATAATATCTTAACCAATATGAATTTCTAGGAGTACATGTGATTTCACATCATTCTATTTCAAAATAAAAATTTCTATATGATGCAGTCCCCCTATTCCCAATGAGCCTTTTAAGGATGCGAGTGAGGAAGATCTCACTATCTACCTATATCACATGTATGATGCATTAAATCTATAGTGTTTCATGTTATTATCCATGTTCATTGATCTCCAGAAGCTACATGAAAACATGGATGCTCACAAAATGTTGTCCCACCTCTATGATCTTTATTTGTAGAAGGCTAGATAAGAGAGGTGAAAGATATCTAAGACACTCTTTATCTTCATGTTTGGAGATGTTTTTCCATCCATATATAATGTAGTAAAGATGATTGACTATATTTAGAGTTTGAACATCTTGATTTTTAATCTACCTGATGAGTTGTGTAATGATATCATACCAGCCTCATTACCTTAGAGATTATCTAGTTTTAATTTGAATTATAATATGAACAATATTGAGAAGTCTACCATGGATCTTATTAATCTGATTTTCAAGGTGGATAAAGTCATCAGTCATGAAAAACTTGGAGTCCTTATAGTGAATAAAAGGAAGGGTCAGACAAAGAGTCATATGAATCATTATAAGTCTAATGATTGTGTGCACCTTTATATGAAGAATAGGAATATCGAAAGAAAGACTAATGTATAAAATGAAGAATGTTTTTCATGTGTAATGAAAGACCACATGAAGAAGAACTACACTACAATAAGGAAGCACATGGAATATTTAGGTGTGTTTTTTATCAAATGTAACATCTTCATATCTACAAGTTGGGTATTAGATATATATTTTGGTGCACTAATTTTTATCCAAATATAGTAACAAAGTGAATTCAATAATATTGAAAGAGTAGAGGTTGATATGTAACCCTCCAATGGTGGAAATATTGGATGCACTGTATATAAGTGACTTCCATTTTACTTTTCCAATAAGATTGAAATTAGTTTTAAATAAATGTCATTACATGACTACTATTATCAAAAACATTGTATCCATATCAAGTTTAGATATGAATGGATTTATATTAATGTTTAGGAATAAAATCTACTACTTTTATAAATATATCATTTGTTATGGAATGTCATATCTTGATAACGATCTTTATGTACTAGAATACAAAAACAAAATGTTGAAAATAAACAATTAATCAATTTCACATGGATCATATCACAACCATTTGTGGCATCAGTGTCTTGGTCATGTAAACAAAAAATCTTGATAAATCTGTATCAAGATGAGTATTCAGATTCTTTTAAACTAAAACCACATGACATATGTCATGTTTTTTTAAAAGGAAATATGATCAAACTTCCATTTGGTGGAAAGAGTGAAAGGCTACAGAGCTTCTAACACACATATGTCTATGATTTTTTTTGGTTGAAGCTAAATGTTTATTTTCATACATCATAACTTTTATTGATGACTAGAGTAGACATGTATATGTGTACATAATGAGGTATAAGTTTGAATCCTTTGGTAAATTTAAAGAGTTCAAAAATGAAGTATAGAATAATCTTGGTAAGAGGATAAAGAAGATTCAAACAGATTGAGGTGGAGTATGTCTTAATCAAGTGTTCATTGAACACCTATGAGAGTTTGATATTATATTTCAACTCACTCATCCTTATAAACCATAGTTAAATAATTTTAGTAAAAGGAGGAACTACACCTTATTAAATATAGTGATCTCAATGATGAGTCATGTAGATCTTACATTATCCTTTTTGATATATGAATTACAAACTATGGTGAAAACACTAAACCATTTCCAAATTACAACTAAAAAAAAGATTCCATTTGAGTTATGGAGTGGAAAGAAACCATTTTTTCACATAGTCATGTATGGGTTTGCATAGAGTTTGTTAAAGATATCTCTGACAACAAACTAGAATCCTTAGGTATGAAGTGTATATTTATAGGATATCCCAAGTAAATAAGTAGATATTATATATATGATCCCTCATACAAGAAGGTAATAATGGTTAGATAGGCTATATTCCTTGAGTGGGATCACATCTCCAAAATATATAGTGGGTGTATTGTCAACTTCAATAAAGTTTATGCTTAGGATATGCCATAGTTGACCCAAGAAAAAAAATTCTCAAATTACCCATAGAAGAGATTTTCTTAGAGGCACAAGTACTGCATCGAAGCACCAAATAGTTTATAAAATTAGCATGACACATATTTCTAGTAAATGAGGATGATGACTTGTTATCAATTGATAATGATGAACCTGTATCTCGTTGTCCAAAAAATACACATGGGTGAATTATAGTCAAAATTTGATTATATTTTTTCATCCACCTCAAGAAATTAGTTGATCAAAAATTCAATTTTTTTTTGCAAAATAAAAATTTATAAGAGTAAAATTATAAATGTGACAAAAATAAAAAATTTCAAAGTAAAAACTATCCAATTAGATCAGCAGGAACAATGAAAATACATTTTTGTTAGAAATTCATAATATATAACAAATGTAAAACACAACATAAATATGAAATACAACACATTTTTAAAAACAATACATGTCGTATCTGATAAAAATTTGAATACTCCTAAAAATAATATTATCAGAAAACTAAACCTTTAATATAAGGTGTAAGGAGGATTTATAAACCTAATCCATGGTATCATGTCTTACTTTCCCCAAAATATCTTAATAATAAAACTTTTTAAAGGTTTATTTGTCTTTATATCCCTGAAATTGCTCGATCAATATTACCAAAAAAATATATATCTTTTAATCCCTAGAATCCCTTAATAATAAAAAACCTATATATTCCCATCCTCGGCCTCGATCACAGAGGATCAGTATGAATGAATACAATGAAAAAATGATAACGATCTTTACAAAGAAAACCCCATATGTAGTAGGTATTAATAAACCACCCAAAAAGAAAAATCATACATCAATTATAAGTTCTCTCAACAACAAGTAGTTTCACAACTTCAAAATGACCAGAATATTTTAGATTGATTAACATATATAAAAAATTTATTCTGAACTCTAAGGTTTTAGTCTTTATTTATAGTCTACATCCCAAAGATCACATTCTTCAAACCATGGGTTCAGTTGTAAAGCCATCAGAAGCTGTAACTCTATCTTCTGATGGAATCATCAAGCTCTGTATCTTTTGATGAAATGTTTATGAACCACTAGAAATATCCAAAATATGATGAATATAATATATCATGATATTTAAATTATTCTAATTTTCATGTTTTTATTCCCAATCATAAAAACTTTGGAATTTCAATTACCATATTTTCATCCTGCACATAATAATAACAAATAATACTCAACTTCAAGTTAATTTATATTCATATAAAGTGTATTATGATTTTAAAAACAAATAAAGTAAATAAATCATTGAATTAATAATTTCCCCCTTTTTCAAAATCACAATTCAATAAAATAAATTTGATAAGTTCAATAGATAAGTATAATAGGTCTCCCCATTTATTTAATAAAGAAAAACATAAAACTTATCAAACTTATCCCTTAGTAAAAACTTATACAATACTGAAAAACCTTTTAAATATCTCCCCAATTGTGAAAAAAATGATAACTTATAATTATTTTTTCAAATCTCTCACCCTTTATGATTTTTAAAAATAATCACAAGCTGAAATTCAAACATTAAATAAGAGTTGAAAACAAAAAATCTCTTATGAAATTTAATTCATTGATCAAACTCGCATTTAAATAAAAATATCCCCAATGAATGTAAAATTAATGTATAAGATAAATTCAATATTAAATTAAATGAAATATATTAATAAACCTTTTTAAATTTTTCTTATGATACCAATGGATTATCTTCTTCATTTGAATACGTTTTCGATTGAGGTTCAAATTGGAATTTATTATCTTTTGTAGCATTGGAATCGAATTCCTGTGAAAAAATAAAGAAAATATCTTTCTTTAACAAGATTTAAATGAATACATTAATGCAGTTTTAGATATTATTAGAAATATAAATCAGATAAATAACTTAAATGTGATAAAGAAAACTATCATATTCAGTATAACTTTCTTATAAGACAATTTTAAGTAGATGTTTGTACCTTACAAAAATGTTAAGTTCAACTAAAAATATAAATTTTATTAAATAATGTTCTGGTGAAGTAAAATAACTTTTCAAATTAAACCTTTATAAAATAATAAATTCTAAAAAAATATTTAGTAAAACAATTCTAAAATAAATGTCCTCCCCCTTTCATAGGTTTATTTTCAATGTTATGAGTTAAGTTAAGAAAAAATTGAATTGAAAATAATTTTAATTTGACCATTCACAACTTCTGTTTGATGTATTAAAATATATAAAAATTTAATTTTTTTAAAAAATATCAGCAATCTAATCTTTAGTCTTGATACAGTTAAAAACAACATATCATTTTTTATGTGATCCTATAGTGAATAATGTATTATGTATTTTTTTTCTTACAAGTTATGTGTTGAGTTTCTAGATAAAGAAGTAAAACTAGTGCTATAAAAAATTTGAGATCAAGTTCAACTCAATCTAAACTTCGTTTGTGTGTTGAATCTATGATAATTGTACACAAAAAATTTTATCTAACACATATTCATATTCAGAAGTAGAAAATGAAACTGAGTTTTTCTTCATGTTGGACTAAGAAAATAAAGTTTCTCCTGGGAAATGAAATGTTCCAGAAAAACTCTTTCTATCCAACCAATATCCTCTGATGTCATCATCCAAGTAACTCTTAAGTGTAAAAAAATTTCCAAAAGAATAATATAGGCCAAGTTTTAAATTACATTTAAGATAACAAAAAAATGCACATTATGACTTTTAAATGTGATTCCGTTGGATTTTCTCAAAATATCACACATAAATAAAAAAATCAACATGATGGTTGACTAGCTATAAGATACAAACAACTATTAGATCGAAGATATATTTCCTATTATTATGGGGGGGGGGGTTGTGTCAAACTTCACTTTCTTATCCTTGTTTTGAAAATCACAATATACTTTATTTTAAAGATGATTTGAATTAAAGTTTTTTTAGTTGTTTGTGTTTTGTAGAATATGAAAATTACACAATATAATTTCAGAGGATTTTATCATGAAAATACTTAGATATATATTTTATTTTTAGATTACATACTATATTTACAAGAAATATGGTGGTGAAAATTTTATTTCATCAGAAGATGTGGAACTCTAATGAATTCATTATATGAAGATAAAGTTACTTTTGATGAAGTTATAATTAACCCCAAAGAATGAAGAATTATACCATTGAATAATTTCCTATAAATAGGACCGAAACTTCCAATATCATAAGAGATACAAAAAATCAATGAATAAATAGTGTTCAATGATCACTTGATGTTTTGAAACTACTTGTTTCTTTGTGTGCATCCGATCAATGCAATTTTTCTTTTTTATCATTTTCACTAAGATCTACCATTATGAGGATTGAATTATAAAGAAATTATATCCTCTTGTAATCACTTTGGTTATAATCTTTGTGTCTATGGATTTCCTATGTGAAAAAAATATAGTCTAGTGTGTGGAAGTATAGTTTTCAATCGAGTTGTTCAAGGTTTTCTGAGGAGTAAGAAAGTGTTTTCGGCATTAAGCGAATGATACCCTCCAACAGGTATAAAATCAAGGCCTTCTAGGGGATCAGAAGGAGAACCCTTCAATAGTTTTAAAGTTAAGGATACTTTTAATCTAGTAATTATTCTCCTTGTTCTTTGGGTAAATGGGCAGTTTTATAAAATCCTTTAAGTGGTGCTTGGTCTGTTAACCAATACTTTGTGTCTTGTTTTATTTCTATTGTGTTTAACACTTTTTGTAGTTTCTATTTTTGTTTTCCATTTTTTAATTCATCAAAAGTTTATTAAAATTATGATAGTATTAGTTTTCACCATGCTTATAATATGTAACTCTATTGACCTGTGGGTGAATCAGAATTTATAATTTTGATCATTTTAATACTCGAGGTGGATGAAAAATGTTTGTTTGTTTGAAAATATAATCCACCCACTCTTATAGATTTCATGCCTGAATTTTCTTAGAAAACATCTAGTATTAAAGAGAGTATCTATGTTTGATACTGATCATGACCTTATTTTTTGTATTTTTAATAATCTATAATAATTTAGTGTCTAATTTCCTTATACTAATGTTTTATAGACAAAAGATCTTTTGATTGTTCTATGATCGCAAGTATATATGTTATTTTTATTGATAAATTTAATCCTAATCAAACTCCTATTATTTAGGGAAATGTTTATGAATATTACAGATATTCTATGAAGACCTTTTTTATTAACACTGAAGTTGAAAATTTTCTTGTCTTAATTGATGCTAACAAGATATAATGAAAATAAGTTGTTACCATTTCTAGAGAAGTAAAAATTTGAGTTTCATCAGAATTTTTGAGTAAGGAATATGTTTTTATGTTCTATATATAGAAACATATATAGAAACATTTCATATTGTTGAATACCATGTTGAATATGGAATAAATTGGAAGTTAAACACATTGGAACTTTGAAGGAGTTAGAGACTAAAAGCATTATGTTTAGTGAGGAATATCAAGCCATTGATTTTATATCTAGTGGGTGTCAATTGAATGTGTCAAAAACTTATGAAAATCATTGATATCTTACAATATCTTGGTGAGAAGAAGATTTTAGATGAAAAATTTATAGAGAAAGTTATTGATATTTTACCAAATGAGTGAGAATAAAAAAGGATGTATATATCTACGTATTGATTCATGAAGCCGGTTGTGTGTGTGCATACAAGTACTTAGTCTAATGAATTCATTTTCAATGATATACCTATTTGATTTTTTTCACTTGTGATAGACCTATTAGATATGGCCTTGGGGATTCACCCTTGATTTTTTACTCACCCAAGCGGGTTCTTGGTGGTTCAGGTTGTGATAGAGTGGTATTAAAGGTGAACTTTCCACATGTTAGTGTTTTGTTGTGAGGATTGATTTTCAAAAATTTAAGTAAAGGGTGAAAATGTTTATTGAGTGTGAATATCTATCAAGAGAACCCAGTATTGGTGTGGTGGATGACGTATCTACACACCAAGACTCTAACCACCTACTTTTTGACTCAACATATTGAGGCATCTATTGTTGGGAAACCAATGGAACATGAATCATGTAGGATTGAGTATTTTTAATTTCATGTCCTTGATTCAACTCCTCATATATACTCATATAACCATGATAGGTATTTTTATCTTTCATAATGCCTCTATGATGACAATAAACTAGGATACTAATACAGGATTGTAATGAAAATCAATTGAGAAATGAAGCTTCAGTTCAAAGACCCACTCAAAAGGTGTTTCCTCCAATGGTTCTAACAGATGATTGACTGTGTGTTAAGAAGCTGATAGCTCTCACAGGTAAGGAAGATGTTTTGAAAATTCTTAGTGTGGTACATGAGTTCCAATGAAATATATCACTCATGTTTCTTGGCTATCCATACCCTCAAGCACCAAAGGATTGATAGGAGATGGTGGTTCGAGTATTCAGTCTTGTTCGAATATTGTCCAATTAGATGGTTGCAATTTCAATCAGTTTTCTTCATGGAGAAGAAGAGTTCTGATGGTGTCTAATTACTCAGACTCATGATGATGGGTTCCCCTCATGGATTGACTTTTAGTAGTTTTTTCATGATGAGTATTACCCTTCTAGCTTGTAATCTATGTTGATCCATTAGCTTCTTGAGCTACAACAGAGTGATATGTCATTTTTAGTGTAGACTATGAGGTTTATCGACCTCATGTGTTATTATATCAATATGGTGCGAGATGGATACTTTCAGGTGTAGGAGTTTGAGTAGGGATTTCATAGGGACATCTTATCTGTCATGGTCTCCTTATGCATTCCCACTAATGTTGGATTGTTGGATATGACCTTTCATATAGATAACTTGTTAGTAGAGGGATTACAAGTGGATGTATCCAGTAGTAGACATCATGGGGATTAGTCATCTGTAATAAATAGTGGGTATCTGTCTTTAAGGTCACTACGATGGAGGCATACTCATACCCAGACTCAGACAATGTGGACCTATGACCTTGGGTTCACATAGAGGATCTAGTTATCCCAAAGATGGGTCATGTTATGATTATGACAAGTGAGGTCACATAGCTCCTTATTTCCTGACCCAACGTGCTGCGAATTGTGGACAGTCAGTGGATGGACCTCCATAATAGTATATAATCATGTCTAGGGATCACCCAAGAACTATCATGGTAGCCTGGAGGAAATGCTAATAGAGGAGAAGATGGACCTCCAAAGGAAGGAGTTGTTAATGGACAAAAACATTACGAGCTACTTCCACCACCACCACTTGGTGGCCCATGCCAGACTCAGGTTTGGAGGTTGATAGAATAACTAGTTTCTGGCTATGGATAGATATGATCAAGCTACACATGAGATGATTCTCGATACAATATATATCTTATCTACTCTTTCTCCAGTACTTATAGACATAGACATGATTCATTACTTTGTATCTATATCCCCTTATTCAAGATCTAGAGTTATATCTTCTAGTTGAGTCATTAGAGTAATAGTTATGGCCATAAGGTCATATAGGGAGAGATTCCTCTATATCGCACATATTTACTTAGTTTGTGCCGATGCTCGGTGGATAATGTTTCTCATGGGACCTCTTGGTCATTGTGATGAAACATTGTGATGTCATCTTGGGTATAGACTATTGCAAAAATTCTAGGAGTCAGAGTGATAGTGGTTTGAAGATGAATAAAATATATAAACAAAAGAAGAAGATGAACATTGAACAACAATTTATATGATTAGAGAATAATCCAAACATCTATGGATAGGAATAATCACTTCACTAGAATCGAGAGAAGAATTATATAGGGGTTTAAGAGTTTAATACAAAGAAAAACCTTAGCTAAAATGATCTAATAAAGGAGAAAAGGCATTGTGCCCCCAATATCATAGTAAGTCCAATATTTTATAGTGAATGGTGGATGCAAGTCTGTACTACTACAGTTTTGTGACCACCCAAGTATAAGCTGATATAGTGGATGATAGCAAGATGTATGAGGAGAAATAGTACCGTTTTCTAAAATTTTTGAGATGCTACAATAACCATGCCAATGTTTACACTATTATAGTGCTCTATTAGTTCCACCTAGAATGCTCTGATATGGCCAGTTAGAGTTTTTATAGTTCCCCAAAATTTGGTATGGGGGGGTTCTTCCCTTGGGTAAGGGCATGTTTCCCCCTACAAACCCCAATGAGATCACTAATGAACTCAAATCATGGTATTTGAAGTTTTGTGTACAGTATGGTGCACCGGCATTCGAAAAAACATCATATAGATGGATCTGGATACACCAATCCAACATGAAATGGTCATCTATAGACTTTTCCAGATAGACTGTCATCGTAAGAGAGTTAGATGTATTTTTACAGATGAGATGATATTCTCCTTTGTGGGTGAGAGGGATCTAATGACCTAGTGAGTGAGCCTCGTGAGTAGGAAGCTACAAAATCTTACCAATTAGTTGGAGAGTTTTTCCCTTGAAGTAGTGGTATCTCCATGAATCCATATTCCAGTGTTAATGGGAGATTATATGGATGTCTTTTCCAGAAGATGTTCTTAGAAAAGGTCCGAAACAGAATATTGACTTTTTTATTGACTTGAAGCATGAGAATACACTGATATCTTCATTGGAATATCATATGGGTCCTACTGAGCTTTGATAGATGAGGGTGTAGTTTTAATACCTTCTAGAAAAAGGTTTTATTAGAACCAATGTGTCCCCTTTATCATCTCCTATGTTCATGAAAAAAGAAAATAAGAGTTTGAGGCTTTATGTTGATTATCATTTCCTAAATCAGGTAATGATTAGGAACAAGTACCATTTTTTGAGGATTGATGACCTATTTAATGAATTGAAAGGCACAATTTTTTTTTCAAAGGTTTATTTCATGTTCGGATACTATAAATTTAGAGTTCATGAAGATGATATTCTAAAGACTACATTCTGATGTCACTACTCACACTGATTTTTTGGTGATGCCTTTGGGTGTGACTAATTCCCCTAAAATGTTTATGAATCTTATGTATTGAATCATCAAACCATACTTGGACCAATTTATAGTTTTATTTATCGATGAAATTATCATTTACTCTGTGTTATAGGGGGAGCATGCATAGGATTTAAGGATGGTCCTAGACTCACTCGGTGAGAACCAACTATATGTTAAGCTCTTGAAGTGTCAGTTTTGGATTAGAAAGGTTCACTTTAAAGACCATGTAATCTCTAAACATGGTTTATATACAGATATAATGAATACTTCTATAATTTATTCTTGAGAGACACCCAAGATCATGTTATAGTTGTATAGTTTTCTTAGTTTGGCGAGGTACTATCAAAGGTTCTCCACTAACATTTCCATGAGATCAGCCACTTTGACTACCTTGATGTGAAAAAGAAATCCATTTTATCTGACTAATTAGTGTTAGATATCCTTTTAGGAGCCAAGGTAGAGGTTGACCAGTTCTCCCATGCTGAGGCTACAGGAGGAGGGTGTCGAGTATGTGGTGTTTTTTGATGCCTCTAGAGCAGGTCTCTGATGCATGTTAATGTAGAGGAAGACAATGATTGTTTATGGTTCATGAAATTTGAGAACCCATAAGTAGAATTATGCGACCCATGACTTGAAGTTGATAGTGGTAGTCTTCAAATTAGATATTTGGAAGCATTATCTTCTAGGAGAGAGTCTCTTTGTTTACACAGAACACCAGATTCTTAGGTACATTTTCACTTAAAGTGATCTCAACTCAAGAAAAATGCATTGGCTGGACTACCTGCGGGACTATGACTTTGATATAGTTTATAAAAAAGATAAGAGAAATGTGGTGGATTATTTCCTTAACAAGAAATCCACATCTCTCTTGGTGGATAATATTTTGAAGAAGATGGACTCGTTGCAACTATTTGATCCCCCGTGAGGCATCATTATTTCCTTATGGGGCTAATAAAAATCAGACAAGTGGGATTAATTAATTTAAATATAGAAAGTTGTGAGTTGAGTTCAAAACCATAGAGAAAGTGAAATTATATTTTTAGGTTATTAAAATAAAATAATTTTATTTTATTTGGTTTGAATAATATGGATAAGAGAAGAAATTAGTGTGGGTTTTGGAAAAGTGAGAAAGAAGAAGATTTTTTATTTCGAAATCAATTGGAAAAAATGTGCCATGAATTTTATTGATTTTATGGATTTAGTGAAATTATATTTAGAAATTAAATTCTATTTTATAGTATTGGTGTAAGAGTCGGGATGTGGAAGATTCAATGGTCATGAAATTCCATCCTCAACACAGAATTCCCCCTTTTCCCATGGTCAGTTAATTTAGGACATTTTCTAAACAAGTTTTTATCGATACTAATTTTAAACCCGATTATCTTAAATGAAAAAATGATCATACATAATTTAGGGTAACTAGTTTCTTAATTGAAAAATACTCTCTATATTCATTAATAAATGGTTATAATTTAAGAATAAGAAATATATTGAAATTTATCAATTGAAATTATGACTACCCAACTACATGAACAGACTATATAATAAAATAAAATACACATTACCCCTTCGTATTCATCACCTTAGAATATGGTGGGAGTAAAAACCTAATACTAGTGATATGGTAGTATGTGGGAAAGAGTAAAACAAAAGAAAACATGAAATAAAATCAGAGAAGAATAATGATAGAAGACCTTGCACTACACAACATCTCACCCTAAGCTTTGATCTCTGGATCTGATACCCAGTAGTAGAATAAAAATAAACTATTTATAGAACTCTAGGAGGATAAATTTTCCTTTAATTCATAATTAATCTATCCTATTATGAGTCTCAGGTCTTTCCCCACATTAATTTGTTGTTTGAGAAATAAATTATTTTTCTTTCATCGAATTCCACTTCAATTCCAGCACTTACCGAGTCTTCCTGGACACTATCATGATGTAAAATGTTAAGTCAAAATAGGAAACATAATTCCCTCATCCAAATTGATTCATGTATTATATTCACTTCAAAATTTGTATCTGAAACACATCATGAATTAGGTTTATGTCGTGAATTACCATTTTCTAGCTCTGAAGCCTCTTTTTTCCCCATTTCATCAGTTTTGACCCCAAAAGTGTCGTATAGGCATCCAATATCATGCGAAGCCATGTTTAATTGGAAACATTGATATGTTTTAGCTTTTTTTTCTTCTTATTTTACATAAATCATTGTATCCTTCCAAAGTTGAAAGAAACATTAAATGTACTTGCGGGAAATAACAATTAAAATATAAAAAATCAATGCATTTTTATAACAAAAATGTTTGCATGAAATTTTCATATAAAATCCCCCATAGTTGAATTCATACTTGTCTTCAAGGATGAAATCTAAACATACTAAAATGGAAACTCACCCTACTATGATTTCAATGAAATGTTAATAAAAGTGGTTTATTAAATAATAAATTAAATGATCAAGCATCACATAAGAAAATTCTTGAATACCTCATTTTTAAAAAGAAACAAATCAATCATTTTACTATTTATATGTTGATATAACCACACCCCTTCATTCATCCATTTTTATTTTTCAATTTATTATTAATATGAATTTCATTTTCAATTTACCTCACTTGAATTTTTTCGCTCATCATTAATTTATAATTTGGAATAGGGTGATGCACATACATTAAAAATATTTCACATACCATAGGATTTAAATACATATAACACCTCCACCACATAAAGGTAGAATTCACAATTAATCCGGATGGTTTTATATCGAGGTTAAATTATCTCTAAGTATTTAGGGTAAGTGGATAATGATGTGAAAATAAATAAAGCTCAAAATTATATTTATTATAAAACATAATGCGTGATATTGAATGATAAGATCAATGATAATCTCCCTTTATAGATGACATCTCTCTCTTCCCCTCCAAAAACTTAAAGTGGGCTCATGATACTGGTAAACACAACGAATAAATCATTATATATTGCTTTCTTCTTCTTCTTCTTTTTTGATAATTGGGATTAAGATAAATCTCACATAAACCATCAAACCACATACAATCAAAAGATCATCAGTCTGAAATTGGTGATTTTTGATCCATTTAAGATACAACAATTTTTTTTATTATATGTTTTTATTGTTTTTTAATAATTGAGGCGAATAATAAAATAAAATTAATAATATCATGAACTCTCCCAAAATCACAATGAAAACCTCCCAACAATTTCTCATCAATGAGGTATATCCTCATCCAACATGGATGGCATTTCCCCCACACTTATTCTTTTAAATATCATGAAAAATATTATTAGTATAATATAAAAAGATATAATAGACTTGTAACTCATCTAATTTCTTAATAACCTAATATTTGTATTCTATGGGCTTAATAAAGATAAATTAAAGGTGGATCCAAGGATAAATGACTAAACAAAAAAGGTACCTCAATCATATTAAAAGTGATTCTATTCAGTTATATCTTTGATAATATGCCGAATAGGTTCTAGAAGAGAACATGCCCGAGTCTCTCCAAAAATATAATATAGAAAAAATGAGAGATATTGGTTCAGAGGATGTCTTAGGGATGACCCAAATGATTGAGACAACAACTCATGATAATGAATAAAAATAATTAAATAAATTAATTTAAATATCATAAATTCAAGGGAAACTAAATCTCAGAAAAGTTTCATTTATAACAATTAACATGACCCCCCAAATCATGATTTGTTAAATATAAAACCACATGATTATATATATTAATTCTTTCAGAATTTTTTATCTTTAAAAATCACTAACAAAGAAATTTAAATTTTGACATGGTAATTATCACATGTAGTTTATGTATCCTAGTTCATTTTATTAAAGAATAAATCAAGGTAGAGCATGAAATTGGAAGATAAAAGCTCTAAATAAATTAAATATGGGTAATAAAGTTGAAAAATTTAGAATTGAAACACTTACCCCCCTTTCAATGAAATTCCAAACTTTGATGTATAGGCTCTATCTACACCGGATTCAGGATGTGAATGGAATTCATGGTGTTTATTTTATTGATTTAAAAATGTGAATGGAGTTCATGACATGAGTTGGTCTTGTAGTTTCCTATCATGTTTCATTTATGTGTCTTAATGGTCATGCAAAACAAAAATAATATGGGGAAAGTAAATTCCATTATCAATGAAATTTCAATGATTTTTGGATGTTTGAAAGCGCATAAAAATAGGAAAATAAATAAAGATAAATCCTAAAATACTTGGGTTTCCTCCCAAAAGTGCTTTTGTTTAACGTCGTTGGTCCGACCTTACCTCTTTTAGAATCCACTCATGTGACAGATGACTGGAAATATTTTACCTCGATAGGGTCTATAAATGGTCTGAGCTCTATCAAGTTCATGTAGGTTTTTCCTTTTCCATTCATTCTAAACAAATTTACTCTTCCTGATGGTATCATTTTCTTGATTTCCATCGATCCAATCCACTATTTCATTATTAATCCTGATGAACTAAATGAAAGGCCATGTACCATTAATACATGTTTGATTTCTTCCAATATAATGGAATCAATCACTCCTTTAGTTCTATGGGTATAAACTCTCAACTTCTCTTTCTACCTTTTAGTTATTTTATGTTGAATATCCTCTCATGTGATAGCATCCAACTCATTTACTTATTCAACATCAGTGATATTTTAAACTTATATTTTTCTTCTTTTCATAGATCATGGTCATCTATAACATTACAATTATTCATTTCCCAATGGATATTGAAACTTATTTTCTCACTACCAACTCTTAGATAGATTTTTCCACTTTGTACATCTATCAGCGCATGCTTAGTGACCAAAATTGGTCTTACCAAAATAAATGGTGTCCTTTCCTATTCTATATCCAATACTATTAAATCCCCATAGAAGTAAAATTTATCAACATTTATAAAGACGTATTTGATAAATCCTTGTGAAAATTTTACTATTGAGTTCGATAATTGAAATGCAACTCTTTTGTGCTTCAGTCTCCCCAGTCCCAGGCTCTTGAAAGTAGTGTATGAAAAGATGATGACACTAAAAATTAAATCACATAATTATTTTCAAAATTTTATTATCCCTAATAAATATAGGAATGAAAAAACAACATGGGTCATGTTTCTTCTTAGGAAGGTCCATTGATACTGCCTCCAAACACTCTCATGTGATTGTAATAGTGCCAATTTTCTCCAGCTTTAATTTTTTGGTCACCAACTCTTTCATAATTTTTTCATATATTAGTATGTTATAAAGATCCTATATAAAAGGGATATTAATATGCAATTTTTTAAAATGTTTTATAAACTTACCTTTTTGTGCATTAATTTTCCCTTTCACTAGTTATTTTGGAAATAGATGTCTTAGCTCATAATGTGGTGGTTATTCCTTATCATCTTCTCATGTGACTTCCTTCTCATCAGCTAATTTTTTAGCTACATTTCATGTTTTATATTATTTGATTTAGGATGGTCCTCAGGGACCTTTCTACTTCTCATAGAAATAACATTTAAATATGATTAAGGATGAACTTTAGGGAATCTTGGAAGTGATTTCTTAGTCTCTTTATAATCTGCTCAACAATTTGGAAAACTTGAATCTCTAGATTTCATAATGTGTCCTTCTTGTTAATTTATTCTTTATCTCTTTTATTAAAACCATGGTCATGGTCCTGAATGTGGCTAGTTCTCTTATAATTTTTAGACCTGGCTTGTGATAGAAAGACCTTAGGGTGCGTGTTGCTGGTATCCTTATGCCCTATGTTGGTACCCTTGCACTTGTGGTTGTTTTTGTTTGTACCCATGAAATTGATTCTGCCTTCTATAATCAATGTAATTTGTGTCATCAGTAAATGCACCTTGGGTATTATAGAGATCCATCATTGTATCCATCTTCGTCATCATCAATTCCACTTGTGCCACTATCCAATCATTATTATTGATCATGTGGATGATTTTTCTTTTTGTCCCTTCAATTTTTTGTTAGAATATATTTCTTGAAATTTCATCCATTATGGTGTATCTTTCCTCGGGCGACTTCTTCATCAGCAACCCACCAACTGTAATGTCTAAAATTGATATGTTTCTCTATAAAAAACCCTTATAAAATGTTTGGATTAGTATCCATAACACTATACCATGATGATTATATTTATGAGTCATATTCGTAAAACATTCCCAAGCAGTGTAAATTGATTCATCCTCAAATTGAAAAAAGTTCATAATATTTACCCTATAACGTCTTGATCATAAGTTTACTTAAACAAGTCCTAGAGTTGGTGGGTCACATTGTATCAATCATGTCTCCTCATATTCCAGAGGCTTTCTACTAGTAGAGAGGGTTTAAGGTGGTAAAGTAGGGACATTATACCCTCATATCTGATGAAACAATAGTTATAATAAATAAGTAGACAAAATCAGAAGCATATATAAATAGAAACTATAACAACAAGACTAGTAACCCACCATAACAGAAGCATGATATAACATAATTTCAAAATGAAATAAAATATGATAAATTGAAGAAGCATAAATAACCAAAAATATAATAATATCAAAATCCAATAGGTTGATTCATATATAATGATATCGTGGCATGCTTATATACAAAATGGGAAACATGGGATATACATACACAATATGATATACAAATATATAAAAAGGAAAAAAGACTACTCCAATAGCATAATGAGCATATTCTTTGTCCACTACTCACATTCTCCTTGCTATAAGTAAAATGAATCGAGCACCTATTTCAAGGAACTTCCCATTATCATACCTACATAAAGGTAATCTAATCAGGTACAAAAGGTAGCCTAAGTAGGGTGTGAGATAAAATCCCTGTAGTCCACCATTTACGGTGTCAATAAATAATCTATCCTATGTACATAGAAACAGTAGTGTGAAGGTATAAGAATAATAAGCAATACTGAATAAATAAATATAAATAGTCTCAGTTTCATACGGGACACCTAGCTGGCTCTACCTACTTCAACATAAGCAAGTGAGAGAGTCTGATCTATAACCACATATATTGTAATAATATATATATAGTATTTTTATTTATTTTATCCACCTATATGCACCAAGTATGTGAGTATGTAAGTAGGCATATACCTAGATTCTAGGTGCTAGATGGAACTGGGGCATAACTCATGTTTCTATAGCTAGTCTAACGAGCCTATAGGCTTCAATAAAGGGTACATGCCTATAATGTCATAGTGAATGTGAGACATCATGCTCAACACTTGAGATAGGTGTGGTGAGTCTTCATGCCCAACACTTGATACGTAGTAATGTAAAACATCATGCCCATCGCCCGAATAATAGTATTACAATGTTAGAAATCATGCTCAACACCTGATGCAAGGGAGAGTAAAACATCATCCTCAACAAGTCCCCTAACTATCATTCCACATCTAATATCAATTCAATAATCATAATTAATAATAATATCTAGATGGGTCACATTTATTGCATCCATAACCATTTAGTACAAATATCAAATTTTTCACATTTGATATAATTTCACATTCATAATTATATAACATGAGGCATATCTTTTCCACCCATTACATTCATTATAAACAAGGCATTTAATTAATAAAGCCATGTCAATTAATAATTAAGGTCAACTCGGACACATAGAAGGTGTTCTGGTCTATTGAAAAAATCAATGAAGGATCAAAATTCCATTTTAAAAAAAAGTTCATCACTTAGAAGGTGTTCTGGTCCATCAAAAAAATACATAAGAGAGGGAATTACATTATTCACAGCCAAAGGGGTGGCTATGTTTGAGGTCAAAATCCGATAACTATATGGAAAGGTTCGACAAGAATATAAAATCATGTATATAATTGTTTAGAAAAGAAGAACACAATTTAAGGAATTTTGTGGCATTTATCATCGTGTAGAACAATTATAGAGTTTTGAAACACTAAAAAATTGAGGTAAAACAACTAGAACACCAACCTTAGGGGAATAGATTACACATCATCCAATATAGGCTTCAGATTTTAAGTAGATTTTAAGTAAAATGAAGAACAAACCAACACCCTAAAAATAGGGTAAATGAGCTTACACTAAAATAGCGCATGAGATATGAAAAGTAACTGAGATATTAAGAAATAGGATTCTAGAACTTATTGATGTGGATCTGATGCTTCAGACAACACTTGATTTGGAGTCCAGATGACTAAGTTATCAAAGAACCTAGAAAACAGAGGAGGAGATCCTTCAAGAGAAGAAGGAGGTTCTTCACACTGTGAATGAGAGGGGAAAAGAGACGGTTTAGATTTTAGGATTATTAAGGGAAAAGGGAAATTTTACCCTCAAAATGGGGTTGAACTGTTTGTCTACACAGTTGTCCAAATTGTGTGCCAACCCTATGCCAGACCACCGCCTAAGTAGGAACACCACATGGGATAGGTGCACAATTTACCTAACCCTGAAAAGGCTATGTGAAGTTCATTATCCCAACACCCTCTTCAACCCGCATGGGCATGTGCATAGGCTCACATGATTTCAGGAAAACCACGTGGCCTAATCTGTTTCTCCAAATTTTGGGACTCCAGGCTCTGAGTAAGCCCTGGACACCCTCATGACCTTTGTGACTCCATTATCTAACATTAAAGGGGCTGAATTAAGGAATTTAAACCAAAAACAAAGGATTTGTACCTTTGAGAAAAGTTAGGTCGTTACAACCTCCCCTCCTTAAAGAAACTTGTCCCCAAGTTGGACTTATAAGGGTAAAGTGAGATCATCCAAGAAAAGTGAAAGCCATTGGGCTTGTATATTAGTTTCGTAATCCTAGTTCTCATCCTATACTCGACCATTCTTCCATAACACCCATACTAAAGGAACCAACCTTCCTCAGAGTGACTTCATGCTCTGATCCACAATACAGACTGGATACTCCTGGAGGGATGAATCCACATATAACTCAAAATCATCAGTCTAGAATAAGTGAGATAGGTCTGGATAATACCAGTGAAGCTGAGATACATGAATTACATCATGCATAGAATGATATCTCTGAGGAAGTTCTTACAGATAATCTACTAGTCTGATCTGCTTCAGAACCTCAAAAGGTCCAATGAATCAAGGAGAAATATTACCCTGTCTCAGAATACATCGATGGACCAACCTAGGAAATACTCACAAGAAAACCTAATCTCCAAGATCAAAATCAAGAGGTATTCAACATCAATTGGCACATGACTACTGTCTAGACCAAGCTATCAAAATGAATTTCCTAATCAACATGACCAACATTATAGTCTCATAGATGAGACCAGGTCAAAGAAAAGTTGCCTCAACTGCCTCTAGCCATCATAGAGGTGATTATAAAGGCCTACCATATAAGGGATTCATAAGGATCCACCTTAATGGTGGCATGAAAGCTATTATTTCATGTGAACTCAACAAGGGGTATGTGTTTTTCTGAAGAACCCCTAAAGTCAAGGACACACGCACAGAGCATGTCCTCTAATACTTGAATCATGCGCTTTATGTTCATCATTCTGTGGGTGATAGTCCATGATTAGAAGCACTATATACCAAAGGCCTTCTACAACCCCATCTAGAACCAAGATGTTAAGTGGTAATCCATATTATAAATGATATATTGAGGATATATATGAAGATTTAACACCTCCTAGATGTATATCCTCCCTATCTCATCTACCGAGAAGGTCTGTCAAAAAGTTAAGAAGTGTGCGACCTTCATCAAATGATCAATGACTACCCAAACTATATCATTTCCTTGAGGTTATATAGATAAACTAGTCAAAAAATCCATAGAAACATCATATCATCTCCACTAAGGAATGGAAAACAACAATAAAAGTCATGTTGTTCACTGATGTTCTACCTTCACCTACTAATAGGTGGAACACCGATTGATAGAGCCGAAAATATCCCATTTCATAGAAGGCCACCAATACTAGAAATGTAATCCTTGATACAACTTGGTAATAGTTGGATGTACTTCCCTTTCTAAGGCATGAAATTCCACATCATCTCCACTCTGATGTTAGTTGGGACCCAAACATGCCCATAAAATTTTAATTCACATACTCGTCCACTTCCCAACCAGAACATGAATCGATAGCTGAGATACTTTCCCTTAGGACTAAGCCTTCAAGATATGAAATTTGCCCCATTTTTAACTACTCCATAAGGGTAGAGTTCATTGCTATGGTTGTGAGGATAATCTTCCCATGATCCTCCTGCACCTCAATGTTCATTTCTGAAAACAAGGCCTTGAGATTCCACTCACCACTCACCTATTGAACTGCCTTATTATGAGTCTTCTAGATTAGAGAATCCACTACAACATTTCATTTTCCAGGCATGTTGTCAAGCTCAAAATTGAAAGATTACTAGTACTCAAATCATTTGTGCTTCTTGAGATTCAGATCACACTATTTGAATATTTGATTGAAGATTTTGTGATCAGTGAGCTCAACAAAATGCTATCCATGAAAATAATGTCTCCAAAAGTGTAGAGTGTGAATAAAATTTTCTAAATAGATGTCATTTATCAGGTAATTCTATTTGTGAGGCCTCAACTAATGAGACTTGTATGCTATGACTCTCTCATCCTACATCAGAAGCTCTCTAACCCCAATACCTGATGCATCATAGTAGAATGTATATATCCTTATTGGATATGGAAGAATCAGGATCATCACTAAAGTCAAAAGGCCCTTAAACTATTGAAATGTTGCTTCAAAAGCTTCTAAACATATGAATTTCACATCATTTTTAGTCAGACTAGTAAGAGGTTCTTTAAGATGTGAGAAATCTTGGATGAAGAATCTATAATACCTAGATAGCGCCCAAGAAAATCCATATGTAAAAGACATTCTTGAGCTACTCCTAGGAAACTACAACTCTCCCTTTCTATGGGTGTACTAATACTCCTAACATTGAGATGATATGACCTAAGAAGTAGACCCTGTTGATCTAGAAGTAACATTTTTTGATCTTAGCATAAAGATGATGCTCTCTCAATGTATTCATCATGATCTCAATATGGTTGACATGGTTATGTTGATTGACTTAATACACTAAGATATCATCCACAAAGACTACCACAAATGAATCCAAATACGAGTGGAAAACCCAACTCTTTAGAGGCATGAAACTGAAAGGCATAAATAGGTACTCATAAAGACCATTCCTACTTTAGAAAGATGTGAAAGGTATGTCTAAAGACTATAGACACACACCATATGATATCCTGACCTCAAATCGATATTTGAAAACACCCTCACTCCTCAGAGCTAATGAAATAGGTCATTTATTTAAGATAATGGATAATGATTATTTACCATAAGATGGTTCAACCATTGGTAATCCATGCAAATCCTATGGGTACCATCCTCTTTCTTGGAAAAAAGGATATGGGAAACCCATGGAGCTGTGTTGGGGATTATAAAAACTTTAGCCTCTAGATCTTGTAACTATTTTTTGAGATCTATAAGCTTTATAGGTGCCATCCAATAAGGATTAATGGTCACTAGTGATTCTCTAGGCACTAGATCAATGGTAAATTCTAACTCTCTCACTGAAGGTATCCCAGAAAATAATTAATGGAGAAAATCCTTGAAATGATCTACCACGGGAGGAAAAATAGAAAGTCATAACCCCTAATCAACCATGAAGAGACTGAAAATATGGGAATTCACTCATCCCAACCTCTGATTCTCAAGTACTGATAATGTATCTTGGATATACTTTTCCCCCTTATGGGCATGACTACCACCCTTTGGTGATCTAAACACCACCATCCAACAATAGCAGTCAATATGGGATTAATAGGGAACTGACTAGTCCATCCCAATAATTACATCAAACCCTATCATGTTAAGGATGGAAAGATTCCATATGAATAGATATCCATCTATCTCAAGAGTAAAATCCTTACAACATAAAACACACTTTGATTGGATACCCAATGGGGTATCGAGAGTCATCACATAACAGAAGTGTTTTATATCGAGGCCTAGAATCTCCACAATTTCCACAAATATAAAACAATCAGATGGTCCTATGTCAAATAAACTATAAACTAATGTATATGATACTAGAATAGTACCTAAAATATTATAATTTATGGAGATCTACTCCTCTAATATAAGTTTCACTGGATGTATATAGCCCGTACCACATCCCAGAGTGACAACCTGACAATCCTGAGTAGGCCTGCCCTATCAGCACTGCATGTCCTGAGTCTGGTTACCTCTACCTCAACCACCACATCGACCTAAGAAGCTAGTGGTATTCCTATTTACTGTCATAAGATATACTAATGTCCCCACTCCTTAATGTGGAGTAGGTGTAGATCCCCACTCACTAGGAACAGATGGAAAAGTCTTATAGAAGCATTGGATATTCCCCATTAGGTTATAGCCTCTTCATTCTACCGAATCCTGGATACATTAGGGTTTCATATGTCCTCATTTCCCGCACTGGTGACCTATAATGAAACTGTCAATACAATATGGTTGACTACTTCTACCCCCATGAGAAACCTCGAAACACCACTTTTTCCCACTAAAAGAAATACTGAAAGATCTAGGAGCTGAACCACCCTGGTTCCCACAATCATCCTCCCTCGAATTTATCTCAGTAATGAGGGCCTTATGGACTATCTCAGAAATAATTTTCATCCTAAATATATTGACTTGTGATTAGATGGGGTATACCGGCCCATCCTCGAACCATATAGAAGTTATAAGATCATCTATAGATAGAGTTGGTTCAAACCATTGTAGGTTAATAAAGTGAGATGATTACTCCATGACACATATGGAACCTTGCTACAGGGTCATAAACTCTAACATAGTTATCCCTTAGAGTTTTTGAAAAGTAATAATCGTAAAAGATCATCTGGAAGTCCACCTGGATCATGTATTGATGTTGATTTTCCTAGGTAATAACATCACACAATTTCTTGGAAGAATCATGTATCATATAGGAAGAGAGTTTGATCCTTATTTCAAGATTCATCCCCAGATGCTTGAATGTAGATATCATGGCCTCTATCCATGACTCTACAGCATGTGGTCTGCCATCCCCAAAAAATGTGGGAGTATGATGGTGCTGAATCTCCCTATTTAACTCTCCTATAGTCAGGGAAAATCAAGCAATAACATGTATAGATTTCATCATGTAGAAGAAACCCTCTATAAATTGGGAATCACTTCCTATATCAAGAATAGATGGTGGTTCCATAGGTGGCACAACAAAAGGAATCACTGGTGGGTCAAATCCTACCACCTTAGGTGCATGGTTATCACCATCTTCAAGGAATACAACTCAAGGTTGTCATGGTGGAATGATTATAAAATTCCAAACGCACACCTCATAAGAGATTTTAATAGTTTAAATATCAAATATAGATAACTAGGATAGTTACAAAGAATTCCTATGAAAAGATCACACCTCTCTACCTGCTCCAAAATCTCAGTCTAAGAGGAATGGAAAACACTATAACAAGATATTAGAATGTAAGAGGCACTCCCATCTACCCAATACAAAGGTCAGGTTTGGGTCTAGATCTTATATAACTTAGAAGGGGTTATAGTATATTGAGTGTCAATTATAAGGTATAGAGGAAAACTGTAGACCTTGACCCTAGTTTCCCAGAGATGGTGCCTTATTTTATTACATTTGAAAATAAACAAGGAAGATGCATCCCAAAGGACCAATTAGTTTAGCAGTTTTGGAAAATAGGATACATACATAAGTCCATCATTACAAATTGAAAAGAAATACAATATATAAATTCCATTGGAAATATCCATAACTCCTAGATTATCCCTACAAGTCATTCATAATATTCATCTTCACATCCCAGGGAAAAATAAAACATAAGAAATGGATGATCTCAAATTCTTAGTAAGGGTATGTAATATAGTGGAAGTATAAATAATAAGGCATGATGAATAAATAAAAGAACACATGCCATTCAAACATAATATTAAGAATAATATGATAAGAATAAGAGCTGAAAAAATAATACCATAATTAAACATAACCATGGATATTATAATAGTTTAATAATCACATGAAGTATCAATTATTAGTTTCATAACGAGGGAATGCATAATTTTGGACATCATAACTATACTGTCGAGGCCTCATGCCAAGACCACACATAAACGAGTAAAAACCCAAACTAGTTTGTCTCGTGAGACAAACTGATGCACCGAGGGGCTATAGCGGGACCCACCCTACAATTACTAAGACTAATTCATTAATTATATGAAATTGGTGAAACATAATCAGTATATAAATTCATATTGAAACTAATATATGATATTTAATTAACTTTCCCCAATCAGTAAACATAAACACAAACCATTTGATGTAATATGGTGAATGGTATCAAGATAGAACATCCACCGTAAAACTAATAATAAAAAATTAAATACAATGTGGTATATGATATCATAAAATATTAATCCCAAATAATCATAAAAATTAACAAGAGTGTTGAAATAGATGAAAATACTCTTATAAAATCATCGAGTAATTTTTGAGAGAAATAATATTTTACTTTGCAAAGAAGAGTTCTTTTGGAAAAATATTTGTATAAAACTATAATTGAACTAAGATATTTTTTCATAATAAAATGATTGATTTTATAAAAATAATGGTGTCTTTAATAGATTATAGATTTCACTTGAAAATAGGCAAGGATTCAAGAAGTTTCCTTGAACCGGGCTTGTTTATCGGGAATAACATGAGAAAGATCCTTTTAAAACATGTAACTCCACATCAAATAAATAAGGATTATAATTGGTGAAAATAAATAGATCATTAACATATAATTTATGAGGAGTACATAAGAATAATTAAGAATTTCATTATGGTAAAGATAGAAAAAGAGTAACCTGAAAGAAAATGGAGGTTCGGGTAGAAACCCTTACCTTATGTCCGAATGAGTTCCACACTTGACCTTAACATCCTGAATAATTAAATTAAATCCATTAATTAATCAATTAAGAACCTTCAATACATGTATTTGATTAATTATAGTTTTATTAAGTTCATTTATGGCCTTATTTATGATTTATAGTGTTTAATTTCATCATTTGGGAGCATTCGTTTTCTTGGTTTTCATGATCAATTCGCTTGTTTGTAAGTAACGGAGTTCATCTAAAATGGGTATAATTATCTAGAATTGGAATTTCATGTTATTAATGAACAAAAAGAAGTTTAATTTTTGTTATGTGTTATTTTTTCCCATATATGAGGATTAATTATTAGATAACATGCTAATGATAATAGTTTATCTTAATTTTAGCGGTTTCTCAATCACAATGAACTAGTTTTGTTCTATTATTTAATATCATGTATATACAATAGTTCCAGAAACTTAAATAAGTTATAATAAATATTTTATAATATGGTTCAAAAATAATAATGGTTTCATGACCAGCCTTGAAGTATAATTTTAATAATTAAAGTTCGTCATCCACGAAGGTTGAAAATCGGCACCTCCCGGACGATGATTTTGTTTCTAAAATAAAAGAGAGAGAGAGTAAAGAGATTGATAATAGATATTACATTAACATGATATCATTACAGTATATATATGATACTAGATTTATCATTATAATTTGGACATAGGAGGTGAGTATATAATAATAATGGAAAATTAATTGAAATGAAATTAAAAGAAAATGGAAAAGGATTTACCTCTTGAATTATCCCTCTTTAGAACCTCCTTAAGAGAAAGGGTTTTTGTCTTTTAGAAATAAAAATATTCCATGGAAGTGGAGAGATACTAGGGAATAGTATTTCCGAAGAACATGGACAAACTTCAAGGATTATAGGTGTGAGTAGAAGAGGGTTAAGGGGTGGGATTTATAGTGGCGGAGATGGCTAATTTTTGAATATTTTAATCATTAGATTATTATTTTAGCTCAAGACCATGAATAGTTTGAGAAATATCATAAAATATATTGAAATAATTAACAATAGTTCGATATTATGGGATTACATCATCCATACATCACCTATGATTCAATAATTCATGTATTTAGCATTTATCATAAATTATCGTATTTTACTATTCACCAAAAATTCAAGTATTTTAGAAAAATACCAAAAAAAATTACCCTAACCATTTTTTGATGTGTATAATTAAAAAATTAAATCCGTTTTATGAAAATAATTTTATAAATATGACAAACTTAATTTTTAATTAAAACCATCATTTACTTGAAAAATATAGATTTTAAATTTATAATTGTTTTTATAACACTTTCAAAAATTAACTAAGGTCTCATAAAATTATACTAAAATAATAAGATAAAAAAATATTGATTTATGAATCCATTTTATCAAAATTAATTTGATTTTAAATAATTTTATTAATTATAAAATTTTAATTAAATATTTATGACTTATAAAAATACCAACACTTAAATATTATTTTTTAAAATGTTCACTTACTTTTATTATGATATAATTATATCATACTTTCACTTATGAGATGCCTAAATTTTATTTATAATTTCATGGATGAGTTTACTATTCATTAGTCTTACTTACTATTCATTAGGGTCATATCACTATTCCTAAGGTCAAGTTACTATTTCATCGGTATTAGTTCCTTAACTTCTAGAAATACCTCTTATTTCATTCATTATTCATTTATAAAGATTGTATTGTGTTATCTATGTGGTTTTATGTGATTTATAATATATAAAATAAACATAATAAGGGAAATTCATTGATAGAGTTTTGGGTCATTACATTCTCCCCTCCTACACAAATTTCATCCTCAAAATCTCTATAATGTTACCTCACAAAAAAATTGCTTTGTTCTTCGTCATAAGCTCCTAAGGATCCCAAGTTGCCTATTCAGTTTTAGGTTTTTTCCAAATTACCTTACTAGATGAGTCATTTGATTCCTTAACACCTCTTCTTTAGTGTCCATAATCCAAATAGGCTCTTCACAATAAGATAATCCAAGTTCCAATTCGATACCTTTAGAAGTGAGTACACATGTTAGGTCTAGCATGTACATTCTCAACAATGAGACATTGAACACATTTTGTATTTTAGAAAGTCTAGGTGTAATCACTAAACGATAATCCACAAATCCAACTCTCTCTATAATTTCAAAAGGACTAATGTAACTAGGGCTCAGTTTCCCTTTCTTATTAAATATTATAACACCCTTTCATGGAGATAATTTTTAAGAAAACATAATCTACCACTAGAAATTCCAAGTTATTACTTCGATTATCAGAATAGCTCTTTTTCCTACTTTGAGCTACTTTGATATGAGTTTGAATATTCTTTACCTTCATTGTTGTTTCCTCCATAATCTCTGGGCCTACAAGCTTTCTTTCACAAAATTCATCCCAACATGTTGGTGTACAACATCTCTTTCCGTACAATGCTTCATATGGTCCCATTTGAATACTAGAATGGAAAATATTTATATAGGAAAACTCTAACAAAGCTAAATACTGATCCCACATACCTTGAAAATCAAGTGAGCATGATCTCAATATGTATTCTATAATTTGGATCGTTCTTTCTGACTGTCCGTCAGTTTGAGGGTGATAAGATGTACTCAAATAAAGTTTAGTATCCAAATATTTTTGAATACTTTTACAGAATTTCAATGTAAATTGTGGATCAGTATCTGACACAATTGAGAGAGTTTCTCTATGAAGTCCTAAAACTTATTTAATATAGATCCGTGTAAGGAACTGCAGTGGAAAATCCTCACTTATAGCGAGGAAATGTGCAGATTTGATAAGTCGGTCAACAATCAACCATATTCCATCATTATTTCGTGGAGTTTTTAGAAATAAAGTGACAAAATCCATGGTGATATCATCCCATTTACACATAGTAATAGGTAGAGGTTTGATGAATTCTCTAGGATGTTGTTTTTCAGCCTTCACTTGTTGAGAGACTAAACATCTTGATACATAATCAGCAATTTCCCGCTTCATGTTGTCTCACCAGAAATGTTCCTTCAAATATCTATACATCTTAGTGCTAATAGAGTGTACAGAAAAATTAGATCTATGAGAATCATCCCATAACTCCCTCTTTATCCCAGGTATAGAGGGAAAATATATCATCCTCATAAATTTTAGAATTCCATCTTCATACACAAAGTCTTCCAACTTCCCATCATTCAAAGGTTTAATTTTCTTTTGAATATTCTCTCATCAGGATGAGAAATTTTAATCCTTTATAGTAAAGATGGTTTGGAAACCATTTGATAAAGTAGTGATGATTCCCCTCCCTTGATAATTTCCATATCCATTCTTACTAGATCCATGTACATAGGATCCTTGTCAGTTCTCATTTTGTTCAGAACTCCATGATCCTTCCTGCTCAATGAATCTTCTATTTTATTTTCCTTCTCTGGGTGGTAGTGTATGGAATAATCATAATCTTTGATCATCTAGAGTCATCACCTTTGATTCATGTTTAGTTCTTTCTATAAGAATATATATTTAAAACTCTAGTGATCCGTATATATCTCATATCTTTCACTATAGACATAATGTCTCCATATCTTCAGAGAAAAGATTACATCTTCTAACTCAAGTTCATGAGTTGGATAGTTTTATTCATGAGTTTTTAACTTCCTTGATACATAGGAAATAACTCTATCATTCTACATAAGGTCACAACCAATTCCTTTCTTTGATGCATCATTATAAATCACAAATCCACCATTCCCCGATGGTAGAGTCAATATCGGAGCATTCAATAATATCCTCTTTAATTCTTCAAAAAATTCTTCACATTATTTTCCCATATTATCTTAACCATTTTACATGTAATATTGGTTAACGGGTTAGATAAACCAAAACAATTATGAATTAAACCCCGATAGTAACCTAGTAAACTAATGAAAGTATGTAACACAGTTATGTTCATTGGTGTAGTCCATTCTTGAACTGCCTTTTTCTTCATAGGATCAACTAATATTCCATCCTTAGAGACAATATGTTCAAGAAAAGAAACTATTTGAATCTAGAATTCACACTTTCTAAACTTCCCATATAACTCATTTCTTTTAAGATGTTCAAAATAATGCACAAGTGACTCTCATGATCTTAATAATTTTTGGACTTTACCATGATATAATCAATAAATTCCATAATAAAGTCATCAAAATATTCCTTTAAAACTCTATTAATTATATCCATGGAAACATAGGGAACATTAGTCAGTACAAAAGGTATTACTGTAAACTCATAATTCCCATAACTGGTTTGAAATGCTGTCTTTGGGATATCTTCCTTCTTCACATGAAATTTATGGTATCCAGATCAAAGTTCAATCTTGGAAAAATATTGATCTCTATGAAGTTAATCAAATAAATAATCAATGTGAGTAAGATGATACTTTCTCTTTATCATAATAGCATTGATCTCCCTATAGTTGATGCACAACCACATAGATCCATCTTTCTTCTTAAGGAAATTAATAGGAGATACACATGGATAAACACTAGGGTTAATAAACCCCTTACTACTAAACTCTTATAGTTATTTATTCATTTGAACTAATTCCACTATGGCCATTATATAAGGAGTCTTTGATGTAGGACTTGCAATGATAATTAAGTCAATAGAAAACTCAATTTCTCACTCTGTAGGATGTCCAGGTAAAACCTCTAGAAACACGTCAATGTATTATTTCACAATAGGTACATCCTCAATTTTAATTTTTCTTTCCTCACCCATAGATATTGTTTCCCCCCATAATAATTTCATTTAGTAGAGCTACTGGGTGTGGATATAGATAAGAATCAAATGACGAAGTGTCTTCTCTAAAGATAAGGGATTCTACATCATTCTAAAAAATTGTAACTTCCTTATTCATGAAATAGATTTTCAAATCATAATTTTAAATCCAACCCATACCAAGAATTATATCAAAGTCAATCATGAATATGATGATAAGGTCAACAAATAAATCACGTTTATGTGTCATAAGGGGGATTGATCATGTATTTGTTGCAACGACGCTTCCCTTAAGAGTTTTGATTGAAAAATCCTTTATTAAATAAAATTGGAAATGTATATTTTTCATGGAAAACTAGGAAGATATGAAATAATATGATGATCCAAGATTAAATAAAGCATTGGATATGTTTGAGGAAACAATTAAATCATATACCAATACATCATTAGGAACTTAAACCTCAGCAGTTGTGACTAAAAAAGCTTGACCTTGCTTCCTTGTCCTTCTTTGGGTACAATTTCCTTGACTCTTTGGACATTTATGTGCATAATATCCCATCTCTTTACAATTATAGAATTGAAAATTGTTATATTCTTTCTTTTCCTTGCAATCACGAGCTTGGTGTACTTTTTTCTCCACACTTACAACAGACTCTCATTCCCTTTAGGCAAGTAACATGGTGTTTTTCCCATAATTACTGTAGGGTGTAAAGTCAACCCTTCCCTTCATTCCCATTTCCATATTTCCTTTTCTAGAGTTTTCAGTAGCCCTCTTCTTCTCTTTCTTTCCATTAAAGACATAATACTTAGAGAATTATTTTTCTATCTTGATAGCACATGAGACTATATCTTTATATGATGATAAATTTTGGGAGACTAGTTTCCTTTGGAGGAATGGTTTTGAACCATCAAAGAATTAATCAATATTTCTCCTTAGATTATGTTTGTAGTCCTCATCATTCTTTACTAACCTTTTAAAGTTGGATTCATACTTTGGAACATTTTAATTCTTTTTTTGTCTTAGACTCAAGAATTACCTCTCCATATACGCTCATTGTCTGGGAGGTAAATATTTTTCTAGGAAAATTTCATTAAAATACCCCCATTCCATATTTTCAATATCTTCTTTTGCCATTTTGTTTTGAATCAATGACCACCATTGATCAGCATATCCCGACCGATGATAAACTTTCATAACAAACATCTCCCTTTCGTTACTTCCTAAAGTGAGAAATATCTTATCTTAGGAATTTATTCACTGAACTTTTATGAATGGGTTTGTAGTCCCATTGAATGATGGAGGTTATTGTCTCATAAAGCGGTCTAACATTTTTCCTCCAAATCATGGATCATAATTCTCTATATGGGTAAGGTTATTGTTTATAACCTAAGTTAGCTATCATAATTATAAGTTGATCAACACCAATCACAGATTTAAAACCAACATAATTATCTTTCATAGGAGGGAAATCTCTACATGGGATACATGCATTCATTTAGTTTCCATTACTTCTGCTAAGAACCATTTCTAAATAATGGGATACACTAAATTAGGTTATGAATCATAACATATAATGATAAACTAGCATAAAACTTTACAAAAATTGGAATTTTATGCATGTCTAATCTCATAATCATAAGCATGGTTTATTTGGGGACATATTTACAATTAAATCCTTCATAATGGTTTTTAATGAAAATTCGAATTATCCTAAGAATATCCCCTAGGAGTGTCAAACTAGGTACAAATTAAGGCCCATTTTTGTGTACCAGGTTACCCTAAGTCAGGCCTGGAACACCTTGTCAGAGTTGTTACTCCTAGGAACATCTATGCTAGAACCATGTCCACTTTTAGTATCTATACATGGATATATTTTCTAGGAAGATCCATATAATATATACCTTACCAAAATTCTATGATTTTCTTGTATGCTTATCCTCAATGTATATCTTAGCATTTTGTTCATTAATCTATGCTTTCTAAATATATTTTCCAAGGATTATACTAAATTTCATTTGATACCAACTATAAAGACCTAGACCCCGGTTACCTAGAGACGGTGACTTATTTTATTACATTAGAATATAAACAAGGAAGACAAATCCTGAATGACTAAGTAGTTTAGTATTTTTGGAAAACAATATACATACATAAGTTTATCATTACAAATCGAAAGAAAATAAAATTTATAAATTCCATTGGAAACATCCATAACTACTAGATTATACCTGCAAGTCATTCATAACATTCATCTTTGCATCCAGGGGAAAAATAAAACATAATAAAGAGGTGATCTTAGATGCTCAGTAAGGGTAAGTAATACATCAGAAGCATAAAAAATAAGGTATGATAAATAAATAAAAGTACACATGTCATTAAAACATAATATTGAACATAATATGGTGGGAATAAAAGCTGAATAAATAATTACATAATAAAATATAACCATGGATATTATACTAGTATAATAATGACATGTACTATTAATTACTAGTTTCATAATGAGGTAATTCATAATGCGAGACATCTTAACCATACTTTCAAGGCCTCATGATGCATAAATGAGTAAAAACCCAAACTAGTTTGTCTCATGAGACCTACCGATGCACTAAGGGGATATAGAGGGCCCCACCTGACACTTACTAATTCTAATGAATTCCTCATATGAAAGTGTTGAAACATAATCAACATATACCTTCATATTGAAACTAACATATGAAATTTAATTAACTTTCCCCAATCAGTAAACATAAACACTAAGCATTCAGAGTAATATGGTGAATGTTATCAAGATAGCACATCCACAGTAAAACTAATCATAAAACATTCAATAAAATTTGTTATATTATATAATAAAATATTAATACAAGTTAAACATAAGAATCAATAGGAGTCTTGAAATAGATGAAAATACTCTTATAAAATCATTGAGTAATTTTTGAGAGAAATACTCTTTTAATTTGAAAATAAGAGTTCTTTAGAAAAAATATTTGTATAAAACCATAAGTAAAATTAAATACTTTTTCATAATAAAATGATTTATTTTATAAAAATAATGAGGGATTAAACATATTACAGATTTCACTTGAAAATAGGTAAGGATTCGAGAAGTTCCCTTAATTTGGGCTTGTTTATCGAGAAAAACTTGAGAATGATCCTTTTAAAACATGTGACTCCCCATTAAATAAAGAAGGATTATGATTGGTACACACATATATATCATTATCATAGAATTTATGAGTAGTAACTAAGAATAAACAATAATTTAATTAAGGTAAAGAGATAAAAAGAGTAACTTGAAAGAAAATGGAGGTTTGGGTAGAAACCCTTACCTTATGTCTGAATGAGTTATGCATTTGACCTTAACATCCTGTATAATTAAATTAAATCCAATAATTAATTAATTAATAACATTTAATATATTTATTTGATTTATTATAGTTATATTAAGTTCATTTATGGCCTTATTGATGAGTTATAGAGTTTAATTTCATCATTCGGGAGCATTTGTTTTCTTGGTTTTAATGATTGGTTCGCTTGTTTATAAGTAATGGTGTTCATGTAAAATGGGTATAATTCTCCAGAATAAGAATTTCAGGTTATTAATTAAAAAAAATAAGTTTAATTGGTGTTATGTATTATTTTTTCCCCATATATGAGTATGAATTATTAGATAACATGTTAATGATAATCGTTTAGCTTAATTTTAGTGGTTTTTTATCACAATGAACTACTTTTATTCTATTATATAATATCATGTATATAAAATGGTTACATAACCTTACATAAGTTATAATACATATTTTATAATCTGGTTCAACCATAAAAATGGTTTCATGACCATCCTTGAAGGAGAAATTGAAGAATGAAAGTTCATCGTCCACGAAGGTTGTAATCAGCACCTCCTAGATGATGATTTCATTTTTAAAATAAAAGAGAGAGAGAGAGAGAGTAAGGAGATTGATAATAAATATTACATTAACATGATATCATTATATTATATATATGATACTAGAGTTATCATGATCATTTTTATATATGATGTGAGGAGATAATAAGAAATGAAAATAAATTGAAATGAAATTAAAAGAAAACAGAAGAGGGTTTACCTCTTGAATTATCCTCCTTGAGAACCTCCTTAAGAGAAGGGGTTTTGGTATATTGGAAATAATAAGATCTCATGGATGTGGGGAGATACTAGGGAAGAGTATTTGGTCATATATTGTAGAATCTTTAATTCTTAGAGGTGTGAGGAGAAGAGGGGATGAGTGGTGCTATTTATAAAGGAGGAGAGGGGTGATTTTTGTATATTTTAATCATTAGTTTATTATTTTGGATAAAGACTATGAATAGTTTGAGAATTATCATCAAATATATTAAAATTATAAATTATAGTTCGAGATTATGGGCTTAAATTATCCTTACATCATCTATGACTCAATAAATCATGTATTTAGCATTTATCGTATATCATCGTATTTTACTATTCACAAAAATTCAAGTATTTTAGAAAAATACCAAAAATTTAACCAAACCATTTTTTGATATGTAGAATTTAAAAATGAAGTTCATTTTATGAAAATAATTTTTTAAATATGATAAATTTATTTTTTAATTAAAACCATCATTTACTTTAAAATACAGATTTCAAATTTATAACTACTTTTATAACACTTTAAAAAATTAACTAAGGTATCATAAAATTATACAAAAAACATAAGACAATAAAATATTTATTTATTAATCCATTTTATGAAAATAAATTTTATTTTAAATAATTTTATTAGTTATAAAATCTTAATTAAATATTTATGACTTATAAAAATACCAACACTTAAATATTATTTTTTATAACATTAACATACTTTTATTATGATATAATTACATCATAATTTCACTTATGAGATTCCAAAATAGTATTTATACTTTCATGGTTGAGGTTACTATTCATTAGGCTGATTTACTATTCATAAAGGTCATGTCAATATTCCTAAGGTCAAGTTACTACTTAATTGGTATAGGTTCCTTAACTTCTATAAATACCACTTATTTCATTAATTGTTTATTTATAAAGATTTTATTGTGTTCTCTATGTGATTTTATGTGATTTATAATATATAAAATAAACATAAGAAGGTAAATTCATTGATATAGTTCAGGGTCCTTACAAAAAAACCCTTTACTTTACAATTGAAATCCCATTTAGCGGTAACCTTTTTATTTTGGAAGATAAAATTTTATAGAGTTCCTAATATCGTATATATAAGATACATATATATCATGGTTCGGAAACAATAGGTCCAGGACCCACAACATGGTATAATTGGATAATTAAGGTTTCATCACCAATCTATGCATGAAAAAACTATTTAGATCGAGTATTAAAATTAATTAATCCAATTATATAACCCATCAAGAAATGTCAGCACATTTCAGTATATAATAACCAGGAACTAACTATATGTCATAGGAAAATGCACGTAGAAAGTAAACATGGAAAGGGAAAATGAATGGAATATTAGCCTTGAAGTGCCTATAATCATGAATGTATTGAACAACCTCATTTCATTAGGCAGCAGTAAAATAAATCTCATTGCAATATTATTAATAATATTATCATCACAAAACATGTGCGTCACACAACAGTGAATTCATATCAACCATAATAGGAAAAAACCACAACAACAAATAACCCATCCCATGTAATGTATGTGGGTTATCTACTCTCACACACATCATCATTTCCAAATTCCATTAGTTCTTTGTCTCTTATATAATACCAAAATAGTAAGACAAAAGTAAAAAATAATGTTATGATACCACTTTGTAACATCCCGACCTGGAGTCCACTTAACAGGGGCTCCGAGCCGGTGGGTCACGTGGCCTCAAGCATGCCTCCCTATACACCAGAGTCTACCGACTAGAAGTGAGGGTATAAGGTGGTACAGTGGGAAGACTATTCCCTCATATCATAGTGTCATAATGAGTATAATAAGTAAGCATAAAACAGTTGAAGAATATATAAATAGACAGTATAACAACAGGACCAGTAACTCGACGTAGCGGGAGCATGATATAATAGAATGACACAATAGAATAAAATATGATAAAATGTAGAAGCATAAATAAAAAAATTATAATAATATCAAAATCCAATAGGATGAGTCATATGTAATGATGTTATAGAATGAAAATATACAAAAGGGTAAACATGGGGCAGGCATATACAACATGATATAGAAAAACAAAAAAGGTCGTAAGACTGCTACACTAGAATCATGATAATATGATTTGTCCTCTCCTCCCATGATCCATGCTATAATTAAAATGAATCAATCACCCATAGGATGACACTTTCCCTTATCTATACATGTAGATAAGTAATCTACTCGGGTACCAAAGGTGACCTGAGTAGGGTGTTAGATAAAATACCAATAGACCACCCCTAACTGTGTCTAGAAATAATCCATACTATGTACATAGAAATAGTAGTGTGTAGGTATATTAATAATAAATAATGATGAATAAATAAATACCTTCCAGCTCAGGTTCCTATGGGACACCTGACTGACTCTACCTACTTCGGCATTGGCCAGTGTTAGAGTCTGATTAGTAATCATATATATATTCAATATATATATATATATAGTATAGTTATATACTGTATCCACCTATATGAACTAAGTATATGAGGATTTAAGTAGGCATATACCTAGATACTAGGTGTTATATGGACTCAAGGCATAACTAAAGCATCCATAACTAGTCTAATGAGCCTATAGGCTTTAGCAGTGGGTACATGCCTTCAATATCATAATGAATTTGAGACATCATTCTCACCACTTGAGATAGGTGGGGTGATTCTTCATGCCCAACATCTGATATGGAGGGATGTGGAACGTCATTCCCATTTCCCAAATAACAATATAATGGTGAGAGACATCATTCTCAACACCTAATGTAAGGGAGAGTGAAATTCTATGATCAACAAGTCCCCTAAGAATATTTTCACATCCAATATTAATGTAATAATAATAATTAATAATAACATCAAGAGGGATCACCTTTAGTGCATCCATAACCATTTAGTAGAAATATCTAGGGGTTCACATTTGAAATAATTTCACTTTCATAATTATATAACATGAGGTGTGGCCTTGCCACATATTAAATTAAATATAAATAAGATATTTAATTAATCAAGACATATCAATTAATAATAAAGGTCAAGTTGAACACTTAAAAGGTGTTTCGAACTATTGAACAACTACATAAATGTGGGAAATACCATTTCCAAGCTAAGCTAAACACTTAGAATGTGTTTCAGTCTATTGAAAAACTTTATAAAGGGAGTAAATTCCATTTTCAAGACAAGTTGAATACATAGTAGGTGTTATATTCCATTAGAAAAAATTACAAGAGAGTCCATTACATTAGGCACACCTAAAGGGGTGGCTATGGTTGAGGTTGACATCCTCTAACTACATGGAAAGGGTCTAAGTGAGTATAACATCATGTGTATAATTGTTTAGAAAATAAGAACATAATTTAGGGAATCTCACTGAAATTTTTGGTGTGCGATACAATGATAGATCTATGAAACAATAATACTTTGAGGAAAAACAACTATACCACCAACCTTAGGGTCGTATACAATTCTTCATCTAATATTGGTTTCAGATTTAAAGTGGATCAGAAGAAAAATGAATAAAATACCAATTACCTGAAAATATAGTGAAGGATCTTGCACCAAAATAGCATAAGATAAATGAAAAGTGATTGATATAGTAAGAAATTAGATTTGAGTTCTTATTGATTCAGTTCTAATGCTTCCGACAACACTCAATTTGGAGTTCAGACAAGTGAGTTATAAATGAACCTTGAAAATTGAAGAGGATAGCCTTTAGGATAGGAATGAGGTGCTTCATGATGGAAATGATATAGGAAAGTAGAGGGGTTAGTTTTTAGGTTTTTTTGAGAAGGTGATACCTTGGACCAAAATGAACAAGGAAAAATTATTATTAAAAGAAAGATTACATGAGTCTGAAATACAGGATCATATTACAATTTTTTTATGCAAGTAAATAAGATCAGCGGTGAGGTCTTCAAACCAGGTGATGTATTGATTTACTCCCATGTTGGCCAAGCCATCTGTAACCATGTTTGCCTCTCGATAAACATGTGTGATGATATAGTTAAAATTGATAAGTGAACAGGTGCATTCCATCCAATGGGTAGTAATCAGCCAAGCGAGATGTGTTATGCCATTCCAAATCACTTGTATGATGGTCGTCGAGTAACTTTCAATCCAGAGGTTGTTCCAACCAAAGAACTTTGAAAAGGAAATAGCATGTATCAAACTTAGCATCTCAGCTTCAAGGTAGGTGGAAATTCCACAACAACCCATAAAACATCCAAGGATCTAATCAAGGTGATTTCTGAAGACAACACCACATCCCACGGGGCCTATATTTCCTTTGGAGGCGCCATCAATATTGATTTTGATCTATCTAGGGAGAGGCGCTCTCTAGAACACCTTCAGAGTGTGATGCGGTTGACATAAATTACCATTAATCCATAGACATCTTAGGATTCCAAAGTCATGCACAGTGTTGTGGAAATGTCCCTTGTTCATCAAAGTAGCTTCACATATGGAAATGAGGATTTGCATCCGACCTACATTTTTATTAAGTGAGTAATTGTTATGAAAAATAGTATTTTGATCATACCAGATCACATGGTGGAGCTTAGAAACTGTAGTGAGGAAAAGGTTCTTGATTTGCTAAGAGCCTTCCTTTTCGGCACATTTCATTAGTTGATATTTGAGGGAGTCGAGAATCAACCATCTGTAGTAAAAAATGTCAAAAATATAGTTCCAAGGAGCATAAGCAGTAGTAAAAGAAAGGAAGAGGTGGTTAGCATCTTCTCTATGTTGATTATAGATTTTACACTTAGAGTAGAGTTGGATTCTGAAATATTGGAGATAGATCTCAGTGGGAAACCTATTGTGGGAAAGATTTCAGATGAGATTGAATCTTCAAGGTTTTATCCAAGGTTTTTTGAAATGATTTATCCAACTATAATCAATTTCAGAGTTAGATAAAAAATGATTGTAGAATTTTTTTGAGTTAAGCATACCATTGTGAGAAGGCTCCAAAATTAATAAATCATTAGTGTGTGTGAAAGAATAGTTTTCAATGACATTCAGAATAGTATTAGGGAGTTGATCATGTTGAGAGTTTAGAATTTCTATGATAGACAAGTTGGTACTTTTAGGGGTTTGATCGGGATGTATCATAGAAATTAAAGGCATGAAATTCCAGTTATCCAACCAAAAATTCATGGAGGATTCTATGGAGACCATCCCTCTAGAATTATTCATAATATTGGTGAATGAGTGTTTGATGGATGGCCATATGAAATAATTAATGAAATTAAAATTTCCCATATTATGTTTGTTAAGAAATCTATTTTTGAGAAAGGTAATAAATTCATAATAATTTTAAAAAAGGTTCCAAGTGAGTCTTTCCTGAAGGGATTCATTAAAGTAATTTATATTTTTAATACTGATACCAACCTTCTCAATGGGATTGCAACATGTTGACCAGGGTATAATCACAAGTTGTATTTCAAGAATAATACAAGTCTAGATGAAATTAATTATAACGGTGTTCATTTTTTTAATAAGAAAAACATGCCATTTGTAGACCATCATGGAGTAAACCAGCTTGGAGACAATAGTGGATTTTACAAGGTATGTCCTACCTACCATAGAGAGAGATTTACCTTTCCAAGAGGAGAGCTGGTTTAGAACATGGTCAACAATAGTCGTAAAGTGAAAAGACTTGGGCCTTCCCCAAAAGATGGGAACACCAAGATAAGTGAAAGGGAGCGTACCTTCTTTCAGACTTAATTCATTGATAATGTTACATTTTATACTGGGAGGAAAGTTATTCCTGAAGAAGATATAGGATTTTTTCTAACTAATGGTTTGACCAGAAACCTCTTCATAGTGTGAGAGTGCAGTTTTGAGGCTAAGAATGTTTATTTTATCACCCTGAATGAAAAGGATGATGTCATCAACATAAAAAATGTGGGTTGGAGCATTCACATTCCTAAATACATGGATGGGATTCAGCTTATTCTGGTCCACCAAACGAGTGAGTAGATGACTGATATAGTCTTCTGCAGTCGAGAAGAGAATGGAAGAGAGGGGGTCACCTTGCCTGAAACCTTTGGTGAATTTAAAATATCTCTTGGGAGAGACATTGATCAAAATGGAGATAGATGCCGAGTTGAAAAGAGTTCTAATTTCAGTGGTAAAAGAGGCACTAAACCAAATCCTTGAAGAAAATTTAAGATAAATCTCTAGTCCATGGTGTCAAAATATTTTCTTATGTAAAGTTTAATAGATATGTCACCTCCTCTATTTTCTTTATTTAAGTTATTGACACACTCAGAGGCAAGACAAATGCAGTCTTGAATAGATCTACCCTTAATTAAACCAAATTGGTTCTAGGAGACAATTTTGTCTGTGAGAGTTGATATTTTTTTATCAATGATTTTGGTAATGATTTTATAAAGAGTATTGATAAAAGAAATGGGTATAAATAGGTTAATCTTAGAGGCATTATCCACTTTAGGGATCATGGTGAGAAACTGGGCATTAAGAGCATGAGGGAGAACCCCATTGAAATTTTTTTTTTTACAAGTTTACAAACATCGACATGAATCACATACTAATAGTGTTGGAAGAAACCATTATTGAAGCCATCTAGACTTGGAGAACTTTTAGGATTTAGACTAAATATAGTGTCTTTGATTTCATGATCCAACAGAGTGTTGAGAAGGAAGGTGTTGTCCTCATCAATGATCACTAACGAAATGACCTCAAGAAGGAGGTATTTATTGATATTAATACCATTGAAGATGGATTCATAGTAGGAGACTATATGATGATAAATTTCATATTCATTGTTAAGAATCTTGTCCCCATCCTTTATAAAGGTTAACGACCTACAGGACTTCCTGATTCTTTGAAGAGAGTTATATAATTTAGTATTTTTTTCACCGTCTGATAACCATTTAACATTAAAAGCTTGTTTTCTCACATTTTATTTAAACATGAGCAAATAATTAAGTTTTACTACAATGTTTATTTCTTTATTTGGATCGGTTTTGAGTTCAGAGCTGGTGTTTTTGTTTTGTAGATCATTGAGTTCTTCCTCAAGAAGCATTATGTCATTGTTAATTTGTTTGGCTTTAGAGCTGCACCAAGTTTTGAGTGTCTGTTTGAGATGTTTTAATTTGACATTATATAAAGAGGCATCATTTTTATGTGACATTGAAGACCAATGTTTTTGGATGATATGAGTAAAATCATCATCACAAAACCACACATTGTTAAATCTAAAAGGAAACCGGGGTTTCATGTCTTTGGTGGAGACATTGACCAGGATGGGGTGATGGTCAGAGTTTATCCTCTATAGAGTGGTGCTAGAAATAGTGTCCCATTTATCTAAAGTAAGGACATTCGTGAAGGCTCTATACATCTTAGAGGAAAACATTTTATTGTAATTTCTTCTATACCAGGTTTATTTTACACCAACGAGATTAATTTCAATGAGATTTCTATCTTTGATCGAGGCTTTAAATTCTATTGTGGAAAGGGAAGCATGAGAAGGTCCAATTTTCTCACTTGAGTTGAGAATGGAATTAAATTATCCAATAATAAACTAGGGGGAATTAATATTAGATACTAGATATGAAAGGTCATTCTATAGAGTTCTCCTTTCTTGGAATCTATTATTAGCATAAACGGACGAGTAGAAAATATGTGTTCCATCAAAAATAAATTTTCAAGTAAAAGTTTGGTCAGAGATATTGAAAACACTAACATTCTGTAAAGAAGAGTGCAAAAAAATCCATAAAGATTCATCATTAAAGGTATTATTGATTTCACCAGTAAACACATAATTATGTTGACATAAATGAGAATATTTAAAAGAAAAGGTAATTTTTGGCTCAGCAATAGTAAATAACATAGGATGATGAGTGTTAACCATTCTTTTTAAAATGATGAATGTGTCAGTGTTAGAAATACCCTGACAATTCCAAAAAAGGATCTTCATTTAAACCTAGATTTGGAGTTAGAACTCCCTTTTTTCTTTTTTTGGAACCTTTATTTCTAGAAGACCTTCTAACCTCTTGAGTACTATTAGTGGTCTGTTCCTATTTATTTTTAGATATTATAGGGTTCTTCTTAGTAGGTTCATTTTTAGGAGCATTTGTAGTTGGGTATGTAGAGTTCTTGGAACACAACAACAAAGAATCGGTAATTTAGTTAGAAATCAAAATTCCATGCTGCTTAGAACAATCATCACTATCTATAAATTGAGAACCATAATAGGGTATGTTGTAGAGAGAGGAGTAGGTGTACCTAGAGCCTTTTGAGTAGTTGTGTCCTACTGTTTGACCATGCCCAGATAAGATGGATGACACTGCTTCTGCTTCAAGGAGTTATTATTTGACTTCATATTCTTAGTGTCCTATACTGAGGGTCTCTTTCCAGGTTTAACAAATTCTAAGGTCATGAAAACATTTTTAATAGGCTTAGTAATCATGGTCTGTGCCTCAGATTAAACATCCTTAGGGCTAATGGTCAGTTTCCCAGATTCTATGGGGCTTCCAAGATTGTGAGTAGAGGGATAAGAACCTAAATCCTTATCCTTGTTTTGGTTGCATTATTCATCTCTAGAGTAGTGTCATTGTTCGATATGATAGGGGGCTGTTCTTTAACTTAACATTCCTCTTAGTAAGTTGATTTATTGATTCATTAAGGGTTGAGTCTGGATCCTTTGTCTTATCCACATGAGATTCATCCATGTATTTAATCTTCTTAGTGGATCCATTGAAATCTTACATTTTCATAGAATCATGTACCAAGGGTGTGTTTAATTTTAAAGGTTGAACAGATTCCAAGTCCTTGGAAAAAATTACATTAACTTTATTACTATTGGACAATGGTTTGTCTTGAACAACCTTTGGGTTAGTAATAATTTTCCTAGACTTTATAGTATTTCCAGTGGAATCTAGAGTCTTAGAGCTATTAACAGATGTGTTATGGGCATGGGGAAGAGAATATAAGTCATTTGTTTTATTTTTTGTTTCATTATTTATCCCTAGAGTAGTAGTGTTATTAAAGAGGGGGGGGGGGGTCCTAGATCTGTCCAATACCCAAAGCTGAGAAGGTGCTTTCATCCATAGATTGTACAGAAGTTGAACTAGGGTCATTGTGAAGATCTGCAGTGCATGTGTTATAGGTATTACACTTAATTTGTACAGATGGAGGAATTTTTTACCTCTTACCTAGGGTATGTTCAGCACTTTGTATGAGATTAGATCTTTGTGCCTATATAGATTGACAAGTATTAGGTTCTTCCTTCTCATGTTCATGGTTGGATAACCTAATAGAGTCTAAATCTAGATTTTCTATTTCTTCTAAGAGGATTTGATCCTTAATGGATTTGACTTCTTCTTCAGCCATATCTACCCAGGTTATACCCGAATTATCCCATATGTGTGTAAAACTATGTGATTTTTTCACCCATATTTCAGATTTTTTTGGGGGGTTCAGGTATGTCCATCATGGGAGCTTTATCTTTTCTATTTCTCTTTATTTCCTTCCAATCATTTTCAATTGGATGAGTTACATGTTTTATAATCACTATAAAATTAGAGATTGTATGACCAATGATCTTAAAAAGGTCACAAAAGGGGGGTTTCCCATCATATTCAAGTCTAATTTAAGTTTGGTAGTCATTAGCATTGAAATTAATTATGGTGGGTATCTTTGAGTCTAAGTTAATTTCCACCATAACTCTAGAAAAAGTCATAAGTTGTAATTTAAGGTTCTTTGATCAATTTTTAGAGGAGATCTGATATAGGAAACAATATCATTTAGTATTTTTTGGGTGCCAAAATAACCAATTAAGTCCATGAATTTTGACCCAGACTTGTGCCATGGTATTCCTATATGTGTGCAGTTTGAAAGTAGAGTCCCATTCAGAAATTCTAAGGAGACTCAATTTTAGATTGATGTTTCTGGTCTTCCAAACCTTCTCCATATCATCTTGTGACTTAAAAAGAATGTGAAAATATCCTTTGCCTATTGAAATAAATTTCTAGTTTGAAATATTCTAGCAGTGTGCAATATGCATATACAAATCAGATAAAGGATAAGGGTAGTCACATTTGAGGTGGGAGATACGACCCATGACAGAAAATTTGCACAATTTTGTGCATTGTTGAAGAGAATCTGGGTCCACTTCCACCAAGAAACCACCGTCTTCAAGCCTCTTGACAAGGGGAGGCTTTGTTGTGATGTCTTTTCCCAGATCTGTACTCTTCAGAGCATCCAGAAATGAGATCCCCTAAGATCTACTGAAGAAACGGTGAGTGAAAATTTTTTCTTCAGGGGAATCATCTTTATGATTTACTGCAATAGGATCTTGCACATGAGGTGTCTGCTTCATCCAAGGAGTTTTGAATTTATGGGATTCAAATCTTCTAGGCATGAGAAAATCTGTCACGAGGGTGAATATTGAAAGAAACGGGCGAATAATCCCTAATCAGATGAGGGGTTTAGAGATAGATAGTCCCCCATCTCTCTAAAGTCACTATTCTAGGGGATATGATTATCATGAAAACCTGATGTTAGTTTTTAGGTTCATTAAGGGAAAAAGGGTAATTTCACCCTAAAAAATGTATTTTCACAGTTTCGTTGCATGGCTGTCCAAACTATTCGCTAACTATGTGTCACACCACTGCCTAAGGAGGGACCCCACATGGGCTAGGCACACAAGTTGCCTAACCATGTGGAAGTCAAGTGAAGTTCACTATGCCAACACCCTCTACAACCTACACAGGCATGTTCTTGGGCCTACATAGATGCATAAAAACCATGTGTCCATACTCTCCATTCTAATGTGCTCTTAACAATTAGGGAAGTTTTTGTGGGATGGGGTGCACACTTTCCCCTAACCATTCCACCTAGTTTGTTTTTCAAATTTCATGGTTTCAGGATTCGAACAAGGCTCAGGTACCCTTTTTGATATCCATGACTCCAGTAGGTAACATCACATGGGCCGAATTAAGGATTTTAAACCAAAAACAAATGAGTCATGCCTTTGAGAAAATTATGGTCATTACATACCCGAATGTCCATCTACTTTGAAGGAGGGAAAAAGCATGTGAGAAATTTTGTTTCTACCATATCCCATATGGAGATGAAATGAGTTGGAAAACTCTAAATCCATTCATGAGCATAATCCCTTAGTTAATATCGAAGTAGGAGAATCCTTACCACGTTTTGGAGAACTAGAATGTGTCATAGAGTTTGAGAAGGATTCCAAGATGCATGTTAAGATCATCATGTGGTAGTATGGTGAATTTCATGTTGTTAAAGATCATCTAGATTATTGTAGGTCTTATCTCAAAATGATTTTCTACAATAAGTGATGTCAGGTTTCTCAGTTGTAATCCTATATTCAATGTCCACCCATAATTCAAAAGGGTACTCAACCCTGGATCAATCTGTATAAATCATCCAATAGCTAATTTTTGTTCCATGCTATCCATGTTCGTAGTTACTTTTCACTTTGGTTTTATTTTGGAATCAATATTGATCTTGTTGGCATATTTAATTTCTTCCCATGTATTATGGTTTTTCATTTAATGATTCAAAACCTAAAATTTCGTCACAAAATACCCAATGATAAAAGATAAAATAAAATAAAGCAATAATATTAAATTAAAATTAAAGAAACCAAAAAACTAATTTGCAACCATCCCGAAAATGTCCCCAGTTTTGATCGCATGTGGGGAGTTGTTGTTTCCCTATAGGGATAACAAAAATACAAATTTATAAAACTCAGACAGAGGATTAATTAATTAAAATATAGAAACTAGTGAGACAAGGTTGGACCCACAACGATATTGAAATTAGATTTTATTTTATTAAAAGAAAGCAATTTTATTTTATTTGGTTTGAAGAAGATGGTGAAGAGAAGAAAGCAATGTGGGTTTTGGAAAAGTAGGAAAGAAATAATATTTTTTTTCAATTGGAAAATACATGCCAAGGTTTTTTAGATTTTAGGGTTTAACCACAATTTGATTTTGGAATTAACTTTTATTTTTTAGTATTAGTGTTGGAGTAAGAACGATGTAGATTCAATGGTCATGAAATCCCCTACATGATGCAATAATCCTCATTTTCCCATTACCGGGTAATTTGGAGCATTGTTGAATCAAGTTTGTATCGATAAAAATTTTAAACATGATTACCCTAAAAATGAAAATGGCCATATCTAATTTAGGGTAACCAGTTGATAAATTTAAAATCACTTTCTAGATTCATCAATCAATGGTCATTATTTAAGAAGAAGAGATTGAAATTTATTAATTTAAATTTCAAAAACCAAAATACATGAATGAAATAAAGAATAAAATAAAACACCCATTCCTCCCTCATCTACATCACTAAAGAACATGGTGTGAGTTACTCCCTTATCCTAATGATAAATAGAGTAAGTGGGAAGGAGTAAATAAAAATAAAAAATGAAAGAAAACTGGAGAAAAAGAATTGTGAGGGGCTTTTCATAGTGCAACTTCTCACCCCAAGCATTGGTCTCCAGATTTGACAATGACGTTATCTGATTTGACTGTGATGAAATAATCACAAGAATATATAATTCTTATTTATATATATTAATTATAAATTATATGTGAAAATATTACCTCTTAAATTATTTTGGGGTTGCTATAGTCATGTTCTGGTGATTTATATAAAGAAATCAAAAAATCAATTGTTCGACATGAGCTAGACCGCTTCTACTTCCCTATGAAACATTACAAAGTGATCCCTTGTATGATTTAAATGTATCCATATTGGGCATCCTAATCCATCATATTCAAGAGTTCAAAACACATTCCATTGTTGTGATCAATATGAGCATCTTCATAAGTTTTGTAGACTCAGGTACCAATGAAGAAAGGAATATCTATAATTATCTCAAATATTTGTAGTAGCCTGTTAGATCTCTTTCAAGTACCTTATTTCATTTTTTCTTATTCCTTAGACTAACCTAATTTCTTAATCAATACCTCTACTCTTTAGGATTCTTGATATTTTTGCTGTAGTGGAGTTTTTTTTTTGTTTTCTTATGATTAAGGATGTATTGTCTTGATAATTATTTCTCTTGACCTACTTAGTGATGGGGAGATAGACATTAATTGAGGTCATATCTCTAGAACAACCTAGTTTTTTTATCCTCTATACTAATTTTAAAACTTCTATGGTGGGGAGACCCATTATAGGTCTTCACCCTTAGATCATCCTCTTAGGATTCCTTATGCTCATGCTATGGTTTTATTATGGATTAAAATTGATGGATGCTTTTTCATATTTGGGGAGGTGTCTTAATGTTATAATTATTATAGTTTTGAAATGGTTCGAGATCCATTTCCACTAATGTTTCATCCTTTCCTAATCAATATTTACTTGTATCCTATATATGGGTGATTATGTCATTCCTTGAAACATTGGTGACTTTCTAGGTATATAACGTGACACAATGGGGATAATTTTCATACCTAAATATCACTTTTGGGGTGATTTTATCTTTTATTAATTAATTTATTTGAGTTATTGATATTTAGGATATTTCCCCCCATTTTTAATAGTTTCCTAGCCTCATTCTTGGTCCTTTATTTTATAAATTAGGCTGCCAAGCTATGCATTTTTCTATTGGTGATCATGCGCCTCTTGCACGGTTCATGAATGGTTGGGTAAACCATGAAAATTTTCTTATGTACTAGGATAAAATATACACATAAAATCATACACATGGGTTCTATGTGCATGATTAGTGCACACATAGGGGAAACTGTGTATCCAAACTATGCGGCATATCCTAGGTGTATCTAGGGAGGGTTACATAGTTTCCACACAATTTAGTAAACTGTGCATCCAAAACATGCAGTCTTCCCAAGATTTTAATTTTGTGATTTTTCTAAACTAACCATGTAGAATTAAAACTCCATTGAGGTTATTTCCTCTCTATTAATTCATCCCATCTAGATATAGAAGATCTGGGGGACTCCCTCCTTTCTCTACAAAACCTATATGATTTTTCAACCTTGGATTCTAAAGCTTAGGTTTCTATTTTATTTCTATTCCTTTTCCCATCATCTTGTTCTTTATCCTTCCTCTTCATAGATTCATGTTGGCTGAAACCTAGAATAGGGTTTATATAAATCATCTGATTCTTTATGTGGTGTTAATATTGTTTCACTAAAATCTCTCTTCACTCTTTTAAGGGTTTCACATCATCTATATTTGATTAGGGTAATGTTTCCATCTAATTCATTTTTATCATCAAACCATGTAATTATTGAGTTTTCTAAATCCATTTCCATTAAAATTATTCTTCTTTTGATCCTCATGAAATCTAGGAAATTTTTTATTAATGGTTATTGATATCATGGTTTAAAATGAATTGGGGTTTTATGCATTTTCATTATATATTTATGTAATTAAAAATTATTCAAGCTATGTGTTTCCTTAATATTCATAAGAATCTTTTCTCAATGTATTTGGTATTTTGAATGATTTATTAAATAGAAAAATTATTTCATATGGGTTTTTATGGATTTGAAGGAATTTTTGGATATTAATTCATTCTTATTGGACTTTGATGTGTTTTTTCAATATGTTATTATGTCACTTATAAATGATATATGTTTATGGTGTTTTATAATTTTTCTAATGATATTGAATCTATTTTTACATAACATATATTGAACTTGGTGGATTTAAAGTGAGGTTTTTTTATTTCAAAAAGAAGTTTACAAATGATACTTGGTTTCTAAAATTATTTTTAAAGAAGGTTTTATGTATGTGAATATAATATTAAAACAAAGGCATGTTTGACACATTGTACATGATTTTTTTTATGAAATGTGTTATACCCTTGGTTTAATCCTTGATGAAACCATGTTTTATATGAGTTTGTGGATCCATGAAAGGATTCTGATTATTTTTTGATGTTATGTGAACTATAAAGTGAGTTTTTACAAGAAAGGTGTATGGAGGTGGGATGATATAAGATATTGTTATGTTTTGATATGAAATCTGTGATTGAAATGTGTTTCATGTGTGATAAAGTTACCCCACCTATAGTGACTCACTTCATGGGAACCTTAGGTTCTAAGTAGGAGATTGATATATATTTTTTATGATAGTTATGTTCATGTACTAACTAGAATCCTCTGGTATATGATATGTTTTGACTATGAGGAGTGCCATCACTATGGCTAGTTAGAGAAATTTGGGAGGTTATTTTCTAGGTTTACATAGATAGGTTGACAGATGGTTCATCCTAAGTACATCTATGATCATATCATGAAGACCTTATAAGGTATACCTTAATTTTACTTCCATATTCCTACACTTTGATTTTGTTTCAGATTTATTTTATTTTATTATTCTACCATGTTATATTCTAATTTTATTTTCCACTTTTATGGTTCGATTCAAAAATTTTCTCTATTTTAGTAAAATCATCAGTGCTTGGAATTATTTTAAAACTGCCTTTGATCTTGACGTACTTACCGATCTATTTTAATATCTTGCAGTTTAGATTAAATTATTCATTTGATGATTTATTTGGGTATTTTTTCTCTTTTTGTAATGTTTTATATATGTGGTTTGTAAATGGTTTTGAGAAAGTAAGTTTTCAAATGGGGTTTCCAATGAAATTCTATATATTTTTTTCGAAATAATTGTTCTATTTTTTTAAAAAGATTTTAGAAACAATTTTCAATTATTCTACACAAAGTGTTAAAACAAAATTTAAGTTTGGAATATTTAAACTAGTGTTTATGGGTTGTTTTGAAAAAGGAAATGTATGGAATCTAGTGAAATCCTACAAGGTTTTTTCCTCACATACTACTTATACCATTTGTTGTTATAATATTCAAGTATTTGGTAGTTTTAGGTTATTATTAGATTTTCCTTATGGAATCATCCCTTTGGTTGATCATGGAGCATATTTCAGTGATGGTTTTTGATGGTGACTATAGGTCACACATATATATTTATTTAGTATTTTTAGATTTATTTTGTTTATTTTTTACCATATAAGTATTGGAAAATTTGACCCAATATTTTGAGACCTTGGTTTAGATTTTTTAGATGCTATGGTATTTGTGTTATATGGATGTGAGTTAGAATTTTATTCTAGGTTGTGCCTCCTCTGGTTTATTAATGATTTAAAACTATTTATTTTATTTTCATATTATTCTTATTTATTAGCACACAATGTTGAATTTTAGATATGGATTATTCTACCTGTTATTAATTATTTATTATGAAAAACTATTCTCAAGAATGTTTCCATGATTTATAGACACTAGTTGACATCTCTTGGGGATCGAGAACACCTTTCAGGACTTTCTATGGGATAACATGAGTGTTGGGTTAGGAAAAACTGAGTTGGTTCATGATAATTATGGCATGAATAGAGCCACATAGGTGTTGGGTTGTGATCCTATGTTATTGGACCTCTGTTTTGGGTAGTTGGAGTTTTTTTCATGGTTCTTTATGTTATTTTATTTTTGGTTTTTAGTGTTATTGGAATTCCTCTATGTAGAGTTCTTGTTTTTGAGGAAGAGGTTAATAGAGTGGGGTGTGATCTAGTTAATGAGTAAGTTGTTAGGAACATGGAGAATGTTCTTAACCTCTTGTACACACCGGTTTAAGCGATCCAAGCACTCAAAAATGGTCCAGATCAAGAGAAACCTAAGTAGACTATGCTTTAGTGTTCGAGAAGTAAAAAAATGGGGACTAGTTAGACAGGATAAAATAAATCTTCCAGTTTGTACCCTTGAGACATCGATGGTGGTGTTTTCTACTTACAATCTTCAGGGAGCATCTCATAAGCTGTGAGAGATATCTATGGAAGTGAGGCATGATAATGAACTGACATGGGTTGGATTACAATAGATGTTCATTCAACACAAATATCTAAACATGCTGAATCTTGGGAATGATCTAGAGTTCTTGGAGTTAGAGTTGGGGAATATGATAGTGTCAGAGTATGTTGTTTGTTTCATGGATTTAGTTTACCATTCACTAGATTTAATCACCAATGATTGTATCAAAGCATGAAGGTATATGATGGCATCAAACTACAATCCTATTGATGGAAATTATGATTGATTTACCTACCAATTTAGTGATAGTAAATAAGGTATCCATGATCGAGGTAGACATAATTGATGCATAGGGTGAAAATGTGTTTCTTCTATAACCTAATGGAGATAAACATTTTTTCAAATGGAAAAAGAGAAATTGGGATGACTCCCATTATGGAGGTAGTAAAAAAAATTAAAAAACATGGTTACTTCTTGAGGAGACATCTTGGGTGTTATTGGTGTGGTAGCACGACACACCCAAAGTAGGGTTTTCCTAATGAGTCTAGTGGATTCTATAAATGTGGGAAGCTTAATAACATGAATATATTTTGTTGTTTTCTATCTCGGAGTTATAGTGTTGGGGATTCCAACTAGATGCAGGGATCAAGGAATTTTGTAAATAGATCAAAAAAAGTTGCAGTTGAATCTTAGGTGAGGACTGGAGGTACTCATTGACATGGTCGGTTTCAAAAGAATCAGGGACAACTGTATGCTATGGAGAATGTATCAAAGGAATTTGATATAGGACCTGTGATAGTGGGAGGTTCTATATTTATTATTTATACTATAGTTTCAGTTGTGTTTGATACAAATTCATCTCATTAATTCATATTTGGATGAGTAGTGGACCACTTGAATTTACATGAGAAGTTGATGTATTATTTTTCGAAGATTGAAACACATATTAGAGAAAGGTAGAGCAAGGGTCTGGGTGTTTTCCTTATTCCATTATGAACAGTGATGTGGAAGTCATATGAAACTTCTTGGTTCCAGAGATGAATCTTTACAAAACCATAATAGTGATTAATTGGTTAGTGAAGTTCAAAGACTATTTTTATTATTATGGATGAAAGGTTTCATTTATTTCACTTGATGATAGTGTTAAAAATTTTCACAGGAAGTTAGACATTCATTCTAGTTGGGTAGGAAAAATATCTAAGAACCTTTGAGATTTGAAATTTTATCTAGATAGATTGGTTCTTAGATATATATAATATGAGAATTCTATTCAGTTCCCAATAGTGGTGAAGCTATTCTTAGATGTGTTCTCAAAATACTTCTCTAGAATGCCACTAGAGAGAGATGTAGGGTTATCCATTGACCTATTTCTTAGAACAGGTTTGATCACATTGCCTTCATATCACATGACACTTACAGAGCTATGGGATTTGAATATTCATTTGAAATATTTAGTGGGAAAGGAGTTTATCCGACTGAGCGTTTTTCCTTGGAAAATGATAATTCTATTCTCTAAGAAAGCCAATGATAGATTGTGGTTGTGTATCAACTACTGGGAGTTGAACCAAATAAATCTAAAGAATAAATTCCCTCCACCTCACATCAATGAACTTTTTGATTATTTTAAATGATATAAGTGGTTTTTGATGATCTATTTGTTATTGAGATGTCACTAGATGAGAGTGAAAGATGAAGATATTTGAATGTAATGTCTTAGCTCGACTGACCACTAAATCGGCATCTGGACTAGTCGCCACATGACCTTAAGCACATCTCCCCAAACACTAGAGGCTTCTAACTAGTAGTGAGGGCCTATGGTGTGTCCATGGAGAGACTATTCCCTCATATATTAGAGTATGTACAATGAAAAACAATAGATAATAGATTACGAAATCATAACAAGAAAATACATCAGCAGAAGTATATTATAATAACTGAATATAAGTCTCCAATTCTAAATTACAACAATGTATGTGTGAAAGATGATTCTACAAGTACAAGAAGTGAAAATTACAAATAATAAATACAATGTAATGAAATAAAAATTTCCCAACAACTAGATCCATGAGAATATCATGCTCCATATTGGTCTTTTCACATAACTCCCAGGAACTAGAAAACAACACAATCAATCAACCTAAGTCCTGCAAATATAATGTCTGCATGGGCACCCTAGTGAAATGGTGGCCCAAGCAGGGTGTGAGATAATAATATCTATAGTTTGGGACCCACAGTGTCTAGCCCAATCCAGTCTGCGAATATAAATTAAGGTAGTGTTCAGGTATAATGAAATATTAAATAGAACTAAACAAATAAATAAAAACCTGTCTAGGTTCCTAAGGGACACCTAACAACTATGACTAATTCATCCCATTTCGGAGTCCGATCCATTCCCTTGGGATATCACATTTTAATGTCCATGTTACCATTTATAATAATTACTGAATGTCCATGTTACCATTCACCATTTAATAATACATAATTGAATGAGCGTGTTACCATTCATAATATTTGGCTGAATGTCTATGTTACCATTCATCATTTAATAACACATAATTGAATGAGCATGTTACCATTCATAATACTTGGTCTAATTTCCATTTTACCATTCACCATTTAATAATAGATAATTGAATGATCATGTTACCATTAATAAGACTTGTCTAGATGTCCATGTTACAATTTACCATTTAATAACACATAATAAACAACATCAAAATATTACACATATCTCAACAACAATTAATTAATTCATCAAATGATTAATCATACTTATAGTTTTTATTATCTCATTATTAATCTACCATTAAATATCTCATCCCATGACATCAATATCTCATAATTAATATACCATTAATTATCTCAATTCATATTTCTTGATATCTCATAACTAATTCATCAATTAATTATCTAAAACCAATTATCTAAATATCTTGTAATTATTCCCCTAATTAATTATCTAAATCAAAAATCCCTAAATATCATAATAAATCATCCAATTAATTATCTAAATGGACAGACCCTAAATCTCATAATTAATTCACCAATTAATTATCTAAATGGACAACCCCTTAGTCTCATAATTAACAACCAAATTAATCATGAATTTAAAAAATAATTAAATTAATTAAACAACCACATTAACTAACTAAATTTAGGAATTAAAATTTCTAAAGAACACTAGAAATCCTAAAACATGCATACACGTATCAAAATCACAACCATTGGAACTAAATATTAGACCACCTAAATGGGAAAAAATTAATAATTTGAATGAATGCCATGTACCAAACCTGACATGTCTCAAAAAGACATCAAAGTGTAAAGAAAACTAAAGAAAGGAAACCAATCATAAAAGTCTAATAATTGATTTTTAGCTTAGAATACAACATACCTCCATCAAGGGTTTTTTTTATAAAAACATCAATTTTTTATTAAACAAATCATTTAGAATATTTAATAATTTCGTACAACAATAAAAATTCAATTAATCAAGGAAGCATTAAGCAGGAATCTAGTGAATTATTTAATTTAAAGGGGAAAAGGAAAGGAGATCCTACCTCAGTAGTAGACCAAGCCAAGTTGAACACTTTGGAACTTGACATTTTCAATGACAACCACTCATAATTTCTGCCTCCCACCTATGAGCATATTCACCATCACATATACATAAGGACCCCTAGACCCTATGTGCATATTCTCATGGTCACTAATATGTACAAGGGGATCCTTACACATCACTCACATGCATATACCCATTTATAGTCACACATTTATTCATTTCTCATATACCCATATACAGATATTCACTACCATGGGTGAATATATATATAATAGGGGAACTTACATATTTATATGCTTAACTATACACATGTGGTAAGTCACCTTTGACAATGGCAGCTCGAGCACATCTCAGGGATGACCCAACACACTACAAAAAAATCACTAGGAACTCAAAAACACCACTACAAGGACCAACACACTAAAAAAAACTAAAAAAAACTCATAAACTATGAAAGACTCAAATATAAATTGAGCACTAATGAAGAAAAAAGGAAAAAATTACCCCAAATCGATGGTAGTGAACCAAATTGAACCAATTTGCATCACCTTTGGTGGTGGATGCTAGAATACAAAAAAGGTCAACCTGAGTGACCCTTTGTATAAGATAACATCAAAGGGAACACCAAAATAGGTTAACCCCAAACCCTAGGAATTTTTCCAAACAAGTGGGGTGATGGGGAGATCAAAAATAGGTTTGAAAGGAATAGGAGAAGGAACCAGAGACCTTACCTTGAAGGATCTAAGAGAAAATGATAAGAAATCCCTAGATACAAGAATGAAATGAGGAACTGAGGAGGGGGTGTCACACACCATGGGGAAGAGGGGGAGGGGGCTACGTCGTGCACCTGGAGAGGAAGGGGAGAGCGATCCCTTGATTTTTTTTATTAAAACCTAATAATAATAATAATAATAATAATAATCCTCATAATAATAATAATAATAATAATAATAATAATAATAATAATATTAAAATGCTTCTTTATTTTACACCCCATTTATTTTAATTTAATATATTTTCCTTTAAATTTTAATTTAATTAATTAATTTCTTAAAAATAAACACACCACACAGTTTTTTGATGAGGTCCACATGGTTTTAAACTAACCGTGCACCCCTATCAGCTCCTAATGACTTGAGGTTTTGGAGATCGATGCTCCCAAAATCTGACAGAACACCTGAGACACCCCCTGGGGTTTGAAAAACATCAAAAAACAACACATTGAAGTGATGAAACTATCAGAATTATGTTTTGAATCTTGGTTTTAAAAACATCTTGTCTAATAAACACAAAATTTTCAAGTTCCCTTGAATTTTTTTCTGGTTCAAAACACGGTTCGTTACAACCTACCCACCTTAGAACTTCTTATCCCCAAGATTACTTCAGGTACAACATAAACATATCCTATCTTACAAGGGTTTTAAATTCATGTTAAAATGGTCATGTTGTGTTTTAATGCCCAATTCACCTTTGAGAATCCATTTAAACACACGATACTTAAGCCATCAAAACTCGATCCAATACTAAATTTCCAACCGAGACACCAAGACGATGCTTATCTGAGCATGTTTATCTAGAGACACAATCATGTCATCATCTCATTAATCTTTTAGTTAATGGTGCTCCCCAATATTGGTTTTAACAACAAGAAGGGAAAATTTAGAGCTATAGAACCTCCACCATTAGAAATACCTATGATGCACGCCTCAAGATTTATAGTGATGCTATGGCATGATTTTGAAATGGTTAGATGGTTGCTTCCCCACCAACCTTATTTATCCAGGTTAAGATAGCTCCCCATGAAAATACATGGCTGACACAAACAACACTCATCTCACCTGACAATGTACTAGAAACAATCCTTCACTAACCACTCCATTTAACAAGAGAGACAACTAGTCAAGCCACTCCGATCAACCATTCAATAAGATGACCAACATAGATGGAATAAATTTTATATCCCAAACTACAATTCCTTATTCCAAGGAATCCTATGTTTACAGTGAGGATACTCACTAAATCCCATACTCAAATTCGGTGATGTTACTTGGTCAAACCACCACTTGAACATTTATTCTATCATGCCTCATGCACGAACAAAGGCGTAATCCTAATCCTGACTAGAATCATTACCCTTTTTAATAGTACTTCTAATATTGAATACAAGTTTGGGGTAACCTCAGATACATTAAATGGGAGTTCAAGGAACTAACCAAACGTAGTCTATACCCCATGTTTGCAAAGTGACATTAGTACAATACCAAGAAATCCACATTAGATCATTGGATGACCCCAGAGCGGCATCCTTCCAGTGGTCAAGTAAAAAGAAAAAACCGGTGTTTGAGCATCTATCCAATGTGTTCATACTTGGAAACCCAAGTATCGCTTAGGACTAACAAATACCTGATTAAAACCACACATCATCATGAAACACCAAGAAAACCACCAAACAATCTCAACTAATTCTAAAGCTTTAGAGTGGCGTAATACCGACACTCTTTTAGCGCAGCAAGGATGACGTCAAGATTGGGGACATGCTCGTCATATAGATGAAAACACTAAGTGGTTTGAAGATTACCAAGAAGATTAGTTGAACCACTATATGATGACCAATTGATAGAATCTTAGATTCACCTTTTGATGCAGCATCATTAACCGATCACAAGCCTTTAACACCCGATGCATTTCCATGATCGCTCAAGATTAACCACTAAATTCCTCCATGGACAATGATATTTCTCAAGGGTTTCATACCTAGCCAACCACATTAACATCGTGCTACCGAGAAATAATTGACATGATTAAAAACATGTAATCCTGAAAGGTATTTGAGAAAAACTGACCATTTCCAAATGGTCCTCTTAGGTTGTGCTCCTTATACATGGAATAAAACTTTTACCAGATTTGACATGATTCTCCCCGCCTTAAGAGTTTCCTAGTAGTATAATGAAGAGGGTAAGACTAGCTGTTCACAAGAATGGTAGATATAGATTCACATTAAACACATGTGTGTCACATCTTGAGTCATGATCACCACATCACCAAGAATAAACATTTGGACAAAAAACTAAAACCAAACCGACCAGAGTGTCAAAAAACCCGAGTCACAAGGAATTAATTCCAAGCATTGGGATGAACTTGATTACTTTAAAACCCCTAGTAACTCTACTCTAAAGATGACCCAAGGTTGAACGCAACAACATAAGGCTCAACAATTCATTGAACTCAACTGGTTTGTTATATCACCGATTAAAATGATAGGTATCATATATATCAATGCATAATACCAAGATATTATATAAGAAAATGACACATCTTGGATTCTACCCATAGGATTCCCACCCTATGCATTCAAGTATCATATGGACCATGTAAGAAATTTATCCCCAATTTATATTTCCCATACAACTTTAAAACAACGGGTGACCTCCTGAGCTGCTCAAAGAAAACATAAAGGGTCAAACAACCTGCGAAGTGGCTGACCATACCCATGGAATGTATAACCCATTGAAACCAATAATTAATCAATTCTCAAACCCATAAAACTCCACAAAAACATGAACACATGTTCAAATAAAAGTTTCATTTAGAAAAAAAGAGTCGTACTAGGGACAACAGTAGACGAACAACACTAAGTATCAGAAAGATCATGGGATTTAGCAAGGCATTTAAACTTAAGGGTGCTACCTACCATGGGTAGACCCCATATGAGAGAATAAGAATCGATTGTAAAACCAGTTCACACAAAATAGAAATTCACTAGGATCAAGATCCTATCATCTAATCCATTTATAAAAAGGATAAGGAATACAAAAAACACTCACACTTCCATTCCAAGGAAAATCAAAGAGATTTTAAACTACCCTTACATAAGGGTCTAAATTGAGGAAACCACCTCAGGTTCTATTTAGGTCAATTATTTTCATTTAAAATTTTAAATATTTCAAAATATTTAAAACAAAACATCAAATAAACATAGAAAATTTATAAAAACTTTTTTTAAGTTATAATAGATAAGGTGACCTACAAGGGTCTCGCTTAGCCAACCTGGGTTCATCAAAATGAAACCCAATAGTATTTTCTTAGTTTATTAAAATATTAAAACACTGGAATGGGTCATATCATAAGAAACATGCACCAAATGAACTACTTAGTTCCATTTGTGCATTTTTTATGTTAACCAATTCATTTCAAATTAAAATTAAACATCACACACACTTAAAAAATTTTTAAACATAAACTATTCAAATATAATGCTTCTGTTATATGGGTGTCCATCTAAAAATACATAAAGCACCCATACACTTTATAGTTTTTCATTTGGATCCCTTTCATCAAAACTAATTAACTTTATCATTTTAATTTAGCAGCCTTTACATTTTAAAAAAAATATCTAAATATATATATAAAGCTCAAGGATGGTTTGATAGCACATGTTACCTTTTCCTAGTTATAAGGCACCCATAAAACTTACAATTGAAAAACAGATCTTATTGTAAATGTAACCATTTAATTCATACAATGAAACTAATTATATTTATTCAATTAAACCATTTATATATCCAAGCAAGCTAGCATCCAATCAAAAGCAGTAATAACTGAGCAACATGTTATAGACACAAAGGCATAGAATATAAATAGGAAAGGCATGGAAGATAATCATTGAATCATGAAAAAAAATGATAAATATAAACACCCAAGAATTTTATTTGTACTGGAATTCTAAAGAAAGAAGAAGAATGGAATAACACTCAAGACATACAATCAAATCTGCAGGCAAACTAGAATGCAACTACATGGAATGGCACATGCATGACATGTTAATCCATATATGTCTATAATGATGTTTGGACTGCTTTATCCTTTCCATACCAAGACAAGGGTAATTATTATAAATATCATTAATCAATCAGTAGTGGAAAGTACACCATTCACTCAAGGTGAAATCATAATCAACTATAATAGCAAACAACATGAACATCAATCCCAGCCCTAGCCACTTGGTCATTTCTCATACATGGGGTGATCAGTCTCAGCCAAAAATATTTACCAAGTGCTTACAAATTCCTAGTATCCTTTATACTAGCCCAAAACAGTAAGACAAAGGAAAAAAAGATAGTCTCTTATACAACTTTGTAACGTCTCGGCCCAAATGACCACTAAACCGGTAGCTAGACTGGTCACCATATGACCTCAAGCGCATCTCCCCAAACACCAGAGGCTTCCAAATAGCAGTGAGGGCCTAGGGTGTGTCTATGAGGAGACTATACCCTCATATATTATAGTATAAACAACGATAAACAATATATTATAGATAGTATAAGTATAACAAGAATAGACAGCAGTGAAAGTATATTATAATAACTAAATATAACTGGCCAATGCCAAATTACAACAATGCATGTCTGATAAATGGTTCTACAAGTACAAGAAGTGAAAATTAAAAATAAATAATAAAATTTAATGAAAGAAAAATTTCAAAATGACTAGATTCATGATAATCCTGAGCTCTAGCTTGGTCTTGTGGTCCTAACTCCTAGGTACTAAAAATAAATAAATAAATCAACCTAGGTCCTTCAAATATATGGTCTTATTGCACACCCTAGTGAAATAGAGGCATAAACAGGGTGTGAGATAATAATATTAGTAAATTGAAACCCACATTTTCTAGCCCAATCCAGTCCATGAATATAAATTAAGGTAGTGTGTAGGTATAAAGAAATATTAAACAGATGGGAATAAATAAATAACAACTCATCCAGGTTCCTAAGGGACACCTAATAGCTATGCCTGCTTCGGCCTATATCAGAGTCCAATCTATTCACAAGGGATATCACATTTTAATTTCCATGTTACCATTATTAATACTTATCTAAATTTTCATGTTATCATTCACGATTAATTACACATAATTGAATGAGCATGTTACCATTCATAATACTTATCCAAATTTCCATGTTACTATTCATCATTTAACACATAATTGAATGATCATGTAACCATTCATAATACTTGTCTGAATGTCCATGTTATCATTAACTATTTAATAACACATAATTGAATGAGTATGTTACCATTCATAATACTTGTCCAAATTTTTATGTCCCCATTTACCATTTAATAACCCATAATAAACAACATATTAATATTACACATATCTCAAAAATCATTAATTAATTCATCAATTAATAAATCATACTCACAATTTCGATATCTCACAATTAATCTACCATTAATTATCCCAACTCATGACATCAACATCTTATAATTAATCTACCATTAATTATCTCAATTCATATATATTTATATCTCATAATTAACTCAAAAGTTAATTATCTCAAACAAATTATCTTAATATATCGTAATTAATACCTTGATTAATTATCTAAATAAAAAATTCCTAAATATCATAACTAATACTCCAATTAATTATCTAAATGGACAGCCCCTAAATCTCATAATTAATTCCCCAATTAATTATCTAAATGGAAAACCCCTTAGTCTCATAATTAACACCCAAATTAATCATCATTTTCAATAATTAGTCAATTAATCAAATGGCCACCTTAACTAACACAATTTAGGAATTTGAATTTCTAAAGAACACTAGAAATCCTAGAACATGAATTCATGTATCAAAATAATGACTATGGGAAATGAATATTAGACCGCCTACTTGTAAAAATCAATTTAATAATTTTTAATGAAGGCCATGCGCCAAACATTATATTTCCCAAGAATACATCAAAGCATAAATAAAACAAAAGCAAAGCAACTAAGCATAAAATTATAATCATTATATTTTATCTTAGAGGACAACTCACCACCATCAATCAATTTTATTATAAAAACATGACTTTTTTTATCAAACAAATAATTTAGCATATTTAATAATTTCATCCAAAGATCAAAATTCAATTAATGAAGGAAGCATTAAGAAGGAAACTAATACATTCCTTAGTTTAAATGGTTAAAGGAAAGGGGATCTTACCTTAAAAGTAGACCAAGCCAAGCCAAACACTTTGGCACTTGACATTTTCAATGGTGACCACTCGAAGGTGTTGTCTCCCACCTCTGAGCATATGAAACTTTGCATATACATAAGGAAACCTAGTCCCTATGTACATATTCTCATGGCCATGAATATGTAGAAGGGGATCCTTACATATCTCTTTCATGCATATACCCATTTACACTCACACACATATTCATTTTTCATATAAATATATAAGAATACCTATCCCTGTATTCATATATTCACTACCATGGGTCAATATATATATAACGGGAGAAATTAAATATTCATATGCTTACCTATTCACATGAATCAAGTCACCTTTAACAAAAACATCCCGATCCCATCTCAAGGATGACCCAACACACCATAAACAATACTTGGAACTCAAAAACACTGTGGAAAGGACCAACACACTCAAAGATAAGTTCTAAGAGCTCATAAACTATGAAAGCTGCAAATATAAATTGAGAAACACCAAAGAAAGAAGTAAAACCTTACCCTAAATCTATGGTAGTGAACCAAATCGAACCAATCCACTTCGCCTCATGCACTAGATTCCAGAACATGAATAAGGTTGACCCAAGAGACCCTTTTCATAACCTATCATTGAAGGAAAATACCAAAATCAGATAACCCAAAACCCTAGGGTTTCAAATGAACACGAGGGGTGATGGGGGTCCAAAAATTTGATATAAATGAGGAGGATAAGGAACAAGAGACCTTACCTTGAAGGATCAAAGATAAAAAGGGAATAAATCTATGGAGATCAGTGTGAAATTAGAAGGATATACAGAGGGGTGAATCACATTCCATAGAGTGGAAGGGGAGGGCAATACATCACGTGCCTAGAGAATAAGGGGAGAGGGCTCCCTTTAGGATTTCCTTAAAACCTAATAATAATAATAATGTTATTATTATTAAAACTTTTATTTATTTTTACTCCCCATTTATTTTCATTTAATAAATTTTCCTTTTAATTTTAACTTAATTAATTAATTTATTAAAAATAAACACACTGTGTGGTTTTCTACTGAGGGCCACACAGTTTCAGACTAACTGTGCACCTCTATCAGCTTCTCCTAACTTGAGGTTTTGGAGCCTGACACTCCCAAAACATGAAGGAACACATGGGGAACCCCTAGACCTTGAACCATATCCAAAAAAACACATCAAAGTGATGAAACTCTTGGAATTAAGTTCCAAACTTCAGTTTAAAAAATGGAACATCTAGTAAATGAAATTTTTTTAAATTCCCTTGATTTTTTTCCTATTCAAAACCTAGGTCATTACATCGAAATACAACTTTATGGAGCAGTTCGGACCATTAAAATTTTATAATGATTCTGTTTGGGATCATTATTACTCCTGCTATTTTTGTGTCCTCGATAAATCATGTCTTCCATGAACACATTTAATTATTTATCATGGTGTTTGAGAATTAAATTCTAATTTATTTTTGATCAAAAGAGGATCTTAGAAGGGATTTAGAAACCGTTCTAAGATTTTTGCAGGAGTACATTTTTTATTTTAAGCTACCAAAATGTATTTTTTGGACTGGGTAGTGAACTATATGGAGAAATTTATTTCTAAGAAATGTTCCATAGTGGATTCAAATAAATCGGAATCAATGATACATTCTGAGTAGTCCAAGAATGTATTTGAGATTTAGAGTTTCCTCAGATTGATAGGTTAATATGATGCTTCATTCAATATTTTTTATTTCTAGATTCTTTGATGGAATCTTTAACATGGAAAGGAATGAGGATTGGGTGGGATGATAAGGACCAAAGAGTTTTGGAGGATTTGACGTGGAATGATAATTCTTCACCAATGTTGATTTTTCTAGAGCCTAGTGAAGGTTTTTCCATATATTTTGATGCATTTGAAGAAATATCGGTGTGTGTTATCGTGCAAGGGGATAAAATAGTTGAATATTGATTGAGGTAATTGTAATAAAAAGATAATAATTAACCCATTCATGACCTAGGTTTGTCCATAGTTTTCCATTCCTTAAAGTGATAGTGATGTTACCTATTTGGTGAAATATTCTGGGTTTATTTTGATCATAAAATTCCATGGTATATTTTCTATTATTACCTAATACATGATAGAAGCACAAAACAAATGTGTTTTTAAAATTTCATCATTGGTTCAATGTTGTGACATTGACACTGGTGATGCGCAATGTGTTAAACAACCTGAGGATCTTGTGTGATCAAGAATAAGCACATAAAAAATCAAAATGATACCTAATTTGATTTGAGGATGCATGTGTGTTATTCATATCACTAATGATTTCTTGTTTAAGGAACCAATTTCGGATTCCTCTAGATTTTCCACATGTTCTCAGAAATTTTATTTGTGCATCGATCATCAATATCCAGGTGCTAGTGTGGATAACCAACGAACCTTTCGTCGTATTGATGATCACAACATCACCACTTCTTCAATTCAGGAATAAATAGAATTGAGGTGTGTAGGAGGAATCCGGACACTATGATGTGAGAGAGACAATGTAGAATCTCCCAAATTCAAGTGGATGAAAATTCCTATAAATTTTTTCTTCTCCTCACTTATATATATTGGATAAACTAACTGAAATTTCACATTTTCCCCAACTATTTAACCTATTAAATAAGCCTAATAAAACCACTTATAAAAAAGTAATTTAGTCAAAAAATTCATAACTATTCTATAACATGTAACATAAAAATATGTCACGTGATATAATATGAGTCTTTAACTCATCTTTTTTTCCCATAAATATTAAACACTGCTTGGATAATAAAATATTATTTTTTTTGTAAAAAATTATTCATAATATTCACTTAATAACTTATGAATATAGTGACTAAATAAATTATATTCCAATTATTCTAAAATTGAATAATAATGAATTTATATAATTTTTATCAACCATTAAAAGTCACAAATAAACTAAACACTCATAGTAGAGGCCACCATGTCCTAAACTCATAATAACTAAAACATTTAAAAATTTTGAATACACATAGTGTGTGACCCCTTATACACTTATCTTTGTGACGCCCTATGGGTCAAAAGTATTCCTTAATTTGAGTTTGGTTTATCCTTTGGGTAGTTCGAGAGGTTTCTAGGAAGAAGGGGTTGAAAACTAGGATTTTGGGGGGAAATAGTCTAGGCATAGGATTGAGGCACACTATTAGTACTAACCATGATACAACTATGCAGTATGGATCTATGAGGTTACATATGAATTTTTCATGGTTAGTCAAATAGTACGACTCGCTAAGGTAACCATTCAGGTGTCTGGGTGTTGTTTAGGGGTGTCATATGGTTTAATCATGGTTTTCTAAAACCATGCGACTCACCTCTATAAAATTGTTCGTCTTGTTTTTTTAAATAGTAAAGGCCATAAATAGTCGAAACATGGGTTGTCTAACCATGTGGCCTAACCACACACCCCAACATGAAGCTCTAAAAAATTGTATTTTACCCTTATTCCCTTGATCGGTTATTTTTCTAATCACCCCTAATCTTTATTATGCTCGAACTAACCCTTCCCCATCATTCTAGAGGCTTCTTCCCTTGGATTATTGATGGAATTCCATCATTCTTGATGGATCTCTCTGAGGTATGTTGTGTTTTTGATCCACTTTTCTCCCTTATTAGATATTTTCTATGTTTTCTCTCCTTTGGTCTCATTGGAACTTGAATGGGATGTAGATTTTTCATCTATGCAGTTTGATAGAGTTTTGATGCTCTTTCCTATGGATCTAATCTCATGAAGACCTCATATACCCATTTTTAACCTTTTTTTTGAAGGTGAGTAGTTTCTCTATGATCTTGAGGTAGGTTTATCTAGACAAAGGTTCTAACTCATGAATTACTTGTTATTATTATGAATTCATTTGGTTTGCTTTGTGGAAATGTTTGATTTGATATCATAGTGTCTTAGTTCAAATAGATTCATGTTTTTAAAGGTTTTTTTCATTAAAAACTGTTTTGCGCACACTATGTGATTGATGAAATTTCATAAAGGCTATTTTAGTTCTAAAATGAATTTTCAAGCATGGGAGAATCAATTTTTCATTGTCAAATTATTTTATAAAACGTGAGTATTGTTTTCAAATGGTTTTTAAAAATCATGGAATGTTGGGAACCTTGAGTGTGTTGAGAAATGGACATGTTAGTTTAGTGTCTATAATTCCATTAGATGTATTTGATATCGACAAACTATTATAGGACTCAATATTGGTTGGATTCACTTGATACATGGTTTAGTGTTTTTTTTATGTATGAGTATGTATTACCATAGTCTATATCAAAAAACTTTTTATTTTTTCATTGATGATTTGTTTTACACATGATGGTATATTTCATGGTTGCTTGACAACTTGTTTATCTTTTGGTGTATCCATGGTTGGTTTTGATTATGAATTCATGTTATTTATCCTGTAATTATCATATTCTTTGATTGAATGAATATTAATTGTTTTTATGAAACCCAAAGGATGTTTTATGAAATGTTTTATATTATAAAGTTATTTACAAATAACAATTTTTAAATATAGAACTAGCATTTTTGTGGTATTAGAATTTTTATAGATTCTTTTGTGAAATTATAATGGGATTTTTGATCACACACTACATTTGGTGGTGATTTTTTCATGGTATTAGACTTTGTGTAGGTCATTGGATTCTCTTGGTTTTCATTTCCTTCATAGTGGGACAGTTTGGTGGTGGTAGATGGTCACGTGGAGATTTATCTTAGGGCTTGTCTTTCTTACTTTCTAGTTTAGACTATTTGGCTTAATGTTGTATGTCTCATGGAAATGTATTCTTATTCCACTAGAACTCAAATTATTATTCAATTATTTATGATAATTGTGTTTCTTTGTTTACCTCACCTTGTGGCATATCTTCTTGGTTGAATTTTATGGTTGAATCGAGATGGTTTGTTACAAAATTGTATCAATGGAAATACCAGCTAGAAGTTTTATGACACTACTTGAGATTGGTTCATTATCTTTAGTAGAAATGATCGAGGATTTTTTGGATTTAGGTGGTAAGTGTGGAAGGTTTCATAGTCAGAAAACTTTTATATGTCATCTTGAGTTATCATGTGCGGTCATGAATTTTTTCAAAACCCATGACATAGTGTTTGAGGTTATTTGAATGAACTAGATTTGGGGTTAATTTGAACAAACCTATTATTTCTTAATATTTTGTTTATTATTCAATTAAGCTATGATTTATTTAAATTCGTGTTCTTTAAATCGTTGATATCGATTCTTGAAGTTTTTTATTGATTCTTCAATTGATTTCAAACTGATTGGTTGTTGTATTTTGTGTTAATTAGACAATGACTTGTAGAAGAGAACTTCTAAATTCAAGAGAGGAAGATATGAGAAAAGTTATAGATACAAACCCTCTAGTGGAATCTTCTATGGTGGAATCTTTAATCTATACTATCCAGACTCTGGTTCAAGTGGGTGTTAGTCATCAAGGATGATAGGTGGATCATGTATCAAAATTTACTATGTACAATCCACATATCTTTTGTATTTACAAAGGACCCTAGGAATTTGAGGAGTGGTTCAAGCAGATTGATAACATTTTCAATTTTATTAAAACTCATATAGACTCTAATGTTGGATTTTCTATTTACATGCTTGAGGGACTGATATGGAGATGGTGAGACTCCATCATGCAAGAAAATTTACATGAGGACCTCACCTATACCACTTTCAAAAATAAATTCAACCAATAGTTTTATCCTAAAATGTTTTTGAGTGGTGAAGATCTTAGAATTTGTAACCTTATAGTAGGAGGATCATACCATTCAGAAGTATTCCACCCATATTTCTATCTTGGTTCACCTAGTTCCTGAGATTGTTACTAATGGATACCTCAAATCTTGGAGGTTTGAGATGGGATTAAGGGTTAATATTCAGTCAATGATGATTCTCTTATGCCTATTGACATTTATTGAGTTGGTGGGAAAATATGTTATGGATGAGGAGGACATAGCTGGTAAGATTAGTTTAGGTGGAGCTTTGGTTTCTTTATTCGTTAGTCAGGGTATGTTTTCTATCTAGAAAAGAAAACACAAGGGTACTCAGTTTTCATTAGTACAAGTTTTAGGGGCATCATTTGGAAAAAAAATTGTTATCTATGAGTATAGAATATCTAGTAACACTATGAAAAATAGTATATAAGTTCCCAAAACTTGTCACCAAAGTGGACATTCTAGTCATCTCATGATTTTTTAAATAATGAACCAATGTATTTAGGTTGGATCCACCCTCTCCAATGGTTCATAGGTTCATTATGATTCTTCCATAGGTGGTTGGTCTTATCCTCATACCAAAGGGGATGTTCATGCAGCTAAGAAAGCTCAGGGAGGAGTTCATACCATACGTCTTTATGTAGCTAATCATGCACCAGAGGAATATGAGACTAGGCCGAATACTGTTAGTGGTATGGGGTTTATTTCATGATCTATGGAGATAGATTAATTTTATATATGTGATACTCATTATTTTATATATTCAAAGTTGGTTGAAATATTGATCTTATGTTCAGTTATTATTTTACTCATATTGAATCTTTCCATGCATTTGGGAAAGAGGTCTGAATATGGTTTCAAAAGTCACTTACATCAGGTGATGATAGCTAACTTCAAAGAGGAGTGGTATTTCTTAATCCTTGATCTTTACATCTTTGACCTAATTATTAACATGTATTAGATGATCATCATTAAATAATAGAGTGAATTTTATCTTCATCAGGTTCAGTTTCTATCTTTTGATGTGGTCTCTCATGTATTTCGGGGTGAGTGGGACTCTAGGATGGGGAGGGTAGGGCCTGTTTTTCCTTATGATTAAGTGATATCATGCCAATAATTGGAGATGTAATTTGATGTGGATGGATCTCTATTGAGTTTCCCACTTCCTACAGTGGTGATTGTGTACCCTGAGGTCTTTCCTAATTATTTTTACTGGTTACTAACCTAAAGAGATATCGAGTTTACCACTGACCTACTACCTGGTAAAAATCCCATTTCTATTCCATATTATTGCATAAAACCTGTAAAGTTTATGGAACTTAAATTCCAGCTTGAAAGGCTTGAGGATAAGGTATTTATTCATCCTAAAGTTTCACCTTGGGATTTGCATTTCCTATTTGATAAGAAGTTAGATGGGATCCTCAGACATTATAATGATTACTGACAACTAAATTAGGTGACCATTAATAATAAGTGTCAATTTCCAAGAATTGGTGATCTCGTTAATAATCTCAAAGGATCTCATTGGTTTCCTAAGATTGACCTACAGTTGAGGTTTCATTATTTGAGTTTCCGGTAATAGGATATATGAAAGACAACATTTAATATCTAGTGCATACATCTTGACCATCTCATTATGTCGTTCGATCTCACTAATGCCCCTACAATATTTTATGGAATTAATGAATCGAATCTTTCATCGATTCATGGACTCATTTATTGTCATGTTTATAGATGATATTTTGTATACTCCAGGACAGAGTAGGAGCTTCATGATCTTTTTTATATCCTTATTGTAACCTTGAAAGAATTTTTTTATGTGTAAAGATCTCAAAGGGTGATTTTTTTATCCAAGAAGTGTAGTATCTTATGTATGTTATATCTGAGAGGGGAATCTCAGTGGATCTAAAAAAGATTTATGTGGTTATATAATTGGAGAAACCTATAAATATGTTTTAGATCTTTAGTTTCATGGGTTTAACTAGTTATTACATGTGATTTTTTCCATACTTTTCCAAGTTTTCATCTCTGATTACAGTTTTTACCCACAAAGGTGTTAAGTTTGAGTGGAATAAAAAATGCCAGATATCTTTTGTGGAACATATGGTGAGGTTAAATTCAACTCTAGTTTTGATTATTTCATAACCAAGCTCAGGTTATGATGTTTTCTATAATCCACTGAGCACATGATTGGGGTGTGTCTTGATGTAGGGGAAGCATGCGGTGGCCTGTGGCTCTTTCCAGTTACACCATCATGAGAAGAAATACCCTAACCATGATCTTAAGTTGAAAACAGTTATGCATGCACACAAATCATGAGATCACTATCTATTTAAGGAGTGGATTATAATATATTTTGATTATAAGATCCTAAATTATATTTTTACTTAGAGGGATCAAAATTTTAAATAATAATGCAGGGTTAAGTATCTCGAGATTTTTTATTTTGATATTTATTATACTCTTAGAAAATGGAATGTGGCCAGTGATGCATTGAGTAGGAAATTAATGACTCAATCCTTGAATGAATCAATTGATGAGTGGTATATGATTATTTTGTTTTCAAATATATTCTTTTGAGTGGAAGAGGTGGGTGGGAAGGTGTTCTTGGCCTCAGTTGTGGCTGAATCATCATTTGATGGTCATATTTAGCTTGAATAAGAAATAGGCACCAATTTATGGTGTCTTATTGAAATCCAAAATGGTAGGGGACCATTGGTGAGTGGTCTCAGTCTCTTGTTGGAAATTTTTTTCTAAGAAAGGTTGGGTTTTCTTGTAACTCTAAGGTAGTAATTGATAAATAGTGTACATTGGTCTTGTTGGTTAGTACACCCTGTGACTACCAAGATGTATCAGGATGTGATACATCATTATTAGTGGTTGGGGTTGAGATGGTCCATTGAAAATTTCATATTATGATGTATTTCTTTTCAAAGTATTAAGGATGAACACCAGAGACCCACTGGTTTGTTATAACCTTCTCCCATTATGGTATGCAAGTGATATGAGATTTATATGGAATTTTCATTGGTCTACCATGGGCCCCTAGTGGGAAGAATGAAATTTGGGTGATCATTAACTAACTTACAAAATCAGATAATTTCCTACCTATAAAGTAGATGATGAAGGTGGAGTAGGTTAGACACTTATATGTCCAAGAGGTTATGGGACTTCATGGGGTTCCCTCTATGATTGTGCTTTCTAGGGATTGATGGTTGACATCCTGGTTTTGGAAAGGTTTTTAAGAGTCATTGAGCCCATAGTTAAAATTATGAATGATATATCATTCATAGGAAGATGGATAAACTGAATAAGCTATTTAGGTTCTTGAGGATATTCTTCGAGAATGTGTGCTTGATTTTGGTGGTTCCTGGGAAAATCATCTTCCTTTAGTTTAATTTTCCTATAAAAATAGTTAACAGTCTTTGATTAAGATATTTACCTTCAAAATTTTTTATGGGTGTCCATGTAGATCTCCCTTGTTCTTTGAAGATCTAGGATAACATTCCTTTGTTGGACCGATCATTGTTTAGAATATAATAAAAATGGTGTAGTTGATCTAAAAGAGATTGTTCATAGAAAAAAGTCATCTGAAATCCTATGTGGACCATCATCATCCACTATTAGAGTTTGAGGATGGTGATATAGTCTTTCTTATAATCTCACCTCTCTTGGGACACCATCAATAGGGTAAGCAATGTTAGTTTGCACTGAGGTTTTTTGGCCCCTTTCAGACCATTGAACGAATTAAAAAGGTGGAGTATCGATTGGACTTGTTGTATAGTTTGGCATTGATTCATGATGTGTTCCATGTTTCTCAACTGAGGAGGGACCAACTGGACCCTTCCCATGTGATTGAATTAGAATATTTTGATCTTGATCCTGAAACCAGAGTGGTTTAACAACTAGTTTATATTATGGATCACCAAGATAAGTTACAACTTGGTAAAAAAATTCTTCTGTTTTGTGTACTTTGAAAGTGAATACAGGATATCCATGAGATGTGAGAGTGTGAATTTTTTATTAGGAAGTAGTGAAATTCTATTTTTTGTGATTTTAGAATATTGATAACTTTTTGTGGGAATAAATCTTTTATGGTGGGAAAAATTGTGATGTCCTCCAGGTTATAGGTATTACTTAATTTGAGATTGGTTTATCCTTTGGGTTTTTTGAGTGGATTCCATGAAGAGGGGGTTGAAAACGTGGATTTTTAGGGGAAATAGTCTAGATTTATGATTAGGAAATGCAGTTGTACTAACCATGTGATAACCATGCAATTTGAATTTATGAGGTTACATAGGTGTTTTGCACAATTTGAGCATGGTTAGTCGAATTGTGAGGCTTGTCAAGTTAACTGTGTGGGTGTTTGGGGGTTGTTTAGGGGTGTCACATAGATTTCTAAAAAAGTGTAGATCATACCTAGGAAATTGTGTGATCTTTTTTTCAAAGGAAATAGGACACACATGGTTGGAACATAGTTTTTCTAACTATGTTCCCTGATCCAAACCTCTAAAAATATGTATTTTACCCTTTTCCTTTGAGATTTTTTATGTCTAATCACCCCTAATCTTTATTAGGATTAAAATATCACTTACCAAGCACTATAGAGGAATATTACCTTGTAATATTTAAGGAATTCATTATTTTTAGAAGTATCACTTCGAGGTATATAATTTTTTTTATTTTATCCCTAATTCACAGATCTTATTGGATTGGTGTAGCCCGATCCATTTTAGATGATTTTGGACCAAATTCTTATGAACCATACTACACTGAAGGCCACAAATACCATGGGTTGAGAAAATATAACTGACTATAGTCTATCTAATCAGACAACATCGATAGGGAACTGTATCATTGTAGAGTTTGACATGACTACTGTAGTGGATCGAACTTTGGTGATAGTTATACCATAGCTCCATGGAATTCTTATCACTCTCCACTATAACTTCTTGGACTTGGGTTACTGAAACAATATGGTAGTGCATACTTCCATCCACCTTTCACTATACCATATATAACTTTCAATGAGTTTGGTGGAATAGTGTTTCATCCACTTTATTAGCTCATTTTGAGTTAGGGTTTCTGTGGTGTGAAACTCTGATATTCTCCCTATAATTTTTTCTCCAAACTATAGTGGTATTTATGCCTCTTCATGGATGTGGTGAATATTATAGAACCACATAAATCATTATTTTATGTTCATAATATTTTACTTCTTTTTTTTTCATCTTTTCTTCATATTCAAACCTCTATCGTGTGACTCCTAGAGTTTCTACAATAGATCCTCACCTGATATCATCTCATTTGTCTTGTTGGAATCTGAATGGGCTTTGGATGTTGGATATAAGGGGTTTGAAAGAGGATTGATGTTGTTTCTTGTGGTTCTAGGCTCGTGAGGACCCAATCTACTTATTTCCAAAATCCATTTACAAAGGTGACTAGTTTCTATCTATTCTTGTGGTAGGTGTCTCTATAAAAGGTTCCGACTCATGAATTACTTGATGTTCTGGTGAATTCCTTTGGTCTGTTTTATGAAAATTCTTGATTTTATATAAATATATAATTTCTTAAAAAGATTCATTTTTTCTAAATGGGTTTTTATTTAAAAATACATTTTTGGAAACTATATGTTTGATGAAAAACCTTAAAGGTGGTTTTGTTTCTAAAATGAATTTTAAAGAATGGGAGAAATAACTCTTAACTGTGAAAATGTTTTATAAAATGCAAGAACAATTTTACAATGATTTGTGTAAATCATAGAAAATTAAGAACCATTAGTGCATTGGCAAATAGAAACTTCACTTTAGTGTGTGTAAATCTAGTAGATGTTTTTATATCGACGGAATGTTACAAGACTTGATATTAGTTGGATTCACTAGATGCATGACATAGTGTTCTATTTTTTGTTTGAGTGCGTATTCCTAGAGGTTATTGCCCAAATATTTTTCTTTTTCATTGATGCTTGGTTTTACACACGATGGTATATTTCATGGTCCCTCATTCATTAGTTTATCTTGTGGTGTATCCATGGTTTAATTTTTATTATTCATTCATGATATTTCTCATGCACTTTTCATATTCTTTTCTTGTGTTAATATGAAAGGTTTTTTTTTGAAAACGAAAGGATATTTTACAAAATGTTTTATCTTATAAAAATGCTTTATAAACTAGATTTGTTTTAAAGATATATCTAATGTTTTAATGGTATTAGATTTTATATAAATTATTTAGAGAAATCATACTAGGATTTGTGCTCACACCCTACTTTTTTCCTGTAGGTGGTTGTGGATGTGGTTTTGTAGGACTTAGGTAAATGGAAAGACATATTGTAGTTCATTGAATTCTTAGGGTTATCGTTTCCTTCATAATGGGACAATTTATTTGCGACACATGGTATCATGGAGATTCTACTTATGAATTTTTTTCTTTATATTTTAGCCTGTTTGGATTGATGTTGTATGTCTCATGGATATGTACTCTTCTTCCACTTTTACACAGTTTTTTCTTAGGTTATACATGAGACTTGTGTTTCTTTGATTCACCTCACCTTGTGTTAGACCTTCTTGTGTGACTTTTCTAGTTGACCCAGGCTGGTTCATTACAATCTCGATAACAATGAGTCATACCAAGTGACTAAGATTGGTATATAACAACACATCCTGAACCCTAGAGAGATAAATTTTAGTCATAGCAATGCAAACCTCATATGAACACACACTGTGTAATATAATAGATTTCTCTCATGATATCTCATAAATTAGGATGCACATTTAATGTCATCATCCTTTTATGTTTTATTATTTTGTAACCTTACAGGATTAACTCACCTTATTCTACCATGACCATGGATTTTTTAACAACCCGAACTATTATAAATAAAAATACCCTTTCAATTTATTTAAATTTCTTATTATGCAATGTGGTTATAAAAAACGCATACCCTTATTTGGTTTTATTATATACTATTGGATTTAATTGAACATTATGAATCATTACCATTGACAATATAGTCATTGAATAGTAATCACATTATTAGTACAAATATAGGGTTTTAATAAGTCCAATTAACACGAACAAAGGATGTGATGGCCTGGACCAGTAGAATCATTCCCTATGAATCCCATTTATCAATGATTCCAAGGGAGATAGAATTTCTCAGCTTTTCCTTTGACCAAGTCCAAACTGAGATCCAACAAGTTAAGCATGAGCAAAACCGTTTACCAGAGAAGTTAAATCTCATCAAGATCATGACCCAAAACATGTTTTCTGAACCTCTCCATGATGTACCACCATCACACACCTTAATCATAGGGTGTTTTATGGTGTATTAAAGGGATATGTATTGAGACCCTAGAAATATATTTATATACATTATTTTGTACAGAATAATGAATATATTTTCATCCTATTATTGTTACTTTAGAAATTATTTTTATTTTGATTCAATAAAACAAAAATAGTATTTTTGGGTAACATTAAAATTCAATTAAGGAATTTATTTTTATGGGTTATTGAAATAAATAATACTTTAATAATATATATTATTAAATAATGATCATGTAACTTTTATAAAGATAGATTTAATTTTTATAAGGGATTAAAAACTGTAATTATTAAAAACCCATCATTATTAATAAATGAATTTTATTATTTTAAAAGTGAAAATTCAAATCTTTAGAATATTATTTAGATAAAATGAACATTATTTTCTAGAATCATAATGTCGAAATTATACAATGGTAAATTTTTCATAATTTTCTAAGACAGTCTAATTTTTCAATAATAATTAAATACCATATAAATACACTTTGTATATTATGACATTATAATGAACCAAAAGTGATGTAATAAATAATATAAAGGGTATCCAAGACCAAATATATGTTTTCCATTAAAAATAGTTTGATTTTCAATTTTTTTATAGATACATTCTGAATTCTCCAAAACATGTAATATATTTTAAGGTTTTGAATTCATTTATTTAGGAGTATGACTCACCTCCACATAATAAAGGGATTTATATTATTAAGTCCATAAATTTCCCTTTAAAAATAATTTAAACCACTACAGTTTGGTATAAACCATAGGCATAAACCATGGTATGGTTTTTGGTTTTGGCTATTTTATTATGTAGAGTCCAAAACTAAAATAATAAAGAAACTCCCCACTTTTCCTATATAAACCAACTCAATATCCCATTTATATTCACTAAAAGTCCATGGAAAATGTCTATACTCTTCCATATACTATCTATAGTCCTCCCAAGGTGCTCCCAAGATCTCTAGAATCCCCTCCCAAGATTTTGGAGTCACACACTCAAGTAAGGGACCTTTCCTATCCTTCTTTATATTCAATCACTTTCTTTGAAATTAGTCTTATTAAGTTCAATTTTTAATATTTTCATTCATTTATAATCATTAAATTACAATCCAATTTATGTTATATGAATTATAGATCATTTATTATCTCTCATTTTGACCCTTACCTAATCTGTTACTATGCTAAAGTTTTGTATGTTATCTTCCACTATCCTATTTTCATCAAGCACCTATTTTTTAATGCCTCTAAATTTCCTTTTTTTTTAATTTTGTAATATGTCCTTACATACCCCACTACTATCAATTTAATATATAAATTATGAAATTGCCCTTTCACTCTCATTAATCCTTTCATGATCCTTTATGTACGCTGGTTACCATTATGAAATTTAGTAATAGATTTCTCTCTTCTCATTTCCATTCAAGCACTTATTTTATGTTATGTATCATAAATTCAATTTGATTATGTTGGTATATGTACTTATATATTCCCCTTACATCCCATTTAATTTATAAATGATGATATCCCCCTTTGACTCTAAATAATCCTCCCATGATCCTTTATGTATGTCTATTACCATGCCAAAATATAGTTATGATTATTTTCTTAATTCATGATTATTCATTAAATTATGCCTTATATTTACAATTTATAATGTTGGGATATATTTTTCCATGTCCCTATTACTTCCCATTTTATGTCTATGTGGTGAGATATCCCTTTCTCTCTCATCAACCCATTTTTATGAATCATTAAATGGCACTATTATACAATCGAAATATCATCGCGATTTTCCTTGCCAAACCAATTGTGTAGTTAATACCGTACTCATATACTATAAAGTGTGTTCAACTTTATGCACATATAAATTTTTATTGGGGACTTTCATGTATGTAGTCTGCACTCCTTGATCATGGAATAAATTATGATGATGAATGAATCCATGTTGAATGATCTATGTGGGAAACATAATCATGAGAAGGAAATGAATGTGATGGGTACACCTGGAATTATATAGTGCTCAAATGCATTGTGTAATGTTTAGAATCATGATATGTCATGATGGTAAAGGGATTGAACCTAATTACTTTATGGGAAATTTTCCATCATGATGTCTTGGTAGTTTATCCTTGACCTATGTTTATGATTCAGTGTTATAAGTTGTTTCCACATCTCCCATGTTATGATTATCATGCTATATCATGTATCTTTGTTCATTTTTATGATTCCTACTATTTTTATGCCCTATTGATATGAATATTGTCAAATTTTTATTCCCTTATTCCATGTTTATTCTCTTACTGGGCTTTATAGCTCACCCATTTCTTATGTTTGTCCCCAGGTTATCTCGTGCAATTTTAAAATCCCTGGAATTTTAGAAGCATGTTAAGGAAATTTTAAATAATGTTATTGTATACCATGTTTGAGGTGTTATGATACATACCTTATTCTTAAAGACACTAGAATTATCAATCTTTTGGGTTTTATTAAGTGTAATTTTATGTAATAAATAATGTATTAATGTGAAATAAAGAATAGATTTGTTATAGTTGTTGTCAGATAAAATGTTTAGTTATTTTGGTATTAGGATTAGAAAACTCTACAGAATGACTTAGGGATAATAATATGTATAATAAAACATCCATAAACTTATTTAAGTATATATTAAGTGGTTTATCATGAAAATTAATCCCTATCTGGATACTACAAGTGGGTGTGGTTCTGGAACAAATGTACCTAGGAGTAACAACTTTGAAAAGGTGTCCCAGGCCTAACTTGAGGTAACCTTGTACAAGATAATGGACCTTACTAAAAATATAGTTTTACACTCCCAGAGGATATACTTTGGTTAATTTATAATCTCATTATAATCCATCATTAAGGGAAGAAAAAAATTCCCATAAGAATATATGTTAAAAAATAGATCCCAGATAACATAGATTGAATCCTAGAAGTTTATAAGTTATGTAAATAAATATAATTTATAAGTTATCCATTTAATTTCATTGTATTCCCCTTTATGTGTTTAATAGTTTAAAATTATAACCCCTAATTTTCTTTTTATTCTATTCAATGGTCGGAAATAGGATGAATCAGGTAAACAACCAATGCGAAGGTAAATGTGATGACTACCGCAATGAGATGCCCAACCTAATGGGATCAAGAATCATAATATTTGTCACGATACTGTCACTACTGACTCATGTTCAAAATAAAAACTTGGATTAGGAGGAGTGTCCAAATTACACTAAGATAGAATAAGCTATGATTGATAACTTTATACGACTACGACCTTCAACATTCAATGGACTATCTGATATCTTAATCAAAGAAAAATGAATCAAATACATTCATAATATCTTATCCATCCTTTAATATTACGAGAAAATGAGGTTTCTACTTGATGTTTACCATATATAGGGAGAAGCTAATTAGTGGGAAAAATTGATCTAGAATATGAATCTTGAGGAAGAGATCGAAGAAATTGAGTGAAAGGAATTTCTGAAAATGTTTTTCGATAAATACTTTTCTTACACTCTCTGACTTAAAATGGAAAGGTATTTCCTTTCCCTCAAGCAAAAAGATCATTAATATATCAGGACATGTGAGGAAAACATTACAAGACTTTCATGATACACCTTCGACATTGTTGTTACCCCCAAATACAAGGTTGAACACTTATTTGGTGGGCTAAAAACTAGTATATGAAAAGCCCTGGTGATCCAAGACATTGATAGATATGAGGAAATTTCTTGATGGGTCCTCAAAATTAAAAATGTAGTTTGAAAAATCTCAAGTAAATCATGGGCATATAAAGTGGAGAGTGGAGTTTAATTATGGTGGTACAATGGAGAAATATAATAATGCTAAGAAATTAAAAAATCCCACTTGTCAAATGTGTGGAAAGAAGAACCCCATAAATTTTCTAATGGGGATGAAGAAATGATTTATGCATGGGAAATAATCGCACCTAGATAACAATTAACGATAAGAGAAAACCACTAATGTGATAGAGGAAAGGAATTCTTCGTTCAACCCTCAGTGCATTGTTCATTGATTCAACTATAAGGATCTAGGGAACTTTGAACATCAATCCACTAAGCTAAGGGTTTTCAGAGAAAACCAACATCATCCAAGGTAGTAAGGGTGAGATTTTTCCATCACTACTATTGAAGTGGATCCTAACAACAAAGTGGTGAAAGGTGTGTTATTTATTCATTGAAATAAAGAGAACATATTTTTTATTCTAGTTCTACGCATTCCTTCATGACAAAATTTTTTAGTAGAATTATTCAAACACCACCACAAATCATAGAAGTAGAGATGTTGGTGAAAATGATAAATGGGGAAATTATTACATCCCATGTATATAACTCCTACCCTATCACAATTTTGTTTGAACTTCCCTGCAATCCTTTTCATACACCATTTGGTGGAATTTTATGAAATTTTGGGCATAGATTGGGTTTCCTTATATAGATCCAATATAAATTTCCATGAGAAGAAAATTAATCTCCGCATTTCTAATTGACCTATGATTCTGTTCAAGTGAAAGGAGGAGGATGAATATTATTTATCACCAACATCTCTAGAATGGATATTATTTCCCTATGAGCAAGAATATCTAGAAAAAATGACTTATTTAAAGGAAATAAACATCCTAAAAGACATTTTTATTGTGAGGGAATACACTGATGTGTTTCCCAAGGAATTTATTAGTCTTCCTCCTAGTTGAGAAGTTTAATTTTCAATTGAGATTATGCTTGGGACATTTCCAACATCCCAGATTATATATAGAATGGATATTTTGGAACTTGTGGAACTAAAGAAACAACTATAGGAGAACCTGGATTAAGGGTTCATATGCCCAAGTATTCACCATGGGATGCCCCAATCCTCTTCTTCAAGAAAAAAGGATGGTTCAATAAGCCTTTTAATTCATTATCATGGTCTCAACAAGATCATGATAAAGAACAAGTACCCTCTACCATATATTAATTATTATTTTTGATCATCTATGTGGAGCACAATAATTCTCCAAGGTGGATCTACAGTCAGGATATTACCAAGTTAGGGTGAAGAAGGAGGATATCCCCAATAAAGCCTTTCTTACAAGGTAATACCATTATGATTTCATAGTGATTTCATTGGGACTCACTAATGCTACGGAAATATTGATGGAATTGATGAATAGAGTCTTTAGTGATTACCTTAATAAATTTGTGGTAGTATTTATAGATGATATTCTAATATATTCCAAAATCAAGGAGAATGAGGAAAATATGAGCACCATGATGAAGAACCTCCGAAAGGAGAAGCTATATGTCAAGTATATAAAAAGTGATTTTTGGCTGAGGGAATTCTATTTATTATGGAATATCATCACAAGTAATGAGATATATATGGACCCTTCAAATACTGAAGAAATTGAAGGATGGACAAGGACAACATTTGTGATATATATCCATAGTTTTCTTGGGCTATCTGTGTATTATCACTAATTTTTTGGTAAATTTATTTTTCTTTTCAAACCCTCTTACCAAGATAACTTGTAAGGGAGTGATACTTTTCTGGACATAAGATTGTGAAGAAATCATTAAGGAGATCAAAAATTTTCTTATCACTACACCACTACTCACACTATCGATATATGGGGAACAATTTGTGGTATATAGTGATTCTTAAAAGAATTTATTAGGCTATGTACTAGTGAAAAATGATAAAGTGATAGCTTATGCCTCAAGGAAGTTCAAAATTCTTGAGAAAAACTATCCCATTCATGATTGGGAGTTGGTAGTTGTGATCTTTTCATTGAAAATATGGTGGCTTTTCCTCTATGGGGAGAACTATGATATATATATATTAATAAAAAGATCCTTAAATATTTATTCACACATAAATAGATTAATATGCATCATAAAAGATGTTTATAACTCATCATAGATTACGATTGGTCAATACACTACCACCGTGGTAAAGAAAATAAGGTAGAGGATTCTGTAACCAGAAAGGATCCTGCATATTTATCAATGATGAGAATTTAGAAGGATCCAATCTTCTTAGATCGGTAGTGGATGGACATGAGAATTATTAAGGAAGGAACATCATCAATCATTTCTCAAATGATTTCTAAACCATCCCTAATTGAGAAAATAAAGGATTCTCAAAGAAATGATGTGGAAATTCCAAAGAAGGTGGAGTCCATGAGAAAAGGGAAATGCTTAGAGATTAAAATTGATGAAGAAGTAATTGTGAAATTTGAGTCAAGACTATGTGTTCCATCAAATCATGAGTTAAATAAGGAACTGTTTGATGATTTACATAGTTCAACTTTCTCCATTCAATAAGGAATCACAAATTTGTTTCAAGATCTCTAAGAGCACAATTGGTAGGAAAATATGAAGAAAGAGATTACAGAATAAAAATGAAAATGTATGGTATGTTAGAAAGTGAAGGCTAAAAGGAATAAGTCTAAGGGGATGATCAAACTATTAAGCATACCAACATGGAAATGGGTGAACATCACCATGGAATTTGTCACTAGACTTCTAAATACATCCAAGAGAAAAAATGTTATATGATTTGTTATGGATCTTCTTAAAAATAAAAATCACTTTATCATAATTTGAGAGGAATTTTCACTAGATCAACTTGCATGAATATACATCAGATAAGTGGTAAGTCTGAATGGATTACCATTATCAATTATATCTTATCGAGATCCATGATTCACCTCTAAGTTCTGGAAGAGTCACCAACACACTCTGAATACTAAGATGAAATTTAGTATGGATTATCATCCTAAAACTGATGTCCAATCTAAGTGGACTATTTATACACTAGAAGACATGTTTAGAGAAAGTTATATGGACTCAAAGGGATTATGGGACCAACATCTACCTCTGGTCAAGTTATCTTAAATTTTTTTTCTACTAAATCATTCAAATGGACCCCTATGAATCCCTTTATGGGAATAGGTGCATAAAAAATGAATTTTGGGATGAATTTGGGGAACAGAAAATACTTTTTCCTAAAATAGTCGAGGAAATGGTGTAAAAGGCTAAGACCATTCGGTAGCACATCAAGGCTTCTTAGAGTCAACAAAAGATCTATGTTGAAAATCATTGATGGTACCTAGAGTTTGATGTTAGATACATGGTATTCCTAAGTATATATCTATGGAAGAAAGTGATGAGATTTGGGGAGAAGGGAAATCTTAGTCCAAGATACATTGTCCCCTTTAAGATCCTTGATCACATCGGATAGGTGGAATATCGACTAGAACTCCCACCAAACCTATCTCAAGTATATTATGTATTTCATGTATCCCTCTTGAGGAAGTAAATACCAGACCCATCACATATACTCAATAAAGAGGTGGTACCATTAGATAATGATATTTCATATGAAGAGAGGATGATAAAGATCTTATATCACATATAAAAATTTCTATGAAATAATAAAATACACCTTGTCAAAGTATTGTGGAGAAACTAAAAGTTTGAATAAGAAATGTGGTAACTGGAGGAGGTGTTGAAACAGAGTTACCCCCATCTATTTTACTATGAGAAATGAAAATTTCAAGGGAGAAATTTCTTAAGGGGGGAAGGTTGTAATATCCAAACTGTTATAAATAAATTTCACCTTACAATTTATTTAAATGTATTATTATATAATATGGTTATAGAAAACACGTGAAATTATTTGGTTTTAATATACCCTATCATATTTAATTGACCATTAATAATTATTACCATTGATTATATAGCCATTGAATAGTTAACACATGATTAGTATAAATATTGGGTATAAAAAATCTATTTTCCACAGATAAAGGAAGTGGTGGCCAAAATAAGAAGAATTGTACCCTATGAATCCCATTTATTAGAGATTTTGAGGGAGATATAATTTTTGGTATTTTCTCTTGACCAAGCCCAAGATGAGATCCAATAACTTAATCATGATTGAAATCGTTTATGGGATAAATTCAATCTCATTGAGATCACAACCCAAACCATGTTCACTGAAATTCCCCATGAAAGTACCATCATCGCACACCTTACTCTTAGGAAGTTTTCTAGTGTATTAAAGATATATGTATTGAGACCCTAGAAATATGATTTTGTACATTATTCTTTATAGAATAATGGATATATTTTCTTCATATTATTGTTACTTTATAAATGATTTTTATTTTTATTCAATAAAACACAAATAGTATTTTTGAGTAATATTCAAATTCAATTATGGAATTTATTTTGATTTATTTTTGAAATAAATAACACTTTAATAAAATATTATTATTAAATAATGATCATATAATTTTTATGAAAACAAATGTAATTTTTATAAGGGTTTGAAAACTATTATTTTCAAAAACCTGCCATTTTCAATAAATATCAGTTATTATTTTAAAAGTTAAATTTCAAATATTTATAAAATTATTTAGATAAAATTAATAATATTTTTGGAATCATAACTTCAAAATTATCACATAGTGAGTTTTTCATAATTTTACAAGATAGTTGAATTTTTGAGTAAAAAATAATTACCATATAAATATAATTTGTGTATTATGACATTATAATGACCAAAAAGTGATTTTATAAATAATATAAATGGTATAAATTACCAAATATATGTTTTCCCTTTAAAAATTTGATTTTAATTTAATTTTATCTATTTTATAAATCAATTATGAATCCTCCAAAACAAGTAATATATTTTAAGGTTTGAAAATTATTTCTTTAGTAGTATGACTCTCCTAAAAATAATAAAGGTAAATATTTAATTATTTTCAGACCATTAAATTTTGAAAAAATGTAAACCAATCCAATTTAGAAGAAACCATGGTCAGAAACCATGGGTTGGTTGGTGGTTTTGGTTATTGTATTATGTAGAGTCCAAAACAAAAATAATAAAGAAATTCCCCTCTTTTTCTATATAAACCCACTCAAGATCCCATTTATCTTCACTAAAAATACTTGGATCACGTCCATTATCTTCCCTCCACTCTCTATAGTCCTAAAAAGGCACCCCCAAGCTCTAAATAATCCCCTCCCAATATTTTGGAGTCACACACTCAAGTAAGGGACCTTTCCTCTTCTCCTTTCAATTCTAGCACATGTTTTAAACTTAGTCTTATTAAATTAAATTTTTTATATTTTCATTCATTTGAAATCATTTACTTACTATAAAATTGATGTTATATGAATGATATATCATTTTTACCTCTCATTTTAAACCTTACCTAAGCCATTACTATGCCAAAATTCAGTAAGGGATCCTCTACTCTCCTCTTTTTATCAAGCACTTATTTTTGTAATTTCTCTAAATTACCTTTTTTTTATATTGGGTTATGTTATTATATATCAACCTTACTATCCATTTAATATATAAATGGTAATATCTTGAATCTGGATGCCACTCAAAGGTTCTCCATAATTGGTTTTCAACATGACCTCAAGCGCATTTCCCCAAATTCCAGAGGTTGCCGACTAGCAGCGAGGGCCTAGGTGTAATAGTGGAAAAACTATACTTTCATTGGCAGAGTATAACACAATGGAAACAATAAAAATACAATAGTGTAATAATTAATACTAAGAAACATAAATAAAAAGTGAAAGACAGATAATATAAATAACCAGATGTCATAGCATTCAAAGGAAGATGCAGCATGTCATATGTTCTAGGAAAACAACCAAACAGGTTACACTGCAGTAATACGCAATAAAATTACCAAAAGTAATAAAGGAAAAAATATAGATTTATAAGAATCATAATCCTTGGATTGGTCCTATGATCTCCTGCTCCTAATACCAAATCAAGTACCTATAGAAGGGTTCTTACCCTTATCGACACTTGCAACAATATAATCAGTTTGAGCCAAAAAACATGAACCAAACAAGGTGTGAGACTAAATACCAGTAAAAAACTACCCAATATACATGCCAGTATATTAGTGAATATATATAATAGGTAGTATACAATAATGAAAGTAGTAATCTAAGAAGTACTCAAAATTAAACAGTCCAACAAGCACTAGTATTCATTTACATTCATTTCATGTTTATTAATTAATTCAATTACATTGAATTTTATAAGTCTCGGTATCCGACCTAAGCCTGACAACCCCCATGTAAAAGAAAGAACAACATATATCTTAGAAGGATATCTAAATAAGTAAGTGAAGACCAAATCCAATATTGTGCATTGTCATGGCAGACGTATCATAATTCATTTCATTTAAATATTATATTTATAACCTGAGCCCATCCATGACATTCTTAAGTTGGAACTCAAGTATCAATCTAGGTGAAAGTTTATTTTCAACCTACAAGCTGGCCCCAATGAACCTCTTTGAAAACCTGGTATCACTCTAGGTGCAAACCTACCAATATCCTAAAAGCTTGTCCCGATGAACCTCTCTAGAATCCCTCTATCACTCTAGGTGTGGTATAACTCCATGTCAACTAATCCTATTACTGGAGGTCCTATAAGGAATACCTAGGTATCACTCATGAAATGTAAACAAAGACAATAGAGTTCATCCATGACATCCCTAAACAATCCATGTTTCACTTAGCAAAATAATTAAAGCCTCCATGAGCCCAACCGCTACACCCATGGCTCTCTCATGACTTGAACATAACAACCAGAACAACCTCATAAGGATTTTCCTTTCAAGTACTCGCATGGTCAAATAACACAATAAGCAACACATGTAATTTAAAATATTTCATGGGTTTAACATTATTTACTGACATGGAATAATTTTCGTAATAAGAATCACATATACATTATACTATTACATGGTTTAACAATAATAAACTCACATGTTTAATTCATATAAAAATACAAAAATGTAATTTAAACTATCGAAAGGCATAATCAATCAATTATATCATGTGGTCATTTCATTCATTTGACTGATTCCATTTTAAACAACTCGTGAATGGGATAAACAACATGCCTCATGGAAATCCTAGGCCAAATGTCCATAAAGGGTCATCCAAGGGAAACACACCCATGGGTTGGCCCTTAATCAAGGTTGAAAACCCTAAACATGCTTAAAATCAATTAATCAATTACCTTCATAGAAATATAAAGTATCATTTGGAAAAATTTATTCAATACGACACCCTAAAAATGGGCGCGCGAAACTCCAACACATATAATCAAATTGAAAATTAGCGAAAGGAACAAGACCACCTACCTCATACTCATACGACTCTCCTCATCTAGCGCCAGCCTCTAATTCAATCTAGAATGGATTAGATCTATGAAAGGATTAAATATCCTCAAACTTTTATAATTTGATTGAGAGACAAAATCCCAAATAATGGCTCAAGAGGAATAGATAGATAAGTGATTGGGTTCCAGTGCATCCAATGTAGATCAAATCGGAGTTCGGAAGATAATTTGGGAGCCAAAACAAGCTCTAGTGATGATGTTTGAGAGAACCCGGTGAGCCCTCTATCCAGAAATGAAGAAACAAGGATACTGCCCATTTTGAATTTTTTTACAAAATACATGGTGTGTACTTTGAATATACACATCGTGTATATTTCATTTTTTCCTTCTTTTTTTGACTTCATTTAAATGTCATAAAAGGCCTACCAACATCAATACACAGCGTGTACTAGGATTACATGACATGTATCCCTTAGAAAAATTGTGCAACAATCCTGCATTCAGCCCTTAACCTCATTTTCTCTAGTTTTCTTAAATACAAACTAAAAAGAAAAGATGTATACCTCAAAGGAAGAATCACGTTCTTACAAACTTCACCCCTTAAATAAATTCATCCCCATATTTCCCTTATAAGGTTGGTGAATAAATATTTTTGAACAAATCCAACCACTGCGATCGTACATCTACCCCCCTCTCATAGGTCTCATCCTACACTCAATCATGTTGTCGTATCACCCGTACTAAAGGAATAGACTAGCTACAAAGAACCTCTGCACTATGATCCAAAATTCAAATAGGATGCTCCTTAAAAGACGCATATACTTGTAACTCAACCTCCTTAGGTTGAAAAGTATGAGATGAGTTTGAAAGATAATGCCTCAATTGAGAAATGTGGAAGACATCATGCATATACTGATACCTATGAGGTAACCGCAACCCATAGGCAACCGGCCTAAACCTTTCCATAATCTCAAATGGACCTATGTATCTCAGTGAAATCTTACCCTATCTCTTGATCCTCTGGTGTCCCAACCTTGGTTCAACACATAGGAAAACTCGATCCCCGACCACGAACTCTAGAGGTTAGCTGCAGCGATCGACATAATATTTCTGATGAGACTGCACATTAGCCATCTAATTCTGAATCAACTGAACCTATTCAGTGGTCTCCTAGACAAGATGAGGTCCCAGAAAAGCTGCCTCACTTGCCTCCAACCAAAATAGGGGAGAACAACATGGTATACTGTATAAATACTCATAAGGTGTCATATGTATCATCGCCTAATAACTATTATTGTAGGATAATTCAACCAGGGAAATGTGCTTCTCCCAATACCCCCAAAATCTAGGACGCATGCTCGTAGTATGTCCTCTAGAACCTATATCGTATTCTCTGACTGACTATCAGTCTAAGGGTGGTATGCTATACTCAGAAGAACCTGTGTACCCAGTTCCCTTTGTAGCCCTTTCCACAAATGAGAAGTAAACCAAGCATCCCTATTTGAAATGATAGAATGAGGAACCCCATGCAGTCTTACAATCTCTCAGATGTAAAACCTCCCAAGCTCATCAACACTGAAGGTTTCATTGATTGGTAGTAAATGTTCAACCTTCACGAGCCTATCAATAATAAACCATACTACATCATTACCTTGAGGTGAAATCAGTAACCCTATCATGAAATCCATCATAACATCATTACATTTCCACTCAGGAATGGGTAGCTGCTATAAAAGTCCAGTTGGTCGTTGGCATTCCGTCTTCACTTGCTGACAGGTGGATCACCTCATGAAAAAACCATCCACATCCCTTTTCATACATAGACACTAATACTGATGATTTAAATCTAAATATATCTTGGTAACACTAGGATGTACTAGACATACAGAGGCATAAAAATATAATATCAGCTCCTTGCACATGTCTGCTAACACCCATACGTGACCATGTAACTGTAAAACCTCATCCTTGCCTATGTTCCATCCAGGAGGAGGGTCCTCACCTTCCACACCCTCCTATAGAACTAGGCCTTGGGAATTTGATAGTTGACTCATCCTAACTTTGTATAGTAGGGTAGAGGTAATAGCTAAATATGAAAGAAATGTTTTTCCCTGGCTGTTATGCACCTCCAAGTGCATCTCAGAGAACAACACCATAAGCTTCCACTCATTATTGTCCTGTTACACTACCAGTATCTAATTCCTCCTACTCAATGAATCAAACATAGTATTGTCGTTACCAGGCGTGTAGGCCTGCATGAAGTCAAAAGACTGAAGGTATTTCACCCACCTTTGCTACCTTAGATTCAGATCATGCTGATTAAATATATACTTGAGGATTTTGTGGTCTGTGTACACCACAAAACGCTCTTCCAGTAAGTAATGTATCCAATGGTGTAAATCGTAAACAACTACCACTAACTCGAGATCGTGCATCAGGTAATTACTATCATGAGGCCTCAAATGCCAAGATACACACACAATGACTCAATACCCATATATAAGAACCACTCCTAGACCAATACCTGATGCATCCCAGTACACAGTGTAACTCCTACACGTCTCTTGAAAAATCAGTATTGGTGCTGAAGTCAATCTCCCTTTCAGTTCCAGAAAGGCTGTCTCATAGGAATTTTTCCAAACATACATCACACCCTTTTTAGTCAAGCTTGTCAAAAACGCTTCTAATCATGAGAAGTAATGTATGAAACACCTGTAGTAACTATCCAACCCCAAGAAACTCTTCACCTCAAAGACATTCTTAGGATGCTCCTAGGAAACTAATTCTCTCAATTTATCTAGGTCTACTAATAATCCTGTATCCAAAATGATGTGACCCAAGAAGTGAATCTGATTCATCTAGAAGTGACACTTTGTGATATTAGCATATAACTAATTCTCTCTCAATGTATTTAAAAACTATCTCAATATATTTAGCATGTTCATGTTGATTGTGAGAATATACCATGATATCATCCACAAAAACCACAACGAACGAGTCAAGATAAGGATGGAACACTCGGTTAATCAGTGCCATAAAGACTTCAGGTGCATTCATGAGACCAAACGACATGGCCAAATACTCATACAGACCATACCTACTCTGAATGGTTGTACAAGATATGTCAAATGATCTAGAATACACTTGATGATAACCATATCTCAAATAGATCTTAGAGAATACCCGATTTACTCGAGGTTGATCTAAGAGATCATCTATTTGTGGCAGAGGATACCGTCCCTTAACCGTAAACTAGTTAAATTTATGGTAATCCATTCATAGTCTAAGGTTACTGTCCACCTTTTTTGCAAAAAGGACCAACGAACCCTGAGGAGAAGTACTATGTTAGATGAAAACCTTAGCCTCCAAATCCTCTAGCTACCTCTTGAGATCTTGTAACTCCATTGTAGCCATCCTACAAGGAGGAATGGATACTAAGGCAGCTGCTAAAACTAGATCGATAGAAACCTCTACCTGTCTCACTAGAGGTAGGCCTGAAAATTCATCCGAGAAGATATCCCTAAAATGATCAAACACTAGAGGGAAATCCATCTAACATGTTCCCTAGTCATCCAGATATAAACTCACAATCTGGGTTGTCATCCCACTCAACCCATGATGCTCAAGTCCATCTCAGCTTTCCTGAACTTCCCATTAAACCTTGTGTAGAAACGATCTTCCCTCTGGTGATGTAAAACTCACCCTGCGGCGATAATAATCAACAAAGGCTTAAAAGGATACCAACCAGTTCATTACAAGAATGACATCAAATCCTGTCATCACTAAGACGTAGAGGTCCCATAAGAAGTGACACCCACCAACCTCAAGGGGGAACTCATTGCACTGATGCACACCTTCCATTCTAATCCTTAACGGAGTATCTAGCTTCATAATATCATCAGAAGTAAAAACATAGAGCCCAAGTCTCTCCAAAATGAGAACAGATGAGAAAATATGTAAAGCCCCAGTATCAAAAAGTGAAGAAGCTAAAACAGAGGCAACTAGAATAGTACCTATAACAGTAGAGGATCTGAGATCCTGATCCTACTGAGTCTGTTGCACTACATAATTCTGACATGTACCACAACCCTGTGACACTACCTGGCTACCTTGAGCTGATCCACCCTACTGTTACTGAGAACCTGGGGTTTGGCTACCACGATCATGACCACCAATTTGTCCTGAACAGCCTGATATATTCTAGTTCACTAAATGACGAGAACCTACTATCCTTGCTCCTAAACATGGAGTCGGTGAAGATCCTATCTCACTAGATATTGGTGGAAACGTCCTATAGAATCATTGTAGATGGAACATATTTCTGTAATATTGGCACTCAACTGGGTCCAGCGGACAATGTGACCTCATATTCCCAGTTTACCACATTGGTAGCACCTCACTTAGCTGTGTGATGATACTTTCTAACTTCTAATGTCATTGTGAGAAAGATGAAGATGATGCTTCTTACTACCGATTGAGACAATACCTGATCTCGGTGCTGAACCACCCTGGCTTGCACCTTCAGATTCCCTTAGATTATGCTCGGTAATCAACACTATATTTACAATAGTAGATACAGAAGGCAACCTGAATAAATTCACCTATGACCGGATGTCAAACCTAAGACCATCCTTGAATCTCCTATCCTTCGATACATCATAACCCATAAAAATAGGTGAAAGATTATGGAGATCAATAAAATGGGTCATGTATTCCATCAATGATAAAGCACCCTACTCTAGATGCATAAACTCTAGGGATCTTTCGGCTCTCAACATCTCAGGATAGAAATAATCATAGAAGATTGTCTGAAAATATCCTCATGCCATATCCCGATGATGCTCTTCCTGAGTGATAACATCCCACCATATCTTATAGGAATCATGGAACATACATGTCTCAAGTTTTACCCTCCTCTCAAGAGGCATCTTTAGATGCTCGAAGATCATAAGAATGGACTCCATCCATGACTCTGTAGCCTTTGGTCTGCCATACCCATAAAATGTGGGTGGATTAAACTACTGTAACACTCACTTAATCTCTTCCATAGATGCGGTAGGATGTGGTTCTCCCTGAAATTTTTTCATGAACCTCATAAATCCTTCACAGAACTGTGCATCAAGACCTACGTCCATTATAACAACTGGTTCCCCAATTGGTAGGACTGTAGGATCCATTGGTATCCCATGGACTACCACCTCTAGGGTATAATCATCTCCAGTTTCCTGGCATACAACTGGAGGTTGTTGTGGTGGAATGAATCTTCAAGGTCAAGCACACACCTCAGTTCAATTTCATTTTCAAAGTTTACAATGCAAGAGTGCATGAACTAAATAGGAGAAGAAAACCCTCAAAGGTTACCAAAAGAGGAGTACATGGCATGTAGAAACCATACACTATGTGTACCCTCATGCTTATACCTTGGCATGTAACCACCCAAGATACACAACGTACTTGACTGATACACAACATGTACTCGAGTCTCCCCTTCAGGCCAGAACCACACAGATTTTACCTGAGTAACATTACACAGTGTGTACGTAAGTACAAAATTGTGCATTTTTTCAAGAACATTGTTCTGTGTTCTTTATCACATGGAATAACACATGGTATTTGACCACACAGAGTGTAATCAAAGTACACATCATGTACATAAAAAATGTTTTCCTTCTTGAATAGAAGAACACATGGTGTGTGTATATAGAACCACACATTGTGTTGTCTAGGTTTTCGAATAGAAAGGCCATTAACTCCATGGAACTTCCCCAGAACCCCTATTTTTGAAATGTAAACCAATGTCATTCAAAATTATGATCCATTGGGGCCCATACTACCTGAGAATCAAAATTTGGAATCCACATATATCACATCACAACACAATTCAGCCAAAATAAATAACATGATCTACGAAATTCTGATCCAAGAGGGCCCATACACCTCAGGGAAAAAAGTTTAGTGTCCATATGATTTGAACCATAACACATACCAATGCACCTATCATAAAATAATTCATATTTATCACAATACTTATCACAATAGCACACAATCAGTAATTCTCTCTAAATGGCATGGTAGAAATGCATGGAATGTGATTTCTAATAAGTTCCTATATGATTCATGAGATGAAATACCTTCATCTCATTGGGTTGAAACAAAATATAACCACAATGATATCAATAATAATAGCACAATACAAGTTTTTCACCCAACAATGAAATCGAATCAACTGTAACATCTCAAAATACAAAATTCACAATTTAATTCGAGGCAATTTGGCTTTTCCCTGTACATGGGGTAGCTACTCTTGGGCATAGTTTATTACCAAACTCCATTTCCTTCCTATCCATGTCTAATGTTTCAAAACAATAAGGAAAACTAGAAAATAACATCCTCAGATACCACTTTGTAACATCCTAGAACCGGATGCTACTCAAAGGTGCCCTGTACCCAGTTGACTAAATGACCACACAAAAATTTCCCCAAATTCCAGAGGATTCCAACTAGTAGTGAGTTCCTATGTGTAATAGTGGAAAAATATGACCTCATTGGAAGAGTGTAACATAGAAGAAACAATAAAAATACTATAGAAGAAGTAGTAATACCATGAAATAGAAGTAAACAATGGAATAAAGATAATATAAATAACCAGATGTCATAACATTCAAAGGATGATATTGCATGTCACATGTTCTAGGAAAATATCCAAACATGATACACTATAGTAATACGCAATAAAAGTACCAAAAAAAAGGAACAAAATAGACTCAGAAGCATCATAAGCCTCGGCTTGGTCCGATGCTCTCCTGCTCCTAATATCAAATCAAGTACTTGTAGAAGGGTTCTTACCCTTATCGACACCTGTAATAATATAATATGTTTGGGACCAAAAACATTACCCAAATAGGTTGTGAGACTAAATCCCAATAGGAACCCACCCAAGATCTGTTTTAGTCTATTAGTGAATATATATAACATGCAGTGTACAATAATGAAAGAAGTAATATAGGAAGTACTGAAAAGTAAATAGTCTGACAAGCACTGGTATTCATTTACATTCATTTTATGTTTATTAATTAATTCAATTAAATTGAATTTTATAAGTATTGGGATCCTACCTAATCCCAAACCCCCCCACCCCCCCGTTTAAAATAAATAACAACATATACCTCAGAAGGCTATCTAAAAAAGTAAGTGAAGACCGAATCCAAGCTTGTGCTTTGGCTTGGCAGACGCATCATAATTCATTTCATTTAAATATTCAATTTAGAACCAAAGCTTGTCCATGAAATTCCTAGGTTGGAAATCAAGTATCACTCCAGGTTAAAGTCTATCTGCAACCTACAATCCCATCCTGATGAACCTCTCTAGAAACCCGGTATCACTCTATGTGCAAACCTACCAACATCCGATAAGCTCATCCTAACGAACATATCTGGAATCCTGATATCACTATAGGTGTGGTATAATTCCATGTCAACTAATCATGTTACTGGAATTCCTATAAGGAAGTCCCATGTATCACTCATGACATGTAAACAAATCCAATAGAGTATGTCCATGGCTTACCTTAATGATCCATGTTTCACTTGGAAAAATAAGTAAACCCTCTATGAGCCTGACCGCTACACTCGTGGCTCACTCACGACTTTAATATAACAACCAGACCAACCTCATAAGGCTTTTCCTTTCAATTACTTGCATGCTAAAATCACACAATAAGCAACACATGTAATTTAAACTATTACATGGGTTTAACATTATTAACTCACATGGCATAATTTTTATAACAAGAATCATATGTAATTTATACTATTACATGGTTTAACAATAATAAAATCGCATGGGAAATTAATATAACAAGACAATGATGTGATTTAAACTATCACAAGGCTTAAAAAATCAATTATCTCACCTAGTCATTTCATTAATTTGACCAATTCCCTTTTAAACAACCGATGAATGGGATACATGACATGCCTCATGGGTATCCTAGGCTAAACAACCATAAAGGGTTATACAATGGAAATGAACCCATGGGGTGGCCCTTAATCAAGGTTAATAAACCTAAACATGATTCAAATAAATTAATAAATTATCTAAACAAAAATAGGCAATAGAATTTGGAAAAATTCATTCAATGCGACACCCTAAAAATGGGAATGTAGGATTCCATCAAATATAATAAACTTGAAAATTAGAAAAAGGCACAAGACAACCTACCTCATACTCATACAACTCTCCTCATCCAGTGTTAGCCTATAATTCAATCTATAATGGATTAGATCTATAAAAGGTGTAAAAATTCTCAACCTTCAATAACTCAGTCGAGATACAAAATCACGAAGAACAAATCAAGAAGAATTGAGAGCTTACTGATTGGGTTCCAACGCATCTAATGGTAGTCGAATCAGAGTTTGGATGATGATTCGGGAGCCAAAATGAGCTATGACACTACTGTTTGAGAGAACTTGGTGATCCCTCTATCCAAAAATGAATAAATGAGGCTACTACCCATTTTGAAATTTTTTACAAAATACATGGTGTGTACTTTGAATATAAATGTCATGTATATTCAATTTTTTTCCTTCTTTCACCGAATTCATTTACATGTCATAAAAAGTCCTTTCGACATCAATACATGGCGTGTACTAGGATTACATGGTGTGTAACCCTCAGTCACATTGTGAAACAGTCCTGCATTCAACCCTTATCCTCTTTTCTCTAGTTTTCTTAAATACAAATTGAAAATAAAAGATATGTACCTCAAAGGAAGAACCGTTTTCTTATATAAATTATGATAGTCCCATTTCACTTTCATTAATCCTTCCATGATACTTTATGTACACTCGTTATCATTCCAAAATTTAATAAGTGATTTAACCCTTATCATTTCCATTCAAGTGCTTATTTTATGTTATGTATCTTAAATTCTATATGATTATGTTGGGATATGTTATTCCATATTACCCTTTCTGTCCATTTAATTTATCAATGATGAGATCCCCCTTTGACTCTCATTAATCCTCCCATGGTCATTTGTGTACGCCTGTTACCATGCCAAAATATAGTTTTGATTATTTTATTTATTCATTTTTCTTCATTATCTTATGCCTTCTATTTCCAATTTATAATGCTGGGATATGTTTTTTCATGTCCCTATTACTTCCATTTTTATTTATATATGATGAGAGATCCCTTTTTATCTCATCAACCTATTTCTATGAATCTTTAAGTGACATCGTTATGCAATTGAAATATCATCACAATTCTCCATGACAAATCAATTGTGTAGTGAATATTGTACCCATATCCTATCAAGGGTGTTCACCTTTATGCACATATAGATTTTTATTGGGAACTAAAATTCATGTATTCCACACTCCTTGATAGTGGAATAAATTATGATGATGAATAAATCCATGTTGTATGATCTGTGTGGAACACTTAAGCATGAGAATGAAATGAATGTGATGGGGGGTCTCAAAATTATATAGCGCTCCAATGAATTGGGTAATGTTTAGTGTCATTATACATCACATTGGGATAGGGAGTGATCCCAATTCTGTTATGGGACTTTTTACACCATGATGTATTTTTGGTTTATCCTTGACCAATGTTTATGATTCTGTGTTTTATGTTATTTCCAAATTTCCCATGTTATGATTATCATGCTATATCACGTCTCATTGTTCATGTATATGATTCCTACACTTTTTATTCCCCATTGATATGCCTATTTCCCAAATTATATTCCCTTATTCTATGTTTATTCCCTTACTGGGCTTTATAGCTCACCCCTTTCTTATTTTTCCCCTAGTTTATCCCATAAAATTTTAAAATCCATGGAATTTTAAATGCATGTTAATGAAATTTTCAATAATTCTTTTATATCCCATGTTCAAGATGTTATAATATGTACCTAATTTCCAAAGACACTAGACTTCTAAATATTTTTTTGTATTAATTTTCATTTTATGTAATAATTCATGTATTAATGTGTACTAAAAATAGGATTTTTATAGATTTAATAAAGGAACTGCCATCCTGGTCAACCAGGCTTGGGATATCTCTTATTTTGAGAAGAAAAAAAATCTTATCCTGACCATTCAATCATTCCATAGAACCAATGATGCACCCAATGGAAAATACCCTGCCACAACATAAATGTTATGTTGTTCTTCTAGCATCAAAGTATGAAATCAAATGGTACACACTGATGAATATATGAGCTCATAGATTTGAACAACTAATGACACTTATATTATGTGATGAACATATTGGTGGATCAATCCTCACGATCTTATATGCTTGAGATCATTAAGTGTGAACATCAGGAGAATAAGTCTCACTATTTTTAAGCCCCCAACATCTAATAGTCAAACATCATATGTTTCATGTTAGTATGATGTATCTAGACTATATGACATACTTCTACGATTATTGTCACAGTATCTCTAAGTTCTCATTATAGTTGAGAACTACTATAACCTTTTTATAGAACATGTAATATAATGACATTGCAATACATATATTATAAGCATAAGAAATTTTACAAAAAGAAGGAAAAACATGTATATATATATATATTAAATTGTATATATGTAGTAGAAATCAAAGAACATACATTATTTGGGTATAGGGAACCCACTCACAACATTTCTCTAAACTATATTTGAACTTAAGGTGGAAGATATGGGTGAAGTTCATGGGATTCATATGAATATCTAATAATAATTTGAAGTAAAAGATAACCCAAAAACACAAGAGACTTATCTTCAAGAAATCAACATGTAAATAATATGAAAAATAGAGTACTTGTAAATGATGTACAACAACATCCATATTATTCATTGATGAATTAGAATTATTAAAAGAGACCAAAAAGATTAATGATCTAAATCACCCTTCCTCTGAGTTAATACATCTACCAATGGATCCATGATTGTATCGAGAGGATTATTCATAAATAGAATTGGTTCTAACACCTTATCAAGTGAGATGAACATCATGTAAGAAGAATATAGATTCAGAAGAGGCTCATACACATCACACACCCAACATGGGTGTTGGATTGGTGTAGTCAGATCCATTTGTCTAATGTTGGGTTGAATGATAGAAGACCATACTATAGTAGTGCAGACTTTGGTATAGTTACTGTAGCAATGTCATACTTTAGAGAAAATAGTACTATAGATCCATAGACTTATAGCCACAGGCCACTATAGTATCTTGGAATTGGGTGGTCATGGTACTGTATTAGTGTAGAATTCCAACCACTGTTCAGTGTAGCATAGTGGAATTACTATGCAGTTTGTGGCATAATGCTTCGTATTCTTTATTATCTCATTTGATCTAGTGTTTTGGGTGTGTGTGAAAACCTGAAACTTCCCTATAATTATACTCTATATTTTAGTGAAGTGATCATGTCTTTCCATGAATTTAGGTATTATTCTTGAACCGTGTAAATTTTTGTGTCCATGTTCATCTTCGTCTTCTTCTTCTTTTGATTATACCATTTCTTCATCTACAAACCTCTATATCTTTTACTCCCAACATTTCCGCAACAATGAGAGGGTCTCATACTCTTATATAGTAAATTCCTGAGGCTCCCCCAATTCATAATGCATCATATTCATTTCTGACTATTGGGGTAATTATTTATTGAATTCATTAAAATAAATGCACCCAAATCATTTGATTCATTCATAACCAATTATAATAGATTAATAAACCATTCAAGAGAAATAAATTATATATATATATATTATTAATGAATCTCATGCATGAAAAATATATGCATCTCATGCATGAAAAATACATGCATATCATGCATGAAAAATACATGCATCTCATGCATGAAAAATACATGCATCTCATGCATGAAAAATACATGCATTACATGCATGTATTAAATATGCACTTATAAATATAATACATAATATTATATATTTATATATATTTATATTTAATGAATGATATGCATGTGTACATTCATATCATGCGTGCATATTTTAGCGAAGATCCAAAAATATCCCACTTACAATAAAATGTCATAAGGACATTTTGGAAAACTTCAGAACTCTCTGTGAATCAATCCATACTCTTTTTGATATGATTTTCCATAAAACTCTTTTCATTTTTAACAAAAACATTGTCCAAAATTTCCTCACTATACATGGGCATAATAATTTGACCCTTCAGGTCTTATAAGCATTGATACGAATAATGAAATCCCTATTTTATATAAGTAAGAAAAAACTGAATCTAGTAAAGTGTCAGTAGTACTCAAGCTACTAGGGGGTATGGTGTGATCTCCATCAAACATACTCGTGTATCTATATGAACATTTCCACCACAAGATTCATTATATATATCATATATATACCTATATAATCCATTTTTATATGACATCGAGAAACCACTATACATGGAACATGTTAATATAGTATTGGCCTCTCATAATTTCATTATTCTATGAAAAATAGTTACCAATTAAATGAATACATCACATATCATTCATTTTTGGGATAAATACATCACATGTCACTTATCCATGTAGTTAAACACATCATATGTGAAACAACTAAGCATGGACATGCATTTCCTTTGTCTAATTCAACCAAGGGACATATGTCATTAACATTTCATACAAGTGGGCAAATCCCATCTAGGTTATGCTCCAACTGACAACATGATCAAAAACATACCCAACCACCCCATGTATTAGATATGTTCATATATTGACTTGGGTAAGTAGGGTATCAATGTACAATGGTTCTCATGATTGGTATCTCACCAACCTTAGGTAATAATTATTGATAGTAAGAATACACCCATAATTATATCTATGACTGTATGACATTCCATGATATATGCTTTCATAGATAAATCCAAGTAATAAGTCTCTACATATTACCTCATGAATATATTATTCATATCCCATATATATCCATTTTTCATGGATAGAAGAATCCATTAAATATAACCTTTACATATCATCAAAACCCATTATACCCAATGATGATAATCAATTATGGATAAATAAAAGTTTTAACATTAAGGGTATATTTATCATTTGATCATTCATGTAAAATAAATTTTAGCTCATATGAATTAATGATTAATGGATATTTCCTTTATTAAAATTACATTATATGTTCACAACCAATATCTTAAGTGTTTAATATCTATAGTATCTACATAAATCTCATGTTGTTGTTGTAGTAATGTTTTTTGAACATTTCATCCATATGTAATTCCCATCACATGCTTTTGTGGCCATCTAATAAAATACTCTCACCAACCTCTTAGTGACTAACATTTATGAATAAATATAGTTTTAATAATTGTGATACATATGAATCATATACCTTAAGTTCAACTCCTTGAACCTATATTCAAAATACTTATCTTCATAACATCAAATATTATAATTTTTTTTCGGTTTTCCACTTATATATCTTTCTAAGTACATCATCATCATCCTTGGAACAATTTCAATAAAACTTTTTCCTTGAAATATTTTATAAATAATGTAAACATTTAAATAATTACATCACATGAATGTCCTAAACTCTATTAGGATAAAGTGATATCCACTTATTTATGGTAACTATTATAACACTTTACATTTCTCTTTACCACCATATCCTAAATTTTTTTAGGATACCACATGATATACTTTTTGTATTAGCTAGTATAGGCCTTTAGGTAGTAGTGATGTTAATTTATTATGGTAACTAAATGAAACTCTTTATATTTTTGGTTTATCATCACATATCCTAATTTTTTAGGATATTATGTGAAGAATCAATATAATATTATACTGGTATAATTCTTTATTAAATAGAGATATTCAGTTACTTATAGAGACTCAATGTAACTATTTATATTTTTATTTCCTATCACATATCCCAAATATTTAGGATATAAAGTAAATAATCACTTAAAATAAATATGTTATAATATTTTATTTGTTAAATTTGAACTTATCAGAGTTAAAACATAATCCCACTAGTATCTTATACACTATATTCTCTTCAGAATATATTATTAGGGATAAAAAAAACTAATTTTTATTTTAAGAAATAATACTCATTTCATTTAGTAGGAATATTTAACAAATAAACTATTATATCCATATCTCATATGGTATTATTTGTGTTTAAATAATTTATTCCCAATGGAGTACTTCATTAATATATTCCACTGATGGGTGGAAGGAATGTCTTCTTTATATTTTAATAAAATAGATAAAAACATTATCCTAGATAAAACACTTTTATCAATATCTTCTTCTCAAAAAGTGTTATAGAATCCAGTGAATCATAAACTCAGTCGATAAAATTGACCACATCATGTTATTCATAACAAATCTTTGTTAAAACCACTTATCATATAAGATAAGTGACATAAAGATACACTTCCTTTACTTATATTCATTAAACATTGACAAATATCTTTACATTTAAATAACTAATGTAATAACTATTTAATTCATCACTTAATTTCAGACTATAATCTCTTTCAATTATTATTTTTAATTTTGGACTCATGAATATTTAAAAAATATGTAATGTATACATTCAGTATCATATACCCTTAAAATTTAAAAAATTTATTTCTATAACACTTATACCTTACATGGAAACTATATGGAGTTCCCAAACCCCTTTATATATTCTAAATAATCCCATTATATGCAATTTTTAATCCTTCCTAATAATACAATCTGGTTTTAAATAACCTTAACAGTGATCTTAATGAAATATTATTGGATTTTAAAACTTTTCCTCTTCTCATTTTGAATTTTTACCTCTTTTTACTATTTTCATAGTACAAAAATTTAGACACCATATTCCTAGTTAATTTATTCTAAAAACTTTGAAAATATCAATTAAACATTTCATGAATTCAACTAGCTTATTGGAACATTTTGTTATATGGTAATATAATGAATTCATTGATCAGAATAAGACTTATATGAATTATTCAATCTCTATAAACATATTCAATCATATTTAATATCATCAATATACACAATCATATTGAGTATACAAGACTATAATTACTTAGTTAAATTAGTATTTAGTGACTTTGAAGTCTTAAATGAATCATTTCATGCTTGAATAACATCTAGATACAATTTTAGAACAATTTAAACACGTGGTTACTTAGGAAGGAACTATTCTAACACATAGAATATTCATCTTTCCCAAGAAAATTTCTTAAGATACCAGTCTTAGTAGTTTCTTACTTTAAGATTCTCATTTAAAGGATTAATATAAAGTTTAGTTTGATGATAATGATTCATTTATCTATAATATAACTTTTCATAAGATGAATATCATGTCTTATATATTTTAATAAATCAATTTTAATGAAAGTAACCCCACTAAAATTGATTAACCCTTACATCATATCCATATAGTGAGAGAAGATATAAATTTCACTACACAATGAGTCTTCTTGACTGTTCATCTCACTACTTAGATATTTAGGTACAGAATAATCACAATTGCAATAGTTGTGAGTCTTTGATGATTGTTTAGATGAACACTATTAAAAAATCATCATATGGATTCACTCAACTATATTCCTATGGTATCCTAATAGTTAGTGATTCCTAGCTAGTGTTACTAAAATAAACACAAAAAACAAGGCAATTAATAACAATCCATAGGCCCACAATTATGGAATGAAACTACCTGAAGAGAAAATTCATAGTAACTTGTAAATTTATATCCTTACATAATATATCTAGGGTCACTAGGATTTGTCACAAATCAACCTATTTGGATGATCAAGGTCATCACAAGTGTTTCTTTAGAAGGAATATCACACTAAGTTTTTTTGGGGTTTTTCTTTTAAGGTCTCATAGATTTAATATAAATCAAATGTATATTAAATTCATAACTATTACATCCTTTATAATGATTATATTCTCATGTTTTATTTCCTTTTTTATGCTTGATTCTATTTTTTTTGCAACTACCTATTCCAACCACCAAATTAATGTGTTCGCACCTTATTAATGTGTAACTCTTTACACAACCAACAAGTTTTTGTTAATCACCCCAAAATAGATGTTATGTATATTAATACATATCCAAATGCATCAAATTCATAAGGTACATGAACACTTTATGTAAAGGAATAGAGTTATATGAGATTTTAAAACTCTACACGAGTAAGCTCAGCATAATTGATAGCTAACCCATTCAATTTCCTAGCTAAGAAAGACCACCATAAAAGTAGGTGATCCAACCCCAAGTCTCTCTAACTGGGGAGACTTTACTCAAGAGAGTATTCAATTCATGAAAACTCTATTACCTAATATATACAAACATTGTCGAACAACTATTCTCATTCTCATAACTAAAATTAGAATTGGAGGTTAATGTAGATGAAAACAAAATTTAATGATATCAAACCTTGCATGATATGTAATACTCTATCCTAGAAGAAATTTATCATATAAATGTGATCATAGAATATTAATAGTTTATAAAAATTTTAATAAATATTAATATCAATGAAATTTAACAAATAAATAAGCAATTTATTTATTTTCCAAAACATGATACATTTATTAACTATTCATAAATAAATGCTAATTATAAACATTTTATAATTTTATAAGAATATAAAAATTTTATATTCTTTTCATTATTAACCCCTTAATATTTTATATTAAATTAAATTTATATGATATTTCATGAATTATAAACATTTTATAATCCAATTTATATTATATAAACATTTTACATAATTTAAATATCATATATCTTGTAATTTATAAATACTATATAAATCATATATTTTGATTTCTAAATAAACCATTAATTTCTTGATCATAAGGCATGCCATTTAATTTTTCAAAAGTCATTTTGATATATTAACCTTTAATATTTTGGAAAAATGGTTCATGAACATTTTTTTAATTAATTACAAACAATATATAATTAATTCATTAATTTATAAAATCCCTATAAATTAAAATATTGAAAAATACCATGTATTATGATTTAAAAACATTTTAAATATCATAAAAACCATTAAATGGTTATTTATTTTAAAATAAAGTTTATGGAAACCCTTACGTAAAATCCCTATTATGTATAATGGTACTCTCCATATTACCCTTATGCAGGTCATCTAAAGTCATTTTCATGAAGGTAAGTCACTCCTTACCTTTACACAACATAGATTTAACACACAACATTAAAGTAATATGAATATTACCATTATGTAGCACATTCTGCATAAGTGTACATAGGATATTACCCTTACTTGAATCATTCACATAATGGTATGTCTTGATTTACCTTTACGCGACACTACTGTGTAAGGGCACTACCATTACGTGACCCATTTATGTAAACGTAATACAAAGATTACCCTTAAATGGACCTTCTCCGTAAGGTAATGAATTTTACGTAGTTGACCTATACAAGGGTAAATGTAATTTACCTTCATACAGCTTATGTAAGGGTCTGTAATCCTCCTCAAGTTTTAAGAAAATGCTATTTTTTGTTTTTCTTTGAAAATCAATTATTCAAACATGTATAAATCTTGAATAACTTTCCTTTGATTCTACTTATTGTGGTAGAATCTTTATTCCTCATATGAACATGTCCAAATTGACAGCCACATGAACCTATTAAAGGTCTCTATTGCCCTAGCTCTTTGGGAATGCAATTATTTGCATCACAAAGGAGATCCTAGGTTGAAAACCACACTTATTCACTATGTATGTGTAAGATTTCTCAGGAATTGGTTAACTCTTTAAATTTTCCTTTGAAACCACTGATGATATTATTATAATCATATAATAATTATTTTTAGTATAAAAAAACCAAAAAACACAAGACATCTATCATCAAAAAATGAACACATATGTAATCTGAAAAACAAAGTACATGTAAATCGTGTACAGTTGTATCCATCTTCTTCATTGATGAATGATAATTTTTGAAGGATATGACAAAGTGAAATTAACAAAAGAACTCTACCTTTGAGGTTTTACACCAACCAATGGATCCATGATCATTTCATGAGGATTATTTAGAAATTTAAGGGGTGTTAAGACCTTCTCGGGTGATATGAATAGTGATTGAGAAGAAGAGAGATTCAGAAGAGGCTCATACAAATCATAAACCCAAAAGGAGAGGGTCTCATCCTCTTATATAGCTGAAGCTCTTGGCTCCTCCAATACATAATGTGATGTATGTATTTTTTACTATTAGGGTATTTATTTATTGAATTCATTACAATAAGTGAATACAAAGTAATTAATCCCTTCATAATGGATTGTAACTGATGAATAAACCATTTAGAAGAAATAAATTATATATATATTTATATATATTATATTAATTTATTTCATGAATGAAAAATACATTCATTAAATGAATGTATTAAATGTATACTTATATATATAATATCATATATATATATATTTCATGCATTATTTGCATATGTACATGCATATCATGAATGTATATTTGAGTGCACATCGAACAAAAGTATATTTAGAATTTCAATTTTGAGATGTTATATACACCAAGAAAGGGAAATATTAATGTGTATGCATTGAGAAAGAAGTCCCAAATAGTGAGGCAAATAGAGGAGTAGTGACAACTGATGGGCTTGATGGTAAGTTTTCCTTTGGAAGCTTGTGAATAGGGAATAAATGTGATGTTTTATTAGATCGATGTTGCAACTATTATTTTGGACCAAGTAGTGGGTAAAAATATTGATGTTCAATGAAGAAGGATTAGTGATTCCTTAAATAGTGGGGAGACCATGGAAGAGTGGTTACTAGTGATAAAATTAACTATGTTTTCTAGATATATTGGTGGTTTATTTGGGTTTGAAGAAGGATGTTATAGGAGCATTTCATAACTTCAGTTAATAGTTTATCCTTGATTGGTGAATATGTATTATGACATCAAAATAATGTTTTGGTGGGAAAGGATGATGATAAATGTCACTAATAATGTCTCCTAATGTTTGACTTGTCTGTGGATAAATGTGAAGAATTTGTGGCTCACAATACTTTTGTAGTTGTTCCATGTGCTAACGTGGAATTAAGAAGACATTGTGATGGATTTCATGATCAATTTCCCTAGATATCTATGAAAAAAATTATGTGATATGGTTTATTTTTTATCAAATCAAAAACCCAATACACTTATTTCATATATTCCGAGATGTTTTCATTGGAGGATTTGGGTAAGAAGTATGTGGATGAGGTGGTCAGGATTCATAGAGTTTTTTCATCTGTCATGTTAGATAGAGATCCTTAATATACATTGATATTTTAGATAGTCTTAAAGAAAGTGATGAATACTCGACTAAATATGATCATGTCATATAATCCTCGTATATACAAGTTTTTGAAACAAACATACAGATTTTGGAGTACATTCTTCAAGATTGTGTATTATATTTTGGGAGATCATGGGAGGACCATGTTTCCTTGTGAAGTTTATATAAAAAATAGTATCATGAATTGATTCAAATGGATCTGTTAAAGCATTTTATGGAAGAATATTCCAATCATTATTGTGTTGGGTAGATTTGAGAGACAGATCTATTTTGGAACATATCTAGGAATAGGAGATGACATATCAAATTATCTTGATTCAAAAGTGATTAGTGACAGTCCAAACTCAAAACAAGTATTATAATGGTCATTGTCAATATCCATTGGAATGTATGGTTGTGAATTAATCCTTATTGTGAGTTTCAATGTTTCTGGGACACATATGACTTTAGAATTAAGGGAATTTAGAACCTTGATACATGAGTCTATTTGAAACTTTCAAGTGAGTTAGAGATGTGATGTGTCATTTGGAGTTTCCATTGAAATAAGTTGTAGTGGATAGCGATTTTTAGGTCTCAACTAAGAAAGTACAAAATGTTATTTTCTATGATGCATTACTTTTGGAACTAGATGTAACCTCTATGAAAGGGCCTATGAGTATTTATAAATGGAATACGATAATCTTTAGAGGATGGAGTATTCCGTTGGTGAGTATTTTATAGAAACATGTTTATGATTAATAGAGTCATGGGAATGAAAGGATATAATAAAGCAATAGGGGCTGACACTATATGTTGAGAATGATACTTGGTGACTTTTTGAGGATGAATTTTTTTATTATGGGGATATTATGATGTGCTAGGTTTGATTGGTAAGCCTCCTTTTGAGTTTTGGTTATTTTTATCATGAGTTTTGAGTTTTTGGAAGAGCAGTGAAGGCCACACAGTTGAGTTCATAGTCCTGATGACTATTTATGTCACCTTTAAGAGACATGGAGGATTATATGGTCAATTTGTGACCCTAGGTGACCATGAATATTTAACATGAATCTTAGGTTTTTTTAGGCAGTTAGACCTACATGGTTGGTGCACGGTACTAGGGAATAGTGCAGCTAGGTTCTTGTTATGAAATATATCTTTTAAAACCCCAATTATCCCCCTAATGAACACCATTATATTTACTAACTTAACCTTAAATGATCTCAATGATTCTTGAGATAAAAATAGGATATTTTCCATTGATGAATGATTCTATCCTCTCTAGGATTGATTGAATCATCACCATATAATAGGTTTGATCACGATGATCTTGTTTTATTTTCCATATCTTATTTATTTTATATTCCCATTCTCTAGATTGGTATATCTCATTACAATGGATGTAATACCATAAATTGTTTATTTAGATTATGGACATGCCCCACCATGAAATTTTGGAACCACTCGGGTGGGTGATGATCCAAAATGGGTTTACACTATGATCATAAATAAGAATTTGTGTTTTAAACATTAATATTTCAAATGTCTCCTTGGCTATAAATATTTTTTAATGGATGGATATTTGGGTGGAACAAGGAGGGGTTTCCTTGCTTTGGGAAAATAATGGAGTGAATTATTTTCATATAATTATTTGATTTTATTTTAAATTGTGGTGAATTTTCTTGTTATTTTTAGATGTGATAACATCATTTCAATGATGTTTGTTACATGGTTGAGAATAAGTATTTCATGATATTTAATGAGTGTTCTATAATTCTAATAGATATTTGTATACTCACCACCACCCACTCATTTTAGTGCAAGTAAATATGGATTATTTCATGATGCATGTAATGGAAAGGATTCAATGTTCTTTGGTGATTGATTCTTGGATATGAGTACATAGTGTATGTGGTTGTGTTATTTCATGCATTGAAGGAGGATTTAATCCATCTACATTAGATGAGATGAACTTTCTAGTTTTCCGGTCATGTATAGACATGTGTTTGTTTTATGTTATTCAACACTCTTTGGTTTTAGTTTTTTTAATGTTGTTTTTAAATTTGGTTTCTATTTTTAAATAAATTATACATTTTTCCTATAGTTGTTTGTTTACATTGAGGTAAAATTATTCCCTAACAATTATATTTATCCCTCAGTACTAGTTGGAAGCTTCAGATGATTGGGGAATGCACCTGATGCTATGTGGTGATCCCAGCTTAGGTTTTGGGTTATAAGCTCTCGATTTTGGGTTGTCACAGGCCAGGTATTAAACTATAAAATTTTTCTATAGTTAATACTTTTTACCTCGTAAGGGATCACTAAGTACTTGGTGACATTGAATAACGTGTAGTAATCCCCAAGTGAACCACTAACCACCTGATGGACTTGGGTCGAGTATTTAGTGAGCATTGGGAAACCAGTAGAGGTACACTAGGTACCTAGTGGACTATTACCATTTTAATTTTTTTTATGGAATTCCCTATTTCTACTCCAACTGCATTCTATGGGATCGATATTCTCTCCTCCCACTCCCCTTGGCTCCCAAACACACGTTCATCTTAAAATTCATGATCCATCTATGGTAGTTGGTTCCTATAAGTAATTTTAACCTTTTATACCATAGTGTTTATGGTTTTTCTTACTATTCATCTCTACATTTCCATAATCTATTGGTTTTACCTATTTTGGGTTTTATTCTTTAGATTTTTTGATTATCAGAAAATGAGGATGAATCATTCGATGATAATGGAGGGAATATGTTCTATAACTATGAGGTAGGTGGTCCCTAACATATAAACTGATATGTTTGGTGTTTGTGTATATAGTGTGATTGAATACATAAGAATTTGGGTTGGGGTGACCCAAATAGGGGATTAAGAGGGTGTTGATTCATGAGATGAAATAGATAAGGCTTATTAGTAATGAAAAATACATTACAAACATGGTTGGGTAATTTAAAAATCACCTCATGACCACATCACCAAGGGAGCATGGTCTTATTTTGTGAAAAAATCCTAAAAGTGTCTTTAAGCATGTGATAAATCACATAAGGCTATGGATGTAATCTCATGGATTTGTTTTAGAGTTATATTATGGGTTGGTATTATGGTGATTGGTTTAGAGATCAGTCGTGGATGGTATTCCTAGAAAATGGGTTGAACATGGATTATGAGCCATTGAGTTTTTGTTGAGAGGTTTAAGAAACATTAAGGACATTAATTATTCTATGTTTAGTCTTATAGTGCTTTAGTAAAAAAATGAGTATAGTCATTGGGCTTTGGAATTTCCATTTCACTGATGATTACGAGTTTGGAGTGGGATTTGGTTCCTCAAACTCAGGAGTATTTTTCATGTATTGATGAAGAGATCTTCATAAATAATTCTAATGGGTTGAGTTATCAAAGGATTTCTTATTCAACACCCATAAAAACTAGTTGGAAAGGTTCAAAGACCTTAGGTTCTCTTGGAGACTAAGATAATGGCAATTAAGGAATGATCCTTGAGGAGGAAGCCTTATATGGCCTAGTGTGATTTGAGACTGTTCTACCTAAGGTTAAGTGGGTAAGTTGACTTGGTGATGGGTTTGAAATCATTATTAACACTTGGTTTAGTGATGGGTAAAGCTATTAGTTTGAGACATCACTGTAGCAATGATTGTTCAGGGTTTGTAAGGACAGTTAGGCCTTGAGTGTGGTTATATGGGGATTAGTGGGTTAGTCTCCCTTGTGTGAGACATGATGGTTGATGGGTTTACATTTACATGAATTATAAGATGATATTTCATGATGAGTTGTAGCCTAGGGATTGGATATGGTTCATGGGAAATAAAAGGTGAAATGAGTTTAATCAGGAGTGGTTAAGATACATATGGTTTGGGTTCGAATGTGGGAGACCAATGATAGGATTTTGACTAGCTGAGAGATAGGGGTGTAATGGGTACTAACATAATGCCATAAGGGTATGGGTATATTATGTTTGACATAACATGCTTGTGGGGTGACACTAATCATGTTTCTATGGTTTAATTCTTGGAGATAATGGTTGGATGTGATCCACTTTTCACTCAGCTGATTGCAATTGGAGATTTTAGGAGAATCACTATGTTGTAATCTACTGGCTAGATGATTGCAGTGTCTTAGAGATTATATGTGTATCACTATATTGTGATCCACCTTACAGATGTTCAATGAGATTAAATATTCTAGGGGATATTGTTGTGTTTTGATCCACCAATCAGAATCTTATAGAGATTTAGGATATTGGGGGAATTAACATGTCCCATTTGTTTTAGTTGATAAGAATTGTTGTTCTTTCCAATTATGGGGTTCCTTTGTGTGCGGTTGACTTGGGTCAGCCATGTCCTCAATTCTTATTAGTGCACGCCAGTCAAGATCCCCCTACATTGATAGAAGTAGGTGGGGTTGGGTATTCTGGTGGATTAGATAGCATACAATGATCCAATATGATTACTTGCAATATTTTTGTTGATGATTTTTTTTTCATGCACCAAAAATATTACAGTGGATTTTAGGGGTCCCATCAGTGGTTTTATATTGAGATTTATTCTCACTTTTTCAAAGCAACCTGGTGACTGTGTAGACTATATGGAATGTAGATGAGAGATATTGTATAAGAGGCCAGGTTGGAGTAGCTTGATGGATATGTAGAATTAGGATCTCAATGAGGATCATATTTATGAAGCATTATCACCATTTTATATTCCATTTATTTTATTATTATTTTATATGTAACAACCCAGAAATCTATTAATGAATTTCCATTCCTATATTTATTTCATATAGTATAGATCACATATAATTACATATAGAATAGAATAAAAACTTTATAAATGAATAATTAATGAAATAAGAGGTATTTCAAGATGTTAAGGAACTAGTACTTATTAAATAGTAACTTTCCCATATGAATAGTAATATGACCCTTATGAATAGTAAAATGGACTAATTAATAGTAACCTTTCCCATGAAAGTATAAATAAAATTTAGGCATCTCATAAGTGAAATTATGATATAATTATATCATAGTAAATGTAACTGTAATGGTATTTTTATAAGTCATAAAAATTTAATTATAATTTTATAATTAATAAAATAATTAAAAGAAACATAATTTTCATAAAATTGATTCATAAATAAATATTTTGTTTTCTTATTATTTTAGAATAATTTTATGAGACCTTAGTTAATTTTTGAAAGTGTTATAAAATCAGTTTTAAATTTAAAATATGTATTTTTTGAGTAAATAATGATTTTATTTAAAAATTATATTTCAAACATCTAGAAATATATTTTGATAAAATGGATTCCATTTTTTTAATTATACATGTTGAAAAATGGTTATGGTGATTTTTTTGGTATTTTTCTAAAATACTTGAATTTTTGGTGAATAGTAAAATACAACATTTTACAGTATAAAAACAATAGAAGCTAAATACAAAATTCCTTGAGTCATCGCTGTTGAAATAGCCATAATATAAAACCTTCCTTCATTATTTTAATATATTTGATGATAATTCTCAAATTAATCATAGTCTTGATCCAAAATAATAAACTAATGGTTAACATATTCAAAAATCACCCCTCTCCTCAACTATAAAACCCACCCTCACCCCCTCTTCTCCTCAAATATCTATGCCTTTAAGATTGTCAAAGTTTTAACTAAATACTATTCCCTTGTCTTTTCCCACATCCAGGATCTCTTGGTATTTCTAAAATTCCAAAACCCCTTCCCTTAAGAAGGTTCTCAAGGAGGATATTTCAAGAGATAATCCTCTTCCTTTTTCATTTAATTTAATTTAAATTTATTTTATTTTCTTAATATCTCCTTATATCCTACGTACAAATGATCATGATAACTCAAGTATCTTCTATATACTGTAATTATATCATTTTAATGTAATATCTATCATAAATATCTTTACTCTCTCACTTTTATTTTAAAATTGAAATCATCGTCTAGGAGGTGGCGATTTACAACCCTCGTGGATGATGAACTTTAGTTCTTCAATTTATCCTACAAGGTTGGTCATGAAACATTTTTATGGTTAAAAAATTTATAAAATATGTATTATGACTTATTTAATGCTATAGAACCAGTATATATACATAATACTAATTAATATGACAAAACTAGTACGTAATAATCGAAATATCGCCAAAATAATCTAAATGATTATCATTAATGTTTCATCTAAGGACTTATCCTCATACCATACAAACTAATGAATTATATAAAAATTAAATCAATGTATTCTCATTAATAACTTATAATTCCAATTCTAGAGAATTATATCCATTTTACATGAACTCCATTACTCATAAAAAAGATGACCAATCATGTAAACCAAGAAAACGAATGCTCCCAAACGATGAAATTAAACTTTATAACTCATAAATAAGGCCATAAATGAACTTAAAAACACTCTAGTGAATCAAATAAATATAGAAAAGGTTCTTAATTAATTAATTAATAGATTTAATTTTATTATCCATGATGTTAAGGTCAAGTTCATAACTCATTCAGACATAAGGTAAGAGTTTTCTATCCAAACCTCCATTTTCATTCGGGTTACTCTTAGTATCTACTTACCTAGATGAAACTATTAATTATTCTTATTTAATCCTCGTAAATTCTTTTTGAATGTTTTATATATTTTTACCAAACTTAATCCTTCTTTTTTATGGGGGGTTACATGTTTTAAAAGGATCTTTCAAAAATTCTTCCCGATAAACAAGCCTGATTCAAGGGAACTTCTCGAATTCTTACCTATTTTCAGGTACACTCTCTAATATATTTTAATCCACCATTATTTTTATAAAATAAATCATTTTATTATTAAAAACTATCTTATCCACCATTATTTTTATAAAATAAATCATTTTATTATTAAAAACTATCTTATTTAAATTATGGTTTTATACAAATATTTTTCAAAAATAACTCTTCTTTTCAAAGTAAAAGAGTATTTCTCTTTAGAATTACTCATTGATTTTATAAGAGTATCTTCATCTATTTAAACACTTTTGTTGATTATTATGTTAAACTGGGATTAATATTTTAGGATATCATTTACCATATTTTATTGAATTATTTATGATTATTTTTACTTTGGATGTTCTATCTTGATACCATTCACTATATTACTCTGAATAGTTAGTGTTTATATTTAATGATTGGGTAAAGTTATTTGCATTTCATATGTTAGTTTCAATATGAATGTATATGTTGTTTATGTTTATACTCATTCATATGTGTAATTAATTGGAATTATTAAGTGATGGGTGGGTCCCTCTATACCCCCTTTATGCATTGGTAAGTCTCATGAGACAAACTATCCTGGGTTTTTACCGATTATGTATGGTGTCTTGGTCGAGGCTTTGACGGTATGACTATGATGTCCAGAATTATGCATTCACTCATTATAAAACTAGTAATTAATAGTCCATGTGATTATTTTACTAGTATAATATCCATGGTTATGTTTTATTATGTAATTATTTATTCATCTTCCATTTCTACCATATTATGCTCAAGTATATTTTAAAGGCATGTGGTTTTAGTTGCTCTCAATGCCTAGTGTTTATGTTTATGATTACTTATTCTATATTATTTACCCATACAAATCATCTAAGATCACCACTTTCTTATGTTTTATATTTCTCCAGGATGTGAAGAAGTATATTATGAATAACTTTCAGGGATAATCTAGAATTTATGGATGTTTACAATGGAATTTATATATTGTATTTCCTTTCAAGTTGTAATGTTGAAATTATGTAAGTATATTTTTTTCAAAAGTACTAAACTATTCGGTCCTTCTCTATATGACTTTCTTATTTATATTACATTGTAATAAATTAAGGCACCGATTCTGAGTAACTGGGTTTGGGCTCTTTATAGTTGGTATGAAATAAATTTTAGTAGAAAACCTAGAAACCAGATTTAGAAAATGTAGATTAAGTAAAAAACCCCTAAGATAGACTTTGAGAATAAGAATACAAGAATATCCTAGAATTTTGGAAAGGAAGATATTATTTAGATCTTCCTAGAAATATATACCTATCTGGATACTACAAGTGGATGTGGTTCTGGCATAGATGTAACTAGGAGAAACAACTCCGACAAAGTGTTCTAGGCCTAACTCGGGGTAACCTGGTACACAACAACGGGCCTTACTACTCACCTAGTTTGACACTCCTAAGGGATATGCTTAGGATAATTCACATTTTTTTAGAAGAAATTATGAAGGATATAAAAGAAAATTTTTCCTCAAATAAACCATGTTAATGATTATGAGATTAGATTTTCATAGGATTTCAATTTATGCTAAGTATTTTTCTAGTTGAGAGTATACATTAAGATTCATAACCAAATCTAGTGTATGCCATTATTTATAAATGGCTCATAGTGGAAATAATGGAAACTGAATGAACACGCATATCACATGTAGGGATTTACCACCTATGAAAGATAATGATATTGGTTCTAGAGCTGCAACTAGTGATGAGAAACTTATAACTATACTAGGACAATTGACCCAGGTTATAAACTATAACCTTACTCATATGGAGCATCTTGATCCACAATGTGGAGGAGAAATGTTAGACCTCTTTATGCGACAACAACCTCCGTTATTCAATGGGACTATGAACCCATTCATAGCAGAGTAGTGGATAAGTTCTTTAGAGAAGACATTTCTCGCTTTGGGAAGTTACAAAAAGGATAAGTTTTTCATGGTATTTTATCATGTATCGGGATATGATGATCAATGGTGGTCTTTGATTCAAAAAACAAAGGAGGAGTATGATATTGAAAATATAAAATAGAGGGATTTTAAGGAAATTTTCCTAGAAAAATATGTTCTTCCCAAACTTCAAGAAGATATGGAGAGGCAATTATTGAGTCTGAAAAAATAAAAAGGATGAAAATGTTGCAAATTATGAAGCTAACTTTACAAGTTAGTAAGGCATGCTTTAGAATACTTACGTAATCCAAGGAGCAAGATTGGTTGATTGTTTGATGGTTTAAAACCAATCCTATGAAGGGAACTAATCTCCCAATGTTTCTCATCATAAAAATATATAGTCTCATGTGCTATAAAGATAGAAAAATAATTCTATAAGTCTTATGACTATAAAGGAATGAAAGAGAAGAAGATAGTTGTTGAACACTCTGGAATAGGAAATAAAGAAAATGGGATGAAAGGAAGAATTGATTTTCCATCCTATGATAATTATGGGAAGAAACACCCTGGTACTTTCCTAAAGGGTATGGATGTTCGTTACAAGTATGGAGGAAAAGGCCACCAAGCCCATGATTATAAGGGAAAGAAATAGGTTACCACTATTCAATGCTATAATTGCAAAGAGATAGAGAATTATGCAAATGATTTTCCTAAGTGTCGGGGAAACTTTACCCAGAAAAGGCTAAGGGATCAAGGATAATATTTTTCAATCACAACTATTGAGGTTGAAGTTTCTAATGATGTGGAGTAAGGTACTTTAATCATTTCCTCAAACTTAGCCAATTTTTTATTTGATTCTGGATCATCACATTCTTTTATATCTTCCTAGTTTTCCAAGAAAATTAGATATTTCCAATTTGATTTAATAAAGTATTTTTTTGGAAAAACTCCTAAGGGAAGTATCCTTTCAACAAAAATGTGTTAGGAAGTTCCCATTATGGAATATAGACAGGCTTTATCTACTGATTTTATTATCATACCCATGATTGACTTTGATATAATCCTCGATGTGTATTGGATTTCAAATTATTGTGTGAAAATATATTGTAAGAAGAAGGAGGTTACAATTTTCAAGGATGAGGTAGAATACCTTATCTTTAGAGCAGAAACATCACTATCTAATTCTTATCTAGATCCACCCCTAGTAGATCTATTAAATGAAATTCATGGGGTGGATGAGAACGCAATATCTATGGGTGAGTAAAGAAATATTCAAATTGAGGATATAACTATTGTGAAAGAATATATTGATGTTTTTATCTATGGGTGAGGAAAGAAATATTCAAATTGATGATGTAACTATTTTGAAAGAATATATTGATGTTTTTCCATAGGATTTACCTTGACATCCTCTTGAGTGGGAAGTTGAGTTCTCTATTGATTTAGTTTCTGGTTCAAGACCTATATCAAATACACCTTATAGAATGTCCACTGTGGAATTATCAGAATTGAAGAAAAAACTAGAAAAATTGAGTTATAAAAGATTTATTATCCCTTGTGTTTCTCCATGGGGATCCCCATTTCATTTCATTAAGAAGAAAGACAGATCTATGAGGTTGTGCATTGACTATAGGGAGATCAATGCTATTACGATATATAACAAATATCATCTTCCTCGCATTGATGATTTATTTGATCAACTTCATGGATCCCAATATTTTTTAAAGATTGACCTTCAATCTAGATATCATCAGTTGCGTGTGAGAAAGGAAGATATTCCAAAGATAGCATTTCAAACCAAGTATGGGCATTATGAGTTTATGGTAATGCCTTTTGGACTGACTAATTCACCCTCTATTTTCATAGATCTAATTAATAGAGTTTTCAAGTAATATCTTGATGAATTTTTTGTGGTACTTATTGATGATATCTTGGTATACTCTAAAATCTATGAATACCATGAGAATCAATTTCAGATTATTCTGAAAACTCTTTGAAGAAATGAATTATATGGGAAGTTTAGAAAGTGAAAATTTTGGATTCAATTAGTTTATTTTCTTGTCCATATTGTCTCTAAATATGGAATCTCAATTGATCCTTAAAAGAAAAAGGTTATTTAGGAATGGCCTACTCCAATGAATATAAATAAGGTACATAGTTTTATGGGTTTAGCAGGTTATTATCAGCATTTCATTCATAACTTTTCATGTTCAACCAACCTCTTAACCAAGATTACTTGTAAATGGGTTAATTTCATATAGAAAAAAGAATGTAAAGAATGTTTTTAAGAATTGTAGAGAAGATTAGTGAATGTTCTGATCCTAACTCTATCATTAAGAAATTGTGTATTTGTGATTTATAGTGATGTATAAATTAAAGGACTTGGTTGTGTCCTTATATAGAATGATGGAGTTATTTTTTATTCATCAAGGTAGTTAAAAATTCCTAAACAGTACTATCCAACTCATGATCTTGAGTTAGCTATTGTAATCTTTTCTTTGAAGATATGGAGACACTATCTCTATCGTGAAAAATGTGTGATATATACAGATCAAAAGATCTTGAAATATATCTCCTCATAGAAAGAAATCAACATGAGGAAAAGGTGATGGATATAGCTACTCAAGGATTATTATTGTTCAATACACTATCACCCAGGAAAGGCAAATAAGGTAGACGATGAATTAAGAAGGAAGGACCATGGAGTCCCAAACAAAATGAGGATTGAAAGGGATCCTATGTTCATGGATCTATTAAAGATGGATATGGGAATTTTAAAAAAGGTGAATCATAACTACTTTTTCAATTAGTTTCCAAACCATCTTTATTATAAAGGATTAAAAGTTCTCAGTCTGATGGTGAGAATATTCAAAATAAAATTAAAGTCAAGAATGATGAGAAGTTTCCCGACATTATGTGTGAGGATGTAATTATAATATTTGGGAGAAGGTTATGTGTTACCTATATAATGGATCTAAAAAGGGATTTATTGGATGATTCCCATAGTTTAAATTTCTCTATACACCCTGGTATCACTAAGATGTATAGATATTTGAAGGAACATTTCTGGTGGGACAACATGAAGAGGGAAATTACTGATTATGTATCAAGTTGTTTAGTTTGTCAACAAGTGAAGGATTAAAGGCAACATCATATAGGATTCATGTAACCTATACCTATTCCTATACGGAAATGGGATTACATCACTATGAATTTTGTCACTGGATTTCCAAAAACTTCAAGAAAGAATGATGCAATATGGGTGATTGTTGATTGACTCATAAAATCTGCACATTTCCTTATTATAAGGGGGGATTTTCCACTAGATCACCTTGAAGGACTCTATATTAATGAAGTTCTAAGACTTCATGGAGCACCTATCTTAGTTTTTTTTGATCATTATCCAATATTTACATTGAAATTATGGAAAATTCTTCAGAAATCTTTGGATACTTAGCTTCTATTAAGTACTGCTAATCACCCTCAAACTGACGGGCAATAAAAAAGGATGGTCCAAACTTTAGAAGACATGTTGAGATCATGTTCACTTGACTTTAAAGGTATGCGGGGTTAGTATTTTCCTTTGGTGGATTTTTCCTAAAATAACAATTTCCATTCAAGTATTCAAATGGTTCTATATGAGTCATTGTATAGAAAAAGATGTCATACACCAACATGTTGGGATGAAGTTTGTGAAAGAAATCTTGTAGGCCTATAGCTTATGTAGAAAGAAATTGTATAGGTAAAGACTATTCAAACCCATATCAAAGTAGTTCAAAGTAATAAAAAGATCTATACTGATAATATAGGGAAGGATTTGGAATTTCAAGTGGGAGATTATGTTTTCTTGAAAGTATCTCCATGGAAGGGTGTTATAAGAATTGGGAAAAAGGGAAAATGAGCCCCATGTACATTGGGGATTTTGAAATTATAAAGAGAATTGGAGTTTTGGATTATTATTTGCAAATTTCTCCTATCCTTTATAAGGTACAAAATGTATTCCATGTCGTGTTGTTGAGAAAGTACACGCTAGACTCAACACATATCCTCACTTCTGAAGGTATAGAATTGGAACCTGACTTATCTTACAGTGAAGAGCCTATCTGGATTCTAGACACTAAAGAACAAGTGTTGAGGAATTAGACAACTCATCTAGTAAATATAATTTGGAAAAATTATAAAATTGAAGAGGCAATGTGGGAGCCATTTGAGCTTATTATTAATAACTACCCAAATCTTTTTGTGGGGTGAAAATCAAGAAATTTTGAGGATGAAATTTTTGTAGGATGGTAGAATGTAACAACCCATAACTTTATCAATGAATTTCCCTTCTTTTGTTTATTTCATATAGTATAGATCACATATAATTACATATATATCACAATACAATCTTTATAAATTAAAAATGAATGAAATAAGTGGTATTTCAATATGTTAAGGAACCTATTTCGAGGAAATAGTAACTTGCACTTAAGAATAGTAATATGACCCTTATGAATAGAAAATTGGCCTAAAATATAGTAACCTCACCCATGGATGTATAAAAAAAATTTAGGCATCTCATAAGTGAATGTATGATATAATTATATCATAGTAAATGTAAGTAAGTATTTTAAAAATTAATATTTAATTGATGGTATTTTTATAAGTCATAAATATTTAATTACAATTTTATAATTAATAAAATTATTTAAAATAAAGTTAATTTTCATAAAATTGGTTCATAAATCAATAATTTTGTTGTCTTGTGATTTTAGAATTATTTTATGTGACCTTAGTTATTTTTTGAAAGTGTTATAAAATCAGTTTTAAATTTAAAATATGTATTTTTCAAGTAAATAATGATTTTATTTAAAAATTAAATTTCACATATTTAGAAAACTATTTTGAAAAAATGGATTAAATTTTTTAATTCTAAATATCTATAAATGGTAATGGTGAATTTTTGGGATTTTTCTAAAATACTTGAATTTTTGGTGAATAGTAAAATATAGTAATTTATGGTATAAAAACAATATAAGATAAATACAATATTACTTGAGTCATTTATGATGTAAGAAATGTAATGTAGAACTTTAATTCATTATTTTAATATATTTTATTACAATTCCCAACTATTCATAGTCTTGAGCCAAAATAATAAACAAATGATTAAAATATTCAAAAATCACCTCTCTCGTTCACTATAAAAACCACCACTCTCCCCCTCTTCTCCTCACTCCTCAAATACAGGAAGATTTTCGAAGTTCTACCCAAATTATCTTCCCTATTCTCTCCCCACATCCAGGAGATATTGGTCTTTTCAAAAGACCAAAACCCCTTCCCTTAAAGAGGTCCCCAAGGAGGATATTTCAAGAGGTAAATCCTCTTCCTTTTTCATTTAATTTAATTTCAATTTATTTTCTTTTATTAGTCTCTCCTCACCTCCTGTATCCAAATGATCATGATAAATATATTATAATCTATATATGGAATTTATATAATGGTAATTTAAGATCCATCATTAATCTCCTTAATCTCTCTCTTTTATTTTAAAAACGAAATCATTGCCTGGGAGGTGCCGATTTACAACCTTCGTGGATGACAAACCTTTGTTCTTAAATTTATAATTCAATTATAGTCATGAAACCATTTTTGTGGTTTAAAAATATTATAAGATATGTATTATGTCTTATGTAATGTTTTGTAACAAGTATATATACATAATACTAATTCATATGATAAAACTTGTTCGTAATAATCGAAATACCACCAAAATAATCTCAATGATTATCACTAGTGTTTCATCTAATAAATCATACCCATACCATAAAACCAAATGAGTTATATAACCATTTAATATTATTTATTCTCATTAATAATATTTAATTCCAATTCTGATGAATTATACCCATTTTACATGAACTCCATTACTTATAAACAAGTGAACCGATCATGAAAACCAAGAAAATGAATACTCCCGAATGATGAAATTAAACTTTATAACTCATAAATAAGGCCATAAATGAACTTAATAAAAATATAATGAATCAAATACATATATAAAAGTTTCTAAATTAATTAATTTAATTTATTTTATTTTATTATCCAGGACGTTAAGGTCAAGTGCAGAACTCATTCGGACATAAGGTAAGGGTTTTCTACCCGAACCTCCATTTTCTTTCGGGTTACTCTTATCCTTTAATTTCCTCAATGAAACTATTAATTATTCTTATGTACTAATAATAAATTCTTTGTGATTGTTATATATATTTTTAACAAATATAATCCTTCTTTTTTTATTGGGAGTTACATGTTTTAAAAGGATCATTCAAAAATTCTTCCTGATAAACAAACCCGATTCAAGGGAACTTCTCTAATTCTTACATATTTTCAAGTACACTATCTAATCTATTTTAATCCACCATTATTTTTATAAAATAACTCATTTTATTATGAAAATAATACCATAGTTCACTTCTGGTCTATACAAATATTTTTCCAAAAGAACTCTTCTTTTCAAAGTAAAAGAGTATTTCTATCAAGAATTAATTCGTGATTTTATAAGATTATTTTCATATATTTAAACAATTATATATATATATATTTATTTTTAATTGGGATTAATATTTTAGGATATAATCTACCATATTTTATTGAATTATTTATGACTAGTTTTATTCTGGATGTGCTGTCTTGATACCATTAACCATAGTAATCTGAATGGTTAGTGTATGTTTAATGATTGGGGAAAGTTATTTACATTTCATATGTTAGTTTCAATATGAATGTATATGTTGTTTATGTTTATCCCCATTAATATATGAAATTAATTGAAATTATTATGTGATGGGTGTGTCCCTATATATCCCCTTGATGCATCGATAGGTCTCATGAGACAAACTGGCCTGGGTTTCTACACATTATGTATGGTGTCTTGTTTGAGGCCTTGATAGTATGATTATGATGTCCAGTATTATGAATTACCTCATTATGAAACTAGTAATTGATTGTCCATGTAGTTATTCAACTACTATAATATCTATAGCTATGTTTTATTATAGCATTATTTATTCATCTTTCATTTCTTCCATATTATTCTCAAGTATATTTTAAAGTCATGTGTTTTTAGTTTATCTCCATGACTAGTGTTTATGTTTATGATTACTTCTGATTTATTATTTACCCTTATTGAGCATATAATCTCACCCCTTAATTATGTTTTATATTTACCCAGGATGTGAATAAGTATATTATGAATGAATTATAGAGATAATCTAGAAGTTATGGATGTTTACAATGGAATTTCAATATTGTATTTCCTTTCAAGTTGTAATGTTGAACTTGTGTATGCACCTTATTTTCCAAAGCTACTAAACTATTCATTCCTTCAAGATATGACTTCCTTATTTATATGCCATTGTAATAAAATAAGGCACCAGTTCAGGGTAACAGGGGTCAGGTTATTTACATTATATGATCGACCTAGTGGTTTATCTCATATCTTGTGTATGATTCATGGCATGTGTCTATTTGTTATAGCATGTTTCTATTTTACTTGTATGGTTAATTCATAGTTGTAATTCTATATTTTGTACTCTGATGATCATTTTTTGGATGTTTATATTATTTATTTATTGATTTATCTATTTTATTCTATTGTAATATCAAGAGTATAATCTCCTCATTATTGATCATAAACTCTCATCATTAGTCCATAATATTTGGCATTTGAGGAGAAAAAACCTAAGGTCATGCTACACTTTCATCTTGATTACCGTTCGGTTGGCCTAAGTCAGGGCATTAAAATCTATACAACTATGACTTATTGAGAAGAATAAACCTACAGATGACTTAGAATTGGTTGGTGTCTTCTATTATTTTAAAAGTTGTATAAATCACATTTTGAGTGAAAAACTCATAGTTTGTACATATCATAAGAGTTTTAAGTTTATTTTCTCACAACATGATCTCAATTTGAATCAATGTGGGTGGGTAAGATAGCTTAAAACTAATTATTTTGATCTTGTGTATAAATCAAGAAAAGTAACTGTGGTGGTAGATATAATGTCCCTAATTGGAAGCCACTCAATGGTGCCTCACCTCATACCCCCCATATTAGAGTGCACAATAATAGAAAAATAACCAAAAAAATATATAATAAATAATCAGAGTACACGAAAGCAATAAATCACAAAAAAATTCAATATAAAATGAAATGCAGAAGCATAATCTCAAATAGACCCACAATCATGATAACATAAAATGATTGATTATCCACAGGGACGACCATGATACACAAAATGTTGTGAGTGGGTTCCCTAGACACAAATTATTTGTATACATTCATTTCCATTGCATGTATATACTTTGATATATACTCATGTGTTTCCCTTACCATTATAGTGTATATACTTCATCATCCACTATATTTCTGTAATTTCCATAGATTACATGTCACATCAAAAGGTTATATAAGTTTCTAAGATATAATGATGACCTAGAGATACCATGAAAGTAATCTTAATCATATTTCTTATACATCATGGTGACATGACACTGATGATGTGTGACTATCAGGTGTTGAAGACTCAAAATCATTGAGACTTATTATTACGAGTTTCACACTATTTGATCATGATTAAATGATATTGTGAGGATTGGATCATCAATAGAAACACTACATGTTTTTATTATCATTGGTAGTTCCTATCTATGAACACATTTAGTGTTTTCTTTGTTGTAATTGTGGGTGTACTAGATTGATAGAGATAATATTTTCACCATTTTCATATGAATTTAACTGATTTAACCCCATAAAACTTATCAATTTTAGCTGATTTGAATGATTTTTTGATTTTTGGTGTGTTTTGGGATAAAATGTAACTTCTTCATTCTAGAATTTTAGCATATTTTTATCACTTTGGTATATCAAGAAAAACATTTAAATTATTGATCCAATTGGAGTGATTATTTTTTTAGGATTCCTTAATTATTTGGATTCAAATTCTTCTTCCAAAGAAAGAGAAAATCTGAACTTCAATAATCCCAAATGAATCAATCAGGTTGAAAAATATTTCTTACAGACAGAATAGACCCTACCTGAGTAAATAAGTCATAACTCTAGATAAATACCTCCAATTGAGTAGATTCCAAACATATTTGATATAGGACTCTATTCCACATCTGAACATTGAATTTTAAGGAGATAATATCTCATTAATGTTTCTATTGAACATGAAAAATTGTAGTAATATTTAGGGAATCAACAGACATAAAAAGTGTGACTCATTAATTATGTCATAACATCTTTTATACACATCCAAAGGCATTAAAATTTGGAGTACTAAGATAAAACTCAATTTATAACAACTTATAACAATAAACCTTATGTATTTTCTTTCATCTGGTTGGTAGAACAAGAGAAAAAATTCAAATGACATATTCTGGAAGAGAATTTAATTTATTTTTTATTTTATTTGTATATTATTCAGTTTAGTTTGTTTTCTTTATTATGTAATTTTAATTATTTTCTTTTATAAAATTGATTCATGTCTTTTTTCCAAGTGTTCCACTCTTTATTCTTCTCCATATTCTTCTCCTTATTTTATTCCTTTCTTTATCTTTTCTTTTTCTTCTTCTTCTTATAACATTCTTTATGTTATGTTATTTTATTCCTCTCTCTCTCTCTATTCTTTTATTTTTTTTATTCTTATTCTATTATTTTATTCATTATTTCCATAAAGACCTATTAAACTAAAACTTTAGGGGATAACTTGAGGCTTGGCCCATAATAGGTAAGTAGTTTTTCTATTCATTCTACACATAAATTCATATGTTTTATTTATGTTTGTTTTGATCGAGAGTGAAGTTCATGACCGTGATGATTTTCCACTAAGAGATGAAATAAAACTCATTATAATTCTTTTATTAAATATTTCCCCCATTCCACTAATTATAAGCTCTTCTTGAAATGACTTAGATCCATTTAGTGGATGAAACTACACATGATAGAGTTAGGTCCTCGTAGATGTCACACTCTCGATTGTTGTGTGCCATCAAACTTGATTACAGGAGGAGGTATAATTGTGATTTCTAAATGAATTCTATATTTCACATCACTAAATAAAATAATAATATTTTAAGAGTGATATTTCATAATTAAACTATCTAACTAAATTTAATCACCAATAAAGACAATGATGGAAACCATAAACCAAACCAGAAAGGCCAAGTTCATTCTTTATTAATCACAGTTTTTTATTTCATGTTAGTTGATTTTTTGAAATCTTTTATTTCACTTAAATTCCATTTCTGTTAGAGAATAAATAAAAATAACCAAAAATAAGTATTTTAGGGGAATTATAATAAGTAATTTAAAAACTGATAAATATCCACAAGTGAGATGACTCTGGTCAGCCTCTGTGTTTCACTAGGAAAGCATAGAAATGCGATTTTTCCATGCCCCATGAAAAGCATGTGTTCAAAGTGGTTTTCATTTCAGGAATCTAATCAGTGGTTTATTTTAATTTTCTATTTACACATTTTATTTTATTTTTATTTCATTAACAAAATACCATAAAAAATGTTTTTCCATTATGTTTTTAAATGATAATTTTTTCAATTCATTGAAACATTACTCACAGGTATAATAATAGGAAACATATTTTATTGAGAATACCCTATAACGAAGCGTTGATGCTCTTATGATAATGGTAAAGAATAATAAAATAAGAATATTGATAGACATCTCACCTCAATATTTTATGTACATGGTTGATCAAATTTGAATTGACTTGAAAATATTTGAGGTTAAGAAGGAAGTGACCTAGGTTTTCCCAAATTTTACTGAGGATATCCAAGAAGTTGAGGCCAACCTCTAGGAATATAAATATCCCAACCATTTGATAAAATATATCCATGAATACCATGAAGAACTATGGAGTAAAGATGAATACTCACGTGCTAATAGGAATATTGGAAAAGATTGAGATAAATTTTGGAGTAACTAGGTAGAAGATGAAATGGAACAAGATATTACCATATAAAAGATTGAATAATCAACACCTGACTACCTATATATATCCATGGAAGAGGAGGAAACACCCACGTGGTGGAATTTGAAGATCGTATAGAGGAACCTGAATACCTAATTACATCCACTATGACTCACTTTCAAGATTCACTTATCCCCGAGGAAGTGATTGAACTACAACCAACTCAAGGACATGATCCTTTCATGAAACCTATTGTTTATAATTTCATTCAATCTGATTTGAGTATAACTACTTGTGGTTTTGAATTTTTAGAATTTTTTAGTCCTTTATTTTTCTTATAAGAATATTTTGAATCAAAATATGCACCTTTTGAGGAACACATAGAGCTCCATAATTTTGATGAACATACATTTTAGGAATTTAATGAGGAATTCCAAGTAGTTGACCCTGATTAGATCAAGATAGATGATACTCATATTAGATAGGAGAAATTTATTACTATTAAGTAAAATTTAATTTTTTTTTCAAAAGAAAATATCATCTTAGTTTACCTTTGATCATTTAATTCATGAAACCTATGTTATTCCATCATAGTAAAAGAAGTATGAGGTTTCACAAGTAGAGACCAAGAATAAAGACGTTCCATACTTTATCCTACCCCTTCCATAATGATTATACTTAATTGTGAAGGTGGAGGATTAGGAATACAATATCCATGGATCATTTCCCACCAAGAAGGATGAAATTAGAGCTAGGAAGAACAATATATAGTGGTTCAAGTCTGAGATGCTCTATCCACCAATTGACTATGGATGAAAGTTGGTACTTCCCTATAGAGGCATTAAAAATCCAGGGCCCACATAAGGGATCATACTAATATTTATCTTTCTACTTTATTTATTGGATTTAAATTTCTATCTTAAGAATTATTCCAACATACAACCCACTCAATATTATTTTTATGATCTTAAATGAAATGATCCTTGTGACTAATTGAGTAATTATCTTTTTCAGGTTCATGATGGAACAAGGCCACCCCTAAAACAAGTGAAGGATGACAATTAATGATTCATGGAAAAATGGAGTTTAGTTTTAATTTTTTTATGTTAAACTCTCTACATTTTTTTACAAAAATATTTTTTGAGATTTCAACTGGAATTTCATTCTAATACTTGAATTATTTCTTTACTTGACTTATATATGATACATGAGTTTCTTAGGAATCCTATTATTCCATGTTTTAGATTTCAATGATAATGAGATTGAATGAGCGAAATGGATAATTTAATGATTATATTGAAACATGGATATTAAAAGAGGACTCATGATTTGAGGGAATTTGTGGATTCTTTTAAATGAAATTTCCTAAATATTTTTCGCGATTTGAATATCTAAAATTCATGTGAATTTATTTGTTATTATTATCCTCTCCTTGAGTGATTTTCTAAAATCATATTTCCATTCCTGATAGGATTTCTAGACCAAGTACTTCCTATTTATTATTGAGCATATTTCTTGAGTGACCTTGGGACACGCCACCTATTGGAACTATAATTTGAACTTTTCAATGATATGAATATTAAAAAACAAATATAAAATTAGTGAGGAATACTTTTAAAATCCCTAATCCTTGAATACCATATTTACATTAATTCATGTTTAAGCCCATATAAACCATGAATGAACTTGTTATATATTATCCTTGTTTCAAGGTAATTTTATCCATTCCTACCCTCCTCTTATTATTTTCATGATATTTTAATGTTTTAGTGTGAAGGTGAAGGGAGACATGGTAAAAGGGATGAAATTAATTTAAAGGAATAAGTGTGGGGTGTTATAAGGGGTATAATAATGTTTTTTGATTCATTCATTATAATATTTATTTTTTCCCCTCTTGAAAAAAATATAAAAAATAATAAAATGAACAAAAATAATAAAAGAATGAGTTTTGACTTAAAAGAATAAAAAATCACCATTACTAGACTAATGAATTCTATAATATATGGTTAGGTGATGGATGTAATATTTATTTAAATCATAACTTTATAAGAATAAAAAAATGTGGAATAAAAAAATATTCAAGAGGGTTCATAAATGATTCATTATGATTTACTTTGATCACAACATTTACTTTTAATTTTGGGGAAAATGGGAGTTTCTACTTTAAATGGGAAAATTTCATGACACTTTTACTTCTGATATCATGATTTATAATTTTAGAGAAAAACCTCCTCCATGATCTTTCCTTTTTAAAACATTAATTCCTACCAACCTTAAGCCTTGGAATTATTTGAACTTTTAAAGAAATTCCTCATGATTTCATGTGTCTTTTGTCTTTACAAAGTGGAGAAAATAGTTTCTTTACAAGCCTATGGATAAGGATAATGTTCTCATGATATGATCACAAATATAATTGAATTGTGTCATGAGTGATAAGATAAAAAATCCATTATGAGGTAGATCATGATTTGGCATGTTTAATAATAATGACTTGAGGAACATAACTGAATAAAAGGAGAAGTTCCATAATTTTTCAAATGGGAAAATTAAAATTCATGAATTTATAGTTTCTTTGAAAAATGAGAAATTAAATTTACATTTTATGTTTATTTTTTAAAATTTTATCTGGAATTTAAAATTTTATTATTTGATTACATTGGAATTTAAAAATTGGTAACATTATGCACTCAGAATTCCTTATTATAATTTTATGATTGAGGAAAAACATGGTTCAAGTGTGTGGAAATTGATATAGATAATATTTTTCATAATTTTTTATATTTATTTCAATGATTTAATTCCACCCAATTTATCAATTTGAGATTATTTGATTCATCTTTTTATTTTTTGTGTGTTTTGGGCTAAAATGTAAAAATTGCTTAATTTTAAAATTTTAATATATTTTTATCACATTGGTATTCTGAGCATAACATTTAAAATATTTATCCAATTATATTGGTTCATTTTTTTGTAGTATTACTTCATTCATGGTATTCAATTTATTCTTTTAGAGCCAGAGAAAATTTAAACATCCATAGGCCTAAAAAAATTTATCAAGATGAAATATATTTCTAGCCGAAATAATAGACCCCACCTTAGTAAAATTAGGAATAACTCAGGATAAATACATTTAATTGAGGGGATTCCAAATTCCTTTTGAATAAGACTTAATTCCAAATTTGAAAATTTAATTTTATAGAGATATTACCTTATTATCGCGGCCATTGAACATGAAAAGTGGAGGAATATTTAGACAATCCTCTTACATAAAAGTTTTACTTATTAATTATGTATTAACTTATTTTATAAATATATAAAAACATTGAAATTTGTAAGGAAGATATAAAACTCAATTTATAACAACTTATAATATGTAACCTTAGTGATTTTCGGCTATCTAATGGGAATAATAGGAGAAATATTTTAGTGGATAGATTCCAAAGGAGAAAGTTTTTTCTTTCTTCCTTTTTTTAATCTGTTCAGTTTATTTGTTTCTTATATAATTTTAATTATTTTATTTTATAAAAATGATTCATGTATTTTTTTTAAAAAAATTCACCCTATAATATTTTCTATCTTTTTATCATTCTTTTATTCCTTTCTTCCTCTTTTAATTTTCTTCTTCTTCTTCTTCTAACATTATTTATGTTAATTTAGTTTTTTCTTATATCTCTCTCTCTATTATATAATTTTTATTTTATTTAAATTATTAATATATTCTCTTATTCTTTCCTTAAAAAGTGACCTCCTACCCTAAAAAATTAGGACCAAACCCAAGGATTGTCCTTGGGGAGGTAAGTGGTGTTTCTATTTATTCTGCACATAAATTCATATGTTTTATTTACATTTTTGGTGAGCAAGATTAAAGTCCACAAGTGTGGAAATTGTGAAATATGGAACTAAACTCAAACTCATTATTATTAGTTATTTAAATATTTCCCCTCCCTTCCACTAAACATAATCTCACCATGTTATGAAGTTGATTCGTTTAGTGGATGAAATAACACACTATGGAGTCGAGTCTTGGGATATGTCACACACTCGATTGAGGTGTGCCATCAACCTTGATTATAGGAGGAGGTGGAATTGAGATTGATAAAGGAATTCAATATTTCACACCACTAAATAAAATAATATTTGTTTAGGAGTTATATTTCATGATTAAACTATCAAACAAAATTTATACACCAATAAAGAGAATGATGGAACCCATAAACCAAAACACAAAGGCCTAGTTCTTTATTCACTAATCACATTTTTTCATTCAATATTAGTTTAATTTTTATCATTTCATATATTTTATCAAATTACATTACTTTAATAGAATTAATAAAAAAATAGTTTAAGTGAATTATATTAATTGAGTAAAATCTGAGAAATCTCATTATGTGAGACGACCCTGGTCAGCCTCTGTGCTGCATTAGGAAAATAAATTTACTTTCACCACACCCTAGAATAGGTGTGCATTAAAAATTAACTTAAACATTAATTTTCAATTACCATATCATGTATACCGTGAGTTTTTCATGATGTATTCTTTTCATAATAGTGTTGATATTTCTATTTCCACTATTTGAATGATAATGTCCATAGATTATTTGTCACATCAAAAGGTTATAACAGTTCTCAAGATATAAAGTGAACCTAATGACAGTAATCCTAAATTTATGTCATATGGTATAGATAAATCTTACTAACTATAAATAGATGATGTTTGACTATCAGGTGCTAATATCTCATAAGCATTGAGACATCTTCTTATGAAGTTCGAACTGTAAGGACCCAACTATAAGAATTACATAATATTTATTTTTATGCCAAGAATATATTTTCCTAAATTTTAGGATCTTTACAGTTTGGAGTTATATATAATTAGTCTAACACCCTTAAATAAATAAATATTACATCACAATGTGGAAACTTCCCTATAAAATCCATTTTTCCAAAAAACAAAACTTTTAAGACATAAAAAAGAATTAATTTTATGAAATATCTTCACAAGTTTCTTCTTGACCCCATCCATGTCCCTATTCATATTTAAAACCCTATGAAAAAACATTTTAAAACATAAGACGAGAATAAACATCTCAATAAGATACATATAAAAAGAAATAAAGACTTGTTAGTTCATGAATACTTATACAAGATTTTCCTTTTTCAAAATTATATTTTGGGATCAAAATAAACATTTTATTACAAAATAAATCAACTTTTATTCCCAAATATTATCTTAAAACATATCATAGAAAATATTAAATGAAAAATAAAACTCATAAATTTTACTTTTCAATCATGAAAAATTTATTAAAACTTTTTCAAAAAAGTTATACATTTAACCATTATAAAGTATCATATACTTCCTTAAAACTTATGTTCCTAAATAATCAAATTGAAGCATAACATAAAGAACATGGTATAATATGATCATGGAAACATAGGAAATGTGGAAGAAACACAAAACATGACAAAATAATAAGTAAAATCTATCTTATAAGACAACATCACATGGTGGATAGAGTCCCATAGTGTATTAGGTTTACTCCCTAATCCCTTATATAATGACTTATGTGACAAAAGATTTACCCAATGAATTGGAGCTCTATCTAGGAGCACCTATCATAACATATTCATGATTATATGAAACACCAATGAAAATCAATCATAATTCATAGATATAATAATTTTCCATAGAATTAAATGAATTTCATAATCTTTCCTCATATCATAATTGAAGGAAATTTGACAATGAATCCATTTGAGAAATAATCATAAGGTATGAATCACCCCTTCAAAGGAAGGGAAAATAATATAGGTATATATGTTGGAGACATATATATATTATTTAGAAGCATTCCATAACATTAAATAGAGAGAGAAAGTGATCTAGAGAGATAAATGTCATAATCTAAGGGAAAAGGGTAGTTTGGAAAGATCCATTGCACCCATATTCAATACATTTCCTGATATCAATCTATAAATTCCATTTAAAACCCCTGTTTGAAAATAATTAGAAAAAAGGGAAATATAGTTTTTCATTGATGAAAACAAGGAATCTTATAAAGAAATCCAAATATATAATAATGTTTGTGGAGGTGAGAAAATCCATTAATGTTGTATACCTTAGTATAAAACATTCCTTTTGTATTTTTCAAAGAAATTGAAAAAATATGTATTGTTGAAACCAAGGTTGTTCGTTGCTAGAAATGAAGTTTTGGTTTTTATTTGTTTTCAATCCAAACTAGGTTGATCAAGAAGTTTTCAATTCAATTAATCTTATAGTACATGATGAAAACAATATTGAAGGTGGCATTATTTCCTAGTGTTAGCCAAATTTTTGGGCTCAAAATACCGAGGAAGAGGCTAGCATCATGAAAGGTTGTCTTCTGGAATCAACTCATCATAAATATGGTAAATTATTGGGTTTTATGAAGTCTATATTTCACAAATGTGAGTTTCACGAGTTCACGAAGGTTTCATGATGTTCTCCATGATTAAGATAAGTGAATCATCATGAGTGCGTGATGGTTTGATGGTGATATTCCCGACTACGAAAAATATTATTGGAGCTTCGCAAAAGGATGGGCATCGCAAATATGTTTTTTAAGGATCTGAAAAATGTGATGGAGATGGTGGATCATCGTGAAGGGATGAGCCTATATATATGAGGCTACCCCCACTTCATTTGGTGAGAAATTATTCAGGGAAAATATGAAATCACTCTGATTTCAAGAAGCTAGGGGAGATATGTGAATCTGTGTTTCTATGTGAGATTAATCATAATGAAAATAAAACATAAGTATTGATTGGTGTTAATGGTTCTAATTTATGGGTGCTTCGTGAGGGTAGGTTATTCCACATTGACTTAATGAGCTTCACGAAGGCAGTTTGTTTTGTGAAGGTAGTAGGCTTCGTGAAGGTTGTGAGCTTCATGAAGGAACTCCACATATAGTAGTTATGAACATCTAGTTTAAGTGAACAGCGATTTCAAAGTGTGTCATCTATGGTCTACAGTGAAAGAAGAGTCTCACACTAGACAGGGATGAAGACTTTATTTCTAATCCATTTAAGTGACCTTTAAGTCGATAAATCGAGTAAGAATGCTCTCAAAGCACTGAGTTAGGGGGAGTTGACAGAAGTTTTCTAAGGGATGAAGTGTTATATCACTAAAATATTGTAAAGGAAGTGTTTCTAGAATAGATTTACTAAATCTAAACTTATCTATTCCACAACTACTAAATATTAGTGGATTTTGGTATAATCGATACACTTTCAGTGTATGCTCATTAGAATGGCCCTTAGTGGTGAAAAAGCTAAAATTATTGTGTTGTATCTCTACATGTGAATGTTTAATTATCGTACTATTCCATCATATAGTTTTTAATAGTTCCCACCAATGTGGGAACAAGATCTGTAACTTTAAAATAAAATGTTGACACCCTTATTCACGCCTCCCCTATTAGGGTGTTCTGGGGTCCTACATGTATAAAATACACAAAAAGATTCATTTTGAAAACCTATGAAACATAGTCAAAAGTTTCCTAAAATATCCTTGATAATTCATTTATGTCCATATAAATACATTAATAAAATAATTTTATGAATACAAACATGGAAGAGAAAGATTTAGAAAATAAATCTTTTAAACAATTAAAATGAGGTTTTAAAATTAAAGGGTCCCTTATGTAAAACTTTAAAAATATCCCCTTTTAAAAACATTTTAAATAAAATTAAATATGGTAAAATATTACCTTTAGTATACATTGAATCATAAATTATTAATTTATTGAAACATTTATAAGAACATGAACATGGAAGAAAAAGAGTTGGAAGAGAAACATTAAAAGATGATTTTTTAAGTCCCTTACCTTGAGTCTGATTTGTCACATATATTCTTTATATCCCTGAATAATAAAATTATGTTAATTATTTAATTTATTTATATTCAATTACATAATCATTTCTATTAACGCCATATGTTTTGATGATATTCGACTCATAAGTCCAAAACGACTTTAGCAGGTTGACTATCATAAATGATCCCTGTATATAATAATCTATTGAATAATAATAATAAAATTATTATAATGATAATTATATCATAAATATCATATTATTTATTTATATAAGCTTATATATACCATCCATGTTATGCAATAATGAAAAATGATTCACATTTCTTCATGGAGGTGGTAATCCACACATATGCGCGAATGATGTTATCATATTTCAATAAATGGAATGGTAAGAAATTATATGATATATTAATTTTATATAATTATTATTATTTCATGAATATAATATATATACATTAAATCCATAATCATAAATAACCATGAGAGTTGGTGATGGAAAACTCATTACATCAGTTCACGAGGTGGTAGTCTGTCGTAAACACGAATGATGGTTTTGATTTCCATTTGATGGAATAGGAGATGGATGTAGGTTATTACATTAACATATTATCATATAATTATATTATAGATACTTATGTTATAATATAATCATGTTTGAATAATATTTTTAGGATGTAGAAGAATAAATAAAAAAATTCTCGGTTAATAATGATACATCTTCTTCAAACAACCTCTTTAGATTTACACCAAAAGCCTTCTTAAAAATGTTTTTTATAATAACAAGGCATATATAAAATTATAATGGAATTATGGATGGTATTTTTTGAGTTAATCACCAAAATAAAACGTTTTTTATGTTTTAAAAAAATAGGAGAGGAGGTTACCTTTTATTTGTGAGGGGAGGGGCACTTTTAGAATTTTTTAAAATATTAAATTAATATAAATTAATTTTTATGAAAAAAAGGCTCAAAACTTATATAATTGTAATATAATATTATTATTGGTCTAAATAATATCATAAAATAAAATTTTGACAATTTTAGATTATGTTTTTACCCGTATCTCTTTGTTTTAACCCATGTTAACCATTTTGACAATTATCGTGATAACAAAGTTTTTTCTTCTTTAGGGGTTAAGATAGTTGCTATAAAAAATTGAATGATAAATGAGCCATTATTGATATTTGAAACTATATCCAAATAAATTGGATGAATATAATATTTTTATGAATTTTAAATCATTTAATAAAATATTATTTACTATAAAATATCATTAATGTTATTTTTGGAACTATTCATTTAATTTGACTTTGAAAATAACATGAAAATAATGGAATTATAAAATAATAACTTCAAAATTAAATTTAATGTTATATTTATCTATTAAATTCATGGAACTCAAAAAATCATTTAATTTAAACCACTTTTAATTTTTTTAAAAACATTTATTTTATTTTTCTCTTAATTTAATAAATACTTTGTTAGCATTTCATAAGCATTTAAGATAATAATTTAATTACTAAAAATTAGAAATATATTATCATGATAAAAATATAATTTATCTTTCAATTTTATTTTTAAACCGATCATATGTTTTTTATGCCCATCAAAATATATTATAGTTATTAAAAGTAACAAAATGACATTTTTATCTTTATATTTTACTTAATTATTATAAGGGAAAAAATGAATGAAGCCTGAAAATAAGTGGCCATATATTCTAGAATTTGATAGAAATTACCAAACTCCACTAATATAATAGTAAACATACAATCATTATGGTCAATGTTTAGTCCTTATCATTATTTTTAATCATAATTACCTAATTTACCCTTACCATGGTGATAATTATTTACTATAGTTACTATTATTAATAACTAAAAATAAAATGGGTCTATAAACCAAATTTTGAACATATTATTTTGAATACTAAATACATTTTTCAGGTTTCATTTCAAATAAATGGCATAATTTAGATTAAAATTAGACCCACCAAATGAGACCAAAATCAGTTTTTAAGAAAAATTTCTTTTTAGTATAAAAATGTTTTTATATCAACTTAAATTATAGAATTAATTAAAAGGAAAATAATTGGATTATATTTATTAAAAATGAAATAATTATATTTTAAAACTAACCTAAAATATAATATGACTTTTTGAAACTTTAAAACTTCTCTAAAAAAAGGGAATTCCCCTGTGTGGCCTTTTCGAACCCTCCACACAAGGAAACCCTCCTCCCCACGAAGGGGTCACTCCGGAGAGAGCCCCAGCCGGGAAGGAGCCATTGCCAACCGAGATGGAAGAGCGTCCCGGTGGGTGACAGCCTGATCGACGATGGTTCGTCAAAGCAATCCGTCAGCACATTGGGCTGCGCCTCATTTTTCCCGCCCAGTTGTGATCGAGAGACCCGGCAAGATGGGTGGATCCCGGGGGAGAGGCTCACCCTGAAAGCGGACTCCCAGGATTCGAACCCTGAACCTCCCAAAGATCGGCGTTGTTGTACCACTCTCCTTCACCACCACACCACCACCGAAGTGGCTCTTTTTTGAAACTTTAAAAGAACATACATTTTTCAATAAAAATTAGTATTCTTCCACTATTCATTGAAAAATTAAACTTTTCAGAAAAATATCAAACTATAACCATAAGATATTTTTGATATGATTATTTAAAAAATGATATCCATTTTTACAAATAAAATTTCTCAATGTTTTATAAATTAATTATAATATTTTTTCATTAAAAGCAATAAAACCCATTTTTGAAGAAAATATATTTTTAAAGAATAAAATGAGTATTAAAAATTGATTGATTATTTAATAAAAATTTATCAAAAAATTTATATTTATTAGTACCTTTATATATATTTTATAAAGATATTAATCATATTAATACCCTATAATTTATCGGTTAGGTTATAAATTTCATATTTAAATAATAATATTTCATGGATTATTTAGGCTCAATGTTGCATGTAGTATACGTTATCAAATATAATTTTTTTAAAAATTGAGGTGTAACATTATTCCCCACTTTAATAAATTTTTTCCTCAAAATTTGAAATCATGATCAGTAAGTAATGTTTTGACATCTGAAAATGCATTTGTTGAAATCCCATATCGTAAAAAGGGTTAATAAAACTTCCTCTTGGAAATAGGGAAAAGGGAATACAAAAGTATTCACATAACTAGGTTTAAAAATAGGTAATCATTAGTGGGATAGAGAAAAAACATAATTTTCAAATAATTATAGTGATTGATAAATATCAATGATCATAAGAAATTGAATGACCAAGAGAAATGACCACAAAACCATAAACTGATGTGGTGTGAAAAAGACCATCGATTTATTATAAATGAAGGTAATATAATTACATTTTTTTATTAAAAGATCCATTTATTAGATTTGATTAATTAATTTACCATATAGAAAAATAAAATAAAAATATACTTACTTGATATGTGTAATTTCATCCATTAATCAATTTCTACCCCAATCTCATCTTTTTCTCCAAACGATGAGTATCCAATATGAATTTTTCCTAAATGAAGTACTAAGATCAACTTATAATAAATAACATAACAAAAAAGGATAAAAATATATTCCTCACATATTTATACATTAATCAAAACAAAAATGTTTCGCACAAGAAAATTCTCAAATTAAATAAACCATCATATGGAGAAATACAACATTAATCATAGAAGCCTCAACAATAACACCCAAAGTATAACTTATATCATTTGATAGATAAATTATCTTAAAATTCTTCAAAATATTCTAGACTAAGATTGAAACCCATATATTAGAAGGATTTTATCACATAATATTCCAAGATAAAGTTAATATTTATATCCAAATTACACCAATCACTATTAATGTCTCATACAAAAAATGTATAATCCCTAATAATATAATCTTCAATGTATGATAATTATTTCCATAAATCACCTGAATCACCATAAATACATATTAAAGTTATATATTCTTCCAAAATATAATCCAAACGTTATTCCTCTAATAAAATCCCATAATGTTTTGTTTAACTTAATCATATAAGGTTTTCAAAATAGTGAACTTCTTCCTAAATAACATTAATCACCTAATAATAAAATCACTTTTCAATCCCATGGTTATATCTATGATAAAACATGTATTTCAAAAATCATATTAATATATATTAGTTAAATAATTTTTAAAAAATAAAATTCAAACAATTAATACATCGCGTAGGATAATGGTATGAGTTGTACCCTTATTTCCCTTTGGTTGTGGGTTCAATCTCCATGGACTTGCCGGATGTGACATGTTATCCTTTTTAATAAAACTATATTAATATAATTATGATAACATCACTAACAATATGATTAATATCTATAAAAATAATCTTAATAATCAAAGATCATATAAACTCTAAAGGTTATCAATACCTTTAAACTCATGAAAAGTTCATTCTTCTTCAAATAATACTTCATGATTAGCCAAAGGGTTTCATATTACTCAACCCAATAAAACATCTCCCAAAATGTAATTAATCACATTAAAATACCATCTCTAAAAACATCAAAAGGGTTGTATTATACTTTGAATATATGGTCAACCATAAATTCATAAACCAATGACGGTATCCATAACACTTAAGTTAACCTCAAATAAAAACATCAAAATATAAAAAAATTTCTAAACATTTCCTCTGATATGAATATAATGAACCAACATTAAACATTAAATAATAACGAGTTTTAAGTCAAGAATTCATTTTCTTAAATTTGAGGAACATCTAATTTAGTGTTTTATATAATTAGCCCATAACCCTTCCATAAATAAATATTATATCATAATGTGGAAACATCCCATTAGATTCTATTTTCCCCACACAAAAAAAAATATTTATGATATAACTAATTTTATTTTCATAACACATATTCATAATTTTAATCTTAAAATCATATGAATCCGTACTAATCCTTAAAAAATGTTAAAAACATATTAAATTGTTGGCTGAGAATAAAAGATTAATAATGGATATATAAAAAGAAAGAAAGAAACATGCTAGTTCATGAATATTTATACAAGATTTTTTATTTTAAAAATAAAACATTGGGCTCAAAATAAATGTTTTATTACCCAATAAATAAAATTTTGTTCTCAAATATTTTAATAAACATTTCATAAGAAATATTAAAGGAAAAAATAAAACTCATAAAGGTTACTTTGCAATTATTAAAAATTTATGGAAACCTTTTCGAAAATAGTTATACATTTCTCCCATAAAAGGTAATATATAATTCCCATTAAACATAATATCATGATTAATCACATGGAATCATAAAATAAATAATATGGTATCATAAGATTATGGAAATATAGGTTGGGTGTAACTAACATAAAACGTGACATAATCATAAGTCACGACTAACTTCCAAGAAAACATCACATGGTGGACAGAGTCCCATAGTGGATTATCTTTACTCCTAATCCCATACATAACATCTCATGATGAAAAACCATTATCTAATTCATTTCCTCACTATCTAGGTTCACCCATCACAACATGTTTGTGATTATGTGTTTCAAAAAATGAAACCAATCATAAGTCATAAACATAAGAATTATCCATGGAAATAAATGAGTTGTATGAACTTGCCTCATATCATAATCAAAGGAAATTTCACAATATAGGAATTTGAGAAATGAAAATAAGACATGTATTACCCCATTAAAGTAAGGGATAATAATCTAGGTAAATATGTGAGAGAAATATATACATAATTTAAAATCATTCCATAACTTTAAAAAGAGAGAGAAACTAATTTGGAGAGAGAAATTTCATAACCCTTTAAAAGATTTAAATAACTTTAAATGGAGATATATAAAGTTATATAGAGATAGAAAGTTTATAAACCAAGGGAAAAAGGGTGGTTTAAATATATCCCTTACACCCATAATAGAAAAATATGATCTCAAAACATTAATTCTATTTAAAACCCTTTTTGAAATTAATTAGAACCAAAGGAAATACGGTTTTTATTTAAAGAAAACAAGGAAGGTTGTGAAGAAATTAAAATGTTAAATATTTTGTGTGGTGGTGGGAAAAACTATTGACATCATATATATTAATATAAAACATTCATTTAATTATTAGTAAATAAAGTCAAAGCGTTTCGTATAAAATTTGAAAAAATATTATTTTTTAAAACCTTTGAATGAAAGAAAAAAATACATAAAATGACCTTTATAATTAATTTATGTTCATATAAATACATTTATAAAATAATTTTAAGAATAACTACAAGTAAGATAAATATTTACAAAATAAATATTTAAAGTATTTAAAACAAGGTTTTTAAAGTAAAGTGTCCCTTATATAAAACCTGAAAAATATTCCATTTTTAAAACATTATAAAAAAAGTTAAATATAGTCAAATATGACCTTTATAATACATTAAATCATAAATAATAATTTTCTTGAAACATTTATAAGAACATATATATGGAAGAAAATGAGTTGGAAGGGAAACATTAAAAGAATATTTTTTAAAGAATGTCCCTTACTGTGAGTCCAAATCATCACATACATTCTTTATTTTCCAGAATAATAAACCTATTTTAATAATTTAATTTCTAAAAACAAGTTTTCAATTTTATTATCCCTTTTATTTTATTTATTATCATGTTATATTCAATTACATAATCATTTAAGTTCACGTCATATGTTTTGATGATATTTGGATCATAAGTTTAAAATGATATCGATAGATTGACTATAGTTAATGAGGTAATTAATTTATCATATCTAGAATAATAATAATAATAATATAACTATAATTATTATAAATATATTATATTTTTAAAACAAATAATGAATTATGGTTATGAAAAATAAACTATGTTGAAATCAAGGAGATGACAGGTCATACGTACGCATGAGTATCGTTTCTATTTATCAATGATAATGATGGAAAAAAGTTAGTGTTATTTTAACCTACTATAATGTTAATTATATCATAATTATCATATTGTTTCTTTAAATAAAATTTTATATACCATTCATGTGATGCGGTATTGAAAAACAAATCACATTTTTTTGTGGAGGTGATAATCCACGCATATGCAAGAACGACATAATCATATTTCAATGAAAAGAAATGTAAGAAAATATATGATATATTAATTTTAAGAATGATTAATATTTAATTAATATAATATATATGCATTAAATAAATCATCATAAATAGCTGTGATAGGCGATGATGGAAAATGAATTATATCAGTTCGCAAGGTGATAGTCTTTCATACACAAGAATGATTGTTTCATTTCATATTTGATTGAATAGGATATGGATTTAGATTATTATATTAACATAATAACATATAATTATATGATATGAAATTATTTTATCATATCAAGATGGTTTAATAAAATTTAAATGATGTAGAAGAAGAAATAAAACAAAAACACTCTGTTAAGAACGATACCTTTTTTCCAACAAACTATTTAGGTTTACACCAAAAGCCTTCCTAGAATAGTTTTATAACTAAAAAAATACCTATAGGATATGGTAAGTGAACTTTGGAATAGATTTGGGTAGGTATTTTCTGAAAAAATCTTTTTAAGTGTGGTGAAAAGAGGAGAGGAGATTCACTTTTGTAAGTGGGGGGAGGGGTACTTTTGGAATTTCATAAAATATTAAATTAATATGAATTAATTTTCTAATAAAAAAGGTTAAAATTTGATATAATTAAAATATAAAGAGAATAAGTCTAAATAATATCATCCTATAAAATTTGGACAAGTATACATTAGTTTTTTACCCTTATCTCTTTATTTTAACTCGTGTTAACCCTTTTTAACAATTACCATGATAACAATGTTTTTTAATCATTTGGGGTCTAGATAGTTACAATAAAAGGAAAATTGTCCAATAAATGAAGCATGATTTATATTTTCAACCATATCCCCATAACTTGGATGAAAATAGGTTTTTTGTAAATTTTACATCATTTAATAAAATATTATTTATTATAAAATATCATTAATGTCAATTTTTGGAAATATTCATTTAATTTGACTTTGAAAACAACATGAAAATAATGTAATTTGGATATCATACATTAAAACATAATGAAACTGATATATTTTTCTAAAAAAATTATGTAACATAATAACCTAATCAATTTATACTAACTTTAATAATTTTAAAATCATTTATTTTATTTTTCTATTAATTGAAAAAAATAATATGTTAGTGTTTCACTAGGATTTGTGGTAATTATTTCATTATTAAAAATTAGAAATAAATTTCCATGATAAAAATATATTTATCATTCAGTTGAATTTTTATAACCAAACATAAGTTGTTTTTATCCATATCAAAAAATATTATAGTTATTAAACTTAAGAAAGTGACATTTTTGACTTCATCTTTTACTTAATTATTTTAAAAGGAATAAATCAAAAAAATATGGTGCCTTGAATTTTATGGAAAATTTCTAAATCCACTCATCCAATAGGATAAATTCAACTATTATGATCAATTATTAGTCATTATCATATTATTTTTAACCATAATTACCTAATTATCCCTTATTGTGGGGATAATTATTTACTATAGTTAATATTCATAATGAATAAAAATAAAAGGGGAATATTTAACAAATTATTACATCATTATTATAAATATGGAATTATTTTTTCATGTTTCAATTTACATAAGTGGCATAATTTAATTTAAAATTAGACTCGCAAAACGCGAAGAAAAGCGTTTTTTCAGAAAAATGCCTTTTTAAGTATAAGAAGTTTTTTATAAAAATTTAAAGTATAAAATTAATTAAAATAAATATAATTATATTATATTTAATCAAAATTAACTAATTATATTTTAAAAAATAACCTAAAATATAATATGAAATTGTAAAGAAAATACAATTTTCAATAAAAATTAGCATTTTTTAACTATTCATTGAAAAATTCAAAAAAATATAAAAATTTAACTATAAGCTAATTGTGATATGAATATTTAAAAAATGATATAATTTATATAAAATAAAATTTAAAATTTTTTTGGAAATTAATTATAAAATTTACTCTTGAAAAGAAATAAAATTAATTTTTGAAGAAAACATATTCTTGAAGAATAATATGACTTCACTAAAAATTGATTGAATATTTACTAAAAATTTATCAATAAATTTATATTGAGTATTTCCTTTATATAAAATTTTCATAAATAGATTAGTCTTATTCATACCCTCTAACTTAATGTCTATGTTATAACTATCATATTTAAATAATAATATTTCATGGCTTATTTAGCCTTGGTGTTGTGTATTATACACGCTATTAAACATTATTTACTTTTTTTTTAAATCATGGGGTGTTACACGAACTTGGTGATATCAAGTGGAGGATATCATGAAGACTGGCCCACCAATAGTAACACCATAAGTTTCAGGTGTCATTGGTAGCTCCTATCCGCAAACACGTGTAATGGTCTCCAGAGTTGAGATTATTATTAGTGTATACTATTTGATTACATAATTTGATGGAAGACAAAAACTATGAAATTGATATTGTAGTGTGATATCATTCATAGGGGTTATCATTGGTTTTATAAATTTATTTAATAATAAAGATTGATTTTTTCACTTTTGAAAGAAAGTGATATCCCAAACCTAGTTGGACAGGATGGTAGTACCTTCACTAATTTCATGGACATGGTAAAAGAATAAAAGTCTATCTAGTTAGGTCAATAAATAATAAATCAATAAAGTATGATTACATGAATTGTACATCTTAGTTGATGAGATATTTGAAAAAAATATATTATATTACATGACGTGTATTTGTAGGAAAGGTTGTCATTGCTATGAATTTTCGTTTACCTTAGGGGTCTTGATGGGTTACTAGACTCTACTCCTAGTATATGAATAATATCCACTGCTATTAAGATAAGGTATTAGAGGGTTACATGTTTATTTTATTCAAATGTTTGGTATATTATTATGAATAATATATTTAGACAAGGTGGTCCCCACCATTGGGTATAGGGATGAATAAGAATATATGATCTCTAAGAATAAATAAATTCATAATATTTGAATTTAGAATAATTGGTATTAAATTTATTTATTAATTTATACATAATATTTTAAAGTGAATACATGGAAAAATATTATAGAAATAAATATTATTTCAATATTCAAGGTTTTTTTAATATTATCAGGAATTACGAGTCAAGTTAATGACTCGATTTTATGATGTAATATATTTCTTATATTATAGGTATGTGAAAAAAATATAAATAATGTTTATGACATAGTTATTTGGTCATATAATGTCATTTATGGTTTATTTAGTGGGTAATGAATATTCAAGGGTTGGTGAGACATTTACAGTTATTTTTACCTTTCTATATAAAGAGGAGAAGACTCTCACGTGTGGAACTATTTATCAAATGAATTTGAGAGCCTATATCCTATCATTGAGAGAGAAACTCTTGATTCATGTTACTGATAGGAGTTCCCTTTCACATATTGAAGGATAAACGCCATAGTAATTGTTGGGATGTTGATGGCATCATTGGATCTCCACGATATCACTCAGATATCGATGATTGATGTTCTTATAAACTTTTGTAACATGTGTGGTTGATGTTGAGAGATCCAACATTAGTTCCTTCGAGCGACTATTTTCGGTGATGGGAGGTTTTTGAATGAATATTAAAATTGATCAATGTAATTTTTTATTTAATTATTATGCTTAAATATTTCACATGGGGTCCTAGGATTTTGTATTGGTATTCACATCACCAGAGACAATGTAGTTACATAGACCTGGTGATGAAAAATATGAAATCCTCAGTCCATATGATTTATTTGTGCACCATGATACATTCAATTGGTATCAGAGTGATCACACCAATGTTTAATCCAATTAATATTAAATTTGATTTAAATTGACAAAGAGTACATTGTTATTGAAGGAACTCAATGTGTAGTAGAAGTCTAAAAAACACGCATATTAAGATTTTGGGTTCAAATTCATGTTAAAAATACTAAATCTACAAAACCCCATGCTTATATTTCTCAAAGGATCACATGAAATTCAATTTAATCATGAAAATTAAAATTTAGTGAAAATGTAAATGGTACCTTATTCTTTTAAAATTTTCAGATTTATTCACTCATCATCGATGTTTCGTAGTTCATGGAGCCAAACTAGGAATCCTCTAGATCATCAACACATCCACCGTAGCTCATGGATCGTCAATCTATGATTCCCATTTATTACAATAGGAAATCAAATATCTTTAAAATGTCTCTTTGATCACACGAATAACACATACTATATTGAGAAAGAAGGATCAATATTACCTTTTTCTTCTTTGTTATATCTCTCTAATATCTTGAGTGGAGAGGAGAGAAGTTATACTCTATCTAAATTCATCCATATGGTGTATCTCACAATTCAAGAGGCTAAAATGAGGTTTTATAGATAGGTTATATTTTAAAAAAAAATCACTTTGGTTCTTCAAAAGTAATAACATTCATTTTAGACATTTTTACACACGTATGGCATAATAAACTTGTCAATAATGTCAAAAATATTTTATCACACACTTTTAACACATTAATATGTTATTTTATAAAACATGAATCATTAACTCTACCTATAATCTCTGCAAATAATTTAACTAACCTTAAATGTGTTATGTTCTTTAAGAAAATTATATTTTTTCGCATTCAATTTTATGAAAATAACAACCAGTGAATACCATGAGAAATAAATTAAATCATCATTATTCAAAAATTCAATAATATAACTAAACTATTTTTACTTGTAATCGATCACACTCAGATGGTCACTGACCCCGGTATGTGGGTCCCACTTCATTATAAACTTCTATTCATCTAAATAGGTTGAACTTATGGATACACTTAGTGTGTGACCCTCTGCCATCTAGGTCCTTATATCGATAGTAGTGAGTCAAACCCATAGAACAAGAGTAGATTCTAGAAAACCATCATATACCCTAGGTAAATAAATAATTCCATATCTATGACTACCTCCTACGAACATGTTCTATGTAATATAATCTCTTTATCTCACGATATATCATAAAGAAGGATGCACACTTATTTCATCATCCTTTTGATGATTTATATATTTAATTTCTTTATTGGATGAAATTACCTTATTGTACAATGAATATGGATTTAATTAATGTACTAACATCATTGTAAACCTAGGCCCATGAGATGTCCCTTCCTCAACTCAAAAGTGAAAAATTCTATCTTGACCATTCAACCAATTTCACATCACCTTTGATGCACCCAACACAAACTACCTTGTCATGAATTAAATTTTATGGTTTTTCCATGCATAAAAGTACAAAATAAAATGGTAAAAATTTATAAAAATATCAATTCCAGAGATCAATACATATGATTGTAGATAAAAACAACCAATGACACCTAAAACTTGTGGCGTTTCTATTGGTGAGTCAGTCCTTATGATCTCATTTACTCAAGATCTCTAAGTAAAAACTTAATGAGAAGATGTCCGAATTATTATGAACACCCAACACCTGATAATTAGACATAATTTTTGTTCATTTATTATGATATATCTTGACTATTTGACATATATTTAATATTACAATCATAATATCATGAGATTCTCATTATATTTCAGATATTATATAACCTTTTGATATGACACATAATTTTAGGATATTACCATGTAAATTTTGGATACATTAGTATCAACACTATTATAGTAATAATAGGAACATGTATATATCAAATTGTATATATTTAATGGTAATAAAAATACATAAGGGATCTGGGTCTACGGTACCCACTCATAATAATCCCACTTGAAAGAGAGCCGACTTAAAACAATTCTAAACCCACTAGCTCTCACATGAGTATAATTATTCTGATGAGATATGAATTTAGTGAGGTGGTTAGCCACATTAACTTATATATATGCTTAGATAATAGTGAATTCACCTCTCTAAGTAAAATCCCTCAAGAGATGAAACATTCAAAGTATATTCTCTTTCCTCTAATGTGACTTGGGCTCCTTGGAAAGCACCACTTCAACAGTGTTATCACAATATAAAATGATGGGTTTTCATTTCTAGGCACACTTTCAAGCTTAAAAATTAAATTATGTATCCAAAATTCATCCTTAGTTGCATCAAAAGATACTATAAACTCTTAATCTGTTGTAGAATTAGAAACCATAGACTAATTTGAGATCCTCTAGCTCAGTACACCATAATTATAAAAATAACATAGTATAACTAGAATTTCAGATCATCTTGATCTGTTTGGAAGCTACCATCAATGTATCCCCTCACGACTATCTCTATCTCCTCTATACAGTAGGAACATATCCTTTGTACATATCAAGAACTTTAAGATAGTTTCTATGACTTCCCAATACATATCTCCTAGATTATCTTGATATCTACCCACCATGCTTAAAATAAAGGCAACATAGAACCTAGTATATAACATGACATACACTATAGATACCACATTTGAAGCATAAGGTGTTATACTCATTCTATCAATATCCTCATGTGTCTATGGGCACATCTTATTGGAGATATTAATTCCATGTTACACAGGCAACAATCCACTCTTTGATTATTTTATATTATACCTTTTTGAGTACCTGGTTAATATATGTACTTTGAATTAGTCCAAGAATCCTCTGAGATCCATCTTCAATGATCTTAATCCCTCTAATATAGGTTTCTTCACCTAATTATTTAATATATATATATATATATGTATGTATTCATTTAACCGGGTCTTCACTGAATATAAGACTTGAACTTCATTTGCCATTAATAATATGTCATCAACATATAATACTAAAAAAATGACACTCTCACTAACCTTCTTATAAACACATGACTCTCTTTCATTATTAATTAAACCAAATTCTATTATGGCTTCATCAAAATGAACATTCCATGATTGTGATTCCTTCATCAATCCACAAATGGATCTTTATAACTTTTATAATTTATTATCACTATTTAATAAAATAAACCCTTAGAGTTGGGTTATATAGACGTCTTCAACTAAATTTCCATTTAGAAAAGCAGTTTTTCCATCAATTTTCCAAATTTCATAATCATGTAAGGCTACTATTGTAAGAAATATTCTGATGGATTTTATTATAGCAACTGATTAGAATGTTTCATTATATTCAATTCATTGAAATTTCCTAAATCCCTTCACTAATAGTCATGACTTATAGGTTCTCACCTTACAATCCATGTACAAATTTTTATTTAATGCCCATTTACACCCAATAGGTTTTACATTTGATGGTGTTTATATCAAAATCCAAACATGATTTTGATACATGTATTTCATTTATGAATTTATGACTTCTTTCTATTTATAATCATCCTTTTCATTTAATCATTCATTATAGATTAGAGGTTTATTATTCTCTTGGGGTTATGTGTCACCTAACTTAGTGATAAGAAATAAATATCTCTCTGGTTCTCTAACCTCTCTAGTGGACCTATGTAGTGATTATGTCTTGGGAACATCTTACTCTCCCACATTCTCTAGTTGATATTACTCCCATACAAACTCTTCTGCATCTATAAAATCAAATTCACTGAATTCAATATTACACCCACTATTTCCACTAGAAAGGTGTTCCCTTCCTAGAAATGTAGCATGCATTACTAAAATAGCCTTTCTATTTATAGGGTTATATAGGTAATATCCTTTAGTCTCCTTGGGATAATATATAAAGATTCACTTCATTCTTTGAGATGTTAATTTTTAACTAGGTATAATCTTAACAAAATCCTCACATCCCCATACATGTATATATGAGAGACTGGATTTCATTCCATGACAAAACTCATATGGAATCCCATTTGCTGCATTAGTCGGTACTCAGTTTACAGTATATGTTGTATTCTATTATACATATCCTCAAAAGGATGAAAAAAAGTTGCATGACTCACCATTGATCTGACCATATCTATAAGGGTATGATTCCTCCTTTCACTTACACTATTCCACTTATGAGTATAATGGGTATTGAGTTGGGAAACTATCCCACAATACTTTAAATGATTGATGAAATCTTAGTAAAGATTTTCCTCAACACAGTCTAAGTGGAGTTTCTTGATCTTCTTACCAACTTGATTCTATTATTCATTATGACATTCCTTTAACATGATAAAGTAATTTAACAAATAACTCATTAATTAGATATTTCTATATCTACTATAGTCATCAGTAAATTTATTTAAGTAAGAAAAATTACCCATTGCCTCTACTAAAAATGGACAACAAAAATCTGTATGAATCAATTCCATTGGTTCTCTGGATCTTTCTCCCTTACCACTGAAATGTTATTTGGTCATTCTATAATATGGAAAATCATGACACACATCCAAGGGTTTTAACTTAATGGAATCTAAATAACCTACATGGGGTAAATTTCTTAAACACTTCTCATTTACATGACATAGAATGAAGTTCCATGGGTGTGTAGGATATGATCCATTCTCATTAGATTTGTCATTGATTTCCAAAACTGGATTTTCTAGTTCAAGTATATATGACCCATTGTTAAGATATTCTATAACATAACATATGTTATCCTAATAAATATGAAATCATTTATTCCAAATATGAAATAAAATCCCATAGTGTCTAAACTCGATATTGAGATTTTTTTTCTGGTAACAGATGGTACACAATAACAATTTTTTAGTACAATATCCATTCCACTAGGAAATGTAAGATGATAATTTTCTGATACTAATGATTCTAGTCTCACACCATTTTCTAACCAGATATATTCTTTACCTTTTTCAATTTTCATTAATCTACATGATTTCGATATTTGAAGAAAAATGTGTGAGAAAAATGTAGTATCCAATACCCAACTGGTAGAAATAGGTAAATTACATTCAATGAAAAATATATCAGAAGAAAAAACAACAACTTTCTTATTATTACTATTCATGAAATTCTTCTTCTAATGGAATTTATTTCAACATGAAAACTGAAATTCCTCCAACTCATTTCTCCCTTTCTCTATATTTTTTTTATTTAATGGGTTATGTATCAGTATATTTTATTAGGACTTATACTTTTACACATTTTCCTTGCTTTTATTCTTCTTATTCACCATAAGGACTGAAGAGTTGGAATTATTCATATCCTTATCTACATAAAAAATTAAATCCAACAAATCCATGATTAAATTATTCATGTTATTCATATTATAATTAAAAATTAAATTCAAGAAACAATATGGTAATGAAGAAATAATGATATCATTTTCTAGTTCTTGGTTTAATTTGAACCCAAGGGTCTCCAATCTCTCAATAGAACCTATCATCTTGAGTATATAAGGTTATTAATAATTCCATTATTCTCCGTACATATATATAAAGTACTTTTTATATCATATATTTCTTATCAAACTCTCTCCTGATATAACACTTGGAGATAAGATAACATTTGGAAAGTATATTTGTCCTCATGCATTTTCTACAGCTCAATAGACATAGATGAAAACACAAAACACAGAACATCTAGTGAATCATCCATATGATTCTTATATTTACCTTTATCCACCATGCTCACTCCTTGAGGGGTTATAGTAGGAATAAGGGATTCCATTATATAAAGTTTACTCTCTTGGCGTATTACTTTGCGCAAGTTTCTATACCACTTCTAGAAGTTATGGTCAGTGAGAATATTCTCTTTATCTAGTATTGATCGCAATGAAATTGAATTGGTGGTGGTTTCCATTTGATCTTCAAAAAATAAAAATAGAAGATTAGTGATTTATCTTTATTATCAGTAGACATTATCAAATTATGAATTTTAAATGTCTCATGTTATTTTATTATATTCTGGTTTCAATCAATAATTGGATTTGTAATACTCAGTCGCTTGATTATTATAGTTGAAAGGATCCGTAAACCTCTCTTGATATCCCTAGATATGACATCATCACTACTATAAGAGTATAAGGTAGGATTTTAACAGGATAACTTCATTAAGTCATGGCTCTTTAATCTGTTGAGTGGAATCTCATCTCTTGTAAATAATTACTTTTCATTGCTCAATGCTATTCCTATAAAGATGAAACAAGATAGCTATAAATACTAATTTAATTCCTACATTAGTTACTTAAACCCACTACTCTCATAAGAACTACCTAGTAGTAATAGTCACCCTAAACTAGGGTTTATGATCATCTCGAAGAATCACTTCTGTTCAAATTCAAGAGATTGAAGGCATTTAATGACTCAATATTTTATTTCAAAGATTTTTTAATTTAATCTTAGTAAATGAAATAATTTTATATTTATTATGATTGTTATATGTGATCATACTCACAACTTAAACATACTTTTAAATAGAAAAACTTCAGCACACATGTTCATTTTATCTTTTTATGAATGTTTTTTATTATACTATGTGATTGCACATAATAAATACCCATTCAAAAAACAATGAAATGTTCATATGATAAATAAATAAATAATGACATGATTGTTAGATGTTAACTATTGATTAATCCATAAAGTAAATAATGTATTAACTAAGACCATTAGGGAATTACATAAGTCAATACCTAACATGAATTGCAGTGCTCACAAATCCAATTAACTTCACTTGTTTTGTTTACACCGACTCTTAAATTGAACTATGTTGCCAAAAATTCCTCTAATATGTAAAATGTATACTCACACACATGGAATAGGAACTTGGGGTGAAAAACACATTTTATCACTTAAATGTGGACATGTAAGCCCTTATACAAATTAAATACAGTGAGCCAATATGCAGATCCTCAAAATAAAATAATTATTACATTTTAAAACTTAAATGAAATAAATTAAATTAAAAAAATAATTAACCAAAAATTCAAAGGTTAGTCTTGAATCATGACCATAAAACTAGAAATTATATTAAATATGGAAAATTTAATTTTCTAAAATTCAACTCGAGGGTATTTTTGATGCTTTAGATTTCATTAAAATTATTTTAATTAATTATCTATATATCCCATAACACCTATTTTTTCATTAAATTCCATTACATTAAATTTAATTTTTGAAATTATTTCAAATTTTTTTTGGGTCCATTTATACCTAAATAAAATACTAGGATAATAATTAAGGCCTTGTGATGGGCTTGATGGGTCAGGCTGGTCAAACCCAGACTAAATTAGTCCAGTTCAAGTTGAGTTGGGCATCCATTTAAGGGTATATATTTACACAATATATATATATATGCACAATATTATTATATATATTTTATATATAATATATATTATAATATATAATATATAATATATTTATATATAGGACAAAACAATCACCCTCCCCATAAATGGGGAGGGAAAAAATTCCATGCCCCATTTTTGGGAGTAAGTAATTTTGTGTTTTTTCTAACTTTTCCTTATCTAACTATAAGGAAACTTATATTTTTCTGTGGATTTTAATTCATTCTTACACATCAAGCCATTAAGCCAACAAACTTCCTCCATCGACTTCTGGTATCTCCGACTAACACATAATTCACATGCTTCATTCCTCAGCTAAAAATCCATCACACTAGTAGCCATTATAGTAGAAAAATAAAAGATTAAATTTATACAAAAAATCCATCAATATTCGATTGGTCATATCTTGATGATACGAACTCGGATCGACACACCATTATTTTTGTTGACATAGTATCAAAAATATAGTGACCCTACTCTTATTACATTAATTTTACATCATTTTAATGATAAAAAACATAAAAACATTACACAACGAGGATCCAAAGGTTTAGTGTCTTGGGAAAACATGGACCATACTTAACATTTACAACATAAAGCGTAAACATTTATTTAATTCTTTCTTCTCTATCTTTTTATCGTCCCTTCTGTACTCCTTAGTACATGTTGTCACCTGAGGATATACATCAAAAAAATATAAGATAAAATCCCAATAATATAAAATATAATAACATGAAACAATGTAACATGGAGTGAGAATAATCATAAAATTATTTATATAATATCATGGAATGTGGCAATGCATAAAAATGAAACATCATGTTTTAGTGGTTAACTACCACACATAGTTGTGAAAAAATATAGCATCATGTTCATGTATCATTTCACTTTAACTCATGAGATTAATCAACTTATCCAATGCATTGGAGCGCTTTATAATTTTGGGTGCACCCATCACATTCAAATATTCATATATCACTATATAATTCCAAGCGCACATGTCACATCATAAAATTTACATTATCATGCATGCTATATATAAAGTATGAAAAATTGAACATAAAATAACCCACGGAAGTAAATGGGTTTCACATCATAAATCATAAATTTATAAACTTTTGGTTCCCAAAATAAATAGGGAATATCATTCTTGACATAGAACCATTAACCTTGAGTGAAGAGTGAAACAATCTTCGAGAACTAAAAAAGGTGTGTTTATTTGAAAGAAGAGTTATCTTGGAAAACATTGTATTTTTCATAAAATCAATAATAGAAAATTTATATCCCTGAAAAGGTAATATAATTATGAATAATTTTTTTTAAGGCATATCCATACTGAAAATGGGTTGAAGAGGGAAAACCTAAAGAAAGAGAGTTGGGTTCAAGAATTTCCTCTTACCTTGTGTCCGAACGCTTTATTCACTTTAAATTCATGTATAATGAAATTAGATTCATTAATTAAAAATTAAATATCCTTTAATAGATTAATTTTATTCATTATGTTTTTATTAAGTTCTTTTATGGACCTTTGGATGAGTTATAGAGCTTAAATTCATTGCTTGGGAGTGTTAATTTTCTTAGCTTTTATGAACGATTCACTTGTATTCATGAATGGATGTTTGTTTGAAATGTGGTCAAACATACAAAATTTTTAATATATATTATTAGTGAAATTTCATAGATATAAATTATCTTATAATTATTTTTTTATATACTATGAGGATGAATCATTAGATAAAATTTTAATGATAAATGCTTGGATTAATTTGGCGGTTTTGCTCACAATAAACTTGTTTTGTGTTATTATTTTATATAATTAGTGTATAAGGTTTACAGAACATCTTATAAGATAAAATAAATATATTATTATATTATTAAACCATTAAAATGTTTTCATGACCAGAATCTAATATGGTAATGCAAAATTGAAAACTCATCGTCCTTGAATGTGCTAAATTAACACATCTCGGACGATGTTTTCATTTATAATATAAAAGGAGAGGTAAGGTGAGATTATGATAAAATATCCCATTAGAATAATATAATTATAGTACATGTATGTTATTGGAGTTATAATACTATTTGGGTGAAATTAGGTATGAAAAAAAAGAAACTTGAAGGAAAATAAAAGAATCGGAAAGAGGAATTTACCTATTGAGTTTATCTCTTTTGAGAGTCTCTTTATGGGAGAGGATTTGGTCTTTTGAGGAGACAAAGGGATGACAGACATTAGGAAGGATATTGGGGGAGATTTGGGAAGAATTTATTTAAGTCTTGAATATTGAGAGGTGTGAAGAAATGAGGGTATGAGGGGTGGTATTTATAGTAGAGGGGAGAAGAGTTTTCTTAATATTATATTCATTAATTTATTATTTCTCAAAAAAAAAGTTAGGATTATTGTGTCTAAAAATATTAATATAAGCATTTGAGTTATAAATAATGGCCATTTACATCATCCATGACTCAAGCATGATGCATAAATTCATTTATTTAGCATATTTTGTAAATTATCGAATTTCACTATTCCCCCAAAATTAAAGTATTTCAGAAAAATACCAAAAATTCACCCTAACAATTTTTCAACATGTAAAATCCAAAAATGAACTCCATTTTTCAAAAATAATTCACTAAATATGAACAATTTAATTTTTAATTAAAATCATAATTTACTTGAAAAATACTGATTTTAAAATTAAAATGGATTAATGCTTTCAAAAATTACATCAGGTCTTATAAAATTATCTTAAAACCTGAAGACATAAAATTGTTAATTTATGAACACATTTTAGGAAAATAAATTTTATTTAAATTAATTAATTAATTATAATTAATTATTTATGACTTATTAAAATACCAATACTTTTACTATAGTCATATTGTCACTTATAATATGCCTAAATTTTATTTATACATTCATGGGTGAGGTTACTATTCTTTTAGATGATTTAATATTCATAAGGGTTATATTAATATTCATAATTGTAGGTTACTATTCACCAAAAATTAATATTTCCTATCAGACTCCAAAGATCTTACTAATCGCAACCGTGTATGTCAGATTTTCAAAATTCAAAACATAGAATTGGAAATTTTTTGTTTAAAGGTCACATAGTTTTTCATTTAAGAATGACGTGGCATTGTGTTTTCTAATGTGATGAAATTACTACAAGAATGGAGAAATTTCATTGATAAAAGTTTAGGTCATTACATTCTTCTCCCCTTTTAAAATTTCTCCCTTGAAATTTTGCTTTACATAAACAGGTGAGGGTATTTCTCCTTTATCACATCCTCTGGTTCCTAAGTTGCTTATTCATACTTATGGTTCCTTCACAAAACTTTGAAAAGTTGGGTTGTCTTGTTGTGTAGAACCTTATCTCTCCAGTCCAGAATCCTTATCGGATGCTCCTCATAAGAGAGATCATCTACCAACTGTACCACCTCTGAGTTTAGTACATGTTAGGGATTTGGTATTTACTTCCATAGGAGTGATATGTGAAACACATCATGAACTTGATCCATATTCAATGGAAGTGTAAGCCGATAGTCCATGGATCCTATGTGGTCAAGGATCTCAAATGGACCAATATACCTTAGGCTTAGCTTCCCTTTCTTTCCAAACTGCAAGAATCTCTTCCACGATGATATTCGAAGGAAGACTTTATCTCCAATATTGGACTCCAATTCCCTTCAACGGTTGTCATCATATCTATTTTCTGACTCTGAGAATATTTGATATATTTATGGATGAATTAAAAATTATATGTCATTTCTTGCACAAGATCAAGTCCAAGTAGCTTTCTTTCTCTAACTTCATCCCAACAGGTTGGAGTTCTACATCGCTTTCAATACAGAGCTTCATATGGAGCCATCTGAATACTCAAGTGGAAGATATTTTTGTATGATAACTCAACCAATGGGAGATAATGATCCCATCCATCTTTGAATTCTAAATATCGGGCTCTTAGAATATCTTTGAGAATCTGAATATTCCTTTCAAAATGGCCATCTTTTGGGGGGTGATAGGACATGCTGAAATTTAATTTAGTACTCAAATCATGCTGAAAACTCCTCCAAAATTTAGATGTGAACATTGGATCATGATTAGATACAATCAAGACTGGGACCCCATGCAGTCTCACCACTTCCTTCACATATATCTTTGTAAATATTTCAAGTGAGAGATCTTCCCGAATAGCAATAAAGTGGGCAGTCTTGGTGAGTTGGTCAACCACAACCCATATCACATTATTTCCCTTATACATCTTCAAAAGATCCGTGAAAAAGTCCATAGTGACATTCTCCCATTTCCACATGGGTATATAAAATGGTTGCATCATCCCTTCAGAATTTTGTTGCACCAATTTAACTTTCTTACATATCAATCACGTTGAGATATATTCAGCAATATCCTTCTTCATGTTGTCCTACTAGAAGTGTTCCTAGAGATCACGGTACATCTTGGTGCTACCAGGATGGATAGAGAAAGGTGAGCTATGTGCATTATCAAATAGATCCTTCTTTATCCTAGGTTATGAAGGTACATAAAGTCGTGTTCCAAACCGAATCACACCAACATCATCAATATGAAACTCTGGAATCTTCCCTTCCTTTACTGTATCCATCCTCTTTTGTAGCTCCGGATCATCCCTTTTTCCTTCCTTAACCTTATATGGGATAGATGGTTGGGCAATTATTTGGTAAAGGTAGGATTTATCCCCTACCATTATGATTTACAAATCCACCCTTTACGTATCCATGAAGATATTGTCTTTCTGAATCCGCAACATGGATAGAGTAGCAGGTTATTTCTTCTTAGAGCATCAACTACCTTGTTCGCCTAGCCAGGATGATGGGGAATAGAGAAATTGTAATCTTTTATTAACTTTAACCACATCCTTTTATGCATGTTGAGATCTTTTTGTATGAATATATACTTTAGACTCTTTTTGATCAGTTTATATGTCACATTTCTCACCATAGAGGTAGTGATTCCATATTTTCAAGGAAAAAATCACAGCTGTTATCTGTAGATCACATGTCGGGTAATTCTTCTCATGGATATTCAACTATTTTGAGTTGTAAGCTATCACATTATCATTTTTTATGAGTATAAAACCCAATAATTTCTTTGAATCATCACTTTATATCACAAAACATCCTACACTCTTCGTTAATGTGAGTACAGATGCAGTGATCATCCTTTTCTTTATCTCCTTGAAGCTTCCCCCAAATTATTCCATCCATACATACTTACCTCTTTCTTTATTAACGTAATTAGTGGTCTTCACAGTCTTGAGAAATTTTTCACAAAATGTTAGTAGTATCCCTCTAATCTAAGAAAACTATGGATTTATGTGACACTAGAGGGTCTGGACCATTCCCCAATCACCTTTCTTAAGGGTCCATAGAAATTCCCTCACTTGTGATCACATGGCCTGAGAATGTGACATGCTTCATCCAAAAGTCACACTTACTGATCTTGGCATACAATTTATCTTTCTCAATGTCACTAACACAAGTCTTAGATGTTCTTCATGTTCCTCCATGCTCTTGGAGTATATGATAATATCATCAATAAACACTACCACAAATTTCTAGAGGTATGTCTAAATACTCTATTCATAAAATTCATGATGATTTTTGGGGAATTAGTAAGTTTTAATGGAATCATCAAAAACTCATAGTGCCCATACCATGTACGGAAGGCAGTCTTCTGAATATATTCCTTCTTCAACTTTAGCTGATGATATCTAGAACAAAGATCCACCTTTGAGAAGTACGAGCTCCTCGTAGCTGATCGAACAAGTCACCAATCCTTAGGAGGGGGTACTTTTTATTTATGGTGATCTTGTTGAGTTCTTAATAATTGATACACAACTAAATTTATCTATCCTTCTTCTTCATAAAGAAAATTGGAATACCCCAAGGTGATGCACTAGGGCATATGAACCCTTTGTCCAAATTCTCTTGAAGATGCTTCTTTAACTCTTCTAGTTTGATAGGATGTATCCTATAGGTACACTTTGAGATAGGAGTAGCTTGGGGTATGAGTTCTATGGAGAAATCTACCTCATTATTTAGGGTAAGTTTGGGAAATTCTTTGGGAAACACATCACTACATTCCCTCATGATGGGAATTTTACTAGGATGACACTTTCCATTGACTCAACCATTTGAGAAAGGTATGCCTCTTCATAGGGAATCAACACCCACACCGTTGAAGTATTTTTCAAAGGACATTCCTGATATTCCTTACATTTTTATAGGATCACAGGATGGATTGGAATATGAAAATATATTTCCTTTTCCCGATAGTTGATATGTTCTCTATATAACGGGATTCAATCTGTTCCCATTATCACGTTGAATTCCACTAAGGGAAGAAGCATGAGATTTGTAGGAAGAATCTTCCCACATACACCAATAAGAGAAGATTCCAACACTTAAGTTGCAATGATTGCACCACTAGGTGTTTTTATGGATATCTCTACTTCAAGGTTTTGGGGAATTGATTCCATAGTTCTAGAAAACATTCAAGATATAAGGTAACATGTAGAACCATAATCAAATAGGAATTTTTACATTCTTGAGTTAATAGGAAGTGTTCCTTGTATGACTTCATTTTCTTGATCAACTTCTGTAGTGGGGATGGAATAATCCTTCACTTGTTACTTTGGATTCAGTGGATAATGACACTGATTACCCATGAGGGCTTGAGGTTTAGTGCACTGGATTGTATAGTGCCCTTGCTCCCTATAGATGTTGCATTGGACCATGGTTGATGCTTTCCTTTATCCCACCACATTCTCCTACCTTCTCATGTCTTTTCAACATTCAGGAGCTTGGTGGCCTTCTCTACCACACTTGAAATATTTCCCCATCCCTTTGAGGCAATTCCAATGATGCTTCTTCCCACATTTTTGGCATGTGGGTGGTTTAGTTTTCTTCCCTCCTTTATCATTAGATCCTACAACTTGAAACTCCACCTTTATTTTCTTATCACCATATCCATGGGAACATTCTCCAAAATCCATCTATACTTTGAGAGCACATCAAATAAATTATTCATAACTCTCAAAGTCTCAAATTGTAAGATCCTTTTGAAGGTGTGGTTTTAACCCACTAAAGAATCTATTAATTTTTCTATTATTATTGATAAAAAACCCAAAGAGTACCTTGAAAGACTTGTGAAATTCACTTCATAGGCTGTGACAGATTCTACTTACTTTTTCTTGAGCTCTAAGAATTATCTCTCTATCTTTGTACGAAGAGTGCTTGGAAAAAACTTGTTAATAAACATGATCTTAAAGTCTTCCCATTCTATCTCTTAAATTTTGTCAGCTGGCTTGGTGTTCTTAATCAAATCCCACCATTAATCAGCGTCTCCATCTAGAAAATAAATGTCCAGAATCACCGTCTCTATTTAAGAATTATGAAGCATAGAAAATATATTCTTCATGGAGTTGACCCACTATTCCATAACTAGTGGATCAAAATATCCACTAAACTTTAGTGGTCTTATCCTCATAAAACACTTGATAGCCAGTTTCTCCCTTGTAGGTAAAGGAGGAAATTCCACATTATTAAGGTTATTATTCATAACCTGAGATAGTTGGGTAATCATTTCCCTGAAGTTTTTAACTCCACCTCCCAAATCACTAGGTATGTTGTTCGTACAATCATTTCATTGGCCCTCACATGGGTTGTTGGCCTTGTTTCTCCTGGTTCCCACCATTTTCTAAAAAAAAAGGTTAGAACAAAACATAAGTCAATGAGTCTTGAATAAATAACTTATTCATATATTAAATTTACACTAAAATCATATCTTATGGTATCCCTATGTTTATAAAAGCTTATTGTGTTCATATTTGTACTTAGTCTCATACTAGAGGTTTTATCTAGAGCCCAATAATCCTAATTCCCAAATTAACTAAACCCTACCTATGATACCAAATATAGATACCCTACTCTTATTACATTACTTTTACATAATTTTAATGATAAAAAACATAAAAAAATTACATAATGACAATCCAAAGGTTTAGTGTCTCGGGAAAACTAGGACCATACTAAACATTTACAACATAAAGAATAAACATTTATTTCATTGCTTCTTCTCTAGCTTTTTATTAGCCCTTGTGTACTCCTTAATACATGTAGTCACCTAAGGATATACATAACAAAGTGGTGATATAAAATACCATTAAGAGTAAATATAATAACAAGAGACAATGTAACATGGGGTGAGCATAATCATAACATCATTTATATAATAGCATATAATGTGACAATTTATAAAAATGAAACATCATGTCTTATTAGTTAACTACCACAGATAGTTAAGAAATAATCTAGCATCATGTTCATGCATAATTTCACATTAACTCATGAGATTAACCACTTTACCCAATGCATTGGAGTGTTTTATAGTTTTGGGTTCACCTATCACATTCAAACATTCATATTGCGCTATATAATTCTGAGCGCACCTGTCATATCTCAACATTTACAGTATCATGCATGCCACATAGAAAACATTTCAAACTTGAACATAAAATTACCCATTGAAAGAAATGGGTTTCACATAATTAATAATACATTCATAAAAATTTGTTTCCCAAAATAAATATGGAATATCATTCTTGACATAGAACCATTAACCTTGAGTGAAGAGTGAAACAATCTTCAAGAAGTAAAAAAGGATGCGTTTATTTGAAGAAGAGTTCTCTTGGAAACCACTGGATTTTTCATAAAATAGATTATAGAACATGTATATCCCAAAAAGTTAAGATAATGGTGAATAAATTATTTTTAAGTCATATCCATACTGAAAATGGATTGAAGAGGGAAAACCCAAAGAAAGAGAGTTGGGTTCAAGAATTTCCCCTTACCTTGTGTCTGAAAGATTTCTTCACATTAAAGTCATGTATAATGAAATTAAATTCACTAATTAACAATTAAATAGACTTTAATAGATTAATTTGATTCATTATGTTTTTATTAAGTTCTTTTATGGACCTTTGGATGAGTTATAGAGCTTAAATTCATTGTTCATGAGTGTTAATTTTCATAGCTTTTATGAACGGTTCACTTGTATTCATGAATGAATGTTCATTTGAAATGTGTTTAAACATATATAATTGTTAATATATATTATTAGTGAAATTAAAAATATATAAATGATATTATAATGATTTTTTATATACCATGAGGATGAATCATTAGATAATATTTTAATGATAAATGCTTGGATTAATTTGGCAGTTTTACTCACAATGAACTTGTTTTGTATTATTATTTTATATCATGATTGTATAAGTTTTCAAGAACATAAAATAAGATAAAATAAATATAGTATGATCTGGTTCAAACATTAAAATGGTTTCATGACCAGTCTCTAAGATGGTAATGCAAATTGAAAACCCGTCATCCTTGAATGTGATAAATTAACACATCTCAGGCAGTGTTTTCATTTGTAGTATAAAAGGAGAGGGAAGGTGATATTATGATAAAATGTACCATTTTAATAATATGATTCCATTACATGTATGTTACTGTATTTATAATACCATTTGGTTGAAATTAGTTGAATAAAGAAAAAGAAAATAAAGGAACTTGAAGGAAAATAAAAGAATCTGAAAGTGGAATTTACCTCTTGAGTTTATCTCCTTTGAGAGCCTTTTTAGGGGAGAGGATTTGGTATTATATGGATAACAAGGGATGAAAGACGTGGGTATGGATCTTGGGGGAGATTTTGGAATAACTTAGTTAATTCTTGAAGCTTGAGTGGTGTGAAGAAATTAGGGTGTGAGGGGTGGTATTTATAGTGGAGGGGAGGAGGGTTTTCTAAATATTATATTCATTAATTTATTATTTCTCCACAAGATAAGAAATAGTGAGTATTATTGTGAATAAAAATAGTAATAAGTTCATGTGAGTTCAAAACAATGGTCATTTACATCATCCATTACTCAAGCATGATGAATAAATTCATTTATTTGGCATATTTTATAAATTATCGAATTTCACTATTCAATAAAAATTAAAGTATTTCAGAAAAAATACCAAAAATTCACCCTAACCATTTTTCAAAATGTATAATCCAAAAATAAACTCCATTTTTTAAAAATAATTCACTAAATATGAACAATTTAATTTTTAATTAAAATAACAATTTAATTGAAAAATGCAGATTTTATAATTAAAATTGATTAATGCTTTCAAAAATTACATAAGGTCTTATAAAATTATATTAATTCCAAAAGAAATAAAATTTTTGATTTATAAACACATTTTAGGAAAATAAATTTTCTTTTAAATTAATTAATTAATTATAATTATTTATTTATGACTTACAAAAATACCAATACTTTTACTATGGTCATATTATCACTTATAAGATGCCTAAATTGTATTTATACATTCATGGGTGAGGTTACTATTCTTTTAAATTATTTACTATTCATAAGGGTCATATTACTATTCATAGGGGTAGGTTACTATTCATAAGGGTCAGTTACTATTCACCAAAAATTAATTTTGTCCTATCAGACTCCAAAATCTTTCTGATCGCAACCCTGTATGTCAGATTTTAAAAATTCAAAACACAGAAGTGTAAGATTTATGTTTAAAGATCACATAGAAGTTCATTAAAGCATTATGTGCCATTTTGTTTCTTAATGTGATGACATTACTATAAGAGGGGAGAAATTTCATTGATAAAAGTTTTGGTCATTACGTTCTTCCCTCCTTTTGAAATTTCACCTTCGAAATTTTGTTTTACGTAAACAGGTGAGGGTACTTCTCCTTCATCGCATCCTATGGTTCCCAAGTTTCTTCTTCATACTTATGGTCCCTCTACAACACTTTGACAAGGTGGGTTGTCTTGTTTCATATAACCTTATCTCTTTGGTCCAGAATCTTTAATGGATGCTCCTTAAAAGAGAGATCATATTTCAGTTGTACCACCTATGAGTTTAGTACATGTGAGGGATCTGGTATGTAATTCCTTGGGAGTGATACATGAAACACATCGTGAACTTTAGCCATATTTGGTGGAAGTGAAATCTAATAGGCCAAAAATCCTATGCAGTCAAGGATCTCAAAGGGATTGATGTACCTTGGGCTGAGCTTCCCTTTATTTCCAAACCACATGACTCTCTTTCATGGTGATATTCAAAGAAATAATTTATCTCCAAAATCGAACTCCAAGTCCCTTTGATAGTTGCCAGCATAGCTATTTTTCTGACTCAGAGCATCTTTGATATGTTTTTTTGGATGACTTGAACCTTATCTGTCATCTCTTGCACAAAATTAGGTCCAAGTAGCTTTCTTTCTCCAATTTCATCCCAACAGGTTGGAGTTCTACATCACTTTCCAAACAGAACTTCATATGGAGCCATCTGAATACTTGAGTGGAAGCTATTGTCATATGAGAACTCAACCAATGAGATATACTGATCCCATCCACCTTTTAATTATAAAGAGCATGCTCTTAGAATATATTCGAGCATCTGAATAGTCCTTTCAGATTGGCCATCATTTTGGGGGTGATGGGTCATGCTGAAATTTAATTTAGTACTCAAAGAATGTTGGATACTCCTCTAGAATTTATATGTGAACCTTTGATCACAATCAGAGACAATTGAGAGTGGAACCCCAACCAGTCTCACCACTTCCTTCACATATATATTTTCAAGTTGTTCAAGCGAGAGATCTTCCCAAATAGTGATAAAGTGTGTAATCTTGGTGAGTCGTTCAACCACAACCCATATCACATTATTTACCTTGGACATCTTCGGGAGACCCATGAAAAAGTCTATAGTGACATTCTCCCATTTCCCACTACTGGAAATACAATATATACAAACATTTTGAAACCTTTGTTATAGGACTCAAAATCATTGGTATACTATATACCAATGGTTTTGCAAACCGTTGGCTAGTAAGCCATTGAAAAAGGCCGATACCAATGGTTTCCCTTAACTGCTAGTATATGGCACTCTAATGTTCAGTATACCAACAGTTTTATAAAACCGTTGGTATATATTTATACCAATGGTTCATAAACCGTTGTCATATATTGATTACATGTAGTTCACCAATGGTTTCAAACTGTTGGTATATAGTATTACCAACGGTTCCTTAAAACCGTTGGGACAAATATTCTGGAAATACTCTATACCAATGGTTTATTTAAACTGTTGGTAAAACTATTCTCCAAAAACACTTTACCAACAGTTTAAAACTGTTTGTATAGTGTTTTTCTAGAAAACAGCACAACAGACACCAATTCCCTTCTCTTCATACACCTACAAACATAGCACTGCATACACCTGGAAACATAGCTGCAAACACTTAAAATAGAACACTTTTCACTTTAAATAGAACAAAAAAACACAACACTTAAAATATAACACTTCGCACTTAAAATAGAACAAAAAAACACCTAAAATATCGCATAAAAACAATATACTCTTCCAACCATGACATGTACCATGACATAGTTTTTCCCATTTCAATCTTCACATGATAGCCACTCTTCCAACTAACCAATTTCAATTTCTTTGGTGGATACATCTTATAATGGTGAGAGGAAAATTACATTTCTAAGATCCCATCATAGTAATAGTTGCATACACCATTAATAGAATTAACACATAATTCATAAGGTAATTACATCAAGTATATACATACAACAAGTATACTCATATGCCATTAACACATAATTTATAAGTTAATTAAATAAAAAAATAATTAAATTCAGAATTCAGGGGGTTGGGGGCTGTTCAGGGGTTTTGGGTGGCTGTCCATGGGGGTATCTAGGGGGTGGGGGGCTATCCATGGGCGTGTCCAATGGTTGGGGACTATCAAGGGTGGGGGGGGGGGGTGTCCATGGGGGGGTCTGGGGGGTGGGGTGGTGTCTGGGGGGGGGGGTGTCCATGGGGGTGTCTGAGGGGTGGGACAATGTCTGAGGGGGCTGTCCATGGGAGTTTCCAGGGGGTGGGGGGTGGGGGCTTTGCATGGGGTGGGGTGTCAAGGGGGCGGGGTGGTGTCCAGGGGGTGGGGGCAGTCCAGGGGGTGGGGGCTGTCCAAGGGTGCTGGGGTGGTGTCCACGGGGGTGGGGGCTATCCAGGGGGTGGGGGCTGTCCAGGTGGTGGGGGTGGTCCATGGGGGTGGCAGGGCTATCCAAGGGGTCGAGGGTGTCCAATGGGTGGGCGGGGCTGTCCATGAGGGTGGGGGGCTGTCTCGAGGGGTAGGGGGTGTCAACGGAGTGGGCAGGGCTGTCTAGGGGGGTTCGGGTTGTCCAAGGGGGTGGGCGGGCTCTCCACGGGGGGTGGTCGGGCTGTCCATGGGGGTGTTGGGGCTGTCTAGTGGGGTAGGGGTGCCAAGGGGGTGGGGGGGGGGATTTCTTGGGGGTGGGGGTGTTCGGGGGGATGGGGGTGTCTGGGGGGTGGTGGGCGGGTGTCCAGGGGGTGGGCGAGCTATCCACAGGGGTGGGGGGTGGGGGGGGGGGCTGTCCATGGGGGTGTCCGGGGGGTGGGTGGGGGGTGTCTGGGGGGGTTTTCCAATGGGGTGTCCAGGGTGGTGGGGTGGTGTCCAGGGGGTTGGGGTGGCTTTCTAGGGGGTGGGGGTGTCCAGGGGGTGGGGTGGTGTCCAAGGGCTGGGGGCGGTCCAGGGGTGGGGGCTGTCCAAGGGTGGTGGGGTGGTGTCCATGGGGGTGGGGGTTGTCCAGAGGGGTGGGGACTGTCCAGGGGGTGGGGGTGGTCCACGAGGGTGGTAGGGTTATCTAGGGGGTCAAGGGTGTCCAGGGGGGTGGGTGAGGCTATCCACGGGGGTGGGGGATCTCCAGGGGGGTAGGGGTGTCCACGGGGTGGGAGGGGCTGTCCAGGGGGGTACGGGGTGTCTAGGGGGTGGGCGGGCTGTCCACGAGGGGTGGTCGGGCTGTCCACGGGGGTGTCGGGGTTGTCCAGTGGGGTCAGGGTGTTAAGGAGGTGTGGGGGGGGGGGGCTTTCCAGGGGGTGGGGGCGTCCGGGGGGATGGGGGTGTTAGGGGGGTGGTGGGAGGGTGTCTAGGGGGGTGTCTAGGGGGTGGGGTGGTGTCCAAGGGGTTGGGGGGCTTTCCAGGGGGTGGGGGTGTCTAGGGGGTGGGGTGGTTTCTCGGGGGATGGGGGAGGTCCTGAGGGTGGGGGCTGTCCAAGGGTGGTGGGGTGGTGTCCATGAGGTTGAGGGGCTGTCCAAGGGTTGGGGGCTTTCTAGGGGGTGGGGGCTGTCCAGGGGGTGCGGGCGGTCCACGGGGGTGGGGGTTTGTCCAGGGGTTTGGGGTGTCCAAGGGGTGGGCGGGGCTATCCACAGGGGTGGGGGGGCTTTCCACGGGGGTAGGGGTGTCCACAGGGTGGTTGAGGCTATCTAGGGTGGTACGAGGTGTCCAGGGGGTGGGTGGGCTGTCCACGGGGGGTGGTCGGGCTATCCATGGGGGTGTTGGAGGTGTCCAGTGGGGTCGGGGTGTCAAGGGGGGGGGGGGTCGGGGATTTCCAGGGGTGGGGGCGTCCATGGGGATGGGGGTGTCCGGGGGGTGGTGGGCTGGTGCCCGGGGGGGGGGGGGGTGGGCTGTCCACAAGGCTGGGGGGCTATCCGTGGGGGTGTCCGGGGGTCGGGTGGTGTCTGGGGGGGGGGGGGGTGGGGGTTGTCCATGGGGGTGTCCAGGGGGTGGGGTGGTGTCCACGGGGTTGGGAGGGCTTTCCAGGGGGTGGGTGGTGTCCAGGGGGTGGGGTGGTGTCCATGGGGGTGGGGGTGGTCTAGGGGGAGGGGGGGGAGGGGGGGGGGGTGTCCAAGGGTGGTTGGGTGGTTTCCATGGGGGTGGGGGCTGTCTAGGGGGTGGGGGAAATCCAGGGGGTGGGGGTAGTCCACGGGGGTGGCGGGGCTGTCCAGGGGGTCAGGGGTGTCCATGGTGGAGGGTGGGGCTGTCCACGGGGGTGGGGGGCTTTCCAGGGGGTGGGCGAAGGGTAATTTTATTATCATATCTTCATAAATGATGTTATATTAATGGCGTGGGAGTTAAATCACAAGAAGAAGTTGGAATGACTATAAAATTTCATTCATTATATATCCATGTTGGAATGAGTGATCAGTTTAAATCTTGTGTTCTTAAAGTTTGATAATGGTAGGGAGTATAGAAAATGAGGGTTCAAGTGGATTTTCTTGAATAAATAAATTCATTATAAGAATATGGTTCATAAAACTATATATGATAATTGAGGTGAGAATCAAAAAAACCAGACACTATGTGAGATAGTATGGAGTATGATAATTCATTTTCGGATTCAAAATGATTTCTATGAGAATTAAATGAACTATGTGGAAAACCTCATAAATATATATCCTTATACAACACTAAAGGAATAAATTCAAGAATAGTTTTTGATGAGAATAAATGTTGATGTTCCCACCACAAATTATTTTGACATATCTCCAATAATATGTTGATTCGAGTTGGAATGAAAAATTATTGGTAATGTCCCAAAAATGATTCTGTATGAATTATAATAGTGAATACTTTGGATAATATTTATAAGTTAATGACCTCTAAAAGGTTACTAAATTCCAAAAAAATCACTTAAATAAATGGATCCTATAGAAGGTTCAATTCCAAGTAGAAGATATATATGAGAACAAGAAATCAATATACATTTAGGTTTGACTGAATGAATTTCTTGAAAGTCTAGTTAGTTTATAAAGCCCTCAAGATTGGAAATAACCTGGTTTTCTATAATGATATGTTTTAGATTATTTTGAGATTCTGATGGTATAGAAAAAACCGAATATACCAAAAATCTTGAGGATTAAATAATATCAAGGATAATCTATAGAAGGTTAGTAATATCAGTCAAAAATAAAGATAATGTGACCTACCTAATCACACATATATTCAGGCACAACAAATCAATAAACATCAAAGGTCAATAATATCAGTAAAAAATGTAACAGATCAATCTATCCCTCATCACCATCACTATCATCACCACCATCATCACCCTCACCCTCGTCCTCATCTTCATACCCATCATTTTCTCTACCCTCATCCTTGCCCTTGTACTCAGCCTCGGCCTCTTCATCACCCTCCTCCTCCACCTCGGCCTCCTCCTCACCCTCCTCTTCTGCCTCGACCTCATTCTCCTCCACCTTGGTCTCCTCCTTGCCATCATCTTGAACACCACTAGAACTGTCACATGGTGCACCATAGATATAACGCATCGATAACATATATTCATCACAAGCAGTGCTGGCCTCTGGTGGAAGTGTTGAACGTAAAACTTTCATCAGTTTCATAATGCATTGTTTGCCCTAGAAGACTATTCTGCCATCTCTATGGACCTTTTTTCAGCCGGTTCTTCCTGTGCCTTAACCTTATGCAACTCAGTGTCACTACAAATCATACCTGAGGAGGGCCACTACCTCTTCGGAACTATACTCTTCCCAATTTGGGAGCGTACTCTACCAGGTTTCTCATCTCCCAACACCTGATGTAAGTGATCATTTGGCCCAAAATTGGCAGGTTCCTGGTCATTAAGGGCCTCTAAAGCAGCCTGTTACAAATATAAATATATTATTAAGTTAGAAATTGAGATTAAAATTTTAAATCTATAAATTGAAACTTACAATATGCTGCTGAGTCGGTTCATTAACCACACTTCCATCTTTCTTCTTTCTACTCGAGTAAAACAGTTTTGCTCAAGGCACACGTCCTTCTATATTCAATTTATGCCTCTACAATGACATTGAATGTAGGAAACCATAATTAAAAACATGATACCAAAAAAACATTAATTGAATAACGAAAATTATATAACAACTTTATCAATCAAATAAATTATGGAGGAAGCAATAGAAAGTGAAAGCCGTAAAGAAAGATTATAAACTGTTATACCTGTTGCCTCTCATGATCTGGTATCGTAGTACGTCCCAATGTCTGGACATATTTCTTAGAATTAATGTTTTTTTTATTTCTTTTAGATGAATCCTGAATAAAATTTAATAATTAGTATTAACAAAAAACATGAAAATGTTCATTTAAATACCTCTAATGTGATTAATACCTTAAATTGGCTAGTCATCCAATGAGTAATCATCTGTCGGTAATGTTATAACAGAAAATCATCCAAGATAGGGACTGCCTCTAACTCTGTGCCCACTCTATCATGCCATCCAATGTAAAAATCATGATTATAAGCTCTCTAAATCTCACCTAAATCCTTTAGATGTTCTGGACATGCACCCTCACCATCAGTGAAATTAAAACTCAGATGACAGCAAAATATTAATTCATATAAATACAAAAATTAATATATTTCATTAAATACAATAGATTTTTTTTACCCATATATCTACCAAGGATTTATCCTTGACTTCATTTGGCGGTTGTCTTCATGAGAGCGGGCTGATAGGAATGATGTTGGAGTATCTAGAAAGCATCACCAAAAAACTCCGACAATGCTGCCCTGAGTTTTCAATAATATGACTATCTTCATTATAGTCCACCATCAACTGTGTGTGGCAGTTTCACACTGCAGGCATTCATGTACGCCCCTCGCCCCCGCCTCCATCATGTTCATTACCTAGTAAAATGTTAAAGAGAGGTCTTAGAGTCGTACAAATTTTATACAAATCACATTTGAAGCATTGAAATGTTCAAGAAGTTAGAAATGTTGGTTTTGTAGGTTAGAATAAAGTTCAATTCCAAATTAGAAAATGCAGTTCAAATAAAATTTCAACCAATAAACATTGAAAATTCACATAATGGTCAAGTCAGATACAACATATTTCTAATCAATATTAAATAAATTTGAATAGTAAAAACCTTAATTTCCCAAGTCGAGGTAAACCAAAAGAATTGAGAACATGAATGGATTATTTTATGTATTTCCCATCACAACTTCAGGTTCACAGTAAACTCTGACAATTGAGCTATTGGAGTCATCAAAAGTAATAAATGGATCATTTCCAATGGAAGTAGGGATGGTGTCAATTCCATCATCACCATCATCAAAAATATGTCTTGGAATTTCTTCAAGAATGACACCAAATTCAGGTCGAAGATGGTCTTTGACATAAAAAATTTGTTTCGCCATTGATGCCAATACATATGGTTCATCAGTAGCAAGAGTGCGAGTCATATCAATTACTTGAAATAAAAAATCATCAATAAATGTTCCATTCATCTTCATCGAATCAAACCACTTACATTTCATCAGCATGACTCATCTATGAGAATAATAATCCAATATTATTATTTTTTCAATGACTTCGTAATAACCTACATTTTCAAATCGTGGTCTACTATCTGATGCACTGGCATAACAGTCTCTTGTGGAAGTAACTATAACACCATAATTTTGTGTTCTCATGTTCTTTGCTCGTTCAGTGATAATAAATCTATACCCATTTATAACAATTGATTTACAGTCACGAACCACGGTATTAGGGCCAAAAGCTAAAGATCTTATTTCCTCAGAGACAGAGTCATCAGGAAAAATCAATACCTAAAATATAAATAAATATTAAACTTAATTAATTATTGTTTTAATTATTTTAAACATTAATATTATTACCTTCAATTTTAACCAAGCAGAAAACTCTTTGCTTTACAAAGTCTCCCTCCTCAAAGATAAAGAAATATGCTTTCTATTTATCATCTCTTTATGTTCCCTGTAGATAAAAAAGGAATAGTTTAACACACACATATATATAAAAGATATAAATATGCAATTTACATACAAGATGTTGTAATCGAACGAATCACAGTTGAATAAAACCGTGCGATGTGTCATCTCCCACTCTTCAATGCTTAATGTCGTCAATGTATATGATCCATGAATTACTCATGTTTGAGGTAGTGATGGAAAACTAGGTCCAATTTTCTCATGCTTTTCTTCTTCATTTCTCATTGGTCTGTTCATTCTTGTAGTAAGATCAGACAAATACATAGAACACAAATCCATACATTCTTGAGACAAGTAACCATTCACGATAGAACCTTCAAGATGATTTTTGTTATGGACATAAGACTTTAATTTATACATATTTATTTCAGTTTGATACATCCAATGAAAACAAATAGGTCCTCCAAGAAGTATTTCAGTTGGAATATGGACAGTCAGATGCATCATGCATGTGAAAAATGATGGAGGAAAATTTTTCTCTAACTCACACAAAATTAATGGGGCATCTGCAAAAATTTATTTCAAGAAAGACTTAGACAAAATCTTAGCACAAAGATCTATAAAAAATTTCACAACTGAATAACATCCACCCTTACATTATTGGAAAAAAGATGAAGAATTTTTATTGGAATCAACTCATGAAGAAGGATGTGATAATCATGAGTCTTCAAAGATTTTAGCTTCAAGTATCTTCTATTGACCTGTTTGGATATGTTTCTTGAATATCCATAAGGAACTTTAATAGACTCCATTACTTCCAGAAATTGCTTTTTTTAGGTGTCATCACATAAGAAGCACATGAATGTTTCCATTTATTTTCACTGATATGCACAAGATGAAATTCTGGTCTTATTCCCCAATCCACCAAGTCACGCTGAGACCGTAAATCATCTTTTTTATTTCCCTTATCATTTAGAATAATTTAAAGAAATATTTCACACATATTTTTTTCAATTTTCATTACGTCTAGGAAATGACGTAACATATTGGTTGACCAATAAGGAAAATCAAAGAAGATACTTCTCTTCTTCTAATTGTAATAGGTTTCAATGGAAACATTCTTTCTCTTTCCATATTTCATTTGACCCTTCCCGAATGAAAAACTGAAACCTTTCAATTCATTAATCACATCAATTATAGACAAACGCTAAGGTGGATCATCGGTCTCCATGGTATTTTCAAATATTCGACGATTATTTCTATATGGATGGTCCATTGGAAAGAATTGTCAATGTCCCATAAAACTGAAACTACAATGATGTTTCAATCTTCTGGATCATGTATTCTTCATAAAAATAGGACATGATAGTTTTCCCTTCATGCTCCATCTAGACATCATTTCATAAGCAGGAAAATCATTGATCATCCACATAAGCACAACACACATATGAAATATGTCTTTCGAACATGCATTGTATGTGCGCACACCCACATCCCAAAGAAGTTTCAAATCTTTTATTAAAGGTTGCATGTATACGTCTATATCATTGTTGGGATTAGAAGGGATAGATATGAGTATACTCATTAAAGTGAAAGGTTTTTTTATACACAACCATGGGGGAAGATTATAAATGTGTATAAAAATCGGCCACATCTTGTGTGACATAATCATATGCCCAAACGGATTAAAACCATCACATGAAAGACCCAACCTCACATTACGTACATCAGCTGCAAAATCAAGATATCAAGTATCAAATATTTTCCATGAAAATCCATCTGCAGGGTGAACCAACTCATCATTAGTCTTCTTTCTCTCAGTATCATGCCATCACATTTTTATTGATATTTCATCAGACATAAAAAGATTCTGGAGTATGAGGATTAATGGAAAGTGCCACATTACTTTTGTGGCACACGGGATGGTGTTCCATCATCTTTTGGATTCCAGTGGGATATGCCAAATTTTATACAATCATTATATTTGGAATTTTCCTCCCAGAATAAATTGCAATATTTCAGGCAAGCATTAATTTTGTTTCTTGAAAATCCAAGTTCATCAACTAACTTCCATTCCATATAGTGGTTTGAGGGAATATCTGCATCATATAGAAGTAAGTCCTTCAAGAAGGTAAGAATGTAATCGATGGAAGTATTAGAAATCCCATACATAGTTTTCCCATGAAATAATCAGATTAAAAATTCTAGCTTTTTCATTTTACCACATTGTGGATATACTAGAGTCATGGAAGAATCATTCAATTTTTTTACCCTCACAACATAATCATTTTCATTAGATGCATCATGTGTGATCATATAAAAATCTTCTTGGGTCGGAATCCTTTCTTTTTTTCATGATGATGAATAAACAGAAACCGGTAATATAACAAATTCTCCAATCCAGTCCACTCATTTGGATCATCATCAATTTGAGATGCCATTTTCTCCCCATTTTGATACCACACAGATTAGTTTTCTTGAAAATCATATTTGGTGATGTGGTAGCTGACTTCTTCATGACTCAACCAAGGTCTTCCAACACACTTGTAATAGGGGAAGTGTATGTGACAACTATCTGAAGCATTGTGAAATGCGAAATCTAAAAATATCTCCAAATTGTTTTGAAAATTGCTTAAGATCCGACCGGTTTCATACATCCAACTTATATCCATTTTGTAAAAAAAATTGTTATAAGTCTTTTGTCAAAATCAATTCAATAAGATTGAAGTTTCATAAAAAATATATTTATGTAAATGAGAATTTTTAACTTTATATAAAACCATAATTGAAACACTATTCTATATGAGAATCATAATATAAAAGACAAAAAATATTATATTTATAAAAAAATATCTTTGAAGAACTATACATGAGTATACAAGATCATGTACACTTGTGGAGGAGAATTATTCATGAGTTGACTAAATTTTAGATTGAAGAGATTTTATATTTTAGTAGATAATTAGAGTCATCACATACATTTCCCAAGGGGGTGGGGGTGTCTAGGGGTGCGGGGTATCCATGGGGGTGGAAGGGATATCCAGGGGGGTTAGAGGTGTCTAGGGGGTGGGGGCTGTCTAGGGGGGTCGGGGTGTCTAGGTGGGTGGGATTTCCATGGGGGTGGGGGTTGTCTAGGGGGTGAGGGGTGTCCAGGGGGGTGGAGGGGTTGTCCAGGGGGTCAGAGGTGTCAAGGGGGTGGGGGCTATCTAGGGGGTTGGGGTGTCCAGGTGGGAACGCTATCCACGGGGGTGGGGGGCTGTCCAAGGGGGTACGGGGTGTCCAGGGGGTGGGCGGGCTGTCCATAGGGGTGGCAAGGCTGTCCAAGGGGGGTCAGGGGTGTCTAGGGGTGGGGGGATTTCCAGGGGTGGGGGCTGTCTATGGGGTATGGGGTGTCCAGGGGTGAGAGGGGTGTCCAAAAGGTGGGAGGGGCTGTCCAGGGGGTATGTCGTGTCCAAAGGGTGGGTGGGCTATCCATGGGGGTGGTAGGGCTGTCCAGGTGGATACGGGGTGTCCAGGGGGGTGGGCGGGCTGTCCACGGGGGGTGGTCGGGCTGTCCATAGGAGTAGCGGGGCTGTCCAGTGGGGTTGGGGTGTCAGGGGGGGGGGCTTTCCAGTGGGTGTGGGCGTTCAGGGGGATGGGGGGTGTCCGGGGGGTGATGGGCAGGTGTCTGGGGGGGGGGGGGTATTCCAAAGGGGTGTGGGCTGTCTAGGGGGGTACGAGTTGTCCAGGGGGTAGGCGGGATATCCACGGGGGTGGTGGGGCTTTCCAAGGGGTCAGGGGTGTCTGGGGGGGGGGCTTTCCAGGGGGTGGGGGCTGTCTAGGGGGTACGAGGTATCCCGAGGGTGGGTGGGCTATCTAGGGGGTGGCAGGGGTGGAGGGGCTATCTAGGGGGTAAGGGGTGTCCAAGGGGTGGGCAAGCTATCCACAGGGGGTGGTCGGGCTGTCCATGGGGGTGGCGGGGTTGTCCAGTGGGGTCAAGGATGTCTAGGTGGGTGGGTGGGGGGGCTTTCATGGGGGTGGGGGTGTCCGGGGGGATGGGGGTGTCTGAGGGGTGGTGGGCGGGCTTTCCACATGGGTGGGGGGATGTCCACAGGGGGAGGGGTGTTTAGGGGGTGGGCGGGCTGTCCACGGGGGGTGGCGGGGCTGTCCAAGGGGATTAGGGGTGTCCAGGGGGTGGAGGGGCTTTCTAGGGGTGGGGGGCTGTCCAGGGGGTACGAGGTGTCCAGGGGGGTGGGCGGGCTATCCAGGGGGGGAATAGGGTTTCCATGGGGGGGGCTGTCTATAGGGATGGGGGCTGTCTAGGGTGTATGGGGTGTCTAGGGGGTGGGCTGGCTCTCCACGGGGGGTGGCGGGGCTGTCCAAGGGGGTCGGAGATCGAGGGGTGGGGGGGGGGCTTTCTAGGGGGCGGAGGGCTTTCCATGGGGTATGAGGTGTCTAGGGGGTGGGCGGGTTGTCCAGGGGGGTGGCGGGGGTGGCGGGGCTGTCCAGGGGGTACAGGGTGGGTGAGTGGGTTGTCCACGAGGGTGGCGGGGTTGTCCAGGGGGGTACAGGGTGTCCAGGGGGGGTGGGCGGGCTGTCCACAGGGGGGTGGGTAGGCTGTTCACAGGGGTGTCAGGGCTATCAATGGGGGTGGAAGGGTTGTCCAAGGGAGTAGGGGTGTCCAGGGGGGTGGGGGGAGCTGTCCAAGGGGGTAGGGGGCTATCCCAGGTGTGGGGGTGTCCACCCCCAAACTAGGGTCATAAAATCCAATCTTTATCCAATTGTAGCATGATTTCAAGCCTATTATAGATGACTGAGAAGACTGTTGGTGTAAAACATGAATATCATACATATAAATCCCAACACACCCAATTGTAAACACACCACCAAATATCATATGTGGATTAGATTTTATGAGCCATGTTTCGATGGGACACTACTCATAGGAGTATGAGCCTTGTTATATCATTTGGTGATATGGAGTTGTACGAATGTTATATTTGTATAAGATAAATATGGACAGTGGATATGAACTTGAGTGATATTTCTTTGCAGAGATCACTTCTTCTTGGAAGGGTAAGAGTGAGTGTTGGTAAGAAACTTCAAGAAAAGTCTTAACTTGTGAAATAAACTATACATTGGCTATATTTGATTCCTATTTTTTTTGTAGAGTATCAAAATGGACAACCCACCCCCTCCTTGGATAGCCCCCCCCCCCACACCCTTGCAGCCCCCCCTACCCCCCTTGTACCCCCACCCCACCCAGATAGCCCCCCCCCCCCCCCCCCCCCCCCCCCGCCCTACCTGGACACCCCCCACCACACCTGGATAGACCACCCCCCTCATCCGTAGAAAACCAACACCCCCCTCCCCCCACACCTAGACAACCCACCCCACCCCTTGGACAACCACCCCCTTTGACAGCCTACACCCCCTCCCCCACCTAGATCGCCTACCCACCACCACCCCTAGACAACCCACCCCATACATGGATAGCCCACCCCCGTCCCCTACATCCCCCTACCCCGCACACCCGACATCCCCCCTGGATGCCTCCCACCTGGACAACCCCCCCCCCCCACTGGATATCCCCCCCTCCTTGGATAGCCTATACCCCCCTCCCCTACCTGGATATCCCCCCAGGATAGCCCACCCCCTCCCTAGACAACCCACACCCCCTCCCCTACAACCCCCACCTTGATAGCCCACCCCCACCCCCACCCCCACCTGGACAGCCCACCCCACCCCACCTGGACATCCCCCCCACCTAGACAGCCACCACCCCACCTAGACAGCCGCCACCCCCCCCACACACCTGGACATCCCCCACCCCACCCCCCACCTAGATATCCCCCCCCACCTAGAACCCCCCCCCTCCCTGGACACCCCACACCCCCATCCCCCACCTGGAAACCCCACCCTGACCCCTTGGACAGCCCACACCCCTCCTTGGGGCATCCCATACCCCTCCCCCGCACCCTTATATCCCCCTACCCCCCTACAGCCCCTCTACCCCCTGGACAACCCACACCCCACCTAGACAACCTCCCACACCTGGACAGCCCCCTTACCCCTCTTGCAGCCCCCTTATGGTATTTTTATTTAAAATAATTTTATTCATTAATAAATCCAAACTATCATGCATTAGCCATTTCATTCTAAACAACCCATTCAATTTATCAAAACATGACAAATTCAATTTATCAAAACATGAAAAATTCAATTTATAAGTCTCTATGGGTCACTTAGAAAATATGACTGGGAAAAGGGGAAATCAACTACATTGCTAATTCCAATTTAAAAATATAGTTAGACACTTAGGAGGTGCGGTGGTGTCTAGGAGGTGTGGTGGTGTCCAGGGGGGTTGTCTAAGGGGGTGGGGGGGGGGGCTATCCACGGGGGTAGAGGGTATCCAGGGGGTGGGGTTTCTAGGGGTGGTGGGGGTGTCTAGGGGTGGTGGAGGTGGTGGGGGGATTTCCATGGTGGGTGAGGGGTGTCTAGGGAGGGTGGGGGTGTCCAGGGGGGTGGGGAGGAGGGGGGTGTCCAAAGGGTGGGGGTGTCCAGGGGGTGGGGGGGGGGGGGGGGCTGTCCAAAGGGTGGGGGGGTGTCCAAGGGGTTGGGGGTGTCCAGGGGGTGGGCTGTCCATGGGAGGTGAGGGGTGTCTAGGGAGGGTGGGGTAGGGGTGTCCTGGGGGGTGGGTGGGGTGGGGTTGTCCAATGGGTGGGGGTGTTCAAGGGGGGGTAGGGGTGCAAGTGGGGTGGGGAGATATCAAATGGGGGGGTGTCCAGGGGGGTGGGGGATGTCCAGGGGGTGGGAGGTGTCCAGGGGGTGGGGGTGGGGGGTGTTCACAATTCCAATCCATCATCCAACCAACGCCAAAACCCAAATCCAATTTTCAACTAAACTAATGTTCAAAAAACATAAAACAAACCCTTTACTCCCTACACTAAACAAACCCCACTAAACAAACCCTTTACCATGTTTGAAGTGTAGAAAAAAAACATAAAACAAACTAAAGGGTTTGGTAATCAAAAGAATTAAATAACTCTAATTTAGCCAAAATCAAAATAGAAAAAAAAGAGTAAGAACACTAAAAATAAGGTAACACTTAATAATTTGAAGTATAGAAATAAAAAGTTTTTTGATTAAAGAAGGATGTACACCTGGAATGAGTTTCGTGGCTGAGAAGACTTTTGGAGGAGCCCTGGATTAGGTCTGTAATCGGGCTGAGTGGGAGCTGGGGCATTAGGTATTTGGGGAAAACTTTCCCAATGGTTTTTAAAAACCATTGATAAAGCCTCTCTTTACCAATGGTTTAGTAAAACCATTGGTATATATTAGAGGAATTAAATCTTTCCCAACAGGTTTTTCAAACCGTTGGGAAAGCTTAACTATATTAACACATTTTCCAATAGTTTGAGAAAACTGTTGGAAAATGTGGTTTTTTTTACAGTATACCAACAGTTTCTTCAAACCGTTGGTATATATCCTTTGAGAAAACCACCATTTACAGTAGTGTCCACATGGGTATAGTAAATTTTGGCATGATCCCTTTGGACCTTTTTATCTCTACTTTAATGTGATGACATATCAAGAAACTTGAGATATATTCAACAATATCCTTCTTCTTGTTGTCCCACCTGAAGTATTTTTGGAGATCACGATACATCTTGGTAATACCAGGATGTATAGAGAAAGGTGATCTATGTGAATTATCAAATAGATCCTTCTTTATCCTAGGTGATTGAAGGCACACAAAGCCACGTTCCAAACTGAATCACACCATCATCATCGATATGGAACTCTGGAAGCTTCCCTTCCTTTACTGTATTCACCCTTTTTTGTAGCTCTAGATTATCCCTTTGTGTTTCCTTAATCTTATCTTGAATAGATGGTTGGGAAATCATTTGGGAAGGGTAGAAATTATTCCCTACCATTTTGATCTAAATCCATCCTTTTCATATCCATGAATATATGGTCTTTCTCAATATGCAACATGGATAGAGTAGCAGGTTATTTTCTTCTTAGAGCATCAGCTACCTTGTTCACATTTCTAGGTTGATAGTGAATAGAGAAATCATAATCTTTGATTAGATATAACCATATCCTTTGATGCATGTTGAGATCTTTTTATGTGAATATATATGTATACTCTTGTGATTGGTGTATATATCACACTTATCACCATTGAGGTAGTACTGCCATATTTTCAAGGAAAAAATCGTAGATACTAGCTCTATATAATGTGTTGGGTAGTTCTTCTCATGGATATTCAACTTCCACGAGGTATAGGCTATCACATTATCATTTTTCATGTGTACACAACCCAATCCTTTCTTTGAAGAATCAATATATATCACAAAAATTTCTCCACTCTTCAATAATGTGAGTACAGGTGTAGTGATCAACCTTCTATTTTTCTCCTTGAAGACTCCCTCATATTCTTCTATCTAGACAAACTTTAACCATTTCCTTGTTAACTTAGTTAGTGGGATTGACAATCATGAGAAATGTTTCACAAAAAATCTGTAGTACCCACTAATTTAAGAAAACAATGGATTTCTATTACACTAGTGGGTCTGGGACATTCCTCAATAACCTTTGTTTTTTAAGGGTCCATAGAAATTTCCTTATTTGTGATCACATATCCCAAGAACATGAATTTCTTCATCCAAAAGTCAAACTTTCTGAACTTGGCGTACAACTTATCGTTTCTCAATGTCACCAACAAAAGTCTTAGATGTTCTTCATGTTCCTCCTTTCTCTTGGTGTAGATGATAATATCATCAATAAATACTACCAAAAATTTTTCAAGGTAATGTCTAAAGACTCTATTCATCAAATCCATGAATATTGTACAGGAATTAGTAACTACGAAGGACATCACCAGAAACTCATAGTTTTCATACCTTGTATAGAAGGCGGTCTTCTAAATATCTCCCTTATTCACCTTTAGTTGATGATATCTAGAACGAAGATCCACATTTAAGAAGTACTGAACTCTTCATAGATGATCAAAAAATTCCTCAATCCTTGGGATAGGATACTTGTTCTTTATAGTGATATTGTTGAGTTAGCGATAATCGATGAAGATCCACATTGATCCATCCTTTGTCTTCAAAAATATCACTAGAGCACCCCAAAGCGATGCACTAAGATTTATGAAACCTTTGTACAAGTGCTCATGCAGATACTTATTTAACTCCTCCAGTTTGATAGGATCTATCCTATAGGAACAGTTTGAGAAAGGAGTAGCTCCAGGTATGAGTTCTATGGAGAAATCCACCTCATGATCTGGGGGAAATTCGAGTAACTCTTCAAGAAATACATCATAGTATTCCCTCACAATGGGAATTTTTTCTAGGTTGACACTTTCATTTGACTCAACCCTTTGAGTGAGGTATTCCTCTTTACAAGGAATCAACATCCACACTGTTGAACTATTTTTCGAAGGAGATTCATGATCTTCCTTTCATTTGTATAGGATCATGGGATGGTTCATAATATGAAAATATATTTCCTTTTCCCAAAATTTGATATGTGCTCTATATAATGAGATCTAATCCATTCCCATTATAGCATCAAATTTCACCAAGGGAAGTAACATGAGATTCATTGGAAGAATCTTTCCACATACACCAATAAGAGAATATTCCAACACTTGGGTTTCAATGATTGCACCACTAGGTGTTTTTATGTATATCTCCACTTCAAGGTTTCAGGGCTTCGATTCCGTAGTTCTAGAAAACGTTCAAGATATAAGGGGACGTGTAGAACCAGAATCAAATAATAATTTTTCTATTCTTGAGTGAATAGGAAGTATTCATTGTACGACTTAATTTTCTTGATCAACTTATACAGTAGTGATGGAATAATCCTTTGCTTGTTACTTTGGATTTGGTGGCTTCTGACACTGATTACCCTTGAGGGATCGAGGTTTAGTGCACTAGCTTTCATAGTGCCCTTTCTCCCTATAGTTGTAGCATTGGACCATGTGTGTGCTTTCTTTTCTTCCACCACATTCTCCTACCTTCTCATGAATTTTATAAATTTAAGATCTTGGTTTACTTCTCTAACACACTTGAAACATTTCCTTGTCCCTTTGAGGCAATTTCCAGGATGCTTCTTCCCACATTTTTGGCATGTGGGTGGTTGAGTTTTCTTCCCTCCTTTGTTATTAGATCCTCCAGCTTGAAACTCCACCTTTTTGTTCATATCACTATATCCGTGGGATCATTCTACAAAATCCATCTCTACTTTGAGAACACATAAAATAACTTATTAATAACTCTCAAAGTATCAAATTTCAAGATCCTTTCAAAGGTGTGGTTTTAACCCACTAAAAAATATATCAATTTTGCTATAATTTTTTATAACAAAACCTGAAGCGTACCTTGAAAGACTTGTGAAATTTTCTTCATATGTCGTGAAGGATTATAATCCCTTTTTCTTGAGCTCTATGATTTCTCTCTTCATATTTGTATGAATATTTCTTGGTAAATACTTGTTAAGAAACATGATCATAATGTATTCCCATTCCATCTCTTCAATTTCATCAGCCAACTTTCTATTCTTAATCAAATCCCACCATTGATCAGCCTCTCCATCTAGATGATAAAAAACCGAAATCACGTTCTCCGTCTCATAACAATTAATTATAGAAAAGATCTTCTCCATGGAGTTGACCCACTATTCATAACTAGTGGATCAGAAGATCCATTAAATGCTGATGGTCATTGTCGCATAAAACACTCAATAGCCATTTCCTCCCTCTTATGTGAAGGAGGAGGTTCCACATTATTCAGGTTATTATTCATAACCTGAGATTGTTGGGTAAGCATCGCCATGAAGTTTTGAACTCCACCTCCCAAAACATTGGGGATGTCATTTAGGCAATCATTGCATTGGCCCTCGCATGGGTTGTTGTCCTGGTTTCTCCTAGTTCCCACCATTTTCTAAAATAGAAAATATTAGAACAAAACATAAGTCAAAGAGTCATAAAAAAATAAATTATTCATTCATGAAATTTACACTAAAATAATATATTATGGGATCCCTATGTTTAGAAAAGATTATTTTGTGCATGTTTGTACTTAGTCTCATACTAGATGTTTTCCATAGGGTTCACTAATCCTTATTCCCAAATTAACTAAGCCTTTCCTCTGATACCAAATATAGGGAACCTTCTATTCATACATTACATTTAGGTCATTTTAATGATAAACAACATAAAATCATTACACAAAAAGGATCTAAAGGTTTAGTGTCTTGGTAAAACTAGGACCATACTTAACATTTACAACATAATGTATAAACATTTATTTAATTCCTTATTCTCTAGATTCTTATCGGCCCTTGTGTACTCCTTAGTACATGTAGTCACCTGAGGATATAAATCAAAAACAGGTGAGCTAAAATACCAATAATAGAAAATATAAGAACATTAAACAATGTAACATGGGGTAAGTATAATCATAAGATTTTTATATAATAACATCGAATGTGGCAATGCATAAAAATGAAACATCATGTCTTAGTGGTTAACTACGAAAAATATTTTTGAAAAAATATAGCATCATGTTCACACATAATTTCACTTTAAGTCATTATATTCATCACTTTACCCAATTAATTGGAGTAATATATAATTCTGGGTGCACCTGTCACATTCATACATTCATATTGCACAATATAATTCCAGTCCCACCCATCACATCATAACATTTACATTATAATGCATGCCACATAGAAAATATGTCAAACTTGAACATAAAATAACCTATGTAAATAAATGGGTTTCACATTATAAATAATACTTTTATAAAAATTTGGTTTCCAAAATAAATAAGGAATGTCATTATTGACATAAAACCATTAACCTTGAGTGAAGAGTGAAACAATCTTCAAGAAGTAAAAAGGGTGTGTTTATTTGAAAGAAGAGTTCCCTTGGAAAACATTGAATTTTTCATAAAATCAATTATAGAAAATTTATATCACATAAAAGGTAATATAATGATGAATAAATTATTTTGAAGGCATATCCATACTGAAAATGTGTTTAAGAGGGAAAACCTAAAGAAAGAGAGTCAGTTCGAGAATTTACCCATACCTTCTATATGAACGCTTTATTCACTTTAAAGTACTATATAATGACATTAGATTCATTAATTAACAATTAAATATCATTTAATACATTAATTTTATTCATTATTGTTTTATTATGTTCTTTTATGGACCTTTAGATTAGTTATAGAGCTTAAAATCATTGTTCGAGAGTGTTAATTTTCTTAGCTTTTATGAACGGTTCACTTGTATTCAAGAATGGATGTTCATTTGAAATGTGGTTAAACATAAGGAATTATTAATATATATTATTAGTGATATTACAGAGATATAAATGATCTTATAATTATTATTTTATATACCAGGAGGATGAATCATTAGATAAAATTTTAATTATAAATGCTTGGATTAATTTGGCGGTTTAACTCACAATGAACTTGTTTTGTATTATTATTTTGTATCATGAGTGTATAAGGTTTACAGAACATAAAATAAGATAAAATAAATATATTATGATCTGGTTAAACTGTTAAAATGGTTTCATTACCAGTCTCTAATATGGTCATGCAAATTGAAAACCTGTCATCCCTGAATGTGATAAATTAACACATCTTGGATGGTGTTTTCATTTTTAGTATAAAAGGAGAGGGATGGTTATATTATGATGAAATATACCATTAGAATAATAAAATTACATTAAATTTATGTTAATGGAGTTATCATACCATTTATGTGAAAGTAGGCGAGGAAAGAAAAGGAAAATAATGGAACTTGAAAGAAAATAAAAGAATCAGAAAGAGGAATTTACCTCTTGAGTTTATCTCTATTGAGAGCCTCTTTAGGGGACAAGATTTGGTCTTTTGAGGAGACAAAGGGCTTCTGGATGTGGGGAAGGATATTGGGGGGGGGGGGTATTTGTCCATAATTTAGTTAAGTCTTGATGCTTGAGAGGTGTGAAAAAATGAGGGTGTGAGGGGTGTTATTTATAGTGGAGGGGAGGAGGGTTTTCTTAATATTATATTCATTAATTTATTATTTCTTCACAAGACAAGAAATAATGAGAATTATTAAGACTAAAAATAGTAATAAGTGCATTTGAGTTCGAAGCAATGGCCATTTACATCAACCATGACTCAATCATGATGTAGAAATTCATTTATTTATCATTTTTTATAAATTATCAAATTTCACTATTCAACAAAAATTAAAGTATTTTAGAAAAATCCAAAAAAAATCACCCTAACCATTTTTTGATGTGTATAATAAAGAAATAAACTCAATTTTTCAAAAATAATTTACTAAATATGAATAATTTAATTTTTAATTAAAATCATAATGTACTTGAAAAATACATATTTTAAAATTAAAATTGATTAATTCTTTCAAAAATTACATAAGGTCTTATAAAATTATCTTAAAACCAGAAGACATAAAATTGTTAATATATGAACACATTTTAGGAAAATAAATTTTCATTTAAATTAATTAATTAATTATAATTATTTACTTGTGACTTAAAAAATACCAATACTTTTACTATGGTCATATTGTCACTTATAAGATGCCTAATTTTTTTATACATTCATGGGTGAGGTTACTATTCTTTGGGAAAATTAATATTCATAAGGGTAATATTACTATTCATTATGGTTGGTTACTATTCATAAGGGTAGTTACCATTTACCAAAAATTAAGTTTGTCCTATCGGACTCTAAACATATTACTGATCGCAACTGTGTATGTTATATTTTCGAAATTCAAAACACCGAAGTAGAAAATTTATGTTTAAAGGTCACATAGTAGTTCATTTAAGCATGATGTGGAATTATGTTTCCTAATGTGATGACATTAATACAATAAGAGATAAATTTCATTCATAAAACTTTGGGTCACTACAAAACCCCTCTTTCAAATCATTGAAAATTTAATCAAAATTCTAATGTTCTTCAACTGAAATTATTACCTATTCACTGGAATGCCAATTATAGGAACTCGAGGAGTAGGAAAAGTTTGAAAACCATATAGATTAAAATTTTGGGTTTGGATTCATGTAAAAAACAAAGAATTCACAAAAACCATTGCCCATATTTCTCAAAGGATCACATTTAGTTCAATTTAAGCATGAAAAATAAAATCAAATGAAAGGGTAAACAATACCTTGTTTGTTTGAAATTTCCTGTTTAATTCACTCACTATTGGAGTGTGGTGGATCAAATACACCATTATAATTTTTCTATAGATCGTAAACATGTGAATCAAAACTTCTAGATCATCGATCTAGGATTACTAGGTGTTATTTTAGGAAATAAAAGAGTTTCACGATTTCCACTCGATCGCGTGAAGAATGAAAACTTGATCAAGAAATGGGATTGATCTAAACATTTTCTTCTTTTAGTATCTCTCTATAAGAGATTAAGAGGAGAGGATATGAGAGATTATATCTGTAAATCCATCCAAATAGTGGATCTCACAATTAAAAAGTTTAAATTAGCTTTCATACATCTATTATACTTTCTAAAATTTCCTTTTTATCACTGAAAAATAATAACCTTCATTTTAGATAGTTGTTCACACTTATGACTTATTAAATTAGTCATAAATTTCAAAAATATTTTTTCACTCACTTTAAATACTTTAACATGTTATGTGATGAAATACGAACCATTTACTCAACCCATAAGTTCCCAAAATAATTTAATAAACATTTAACATGATATGATCATTCGAAAAATTACATTTTCTAACATTCATTATTATGATAATTGAGAAATAAATTCAATCATAATTATTTTAAACATGGATAATATAATTGATTTTTTTTACATGAAATTTATTACACTCAGACGTTCTGACCCCCATGTGGGCTCTACTTCATCCTAAACTCCTATTCATCTAAATATGTGGAACCTGTGTATACACTACTACAAAACACACATTTAATAGCACTGGCATTTATCAGAACTTGAAAAATTCACTAATAAAGTTGATATTTATCAACAATAAAATAAGGGTTTATAAAGTCATTCATTTATCAGCGCTAAAAAAGTACTGATAAAGGGCACCCTTTATCAGTGCTTTTTTTAGCGCTCATAAAAGGTAACCTTTATCAGTGCTTTATTTTAGCACTAATAAAGGAAACCTTTATTAGCACTTTATTTTTAGCGGTGATAAAAGGTACCCTTTATCAGCATGTTTTTAACACTGATAAAGGTCTAGAATAAAATGAAAAAAATAAAAAAATAAAAATAAAATGAGTAAATTATGTAAAATATGAAACATTTTATTAATTAAACAATTATTGTTAAAAATGAATAAATTTAATATACATATATATATTATAAACATTAATAAATAGTACATATTAAATATATATATATATAATGAAAAAGTATAATATATATACAATTTTAATTAAAAACATAATAGTGGATTATTCATTTTTAATTTTTTTTGATTTTTTAATTTAATCTATATCAAACATCGTGTGTTGTATTTATTTCATGTACATGTGTGTGTGTGTGTGTGATAATGAATTTGTATACAAAAATTCACACAGAAATATATTTACGTAATATATAGAAACACATATGTCATGAACCGTCCCTTAGGGCTCGTGTTGTGACTACCCCAAGCCTGAATTCCATAGGCTAGGGGATGACAACTAGCACCGAATAGGAATATCCCAAAAAGGGAAGGCATTTTCCTTTAAACCTATACACACACACATAGCTCAAACTGCAGAAAGTAAGCATGAAGTAAACAACAACTGTCATTGAGACAACTACGAAGAGTACAATACAAACTAAAAGTACAAAGGGGCCAGAATACAAGCCCAAACCCACTAAGGAAAGTAAAACTACCACAATCTATCCACTCAAGACCCCACCTGAAGGGGTAGGTGTAGGGTAGCTTCCTGTAGCCATAGAAATATGCCCGTTGTTCCCATATCACTGAGCACTACCTGGTCCCATACCACCAAGGTCTCTGTCAAAGCACCTGTTCATCCCGTATCACTGAGCACCACCTAGTTCCGGACCACTGAGGTCTCCGTAGAAGCATTTGTTCATCCCATATTACTAAGAACCACCTGGTCCTAGACCACCAAGGTCTCCGTCAAAGTGCCAGTCACCTGCACAGGAAATGACACATACGAGTGAAGCCTGTGCAGAATTGACTAACACAATACTCAATAGAGACCCCAAACCACCAAGTAAATACTAAAAATAAATCCACAAAGAAAACCACAAATCATGATCCGGAGAATGATAGCTCACATACGTATAATATAAAGTACGGAAAGCAAGACTATCAGTCGTAACACTGAACACCTTGGACTATTGAGGTACTCATCCCAGATGAGTATCGTGCGTCTTATGGGTCACATAGATCCATTGGGAGCTGATACACATAGGATCTCTAGGATATGACCCCCACATGGTCGCTAGGAGTTGATCCACATAGGGTTGGTAGGAGATGATCCACATAGGGTCGTTATGAGCTGATCCCCATAGGGTTGCTAGGAGCTGATCCACATAGGGCCACTAGGAGATGATCCACATAGGACCTCTATTAGATAATCCACATAGGGTCTCTAGGAGATGATCTACACAGGGTCTTTAGTCTTCAGGTCTCAACCAGCCGCAGGATTCCCGCATGAAGCGTGCTTGATTCCAGGAGAATCTAATACCCAATACAATATTCTTATTTCAACTTCCATTAAAGTCTCCTTAGAGAATTACAAAATAACTATCTCATTGCGAGGGTTCCAACACCACAAAAAACTCATCAATTCGGCACCCGGTTTGAGAGATATTGGCGTTTTAGTAAATAGGGGTCGGTTGTGTCCGGGCCCAATCCGACCTGATCGGACCGACCTGACCAACCCGGCCCATGGGTCCTGCATGACCCAACCTGGTTCGACTGACCTGAACAGATTTAGGTCTATCATGGCTTGGTTTAGACTGGCCAACGGGCTAGGCCCATTGGTCCTTGCTGGACCCAGCTCGGTTTGGCCGGGGGTCTAGCCCACCGGGTTGCCCGGCGATCCGGTCCCATCCGACCCGACCTGCAACCAGTGGTTCGGTTTGTTCCCAGCCCAGGAAGATTAGTAGCTCAACATTAATATTTAGGCCTATCCTACAGATGCAGTCCAGCTTCATCTATCTCGGGCTATCCCGCGGCCTGGTTCGCGCTCCCCGACCCAGCCCACATGGCATGCCATTTTCCTTCCAGCTGGGCGGATCCGGCCAATGATCACACCGCCCTTCTCCCGGTTAACGTGGAATAAGCTACACTGACATTCTCCCTACGGCTGGTCTGCATGGATAGCACTGACTCGTGGGGCTGTCATGGGTCTGCCTCCTACTGTTTTCTCCAACTCATTATCTAATTAAAAGAGAAAAGTGTCGCAACATTTCTGTTATGATTCGTTGTTACGTTGTTATGCTATTTCATTTATGAAACAATGTCTCTGTTATGATTCAGTTAAAGATCCTCATTAATGGGGTTTTTCACTGCCTCATCACCACACCGCAGTGCTTCTTGGCCTACTAAATAGTGAGGAAAAGAAAAATAAAATAACTTTTTAATTTATTTTATTTCTCTTCCGAATGGTCCAAAAATTATCTTTTATGGTCGACCCTCTCCGGTCGAAGTTAGGTCCTTTCTAAGTGAATACCGACATTTTGATTTAAACATTTCCCTTAGATTTTTGATCCGAGCACCAGTTTAAAAGTTAAAAAAACCCACTTGCACGTTTATTTAAATGAACTAAAAAAAGGTTCAAAAATTATCTTTCACCCTCGACCTGCATAGGTTGAGGTTCATCTTTCCCTAAGAGAAACACACCCTTACGAGCTAAACGGTACTCTCGGATTTATAATCTGAGTTACTATTTAGGATTTATAAGGATTTTAAAATAAAACAGCTTTATTCAATTATTTTATTTATGGCCAAAAACTACTTTCCACTGTTGACCTACACCGGCCAATGTTAGGCTCTGCCTAAGGAAAGAATATCCTCACGAGATTAACGGTGGTCTTGGATTTTTAATCTGAGTCACCGTTCCTGAGTTATAAGGATTAAAAAAATAAAATAATTTTATTTAATTATTTTATTTATAGTTATTCCATTTTCATGTTTTCTCACTAGAGGCCCATGATGACTAAAATTAAGTCGCGTCTAAGGAAAACCCGACATCATGAATGCAATGGTTCCCTCAGATTTATGATTCTGGCACCCATTTAAGAGTTATTCCACTTTTTCTGGAAAATTGCTCACACGTGCTATTTAAAGCATAAATTTTTTTGATAGATCATTCTGGGAACTCTGGGCCTCGGAATCACACGCCATCTCAGCGCCTAGTCTTTAAATAATCCCATTTAATTTTAAAAAAACAAGAATTTTTTGGGTATTACATTACTCTCCCTTTAGGAATTTGTGTCCCTGTAAGCCAAAACAATGGATAATCAAACAAATTTGGGTACTGAGCATGAATCTGAGCCCCACACTCCCACATGATCTCCTAGAGATTCATGTACTTATAATGAACATGCACAAGAGGAATCGACCATCCACAAAGGATATTCTTCTGTTGATCCTCTATCTCCATCAGGTACTCTGTGAATGTCACCCCGTCATTAATCTCTGTATCCCTCATCGAGGAGAGACGCATTGGAATATGTGGTCCCCCAATTTGAACTCTGAGGGTCTCCGTCACCTACCAGAATAATATTTCTGTCAGCTATGTACAATCTTCATCCACTCTTGGATGACCTGCACCTTCTCAGTGGTAGCCTGTACCATCTATAGACCCATGAGTTCTGACTCCCCTAGGTCTATCTAGTATAAAAGTGACATGAGTGGTCATCTGTACAGTGCCTCAAACGGTACCATACTGATGGTGGAGTGGTAGTTGTTGTTGTACGCAAACTCCACCAGTGGTAGGTGGTCCACCCAACTGTGACTAAAATCGAGGATGCAAGCATGAAGCATGTCCTCTAAGGTTTGTATAGTCTGCTCCATCTGACCATCAGTCTATGGGTGAAAGGTTTTTCTCATGCATAGCTATGTCCCAAAATCCTCCTGCAATCCCTTCCACAACCAGGATGTAAAGTGTGCATCATGATCTGAGACTATCGTAGATGGGACTCCATGGAATCAAACTATCTTATGCATGTATAGGTGTCCCAAGATCTCTACTGAGCCCTGTTTTTGAATGGGTAGGAAGTGGGATGACTTGGTGAGTCATTCTATGATCACCCAGATGGTATCGTTCCCCCTGAACGTACGTGGTAATCCCATCACGAATTCTATCGATATTCCATCCCACTTCCACTCTGGTACTTCTAGGGGTTGTTTCAAACCTTATGGAACCTAGTGCTCAGCCTTCACTTGCTGACAAGTGATGAATATCGAGACAAAATATGTCACTACCTTCTTCATCCCCAACCACTAGTACTAACATCAGAGGTCCTTGTACATCTTCACCACACCTGGATTTACCTCCAAAGGGGGTGTATGGAACTCCCTCAACAACTGATCATACAACACCACTAGAACTATGGTTCATCCTATGAAAAAGGATTATGTGCTCCCCACATTTCGAATATCCAACTGGGGCATACCCTGTGGACATCTGGGCACATTTAGTCTCACAACTGGAATCTCTAAGTTGCAGCTCTATGAATTTTTGTAAGAGTGGAGGGGAAAATACCATTGATTGTAGATAAGTTGCCTCAACACTATCTTCAAAGGATATTTGAAGCGAGGCCAACTACTACGAGGTCTCGTTCAGTAACCATGAACTCAATCTTCTACTAAGAGAATCTACCACCACATTCCCCTTCCCAGAAGTATAGACTATCTTGAAGTCATAAACCTAAAGGAACTCATTCCATTGTATCTATCTCAACTGCTGAAAAGCCTATGGACACCATTCCATCCATGATAAAGGCTACCCCTTTCAACTGATCGATGTGTTCATCAACCCCTTGGTAGTGGGTACTCTTTCTCCATGGCCACTTGGTTAATGTTATATAAATCCACACATAACCTTGAACACTGGGTCTTATTAATCCCTTCCTTTTCAGGTCCGCCACCTACACCCTCATCTTATGAAGCTCTACAAAATCTATCCAATATATTGATGCTGACATCAGTTCTATTTTAGGGTGTATAATGATGCAGAAGTCCATATCCCTGTAGGGAGGAAATCCTAGAAATATCTTGTGAAGGGATATCCAAATTCTCCACCACTACTGCTAGGAACCAAAAACTCAAAACATACACTACCACGAGGGTAAGGCTTCCCGACTCAAGAGTGATCGGCTGCACCCTATTATGCATGAGTTTATCCCATGCTGTCTGGGGTTCATTTTTCACTGACCTAGTAAAACCCCATTCCAATGCTGCGAATATACCACATCCTTTTTCCTAAAACATTCAATATGAGCATAAATTGTTGATGACCAGTCCATACCCAAAATAACGTCACAAGGCATCAACACTTCCACCAAGAGGTTCCAACCGAAATTATCACCTCAAGGGTCAGATCACATTGTCATCATAAGTGTGATTATTGAGTCTCCTCCCATAGGTGTCTCTAGACATAAGGGTCAAGTAAACAGTTTAACCAGAAACTCTAGGTCTTGAAAAAGATTCATGATAAGAAGGAATTATTATCACCTATGTCTATTTATATAGAAGCTAATAGTAGACATAGATCGTACCTAGAATCATTCCTAGAGCCCTTGGGTCATATTCCATGACTACATGTAGCTACTCCCTTCCCCTATCCTTCAGCTCCATGAGCCTGATGGGGAACAAATTGGATGGTGGTTGTAACATGTTGAAATGTATACCACCTCCTGATACTCTTCCAGCTCATCTACCACATCTTCCACCCTACAGATTCATCTTTTCATGTTACTTCCTCTACCCTGATCACCCATACACTATTTCACTGTTAGTACGATGGGCTGGAAAATATCTAGTGAGATGCCCGCTTCCATCTTTTGAAAATCATTACCTCTTCCTAGGACAACTGGAATCACCCTATGAGCCCTGATTTGTAGATCCCCTATCTTGAGACCTCTTCTCAGCACCTCTTACACGTCCAAGTCTCTGAGACTGAAGTCAGCTGCTTTCTTTCCCACTAATGACATACACTGGCTATATCTGCCTAGCCAAAGGACTTCCATACAGAAAGGTTATCTTTATAACGCTAACATAAGTAGGAATGTATGGATGAATAGTGCTGGATCAGATTTCCCTAGACACACCTCACTCAGAGGTTCAAGCCCTAAATAACGGGTCGTATCGTATTAATCAAGTAATTGGAAAAGTTGGTATGCATCGATGAATACTCAGATATCGTCATGTCGTCTTTTCAAAGGGGTAGATGATCTTGGGAGCACATATCCCTTAGATTTCATGATAAGATACCCTTCTCTGAGAAAGGTTATCAAGCTCTTACCACAGAAGAGTCACCTCATCGTATTATTGGGTAATCTAAACCCCACCATCACCCTGATGAGCCACATATAAGGCTCACTATCAGGACCACCATATGATCTAATGGTGTCTTGACTAGGCAGAAAACACAGTCACCACCTTAAGCCAGTCCTTAGCTTCCTGTGAGTCGGTCTCGCCTTAGAACCTGAGGGGTCTCTGTCACTGAAACTCGTGTAAGGCACTAAGCCTACATGTGTCATCTACTGGTAGTGTTGTTAGTAACTACTGACCAAAGGGCGGTGGTAAAGCTGGGACACCACCCGAAGGTGGCATATCAGGAAACGATCCCTGTACCGAAGCCTCATCATTTTTTAGACCATCCTCATGGTCACACACTAAAATCCTGGCTGGCTGTCTGTGTGGAGGTATCTTAAAAGAGACCAAGATGAATCACAATTAATAGATTATACATGGTGAGAAGAATCTAACTCATAAAGATCATGAGAAAACATTACAAGATTCATGCAAATAGTGTTTTCATGTACCGGGTTGGAAAACAAAATTTAGGGTCCTAGTGTATGGATACATCGGCTCATGCACCAACACTGGACTCCCTGTCCTGAATTCCGAACTCAAAACACTTAACACTATTTCCCCATAAAAATTTACAGACACTTAGTTCTTTGGGTAGAACCGACCCCTCTGATACCACTTTTTCATGACCCATCCCCCAGGGCATGTATCATGACTACCCCAAGCCCACCTTCCATAGGCCCGGGTCTAGCGACTATCATTGAATAGGCATATCCCAAAAAGGGAAGGAATTTTCCTTTAAACCTATACACACTCACATTGCTCAAACTGCAGAAAGTAAACACAAAGTAAAGAAAAAATTTCACTGAGACAACTATAGAGAGTACAATACAAACTGAAAGTACAAAGGGGCCATAATACTAGCCCAAAACCAAAAAGGAAAGTACAACTACCACGATCTATCTGCTCGAGAACCCACCTGAAGGGGTAGGTGAAAGGTAGCTTCTTGTAGCCATATAAGTACACATGTATGTCTCATTTAACTGAACACCACCTAGTACCAAACCACCAAGGTCTTTGTCAAGGCATCCATTCGTCTTGTCTCACTAAGAACCACCTGATCTTGGACCACTGAGGTCTCCGTTGAAGTGCCCGTCTGTCCCATCTCACCAAGACCCACCTGGTCTCAGAACACCAAGGTCTCTGTTGAAGTGTCAATCACCTGCACAAGACACGACACATGCTGGTGAAATCCATGTAGGTGTGAGTAACACAATACTCATTAGGGAGCCAAAACCACCAAGGAAAGACCACAAAGAAATCCATAAAGAAAACCACAAAGCATTATCATGAAGCAAGATAACTCACACAGGTATAATCTAAAGTCTGTAAAGAAATACTATCAGTTATAACACTGAACACCTTGGACTATTGAGGCTCGTGGGTCTTTTGGATCACACAGAGCCACTAAGAGTTGATTTGCATAGGGTTTCTAGGAGATGATCCCCATAGGGTCGCTAGGAGATGATCCACACAGGGTCGCTTGGAGCTGATCCACACAGGGTTGCTTTGAGATGATCCACATAGGGAAGCTAAGAGATTATCCACACATGTCCTATTAGATATCATCCACACAGGGTCTCCAGAAGTTGATCCACACAGGGTCGCTAGTCTTCGGTCTCATCCAGCCGCATGATTCCTACATGAAGCATGCTTGATTTCACTAGAATATACTAATCAAGACAATAGTTGTATTTAAACTTCCATGAAAGTATCGTTAGAGAATTAAAAAAGAACCACCTCATCGCGAGGGTTCCAATGTTACAAATAGCTCATCAATCAGGTGCTTGGTTTGAGAGATATTGGTGTTTTAGTAAACAGGAGCTGGTTGTGTTCGGGGTCCAACTCGGTCAGACCAACCCGACCAACCTAGCTGTGGGTACCATATGACCCAACCCGGTTCGGGTATAGGCTATCCTGGTCTGTCCTAGATAGTGGGTTAGGCCCATTGGGCCATGTTGGACCCGGGCCGGTTCGGCTAGGGGTCCAGCCCGCCGGGTCGCCTGACGACTCGATCCCATCCGGCTTGGCCCGCAACCAGTGGGCATGTTTGTCCCATCCTGGACTGCTCGGTGGCCCGAAATTAATTTTTTGGCCCGTCCCATAGATGTGGTCCGACTTCATCCAGTTTGGGCTACCCTGCAGCCCGTTTCGTGCTCCTCGGCCCAGCCCGCATGACGTGCCAGTTTTCTTCCAGGTGGGTGGATACGGTCAGTGACCGCACCACCCTTCTCCCAATCAACGCAGCATATGCCACATTGACCATGTTCACGTGGCAAGCACGGACCCACGGTGTTGCCGCGGGTTTGCCTACAACTGTTTTCTCTAACCCTTTATCTAATTAAAAGTGAAATGCGTCACAACGTTTCTGTTACTTTGCGTTATCGCGTCGTTACACTATTTCATTTATGAAACAACATCTCTGTTATGATTCAGTTAAAGAGACTCATTAATGGGGTTTTTCACTGCCTCATTGCTGCACCACAATGCTTATCAACTTGCTCAATGATGAGGAAAATAAAAATAAAATAACTTTTTAATTTTTTTTATTTCTCTTTTGAAAGGTCCGAAAATTATATTTTCCGGTCGAACCTTACCGGTCAAAGTTAGGTTTTTTTAGGTGAATCCCGATGTTCTAAATTCAATGGTGCCCTCATATTTTTGATCTGAGCACCTGTTTAAAAGTTATAAAAACCTGCTTGCATGTTTATTTAAAATAACTAAAAAAAAGGTCAAAACTATATTTCACCCTCAACCCACATTGGTTGAGGTTAAGCTCCATCTAAGGGAAACACACCCTCATAAGATCAATGATACTCTTGGACTTCCAATATGAGTTACCGTTTAGGAGTTATAAGGATTTTAAAATAAAATAACTTTATTTGATTATTTTATCTATGGCCAAAAACTACTTTCCATTATTGACCCGCGCCGACCAATGTTAGGCTCTGACTAAGGAAATCATACCCTCATGACCTCAATGGTGGTCTCAAATTTTCAATCTGAGTCACCGTTCATGAGTTATAAGGATTTGAAAAATACAATAATTTTATTTAATTATTTTATTTACAGTTATTCCATTTTCGGGTTTTCTCACTAAAGGCCCATGCCGACTAAAATTAAGTCGCATATAGGGTACACCTGGCATCCTGAACATAATGATGCCCTCATATTTTTGATCCGGGAACCCATTTAAGAGTTATTACACCTTTTTAGAAAAACCACTCACACACACTATTTAAAGCTTAACATTTTTCGACGGATCATTTTTGGTACTCTGGGCCTCAGAATCATGTGCCGTCTTAGCTCCGGGTCTCTAAATAATCCTATTTAATTTAAAAAAAAGTTATGGAAGTTTGGGGTATTACAACATACATCTAATATTTATGTAATTTATTCAAATTTTTTTTATATTTTATAATTTCAATATAACATGATACATTTTATATATATTATGTTTTTAATTGGTCAATTTCTTTTAATACTACAGTTATGGTATTAATTTTTCATATTTTTTCAATTTTATTTTTTAATTTGATCATTTTCTATTATTTATTTATATTTTTTTATTTACTATGTTTTAGTATTTTTAATATGTATGCATCCACTTCTATATATATATATATCCATATTATTTTAATAACTTGTATTTAATTAATAAAACTTATCCATTTTTTCAATATTTTTAAAGTGTACTCGTTTTAAATTATTCAATTTCACTCATTTTTAAAATGCATATATTTAAGATTATATATACATTAATAATGTTAAAAATATATTTTGTAAATAAATATTTATAAATAAATATTTATAAATAAATATATCTATAGATGTATATTTACTATATTTATAATTATTATAAATAAATAATTATTATTTTTTAAATTAGTATTTATATAATTATAAATATTTAATTATAAAGATTTAAATAATTATAAAATTATAATAAATTTATTTAAATAATTATAACTATAAAACTTTTATCAAGGTTTTTTAGCACTAATAAATCTCAAGCTTTATCAGTGATAAAACAACACTGATAAAAGATATATTTATCAGTGCTAAAACATTAGCATTGATAAATATTCCTTTGAGAAATGCTTATAAATTTAGTGATGATAAAAGGGATCTTTATCGGCACTTTTCTGAAAGAGCTGTTAAATGTGTCCCTGGTAAATTTAATAAATCCTAACCATGACTCAATCATTAACAATTATCAAGCTCTCATAGAACTCCTCTAATACTAGGGTGACTCCTCTACATTCCTTTAGATTAATCAAGGCTAGAATCTAATGTATGTTATTTTCTACTTTTCCTCTATCATTGTTTGATGTTTTGGGTTATGCATTTTGTATTTTTGTGTTGTTCTTAACCACGAAGAACCCCACATCTCTTCTCCTCACTACTGAAATACAATGTGTGGTTCTATTTCATAGTTTTCCTCTATAGATAATGGTTTCGAAGAAAAAGAAGGATGTTTTCATATAGTAAGGTTAGAAAAAATATGTGTATGGGTCTGTATGGATAAATAAAATAGATTTTTCACCACATGCTACTGCAAAAAATTAAAAACTTTAATGGTTATTAACTTGTTCATGCTTAGAGCATGCAACGCTAGATTGTTGTTTTGGAATTTCCATAGTGTAGGGCTTCTCTTAGGCATTTCATGAAACAACTTATGTGCACTGATCTTAAAACCAATGGCCGGTGAGTTGGGAACTAGCGAGATCTTATTTCAGTCTTGAACACCTGAAAAAGGGATGAAACACAAGTAGAAGGAAAAAAATACATTCTGAGTTTGGCATGGATGTATCTCAGTTTCTTCATCTTAGGGCACAACCATCCTTGGAAACATGGTGGAAAGACTTTGACTGGAAGATATGTGGTGAGCTCAGTCATCATTCATTAGGGCTGCACGGTCTCAGTTTTCTCCTCTAGTCAGAATAGTTGGCTTCCTCATAAAGCTAGGTGATCACAGTTGGATATCCTCTTATTCATTAGGTGGCCGGTGAGCTCAATAGATCTTAGTTTCAAACTTCAACATTGGAAAGCTCCAACGGTCCAGATCTGGTGGATTCAATCGGTGCGACTCCTCTTTAATCGGTAAATTATTCTTCATGCAAAGCCAATGTTTGGTTTCCTCAAAATGGTTCGGCCAGGGAAACATTGACTTCTTCTTCGGTGGACCACATATCAACTTTAACATAATAGGCATGGTCATCCTGAAGTTCTTTAACAGAATTTTCATGGTCAAAAATTTTACAAAATGGAATCAAAGTGAAACTATGGATATTCGTATTGATTAAATCCAAAAAAGAAAAAACTTTCCAGACATAATAAGTAATCCATAAATATTTCTGGATAGAATAATTATGTTGGATACTTGAGTTACCATATGAAGTCTAGGTTGTTTTTGGTTTATTTTTTCATTGACCTATCTTCTCGAGTCTCATGCCTCTTATTTAGGAGTTGATAGGTAGGAATCAGTAAGAATATATGAAATGTCATGTTCTTATGTGTCTTTGTTTATTTTTTTCTAGAATCAATTATAAATTTATATTAATAGAAACATGTATAGTAAATAAGTAGTGAATTATTATTTACTTATTAGTGATTATTAGGTTTATATAACTTATTAATTGACTGATTTTATTTAGTAACCCCCTTTATCGATACTATTTCTTAGTTGTTTCATACTTATATTTAAAATAATGCTTCTAATATCTTTTAAATTATATATAAATTATGAAAAGGCTTATTAAAAATGAAATTAATGAGATATAGGGGAAGGGGGTTCACATTTAATATTTACTATTTTGTTCTTTTTTCTGAATGATTATTGTTTTTTGGAAGGGTAAATAATGTGAATCTCTTCATCAATATTGAATATGTCACCACTCTGACCCCTATATTTCCATAGTAAGGATCCAATGAACATCCTATATATTATAGAACTTATATTGATCCTCATTTCCGATAGTTAATTTTAGATCTACTTCAAGCTATGTGGTATAATTTTCAATGATGGGAAGTATATATGGTTCATCTAAGATTTTATGGCAATATATCATAATAATAAATTTAGGATTGCATTGAATAGATTTTTTTCATTTATAAGAGTAAAAAAATTACAGATCAATACTGAGCATAAGTTGAAAAATAGACCCTTTAAATGGATATATATTATTGGAGGGATCCTATGATGGATTAAAAAAATATCCAAAATTATGAGGTGGGGAATCCTTGAGTAGATAGAAGTGATGTCCAATGTAGGTGGGGTGAGATTAATTTCTTCAAGAACATTAGAGTGTAGGTATTCTAATTCCTCTTCAATTATGGAGAATTTTTGAATGATTCCATTAGTGTAGGTTCCTAGTACACTTTCCTTAGATGCTTTATTGTCTTCCATCTCTTATTGATGGATTGGACTCCCTCTTTCAAACTAGCAATCCTCCCATCATTTTGATTCCAAATTTCATTGATGACATACCTCCCAAACAATGATGGGAGGAAGGCTAGTTTGAAAGAGGGAATGAGTAGCCCCAAATCCATCATCAAGAGATGGAAGGAAATAAAGTGTCTAAGTATGGATTAAATAAATGTAGTGAAGGTTAGTTTTATTATAGTATTGAATTATTATATCTATGTTTAAGACATTAACCATTTTCATGAAGGATTAATGCAATTGTGGACTTTTATGCATGGAGTGTATTGTATTGTATTTATTAAATACAAATTAAATGTTTGAATAATCATACAGACAATGTCTTCTGAACATGATGATGGTACCAATCTTGAGAAAGAACAGATTGTTGATAATGAAACTATGGAATTATTAGGGTATCAACAACATTTTGATGAAAAAAATGACGTAACATCATGGTTTTGAATAAAATTACCAAGGAAAGAAGTGAGGGTATAAAACTTGAGGTTGGTTGGAATTAATGCGGCCAACCTATTGACCCCAAGAAGTCAACATTCATTAGTTATCTTGGGGTTGCAATGAGGATGAATGCATCAATTGATATTTACTCATGGTGCTACGTCCAAACTGTAACGAAGGAAATACTTTGGAAAGATATAATGGTAATATTACAATATACTTTATCTATTTTACTAAAAAATTATATAATGAAACAATGATTTAGTTTTCATTATTCCTTGCAGAATTCATTTATTTTAGAATATTTACATAAGAAGTTTGTCTTAATGGCTGCTGTAAAATCCCATAGAGGCTTCCGAACTCTTCTGACAAAGTTACATCTTGGGGATGATGAGGGGAAAATAAAGCTTCAACCACCACTTAGTTATGTACACATTATAAAGAAGGAAACATAGACAGATTTGAGAAATCTTTGCAATGATAAATCATTTCAGGTGCATTGAAATTGATAATATATTATTTAACATTATTTATTTTATCTAACTTGATTCAAAAAATTTAATTTATGAAACAAAAAAAAGTTCTAAAAATAAAGAACGTGCATCAAAACCAACATACCCCTATCAAAAAAGAAGGATGGGGTACACTTCATTAGAGAAGGAATTGGTATGTATTTTAAATCAACAATAATAATTTAATTATATGATATGAAACAATATATGTTCCTTTGTTTATATGCAGATTGATGAATCAAAATCTGAAGTCATTTCTATCCCACATCATGTGCTATGGAAGGAGGCTCTTGTAAATAAGAAGGGTATATTAGTCGATTAAAACACAAAATCAGTATGGGAATCATGTGTAAGTATGAAATAATTTTAATTCATTATGATTTATAATAATATTACATAAAAATAAATATGTTCATATTTTTTATATGGTTTAAATACAAGAATCAGTAACAGATGTACCAGAAGAAAAGAGATATTCAATAGCTTTGAAGCAACATGAACAATATGGTCATGTTAGAGGATTAGGTTTTGAAGTCTATCCTCAAACATATTTCAAAAAGATAAAACCAAAAGAAGATATATATAATATGATGAGATGATTATAGATACAAATAGACTCACCACAAGATATTATTTTGTTGTTTCGTTTGGAAAACCAATGTATAAGAAAGGATCAAAGAGAACCGACGGTGGAGAAAATATCCACACATGAACTAAATAATATCACTATCATTGAGAATAGTTATTCCCCCCAACCGTATACCTTACCTAGGGTAATCAATTTTTTCATTACTCTTTCTTCTAAATGTGAATCAAACAACTTCTGATAACTTTATATTACTAAAAAAAATTAGGGTACACTTTTATGTTATTTTTATCTATCAACACCCATGTACCTCTGTGTTACGATGGGTACAGTGTATATTATCCTGGTATACTAGCTACACAATCAACCCCTCCCAAAAAAATCACATGAGAGTGGGGATTGAGGTTGTTTATAAGCCAAATACTAAGTTATTTGTTCCACTTGATGATCTGGATATTACAATGGTTGAATCTTCTATTGTAGATTTCATATCATGGACGTCTAATTTTATAATGATACATAAGGTACGTCTTGAACAAAAACTTTCATATGAAAAACATGTAACAACTAATGATAAAAGATCTAAAGTGAGGTATGATATTACAAATGGATAAATTGGAAGATAAACGAAAGGTAGAATCAGGAAAATATAGTGAATCCACCAAGAAAAAAAAACAAAATTCCGAGGGTACCTTTGTTGGGAATAAATCTCTTAGGGTTACATTGCAATATTTTTGGGTTGGTTGTGTTTGTTCACAAGGTGTGTTTTCAGGATGAATTGTCGAGTTCTAGAGATATTATTGAAAACCCATGTTGACAAATAACCATGATAATGGAATGGATGATTTGGAGGCGGTAAAAAAAGAACAGATACATGGTGACACTATTTTCCAATGTTTTCCAAATTTATGGGGTCTAAAATATGGAGTTTGGAAAGCATTGAAAAATATGGATTTCCTTGAATATTTCATCAAAATATGGAAAAGGTTTAAATTTTGAGAATATGGACTTCATGAGTTGTATTTAATACAGGATCAAATAAATATGATGGTGATCTCTGCGACTATGATGAGCATCGCGAACAACAGAGGTGAGGAGCATTGCGGCGACACAAAGGATTTGACAGAACTTTCTGTGATTACGAAGAACTTTGAGAACTAAAAAATGTGTGTGGAGCTTCGTGAAAAAGAGAGCATCATGAAGGAAAAATGGGAGCTCTGTGAAATGGTTTTGATGTGTTCAGAAGGTTTTGGAGTCAGTGGGAAATGCCTATAAATAGGCCTCTACCCCCTTTAGAAGGGGGAGAAAAGAGTAGAGAGACTCAACAAAAATCTTAAGGATCTCAAATTTCAAAGGAGGTTCGTGAAGCCAGTGAGATTGGTGAAAGTAAGGGAATTCATAAAGGCTAATTGAGTTTTGTTAAAGGAAGTAATGTCACAAAAGCTAGTTGAGCTTTGAGAAATAGGTGTGCTTCATAAAAGAAAAGTGAGATTTGTGAAAAGGCAAGAGCTTCGTGAAGGCTAGTTCGAGCTCTGCAGAATAACGAGCTTCGTGAAAGGAGGTGTACTTCATAAAGGCTGGTTTGAGCTTCGTGAAGCAGATATCTTTGTGATGGTTATTCAAAATGGATTTCCCAGTGAACTGTGGTAAAGTGGTATTCATCTATTGGATGAAAATGGAACTTCAATAATGCATCCATCTGTAACTGAGGATGTGTGAATTTATGAAAATGGTGGGACCTACAAGTCCATAAACTGTGTGTGTATCCCTTCCAAGAGTAGTGAGCGAAGGAATAGGAAGACGATGATCCATCCAACTGGCAGTGAGACAGAGGAAGAGACATAGGGAGTGAACCTTGGGAATGTAGTGAGAAGACCCTAAACTTTGTAAAGATGGTGAGCCTGGGTATAGAAGATCTAGCCCAAAAATCTTTATTACTAGTGAGCCTTAGTGAATTTGGTGTATCAGCACATCGTCATTGTATGCTCCTTGGACGTAGCCCAGTGAGGGTGAACCAAGAAAAAATATATGTGTTTGTGTGCTTACATTCCTATATTAATTTCATAGCATCATCATAAGATAAACAAGAAAAGAAGATATTAGTATAAACACACAAGTGCAAACAAAGTGACCCTTATAATAAAGAGGTAAAGATCTAGTGGGGTAGGAAGAATTTATAAAAGAATATACATACCTTGATTCACCCCCTCTCAGGGTATCTAGGCTCCCTTTGGACCTAACAACCTTCTCTCTACTAGTTCTAGAGAAAAATTTATTATCATTACAACTTCATGAAGAGACCACATTTAAAGATAAAACTATGTATTACATTGAATGTCATGAACCAGATCTGGTCACCAATATTATCAACACCAAACCCAGCCTGTGCCATGGCCTGAAGGGCATTCCCTATCCCCATGGGCTGGCACAAGTTCCCTGGTATAAAAAAAAATCTGGTTTGGGAATGATTTACCTGAGTATGAAAGCATAAAACATAAAAAAAAAGAAATCAATAAGAATATGAAATTTTCATGATAAAAAATTATTAACAAAACCAGATCTTAATAATTTTTTTAAAGACACTAAAATTGGTCCAAATAAAAATAAATAACGCATCAAGACAGCCCCAAGGACTCCACATGATAAGGGCTAATCACCCACAAGCCGTCTCCACACCTCCGCACCAAGGATATGAACTAACATCCTAAACCGCCATCACCCTTAGCCTTTCATTTACTTGATTCAAACATAACCAAGTCTAATTACACCCAAGGGGTGTAATTAGGGTGTGAGAATAATCCCAATAGGATACCACCTAATGATTCCAAATATCATGCAATACAATGTGAAAAAGCAAGTAGTTTTAAGAGGCAAGGAAGAGTAGTGTTAAAATTCCAAGAATTGTAACTTTCATTTGGAAATAGTTTTCAATCCAAAATTTTCAGAATGTTCACACATTTAAATAGAAATTTTAGCTACTGTAATTTAATGTAAAACACACCCTAATACATGGGTAAATACTACAACTCCAATGAGCAACAACATTGGTAACACCCCTTGGCACTAGATTATCTTGGGCCCTATGTACCTCGTACCTCGGTGTAAAGTAACCATAGAAAAATCCATTATCGTGCATGAAACACTAGTAGGGAACATACCAATAACCTAGTGGTCCCCAATAATCATCCACATAGTTTAGTTAGAGTTGTCGTTATCCAAATTCTACATGAAACAGGGACAAAACCCATCTGGTCCACTAGCCGTACTAGTACAAATCCGCCCCACCTAGGTACCCAGACTTCCCTTTTTTGTGCTCAATCAATTTAAGCATGCAACATAAATAAATTTTCATATAAAACAACAATACTGGTAAAAAACAACCAATATAGTAGCTATCACATTTTATACCATTTAAAACACGCAACAAAACACTTAGATTTTTAATAAAACAACCTCTCAAAATCTCACATTGTTTTGCACCCAAAATTCTTTGAAATACCCACTTTGTACACTATGTTCACACTTTTAAGTCAAAAAAACAAAATTTAAGTTCAATACCCTTTAATGAAACTAAAAATTCAGTTATGGGGTATCCCCATGTGAACCAAGAAGTTATATCCTTTAAAAACCTCTATTTTCACACAAACACGACACTTTAAGCCCATTTGCTTCCCAAACACCATTTAAACAAACTTTTGAAGCAACAAACAAAAAGAATAAACATTAAAAAAATTATTTCCAGTCCTAATAAAATTCAATAAAATCAACTATGTAATTATAGGACAATCCCAAATTAACCAATAAAATATTTGTATGTAAAACCCCCCAATTTCACCAAAAATTGGCACTTAAAATTCATTTGCTTTATAAATTCCACTAAAACAATTTTTTTCAGAAACTTTAAAATTAAATAAACATTCAAATACCATAAACACAGAAATCTAATTCACAAAAATTTCATGCAAAATGGAATCACCTACCAAATAAGTCAAAACCTTGAATCCATTGTGCGAAAATCAAATCGCACCACCACCGCACCAAGAGGGACCTATATCAAACCAAAAACCACAATAAAAGACCAAGAAAAACCAAAGTTAAACCCTAGGTTCGAAACCATACCCTCTGGATATTTTTTAGTTCAAGAAAAAGGGAAGAATCCCTAGTGAAAATGAATGAAACCCTAATCCATTTGAAAGAGGAAAGAAATAGACTCACTTACTTGAAGTATCATGAAGTAATCACTCCAAAAAAACTGTAGATGAAATTTAAAATAGCCAAAATTAATGGTTCGTTCGAACAAGAATCATTAGGCCATTTAGGAACTGGAATGGAGGAAAAATATTAAGAATTGAGAGTGTTATGAAATAAAGAAGTTACCTCTTCAAATCTGGACGATTTGAGGAACCTTATGGAGTTCTGCAGCAATTCTCAATGAACCAAAGCTCCAAAGAAGGGGGAGAGAGTTTAGACACGTGCTTGGTTTCAATGGTCTTGGGTGAGACTTGTAATCACCGAAAAATCCCAAAAATTGAATAAGTTATAAAACAAACAAAATGTATTTTTAAACCCGGAATTGGGCTTTCGGGCAGGCCCAACCCCTTAAATAACAACCCCAATAAACCTTTTCTATTGATTTCTAAAGGCCCCAAATTGACTTGGTGGTGTTAATATATCAGGGGAGGACATTTGGGAGTTGGAATGAGTTAAAAATATTAAAAAATTAAAAAGTTATAAAAGAAACAAAACTTAATTTTAAATCTGGAATTGGGCTCACGGTTTGGCCCAAATCATTAAAACTCACCTATTCCTCCATAAAACCTTTGTAAACCCCCAAAACAAATCATTAATGGAAATTAAATGAAAAATACCTTTAAAATATTTCATTTATATGACATTGAATATGAATAAAACATATATGGAGATTCCTTCACAGTCATAATTGGTCTCTAGACTCTAACTGATATTCTCAAGCATGAATGGATGGGAATCCCAGTTGTCAATACATACATAAGGTACATTTTTATAATACGTCTTTCCAAATAGTGAGATAAATATGTTTATTAAAGTTAATAACTATTAAAATTTCATACAGGTGTTTATATTACAACTATATAAATGGGATATCATGCGAAGCATGATTTGGTAACATTAATCCCTGTATCATTTATATGACAGAATTTACTTTGAATGAGGAAAAAAAGGTGAGTTGCTCAAACCGTTTAATAAAAAAGCATCAGATGACATACTCTTTTTTATGACTACATTACAAGGGTGGAACTCTATGATCTAATCACATAAAATATATTTTCTATTTTTGTATTACTTAATTGTTTTTGTTCTTTAGGGGGCATTGGATGCTGATAGCAGACAATATAAATACCCTGAATATTTTTTTTATGGAATACATGTATATTCAACCAAATGAACACACATGATGTGTATTTTGAATATTTAATACACTAAAATCAACATTTTATATATAAACTTCAAATTATATGTTCAGTCTGTGTTTTAATGAGAATTTTGTTATAATAGGGTGGTCAATCAATACATGCTAGATCATGGAATGATGTCGGTGTCTGAAAAGATAAACCTTGTGGATTACTAAAAATTGAAATAAATTAAAGTAAATATAGAAATATTTAAATATCAAAACAATTTACTTATTTTAGTCAATGTTTATGTAGTGTCTGAAACAAGATAATGAAATCGATTATGGATATTATGTTTTCAAATTTATGAGAGAAATTATAAAGCATGAAAAGACCAGAATCCCCCAACAAGTAATTTCTGAATATAATTATAATTTCATTAAATATATTTCATAATCATTTGTTTGTTTATATTTTCTCAGTACTATTAAGATTGCCGATAATAGAGTTACTCAAAAGAAGAAATAAATTTGTTTAGAGATGAGTGGGCATCATACTTTTTATCAGAATGTATGCTGACAAGAAATTTAGGTGATTACCTGCTATGATTGTGATCTAATATGAGTTATGACCATCAAAATATATTTGAGGTGTGAATCATTAGTGTGAGAATGCTTATATATTATTTTTGATCTCTTTCTCAAGGAGAAAAATAGTTGAGGAAATCAATTTATTTAGAAGCACTGACTTGCAAACAATAAAATTGTTGGGAAATCATGAAGGCAGAGTTGGAGGTGGAGGTTGTAACATCCTGTTACTGTTTTAGGTATTGATAAACTCTCTTTTGTTAAACTATTAATATCTTACGTGGAAAATAATGATTTATCAGTGAATTTTTTATAAATGGGTTAAAGGCCTTAACTGTTGGTTAAAATCTTGTACTATTCAATTGAATATTTTTTTCGGTTCGATACTGAGTTGGTGAAATATTCCGAGGCCCGAAAAGTCTCAAAAAATATGGAATAAAATTATTAAATAGAATATATTAAGCATGCACTTTTTATTCAAAATATTTGAATAACTTCAAAATGGTGCTTTATTTGAGAAATTTGAGACCACTGTTATGTCTGAAATATGGTTTTTGCCCTAATAGGGGTATAACATTCAAAGATTCCAGACATTTGGATGTCTCACTCGTGAGATAAAGTTATTAAATAATATTTAATATATTATTTATTCAAAATAATTAAATATCTCAAAAACAGTTCATCGTATGGGAAATCCAAGATCACTGATAGGTCCAGAATTAGGTGTTTACATTAGGAAGGGTATAACATTAGTATGCTTCGGGCGTTTGGATGCCTCACCCACACAAATATTTTTTTATTTTATTTTAATTAATTATTTATTCCATTTTTCAAAATATTAAATCATAAATATCTCTCAAACTATTCATCATTTGAGAAATCTGAGACCACCATTGGGTCTGGAACGAGGTTTTTACCCTAGATGGGGTATTACTTTCAGGCACAATAGACGTTTGATATTATTTAATTTTTATGCTAAATAATTATTTTTAATAAAATAAACAATTAAATGAAAAATGTGTAAAAAGGGTGTTTCTTCTTCCTTCATCAAAAAACCTCCATAGCCACACATGTAAGATTCTAAAACAATCCATTTCTTCACCGTTTTCATCTATTTCAGTTGTAAATCCTAAAATAGGTGAAATAAATGAGTTCGCAATGAATTTTGGGTTGAGTAATTGATTTAAAAGAGTGTTTGAAAATGGAGTTTTAAATGATTCAACTTTAAGGTTATTAAATTGGGGAATGCCTGGATGTTTCCATTGTTTGATCGTGTTAAGCCTGACAGATTGTAGAACTCCCCTGTGCATAATCCATGAATCCCCTTGTGCCAATCATCATTCTCCTCCATCCAATTGAAGTGTGCATGGTTCCTTGATGTGCATGGTGCATCTGAAAAAAGGGGGTTGTTTTACTATAATGTATCTATTTATTTTATTCTTCCTTTTCATTTCATATATAATAAATATAATTAAAATAATGGTGGATTTATATAATATTATAAAGACCTAAATTTTCAAATGATAATCCCAAAATTATCAAATGATAATTTAAATAGGTTTTGGATTATCAAAAGATAGTTTTAAATTAATTGACAAGGGGCAATTGTTTCAAATTATCAAATGATAATTATGAAGTTTTATTAAACGATAAACATAGATTTATCAAATCTAGTCTTGAAATAAATTATAAAGGGATAAATACGTAAAATTATTTATAATAATTAAATCGGAAAGCAGTTTATTGAAATTATCATACTTTAATTGCGTGGATTAACAAATGATAATTATTAATATGATCAAATGAAAATCTATTGAAATTATCAAAAAGATAGTTATTGAATAATTTATCACTATATAAATGCAGCGTCTTATTAAATGATAATTTCATTATAAAATGATAATTTGATATATATATATATATAGACACATACATACATACTTTTTTATATGTAAAAAAATGAATAATTATATGAAATACCACTTACGTTCTCAAATTAATTGATGAATATAAATTATTAAAAGTGGTTTATAATTAATGTTGGGGATAATTATTGTAATTTCATGCGTTGACCTAAAAGATTTGGGAAATTATTCAAGAGAGAGAAACTATAATCTCATGTGATATTTTATTTCCTCTTGAAATAAAATTTCTGGTTATGGTTCTAGGAACCCTTGACGAACGTCGAACTTTGATGGGTCAATTCATGAGATAATAAGTCTATGAGAAGGTATATTGAACCACACAAGGTGGTTTATTAGTTCCACCAACATAGATGACATTGAGGTAGGTGGTTCCATTTTGATTATTCAAATTGATTACCTTTGTATTGCTTGATTTATTTCAATTGTTGATTTAAATTCAATTGCTCAAATTTTATTTCAATTAAATTGATAAAAACCTAATTCCATTGAATCAAGATATTTGAAATGGTTTTGAAATGAAATTTAGAAAACCCCCAATTCAATTGAATTGAGTGTGTTTATGGAAATTGGATGATTTAAATTGTTTAATTTAAACTGTGGATTTGATGGAAATGATTTCAATTAAATTGTTGAATTTAATTGTGTAATGATGAAATTGGTTTTGAATGGATTTCCAACTGGTGAAAATGGATTAAAATGATTTGATAGAAACCCATTGGTTTTATCTTGTAAAAAAGGCATGTTTTTGAATAATACCTATTGTAGTTTTAAATAGAAATAAATTGACACTTTTGAAATGGAAGAATGGGATCGATCATATTTTTATGTAGTCTTAAAATAGTTCACCCATAATGTAAGAGTTCATGCACACCTTAGATAGTTAGTGAGTTATTTTAATACAGTCTACGCTATGAAAAAGTTCTAAAACATACTTGTGGTGGGTCACATCCATGACAGGTTGGTGACGAGTCTCTTTTGGCTAGTGTCATAGGGACATGTGTATACACATTTTTATGAGTTCACATAGAGAGTGTAAAATCCTATATCTGGTTAACACTATCATACCTTTTGGCAGATGACCATATTGCTCACTTGTTTTTTTATATTTGAGATACAAATGTATGCCAATGCTTTTGAACTTCTTTAAATGCCTGCTAATTTTACTTGGACTATTTTATGTAACTATTTTATTTAATCCATTGTTTTAAAAATATTCAATCATTTTTTAAAGTCTTTGATTAAAGTATTTTTCCATCATTTGAGTTGTATAACATTATTTGTTTAATTATGCTTTAAAATTTCAAATATGTTTATCTTTAAAAACTGAAAGCATTTATTTGATTAATCAATTGTTGGCATCTGTTACAGAATTTGTGGTGATACCCTACTGGGTTTTTTTATCTCACACCCTAATTTTGCCTTTGAGTATTTGTAGACTTTATTCTTCTAGGTCCGAGCAAGGGGAAAGGGTCTCTTGGGGGTAGATCCAGCTGTTGACCTTAGGTCTTGATGAGTTGTGTCCTTAGGGACCTGGGTTGTGTTTCCCTATTTTAGTACTTGGGTTTTAGTACTTTGGGATTGTTAATTTCTTATTGTATTCTGATAATTTACTCCCAGTGTAATTTTCTTTTGATATGAATACTGTCTTGCTTCTTTTACTTTCATATTTTTGGTGGCAAAATCGTTCCCACTTGCATGTTGTGTGATGCCAGGTGCTATTCACTGACCCATGGGAATCAATAATACTTTTCAGGTTATGTCAGGACCGGCTAGGTTATCGAGTTCCTAGGGTACCTGAGCTGGTTTGTGATAGAGGTGAAGGCAGAGGTGGAGACAGAGACAAAGGTAGAGGAAGAGTCGAAGTCGGAGACCCATGTAGAGGATGATGCAGAGGTGAAGACCAAGGTGGAGACTGAGGTAGAGGAGGATAAGAAGCGTTGTCTTACAAACAATAAAATTGTTATTAAATGAAGTATAATAAGTATAATACCATTATTTTGTTTAAAAAAAATTGTTTAAAAGTGCACACAACACCTATCACTTAAGATAAGAGCTATTGTCCATGTTTCCGGTTTAAAATGACATTTTAGTAAAAAAACACATTGCGTACTCAAAATCGAGGAAACACATTCCGATTGTTTTGATATTTTAGGAAAATGATCCATGAGTCATTTGGAACATATATGGATTAGTGATGCCTCAATATGACACATAGTGTGACCGGTATGACTCCAAAACCGTCTTTTTATTCAAAATTGACATTAATTTTTGTGAAAAAAACAACTGACATATTCAAAACTGAGAAAATGAATTCATATTGTCTTGGAACTTTATAAAAATGCTTCATACGTAATTTGGTATGGGTAGGGATCAGCCTCACCTCAATCTAACGCATGGTGTGATCGATATGACTCCAAGTGTGTCTTTTTATTCAAAATAAACATCAATTTTAGTGAAAAAACCTAACATACTCAAAAATAAGAAAACACATTTGGATTGTTTTGGTACTTTAGGAAAATGATATATATGTAATTTTTAACGTTTAGGGAGTATACATATTTCAATCTAATGTACGGTGTGACTAGTATGACTCCAAGTGCATATTTTTATTCAAAATTGACATTAATTTTAGTGAAAAGACAACTACGTCACAAACTAGGCTGGGTCGCCATCCAACCTGGCACCTGACTCAGTCCACGACATGGACCGAAGGGCATTTTAAATCCCCACGTGCTGGCACAAGTGCCCGGGTATCAAAACTAACACATGGGAACAATTTACTCGAGATAGTAAACACAAAACAACTGACAAGATAAATCAAATAAAACTGAAAATAGAAAACCAAACATGACCTTAAACAAAAATCAAATTTAAAGGGTTATAACTTGAAACAACATCCAAAAATTAACGAAAAAAAAGAAACTAAAATTCTAACTCAAACCTCTAAGAAACAAGAGAGGTGTGACATCCACAAGCTACAAACACCAACCTACACGAGAACACCATCAACGACCCAAACCACCATCACTGAGCATGATGCACCAACATAGAATACACAAAGAACAAGGTCTAAATACACCCAAAGGTGTATGTAGGGTGTGAGACAAGAGCCTAGTAGGACGTCAACCAATAAAAAGGTTCCATGCCACAACATCAAAAAGATAATTTAACACGCTTATTTAAAACCATACTTTTAAAATGCCTTTAAAGAAAAAATTTAAAATCTGAAGGTAAAAAACGAAAACAGTAATGGAATAAAAACCATTTGACAAATACTACTTTAAAATGGAAGAGAAAATTCATAAAGAACATGCATGATCTCAAGTGATCCTCTGTATACTGATGGAAGGCACCAAGTCATGAATAGTAGAGCACTCTGGGTAAATCCCCTAAGGTTCATCTAGCTCTAGTGTGACCCTAGAACCTCGTGTCTCGGTGAAACGTGTCTTAGAAACCATGACCCTTAGTGAACATGGATTAGAAACCACGACCCTCAGACAACGTGGCTTAGAAACCACGACCCTCAGTCATTCATATGTTTAGTTAGTGTTACAATCGTCAATCCAGCTGAGTGAAACAGGGATGATACCCATTCGGATCACAAGCGCACTAGTTCTAGTCTACCCACCTAGATACCCGGGGTTTTCCCTTATGCTCAATCAATTTCCACATTCACAAATCACTAACACAACACATTTACACCCACAAGTCAATCCAAACAAGGTACACATAGTGTTCTGCTGCTTTCACACCTAGACCCCACTCTAAAAACACACATACCAAATCATTTGATAAACATGCTTCTTACCACTTATGTAATTTTATAGTTCATAAAAAAAGTTTCCAAAACAATTTCCAAAGACACCACAAAACATTACACCCGAGGACATGCTCAAAATCACCCCTTTTAGACAAAACACACACCAAAACCATTTCCCCTCATAAATCACATCACATTCATGACTTCATAAATTATTTAAAAAGCTAATAAAACATTTCTAATTGGAACATCAAGGGTTGGTCATGAAAGACGCCTAATTTTCACACAATAACAACACCTAAAATTCAACACATGTTTAACCCTATAAAACACCACATCTGCACATCAAATTTAATTAAATAAATTCAAGTTAACAGTTTATAAAACATTTAAAATCAACACACGACAGTTTACACCAAAAACACACTTGATCTCATGCAAAAAAACCACTTTAAAACTGAATGTACAACACAACCATTCCATACATGTTTTCTGCTAATCCAACTATTTTAAATTTAAATAAAAAATTGCGCAATAAGTTCAACATGCCAAAATAAATAATTTTTTTCCTTTAAACCATTTTTTTATACACTCACACCTTATGTTATATAGAAAATATTTCTCACTTTTAAGATAGGACCTGAAACCCTCTTCAAGAAACACTACAATATGATACGCACAACACACAACCAATTATTTTCAATAAAAATACATTTATAACTCAGATACATATTAAAATATTACCAAATCATATTTTTCACACCTAAAATAATTAATTTCATGTTTCCAAGAACTCTCACAACAAGACTCATATGAAAGGTAGACTCAATATCACATGTTCATGTCAAAAATATTTTCAAGTACATTTTTCGCCACCCAAACAACTCCTAAAACCCATTTTTAAAAACATTACATCAAATTAAAAACCGAATAATAACCAATCTCTATATTGGAAATCCAATTCCAACCCTTAAACACACAAACCATCTCTAAAACACCAAACACACCACATAATAACACTAAATAATACATTAATAAATTTAAATAAGCATATTAAATTAATCTAATGATACTAAGGCATGGAAACACCTACCTTGGGTGACGAATTTCCCATAATCGGTGCAAATTCTTCAATCACACTCGAGTCACACCATGAGGGACCCAAATTGGTCCCCAAAACAAACAACCGAATCAAAAGTATCAAGAATTAACACTAAATCTGGACACTCTTCCCATTAGAAAACTGAAACTCCAATTAACAAGAACCCAAACCCTTGGGAGGAAGGAAGAGGAGGCTACTGGGGGATGACACACCAGAAGAGGAGTCAGGGGCTTGGGTCGGGGTTGCCAGAAGAGGCACCAGCTGCAAAAGGTGGTGAATCTGACAGAACCGACCAGCAGGGGGTGCACCTGGAAGGGTCGCAGCCAGTAGGGGGTGTGCGCACCGAACTGGGTTCACCAGATTGGATAAGGACACCAGAAGAGATAACGCTAAAGGTGGGGGCTCAATCTGGTAGGCGGAGCGATGGGAAGAAGGGGTCTGGGGGAGAGTCAGTGCGGGGTGTTGCGGCAAGTGTCCAGGGAAGAAGGGGGCGATACTTCGAGATGGCTGGGAAACTGGGGTGCGATGTGAATCAAGGAGGCCGATTGAGAGATGGGTGGTGTGACGAGGGGATACGGGAGGTCCGACATCCAATTCTTCTGGCCCATATCTAGGGGTGCAGAGTGACGGGCTGGCCAAACAGTAGGGGTGTGACGCTATAAGGCCCCGGCCTTAAACCTTACTTAATATTGAATTAAATGAATAATTCACATTGAGGATCTTTTCAGGTTTAGAGTTTTAGAGAATTAGTACATAACTATTACATCTCAAAAGATTACAAAGTGGTCACTTCTAATAAATTTCCATAAAATAAAAACTCTTAAAAAGAAACATGTCTAGTTCCATGTATTAGATAGCATGACTTTCCCTTGATCCCATCCTTGACCCTATTCCACATTAATTCCTGTGAAAAACATTTCAAAAAATACTTGGGGTGAGCATAAAAAGCTCAGCAAGGGATACACAAAGAATGAAAACTATTAGTTTTTTCAAAACAACAAGTAAACCATATATACTTTATCAAAGTAATACCTTTCACCTTTAGGAAGTAGTAAAAACTCTTCACTGAATAAAATATCATTACTTACCCTTTTGTAACCAAAATATTACCATAAAACCCATCTAAAGAACACATAACATATAAAGGTAACTTGGGACATAAACATACTTAAATGGAATAACCATACGGTCTACTTCCGCACATATCACTTAATGGAATAGCCATACAGCTGGCTTCCATACCCCATGCATTGGAGGTTATAACGTAACCACCCGTCCTGGTATTCACGGCACCACTCATCAAATGGTTTATCACGTAACCACCCATAAAATGTCTAAGTACCATCATTACACATAAAATATTGAAAATATAAATATTTCAATAACAACATTTCATTTTCAATCACAATAAGTAATCCCAAGATATTGAATTAATCAATCCATTTCCAAAAATCATTTAAAAGAGATTTTTGAATCAAAGTGTACCATACCACTTTGAATCTTTTAATGGAATTATAACATTAATGTACATATAAATAAATACTAAAAACGGTTTTTAAAACATGGACATTAAAGGGAAAGATTTATAATAATGAATCGTTAAATCATTTAAAAGGATATTTTTGTTAAAGGGTTTTTAACAAAATGAGAGACACTTGAATACAATAATTGAGGAATACAATTTAATCAAAAATGATTAATATCATGAGAATAAATGGATTCATGATATAAAATTAAAAAGGGAAGTACATACACCATATAATAGTGAATTGGTGCATAACAACAATGAAGTCTCAATGTAAAATGAGATGAAATCCCTTATAAAGAAGGTATCCTTAAATTAAGGATAAATCAATCTCAAAATTATGTGTGACAAATATAAATACACCCAATATAAGTGGATATTAAGTGTAAAACAATCAAAGGTCATTCACACATATTAAAATGATGACATATTCAATAACTACATGTTGAACCCAAAGAAATCGGAATTGGGTTAAAAAGTTCCCTTGGTAAAACTCGACAGCCTAACAACGTCACTTTAAAATTCATAAAATTAGTTGATGAGAGAGAAAATGTTATCTCATCACTTGGACATAAAATTTACATCAATAAGGATATATAAGAACATATCCCAACATAAAAAGATGTAAATTAAAAGACATAACAAAATAAGTCTTTTTAAAAGAGGAGTGTGAAAGGTTCCCTTACCGATTTGGGAAACTTTCGAAACGTACACCCCATGAAAGAAGGGTCATACAATGAAGATGTAACTACCCATTAATGAGATTATATTATACAAATAGTAAAATAATGGGTAGTACATACACCACAAAAAAGGAAATAGTGGCCAACGTAGCATGAATCTCATGAGAATAAAAAGTGAGATGAAAATCCCCTTATGAAAATTCAACAGCCTAACGGCGCCACATAAAACATTCAAAAATGGATTGATGAGATAAAATAGGGTATCTCATCATATTAAAATAAAATTTACAGAAAGATTAATATAATAGAACATCCCCCAACATAATAAATAGGAGCTTAAATTAAGTTACATAAAAAGAGTACTTAAAAATAAAGAGAGAGGTAGGATCCCTTACCTCGAGTCCGACTTGACTCGATCGTTCTTTAACGTCCTGAATAATAAACTTGAGTTAATTTCTAATTGCTTAATAAAATTTTTCAAGTTCATTATTCCTTTTATATCACTTATTTTCATGTTATAAGAATTATGTAATCATTTAAGTTAATAATGTTTGTTTTGTCGATATTTGGTTCTTAAGTCGAAAGTGGACTTCTTACAATTACATGTTGTTCGTGTGGTCAAAGGTTCATTATATCCAGAATGATATTCATGATTTGGATATCATATATATCATATATATCCAGAATATACATGTATTTATAATATTACATAATCATTTAGAGGTAAGAAATGAAATGCACCGTTCATGGAGACGGTAAGCCGTACGTACGCATGAACGCTACTTTCATTTCTATGTCATATTAATGAAATTAAAACTAAATGAGAGGTATGTATATTTTAATTCCAGAATTATATTCATAATTTATATGTAACATACATCATATATAATAACTTTAAATCCATCCTTTATACATCCCACATATGGCATTAACGAATCAAATCACTTTGAGGGGGCGGTAGTCCGCACTTCCTAAAATGAAATTATCGTGTTTACCCACAATGGAAACCATAAAGGTATGCCAAAAAAGAAAAATACATAATCTTAAGTAAAACATAAACATATTATATATCATATATAAATATAGTGACATATTAATGGCCACCTTTTAAGGTGTTATATGAGTGTTGAACAATCATCGTTTCGTGAGGCATAAATTCGCCATCCACAGAAACAGTATGTTCTTTAACCATTAGATGTAGGTGTGTGTAAGTGTAGCTCGAATGATTATTATAAAAACATCATAGAATATTGGAGATACTGGAGTTGTTACAAAAGAAATGAATAAAAAGAGTTTATGGGGTTGGAGAAGCAAAATAAAACAAAAGAACACAAGTGAAGACATTACCTTAAAATCGGGTAACTCTTTTTGATTTGAGCTTAAAGGATTCCTTAGGAAGACTTCTGCCCAAAGTGAGGCTTCTAGGAGTAATATAGGGATGTGGAGAGACAAAATGTGCAGGGGTTGGCTGAGCCAAAGGCTAGAGAGGTGTGGGTAAGGTGGTAGAGGTGGGGGCCTTTTATAAGAGGAGAGGAGGGGTACTCTTGGAAAGTTAAGAAAAGATACTTTATTATAAAATTATTTTCGGATAAAAAGGGTCCCAAAATTATATATTTAAAGTATAATGTGATAAGGGTTCTAAATCCACCCATACAATAGGTTTTTGACAAGTGTAGGTCTTATATTTTACATTATCTTTTCATTTTATTTAAATCGTTAAATAATGAGGTAATCGCTTCATCATCAAGGTGTCATAAATAATTTAATTTATTCAATGTCTAAAAATTATAAAAAATATATAATTATGTAGTAAATATTTTTATCTTTCTAAGGAATATTTATAGTCAAAATTATGACTTGTATAACCCCATTTAAAAATTATTTTAGTAAAACATCTCATGTTTGTGACATTTTTATTTTAACATTAAATAAAAAGTAATTAATGTAATTTTCCTACCAAAGTGGCTCCATGGGGTCCCCAAGTTGACCCATGGATTGTCTTGGTCGGCCATGAAACATCCAATAAGGGTAGGACATGTGTATAGGTCATTTCATATTATTAAAACATCATTTTTACCTTAAACTACATTAATTACCTCTAATCGCGATTAAGAACATAAAAGTTACTATTCAGCAAAAAATTATATTAATCCCATTGAACAAAATTTTACTTCCTAATGAAAACCATGTATGTCGGATTTTTTAAATTCAAAACACAGAGGTGGCAAATTTTCATTTAAATGAAAATCAGTTTCTTTAACTACCACTTAGTGGTTTCACTATTCATCAAAAATTGAAGTTTTTCAGGAAAATACCAAAAATTCACCCTAAGATATATTTGATATTACGAACTCAAAAATGATGTATATTTTACAAAATTCAAAACATATAAGTTTCATTAATTAATTTAATAATTAATTCCCACTGTCAAAACAAATAGCGTGTTTTTAAGAAACAATATCTATTAAAAGATTGACACTAGTTTAAATCCAATTTCAAAGTGAAATTAATTCCAATGACCACTATTGGATTAAATGGTAAAAATATATTCTAATTTTACTTTAAAAACAATTCAAAATATAATCTAATAATATAAATAAAATAGATTAAAAAGAGGTTTTGAGTTAAAATACAATATTTTTCACTATTCATTAAAAAATGAACTTTATCGGAAAGATACCAAAAATTTACACAAAGCAAATTTTGATGTCTTGATTCTAAAGAAGAATTTTATTTTGTCAAATATAACACATAAAATTGTCAAAAAGTGGATTTAAAAGAGGTTCGCCATCAAAAGACGGTTAATCGACCTTCTAAAGAATATTAGAATGTTTACGCTTAAAATTTAATTCATTCACATTTTTAATCCTATAACATTTATTGTAAAAAGTAAAAATATTTTACAAACATATATAATAATTTTTTAGTTAGTTATTTTCATTCCCTCCATTACAATGGCTAGGCGTTAACTAATATTTAAAATAATATTATTTTATTATTATAGTGCAACATAAGATTTCAAAGGAACTCATTGTTGCGTATTGGGTAACCCATCAAGCATAGAATTACCTTTAAATTAATATTAACATTTTATTCACAAATAAGGATAAATATAAAAATTTCTTATTCTTTATTTACCTGGGGTGTTACATCCTTCCCCCCTTTTGGGAATTGCGTCCTCACAATTTTAAAATTGGGCTCAGAAACATTCTTGAAAGTCCCACATCAGAACAAGAGTCGGAAAAACAATCACTTTAAAATAAAGAAATAGAAGTATAGATGTCACTCGAGTTAACCCATACTAGGATTCCATGTAGGAAAACATGGACATGGAGAAGAAAACATAGGGTCATGTTCTGATGGAGAGTGATAGAAAACATGTTTAGGAGAAAGTTAACCACAAGAAAATCACAAACTTGTGATGGGTTAAACGGTATTCGATTTCCCAGTAGGAAAAGTTAATAGACAAAATTTTTTTAAGTTAATTTTTATTGAGGAATTTATTCATAAGGAAACATAGTTACTTATCATGTTGACTTTCAACTTTTATTATATTTCTTACACAAACTCATATTTTCTCCAAAAGACGAGTATTTAGGAAGACTTGTTCACATTAAGAGTACTATAATCAACTTATAGAGAATCACATAATCCAAAAAAGAGAACTATATACTTCCCATGTCTTTAGACTTTAACCAAACCCAAAACAAAAAAGGTTAGTACAAGATCAGATAATCCATAAAAGGATAAGCCTTTATAAAAAGAAAATCTATTCTTAATGTCCAAAATTTGTCCAATAAAACCCAAAGTTCAACGAGGACCATTCGATAAACAATTCTTCCATAAAATTTTTCAAAGTAAACCTAACTAAGATTGAAACCCAAATATTTTAAGGATTTAGTCACATAATATTCCAAGTTAAATCGTAACATTTATCTCCAAACAACATCAGTTGCTCTTAAAGTCTCGTATTGAAAAGTAATTAACCTAATCACATTTCCTCCATGATAGGTTAATACATTTACATAGATAACCCAAAATCAACTTACTCTTAATTCATAAAATCATCTAACTAAAAAGAATCAGTCAAACTAACCAGGGACTTCACGTAGTCCAGTGGTAGGCGATAAATACCAGTTGCACTTTGGTTGTGGGTTCGATTCCCGTAGGTTTGTCCGACGCGACGGGTTGTCACACGGTCTGCGTGTTGTCCTTTTTCCAAAACTATATAATTATTAAAACATTCCCTAACAATGAGATAAAATCTTCAAAAATAACCATAACATAATTTAACCTCAATTTTATCTCATGCCTTTCACTTTCCATCATAACATATAACAACCCATAATTACCTCAAAAGTAAGGATCATATAAACCCAAATGGTTCTTTATAACTATGTCCACAAAAGAACAGATAATTATTCCTTGAATAAAATTTTCATATATCAAACATTAGGGTTACACATACTATAAAAAGTATTCTAATGTAACCCCATCAACAAAAGAGACTTAATACTCTTAAGAATTTCACCATAAATCTTGAATCCCTTATACGTTTACTTCTTACTCATTCAACATTCTTCATGATCCATTAACCATTCCTTTCCAACTTATTCTGAAATACTTCTTTCCTACAAACAAAATCATGAATCATATCCTAAGATTCCAAAATAGGAAAACAAAAGTTAAGAAATAATCCATACCTTTGAATGGTCATTGTCAGTTTCTTAATCCTCAATCGGAATGGAATTAGGTATTGGTAAATGGATATTTGTACGATCTTGGTGATCCCATTCCCAAAACTTCTTCATAGGACATTTTTTTGCATAATGACCATGCACACCACATTTAAAACATTCAATTTATCCCTCAAAAAGAACTTCTTTCCCCTTCCACGAGTCAACTGGATGCTTCCTTTTTCCATGGCAGGTTCTTGCTTTATGACCCCCATTTCCACATCTATAGCATATTTATGTCCCTTTGAAACATTTTCCTAGGTGTTTCTTTCCACATCCTTGAAACATAGGTTTTTGAACACACTTACCTTTATGATTATTACCTGTAGTTCCGTAGGGATTTGTTTCTCGCATATATGATGCCTTATAGAAGTCACCAAGGTTTAGGTGGTCAAACATGACTCCAGATAGTTGGTTAAGGATAAACACAAGAGTTCTCATTGCAGATCCCATATCATTCAGTTTCTCGCTCAGAAAACTGTCACAGTTTCCTTCACATCCACCGTTACTTTGGTGCCTGCTAGATCCATCCATTTACTAAAACCAACAGGGTCAGTGTGAGCATATCAACAAAACCATCATGTACTAAAGGGGAAGATAAACACTAAAATATACTTACTCATTCACTTTATCTAAAACTAGGACTCTTTCTAAAATCCTAACCATTATGGTAATGTCACTTTTTCTTAGAGAATACCCTAACCTCTAAAGTTATCTAAACCGACCTCTGATACCAACTATAAGGCCCTGACCTTAAACCTTACCTAATATTGAATTAAATGAATAATTCACATTGAGAATATTTTTTGGTTTAGAGTTTTAGAGAATTATGACATAACTATTACATCTCAAAAGATTAAAAAGTGGTCACTTCTACTAAATTTCCATAAAATAAAAACTCTTAAAAAGAAACATGTCTAGTTCCATGTGTTAGATAGCATGACTTTCCCTTAATCCCATCCTTGAACCAATTCCAGATTAAGTCCTATGAAAAATATTTCAAAAAAAACTTGGGGTGAGCATAAAAAGCTCAGCAAGGGATACACAAAGAATGAAAACTGTTAGTTTTTTCAAAACAACAAGTAAACCATGTATAATTTATCAAAGTAATACCTTTCACCTTTAGGAAGTAGTAAAAACTCTTCACTGAATAAAATATCATTAATTACACTTTTGTAACCAAAATATTACCATAAAACCCATATAAAGAACACATAACATATAAAGGTAACTTGGGACATAAACATACTTAAATGGAATAACCATACGGTCGACTTCCACACATATCACTTCATGGAATAGCCATACGGCTGACTTCCATACCCAATGCATTGGAGGTTATAACGTAACCACCCGTCCTGGTATTCACGACACCACCCGTCAAATGGTTTATCACGTAACCACCCATAAAATGTCGAAGTACCATCATTACACATAAAATATTGAAAATATAAATAGTTAAATAACAAAATTTCATTTTCAATCACAATAAGTAATCTCAAGATATTGAATTAATCAATCCATTTCCAAAAATCATTTAAAAGAGATTTTTGAATCAAAGTGTCCCATACCACTTTGAAGATTTTAATGGAATTATAAAATTAATTTACATATAAATAAATACTAAAAAAGGTTTTTAAAACATGGAAATTAAAGGGAAAGATTTAGAATAATGAATCTTTAAAATATTTAAAACGATATTTTCGTTAAAGGGTTTTTAACAAAATGAGAGACACTTGAATACAATAATTGAGGAATAAAATTTAATCAAAACTTTATAATATCATGAGAATAAATGTATTCATGATATAAAATTACAAAGGGAAGTACATACACCATATAATAGCGAATTGGTGCATAACAACAATGAAGTCTCAATGTAAAATGAGATGAAATCCCTTATAAAGAAGGTATCCTTAAATTAAGGATAAATCAATCTCAAAATTATGTGTGAAAAATATAAATACACCCAATATAAGTGTATATTAAGTGTAAAACAATCAAAGGTCATTCACACATATTAAAAGGATGACATATTCAATAACTACATGTTGAACCCAAAGAAATCGGAATTGGGTTAAAAAGTTCCCTTAGTAAAACTCGACAACCTAACGACGTCACTTTAAAATTCATAAAATTATTTGATGAGATAGAAAATGTTATCTCATAACTTGGACATAAAATTGACATCAATAAGGATATATAAGAACATATCCCAACATAAAAAGTTGTAAATTAAAAGACATAACAAAATAAGTCTTTTTAAAAGAGGAGTGTGAAAGGTTCCCTTACCGATTTGGGAAACTTTCGAAACGTACACCCCATGAAAGAAGGGTCATAAAATGAAGATGTAACTACCCATAAATGAGATTATATTATACAAATAGTAAAATAATGGGCAGTACATACACCACAAAAAAGGAAATAGTGGCCAATGTAGCATGAATCTCACAAGAATAAAAAGTGAGATGAAAATCCCCTAATGAAAATTCAACAGCCTAACGGCGCCACATAAAACATCCAAAAATGGATTGATGAGATAAAATAGGGTATCTCATCATATTAAAATAAAATTTACAGAAAGAGTAATATAATAGAACATCCCCAAACATAAGAAATAGGAGCTTAAAGTAAGTTACACAAAAAGAGTACTTAAAAATAAAGAGAGAGGTAGGATCCCTTACCTAGGGTCCGACTTGACTCGATCGTTCTTTAACATCCTGAATAATAAACTTGAGTTAATTTCTAATTGATTAATAACCTTTTTCAAGTTAATTATTCCTTTTATATCACTTATTGTCATGTTATAAACATTATGTAATCATTTAAGTTAATAATTTTTGTTTTGTCGATATTTGGTTCTTAACTCGAAAGTAGACTTCTTACAATTACATATTGTTCGTGTGGTCAAAGGTTCATTATATCCAGAATTATATTCATGATTTGGATATCATATATATCATATATATCCAGAATATACATGTATTTATAATATTACATAATCATTTAGAGGTAATAAATGAAATGCACCGTTCATGGAGACGGTAATCCGTACGTACGCATGAACGCTACTTTCATTTCTATGTCATATTAATGTAATTAAAACTAAATGATAGGTATGTATATTTTAATTCCATAATTATATTCATCATTTATATGTAACATAAATCATATTTAATAACTTTAAATCCATCCTTTATACATCTCACATATGGCATTAACGAATCAAATCACTTTGAGGGGGCGGTAGTCTGCACTTCCTAAAATGAAATTATCGTGTTTACCCACAATGGAAACCATAAATTTATGCCACAAAAGAAAAATACAGAATCTTAAGTAAAACATAAACATATTATATATCATATATAAATATAGTGACATCTTAATTGCCACCTTTGAAGGTGTTATATGAGTGTTGAACAATCATCATTTCATGAGGCAGAAATTCACCATCCACAGAAACAGTATGTTCTTTAACCATTAGATGTAGGTGTGTGTAAGTGTAGCTCTAATTTTTCTTATAAAAAAATCCTAGTATATTTAAGATAATTTAGTTGTTACAAAATAAATTAATAAAATGAGTTTAGGGGGTTGGAGAAGCAAAATAAAACAAAAGAACACAAGTGAAGACATTACCTTAAAATCGTGTAACTATTTTTTATTTGATCTCAAAGGATTCCTTGGGAAGACTTCTGCCCAAAGTGAGGCTTCTAGGAGTAATAGAGGGATGTTGAGAGACAAAATGGGCATGGGTTGGCCAAGCAAAAGGCTTGAGAGGTGTGGGTAAGGTGGTAGAGGTGGGGGCCTTTTATAAGAGGAGAGGAGGGGCACTCTTGGAAAGTTAAGAAAATATACTTTATTATAAAATAATTTTCGGATAAAAAGGGTCCCAAAATTATATATTTAGAGGATAATGTGATAAGGGTTCGAAATCCACCCATACAATAGGTTTTTGACAAGTGTAGGTCTTAGATTTTACATTATCTTTTCATTTTATTTAAATCGTTAAATAATGAGGTAATCGCTGCATCATCATGGTGTCATAAATAATTTAATTTATTTATTGTATAAAAATTATAAAAAAATTATCATGATGTAGTAAATCTTTTTATCTTTCTAATTAATATTTATAGTCAAAATTATGACTTGTTTAACCCCATTTAAAAACTGTTTTAGTAAAACATTTCATGTTTGTGACATTTTTATTTTAACATTAAATAAAAAGTAATTAATGTCATTTTCCTACCAAAGTGGCTCCATGGGGTCCCCAAGTGGCCCCATGGATTTTATTGGTCGGCCATGACACATAAAATAAGGGTAGGACATGTGTCTAGGTCATTTCATATTATTAAAACATTTTTTTTACCTTAAACTACATTAATTACCTCTAATCGCGATTAAGAACATAAAAGTTACAATTCACAAAAAAATTATTTTAATCCCATTGAACCACATTTTACTTCCTAATGAAAACCATGCATGTTGGATTTTTGAAATTCAAAACACATAGGTGGAAAATTTTCATATAAACGAAAAATCAGTTCCTTTAACTACCACTTAGTGGTTTCACTATTCATCAAAAATTGAAGTTTTTCAGAAAAATATTAAAAATTCACCCTAAGCTATATTTGATATTCCAAACTCAAAAATGATGTCTATTTTACAAAATTCAAAAAATATAAGTTGAATTAATTAATTTAATAATTAATTCCCGCTGTCAAAACAAATAGCGTGTTTTTAAGAAACAATATCTATTAAAAGATTGACACTAGTTTGCGTCCAATTTCAAAGTGAAATTAATTCCAATGACCAATATTGGATTAAATGGTAAAAATATATTCTAATTTTACTTTAAAACAATTAAAAATATAATATAATCATATAAATAAATTAGATTAAAAAGTGGTTTTGAATTAAAATACAACATTTTTCACTATTCATTAAAAAATGAACTTTATCGGAAAGATACCAAAAATTTACACAAAGTAAATTTTGATGTCTCGATTCTAAAGAAGAATTTTATTTTGTCAAATATAACACATAAAATTGTCAAAAAGTGGATTTAAAATAGGTTCACCATCAAAAGGCGGTTAATCGACCTTCTAAAGAATATTAGAATGTTTACGCTTAAAATTGAATTCATTCACATTTTTAATCCTCTAAAATTTATTGTAAAAAGTAAAAATATTTGACAAACATATATAATCATTTTTCAGTTAGTTTTGTTCATTCCCTCCATTACAATGGCTAGGCATTAACTACCTTTTAAAATAATATTATTTTATTATTATAGTGCAAGATAAGATTTCAAAGGAACTCGTTGTTGTGTATTGGGTAAGCCATCAAGCATAGTGTTCCCTTTAAATTAATATCAACATTTTATTCACAAATAGGGATAAATATAAAAATTTCATATTCTTTATTTACCTGGGGTGTTACAGACGCGCTGGGTAGGAGGGGGCTGGGCGTGACGGCGGAACATGAGTGTAATGCCCCGACCCCAGTTACCCAGAGTCAGTGCATTATTACATAATATTGGCATGATACAAGGAAATCATGTCCCGAAGGACTGATCAGTTTAGTAGCCTTGGAAATTCTAGATACATTCATAAGTGTTACATTACATCATAAACTAAAAAACAACAACACAAGTTTCTTCATTAACCACAGTCATATCCCATAGACTATCCATGCAGGCCAGTCATAAAATACTACTTCACATCCTTGGAAAAATAAAATATAGAAATAGGTGACCTCAGATGCTCAGTAAGGATAAAAATATAGCGGAAACATTCATAAATAAGCATAAAAATTTAAGGAAATGTATAAGACTGAAACAAAAGCCTTTAAAAGTTTAACTTCAGCATAACATGGAAAATATAAAATCAAATAATTCCATTTACTTATTCATATGGATATTCTACTAGTCAAATAATCACATGCAATATCAATAGCCACTTTCATAATGATGGAATGCATAATGCCAGACTTTCATAACCACATAGTCAAGTCCTTATTCAAAGACACTAGTTTGTCTCATTAGAACTGCCGATGCATCGAGGAACTATAGCGGGCTCCACCCTTCACTTACTAAGTCCAATTCATTGCTCATATGAAAAGGTTTAAACATAACATAAACATTCGTATTAAAACTAACATATTAAATGTTAATACTTTATCCATAAACCATGAATGGTATAAAAATAACACATCCACAGTCAAACATATAAAAAAACCTTCAATAAAATATGGAAGATTTGTATTATAATAAATCAACTTCAAACAAACTTAAAATCCATCAAAGGATGTTTACATAGATGAAATGAAAACTATTTGATAGAAATTACTCTTTCTATTTTGAAACCATTTAAGAGTCACATAATTATAAAGAAAACATTTATTTTGAAAATATTCTTATAATCTTGTAAGGGAAGCTTCGACAATGTTATAATGGCGGAAAATAGCCGCACCCACCGTAAAAGTTAAAAAAATACATTCTTACCTTAATTTTGTCAAAAATGTTATAAAGGACCTTGTTTGGAAAACGACGGAAAGATTCCTTTCAAAACACATAAGGTAAAATAAGGGTATAAATGAATTCAATCCATTTTCTAGTAAATAGTAATGATGTTTTGAAATACATTTTTAAGAAACATAGATGTGGATTATAAAGAGGTCCCAATAGATAATTACGTATAAACAACCTCGGATAATGAAGAGATTGTGAAATTAACCCTTGCCTTGTACTTTTCCTTGGTCGAGGGTAAGTTAAACTCCTGTATAATGGTGAAATAATTGTTATTAAATTATTCAAGAACCATATAAATTAATATGATATCATATATGATCTTATAATATTTCTTGTTAATGATATTTTAGTAGTATCATCGTTTCAGGCGTTAACTGATTCGTTTTCCTTTATATGTTTTGTTAAATAAGTCGTGTTTGTTATGGATAGGTTGTATATTATTCATATACATAATGATATCAAGTCCTTAAATATCATTTTTAATCATCAAATGAAAATTATTCTTGAATGGTTATGATGGGGAAATGAATCTCATCGCATTCGTGGAGACGATAATCTGTACGTATGCACAAGCAAAAATATCATTATTTTGATATTAAAATTGTATATAATTGGATATTATATCATATATAAATAATAATTATAATGTTATATTTATTATTTACATCATTTATACTCATTATTATACCCATACAAATGATAAAATATTTGAATAACAAACTACACCACGATGTGGAGACGGTAAGTCATACGTACGCACGTGTGGTGACTTTTTCTTTCATCGGATGGATAGAATAATGAATATGGTTGTAAAATATTTATAATAACATCATAGTATATATAAGATACTGTAGTTATTATTTTATAATGGAAACAACAAGGAAAGAATAAGTGGAAGAATAAAAGAACTTGAAAAGGGTGTTGAAATATTTACCTCTTCTTCAGGTTCTTCCTTTTGATTTGATCAAAAGGGCTCCTTAGGTTGGCTTTATGACTAAAGTAATGCCTCTAGGATAAATTGAGGGAAGTTGATAGGATATTTGGTCAGGGTTTGGCCGATCCAAAAGGATTTGATGGTTTGAATATGAGAGAAGGAGAAGTTCCCTTTTATAAGAGGGGTGAGGGGCACCTTAGGAAAAACTTAAAATATTATTTTATAATAAATTGATATTAGGTTTATAATGGCTCCAAAGTGACTTTTTTAGAGTCTAGGGTAGGGATGGGCCGAAATAATTTCAACCAATAGATTTTAGACAGGTTTAGGTCACCATATTAACCTTATCATTTATATTTAACTCTTAGTTAAATAGTTTGACATTTACCATGTCTCTTTGTATTTTTATATTATATGGTTAATAAACTTATTATAACAAGCTAAGAGAACCCCAAGTGGTTCATTATTAATATATATATCCTTATCTTACTCATTTTTCCAAACCGTAGATTTTTAGGAATATAATATCAATTAATAATAAAATATTTATTTTAAAAACTCTTTTATGTCAATTTTTACACTATTTGGTATTTTGTTTTTTCTAAATTCATAAAAGGATTATTACTTCGAAAAAAATTCATTTAATCAACCCTAACATGTCATATTAACCTATAAAATTAGTGAAATTCATAAAAAGTCTCAAATTGCATTTATTTGGGTATTTAAAATATCAATTATTTTAATATTTCATTAATAAGGTAATTGATGCATCACCATTATGTCATAAATAAATTAAATTATTTAATGTCTAAATATTATAAATAAAATACCATTATGTAGGAAATATTTTTATATCTTTAATGAATATTTATAGTACAATTTATCTTACATTTAACCCTATATTAAAAATGTTTTAGTTATTAAACTTTGAATTTAACACTTTTAACTCTTCTTTGAATTAAATAATAATAAATGTCCTAATCTAATCCAAGTGGTCCTAAATGATCATATTTTATTCCTAAGGTTGTTTTTGGTCTAGATAGACTTATCCAATAGAATTAGGACATGTGTTAGGGTAAAAATAATATCATTTTTACCTTTAATTACCCTATTTACTTTAACCGTGGTAAATAAAGTAAAAAGTTTCTATTCACCAAAAATTATTTTCATCTCATTAAACCAAATTTTACTTACTAATATCAACCATTTCTGTCAGAGTTTCTAAATTCCACTCACAGAAGCGGTATAATTAAGTCTTATGCAAATTTGCAAAAGCTCCTAGGAGGTGGGTAAAAGACGGTAAAAAGTTTAATAAAATTTTATATATCTAAACTTGTTATAAAATGACTCAAATTAATTACATTGAACTTATATAGGTATTATTTATCTATTTTTACCTAATATAAATTTAAATAAAATAACTAATTATTTAAATAAAAAGTCAGTTTTAACCAATAACACAGTGTTTTTCACTATTCATCAAGAATTTGAAGTGTTTAGAAAAATACCAAAAATTTACCCTAAGATAATTTTGATATTCAAAATTCAAAAATGAAGTCTATTTTACCAAAATTAAAACATAGAATTTATATTAATTAATTTAAAATTAATTCTCATTGTTAAAACCAAAAAGAGGGTTTTTAATAAAGTAAAAACTATCAAAAGATTGACATGTGTTTATATCAAATTTAAACGCGAAATTACTTATAATGACCTACATTGTATTAAATGATAAAAATATAATCTAATTATACTTCAAAACCATTCAAATTTATAATTGAACACTACAAATTATGTTGATTAAAAAAGTTATTTTCAGTTAAAATTTAGTATTTTTCAATATTCCGCAAAAAATGAAAGTTATTATAAAAATACCAAAATTTTATCAAAACTAAAATTTTATGTCCTGATTCTAAAGAAGAAGTTTATTTTTTCAAATTGAATATAAAAATGTTAAATATTTTATTTAAAAAGGGTTCTCTATTAAAAGGTGGTAAAATGGTATTTTCTGAAAAGTACTTCCTTTATCTAAAAAAATGAATTTATTCTTATATTATGTCTAAAAACACATAATATGGATGTTAAAATTATATGGTGTATATAAAATTCAAAATAAAGTTAACACTATTCATAGTTTCTTTTTGAATGGCTAGTTTGGTAAGTTGTGGTGCGCTCGAACTCAGTGTTTCGTGTAGCACAAGTTATTGAATTACTTTTAATAGATAACTTGCTATGAAATCTTGGAGTGTTACATTATCCCCTCCTTCAATAAATTATGTCCTCAAAATTTGAAATTGTTCTTTGAAAATAAAAGGTTAGAAATAGGAAAACACCTTTGTGGAAATCCCACATCGGAAATTGGGTTAATAAAATTTAGTCTTAATAAGAGGGAAAGGGAAATGAAAAATTCACCACCAAATTAGGGTTTTCAAATAGGAGAAAATTGGTGGAAATTATAGACACATAATTAGTGGGAAAAAGTAAATATTTATTGGGAGTGAGTGAGGTCATCAATCACAAACAAGTGTAAAATTGAGGGCCTTAAAGCCATCAATCTATGATGATTTAAAATATCATCAGTTCAATAAAACATAAGGTATTAGGATAACACATTTTTTGTTTTAATATCCCTTCCCTAAAGTTTAAGAATTAATTTCTTCATAGAATAAGATATATATATATATATACTTGACAAGTAGAGTTTCATCCTTTAACTAATTTCTACCACAAACGCATCTTTCACTCCAAAAGATAATAGAACTACAAAATATTATATTTATCCTAATTGTATAAGGATACAAATATTAACACATACCATTTAAATGAAGGAAAATATTTTTTAATAACCAGGGACTTCCTGTAGGCTAGTGGTAGGTAATAATGGCCTGTCACACTATGGTTGTGGGTTAGATTCCTGCAGCTTTGTCTAACACGATGAGTTATCGCCCGACCTGCAGGTTGTCCTTTTCCTAAAACTATAGTATTATAATATTCCAAAAATAATCATAAGAAATGTTTTAAACTTAAACAATACTATCCAAAGTTCAACTTAATCTATTCTAACTATTATAGTTATCCAAAATACCTTTGTCCAGACACTCTGAAAAAGGCATCTAAATTCCAAAATCAATTGTAACATTAGATTCCCCAAACAAAGTAAAGTTTCTGTTATTGTCACATACTAAAAATATGATTACCTTAGTCATATTAAAACATTAATGAAAATAACAAGTACTACATTAAAATCCTTATATATATCACATTATTCTTATAACCATAATATAATACTTGAGTCCAAAAAAACAAATACATTAATTATTCCACTTCAACTGTAGTAACAACATAATATTGGCCTTGATCCATTGGAATTTTATATGGTAATTTTACTTGGTGCTTAGGGCATTCATTTTCATAATGCCCCATTTCTCTACAATTGTAGCATTCAACATTGATAGACTCTTTCTTTCCTTTGCAATCACGAGCCTAGTGACCTTTTTCTCCACATTTGTAACAAACTCCCATTCCTTTTAGGCAAGTACCGGGGTGTTTCTTCCCAAAATTATCACATAATAGAAAATAATTCTTTCCCTTTTTCCCTTTATCTCTCTCTTGTTCCACTGTTCTCTTCTTCTCTTGCTTTACTTTATTGTCATAAGATTTAGAGAATTCCTTTTCTGTCCAGATAGAACATGAGACTATATCTTTATACGTTGAGAAATATTTTGATACAAATTCTTGACGGAGAAATGATTTTAACATATAAAATAATAGATCAATCTTATTTCTCGGGTTACGTATATAATCTACATCATGCCTTTCTAACCTTGTAATGTTAGCTTCATACTTTGTGATATTCTCATCCTCTTTTTTCCTCAGACTCAAAAATTGCCTTTCCATTTCCGCTCGATGATCACGAGGAAAGTATTTTTCTAATAAATGCTCTTTAAACTCCATCCATTCTATATTTTATACTTCTTCATCATCCTTTGTATTTTGAATCAATGACCACCATTTATCAGCATCTCCCATGATGCGATAAACTTTCATGACAACGTTTTCCCTTTCGCTACTCTCGAAAGCATGAAATATTTTCTCTAAGAAACTTATCCATTGCTCAGCTGCCAATGGATTTGTATTCCCATTAAATGTTAGTGTTTATTGCCTCAAGAGGCGGTCTAACATTGATCCTCCTCATTGTGGATCAGGGTGCTCCATACGGGTAAGGTTATTATTCATAACCTGAGTGAGTTGTCCCAGTATAGTGATAAGCTAATGAACACTAGTTGCATCACCATCTCCACTATAATTATCTTGAGTAGGAGGTAAATCCTTATATGGATTGCGTGTATTGATACAGTTTCCATTTCTTCCACTAGGTGTCATTTCTAAATAATGGCATAAAATAGATTAGTTTATGAATCGAAATACATAATTTCAAACTTGTAAATCGCTTAACATAAATTGAATAGTTTATGGATATAATCCATAATCATAAAAATGTTTTCTTTGAGGAGTTATATGCTCATAAATCATTTATAATGGTTTTTAAAGAAAATTAGAGTTATCCAAATCATATCCCCTGGGAGTGTCATAACCAAGAGTGCATCAAAACCCATTATCGTGCACCAGTTCCCGTTCGAGTCAAGATCGAAGCGGTGTTTTTGGGTTTTACCCCTAGGTACATCTATGTTAGACCCACCTCTACCTGATCGTATCCAGACAAGGATGTATTGCTTGGAAAACTCACAAGATCTCTATAGTACCAAAATTCTAGGAAGTTCTTCTATACTAATCCCCAAAGTCTATCTTAGGGTAATGTGCTCTAATCAAAGTTTATCTAAATCTAGTTTCCAAGGTTTTTAATAAACTTCCTCTGATACCAACTATAATTCCCTGACCCCAGTTAACCAGATTTAGTGCATTATTACATAACATTGACATGATACAAGGAAATCATGTCCCAAAAGACCGATCAGTTTAGTAGCCTTGGAAATAATAGATACATTCATAAGTCTTACATTACATCATAAAATGAAAAACAGCAACAACATTTTGTTCATTAACCATAGTCATATCCCATAGACTACCCCTGTAGGTCAGTCATAAAATACGTCTTCATATCCTGGAAAAAATAAAACATAGAAAGGGGTGAGCTCAGATTCTCAGTAAGGATAACAATATAGAGAAAACATTCATAAATAAGCATAAACATTTAAGGAAATGTATAATACTAAAACAAAAGTCTTTCAAACTTTAAATTTAGTATAATATGGAAAATATAAAATCATATAATTCCATTTACTTATTTACACGGATCTTCCACTAGCCAAATAATCACATGCAATATCAATAGCCACTTTCATAATGATGGAATGCATAATGACAGACTTTCATAACCCCATTGTTAAGGCCTTGTGCCAAGAATAGAAATAAGATTTTGTCAAGGCCTTGTGTAAAAAAACTAGTTTGTCTAATGAGACCTATCGATGCATCGATGAGCTATAGCAGGCTCCACCTGTCACTTACTAAGTCCAATGCATTCCTCATATGAAATGGTTTAAACATAACATAAACATTCGTATTAAAACTAGCAGACAAAATGTAAATACTTTATCCATAAACCATGAATGGTATAAAAATAACACATCCATATTCAAACATATCAAAAAACCTTCAATACAATATAGAAGATTTGTATCATAATAAATCAACTTTAAACAAGCTTAAAATCCATCAAAGGATGTTCACAAGGATGAAATGAAACCTATTTGAAAGAAATTACTCTTTCTATTTTGAAACCATTTAAGAGTCACATAATTATAAAGAAAAAATTTATTTTGAAAATATTCTTATAATCTTGTAAGGGAAGCTATGATGATGTTATAATAGTGGAAAATAGCCTCACCTGTCGTATAAGTTAAAAAAAGACATTCTTACCTTAATTTTGTCAAAAAGTTATAAAGGACCTTGTTTGGAAAATGATGGAAAGATTCCTTTAAAAAAACATAAGGTCAAATAAGGGTATAAATGAATTTAACCCATTTTCCATTAAATATTAAAAATGTTTTGAAATACATTTTTAAGAAACATGGATGTGGATGATAAAGAGGTCCCAGTAGATAATTATGTATAAATAACCTCAGATAATGAAGAGATTGTGAAATTAACCCTTACCTTGTACTTTTCCTTGGTCAGGGGTAAGTCAATCTACTGTATAATGGTGAAATAATTGTTATTAAATTATTAAATAACCATATAAATTAATATGATATCATATATGATCTTCTAATATTTCTTGTTAATGATATTTCAGTAGTATCATCATTTCGGGTGTTAACAGATTCATTTTACTTTATATTTTTTGTTACATAAGCCATGTTTGTTATGTATAGGTTGTATATTATTCATATACAGAATGATATCAAGTCTCTAAAAATTATTTTAATCATCAAATGAAAATTAGTCTTGAATGGTTATGATGGGGAAATGAATCACATCGCATTCGTGGAGACGGTAATCCATACGTACGCACGAGCGGCAATATCATTCTTTTGATATTAAAATATTATATAAATGGATGGTATATCATATATACAGAATAATTATAATGTTATATTTATTATTTACATCATTTATAATCATTATTATACCCATCCAAATGATTAAATATTTTAATAAAAAACTACACCATGACGTGGAGACGATAAGCCATACGTACGCACGTGTGGTGACTTTTTCATTTATAGGACGAATAGAATAATGAATATGGTTGTAAAATATTTATATTAACATCACAGTATATATAAGATACTGGATTTATTATTTTAGAATAGAAACAATAAGGAAAGAATAAGTGGAAGAAGAAAAGAATTTGAAAGAGGTGATGAAATATTTACCTTTTCTTTGGGTTCTTCCTTTTGATTCGATCAAAAGGTCTCCTTAGGTTGGATTTATGACTAAAGAAAGGCCTCTAGGATTAAGTGAGGGAATTTTAGAGGATATTTGGGCCGGGTTTGGCCAATCCAAAAGGCTTTGAAGGTGTGAATTTTAGAGAAGGGGAAGTTCCCTTTTATAAGAGGGGTGAGGAGAACCTTAGGAAAAACTTAAAATATTATTTTATAATAAATTAATATTCAGTTTATAATGGCCCCAAAGTGACTTATTTAGAGTCTAGGGTGGGGATGGGTCTAAATCATTTCAACCAATAGATTTTGGATAGGTTTAAGTCACTATATTAACCTTATCATTTATATTTAACTCTTAGTTAAATAGTTTGACATTTACCGTGTCTCTTTGTATTTTTATATTATATGGTTAATAAACTTACTATAACAATACAAGAGAACCAAAATTGGTTCATTATTAATATATATATCCATATATTAGTCATTTTTCATAACCTTATATTTTTAGGAATAGAATATCAATTAATAATATAATATTTGTTTTAAAAACTCTTTTATGTCAATTTTGACACTATTTGGTATGTTTCATTTTCTAAATTCATAACAGCATTATTACTTCGAAAAAAATTCAATTAATCAACCTAACATGTCATATTAACCTATAAAATTAGTCAAATTCATAAAAAGTCTCAAATTACATTTGGGTATTTAGAATATCAATTATTTTAATATTTCATTAATAAGGTAATTACTTCATCACCATTGTGTCATAAATAAATTAAATTATTTAATGTCTAAAAATTATAAATAAAATACCATTATGTAGTAAATAGTTTTATATTTCTATTGAATATTTATAGTTGAATTTATATTATGTGTAACCCTATATTAAAAATAGTTTAGTTATTAAACTTTTAATTTAACACTTTTAACTCTTCTTTGAATTAAATAATAATAAATGTCCTAATCTAATACAAGTAGACCTAAATGATCATATTTTATTCCTAATGTTGTTTTTGGTCAAGATAATCTTATCCAATAGAATTATTACATGTGTTAGGGTAAAAATAATATCATTTTTACCTTTAATTACCCTGTTTACTTTTAACCGTGGTAAATAATGTAAAAAGTTACTATTCACCAAAAAATATTTGCATCTCATTGAACCAAATTTTAATTACTAATAACAACTGTGTCTGTTGGATTTTCAAAATTCTACTCACAGAAGCTGTAAAATTAAGTTTTATGCGAATTTGTAAAAGCTCTTAGGAGGTGGGTAAAAGACGGTAAAAAGTTCAATAAAAATTTATATATCTAAACTTATTATAAAATGAATCTAATGACTTAAATTGAACATATATAGGTATTATGTATCTATTTTTACCTAATATAAATTTAAATAAAATAACTAATTATTTAAATAAAAATTCAGTTTTTAACCAATAACATAGTGTTTTTCACTATTCATCAAAAATTGAATGTTTTTTGAAAAATACCAAAAATTCACCCTAAGCTAATTTTGATATTAAAAATTAAAAAATGAAGTATATTTTACCAAATTCAAAACATAGAAGTTATATTAATTAATTTAAAATTAATTCTCGTTGTTAAAACTAAAAAGCGGGTTTTTAAGAAAATAAAAACTATCAAAAGTTTGACATGTGTTTATATCAAATTTAAATGTTAAATTACTTATAATGATCTAAATTGTATTAAATAATAAAAATATAATCTAATTATACTTCCAAACCATTCAAATGTATAATTTAACACTATAAATTATTTTTAATAAAAAAGTTCTTTTCAGTTAAAATTTAGTATTTTTCACTATTCACCAACATATGAAAGTTATTAGAAAAATACCAAAATTTTATCAAAACTAAATTTTTATGTCCAGATTCTAAAGAAGAAGTTTATTTTGTCAAATTGAATATAAAGATGTTAAATATTGGATTTAAAAACTATTCTCCATTAAAAGGTGGTAAAATTTTATTTTTTGAAAAGTACTTCATTTTTATGAAAAATTGAATTTATTCTTATATTATGTATAAAAACACATAATATTGATGTTAAAATTATATGTTTTATATAAAATTAAAAATATAGTTAACACAATTCATAACCACTTTTTGAACGGCTAGTTTGGTAAGTTGTGGTGTGATCGAACTTAGTGTTTCGTGTAGCACAAGTTATTGAATTACTTTTAATAGATAACGTGCTACAAAATATAGGGGGGTTACAGTGAGGTCGAAGAGCAACAGTAGGAGAGGAAGGTCGACACGGTTCTTGTTGGCCGGGAGGGAGAAGCGTTCTTAGGGTTAGGGGGAAGGCTGCATGGGACAACCAGGGGGAGAGAAGGTGAGGGAGAGAAAAGAAATAAAAGAAAAAGAAAGAAATAAAAAAATAAAAAAAATAAAAAAATAAGTAATAAAATAAATAAAATAAATAAGTAAAATAATAAGAATAAAAATTTTAATTACATTACATAATATTAACAATAATATTTATTATTATTCTCAAAAAATATTCTTATTATTATCATTAAAACAATTTCTTAAAGTTTATTAAACTTCTTATTTCCATTTTATTTCTATTTCATTATTCATTATTATTTCATTATCCCATTCTATTTTAACCCATTTTGAACGCCAGACTGACCACGCGGTCTCAAAATTATTCCCTGCCCGTGCGTCCGGGGATGCAAAACCCAAAACACTAATAATAATAATAATAATAATAATAATAAACTAAAATATGAATAATGATTAGAATAATAATAAAAATAATAAAACTCAATTGATGGTACTAAAATAAAATAAAATGTTATATCAATTATGATAATAATAATATTAATAATATCCCTTAATAACATTATTATTATTATTAACTTTAAAAACTCTTATTTTATTTGATTTTTATTTCATCACACTTTTAATTTTATTGCTTTATTATTAATCCATTTTATTTAATTAATTGAACCAGGAAAAGTCGCATGGTGACCCAAGCGAGGCCACGCGACTTTGACTCCGAGGTGCTGGACGCATCCAAGGCCAAAACATACGTTTTTAAATAAGAACTCGAAATTTTAAGTCGGGCATAAACTCAGACTACCCGATGCCCAGAAAAATTAATAAAATAAATAAATTAAAAGAGGTGGGTGTGAAAATTCTCCCCACTATAGCGCTTTCTATCCCTGTAAATCCACGAATAAACTAAACCCCAAAGTAGAAAACGACACCCCCTTAAGGTTCAAAGAGGATACCATAAAGATCAAGCGATAAAAGGAAAACACATCGTGCTCTGAGAAAGTGACTTAAATGAAAACCTCAAGAAACTCATAAAAGACTTTCTGCTATTTGTCACCTACCCCAAAGAGCTATAACACCTCCAGTTGACTAATCAAGGAAAGGAACTCTCGCACCCACAAAAACCAACTTCACAAACTGAAACACCTTAAGCACTAATGAATGAGAACTACGCCGTTTGACAGGAACGAACAAATAAAACCAAGCACGTTTAAGGAACACTCTGATCAGACACCACTAAGTCATCTCGAGGAACAAAACTAAAAGGCCAACACGGAAAATCCTGATGGGGTTCCCCACCATTCGAAACCTATCGATTCCTGAGATGAGATTAGAAAACCAACATAGGGAGGCCCGGATCGACTCCCCACCATTAGAACTAATAGAAGATACAAAACTTCAAAATTTCTTGTCAGCAGCCAAACACCCCACCACAAGTGTGTCCATGTATCTCAGTTAAATATTAATTTAACAAGTTAAATAAATATTATTCCCGACTGTGGTTTAATAATTATTTAAGGATTCCTGATCACATTTATTTTGACACTAGTTATTTGAGAGAATATATTGTGGACGAAATAATATATATTTATTAACAAGTAATTCTATTACATTTATATAAGAAATAAATAGCCATTACTCAAGGACTAATAAATGTGTTGGAGAAAAATGGAAAATAAAAGTACACACCATGTATATTGAATATACACGCCGTGTAGTTTTATGGAAAATGAGTACACGCTGTGTATTAATGATTACACGTCGTGTAGTTTTTCTAGTCAGGATTTTGAGGAAATAATATCATTTTATTAAATGATATTTATTATAATCAGTGTGGGAATATGTCAAGGAATTAATCATTCGACATGCGGGGTTTTCAGTAAGAGTTAATGAAATAAATAAAACGCGTAACGTGTTTATTTATTATCATAACTTTATAACCTCAAACACGATTATAAATATCCTCACAACCCGAACACTTTTCCCCAATTGTTCTACACAACAATTCTGGAGAGTTCTCTCAAGGAAAAAATAACTCTTTCCGCTAAGAAAGCTCTCAAGACCGAGAGAGATCCACCACCACCGTATCAATGCGATCGAAGGCAGGCATCACAAGTGAAGGTTCTTCTGCACTATCACCTAGAGATCCCTTCAGCGACATCCAGAGATATGTGGAGCATGTGTGGATCACCACTAGAGGAATCCTACACTTGGATTCTATAACTCAACGACGGATCACATCGGATTGTGACCAAAGACATCAACGAAGACAGAATTACATCAAGGTAATTCTTGTCAATTAACTAAATTAATTATAACCAAAATATGATGATCCTATCTCTATGGTTCCAAGACTCCCTCTTTTGTTTTTTGTTCTTCGTTCTATTCTGAAGATTCGGCATTTTACATCGTGATGGATCTCAGATTGATCGTTGTTAATGCTAAAATTAAAGTTGGGAACTCCCACCAATGAGATTCTGCTGCGCTCGGAACCTACAAGTGGTATCAGAGGGGTCATATCTTTGATTATAATTATTTAGTTTTTCGTTGGTGATTTACGCATTTAATAATTTAGTTGTTTCAATTCAAGTTAATCGTTTTTTTAAAATCTGAATCTCGAGATCTGTTCCTCCCATCTCGTTTCTCGTTCACCTTAAAGAAACGAATTTTTCTTTTAATTTTGATTAAAATAAAATAGAGGAACTCATCCATAGGTGAAAAACGTTCCTAGATGTACAATACCAGAATACACAGCGTGTATTCAGAATTACACGGTGTGTAGTCTAGGTTCAATGGATTAGACTAGTCCGCAAAATCAGGCCGTGTATTGGATCCTATCTAAGTCATTTATGACACTGTGTGTTGACCAGGAACAAGTGGCACATGGTTTCCATATTACACATCATGTGTTCCACTAAACATGGTGTGTAGTCCCTTTGGGCTGGGATTGGACCGTGTACCTCGTACACGGCATTCCCGGCTAGAAACCGTGTAACGCGGATACAACACGGTGTGTGTCCAACTGAACACACCATATACTTTGAAAATTTCCGAAGTACATCACACGCCATGACCCCAGGCGTGTACTTCGGATGGATGGTGAAGAAAAGTACACGCCATGTAGTTGGAACTACATGCCGTGTACTCACCCAAATTACATAGATTTATTAAAATTTATTATTATATTATACAAACCCTTGAGATGTGTACCATGGTGTAGGAGTAAAGATGATGCACAACACGTGATAGGTGTTTTATATATATGTGTCTAATTTAACATCTACGCAATGAATGGAAATTCACCGGGTTTCCTCCAAGGTACAAGTTAGGTACAAGGATAATTTTAATTTATTTAAAATTATAATGGATGATAATCTCAAGGAAATTCATAAAAGGGTTTAAGATTAAAGGATTGATTAATTAAATATAATTAATTGATTCGAGTGTGATTTATCTTAAACAAGAACGATTAAAGAATTGAATGCTAGTTTTATTTATGCGTAAATATCATTGCATGTATGGATGATCATGAGCTAGACCAAGACCTTTGTATGTGAATGGTTTATTTAATTTATTTATTTAAATTAAATTTATTGGTCTGTGAGCCTTCTCCTCATTAATATGTAGGGCATGCATTCCCAAGGATTATTTTATGTAAAAACCCCGTTTTACCCCTCACCTGCATGTGAGATAAATGCATATGTAATGGATGGATCTCCCAAGCTAGTGGAGGCAGCTCAAGTCAGGAGCCAAAGTGAAACCAATACAAGTAGATACAAAGGTGGACAAGTGGAAAGCTATAAACATGAACCCAAAAGGTTCAAGGTGTTTCTCCCCTAGGTCTTGGGTTAGTTTATCAACCGCCAGATAAACTAACCAATAGAACAAGCTCATGATCATAACATTTATTTCTATCAGTTTCATGGTTTATTTATTGTGGGTGTGTGGTCACGATCACACAATTAATGAATTAAACAAGCATGCAATATGGAACTAAAATTAAGACAGGTTTATGCGTAAATATTATCTTATAGGTGGTTAATCACTTAAGTATATCCCATTTAATATTAACAATCATGTAATCAAATATAATAAAATGGAAATTTACGTATAAGGATAAAATCCCTCAAATAAATATTAAGTCAGTATAGCCTTCCATAATCTTGGATAGAATCGAACCATAGTTCAAAGTGCTTGACCGAACCTAGTTGGGGTGCTTTCAATTATCAGGGAATTCTAATTCATGTTTTTTGGGTTGACTTGACTTAGTTTTCATCAAGGGTTGACTTCCACAACATGACTTGGTGTGACCAAGAGGCAAAGGTTGAGGAAATCCAAAATAAAAGGATTTCAGGATTGGGGTGTCCACTTAGCGGATCAAGGAGCTGCGAGTTAATGCAGTTGTTATTTGGAATGCCTACCTAAAACCCTTCAAGTTGCTTGAACAACCCTATTTGGGGTAATGCGAAGGGTAATATGGATCCTTGCCACTAGAATATTCCGGCAACAGAATATTCCGAATTCAATGGTGAGGGATATTGGATTTCGATAAAATAGTGGGAGAATAATAAGTATTAATTTATTTATTTGTCTCAATTTTATAATAAAGTACTAAACCTTTTCTCATCTTAATTTTTATAAATGACAAGAAAAATGACTTCAAACATATCATTGAAAACCATACTCAATAAGAAAAACCTTCTCACTGGCACCAATTTCCAAGAGTGGCAGAGGTGTTTACGTGTCATCCTTCGCCACAAGAGGAAATTGTATATGCTGGAAGAGCCTATTCTAGTTGTGCCTGGAAATGAGGCCAGTGATGAGGAACTATATCTTTATATGAAACATATGGATGATTCCACATATGTTCAATGTTTCATGCTATCGGCCATATCTAATGAGCTCTTGAAGCAACATGAAAACATGGACACATATAGCATGATGTCTCACCTTAAGGATCTCTACCAAGAGAAGGTAAGAAAAGAGAGATATGAGATATCCAATGATTTTTTTACAACTAATATTGGAGAGTCTGTGCCAACTGGGCCTCATGTATTCAAGATTATTGGCTACATCGAATGCCTGGACATCTTAGGGATTAAATTCCCATATTAGTTGCGTACAGATCTCATCCTATCATTACTTACCAAGACCTTCTCAAGATTTATTGTCAACTAAAACATGAGAAATAATGAGAAGAGTCTATCAGAACTTCTGACCTTGATTCGCCAGGTAGATAAGGACATGGGGAGTGAAAAACCCACAGTCCTCATGGTGAATAAGATAAGGAAGGACAAGGGAAAGGGGCCAAAGACTTATAAATGATTTGAAGCCCCCGAGCATTGTCCTTCCAATAAGGGGAAGATCCGGAGGCAGGGAAAGGAATAAGAGGAGGTGTGTTTTTCATGTGTCAAGCAAGTCCACTGGAAGAGGAACTGCACCCAGAAGCATGGGGATGCTAAAGGTGCGTTCATTATTGAGTGTAATCTTTATATTTCTACACATTGGGTATTAAATATAGCTTGTGGGGCTCACATTTATATTCAAATACAGGAACCAAGTAGATTTAGAAAGATTGCCAGAGGAGAGGTGGATCTTCGAGCATCTAATGGCGCGAGGCTGGCTACGTTATCCATTGGCGATTACCACCTCTCATCACTGACTGGGATGATTTTGGTTTTATGTAACTGTTATTATGTGCCTAGTGTTACCACAAACATAATTTATGTATCTTGTTTGGATATGGATGGATTTATTTTCATTTTTGGAAATAGGGGTTGTCTCTTTTATAAGAACAATGTATGTTATGGTATGACACATTTAAATAATGTTTTGTATGTATTAAATTATGAAAACCAAGTGTTGGCAATCGATAATGAAACAAACTCACATGACTCATACATCACCCAGTTGTGGCATCACCGTATCATTCATATAAATGAGAAGCACTTGAAAAAGCTCTGCCAAGATGGATATTTAGACTCTGCTGAGCTAAAACCACTTGATAGATGTCACGCTTGTTTACAAGGTAAAATGATCAAGCCTCCTTTTGGTGGACAGGGTGAAAGGGCCACAGAGCTTCTAGGATTGGTGCACACGGATGTATGTGGACCATTTACAGTAGAAGCTAGAGGTGGATATTCTTACTTCATTACTTTTACTGATGATTTAAGTAGATATGGCTATGTCTACTTAATGAGGTATAAGTCAGAGTCCTTAGAGAAATTTAAGGAATTTAATAATGAAGTGGAGAATCATCTTGGTAAGAATATAAAGAAACTTCGATCAGATTGAGGTGGAGAATATCTAAACCAAGAGTTCATCAATCTTCTATGGGAGTCTGGGATTCTATCTCAACTCAGTCCTCTTTATACACTACAGTGGAATGGTGTTAGTGATAGGAGGAACCACACCTTGATGTACATTGTGAGGTCGATGATGAGTCATGCAGATCTTCCATTATCCTTTTGGGGATATGCATTCCCAACTGCAACATACACATTAAACTGAGTACCAACTAAGGCGGAAAATGGAATTCCATCCGAGTTATGGAATGGAAAGAAACACATGTGTATGGGGATGTGATGTGTTTGTTAAGGCCTTCTCAGGAAACAAACTAGAACCCCAGGGAACAAAGTGTATCTTTATAGGATATCCCAAGGAAACGAAAGGATATTTTTTATATAACCCTTCAAACAAGAAATTGATTGTCGCTAGACAAGTCATCTTTCTCGAGAGGGAGAACATCCTCAAAAAGGATAGTAGGAGCAAGATTGACTTTGACGAATTTGATGCTCAAGATACACATGAGTTGGTACAAAAACAAGTTCCACAGGTCCCCGTGGAAGAGGTTCTAGAAACACAAGTACTGCATAGGAGCTCAAGAGAGGTAAGGGAACTAGAGAGATTTGGTTTCCTAGTCACCGAGGATGTTGAATCATTATTTTTGGACAATAATGAACCTCTCTCCTACAAGGAAGAAGTATAAAGCTCAGAAGTTGCAGGATGGAAAGAAGCTATGAATTCTGAGATGGATTCCATGTATCAGAACCAAGTATGGGTTCTGGTCGATGAGCCAGTTGATGTAAAGCCTGTTGGATGCAAATGGATATTCAAGAGAAAATTGGACATGGAAGGTCAAGTTAACACCCATAAAGCAAGGCTAGTAGCTAAAGGATTTAGACAACATCAAGGAATTGACTATGATGGAACCTTCTTGCCATTTTCCATGTTTAAATCTATAAGAATCATACTTTCTATAGTAGATTACCATGACTACAATATTTGGAAAATGGATATCAAAACAACATTCCTTAACGGGAACCTTCAGGAAGATGTATATATGATACGACCAGAAGGGTTTGTGACACCAGGTGAAGCCAAATGGGTTTGCAAGTTGTAGAAATCCATTTATGGATTAATGAAAGCATCCAGGCCATGGAATATTCGATTTGATGAAGCCATAAAGGAATTTGTTTTCATTAAGAATGAATGTGAGCCATGTGTTTATAATTGGTTTAATGGGAATGCGATTGTTATCCTAGTAGTATATGTTGATGACATATTTCTTATTGGAAATGATGTACCAGTCTTACAGTCAGTTAAAAATTGGTTGAACAAGTGTTTCTCTATGAAGGACTTGGGTGAAGCAGCCTACATTCTTGGGATCAAGATCATTCATGATAGATCCAAGAGGCTGCTTGGACTAAGCCAGGGTATATACATTGACCAGATACTAAAGAGATTTAGTATGGAACAATCCAAGAGGGGATTAGTTCTAGTGTCACATGGCCTACATCTTTCTTAGAAAAGGTGTCCATAGACTCAATAGGATAAAGAGAGAATGTGTAATATCCCATATACTTTGGATATAGGATCCATCATGAATTCCATGTTATGTACCAGGCTTGATGTTGCCTATGCACTGAGCATGGTAGGCAGATATCATGCAGATCTAGGAGAACAACATTGGACTACTATTAAGACTATCCTTAATTATCTGAGAAGAACTAAGGATATGTTCCTGGTGTATGGAGGAGACGAGGAGATTGTCATTAGAGGGTATGCTGATGCTGGTTTTCAGACAGATCAGAACGATCTGAAATCACAATCTGGATATGTTTTCTGTCTTAATGGAGGAGTTGTGAGTTGGAAGAGTTCAAAGCAGCCAGTTTTTGCCGATTCTACAGTGGAGTCTGAATATATAGCGGCTTCTGATACAGCCAATGAATCCATCTAGATTTGGAACTTTGTCTAGGAGCTTGATGTGGTGCCTAGTAGTAAAGACACTGTCACATTGTATTGTGATAATACTACAGTGGTGGATCTTGAAAAAGAACCAAGGTCACATCAACGGACAAAGAACATACTCCGGAAGTATCACCTCTTGAGGGATTTCTATCAAAGGGGTGAAGTTGTAGTGATCATAGTGTCCATGGAAGAGAATGTGGCGGACCCCATGACTAAAGGCCTATCTTAGTAGAAACATGAATATTATGTGAGAGCTAGCGGGTTAAAGGTTGTTAGCAGTTGGCTCTAGTCCAAGTGGGAGTTTGTTGGGTTTGGTGGCCTAGAACCAAATAATTTGTACTTTATTCATTAATAAATAACTTATCACATCTTGATTGTTATTATGAGTGAAAATTATTGTGATAATGTCCTAAGGATAACTGTTTCATTAAAGGGTCATAGCGGATCCCTGCTATGATGAGAACCCAGAAGTGACATAACATAGTTCTTGAATATATTTTCTATGGCTGGATGATGTTATTTTAGGGACACACATAATACAGGCCATTAGGGGTGAGGACTCATAAAACATTGATGCACCTTCTCATGGTGTGCACCCTTGGTAATATCTAGGAGGATATTATGAGAACGAGACCCGTTGGTAGGAAATCCACATTTTCATAGTGTCATTGGATGTTACTATCTATGGGCGTGTGTTTTGGTCCTTATACTTTAAGATTATTATTAATGGGTATTACAACTCGCACACTTAGATGTATTGATGAAAAATATGAAGACACACTATTCTCAGCGAGGTAGGATACGTTGGGTGCGTCATGAGTAATACTGCATTAATAGATAATGTGAGAAATTATTTTTCCTTTCTGTTCCATAACGGAAGTAGATATCTCAGGCCCTTTGATGGAATTGATATAGCCTAAATAAATCCATGGCCATGGTAAGGTATGGGTGAGTTCAATTCCGAAAAGTCAAATAAAGAATAATTGAGAACATGGGTTGATGGCACTAGCATGCAACCCTCTTGACTTGAGATATCATGACAAAGGGATTATATTACACGGTAAGCATTCGTATGAGGTGACACATCAATGCGGCGTCAACTTCTTTCTCTTGGGTTCCTTGAACCGTTGCTAGACAGTAATCTTGGAATTTAGGAAAGCCTGCCTAATTCCAATGAGAAAGAGGCCTAGAGGGTCACACACTAGGTGTGTCCATGTCTCTCAGTTAAATATTAATTTAACAAGTTAAATAAATATTATTCCCAATAGTGGTTTGATAATTATTTAAGGATGCCTGATTGCATTTATTTCGACACTAGTTATTCGATAGAATATATTTTAGATGAAATAATATATATTTATTATCAAGTAATGAAGTTACATTTATTTAAGAAATAAATAACCATTACTCACAGACTAATAAATGTGGTGGAGAAAAATTAAAAATAAAAGTACACACCGTGTATTAATGATTACACGACATGTAGTTTTTCCAGTCAGGATTTTGAGGAAATAATATCATTTTATTAAATGATATGTATTATAATCAGCGTGGGAACATGTGAAGGAATTAATCATTCGACATGGTGGGTTTTCAATAAGAGTTAATGAAATAAATAAAACACGTAACATGTTTATTTATTGTCATAACTCTATAACCTCAAACCCGATTATAAAAATCCTCACAACCCCAACACTTTTCCCCAATCGTTGTGTGCAAAAATTCCAGAGAGTTCTCTCACGGTCGAAAGAACTCTTTCCTTTAAGAACGCTCTCAAGACCGAGAGAGATCCACCACCACCGGATCAAGGCGATCGAAGGTGGACATCACAAGTTAAGGTTCTTCTGCGCTAGCACCGAGAGATCCCTTCGGTGACATCCAGAGATATGTGGAGCATGTGTAGGTCACCGCTAGAGGAATACTACATTTGGATTCTATGACGCAACGATGGATCACATCAGATAATGACCAAAGACATCAATGAAGAAATAATTCCGTCAAGGTAATTATTTTAAATTAATTAAATTAATTATAACCAAAATATGATGATCCTATCTCTATGGTTCTAGGAATCCCTCTTTTGTTTTTCGTTCTTCATTATATTCTGAATATTTAGCATTTTACATCATGAAAGATCTCGGATTTATCGTTGTTAACGCTAAAATTAAAGCTGGTCACTCCCACCAATATGCTTCTGTTGCGCATGGAACCAACAACTAGAACATCTAGTTTTGTAACCCTTAACTTTGGTATACCTGACTCTATCCCAAAGGGACATAATACAAGAGAGAAAACCAGCCTTTGATACCATTTTTTCATGAACCAGGTCGGGTTTCCATCCGACCCAGCGCCCGATCCGGTATGCGACATGGCCCGAAGGGCATTCATAATACCAATAGGGTATCAAAACTAACTCATTGGAATGGTTTACCTGAAATAGTAAACACAAAACAACTGACAAGTTAAATCAATTAAAACTAAAAATAGACAACCAAACAGGACCTTAAAATAAAATCAAATTTAAAGGTTTACAAGTTGAACCAACATCAAAAAATTAATGACAACAAAAGAAAATAAAATTCTAACTCAAACGTCCAAGAAACAAGAGAGGTGCGACATCCACAAGCTACAAACACTAACCTACATGAGAAGGCCATCAACAAACCGAACCACCATCACTACGCATGATGCCCCAACCTAGAATACACAAAGAACAAGGTCTACATACACCCAAAGGTGTATGTAGGGTGTGAGCCAAGAGCCCAGTAGGACTTCACCCACTAAAAAGGTTCCATTCCACACCATCAAAAAGATAATTTAACATGCTTATTTAAAACCATACTTTTAAAATGACTTTAAAGAAAACACTTAAAAGCTGAAGGTAAAAAAGAAAAGAGGGACGGAATAAAAACCATTTCACAAATACTACTTTAAAATGGAAGAGAAAATTCATAAAGAACATGCACACTCTCAAGTGGTCCTCCATATGCCGACGAAAGGAACCAAGCCCTGAATAGTAGAGCACTCTGGGTAAATCCCCTAAGTTTCATCTTGCTTGAGTGGGACACTAGAACCTCATGTCTCAGTGAAACATGGCTTAGAAACCATGACCCTTAGTACACGTGGCTTAGAAACCATGACCCTCAAACAACGTGGCTTAGAAACCACGACCCTCAGTCATTCATATGTTTAGTTAGTGCTGCAATCATCAATCCAGCTAAGTGAAACATGGATGATACCCATTCGGATAACAAGCCCACTAGTTCTAGTTCGCCCACCTAGATACCTGGGGTTTTCCCTTGTGCTCAATCAAGTTTCACATTCACAAATTACTGACACACCAAATTTACACCCACAAGTCAATCCAAACAAGGTGCACATAGTTTTCCACCGCTTTCACACCCAAACCCCACTCTAAAAACATACACATACCAAATCATTTTATAAACATGCCTCACACCACTTATCCAATTTAATATTTCATAAAAAAAGTTTCCAAAAGAATTTCCAAAGACACCACAAAACATTACACCCAAAGACATGCTCAAAATCCCCCCTTTTAGACCAAATGCACACCAAAACTATTTCACTTCATAAATCACATCACATGCATGACTTCATAAATTATTTAAAAAACTAATAAAACATTTCTAATTGGAACATCAAGGGTTGGACATGAAAGACACCTAATTTCCACATAATAATGACACCTAAAATTTAACACATGTTTAACCCTACCAAACACCACATTTTCACTTCAAATTTAATTAAACAAATTCACGTAAAAACTTTATAAAACATTTAAAATCAACACACGACAGTTTACACAAAAAACACACTTGATCTCATGCAAAAACACCACTTTAAAACTGAATGTACAACATAATCGTTCCAAACATGTTTTCCATCAATTCAACTATTTGAAATTTAAATAAAAAATACGCAATAAGTTCAACATGCCAAAATAAATATTTTTTTTCCTTCAAACCATTTTTTATACACCCACACCTTAAGTGATTTATAAAATATTTCACACTTTTACGACAGGGCCCGAAACACTTTTCACGAAACACTAAAATATGATACGCATGACACACAACCAATTATTTTCAAGAAAAATACATTTTTATCTTAGATACATTTTAAAATATTACCAAGTCATATTTTTCAGACCTAAAATAATTAATTTCATGTTTCCAAGAACTCTCACAATAAGAATCATATGAAAGGTAGATTTAATATCACATGTGCATCTTAAAAATATTTTTGAGGACATTTCACGCCACCCAAACAACTCATAAAACTCATTTTTAAAAAAATTGCATCAAAGAAAACACCAAAGCATATCCAATCACTATATCAGAAATCCAATTCCAACCCTTAAACACCCAAACCATCTCAAAAATACCAAACACACCACATAATAACACTAAAGAATACATTAATAAATTTACACAAACATATTAAATTAATCTAATGATACTAAGGCACAGAAACACCTACCTTAGGTGAAGAATTTTCCAAAATCAGTGTCAATTCTTCAATCACACCAGAGTCATACAATGAGGGACCTGAATTGGACCGTAAAACAAACAACCGAATCAAAAGTATCAGGAGTTAACACTAAATATGGATGCTCTTCCCATTAGAAAATCGAAACTCCAATTAACAAGAACGTAAACCCATGGGAGGAAGGAAGAGGAGCCTATCAGGGGAGGTGCATCGGAAGAGGAGTCGGTGGCTGGGGTTACGGTTGCTGGAAGAGGCATTGAATACAAAAGGAGGTGCATTAGACAGAACCGAACAGCAGGGGGTGTACCTAGAAGGGCCACGTCCAATAGTGGGTGTGTGCACCAGAATGGGTTCTCCAGACGGGATAAGGGAACTAGAAGAGACTACGCCAAAGGTGGGGGCTCGAGCTGGTAGGCAGGGTGACAGGAAAAAGGGGTCTAGAGGAGAGTTGGTGTGGGCCATCGCAATAAGAGGCCAGGGATGAAGTGAGCGGTGCTTCGAGCTAACTAGGAAACCAGGCTGTAGCGCAAAGCAATGAGGTCGGTCGAGAGATGGGTGGTGCGACGAGGGGAGAGGGGAGGTCCAACATCCAGTTCTGCTATCCAAGAGGTAGGGGCGCAGAGCGACGGGCTAGCCGGGCAGCAGGGGCGTGACGCACTGGGTTGGAGGGGGCTGGGTGCCACAGCGGAACGTGAGGCCAGAGAGCATCAGTGGGAGATAAAAGTCGGTGCGATTCTTACTGGTTGAGAGGGAGAAGCGTACTTAGGGTTAGGGGGGAGGTTGCGTGGGACAACCAGGGGGAGGTAGAGAAGGTGAGGGAGAGAAAATAAATAAAAGAAAAATAAAGAAAGAAGAAAAGATAAAATGAAAAAAAATAAGTAATAAAATAAATAAATGAAATGATTAAAATAATAATAGTAAAAATTGTAATAACATCACATAATATTAACAATAATATTTATTGTTATTCTCAAAAAATATTTTTATTATTATCATTAAAAAAATTCTTAAAGTTTATTAAACTTATTATTTCCATTTTATTTCTATTTCATTATTCATTATTATTTCATTATCCCGTTCTGTTTTAACTCATTTTGAAAGCCATACAGACCGCGTGGTCTCAAAATCGTGCCCTGCCCATGCGTCCGGTGACGCAAAACCCAAAACACTCATAATAATAATAATAATAATAATAAACTAAAATATGAATAATGATTAGAATAATAATAAAAATAATAAAACTCAATTGATGGTATTAAATAAAATAAAAAGTTATATCAATTATGATAATAATAATAATAATATCTTTAAATAACATTATTATTATTATTATTATTATATTTTAAAACTCTTATTTTATTTTATTTTTATTTCATAACACTTTTAATTCTATTGTTTTATTATTAATCCATTTTATTTAATTACTTGAACTAGGTGAGGTCGCACAGTGACCCATGCGAGGCCACACGACTTCGACCACTGGGTGCGGGACGCATCCAAGTCCAAAACATATGTTTTTAAATAAGAACACGAAATTTTAGGTCAGGCTTAAACTCAGACTACCCGATGCCCAGAAAAATTAATAAAACAAATAATGTAAAAGAGGCGGGTGTGACAAACTCACATACTCAAAACCAAGAAAACACATTCAGATTGTTTTGTCACTTTAGAATAACGATAAATACATCATTTGTGATGTTTAGGGATCAGATACACCACAATATGATGCACGGTGTCAGCAGTGTGAATCTAAGTATCCATTATCAGTTTAAAATTGACATTTTAAAACAAAAAAGTGTCACTCACTAAAAACTGAGAAAGCACACTCAGATTGTCTAGATAATTTAGGACAATGATTCATAATTTGTTTGTGATTGTATGAATCAGTCTCGTGTCAAACCCATGCATGATTCCACCTGTATGTATCAAAGTACGTGTTTCCAATTTAAATTGACATTTTAGTAAAAAACACACGTGGCATACTCAAAACTGAGGAAACACATTACAATTGTTTTGATACTTTATGACAATGATACATGAGTCATTTGGGACATATAGGGATTAGTCTCACCTCAATCTGATGTAAGGTGTGATTGATATGACTCTAAGTACATCTTTTTATTCAAAATTGACATTAATTTTTGTGATAAAACAACTGATATACTCAAAAATAATAAAACGCATTTGGATTATTTTGGTACTTTAGGAAAATGATCCATAAATCATTTGGGAAATTTAGGGATCAGACACACCTAAATATGATGCATGGTGTGATCGGTATGACTCCAAATGCATCTTTTTATTCAGAATTGACATTAATTTTAGTGAAAAAAAACAACTGACATACTCAAAACTAAGCAAACACATTCAGATTGTTTTTGTATTTTAGGAAAATCATCCATACAACATTTTTAATGTGTAGGGATCATATTCACATCAATCTGATACATGGTGTGACTAATATGACTCTATGTGTCCACTATCATTTTAAAATTGATATTTTAAAAAAAAGTGCCACTCACTGAAAACTAAGCAAACACACTTGGATTGTCTTGATACTTTGAGACAATGATTCATAATTTATTAGTGACATGTATGAATCATTATCATGTCAAACTCACACACTATTCTGCATGTATGTCTCAAAGTGTGTGTTTCCAGTTTAAAATGAAATTTTAGTAAAAAACACATGCGGCGTACTCAAAACTGAGGAAACGCATTCTGATTGATTTGATACTTTAGGATAATGATTCATGAGTCATATGAGATGTATAGAGATCAGTCACACCACAATCTGACGCACAGTGTGACCAGTATGACTCAAAGATCCTTTTTTATTCTAAATTGACATTAATTTTTGTGAAAAAAACAACCGACATACTCAAAACCGAGTAAACACATTCATATTTTTTAGGTATTTTAGGAAAATGATACATAATTCACTTGTGAAGCATATGAATTAGTCACACCACAATTAGACTCACGTTTTGACTGGAAATACTTCAAGTGCATCTTTTTATTCAAAATTTACATTAATTTTAGTATAAAAAACAACTGACATACTCTATAATAGTCTTTTATTTTTATTGTTTTTGTGTTGGAAATTTCATTTCATTTAAATTTAATATTTTTTTTCTTATTTTGATATTTTCATTTTCTGTTTCTGGTGATGCAGTGTGTTGCAGCATCACGCTACAGTTTTCACCTTTATCAGTGCTACTAAATGCACTGATAAAAGTATGATTTATCAGTGATTTTAAAGGAACTTATAAAGGTACTCCTTATCATCGCTTATACAGGCGCTGATAAAGTCAATCTTTATCAACATTTTTTAATGCGCTGATAAATCATACTTTTATCAGTGCTTTTGAAAGTGCTGATAGAGGGTCTATTTATCAGTGCTAAATAAAAAAACTGATAAATGATGTCTTTTATCAGCGCTTTTATTTGTGCTCATAAAATCCATGGGCTTTTAACCACGCTAAGGTAGTAAATGATTTTCTAGTGCTGATAAAGGCAGATTCTAGCAATGTTAAAGGAGTGTTTTGTAGTAGAAATACACTTAATGTGTGACCCTATAGGTTATTATATTGAATGAAGTGAGTCTAACCCACATATCAAGAGTGGAGTCTAGCAACCCATAATGACCCCTAAGGAGATAAAAAATGTCATGGCTATGACTACCACTGATAAACACATTTTTTGTAATATAATCTCTCTATCTTGCAATATCTCATAAAGCATGATTCAAACTTGCGTTGTCATCTTTTTGATGATTTATATATTTCATGACCTTACTGGATGGAATTTCCTTCCTACACAATGACTATTGATTTAATGAAGGTACTATCATCCTGGTCATCCTAGTCTTATGAGATATCTCTTCCTTAACTCAGAAGTGACAAATTCTTTGTTGATCATTCAACCAATGTCATACCACCATTGACGCACCCAAAACCAATTATATTGCCACAACTTCAATGTCATGACTTTTTCCTCACATCAAATCATGCAATCAAATGTTACACTTTGATAACAATATCAATTTCAGAGAAAAATACACATATTTGTATATAGAAACAAACAATGACACATGAAACATGTGGTGTTTCTATTATCAAACCAGTCCTTATAATCTCATCTACTCAAGATCACCAAGTGAAAACTTCATAAGATGAAGTTTCAATGCTTATGAGTCTCCAACACATGATAGTCAAACATCATCTGTGTCTCTTCAATATGATGTATCTGGACCATATGACATATATTTAAGATTACTGCCATATTGTCTCAAGATTCTCACTATAGTTAGGATCCGATAAAACCTTTTGACATGACACAAAATCTATGGACATTACCATGTAAACAGTGAATGCAGAAGTATTAATACTATTATGGTAAAAATAAACACACATGTATATATAAAACTCTATAAATTTAATGATAATCAAAGTATAGACATGAGTTGGTTCTAGGTCACCCACTCACAATAGTTATGGTCCCATCACCACAAACGACAATCCAATCCAATATCAGTTGACCTAAATATGACCATCCAAAGATCGAAGGATGGATTGAATCATTTTTTCTCTTGTTTAATAAGAAGAACACACACACACACACACACACACATATATATATATGAATAAATGTTTTTCCCACCAGAACATTGATATAGTATTCTGATGAACCTCATTTTTCCAACCGAATACTCGTGGTTGAAAAAGTGTTTTCTGGCAGCGATTTTATTCCATAGGTATGGAAAAAAACATAATATACAGAAATAGGTACTGGAATTCCTATACATGAAGACAAAAAAAACTAATTTTTAATAATAAAGGGAGAAGGAATATGGGTGGGGCGGAACTCCACAGCGTTGGCTCCCACCGTGACTAGCAGGACCCCAACACCACCATTTTCTGGCTGGACTCCCTCTTCTCCACCACTATCCGGCCTTCGGCATGGCCAAACTGATTGTCGCCTCCCTGTTAATGGGTTTTCTGGGCTTCCGGGGGTATGAGAAAAATATTTTTTAAAAACATATTTCAAAAATTAAGTTTAAAAATATTTGGAATAAAATTTAAAAGTGGGACCAAGCGACATAAATTATTTGAATTAAAATAAAATTTAAAGTGAATTGTTTTAATTCATTTAATTGTCCTCGACATATATTTACTACAAATGTAATTTTATTTCTCATTTTATTTCTATTCTGAAAAATCTTGAGCATAGACCAACCAATTTATCTCAAGAATTTAGTTATTTAATTTATTATTTCAATTTCATGAGATTTGTAATAATTAATTTATTTTAGGTGTTTTATGTATCGTCTTTCTTTGCTTAATATGTATAAGGGAACCCACATGCATCAATATTATTCAGTATGTATTTTGTGTGTCACATGTGTATATGTATTATATCGAGGGTGTTATAAGACATAGACCACACTGAGAAAAGGTGGTATTCCAGATGAAACATGCATACAGTGGACCATGGTACGAGGTGCAATACGAGTTATACACTATTCACATATTATCGCCATAAAGACATAATTGATTCATTGAGAATAAATAGATCAAACAATACCAAATTATCAAGATCAGTCACATTGTTTATTTAATATTTTCATTGTTCATTCCTTTTTTATTAGTATGCAAGTGAGTGAGATCACATAAAATAATAAAAAAACAAAATGTATAGATTACAAATAGACTAAATCCATGATGATTTTTTTATGTTTATTGCATGGTCAAGTTTTGAGCATGATCCAATAGTATTTACATATTTGATGGAAAATGATTTCAATCATCAAGAAATAATAAAAACCCACAAATATGTATTAATTCAAAATATCTTCTATCATTTGAATTTGAACAAAACTGGGTTTATGGGATTCTCATCAGCCCTAGTTGAGGGTGCCTCCTATTACTATGTATTTCTTATGAAATTGATGAGTCGAATTAACTAAAGATGACAATAAATAAGTATACATAACTATCTTCACTACTGGAATTTGTGCTATTTGCAATGGGCTATTTGGACGGGATCCCATCACAAATAGTCTTTAGCGATGGGGTCCCGTCGCAAATAGCCCGTTGCAGAAAACAACATCGCAAATACCATTTTTTAGGATGGGCCCATTGTAAATAATTCTCTGATTATATACATTATATACAAATAAACTTTTTGTAATGGGCTCGTAGCAAATAGTATTTGCGATGGGATTTTGGTACCGTCTCAAATAGTATTTTAAAATATATATTTAAACTATTTGCGATGGGATCCTATCACAACAGGTCCCGTCGAAAATAATAACCAAAGTAAAAAAAATATTTAATAAAATTATAATTAATGAAAAAATAATATTAATATTATTAAAATAATAAAAAATAAAAAAGATTAAAATTCCCAATATTCTCAAAAAAATATTCATAAAATATTATTATTATTATTATAAAAATAAAAAAACATTAAAAAATATAATACTAAAAAAATATATTTAATAAAATTATGATTAATGAAAAAATAATATTAATATTATTAAAATAATAAAAAAATATTAAAATTCTCAATATTCACAGAAAAATATAAAATATCATTAAATATTATTGTTAATATTATTAAAATAAACAAACATTAGAAAATATAATAGTAATAATAAATAATAAAATATTAAAAATAAAAAAAATAAATCATGCAATATTCGCATCAATATAAAAGACAGAAACTGAAAATAGTTCATATTACAATAAATTTTGAATTCAAATGTTTTTAACATAAGAAAATCACTGGGGGTCGTCTTCTAGAGGAGGTGGAGGAGCTGTAGAAGATGGTGGATGAAACTCCATCCCTAAACTATGAGTCAGATGAAGCATGTACTCCATCTGCTCATGATGCTGCTACTGCCATCGTTGTATCTTCTCATCGTGATGTTGCTGCTGCTGCTGATGACACATCTCTTCATGCTGCTTCTACAAACTCTTTATAAGCTCATCCTGAGTTCGCAACTTCTCCTGATTATGTGAGGTAGAAGATGATGCCTCTCCACGAGCTCCTCTAGAACTGGACACCGACATCATAGCAATACCATAATAAGTACCAGGAGTCACATGAGAGCCGATACCAACTAATCGGCCCTTCTCAAAGCTATAATGAGTCACCTGCATCCACACCACCTCATCGAAATAGTGGGCACTGGTCTGATCAGTCGCCTCGTCCTGACTCCCAGCCTGTGTCTGAGAGGTCGTAGCCTCATATGACTCCTTCAATTCCAATTTGAAATTAAAATTGTGAAAATATTATATGCAGTTAATTGTAAAACTGAAAAAATAATACCAACCACAATCCGACGCTGGCGATCACCTCTAATCTCTCCAGTGGATGGATCACTGTATATCCTCTGATAAACATCATACTCTGTAATATTGGGACGCTCAAATTCCTATAAAAATATAAAATAAACTATTTATATTCAAAGTTATATAAAATATTTAAAAAAGATACTCACCAGATGCTCTCTATGCATACTGAAGGTATGACTACCAGCTCGATGCGTCACCTCCTGTCTCCCCCGGTTCTGCCGACCCACTGAAGACCTCCTCTGAAATCCACCACCCAACCAGTGTAAACATAATCAATCCCAAATGTGAAATGAAATGTACTCTGGTCTGTGGGATCTACACGACTCATCAAAATTTGTCACTCTTACTTTCTTAATGGCTGTTCTTCTCTAATTGTGAAAAAACTGACAGAAACAGTCACGTATATACGCCTCTCATGCCGCATGGATAGCGTCACACATGCTATCATCGATGAGATACCATAAACCCTAAAATAATTCCTAATATCAAGTTATTAATAAAATAAATTTCAAAATAAATGTTATTTATTTACGTACCAGCCAATGATTGAACATGTCGAGCTTTACACCAATGGGAATCTATTCCCATGTAATCCATGGTTTAGAAAAATAATTACACAAGATAGCGCTCCTTTGTCCAATAGCTACATGCACAAAATTGTGAAAAATAATAAATAACCAAACAATTAGTATATAAATAAATAAATTAATGAAAGCTAACTAAAATATACAGGTTACCATACCTCTTTGTGCGTGGATCGAAGCCAAGATGTGGACGTCGCTCGAGGATAGGGTCAGGAATCATCAGTCGCACAAAACCGCACCCCCTCCACGTACCCCCTGAACCACCAGTAGGATGAGGGTCAGATGATCCCAAATCCACATCATCCAAAGGTAGCTCAGCCTCCTGTAACTCAAAAAATAGATTAGGGTCCATCTAAAACACAAAATTATTGTTGTTAGCAGATATTTGAAAATAAATATTATATATAGATATAAATTAGTTATGATTATAACCAACATTTAACTGTGTCAATGTTCACATTCATCAACATCTTCATACCTGACGATGTCAATGTCTTCATATTCCTCCTAGACATCATCAATATCCATATGAGTTTCAGTTTCATCATCTCTTTTCATTTCAAATTCATTTGTAACATCATTAACATCTTCGTCACCATCGACCCTTAATTGTGGGATGTCATCATCCATATTCACGTCTATTTGTGAAAAAAGATGTATTTTGAGTAGTCTCTTGAAAAATTTCAATTCCTTCCACTTCAGAGGAACCACATTCAGTTTGAGTAAACTGATTATTTAGAGATTTCATTTTTATTATGCTCCACCAATCACTCAGGTCTCTTAAAGTAGCATATTACTTTGTGTAATAAATTTGATGTGCTTGTTGAGCCAGTAAAAATGATTCATTTGCTGCGAGAATAATTTTATATTTAATATCGATGATTCCATGAGTTAGATGAACATGAAAGCCTCTCTCAGTATCTAACCATCAACATTTAAACATTGTTATGTAATTCTGTCCAAGATAACACAACTCAATAATTTCATCCAGAATGCTGTAAAAGTCAACTTCAGTTTCTCTATGATGTGATCCTCTCAAACAAATTCAACTATTAATTGTTTTTTTGATTCCCCATATGCACATGTATGAAATCAAAAACCATTCACCACATATTCATTATAAGATTTAACCATTTTGGATGGTGAGTTACTCAATATACACAGTCGCTTATCAAATTTATCAGCATGTTGAGACACTTGAAAATTTGTAAAAAAATTATCTATATAATAAATAGTAAATTTAATTGATATTAAACCATCAATAATTTATGTTACCAGTTTTTGAAACTATTGAGAATTTTTTTTTGTCTGCGTTCTTCAAGAGAAACTACTGTAATTTGTGGAAGTTGTTTCTTGATATGATTATCATATCACCTACAAATAAAATAAGTTTACATACTATAATATAAATTATAGAATAAGTGATAGAATCACTCACAACAAAAATGTTGTCATTTCTTCACAGTTCAGCAGAACATATGTATGAGCTATGTGATGTTCATCGTGAAAGCCATCGTTCTTGAACTCCACCAAAGCCAAGATTTGGCTGATTAAAAACTAATAATTGATTTTCCATTTTGTCATTAACATTTCCCTCATTCCATCCCATGCAGTTGTATTTTTAGGGATATTCAGATTCAAAATAGTGAGAGTAGAAAAAATAAAATTCATCTTGAAAATAAGCTTCATAAATTGAGCCTTCAACTGATGCTTTGTTACATACTTTTTTCTTCATTTTCTACATGCATCACTCGAATGGGTACATCCATCGAAACTATACTGGACCTCCACATTTAGCTTCATGTAAAAAATGTAATATCAGATGTTCCATTGAGTCAAAGAAATCCAGTGGAAATATTTTTTCCAGTTTACATATAATTAAAGCAACATCTTATTCCAATTTTCATAGAACATTGTAGTCTGTTGTCTCTGCACAAATATCTCGAAAAAAATATGATATGTCTGTTATCTAATCCCAAATCATAGAATTCAACAAACCTATGAATCCAATCGGCATAAGTCTTTCCATTATAACATGACAATCATGACTTTTTAATCTGGTAATGTGAAAATTATTAACACATCTGCCCAAATTGGAAGCATAGCCATCTGGAAGTCTCAAATCTGCAATCCACTAACAAAATAATAAGCGACTCTCTTTGGACAATGTATAAGCTACTTTTGGCTTCATTAACCTCTGTGATCTAACATTTTCAAATAGTTCAAGTTCCGGTCGCCTGCAAATTTGGGCAAGATATAATCATGCTTTTATAGTATCTTTGGTCTTACATTGTGTATCCAAAATAGTATGAAATAAATTATCAAAATAGTTCTTCTCAATATGCATGACATCTAACATGTGACAGACCAAAAAATCAGAACAATATGGAAGATCCCAAAAAAGGATCCATTTTATCCAATTATGTTTTTTCCCGAAGCCATGAATTTTCTGTTGGTTTACTGTTAGCCCAAATGTGATGAGAGGTAATGAAAATAAAACTGATTTTAACTCTGTACCTGAGATCATTTTTGGAGGTTCATCCATTTCAATTGTTCCTTTTCTGAAATGAGATTTGTTCCTTAGAAAAGGATGATCAGTTGGAAGAAATCTATGATGAAATTCAAAATAGAAAGGTTTTTTTCCATTGACAAGCATAAAGGCTTTTTTGTCTTTTATACAGTAAGGACATGATCTCAGACCATGTGTACTCCAGCCAGATAACATTCCATATGTCGGAAAGTCACTAATCGTCCACATCAATGTAGCTTTTAATATGAATTTTTTTTTGCAGCAACATCATATGTAATAACACCATTACTTCACAATGAATTTAACTCAGAAATCAATGGTTTCAAATAAACATCAATATTCTTTTTCGGGTGGCCTGTGATTAATAAAGTCAAAAAGATATAGGGCTCCTTCATCAACATCCATGGTGGTAAATTGTACAAAGTTATAAAGATAGTCCAACAAGAATACTGACTACCATAAGAACCAAATGGACAAAAACCGTTAGTAGAAAGACCCAATCACACGTTTCGGTCTTCTAAAGAAAAATATAGATAAAGACAATAAAAATGTTTCCATGAATCACCATCAGATGGATGATTCAAGCTTTTATTGGTTGAAATATTGGTTTTGTGCCATGACATCATTAATGTTGTGTTTTGAGACATAAATAATCATTACATCCTCGGTGTAAGGGAGAAATATCTCAACTGTTTTAAAAGAATTGATCCAGACTTCCCTGGTTGAGCTTCTTTACACCTCGATTGTCCACATGTGGGAAAAATATCCAATGACTCATTTTCACCAGAATATAATATGCAATCATTTTCACATGCATGAATCTTCGGATAACTAAGGCCCAGATTATGAACCAACCACTTTCTTTCATATTAATTTATAGGCAACACATTTCCTTCAGGTAAAATTGTTTTAACCAAAGAAAATATTTGATCAAAATAGTTGTTTGACATTTCATTATCTGATTTAATAATCACAAATTTTTCAACTGCTTCTAATTTTCTTATCTTATAACCAGGATATAATACATCCTCAACAGACCTCAAAACTCATAAAATTTGGATGGTGCGAACTCAGGAGTTAAATCAATATCATCTTGAGTTTCATGTTTGTTGAACAGATGGACCTACAACTTAATGTACTAAATTTTGAAACCGGGATGGATCCAGAATCAAGTTATTAGTATCTTCTCAAGAACTGTGTTCACTATGTTGATACCAAAAAACATAATCTGGTTGAAAACCAAACCGCAATAGATGTCCCCTAACCTTGTCAAATGTGTCAAATGTTCTCAAAGAATTTTTTTTACAAGGACACTTAATTATGCCTTCTGAAACATATTTCAGTTTTGATGATGCAAGTGATAATAAAGCTTCAAAACCCTCAATATATACAAGATTTAAACCAGAACCATTAGGATTTCTGTGCTCATTTATCCAAGTGTGATCATCTAATAATTAATGATGTCAATTTCCTTGTTCTATATTTTTCTACAAAATATAAAATCATCACTGTTTTTGAATAAATTGAAATTATAAAAACACTATCTGAAAAAAAAGATAAATAATTACAACTACTTCATAATAATTACCATTAAATATGGGCGACACAATTTCAGTGGATTGATAGCTACTCTTTTGTCTGACAGCTCATTTACTTGCAAATTTCTCTCACTGAAATCACAATGAAGAATCTCCTCGGAGGTACTCTTATTCATTCTCGTGCATACGAGAACGTATAAGGGTACCTCCAAGCAGATTCTCCATTATGATTTGAGTGTGAGAAAGATGAAAGTAAATGAGGTGTCAGACAAAAGAGCCCCCTTTTCGTCAATGGATCATCTTCTTGCAACTATCACTACCTGAAAACATTATAAAAATGTGATCCTACGAATGCATATTCAAACTCGTGCATATGAGATTAGATATGTATACATAGAAGTATACTTTTCATAATGTTTTGAGTCAGTGAAAGTTGAAAGAAGAAGTGTCATCGAGGAAAAGGAGTGTCGTCAATCCACTAGAAATTGTGCCATGTTATAACAAGTTATTACAAGTTATTACAAGTTATTACAAGTTATTACAAGTTATTACAATTTATTACAATTGATATTATTACTAATTATTCCTATTTATTACTAATTATTCATATTTATTACTAATTATTCCTATTTATTACTAATTATTCCTAATTATTCCTATTTATTCCTATTTATTACTATTTATTACAATTGATAGTATTACTAATTATTCCTATTTATTACTAACCATTCCTATTTATTACTAATTATTCCTATTTATTACCAATTATTCCTATTTACTACTAATTATTCCTAATTATTACTAATTATTCTTATTTATTCCTAATTATTTCTATTTATTCCTAATTATCACTATTTATTCCTAATTATTGCTAATTATTCCTAATTATTGCTAATTATTCCTAATTATTCCTAATTATTCCTATTTATTCATACTTATTACTATTTATTACTATTTATTACTAATTATTACCAATTATTACTAATTATTACTAATTATTACTATTTATTACTAATTATTACTAATTATTACTATTTATTTCTAATTATTACTATTTATTACTATTGATTACTAATTATTACTAATTATTACTAATTATTTCTAATTATTACTAATTATTACTAATTATTACTAATTATTACTAATTATTACTAATTATTACTAATTATTACTAATTATTACTAATAATTACTAATTGTTACTAATTATTCCTAATTATTACTAATTATTACTAATTATTCCTAATTGTTCTTAATTATTACTATTTTTTACTATTTATTACTATTTATTACTATTTATTACTATTTATTACTAATTATTACTATTTATTTATATTTATTCTTATTTATTCCTATTTATTCTTATTTATTACTGTTTATTCCTATTTATTCCTGTTTATTCCTATTTATTCCTATTTATCGCTATTTATTGCTATTTATTGCTATTTATTCCTAATTATTGATATTTATTCCTATTGATTCCTATTTATTACTAATTATTACTAATTATTACTAATTATTACTAATTATTACCAATTATTACTAATTATTACTAATTATTACTAATTATTACTAATTATTACCAATTATTACTAATTATTATCAATTATTACTAATTATTACTATTTATTACTATTTATTACTATTTATTATTATTTATTACTAGTTATTACTAATTATTACTAATTATTACAAATTATTACTAATTATTACTAATTATTACAAATTATTACAAATTATTACTAATTATTACTAATTATTACTAATTATTACTAATTATTACTAATTATTCCTAATTATTTTGAATTATTCTTAATTATTCCCAATTATTTCTATTTATTTCTAATTATTTCTATTTATTCCTAATTATTCCTAATTATTCCTAATTATTCCTACTTATTACTAATCATTCCTATTTATTACTAATTATTCCTATTTATTACTAATCATTCCTATTTATTACTATTTATTCCTATTTATTAGTAATTATTCTTATTTATTACTAATTATTCGTATTTATTTTGATTTATTGATAATTATTACTATTTATTTCTAATTATTCCTATTTATTACTAATTATTCTTATTTATTTCTAATTATTCCTATTTATTACTAATTATTCTTATTTATTACTAATTATTCCTAGTTATTACTAGTTATTCCTACTTATTACTAATTATTCTTACTTATTACTAATTATTCCTACTTATTCATATTTATTGCTAATTATTCCTATTTATTGCTAATTATTACTATTTATTGCTAATTATTACTAATTATTACTAAATATTACTAATTATTACTAATTATTACCATTTATTACTAATTATTACTAATTATTACTATTTACTACTAATTATTCCTATTTATTACTAATTATTCCTATTTATTAAAAATTAGTACTAATAATTTCTATTTATTATTACAAATAAATACTGATAACAAAACAATTTAAATCTAATTTAATTACAACTAATAAAAAAATTTAAAATTAACATAAAAAAATTGAAATAAATACTAAATTAAATAAAATATAAATATCTTTAAACTTGATCTCCTATTGATGTAGATGACTTCACAACTTTTTCGTGAAAAAAAAACTAACTCACGCAAATTTTCACTCTGAAAATAGAGTTCAGAAAGAGAGAGAAAGTGAGAATTGAGAGGATGATTTGAAAAAACAGATGGGGGGGAGGGGTATATATAGGTTGCATTAGTTGTGATAGGACTATTTGCGACGGGCTACCCGTCTGAAATAGTATTTGTTGCGACGAGACCCGTCGCAAAAACCTTCGCCCGCATTAATTACAGTCGGCGGTTAAAAGAGTATTTGCGACGAGATCCATCACAAAAGGTATCTGCCGACAGACTTTTTGCGATGGGACAACATCCCGTCGCAAAAACCTATTTACCACCGTTAGGTATTTGCGACGGGGGGATTCCCCCGACGCAAATAACCTTCCCACGATTTGGCGCGCAAACTACACCTAACTTTTTGCAACGGGGACCCCACATCCCGTCGCAAATAATCTCTGGGACGAGCAATTTGCGACGAGAAATAATCCCGTCGCAAAAAGTTATTTTTCCCGTAGTGGTTGTTACATCTTTAAAGGCAACTAATTGAGTAAATCATGTTTATGATTTCTAGAAGTTGAGAAATCACTCAATAGTTGAAGAAGTTGTGAGTTAATGCAGTAATCCAGTCAAATGCCTCATTGAAACTCCCTGAGTAGTGGCATAAGAATAGCTTGAACTATGAGGTGATGTTTTAAGGATCCTTTCCATTGGTATAATCAAGTGGATGAGTATTCCAAATTTAGTAGTGGGCTCCACTATGGTTCAATATAATAGTGGGGTACATTTAATAATTTAATCAATAATTTCTAATATGTAATCAAGATGAAAGTATGAATCTGCTAGTGTTTATTATTATAGAAAAGATGGAAAATAATACGAAAACCTCACTACAATTAATTCAAGACAAAGTGAATGTCCGATCTGGAACCATTTCCAAGTGTGGCACAAGTGCTTGCAAAAAGTACTATGAAATGAATGAAAATTCTAAGTGCCAGAGTCCCCACTACCTATTAAGTCACCTCAGGATTTGAGGGTGTGAATATTTCTTATAGGAGACACATGGATATTCCATTTGATGCTTACATCATAATGCTATCATTAATGTCTGATGTGTTGCGAAAACAACATCAGGACATGAATGATTTCACATGTTATCTCATCTCTGAAATTTTTTCAAGGTTAAAGAGAAGAAATATATGAATGAGGTGATGATTACACTAAATACATCTAAATTGAATGATGTATTACAAACTTTCAATAAATCCATTTATAATTTCTTTATCACCCAATTACTTTAGTTTTGTTAGGATTGTAAAATGACTACCATGTATTAAACGATTCATTACCTTTCGGGTAACGTTCTCCAAGAAAATAAGAAAATAAAGAAAGATTAATCTTCAGTTCTTATGATTATTTTTTTTAAAAGAAGTCGGAAAGAGCAAAGAAAAGTTTTATGCAAAAGGAATATTCACAACTTCCTTCAAATAAAAGAGGAAATTCCATTATACAGGAGGTTATTTTCTTCACATGTCATGACATAAACCTATATAAGATTAAATGCAATGAATTGAAGTATAAAGAAGTAAAAGCTTTCACTTAATGTATGTTCATCATTGTATGTTATGCTTTTTGTCATAGTTCATGGGTATTGAATACAATATTCCTATCACATATGTGTATTTAAATACAGTAACCAATTAACTATAGAAATGTTACAAGAAATAAGGAGTGTTCTCCAAGCGATTTAGAAAAGGGTGATTCCTAAGTCAGCGGTGAGAAATACAGAACTTCAAATTTCTAGGTTTAATGATTCTAGTTAAACTTTTATTTTTTATTACTAAAATATTCACCTCACGTGTCCTTTGTATATGAGGATACATTGTTCCAGTTTTGGAATGAATGTTTTTATGGTGTCTTATACTCAACTAAAGGTTAAATGATGCTTGAATCATTGAAAATAACTGATGAATATAAAATGTAAGACTAAGTTGTACCCATTTGTGGAATGATAGTTCCTTTTCTTGTAAAACTAAATAGTTTTCAAGGATTTACCTACTATAGGTTTATAATCTTTGGAGTTTACCTTAGGTATTATCACAAAAATTACTTAATTTTTTTGGACAATTATACCATTATAGATGATGGTAATCCATAATATCTTTTAGAATTACTTCCTCTCGATAGCATGAACTATTCCAAGGTTAAGCTAGTGGTAAGTGTACTTCATAATATTCCTATAAGAGTTTTAATTAATATAAAAGTGAAGATGAAAATATGCATAGTTAGAAGATATGAGTTTCTGTGGGGCAATGTGATGAAGAATATCTTGACCAAGCACTCGTTGGTCATCAAAATGTAGCATGAAGTAATTCCTAAACACATATTTCCTTATACACATCAAATATATGATTCTAATAAGAATAATCCACGAAGATTATTTCATGAAAACATTGATCAATAAAATGTATCATGGATTAATTCCTATAAGAAAACTCTCTTTTACACATCAGATTCATGATATAAGTAAAAGGAGCTTCATTGTTAAGATTTATATGCATTGCAGATACTTCCATTATTTTTCAACACATGAATTACAAATAAAAGTGGCATCCCATAGACATTAACCAACTATAATAAAAAATGGATTTCATATGTGTTATATTATTATATATATCCATCATTTCATAATAACATTTTTATGGATGCAAACTGTTTTGTATGAATATAAAAAAACTTGCATCAAGAAAAACCCAATGATGCATATAAAGTAATAATCATAATATTTTCTAAGGAAATTACATAAATCCATATAATAGAAAAGATATAGTCATCCCAAGACAATAATTCAACAAAAGAGTGCACTAGTCTATTTGAGATAGTGGGAGAAAAATTGAGTTAGTTTTAGTCAATGATAGAGATGCACAAATAGTTGTAATAAGAATGCTCTAGAGACACACATTTCATATGAAGGATAAAACCATAGTGGTGTTTTTTACATTCACCATGATAGGTGATACTTTTTTCATTAAGAATAATAAATCCTACAAGTAAACAATATATGATAATTAGCTACGACTGATAAGTTCAACTAAAATTCTATAATGGAATCTATGTATCAAAGTTCATGTAACATCATGTTATGTGATTCTAGGAACTTTTACATCCTTGTTTTGATCATACTTAGGTTGGAGATTTCTCTGGGGATTTTTTAGTTAAGTTTGAAAAATTTTGGAAGTCCATGGGGCTGTGCACGGTTGGCACACAATTTGGTAAAACTATACAGTTTGGACCAGTAATTCATGTTCCCTATAAAGGACCACTAGAAGGCACACAGTTTGTCTAAACCATGCGACCAACCCTCCAAACTATGAAACCTTTGGACATAGTGGTTTTCACAGTTGGTGCATGGTTAGTTTAACCATGCTGTCAAACCATGCACCCCATCCAGAAGTCCAGTAGGGGTACACGATTACAACTACATGTGCGGCCCGTACATCAAACTGTATGTGTGATTTTTAATTCCCCCAAATATTTAATTAAAAATATCAGGATCCCTATTTAATATTCCTAAATCCCCAACACAACCCTAATCAATTTACATTGCTTTTGGAGGCTCTCTAAGGGATTCCTTGGCTCTCTAAATATCTTCTCTTGTGAATCAAAGTTCTAATGGAAGATCTTGATCCCTCTTCAGTAAGAAAATATCATCTCATGTATTTTCTACAAATACACTCTTCTCTCATTCTTAGAGAGTGATTAATCATCATATTATTTATGGATATAATATCTATTTTAGATAGATCCTGATTATCGTTTTGATTTCTTGATCTCCTTCACCTTTTTTCTCATTGGTTTTTCAGTTGCAAATATTGATTTTACTATGTGATTAATGGTAGGTGGTTCCATAATGCTTTACCCTACGGTTGAAACCATAATTGATTGATTTATTTTAAGTGAGTTTTTAATGATTTATAAATCTAGATTTGAGATGATTTTATCTGTGATTTGATAAGGTCATAAAAATTGTGAGAACCCCACAATTTCAATGGAATTGAAATTATTTGGTGGATTTTGGGAAAAAATATGACTTGAATTGAATATTGATTTAATGAAATGATTTCATGCCGAGTCTTAAGAAAATTGGATTAAAATGAATGATCATTTAAAAAGGAATTAATTTGATGAAAACCTATGGTTTTTTTAAATTAAAAAGGAACACTAAGAAATGATTTTAGGGACTTGAACTATGATTGATGTATTTTATTGAAATGATTCATTTACCCATGATTGACTGATTGATTGAAGCACATGTGAGACTAATCTTCTAGTTGGTGATTATGATAATAACGCTAGTACTCTAACACCCTAGCAATGGATTATGGATAAAAACACTAACAAAACCATGTTTGAAATTATTTTCTATAATGAATCCCCTAATGGGGTGTTGATTGATTTCCTATAATGATTCCCCTATTGGGAAGTTGATTTGAGTGTGCACACATATCTTGAGTTATAATAATGATTGAGAAGTGTAAGGATCATATTGATAGAATATAATGTGTGATTAGACAATAAAAATAAATATTTTAATTACATTTTAATGGTATTAAATGTTCATTTTTGATCTTATGGGCCTAAGTTAGTGGATTTTAATTTTGAACATCCATTCTTATCATTTGTGCACTTCTTTCCTAATGTACACCAATTTAGGCCCAATGATTCATCTAATTTTAAGGATTGTAATTATAAATATTTTAATTTGATATTTTGGAAACTGTATCTACACTTAAATATGAACATTTTTCATTCAGGGATCAATGGAGGATTCATAAAGGATGATGGATATATTTGGAGATGAATGGAAGAAATTATAGAGAAGGAATATTGGGCACCATCCCACTGATGAGAATGTGAGAAACATATTACAAACCCAATTAAGACCATATTTCATTGGATTTTATAAGACATATATAGGAACAAATCATTCTTCAGGAGATAGTGATAATTTGGCCTCCATTGTGGTTATTTAGGTAGCCCAAGTTAGAGATAAAATTCTGGGCCAGATTCTGCGGCCCAGAAAAACACCCCACTAATCTAATCATATATCAGAATCCCCAACTACAAATGGGCACAAATTTTACAGGAGGTTAGTATAGATCAGGGGATCAATTTCCTTTTTATATGGAACACTCTAATTCTGCCATCTAGTAGGTCTTCCAAGCGCATCTGTTCGGTAGATGAAAGATGGATGCCACCTTGGGTCAAGGGTGAAAAAATAAACTCTCCCTCAACTTTCCACCCACCTATGGCCTACCAAAATTAATTGTGGAGACCTGGAATATTGAAGGATCGACCCAAGGACTTAAAAATTCCTATTTAAGGCAGTGGTGGTGGAGGAGTTGATCATATTTGATGCTTTGTTCAATTGTAATGTTATGCTGCGATTTTGTTGTCTCAAGTTTGTATTTCACATGTAAGCTATTCAATTCACTTTAGTTTCTTAATAAAAGTTCTTCTTCTCCTCTTCTTCTGTTTTTATTCATATCACTTTGATATCGTTGGTTCAAGGTGTGAATTTATTCACACCAAACCTTGTGAAATTATCACACAACGGTGGAGTGATCATCATTTCATTGTTTTTTTACTTCTCCATTTCCTCCGTCATGAGTCTACTTTCCGCTTACATTGAAACCATAGAATCAATGGAGGGATAACCCACTTATGGTTTGATCCAAGGGAGTATCAAGGGGATATACTAGATGTTATTTATCACCCCATTAATGTCTAATCACTTCTTTAATTGTGATTTTTATTTGATGATTTTTAAACTCCATCATCCTTGTTGAATTTAAGGCCACACACTTCAAGTGCTAATACGAAACTTTACCTTGAAGTGCTCAAAACATTGATACTTCAAGTGTATAGGTGATTAGTATCAAATTGTGTAGGTATTAAACCAGTAAGTTATGATGTGTTTGATCTTATTAAATGAACCCATCTCAAATATAAGAAATTGAAATAGTTGAAAAATAATTTCATCCAATCCACCATGAGAAATAACCTAGGATCAACTCATTATTTTAAATTGAATTTACTCAAATCTATTAGTTATCCTTTAAACCCATATAAAATCAAACCAAGTAGGCCACCTTATATCCAAAAATAGTCCATATAATGTACGTGTCTGTAGGGTACTTCTTAGGTCTCCGAGGATTCGATAACCCAAGCTAAACTACAAGGACCATTCTACCTTCATCTCTTGGGTAAATTTGAGCGTGAATCAAATTTTGGCACTGTTTCTGGGGACCCAAGTAAGTCATCTCAAAACCCATTCTATTCTCCCCCATTTCTTCTATTCTTACCCAAGATCTCTTATCTTTTCCCTTTCTCATTTTTTTTCTTATGGCACATGTCCGCCTACACTCGTGATCAATCAAACCATCTAATTAGGGTGGATAGTCTGGGGGTTGGGGAGTCAAGTACACCAAGGGAACTCTTTCCATTAGATCCTAATCTTCCTAATACTCCAGAGTCAATAATTGATCCTATTTCAATGGATGGTCTTCAAAGAAACCAACTCATAAACCCGGGTGGGAACCAAAATGGAAACCCAAATGAAGCAGCCCCAAACTTGGGGAATGCAATTGATCAAACCATGAATGACTACCTGACACCTTCCTGGACCAATGCGCCCTCAGGCATTTGAAAAAATTCCCTAGGTGATTCCAACTACATATTTAAACCCCATGTCCTAAACCACCTTCCCACATTCCATGGAATAGAGTACGAGATGCCCTGCCTTCACATTAAGGAGTTCAATGACATTGTAGAAACCATGTGTCCCCCACATCAACTAGAATCAGCTAAGATGAGGCTATTTCCTTTTTCTTTATAGGATAGAGAAAAACATTGGCTAAAAAATTTGTGACCATCATCCATAAAATCTTGTTACCAATTACAAAGAGAATTCTACAAAAAATACTTTCCCCACCACAAAACAATTACACTTAAAAAGAGCATCCAATTTTTTTTTGAAAAAGAGGGAGAGTAATTCTATGAAATATGGGAGAGGATCAAAGACACCCTAAACATAGTTCCACACCATAGTTTTTCTATTCCTGAACAAGTGAGAAATTTATATGAAGGGTTGGGTACGGGGAACAAACAATTCATTGACATTATGTGTAATGGAAAATTTAAAAACAAAGCCCCAAATGATGCTTACGAGTGTCTAGAAAGACTTGCTGAACAAAACCAAACATGGGGAACTTCACCTTATTCTGAAAATCCACAAAGAACTACTGGAATTCATACACTTAGAGAATAAGAAGGCCTTAGGGATAAACTCATAGCACTATCTAGGAAGGTTGAAGAGATAGACCTTAGGAAAGTCCATGAAATCCAAACTGTAGACCCTGTTTGCACAATTTGTTAAAAACATGACCATAAGACCGAAAAATACCCAACCATTCCATCCATCAAGGATGTTATTTCAGGAGGACCCCCAGAAAAATTAAATGATTTGAACTTTCAGAATCCTCAATACCAAAACAACTTCAACCCAAGGTATAATGACCACCCAGGCTTTCGCTGGAAAGATAAACAACAACCTAGCCAACCATAGGAATAAAATCCTTACCCGCATCAAAACTACCAAACCCATAACTAGTTCAAAACCCAACCTATCAAATACCAACAGCCACCAATCCATTTTCAACAAACCATCCCACCTCTAAAATATCCCCTGGGATTAACCAATCTTTTCAAGCACCAACCCAAACTGTTCTACAAAGCCTACTAGAACAACAATGCAAACAAATGGAAAGGATGAACTCAGAAGTCTCTTCCCCAAAACCAGAACTTCAAACCATCAAAACTGGAAAGGCACCCACGCCTACTCAGGTGGTACCATCATCATCTTCAAGGGAACAACCAAGATGTACTCAAACAACTCATGAACAAATAAAGGATGTGACTATTTTAAGAAGTGGGAAATCAATTGAAAAACCTGAACAAATAAGTCAGAAACCATGTGAAGCTTCAAACTCTAATGAAAATTCAAATGAACCACAAGATCAAACTGAGGAAACTGATACAAATGTGAAGGAAACAACTCTTCAACAAACAACACCACAACCTGCACCATTTCCTCAACGCATGAGGGGGAAAAGCAAGCCTAAATTGAGTGAAACATTGAGGGAAATCTTCTCACAAGTCAAGTTGAACATTACCCTTCTCGATGTCATCCAAACCATACCTGCATACTAAAAGTACCTTAAGGACTTGTGCACTTTTAAAAGATTTTTTTCACATAAAAACCAAGTCCTTTTGGATGTGAGTACCACCATTCAAGGTACCATTCCTCCAAGTTGAAAGACTCGAGTTTCCCTTACATCAATGTTGAACAAGGAGAGAGCAAAGTTGTCAAGGCCTTGTGTGACCTAGGTGCTAGTGTCAATCTCATCCCATATGATGTGTACTACCATTTAGGCCTAGAAGAAATCCAACCCACATCTGTCACACTTCAACTTGCTGATCGTAGCATTAGGGTTCCAAAGGGGATTTTAAAGGACGTTCTGGTAAAGGTTGAAAACTTCATCTAACCTGCTGACTTCATTGTCCTTAACAAGCATCCAAACATAGGAAATAAGGAACAAACACCAATCAAACTTGGTCGTCCTTTCCTTTCAACAATCAAATTCATTATCTATGTTCGAAACATTAACATGACCATCACCTTTGGAAACATGAGTCTAGACTTGAACATCTATAATGCAAGATCACAAATAGGGGATGGTGAGGACATTCATGAAGTAAACATGATTGTAAGAATTGATAATTAATCCATAAAACATCAAGGAATATTTGATGGATGTTTAAGTCAAGATGAGATTGATTTCCTTTGTTCACATGAAGGATGTTTATATCCTTGGATTGAATCATTTTCAAATTACTCTTATGATGAAGTATTAGGTCCGTCAATTAGTGAAACCTTTCAGGAAACCACATTCATGGAGACCAATCAATCTTCCTTCCCTAAATATGATCAAACCAATCTTGTAGATGAATCTTCTATATGTGGGGAATCAATCCTATCTAAATATCTAAAAAAAGAAATTGATATTGACCCAATGTCCCAATATTCTACTGAAATTCTGAACCAACCTGATCTTGAATTGAAGGAACTTCCCACTACACTCAAGTATGCCTTCCTAGGGGACAATAAAACACATCCTATTTTCATTTCTTCTTATCTTGAATCCAAAAATGAGAGGATGATTCTAGATGTCCTTAGGAAACATAATAAATCCATTGGTTGGACCCTATATGATATTCCTGGGATTAGCCAACTTATTGGGACTCATAGGATTGTTCTGGAATCTGATTCAAAGCCATGTTGTTAACCTCAACGGTGACTCAATCCTAATCTCATGGAGGTAGTAAGGAAGGAACTTCTGAAATTGTTAAAAGCTGGTATCATATATAGCCTAGAGTGAGTGGGTCATCCCAATCCAAGTGGTTTCCAAGAAGGCATGAATAATAGTGATAACCAATAAGGATGAAGAGATTCTTCCAACTAGGGTGAGTAGTGGATGCAGGGTCTGCATTGACTATGGGAAGCTAAACTCATTCACCAAGAAGGACCATTTCCCCTTACCATTCATTGACCAAGTCCTTGAGAGAGTGGTAGGTCATGCCTTCTACTGTTTCTTAGACGGGTACTCGGGGTATAATCAAATTGAGGTCTCCCTAGAGGATCAAGGGAAGACTACATTCACATGTCTATTAGACACCTTTTCTTTCAAACGCATGACTTTCGGGTTATGCAATGCCCCTAGAACCTTCCAGAGGTGCATGATGGGAATATTCTCAGACATGGTAGGGAATTTTCTTGAGGTCTTCATGGATGAATTATCTGTGTTTGGGGATACATTTGAGGGATGTCCGTGGAATGTGGAGAGAGTCTCGTCAAGATGTGAAGAAAAGAATCTGGTCCTAAGTTGGGGAAAATGCCATTTCATGGTTAAAGATGGACTAGTTCTAGGCCACCTGGTCTCAAGTAGAGGTATTGAATTTGATAAAGCCAAGGTTGACATCATTCGTCACGTTCAGTCACCCAAAACTGTCAAGGAAGTAAGGTCTTTATTAGGACATGCTGGTTTCTATAGAAGATTCATCAAGGACATTAGTTCAATCTCACGTCCCCTTTGTGCTCTCCTAGTAAAGGATGCTCCATTTTTTTGGACAGAAAGCTGTGAGGGTTCATTCTCAACCCTCAAATCCTCTCTCACCTCTCCTCCCATTATGAAATATCCAAATTGGAACCTTCTTTTTGAACTTATGTTTGATGCCATTGACTTTGTTGTAGGAGATGTGTTAGGAAAATGTTGTGATAAAACTCCGTATGTCATTTCTTATGCAAGAAAATCCTTAAATGATGCCCAAATCAACTACAACACCACAGAAAAGGAGTTACTTGCTATTGTGTTTGACTTAGAGAAGTTTAGGTCCTACCTCTTAGGATCCCCCATCATTGTGTTCACTAACCATTCTACACTAAAATACCTCTTCCAAAAACAAGATGCTAAGGCTAGACTGATTAGGTGGGTCATTCTCTTACAAGAATTTGACCTCACAATCAAGGATAAAAAGGGTGTTGAAAATGTTGTAGCTGATCAACTCTCTAGGATGGAATTAAAAGACAACTCAAATCAACTTTCTGTATCTTATTCATTCCTTGATGAACACCTATACTCTGTGAGTGACTGCCCTTGGTATACCGATATAGCCAATTTCTTAGTTACAGGAGTCATTCCAAAATTCTTAGGGACTCAAGCTCAAAGGAAATTCCTTTTTGATGTTAGGCACTATGTGTTTGATGATCCATACCTCTATAAGTTCTGCCCTAACCAAGTCATTAGGAGGTGTGTCCCAGAATCTGAATAAGAGTCCATCCTTAAATTCTATCATAGTGAGGCATGTGGAGGTCACTTTTCCTATAAGAAAACATATTCTAAGATTGTTCACTGTGGTCTCTTCTGGACTACCCTCTCAAGGGACTCCTATACATTTTTTCAAATCTCTCCTAAGTGTCAACAAGTAGGGTCCATCACAAAAAGGAATCAAATGCCACTCACTCCCATCTTAGTGATTGAAATCTTTGACTACTGGGGAATCGATTTCAGGGGTCCCTTCCCAAACTCTAGAGGATACCTCTATATTCTCTTAGCTATTGATTATGTCTCAAAATGGGTTGAGGTCATTCCCACAAAATCCAATAATCATCATACTGTGATTAGATTCCTAAAATAAAACATCTTCTCTAGATTTGGAATTACTAGAGCTATCATTGTGATCGTGGAACTCATTTTTGAAATCATTCATTCTCATCACTCATGGAAAAGTATGGAATTTATCACAAAGTATCCTCTGCTTACCACCCCCAGACTAATGGTCAAGCTGAGTTAGCCAATCGAGAAATCAAACAAATTCTTGAGAAAATTGTTAATCGATCTAGGAAAGATTGGTCAAGAAAACTTTTAGATTCTCTTTGGGCATATTGTACAGCAAACAAAACCATCCTAGGAATGTCACCATATAGGTTGGTTTATGGAAAATCATTCCATTTACCTGTTGAAATTGAGAATAAGGCTTTTTGGGCTATTAAGAAAATAAATTATGACCTCTCATTGTCCAGAACAAAAAATAAATTTGATCTCAATGAACATGAGGAACTAAGGTTGGAGGCTTATGAAAATTCAAGGATCAATAAAGCTAGAGTTAAATCCTACCAATCTAGGAATATCAAAGTTAAACATTTTGAACAAGTAAAATTTGTGCTCTTGTATAGTTCAAAACTTCATTTACACCCAGGAAAGTTAAGGTCTAGATTGTCAGGTCCTTTTATAGTTCATCATGTGTACCCCCATGGGGAAGTGGAGATTCAAGATCCCACCAATGGTCACATTTTCAAGGTCAATGGTCATAGGTTAAAACCATTCATTGAATAATTCAATAAATAGGAAATAAAGGTTGAGTTAACTGAGCCAACCTATGAATCAGAAAAAATTTGATAGATTTAGGATTTATGTCGGGATAATGATGTTAAAAAAAGTGCTGCATGGGAGGCAACTTGTGGTATTAATCTTTGCAAATCAATTTTTAAAATAGGATTAATTAATCATTTTGGATATTTAAAAAAATATATATAAAAAAATAGACTTTTGACATGTTCTTCTATTATGAGTATGTATGGGTACGAAAGGGGAGCACCATATTCATCCGTGTCACATGGTGTGATCCTTGAGTAATACCTTACCCAGAAATTTAAAAAGAAGACAATGTATCATCAGTTTATTTTATTTTATTTTTATGAGTTTTCAGGTTAAGATAAAAAAAAATATAATAATAATTACAAAAGGGGACACACCCTAGGCTGTGGGGTAAACCCCATCACAATCGGCGAAGCCGCGGGGACTCGAACCTGGGACCAAAGGGAGACAAGGGCGCACGCTTACCACTGAACTACAGATTTTTGTGCTTCCTTATTATATAATTTATATATATATACTTATATTTTACTTTATTTATTATATAAATATAAATATATATAGTTTTTTTGTTTGTTTTTTTCCTTTTTTTCCAGTAGGGAATTCTCAGAGTGGCATCGAGATCAAGAAATTAAAATAGAGAAACAATAATTTCAACTTCAAGCACCAGGTGACTTCATTCCATGATCCTCATTTTCAATTTCATTTTTTAAACTCTCATTTTCTACCTCTACCCCCTTCTAAATTTTCTTTTCATTAAACACTGGGGACACTGTTATTTTAAGTTTGGGGGAAGATAAAATAAAAAATGATTTTGTGTCAAAAAAATGAATGATTTGAAAAAAGTGTGCAAATGGAAGGAAAAATTCATTTAATTTTGAACATGGTAATACACATTGCACACTTTGAAACTGAATATCAAATAATTTAGTATGCCCCCATTCTGATTTTAATCCTTGTATAATTTAATGAGTATTGATTTTGGAAAGTGTGTCTATCCAATATGATATTTCATCATTTATAATTTCATCCAAATAAAAAAAAGATCACAATGCACGTCCTTTGGATAGTGGGGTATTAGTTTGATTTCATGGTGTAAGTACCTGACTCCAGTTGCCCGGAGTCGGTGCCTTATTTGATTACATTGGCATAAAAACAAGGAATAAGCATCCCGAAGGACCAAGTAGTTTAGTATTATTGGAAACAAGATACATAAATAAGTTTAACACTACAAAATGGGGGGAAATACAACACAAATTTATTCCACTAGAAACATCATGTCTCCTAGATTATGCTTGAAAGTCATTCATAAATTACTTCTTCATGTCCTGAGAAAATGAAACATAAAAAAGTGGTGAGATCAAATGCTTAGTAAGAGTAAGCAATACTGTAGAAGATAATATAAACATTAGACATGGTGACTAATTGAAGACACATTCCTTTAATAATAAACTTGAACACATTATGGCAGGAAAATGAGCTAATTAAACAATGCAATAATAAAACATAATCATGGGTATTATACTAATCGAATAACCGCCTGAAATATTAATAGCTAAACTCATAATGATGGAATTTATAATTCCAGACATTTTGAATCATTTTTTCAAGGCCTTGGCTAAGATGTCTAATGATTAAGGCCTCATCCAAAATCCATATATCACAATGGGAATGGCCTCGGCCAATTCCACATCTATTTGTCTCATGAGACCTACCGATGAATTGAGGGGATATATCGTACCCAAACCATAACATAATAAGTCCAATGAATCCCTAATATGATTGGGGATAAATATAAACAACATTTACATTCATTTTGAAATTATCATATGAAATTTAACTAACTTTCCCCAATCATTAAACATAAAGCTCCAACCATTCCAAGTAATATGGTGAATGGTTTTAGGATAGATCATACACAATAAAGTTAGTAATAAACCATTAAATAAAATATGGTACATGAAATCATAAACTATTAACCCCAACAATACATAATAATCAACAAGTGTGTTGAATCAAACGAGAATACTCTTATAAAATCATTAAGCAATTCTTGAGATAAATACTCTTTTATTTTGAAAAGAATAGTTCTTTTGGAAAAATCTTTGCATAAAACCAGAAGTGAATTAAGATAGTATTTTAATAATAAAATGAGTGATTTTATAATGATAATGGTTCCCAAAAACATATTATAGAGTTCCCTTGAAAATAGTTAAGAATGTGAGAAATTCCCTTGAATCGGGCTTGTATTTTGGAAACAGTTTTGAAAGTTCCTTTTAAAACGTGTAACTATACATAAAATAAGGAAGGGTTATAGTTGGTAAACATATGTATAACACTCAAAATGAATTTATGATGAGTACATAACAATACATAATAATTTCTCTGAGGTATTTATAAAATGAAAGTAACCTGAATGAAAACGGAAGTTCTGGTGGAAAAACCCTTACCTTAACTCCAAACGTGTTCTGCTCTTGAACTTAAGATCATGGAATATGAAATTATACTTATTAATAAATTATTTCAGAACCTATTATAAATTTATTTAGTTTATCATAATTCTGTTTAGTTCATTTACATCCTTATTGATAAGTTATTGTATTGAATTTCGTTGTTCTGGGGTCTTCGTTTCCTTTATTTTCATATTCGGTTCACTTGCTTTTAAGTAATGAAGTGGAATGGATATAAATATCCAGAATTGAAATTATATATTATTTATGAACATAAATAATTGATAATTTTCATTTCTTTCATTTGGTTACATATAATGAGGATGAATCATTAGATGAAAACTACTTCGATTATTTGGCGGTATTTGGATTATTATGAACTAGTTTTGTCATATAACTTAATTATATGTACATATTATGGTTCCTGAATATTAATTAGGTTATAATACATATATTATAGTATTTTCCAACCATAAATATGGTTTCATGACCATTAATTAAGAATAAATTGAATAACAAAACTTCGTCGTCCACGAAGGTTATAAATTGGAACCCCATGGACGTTGATTTCGTTTATAAAAATAAAAAGGAGAAAGTAAGAATATTGATGATGGTTCTTCCATTAACATGATATAATTTCAGTATATAGATGATATTGGAGTTATAATGATCATTTGGACAAATTAGGTGAGGATATGATACCAAAAGAAGATAAATTGAAATGAAACTAAAATAAAAAGAATGGCGTTTTACCTCTTGATATGACTTCCTCGAGAACCTCCTTAAGTGAAGGGGTTTTGGTCTTTTGGAAAGACTAAGGGCTTAATGGACATGGGGAGTGACTAGGGAAGGGTATTTGGGCATAATTTTGATGATATTCAAGGCTTAGAGTAGTGAAGAGAAGAGGGAGTGGTGAGGATTTTTTATAGTGGAGGAGAGGAGTAAATTTTGAATATTTAGTTCATGATTTTATTATATTCCTCAAGACAACCAATAGTGTTGTTTAATGTGACCCCTAATAGTAATAAGTGCATGTGAGTTCGAACCAAGTGGACTTACATCACTTATGATGTCATAAATAGTGTATTTAACTGATAATTTGTATATACGGTATTTTATCGTATTTCACTATTCATAAAAAATTCTAGAATTTCAGAAAAATACCAAAAATTTACCCCAACCATTTTTTGACATGTAGAATTCAAAAATGAACTCCATTTTCCAAAATTAATTTTTTAAATGTTATTAATTTAATTTTTAAATAAGTTCATAGTAAATTTGAAACATAACAATTTTAAGGTGCAATTAATTTTATATAACATTGAATAATTAATTAAGATCTCATTATCTTATTACCTTATAAAGTATTATCATTATTTACTATTCATAAGGGTAATATTACTATTAATATTACTATTCATAAGGGTGTGTTACTATTCACCAAAAATCAAGTTTGTTCTATCAGACTCCAAATGACTTACTGAACACAACTCTAGATGACTATTTTTCGAAATTCAAAACACAGAAGAGGAAAAGTTATGTTTAAGGGATAGATTATAAAATTGAATTCTATATTTATCTTCAGAAGATTGGGGTGTTACATTCTCCCCTCATAAAAATTTCATCCTCAAAATTCAAAAAATATTACATAAAAAGATTAGGGTATGTATTTAACATAAGCTCCTAAGGCTCCCATGTTGCTTCCTCCATCTTATGGTTCCTCTATAGAACCTTTAACAGTTGATTCGTCTAATTTCTCAATACTTGTTCTCTAGTATCAAGAATCTTGATAGGCTATTCACAATAAGATAGATCAGGCTCAAGTTCTACTTCTTCACAAGTGAGTACATGTGTTGGGTCTGGCATGTATTTTCTTAACATTGACACGTGGAACACATTGTGAACCTTGGAGAGACTTGGAATCATTACAAAACGGTAAGATACGGCTCCAATTCGGTCTAGAATTTCAAAAGGTTCTATGTACCTAGGACTTAATCTTACCTTCTTACCAAATTATATAATACCTTTCCATGGAGATACCTTTAAGAAAACATGATCACATTCTTGAAATTACAAATCCTTCCTTCAGTTATTAGCATAGCTATTTTGCCTACTTTGAGCTATTTTGATATCGTTCTGGATAATCTTCACCTTTTCCGTAGTTTCTTCAACAAGTTCTGGGCCCAAGAGCTTTCTTTCACCAGCTTCATCCCAGCAAGTTAGTGTACAACATCTCCTCCCATATAATGCTTCATAGGGTGCCATCTGAATACTTGAATGGAAGATATTGTTGTAGGAAAATTACATGAGAGGTAAATAATGATCCAAAATGCCTTTAAAATCAAGTAAAAAAGACCTCAACATGTCCTCCAATGTTTGAATAGTCTGTTCTGATTGTCCATCAGTTTGTGGGTGGTAGGCAGTTCTCAAATGAAGATTAGTATCTAGGGCCTTCTGAAGACTCTTCCAGAATTGTAATGTAAAATGGGGATCACGATCGGAAACAATTGATGAGGGCACACCATGAATTCTTACAAATTCATTAATATATATTCTTTCTAAACTTTCATGTGGTAAATCTTCCCTTATAGCAAGAAAATGTGCAGATTTTGTAAGACGGTCAACAATGAACCATATCGTATCATTCTTTCTTGGAGTCTTTGGTAGCCCCATGACAAATTCTCTCATAATATCATCCCATTTCCACATAGGTATAAGAATGGGTTGTATGACTCCAACAAGATGTTGTCTTCCTGCCTTCACCTGTTGAAAAACCGAACATCTCGACATATAATCAGCAATCTCCCTCCTCATGTTTTCCCACAAAAAATGTTCCTTTAGATCTCTGAACATCTTTGTGCTACCAAGGTGAATAGAAAAATTAGAGCTATGAGCATCATCTAGTATTTCCCTCTTAAGTTCAGGAATAGAAGGAATATAAAGCTTCTTTCCATATTTCAAAATTCCACCTTCATATGCGAATTCAGTAAATCTCCCATCATTTATAGCTTTAATTTTCTTTTGAAACTCCTCATCATCAGCCTGAGAACATTTTATCTTTTCAAGTAAAGAAGTTTTGGAAACCATATAAAGAAGTAGTGACTTGTTACCTTCCTTGATAATTCCCATATCCATCTTTACTAGATCCACAAACAGAGGATCCCTTTCAACTCTCATCTTGTTCAGAATTCCGTGGTCCTTTCTACTCAAAGCACCGCACCTTATTTTTCTTCCCGGGGTGGTAGTGTATTGTGAAATCGTATTCTTTAAATAGCTCGATCCATCTTATTTGTCTCATGTTGATTTCTTTCTGTGAGAATATATATTTAAAACTCTTATGATCTGTATATATCTTACATTTCTCACCATAGAGGTAATGTCTCCAAATCTTCAGAGCAAATATTACCACTTCTAACTCAAGATCATGAGTTGGATAGTTTTTTTCATGAATTTTTAGCTGCCTAGATGCATAGACAATCACTCGATCATTCTACATAAGGACACAACCAAGTCCTTTCTTTGATGCATCACTATATATAACAAAACCATCATTCCCCGATGGTAGGGTTAGGATTGGAGCATTCACTAACCTCCTCTTCAATTCTTCAAAACACTCTTCACATTACTTGTTCCATATGAACTTATCCCATTTTCGTGTGAGCTTGGTCATTGGGTTGGATAAACAGGCATAGTTCTGAACAAAATGCTGATAATAACCTACTAAACCAATAACACTACATACCTCAGTTATGTTCATTGGAGTAGTCCATTCTTGCATAGCCTTTGTCTTCATAAGATCTACAGATATTCCATCCTTAGAGACAATGTGTCCCAGAAAGGAAACTAATTGGAGACATAATTCACACTTTCTGAACTTCTCATATAATTCATTTCTTCTTAGAGTTTTCATAATAGTGAGCAAGTGATTTTCATGATCTTCATAGCTCTTAGATTAAACCAGGATATCATTGATAGATACCACCACAAAGTCATCAATATATTCCTTTAATACTTTTTCCATGAGATCCATGAAAACAGATGGTGTATTGGTTAGTCCTAAAGGCATTACTGTAAACTCATAATGCCCATACCTGGTTCAAAATGCTGTTTTTGGAATGTCTTCCTTTCTCACAAGCAACTGATGATATCAAGATCGAAGATCAAACTTCAAAAAATATTGGGATCCATGAAGTTGATAGAATAAATCATCAATTTTTGGTAGAGGATACTTATTCTTTATTGTAATAGCATTGATTTCCCTATAATCAATGCACAACCTCATAGACCCATCTTTCTTCTTAACGAAAAGAACAAGGGCTCCCCATGGAGAAACACTAGGGGAAATAAATCCTTTATCACTCAATTTTTCTAGTTGTTTCTTTATCTCCACTAACTCTACAGTGGACATTCTATAAGGGGTCTTTGATATGGGCCTTGAACCTAGAATTAAGTAAATGGAAAACTCAATTTCCCGCTTTGGAGGATGTCCAGGTAAATCCTCTAGAAAGACATCAATATATTCTTGCACAATAGGTGCATATTCTATTTGAACATTCTTTTCCTCACCCGTAGTTATTTCATCCTCTTCCTCCCTGATAATTGAATTTAGTTGAGCTACTGGGGGTGGATCTAAATAAGAATCAGGTGGTGACATTTCTTCTCTAAACATAAGGTACTCCTTATCATCATAAAAAATTGTAACCTCCTTCTTCTTACAATAATGTTTTTGCATCATGGTCTGAAAGACAATCCATACTGAGGATTATATCAAATTCAATCATGGGTATGGAAATGAGATCAACAGATAAAGAAAATTTATATTCCCTAATGGGAACTGATTCACAAAACTTTGTTGCAATGATACTTTCCATAGGTGTTTTGACTGACAACACCCTTGTTAAATAAAATTGGAAATATCTAATTTTCTTAGCAAATAGAGAATATATAAAACAATGCGATGATCCAGAATCAAATAAATCATTGACTAAGTTTGATGAAATGATCAAAGTACCTGCCTTTACATCATTCAAAAATTCAACCTTAGCAGTTGTGATTTCATAAGCTTGTCCATGATCCCTTGGCCTTTTTTGTTGCATATTTCCTTGACACTTTGGACAATCATTAGCATAGTGTCCCATCTCCCGACAATTATAACATAAAAAATCATTGGATTCCTTCTTCCCCTTGCAATCACCAGCAATATGGCATTTCTGACCACATTTGTAGCATACTCCTTTTCCTTTTAAGCACTCACCAGAGTGTTTCCTTCCACAATTGTCACATGGTGGAAATTCAACTCTTCCCTTATTCCTTGTTTTCTTATTTCCTTTCCCAGGGTTTTCATCATCCCTCTTCTTTTCTTTCTTTACCTTAAAGACATAAGACTTAGAGAACTCTTTTTATGTCTTGATAGCACATGAAACTATATCTTCATATGATGAAAAAATTTGGGAGACCAGTGCGTGCCGGAGGAATGGCTTGAGGTCATCAAAGAATCTATCATTTTTTCTCCTTGGATTTTGTATGTAGTCCAAAACATGTCTTCCTAACCTTGGGAAGTTATCTATGTACTTTTCAACATTATCATCTTCCTTCTGCCTCAGATTCAAGAATTACCTCTCCATATCCACTCTTTGTTCACGAGGAAATTATTTCTCTAGGAAGATTTCCTTAAAGTCCCTCCATTCCATCTCCTCTATTTCTTCCTCCTCCCTTGTGTTCTGGATTAATGACCACCACTGATCCACATCTCCCGATAGACGATATACAACCATGACAACCTTCTCTCTTTCATTACATCCCAAGGCAAGAAATATCTTCTCAAGGGAACATATCCACTTCTCTGCTACAAAAGGTTTTGTAGTCCCGTTGAATGTTGGAGGTTGTTGTCGCACAAAGAGATCTAGCATAGATCCTCCATGTGGTGGATCCAGATGATCCATGCAGGTAAGGCTATTATTCATAACCTGAGTAAGTTGTTCCAGTATAGTTATGAGTTACTCAGAACCAGTCACAGCACCAAAGCCAACATCATTATCTTTCATCGGAGGGAAATACCTACATGCATTCGTGCGGTTTCCATTCCTTCCACTGGGCACCATTTATAAATAATGGCATACACTAGATTAGGGTATGTATCATAATTTATAATCTCAATGTAGACAAAATACTAAGCATAAATTTACGCATAGCTAATATTTTAATCATAAACATGGTATCCTTGAGGAAAAATCTACATTTAAATCCTTCATAATGGCTTGTAAAGAAAACAAGAATTATCCTAAGAATATCCCCCGGGAGTGTCATAACCAAGAGTGCAGCAAGGCCCTTTGTCGTATACCAGGATACCCTGGGTCAAGCCCAAAACTCCTTGTCGGAGCTTTCACTCCTAGGTATATCTGTACCAGAGCCACCTCTACCTGCTCGTATCCAGACAGGGATGTATTGCTTGAAAGATCCACATAATCTATTACTTACCAAAATACCAGGAAGTTCATGAATGTTTATCCTCAAATACTATCTTAGGGACTCTTCTCTAATCTACATTTTCTATATCTAGTTTCCAAGTTTTCTACTAAACTTTCTCTGATACCAACTGTAAAGACCTGACTCGAATTGCTCGAAGCCGGTGCATTATTTGATTACATTGGCATACAAAAAAGGAATAAGCATCCCGAAGGACCGAGTAGTTTAGTATTATTGGAAAAAAGATACATAAATAAGTTTAACATTACAACATTATGGGAAATACAACACAAATTTATTCCACTAGAAACATCATGTCTCCTAGATTATTCTTGCAAGTCATTCATAAATTACTTCTTCATGTCCTGAGAAAATGAAACATAAAAAAGTGGTGAGATCAAATGCTCAGTAAGAGTAAGAAATACTGCAGAAGATAATATAAACATTAGACATGGTGAATAATTGAAAACACATTCCTTTAATAATAAACTTGAACACATTATGGCAGGAAAATGAGTTGAGTAAATAATTCCATAATAAAACATAATTATGGGTATTCTACTAATCGAATAACAACATGAATTATCAATAGAAAAACTCATAATGATGGAATGCATAATGCTAGACATTATGAAGCATTTTTTCAAGGCCTTGGCCAATATTTCTAATGATTAAGGCCTCTTCCAAAATCCATATATCACAATGGGAATGTCCTTGGTCAATTCCACGTCTATTTGTCTCATGAGACCTAACGATGCATCAAGGGGATATAGAGGGACCCACCCATCATATAATAAGTCCAATGAATTCCTCGTATGAGTGGGGATAAATATAAACAACATTTACATTCATTTTTAAATTATCATATGAAATGTAACTAACTTTCCCCAATCATTAAACATAAAACTCCAACCATTCCAAGTAATATGGTGAATGGTTTTAGGATAGATCATACCCAATTAAGTTAGTCATAAACCATTCAATAAAATATGATATATGACATCATAAATCATTAACCACAACAATACATAATAATCAACAAGTGTGTTTAATCAAACGAGAATACTCTTATAAAATCATTAAGCAATTCTTGAGATAAATACTCTTTTATTTTGAAAAGAAGAGTTATTTTGGAAAAATAGTTGTATAAAACTAGAAGTGAATTAAGATTGTATTTTGATAATAAAATTAGTGATTTTATAAGGATAACGGTTCCCAAAAACTGATTATATATTTCCCTAGAATTTAGATAAGAATTTGAGAAATTCCCTTGAATCGGGCTTGTATTATGGAAACAGTTTTGAAAGTTCCTTTTAAAACATTTAAATATACATAAAATAAGGAAGGGTTATGGTTGGTAAACATATGTATAATACTAAAAATGAATTTATGAGGAGTAAATAACAATACATAAGAATTTATTTGAGGTATTTATACAATGAAAGTAACCCGAATGAAAATGGAAGTTCGGGTGAAAAAACACTACCTTAACTCCAAACGTGTTCCGCTCTTGAACTTAAGCTCATGGAATATGAAATTATACTTATTAATAACTTATTTAAGAACCTATTATACATGTATTTAGTTTATCATAATTATTTTTAGTACATTTACATCCTTTTTGATAAGTTATTGTTTTGAATTTTGTTGTTCCGGGGTGTTCGTTTCCTTTATTTTCAGATTCTGTTCACTTGCTTTTAAGTAATGAAGTGGAATGGATGTAAATATCCAGAATTGAAATTATATATTATTTTTAAACATACAGAATTGATAATGGTCATTTCTTTCATTTTTTTACATGGAATGAGGATGAATCATTAGATGAAAACTACTTTGATTATTTGGCAGTATTTGGATTATTATGAACTAGTTTTGTCATATAAAGTAATTATATGTACATATTTTAGTTCCTGAATATTAATTAGGTTATAATACATATATTATAGTCTAGTTAAACCATAAATATGGTTTCATGACCAGTAATGAATAATAAATAGAAGAACGAAACTTCGTCGTCCATGAAGGCTATAAATTGGAACCCTATGGACGTTGATTTCGTTTATAAAAATAAAAGGGATAAAGTAAGAATATTGATGATGGTTATTCCATTAACATGATATAATTCTAGTATATAGATGATACTGGAGTTATCATGATCATTTGGACATAGTAGGTGAGGATAGGATAACAAAAGAAGATAAATTTAAATGAAACGAAAATAAAAAGAAAGTTGTTTTACTTCTTGAAATAACTTCCTCGAGAACCTTCTTAAGGGAAGGGGTTTTGTTCTTTTGGAAAGAGTAAGATCTTCCTTGTCATGGGGAGTTACTAGGGAAGGGTATTTGGGTAGAAATTTGAGAATCTTTAAGTCTTAGAGTAGTGAAGAGAAGAGTGAGTGGTGTGGGGTTTTTATAGTGGAGGAGAGGAGTAAATTTTGAATATTTAATTCATTATTTTATTATTTTCCTCAAGAAAACCAATATTGTTGTTTCATCTAACCCCTAATAGTAATAAGTTCATGTGAGTTCGAAAAAAGTGGACTTACATCACTTATGATGTCATAAATAGTGTATTTACCGATAATTTTATATACGGTATTTTATCGTATTTCACTATTCATCAAAAATTCTAGAATTTCAGAAAAATCCCAAAAATTTAACCCTACCATTTTCAACGTGTAGAATTCAAAAATTAACTCCATTTTCACTAATTAATTTTCTAAATATTATTAATTTAATTTTTAAATAAGGTCATAGTAAATTCGAAACATAAAAATTTTAAGGTGCAATTAATTTTATATCACATTGAATAATTAATTATGATCTCATTATATTATTACCTTATAAAGTAATATCATTATTTAATATTAATAAGGTTCATATTACTATTCATATTAACATTCATAAGGGTATGTTACTATTCACCAAAAATCATGTTTGTTCTATCAGACTCTAAATGACTTACTGAACACAACTCTAGATGACCATTTTTTGAAATTCAAAACAGAGAAGAGGCAATGTTATGTTTAAGGGATAGATTATAAAATTGCATTATATATTTATTTTCAGAACCTTGGGGTGTTACATATGGGGTCCCTCAAATAAATAGCACAGGTTTTGTGATCATTTTAGTTTTAATATGAGTATTCAATAATAAAAAAAACAAAAAACAAAACAAAAACAAAAAAACAAAAAAAAAATACAATAAAAAAATTGAATACTCTTATTAATATTGAAATGTGATTCCACCTATAACTTCCGTCATTTCCCCCCTGAATAAAGATGAACCCCCATGTCTATTTTGATACACAACACATCCCTATACTTAATTGATATTGGATGAAATATGGAAATAAATTTGAACAAAGGAATTGGCTTGGTATTGGGATATTCTTATGAAACTATCTTTTATTAAAATATTTTGATGGGTTTCATGATTTTTTGGTATAAGGGTTTTTGGTGATCAGGGCGTATTAAAATGTTTTTGGAAAAGGGAATTCAAATTTCATATTGTTGAGATACATTTTGCTTGGGACTAGCAAATCACATGTTGGGGGGGTGTGATTAGCCAATAAAAATACATATTTTAATTACATTTTAATGGTATTAAATGTTCATTTTTGATCTTATGGGCCTGAGTTAGTGGATGTTAATTTTGAACATCCATTCTTATCATTTGTGCTCTTCATGCCTAATGTACACCAATTTAGGCCCAATGATTCATCTGATTTTAAGGGTTTTAATTATACATATTTTAATTTTATATTTTGGTAACTATATATAAACTTAAATATGAACATTTTCCATTCAGGGATCAATGGAGGATTCATAAAGGATGATGAAGATAATTGGAGATGAATTAAAGCAATTCTAGAGACGGCAGATTGGACACCAGCCCACTGATGAGAATGCGGGACCCAAATTAAAAACCCAATAGATCCCATATTTCATGGTATTATATAAGACATATATAGGAACAAATAATTATTCATGATACAGTGCTAATTCGGCCTCCATTGAGGTTATTTAGGTGGACCAAGATAGAGATAAAATTCTGGTCCATATTCTGTGGCCTAGAAAAACATCCCACTAATCTAATCATATCTCAGAATCTAAAGCTCCAAATGGGCCCAACTTTTATAGGAGGTTAGGAGATATCCGAGTATCCATTTTTGTCTTCTATAGACCACTCCAATTCTGCCATCTAGAAGGTCTTCCAAGCACGTCCGTTCGGTGGATGAAAGCTGGATGCCACCTCAGGTCAAGGGTGAAAAAATAAACTCTCCATCAACTTTCCACCCACCTATGGCCTACCAAAATTAATTGAGGAGACTTGGACTATTGAAGGATTGACAAAAGGTTTCAAAAATTCCTATTTAAGGTAGTGGTGGTGGAGGAGTTTATCATCTTTGATGCTTTGTTCAATTGTAATGTTATGCTGTGATTTTGTTGTCTCAAGTTTGTCTTTCACATGTAAGTTGTTCAATTCACTTTAGTTTCTTAATAAAAGTTCATATTCTCCGATTATTCTGTTTTTCTTTATATCAATTTGATACCGTTGGTTCATGGTGTGAATTTATTCACACCAAACCTTGTGAAATTACCACAAAAAGGTGGAGTGATCGTTATTTCATTGTTTTTTTACTTATCCATTTCCTCCCTCATGAGTCTACTTTCCACTTCCATTGAAACAATAGATTCAATGGAGGTCTAACCCACTTATGGGTTGATCCAAGGGAGTATAAAGGGGATTTATTTGATGTTATTTATCACCCCATTAATTTCTAATCACTTCTTTAATTGAGATTTTTATTTGATGATTTTTAAACTCCATCATCCTTCTGGAATTTAAGGCCACACACTTCAAGTGCTAATACGAACCTTTACCTTGAAGTGCTAAAAAAATTGAAACTTCAAGTGTATAGGTGATTAGTATTAAAGAGTGTAGGTATCAAACCATTAAGTGATGATGTTTTTCGATCTTCTTAAATGAACCCATCTCAAATATAAGAAATTGAAATAGTTTAAAAAGAATTTCATCCAATCCACCCCGAGCGATAACCTAGGATCAACTCATTATTTTAAATTGAATTTACTCAAATCTATTAGTTATCCTTTAAACCCATCTAAAATCAACCCAAGTTGGCCACTTCATATCCAAAAACAGTTCATATAATGTACGTGTCTATAGGTTACTTCTTAGGTCTCTAAGGATTCGATAACCCAATCTGAACTATAAGAACCATTCTACCTTCATCTCTTGGGTAAATTTGAGTGTGAATCAATATACCTAGGGGTTTATGAGTATGGTGAATTGTTTTTTCTGAATTGATTACAAATTCCATTATTTATAAAATAATTTTATATATGAATATTATTTTTATATAAATGTATTATATAAATTTTTCACTTAAACCTGTTTTTATATTGATAAAATCCTTTCATTTGAAAGCATGTTTGGTTGAAAATATATGAATTCCATTTAATTATTTGTTTTATTTAAATTTAATGCATTAAATGTTTAATTATTATAGAATTGATTATAGAACACTTGGTGAGACCCTACTGGGGTGTTTAGCTTACACCCTACCTTTGTCTTTGGGCATTTTGTAAATTATCCTATTCCATGTCCAGGTAAAGGGAAATCAACTCTTGGAGGAGGTGTTGAACTTGATTCATGGGACCTAAAGTAAGGTGGGGACCATTGAAGATGTTATCAACTTTTTTCATGGGCATTTCCTAAGTTTTATATTGTCAGATATTGGTTCCTTGATGATGTACTATTTTGGTATTACTTTACCTATTTGATTATGGTACTTTTTCCATGAGTAGTGTTTATCATGATAACTCATATCATTTATCTTTTTTTGTTTTGTGGCATAACCATCCCCACATGATCTTGATATTATTCCAAGTGCTAGTCACCAACCTGTGGGGATTGGGAAAGACCTTCTGGCTATATCAAGACTGTATTAGGTATTAAAGTATCTGGGTATTTGGCATGGTTCATAAAAAATTGGTATCAACAGGATGTTTTGAATCTTTCATTGATGTAGGTATGCAGTTTGGGTTTATCCTAGTATATTGGAGGTAGGATTGTCAGTCTTTAGGAGGTAGTGACGATTGAGTGCCTGAAAAGCTTTTATCATAATGAGCCTTTAGTCACCAAGGGTGTCTGAGAAAAGTGCATTTGAGGAATATTTTGTTTTGATTAAATTATTTTCCCTATCTTTTATTTTAGTTTTTTGAAATTCTAATCATAAATTCTCCTTGATGAAATTAATATCCCAGTATATATTGTTTTATTTTTTGATTTGTGTGTCATTGTTGATGCTTTCGGTGTTTTCTACTGATGTTTTTTAGTATAATTACTTTGTGGATATTTTTTAATAGGCCACATGAGGTAGTTTCCAATGAACTATGTTGATTTAATCCTCCAGTGTACTAAAATATTGTTTATATAGTGGTATGTGATGTCTAGTATCTAGGATAGGTACCTACACCTATTCCTCTTCAGGCACCAGTAGTATAACTTCAAAGGGATGAATCTTGGAATCATGGTCAAGAGTTTCTTCACCAAAAACTACTATATTTATAAGCCCTTAATGATGCTCAAGAGGCCGAGGATTCATTTAAAAATATAGATATTCTTTTGTATTTCTTGGAAATGCTTGATTTGATTATTGTGAAGTGTGATACCTTTAAGATGGAAGGAACTAGAGGTAGATAGTGAGATTTTACGGGGATGAAAAATAATATTTAGGTCATGGCGTGGAAATAATTTAGAGTACTTTTCACTGATCAGTTTTACCCAGAGTTGATGGTCTTGGAGAAATATATGGAGTTTCTCACCCTCCACTAGGGTGATAGTACTGTGATAGTGTTTGTGAACCATTTTATTAAGATGGTTCAGTTTTCCCCTGAGGTTTTGGCGAATGAGAAACTGAAGTCTTTAAGGATTGATATGGGAATTCATGATTACATATTATATCAAGTCTTCATGTTAAAGATGACATCTTATGCTAATGTTCTAGATAGAGTGTTGATGGATGAGCTTGAAATGGTTGGTAAGATAAGGTTTATTGGAGTCCCTTATTTCCCAGTGGTAGTTTTGTGAGTTCGTTTAAAGGAAAGAGAAAGTTTTATAATCATCATAGTGATTTTATAAAACATGAATCATCTAGAACTCCTGAAATAACTGCTAGAGTCCATATGAATTTCTTTTAGTTTGTAAATATCGAACATTTGAAATTGGTTTGCACTGAGGTACCCAAGATTTTTAGTTCATGGAGATGCTCAAGTCACTTGCATAAGTTCTGTCCGGAATTTTTTATTCCACATAGTGGCATGGGATCATCATCATAAAAACTTATTGTGTTGAAATCATATGCTTCAATAACTAAGGGGTTCCATCCATAGACATTTGGAACAAATATTCTTCATGTATTAGAAGGGTCTCCCATTGAAGCTGATGCATGTGCATCGATTGTGAGATATACCATCACTATAGATTCATCTTTATTGGCTTCTCTATTTGATACTGCTACATATCACCCATTCATATAAACTCATTTTTTTATTTTCTAAATCTTCCTATAGAGTTTTTGTCTTATGTGATGGATAATACTACACCCCTTAGAATGAAGAGAGAGTTAGGTCTCTGATGTCCCTCTTGTTTTTTCTCTATATTATATACTTAACTCAAATGAAGTTTTCTAGTTCTTGAAATTAAACCACATTAAATTATTTTTGAGATGGATTGAATTATTTCTCATCAGGAAAACATTTATTATTACCTTCTAAGGGTCTCCTTTACTGTTCCCGATGGGGTGTGTTGTGTTTTTCAGTGAGAATGGGACCTAAGGATGAGGATAGTCGGACATCCTTTTTTAGATTTAGGAAGGTTAATATTTATATTTTCTTTTGACAAGGAGTAGTAATATTTGATAGGTGATTTCACAATGTATTTCGTCAATATTTCCATTATTTTTCCTTCTGATTTCTCTAGATTTCCACTAGTAAGGGAGGTAGAGTTTTCAATTGATTTTGTATTTGGTACTCAATAGGTGTTTATTCCTTCCCAGCATATGATATCATTATAGTTTAAAGAGTTTAAATTTCAGGTGTATGATCTATTATAAAAGGTTTCATATGCCAAAGTTTTTCACCTTGGGTGGAACTTGTTGTCTATGATGAAATATGACCGAACACTTCACCATTATGTTAATTACTAAAAAATAGTTATGATAAAGAACATGTTTCTATCTCCATAGATTGATGATCTATTTTTTCAGTTGTAATTGGGAAAGTGGTTTTTCAAGATCAATCTTCAATCTAGTTATCACCAGATGAGAATCAAATAATCTTACATCCCAAAGGCTGCCTTTCAGAGTATGTATGACCATTATGAGTATCTTATGATGCATTTTGGTCTAACCATTTCTCTTTCAGTCTTTATAGACTTGATGAAGAAGATCATACATGAGGACTAAGATACATTCATGGTATTTATTTCATATGAAATCATAGTTTAATCCAAAACTGTGTAGGGTCATATGTGCCATCCAGTAGAATTTATGGAAATCTTGAGAGATCAAAGACTTTACGTGAATATTTAAAAATGTAATTTCTAGATTCCAAAACTGAATTTCATTGAAAACATGGTCTCAAAACACAGTATTTCAGTTGATCCTAAATAGGTGAAGGATATTATGACATAGGAGCAACTGCATAATGTTTTCAATATTAAGAGATTCTTGGGCTTGGAAGGGTATTAACATATATTTATTAAATATTTCTCAAATATGGATTCTTAGATGAATACCCTAACTCATAATGGGGTGAATTTTGTGTGGGATGAGTAAATTCAGAGTTCTTTTATTGAGTTAAAATTCATTCGGAATTATGTTTCAGTGTATAATCTTCTAGAGGATGGGAAGGGCTATGCGTTATTTTTTTGTGAATTAGGTTCAGGTTTGAGCTATATTCTTATACAGAGTGATCACATGGTGGAATATGGTTCCAAGATGCTTAGGCCACATGAGAAGAATTATCCAACCCATTATCTCAAACTCACAACTGTGATGCATACTCTTAAGAGTTTTCAACATTTCCTTTTTGGTGAAAGGTTTAACATTTATTCTGACCATAAAATCTTGATTCATATCTTCTCTAAAAATGATTTGAACCTTTTATGGAGGCATTGGGAGGAGTACCTGTAGTCTTTTGTTTTGGAAATTTCCCACACCCTTGGAAATGGAAATGTTTTTTCTTATGATTTGATCAAGAAACATTCAACCCTGGCTATGAAAGAATCATCAGAAGAGTGGATTTTTATGTCCCTCATTACTCAATTTCATTTGGGAGTTCTAGAGGACAATATAAAAATTATTTTGGAAAATGCTCAGTTGAAATATTATCTTCTTGAAATAATTCTTTAGGAGAATCAACTTGATGATGAATTACATGAAATTAGGGACTATCTTTATGTTGGGGATAGTATTAGTGAGTGGTATGTCCCTTTTGATGGTGTCTTATGTTTTTAGAACTGGTATGTTCCATCTTCTCTCATGAGGAAGGATGTGATGGGGGGTTTCATAATTACCAGTGTGTGGTGAAACTTGGAACCATGATGATTTTATATGGTATGAAGCAACAATTCTGGTGTCCAGGTATGAGATGAGACATCAATGACTTTTTTCTCATTGTTATACTTTCCAACAGGTCAAATATGATCACTAAAGACCTTTTGTTTTTCTTTAACCACTTCTAATGCTAGCATGGAAGTGGTATGAGATCTCTAAAGATTTTTTGGGTTTCCGTGAATCCCTTGAGGTAAGAATGTGATATGGGTTTCAATTGATAGGCTAACCAAATCAGCTCACATTATACCCATTTGGGATATAACCATAGTTGAATATTTAAGAAGTCTCTATATGAAAGAGATTTTGTTCTTTCATAGAGTCCCATATACTATAGTTTCTGATAAGGATCCCAATTTTACTTAATTAATTTCATGAGTCCTCCAGGAGGCACTAGTGTCTCAAGTATTATTAATAATGTCTTATCATCCATAGAGGTATGGTCAGATAGAATGAAAAATACATATAGTAGAATACATGATGTACTTTTGTTCTTAACTTTGGTGGAGATTGGGATTTCAATTTGGGATTGGTTTAGTATTCCTATAACAATAGTTTCCATTTCACAATCAAAATTTCCTCTTTTTAGGCCTTGTATGTATATAATTTTAGATCTCCTCTCTAATGGATGGATATCGGTGAATCTTCCTTAGTTGGACCGAGTTTTGTCCAAGAGACAATGATGGAGATATAGTTGATTAGTCAGATAAAGGTGATGGCTCAGAGATGGTATAAATACTATGTTGATCATTGATGTACACCTTTGAAGTTATTGGTTAGTGGTCCCATATTTTCAAGAGTTTCACCTTGGTTGGGTCATCAATGGCTTGGGAAATTGGGAAAGATTGCATTGAAGTTTGTGGTTCCCTTTGAGATTGTTAAGAAGGCGGAGAAAGTGGCTTACTATTTGGAACTTCCACTGTAGTTGATGTTTCATGTATTTTCAGCCTGTGGGGGACGATAATTCCCTTAGGGTCTTTTCATGGTCTAATTCATAGTTTAGTTGGATTAGTTTTCTAAGATGGGTCATTATAGTTATCATTAAGATAACTATAACTTATCTATTTAGGGTCCTTGATGAGTTAATAGACTTCACTTCTAGTTTGTAAGTAGTATTGGCTACTATCACGATAAGGGATTAGAGGGTCACACACTTAGTGTATTCAAAATGATGTCCAATTATAATTAATCAATGTATAGAACATGGTGGACCCAACCATGAAGAATAACAAATTTCCGTGTATAAATGATCACCAAGGAATAAATAAATTCATTTTTATTCTAGTATATAATTACAAGACTTTAATTTATTTATTCAATGTATTTACTAGTTTTAAAATTAATACATGAAAAAATATTTAATTAATGAATATTATTTTAATATTCATGGTTTTTTTAATATTTGTAGTAATAAAGAGTCAAGTTAACGAACCTATTTTATCATGTAATATCTTAATTACATTACTAGTTTGTGATAAAAATATAAATGATTTATATGAAATAATTAATAGGTCATAATATGTTGTTTATGGATTATTTTGTAGGTAATATATATTTTGGGGTCATTGGGAAATTTTTAGGTATTTTAACTACTCTATTTAAGCAAGAGGAAGCACTAATTTGAGTGACTATTCATCCACTCATATATGAGAGTTCATCTCTCATATATCTTGCATCCTAGAGACAGGACTAGTCCATTACCATAATAAATAAAAGGTTGCCTTTGTATATCAAAGGAAAAACATAGCAGTGATCATTGGTAAGTTGAATATATCATCGATTCTCCATGCTAGCACCCAGATATCAAGGATATATATACCCACTAACTTTCAAATCACATTTGGATAATCTAGAGGGATCCAATGTTGTATCGTTTAAATAATGGTTTCTAGTGATGAGAGATATTTAGTAGAGTCTTTAAATTGAATGAGGAATTTGTTCGATTTAATTTTTGTACTTAAATCCATTCATTCATGATCTTTAAGTTTCTTATCAGGCTATGAATCATCAGAGATAGTATTTTTTACATATTTTGGAAAATAAAAATTAAAAACCCCTGACTCTTCCACATCAGCTATATGTCTAATACCAACACTAAATGAAATAAATTAAGTGAATGTATGTGGTTCTCCATATAAATCCCCAAACATAACAATATCATAGTCTTCATCTCCATCTGAGTTATCCACCATGTTATGCAACACTAGGCCTTTGCCTAACCTAACCATGTGAATATTGAACTTTGATTAGGTACCCAAGTTCCATGGATTCTTTATCAAGGTGTGAGTACAACTTAGGATGAAACCACTAACATGGTCTTATACATGGCTATAAAATATAATGTATTCACATGTGACATACTCATCTGGATAAATAAACACAACAACGAAGCATAGATAAATTAATATTTTTGATCCATGGTTTCAAATGTAAAATTGAAGATTGATTATACATGATTTGACCTACTCCATAGTGTCTTTATGCATATCACCAAACTGTTACAACCATTACTGGCACCAATGACCAAATATTAGTAGGTGTATGCACCATATCCTTAGAAGTATCAAAAGGAATCCCCAAAGTATCAGGCATAAACAACCGAATCCACAATAGGTAATCTTGGGAATTCCTTATAGAAATAATACAATTTATTCCTATGGGGATGACCCTATAAAATCTAAGAGAATTAGACATACAACTAATTCCTCGGGGGACGACCTTGCAAAATCCAGTAGAAGTAGTCATATAATTGATTCCTAAGGGGATGACCTTAGTTTATCCAAATCGACTATAAAGGCTAAATCCTAGCTTTTTGGGAATTACATATCAAACCAAAGGATAAATAAAAAAGGATTGTTGAAAGAATTCATATAGTATCATGCTCAATAACTTGAACCTAGTAGCACATCCTAGGAATCCAATAGTATTAGGCCTAAAGGTTGGATCCTAGGAGCATGTCCTAGGAATCCAATAATCATTGGGGACACAATCTCCCCTTATGATCACATTGAAATGTGTCATGATCAGAAAAAAAATCCTAGGTGACCATCCCTAGTCATTCCATTCACAAGATTTGAGGGAAATACATCCCTCCCATAATATCTCATCATCATCACCACAACCCCATTAGGATCACATTAATGATTCTAGTTTTAAGTTGATACCCATAGTTATCTATACTCATCTCACTCTATGAACCCTATTTTGGATCAGAACATCACTGGGGAACCCATTGAAGTCTCTTAGGTCACCCCATTGAACAATAATAAAACATGGTCTCCTTGATCATAAATTCAACTCTCGGGTCAATAATTGTCACTCAGAGGGAATCACACCCCTCAATATCATCAAAATCATAACATAAAATCATTGGTGTCATTTTCTATCTCATATCAGTGTCACACAATGGTGTTGGCCTCAAGACCATTCCCTATTATATTCACCCTAATTCAGTCCTCAATCCCAACATATACATTAATATCTATAGGGTCTACCAATCTAAATAGTCACTTCTCAGTTGGGGAGGAACACTCACCCCACACTCATCTTAACTATTTTTCATTCTATAAGTTATCTCAATGTTTCATAAGGTCCAACTAGGGATAGAAAATCTAATCCCATCACATCCATATACTCAAAGAACACCAAGGAATTTAAAATAAGGGCCACTATGCTTACATAATTCCTTAAACTATCAACCCTTAGGGTTCATGTACTTCAAGGATTAAATTTACAATCAAGGCCTTGACTATAAACCAATGATACATCAATCCACTACATAAGGGTCCATCATGGCCCTTGACACTTTGTCTATTTCTAGAAATTTAATTTTAAAGAAACATACATTTTAAATAAAAGATTGATCACCCTTAGCAGCATGAAGACATATCAGATGCATACATAAACAAAATGAATTCATTGAACATGTATGTTTAAGGGACCACCAACCTCATTCCAGGCCATTTTGCACTTTTAATTCATTACCTGACGGCTCACACCCAAGCTCATCCAATTCCAACCAACCATTACCAAACTAAATGAGTCCTTAATTCAACTAATGAAATCCAAATTAATTAATTAATATCATTTATAATTTATTAATAAATTTACAATTAATTTTTAAAATTAATTTCAAAAGGCATAATTTCCTAAAACACACTGATCATCACCCCCTAACTAAAACCATGAGAAACTAGGTGTATTTTAATCCCAACATACACTAGGAACTAACCCATAAAAAATAAAAAATATATGTTCATAAAATTTCACCAAAAAACAAAATAAAACTAATCAAGTAAGGTACTATAATCAAAACGATATATAATGACCTATGCTCATTATCTCGTGACATCCTCTATCCATCACATGCAAAAGCCCCATCATATTAAGATGATTCCACCATGCATAAGTGGAATCATTAATGACACCTAAGAAACCTTTATCAAAATTAGAAGTAAACAGAATAAGGTAATAATGGAAGGAAGAGAAAACTCACCAAGAATTGAGGAGGAAATCATTCCAAAAACCATTCTAAACCAAATTGGAGTCGAAGAATTAAAGGGGGGATATGAACTCTCCAGGTGAACCTATGAATGGTTAAAAAAAATTCAGATGAGGATAGAAAATAAATAAATCAAATCAAGGGTATAATGGACATTTCAAACATCTAAAATAAAAATAAATCTAGGATTCACCACAATGTGATCACCTAAAACGTGACATTGTGTTTCATCAAGTAACCTAAAACTATAGTCAACACATAAATCCCTAACCCTAATCATAATTTCAAACAGGGGTAAAAAAACCCACCATACTCTGCACCATGAAAAAGTGGTCTATGTGACCCTCAAGAATGAGTAGAGGAAACCAACCATTCCATATTGGCCTCACTGTTTTAGCTCCTCAATAATCCACCACATCCATCCACTACCCAAACTCCTTAGACCATGACCCAGACAAAACCATGATGTAAAAAATGATAATATACCCTCCCCCATTTTATATAGTGAAACACCATCTCAAAAACTCACTCTAAAGTGGGTGTTTTGGTGGTTCTTTATCCATTTCACTAGTAAGAGTTAACCCCATGACTGTGGTGCTCTTAGGCTATAATGTGGTGAGGTCATCTAGACCTCAAATTCCAATCCTAAGGCTTATAAACCACTCCTAATGTCCTCCCCCATTTGTATTTAACACCTAGGGATCCTACCTTAGACTATGAAACACAGTACAATGTGTCACTACCTGTGGTATATCAAAATTCCCACCAGGGTTCCTCATCTATGGATAAGATCCATCACATAACACCATTTCCCTCACTATTTTTGTAACAAATTGATATTTTTAAATGATATTTGTTTCTAAAGAAAATGTATGTTGTATTATATTATATTACACACATAACAAATACAGTGGAACAAAAAAAACCTTATCTCACTAATAATAGTCATTACATTAGTCATCTATGAAACCGGTTAAAATATTAAACATTATAACTCGATAAAAACTATAAAATAAAAAATATAAAATGGGAAAATATAGATCACCCTTATCTATTGGAATCATTTCCCCTATAATAAATAGTACATAAATGAAAGAAAATATTAGTAAACCAATCAAAATCTTATAAAATTAAAATATATAGTTTTGGGAGCAATTGATTTGAATATTGAGTGAAATAATAAAGTTGTATTTATAGGGTATATAGTGAAAGGTGACCACTAGGATTTGAATGTTATGCAACTATTGGCCAATATAACTTTTGGTCAATTTGATAATTGGGGACTATAAACATTGGTGGTAATTATACCTTTATAATTAGTGTATTTAAGTAATAATGACAAAGGATAATTGATATATAAATGAGAAACAATGGCCTCAACCAGTGGAATCATTCCATTTGAAGCCCATTTTTCAGAACTTGGAAGGGAGGTAGCATCACTGCGGTTAATCCATGACCAATCCAAAGATGATATTTAACATTTTAATCTTGAATAAAATCATATATGGGAGAATTTAAAGTTATTGGAGATTACCACTCAGCCAATATTAGCTGAGCCACCCCATCAAACTATCACCATCATACACCTTACCCTTAAGGAAGACGTGGGTGTTATAAGGTGTTATGTGTCCAGGATATAGTTACTTAATGTGTAATTACTATTTATAAGTAAAATTTTTATTCCATAAATTCAATTTTAATAATAGTTTTTCCTAATAAAATATATGTTTAATTGACATGAATTTGATAAATTTATTTCTGGACAAAAATAAAACATAATTTTATTTTTTAGAAAATCTATAAAATTTTATAATAAACTAAGGTATTATGAATAATATTTTTTAATTAAATAATGTTTTAAAACAAAATTATTTAAATATAAATAGTAAACTAATTTTACAATGTTCTAGTAAATTTTTATAAGTGTCAAAAATCTAATTATGCCTTAATAATTGATATTCTTCAATAAATAAAGATTTTTATATTTAAAGGTTAAAATTTACATATTTAAAGAATTATTATGATAAAATAAACATTATATTTGAAATTATCATGCTAAAATTAGGTTAGGGTGAATATATGAGAATTTTATAAAATACTTTATTTTTCTGTGAATAGTAATAAAGCAGTTTTTGGTTTTCAACATGTTTTATGAATTCATATTTATTTCATAATGATTTAATAATTAATTAAAAAAAATCCATGATCTAAAATATTTTATTTTTTTATTATTATTTATTTTAATATATTTTAATCAATTACAAAACCTATAAAAAACTTTCCAAAGTCTAAAATGGAAAATTTGATTTTAAAAACATTACTTTGTGAAAAGTTAACTTTTCCTTAAAAAAGATGTATTAAAAATTGGTGTTTTGTTCTAGTGTATTTAAATACATAATGTTTTACTCAAATTTATAAGACCATAAAAAAAACCATGGGTATGCCAATTATTTTTCATTTTCCACAACCTAGATTTCCAAAAGTTGTATTTGGAAATAATTAAAAAATTCCTTCACGTTTCTTATAAATACTCACACATTTCACCATTAACCTTCACCCGAAATTAATCCTCTAAAAATTTATTCTCAATTTTCCTCTCAAATAGTCCCCCCAAGTTGTCCTTAATCCCCTAAGGTTCCATCCTCAAGTTTTAGGAACAAATCTTTACGGTATGGGAAATCTCCACTTCTCTTTTCCATTCAACTTTCCTTTTTTGTGTTATGTCTTCTATTTTCCAATATAATTAATTTTTTACATTTATATTATCCCATTAATATAATAATATATTTTTATCAATTGTATACCTTTTTCCCCTCTCATTATACCTTTCCTTAATCCATGTTTTATACCTTCCATGCTGCCGAATTTATTTTTCTCTTCCACTTAAGAAATTACCATTTATTTTCTTTTTGTGAACACAAAAAAATATTCCTTTACATGGGTATTAACCTAGATGTAAAATGATTAATTTATTTTTGGATTTAAATATATTTAACATTCCCTTTTTATGGGTTAATAATGATACAATTATCATTCCTTTAAGCACTTTTCTATGTCATGATTTTGATAAGAAACTGATTATTTATCTTCCATGGGTTATTAATGAAATGATTTATTATGATATATATGGATCACATAAAATTAATACATAGGAAGGTTATTCCCTAATAGAACTCCAATGCATTGGGTATATAATTTAATCTCTTTATATGACATGTTTTACAATACATTGGTGAATATTCTTGATAATTTTCATTTATGACACCTTGGTGATAGACCATGGTGATATTCTTATGAATGACTCATTTTTATAATATAGATACATTTCCATGTTACATATCATGTTTATTTATTATGATATGCCTCATGTTCTCTTGGTGAAGTTATATTGTTATACCTCATGTTCTTACAGATATGCTTTATGATAACATGCTAAATGTATCTGTTGCTTATTCCATTATTAGGCCCACACTCACCACTTTCCTTTTATGTATGTCCTTAGGATATAAGATACTATAAAATTAACTTAGGGTGAACCCATGAAGATTCCTTTTATATGGATTAGAATATTTTTTTTATGTTTTCATGTATTATGTTCCTCATTTCCAAGAAACTAAACTTTAAATACTTTTGTATTTTGTTACCTATAATGAAAAGTTTGTCAAATAAAAATATTGGATTCTATAGTTGGTATCTAAGAACAGTTATGGAAATTAGGACTTAAAAACATTAATAATAAACCTAGGTAAAAATCTAAACATAGGAAAACATCATTGTATTTTGTTGAGTATTAAGTAAGTGGTTTCCAAGAAAATACATCCCTATATGAATACTACTACTGGATGTGTCCCTAGAATAAATATAACTTTAGGTAATGCATGAAAACACCACATTGATATAGACTTTATTGGGAAATGGTACATGAAAATGGGCCTTACTGCACACCTTTTTGGACACTCCTAGGGGATATGTTTGTTCAATTAGAAGTTTTTTATGAACTGTTATGAAGGATATATATAGAAAATGTAATTTTTATTAAAGAATAACATATTTAAGAATGATGTTTTAAGATGTAAACTACCATTTTAATTCTAATATTCCTAAAAGTAACATGTGTCTCACTGAAGATATATTGTTTTAGAAAAATTGCAAGAAGTAGGGGGAACCACATAAATGACGAGTGAAATGGACGATGCACTGATGATCTTATAATGGAATATGTAATGGAAAACATCATGAGGGTGATGAATCAATTATATTTACTTATGAATAATAACTTAAATCGAGTCAAGTAACCATATTAACCTCAAAGGGAATAAATTTCTATAGAGTCTTTCATGCATCAATGACCACATTATTTTAGTGGATCTACCAACCCATTGATTATTAAACAATTGATTAACTCTATAGAAAATATATTTTCTATACTCTATGGTTCAAAGCTAGAGAAATTCACACTGATAGTATACTTCTTATACGAATAAGATTCTTAGTGGTGGAAAATTATTAAATACATGAATCCAATTAGGTATATTGAGGCTACATAGTGGAAATAGTTTAGGGGAATCTTTTTGAACAAATATTTTCCCTGTTTAATGTGAAAAAATGGAGAAGTAATTCCTAAAGCTAAAGGATGAGGAAAAAAAATCATTGATAATCTATTAAATGAACTTTACAATACTTTCTTGATACAACTCTAGATTTTTTATGGATCCTAATGAACATTTTCATAGATTACTTAGTGGAATGAGACACCATATATAGTGGAATTAGGAAAATTGAGACTATGAAAGTTATGATGAGAAAGTGTAGAGTACTATGAAGGTTGAATTTGAGTTTGGAGAGATGCAACAATCATATAAGTTGAATTAAAATAAGAGATAAATGGAACCCAAATCAGGTAATAACTTTTTTCCTGAAAGAGGAGGAAATAATGTGAGACCTCCCATGTGAAAAAATGTGGTAATATTCATTCAGGGAATTACTTGATTGGGTGTGGAAGGTTCTATAAGTGTGTAAGAGATGGACATATATCTTGAAATATTCATGGTGAGGTGAATCCTAAACTTCTCAACACTAGTGACAAAGGGAAGATGGTTCATGCCCAACCCAAAGTCTAATTCTTCAAGTTTGAGTAGCTTGGGACCTTTTCCAACTAATCTCTAAATTAGAATATAATAGAGGAAAAACATGATCAACCTCATAATAGGACAAAAAATCAAGGTTGGGAAATTTCTATCATGATAGCTGAAGTGGAGGCTCTAAATTTTGTGGTGGCAGGTACACTCATTGTGCTCTCAAAGTTAGCAAGTAAGTTGATTGATTCTAGTTCTACACATTCCTTTATTTCATAAAAGTTTACAAAGAATATAAAATTAATCCATCAGATACTAGAAGTAGAGTTATCAGTCAAGAATACTTGAGGTATTATCCTAGCACTAATAGTGTATATAAACTCTAGTACTTACTTTGGATAGTACAATATCATTGAAAATCTGGTAGTCATTCTTATGGTCGAATTTAGAACTATACTTTAGGTGGATTGGCTCTCAAAGTATAATGCTATAATAAACTATAGGAGTAAGTAAATTTCAATAGTCTTGAATGGAAAACCTATAGTTATTTTCAAAAGAGATATGTCCCATCTTGAGATTTATCTAGAAGCACCTATCATAGCCTTCTTTATGGAGATGATCAGTGAAGAGGGAAAAGTAAATGAAGGTATAAGTCAAGAAAATCTCCTCATCATCTAAGAATAAATTGATTTATTTCCTAAATATTTACATATACCTCACCTAGAAATAGATTCAGAGTTCTTTATTTAACTTATACATGGATACAAGCTCATATCGAAGACCCCATATAGAATAAAAAATGTGGAGTTAGAAGAATTAATGAAACAACTTAAAGATCATCTAGAGAGGGGTTTTACATGATCACATGTGTCTCCTTTGGGATCAACCATTATCTTTATAAAGAATATGGATGGATCAATTCATATATGAATTAATTATAGAGAACTTAATAGGATCACAGTGAAGAACAAGTACCCTCTCCCAAGGATTGATGATTTATTTAACTAGCTTCATGGAGCTCAATTATTCTCCAAGATTGACCTTATATCAAGGTATCATCAATTGAGGGTGAAGAAAGAAGATATTCTGAAGACTTAACAAGATATAGGCATTATGTGTTTGTTGTTATGCCCTATATCTTGACTAATGATATGACAATATTTATGTATTTGATGAATAGATTATTTAAGGAATACCTTGATAAATTAATTATATCTTTTATTATTTATATTCTTATATAATATAAATTTTACGAGGAGGTTGATGATCATATAAGGGTTATATTGAAATATATAAGGAAGGATAATATATTTGGAAAATTTAGAAAATGTGATTCTAGTTAAAAAAACTTACATTCTTGGGGAACATTGTAACCAATGAAGGAATATTAGTTATCCCTGCCAAGAAAAAAGTGATAGAGGAGTTTCATCATCCTATTAAAGTAACCTAGATTTTAATTTTCCTTAGTTTCTAAAGATATTATAGGAGGTTTTTGAAAAAAAATTCATGAATTTATAATCCACTAACTAACTTAACTTGAAAAGGAGCTAAGTTCATTTGGATAAAGGAGTCTGAAAAATGTTTCCAAGAACTGAAGAAGAGATTGGTTACTTCACCTGTGTTGAATCTACCCTCTATCAGATAAGTATTTCTTATTTATAGTGATGAAACTATGAAGGGGATTTGATGCATCCCCATACAAATGACAAGGTTATCACTTATTCATCTCGATAGTTAAATCCTCATGAGAAGAATTATCCTATACATGACATGGATTTAGGTGTAGTTATTTTTTCTATGAATATGTAGGGACACTATCTTTATGGGGAGAAATGTGATATATACACAGACCACCAAAGTTGGAAGTACATATTCACGCAAAGAGAATTGCACATGAGAAAAAGGATATTGTTGGAACTTCTTAAAGACTATGAATGTTCAATTCATTATCACCCTTTAAAAGAAAACAAATTCACTGATACATTAAGTATGAAAGACCATGTTGTACTGTAAATGATGAGGAGTCAAGGATATCCCTTCATATAGGACCTAGTATATTGGACATGGGAATCATGAGGTAAGGGACATAATTAATCCTATCTAAAATGATTTCTATACAATAATTACATGAGAAGATCAAGAGATCTCAAAGAAAATATTCTTTTATGCAAAAGAAGATAGATGTTGTGAAGAGTGGGAAGTTTCTTGAGTTGAATATTGATTAAGAAGGTGTAGTAAAATTTCATACAAATCTATGTGTCCTATTTATCTCATAGATAAATAATAATTTATTGGATGAAGCTCATATCCCTACACTCTTTATACACCCCCGAAGTAATAAAATGTATAGGGACCTTCATGATTATTATTGGTGGGATAATATGAAAAGGGAGATTGATGACTACACTTCAAGGTGCTTGGCATGTCAAAAAGTGAAGGTGTAGTGAAAAATTCCTATAGGGGTATTGGAAAAACTACCCTTACCAACATAGAAGTTGAAAAATATCGTTATGGACTTCATCACTAGTTTCCCAAGAACATCCAAAGGAAAAAATATAATATGGATTATAGTGGATCTACTCACCAATACTACCCATTTCATCACTATTTAGGAAGATTTATCTCTTTAATAACTTGAAAATTTATACATAAATGAAGTGGTGAGGCTTTATGGGGTGAAAATATCAATCATTTATGATCATGATTCAATGTTCAGATATAACTTCTAGAGAAGTATTCAACATTCATTGAATAATGAACTGCATTTGACTACAAACTAACATCCCCAAGCTAATGGACAATTTTAAAGTACTATTCTGATACTTGAGGACATGTTGAAAAAATGCTCAATGGAATTTAAAAGTGTCTAGGATCAACACCTCTCATTAATTTATTTCTCATAAAACAACCACTTCCACTCAAATAGTCAAATGACACCCTATGAAACTCTATATGGGAAGTGATATGGAACTCATAATTTTTGGGATGAATTTGGTGAGAAAATGTTTCTTGGGACTGATAATATACAACATATGATAGAAAAGTTTCATGTCATACAAATACATAAAAAAGTTTCTCAAAGTCTTTAGAATATCTACACAAAATATCATTGAAGGGACTTGGAGTTTGAAGTTGGAGATAAATTTTTCCTTCTGATATCACCCTGGAAGAAATTAACTCAAATTTTAAATAAAGGTTTTCTTATCCTTAGCTACATTTACCCCTTTAAAATCCTTAATCACATAGGTTTAGTGGCCTATCAGCTAGCACTTCCAGCAAATTTGAATCAGGTTCATGATGCATTCCATGTATCTCTCTTGAATAAGTAAATACCTAATCCTTTAGATGTACTGAATTTGGAGGTGGTACAGCTATAACATGACCTATCTTAAGAGGATAATTCATTGGAGATCATGGACCATATAGATAATGTTCTAGGCAAAAAGACTACCCACTTTGTCAAAGTGTTGTAGAGGAACCATAAGTATGAAGAGGCGATATAGGAATGATAATAATCAATGAAATGAAAGTACCCTCACCTATTCTCAACTAATAATAGGAGTTTAAATTTTGGGGATGAAATTTCTAAAGGGGTTAATAATTTAATGACCAGGGATTTTAAAATGATATTTGTTTCCTAAGAAAATCTGTATTATATTATATTTTATTATACACATAAAAAATATAAAGTAACCAATAAAACCTCTTATCATTAATAATGATCATTACATAAGTCAGTTGTGAAACTAATAAAAATTTCAAACATTACAATTTGACAAAAAATATAAAATAGAAAATCTAAAATGGGGAAATATAGGTTACCGTAATATGTTAGAATCATCGCCCTCACGACCAACTATAGAGAAATGAAACAAAATATTAGTAAACCATTAAATATCATAGAAAATGAAAATATATAACCCTGGTAGAAATTGTAATTAATATTGGGTTAAATAATAAAGTAGTAATTGTAGTTTATAGAGGGAAATAGGACTATTGGGATTTAACAGTTATGTGACCATAGGTCAAATATGATCATTGGTCAACATAACTGCTGGCCAATTTTATTTTTGGGAAATATAACCATTTTTGATAATTTTACTATTATAATTATTATTTATAATTAGTAATGAAAAAGGATAATTGATGTTGAATGGAGAAATAATGGCCTCAACTAGTAGAGTCATGTTGTTTGAAGGTCATTTGTTAGAACATGGGAGGGAGGTAGTGTCAATGGGGTCCTCCCTTAACTATGACCAATATGAGCTTCAACAAGTGAATATTGAATGAAATTTAATATAGTGTAAGTTATATTTAGTGGATATTACCACTTAGTAAATGTTAACCGGGTCACCCCATGAAACTACCACCATCGCACACATTTCCCTTAGGGAATATACTAGTGTTATAAGGAGTTACGTGCCCAGTCCTTAGTTACTTAAATTTTAATTACATTGTATAAATAAAATTTTTATTCCATAAATTTCCATTTTAATAATATTTTTTCTTAATAATATACATTTTTCATTGATACAAATTTAATAAATTTATTTTCAGACACACAAAAAAACATAATTATATTTTTTAGAAAATATATACATTTTTAAAATAAAATATGATATTATGAATAATATTTTTTAATTAAATAGTCTTTTAAAACACTCTTATTTAAATATAAATGATAAAATAATTTTTTAATTTCCTAGTAAATTTTTATTAGTGTCAAAAATTTGATTTTGCCTTAAAGACTCATATTTTTCAATAAATAAGGTTTTTTGTATCTAAATGTTAAAATTATTATAGTTATATAATTATAGTGATAAAATAAATATTATATTTTAAATCATAACATCTAAATTAGGCTAGGGTGAATTTATGAGAATTTTATAAAATACTTTATTTTTCTATGAATAGTAAAAATACAGTTTTGGGATTTCGGTAAGTTTTATGACTTCATATTTTTTTCATAATGATGTAATAATTAATCAAACACAATCTATAATCTAAAATATATTATTTTATTATTATTAATTATATTAATAAATTGTAATTAATTCCCAAACCTATAAGTGACTTTCCAATGTCTAAAATGAAAAATTCGATTTAAAAAACATTACATTGTGGAAAATTTAATTTTACATTCCAAAAGAAATATTAATTTTATTTGGTTCCAGTGGATTTAAATATAATAAAATATGACTAAAATGACAAAAAATACTATAAAAAATTATGGGTAACCCAATGGTTTCTCATTTTCGACAACCTAGATTTCCAAGAGCTATATTTGGAAAATATTAAACAATTCCTCCACTTTTTCTATAAATACCTACCCATTTCACCATTAATCTTCACAAGAAAGTAATAATCCACATTTTTATTCTCACTTTTCATCCCTATGATCCCTCAAAGGTGTCCTTAATTCCCCAAGGTTCCATCCTTAAGTTTTAGGAACAACTCTTCATGGTAAGGAAAATCTCCACTTCGTTTTTTCCATTCAAGTTCGCTTTTTGTGTTATGTATTCTATTTTCCAACATAATTCCATTAAATCACGTTCTAATATACTATTTATATATGAATAATATTTTATTAATGTGATACCATTTACACATCTCATATTACTTTTCATTAATACATGTTTTATACCCGTCATGCTGCAGAATTTATTTCTATCTTTTACTTGAATTTTTTTGATTTATTTTCTTTTTTTGAATTTAAAAAATATAATTTTACATGGGTATTCAACTAGATGTAAAATAATTTATTTATTTATGGATTTTCATATATATAAAACACATTCCATTTTCATGGGTTAATAATTATGTAATGATCATGCCTCTAAAGACTTTTCTATGCCATGATTTTGATAAAAAACTCATTCTTTATTTTCTATGGGTTATTAATGAAATGAATTATTATGATCTATGTGGATCACATGAAATTAATAAATATTAATAAGGCACCATTATAGTTCTTAAATGTAATTTTTAATGTGTTTAAACTCTAGATATGACATGTTTTACGATACCTTGGTGAATAACTTTGGTAATTTTTGATTATGACACCTTGCTGACAAACTATGGTGATATAGTTATTAATACCTCATTTTTATGTTGTATCCACATTTACATGTTATGTATCATGTTATTTTATTATCATATTCCACATTTTCTCTTGATCATGTTATATTGTTAAACCTTATGTTCTTATTGATATGCCTCATGACCAAATGCTAAATGTCGCCCTTTATTATTCCCTTATTGGACCTATGCTCACCCCTTTCCTTTCATGTATGTTCACAGGATATGAGATGTAGTAAAATTAACTTAGGTTGAACCAATTAAGAATAATTTAATGAGTATTGGAATAATTCTTTATGTATTAATGTATTATGTTCATGATTTTCAAAAAATTAAACTTTAAAAGGTTCTGTATTTTATTCCATATAATCAAAAGATTTTGTAATAAAAGGGAGGATTCTATAATTTTCCAGGCACCAAACCCATAAAAACATCCATTTTTTCTCAATAATTTATCATTAATAATTACCCTCAATAAAAACTGTCTCAAAAACTCCCCACCTAGGTGTTTCACCCTCCCCCACGGTGAGTTTCCCATCATGGTTCTCCCTGTGGTGGAGCACATGAAACTAAAACTATTGAGGGCCCACCTACCCTTGAATTTCCATCCAATATATCACCATAAACACCTCTTGGTCCTTAATATACATCCAAAGAAATATCCTTGAGATTTTCAAACTCTCATAATTTCAATATGAATATTTTTTCTCAAACGAACCCCTCACAAATGATAAAAATAAATCAAAACCCCTCTAACATTTAGAACTCATATAGGAACACAGGGTTTTGAAATCTCCCCACAATATCACTTATTAGATCAAAGAATCTTGGTTGATCCTTCAACCCTTAAACATGACCAATCTCAATCAATAATTCATAATCAACTCATTTTATTCTACACTAAAATAAAAATCGAGCTTTCAATAAGTAACCCCAAACATAGGGTACACTTTCATAAAAATCTAAGCTGTCTCTCATCACCATTACAGAAACAATAGGATGGATCTCAACCTTTCTCAACTATCCTAAAACATTGTGTAATATTCAACCGATTAATTCCTTGGTTTATAGTTCTCTCCACCATAAGACTTATCTCATAAGCATTGATTTCATTTCTATAGTGCTTCCCACCATCATAATCTACCATCAAAGCATATTTCCACTAGTCCAACAAAAAGATTAGTGCAGTTTCCATATTAACACATTCAAACATTCAAAAATGCATTGTCCAGACCTCTTATATATTTTTTTCCTTGAAAATTATCTACTGTACTTTTCGAAACACCATCACACCACCTGATCCCGATGTTTTTACTCCCAAAGGAATCTTGAGATCATCTAAAAATAGACACAAAAGTTTAATCCTAAATTTCGGTGTAATTACATGGTTAGATCCCAAAATAAGAAAACTATCCACCATTATCTCAACTTATCATTAGTAGAACTTTGATCTTAATCACCCTTGGATCATATCAAAATCATCCTGACCCTGATTCTAATGTGAAGAATCCATCAATCATTGCATCTAATACCCAAATCTAGTATTCACCATGGAACCAAATTAAATCAAATGTATCTACTCATTAACATCCTAATGCCACTCCAACCTTCCAATGATCAAACTTATCATAACCATGACCCTACCAAAATAGGGAGAATCTTATCTCTATAACCCTCATTTCATCCATTACTGCACATAATGAATGGATGCGATTATCCTAATTATACTGAATCTCCAAAATGAGGCATCAAATGATGAATGTTCTTGAATCCACATGATTGTTATCCTGAAATCCGCTTTAATTAATATATAATGATGGTGAAACCATCCATTTCCTATGGTACACTCCCTAATATAGAAATTTCCTTATAATGATCCTTGATTGTATCCACAACAAGTTCCAATAACATTCCACCATGATAATACGGTTCAAGGGACATGCTCAGGTAGACCATACCATGGAACCCTAATCCATATTTTATGTAATCTCTCATGATAGATATATAACTACCATTTCATATAAATTCTCATGCAATCATTCTCACAAGAGATCCATCAAACTCATTGGTCCTCATCTCATACACGACCAATCATTAATTCAGAACTCTAATTGCTCTATGCATAACCATCACACACCATCATGATCTCATCTAAAACCAATTGATTTACACACAAGTATTACCTAGTTGAAAAACCCTAATCATGATATCATGATCCATAAATCATAAATCCTAGTCTCATGATCCTAAACAACCAACCATACTCCTCATGCATATTAGTGTCATCTATCTAGAAGCAACCTCAATGCTCTTATTAAAAATTGAGTCATTTCACTCAAACCATGGTCTAATGTAAGACAAACCACCAACCAACATCATTACAAAATAAGAATCTTCTACTCATGATCTACCCATATTAGATCTGAATATCTAGGAATAAAACCCTCTATCTAGTTAGAAACCACTCCCAAAAACAATAGGGCCATACATCCCACTGATCCTACCCATAGAAACCAAACCTTGATTCCAATGAACCTCAAGTGATTTTCATCACGAAAGCTCAAGTAATCAAATTCCTAGTAGAACCTTGCGTTCACTAAAATCATAACCCAAAGCATCTACCCATGATTCCATCACTAATATATTAACATGGCTGAGCTAATACCTATCTCAGGATACCATCATATTATAAGGCCCCTACCTTAAACCTTACTTAAAATTGAATTAAATGAAAATTCACATTGAGGATCTTTTCAGGTTTATATCTTTAGAGAATTAGGACATAACTATTACATCTCAAAAGATTACAAAGTGGTCACTTCTACTAAATTTCCATAAAACAAAAACTCTTAAAAAGAAACATGTCTAGTTCCATGTATTAGATAGCATGACTTTCCCTTGATCCCATCCTTGACCCTATTCCACATTAAGTCCTGTGAAAAAAATTTAAAAAAAAACATGGGGTGAGCATAAAAAGCTCAGAAAGGGATACACAAAGAATGAAAACTATTAGTTTTTTCAAAACAACAAGTAAACAATGTATACTTTATCAAAGTAATAGCTTTCACCTTTAAAAAGTAGTAAAAACTCTTCACTGAATACAATATCATTACTTACCCTTTTGTAACCAAAAGATTACCATAAAACCCATATAAAGAACACATAACATGTAAAGGTAACTTGGTACATAAACATACTTAAATGGAATAACCATATGGTTGACTTCCACACATATCACTTAATGGAATAGCCATACGACCGACTTCCATACCCAATGCATTAGAGGTTATAACGTAACCACTCGTCCTGGTGTTCACGACACCACCCGTCATATGGTTTATCACGTAACCACCCATAAAATTTCCAAGTACCATCATTACACATAAAATATTGAAAATATAAATATTTCAATAACAAAATTTCATTTTCAATCACAATAAGTAATCCCAAGAAATTGAATTAATCAATCCATTTCAAAAAATCATTTAAAATAGGTTTTTGAATCAAAGTGTCCCATACCACTTTGAATATTTTAATGGAATTATAACATTAATGTACATATAAATAAATACTAAAAAACATTTTTAAAACATGTACATTAAAGATAAATATTTAGAATAATGAATCTTTAAAACATTTAAAACGATATTTTCGTTAAAGGGTTTTTAACAAAATGAGAGACACTTGAATACAATAATTGAGGAATAACATTTAATCAGAACTTTATAATATCATGAGAATAAATGGATTCATGATATAACATTACAAAGGATAGTACATACACCATATAAGAGTGAATTGGTGCATAACAACAATGAAGTCTCAATGTAAAATGAGATGAAATCCATTATAAAGAAGGTATCCTTAAATTAAGGATAAATCAATCTCAAAATTATGTGTGAAAAATATAAATACACCCAATATAAGTGGATATTAAGTGTAAAACAATAAAATGTCATTCAAACATATTAAAAGGATGACATATTCAATAACTACATGTTGAACCCAAAGAAATCGGAATTGGGTTAAAAAGTTCCCTTGGTAAAACTCGACAACCTAACAGCGTCACTTTAAAATTCATAAAATTTGTTGATGAGAGAGAAAATGTTATCTCATCACTTGGAAATAAAATTTACATCAATAAGGATATATAATAACATATCCCAACATAAAAATATGTAAATTAAAAGACATAACAAAATAAGTCTTTTTAAAAGAGGAGTGTGAAAGGTTCCCTTACCGATTTGGGCAACTTTCAAAACGTACACCCCATGAAAGAAGGGTCATACAATGAAGATGTAACTACCCATAAATGAGATTATATTATACAAATAGTAAAATAATTTTCAGTACATACCCCACACAAAAGGAAATAGTGGCCAATGTAGCATGAATCTCACGGGAATAAAAAGTGAGATGAAAATCCCCTTATGAAAATTCAGCAGCCTAACGACACCACATAAAACATCCAAAAATGGATTGATGAGATAAAATAGCGTATATCATCATATTAAAATAAAATTTACAGAATTTTTAATATAATAGAACATACCCCAACATAAGAAAGAGTATCTTAAAGTAAGTTACATAAAAAGAGTACTTAAAAATAAAGAGAGAGGTAGGATCCCTTACCTCGGGTCCGACTTGACTCGATCGTTCTTTAACATCCTGAATAATAAACTTGAGTTAATTTATACTTGCTTAAGAACCTTTTTCAATTTCATTATTCCTTTTATATCACTTATTTCCATGTTATTAACATTATGTAATCATTTAAGTTAATAATGATTGTTTTGTCGATATTTGGTTCTTAAGTCGAAAGTGGACTTCTTGCAATTACATGTTGTTCATGTGGTCAAAGGTTCATTATATCCAGAATGATATTCATGATTTGGATATCATATATATAATATATATCCATAATATACATGTATTTATAATATTACATAATCATTTATAGGTAAGAAATGAAATGCACCGTTCATGGAGACGGTAAGCCGTACGTACGAATGAACGCTACTTTCATTTCTATGTCATATTAATGGAATTAAAACTAAATGAGAGGTATGTATATTTTAATTCCAGAATTATATTCATAATTTATATGTAACATAAATAATATATAATAACTTTAATTCCATCCTTTATACATCCCACATATGGCATTAACGAATCAAATCACTTTGAGGGGGAGGTAGTCCGCACTTCCTAAAATGAAATTATCGTGTTTACCCACAATGGAAACCATAAAGGTATGCCAAAAAAGAAAAACACATAAGATTAAGTAAAATATAAACATATTATATATCATATATAAATATAGTGACATCTTAACGGCCACCTTTGAAGGTGTTATATGAGTGTTGAACAATCATCGTTTCGTGAGGCAGAAATTCGCCATCCACAGAAACAGTATGTTCTTTAACCATTATATGTAGGTGTGTGTAATTGTAGCTCGAATTTTTCTTATACCAACATCCTAGTATATTGAATATACTGGATTTTTTATAAAATAAATGAATAAAAAGAGTTTAGGGGGTTGGAGAAGCAAAATAAAACAAAAGATCACAAGTGAAGACATTACCTTAAAATCGGGTAACTCTTTTTGATTTGAGCTCAAAGGCTTCATTGGGAAGACTTCTGCCCAAAGTGAGGCTTCTATGAGTAATATAGGGATGTGGAGAGACAAAATGGGCAGGGGTGGCCGAGCCAAAGTCTTGAGAGGTGTGGGTAAGGTGGTAGGGGTGGGGGCCTTTTATAAGAGGAAAGGAGGGGCACTCTTGGAAAGTTAAGAAAAGATACTTTATTATAAAATTATTTTCAGATAAAAAGGCTCCCAAAATTATATATTAAAGGATAATGTGATAAGGGTTCTAAATCCACCCATAAAATAGGTTTTTGACAAGTGTAGGTCTTAGAGTTTACATTATCTTTTCATTTTATTTAAATCGTTAAATAATGAGGTAATAACTGCATCATCATGGTGTCATAAATAATTTAATTTATTTAACATCTAAAAATTATAAAAAAATATCATGATGTAGGAAATCTTTTTAGATTTATAATTAATATTTATAGTCAAAATTATGACTTGTATAACCCCATTTAAAAATTGTTTTAGTAAAACATCTCATGTTTGTGACATTTTTATTTTAACATTAAATAAAAAGTAATTAATGTCATTTTCCTACCAAAGTGGCTCTATGGGGTCCCCAAGTTGACCCATGAATTGTCTTGGTCTGAAATGACACATAAAATATGGTTAGGACATGTGTTTAGTTCATTTTATATTATTAAAACATTATTTTTACCTTAAACTACATTAATTACCTCTAATCGCGATTAAGAACATACAAGTTACTATTCACAAAAAAATCATTTTAATCCCATTGAACCACATTTTACTTCCTAATGACAACCATGTATGTCGGATTTTTGAAATTTAAAACACAGAGGTGGTAAAGTCTCATTTAAACGAAAAATCAGTTTCTTTAACTACCACTTAGTGGTTTCACTATTCATCAAAAATTGAAGTTTTTCAGAAAAATGCCAAAAATTCACCCTAAGCTATATTTGATATTCCAAACTCAAAAATGATGTCTATTTTACAAAATTCAAAACTTATAAGTTTCATTAATTAATTTAATAATTAATTCTCGCTGTCAAAACAAATAGCGTGTTTTTAAAAAACAATATCTATTAAAAGATTGACACTAGTTTAAGTCCAATTTCAAAGTGAAATTAATTCCAATGACTACTATTGGATTAAATGTTAAAAATATATTCTAATTTTACTTTAAAAACTATTCAAAAGATAATATAATCATATAAATAAATTAGATTAAAAAGAGGTTTTGAATTAAAATACAACATTTTTCACTATTCATTAAAAATGAAATTTATCGGAAAGATACCAAAAATTTACACAAAGTAAATTTTGATGTCTCGATTCTAAAGAAGAATTTTATTTTGTAAAATATAAGACATAATATTGTCAAAAAGTGGATTTAAAAGAGGTTCGTCATCAAAAGGCGGTTAATCGACATTCTAAAGAATATTAGAATGTTTACGCTTAAAATTGAATTCATTCTCATTTTTAATCCTCTAACATTTATTGTAAAATGTAAAAATATATGACAAACATATATAATCATTTTTTAGTTAGTTATATTCATTCCCTCCATTACAATGGCTAGGTGTTTACTACCATTTAAAATAATATTATTTTATTATTATAGTGCAACATAAGATTTCAAAGGAACACGTTGTTGCATATTGGGTAGGCAATCAAGAATAGCATTCCCTTTAAATTAATATTAACATTTTATTCACAAATAGGGATAAATATAAAAATTTCATATTCTTTATTTACCTTGGGTGTTACATCCTTCCCCCCTTTTGGGAATTGCATCCTCGAAATTATAAAATTGGGCTCGGAAACATCCTTGAAAGTCCCACATCGGAACAAGAGTCGGTAAAAAAATCACTTTAAAATAAAGAAAGAGAAGTACAGAGGTCACCCGAGTTAACCCATACTAGGATTAAATGTAGGAAAAGATGGATATGGAGGAGAAAACATAGGGTCATGTTCTGATGGAGAGTGATAGAAAACATGTTTAGGAGAAAGTTAACCACAAGAAAATCACAAACTTGTGATGGGTTAAACGGTATTCGATTCTCCAGTAGGAAAATTTAATAGAAAAAATTTTTGTTTTAAGTTACTTTTTATTGAGGAATTTATTCATAAGGAAACATAATTACTTATCATGTTGACTTTCAAATTTTATTAGATTTCTTACACAAACTCATATTTTCTCCAAAAGAGGAGTATTTAGGAAGACTTGTTCACATTAAGAGTACTATAATCAACTTTTAGAGAATCACCTAATCCACAAAAGAGAACTATATACTTCCCATGTCTTTAGACTTTAACCAAAACTAAAACCAAAAAGGTTAGTATAAGATCAGATAATCCAGAAAAGGATAACCCTTTATAAAAAGAAAATCTATTCTTAATCTCCAAAATTTGTCAAACAAAACCCAAAGTTCAACGAGGACCATTAAATAAAAAATTTGTCCATAAAATTCTTCAAAGTAAAATGAACTAAGATTGAAACCCAAATATTTGAAGGATTTAGTCACATAGTCTTCCAAGTTAAATCGTAACATTTATCTCCAAAAAACATCAGTTTCTCTTAAAGTCTCGTATTGAAAAGTAATTAACCTAATCACATATCCTCCATGATAGGTTAATACATTTCCATAGATAACCCAAAAAAAAACTTACTCTTAATTCATAAAATCATCTAACTAAAAAGAATCAGTAAAAATAACCAGGGAATTCACGTAGTCCAGTGGTAGGCGATAAATACCAGTTGCACTTTGGTTGTGGGTTCGATTCCCGCAGCTTTGTCCGATGTGACGGGTTGTCACACGGTCTGTGTGTTGTCCTTTTTCCAAAACTATATAATTCTTAAAACATTCCCCAACAATGAGATAAAATCTTCAAAAATAACCATAACCTAATTTAACCTCAATTTTATCTCATGACTTTCACTTTCCATCATAACATATAACAACCCATAATTACCTCAAAATTAAGGATCATATAAACCCAAATGGTTCTTTATAACTATGTCCACAAAAGAACAGATAACTATTCCTTGAATAAAATTTTCATATATCAAACATCAGGGTTACACATACTATAAAAAGTCTTCTAATGTAACCCCATCAACAAAAGAGACTTAATACTCTTAAGAATTTCACCATAACTCTTGAATACCTTATACGTCGACTTCTTACTCATTCAAAATTCTTCATGATCCATTAACCATTCCTTTACAACTTATTCTAAAATACTTCTTTCCTACAAACAAAATCATGAATCATATCCTATGATTCCAAAATAGGAAAACAAAAGTTAAGAAATAATCCATACCTTTGACTGGTCATTGTCAGTTTCTTCATCCTCAATCAGAATGGCATTAGGTATTGGTAAACGAATATTTGTATGATCATGGTGATCCCATTCCCGAAACTTATTCATAGGACATGTGTTTTCGTAATTACCATGCACACCACATTTAAAACATTCAATTGATCCCTCAGAAAGAACTTCATTCCCCTTCCACGAGTCAACTGGATGCTTCCTTTTTCCATGGCAGGTTCTTGCTTTATGACCTCCATTTCCACATCTATAGCATATTTCGGTCCCTTTGAAACATTTTACTAGGTGTTTCTTTCCACATCTTTGACACATAGGTTTTTGAAAACACTTACCTTTATGATTATTACCTGTAGTTCCGTAGGGATTTGTTTCTCTCATATATGATGCCTTATAGAAATCACCAAGGTTTAGGTGGTAAAACATGACTCCAGATAGTTGGTTGAGGATAAACACAAGAGTTCTCATTGCAACTCCCATATCATTCAGTTTCTCGCTCAGAAAACTGTCACAGTTTCCCTCACATCCACTGTTACTGTGGTGACTGCTAGATCCAGCCATCTACTAAAACCAACAAGGTCAGTGTGAGCATATCAACAAAACCATCACGTACTAAAGAGGAAGATAAACACTAATATATACTTACTCATTCACTTTATATAAAACTAGGACTCTTTATGAAATCTTAACCATTATGGTAATGTCACTTATGCTTTGAGAATACCCTAACCTCCAAAGTTATCTAAACCGGCCTCTGATACCAACTACAAGGCCTCAACTTTAAACCTTACTTAATATTGAATTAAATGAATAATTCACATTGAGGATCATTTCAGGTTTAGAGTTTTAGAGAATTAGGACATAACTATAACATATCAAAAGATTAAAAAGTGGTCACTTCTACTAAATTTCCATAAAATAAAAACTCTTAAAATGAAACATGTCTAGTTACAGGTATTAGATAGCATGACTTTCCCTTGATCCCATCCTTGACCCTATTCCACATTAAGTCCTGTGAAAAACATTTCAAAAAAAAAACATGGGATGAGCATAAAAAGATCAGCAAGGGATACACAAATAATGAAAACTATTAGTTTTTTTAAAACAACAAGTGAACCATGTATACTTTATCAAAGTAATACCTTTCACCTTTAGGAAGTAGTAAAAACTCTTCACTGAATAAAATATCATTACTTACCCTTTTGTAACCAAAAGATTACCATAAAACCCATATAAATAACACATAACATATAAAATTAACTTGGGACATAAACATACTTAAATGGAATAACCATATGGTCGACTTCCACACATATCACTTAATGGAATAGCCATACGACCAACTTCTATACCCAATGCATTGGAGGTTATAACGTAACCACCCGTCCTGGTATTCACGGCACCACCCATCATATGGTTTATCACGTAACCACCCATAAAATGTCCAAGTACCATCATTACACATAAAATATTGAAAATATAAATATTTAAATAACAACATTTCATTTTAAATCACAATAAGTAATCCCAAGATATTGAATTAATCAATCCATTTCCAAAAATCATTTAAAAGAGATTTTTGAAACAAAGTGTCCCATACCACTTTGAAACTTTTAATGGAATTATAACATTAATGTACATATAAATAAATAATAAAAACCATTTTTAAAACATGGAAATTAAAGATAAAGATTTAGAATAATGAATCTTTAAAACATTTAAAACGATATTTTCGTTAAAGGGTTTTTAACAAAATGAGAGACACTTGAATACAATAATTTAGGAATAACATTTAATCAGAACTTTATAATATCATGAGAATAAATGGATTCATGATATAACATTACAAAGGACAGTACATACACCATATAAGAGTGAATTGGTGCATAACAACAATGAAGTCTCAATGTAAAATGAGATGAAATCCCTTATAAAGAAGGTATCCTTAAATTAAGGATAAATCAATCTCAAAATTATGTGTGAAAAACATAAATACACCCAATATAAGTGGATATTAAGTGTAATACAATCAAAGGACATTCACACATATTAAAAGGACGACATATTCAATAACTACATGTTGAACCCAAAGAAATCAGAATTGGGTTAAAAAGTTCCCTTGGTAAAACTCGACAGCCGAACGACGCCACTTTAAAATCCATAAAATTAGTTGATGAGAGTGAAAATGTTATCTCATCACTTGGACATATAATTTAAATCAATAAGGATATATAAGAATATATCCCAATATAAAAAGATGTAAATAAAAATACATAACAAAATAAGTCTTTTTAAAAGAGGAGTGTGAAAGGTTCCCTTATCGATTTGGGCAACTTTTGAAATGTACACCCCATGAAAGAAGGGTCATACAATGAAGATGTAACTACACATAAATGAGATTATATTATACAAATAGTAAAATAATGGGCAGTACATACAGCACAAAAAAGTAAATAGTGGCCAATGTAGCATGAATCTCACGTGAATAAAAAGTGAGATGAAAATCCCCTTATGAAAATTCAGCAGCCTAACGACGCCACATAAACCATCCAAAAATGGATTGATGAGATAAAATAGGGTCTCTCATCATATTTAAATAAAATGTACAGAAATATTAATATAATTGAACATTCCCCAACATAAGAAAGAGTATCTTAAAGTAAGTTACATAAAAAGAGTACTTAAAAATAAAGAGAGTGGTAGGATCCCTTACCTCGGGTCTGACTTGGATCGATCGTTATTTAACGTCCTGAATAATAAACTTGAGTTAATTTCTACTTGCATAAGAACATTTTTCAAGTTCATTATTCCTTTTATATCACTTATTTCCATGTTATAAACATTATGTAATCATTTAATTTAATAATGTTTGTTTTGTCGATATTTGCTTCTTAAGTCGAAAGTGGACTTCTTACAATTACATGTTGTTCGTGTGGTCAAAGGTTCATTATATCCAGAATTATATTCATGATTTTGATATCATATATATCATATATATCCAGAATATACATGTATTTATAATATTACATAATCATTTGAGGTTATAAATGAAATTCACCGTTCATGGAGACGGTAAGCCGTACGTACGCATGGACGCTACTTTCATTTCTATGTCATATTAATGGAATTAAAACTAAATGAGAGGTATGTATATTTTAATTACATAATTATATTCATCATTTATATGTAACATACATGATATATAATAACTTTACATCCATCCTTTATACATCCCACATATGGCATTAATGAATCAAATCACTTTGAGGGGGCGGTAGTCCGCACTTCCTAAAATGAAATTATCGTGTTTACCCATAATGGAAACCATAAAGGTATGCCACAAAAGAAAAATACAGAAGACTAAGTATAACATAAACATATTATATATCATATATAAATATAGTGACATCTTAATGGCCACCTTTAAAGGTGTTATATGAGTGTTGAACAATCATCGTTTTGCGAGGTAGAAATTCACCATCCATAGAAATAGTATGTTCTTTAACCATTAGATGTAGGTGTGTGTAAGTTTAGATATAATTATTCTTATAAAACATCCTAGTATATTTAAGATACTGGAGTTGTTACAAAATAAATGAATAAAAAGAGTTTAGGGGGTTGGAGAAGTAAAATAAAACAAAAGAACAAAAGTGAAGACATTACCTTAAAATCAGGTAACTCTTTTTGATTTGAGCTCAAAGGCTTCCTTGGAAAGACTTATGCCCAAAGTGAGGATTCTAGGAGTAATATAGGGATGTGGATAGACAAAATGGGCAGGGGTTGGCTGAGCCAAAGGCTTGAGAGGTGTGGGTAAGGTGGTAGAGTTGGGGGCCTTTTATAAGAGGAAAGGAGGGACACTCTTGGAATGTTAAGAAAATATACTTTATTATAAAATTATTTTCGGATAAAAAGGGTCCCAAAATTATATATTTAGAGTATAATGTGATAAGTATTTGAAACACACCCATACAATAGGTTTTTTACAAGTTTAGGTCTTAGATTTTACATTATCTTTTCATTTTATTTAAATCGTTAAATAATGAGGTAATCGTTGCATCATCATGGTGTCATAAATAATTTAATTTATTTAATGTCTAAAAATTATAAAACAAATATCATGATGTAGGAAATATTTTTATCTTTATAATGAATATTTATAGTAAAAATTATGACTTTTATAACCCCATTTAAAAATTGTTTTAGTAAAACATCTCACGTTTGTGACATTTTTATTTTAACATTAAATAAAAAGTAATTAATGTCATTTTCCTACCAAAGTGGCTCCATGTGGTCCCCAAGTTGATCCATGGATTTTCTTGGTCGTCCATGACACATCCAATAAGGGTAGGACATGTGTCTAGGTAATTTCATATTATTAAAACATTATTTTTACCTTAAACTACATTAATTACCTCTAATCGCGATTAAGAACATAAAAGTTACTATTCACCAAAAAATTATTTTAATCCCATTGAACCACATTTTACTTCCTAATGAAAACCATGTATGTCAGATTTTTGAAATTCAAAAAACAGAGGTGGTAAAGTTTCATTTAAACGAAAAATCAGTTTCTTTAACTACCACTTAGTAGTTTCACTATTCATCGAAAATTGAAGATTTTCAGAAAAATACCAAAAATTCACCCTAATATATATTTGATATTCTGAACTCAAAAATGATGTCTATTTTACAAAATTAAAAACATATAAGTTGCATTAATTAATTTAATAATTAATTCCCACTATCAAAACAAATAGCGTGTTTTTAAGAAACAATATCTATTAAAAGATTGACACTAGTTTAAGTCCAATTTTAAAGTGAAATGAATTCCAATGACAAATATTGGATTAAATGGTAACAAATATTCTAATTTTACTTTAAATATAATTAAAAAGATAATATAATCATATAAATAAATTAGATTAAAAAGAGGTTTTGAATTAAAATACAACATTTTTCACTATTCATTTAAAAAGGAACTTTATCGGAAAGAAACCAAAAATTTACACAAAGTAAATTTTGATGTCTCAATTCAAAAGAAGAATTTTATTTTGTCAAATATAACACATAAAATTGTCAAAAAGTTTATTTAAAAGAGGCTCGCCATCAAAAGGCGGTTAATCGACCTTCTAAAGAATATTAGAATGTTTACGCTTAAAATTGAATTCATTCACATTTTTAATCCTCAAACTTTATTGTAAAAAGTAAAAATATTTGAAAAACATATATAATTATTTTGTAGTTAGTTCTGTTCATTCCCTCCATTACAATGGCTAGGCGTTAACTACCATTTAAAATAATATTATTTTATTATTATAGTGCAACATAAGATTTCGAAGGAACTCATCGTTGCGTATTGGGTAAGCCATCAAGCATAGTGTTCCCTTTAAATTAATATTAACATTTTATTCACAAATAGGGATAAATATAAAAATTTCATATTCTTTATTTACATGGGGTGTTACATCCTTCCCCCATTTTGGGAATTGCATCCTCGCAATTTTAAAATTGGGCTCGGAAACATCCTTGAAAGTCCCACATCAGAACAAGAGTCGGTAAAACAATCACTTTAAAATAAAGAAAGAGAAGTACAGAGGTCACCCGAGTTAAACCATACTAGGATTCCATGTAGGAAAATATGGACATTGAGGAGAAAACATAGGGTCATGTTCTGATGGAGAGTGATAGAAAACATGTTTAGGAGAAAGTTAACCACAAGAAAATCACAAACTTGTGATGGGTTAAATGGTATTCGATTCCCCAGTAGGAAAAGTTACTAGAAAACATTTTTGTTTTAAGTCACTTTTTATTGATCAATTTATTCATAAGGAAACATAATTTATTATCATGTTGACTTTCAACTTTTATTAGATTTCTTACACAAACTCATATTTTCTCCAAAAGATGAGTATTTAGGAAGACTTGTTCACATTAAGAGTACTGTAATAAACTTCTAGAGAATCACCTAATCCACAAAAGAGAACTATATACTTCCCATGTCTTTTGTCTTTAACCAAAACCAAAACAAAAAAGGTTAGTACAAGATCAGATAATCCAGTAAAGGATAACCCTTTATAAAAAGAAAATCTATTCTTAATCTCCAAAATTTGTCCAACAAAACCCAAAGTTCAACAAGGACCATTCGATAAACAATTTGTCTATAAAATTCTTCAAAGTAAACCAAAATAACATTGAAACCCAAATATTTGAAGGATTTAGTCACATAGTCTTCCAAGTTAAATCGTAACATTTATATCCAAACAACATCAGTTTCTCTTAAAGTCTCGTATTGAAAAGTAATTAACCTAATCAAATATCCTCCATGATTGGTTAATACATTTCCATAGATAACCCAAAATCAACTTGATCTTAATTCATAAAATCATCTAACTAAAAAGAATCATTCAAACTGACCAGGGACTTCACGTAGTCCAGTGGTAGGTGATAAATACCAATTGCACTTTGGTTATGGGTTTGATTCCTGCAGCTTTGTCCGACGCGACGGGTTGTCACACGGTCTGCGTGTTTTCCTTTTTCCAAAACTATATAATTATTAAAACATTCCCCAACAACGAAATAAAATCTTCAAAAATAACCATAACATAATTTAACCTCAATTTTATTTCATGCCTTTCACTTTCCATCATAACATATAGCAACCCATAATTACTTCAAAAGTGAGGATCATATAAGCCCAAATGGTTATTTACAACTATGTCCACAAAAGAACAGATAACTATTCCTTGAATAAAATTTTCATATATCAAACATCAGGGTTACACATACTATAAAAAGTCTTCTAATGTAATCCCATAAACAAAATAGACTTAATACTCTTAAGAATTTCACCATAACTCTTGAATCCCTTATACGTTGACTTCTTACTCATTAAACATTCTTCATGATCCATTAAACATTCCTTTCCAACTTATTCTGAAATACTTCTTTCCTAAAAACAAAATCATGAATCATATCCTAAGATTCCAAAATAGGAAAATAAAAGTTAAGAAATAATCCATACCTTTGACTGGTCATTGTCAGTTTCTTCATCCTCAATCGGAATGGAATTAGGTATTGGTAAACAAATATTTGTACAATCCTGGTGATCCCATTCCCAAAACTTCTTCATAGGACATGTGTTTTCATAATGACCATGCACACCACATTTAAAACATTCAATTGATCCCTCAGAAAGAACTTCTTTCCCCTTCCACGAGTCAACTGGATGCTTCCTTTTTCCATGGCAGGTTCTTGCTTTATAAACTCCATTTCCACATCTACAACATATTTCTGTCCCTTTGAAACATTTTCCTAGGTGTTTCTTTCCACATTTTTGACACATAGGTTTTTGAACACACTTACCTTTATGATTATTACCTGTAGTTCCGTAGGGATTTGTTTCTCTCATATATGATTCCTTATAGAAATCACCAAGGTTTAGGTGGTCAAACATGAATCCAGATAGTTGGTTGAGGATAAACACAAGAGTTCTCATTGACACTCCCATATCATTCAGTTGGTCGCTCAGAAAACTGTCACAGTTTCCTTCACATCCACCATTACTTTGGTGCCTGCTAGATCCAGCCATTTACTAAAACCAACAAGGTCAGTGTGAGTATATCAACAAAACTATCATGTACTAAAGAGGAAGATAAACAATAAGATATACTTACTCATTCAATTTATCTAAAACTATGAATCTTTCTGAAATCCTAACCATTATGGTCATGTCACTTATGCTTAGAGAATACCCTAACCTCTAAAGTTATCTAAACCGACCTCTAATACCAACTATAAGGCCCCGACCTTAAACCATACTTAATATTGAATTAAATGAATAATTCACATTGAGTATCTTTTCAGGGTTAGAGTTTTAGAGAATTAGGACATAACTATTACATCTCAAAAGATTACAAAGTTGACACTTCTACTATATTTCCGTAAAATAAAAACTCTTAAAAATAAACATGTCTAGTTCCATGTATTAGATAGCAAGACTTTCCCTTGATCCCATCCTTGACCCTATTCCACATTAAGTCCTATGAAAAACATTTCAAAAAAAAACTTGGGATGATCATAAAAACCTCATCAAGGGATACACAAAGAATGAAAACTATTAGTTTTTTCAAAAGAACAAGTACACCGTGTATACTTTATCAAAGTAACACCTTTCACCTTTAGGAAGTAGTAAAAACTCTTCACTGAATAAAATATCATTACTTACCCTTTTGTAACCAAACGATCACCATAAAACCCATATAAAGAACACATAATATATAAAGGTAACTTGGGAAATAAACATACTTAAATGGAATAAACATACGGTCAACTTCCACACATATCACTTAATGGAATAGCCATACGACTGACTTCCATACCCAATGCATTGGAGGTTATAACGTAACCACCCGTCCTGGTATTCACGGCACCACACGTCATATGGTTTATCATGTAACCACCCATAAAATGTCGAAGTACCATCATTACACATAAAATATTGAAAATATAAATATTTCAATAACAACATTTCATTTTTAGTCACAATAAGTAATCCCAAGATATTGAATTAATCAATCCATTTCCAAAAATCATTTAAAATAGATTTTTGAATCAAAGTGTCCCATACCACTTTGAAGCTTTTAATGGAATTATAAAATTAATGTACATATAAATAAATACTAAAAACCATTTTTAAAACATGGACATTAAAGACAAAGATTTAGAATAATGAATCTTTAAAACATTTAAAATGATATTTTCGTTAAAGGGTTTTTAACAAAATGAGACACTTGAATACAATAATTTAGGAATAAAATTTAATCATAACTTTATAATATCATGAGAATAAATGTATTCATGATATAACATTAAAAAGGACATTACATACACCATATAAGAGTGAATTGGTTCATAACAACAATGAAGTCTCAATGTAGTATGAGATGAAATCCCTTATAAAGAAGGTATCCTTAAATTAAGGATAAATCAATCTCAAAATTATGTGTGACAAATATAAATACACCCAATATAATTGGATATTAAGTGTAATATAATAAAAGGTAATTCAAACATATTAAAAGGATGACATATTCAATAACTACATGTTGAACCCAAAGAAATCGGAATTGGGTTAAAAGGTTCCCTTAGTAAAACTCGACAGCCTAACGACGTCACTTTAAAATTCATAAAATTAGTTGATGAGAGAGAAAATGTTATCTCATCACTTGGACATAAAATTTACATCAATAAGGATATATAATAACATATCCCAACATAAAAATATGTAAATTAAAAGACATAACAAAATAAGTCTTTTTAAAAGAGGAGTGTGAAAGGTTCCCTTACCGATTTGGGCAACTTTCGAAACATACACCCCATGAAAGAAGGGTCATAAAATGAAGATGTAAATACACATAAATGAGATTATAATATACAAATATTAAAATAATGGGCAGTACATACACCACACAAAAGGAAATAGTGGCCAATGTAGCATGAATCTCATGGGAATAAAAAGTGAGATGAAAATCCCCTTATGAAAATTCAGCAGCCTAACGGCGCCACATAAAACATCGAAAAATGGATTGATGAGATAAAATAGGGTCTCTCATCATATTAAAATAAAATTTACAGAAATAGTAATATAATAGAACATCCCCCAACATAAGAAAGAGGTTCTTGAAGTAAGTTACATAAAAAGAGTACTTGAAAATAAAGAGAGAGGTAGGATCCCTTACCTCGGGTCCGACTTGACTCGATCGTTCTTTAACGTCCTGAATAATAAACATGAGTTAATTTATACTTGCTTAAGAACCTTTTTCAAGTTCATTATTCCTTTTATATCACTTATTTCCATGTTATAAACATTATGTAATCATTTAAGTTAATAATGTTTGTTTTGTCGATATTGGGTTCTTAAGTCAAAAGTGGACTTCTTACAATTACATGTTGTTAGTGTGGTCAAAGTTTCATTATATCCAGAATTATATTCATTATTTGGATATAATATATATCATATATATACATAATATACATGTATTTATAATATTACATAATAATTTAGAGGTAAGAAATGAAATGCACCGTTCATGGAGACGGTAAGCCGTATGTACGCATGAACGCTACTTTCATTTCTATGTCATATTAATGGAATTAAAATTAAATGATAGGTATGTATATTTTAATTCCAGAATAATATTCATCATTTATATGTAACATAAATCATATATAATAACTTTAAATCCATCCTTTATACACCCCACATATGGCATTAACAAATCAAATCACTTTGAGGGGGCGGTAGTCTGCACTTCCTAAAATGAAATTATCGTGTTACCCACAATGGAAACCATAAAGGTATGCCACAAAATAAAAATACAGAATCTTAAGTAAAACAGAAACATATTATATATCATATATAAATATAGTTACATCTTAATGTCCACCTTTTAAGGTGTTATATGAGTGTTGAACAATCATCATTTCGTGAGGCAAAAATTCGCCATCCACAGAAACAATATGTTTTTTAACCATTAGATGTAGGTGTGTGTAAGTGTAGCTCGAATTATTCTTATAAAAACATCCTAGTATATTTAAGATACTAAATTTGTTACAAAATAAATTAATAAAAAGAGTTTAGGGGGTTGGAGAAGCAAAATAAAACAAAAGAACACAAGTAAAGACATTACCTTAAAATCGGGTAACTCTTTTTGATTTGAGATCAAAGGATTCCTTGGGAAGACTTCTTCCAAAAGTGAGGCTTCTAGGAGTAATAGAGGGATGTGGAGAGACAGTATGGGCATGGTTTGGCCGAGCCAAAGGCTTGAGAGGTGTGGGTAAGGTGGTAGAGGTTGGGGCCTTTTATAAGAGGAAAGGAGGGGCACTCTTGGAAATCTAATAAAAGATACTTTATTATAAAATTATTTTCGGATAAAAAGGGTCCCAAAATTATATATTTAGAGGATAATGTGATAAGGTTTATAAATCCACCCATCCAATAGGTTTTTGACAAGTTTAGGTCATATATTTTACATTATCTTTTCATTTTATTTAAATCGTTAAATAATGAGGTAATCGCTGCATTATCATGGTGTCATAAATAATTTAATTTATTTAATGTCTAAAAATTATAAAACAAATATCATGATGTAGGAAATATTTTTATCTTTCTAATGAATACTTATAGTCAAAATTATGACTTGTATAACCCCATTTAAAAATTGTTTTAGTAAAACATCTCATGTTTGTGACATTTTTATTTTAACATTAAATAAAAAGTAATTAATGTCATTTTCCTACCAAAGTGGCTCCATGGGGTCCCCAAGTTGACCCATGGATTTTTTTTGTCGGCCATGACACATCCAATAATGGTAGGACATGAGTCTAGTTCATTTCATATTATTAAAACATTATTTTTACCTTAAACTACATTAATTACCTCTAATTGCGATTAAGAACATAAAAGTTACTATTCACTGAAAAATTATTTTAATCCCACTGAACCAGATTTTAATTCCTAATGACCACCATGTATGTCAGATTTTTTAAATTCAAAACACAGATGTGGAAAAGTTTCATTTAAACGAAAAATCAGTTTCTTTAACTTCCTCTTAGTGGTTTCACTATTCATCAAAAATTGAAGTTTTTCAGAAAAATACCAAAAATTCACCCTAAGCTATATTTGATATTCAGAACTCAAAAATGATGTCTATTTTAAAAAATTCAAAACATTTAGGTTGCATTAATTAATTTAATAATTAATTCATACTGTCAAAACAAATAACTTGTTTTTAAGAAACAATATCTATTAAAAGATTGACACTAGTTTAAGTCCAATTTCAAAGTGAAATTAATTCCAATGACCACTATTGGATTAAATGGTAAAAATATATTCTAATTTTACTTTAAAAAAAATTCAAAAGATAATCTAATCATATAAATAAATTAGATTAAAAAGTGGTTTTGAATTAAAATACAACATTTTCACTATTCATTAAAAAATGAACTTTATCGGAAAGATACCGAAAAATTTACACAAAGTAAATTTTGATGTATCGATTATAAAGAAGAATTTTATTTTGTCAAATATAACACATAAAATTTTCAAAAAGTGTATTTAAAAGAGGTTCACCATCAAAAGGCGGTTAATCGACCTTCTAAAGAATATTAGAATGTTTACGCTTAAAATTGAATTCATTCACATTTTTAATCCTCTAACATTTATTGTAAAAAGTAAGAATATTTGACAAACATATATAATAATTTTTTAGTTAGTTCTGTTCATTCCCTCCATTATAATTGCTAGGCGTTAACTACCATTTAAAATAATATTATTTTATTATTATAGTGCAACATAAGATTTCAAAGGAACTCGTTGTTGCGTATTGGGTAAGCCATCAAGAATAGCATTACGTTTAAATTAATATTAACATTTTATTCAAAAATATGGATAAATATAAAAATTTCATATTCTTTATTTACCTGGGGTGTTACATCCTTCCCCCCTTTTGGGAATTGCGTCCTCACAATTTTATAATTGGACTCAGAAACATCCTTGAAAGTCCCACATCGGAACAAGAGTCGATAAAACAATTACTTTAAAATAAAGAAAGTGAAGTACAGAGGTCACCCGAGTTAACCCATACTAGGATTCCATGTAGGAAAACATGGACATGGAGGAGAAAACATAGGGTCATGTTCTGATGGAGAGTAATAGAAAACATGTTTAGGAGAAAGTTAACCACAAGAAAATCACAAACTTGTGATGGGTTAAACGGTATTTTCTTCCCTGGTAGGAAAAGTTAATAGACAAAATTTTTGTTTTAAGTTACTTTTTATTGAGGAATTTATTCATAAGGAAACATAATTACTTATTATGCTGACTTTCAACTTTTATTATATTTCTTACACAAACTCATATTTTCTCCAAAAGACGAGTATTTTGGAAGACTTGTTCACATTAAGAGTACTATAATCAACTTCTAGAGAATCACCTAATCCAAAAAAGAGAACTATATACTTCCCATGTCTTTAGACTTTAACCAAAACCAAAACCAAAAAGGTTAATATAAGATTATATAATCTAGAAAAGGATAACCCTTTATAAAAAGAAAATATATTCTTAATCTCAAAAATTTTTCCAACAAAACCCAAAGTTCAACGAGGACCATTTGATAAACAATTTATCTATAAAATTCTTCAAAGTAAACCAGACTAAGATTGAAACCCAAATATTTGAAGGATTTAGTCACATATTCTTCCAAGTTAAATCGTAATATTTATCTCCAAACAACATCAGTCGCTCTTAGTGTCTCGTATTGAAAAGTAATTAACCTAATCAAATATCCTCCATTATAGGTCAATACATTTCCATAGATAACCCAAAATCAAATTACTCTTAATTCATAAAATCATCTAACTAAAAATAATTAGTCAAAATAACCAGGGACCTCACATAGTCCAGTGGTAGGCGATAAATACCAGTTTCACTTTGGTTGTGGGTTCGATTCCTGCAGCTTTGTCCAACGCGACGGGTTGTCACACGGTCTGTGTGTTGTCCTTTTTACAAAACTATATAATTCTTAAAACATTCCGCAACAATGAGATAAAATCTTCATAAATAACCATAACATAATTTAACCTCAATTTTATCTCATGCCTTTCACTTTCCATCATAACATATAGAAACCCATAATTACCTCAAAAGTAAGGATCATATAAACCCAAATGGTTCTTTATAACTATGTCCACAAAAGAACAGATAACTATTCCTTGAATAAAATTTTCATATATCAAACAACAGGGTTACACATACTATAAAAATTCTTCTAATGTAACCCCATCATAAAAAGAGACTTAATAATCTTAATAATTTCACCATAACTCTTGAATCCCTTATACGTTGACTTTTTACTCATTCAACATTCTTCATGATCCATTAACCACTCCTTTCCAACTTATTCTGAAATACTTCTTTCCTAAAAACAAAATAATGAATCATATCCTAAGATTCCAAAATATGAAAACAAAAGTTAATAAATAATCCATACCTTTGACTGGTCATTGTGAGTTTCTTCATCCTCAATCGGAATGGAATTAGGTATTGGTAAATGAATATTTGTACGATCTTGGTGATCCCATTCCCAAAACTTCTTCATAGGACATGTGTTTGCATAATGACCATGCACACCACATTTAAAACATTCAATTGATCCCTCAGAAAGAACTTCTTTCCCCTTCCATGAGTCAACTGGATGCTTCCTTTTTCCATGGAAGGTTCTTGCTTTATGACCTCCATTTCCACATCAATAGCATATTTCTATCCCTTTGAAACATTTTCCTAGGTGTTTCTTTCCACATCTTTGACACATAGGTTTTTGAACACACTTACCTTTATGATTATTACCTGTAGTTCCGTAGGGATTTGTTTCTCACATATATGATGCCTTATCTAAATCACCAAGGTTTATGTGGTCAAACATGACTCTAGATAGTTGGTTGAGGATAAACATAAGAGTTCGCATTGTAGCATCCATATCATTCAGTTGCTCGCTCAGAAAACTGTCACAGTTTCTTTCACATCCACCGTTACTTTGGTGCCTGCTAGATCCAGCCATTTACTAAAACCAACAAGGTTAGTGTGATCATATCAACAAAACCATCATGTACTAAAGAGGAAGATAAACACTAAGATACACTTACTCATTCACTTTATCTAAAACTAGGACTCTTTCTGAAATCCTAACCATTATGGTAATGTCACTTATTCTTAGAGAATACCCTAACCTCTAAAGTTATCTAAACCGACCTCTGATACCAACTATAAGGCCCCGGCCTTAAACCTTACTTAATATTGAATTAAATGAATAATTCACATTGAGAATATTTTCAGGTTTAAAGTCTTAGAGAATTAGAACATAACTATTACATCTCAAAAGATTACAAAGTGGTCACTTCTACTAAATTTCCATAAAATAAAAACTCTTAAAAAGAAAAATGTCTAGTTCCATGTATTAGATAGCATGAATTTCCCTTGATCCCATCCTTGACCCTATTCCACATTAAGTCCTGTGAAAAACATTTCAAAAAAAACATAGGGTGAGCATAAAAAGCACAAAAAGGGATACACAATGAATGAAAACTGTTAGTTTTTTCAAAAAAACAAGTAAACCATGTATACTTTATCAAAGTAATACATTTCACCTTTAGGAAGTAGTAAAAACTCTTCACTGAATAAAATATCATTACTTACCCTTTTGTAACCAAAAGATTACCATAAAACCCATATAAAGAACACAGAACATATAAAGGGAACTTGGGACAAAAACATACTTAAATGGAATAACCATACGGTCGACTTCCACACATATCACTTAATGGAATAGCCATACGGCTGACTTCTATACCCAATGCATTGGAGGTTATAACGTAACCACCCGTCCTGGTATTCACAACACCACCCGTCATATGGTTTATCACATAACCACCCATAAAATTTCCAAGTACCATCATTACACATAAAATATTGAAAATATAAATATTTCAATAACAACATTTCATTTTCAATCACATTAAGTAATCCCAAGATATTAAATTAATCAATCCATTTCCAAAAATAATTTAAAAGAGATTTTTGAATCAAAGTGTCTCATACCACATTGAAGCTTTTAATGGGATTGTAACATTAATTTACATATAAATAAATACTAAAAACCATTTTTAAAACATGGACATTAAAGATAAAGATTTAGAATAATGAATCTTTAAAACATTTAAACCGATATTTTTGTTAAAGTGTTTTTATCAAAATGAGAGACACTTGAATACAATAATTGAGGAATAACATTTAATCAGAACTTTATAATATCATGAGAATAAATGGATTCATGATATAACATTACAAAGGACAGTACATACACCATATAAGAGTGAATTGGTGCATAACAACAATGAATTCTCAATGTAAAATGAGATGAAATCCCATATAAAGAAGGTATCATTAAATTAAGGATAAATCAATCTCAAAATTATGTGTGAAAAATATAAATACACCCAATATAAGTGGATATTAAGTGTAAAAAAATCAAAGGTCATTCACACATATTAAAAGTATGACATATTCAATAACTACATGTTGAACCCAAAGAAATCGGAATTGGGTTAAAAAGTTCCATTGGTAAAACTCGATAGCCTAACGACGTCACTTTAAAATTCATAAAATTAGTTGATGAGAGAGAAAATGTTATCTCATCACTCGGACATAAAATTTACATCAATAAGAATATATAAGAACATATCCCAACATAAAAATATGTAAATTAAAAGACATAACAAAATAAGACTTTTTAAAAGAGGAGTGTGAAAGGTTCCCCTACCGATTTGGGCAACTTTCGAAACGTACACCCCATGAAAGAAGGGTCATACAATGAAGATGTAACTACCCATAAATAAGATTATATTATACAAATAGTAAAATAATGGGCAGTACATACACCACACAAAAGGAAATAGTGGCCAATGTTGCATGAATCTCACAGGAATGAAAAGTGAGATGAAAACCACCTTATGAAAATTCAGCAGCCTAACGACGCAACATAAAACATCCAAAAATGGATTGATGAGATAAAATAGGGTCTCTCATCATATTAAAATAAAATTTACAGAAATAGTAATATAATAGAACATCCTCCAACATAATAAAGAGGAGCTTAAAGTAAGTTACATAAAAAGAGTACTTAAAAATAAAGAGAGAGGTAGGATCCTTACCTCGGGTCCGACTTGAATCGATTGTTCTTTAACATCCTGAATAATAAACTTGAGTTAATTTCTACTTTCTTAAGAACCTTTTTAAAGTTAATTATTACTTTTATATCACTTATTACCATGTTATAAACATTATGTAATCATTTAATTTAATAATGTTTGTTTTGTCGATATTTGGTTCTTAAGTTGAAAGTGGACTTCTTACAATTACATGTTGTTCGGGTGGTCAAAGGTTCATTATATCCAGAATGATATTCGTGATTTGAATATCATATATATCATATATATCCAGAATATACATGTATTTATAATATTACATAATCATTTAGAGGTAAGAAATGAAATGCACCGTTCATGGAGACGGTAAGGTGTACGTACGCATGAACGCTACTTTCATTTCTATGTCATATTAATGGAATTAAAACTAAATGAGAGTTATGTATATTTTAATTCCAGAATTATATTAATAATTTATATGTAACATACATAATATATAATAACTTTAAATCCATCCTTTATACATCCCACATATGGCATTAACGAATCAAATCATTTTGAGGGGGCAGTTGTCCGTACTTCCTAAAATGAAATTATCGTGTTTACCCACAATGGAAACCATAAAGGTATGCCACAAAAGAAAAATACCAAAGATTAAGTAAAACATAAACATATTATATATCATATATAAATATAGTGACATCTTAATGGCCACCTTTGAAGGTCTTATATGTGTGTGGAACAATCATCGTTTCGTGAGGCTGAAATTCGCCATCCACAGAAACAGTATGTTATTTAACCATTAGATTTAGGAGTGTGTAATTGTAGATCAAATGATTCTTGTAACAACATAATAGTATATTTAAGATACTATAGTTGTTACAAAAGAAATGAATAAAAAGAGTTTAGGGGGTTGGAGAAGAAAAATAAAACAAAATAACACAAGTGAAGACATTACCTTAAAATCGGGTAACTCTTTTTATTTGAGCTCAAAGGCTTCCTTGGAAAGACTTCTACCCAATTTTAGGATTCTAGGAGTAATAAAGGGATGTGGAGAGACAAAATGGGCGGGGGTTGGCCGAGCCAAAGGCTTGAGAGGTGTGGTTAAGGTGGTAGAGGTGGGGGCCTTTTATAAAAGGAAAGGAGGTGCACTATTGGAAAGTTAAGAAAAGATACTTTATTATAAAATTATTTTCGGATATAAAGGGTCCAAAAATTATATATTTAGAGGATAATATGATAAGGGTTCGAAATCCACCCATCCAATAGGTTTTTTACAAGTTTAGGTCTTATATTTTATATTATCGTTTCATTTTATTTAAATCGTTAAATAATGAGGTAATCATTGCATCATCATGGTGTCATAAATAATTTAATTTATTTAAGGTCTAAAAATTATAGAAAAAATATCATGATGTAGGAAATATGTTTATATCTCTAATGAATATTTATAGTCAAAATTATGACTTGTATAACTCCATTGAAAAATTGTTTTAGTAAAACATCTCATGTTTGTGACATTTTTATTTTAACATTAAATAAAAAGTAATTAATGTCATTTTCCTACCAAAGTGGCTCTATGGGGTCCCCAAGTTGACCCATGGATTTTTTTGGTCGGCCATGACACATCAAATAAGGTTAGGACATGTTTTTAGGTCATTTAATATTACTAAAACATTATTTTTACCTTAAACTACATTAATTACCTCTAATCACGATTAAGAACATAAAAGTTACTATTCACCAAAAAATTATTTTAATCTCATTGAAAAAAATTTTACTTCCTAATGAAATCCATGTGTGTTGGATTTTTGAAATTCAAAACACAGAGGTGGCAAAGTTTCATTTAAATGAAAAATCAGTTTCTTTAACTACCACTTAGTGGTTTCACTATTCATCAAAAATTGAAGTTTTTCAGAAAAATACAAAAAATTCACCCTAAGCTATATTTGATATTCCGAACTCAAAAATGATGTCTATTTTAAAAAATTCAAAACATATAAGTTGAATTAATTAATTTAATAATTAATTCCCGCTGTCAAAACAAATAGCGTGTTTTTAAGAAACAATATCTATTAAAAGATTGACACGAGTTTAAGTCGAATTTCAAAGTGAAATTAATTCCAATGACCAATATTGGATTAAATGGTAAAAAATATTATAATTTTACTTTAAAAACAATTCAAAAGATAATCTAATCATATAAATAAATTAGATTAAAAAGAGGTTTTGAATTAAAATACAACATCTTTCACTATTTATTAAAAATGAACTTTATCGGAAAGATTCCAAAAATTTACACAAAGTAAATTTTGATGTCTCAATTCTAAAGAAGAATTTTATTTTGTAAAATATAACACATAAAATTGTCAAAAAGTGGATTTAAAAGAGGTTCTCCATCAAAAGGAGGTTAATTGACCTTCTAAAGAATATTAGAATGGTTACGCTTAAAATTGAATTCATTCACATTTTTAATCCTCTAACATTTATTGTAAAAAGTAAAAATATTTGACAAACATATATAATTATTTTTTAGTTAGTTCTGTTCATCCCCTCCATTACAATTTCTAGGCGTTAACTACCATTTAAAATAATATTATTTTATTATTATAGTGCAACATAAGATTTCAAAGGAACTCGTTGTTGCGTGTTGGGTAAGACATCAAGAATAAAATTACCTTTAAATTAATATTAACATTTTATTCACAAATATAGATAAATATTAAAATTTCATATTCTTTATTTACCTGGGGTGTTACATCCTTCCCCCCTTTTGGGAATTGCGTCCTCGCAATTTTAAAATTGGGCTCGGAAACATCCTTGAAAGTCCCACATCGGAACAAGAGTCGGTAAAACAATCACTTTAAAATAAATAAAGAGAAGTACAGAGGTCACCCAAGTTAAACCATACTAGGATTACATGTAGGAAAACATGGACATGGAGGAGAAAACAAAGGGTCATGTTCTGATGGAGAGTGATAGAAAACATGTTTAGGAGAAACTTAACCACAAGAAAATCACAAACTTCTGATGGGTTAAATGGTATTAGATTACTCAGTAGTAAATGTTAATAGAAAAAATTTTTGTTTTAAGTTACATTTTATTGAGGAATTTATTCATAAGGATACATAATTACTTATCATGTTGAATTTCAACTTTTATTAGATTTCTTACACAAACTCATATTTTCTCCAAAAGACGAGTATTTAGGAAGACTTTTTCACATTAAGAGTACTATAATCAACTTCTAGAGAATAACCTAATCCACAAAAGAGAGCAATATACTTCCCATGTCTTTATACTTTAACCAAAACCAAAACCAAAAAGGTTAGTACAAGGTCAGATAATCCAAAAAAGGATAACCCTTTATAAAAAGAAAATCTATTCTTAATCTCCAAAATTTGTCCAACAAAACCCAAAGTTCAACGAGGACCATTCGATAAACAATTTGTCTATAAAATTCTTCAACATAAACCAAACTAAGATTGAAACCCAAATATTTTATGGATTTAGTCACATAGTCTTCCAAGTTAAATCGTAACATTTATCTCCAAACAATATCAGTTGCTCTTAAAGTCTCATATTGAAAAGTAATTAACTTAATAACATATCCTCCATGATAGGTTAATACATTTCCACAGATAACCCAAAATAAACTTACTCTTAATTCATAAAATCATATAACTAAAAAGAATCAGTCAAACTAACCAGGGACTTCACGTAGTCCAGTGGTAGGCGATAAATACTAGTTGCACTTTGGTTGTGGGTTCAATTGCCACCGCTTTGTCCGACGCGACGGGTTGTCACACGGTCTGCGTGTTATCCTTTTTCCAAAACTATATAATTCTTAAAACATTCCCCAACAATGAGATAAAATATTCAAAAATAACCGTAACATAATTTAACCTCAATTTTATCTCATGCCTTTCACTTTCCATCATAACATATAACAAACCATAATTACCTCAAAAGTAAGGATCATATAAACCCAAATGGTTATTTATAACTATGTCCACAAAAGAATAGATAAATATTCCTTGAATAAAATTTTCATATATCAAACGTCAGGGTTACACATACTATAAAAAGTCTTCTAATGTAACCACATCAACAAAAGAGACTTAATACTCTTAAGAATTTCACCATAACTCTTGAATCCCTTATACGTTGACTTCTTACTCATTCAACATTCTTCATGATCCATTAACCATTACTTTCCAAATTATTCTGAAAAACTTATTTCCTACAAAAAAAATCATGAATCATATCCTAAGAATCCAAAATAGGAAAACAAAAGTTAAGAAATAATCCATAACTTTGACTGGTCATTGTCAGTTTCTTCATCCTCAATCGGAATGGCATTAGGTATTGTTAAACGAATATTTGTACGATCTTGGTGATCCCATTCCCGAAAAATCTTTATAGGACATGTGTTTGTATAATTACCATGCACACCACATTTAAAACATTCAATTGATCCATCAGAAAGAACTTCTTTCCCCTTCCAAGAGTCAACTGGATGCTTCCTTTTTCCATGGAAGGTTCTTGCTTTATGACCTCCATTTCCACATCTATAGCATATTTCTGTCCCTTTGAAACATTTTACTAGGTGTTTATTTCCACATATTTGACACATAGGTTTTTGAACACACTTACCTTTATGATTATAACCTGTAATTCCGTAGGGATTTGTTTCTCACATATATGATGCCTTATAGAAATCACCAAGGTTTAGGTGGTCAAACATGACTCCAGATAGTTGGTTGAGGATAAACACAAGAGTTGTCATTGCAGCTCCCATATCATTTAGTTGCTCGCTCAGAAAACTGTCACAGTTTCCTTCACATCCACAGTTACTTTGGTGCCTGCTAGATCCATCCATTTACTAAAACCAACAAGGTCAGTGTGAGCATATCAACAAAACCATCATGTACTAAAGAGGAAGATAAACACTAAGATATACTTAATCTTTCACTTTATCTAAAACTAGGACTCTTTCTGAAATCCTAACCATTATGGTAATGTCACTTATTCTTAGAGAATACCATAACCTCTAAAGTTATCTAAACCGACCTCTGATACCAACTATAAGGCCCGAGCCTTAAACCTTACTTAATATTGAATTAAATTAATAATTCACATTGAGGATCTTTTCAGGTTTAGAGTTTTAGAGAATTAGGACATAACTATTACATCTCAAAAGATTACAAAGTGGTCACTTCTACTAAATTTCCATAAAATAAAAACTCTTAAAAAGAAACATGTCTAGTTCCATGTATTAGATATCATGACTTTCCCTTGATCCCATCCTTGACCCTATTACACATTAAGTCCTGTGAAAAACATTTCAAAAAAGACTTGGGGTGAGCATAAAAATATCAGCAAGGGATAAAAAAAGAATGAAAACTGTTAGTTTTCTCAAAACAACAAGTAAACCATGTATACTTTATCAAAGTACTACCTTTCACCTTTAGGAAGTAGTAAAAACTCTTCACTGAATAAAATTTCATTACTTACCTTTTTGTAACAAAAATGTTTCCATAAAACCCATATAAAGAACACATAACATATAAATGTAACTTGGGACATAAACATACTTAAATGGAATAACCATACGGTCAACATCCACACATATCACTTAATGGAATAGCCATATGGCCGACTTTGATACCCAATGCATTGGAGGTTATAATGTAACCACCCGCCCTAGTATTCACGACACCACCCGTCAAATGGTTTATCACGTAACCACCCATAAAATGTCCACGTACCATAATTTCACATAAAATATTGAAAATATAAATATTTCATTAACAACATTTCATTTTCAATCAAAATAAGTAATCCCAAGATATTGAATTAATCAATCCATTTCCAAAAATCATTTAAAAGAGATTTTTGAATAAAAGTTTCCCATACCACTTTGAAGATTTTAATGGAATTATAACATTAATGTAGATATAAATAAATACTAAAAACCATTTTTAAAACATGGACATTAAAGATAAAGATTTAGAATAATGAATCTTTAAAACATTTAAAATGATATTTTCGTTAAAGGGTTTTTAACAAAATGAGAGACACTTGAATACAATAATTGAGGAATAAAATTTAATCAGAACTTTATAATATCATGAGAATAAATGGATTCATGATATAACATTACAAAGGACAGTACATACACCATGTAAGAGTGAATTGGTGCATAACAACAATGAAGTCTCAATGTAAAATGAGATGAAATCCCTTATAAAGAAGGTATCCTTAAATTAAGGATAAATCAATCTCAAAATTATGTGTGACAAATATAAATACACCCAATATAAGTGGATATTAATTGTAAAAAAATCAAAGGTCATTCACACATATTAAAATTATGACATATTCAATAACTACAAGTTGAACCCAAAGAAATCGGAATTGGGTTAAAAAGTTCACTTGGTAAAACTCGACAGCCTAACGGCGTCACTTTAAAATTCATAAAATTAGCTGATGAGAGAGAAAATGTTATATCATCACTTGGACATAAAATTTACATCAGTAAGGATATATAAGAACATATCCCAACATAAAAAGATGTAAATTAAAAGACATAACAAAATAAGTCCTTTTAAAAGAGGAGTGTGAAAGGTTCCCTTACCGATTTGGGAAACTTTCGAAACGTACACCCCATGAAAGAAGGGTCATACAATGAAGATGTAACTACCCATAAATGAGATTATATTATACAAATATTAAAATAATGGGCAGTACATACACCACACAAAAGGAAACAATGGCCAATGTAGCATGAATCTCATGGGAATAAAAAGTGAGATGAAAATCCCCTTATGAAAATTCAGTAGCCTAACGGTGCCACATAAAACATCCAAAAATGGATTGATGAGATAAAATAGGGTCTCTCATCATATTAAAATAAAATTTACAGAAATATTAATATAATAAAACATCCCTCAACATAATAAAGAAGATCTTAAAGTAAGTTACGTAAAAAGAGTACTTAAAAATAAAGAGAGAGGTAGGATCCCTTACCTCGGGTCCGACTTGACTCGATCGTTCTTTAACGTCCTGAATAATAAACTTGAGTTAATTTATAATTTCTTAAGAAAAATTTTCAAGTTCATTATTACTTTTATATCACTTATTTCCATGTTATAAACATTATGTAATCATTTAAGTTAATAATGTTTGTTTTGTCGATATTTGGTTCTTAAGTCGAAAGTGGACTTCTTACAATTACATGTTGTTCGTGTGGTCAAAGGTTAATTATATAAAGAATGATATTCATGATTTGGATATCATATATATCATATATATGCAGAATATACATGTATTTATAATATTACATAATCATTTAGAGGTAAGAAATGAAATGCATCGTTCATGGAGATGGTAAGCCGTACGTACGCATGAACACTACTTTAATTTCTATGTCATATGAATGGAATTAAAACTAAATGAGAGGTATGTATATTTTAATTACATAATTATATTCATAATTTATATGTAACATACATCATATATAATAACTTTAAATCCATCCTTTATACATCCCACATATGGCATTAATGAATCAAATCACTTTCAGGGGGCGGTAGTCCGCACTTCCTAAAATGAAATTTTCATGTTTACCCACAATGGAAACCATAAAGGTATGCCAAAAAAGAAAAATACAGAAGCTTAAGTAAAACATCAACATATTATATATCATATATAAATATAGTGACATCTTAATGGACACTTTTGAAGGTGTTATATGAGTGTTGAACAATCATCATTTCGTGAGGCAGAAATTCGCCATCCACAGAAACAGTATGTTCTTTAACCATTAAGTGTAGGTGTGTGTAGGTGTATCTCGAATGATTATTATAACAACATCCTAGTATATTGGAGATACTGAATTTTTTACAAAAGAAATTAATAAAAAGAGTTTAGGGGGTTGGATAAGCAAAATAAAACAAAAGAACACAAGTGAAGACATTACCTTAAAATCGGGTAACTCTTTTTGATTTGAGCTCAATGGCTTCCTTGGGAAGACTTCTACCCGAAGTGAGGCTTCTAGGAGTAATAGAGGGATGTGGAGAGATAAAATGGGCAGAGTTTGGCCGAGCCAAAGTCTTGAGAGGTGTGGGTAAGGTGGTAGAGGTGGGGGCCTTTTATAAGAGGAAAGGAGGGGCACTCTTGGAAAGTTAAGAAAAGATACTTTATTATAAAATTATTTTCGGATAAAAAGGGTCCCAAAATTATATATTTAGAGGATAATGTGATAAGGGTTAGAAATCCACCCATACAATAGGTTTTTGACAAGTGTAGGTCTTAGATTTTACATTATCTTTTCATTTTATTTAAATCGTTAAATAATGAGGTAATCGCTGCATCATCATGGTGTCATAAATAATTTAATTTATTTAATGTCTAAAAATTATAAAACAAATATCATGATGTAGGAAATCTTTTTATCTTTCTAATTAATATTTATAGTCAAAACTATGACTTTTATAACCCCATTTAATTTTTTTAGTAAAACATCTCATGTTTGTGACATTTTTATTTTAACATTAAATAAAAAGTAATTAATGTCATTTTCCTACCAAAGTGGCTCCATTGGGTCCCCAAGTTGACCCATGGATTGTCTTGGTCGGCCATGACACATCCAATAAGGGTAGGACATGTGTCTAGGTCATTTCATATTATTAAAACATTATTTTTACCTTAAACTACATTAATTACCTCTAATCCCAATTAAGAACATAAAAGTTACTATTCACCAAAAAATTATTTTAATACCATTGAACCAAATTTTACTTACTAATGAAAACCATGTATGTCGGATTTTTGAAATTCAAAACACATAGGTGGCAAAGTTTCATTTAAATGAAAAATCTGTTTCTTTAACTACCACTTAGTGGTTTCACTATTCATCAAAAATTGAAGTTTTTCAGAAAAATACCCAAAATTCACCCTAAACTATATTTCATATTCCAAACTCAAAAATGATGTCTATTTTACAAAATTAAAAACATATAAGTTGCATTAATTAATTTAATAATTAATTCCCGCTGTCAAAACAAATAGCGTGTTTTTAAGAAACAATACTTATTAAAAGATTAACACTAGTTTTAGTCCAATTTCAAAGTGAAATTAATTCCAATGACCACTATTGGATTAAATGGTAAAAATATATTCTAATTTTACTTTAAAAACAATTCAAAATATAATCTAATAATATAAAAAATTAGATTAAAAAGAGGTTTTGAATTAAAATACAACATTTTTCACTATTCATTAAAAAATGAACTTTATCGGAAAGATACCAAAAATTTACACAAAGTAAATTTTGATGTCTTGATTATAAAGAATTATTTTATTTTGTCAAATATAACACATAAAATTTTAAAAAAGTGGATTCAAAAGAGGTTCTCCATCAAAAGGTGGTTAATCGACCTTCTAAAGAATATTAGATTGTTTATGCTTAAAATTGAATTCATTCACATTTTTAATCCTATAACATTTATTGTAAAAAGTAAAAATATTTGAAAAACATATATAATCATTTTTTAGTTAGTTCTGTTCATTCCCTCCATTACAATGGCTAGGCGTTAACTACCATTTAAAATAATATTATTTTATTATTATAGTGCAACATAAGATTTCAAAGGAACTCGTTGTTGCGTATTGGGTAAGCCATCAAGCACAGCGTTCCCTTTAAATTAATATTAAAATTTTATTCACAAATATGGATAAATATAAAAATTTCATATTATTTATTTACATAGGGTGTTACATCCTTCACCTCTTTTGGGAATTGCGTCCTCGTAATTTTAAAATTGGGCTCAGAAACATCCTTGAAAGTCCCACATCGGAACAAGAGTCGGCAAAACAATCACTTTAAAATAATGAAAGAGAAGTACAGAGGTCACCCGAGTTAACCCATACTAGGATTCCATGTATGAAAACATGGACATGGAGGAGAAAACATAGGTTCATGTTCTGACGGAGAGTGATATAAAACATGTTTAGGAGAAATTTAATCACAAGAAAATCATAAACTTGTGATGGGTTAAACGGTATTCGATTCCCCAGTAGGAAAAGATAATAGACAAAATTTTTGTTTTAGGTTACTTTTTATTAATGAAATTATTCATAAGGAAACATAATTTCTTATCATGTTGACTTTCAACTTTTATTAGATTTATTACACAAACTCATATTTTCTCCAAAAGACGAGTATTTAGGAAGACTTGTTCACATTAAGAGTACTATAATAAACTTCTAGAGAATCACCTAATCCAAAAAAGAGAACTATATACTTCCCATGTCTTTAGACTTTAAACAAAACCAAAACCAAAAAGGTTAGTACAAGATCAGATAATCCATAAAAGGATAACCCTTTATAAAAATAAAATTTATTCTTAATCTCCAAAATTTTTCCAACAAAACCCAAAGATCAACGAGGACCATTCGATAAACAATTTGTCCATAAAATTATTCAAAGTAAACCAAACTACGATTGAAACCCAAATATTTGAAGGATTTAGTCCCATAGTCTTCCAAGTTAAATCGTAACATTTATCTCCAAACAACATCAGTTTCTCTTAAAGTCTCGTATTGAAAAGTAATTAACCTAATCACATATCCTCTATGATAGGTTAATAAATTTCCATAGATAACCCAAAATCAACTTACTCTTAATTCATAAAATCATCTAACTAAAAAGAATCAGTCAAACTATCCAGGGACTTCACGTAGTCCAGTGGTAGACGATAAATACCAATTGCACTTTGGCTGTGGGTTCGATTCCCACAGCTTTGTCTGACGCGACGGGTTGTCACACGGTCAGCGTGTTGTCCTTTCTCCAAAACAATATAATTATTAAAACATTCCCCAACAACAAGATAAAATCTTCAAAAATAACCATAACATAATTTAACCTCAATTTTATCTCATGCCTTTCACTTTCCATCATAACATATAGAAACCCATAATTACCTCAAAAGTAAGGATCATATAAACCCAAATGGTTCTTTATAACTATGCCCACAAAAGAACAGATAACTATTCCTTGAATAAAATTTTCATATATCAAACATCAGGGTTACACATACTATAAAAAGTCTTCTAATGTAACCCCATCAACAAAAGAGACTTAATACTCTTAATAATTTCACCATAACTCTTGAATCCCTTATACGTTGACTTATTACTCATTCAACATTCTTCATGATCCATTAACCATTCCTTTCCAACTTATTCTGAAATACTTCTTTCCTACAAACAAAATCATGAATCATATCCTGATATTCCAAAATTGGAAAACAAAAGTTAAGAAATAATCCATACCTTTGACTGGTCATTATCAGTTTCTTCATCCTCAATCGGAATGAAATTAGGTATTGGTAAACGAATATTTGTATGATAATGGTGATCTCATTACTGAAACTTCTTCATAGGACATGTGTTTTCATAATGACCATGCACACCACATTTAAAACATTCAATTGATCCCTCAGAAAGAACTTCTTTCCCCTTCCACGAGTCAACTGGATGCTTCCATTTTCCATGGCAGGTTCTTGCTTTATGACCTCCATTTTCACATCTATAGCATATTTCTGTCCCTTTGAAACATTTTAATAGGTGTTTCTTTCCACATCTTTAACACATAGGTTTTTGAACACACTTACCTTTATGATTATTACCTGTAGTTCCGTAGGGATTTGTTTCTCGCATATATGATGCCTTATAGAAATCACCAAGGTTTAGGTGGTAAAACATGACTCCAGATAGTTGGTTGAAGATAAACACAAGAGTTCTCATTATAGCTCCCATATCATTCAGTTGCTCTCTCAGAAAACTTTCACAGTTTCCATCACATCCACCGTTACTTTGGTGCCTGCTAGATCAATCCATTTGCTAAAACCAACAAGGTCAGTGTGAGCATATCAACAAAACCATCATATACTAAAGAGGAAGATAAACACTAAGATATACTTACTCATTCACTTTATCTAAAACTAGGACTCTTTCTGAAATCCTAACCATTATGGTAATGCCACTTATGCTTAGAGAATACCCTAACCTATAAAGTTATCTAAACCGACCTCTGATACCAACTATAAGTCCCCGACCTTAAACCTTACTTAATATTGAATTAAATGAATAATTAACATTGAGGATCTTTTCAGGTTTAGAGTTTTAGAGAATTAGGACATAACTATTACATCACAAAAGATTACAAAGTGGTCACTTCTACTAAATTTCCATAAAATAAAAATTCTTAAAAATAAACATGTCTAGTTCCATGTATTAGATAGCATGACTTTCCCTTGATCCCATCCTTGACCCTATTCCACATTAAGTCCTGTGAAAAACATTTCAAAAAAACTTGGGGTGAGCAAAAAAAGCTCAGCAAGGGATACCCAAAGAATGAAAACTTTTAGTTTTTTCAAAACAACAAGTAAACCATGTATACTTTATCAAAGTAATACCTTTCACATTTAGGAAGTAGTAAAAACTCTTCACTGAATAAAATATCATTAATTACCCTTTTGTAACCAAAATATTACCATAAAACCCATATAAAGAACACATAACATATAAAGGAAACTTGGGACATAAACATACTTAAATTGAATAACCATACAGTCGACTTCCACACATATCACTTAATGGAATCGCCATACGACCGACTTCCATACCCAATGCATTGGAGGTTATAATGTAACCACCCATCCTGGTATTCACGAAACCACCCGTCATATGGTTTATCACGTAACGACCCATAAAATGTCCAAGTACCATAATTACACATAAAATATTGAAAATATAAATATTTCAACAACAACATTTCATTTTCAATCACAATAAGTAATCCAAAGATATTGAATTAATCAATCCATTTCCAAAAATCATTTAAAAGAGATTTTTGAATCAAAGTGTCCCATACCACTTTGAAGCTTTTAATGGAATTATAACATTAATGTAAATAAAAATAAATACTAAAAACCATTTTTAAAACATAGACATTAAATATAAAGATTTAGAATAATGAATCTTTAAAACTTTTAAAAATATATTTTCGTTAAAGGGATTTTAACAAAATGAGAGACACTTGAATACAATAATTGAGGAATAACATTTAATTAGAACTTTATAATATCATTAGAATAAATGTATTCATGATATAACATTACAAAGGACAGTACATACACCATATAAGAGTGAATTGTATCATAACAACAATGAAGTCTCAATGTAAAATGAGATGAAATCCCTTATAAAGAAGGTATCATTAAATTAAGGATAAATCAATCTCAAAATTATGTGTGACAAATATAAATACACCCAATATAAGTGGATATTAAGTGTAAAACAATAAAAGGTCATTCACACATATTAAAAGGATGAAATATTCAATAACTACATGTTGAACCCAAAGAAATCGAAATTGGGTTAAAAGTTCCCATGGTAAAACTCGACACCCTAACGGCGTCACTTTAAAATCCATAAAATTAGTTGATGAGAGAGAAAATGTTATCTCATCACTTGGACATAAAATTTACATCAATAAGGATATATAAGAACATATCCCAACATAAAAATATATAAATTAAAATACATAACAAAATAAGTCTTTTTAAAAGAGGAGTGTGAAAGGTTTCCTTACCGATTTGGGCAACTTTCGAAACGTACACCCCATGAAAGAAGGGTCATACAATGAAGATGTAACAACCCATAAATGAGATTATATTATACAAATAGTTAAATAATGGGCAGTACATACACCACAAAAAAGGAAATAGTGGCCAATGTAGCCTGAATCTCATGAGAATAAAAAGTGAGATGAAAATCCCCTTATGAAAATTCAGCAGCCTAACGACACCACATAAAAAAAATCCAAAAATGGATTGATGAGATAAAATAGGGTCTCTCATCATATTAAAATAAAATTTAAAGAAAGAGTAATATAATAGAACATCCCCCAACATAAGAAAGAGGAGCTTAAAGTAAGTTACATAAAAATAGTACTTAAAAATAAAGAGAGAGGTATGATCCCTTACCTCGGGTCCGACTTGACTCAATGGTTCTTTAATGTCCTGAATAATAAATTTGAGTGAATTTATACTTTCTTAAGAACCTTTTTCAAGTTCATTATTCCTTTTATATCAATTATTTCCATGTTATAAACATTATGTAATCATTTAAGTTAATAATGTTTGTTTTGTCGATATTTGGTTCTTAAGTCGAAAGTGGACTTCTTACAATTACATGTTGTTCGTGTGGTCAAAGGTTCATTATATGCATAATGATATTCATGATTTCGATATCATATATATCATATATATCCATAATATACATGTATTTATAATATTACATAATCATTTATAGGTAAGAAATGAAATGCACCGTTCATGGAGTCGGTAAGCCGTACGTACGCATGAACACTACTTTCATTTCTATGTCATATTAATGGAATTAAAACTAAATGATAGGTATGTATATTTTAATTCCAGAATTATATTCATCATTTATATGTAGCATAAATCATATATAATAACTTTAAATCCATCATTTATACATCCCACATATGGCATTAATGAATCAAATCACTTTGAGGGGGCGGTAGTCCACACTTCCTAAAATGAAATTATCGTGTTTACCCACAATGGAAACCATAAATTTATGCCACAAAAGAAAAATAACAAATATTAAGTAAAACATAAACATATTATATATCATATATGAATATAGTGACATCTTAATGGCCACCTTTGAAGGTGTTATATGAGTGTTGAACAATCATCGTTTCGTGAGGCAGAAATTCGCCATCCACAGAAACAATATGTTCTTTAACCATTAGATGTAGGTGTGTGTAAGTGTAGCTCGAATGATTCTTATAACAACATACTATAATATTTATTATACTGGAGTTTTTACAAAATAAATGAATAAAAAGAGTTTTGGGGGTTGGAGAAACAAAATAAAACAAAAGAACACAAGTGAAGACATTACCTTAAAATCGGGTAACTCTTTTTGATTTGAGATCAAAGGCTTCCTTGGGAAGACTTCTGACTAAAGTGAGGCTTCTAGGAGTAATAGAGGTATGTGGATAGAAAATATGGGTAGGGGTTGTCCGAGCCAAAGGCTTGAGAGGTGTGGGTAAGGTGGTAGAGGTGGGGGCCTTTTATAAGAGGAAGGGAGGGGCACTCTTGGAAAGTTAAGAAAAGATACTTCATTATAAAATTATTTTCTGATAAAAAGGGTCCCAAAATTATATATTTAGAGGGTAATGTGATAAGGGTTATAAATACACCCATCCAATTGGTTTTTTACAAGTTTATGTCTTATATTTTACATTATCTTTTCATTTTATTTAAATCATTAAATAATGAGGTAATCGCTGCATCATCATGGTGTCATAAATAATTTAATTTATTTAATGTCTAAAAATTATAAAAAAATATCATGATGTAGGAAATCTATTTAGATTTCTAATGAATATTTATAGTTAAAATTATGACTTGTATAACCCCATTTAATGTTTTTTTAGTAAAACTTCTCATGTTTGTGACATTTTTATTTTAACATTAAATAAAAAGTAATTAATGTCATTTTCCTACCAAAGTGGCTCCATGGGGTCCCCAAGTTGACCCATGGATTGTCTTGGTCGGCCATGACACATACAATAAGGGTAGGACATGTGTATATGTCATTTCATATTATTAAAACATTATTTTTACCTTAAACTACAATAATTACCTTTAATCGCAATTAAGAACATAAAAGTTACTATTCACCAAAAAATTATTTTAATACCATTGAACCAAGTTTTAATTCATAATGACAACCATGTATGTCATATTTTTTAAATTCAAAACACATATGTGGCAAAGTTTCATTTAAACGAGAAATCAGTTTCTTTAACTACCACTTAATGGTTTCACTATTCATCAAAAATTGTAGTTTTTCAGAAAAATACCAAAAATTCACCCTAAGATATATTTGATATTACGAACTCAAAAATGATGTCTATTTTAAAAAATTAAAAACATATATGTTGCATTAATTGATTTAATAATTAATTCCCACTGTCAAAACAAATAGCGTATTTTTAAGAAACAATATCTATTAAAAGATTGACACTAGTTTAAGTCCAATTTCAAAGTGAAATTAATTACAATGACCACTATTGGATTAAACGGTAAGAATATATTCTAATTTTACTTTAAAAAAAATTCAAAAGATAATCTAATAATATAAATAAATTAGTTTAAAAAGAGGTTTTGAATTAAAATACAGTATTTTCACTATTCATTAAAAAATGAAATTTATCGGAAAGATACCAAAAATTTACACAAAGTAAATTTTGATGTCTAGATTCTAAAGAAGAATTTTATTTTGTCAAATATAAAACATAAAATTTTCAAAAAGTGGATTTAAAAGAGGTTCTCCATCAAAAGACGGTTAATCGACCTTCTAAAGAATATTAGAATGTTTACGCTTAAAATTGAATTCATTCACATTTTTAATCTTATAACATTTATTGTAAAAAGTAAAAATATTTGACAAACATATATAATGATTTTGTAGTTAGTTCTGTTCATTCCCTCCATTACAATAGCTAGGCGTTAACTACCATTTAAAATAATATTATTTTATTATTATAGTGCAACATAAGATTTCAAAGGAACTCGTTGTTGCGTATTGGGTAAGCCATCAAGCATAGCGTTCCCTTTAAATTAATATTAACATTTTATTCACAAATAGGGATAAATATAAAAATTTCATATTCTTTATTTACCTGGGGTGTTACACATATACTGCAAGGGAAGAAGGTTATCGCACCAATCCCATAAACCATATCTCAAAAAATCCATGACTCATGGAAAAAACCTATATGTTACCATCTCAATATTACATGGAAATTCACATTCCAAAACACATGTTCCAGGGTTATCACATATATGTATACATATTAAGAATAAAAATCCAAATCCACAACCTACCAAGGAACTAATCCTCTTTAAGTTTCTACATACGAGACTATCCCCTTAATGACCATGATCTTATATATATATATATAAACATTGTCCTATGATGATATGTTTCAAGTAAAACATTATCATGTGGTCCAGTTAAGTAAAATTCCACTAAAATCTATATTAAAAAACTTTATATAGGTTTTTATTGATACTTTCAATAATTGAACCCATTTTCTTTTTGAAACTAGTACTACAATCACAAACAAAGTGGTTTATTACTAAGAAATCTAATGCCTATATTGACTTACTAAGTGTTAATATGCATCCCTTATATTGAGGGGTTGTATAGTTATCACAAAGTGCCATCCCATAGTAGATACAAATGATCTATCATTATAGAAAATATATTGTAGTTCATCTATGTAGAATTCCGCCAATAATATATATGATAAAACACCATATATGTTATTAGTGACACTTTAAATAGTTGAACCCTCATCATCAATGATATCAATCACATACAACCACATGTATTAAATGAGATCCATGTGTTCCAACCATGATATAAGTACATGAGACTCTTTCTAATGGTCCAAGACCTCTTTGAGGTCTCTTTCCAGCTCAATCGATTCCCTCACCCCTTGGTGACATTGGGGTTGGGTGATCCCATGCACTCAACATGCCAAATAGAACCCATCTCGAGCATATAAGGATGAATTATAAAGTATCTCTCATACCCAAGGCCCTATCAGTCCCTATTTCTCTCCCCAGTCACATGAATCACGCATGTAGTGCATAATCATGCTTAAAAAGGAATATGATCTTGTATTATAGGGACCTCTTACATCCAAAATAGAGTTACCACCCAAGCACTACTCTACACCAACTTAGCCAAGTCCGTCTACGCCTCATCAAAGTTTATATTGCCACTCGAGTCCCACCTCACACTATAAAAACTAGATAATTAATGATAAATATTTAAAATTAATTATTAAATATAATCAAAACAGGCATATTCATAGAAAAACTCACCACATATTGCTTATATACCGAAATAACCCAAAACCCTAGTTGTTCATCCTCATGGAATGTAATATTGCCACCACACAAAAAATCCCCATAATCCTTACTTGATTCCACCATGATCTAGCGGAATTGATTCCAAACCCTATCCCAAAACCAAAACAAATCTAATGGATAGCTATAAGGAATCAAAAATGGAAGGAGGATATAGGATCTTACACATAATTTTCATTGGAACACACCAAAAACCATCCCTCTAACGACCTGAGCTTAACATATATGGACATTAAATTTATTTCTTAGAATACTTAATACATCACAAAAATAGATTTCCTAAGACCTTATTAGTTTAGTGTCTTTGGAAACTCAAAACACATTATTATAACTTGGTTAATGATCTTAAACATCTCCTATAAAGATCCTCCCATTTAGTTTTCCTACCTAAAACCTTATTTATATCCCTGGAAAAATAAAACATAAAAAAGATGAGCTCAAATGATCAGTAAGAGTAAACATGAAGAACATAAAACAAAAAATCAACATAATAATATAAAAACTTGAACATAAATTTTGAATATCAAAATATTGAGTTGTTAAAAGAATCTTGGTAGTATGTAAGGCATAAATAAAAAAAGTAACATAAACCATGATAAAATAGAATTGGCATAAAACATGGAATTGTGGAAAATACATAAGCATATAAAATCATTTCCATATTATCCAAGGCTCATTTACAAGACCATCATTGCAGAAAAAGTCCATTACTGAACTGAGTTCACTCCTCGTTCCATCCCTGTATTACGGAATGAGATTTACTTACTGTTTCATCCCTGTATTATTGAACCAGATTTACTTGTAGTTACAGTCATGTATATATTCTGAGATATAAATATTTACCCAATTAATTGGAGTAAGATATAGGTCCCACCATTTAAATAATGAAAACCATACATATTCATGCCACAAAAAAATAAATCATTCATCACAGCATAACCCAATGAATAAAATGAGTTTCTTAAACATCATTCCACCATAATCCATATAAAATAAGTGTATTTAATAAACAACATTCTTTCATTAACACAATAAAATTATAGTAATAATTGGGATAGAAAAATAACCCCATTTAGATAATGTCATCTTAGACAGAAAATAATTTTGTTAAAACACTTGAAATTAATTCTTGAGGAAAATATTCTTTCTTCTTCAAAAATGTTTTCTTTTTTCAAAATGCTGCCCAATTTTACAATAAATTAATTTAATTGAAAATAAAAATGAAATATTTAAAAGTAATATTCATGTAAATAAGGTGTTATGAAATCATAAAAATCCGTTCATGCTGTATAAGTAAAAAAAAATCTTCTCATACTTTTGTTGGAAAAGACAAAAATTACCTCTTACTGAAAATGACAAAAGATTCCTTTCATACCACTTAATAAAAATTCACCAATGGGTAAATTTTATTTTAAACAATTTTATAAGGATAGAAATATTATTTTTGAATACTTATTTAGAAAAAATGGACATGGTTGATAAATATACTCCAGTAAATACTTATGAATAAATAATCTTGGATAATACTGAGGTTGAAAAATTATCCCTTATAATAGGTCCGATATCCTTTGTATATATCCAAAACTCCTGAATAATGATTTAAATGATGTCATTGAATTATTCCATAATCTTAGTCATTTTTATGATATCATATATGATCATATTATCATATTTTTTTGTAATAATATTTCATTATTACTCTTTATTTGGGTATAAACTGCTTCATTTTCTTATGCATGTTTTCCCGAATAAGTTCCAGTTATAATTCATTGGTTATCTTCATATAATTTAAAAATTATATTAACATAATAAATATCATATTTATTTATTCTGTACATTTATATAATCATTCTTTAATGGATATCATGTAGAATGAATCACATTTCATCACGAAGATAGTAGGCCGTACATACACATGAGTGATGATATCATTCCTTTAATAATGAAATGTAATCGAATTTGATGGTATATATATTTTTAAAAAATAATTAACTTGTTATAATAATCATATATAGTTATTATTTCCATCATTAAACCAATACAATTCAAGTGGTGGTGAAAAACAGATTACACCATGGTGTGGAGACGGTAATCCGCCCGTACACACACATGGTGATTTCATTTTTTATAGGATGGATAGAAGGTGGAATATGATTTTTAAATAGTATTAATAACATATAATTATACAATTTATACTTTATTAATTAATTTATAATGGAAATAACCCATAAAGTGGAAGTAGAAGAAGAAATAATTTGAAATAATCGGTAGAGGAGATTACCTCTTCTTCGATGAACACCCTCTAGTTCTCCTCTTAAAGGCACTGGAGTTGGTATTTTGAGAAGACCAGAACCTCAATAATATGACTAAGTAAGTTTATAAGGTAAATTATTAGGGTATGAAAGATATTGAATGCTAAAAGTAAATTTAAATTGTCAGGGAGGATGTGCCCTTTTATAATTTAGGTGAGGGGCACATTTGGAATCTCCAAAAATATTAATTTATAATAAAAATAAAACCACATTCAAAAAAATAAAAAATGTAATAGTTTTGAATATGAAATGATATAAGGTTATAATATCATCAACCAATAAATTTTTTACAAGTATTTATGTCAATTTAAACCTTATCATTTTAATTTAACACTCAGTAATATTATTTCATTTTTACGAGGGTAATAATTATTTCAATATTAAAAGTGTAAAATATTTATTTTTTAATGAAACTTAAATAATAAATAAATAATTTAGATAAATTTAGACCATATAATAATTATTATATATTTTAAAAAATGTTTTATGATTTCTAAATAATTTATTAAAATATTATTTTGACAAAAAAACAATAGTGTCAATTTTGAAACTATTCAATTATTGGATTTTAAAAAATATCAAGATAAGATGTTATCCTCAAAAGAAATAATTTATTATATACCTAGGGGGTCTAGGTCATCTATAAAATTAAATGGACATATTAATTAGCTCAAATTAAATTTATTTTAATATTTCTAATAACATTAATTTGATATTTCCATTATTAAAATAACTACTAAATTTGTATTGTGTAATTATTTAATATACTTTTTTCTTGGGTAAAAATTAAAAATAAAATACTATGATGAAGATAAATCTATAATATTTCAGTAAAAAAAATTATTAAACTATATCTTATTGAAAATTAATCATTAAATTTTTTATACTAATTAAAATATGAACGTCACAAGTTTAACATCACTGTAAATAAAATAATATAAGTGTCATAATCTATTCTATAAGGATCCAAATGGTCCATAACTCGACCATTGTATAATTATGGTCGAGATATACTCGACCAATATAATTTGGTCAGTTTTTTATATCTTTTAATAGTTATTATCATATTAATAAATATTAGTTTGTTGAATCTTCCTCAATTAAATAATTTCTGCATCATCAATATATAAAACTATAGGGTAATTATTTATTTTTTAAAAATTACATATAAATTACCACGATAAATAAAAATATTTTAGATTTAAAATGAGTATTTATAGTTGAATTTATATTCTGTATAAATATATTTTACAAATTATATATTATTTAAAACTTGAATGTGACATCTTTAAATTTTCATTAAATAAAATATTATAAATAACATAATATCTCCCAAATGGACCAAAAATGTCAAAAATAAAATTTATATTATAGAAATATGTTTATTAAGATAAAAATTAACATTTATATTAATTTATTCCACCCATTTTTCCATATGTGGATACATAATAGATATTAAAGACAAAAAAATGACACTTTGGGTCTTTCTTTGATTTAAATATTATTTAAGTCATTTTCATGTACAAGTGTCAATTAAATGACATAATTTAGATCCTTAAGTATTAAGGGTCGAATTAAATTCACTAAATAAAAAGTTTGTCATTTTTTGGTCATTTTATAGTCATTATAATTTTATTTTTATCCTAATTTACCTAATTTACCTTTTACCAAGGTAACAGAATTTACCATGGTTACTATTCATATTGGTAAAAAATAAAAGGAAAATAATAAAAAAAATATGGACCTCCTAAATAAAAATTTTACATCCATTTTTCAAAATTCAAAACATATAAGTTTTAAAATTAAATTTAAAATAAAACCGGTAAAATGTCAACAAAAATGGTTTTTTTGAAAAAAATATACCTTTTTAAATGGAAAATGTTTTTATAATAAATTCATGTATAAAATCATTTTCAATAACCATAATTGGATAAAAATGAACTCTTTAAAATTTAAAACTAATCCAAAACATAATTTTACTATGTGATGACTTTAAAAGAAAAAAAGTATTCAATAAAAATTAGTATTTTCACTATTTATAAAAAATGAAACTTATCAGAAAAATATCAAAATTTAAACCAAAGTAAAAATTTATATTTATAATTAAAATAAGAAGTTTATTTTGAAAAATTAAATATTAAAAAGTGTAAAAAACTATATTTAAAATGTTTGCGCCATCAAAAGGCAGAAAAACTGCTTTTTTTAAAAAAATACATCTTTTATAAAAAAATTGAATTTGTTCTTATATCATGTCTAGAAAACTTATAAGATGAATTTGAACATTATATTGAATATATTACATATATTATTCATTAATAAAATTCATCAAGAGTGATTTTGTTATTTTATAGACTAACTTATTTGTATTTAAATAGTTTTTCTGAAGAAAGTTAATACTATTCATACCCAACATTATAATGAATAGGTTATAATATTTAGTTGTTAAATTATAATTGGTATTGCGTGAAATTAATTCTATCAAGAAAACATGAAATTGTGTGTAACAAAATCCAAGCATAGAGTTGCATATACCACAAGATAATCTGGTGTTGCATATAGAGCAAGCTTATCTTGGTGTAGTGTACAACATAAGACATCGAAAAAAAGAAAATAAATCTCATATAAATATCTGGGAGTTACATTACACCCCCCTTAAAATTAATTTCACCCTATAAATTCATCTATGTTATAAAGTATTATTACTTGAAAGTTTCTTTCATAGAAACCCACATCATAAACAGGAATACTAAAACTTCTATTTAAAAGGGAAAGTTAGAAATAGAACAGTTACCCAAATTAACTCATCACTGGGTTTCCACATAGGAGAAAATAGGTGATAAGTGAATGCATTGATATGGAAGAAAAATATAACTATCGGGTTCATAGAGGGAGTGGTAGAGAACACGGTTAGGAAAATGTTAACAATCACAATGCCACAAATCTGTGACGATATAAAGGACCATCCGATTCATCGAATAAGAAGGAACTAGGATAAATTTTTTGGATTTCAAGATCCTTTCCCTAAATTTTAATAACACGATAGAAATACTTACTTGATTTCAGTACAATTTCACTATTTATTATTCCTTGAACAATTTCCACTTCATATCTTATTCAAAGAAATGAATTTGAATTTGTCATTCCTAAAATGTTTATAGATCATGCAGTCCATAAATATAATGATCGATAATTTCAATTATCTTTATCACAAGTTATTAAATTTTCATAAGTCTATCTAGGGAGAGATAATACTTTATTCTATCAAACATCATCTGAATTTTAACATAAACTTTCCATAAATTTATAACCTTTGAATCCTTCTAAAATATGAAAATACAAAAGTTTAGATAGAGGTGAACTAAGTTGGTTTAACTTTTATTTCCCATATCTCATAAGGTATTCCTTGGTTGTCACATTCCAAACATGTGAATACCTTAATCATATATTCTCTTCAAACATGGTAATAACTTAAATTACCATAGAACCATAGTGAAAACAAGCATGATGTCAAAAATTAACTCTTTCAACATACCAAAAATACCTAAAAATCTATATACTCAAACCATGATATCAATTTTTCTATATATGATTTCTGAGGTCATTAATACTATCAAACATCTCATTATCTTCTTATACCATCATTATGCACATATCATGTGTTTTCCAAAAATATTTCAATGACTTTTCATGGTTACCGGTACCATATACTTATGGAAAACCAAAATGGACCAATACATAGATATTTCAATATTCTATAATACTATAAAAGTGATTATATAACAATATTCTGGAATCCCATTACATAAATTTTCAATCATTCCACCACTTCACTTTTATACTCAACATCGCCAATAGAGATCGCATGTGATTTGTCTTTGTCTTTGGTCATAAGAGGTTATTGATGTCGATCATGATTGATAACCCTTAGGTTAGGGAATTAGTTAGCATAATGCCCCATTTCCTTGCACTTGTAGCATTGAAGTGGGGGTGGTTCATTCTCTATATCCTTTTCACTATTCAAGTCATTAACTACCTTTTTCACATTACTTCAGCACTCAAATGTTTGATGAACTTCTTTTCCACACTTAAAAAACATTTTCTAGTCCATTTAAGATAATCTACAGTATGATTATTTCTACACTTTTAGCATAAGGAAACACTCATATTCTTTTCACCATTTTTTGAGACTTTCCCTTGAACTCCATCTTTCATTTCTTGTCAAAACCATGAAATTGATATGTAACACCAACATCCATTTCGACCTTGATAGAACAATGCACAATCTATTCATAGCTACTAATGTCTCTTATAGATAATTCCCATCAAAGAATTAGTTTTAAGACACTGAAGAATTGATCAAATTTACTTTTAGGTTGGATGATAAAGATAGAGGCATACCTTGAAAGTCTTGTAAAATTTTCATCGTATATACCAATAGATTCATCATCCTTTTTCTTAAGCTCAAAGAACTCCTCTTCAATCTTATTTCAAAATTATGAAGAATTTACTTATTGTAAAATAAGTTCTAGAACTCGTTCCATTCCATGTATTCAGTTTCATCATGCTACCTTGTATTCTTGATTAGATTCCACCATTGGTCTACTTCTCCTTCCAAATGATAAACAACCAAAATAACTTTTTCATGTCTTGAATAGTGAAGGATGGAAAATATATTTTCAATTGTACTAATCCATTGTTCAGAAAAAAAGTGGATCAGTAGACCCACTAAAAGAAGGTGGACGTTTCCTCAGGAAGGATTGAATAGAATGTCGTTCCCTTCTCTACTCATTTGGAAGTCCATAAGGATTCATAGCTTGCATAAGTATAGCGATAATATTTTTCATTCCAGATCCCATAAAATTTGGTTATTCAGGAGGAAAAACATTATATTACCCATTACATTGATCATCAACATGGTTCCTTTGTGTTATAGCCATAGTCTAAAACCCAAAAAGAATAGTGTGAGAGGAAAAAATAAAACTAAGAAAAAAACACAATCAAGGGGGAGTACTTTCAATCTATAACATATTAGGTTTAATCCTAGGTTATTCATGATAGTTACCATAATTCTAGCACTATAACCTATAGTTATACATACCCTTATGAACAACCCTAGAAATATCCTTATAAATATCTCTAGGGATCTCACTAAAGTTTTGGCATCCTAGTTTACAAATGGTAACTAAACCTTTACTCTAATACCAACACTAACGAACTAAGCCTGATGTACATGGAAATTACATTTATCTTATGGAATACATAATAAATTACACAAATAGATTCCCAAAGACCATATTAGTTTAGTGTATTTGGAAACTCAAAACACTACCTTCTATCTTGGTGAAATATCTTCAACATCTCCCATAAATATCTTCCCCTTTAGTTTTCCTACCTAAAACCTATCTTTATATCATGGGGAAAAAAACATAAAAATGGTGAGCTCAAATGATCTGTAAGGATAAAAATGGATAACATCAAACAAAACATAAATATAATAATGTGAAAACATGAACATAAATTTTGAATATCAAAATCATGAGTTATAAAATAAATAATGGCAGTATATAAGGCATAACTCATAAAGTAACATGAACCATGATAAAAAAGCATTGGCATAAAACATGGAATTATGGGAAACACATACGCATATAAAATCATTACCAAATTAGACATGGATAATTTCTAAGACCATCATAATGGACAACGTTCATTACTGAACCAAGTTCACTCCTCATTCCAGCCCGATATTACTAATTTGGATTTACTTGCCGTTTCAACCATGTATTATTGAACGTGATTTACTTTCCATTCTATTCATATATGTATCATGAGATATAAATATTTACCCAATACATTTGAGGTAGATATAGGTCGCACCTATAAAATAATGAAAACCATACATATATGTGCCATAAAAACAAAAATCATTCATCATAACATAACCCAAGGAATAAAATGGGTTTCTTAAACATCATTCCACCATAATCCATATAAAACGAATGGATTTCATAAATATTATTCCATCATAAAAACAATCAAATAATATTAATAATTGGTATATAAACATAAATCCATTTAGATAATTTCATCTTAGACGAAAAATAATTTTTTTAAAACACTTGAAATTAATTCTTGAGGAAAATATCATTGCTTCTTCAAAAATGTTTTCTTTTCTCAAAATGTTTCACAATTTTACAAGAAAATAATTTAATTGAAAATGAACATGAAATGTTGTAAAGGAATATTGATGGAAATATGGCATTATGAAATCATAAAAATACATTCAATCCATATAAGTTAAAAAACATTCTTCTCATACTTTTGTTGGAAACGTAAAAAAGTACCTCATACTAAAAATGAAAAAAGATTCCTTTCATATTGTTTAATAAAAATTAACCAATCAGTAAAATTGACTTAAAAATATTTTATAAGGATAGAAGGAATCTTTTTGAATACTTAATTAGGAAAAATGGACTTGGATAATAAATATACTCTAGTAAATACTTATGAATAAATAATCTCGGATAATACTGAGATTCCAAAATTATCCTTTACCCTAGGTCTGCTATCCTTTATATGTATCCAAAACTCATAAATAACGATTTAAAAGATGTAATTGACTTATTATAGAATCATAGTAATTTTTTATATCATATATGATCGTATTATCATCTGTTTGGTAACAATATTTCATTATTACTCGTTATTCGGGTATAAAATGCTTCATTTTTTATGCATGTTTTTTCAAATAAATTCAAGTTATACACCATAAATCATATTTATATCATCTAAAAATGATATTAACATAATAAATATCAAATTTATTTATTATTTACATTTATATAATCATTTTTAATGGATATCATGTATAATGAATCACATTGCATCGTGGAGACGGTAGGTCGTACGTATGCACAAGCAATGATATCATTCCTTTAATAATGAAATTGAACCAAATTAGATGGTATAAATATTGTTACATAATAAATAAAATTTTATAATAATCATATATAGTTATTATTTCCACCATTATACCAATCCATGTCAAGTGATGGTGAAAAACAGATTACACCACGGTGTGAAGACGATAATCCATACGTACGCACGCATGGTGATTTCATTTTTCATAGGATGGATAAAAGGTGGAATATGGTTGTTAAATAATATTAATAACATATAAATATACAATTTATTCTATATTAAATAATTTATAATGTAAATAACTCATAAAGATGAAGTATAAGAAGAAATTATTTGAATGAATTGATATAGGAGATTACATCTTCTTCGATGAGGTCCCTCTAGTTCTCCTCTTAAAGGCACTAGAGTCGGTATTTTGAGAATAAAAAAACCTCTAGAATGCAACTAAATAAGTTTATAAGGTAAATGGTTTGGGTATGGCCGATCTTGGAGACTCTATGTGAATTTAAATTGAGAGGGAGGATGATCCCTTTTATAATTGAGGTGAGGGGAAAATTTGGAATCTCCAAAAATATTAATTTATAATAAAAATAAAACCACATTCAAAAACATAAAAAATGTCATAGTTATGAATATGACATGATTAGAGGTTGTAATATCATCAAAAAAAATATTGGACAAGTATTTATGTCTATTTAAAACTTATCATTTTAATTTAACACTTAGTTATTCTATTTAATTTTAACAAGTGTAACAATTATTTAAATATTAAAAGGGTAAAATATTTACTTATTTAATGTAAATTAAATCATAAATAAATAATTTAGATCATTATAGAACATATAATAATTATTATATATTTTTAAAAATGTTTAATTATTGTTAAATAATTTAATAAAACATTATTTTGACAAAAGAACAATAGTGTCTATTTTGAAATTATTCAATTCATGGATTTAAAAAAATATTAAGATAAGATGTTATCCTCAAAATAAATATTTTATTATATCTCTAAGGGGTATGAGTCATCTATAAAATTAAATTGACATAAATTAGCTCAAATAATATTTATTTTAATATTTTTAATAACTTTAATTTGATATTTCCATTAATAAAATAACTACTACATTAGTATTGTGTAATTATTTAGTATACTTATCTGTTAGATAAAAATTAAAAAAAATAGTATTATTAAGATTAATCTACTAGATTTTAGGAAAACACTTTTATTCAATTATATATTCTTGAAAATCAATCATTAAAAATGTTATACTTATTAAAATATGAATGTCACAAGTTTAACATCACTTTAAGTAAAATAATATAAGTGTCATAATCTCTTATATAAAGCTCAAAATGGTCCATAAATCAACCATTGTATAATTATGGTTGATATATACTCTAAAAATAAGTATTGGTCACGTTTTTATTTATTTTTATAGTAATTATCATTTTAATAAAAATTAGTTTATTGATTCTTCATCAATTAAATAATTTCTCCATCATCAATATATAAACCATTAAGGTAATTATTTATTTCCTAAAAATAAAAAAAAAATTAATATGATAAATAAAAACATTTTATATTTCAAATGAGTATTTATAATTGAATTTATATTCTGTAAAAATTTATTTTAAAAATGATATATTATTTATAACATGAATGTGACATCTTTAAATTTTCATTAAATAAAATATTATAAATACCATAATATCTCCCAAATGGCCCGAAAACGTCAAAAATAAAATTTTTATTAGGTCAATATGTTTATTTATTTAAAAAATTACATTTTTATTCATTTATTCCACCCATTTTTCCATATGTGGATACATAATAGTTAATAAAGACAAAGAAAATGACACTTTGTGTCTTACTTTGATTTAAATATTATTTAATTCATTTTCATGGACAAGTGTCCATTAAAATACATAATTTAGATCCTTAAGTATTAAGGGTCGAATTAAATTCATTAAATAAAATTTTATAATTTGTTTTGGTCATTTTATAGTCATTATAAATTTATTTTTAACCTAAATTACACAATTTACCCTTTATCGTGGTAATAAATTTACCGTGGTTACTATTAATATTGGTTAAAAATAAAAGGAAACTAATTAAAAAATTTGGACCCCAAAAATCCATATTTTACATCCATTTTTCAAAATTAAAAACATATAAGTTTTAGAACTAAATTTAAAATAAAACCGATAAAATGTCAAGAAAAACAGTTTTTTGAAAAAATGTACCTTTTTAAATGGAAAATGTTTTTATAATAAATTAATGTATAAAATCATTTTGAAAAACCATAATTGGATAAAAGATAACTATTTAAAATTTAAAACTAACCCAAAATATAATTTTACTATGTAATGACTTTAAAAGAAAATAAAATTTTCAATAAAAATTATTATTTTGACTATTCATCAAAAAATGGAACTTATCAAAATAATACCAAAATTTAAACCAAAGTAAAATTTTATATTTCCAATTAAAATAATAAGTTTATTTTGAAAATTTAGATGTGAAAAAGTTAAAAAAACTAGTTTTAAAATGGTTGCACCATCCAAAGGTGAAAAAGCTGCATTTTTAAAAAAAATACTTCTTTTATAAAAAAAATTTAATTTATTCTTATATCATGTCTAGAATACATATAATATGAATTTTAAACATTATATTGAATATATTACATCTATTTTTCAATAATAAAATTCACCAAGATTGATTTTATTATTTTATAGACTCACCTATTTGTATTTAAATAGTATTTCTCAAGAAAGTTAATACTATTCATACCCACCATTATAATGACTAGGTTATTATATTTAGTTGTTCAATTATACTTGGTCTTTAATGAAATTAATTATATCAGGAAAAATTGAAATTGTTTTTAACACAAGCCAAGCATAGAGTTGCATATACTGCAAGATAAATCGGTGTGGCGTATAACGCAAGCTTATCTTGGGGTAGCGTAAAATGTAAGAAATTGAAAAAAGAAAAGTTATATCATATAAATATCTAGGAGTTACATTATACCCCCCTTAAAATTAATTTCACCCTAGAAATTTGTCTAGGTTATAAAAATATTATCAATTGAATGTTTCTTTCAATGGAAACCCACATTGTAAAAAGGAATACTAAAACTTCATTTTAAAAAGGAATGTTAGAAACAGAACGATTACCCAAAGTAACTCATCACTAGGTTTCCACATAGGGGAAAATATGTGATAAGTCAAAACACAGTTATGGAATAAAAATATAACTATCAGGTTCATAGGGAGAGAGATAGAGAACATGGTTAAGAAAACATTAACAATCCCAAATCCATAAATCTGCAATGATTTAAGGGACCATATGATTCATTGAATAAGAAGGTACTAGGATACCATTTTTGGTTTTTAATATCCTTTCCCTAAATTTGAATGAAATAATAGAAATACTTACTTTATTTTAGTATAATTTCACCATTTTTCATGCCTTGAACAATTTCCAATTCATATCTTATTCAAAGAAATGAAATTGGATTTGTCATTTCTAAATCGTTTTCAGATCATGAAGTCTATAAATAGAATGATAGGTCATTCCATATATATTTATCACAAGTTATTAAATTTTCATAAGTCCACCTATGGGGAGATAAGACTTTATTCTAACAAACGTCATCCAAATTTTAACATAAAATTTCCATATATATATATAACCTTACAATCATTCTAAAAGCTAAAAATCCAAAACTTTAGATAGAGGTGAACTAAATTGGTTTAACTTTCATTTCCTATATATCATAAGGTAGTCCTTGGTTGTCACAATCCAAACATGTTAATACCTTAATCATGTATTCTCTTAAAACATCATAATAACTTGAATTACCATAGATACTTAGTGAAAACATGCATGCTGTAAAAAATTTACTCTTTCAAGATACCAAAAATCCCAAAAATTATATATAATTAAACCATGATATCACTTTGTCCTTATATCAGTCCTGAGGTAATTAATACTATCAACCATATCATTATCTCCTTACACCATCATTATGTACATATCATAAGTATTCTAAAAATATTTCAATCACTTTTCATGGTTACCGGTACCATATACTATTGGAAAACCACAATGGACCAATACATAGATATTTCAATATTCCATAATACTATAAAAGAGATTCTACAACATTATTTAGGAATCCCATTACATAAACACTCAATCATTCCACCACTTCATTTTCATACTCAACATCACCCAAAGTGATTGCATGTGATATGTCTTTATCTTTGTTCACAAGAGTTTTTTGATGTCGATCATCATTAATTACCCTTGGATTAGGGAATTGGTTAGCATAATTCACCATTTCCATGCATTGTAGCATTGAAGTGTGGGTGGTTCATTCTCTATAGCTTTTTCTCTATTCATGTTATTAGCTACATTTTTCTCATTACTTCAGCACTCAAATGTATGATGAAATTATTTTCCACACTTAAAATATTTCCTAGTCCCTTTAAGATAATCTCCACCATGCTTCTTTCTACACTTTAGGCTTAAGGAAACACTCATCTTATTTTCACCATTTTTATAGACATTACAATGAACTTCATATTTCATTTCGTGTCAAAACCATGAAATTGATATATAACACAAACTTCCATTTCTACCTTGATAGAACAATTCCAAATCTCTTCATAGATACTAATGTCTCTTATAGCTAATGCTTGTCAAAGACTTGATTTTAAGCTACTGAAGAATCAAACAAATTTACTTTCAGGTTGGATGATAAAGATAAGAGCATACCTTGAAAGTCTTGTAAAATTTGCTTCATATATACCAAATGATTCATCATCATTTTTATTAATCTCAAGGAACTCCTTTTCCATATTCATTCAAAGAATATGAGGAATTTACTTATGGAAAAATAAGTTATTAAACTCATCCCATTCCATGGATTCAATTTCATCTTGCTATCTTGTATTCTTGATTAGAGTCCTCCACTGGTCCGCTTCTCATTCTAAATGATAATCAACCAAAATGAATTTTTCATGTTTCGAACAACAAAGGATGGAAAACATATTTTCAATTGTATTGATCCATTATTCAGTAACGATTGGATCAGAAGACCCACTAAAAGAAGGTGGGCGTTGCCTCATGAAGGATTGAACAGAATGTTGTTCTATTCTCTACTCATTTGTAAGTCCAGAATGATTCATAGAGTGCGTAAGTATAGAGATAATATTTTTCATTATATCTTCCATAACATTTGGTTGTTCTGGTGGAAAACCATTGCATTGACCATTACATTTTTCATTAAAAAAGTTCCTTTTTGTTCTAGCCACTGTTTAAAACCCAAAAAGAATAGTGTGAAGGAAAAAATAAAACTAGTAAAACAACATAATCAAGGGGGAGTACTTTAAATCTATAACATATTAAGTTTAATCCTAGGTTATTCATGATAGTTAACATAATTATAGAACTTTAACCTATAGTTAGACTTACCCTTAGAAACATCCCTATACACATCCTTATAAATATCTCTAGGGATCTCACTAAAGTTTTTGGATCTTAGTTTCCAAAGGTTAACTAAACCTTTGCTATGATACAAACATTAAAGACCCAAGCATGACGTATATGGACATTAAATTTATTTTGTGGAATACTTAATAAATTACACAAATAGATTCCAAAAGACCGTATTAGTTTAGTGTCTTTGGAAACTCAGAACACATCCTTCTAAATTGGTGAAAGATCTTCATCATCTCCCATAAATATCTTTCCCTTTAGTTTTACTACCTAAAACCTTTCTTTATATCATGGGGAAAAGAAAACATAAAAAGTGTGAGCTCAAATTCTTAGTAAGGATAAACATGGAGAACATCAAACAAAACATAAACATAATAATGTAAAAACATAAACATAAATTTTGAATATCAAAATATTGAGTCATGAAATAAATCTTGGAAGTACATAAGGCATAAATCATAAAGTAACATGAACCATGATAAAATATAATTGGCATAAAATATGAAATTTTGTAAAACACATAAGCATAGAAAATCATTACCATATTATCCAAGGCTAATTTACAAGACCATCATAGTGGGAAAAGTTCATTAATGAATAATGTTCACTCCTCATTCCACCCTTATATTACTGATCCAAATTTACTTTTCCTTTCAACCATGTATTACTAAACCAGATTTACTTTCCATTCCATTCATATCTTCCTCATGAGATATAAATATTTACCCAATATATTAGAGGTAGATATTGTTCCCACCCATCACATAATGAAAACCATACATATGTGTGCCATAAAATCATAAATCATTCATTATAACATAACCCAAGGAATCAAATGGGTTTCTTAAACATCATTCCACCATAATCCATATAAAACAAATGGATTTCATAAATAGAATTCCATTATAAACACAATCAAATAATAGTAATAATTGGGATAGAAAAATAACCTCATTTAGATAATGTCATCTTAGATGGAAAATAATTTTGTTAAAACACTTGAAATTAATTCTTTAGAAAACATCATTTCTTCTTCAAAAACATTTTCTTTTATCAAAATTTTGCACAATTTTACAAGAAAGGAATTTAATTGAAAATGAACTTGAAATATTGTAAAGGATGTTTTATGGAAATAAGGAATTATGAAATCATAAAAACCCATTGATTCCTTATAATATAAAAAAATATTCTTCTCATACTTTTTTCAGAAAAATTCCAAAAGTACCTCATAATGAAAATCAAAAAAAAAGATTCATTTTGTACCGTTTAATAAAAACTCACCAATGGGTAAAATTTAATTTTAAAAATTTTAGAAGTATAAATAGAATATTTTAGAAAACTTATTTAGGAAACATGGATATGGATGATAAATATACTTCAGTAAATAATTATGAATAAATAATCTCATATAATACTGAGATTGCAAAATTATCCCTTATCATAGGTCTGTTATCCTTTGTATGTATCAAAACCTCCTGAATAATAATTTAAATGATGTTATTGACTTATTACAGAATCATAGTCATTTTTATGATATCATATAGGATTATAGTATCATCCGTTTGGTAATAATATTTCATTATTACTCATTATTCGTTTATAAACTGCTTCATTTCTTTATGCATGTTTTGTTGAATAAGTTCCAGTTATCCTTCATAGGTCATATTTATATCACTTAAAAATGATATTAACATAATATATACCATATTTAATTATTATATATATTTATATAATCATTAATTAATGTCTATCATGTAGAATAAATCACATTGCATCATGGAGACGGCAGGCCGTACGTGCACAGGAGTGATGATATCATTTCATTAATAATGAAATGGTAACAAATTGGAGGGTATATATGTTTTTAAATAATAAATAACTTGTTATAATAATAATATATAGTTATTATTTCCATTATTATACCAATCCAAGTCAAGTGGTGGTGAAAAACAGATTACACCACGGTGTGGAGATGGTAAGTCGTACATACGCACGCATGGTGATTTCATTTTTTGTAGGATGGATAGAAGGTAGAATATGGTTGTTAAATAATCTTAATAACATATAAGTATAAAATTTAGAGTTTATTAATTAATTTATAATGTAAATAACTCATAAATAGGAAGTAGAAGAAGAAATAATTTAAAATAATCGGTAGAGGAGATTACCTCTTCTTCGATGAGCTCCCTCAAATTCTCTTATTAAACGAACTAGAGTTGGTATTTTGAGAAGATCAAAACCTCTAAAATGTGACTAAGTAAGTTTAGAAGGTAAAAATTTAGGGTATGGATAATATTTAAGGCTCAAAGTAAATTTAAACTGTGAGGGAGGATGTGCCCTTTTATAATTGAGGTGAGGGGCACATTTGGAATCTCCAAAAATATTAATGAATAATAAAAATAAAAAACCACATCCAAAAACATTAAAAAAGTCATAGTTTTTCATATGTAATGATATAAGGTTGTAATATCATAAACCAATAAATTTTGGACAAGCATTTATGTCAATTTAAACCATATCATTTTAAATTCAGACTTAGTTATTTTATTTCATTTTAAAAAGGGCAACAATTATTTCAATATTAAAAGGGAAAAATATTTAATTATTAAATGTAAATTAAATAAAAAATAAATAATTTAGATAATTTTAGACCATATAATAATTATTATATATTTTTAAAAATCTTTTATGATTTTTCAATAATTTAATAAAACATTATTTTGACAAAGAAACAATAGTGTCAATTTTGAAACTATTCAATTCATGGATTTTACAAAATATCAGTAAAAGATGTTATACTCAAAATAAATAATTTATTATATCCCTAAGGAGTCTGGGACATCTATAAAATTAAATTTACATATTAATTATCTCAAATTATATTTATTTTAATATTTTTAATAACATTAATTTTATATTTCCATTAATAAGGTAACTACTACATTAGTATTGTGTAATTATTTAATATAATTATTTGTTCGGGAAAAATTAAAAATAAAATACTATGATGAAGATAAATCTACTGAATTTAATTAAAACACTTTTAGTCATGTATATCTTCTTGAAAATAAATCATTAAAAATGTTATACTGATTAAAATATGAATGTCACACCTTTAACATCACTTTAAATAAAATAATATAAGTGTCACAATCTATTATATAAGGATAAAAATGGTTCATAACTCGGCCATTGCATAATTATGGTCGAGATATACATGAATATTAATATTTGGTCAAGTTTTTATGTCTTTTAATAGTTATTATCATTTTTATAAAAATTAGTTTTTTGATTCTTCATCAATTAAATTATTTATGCATCATTAATATATAAGCCTTTAAGGTATTTATTTATTTCCCAAAAATTATAAATAAATTACCACGATAAAAAATATTTTAAATTTAAAATGATTATTTGTAGTTGAATTTATATTCTGTATAAATTTATTTTAAAATGATATATTATTTAAAACATGAATGTGACATCTTAAAATTTTTATTAAATAAAATATTATAAATACCATAATATATCCCAAATGGTGCAAATAAGTAAAAAATGAAATTTATATTTGAGAAATATTTTTATTAAGTCAAAAATTAACATTTTTATTCATTGATTAGACCCATTTTTCAACATGTGGATACATAATAGATATTAAAGACAAAGAAAATAACACTTTGTGTCTTTCTTTGATTTAAATATTATTTAAGTCATTTTCATAGACAAGTGTCCATTAAATGTCATAATTTAGATCCTTAAGTATTAAGGTTATAATTAAATTCATTAAATAAATTTTTTCATTTGTTTTGGTCATTTTATAGTCATTATAATTTTATTTTTAACCTAAATTAACTAATTTACCCTTTACCATGGTAACAAAATTTACCATGGTTATTATTTATATAGGTAAAAATAAAAGGATAATAATTAAAAAATTTGGACCACCTAAATCCAAATTTTACATCCATTTTTCAAAATTCAAAACACATATTTTTCCAAATTAAATTTAAAATAAAACCGGTAAAATGTCAAGAAAAACGTTTTTTTTGAAAAATGTACCTTTTAAAATAGAAAATGTTTTTATGATAAATTAATGTATAAAATAATTAAAAAAAACATAATTTGATAAAAATGAACTATTTAAAATTTATAACTAATCCAAAACATAATTTGACAATGTAATGACTTTAATAGAAAATAGTGTTTTCAATAAAAATCAGTATTTTCACTAATCATCAAAAACCTGAAAATTATCAGAAAAATACCAAAATTTAAAACAAATTAAATTTTTTATGTTTCTAATTAAAAAATTAAGTTTATTTTGAAAAATATTAATATTAAAAGGTGTAAAAAACTAGATTTAAAATGGGTGCACCATCAAAATGTGGAAAACTGCATTTTTTTGAAAAAAACTTCTTTAATAAAAAAAATTATATTTGTTCATATATCATGCCTATAAAACATATAAGATTAATTTTAAACATTATATTGAATATATTAACTATATTTATCATTATTAAAATTCATCAAGAGTGATTTTATTATTTTATAGACTCACTTCTTTGTATTTAAATATTTTTTCTGAAGAAACTTAATACTATTCATGCCCACCATCATAATGACTAGGTTATAATATTTAGTTTTTAAATAATACTTGGTATTACATGAAATTAATTCTATCAAGAAAACTTGAAATTGTTTGTAACACAAGCCAAGCATATATTTTTATATACCTCAAGCTAAGCCAGTGTTGCGTATAGCGCAATCTTATGTTAGTGTAGCGTACAACATAAGACATTGAAAAAAGAAAATATATATCATATAAATACCTAAGAGTTACATTCTACCCCACTTAAAATGAATTTCACCCTTGAAATTTGTCTATGTTATAAAAGGATTATTACTTGAAAGTTTCTTTTATGACAACCCACATCATAAAAAGTAATACTAAAACTTCATTTTAAAAAGAAAATTTAGAAAAAAAAATGGTTACCCAAAGTAAATCATCATTGAGTTTCCACATGGGGGAAAATAAGTGATAAGTGAAAACATAGATATGGAAGAAAAATATAACTATCAGGATCTTAGGGTGAGAGATAGAGAACATGGTTAGGAAAACGTTAACAATCACAAAACCATAAATCTGTGATGATTTAAGGGGCCATATGATTCATCAAATAACAAGGTACTAGGATACATTTTTTGGTTTTCAAGATCTTTTCCTTAAATTTGAATAACATTATAGAAATAATTACTAGATTTCAGTACAATTTTTCCATTTTTCATGCCTTGAACAATTTCCACTTCATATCTTATTCAAAGAAATGATGTTTAATTTGTCATTCCTAAACCATTTGTAGATCATGTGGTTCATAAATAGAATGATCATTCATTCCATATATCCTTATCAAAAGTTTTTAAATTTTCATAAGTCCACCTATGGTGAGATAAGACTTTATTCTAGCAAACTTCATCCAAATTTTAACAAAAAATTTCCATAAATTTATAACCTTAAAATCCTTCTAAAAGATGAAAATACAAAACTATAGATAGAGGTGAACTAAATTTGTTTAAATTTTATTTCCAATATCTCATAAGGTAGTCTTTGGTTGTCACATTTCAAACATGTGAATACCTTAATCATGTATTCTCTTGAAACATGGTAATAACTTCAATTACCATAGATACTTTGTGAAAACATGAATTCTTTCAAAAATTAACTCTTTCAACATAGAAAAAGTCCCAAAAATCCTATATAATAAAACCATGATATCACTTTGTCCTTATATTTGTCCTCAGGTCATTAATACAAACAAACATATCATTATCTCCCTATACCATAATTATAAACATATAATGTGTTTTCCAAAAATATTTAAACCACTTTTCATGGTTACCGGTACCATATAATTATGTAAAAACACAATGGACCAATACATAGATATTTAAATATTCCATAATTATATAAAAGTGATTCTAAAACATTATTATGGAATCCCATTACATAAACACTTAATCATTCCACTACTTCATTTTCATATTCAAATTCACCAATAGTGATCCCATGTGATTTATCTTTCTCTTTTATTGTAAGAGTTTGTTGATGTCAATCATCATTGAAAACCCTTGGATAAGGGAATTGGTTATCATAATGCCCCATTTCCTTGCACTTATAGCATTGAAGTGTGGGTGGTGCATTCTCTATAGACTTTTCTCTATTCACGTCTTTATCTACCTTTTTCCCATTACATCAGAACTCAAATGTTTGATGAACATATTTTCCACACTTAAAACATTTTCATTCCCTTTAAGATAATCTCCACTATGCTTCTTTCTACACATTGAACATAAGGAAACACTCATCTTCTTTTCACCATTTTTTTGAGACTTTCCCTTGAACTCCATCTTTCGTTTCTTGTCAAAACCAAGAAGTTGATATGTAACAACAAATTCCATTTCTACCTTGATAGAACAACAAACAATATATTCATAACTACTAATGTATCTTATAGATAATTCTCATCAAAGACTTGGTTTTATGCCACTGAAGAATGGATAAACTATACTTTTAGTTTGTATGATAAATATAGAATCATACCTTTAAAGTCTTGTAAAATTTACCTCATATGCACCAACAGATTCATCATAATTTTTCCTAAGCTCAAGGAAATCCTTTTCCATATTCATTCAAAGAATAAAAGGAATGTACTTATTGAAAAATAAGTTCTTGAACTCATCCTATTCTATGGATTCAATTTTATCTTACTTCCTTGTATTCTTGATTAGAGTATACCACTTTTCTGCTTCGCCTTCTAAATGATAAACAACCAAAATGACTTTTTTTATGTTTCAAACAATGAAGGATGAAAAATATAATTTCAATTGTACTGATCTATTGTTCAAAAATAAGTGGATCAGAAGACCCACTAAAAGAAGGTGTACGTTGCCTCATGAAGGACTGAACAAAATGTTGTTCCCTTCTCTGCTCATTTGGAAGTCCATAATGATTCATAGCTTGCGTAAGTATAGCGATAATATTTTGCATTCCAACTCCCATAACTTTTGGTTATTTAGGAGGACAACCATTACATTACCCATTACATTTATCACTAACACAGTTCCTTTGTGTTCTAGCCATTGTCTAAAATGCAAAAAGAATAGTGTGAGAGGCAAAAATAAAACTAAGAAAACAACATGATCAAGGGGGAGTAATTTAAATATATAACATATTAGGTTTAATAATAGGTTATTCAGGATAATTAAAATAATTCTAGTACTTTAACCTATAGTTAGACTTACCCTTAAGAACATCCATAGACATATCCTTATAAATATCTCTAGGGATATCACTAAAGTTTTCACATCCTTGTTTCCAAAGGTTAACTAAACCTTTGCTCCAATACCAACACTAACGAACCAAGATTGTCATACATGGGAAATACATTTATTTTTCATAATAGATAATAAATTACACAAATAGACTCCCAAATACCATATTTTTTTAGTGTATTTGGAAACCTAGAACACATTCTTCTAACTTGATGAAATATCTTCAACATCTCCAAAAAATATCTTTCCCTTTATTTTTACTACCTAAAACCTTTATTTATATCATGGGGAAAATAAAACAAAAAAATGGTGAGCTTAAATGCTCAGTAAGGATAAACATGGAGAACATCAAACAAAACAGAAACATAATAATGTCAAAACATGAACATATATTTTGAATATCAAAATCTTGAGTCATGAAATTAATCTTGGAAGTACATAAGGCATAAATCATAAAGTAACATAATCCATTACAAAATAGTAGTGTCATAAAACATGGAATTGTGGAAAACACATAAGCATAGAAAATAATTACCATATTATCCAAGTCTCATTTCCAAGACCATCATAGCGGACAATGTTCATTACTGAACCGATTTCACATCTCATTCCGACCCTGTATTACAAATTTGGATTTACATGCCATTTTAACCATGTATTACCGAACTAGATTTACTTTGAATTACACTCATATATGTCTCACGAGATATAAATCTTTACCCAATACGTTGGAGGTAGATATAGGTCTCACCCATCACATAATGAAAACCATACATATGTTTTCCATAAAAACATAAATCATTCAACATAACATAACCCAAGGAATAAAATTAGTTTCTTAAATATCATTCCACCATAATTGTAACGACCCTAAATTTTGAATAAATTTTGTTTCCTAAATTTGTGTGTTACTTTGTTTTATACTCAAAAAAACTATTTCATTTAATAAAATGAGTATAATTAAAATAAGATCGTTGGGTTTCGATTGTTATATGAACATTGGACAATATGACCATTGGAAACTAAATGTTGCGATTATTGTCTATAAATACAAGTGATCTTGATTAATTAATAAAGAAAGAAGATTTGATGGCCCCATCCAGTAGTCTCGGGCCGATCTAAGCCCATCTGACGGAGCTTGAGAAGGAGGTAGCACTTTTGGGCTTTGCTCTGGGCCAAACCCAAACCGAACTTCATCGTGTGAAGTTGGAACGGAATCGCCTTCGCGAGAAGTTCAAACTGATAGAAATCACTACTCGGGAAATGTTGGCCGAGACGCCCCAAGATTCTATCACCCTAGCACATCTTAATCTTAGGTCCTATGCTGGTGTTATAAGGGGATATGTAACGAGACCGTAACTTCCTTGTGTAATCCTTTGATTTAAATAAAAATTGTGATTTATTCTTATGGTGAAGTTTGTGATTTTTCAAATGTCCGGATAAATATTGTATGCATATTTTTGATAAATTTTAGAAAAATGATATTTTAAAAATATTTATGTAAACCTTAAATAATTAATAATGCGTAATGATTTTCAAAAAATGGTCTTCTACGGTTATTTTCAGTAAGAAAATTAGAGTCTAACAAGATCAACTTAATTTTTGATGAATAGTAAATTATGAAAAGTGATTGTATGCTTATGATTAGTAATGTGACCAAATGGATTAAGTAACTTCACTTAAGAAAGTATTAATATAATTTGGGCACATTGATTAAGTAATGTGATTTAATAAAATAGGAAAATAACCGTTTCAGAAATTATTGGTTAAGTATTAGATTTTTTTGGGTAAATAGTGTTTTTTATTTAAAAAATAAATTAAAAATATTTATAAAATTATTTTCATAAAATTGAGTTCAATTTTCAAGTCAGAGAATTGAAATTTGGTTAAGGTGATTTTTTGGTATTTTTCTTAGAAAGTTGAATTTTCAGTGAATAGTGAAAATACAGTTTTTGAATTTCAGGTGTTTAATGACATCGTTAAGGATGTAATAATTATGAAATAAATCTGGTCGACTTATGAATAGTAATATAAGGTATGAGGTATCTCAAGTGGCCAATACCATGGGAAAATACCATGGGAAATCCCATGGTTTTTCCAAAACCACCGATGAGGTGTCCCTTGGAAATTAATGCTTTGTCCCCTCACATCTCCTATAAAAACCAAGCCTTTCCCTCATTAATTTCATTTAAAAATCCTTCCCAACGATGTTCTGGTCTCTTTACCTCCCAAAGAGTCCTCCCAGGGCTCCCTCAAGTTTCCCAAGGTTCTGAGCTTCATGATTTCGAAGTTACTCTTTAAGGTAAGGGATCCTACCTCTCTCTTTCTTTTCAAGTACTCTATCTTATGTCATTTCTTTTATGCTCCATGTTATTATGTTGTAGGATGTTATTTTATATTCACCTTACTGAAATTTTTATGTTCATATAATGAGAGACTCCATTTTACTCTCATCATTTCATTTTCTGAATTTTTAAGTGGCGCCGTTAGGCTGCCGAATTTTCGTAAGGGATTCTTTCACCCTTCTCATTTTCAAAGTTCTATTTTCATGTCAAGTCTTTAAAGTTACTTTTTATTATGTTGGGGTATTATCTCTATATCCATCATACTTTCCTTTCATATTCATATTATTGGAGACCCTATTTTATCTCATTAAAACATTTTTTAGATGTTTTAAGTGACGTCGTTTGGTTGCCGAATTTTCATAAGAGAAATCTTATTTTTGTCTTCCTTTCAAGTTTTTCATTTCATATGGTATGTCATTAAAATTTCATTACCATGTTCTTATATCCTTTATATTCTGTCCCTCTACTATTTTATGGATCATTTATGAATGGGTGACTATGACTCCTATCTTTTAAATGTTTTCTAAAACCCTGCAACATAGCAGTTATGCTGCTGAATTTTCGTCTCAAAATCTCTCTCTCTTTTTCTCAAATTATTTTATTTTATTAAGTGGATACTCAAATATATTTCTTCTATAGGGGTATTCACATACATATCAAAATGTTCTATTTTAAATTCTGGGATTTACATACATGAAACCCACTTTCCTTTTCCGTGGGTTTAAAGTGACATAAAGATCATGTCTTAAAAGTAGTTTTTAAAACGTTATGATTATGAAATGAAAGCCATTTCTTTTATGACTATATGGGTTATTTATGAAATGTTTGATGATGATATATGTGGATCACATGATAATAAAGAAAAATTAAGGGTGCACCCTTATAGCTCTCTAATGAATTGGGTAAATATTTAATCTCTAGAGATGACCATTTTAACGATACCTTGGTGAATAACCTTGGTAATTTTTATTAATGACACCTTGGGGATGGAGCTTGGTGATACGGAAATTATTGTCTAAGTTAAATGTTGTAGCCACATCATCATGTTATGAAACATGTTATTTTTATTATGATATTCCTCATGATCTCTTTCTCATGCCTTAAAGTTATTTATCAGGACTTTATTGATGTATCTAAAATTCACATGTAAAATGTTTCTCTTTTTCCCCTTACTGGGCCTTCTTCTCACCCTTTACTTTGATGTATGCTCCCAGGTTATGAGATGCTGTAATGAACTTAGGATGAACAATTAATAAGCCTTTCAAGTGTTTAAGAAGAATGTTTTATGTCGTCATGTATTAAGTTACTATTTTCCAAGACACTAAACCTTAAAGATCCTCAGTTTTGTATAATGTAGCGAAACATTTATGTAATGAAAAAGGAAGGATTCCATAGTTAGTATCAAAAGATAGTTTAGTTATTTATGGAAATTAGGATATTAAAACTATAGGAAGAACCCTATATAAAAGTTTAAATATTGGAAATCTTCCTAGTATTTTGGTGAGTATTGAGTAAGTGGTTTATCAAGAAAATACATCCCAGTCTGGATACGAGCAGGTAGAGGTGGCTCTGGCATAGATGTACATAGGGTTAAAACCCAAAACACCACTTTGAGCTAGACTCAAATGAGAACTGGTAAACGACAATGGGCCTTGCTTCACTATTGGTTACGACACTCCTGGGGTATATGTTTGGTTAATCGCAAGCTTTTTATGAATCATTATAAAGGAATTAAAGAAAAATGTAATTTCATAATCATGAAGTTTTAAGAAATAAAATACTTTTTAGTTAAAAGATTAGTAAATGAAATAAGTTTCTCATGAAGGATTTATTCATTTAGAAGATGTCCCCATCATCTAGGAATACGTTGACGTATTTCCTAAGGAGTTACTCGGACCTCCCACATAAAGATAGGTAGAGTCATCCATTGAACTCGTACCTGGATCTCATCCAATGTCAAATACCCCCTATAGGATTGAAAATTTGGAGCTAGAGGAATTAAAGAAACAACTCCAAGATCTATTGGAGAATGGGTTTATCTGACCAAGTGTGTCTCCTTGGGGAGCACCAATTCTCTTTTTGAAGAAGAATGATTGATCAATGCAGCTATGCATTGATTATAGAGAATTTAATGGGATCACAGTGAAGAACAAATACTCCCTTCAAAGAATTGATGACTTATTTGACCAACTTAGTGGGACTCAATTCTTCTCTAAGATTGATCTTTGTTCTGGTTTTCATCAAGTGAGGGTGATGAATGATGATATTCCAAAAATGACCTTCCAATCAAGATATGGGCATTATGAGTTTTTTGTTATGCCCTTTGTACCGACTAATGTACCTGCTATTTTTATGGATCAAGAATAAGTTGATTTTGGAAAATTATGTTTTATCAAATAGATATCCTTTGTATAGAAAAATGATTTTGTGATTAAATGATAAAATTTATTTTGGAAGATGTTTTCTCTTTTGAAGTACTATATTCCTAAGGGAAATAAACTAATACAGGATTTAAATTGAGGTGGAATTGTTGATTTTTTTTGAAAGAATTTATGTATTTATTATGGACATATGGCGATTTGGGTTATTTCGACAAAATGATGAACCTAGCATAAAGAATATGTGAGTAGGTTAATTACACATTAGTATGATACTTTAATAGTAGTCGATGTTATTTGGAGATAAATGTTAATATTTATTGGGGAAGACTATGTAATTAAATCCTTCTGAGTTTTGAGTTCCAATCTTAGTTTGGATTATTCTGAATAATTTTAAGGATGATTGTGTATTGAATGGTCTTTATGGAACTTTGGGTACTTTTGTTGAATTTTGGAGATTAATAGTCATATTTCTTTTTATAAAGGATTATCCTTTTTTGGGATTATATGATCTCGTACTAACTATTTTAGTTTTTGTTGATGACTAAAGATAAGGAAAAATATAGTTATTCTTTTGTGGATTATGTGATTCTCTTGAAGATGATTCTTGTTCTTTTGATGAGACAAAGTCCTTTTGAATTCTCATTGTTTGGAGAAAAGATTATTCTTGGTGGGAACTTATTAAGGGCTAAAACTATACTTGAAGGTAAGTATATATCCTTATGTTTTTATTATATGTAGTAAATGAATTCCTAAATATTATGAAAAGGAATGTAAAACAAAAACATTGTTGGTTTACGTTTCCTACTGGGTAATCAAAGACCGTTTAACATGTCTTAAGTTTGTAATCTTCTTGTGGTTAATTTTCTCCTAATCATGTTTTCTATCATCTCTCCATCAGAACTTGACCCTTTATTTTCTTTTCCACATCCATTTTTTCCTACATGGAATCCTAGTATGGGTTAACTTGGGTGACCTTTGTACTTCCCTTTCTTTCTTTTAAAATAATAGTTTTACTAACTATTTTTCCAATGTGGGGATTTCAACAAAATTACCAAGCCCAATTTTAAAATTGCGAGGATGCAATTTCTTAAGGGGGGAAGATTGTAACGACTCGAAATTTTGAATAAATTTTGTTTCCTAACTTTGTGTGTTATTTTGTTTTATACACAAAAAACTATTTCATTTAATAAAATGAGTATAATTAAAATAAGACTATTGGGTTTCGAATATTATATGACCGTTGGTCAATATGACCGTTGGTCAATATGACCGTTGGTCAATATGACCGTTGGAAATTAAAGGTTGCGATTATTGTCTATAAATACAAGTGATATTGATTAATTAATATAGAAAGAAGATTCGATGGCCCCATCTAGTAGTCTCGGGCCGATCGAATCCCATCTGATAGAGCTCAGGAAGGAGGTTTCACCTTTGGGCTTTGCTCTAGACCAAACCCAAGCCGAACTTCATTATGTGAATCTGGAACAAAATCGCCTTCACAAGAAGTTCAAACTAATAGAAATCACTACTCGGGAAATGTTGGTTGAGCCGCCCCAAGATTATATCACCATAGCACACTTTACTCTTAGGTCCTATACTGGTGTTATAAGGGGCTATATAACGAGACTGTAACTGCCTTGTGTAATCCTTCGATTTAAAAAAAAATTGCAATTTCTTATTATGGTGAAGTTTGTGAATTTTCAAATGTCCGGATAAATATAGTATAAATATTATTGATGAATTTTAGAGAAAGGATATTTTAAAAATATTTATGTAAACCTTAAATAACTAATAATGTGTAATGATTTTCCAAAAATGGTCTTCTACAGTTATGTTCAGTAATAAATTTAGAGTCTAATAAGATCAACTTAATTTTTGATGAATAATAAATTATGAATAGCGATTTTATGCTTATGATTAGTAATGTGACCAAATGGATTAAGTAACTTCAGTTAAGAAATTATTAATATAATTTATGCACCTTGATTAAGTAATGTGACTCAATAAAATAGGTAAATAACTGTTTCGGAAATTATTGGTTAAGTATTAGTTTTTTTGGGTGAATAGTGTTTTTTATTTAAAAAATAAATTATAAATATTTAGAATTTTTTTCATAAAATGGAGTTAATTTTTTAAATAAGAGCATTGATATTTGGTTAAGGGGAATTTTTGGGATTTTTCTGAGAAAGTTGAATTTTCGATGAATAGTTAAAATATAGTTTTTGAGTTTCGGGTATTTAATGACATCATTAAGGATGTAATAATTATGAAATAATTCTGGTAGACTTATGAATATTAATATAAGCTATGAGGTGTCCCAAGTGGCCAATACCATGGGAAAATACAATGGGAAAGCTCATGGTTTTTCCAAAACCACCGATGACATGTCCCTTGGCAATTAATGCTTTGTCCCGTCACTTCTCTTATAAATACCAATCCTTTCCCTCATTAATTTCACTTAAAAATACTCACCAACGAATTTATGGTCTCTTTCCCTCCCATGGAGTACTACCAAGGTGCCCTAAATCCTCCCAAGGTCCCGACCTTCATGATTTTGATGTTACTCTTTAAGGTAAGGCATCCCACCTCTCTCTTTCTTTTCAAGTACTCTCTCTTATGTCATTTCTTTTATTCTCCATGTTATTATGTTTGAGGATGTTCTTTAATATTCACCTTACTGAAATTTTTATGTGAATATAATGAGATACTCCATTTTACTCTCATCATTTCACTTTCTGAATTTTTAAGTGGTGCCGATAGGCTGCCAAATTTTCGTAAGGGATTCTTTCACCCTTCTCATTTTCAAATATCTATTTTCATGTCAAGTATTTAAAGTTCCTTTTTCTTCTCTTGGGGTATGATATATATATCTATAATACTTTAATTTTATCTTAATATGATTAGAGACCCTATTTTATCTCATCAATTCATTTTTATAAGTTTTAAGTGACGCCGTTAGGTTGCCAAATTTTCATAAGAGAAATCTTATTTTTGTCTTCCTTTTAAGGTTTTTCATTTCATATGGTATGTCATTAAAATTTTATTACCATGTTATTATATCCTTTATATTCTTTCCATATACTATTTTATGGATCATTTATGAATGGGTTACCATGACCCCTCTCTTTTCAATGTTTTTTAAAACCCTGCAATATAGCAGTTATGCTCCCGAATTATTGTCTCAAAATGTCTCTCTCTTTTTCTCAAATTATTTTATTTTATTAATTGGATAGTCAAAGATCTTTCTTATACAGAGGTATTAACATATATATCAAAATTTTATATTTTAAATTATGTAATTCTCATACATGAAACCCGCTTTCCTTTTCTGTGGGTTTAAAGTGACATAAAGATCATGTCTTAAAAGCAGTTTTTAAAACGTTATGATTATGAAATGAAACCTATTTCTTTTATGACTATATGGGTTATTTATGAAATGTTTGATGATGATATATGTGGCTCCCATGATAATAAAGTAAAATTAATGGTGCACTCTGATATCTCTCTAATGCATTGGGTAAATACTTAATCTCTAAAGATGACCATTTTAACAATACCTTGGTGAATAACCTTCGTAATTTTTTTAATGACACCTTGGGGATGGACCTTGGTGATACGGAAATTATTGTCTATGTAAAATGTTGTATCCACATCTTCAAGTTATGAAATAGGTTATTTTTATTATGATATGCCACATGATCTCTTTCTCATGCCTTAAAGTTATTTATCATGGCTTTATTGATGTATCTCAAGTTCACATGTAAAATGTTTCTCTTGTTCCCCTTACTAGGCCTTCTGCTCACCCTTTCCTTTGATGTATTATCCCAGGTTATGAGATGCTGTAATGAACTTAGGATGAAAAATTAAGAATACATTCAAGTGTTTAAGATGAATGTTTTATATCGTCATGTATTAAGTTCCTGGTTTCCAAGACACTAAACTTTAAAGATCCCCGGTTTTGTATAATGTAGCAAAAAGTTTATGTAATGAAAAAGGCGGGATTCCATAACAATACATCTAAAACGAATGGATTTAATAAATATAATTCCTTAATAAACACAATAAAATTATAGTAATAATTGGGATAGAAACATAACCCCATTTAGATAATGTCATCTTAGATGGAAAATAATTTTGTTAAAACACTTGAAATTAATTATTGAGGAAAATATCATTTCTTCTTCCAAAATGTTTTCTTTTCTCAAAATTCTGCACAATTTTACAAGAAATTAATTTAATTGAAAATTATCTTGAAATATTATAATGGAAGATTCATGTAAATAAGGTATAATAAAATCATAAAAATCCATTCATTCCGTATAAGTTAAAAATACATTTTTCTCACACTTTTTTCGGAAAAGTCAAAAAGTAACTCATACTGTAAACGATAAAAGATTCCTTTCATACCGTTTAATAAAATTTAACCAAGGCTTAAAATTGACTTAAATTATTTTTATAAGGATAGAAATAATTTTTTGGAATACTTGTTTAGGAAAAATAGACATGGATGATAAATATACTCCAGTAAATATTTATGAATAAACAATCTCACATGATACTGGGATTTCAAGATTATCCCTTACTATAAGTCTGCTATCCTCTAAATGTTTCAAAACCTCCTATATAATGTTTTAATGATGTCATTGAATTATTCCAGAATCATATTCTTCTTTCTGATATCATATATCATCATATTATCATCTATTTGGTAATAAAATTTCATTATTAATCGTTATTCGGGTATAAACTGCTTCATTTTCATATGCATGTTTTGCCGAATAACTTCCAGTTATCCTTTTTAGTTCATATATATATATCATTTAAAAATGATATTAACATAATACATATAATATTTATTTATTCTGTGCATTTATATAATCATTATTTAATGGGTATCATGTAGAATGAATCACATTGCATCATGGAGATGGTAGGCCGTACGTACGCACAAGTGATGATATTATTTCTTTAATAATGAAATGGTATCGAATTGGATGATAAATATATTGTTACATAATAAATAAATATTTATAATATTCATATATAGTTATTATTTCCATCATTATACCAATTCAAGTCAAGTGGTGGTGAAAAACAGATTACACCACGGTGTGGAGACGGTATGTCGTACGTACACACACATGATGATTTTATTTTCTGTTGGATGGATGGAAGGTGGAATATGGTTGTTAAATAATATTAATAACATATAAAAATACAATTTATACTGGATTAATTACTTTATAATGTAAATAACTCATAAAGAGGAAGTATAAGAAGAAATAATTTGAAAGAATCAGTGGAGGGGATTACCTCTTCTTCGACGTGCTCTCTCTAGTTGTCCTCTTAAAGGAACTAGAGTTGGTATTTTGAGAATACCAGAACCTCTAGAATGTGAATAAGTAAGTTTATAAGATAAATGGTTAGGGTATGGACGATATTTAATTCTCAAAGTGAATTTAAATTGTGAGGGAGGATGTGCCCTTTTATAATTGAGGTGAGGGGCACATTTGGAATCTCCAAAAATATTAATTTATAATAAAAATAAAAACACTTCCAAAACATAAAAAATGTCATAGTTTTGAATATTAAATAATATATGGTTGTAATATCATAAATTTTTTTTTACAAGTATTTATGTCAATTTAAACCTCATTATTTTAATTTAACACTTTGTTATTCTATTTTATTTTAATAAGGGTAACCATTATTTCAAATTAAAAGGGTAAAATATTTACTTATTTAATGTCAATTAAATCACAAATAAATAATTTATATTATTTTAGACCATATGATAATAATTATATATTTTTAAATAAGTTTTATGATTTTTAAATAATTTAATAAAACATTATTTTGACAAAAAAACAATAGTGTCAATTTTAAAACTATTCAATTCTTGGATTTAAAAAAATTTCAGGATAAGATATTATCCTAAAAATAAATATTTTATTGTATCCCTAATGGGTCTATGTAATATAAAAAATTAAATATACATATTAATTAGATCAAATTATATTTATTTTAATATTTTTAATAACATTAATTTAATATTTCTTTAAATAAAATTACTACTACATTAGTATTGTGAAATTATTTAATATACATAGTTGTTGAGTAAAAAATAAAAATAAAATAAAATTAAGAGTTTAAATCTACTTTATTTCATTAAAACACTTTTATTCAAATATATCTTCTCGAAAATTAATCATTAAAAATGTTATACTTATTAAAATATGAATGTCACAAGTTTAACATCACTTTAAATAAAATAATATTAGTTTCATAATATCTTCTATAAGACTCAAAATGGTACATAACTCTCCCATTGTATAATTATGGTCGATATAAACTCAACCAATAATATTTGGTCAAGTTTTTATGTCTTTCCGTAGTTATTATCATTTTAATAAAAATTAGTTTATTGATTCTTAATCAAATAAATAATTTCTGCATCATCAATATATAATCCTTTAAGGTAATTATTTATTTCCTAAAAATTAAAATAAATTACCATGATAAATAAAAATATTTTAGCTTTCAAATGAGTATGTATATTAGAATTTATATTCTGTATAAATTTATTTTAAAAATGATATATTATTTAAAATATGATTGTGACTTCTTTAAATTTTCATTAAATAAAATATTATAAATACCATAATATCTCTCAAATGGCCCAAAAAAGTCAAAAAAAATTTATATTCAGGAAATATGTTTATTATGTTAAAACTTAAATTTTTTATTCATTCATTCCACCCATTTTTCCAAATGTGGATACATAATAGATATTAAAGACAAAAAAATGAAACTTTGTGCCGTTCTTTGATTTTATTATTATTTAATTCATTCTCTTAGAAAAGTGTCCATTAAATGACATAATTTATATCCTTAATTATTAAGGTCTAATTAAATTCATTAAAGAAAACTTTATCATTTTTGGTCATTTTATAGTCCTTATAGTTTTATTTTTAACCTAAATTACCTATTTTACCCTTAACCGTGGTAAAACAATTTACCATGGTTACTATTCATATTGGTAAAAAATAAAAGGAACATAATTAAAAAATTTAGACCCCAAAATCCAATTTTTTACATGCATTTTTCAAAATTTAAAACATAGATGTTTCAGAATTAAATTTAAAATTAAACCGGTAAAATGTCACAAAAAACTATTTTTGAAAAAATGTATCTTTTTAAATGAAAAATGTTTTTATAATAAATTCATGTATAAAACAATTTTAAAAAATAATAATTGGATAAAAATTAACTATTTAAAATTTAAAACTAATCTAAAACATAATTTTACTATATAATGACTTTAAAAAAAATAAAGTTTTCAATAAAAATTATTATTTTCACTATCCATCAAAAAATGAAACTTATTAGAAAAATACCAAAATTTCAACCAAAGTAAATTTTTATATTTCTCTTTAAAATATGAAGTTAATTTTGAATAATTAAAAATTAAAAAGTGTAAAAAAATTTAAATAAAATGGGTGCACCATCAAAAGGTAGAAAAACTGATTTTTTTTTTAAAAATACTTTTTTTTTAAAAAAAATTGAATTTGTTCTTATATCATGGCTTTAAAACATATAAGATAACTTTTAAACAATATATTTAATATATTACACATATATTTCATTAATAAAATTTATCAAGAGTGAGTTTATTATTTTATAGACTCACTTATTTGTATTTAAATAGTTTTTCTGAAGAAAGTTAATACTATTCATACCAACCATTATAATGAATTGGTTAAAATATTTAGTTGTTCAATTATAATTGGTATAGAATGAAGTAAATTCTATCAATAAAGCCTGAAATTGTGGGTAATACAATCCAAGCATAGATTTGAATATACCGCAAGTTAATCCGTTGTAACGTATAACACAAGCTTATCTTGGTGTAGTGTACTACATAAGACATCAAAAAAATCTGTCTCATATAAATATCTGGCTGTTACATTCTACAACCCATAAAATGAATTTCACCCTCACAATTTTCCTGGGTTATGAAAGGATTATTACTTGCAAGTTTCTTTCAAGGAAACCCACATCATAAACAGGAATACTAAAACTTCATTTTAAGAAGGAAAGTTAGAAACAGAACGGTTACACAAAGTAACTCATCACTGGGTTTCTATATAGGAGAAAATGGGTGATAAAGAACATGGTTATAGAGACCCAAATCTTTAAATACATGGACATTACATTACTTTTTCGGAATACTTGATACATAACGAAAACAGTCACAAAAGGACAGTAATAGTTTAGTGTCTTTAGAAACTTGGAAAATAATATTCTAATCGTGGTGAAAGATCTTCAACATCTCCCATAAATATCTTCCCCTTTTGTTTTCTTACCTAAAACATTTCTTTATTTCCTCGGGAAAATGAAACATAAAAAGGGTGAGCTTAAATGCTCAGTAAGGGAAAACATAGAGAACATAAAACAATACTTAATCATTTGAAAGCAAAAACTTGAACATGAAATTTAAACATCAAAATCTTGAGCAAAGACATAAATCGTGGAAGTACATAAGGCATATATCAAAATGGAACATCAACCATGATAAAATAAAATTGTAATAAAACATGTAATTGTGGCAACCATTTAGCACATATTATGATTTCCATAGTAACCAAGGCATTACTGCGAAGACCATCTTAGTGGACAAAGTCCCTTTCTGAATCGAGTTCACTCCTCATTCTAGTCCTGTATTACTGAACCGGATTAACTTACCGTTCTATCCATGTCTATCTCATGAGATATAAATCATTACCCAATTCATTGGTGGGATATATAGGTCCCACCCATCTCATAATGAAATCATTATTACTTGTGCCACAAAATAAACTTAAAAAATTCATCATAACCCAAAGAATAAAATGGGTTTCATAAATATCATCCCATCATCACATAATCCATATAAAAGAAATGGATATCATTTCATAATAAGAAAATTGAAACAATGTAAATCATAGGGACATTATACTTGAAAATACACATATGAAATAATGTCATCTTATATGGAAAATGGTTTTGATAAAACACATGAAATGAATTCTTGAGGAAAATATCCTTTCTTAAAAATCATTTTATTTTCACAAAATGCCATGAAATCTTAAAATAAGAGTATTTTTTTGAATATATTCATAAAATTTTATAGAGGAAACTTCATTGAAATAAGTCGTTATGAAACAGTAAAAATCCATTCACGCTGTATAAGTTAAAAATAATATTCTTCTCGTACTTTTGTCGGAAAAGTCAAAAAAGTACGTCGTAATGTAAAAAAAGAATGATTCCTTACATACCATGTTGTAAAAGTAAAAAATGGGTAAAAAGGACTTTAAACATACTTAAAACCATTTTTAGAAAATAGGAACATGGATGATAAATATAACCCCAGTGAATACTTACGAATAAGAAATCTCGGATAAAAACGAGATTGGAAAATTTATCCCTTACCTTAGGTCCGATATAATTCGTACGTATCTGAACCTCATGTATAATGATTTTAATAATGTAATTGACTTATTAAATAATCATATTCATTGTAATGATATCATATATGGTTCACTTTTTACTGTATATTACCCGTTCTTTTGTAAATTTCATGTTAAAGCAACATTTTGGGTAAAATGTTTTATTTATCGTACGTGTTTGGACTTGTTGTTATTGACATTGTTACTTATATCCTTATTTACTTAATTCTATAATGTAAAAAATGATTTATATATAATATATATTCAGCATATACATATATATATGACAGATCGATAAATGGAATGAAATACACCGTTCATGGAGAGGGTGGGCCGTACGTACGCATGAACGCTGTTTTCGTTTCCTTATTGAATTGAATGGAATTAAGTAGATGATATACATATATATATATATACATAAATCTAGTATCATTATTATCTCATATATTTCATTATTATTCATTATATATACTTTATAATCATTCATGAATGGTTAACATGGAGAATGAATCTCATCGCGTCGTGGAGACGGTAGTTCGTACGTACGCACGAGCGATGATATCATTCCCATGATCGTGGAATTTTATTGAAGCGTATGTATAATATTTCAGAATAAATATCACTTTAAAATAATCATATATAGTTATTTATTTACACCATTATACCCATCCAAGTATGGTGGTGGTGGAAAATAGATTACACCACGACATGAAGACGGTATTCCGTACGTACGCATGCACGATGATTTCATTTTCCGTAGGATGGATAGATGGTGAAATAGGGTTGTTTCATACTTATAATAACATATCATTATATGAGTGATACTTATGTCATTACTTCATAATGAAACAACTAAAGAAGAAGTAGTAGAATAAGAAATAAAGTTGAAAGAATCGGTAACAGACATTACCTCTTATTTGAATTGCCTCTTCTTAACCTCTTCTTAGGGCACTAAAAATGGAATTTGAAGAAGACCCGGACCTCTAGGATGTTTCTAGGGAAGTAGAGAAGATAACTTTTCAGGGGTTGGCCGAGGATTAAGGCTCAAAGTGGTGTGAGGAAGAGAGGGAGGAGGTTCCCTTTTATAAGGGGGGAGAGGGGAACCTTAGGAAAAACTAAAAATATTATTTTATTATAAAGTCATATTCAGTTTTTAATAGCTCAAAATTAATTTATTTAGAAGATAAGGTGGTGATGGGTCGAAATACCCTCATCTAATACAATTTAGACAAGTTTAGGTTTCTATTTTAACCTTATCATTTAGATTTAACTCTAAGTTAAATAATTTTACTTTTACCGTGTCTTCTCGTTTTCTTACACTATAAGGTTAATAAACATTCTATAACAATCCAAACTAACCCCAAGTTGTTTATTATTAATATATATAATCTTATATAAGTCATTTTTCCGAAATTTAGATTTTTAGGAATAAAATAAAAATTAATAATATAATATTTGTTTTAAAAACTATTTTATGTCAATTTTGACACTATTTGGTAATTGATTTTTGTGAAAATTATAACAGAATGATTAGTTCTAAAAAAATTAATTAAATCAATACTAACATTTAATATTAACCTATAAAATTATTGTATTTCATAAAAAGTCTCAAATTACATTTATTTGGGTATTTATAACATCAATTTTGTCAATATTTCACTAATAAGAATATTACTACATCATTATTGTGTCATAAATAAATTAAATTATCTAATGTATAAAAATTATAAATAAAATACTATTATGTAGGAAATCTTTTTATATTTCTAATGAATATTTATAGTCGAATTTATCTTATGTATATCCCTATATTAAAAATGTTTTAGTTATTAAACTTTGATTTTAACTATTTTAACCCTTCTTTAAATAAATTAAAAATAAATGTCCTAATCTAATCCAAGTGGGCCTAAATGGTCATATTTTATTCCTAAGGTTGTTTTTGGTCAAATTACACTTATCCAATATAATTAGGACATGTGTTAGGGTAATAATAATATCAGTTTTACCCTTAATTACCCTATTGACTTTTAACAATGGTAAAAAAAGTAAAAATTTACTATTCACAAAAAATTATTTTCCTCTCATTGAACAACATTTTAGTCCTCGATATTAACCGTGTCTCTATGATTTTTAAAATTCCACTCACAGAAGCGGTAAAATTATGTTTTATGTGAATTTACAAATTCTCCTAGGAGGTGGGTAAAAGAAGGTGAAAAGTTCAATAAAATATTTATATATCTAAAATTATTATAAAATGACTCTAATGAATTACATTGAACTTATATTGGTATCATGTATCAATTTTGACCTAAAATAAATTTAAATAAAATAAATAATTATTTAAATAAAAATTCGGTTTTAAATAGTAACCTAGTGTTTTCACTATTAATCAAAAATTGAAAGTTTTCCGAAAAATACCAAAAATTAACCCTAGGCTAATTTCGATATTACAAATCCAAAAATGAAGTCCATTTTGAAAAGTAAAATTTCAAAAAGTGGGTATTACTCTTCATAACAGCTAGATCATAATAATATTATAATAATATCACGTTTAGTGAAACTTGGTATTGCGTACTACACATGCTATACATGTAGTGCAAGATCCTTTTGGTGTAGCGTAGAACACAAGACATCAATAAAATTAAAAAGAATATTTTTCATAAAATATCGAGGTGTTACATTCTACCCCCTTAAAATGAATTTTTCCCTTGAAATTCTTCAGGGTTATAAATGGTATACTACTTGAAAGTTTCTTTAATTGAAAACCACATCGTAAAAAGGAATACCAAAACCAATCTTTAAAAACTAAAGTATGAAACGTAATGGTTACCCAAATTAACTAATCACTAGGTTTCCACATAGGAGAACATAGGTGAAAATATGGATATGGAAGAGAAATCTATCCATCATGTTCTGATGGAGAGTGGTAGAGAACATGGCTATGAAAAATCCAAAAATCACAAAGCCATAGATTTGTGATGATCTAAGGTAACATTTGATTCATCAGATATAATGGCACTAGGACAACATTTTTTGTTTTCAAGATCATTTCCCTAAAGTTGAAGAAATTGGAATTAGAAGAAATACATTATTGATTTTGGTACAGTCTCACAATTGGTCGTTCTTTGGACAATTTCCACTTCATCTCTTAAAGAAATGAAGTTGAATTTTTCATTCATGAAGTGTTAGCAGATCATGTGATAGAATGATGGGTAATTACATCTGTCTTAAACAAAAGATTAGAAAAAGGTTATCAAAAATACATAAGTCCATCCATAGTGAGGTTAATTATATATGGTTCCTAAAAATGGAATTATAATTCATATATCATAATGCTTAATATAATAAAACTAGTTTCTACTAAACAGGGACTTCCTGTAGGCTAGTGGTAGGTGATAAAGGCCTGTTGCACTTCAATTGTGGGTTCGATTCCCACAGCCTTGTCCGACGCGACAGGTTGTCGCCCGTCCTGTAGGTTGTCCTTTTTCTAAAACTACATTATTATAACATTCCATAAATAATATCGAAACAAAATTCTAGCCTTAAACAACTCAATCTAATGTCCAACTTAATCCATTCCAACCATTAAACTTATCGAAAATACTTCTGTCCAATCTCATAGTGTAAAGAAAATGATTACTTTAGAGGTCACATAAAAGTACGTGAATACCATCATTTATCCCCCATATATCATACGATATATCTTGTTGGTCACATTCCAAACATTCAAAGGCCTTAATCATGTATTCTCCTAAAAAATTTATACCCATTGAACCTTAGTGAAAACATGAATGCAGTTAAAAGTTAACACTTTCCACATACCAAAATCCCCAAAATTATATATACTCAAACCATGATATCACTTAGTCCTTATATCAATCATGATCTCATGAATATTATCAAACAATTTATTTTCTCCTTATCCCTTCATTATGAGCATATAATCTTCTTTCCAAAATATTTGAATCACTTTTCATGGATATCGGTACTATATTCTTATAGAAAACCACAATGGACCAATACACAGATATTTCAAAATTTCATGATACTATAAATGAGATTCCATGATAATATTTTGAAATCCCATTAAATAAACATTTAATCATTACAAAACATCATTGTCATACTCAACATCACAAATAGTGATCACATGTGACTTCCCTTTATCCTTTTCCTTAAGAGGTTTCTCATGTTGATCATCATTAACCCTTGGATTAGGGCATTGATTAGCATAATGCCCAATTTCCTTGCACTTAAAGCATTGAAGTGTTGGTGGTGCGTTCTGTACAGTATTTTCTTTATTCACATAATTAGAAAGCCTTTTTCCATTACTTAGACACTCAGCTGCTCGATGACCTTCTTTTCCACACTTAAAACATTTTCTAGTCCCTTTAAGATAATCTCCACCATGCTTCTTTCCACACTTTGAGCATAAAGAAACATTTATCTTATTTTCACCATTATTCTGAGATTTCTCCTTGAACTCCATCTTTTATTTCTTTTCCAAACCATGAGATGGATATGTAAAACCAACTTCCATTTCTACCTTGATAGCACAACACAAAATTTCTTCATAGCTACTGAAGTCTCTTATAGCTAATTCCCTTCGAAGACTTGGTTTTAAGCCAATGAAGAATCGATCAACTTTACTTTTAGGTTGGATGAAAAAGCCGGATGCATACCTTGAAAGCCTTGTAAAATTCTCTTCGTATATACCAACAGATTCATCATCCTTTTTCTTAAGCTCAAGGAAATCCTTTTCCATCTTTGTTCAAAGAATACGAGGGAAGTACTTATTGTAAAATATGTTCTTGAACTCATCCCATTCCATAGACTCAATTTATTCTCTTTGCCTCGTATTCTTGATAAGATTCTACCATTTATCAGCATCACCTTCCAAACGATATAATGCTAAGATGAATTTATCATGCTCAGAATATTGTAAAACTAAAAATATCTTTTCAGTGGTAGTGATCCATTATTCATCCACTAATGGATCCGAAGACCTGCTGAATGAAGGTGGACACTGCCTCATGAAGGATTCAACAGAATGTTGCTCCTTTCTCTGCTCATTTGGATGTCCAGAATGATTCATATCTTGTGTAAGTATAGATACAAGATTGTTCACTCCATCTCCCAAAACATTGGTTTGTTTAGGAGGACAATCATTGCATCGCCCATTACATTGATCAACACGGTTCCTTCTGGTTCCAGCCATTGTCTAAAACCCAAAAAGAATAGTGTGAGGCAAACATCATGATAGGGAAAACAACATTATAAAGGGGGAGTAACTTCCATATCTAACATCCTAGGTTTAATTCTAATATCGTTACCATATTTCTAGGACTATAACCTATACTTATACTTATACTTAGGAACATCCCTAGACATACTTTAGAAATATCTCTAGGGATCTCACTAAAGTTCTTGCATCCAAGTTTCTAAAGGTTGACTAAACCTTTCCTCTGATACCAACTTTAGAGACCCAAAGCTTGACATATGTGGACTTTACATTACTTTTGAGGAATACTTGATACATAACGAAAACAGAAACATAAGGACCGTAATAGTTTAGTGTCTTCGGAAACTCGGAAAATAATCTTCTAATCGTGGTGAAAGATCTTCAACATCTCCCATAAAGATCTTCCCCTTTTTTTTCTTACCTAAAACCTTTCTTTATTTCCTGGGGAAAATGAAACATAAAAAGGGTGATCTCAAATGATTAGTAAGGGAAAACATAGAGAACATAAAACAATCCATAAAGATTTGAAAGCAAAAACTTGAAAATGAAATTAAAACATCAAAATCTTGAGCAAAGACATAAATCATGGAAGTACATAAGGCATATATCAAAATGGAACATCAACCATGATAAAATAAAATGGGAATAAAACATGTAATTGTGGAAACCATTTAGCACATGTTATGATTTCCATAGTAGCCAAGGCATTACTGCCAAGACCATCTTAGTGGACAAAGTCTTTTTCTGAATCGAGTTCACTCCTCGTTCCAGTCCTGTATTACTGAACCAGATTAACTTACCATTCCATACATGTCTATCTCATGAGATATAAATATTTACCCAATGAATTGGAGGGAGATATAGGTCCCACCCATCTCATAATTAATTCATTCTTACTTGTGCCACAAAATAAACTTAAAACATTCATCATAACCCAGAGAATAAAATGGGTTTCATAAACATCATCCCATCATCACATAATCCATATAAAAGAAATGGATATCATTTAATAATAAGAAAATTGAAACCATGTACATCATAGGGACATTATACATGAAAATACACATATGAAATAATGTTATCTTAGATAGAAAATGGTTTTGATAAAACACTTGAAATGAATTCTTGAGGAAAATATCCTTTCTTAAAAATAATTTTCTTTTCACAAAATGCCATGCAATCTTAAAAGAAAAGTATTTTTTTGAATATAGTCATAAAATTTTGTCGAGTAAAATTAATTTAAATAAGTCTTTATGGAACCGTAAAAATCCATTCACGCTGTATAAGTTAAAAATAACATTCTTCTCGTACTTTTGTCGGAAAAGTCAAAAATGTACCTCGTAATGTAAACAAAAGAAAGATTCCTTACATACCTTGTAGTAAAATTCAAAAATTGGTAAAAAGGACTTTAAACATACACGAAAACATTTTTAGAAAATAATAACATGGATGATAAATATAAACCTAGTGAATACTTATGAATAAACAATCTCGGATAAAAACGAGATTGGAAAAGTTATCGCTTACCTTAGGTCCGATATGCATCGTACGTATCTGAACCTCCTGTATAATGATTTAAATAATTTAATTGAATTATTAAAGAATCATATTCACTGTTATGATATCATATATGGTTCACTTATGACTTTATATTACCCGTTCTTTTGTAAATTTCATGTTAAAGCAGCGTTTTGGGTGAAACGTTTTATTTATCGTACGTGTTTGGACTTGTTGTTCTTGAAATTATTACTTATATCCTGATTTACTTAATTATATAATGTAAAAAATGATTTATATATAATATATATTCAGAATATACATATATATATATATTATAGATTGATAAATGGAATGAAATACACCGTTCATGGAGACGGTAGGCCGTACGTAAGCATGAACGTTGTTTTCGTTTCCTTATTGAATTCAATGGAATTAAGTAGATAATATACATATATATATATACATAAATCCAGTATCATTATTCTGTCATATATTTCATTATTATTCATTATATATACTTTATAATCATTCTTGAATGGTTAACAAGGATAATGAATCTCATCGCGTCGTGGAGACGGTAGTCCGTACGTACGCACGAGCGATGATATCATTCCCATGATCGTGGAATTGTATTGAAGCGTATGTATAATATTTTAGAATCAATATTACTTTAAAATAATCATATATAGTTTTTTATTTACACCATTATAACCATCCAAGTAAGGTGGTGGTGGAAAATAGATTACACCATGACGTGGAGACGGTATTCCGTACGTACGCACGCGCGGTGATTTCATTTTCCGTAGGATTGATAGATGGTGAAATAGGTTTGTCTAATACTTATACTAAAATATAATTATATGAGTGATACTGATGTTATTACTTCATAATGAAAAAACTAAATAAGAATAAGTAGAAGAAGAAATAAAGTTGAAAGAATCGGTAACATACATTACCTCTTCTTTGAAGCGCCTCTTCTTAACCTCCTCTTAGGGCACTAAAAATGGTCTTTGAAGAAGACTAAGACCTCTAGAATGTTTCTAGGGAAGTTGAGAAGATAACTTCTCAGGGGTTGGCCGAGCATGAAGGCTCAAAGTGATGTAAGGAAGAGAGGGAGAGGTGCCCTTTTATAAGGGAGGAAAGGGGCACCTTAGGAAAAACTAAAAATATTATTTTATTATAAAGTCATATTCCATTTTTAAAAGATCCAAATTTATTTATTTCGAAGATAAGGTGGGTATGGGTCGAAATCCTCTAATAAAATAGAATTTAGACAAGTTTAGGTTTCTATTTTAACCTTATCATTTAGATTTAACTTTAAGTTAAATAATTTCACTTTTACCGTGTCTTCTTTTTTTCTTACACTATAAGGTTAATAAACTTACTATAACAAGACAAACGAACCCCAAGTTGTTTATTATTAATATATATAACCTTATATAAGTCATTTGGCCGAACCTTAGACTTTTAGGAATAAAACAACAATTAATAATATAATATTTGTTTTAAAAACTATTTTATGTCAATTTTGACACTATTTGGTAATTGATTTTTTTGAAAATTATAACAAAATTATTAGTTCGAAAAAAGTTAATTAAATAAATAATAACATTTAATATTAACCTAGAAAATTATTTTAATTCATAAAAAGTCTTAAATTAAATTTATTTGGGTATTTATAACATCAATTTTGTCAACAATTCATTAATAAGATAATTACCGCATCATCAGTGTGTCATAAATAAATTAAATTATTTAATGTCTAAAATTTTTAAATAAAATACCATTATGTTGGAAATATTTTTATATTTCTAATGAATATTTATAGACTAATTTATCTTATGTATAACCCTATATTAAAAATGTTTTAGTTATTAAACTTTGATTTTAACTATTTTAACCCTTCTGTAAATAAATTAATAATAAATGTCCTAATCTAATCCAAGTGGTCCTAAATGGTCATATTTTATTCCTAAAGTTGTTTTTGGTCGAATTACACTTATACAATAAAATTAGGACATGTTTTATGGTAATAATAATATTATTTTTACCCTTAATTACCCTATTTACTTTTAACCGTGGAAAAAAAAGTAAAAAGTTACTATTCACCAAAAATTATTTTCATCTCATTAAATCACATTTTAGTCCTTGATATTAACTGTGTCTCTCGTATTTTTGAAATTACACTCACAGAAGTGGTAAAATTAAGTTTTATTTGAATTTACAAATTCTCCTAGGATTTGGGTAAAAGATGGTGAAAAGTTCAATAAAATTTTTATATATCTAAAATTATTATAAAATGAATCTAATGAATTACATTGAAATTATATAGGTATTATGTATCAATTTTGACCTAAAATAAATATAAATAAACTAAATAATTATTTAAATAAAAATTTGGTTTTTAAATAGTAACCCAATGATTTCACTATTCATCAAAAATTGAATGTTTTCAGAAAAATACCAAAAATGCACCTTAAGATAATTTCGATATTCCAAATCCAAAAATGAATTCCATTTTGAAAAATAAAATTTCAAAAATTAGGTATTACTATTCATAACGGCTAGTTCATAATAATATTATAATAATATCTCGTTTAGTGAAACTTGGTATTGCATACTACACATGCTATCGTGGAAGGTCGCGATTGCATGTAATGAAAGCCAAGTCAGGGATGCGTGTAGTGGAAGCTCCTTTTGGTGTATCGTACAACACAAGACATCAATAAAATTAAAAAGAATATTTTTCATAAAATCTCGGGGTGTTACAATGGTCATGAAAACGTTAACAATCACAAAATGATAAATCTGTGACGATTTAAGGGACTATTTGAATCATCAAATAAGAAGGTACTAGGATAACGTTTTTGGTTTTCAAGATCCTTTAACTAAATTTGAATGACATGATAGAAATAATTATCTGATTTCAGAAAAATTTCACCATTTTTCTTGACTTGAACAATTTTAACTTCATATCTTATTCAAAGAAATGATGTTGAATTTGTCATTCCTAAACCATTTTTAGATAAAGAGGTCCATAAATAGAATGATTTTTCATTCCATCTATCTTTATTGGAAGTTATTAAATTTTCATAAGTCCACCTATGGAGAGATAAAACATTATTCTAAAAAACATCATCTGAATTTTAAAATAAAATTTCCATAAATTTATAACCTTATAATCCTTCTAAAAGATTAAAATCCAAAACTTTAGATAAAGGTGAACTAAATTGGTTTAACGTTTATTCTATATATCTAATAATGTATTCCTTGGTTGTCACATTCTAAAAATGTGAATACCTTAATCATGTATTCTCTTGAAACATGGTAAAAAATTAAATTACCATAGAAACTTAGTGAAAAAATTCATGATATCAAAAATAAACTCTTTCAACATACCAAAAATCCCAAAAATTCTATATACTCAAACCATGATATCACCTTTTCCTTATATTATTCATAAGGCCATTAATACTATTGGACATATCATTATCTTCTTATACCATCATTATGCACGTATCATGTGTTTTCCAAAAATATTTTAATCAATTTTCATGGTTACCGCTACCATATACTAACAGAAAACCACAATGGAACAATACATATATATTTAAATATTCTATAATACTAAAAAATTGATTCTATAACATTATTCTGGAATCCCATTACATAAACACTCTATCATTCCACCACTTCATTTTCATACTCAACATCACCAATAGCGATCGCATGTGATTTTTCTTTGTCTTTAGTCGTAAGAGGTTGTTGATGTCTATCATCATTGACAACCCTTGGATTAGGGAATTTGATATCATAAGTACCCATTTCCTTGCAATTGTATCATTGAAGTGTGGGTGGTTCATTATCTATAGCCTTTTCTCTATTCACGTCATTAGCTACCTTTTTCTTATTACTTCAGCACTCAAATTTCTGATGAACTTCTTTTCCAAACTTAAAACATTTTCAATTACCTTTAAGATAATATCCACCATTCTTCTTTCTTAAACTTTTAGTATAAAGAAACAATCATCTTCTTTTCACCATTTTTTGAGACTATCCCTTGAACTCCATCTTTCGTTTCTTATCAAAACCAAGAAATTGATATGTAAAACCAACTTCCATTTCTACCTTGATAGGACAACGCACAATCTATTCATAGATACTAATGTCTCTTATAGATAATGACCATCAAATACTTGGTTTTAAGCCACTGAATAATCAATCAAATTTACTTTCAGGTTGGATGATAAAGATAGAAGCATACCTTGAAAGGCTTGTAAAAATTTCCTCTTATATGCCCACAGATTCATCATCCTTTGTTCAAGATCAAGGAACTCCTTTTATATCTTCATTCAAAGAATATGTGGAATACACTTATTTAAAAATATGTTCTTGAACTTGTCCCATTCTTTGGATTCAATTTCATCTTACTGCCTTATATTCTTGATTAGAGTCCACCACTGGTCTGCTTTTCCTTCTAAAGGATAAACAACCAAAATGACTTTTTCGTGTTTCAAACAACGAAGGATGGAAAATATATTTTCAATTGTAATAATACATTGTTCAGAAAAAAGTGGATTAGAATACCCACTAAAAGAAGGTAGAGATTTCCTCAGGAAGGACTGAACAAAATGTTGTTCCCTTCTCTGCTCATTTGGATGTCCAAAATGATTCATAGCTTGCATAGGTATAGTGAATATATTTTTCATTCCATATCCCATAAAATTTGGTTGTTTTTGAAGACAACCATTACAATACCCATTACATTGATAATTAACAAGGTTCCTTTGTGTTCTATCCATTGTCTAAAACCCAAAAAGAATAGCGTGAGAGGAAAAAATAAAACCAGGAAAACAACATAATCAAGGGGGAGTGCTTTGAATATATAACAAATTAGGTTTAATCCTAGGTTTTTTTGATATTTACTATAATTCTAGCAGTGTAACCTATAGTTAGTCTTACCATTAGGAACATCCCTAGACATATACTTATAAATATCTCTAGGGATATCACTATAGTTTTTTGCATCATAGTTTCTAAATGTTGACTAAACCTTTTCTCTGATACCAACATTAACGACCCAAGATTTATGTACATGGACATTACATTTATTTTTCATAATACTTAATAAATTACAAAAATAGAAACCCAAAGACCGTATTTTTTTAGTGTCTTTGGAAAATTAGAACACATCCTTCTAACTTGGTGAAATATCTTCAACGTCTCCCATAAATATCTTCCCCTTTAGGTTTCCTACCTAAAACCTTTATTTATATCATGGGGAAAATAAAAAATAATAAGGGTGAGCTCAAATGCTCAGTAATGATAAACATGGAGAAAATCAAACAAAACATAAACATAAGAATGTGAAAACATGAACATAAATTTTGAATATCAAAATCTTGAGTCCTAAAATAAATCTGGGCAGTACATAAGGCATAAATCATAAAGTAACATGAACCATGATAAAATAGCATTGACATAAAACATGGAATTTTTCATAACACATAATTATAGAAAATCATTACCATATTAGCCAAGGATCATTTACAAGACTCCCATAGCAGACAAAGTTCATTACTGAACTGAGTTCACTCCTCATTCCAACCCTGTATTACTGATCCAGATTTACTTGAAGTTTCAACCTTGTATTACTAAACCCAATTTACATTCTATTCTAGTCTTATCTATCTCATGAGATATAAATATTTACCCAATATATTGCAGGTAGATATATGTACCACCCATCACATAATGAAAACCATACATACGTGTGCCATAAAAACATAAATCATTAGTCATAACGTAACCCCAGTAATAAAATGGGTTTCTCAAACATCATTACACCATAATCCATAGAAAACAAATGGATTTAATAAATAAAATTCCATCATAAAAACAATATAATAATAGTAATAATGGGTATAAAAACATAACCCCATTTAGATAATGTCAAATTAGACATAAAATATTTTTATTAAAACACTTGAAATTATTTCTTTAGGAAAATATCATTTCTTCTTAAAAAACATTTTCTTCTCTAAAAATGATACAAAATTTTAAAAGAAAATAATTTAATTGAAAATGAACCTGAAATCTTATAAATTAAACTTCATGTAAATAAGGAGTTATGAAAATGTAAATATCTGTTCATACCTTATAAGTTAAAAGAACTTTATTCTCATACTTTTTTCGGAAAATTAAAAAAGTAACTCATACTAAAAACGAAAAAATATTCCTTTGATACCATTTAATAAAAAATCACCTATGGGTAAAATTTAATTTTAAAAATTGTAAAAGGATAAAAGATTATTTTGTAATACTTATTTAAGAAACATGAATGTGGATAATAAATATACCCCTGTAAATACTTATGAATAAACAATCTCGGATAATAATGAGAGTGAAAAATTATCTATTACCTTAGGTCCGCTACCCTTGGTATGTATATGAACCTAATATATAATAATTTAAATGATGTCATTGAATTATTCGAGAATCATAGTAATTTTTATGATATCATATATGATAATATTATCATCTGTTTGGTATTAATATTTCATTATTACTCATTATTCAAGTATAAACTGCTTCATTTTTATGCATGTTTTTCCGAATAAGTTCTAGTTATCCCTTGTAGGTAATATTTATATCATTTAAAAATGATATTAACATAATAAATATCATATTTATTTATTATTTACATTTTTATAATCATTATTTAATGGATATCATGTAGAATGAATCACATTGCATCGTGGAGACGGTAGACCGTACATACACACGAGCGATGATATCATTTATTTAATAATGAAATGGGATCAAATTGGATTGTGTATATATTTTTCCATAATAAATAACTTTTTATAATAATCATATATAGTTATTATTTCCATCATTATACCAATCTAAGTCAAGTAGTGGTGAAAAAAAGATTACACCACGGTGTGGAGACTGTAAGTTGTACATACGCACGCATGGTGATTTTGTTTTTTGTAGAATGGATAGAAGGTGGAATATGGTTGTTACATAATATTAATAACTTCTTAGTATAAAATTGATACTAGATCAATTTATTTATAATGGAAACAAGTCATGAAGATAAAGTAAAAGATGAAATAATTTGAAAGAATCGTTAGAGGAGATTACCTCTTTTTCGACGAGCTCCCACTAGTTCTCCTCTTAAAGTCACTAGAGTTAGTCTTTCGAGAATACCAAAAAGTATATAATGTGAATAATTAAGTTTATAAGGTAAATGGTCAGGGTATGTATGATATTTAATGCTCAAAGTGAATTGAAATTGTGAGGGATGATGTGTACTTTTATAATTAAGGTGAGGGGCACATTTGGAATCTCCAAAAATATTAATTTATAATAAAAATAATAACACATAAAAAAACCTCAAAAATGTCATAGTTTTGAAGATGATATCAGTTAGGGTTGTAATATCATCAAAAAATAAATTTTGGACAAGTTTTTATGTAAATTTAAACCTTATCATTTTAATTTAACACTTAGTAATTCTATTTCATTTTAACAAGGGTAACAATTATTTCAATATTAAAAGGGTAAAATATTTGCATATTTAATGTAAATTAAATCATAAATAAATAATTTTGATCATTTTAGACCATATAATAATTATTATATATTTTTAAAAATGTTTTATTATTTTTAAATAATTTAATAAAACATTTTTTTGACAAAACAACAATAGTGTCTATTTTGACACTATTCAATACTTGGAATTTTAAAAACATCAAGACAATATTTTATATAGAAACCATAGAATTTTTACAAATAACATTAAATGGTTTTATGAATAATTAAACATTAGAGTACATGCCAAGGATTGTGAAGTCTAGTGTCTTTGAAGACTAGGTACATAAAACTTAAAACATGGGACTAAAAAACACTTCTTTAGTTAATCTTCATAAAGCGCTCCAAACTTCCTTTGATCCCTTACATATTCATAGGGTACCCTCAGGATCACATGAAAAAAGTAATGAGCTAAAATACCAGTAAGGGAATAAACCTAAGAATAAGGATTTAAAACAAAGGATAGAGATCATGGCATAATGATATAAAATGGTATATAGAATCATAACATATAAACATGGGATCATATAAAAATGAATTCATATTATTTTGGAAGCAACATAAATCATGAATTTAGCATGATTCAAGTATCATTTAACATTGTAGATCACATTTCATGGTTAACTACCAAGACTGTTGCATATAGTAACACGAGTCAAGGCTAACCGCTAAGACCGTTGCACATAACATCTCATTAGACTAAATTTTACCCAAAGCATTAGAGCGATATTTGGGCGCAACCATATTAATATGTTCATGAATATTATTGACACATAAATAATCATACATAATCAATCATATATAAATATAATGGAACACAAGGTGATAAATGGGTATCACATTCCTGTCATAAAGCATAATAAATGGGTGTATCATAAAAGTGTCCATAAGTGAAAGAAATTAAAACATAAATGGAAATTAATAAGGTAAAATATTCATATATCATGGTAATTGATTTAAAACATAAGTGACAACATGTAAGAAGAGTATTTAGGAAATTCCTAGATTTTTTAATATTTTAGTGCGGTTTGAAGGAAATTACTAAAGAGAATTTAAAATCAAATCAGGAATAATCTTTTATATAAAACAAGAAGTGAAACAATAAAATTTTAATAATAATAATACTGATTTTATAATAAAAAAGGTGGCTTTAAACAAATGGTAGAGTGTACTTGAAATTTGGTAACAAATTTGGGAAGTTCCCTTAGAATGAGTTTGCTTATCGGGAAGTATTGAGGAGGGAATCACTTAAAATCATATATATCCCCAAAAGAGAATGAGGGATGGATCTTGAAAAATATCTTTTGAGCATATAAACAGTATTTAGAAGTTTTAAATAATAATAAAATACCAATTAATTTTGGTAAAAATTAATATAGAGTAACCCGAAGGAATAAAAGAGGTTTGGGTAGAATCCCTTACGAAATATTCGCTGGTATCAGGTGTAATTAGGAGGTCTTAATATGAGGGAAAGGGATTTATAATATTTTATACAACATTAATAAAGTATGGGTAATGTGATAATTCTTACCCCATCATTAGTAATTATATGTAAAATGGCATAACATAGAGTACATTCTCAAATAAGAGTGAGATAGATAGGATCCCTTACCTTAAGTCCGATGGTGTTCTCCCCTTGATATTATTGACCTGAATAATAAAATTAGGTTCATTAATAAATAATTTAAAAAAATATTTTACATTTAAATGATTTATTATAACCTTTTTGAGTTCATTCATAACCTTTTTGATTGGTTATGAGGTTCAATTTCATTGTTTGGGTACGTTTGTTTCATGTTCGGTTTATTTTATATAAGAATGGATAAAAATGTATGGTGAGAGTGGTTGTCTAGAATTGAATTTATATGAAATTAGTGAACATATATAATATTACATGGTTGAAAATTTAATTTTCTTACTTAGAGTGAAGGTGAACCATTTTATAAAATATTAATGATAAACTCTTGGATTAATGTGGCGATTTTTCTCACAATTAACTTATTTTGTATTATTATTTTACATCATAAATTTATAAGGATTAAAAAATATTAAATAAGATAAAATAAATATATTATTATATTTTTCAACCATTAAAATGGTTTCATGACCAGTATATAATATGGTAAAGAAAATTGAAAACCCTTCGTCCTTGAATGTGATAAATCAATACATCTCGGATGGTATTTTCATTTTTAGAATAAAATGAGGGGGATGGAGAGATTATGACAAAATATCACATTAGAATAACAGTATTCCAGTACATGTATGTTACTGGATTTATCATACCATTTTTGTTAAGGTAGTTGATGAAAGAAATAAGAAAAGGAAAGAACTTGAAAGAAAATAAAAGAATCGGAAAGAGGAATTTACCTCTTGAGTTTATCTCCTTTGGGAGCCTCTTAAGGGGAGAGGATTTGGTCTTTTGAGGACAAGAAGGAAATCTAGACATGGGGGAGGATCTTGAGGAGTGATTTGGGTAGAACATAGGCAAGGAAAAAGTTTTTAGAGGAGTGAAGAGAGAAGGGGAGCATGGGTGGTTTTTATAGTGGAGGAGAGGAGTGAATTTTGAATATTTAATTCATTATTTAATTATTTTTCTCAAGACAAGCAATATTGTTTGATGATTGTGACCAAAAATAGTAATAAGTTCAAGTGAGTTTGAACCAATTTCCATTTACATCATCCATGACTCAAGAAAGATGCATAAATTTAGGTTTTAAAATTTATTCTGAATTATAGTATTTATTATTCATAAAAAATTCTTGTATTTTAGAAAAATCCCAAAAAATTAGCCAAACCATTTTTGAAAGTGAAGAATCCAAAAATGAACTCAAATTTTGAAAAATAATTTTCAAAATATAATTAATATAATTTTTAAATAAAATCAAAATTTATTCGAGAAAACAACATTAAAACTATAAATTTTTTTATAACACCTTGAAAAATTAATCAAGGTCCCATAAAATTATCTTATAACGTTAAGACAGAAAAAAAAACAATTTATTATTAAATTTTATTAAAATAAATTTACATTTTAAATTATTAAATTAATCATAAAATTGTAATTAAAATATTTATGACATACAAAAATACCAATACTTATACTATGATCATTTTTTCACTTATAAGATTTCTAAATTGTATTTCTACATTCATTGGTGAAGTTTCTATATTTTTGGCCAACTTACTATTAATTACTATTCTTTACTATTCATAAGGGTATTTTTCTATTCACAGGGTTATGTTACTATTGATCAAAAACTGAGTTGATTCTATCAAACTCAAAATATCTTACCGAACACAACTTTGTATGTCATATTTTCCAAATTCAAAACACATAAGTGATAATATTATGTTTAAAGGTCACATAGTACTTAGTAGTTTATTATCTTGTGATTTCATGTGATTATATGACATAATTATAAGAAAGTAATTTCCATTGATAAAACATTGGGTCGTTACATTATTCCACCCTCGAAATTTCTTTCTTTACATTCTAAGCCATAAATAGGTGCATGTACTTTTCCTTCATCAACTCCTCCAGCTCCCTTATTTCCTCATTGTACTTATAGTTCTTCCATAGTAATTTGACCAAGTGAGTAGTCTTTTTACATATAACTTTATATCTACAATCCAAGATCATCACCGACTACACCTCGTAAGAAAAATCATTCTCCAATAGTACCATATCTGAAGAGATTACATGTAAAGGGTCTGGTATGTACTTCCTTAAGAGGGATACATGAAGGACATCGTGTACTTTGGACATAGTTTGTGGAAGTTACAGTTGATAGGCTACAACTTTGACATGATCAAGAATCTCCAAGGGGTCAATGTACCTGGGACATAACTTTTCTTTCTTCCCAAACGTCATGAACTTATTCCATGGAGATATGCGTAGAAATAACTTGTCTCCAACTTTGAACTCAAGGTATCATTGATGATTGTATGAATAAATATTTTTTCAACTTTGGGCTACCTTGATGTCCTGTTGAATGGTTTTCACCTTCTCCACAATTTCTTTGACCATTTAAGGTCATCGAATCTTACAGTCACCGACTTTATCCCAACACACCGGTGTTCTGTACCTTTTCCCATAAAGGGCTTCGTATGGTTCCATTTGGATTCTTGAGTAGAAAATATTGTTTTAGAAGTGTTCAACTAGTGTAATATGTTAGTCCCATCATCCTTTAAAGTCTATATAATATTCCCTCAACATATCTCCCAATGTCTGAATAGTTTTCTCATATTGGCCATCAGTTTGAGGATGATAGGACATACTGATGTTCAGTTCAGTGCTTAGATCATGTTGGAGACTTTTCTAGAACTTTGAGGTGAATCTTGGATCTCTATAAGATACAATAGATAGTGGTACTCCATGTATCCTTACCACCGATTTGATATATATCTGTGCAAGTTGATCCAATGATAAGTCCTCTAGAATCACGATAAAGTGAGCTATCTTTTTAAGACGATCCACAATGACCCATATAGCATTGTTTCCTTTGGATATCCTTGGAAGTCTAGTGACAAAGTCCATGGTGATGTTCTCCCACTTCCATGTTGGTATGGGTAGTGGTTGCATCATCCATTTATAATTTTGTCTTTTAGTATTCACTTGTTGACATACTAGGAACTTTGATGTATACTTAGCAATATCCTTCATATTATCCCACCAAAAGTTCTCATGGAGATCTCGATACATCTTTGTTCTCCCTATGTAGATTGAGAAGTTTGAGCTATGTGCGTCATTCAGAATCTCCTTCTTTATCTATGGATCAGATGGTACACATAATCATGATCCAAATCTTACAAATCCTTCCTCATCAATCATAAACTATGAGGATTTATATTTCTGATATCTTCCACCCTTTTTTGAATTTCCACATATTTTATTTGAGCATACTTTATTTTCTCTATGAGGCATGGTTGAGAAATCATTTGAGAAAGGATAGATTAGGTTCCTCACTTAATGGTTCCCATGTCCATCATCTACAAATCTAAGAAGATCAGATCCTTTTAAATTCTCATCATTGATAAAGATGTAGGATCCTTTCTACTTATAGAATCTGCCACCTTATTTTCCTTACCAGGATGGTAGTTGATTGAGTAGTCACAATCCTTGATGAGATCTATCCATCTTCACTGGCACATATTAAGCTCTTTTTTTGTAAATATATATTTGAGACTCTTGTGATCAGTATATATCTCACACATCTCCCCATAAAGATAATGCCACCAGATTTTTAATGTAAAGATCACAACCACTAACTCCAGATCATGCATATGATAGTTTTACTCATGGATTTTCAACTTCCTTGAGGCATATGCTATCACTTTATCATTTTTCATCCGCACACAACCTAATCCCTTCTTTGAAGCATTACTGTACACTACAAAGAGTTCTCCAATTTTTGGGAGTGTGAGTATTGGTGCAGTGATTAGCCTCATTTTCAACTCCTTAAAACAATCTTCACATTCTTAAGTCCAGACAAAAATTACTCCCTTCCATGTCAGCTTGGTCATTGGGTTTGAAAATCCTAAAAAGTTCTTCACAAATCATCGATAATACCTAGCTAGACATAGAAAGCTGTGGATCTCCATTACAGATGTTGGCCTAGGCCACTCTTCAATCAACTTTGTCTTGGAAGGGCCTACAAATATCCCTTTATTGGTGATAACATTCCCTAAGAATGATACTTTCTCCATCCAAGACTCACATTTACTTTACTTTTCATACATCTTCTTTCTTCCCAAAGTCTTTAACAAAGTATTTAAATACTCCTCATGTTCCTCCTTCCTCTTGGATTATATCAGAATATCATCGATAAAGAATACCCCAAATTTGTTAAGGTAATATCTAAAGACTCTATTCCATAAAACAATAAAAATTTCGGTTGCATTAGTGAGTCCGAAGGGAATCACTTTGAACTCATATTGTCCATACCTCGTTCGAAAGGCAGTCTTAGGAATATCTTCCTTCCTCACATTTAACTGGTGATATCCCAATTGAAGGTCCACCTTAGGGAAATAAATGTCCCCATTAAGCTAATAAAACAAGTTATCTATCTATGGTAGGGGATACTTGTTCTTTATCATGATTTTATTAAACTCATGGTAATCAATGTATAGGTGCATTGATCCATCATTATTATTGACGAAGAGGACCATATCACCCCACGGTGAAGCACTCAGGTATATAAAACCCTTCTCTAGATTCTCCTTATAACTGTTTATTTAGCTCTTTATACACTATAGTGGCCATTCTATAAGGATTCTTTGATATAGGAAGAGATCTAGAAATAAGTTCAATTGAGAACTCAACCTCTCGGTTAGGAGGAAGACCAGGAAACCCTTTAGGGAATACATTAGTGTAATCCCTCATGATGGGCATTTCCTCAAGAATGATTCTCTCCTTTGTCTCAATAATTTTATCTAGACATGCTTTCTCATTTGGAATTAATATCCACACTTGAGACACTTATTCTAATGGGGATTCAACTTCCTCCTTACACATGTAAATAATTGGAGGATGCTTTGGGATGTGAAGAGTGATCTACCTTTCCCAATAGTTGATGTTGGCTTTTATAAAGATAGCCAATCCATGACCAATATAGCATCAAACTCCACTAAATGAAGTATTAAAATATTTGATGAGAGTTTTAGTCCACAAACATAAATTGGGGAGGAGTTATAAACCATGGATTCAAGAATTTCCCCACTATATGTTCTCATAGATATCTTGTCCTCCAAATTTTGAGGTGGTGTTTGAATAGTTATAATAAACTTGAAAGATATGAATGAATGTGTAGAACTATAATCGAATAGTAAATTTACTATTCTTGAATTAATAACTAGTGTACCAGTGACCACATCATTGTCTAGCTCCACCTAAGTAATAGTGATATCAAAATCCCTTCCTTGTTTCCTGGGTGGTTGTTGTTTATTTCCTCTAAAAACCCCCATCATAGGTAAATTTTTCTCATAATTCCCTTAATCCTTGAAATTTTAACACTATACTACAAGCTGAGTGTTCATCTAAGCCTTTATTTCCTCTTACACATTAGTGGTATTCTTCACATCCTATCATCATTTTTTAGCTCGATGTCCCAAATTTCCATATTTAAAGAAATTCATGATTCCCTTTAGACAGTTTCCAGGATTATTCATCCCACAATTATTACATTTGGGATGATCAAGCTTCTTCCAATCATGGAATTTATTTGAGGGAAAACCCACATGAGATTCCATTTCCCCTTTTTATAATTGGGCCCATGATACCACTGAGAGTCTCCAATCTCCATTTCAACCTTTAGGGCACACCAAAAAATCTCCCCATAGCTGTCAAAGTATCAAATCACCAATACTTTTTGTAGAATCATCTTTAATCCACTAAACAAGTGATCCACCTTGCTTTCGGTGTTCATGACAAAGCTAGAGGCGCACCTTTCAAGCCTTGTGATGTTTTCTTCATACGCCCTGATGGACTCATCTTCCTTATGATGTAAATTGAGGAACTCTCTTTCCATATTGAGATAGAGGGTTCAAAGAAATTATTTATTGAAAAAAATTCTATTTAATTACTCCAAAAACATGGAATCAATTTACTCCTAGGTATTTTTATTCTTGATCAATTTCCACCACTAATCAGATTCCCCATCAAAATGATAGACCGCCAATACGACTTTCTCTTCTTCTAAGCATGGCGGACATAGAATATCTTTTCAATGGAGTTAATACACTATTCCACGAGGAGGGGATCAGATGATCCACTAAACATGGGAGGCCTTTTCCACATGAAGTATTCAATGAAAACTTTCTCTTTCCTCGGAGGAGGAGGGTGTTCCACATGATTCAAGTTATTATTCATAACTTGAGCCAGTTGAGCAAGTACTATCATGAAGTTTTGAGCACCCATTCCCATCATATCAGGTATATCATTTGGAAAATATTCACAATCCCTATCACATTGATATTGTCATGTGTTCTTATATTTCTCTCCATTAACTAAGAAAAATAATGTAAAATTATAGGTCTTGAATACTTTGCTATTTAGAATAAAAAAGGAAACTTTGAACATAAGAGGATAAACTTATAAAGAAGAAGTATATCCAAACTTGTGATTCCCTATGTTTCAATCTAGGTTATCCTTGATCTGTTTCTTAGATTATATTATTATGGTATATTTTTTTATTCCCTTAATAATGGTTTGTACTAAGCTCATGAATTTACCATAGAATATCCCCTGGGAGTGTCAAACCAAGAGTGAAACAATCCCTATTTTTGTTCTCCAGTTCCTATTCAAGTTTATCTCAAAGCAGTGTTTTCGGGGTTTACCCCTAGATAAATATACTATAGAGCCACCTATACCTGTTTGTATCTATATAGGGATGTATTTTCTTGATAAACCACTTATTCTATAATTAAAAAAATAGGGGTGTTTTCTTATACTTAGTATCATCCTTAATGTTCTTAGTAAATTGATCTTTTATTAATCTCCAAAAATAACTATACCATCCTCTGATACCAACTATAGAGACCCTATCTTTTTACACATAACACTACATGATTCTAATAATAATTAATCATTAGAGTACAAGCCATGGATCGTGAAGTCCAGTGCCTTTGAAGACTAGGAACATAAAACTTAAATCATGGGACTAAAAAAACATCTTTATTTAATCTTCATAAAGAGAGCCTAACTCCTTTGGAGCCCTTACATCTACATAGGGTACCCTAGGGATCAAATAAATAAATGGATGAGCTAAAATCCCAGTAAGGTAATAAAAATAAGAATAATGCTTTAGCACAAGGGTTAGAGATCACGACATAATGATATAAAATGGCATATAGAATCATAACATATAAAAATGTGATCATACAAACATAAATTAATATTATTGTGGTAGAAACATAAATCATGAATTTATCATGATCAAGGCTCATTTAACATATTGGAACACTAGTCAAGGTTAACCACCAAGACCGTTGCACATGGTAGCACTAGTCAAGCCTAACTGCCAATACCGTTGCACATAATTTCTCATGAGACTAAACTTTACCCAATGCATGGGAATGCTATCTGGACGCACCCATCTTAAAAAGTTCATGAATATGCTTTCTACATAAATAATCATACATAATCAATTATACATAAACATAAGGGAACCCAAAGAGAGAAATGGGCATCACATTCATGTCATAAAGCATAATGAATGAGCATATCATAAAAGTGTCCATAAGAGAAAGGAATCAAAACATACATGGAAATTAATAAGGTAAAATAGGCATATATAATGGTAAGTTTTGTAAAATATAAGTGACAACAAGTAAGAAGAGTATTTAGGAAACTCTTTCCATTAAAACATTTTAGTGCAGTTTTAAAGAAAATACTAAAGAGCATTTAAAATTGAAAATGGAATAATATTTCATATAAAACCAAAAGTAAAACAAGAATGTCTTTATAATAATAACAATTATTTTATAACAAAAAAGGTAGCTTTAAACAAATGGTATAGTGCGCTTAAAATTGGGTAAAAAATTTAGGAAGTTCCCTTAAAACGAGTTTGCTTATAGGGAAGTATCAAGGAGGGAATCACTTAAAAGAATATATATCCCAAAAAGAGAATGAGGGATAGATCTTAAAACATGAGTTTGGAGAATATAAATAGTATGTATATGTTTTATATAAAAAATAAAAGACAACTTCATTTGGGTAAAAATAAATATAGAGAAACCTAAAAGAATAAAGGTTGTTTGGGTAGAATCCCTTATAGAATATCGACATGGTATCTGGTGTACTTAAGAGGTCTTAATGATAGATAAATGAATTTATTATCTTTTATAAATAACGAGGAAAGTATAGGGAAGGTGATAATTTATACTCCATCATTAAGAATTATACATAAAAGGGAATAATATAGAGGACATTCTTGAATTAGAGTGAGATAGGGAGGATCCCTTACCTTAAGTCCGATAATGTTCTCTCCTTGATATAAATAAATTTAATAATAAAATTAGGTTCATTAATTAATAATTACAGAACCTATTTTACATGTTAATTATTTATTATTACCTTTTTTAGTTCATTCATAACATTTTTGTTTGGTTATGGTGTTCAATTTCATTATTTGGGTCCGTTTGTTTCAGGTTCGGTTTACTTTTATATATGAACAGATAAATATGTATGGTGAGAGTGGTTGTAAAGAATTAAAGTTATATGAAATTAATGAAAATATATAATATTTAATTGTTGTAAATTTAAATTTATTACTTGGAGTGAAGGTGAATCATTATACAAAACAATAATGATAATCTCTTAGATTAATGTAGCGATTTTGCTCATAATTAACTTGTTTTTTATTATTATTTTACATCATGAATTCATAAGGATTATAGAACATTAAATAAGATAAAATAAATATATTATGATCTTATTCAACCATTAAAATGGTTTCATGACCAATATATAAGATGGTAAATCAAATTGAAAACCTTTCGTCCTTAGATGTGAATAATTAACACATCTCGGACGGTATTTTCATTCATAGAATAAAAGGAGGGGGAAGGAGAGATTAGGATAAACTATCCCATTAAAATAATAGAATTATAGTAAATGTATGTTACAAGAGTTATCATATCATTTGGGTTAAGGGAGGTGAGTAAAGAGACAAGATAATAAAATAAATTGAAAGAAAGTAAAAGAATCGGAAAGAGGAATTTACCGCTTGAGTTTATCTCCTTTGGGAGCCTCTTAAGGGGAAAATATTTTCTCTTTCGAGGACACCAAGGAAATTTTGAAATGGGGTATAATATTGGGGAGTTATTTGGGTAGAACATAGGAAAGGAACAAGGCTTGAGAGGAGTAAAGAGAAAAGGGGAGTGTGGGTGGTTTTTATAGTGGAGGAGAGGAGTGAATTGTGAATATTTAATTCATTATTTAATTATTTTACTCATGAAAAGAAATAGTGTTTGATTATTGTAACCAAAAATAGTAATAAGTTCATGTGAGTTCAAACTAATTTCTATTTACATCATCCATGACTCATGCATGATGCATAAATTCATGTTTTAGCATTTATTATGAATTATCGTATTTTACAATTCATAAAAAATTCATCTATTTTAGAAAAATCCCAAAAATTCACCCTAATAGTTTTTCAACATGTAGAATTAAAAAATGAACTCCATTTTTGAAAAATAATTTCCAAAATATGATTAATTTAATTATTAAATAAAATCATAATTTATTCGAAAAAAACAACATTAAAATTATAACTCGTTTTATAACACCTTGAAAAATTAATTAGCGTTGCATAAAATTACCATATAACCATAAGACAATAAAATAACAATTTATGATTGCATTTTATGAAAATAAATTTCCATTTTAAATTATTAAATTAATTATAAAATTGTAATTAAGATTTTTATGACATAAAAAAATATGAATACTTGTACTATGATCATTTTTTCACTTATAAGATGTCTAAATTGTATTCGTACATTCCTGGGTGAAGTTTCAATTTTTTTGGTCAACACACTATTCATTAATATTTATAAGGGTATGTTTCTATTCACAAGGGTATGCTACTATTCATCAAAAACTAAGTTGATTCTATCAGACTCTAAATATCTTACCGAATGCAACCATGTATATCAGATTTTCAAAATTCAAAACACTTAAGTGACAATATTATGTTTGAAGGTCACATAATACTTAGTATTTAATTGTTCTGTGATTTCATATGATTATATGACATAATTATAAGAAAATAATTTCATTGATAAAAAATTGGGTCGTTACATTTTATCCTCAAACAAAATATTTTATTATATACCTAAGGGATATAGGTCATATATAAAATTTAATAGACATATTAATTAGATAATATTATATTTAAATTAATATTTTTAGTAACACTATTTTTATATTTCTATTAATAAAATAATTACTACATTGGTATTGTGTAATTATTTAATATCCTTATTTGTTGGGTAAAAATTAAAAATAAAATACTATAATGAAGATAAATATACTTTATTTCATTATAATAATTGTAGTCGAATATATATTATGTAAAATAAATCATTAAAAATGTTATAATTATTGAAATATGAACGTCACAAGTTTAACATCACTTTAAATAAAATAATATAAGTGTCATAATCTCTTCTATAAGGCTCCAAATGGTCTATAACTAAACCCTTGGATGATTATGCTCGAGATATACTCCACCAATAAGTTTTTTTAAAGAGTTTGTGTCTTTTAATGGTTATTAATATTTTAATAAAAATTAGTTTATTGATTCTTCATCAATTAAATAATTTTTCCATTATCAATATATAAAACATTAAGGTAATTATTTCTTTCAAAAAAATTACAAAAAAATTACAAATAAATTACCATGATAAATAAGAATATTTTATCTTTCAAATGAGTATTAATAGTAAAATTTATATTCCTTATAAGTTCATTTTAAAAATAATGTATTATTTAAAACATGAATGTGATATCATTAAATTTTCATTAAATAAAATATTATAAATACCATAAAATCTTCCAAATAGACCCAAAATGTCAAAAATAAAATTTATATTAGATAAATTTGTTTATTAAGTTAAAAAATAACATTTATATTTGTTGATACCACCCATTTTTCCATATTTGGACACATAATAGATATTAAAGAAAAAGAAAATGACACTTTGTGTCATTCTTTGATTTAAATATTATTTAAGTTATTTTCATTGAAAAATGTCCATTAAATGTCATACTTTAAATCCTTAAGTATTAAAGTTATAATCAAATTCATTAAATATATATTTTTTCGTTTGTTTTGATCATTTTATAGTCATTATAAGTTTTCTAGCCTAGTTTACCTAATTTAACCTTTACCATGGTAACAAAATTTACCATGGTTACTATTCATATTTGTAAAAAATAAAAGGGACCTACTAACCAAATTTAGACCTCCTGAATTAAAATTTGACATCCATTTTTGAAAATTCAAAACACAAAATTTTTAGAATTAAATTTAAAATAAAACCTGTAAAATGTCTTGAAAAAACTGTTTTTTTTAAAATGCAGTTTTTTAAATGGAAAATGTTTTTATAATAAATTCACATATAAAATCATTTTAAAACAATAACTGGATAAAATTGAACTATTTAAAATTTAAAACTAATCCAAAACATATTTTTACTATGTAATGTATTTAAAAGAAAATAAAATTTTCAATAAAAATCAGTATTTTCACTATTCATTAAAAAAATGAAACATATAAAAAAATACCAAAATTTCAACCAATGTAATTTTTTATTTTTTTACATTAAAAGAAGAAGCTTATTTTAAAAATTTTAATATTAAAAAGTGTAAAAAATTTATTTCAAATGGGTGCACCATTAAAAGGTGGAAAAACTGCATTTTGTTTTAAAAAATACCATTTTTATCCAAAAAATGAATTTGTTCTTATCTAAAGTATATAAAACATATAAGATGAATTTTAAACATTATATTGAATATATTAAATATATTTATCATTAAGAAAAACCCTAAATAGAGATTTTATTATTTTATAGACCCACTTATTTTCATTTAAATATCATTTCAGAAGAAAGTTAATACTATTCATAACTGCCCTTATAGTGACTAGGTTATAATATTTTTTTGTTTAATTATACTTAGTTTTGCATGAAATGAATTATATCAAAATAACTTTAAATTGTGTGTAACATGATCCAAGCATAGATTTTCATATACCAGAAGCTAAGTCGGTGTTGTGTATAACACAATCTTATCTTGGTGTAGCATACATCATAAGACATAGAAAAAAGGAAAATCTATCTCAATAAATATTGGGGGTGTTACAATACCCTAGCACAGGGGTCACTGGGAGAGGATAGTCGACTAATTCAGCCCTCCTGTGTGCATCATTAACGTAAAATCTAAAGGGGGGACAACCCCAAAGTGGGTCTAACCACTTTTTTATAATACTACCTAAGGACCATTCATAGAACGATCCAATAGTTCATGGCATGAATTCTATTTAGGCAATGGAACCCAAATCTCCATGATATATTCATGACATGAATTCTATATAAGATTCCTTACCCACCTATAGAATTGTACTCATATCCATAGATAAGCATCCTATTCACAATGTGGATTCCCTATTCACAGCATGAATTCCCTATGTAATGGTCCTCTCCCAACAAAAAAACACTATGGGTGTGAATTCCCTCTCATTGCAAGCATTTACTATGTAAATTAAGGTCCATGATTTGAACTATTGTATACTGTTGAAATTCAGCCCTGGACCTTACATCCCTTCTTCCAACACTCACTTGAAAACCTGAACAACCAACCAAGCTTCATTCCATATCCAAAAACAACATTTATGGACATTCTGACACCCATATTCTTAATTTTATTAATAGTACTCAAAAACATACCCCACACTAGATCAAAAATTCATATTTCCTTATAAATTTACAACTTGTTACCTCATGGGTCATTACAAAGATCAGATCAAATAATCATCACATGCATTGTTACTTTTCCATGAATTGTTTAGGTAAGAATCCTGAAGTAACTTCAAACTTCTTTACACAAAAATATGGGCCACCTAATAACTTTCTTTTACAAATTGAGATTCCTCCTTTGATTTTATAGTCGAATATTCCAAAATATATTTACATAATACATTAACTCTCACTAATTGATAAAAAATACCACTTATGATTCCATAAATCCAAGAGTACATTATCCTTAACCCATATTTTACCATATATAATACACCTATAGTATCTATAAAAAAATGAAACTTCACACTCAAATAATTTCTAATTCTTTTATTCAAAACATTCAATCCATTTTTACTGAAATAAATATAGAAACATAAAAATTTTAATTATTAAAAGTACTATAGATGCATTAAAAAATATGCATCTAGGGTGTGAGATATTATAAAACCATGAAAACAAATAGTTATTATTCTAAAGAGTAATAATAAAATTTTATTTTAACTTTTTGATTAATAAATCTTATTAATGAATAATGAATCTATTATTGATAAGGATTATATGGTATTCTAATGACTATATTTTGGTTACTTAAACTGATCACGAAATGGTTTCATAACAACCACCCCAATTGATACCTTATTCTCTAAAAAAGGTCATGGGAATTTTAATTTAGATCTTATTATTATTATAAATTATCACAATTTATACTTTCAAAACCACACATCTCATTAACCATTTTTTTTCAATTTTTTTAGTTTTCTTATAAAAAATGAATACCCAATTTCTAATAATTTTATTTCTTATTATTATATTTCTCATAGGTATGTTCTATATTTTAGAGTATAATATATGATATTTATAACTCAAATTTATTGTATTTTTTTTATTCATTTCCTTCTAATATTTTTATCATTTATTATGATTGTATATGTAACAACTTATATTTTTTTTATTGAATTTTATTTTTTAAAATTCATGTGTGTTATATTTAAATATATGTTTCTTATCCTAGGTGTAAACATATATCATAAATAAATAATATTTATAATATAAATAATATTTTATTATTTCATAAATGAATATTACAAGTCAAATACATTCATTACAAATAAAAAAAATCAAAAAAAGATAATTGAAATAAATAAACCACTTGACTTAAAGTTGGATATACAATGGATCTTGGTTTTCCAAAAAATATCATAATTATGAAAATTTCTATATCAAATAAAAAAATATTTTTAATGACATATATTTTTATATATATATATTCTAGAATAAATCTTTAATAGTAATATAAAACTATGTCATTGAAGTGTGTGGGATTTATAGAGTATATATAGGAATATATGAGGGAATATGAACAAGGAAGGGAAGTAATTTTATTATTATAAATGAGTAAGGTTACCTTTAGAAACATGAATTTTAAAATAATAAAAATAATATTTTAATAGTAAAATTAATAATTATGAGTGAACATTGTTATAATTATAGAAGTAACTATTAAGTAAATTCATATTGTGGACATAATAAAAAATATTATCAAAATAACCTAAATTAATACTTAATATAATTTAGAAGATTTTTAAATTAATTTTATTCAAGGAAAGTATAATGGTATAATTTTTCATGTAATGTATTTTTACAAAATATATTAAACCCTAGTACTTTTATATCTCATTTAAATATTTATTTACATAATTTTTAAATTTATCTTAATAAAATGTTTTGAATTTTTTTAATCAAAATGTTAAAATTAGGTAAGGGGGGATGTATAATTTTTTACATACTAATGTATGATATTGAATAATGAAGATAATAAACCACATCTTAGGGACATATTTTTAGAACATTTTTCACATAAAACACAAATAATAAAGTATTCCAAGAAATCTAATGGTCCAGTGACTAGGAGATTAGATACAAAAAAGTTAATTTTTAAATAAAGTATATAAAATTATATTTCCATATTCATAATAGGTTCCTAGATGTTAAAATAGTATTTGAAAAAGATATAATTTTAACAGAAAAAATAAGGGGCGATATTAAAAGTTTATTAAAGAGATAATTAGAATTAACATAAAGGCGAGATATCACAAGATTCAAAAATCATAACATGGAATCATAAAAGTTGAGGATCATAAATAATAAAATACAACCTGTCCAAATAAAAATTATATTATAAGAACATGAAAATCATATGAATGTGACATAAGCATAAAATATGCCATCATAAACAAAATTTGAGAATCTCCACCAAGACATCATAACATAATGTTTTAGGTCAAATCCCCATGGACTATACGTAATATCTCTTAAAATATAAGCATTACCCATTCGATTGAGGAGATTTATTATTTCTATACCACCCATTGTATCATATTATTCCATTCATATGTGTTACACAAATAATATAAATCATATATCATGCATAAACATGAAATAAACCCATGAAATTGTAATAAGTTACATAATAATGTCATAACCAACGAGTTACCTTATAAGATCCCAAGAAAGGAAGGATTTGAGCTATATTGTTAGTTTATAGGTGAAACAATAATCATTAGTCATGAATATAATGATCAAAGTGAATGAAAAGTTACTAGAAATGATGATGAACATGTTATAGAAACGAATCTCATTATCAAGGTTTTTAGAAGGAAAAACACCATTTAATGTAAATAAAAATATACAGTTTTCCACAAAACTATATAAGAACCATGATATTGGATATATAATAGTTACTTTTGGGAAATAGTTTAATAAAATAATCATTATATTAGGGATAAATTAAAATGAGTAATAGATGAAAAAATTTCTTTTGTATATTCCAAAGGATTTGAAATAAAATAAATTATTTGATAAAATGAATAGAAGTACATTGATATCAATAGAATAAATAAATATATAATTATATAAATTTCCTTATGAATTATGTAAATACAATATATAATAAGAATAGGTGTAAGTGAGAGAATGGGAAAGTATAAACTGAAATAAAAAGAGAAAGTGTGGAACATGCCCCGTTACCATGAGTTCCAACTAAATTTGGATGCTCTTATAAAGTATTAAATAAATGAATTAGTTATTTTAATTTATTATTTTATAACCCTATTAATGCTTATTTTTTCTATTATAATTCATTTTTTTATATTTCACCCATTTATTTGATCATTTTTCTCACATTGATTATATGGGGTTGTTCCGTATGCATATCCAAAACATCTTTGGTATAATGAAAATAGCCATTTTCCTTTTTCCAATGGTTCCATAAGCTCAAAAAGTGTCATGGTATTATGTTTATATAATTATATATGTATAAGAGTACAATATTTTAATTAATTATTTAAAATATTTACAAATCATATAATATTTCTCGATAAGTTTGTTTTAGACTCTTAAAATGACCATGATATTTTAATATTATTATTATCATGATATTAATCATTAAAATATATTTTATATACATTAAATATCATAATTTTAGATGAAAATAATTTTTAAAACCATCTATGAATGGGTGTATTAGTTGTTTAATAACACCATCTATATAAGTTATTTAAATTGACCATGATCGAGTGATTATTATAATACTCCAAATCGATTTTTATTTTATTTTTAGATAACCAAGATTTTTAACAGGGTTTATAGGGAAGAATTTTAAATGTCACAAAGGACTATAGTCCTAAATTACTTATAATTAAATGGTCTGATGTTCTGGTAACATAAGGCCTAAAGTGCAACAAGTCCTCCTATAAACCTGTCATATGTCCTCATAATCTTATTGCATCCACAACCCCACCATTGCCTGCATCGACCCGTTGGATGATATTTGTATCCATTAATTAATGATAGTGATAGGTTACACCACCTTTAGACTAAAAATTAAACACTAGTTTATGAAATTCATAAATTTGAAGAAGTAGAAAAAAGATGAAAGGAATTTCAAAGCGTTTTTAATGGGAATCTTACCCTCCTATTTGAGAGTCGATCCCATGAGTTTGACTTAATCTATTATATGGATATTTATTTTTTATATGAGGGCCTTAAAAATGTGTTTATGAGGGTTCAATTATATAATTTAGGATTTATTTAGAAAATAAACGTGTTTTGGATGTGAAGAAAAATGAGTGGAAATAGGGTGTATTTATAGCCGAAGGAGAGAGACATTTTTTTAATAAAATATTCAATAAAATATTGTTTTTACATAAGATTAAATTTAATTGATTCATATGATAGTTAATAGTTTTTATTAAAGATAATAAATTTTCTTGACATTTTAATACTTCCAAAACCAACTGGTATTGTAGAAATATTTAATTCAAAATAAATAATCAAATATATATATTTTTTAGAATAAAATATAATTTAGAATTTGAAAATTGATCTATATGTTTATAAATTAAATTTATTATTTTTAAATGCATTAGTTTTATCATTTAATAAATTTTAAGTTTCAAAAAACATTTTATAACTTATTTAGTCATTTTTACATGATAACAATGACATAAAATTTACCGTAAACACAAAAATTGTATTTTTACTGTTCACCCAAAATTTAATTGTTTAGAAAATAATTTTTTTCCCTTGACTAATGACAATGTTTTGATTCAAAAAATAAAAACCATTTTATCTATATAAATTTTAAATTTAGGTACTCATGATATTTAAATACTAATATAAAAAAGAATTTTGTACTAAATCAGTTAAAACATATCTTATTAAAAATATACACATATACTTTCTTGAAGTTACATAAATTGAATATTAAATTTATAAAATTATAATATTTAGTTTTAGTTTCTTTATTCCTGGAAAATAATACTTACTAATCATTTTATTATTCCAATGATTAACATATTTTTTAATAGTTAGGTTATTATTTTAACAACTAGGTTACTAATCAAATGATGATATTCTTATTCCAATTTTTATAGGGTATTTATACTTATTATTAATAACTTTTATTTCATTCACTTATTATTCAATAAATATCCTCTAAAATTTCTCTATTCTTCATTTATAAAATACTATTATTATTTATAATGTTTTGTTTTTTTAGTGTTTTTCACAGATGTGGTATTTCTCGGTGACCATGACCCATTAGATGTCTAAATTTTTGTAATTTTTTTACAATTTTTTATTTTCCCATAATATATGTATTCATCTTATGGAATTCATTCACCCTTCATTTATAATTTTATTTCATGTAATAAAATTATTTTTCTTTATTGTATGATAATATACTCTAATATTTTTGGTAATTGAAATAACCATTAAACATATAATTTTTATGGATTTAATTTTCATATAAAAACATGAGATGTTACATTATTCCCCACATTATAAACTTCACCATAATAAAATTAATTAAAAACTCTAAAATAGAAATAGATTAGAGAATTTTTATCTTAATACATCTCTTGGTTCTTATGCTGCTTCCTCACACATATGATTTTTTCATAGAACTTTGAAAATATGAGTTGTCAAGTTTCATAGCACTTTAACCTTGGGATTCAATATTTTAACTCACTACTCTTATAGAGATCATGCTCAAAACTCTCTACATACATATTCAATATATTTTATAGATATTTTATTCCCCTCCTTATGATAGATAGATCGGATGAATTTTGTACTTAAGACTGGTTTGTTGGAAGTGTCGGCCAATATTCCACAACTCTAATGTGATCAAGAATCTGAAAAGAGATAATGTAAATAGGGTATAATTTTCTCTTATTTAAAAACCTCATTACTCAATTCCATAGATATATTTAAATGAATAATTTATCCCCAACCTATAAATCTAGTTTTCATCGATGATTATCAGTATAATTATTATTTCGACTATGTGAGACTACGATGTATTATTGAATGACTTGAACATTATCCTTAATTTCATCCACAAACTATTTTCCCTATAGATTTAATTCTTAAAATTCATCATAACATGTTGAATTTTTTCATTTATTACAATAGAAAGATTCATATTGGTCCATTTGAATTCTCATGTAGAAGCTATTATTGTATGTGAATTAGATCAATGGAAGATGTTGATTTTAAAATCATTTGAAGACCATAGAGTATACTTTATGAATATATTTTAGAGTTTGAATGGTTCTTTTAGTGTAACCATCTACTTGAGGGTGATATTCCATGTTGAATTTCAAATCTGTGTTCAATTCCTTTTGGAGACTTCTCTAATACATTTATTTGATCGTCAAATATTTTCTATATATAATTAGTTGTGGTGTTCTCTATAGCCTCACAACTTCTCTGATATATATCTTGGAAATTTAATTGAGTAGGAAGTCCTCTCGAATGTTGATGATGTGAGTTGTCATTGTAAGATGATATACCACAATCCATATGAACTCATTTCATTTAGATGTATTTTGAATACCCATGAAAAAATTCAAGATAATGAACTCTCAATTCCATATTTAAATTTTTAACCATTGTATCTCCCCTAGGAATTATGTTGTTATGATTTAACTTTATGGGATACCAAGAACATTATGGTGAACTCTACAGTATCCTTCTTCATTTTATCCCACCAGAAGTACTCTACGAGATCTATATATATCTTTCTGTATCCTAGGTGGATAGGAAATTATGAGTCATGTGCCTCATATAAAAACTCATTTTTTATATTGGGCACTAATGGTATACTAAATTGTGTTCTAAATTTTATAACTTCATATTTATCAATTTCAAACTCTTAAATTACCCCTTATTTACTGAAATTTTCATGACCCACCCCTACTGATAACCCCTCATAGGATAAAAGTGGAGATGAGGGTGACCCCCCAGAGTTTGTCTCCAATAGGCCGCATGTTGATGACTACATCGAGAGTATAAATCACACAAATGGGAGACATTACCCTCAAATACTAAGAATAAATAAATAAATCCATCAAACATATCTATAACATAAAATGGAATCTAAAATAAAATGATACATTTAAATTGCATACATAAATAATATCCAAAATGAAATACCGAAATGTAATTCCTATAGCAACAACTTCGACGAAAACTCTAATCCTCGAGCTAGTAATATCCATCCTGACCATAGAATACCTCATGAAAATATGATTTTTTAATATTTATATCGGGGTGAGAATATTTGTATACTCATTATGATCCCACCCATGAACTCCCATGAAAATTTAGAGGAATCATACTAATTACTCTGTAACCAAATAAAAAATGAACATGCACCTATGCTAAGTAAGCTATCACCCAACCTCACCAAATATCACTTACCCAATATTATATAAAATTATAATAACATAATCTCTAAATAATATAGCTAGAAGGTACTATGAAACCACTTTCCCAATAGTTTGGCACTCTCATATCCCAATGGATAAAGTTATTTTCTTCCATACCTTCCACAACCATACAATCAAACAATATATCGCATTCCAAAACCATATAACACATACTAAAACCATATCATCATAACCACATATAAATCATCACATACCACCACATAGACCTAATTGTAACCATGCATCACTACCTCATCATATATCTATCATATTATGGTATCATGAACATGATGGAACTCAACATCATAATCTCCTTCTACCATGCACACCCCCACCATGTATCACCATAACAACAACATAACCTATTTTACCAGTATATCACATATTAAAACCTTAAGAAAATACATACCATATTCTTATACCTACTATGATCCATCACAACCAAAACCATACATGGAAGGTGAATTAGTGGATAGGGAGTAATTAACCATCCATTCCCTTACTATCCTAGATGTTCATAGAAACACCGAAAATCTAAATCATTTAGTCATTGGTAAGGTTATTTGAATCGGGTGGGGAGTATAAGAAATCAGAAGAAGATATAACACACACACACACACACACACATCTATACACATACCCATCTTAGGGGTTCATCCCAAACAATAATACTAGGCCCAAAATCATCACCAAACCATCTCAACTGTTCACAAATATCCATTTCATTATCTATAATAAAAACTCATGCCACATTCCACACAAAATAACCACAACAACATTCATGTATTTCCCATATAATCACATCATTAATTCATTTCTAGAATTGCTATTTTACAAAATATGGTATATTAATAATGTCATTAATTTATTAAATTATTATAAAACCATTCATTAGCCATCAATCACATTCATCCTAACCAATGACCATTCATTTCTGTCTTTGACAATTCATTAGTCACTATATATTTCTAAATTCTAGACCATTCCCATTACATTATGAATTATTAACAAACACTTATATACTACAGATTAATAGTTTCATATCCTCACAATCCACATCCATCCACCACAAAAAACACCACACATCACATGCTAAAATCCCTAAGAACTATCTTAAAACCATTCCCTTTCCAAAAAACAACCCATCAAACATAAGAAATATCAATGAATCATATAAATCGCATGTGAGTCACCCTATTATACTAAATTAATTTTTTAACCATTTATTATCTACATTTTTTAATTCATACAATATAACCATAAAAAAGTATGCAACTTCCACAATTTACCAAAAATAATGATGAAGTATTGAATCCTCTACCCCAATTGATGATTCAACGACCACTATGCAAGGAAGAGAAGAAGGATATGGCCAAAAATCCAAAATCACATAAGGGAATCCCAAAAAATCTATATCATAATGACCTACATCAATACCATTATCCAAGTCCAGAAAAATAGAGTCCAAAAATTTGTCACAACCTCTATAAGATAAATGATAATAAGAGAACTCAAAATAAGGAAGGGGGATCTTATCTCAAAAAAGGTTTCTTGATCCTATAAAGCTAATAATCAATCACCACTAAAGTGTTCCCAATGACATACCAACATGAACATATGATCTCCTATGTTTTGGGGAGAATGAATAGAAATTATAAGAATTCACATGAGATTTAAAAATTATGATAAAATAAGAAACTTAATGTGTTATGGTATAAAAGTCATGGCCATTCCATGAAAATGATTTTTCAAATGGATCGATGAATTCTGCATCATAATATACTCTGATTCACTTCATTTAAAATCCAATCAGTATTTTAATCAGATATAATTGAGGAAGGGTCACATCATGTGCATGATTCTCCAGAACCAATCATGATGCAACAAGAGTATCATGCCATGATGACACCCCAAAAGGAAGAACCTTGAAACCATCTATACAAGGCCTCATTTTCTGACACCGGTTACCATTTCATGATATATATTATTGTATGTATAGAAAGTATCCCTAGTACTATATCAGTACATTAATTATAACCTCACACCATGACCAAAAAATGGAGCATACAATGTATAATAGAAATAATTCCATATATAGGTGTCTCCCATAATGCATATGGGTTTCACCTTTTCCAAAATACTCCATCCAGAACATCATATCATGACCAAATTTAGTAACACCATGACCAAAATTTCAACACAAAAGTTGGTAAATGTGTAACTCCTACAACCTTAGCCCCATTCCATGACCCATCCTAACACCATGAAACAAAATCCCACATCGTGATTCAAACATTCACAACATGAAATAAATTAATGCATAAATCCCTTTTCTTCTAGAAATCCCTTCACACCGCAATAAACATGGCCATGTCATGCTATAATCCTCCCATTTAAAATCTCATCTCCATCCCCACCTCCATGTCCCTTCCTCCAACCTACTTCCAATACCTCTAATACCCAAAATTCTCAATGTAATGGGATTGGGAGATCTTGGCCATTACATTTGATACCTATCATATTATTCTAATCCCCAAGAATATAAATGAATCCTAGGGGAAAAATAACCACCACCAAACCCAAACAGCCCCTTCAAGATACCTCTCGGACAAAGAAATTGCCATCACTGAAGTATAAAGCAACTTAAGAAATATGTGATCCTAATCTTTATATCACAAAGCAATCATATAATTAAATCTGGTATAAAATAAAACATCCCATTATTAAAATAATCAATGATAAAAAACTATATAAATACTAATCTTTCATACATGACTCACAATACAATATACACTCCTCAAAACCACTATGCTTTCACAAAAACATGAACCATGGGAATGACACACCCAGAAAACATCTTCTCTTAGTAATCCTAAATATCAAATGGCTACCATATTAATTTCAAATCATCATTTACATAAAAATATCCCCTATAAACAATAAGGGAGAAATTGTTAAGATATCAATAAATTTTTGACACATGTAAAACATCATGGATCATGTCCAGCTGTGGGAGAAGTGCTAAATGATATTCCACCTCACTGATGATCTAAAAAAACTCAAAAAGACTGATGAATTGGAGATAAATCTTACTCCCTCATCCAAAAATCTTATTCCAATGATGAGGATAAACCATCAAGAGATTTTTACCCCCAACCATGAACTCCATAGGTATATTACTCAGATTAGAATGAGACTTCTAAGATTCATAAACCACCTTCATCTACTCTCAAATCATCCACACCTTCTTGGTTATAATTTGCATAAAATCTAGTCCAACTACCACCAAATATCTATCCATTGTCCATAAAAATACATATTTTCATGGACACCCATAAAAAAATTCAAAAAGAGCCAAACTAATAGAAGAGTGATAATGATTATTATTGGAAAACCCCTCCATAGAGAGATGCTTCAATAATTATCCACCAAAATCCAATATGCATGCACAAAACAAATCCTCTTCTGTATGGATGATCCTTCCCTCTGATTATTTGTCTAAGTAAGGAAGGAAGTGATATAGAATATGTGTGAGCCAAAGAAATTATGAAAAAATCCCCATAATCATGTGGTAAAGTGAGGATCCTAATCATAGATAATGGTCCTTAGTACCCTGGGAAGCTTCTCCATATCTTCCATATATTCCTTTCCAAAACAACTACAACAGTCGAATCCATGGTCACCATAAAGTGAGATATTTTTTTTTAAATAATCCATATTCACCCAAATATCATCACATATTCCTTGAGAATTTGGAAAACCAGTGATTATATATATCAAAATTCTATATAATTTAATCTTAGGGAAAATAAATATTTATAATACCCTAGCAAGGACAGGAAACTCGGTGGTCACCTATTGATAGATCAAGCTTCACACAAAAAAATTACTATAGATCACTTCATATCTGGTCATTAGAACTCCCCCCTCAATGTATAATACATATTGGATATATCAGGATACATACTAAAGATGATATTTGAAACTCATGATGAAGCACCTCTCACAAAATTAACAGAACATACAAACTCCCTCAAAACATCACCCAAGGTCATTCATCATCTGATCACCCCTCGTGCATTACACTATGGAAAACATGATTTCAAATAACCTATACCTATTATCCTATCCAAATAGAATCCTCTACCCACTGAAACAAAGAATATTGCACTACTATCTCATACATGAAACCTTTACCACTACCCTCTACCATATCAAGATGTATTACTACACTATCCTCTAACACTCTCCAAGCATATCTAGATTTATAAACAATATCTCATTGTGACTTCATGATCAATTATTTGGTTATTGTATTCCATTTACCTATGCTTTAAGAAAAATCAAAGTCATAGTACCACAAAAACTCTATCCACCTCCACTGACATAGATTCAAATCCCACTGAGAGAAGTTATACCTCAAGAATATATGATTTTTTAAGACCAAAAATCATTCATTGAGGAGTTTATGATACCAACATTTCAAATAAATAACAACTACCACTAACTCAAGATTATGGGAGATATAATAAAGCTCCAAGGGAAATAATTTATTAGAAACATATTATAACATCCCAGAAATTCTATGCATATATTTTCATTTAACAAATGATTATTAAATGATTTGTTTTATAATTAAAACCAACAATTATATTAATATAAATATATTTTTATGAAATAATTTAATTAAATATAAATAATTTTTTATTATAAATTAAGTTAAAATATTCAATCTATAAAAAATTTAACTTGTGTATTATTTTTCACGAAATACAATTTTTATTGAATAATATAATGTCTATTGTTTACTATATAATTGTATTCTTTAAATAAATGTAATGATTTAAAAAATAATTTTATTTAAATAATATACAAATATTTATTCCAATGTTTTGTTATTATTAATAATGATTTTTCCAAATTAAGTATTTAATATTATTTGTATAACAATTTTATTTTTCATTATTCTTTTAAAACAATGATAAGTAATCCAGTAGTAATATAATTTAAGTAAACAGAGATAAACAATGTAAAGAAATAAGTAATATAATTTTGAAATAAAAATGTTAAATATTTAAATGTTTTGTCAGATGTATTTAATTTTATTTTTTATAACTTACTTTACATAAACAATACAATAATTAGTTAATTTTTTAAAAGTAAATTATATTGATTTGTAAAATTTATAGTTTTAAAAATATTATAATTATAATATTATTACTTTTGAATAGCATATTTTGAATCTAAAATATTTATGATCCATTTTAATAATATTTTACATTATTCATAGTAAAATATTAATATTAAACCTATAATATTGAATATGTAATTATTAACATAAAATAAAAATGGTTTTAATATATTTTAGTTTACAATAAAAGTAAATTGATAAGTAGTAATTTAATACCTTTTTAAGTATTTTGAGGAAAAATGCCTATTTAAAGAATTAAATGTATCCACAATCAATGAAAAAACTCATATAATCAATATTTGAAGTCTCTTATGTAATTTAAAATTAATTTAGAATATAAACAATTTTGGAAAGATAGAAATACATAAGGGAAAACCCTTTAAACCTAATGTGGAGAGAAAGATCAACCTATAGGGGAGGGCTTGTATAAGGAATCATCTATATATATTACCTAATCTTGTGTTTAAGTTAATAATTGATTCTATTTTTATATAATTAGGCCATAACTCATACATAAAAATCCATAAATATAAAATGGACACTTATTAATAGTATAAATAGTACCCATAATATAAAAATTTTAAGATAAAGCATGATTTATTTTCATGGAAAATCAACATGACATGTGACTTGACTTATTCCATTCCCTTAACTGTCCTTAAACACTTTGAAAAACATTTTAGAACATGGGATGAGAACAAAAAGACAAGTAAGGGACATAAAAAGAAAGAAAAAAATTATTATACTGAATAATTGAAAAAATCATATAATGTTTAACTTAACATTAACTTTTCTTTGAGTGTATGAAATAAAACATTTTTCCTTGAAAAACCAAAACACATTTGTCTCAAAGAAATCCTTTAAAAAATCAATCAACAATTAATAAACCTTTCTATAACATGAGGCATCATATTCATAAAAACATTTCAAATCCATTTAAATTGGAATAACCATATGTTCTAATTACAATATAATCATTAAAAAATTCATTAGAGAGCAATAATGGGGCTCACCCATCTTAGAATCTATAACTGGCTCACCTGTGACCTTTAATGGGTCTCAACCCTTTGTATAAGCTATATTAGGATCAACCATTTTTCATGAGTTATAATGGGGCCCAAAACTTTATATAAGATATATCATACTCACATTTTTCATATAATTATAATGTATAATATCATGAATAAGTCACATTCATTATAATTTTTTTTGAAAAACACTTTTAAACCCATATGAGAATCACTTTCAGATAAAAATAACCTTTTCTTTTTAAAAACACCTTTTCAATACTAAAATACCAAAATAATAGAAATAGGGTCATTAATTAGAGAAAAAAAAATGAAATATTTAAATTTAATATAGAAATAAAATAATGGCCATTGTGGAAAAAAATTCATTGTCACTATGTAAATTAAGAATAGAACATTCATCTTATCATTTTTCAAAATGTTCCGTATAAAACATGTAAAAATATTCCATTGAAAACCATTGAATAAAAGTAAAAGTGACATAAAATTTTCATCATAGAATATTTTATGTCCATATAATTTTTTTATAAAATCATTTTAAAAACATAGAAATGGAAAATAATGAGTTTGAAGAAAAACCCTAAAATATATTGTTTTTAAAGAAAATCTTTTTATCACATTGGGAATATTTGAATCATAATCCACATGAAAGAATAAAATTAAACAAAAAACTAAGTAACATATTAATAGAGATATTAATTATATAACATGAAAAAAGGGATCTATTTATACCTCATAAAATAATATAGGTGCATGACATCAAAATATGCCTCAATGAAAGGAAATTGATATGAAGTCCATTACCTTGAGTCTGACTTGTCACGTGTGTATTTATCTTCCTAAATAATAAAAATATGTTAATTATATACTTGATTTAGAACCTTTTAATGTTTATTATTAATTCTATTTCACTTATTACAATGTTATATACAATTACTTAATCACTTAAGTTTACATCGTATGTTTTGACCATATTCAGCTTATGTATCAAAAATGACTTTCGTAGGTTGACTATGTTCAAATAGTTAATTATTTAAAAATATAAATAATAATAGCCATTAAATATTTATTATATTTATACATAAATTATACTTTTAATATCATTCATTAATGATGGTTTTTAGAAATTTTTATGGTTACAGTCATGGAGATGGTATATCATATGTACACATGAGTAGCATTTCCATTTTTTAATGATCATTATGGAGATGAGGTAAGTGATATTTTTATCTTTATATAATTATAAAAACATAATATACATCATATTATTTATTTCAATATACTTATATATATATATATCATCCATGTGGTGTGGTGATGAAAATAGAGTCACATTGCTTTGTGAAGGTGGTAGTCCACACGTACACGAAGACACTATCATCTTTCAATATAAGATAGAAAATAATATATTAGATTTTAATAATGATAAATATCTCATTAATATCATAAATATTTTATTTATATCACATATATTCATTACAATTATCCTTATTACCTTATATTTAATGTGTTAATGAAAAACGAATCACATCGCTTCCTGAGGTGGTAATCAGCCGTACACATGAGAAATGTTATCATATCCACTATATAAAGAAAAGTAAAAAAGGAATATATTATATAATTAATATATAGTTACAAATATTTTATAAATATCATATATATACATTATATTCATCATCATACCCAACCATGATAGTTAGTAATTGAAAAAAAATGAGTTCGTTTCACGAGGAGGTAGTCCACTGTACCCATGAATGATGATTTCATAACCCATTTGATGGAATAGGATGACTGTTTAGGTTATGTAATTATAATAATAAAAAATAATTACATGTAGTATTCTTAGGTTATTATATAATCATGGTTTAATAATAATTGAATGGGGTAGTGGAAGAAATAAAATAAAAATGCCTGCTGAAAAATGCTACCACTTCTTCAGACAACCTCCCTATGTTTGCATCAAAGGACTTACTAGGTTGGATTTCATCCCAAAATATGGCTTATAAGATGATATAATTTATTGTTTTAAGTTATTTAGATAGTTATTGTCTAATACAAATGTCTTGAGAGGTTTGAATAAGGGAGGGGAGTGAGGTCCCTTTTATAATTTAGGAGGGGTGACATTTTTGTAAATACCCAAAAGTATTCAATAATGGGAGGCCACTCTCACCTCACGAGGATCAAAAATAGACAAATAATGGTTTTTAGGGTTAATTTGATCGATATATTCCTCCAAAACACAAAATAAATACATTTTTATAATGTTATTCCTTAGTTATTACATTTACTTAATTTTACTCTTTTATTTTTTTACCATGGTAACTTGTATCTTCTATGTACCAAGGTAATTTATCCTTTAAAAATAAAATTTAAATGAACATTATTAGTTAATTTATACCTAATAATCCTAAATATTAAATAAAACTTATTAAAAAAATCCTATGTGTGTGTAAAAAAAATTTAACAAAAGGGCATGTAACGTGCAAACCCCAGTTTTAACATTAATTTTGGTAAATAATGTTTATCTGTTTTCACTAATCATTATGGTAAAAAATTAAGTTGAAAATATTAGATTATATAAATTATTATGATTAAAAATATGTTATATATTTTTATAAATTCAATTCAAAGTATTGGAAAAATAATTAATTTAAAAATAATCCCGTAAACGGGACGAGAAGGCAGAGTTTTAAAGAGAAAATGTTCAAATGTTCAAAAAGTTATTATATCAAAATTAAATATGAAAAAGATTTAAAAAAACTAAATTTGATTAATATATATATAATTATATTAATTTTACTTTAAAAAAATTTAAAATATAATATAACATTATAAATAATTTAAATGAAAAGTTAGTTTCAATTAAAATACAGTATTTTCACTTTTCACCCAAAAAAGGTACTTTTCAGAAAAAACCCAAAAAATTACCCAATGATAATTTTTATATTATAATTTAAAAAATTAATTTTTTTCAAATAATGTTTCTAAAAGTGGTGAAAATTAATTATCAATTACGTGCTCAAAGCGCGAGGAAACAACTTTAAGAAAAATATAGTTTTTCAAAAAAACATTTCTTTTAATTTCATATGACTCGTATTTTATTTCTAATTAAAAAATATACATTTAATTTATTTTATACATCTATAAACCATATAATTTTAATGATTTATTTATTACTAATAATAAATTCTAATTTAATGGCTAGGCTATAATGGTCAATTTTATATAATAATATTGTAATAGAGTATCATCTTTTGTTTAAAATAGGTGTTGCAAGCATTATAAGAAATTGAAGGGATTGATTAAATATATCGTAACTTATCAGGGTTATAAATAATGTTATAATCTTGGTTTTGTTTGTAATAAACTCTATCAAACATGGTGTTTTTATTTTAAAATATTGGGAGTTACATCCTCCCCCTTTAATAAATTGGATCCTCACAATTTGAACTTTATCTTGGCAATCAAAGGATGGATGTAACACCCCGAGATTTTTATGAGATAGTTTTTTTTTAAATTTCAATAATTTCTTGTGTTTTAAGATACACCAAGATAATATTTCATTACATACAACTGAGACTTAGCTTGATGTATACACAATACTATACTTGGCTTGTGTTACACACAATTTCAAGTTCTTGTGATAGAATTCATTTCACACAATACCGAGTTTAAGAGAACAACTAAATATTATTATTTTACAATATTATATATCCATTATAATGATGGATATGAAAAATATTAAATAAATTATGAAAATATTATTTACACATGTATATTTATAATTAATTATTTGGCGGGAAATTAATGATAAATAAAAATAAAACCCTTTTTAAATAAAAGGAAACATTTTTTATGAAAAACTATTTAAATGAAAATTAGAGAGTTTATAAAATAATTAAATAAATATTTATAGAATTTAGTAATGAAATATATATGTGATATATTTAATCTAATTTTTAAAACTCATCTTATATGTTTTATATACATGATATAAGAACAAATTTATTTTTTCAGATAAAAGAAGTACTTTTCAAAAAATACAGTTTTGCCGCCTTTTGATGGAGAATCCATTTTAAATCTTGTTTTTGAATTTTTTTATATTATATTTTACAAAATAACATTATTCTTTGAAATTGGAGTGTCAAAAATTACTTTGGTTTATTTTTTGGTACTTTTCTAATAAGTTTCACATTTTGATGAATAGTAAAAAAATAACACATTTTAATTGAAAACTACTTTTTCGTTAAATTTATTTATAATGTTAAATTATATATTTGAAAGTTTTTAAAGTATAAATAGATTATATTTTTATCAATTTATATAATTTAGGTAATTTTTATTAATTTTACATTAAATTTAGATGTAAAAACATTTCAAACTTTTGCATGTCTTAACATTTAAAACCGATTTTCTCATTCCAACAACAAGATAAATTTTATGTTAATTACAAAAACTCATGTATTTTAAATTTTTAAAAATGGATTCAATATTTTTAATCTGTGAGTTTAAATTATTTAAATAGGTTCCTTTTATTTTTGGCATTATAAATATTAACTTCAGTAATTGTTTTTTAATACGGTAAAATGAAAATCTAGAAATTAAAGGTAAAAATAATATTTTAAAATTACCTTAACACTTTTAATAATACAATTGGATGATTTATTTTCTACCTAAATCAACCTTTGTTCTAAATTATGTACTTTTGAATATGCAAGGATGAGATTAGGACATTTAATGTATTTTATTTAAAGAAAAGTTAAATATGTATTACTCAAAATTTAATAACATTACCATTTTTAATATAAGGTTATACAAAATATAAATTAAACTATAAATAATTATTTTAAATATAAAATGTTTTTATTTATCATTTTAATGTATTTTTCAGGTTTGGGAAATATATAATTACCTTAAAGGCATATGCAACGATGATGCAAAAATTATTTAATTGATGAAAAATCAATAAAATAATTTTAATTAAAATAATAATAACAATTAAAAGACTAAAACACCTGACAAAATACTATTTTTTTGAGTATATATAGACCATAATCATCCAAGGGTTGAATTATTGACCATTTAGAGCCACATGGAAATTATTATGACACTAATAATATTTTATATAATGTGATGTTAAAGTTTAATCATTCTTGTTTTAATAAATATAACATTTTTAATGTAGGATTTTACAATTGATATATTCAACTATAAGTACTATTATGAAAGATAGATTATTGATATTCATCATAGTATTTTATATTTATTTTTTATTTAACAAATATGAATATTAAATAATTATAAAATACTAATGTCGTAATTATTTTATTAATGGAAATATTAAATTAATGTTAATAAAAATATTAAAATAAATATAATATGGGATAATTAATATATTCAAAAAATTTATAGATTAACTTTACACATTAGGGATGTAATAATTTTTTTAGGATAAAATCTTATCTTGATATTTCTAAAAATCTATGAAATGAATAGTTTGAAAATTTACTATATTAATATTTTGTCAAAATAATGTTTTATTAAATTATTTAAAAGTAAAAAAAATATATAGAAATATAAAATTATCATGATATGATAAAAAATATTATAAATTGATTATTTATGTTCTATTTTTTTATAAAATAAGTAAAAATTATACTCTTTTAATATTGAAAAATTTATCACCTTTGTTAAAATTAAAATAGATTAACTAAGGGTTAATTAAAATGATACGGTGTAAATTAATATAAAACATTGTATAATATTTATTGGATGATGATAATATAACCTTATATCATCTAATAATCTAAATTTTTTCATTTTTTATGAATTTGGATGGGTATTTATTTTATTATAAATTAATATTTTTAGAGATTCCAAAAGTGCACCTCACATCAATTATAAAAGGGAACCCCCTCCCTCAATTATTCACTTCACATTTAGCCTTCAATATTGGCCAAACCCTGCCCATTTACCTTATAAACTCATCCAGTAACATTATAGAGGTGTTTGTCTTCTCAAATTACCAATTCTAGTACCTTTAAGAGGAGATCTAGAGGGAGATCATCGAATGAGAAGTAATCACCCCTACCGATTATTTAAAACTTGTTTCTTATTCAATTAATATTCTAGAGTTGTTTTCAACATACTTTAATAAATAAAATATCAATTATATTATGAGATGTTATTATGTTTATCGAATAACCATATTCCACCTTATATCCATCCTATGAAAAATGAGATCACTATGCGTGCGTACGTACAACTTACCATCTCCATGACGTGGAATAATCTATTTTTAATCACCACATAACTTGGATGGGTGTAATTATGGAAATAATAACTATATATATGATGATTATAACATGATATTGATTCTAGAATAATATATACAACATCCAATTCAATACAATTTTATCATTAAGGGAATGATATTGCCGCTTGTGGGTAAGTACGACCTACCATATCCAAAATGCGATGCAATTCATTACCCATGATATCATTTAAAGCATGATTATAAAAATATATAGAATGAATAAATATGATATAAATTACATTATTATCATTCTGTAAATGAAATAAAGGAATCCCATGATGAATAACTGGGATTTAGATGATAAATCAGGTAACAAATAATTCCCAAAAGAAGAGTAATAATGAAATATTATTAATCAGATGATAATATAATCACATATGTTATCATGGACATAAATATAGTTTTGGAAAAAGTTAATAACATTGTTTGAAACCTTATACAAGAGGTTTGGACATGTAAAAAAGAACCCAGACCTAAGGTATGGGATAATTTTTCAATCTCATTATTATCAATGATTGTTTATATGTAAGTATTTACTGGGGTTTATTTATCATCCAGGTCCATTTTTTCTAAAAATTATTTCACAAATTATTTTACTATTCTTATATATATGTTTAAAGTCATTTTTACCATTTTTTACTATTAATACATAGTTTTAAAAGAATATTTCTTTGGTTTTCCATATGAGGTATGTTTTGACATTTCTGGTAAAATTGAAAGAAGAATGTTGTTTAACATATATATCATGAATGTATTTTTATGCCTTTATAATGAATTATTTACATAAATCTTCCCTTAAAATATTTCAAGGTTATTTTCCAAGAAATATTTTTCTTATAAAATTTCAGGGTATTTTAATAAAATAAAACATTTTTTAAGAAGAAAGGATATTTTCCTTAATAATTAATGCCAATTGTTTCATCAAAATTATTTTCCATGTAGGTTGGAATTATTTAATAGGGTTATGTTTCATGTATACTATCACTATTATTCCGATGGTTTTATTTTTTTTATTATGGAATGAAATTTATGAAATACAGTTTTTTTTCATGGATTATGTTATAATGGAATTTTGTTTAAGAAACGTATTTTATTTATTGGGTTATGCTATGATGAATGAATTATGTTTTTTGGAACACATATTTATGTTTTAATTATGATATGGGTGAGACCTATATATCCCTCCAATGCATTGGGTAAATATGGATAACTCATGTGGTATATATATTATGTGAGACCCTGGTTTCATGTTCACAATTCTATGAGTGGACCTAGTTTTCATGACCATAATTTTATGCGTGGACCTGGTTTTCATGTCCATATGTTTATTCAAGGGCCTAATTTCATGTCCTTAATTTAATCAGTGAACTTGTTATAATTTATATGTGTTCAAAATGTTATATGTTTATGTTTTTTCCAAAATTTCATGTATTATGTCAATTTTATGATCATATGGATTATGTTATTCTATTTCCTTACGATTCAAGTTTACCTTTGATATGCATGGAATAATATTCTAATGATATGATCTTGTTCTCATACCATTTTTACTCATGTTTAGTTTTACATATCACCCTTGTTTACTCTTACTAATAAAATGAACTCACCCTCTCTTATGTTTTATTTTCCCCAGGTTACAAAGAAAGGTTTCAGGTAGGAGTATAAAAGGGGAAGATCTTTATGGGAAACATTGAAGATATTTCACTAGAATAGAAGTTTGTGTTCCAAGTTTCCAAAGGCTCTAAACTGTTACAGTGTTTGTGCATGTTTTTATGTATTATAGAATAATGATGTAATATTCATGTATGTCAATCTTGGTTTGTTATAGTTGGAATAAAAGTGAAGGTTTAGTTAACCTTTGTAAAATAGGATGAGAATACTTTAGTGGGATCCCTAGAGATATTTTTAAGGAGATGTCAAGGGATATCCATAAAGATAAGTCTAACTATAGGTTACAATCCTAGAATTTTTGTAACAATAATGAATAACCTAGGATTAATACTAAGATATCATATATTGAAATAAATTTCCCTTGGTTATGTGATTTTCATCTATGATAATTGTTTCTCACGCATTGATTTCTGGTCTTAGTAAATAGTCGGAACTAGATAGAACATGATTAATATTGAAGGTTTCAGATGTAGAAAGTATGGGAATTATGAAAATCGAGTTCCTAAGTGGAAATCCCATGAAGAGAATCATGGAGGTGGTATGAGTATTGGTTATAATGATGAGGATAATGAGATTGTACATGACATGTGAAAGGTATGGGATGTTCTATCATTATTGTTTACATTAAACCTATGATGATTTGTTAGATTAAGGTTGAGTATCCTTAAGACATGATTCATATTTTAGGAAAGACTAAGATGATGGATCCTGTATAATGGTTTAAGAATAAAGTTGGATTATTGAGGTGTATATGTTTCAGAATTAAAAAATTATATTATACGAACAATGAAATATATATGTTTTTTCAGTATAAGTTTTTCATTAAGGATTGAAAGGGATATGTTGAATAGTTTTAAAGATAAATAAAAATGATTTAAGGGTAAGGTGATATATTTGGAGAACACATGATTAAGGGAAATATAACACTTAATATTTCCCTTCTTTTAAGATAATTATGTTTGGATAAATATATGTTGGATATGAATAAGTAAATTGGATGATACTGGTTTCTTGGGAACTAATTATGGATTTTCTTTCAATAGGGTTATGATATTATGGATGATTTATACAACTTTTATAGACTTAGGAATATATCCAATAAGCTTTGGAATAAAGAAAAATGCATGTTTTCAATAAGGATATTTTGTAATTTAGGTTATTACCATGACTCAAGAAAATACATGATGCAGGTGTTCACAAGTTTGGAATGTGACCAAAATGATATGCCTTATGATATATGGGGGATAAATTTTAAGCTGTGTTAACGAGCCTCTTTCTAATGTTTTGGATTTTTAGCTTTCATAAAGATTGTAGCGTTATGAATTTATCTAAATATTAAGTTAAAATTCTGATGAAGTTTGTTATAATAAATTATTATCTCACCATAGGCGGACTAATACATATTTGATAACTTATGGTAACCTTTTTGTTATGATAAAAATAGATAGAATGACCTATCATTCTATTTATGGATCACATGATATACTAATGCTTCTAGAATGAAAAATTCAACTTCATTTATTTGAATAAGATATGAAGTGGAAATTGTTCAAGGCATGACCAATTTTAAGATTGTACTGAAATCAAGTAAGTTAATCATCTCATACACATTCTTAAATATTTGGAAAAGGGATTGGGATGTAAAATGGAATCTTATTATAATCATTTTTGATGATATAAATGAACTATTTCATGCTTCACTAGTTTATGTTTTTTTTATTTTTAACTTTATCTGAATCACCCACTTTCCCGTGATTAGTGATCTTTATCAATCTCTATGATTATTTGTACTTTTTTCTATACCCAAATCTTCACATATGTTCTCCTATGTAGAGACCTTGTAATGATTTACTTTGGGTGACTTTTATTTTCCTATTTTTAATTTTTAAAATGATGTTTTAGTATTATTTTCTACAATGTGGGTTTATATAAAATGAAATTTTAATTATTAATAATTTTATAACCCAAATTAATTTCAAGGGTGAAATTCATTTTTAGGGGGGTAGAATGTAACACCCCGAGTTTTTTATGAGATAGATTTTTTTAATTTTGATCATGTTTTGTGTTGTATGCTACACCAAGATAATATTGTGTTACATGGAACACCGACTTAGTTTACAACATATTTAAAACTACACTTGCCTTGTGTTACATAAAATTTCATGTTCTTTTGATAGAATTCATTTCACGCAAGACCAAGTTCAAGCGAACAACTAATTATTAATATTTTACCTTATAATCTTGCCATTATAATCTTGGATATGAATAATATTAACTCAATTATGAAAATATTATTTAAAAATGTATATATATAATTAATTATTTTGTGGTAAATTAATTATAAATGAAAATAAAACCCACTTTAAACAAAATAAAATGTTTTCTAGAAACTATTTAAATACAAATAAGTGAGTTTATAAAATAATAAAATCACTCTTCATAGATTTTATTAATGAAATATATATTTAATATATTTAATATAATATTTAAAATTCATCTTATATGTTTTTTGGACATGATATAGGAATAAATTTAATTTTTTGGATAAAAGATTTATTTTTAAAAAAATGCAGTTTTGCGGCATTTTGATGGTGTACACATTTTAAATCTAGTTTTGACACTTTTTTATATTATATTTTATAAAATATACTTATTATTTGAAAGTGGAGTATCAAAATTTACTTTGGTTTAATTTTAGGTATTTTTCTGATAAGTTTCACATTTTGATGAACAGTAAACAATAATGCATTTTAATTGAAAACTACTTTTTTGTGAAATTTATTTCTAGTGTTAAATTATATATTTAAATGGGTTTAAAGTATAAATATATTAAATTTTTATCATTTAATATATTTTAGGCTATTTTCATTAATTTTACATTGAATTTAGATTTAAAAGCATTTCAATGTTTTGCATGTCTTAACTTTTAAAACTCATTTTTTCATTCCGCCAATGGGATTAATTTTAAATTAATTAATGAAACTTATTATTTTAAATTTAAAAATCTGGATTCTATATTTGGAATCATGGGTTTAAAATTATTTAAATATTTTCCTTTTACCTTTGGTCATCATGAATAATAACTTCAGTAATTTTTTATTAATATGGTAAAAGGTAAATTAGTTAATTAAAGGTAAAAATAATATAATTACAATTACCTTAACACTTGTTCTTATATCATTGTATGATTGTGTTTATATATAAATAATACTTGGGTCTAAATGGAATACTTTTAAATCCACTTGAATGAGATTAGCACATTTAATATATTTTATTTAAAGAAAAGTTAAATATGTCGTACTCAAATTTTAATAATTTTATGATTTTCATTATAAGGTTATACAAGAGATAAATTTGAATATAAATAATAATTTTAAATATAAAATGTTTATATTTATCATGGTAATTTATTTTTAATTTTTAGGGAATAAATAATGACCTTAAATGATTATACAATAATGATTCATAAATTATTTAATTGAAGAAAAATCAATAAAATAGTTTTATTAAAATCATAATAACCATTAAAAGACCAAAAAAAGAGACCAAATATTATTGGTCAAGTATATATAAAATATAATCATACAAGGGTCTAATTATTGACCATTTTGAGCTACATGGAAATGATTACGACACTTATAATATTTTATTTAAAGTGATGTTAAAGTTGTCACATTCCTGTTTTAATAAATGTAAAATTTTTCTGTTGGATTTTATAGAAGATATATTAGACTATAAATATCCTTATGAAATATGGAGTATTTATATTCATCATATTATTTTATGTTTAATTTTTATTCCAAAATCTGGTACATTAAATAATTATACAAAACTGATGTAGTAATTATTTTATTAATGGATATATCAAATTAATGTTATTAGAAATATTGAAATAAATAAAATTCGGGATGATTAAAATATCAAAAAAAGTTAAATGTTACCTTATCTCCTAATGAAGATATTAAAATATTTTTTTCAAGGATAAAATCTTATCTTGGTATTTTTAAAAATCTCTGAAATGAATAGTTTCAAAATTTTCAATATTGGTAATTTGTGGAAATAATGTTTTATTAAATAATTTAAATATAATAAAATATTTATAAAATATAAAATAATTGTTATATGATATAAAATTTTCTAAATTATTCATTTATGGTATAATTTATATAAAATAAATAAAAATTATACTCTATTAATATTTAAATATTTGTTACCTTAGTTGAAATTAAAATAGATTAATTAAGGGTTAATTAAAATGATAAGGTTTAAATTAATATAAAAACTTGTATAAAATTTATTGTTTGATTATATTACAATATTATATCATCTAAAAATTGAAAATATGTCATTTTTGAGGTTTTTGGATGGGGTTTTATGTTATTATAAATTAATATTTGTGAAGATTCAAAAAAAACCCCTCACCTCAATTATAAAAGGGAACCTCCCCCCTCATTTATTCACTTCACATTGAGACATAAAGATCATCCATACCCTACCCATTTTAATTATAAACTTCCCTAGTAACATTATATAGATTTTTTTATTCTCAAAAGGCCAAATCTGGTACCTTTAAGAGGGGATCTAGAGGGAGCTCGTCAAAGAAGAGGTAATCTCTCCTACCAATTCTTTAAAACTTATTTCTTCTTATACTTCCTCTTCATAATATTTTCCATCCTAAATTAATGACAAAAATATCACTTATATTATGATATTTTATTATGGTTATGGAACAACCATATTCCACCTTTTATCCATCCTATGAAAAATGAAATCTCACACGTGTGTGCGTACGACTTACCGTTTCCACGTCGTGGTGTAATATGTTTTTAACCATCACTTTTATTGGTTGTATGTAATGATTTAAATAATAAATATATATCATTATTTTAACATGATATTTATTATATAATAATATATACAACATTCAATTCATTTCCATTTCCCAATTAAGGAAATGATAACGTCGCTCGTGCGTACGTACGACTTACCGTCTCCATAATGAAATGTGATTCATTATCCACGATATAATTAAAAGAATGATTATATAAATGTATTTAATTAATAAATATGATATATATTACATTATTTTAATTATTTAAATGTTATAAAGGAAACCCATAAAGAATAATTTGGATTGATACGATGAAACATGGATCAAATAACGCTCAAAAGGAGAGTAATAATGAAATATCACATATGATATCATGAATATAAATATGGTTATAGAATAAGTTAATAAAAAAATTTAAAACCTTATATAGGAGGTTCAGACACTTATTAAGGATCCCAAACCTATGGTAAGGGATAATTTCTTAATATCACTATTATTCTAGATTGTTTATACGTAATTATTTACTAGTGTTTATTTATCATCCAAGTACATGTTTTCTAAAAATGATTTCATAATTTTTTTACTATTATCCTATGGATTTTTGAAGTAAATTTTATCCAATTATTAACTTTACTACATATTTTAAAAGTAATATTTATTTAATTTTCCATACAAGGTACTTTTTGACTTTTTTCTGAAAAAAGTTCAAGTAGAATATTTTTTAACTTATATGGAATGAATGATTTTTTCACATTAATAATTCCTTATTTCCATGAAACTACTCTAAAAATATTTCAAGGTTATTTTAAAGACCCAGAATTTCAATGTATTTTTTTTAAAATTATATGGAATGTTACGATTCCGTGAAAATTGACGGCGCGTGATTCTGAGGCCCGGAGTGCTAGGAATGATTTTATGAATTTTTTCGGGTACGTTCAATAAATGTGCAAGTGGGTTTTTGTAACTTTTAAACCGGTTATCAGAATTGAAATATGAGGACACCGTTAAACTCACAGCGCTGGTATTTTATTAAGAAGACCTTCACCTCGACCGTAGTAGGTCGAGGATGGATTTAATTTTTTCACTTTTTCGAGGGAGAAGAAAAATAAAATAATTTAACATTTTAATTTTCTGTTGAAACCCCTCCTTTTGTGTTATAGGGGTGGGGACCACTCAAACCAGAAACCCCCCATTTTGAATGTTTAATGGTAGGGACCACCTGAATCTTGAACTGCCTCTTTAATGAGGGAGGTGACCTTTGGTTTTCTCTAAATTAATTATGCCAACCACATCCCTTTTAATTAATCCAACTTTAACTGTTCCAACAAATTAAATAGATAAGCATATTTTATTTGGTTGGATATTCTTTTGTTGAGGGATTTGGGAAGTATTGGAAAAAGGGGAAATGGGGGAAGAACTTTGGAGGAACTCTTCTTCTCCAACGAAGAACGCTTCTACAATGAAGAACAAGGAACCGACCCCAAGCACGGATCCGAAGCACCTTACGGAGGCAACAAACGCTGATGATCTATGATGACTTTGACTTCATCCTCGTGACATCCTCCAATGTGGGACATCTTCAATGACGACAAACTGACTTTCATCCTTCCCTCCTAACCAATGTCAACAAAACTTTGAGGTATGGGTTTTGTAGTTCTTCGTGGCTGCATTGAATTAATCCTCTTGATCCGCCTACTACCAATCTAATGTGGAGAGGGCAGGCCAAAAGAACATGACCCAATTCCTCTGTTTTTCTTCATGGTTGTTGTGTTCTTTGCAGTGGAGAAACGTTGTGGCTGCCTCTGAGTCTAGTCGTATGGAACTAGGGCAGCGCATGTACGCACCGCTGGTAGAGTAAGAGAACACGTGGAGGTCGGAGGGCGTCCGAATATTACTGGTCATGGCGGGGGACAGAGGGCGGCCGGTACTACAACTGGCTACGACAGCAAGGGTGGCGTGACCCTGCGCCGCCGTCAGAGTAAATGGCCGCCGCCCACCTGGCCATGGAAAATGGAGGAGGGTGGATAGCTAAGCCGACCGCGGAGCAACGGTGCACGACGCGCCGCCGGGAAGAAGGGTGTCGTCCGTTTCGGCCGGCAGAATTAAACCGAGTGGGACCCGCAGGTCTAGCGTGCTGCTGGCGACCGAATGGCTTCGTCCGTTTGGTGTTGGAGGGTGGGGGGTGCATGACTCCCCCCACATACGGCCAAGCCGGGCCACCCAGTGTGGGCCAAGTCAGACCAGGTCGGGTCGGGCCGGGTCGGTCCGACCGGGTTGGACCAGACCCAGACCAACTTCAACCCATTTTTACTCTTTTGGCAATAACTTTGGCACCGGGCGTTCATTGGACGAACCGTCTGCGGCGCCAAAAAACTTGGAGTGGTAAAATACTTTTGGTATACCCCACTTAAAATTTGGATAAAGTTGGGGTACAGTCGGGTTGGATCGAGCATAAATCCAACCAGGACCTTGGGACTAAAGGGCTAATAACTTACAGACCGGGCATCCGATTGACACACTGTCTGTTACATTGAGACCCCTATTACATGTATGTCCTTTGGGATACTTCTTCATGGGACTTCATGTAAGTTGGAGTATCGACTATTGTTTTGAGGAGCGGACCCTCCCAGAATCAAGCGAGCTTAGTTCAGGAACCCTGTAGCTGGCTGTAACATGAGAAAGGGATCCTATGTGCACTAGTGCATAATACGTTATTTAAGTCGGTTATTTTTCATTTTTTACGTCGGTTTTTAGCCAACATTAATACAGATAACGTTATAAATAACATTTTTTATGTCGGTTATTTAAAAACCGACATAAAAAACATAACATCGTGGTGTTTATCACGTCGGTTAATTAATAACCGACGTGCAAAAACTGGGGGGGGGGGGGGGTTATCGCTTCAGTTATATAATAACCGACGTGATAAACCCCTAGAAAATGGTTTATCATGTCAGTTATGTAATAACCGATGTGCTAAACTAGTCCGGGGGGGGGGGGGGGGGGGGTTATCACATCTGCTAATAAATAACCGACGTGATAAACCATTTCCCAGTCCTTTTATCACATCAGTTATTAAATAACTGACGTGATAAACCATTACATATGTGTTTATCACGTCGGTTATTCAAAAAACTGACGTGATAAACCCTTCCCGATTTCTTTATCACGTCGGTTATAAAATAATGGACATGGAAGAATTTTTTTTAAAAAAAAATCTAATGTAGTCCTATGCTCTCCCCCAGAAACCAAATCAAGGATTCTTACCACAAAAACAGAAGTAGATCAAAACAAAAACTAAATAAAAATTAAGTATTTACATTGATAACATATAAAACTTACCCCACTGGACAACCCTCCCACCACCCCCTGAACAGCACCCCCTCACCCCACTTGACAACCCCCACCACACCCATGGACTACCCCCCGACCCCCTAGACAACCCCAAACACCCGGGACATCCCCCACCCTCCTAAACAACACCCCCTCACCCCTCACCCCACTTGAAAGCCCCCCCCACACCCCTAGACTACCCCCGACCCACTGGACACCCCCAAACACCCCAGGACAACCCCCACCCTCATGTATACCCCCCACACCCTGGAAATCCCTCCCCCACCCCACTGGACAGTCCCCACCACACCCCTAGACTTCCCCTTGACCCCCTAGATAGCCCCAAACACCCCTGGACAACCCCCACCCTCATGTATACCCCCTCACCCCCTAGACAACACTTCGACACCCCTGGACAACCCTCGCACACCCCTAAAATAGACCAAAAAGTTACCAAAAACAAACAAGAACCCCCTCACCCTACTAGACTACTCCCACCACACACCTGGACACTCCCCCCACACCCCTGGACATCACCACCACCCTTGTATATCCCCCACCCTCCTGTAGACCCCCACCCATTGGACAACACTCCCACATCCCTGGACAACCCTCCCACACCCTTGAAACAGACAAAAAATTACCAAAAATAGACCAGAACCCCCTCAACCCACTAGACAACCCCCACCACACCCCTGGACTGCCCCCCATCCCCATGGACACCCTAGACCCCCCCCCCCACTGGATAGCCCCCCCCCCCCCCCACCCCTGGAAACCCCTCTCACCCCACAAGACACCCCACACCCCTGGAAAGCCTCCCACTCCCCTGGACAGCCCTTCCACCCTCCTGGAAACTCTCCCATCCCCTAGACTACCCTCCCACTCTCATGGACACCCGGGACACCCCACCCCACCAGACAGCCCTCCTAGACCCCTGGACACCCCCACCCCACTGAACACCCCAACACCCTTGGAACCCCTCCCCCCAGACCAGAATCCGTACCAGAAAAAACATTATAAGTAGACCAAAATAAGAAGTATAGAAAAATTAAACATTCACATATATAGCATTCAAAAATTATACTGTCAACTTAAAAAAAACAAAATCCAACCTAAACGACTACCAAATACACAATTACAATGCCAATATTCAAAATTACATTTTACATTACAAGCAACTAAAATTCAATCAAAACTGTAAAATAATTTGACCACTCAACTTGTAAGAGTTTGATGTCTTCAGCAGTATAGTATTGAGGGTCATCAAAAAGCTAAAAATGAAAAGGATAGTAGTTAACATGTATGATGAATAAATAAAATTGAAATATTATGACAAAGTTTAAGAGGAAATCTTACCAGGTCAAAATTCACAACTGCCCAATTGTTATTATTTCATACATAAATCTTGACATATAATATCCGCATTCGATGACGCCTTGTTGTTCATGAATTTTTTTTTTGAATTGAGTGAAAATTTAATATATTATTTTTATGTAATAAATTAAAATGTACAAATTATAAATGTATATTTACCTTTACATTTACATATTTGATCTTTGCACTCCTTTTCTTTGTGTTTTTTCGAAATTAGACCCATGCCCTGTTATAAAATAATAATAATGAGGTAAACTTAAAATTCATTATAATATATAAAACTATTGAGAAATTGAAACTTACTTTTCCAATATATTCTTAAAAATTTCCCGCACATCATCATGGACAAAGCATATCCAATAAACTGTTTTCTCCCTTGGGAAAACAACCCCTAACATCCAATGATCACTAATAAAAGGAAATTTAAGGTTAGTGGGTTTTTATGTTAAACGATAATGAACTCTTTGAGAGAGATGTGTTTTATACCTCTCACAAAAAGGAATCATCCAAAATTGTGTGACTATATTCTTTTCAAGTCTTTTAGAAATATTATGCATTCTTGGTTCCTCATCCAATGCACATGCTTCAGGGGAAATCAATTGTGGGTCCATGAATCCATATACATCTTTCAGTTCATTCCTCTCAAAAATTTTATAAAGATACCTAATACAAAATAGACATAAGTATACATTTTTTATAAATATGAAAAAGGGAAAAGGTGTTAAGACTTACATGGAAAACAATTGCACCACATTGATTCCCAACTTATCTCCAGTAACAAGATCCATGATATCAGTTTTCATAATCCCCACACTTATTGCACGTCCACAAACATGATCTTCCATTGGAAACTCATAATGACCTACCAAAAAATTTGAATATCTTGACAATCTGTCAAGACTACTAGAATCTTTATATAATGTCATAGCCATTTTCCTTTGTTGTTGTCTATACAATATTTCTTTACCTTTCAAGTATTCATGTAAAAATAAATAGAACAATATATTAGTTTTAAAATGATAAAACAACTTTAATAAAAAATAAAATAAAATATATAACATTCATACCTCTATGGTAATGTGTCGAAGAAGTCTGGATGGCCAAATTACAAAATAGCCGATACTATGTCCAACTGTCGTCACCTCATCTGTAGGTAATGGTACTCGAGCTGATCTATCTATAATATCCTGTACAATGACTCTATGATTCTCTACCTCTAATTATTGATGATGAACTATATCTTCTATACAGTATACCAAACCATATTCAACTATATGTTGTTGAGGATCATCTACATACAACTCAAAATAAGTAGGAAGCTTCGACGGAGGAGTGGGATAAAAAATGGGGTCTGCAGGCTGAGGTGGGGGAGTGGGAGCTACTGGCAGAGGTGGAGGATAAATAATGGGGTCTGCAGGGGGAGGTGGTGGAGTGGGAGCTACAGTATGAAATTGTCATTGCATGTCTGCAAACATAGACTGCACCGATGCTCTAATCTTTTCCTCCATCATCTCATTAATATTATGAACTTCTTCCTCCAAGGATTCTATTTTTTTATAAACCCCATCAGCGTTATAAGTTGATGAACTTGGAAACACTTTTCTTATCGATACACCTGTCGGATATCCTCTTACACGACCAGGATGTTTGGGAATTTCCAATGCTACAAATAAAATATCTTGCCTCCCAGTAGCTATAAATTCCCCCTGTAAACTCTGCTCCTCAAGATAGTCCTGCATTAATTAATTGAACATTTATGGAATGATTGAAATTATATGAAGAAAATAGTTAAATTAAATAAATAAAATAGATATCTTACAATCCACTCAGCTATGATTCTCAATTATTCTGAAAGATATTTCCATTTTTTTCCCATCTGAGCTCTCTTCCAATTTTCATGTCTAGATGGAGGGGATGGAGGGGCCACCTCTCCAGAGCTTGAATACTTAGCTCTTAGTTGTTGAAATTTTTCCGCCATTATTTTTTCTTCAAAAAATTCATACCCTCCCTAAGATAAACTATGAGGGTATAAATTGTTAGATTGGATATCTTGATGATATTTTCTTGTTTCTTGTAAATTAATAATAAGAAATAATTAACAAAAAATTAATAAGATAATTTATATAAGAAAGATTATAAAATTTTACATTGCCCTTACCGAAAATGACTCTTTTATTATACTTTCAATGAACTGTCTCCATGTGTCTTCATCTATAAAAGAATATATACAACAAGGATTGTCATCAATCCTATGACCATAAATGAAATCAGATGAGAGGGTGGATTTGGAATCCCTCTATCTCCTGGCAGCCAATGATAAGAATTTCTTCTTGACTCCTCAAATGTCCGGAATTTTAAATGTCATCTGATAAAGAAGAGGTTAAAAATATTATATATACTAGAAACATTTAAAGAATAGTCAAACAATATAAAAAGATCTTACCAAAATAGTCTCCCACAACTGAGAGATTATCGCTTTATCCACACTTATCCAGTCATACAGAATGCTTACTTTTCTCTTAGCCTGAGTTGATACAAAACCCTTAAAAGCATTTGCATTTGGACCTCTAGGAATATCATCATCATCAAACTCAATGAGTATCCTCTGATCCTGCGTATGGGAAAGTGATAATTTTGGTAAATGTGTGCACCCATGTTTACCAACCTTTGAACTCTTTGTCGTAATAGGAACACATGAAGAAGATTGGGGAACATCAAGATGAGGATGTGAATGTTCCTCCCCAGAGGTATGAACAATATTCTCATCTCCAGAATCATGTGGTTGGTCAACTGAATGATCTGTCATTATCCTTCAAATAAAAAAACAAACATTAGTTCACAAATATACAAATTCAAATATTTTAATACTACTATAATCAGAAAATAGAAAAGTGTCCTAAGTTACGTAATAGTAAACATTGTTAATATGGAAAGCATGTTAAACAATGGTAAAGATGGTCAAGATGGTCAAGATGGTAAACATGGTAAACATGGTAAACATGGTAAACATGGTAAACCTGATAAACATGGTAAAGTAATTGGCACTGAACAAAAATAATAGATATATAATTAATGTAATGGTAAACATGATAAAGTAAACTAAACAAACTTAAAACAAACAAAAACTTATACTTATTTTGTTTTAATACATGTTTTGATAAAGAAAAGACTTACAATATCTAACATTTTATGAAAAGAATAAATCTAAACAAGAAATAAACATATATTACCTGTAATTTTAAGAATTTACAAATGGATTGTTTTCCCAAATTCCTTCATCGTAATCATTCCTTATGGCACAAACCATGTATTCAACATGCTCATCATTATGTTCTGTTAATCTTTCCATGGAAGTATGGATCTCACATAAATCTGCATCTTCATCAAGTTCATCCTCAACAACATATTGTTTTTTCCCTTGTAAAACAATAGCCCACTACATATCTGATTGATATACTACATAGAAAATTAGTTTTGCATGTGTTTCCATTATAAAAGAATCAGATGTGTCTTCCAATCTATTCAGATTAACAAGTGTCATTCCAAATTCATCGTGTCTGACACTGTTGTTACCGATAAACCATTTACAGTTAAAAACATGAAATTTAATTTTAAAGTAATCAACCTCCCATATGTCTTCAATCACTCCATAATATGAACCTGATGCAGAAATTGGGTTTTTGTCCTTAGCACTCGAAAAATGCATTGCTTCTGCAAACACCAATACAGCACTATTCTGAACTGCACATCTGTTGTCCTGAGCTTTCGTATGAAATGTATATCCATAAATGTCATAACCGGACAATGTTATCACATTTAAACATGGACCACCCACTATCCATTTTAATGTCTCTGATACATCTGATCTACCAAGCAAGGTCTTTTTAAACCATGACAAAAAAGTTTTGTTGTGCTCATTCAAAATCCACATTTCTTTCTTCTTTGGATGACATTTTTTCAACTCATTAATCTTCAATGTGATATACGGTTGAGAATCAGCTATGTTATTCAAGATGTATGATTCTAACTTCTTTATCTGTTCAGATGACAATGATTTGACTTTCAAGCCATGAATCCCCTTTCTCTCATTATTAACTCGTTCATGGTGAGATGGAGGCAAACCTATGTGTTGCGCTGTAGCCAAGTAGCTCGTAGAAAACTATGCTACCTCCTCAGAAATATACTTTTCAATAATGGAGGCTTCAGGCCAATATGGATTTTTAACATACCCATTTAATATTTTAATATACCTTTCAAAAGGATACATCCAACGAAGATATACAGGTCCACACAGCTTTTTTTATCGAACCATATGAATCATTAAATGCACCATTATATCAAAAAACGTTGGAGGAAAATATATTTCCCATTGAAAAAGTATAAAAATTTCATCCTTTTCCAAAATTTTCAAAGCATTCACATCAATCGCCTTATTACAAATTGAATTGAAAAAATAACACAACTTCATTATAGTCTTTCTGACATGAATGTGCAATATTCCATGCAATGGAACTGGTAGAATTTGTTACATCATGACATTACAATCATGTGATTTTATACCTATCAACTTCAAGTCCTTCAATGAGATTTTTTTACATTTTAAGAATAACCTTTAGGCACTTTGATATCATGTAGACACTGACAAAAGCTAATTTTCTCCCCCTTAGATATTGTTTGACAAGCCGGGGGAAGAAATGTTGGTCTTCCTTTAGGAGTGGGAGCTAACTTCAAACGTATTACCATTGATAGTAAGTCTAATCTTGAATTCAACCCATATTTTGTCTTTCCTATAATATCTAACAATGTTCCAATCAAAAAATCATAGATATTATTCTTCACGTGCATGAAATCAATATTATGTTTAACTTCATGATACCTCCAATATGGTAGCTCAAAAAATATTTACCTTTTCTTCTAAATATGTCTATCATTACCAGATTTCTTTGTCTTTCCCAATGTCACATCAAGGTTTTTCACCCTCTCAAAATACAGATTAGGGGATAAAGGTTTTGGAGCAGTATCAAATTCTTGTGATCCATTGAATTCCTTTTTAGTATTCTATAAGGGTGATCCATAGGCAAAAACTTTCGATGACCCATGAACACTGTTTTCCTCCCATGATGAAATTGACAATATGACGTCTGTTGTTTGAAAATTGGACATGCTTTATGCCCTTTAACACTATATCTAGACAAATTTCCATACACTGGGAAGTAATTTATAGTGAACAGAAGTACTGCATGTAGTTGAAAATATTCAATTTTATAAGAATCATACACCCTAATACCATCAGTCCATAACAGTTTCAAATCATCAATCAACAGTGATAAGTAAACATCAATATCATTGCCAGGTTGCTTTGGACCAGAGATCATTATACTCAATGGTTCATGCCCAAATTTACCCAAGAGAAGAAGGGTAGAATGGTCCTTGTAGTGTATCTTGGGTTGTCGATTCCACAGAGACCTAAGAAGATACCTAAGATACACAACCTAAGGGATGGATTTTTGGCTATGAAGTGGCCAACTTTGGGTTGATTTTAGATGGGTTTAAGTGAACTCTAATATACTTAAGTGAATTCAAATTAAATGAATGAGTTGATCCTAGGTTATCACTCGGGGTGGATTGGACGTATTTTCTTTTTAATGATTTCAAATTCTTCAATTTGAGATGGGTTCATTTAAGGAGATAAAACAAAATCACCACTTACTGGTTTAATGCCTACACCCTTTAATATTAATCACCTATACACTTGAAGGTTCAGTGTTTCAAGCACTTCAAGGTAAATGATCGTATTAGTACTTGAAGTGTGTGGCCTTAAATTCAACAAGGACGATGGAGTTTAAAAATCATCAAATAAAAATCCCAATTAAAGAAGTGATTATACATTAATTAGGTGATAAATAACATCCAATCCAGCCCCTTGCTACTCCCTTGGATCAACCCATAAGTGGGTTATCCCTCCATTGATCCCATGGTTTCAATGGAAGCAGAAAGTAGACTCATGAGGGAGGAAATGGAGAAGTAAAGAAAACAACAAAAATAAAATGACCACTCCACCGTTGTGTGAATAATTTCACAAGGGTTGGTGTGAATAAATTTACACCTTGATCCAACGGTATCAAAGTGATATTAAGAACAACATAATAAGAGTAGAAGAATAACTTTTATTAAGAAACTAAAGTGAATTGAACAACTTACATGTGAAAGACAAAATTGAGGCAACAAAAATGCAGCATAAGATTACAATTGAATAAAGCATCCAAGATATGAAACTCCTTCACCACCACTGCCTTAAATAGGCATTTTGGGAGCCTTGGGTCGAGCCTCCAACAGTACAAGTCATCCCACTTGAGTATGGTAGGCCTAGGGTGGTGGAAAGTTTGTGGAAAGAAGACTTTCCATCCTTGACCCGAAAAGACATCCAGATTTCATGCACCGAACAGATGCGCATGAAAGACCTTCTAGATGGACGAATAAGAGTGGTCCATAGAAGAATAAAATGGATCTCCGGATGTCTTCTAACCGGCTGTAAAATGTGGGCCCATTTGGAGTTGGGGATTCCGAGATATGATCAATGTAGTGGACTGTTTTTCTGGGCCGCAGAATTTGGCCCAGAATTGTATCTCTAACTTGGGCCGCCTAAATGACCAACATGGAGGCCGAATTAGCATTAACTTCTGAATAGTTATTTGTTACTATACATGTCTTCTATAATCTCAAGATATTTGGGATTAATTGGGCTTGTATGTTGGGCCCCACAGCCTCATCAGTGGGATGATGTCCAATTTGTCTTCTCTAGAATTTCTTCCTTTCATTTCCAAATATCTCCATCATCCTCCATGAATTCTCCACTGATACCTGAATCAAACATGTTCATATTTAAGTGTAGATAAATTTACAAAAATATCAAATTAAAATATTTATAATTGAATTCCTTAAAATCAGATGAATCATTGGGTACTTTAAATGATGTTCAAAAATGTACCACATAATAGTGCATTTTAAGAAGGTATTACAATCATAATGTGAAATGATGTTCAAAGTGTAAAATGCACTAAAATGGTGTTAATTAATAACAAATAACATGAATATTATGTATATTAACATTGAATATTATCCTCATTTAGTGGCTAATAACACCCCCCAACTTGAGTTTTTCTAGTCCCGAGCAAAATATATCTCAACAATATGAAATTCGAATTCCCTTTTCCAAAAACATTTTAATACACAATGATCACCAAAAAAAATTATACCAAAAAATCATGAAACCCATCAAAATATTTTAATACAAGATATTTTCATAAGCAGATCTCAATCCCAAGCCCATTCCTTTGTTCAAATTCATTTCCATATTTCATCCAATATCAATTAAGTATGAGGATGTGTTGTGCATCACAATAGACATGGGGGTTCATCTTTATTCAAGGGGGAAATTACAGAAGCGCTAGGTGGAATCGCATTTCAATATTATGATGAGTATTCAATTTTTTTTTGTATCATATTTGTTTTTGTTTTTTGTTTGTTTTTTGAAATTTTTCCATGGTAATTGAAATTGCACTCAAAAGAGTCAACCCTTGTAGCGAGACTTTGCCGATGACTCCCAGGCTCAAAAACCTTAGGGAACCAAGTGAAGCCCACATACTCGAGAATCATCTCGAGTTAGCTCAGTCAAAAACAAATTCAAATTACCAAAAATAGAGATAAAATTTCTAACTCTGGGCCAGACAACATGGAGTCATGATCCCCAAGTGCCGAAAGCCACGCATTAGGTCATTTCATTGCTCTATGCGCAATTTTTTTTTAATAATATTTTTTTGAATACTCATATTAAACTAAAATGATCACCAAACCTATGCTATAAATTTAGGGGACCCCATGAACTCAAACTAATACCCCACTATCCAAGGGACGTGCATTGTGATCTTTTTTTTATTTGGATGAAAATATAAAAGATGAAATTGTAAGAATGGTATAGAGTAAGAGGTTTCCAACCTCTGATACCAATTGTAGGATCGAAATATGATATGAGATGCTCAATATACAAGAGGGGGGGGTGAATTGTATACTTTAAAAATTCCTTTGGAACCTTTAAAGATAGTTATGAATAACTAAAGTTTCCTTAAGAAAAGGAAAGGACTAAGTTTAACAAAGTTAAACTAAGTTGATTCACAACACATCTAACACCGAACTAAACTTGGAAAGAGATTCCAAAAGTAGATTCCGGAAATATGGTTCCGAAAATTGAAACTTAACAAAAGTTACAATATAAGATTCTACCTTAAAGCGTATAGAATCTAAACTAATCAGAGTAAGTAAGGAAGTATAAGAAAGTTATACTTTCCTTAAGATACAAATTGCAGCGGAATAAAGACAAGTAGTAAAACTACTAGTAACAAGATAATAGTCTTTTAACCCAAAGAGAAGGGTATCCAACAACCTTGGATAAAGGTCCCTTGATTTATACTTTCAAGCAAGTCTGTCTTACCCACACCAGGGTAAGCCCTCGATACGAAGATCGGTGTCTCTGTCTTTCTATCCCCGCAAGCCCTCAACATTATGGTAGTTGGCAACCTCTGTCTTTCTCAGCAAGAAAGCCCTCGATCTTTAAGGTAGTCGGCACCTCTGTCTTTCTCAGCAAGGAAGCCCTCGATCTTTAAGGTAGTCGGCACCTCTGTCTTCCTATCCCCGGAAGCCCTCGAATGTAATCACCAACATTCGGAGTCGCACGAAGCTTTGAGAGTTAATAAGAGACTCTCTCTCTAGAAATCACTTCAACAGCATGTAAGCACTTTTTCAGCAATCAGCACCGAGCTCTTTCAAATGAGCTCCTATTTATAGGTAAGGTCGGCTCCTTCTCCAACGGTCATATTTCCCTTAAAGTTCGGAGGGACTTGTACACGTGTCACTTAGACAACGGTTAGTTTATAACAAAATGGACGACATCGTTTTATAACAAAACAAGTGTAACAGAAAGTACGACATCGTTTTAAACTCTAACATAAAAGTTCGGAATAGAAATTTCGGAGTGAAAGTTCGGAGTGAATAAATTCAGAGTGTATAAAACAATGATAATCAGATTCTGTTTAATAGGTGAATTCGGAATGAGAATTCAGAATAGGAATTCGAAATAGGAATTCGTCATCAGAAATCGTAATGAGAATTCGTCATTAGAATTCGTAATGAGAATTCATCATCAGAATTAGTAATGAGAATTCATCATCAGAGTTCGTAATGAGAATTTATCATCAGAATTCGTAATGAGAATTCATCATCAGAATTCGTAATGAGATTTCATCATCAGAATTCGTAATGAGAAATCGTCATCAGAATTCGTAATGAGAATTCTTTATCAGAATTCATAATGAGAATTCGGAATGAGATTTCTTCATTAGAATTCGTAATGAGAATTCTTCATTGGAATTCGTAATGAGAATTCTTCATTGGAATTCGTAATGAGAATTCTTCTTCAGAATTCGTAATGAGAATTCGGAATGAGATTTCTTCATTAGAATTCGTAATGAGAATTCTTCTTCAGAATTCGTATCCTGAATCTGGAATAGAACTAAGTCAGAATTCATATCCGGAATTCGGAATGAAACTTCCTTATAGTTCTTGTCCAGAACCGAATCCTAAAAACAGAATACTTTTATATCAAAGTTTTTATGATTCCGAGAAAGTGAATCCGAATTTCATACTTAAGAAAAATATTAATGAAAATATGATAAGGATAAATTTTTCTTATAAAAGCGTTTTTCCTTAAGAAAGCATTTTTCCTTATAAAAGCAATTTTCCTTAAGAAAGCATTTTTCCTTACAAAAGCGATTTTCCTTAAAGATAAGGTGTTTGTGATTTTCAAAACAAGAAGGAATGGAAAAGTAATAAGGAAAACCTTATTGACTCAACAATCTCCCCCTTTTTGGAAAGCACAAACATCCTTACGAAAAAGCTATTCTAAGAAGAAAGAAACATATTAAAGCTTATCTCCCTTGGTTTAAGAATATAGATGAATACGACTAACTCCCCCTTAGGATTTGAGTCTCTAAGGATCGTATTCATATTTCCGGAGTGATGTTTCTTTAAGAAAAACTCCCCCTTAAACAAACTCTTATTAGAGTTCTATCTCCTTGGGTATTTTTCTTTCTCCCCCTTTGATAAGCACTTATTAGATTTCCTCTTTTTCTTAAGGATCTTTTCCTTCTCCCCCTTTGTGATTTTCAAAAAGAATTGGAGGGAATGGAAACAAAATAACAAAGTACCTGAAAAGATTAGTAACGACAGCAATAGAAACAACAAGCACAATTTTCATTATATTTGAAATGTCAGCAACAAAAACAGATTACAACAAAAAGATCGGATTGGTCATTTCGGATCTTTCTCCTTCGACATGAGCCCCTTGAGAATTGTCTTGATCTTCTTGAGATCCTTATGATCTTCCTCTGCTTGCTTTTCTAAGGAAACTATTCTTGCTGACTGAGCTTGAATGATTTCTTCCTGAGCCTTCAACTTTTCTTCCTGAGCTTCCATTTTCTCTTCCTGAGACTTTATCCTTTCTAGAAAATTGATCCGATGATCCCTTTCAAATTTCCAACTTTGATTAACAGAGTTGAGCTTTCCATTCAGATCTCTTACTTCCTGACTCCGAATGTTCTTTTCCTCTGTCAATTTCTCATCGAATGATGCAGACATCTCATGAAACATCTTGTCCTCGGTTTAAAATGCATCCTTAACATTCTCCTGAAACTCATCCAGCAACCTCATCTCTTCCACATTCTTCTTCGACCAGCTAGTCATCCTTTTGCACGATCTTTTATGGGCTTCGTAACCAATAAAAAAAATTTTGAACTGGGCTTCTATCTCAACACATTTATCCATAACCATGGATACGGAGTCGGTTTTCTGATTCATTGTATGTTGGAGCATCTGGCACCGAGAGTCAATACTGGAGAAGGTTGGAATGGTTCCCACCAACTTCTTCAAGGACTGAACAACAAAATCGTGCCCCAACGATGATGACTCCGAATCAGAAATCTTGCTAGGAGAATTTTCTTCCTCGATAAGCTCCAACTTCCTCTTAGAATAGCTACCAGCTTCCTTCCTCAAACTTTTTTCTGAACTCGGGGTATCAGCAAGAATTTGCTTTCCCTTTTGTTTTTCCGGAATTGAAACCTGTTCCGGAGATCTGTTCTCACTATCAGAGACTTGAACAATTTTATCTTCCTCATCAGCAACTTTTTGAACATTGGCTTCCACATTTCCCATCTGAGCAGCATCAAGTAAAATATGTTCTTGACAAGTAACTTCTTCTTCTCCCTTTTCTTCTTCCATTGCAGGAGTAGCAAGCTTTGAAGATTGAGCTTCAGTTGTTCGGAGCGAGAGGTGATCCGAAGGAGTTCCCTTATATTCATCTACTTGTTTGAGCACATCTCCTGTCTCACCACATCCTTCAGCCACTTCTTCAACCTCTTCCACTTGCTCTACTTCCTCAGTAGCAACAGCCTCTTCCGGAGTTACAAGATTTCTTCCTGGAGTCTCAGGTAGAGATTCCAGAGAAAAAGATCTCGGAACGGGAATGGTTGCTGAAACCATTTCGTTAAACTTCAACAACGCTTGCACAGCCTCAGCTTCTGACAACTTCTTCTTCAGCTTCTTTTCCTTAGCTTGCTTCTCGAGCTCATCAGCAGCCTTTTCTTTTAGAGCCTTAGCCTCTGCAGGATCCAATCCGAACTGCGGATCTCCTTCCTTCCTCTTCTCCTTGTCATCTCTCCACTTCGCTGCAACCTCATCAGTATATGTCTTCTTCTTCTTAGGCTTAGGAGGTGCGGAATGGACTTCCTTAGACTTGGGTTCCTCAGCTTCACCTACCACTTCTTTCTGTTTCCTCTTCCTTACCGGCTTTGATGATTCCGGATCAGCCACTTTCGGAGTCACTTCTGCTTGAGGCGGTAGATCAATGAATTTCCCTGACTCCTTGTTAAAAGCTATATTCATCCTTTTAAGAGTTGCATCACTGAGAAACATGATCTTGCAAACTTTCGGCTTAGAACTACAAGCAACCTTGAAGGATTCTAGGCACCGAACTATCAGCTTCGACAATATTGCCGGGTACATCACTATCTGAGCTCTCAGATTCCCCTTCTTCAAATTATCAATGTTGAGAAGAATATGCTTCATCAGGTTGAACTTTCTTAGATTTATCAGGAAATCCAAGATGAATATCTCACTCTTCTTCAAGCTGTCCTTGTCTCCTTTTCTCGGTACGATAAGCCCTTGCACCCATAACTCCAGAATCCGGAAGTTTGTAGATAGGGTTGCAATTTTCGGAGCCTTATCATCATCTAATCCGAGAATTTCTAAGGATTTCTCCTTGTTGAAACTACCCAAGGAGTCTGGCAGAACGTGCGAGATAAACTCAGCTTCCCCTTCATAACTCAGCCCTACCAAGCTTGCAGCCTTGGTGTAAGATAGCTTATATGTCTTTCCATACGATTTGAAGGAAAACTTCTCTCTATTATCTTCCACGAAGAAAGCAACTGTCTCATAAAACTCGACAAGCAAGTCAGAGTAGACTTTATCTTGGTTGCCGGTTTTTGATATCGCAACATCCTCCCAGCCATTCAGCTTGATATTCTTTGATATAATAGAATCATAATTGCTGAAGAAATTCGGATGAACTAACCGCTCTCTGTAGACTAACCACTGAGAAATGGGCTTGGTTGAAGACATCTCTTGAGAAGCTAACTCTGCAGACATTCGGATCTGAAGTCTCTGAGAAGTTCGGAACTGAGAAGACTGAATTTCGGAATGGCCTTAAATCAGAGAGTCAGAGCTTCAGCACGCAAAAGCTTGAAATCGATGTGGGACGAGGAAATAGGGTCCCCTTTATATAGGCATTGGGATGACGGTTCAACTTCCTCGGTTAATCTGACGGTTTAGAATGATCTGAGATCAGATCTAACGGTTGAAAGCTTGAATCCAATCTTTTTGAGGTTTTAATAAAGTAAAGAATTAAGAAATCCAAAAAACCAAAAACAAACTATAAGAAATTGTCAGCAAGTAAAATATGATTACGAAAACTTCAGTAAGGAAATCATACCTTTCGGATTAGCTTAGGAAAGTTATTCGTAATGGGTAATATAAAGACGACTACGAAAAATTCAATACGAAAAACTAAATACGAAAACCTTAATACGAAAAAGTCAATACGAACAAGTAAATACGAAAAAGTAAACACGAAAAGTCAATACGAAAGACTCAGTACGAAAGTTCCGTTATGAAAATACCAGTACGAAAGTTTTACATTCCGGAAATTTTCAATACGAATACTTCCATTCCAGAAGTATTCTGTGCGAAAATATCCTTTCTGGAAAATTGTTGTTCCGGAAATTCCATTCCGGAAATTTTCGTTCCGAAAAGTTTGAAAACAAAATTTGAAAAACTTTGTTAGATAAACAAACAAATGTACTCCCCCTATGAAAAGGAGTTTATTACTGTAAGGAGATTTTTCAATAGAAAGTTAATTGAGGAAGATTACCTTACGGTTATCATTCCTAACTTCTGTTTAATATATTCAAATCTATCAGAAGGTAAAGATTTTGTGAAAATATCAGCAAGATGATCTTGCGTTCCGATAAACTGAAGAATAATGTCTCCTTTAAGTGTGTGATCCCTAAGAAAGTGATGCCTAATATCTATGTGTTTTGCACGAGAGTGATGTGTAGGGTTTTTACTTAGGGTAATGGCACTTGTGTTATCACACAAAATTTGAGTTTTAGTAAAACTCAAGCCATAGTCCGTGAGTGTGTGTTGCATCCACAACACTTGTGCACAACAACTTCCAGCTGCTACATATTCAGCTTCAGCAGTGGAGAGTGCAACAGAATGTTGCTTCTTGCATGACCAAGAAACTAATGAATCTCCTAAGAAATGACAAGTTCCGGATGGACTTTTCCTATCCATTCTACATCCACCAAAGTCAGCATCAGAAAAGCTTTTTAGAACAAAATCATTTCCAGAAGTATAAAATATCCTAGATCCATGGTTCCCTTAAGGTAGCGAAAAATTCTTTTTACTGCCTTTAAGTGAGATTCCTTAGGATTGGATTGATATCTTGCACATAAGCATACAGAAAACATTAAGTCTGGTCGACTAGCTGTTAAGTAAAGTAAACTTCCAATCATACCTCTAAAAGATGTTTGATCTACTGGTTTCCCAGCTTCATCAAGATCTAAAGAGTTTGAGGTACCAATGGGAGTACTTATACTCTTAGTGTTGTCATAACCATACTTTTTAAGAAGATATTTAATATACTTATGTTGGGATATGTAGGTTCCTTCTGGTTTTTGAGAAATTTGAAAACCAAGGAAAAATGTTAACTCACCCATCATACTCATTTCAAACTCAGATTTCATTAGACTAGCAAAAGAGTCATTCAAAGATTGCTGAGTTGAACCAAATATAATGTCATCAACATAAATTTGAACAATCAAAACATTTTTCTTATCTTTCTTTATAAAAAGGGTTGGATCTGCATTTCCCTTAACATAGTTATTTTGAAGCAAAAATCCAGTAAGTCTATCATACCATGCTCGTGGGGCTTGTTTAAGGCCATACAAAGCTTTGGTAAGTCTAAAAACATGATCAGGATGTTTTGTATCTTCAAATCCAGGAGGTTGTTCAACAAAAACTTCCTCTTGAACATAACCGTTAAGAAAAGCACATTTCACATCCATTTGAAATAGTTTGAAATTAAAGAATGCTGCAAAGGCAAGTAGAATACGGATAGATTCAAGTCTAGCTACTGGAGCATAGGTTTCTTCATAGTCTATTCCTTCTTGCTGATTATAGCCTTTAGCAACAAGTCTAGCTTTATTTCTAACAATGACTCCATTTTCATCACATTTATTTCTGAAAACCCATTTTACTCCAATAACAGAAGTTTCCTTCGGTCTCTCAACCAAGGTCCAGACTTTATTCCTTTCGAATTCATTTAGTTCATCTTGCATTGCTTTGATCCAATCATCATTACCTAAAGCTTCATCAGTGCTTTTAGGCTCTAATTGGGAAAGAAATGCTAGATGTTCTACTTCATTTCTTAAGGAACTTCTAGTCCTTACAGGTTGATTTACATCACCAATGATACTATCACTGGGATGATTTTTAAGAAACACCTGATTTGGGTTTTGTAAAACCTGTTCATCAACATAAGGTAGAAAGTCTTCTGGGGTAAATGTTTCAGAATTATCTTCTAGAACAATTTCCTTATCAGAAGGTTCTTCTATCAACGGTTGATAATCAGTTTTTGAAAACACATCCGAAGATGTAGGTTGGGAGGTTTTAAAAACAAAAGGATCTGATTCATCAAATTTTACATGTACTGTTTCCTCAACAGTACAAGTATTTTTATTAAAAACTCTATATGCCTTAGAGGTTGTGGAATATCCTAAGAAAATTCCTTCATCAGATTTTGGTGCGAATTTATGTAAGTTATCTTTAGTATTCAAAATGAATACTTTGCAACCAAAAACCTTGAAGTAGGAAAGTCTTGGTTTTCTACCATTCCATAACTCATAAGAAGTTTTATTAAGAAAAGGTCTAATCAAAACTCGATTTATAGTATAATAAGCAGTACTTACAGCTTCAGCCCAGAAATGTCTAGCAATAGAATATTCACTCAACATGGTTCTAGTTATCTCTTTAAGAATTCTATTTCTTCTTTCAACTACACCATTCTGTTGAGGAGTTCTAGGTGCTGAAAAGTTGTGAGTAATACCTTTCTTACTACAAAAAGTTTCAAAATCTGAATTTTGAAATTCTCCTCCATGATCACTATGAATAGTTTTCAATGGAAGGTTTTTCTCATTTTTAACTTGGGCTCTAAAACTTTTGAAATAAGAAAAAGTTTCAGATTTCCTTGCTAGAAAATAGACCCAAGTAAATCTAGTGTAATCATCAACAAGAACAAACACATAGTATTTGCCTCCAATGCTTCCAGTTTGTGTTGGACCAAAAAGATCCATATGCACCAACTGTAATGCATCGGTTGTTGAGACTTCACCGATTGACTTAAAACTAGATTTATGTTGCTTGCCATATTGACAAGGATCACAAACTTTAGAAGAATCAAATCTAAGCTCCGGTAGATCCTTAACAAGTTTCTTCTTAGAGAGTTTACATAGGTTCCTAAAATTACAGTGTCCTAATCTTCTATGCCATAACCAAGAGTGATCTTCCATTGCACTTAGGCAAGGTAAATCTTGGCTTCTTAGGTCTTCTAAGTTTAAGGTGTAAACATTCTCTTGCCTATTGGCTGAGAGAATAAATTCTTCCTTGGAATTGTGAACTAAGCATTTATCATTCCTAAAATTCACAAGGTAACCTTCATCACATAACTGACTTATGCTAATGAGGTTGTGGTTAAGACCTTTAACAAAAAGAACATTTGAAATCAAAGTTTTACCTAAAAGAACAATATTGCCAATACCAACAATCTCTCCCTTAGCATTGTCTCCGAAAGTTACCTTTCCTCCTTTCGTTTTGATAATCTTTTCAAAAAAGCTTTTGTTACCAGTCATATGCCGGGAACATCCACTATCCATGTACCAAATATTGTTGCTGGAATTTCTTTATTTTCCTGAAATTAAGAACAAAGTTAGACTTTCGGAATCCAAACTTGTTTGGATCCGAGATTTCCGGACAATAAAATTTTTGGTATCCACATTTTCTTAGAAAAGTAAGATTTATGAAAACCTAAGGATTGGGTTTTGTTTAAGGAACAATTTCTTGCCCAGTGACCATCACATTGACACTTAGTACAAAATGGGGCACTTTGAGGAACAAAATAATTGTTGCTGAAAACAGGTTTTGCTTGGGTATAACCAAATCCGGATTTATTTCTTAAAGGTCGTATTTGAGAATACATCTTATCAAAATTTTCCTTACCATGGGTAAAGTTTGATAAACACTTCTTTAAGGAAAAAATTTCGGACTTGAGTTTTACAACCAAGTTTTTATCCTCAAAATCATTAGTTTTTGAACTAGAGTTAGGCTCGAAAACATTTTTATTAGAAATTACATTTTCTAATTCTTTAGCAAGTTTGTTCTTCTCAGAACTTACTTCCTCAAGATTTTTTGAAATATTTTCAAAATCAGCATTTTTCTTATCAAGATCTTTAGAAAGATCTGATATCTCTTTAGTAAGAATAGAATTCCTAGAATTTGCCTTATCAAGTTTCTTGTTGAGTTTGGAATTCTCAATCTCAAGAAGTTCAGCAAACCTAGAGACTTCTTCATAAGTAGGTAATGTATTTTCCTCATCAGAAGATGATTCTTCATAAGAAGAGTTATAATACTTACTATCATTAGAATTTAAAGAAACATTGGTCAATGATTCAGCATTTCGTACCTTAGCCATAAGACAATGATTTTCAATGGGTAATCTGGATATAAGACCATGATTTTTCTGTCCTGAAGATTCATATTCAGAAGATTCATCTGAAGAGTCACCACCACTGGCACTCCAGGTGTCATTAGCTTTCAGAACTTTCTTAGCTTTGGCTTTGTAATACTTCTTCCTGTTCTTTTTTGAATGTCTTTCCTTCCTTTCTTTCTTTCTGAGCATAGGGCAATCAGGTCTAATATGTCCAGCTCTTTTACATTCATAACAAGTTACTTCTCCATCTTTCTTATCTTTCCTATCCTTTTTCTTATACTTGGATTGAAAGTTTCTTTGCCCAGCTATCTTGTTCATCCTTCGATCAAGATTGGCTAATTCATTTTCTGAAACTTCACTTTCACTAGATTCGGATTGGAAAATGACTTTCTTCGATTTGGATCTGGTTACTCTCTCAGGAGTCTTAGCTTTCATCTGATTTGAAGTTGTAGTAAAAGCAACTGTTCCATTTCCATTCTTCTTCTTAATGTTGTCAGCATCTCTCTTCATTCTGGTCTCATGTTGTAGAAGAGTTCCAAATAATTCATCAAGAGTAATTTGAGTGACCTTCCTGTTCTCATCTATAGCTGTTCTCTTAGATTCCCACTCATTGGGCATAATATCAATTATCTTGTCCACAAGAGCTTCATCATCTAAACCTTTCTCTCCCATAGATTGTAGACTGTTGACAATTGTCATAAATCTTTGTTGAACTTTACAGATAGGTTCTCCATAAGGAAAATTGAAGCCATGATATTCAGCTCTAAGCATAGCTCTCCTAGTCTCAATCACCTTAGAAGTCCCAAAGTGTGTAACCTCTAACTTCTTCCATATACAGTTAGCTGCTTCACAAGAAGAAATTTGGCTATATATATTTCTGGTCATTGAACATAATAAAGTATTGCGTACCTTATAATTGAGTTGATATTCTTGCTTTTCCTAGTTAGTAAAGGTTCTGACTTCCTTGTCAGGAATTTTATAATCACCAGTAAGCATCACAAAGTTGTCTACTCCAGTATTGATAACAAAAGTCTTCATACGATCTCTCCAGTATTCATAATCATTACCATCGAAGATTGGTGGTCTTGTAGGATTCAGATTGTCAATAGATCCAACATTCATTCCTGCCATACTAAAAATAACTTTGCACACAAACTAGTTAGTAGCAAAAGTTCGTAATCAAAATGTTCGGAATGAGAAAAGTTCGGAATGGATAATCCGGAATGACAAAGTTCGGAATGGAAAAATGAGCAAGAAAAACTTGTATGTGAGTACAAGTATTTCAGTAACCTTGGCTCTGATACCAAATGTAAGAATGGTATAGAGTAAGAGGTTTCCAACCTCTGATACCAATTGTAGGATCGAAATATGATATGAGATGCTCAATATACAAGAGGGGGGGTGAATTGTATACTTTAAAAATTCCTTTGGAACCTTTAAAGATAGTTATGAATAACTAAAGTTTCCTTAAGAAAAGGAAAGGACTAAGTTTAACAAAGTTAAACTAAGTTGATTCACAACACCTCTAACACCGAACTAAACTTGGAAAGAGATTCCAAAAGTAGATTCCGGAAATATGGTTCCGAAAATTGAAACTTAACAAAAGTTACAATATAAGATTCTACCTTAAAGCTTATAGAATCTAAACTAATCAGAGTAAGTAAGGAAGTATAAGAAAGTTATACTTTCCTTAAGATACAAATTGCAGCGGAATAAAGACAAGTAGTAAAACTACTAGTAACAAGATAATAGTCTTTTAACCCAAAGAGAAGGGTATCCAACAACCTTGGATAAAGGTCCCTTGATTTATACTTTCAAGCAAGTCTGTCTTACCCACACCAGGGTAAGCCCTCGATACGAAGATCGGTGTCTCTGTCTTGCTATCCCCGCAAGCCCTCAACTTTAAGGTAGTTGGCAACCTCTGTCTTTCTCAGCAAGAAAGCCCTCGATCTTTAAGGTAGTCGGCACCTCTGTCCTTCTCAGCAAGAAAGCCCTCGATCTTTAAGGTAGTCGGCACCTCTGTCTTCCTATCCCCGGAATCCCTCGAATGTAATCACCAACATTCGGAGTCGCACGAAGCTTTGAGAGTTAATAAGATACTCTCTCTCTAGAAATCACTTCAACAGCATGTAAGCACTTTTTCAGCAATCAGCACCGAGCTCTTTCAAATGAGCTCCTATTTATAGGTAAGGTCGGCTCCTTCTCCAACGGTCATATTTCCCTTAAAGTCCGGAGGGACCTGTACACGTGTCACTTAGACAACGGTTAGTTTATAACAAAATGGACGACATCGTTTTATAACAAAACAAGTGTAACAGAAAGTACGACATCGTTTTAAACTCTAACATAAAAGTTCGGAATAGAAATTTCGGAGTGAAAGTTCGGAGTGAATAAATTCAGAGTGTATAAAACAATGATAATCAGATTCTGTTTAATAGGTGAATTCGGAATGAGAATTCGGAATAGGAATTCGGAATAGGAATTCGTCATCAGAAATCGTAATGAGAATTCGTCATTAGAATTCGTAATGAGAATTCATCATCAGAATTAGTAATGAGAATTCATCATCAGAGTTCGTAATGAGAATTTATCATCAGAATTCGTAATGAGAATTCATCATCAGAATTCGTAATGAGATTTCATCATCAGAATTCGTAATGAGAAATCGTCATCAGAATTCGTTATGAGAATTCTTTATCAGAATTCGTAATGAGAATTCGGAATGGGATTTCTTCATTAGAATTCGTAATGAGAATTCTTCATTGGAATTCGTAATGAGAATTCTTCATTGGAATTCGTAATGAGAATTCTTCTTCGGAATTCGTAATGAGAATTCGGAATGGGATTTCTTCATTAGAATTCGTAATGAGAATTCTTCTTCAGAATTCGTATCCTGAATCTGGAATAGAACTAAGTCAGAATTCATATCCGGAATTCGGAATGAAACTTCCTTATAGTTCTTGTCCAGAACAGAATCCTAAAAACAGAATACTTTTATATCAAAGTTTTTATGATTCCGAGAAAGTGAATCCGAATTTCATACTTAAGAAAAATATTAATGAAAATATGATAAGGATAAATTTTTCTTATAAAAGCGTTTTTCCTTAAGAAAGCATTTTTCCTTATAAAAGAAATTTTCCTTAAGAAAGCATTTTTCCTTACAAAAGCGATTTTCCTTAAAGATAAGGTGTTTGTGATTTTCAAAACAAGAAGGAATGGAAAAGTCATAAGGAAAACCTTATTGACTCAACATAAATATCACATTGGACAACCACACCTTCCAAAATCAATGCTCATGAAATTATACAAGGATTAAAATCATAATCAGGGTATGCTAAATTATTTGATATTCAGTTTCAAAGTGTGCAATGTGTATTACCATGTTTAATGTTAATGGAATTTTTCCTTCCATTTTCACAAATTTTTTTCAAATCATTTATCATTTTTTTGACACGAACTCATTTTTTATTTTATCTCCCCCCCAACTTAAAATAACACTGTCCCCAGTGTTTAAAGAAAAGAAAATTTAGAAGGGGGTAGAGGTAGAGAATGAATGTTCAAAAAGGAAATTGAAAATGAGGGTCATGGAATGAAGTCACCTGGTGGTTGAAGTTTGAAGTTCTTACTGCTCCAATTTAGTCCTTTGATATCCATGTCGCTTGTAGAGTTCCCTAGTGGAAAAATGAAAACAAACAAACAAAACAAAAGAGTATATATATATATAAGTAAAATATAAGTATATATATATAATAAAATAAACTGATGATACATTGTCTTCTTTTTAAATTTCTGGGTAAGGTATTACTTAAGGATCACACCACGTGACACGGATGAATATGGTGCTCCCCTTTCATACCCATCCATACTCATAATAGAAGAACATGTCAACAGTCTATATTTTTTTTAAAATATAAAAATGATTAATTAAAATATAAATTTTATTAAAACAACAAAATGATAGGAAACTTGAAAACCATGGGTTGCCTCCCATGCAACGCTTTTTTAACGTCGTTAGCTCGACTTGAACCCCACGACTTATCCAATACCAACTTTCAACATTTTAAGGACCCCATATTTCTCCATTTCCACTAGATTGAGATTGATTCTTTGTTTATAAATTTTTTTGTGTGAAAACCTATGTTCTAAAATGAGTGGTAAAATCCAAGGATTATCAAAAATGGTTGATCCAGTTTCCTCTGTAGTCTTTCCTAAGACATAGATGACCATTAAAACTTTTTTGGTTTCAAGAGAAGAATGAATTCCAATTGAAAGGTCATGATTATAACTTATGAAGGGATTATTTAGAGAGGAGGGAAGGACAATAATTTTGAGCTCAGGTTGGACAGGACATTTAGATACAAGTTGATATTTTGAATCCAACTCAGTTTCATTTTCCAAATTTTTCAACAAAATTGGTTCCTTTTGAATAGAAGATTCAACCACAAAATTTGAAAGATCAGTGTTTGGAATGGATATAGACTCAATGTTTGTGATTTCTCCCAATGGTTCAATGGTTGGTGTTTTTGAAAATTCATCAATGGAGTTATACTTAGGAGACTCAATCCATGATGTAAAATTCTCCTCTTTTGAATCCAAAAAGTCAATTTCCTCCTGATTTAAAGACCCATAAACAATTCCATGATCCTCCTCATCTTCCCCAAATCCAAAGGTTTTCTCTTCAGTAAATTCATGATAGGTTTGTGGGAAACTAGGCAATTCACATAAGGTTATGTAAGGGACAATTTGTGTAGGGACGAGTTCCTCACACGTTTTAATGCTTTGTATTTCTAACCTCAATGATGAAACTTAAAAATTCATTTTCTCCATTTTTTGACACAATTTTTCAAGTAATGGTAGTGGATCATTACGGACAAGGGCTTTAGAAAGATGGTCTATTCCAGGTGGATAATTAAGTTGTTGGAATTCCATAGGAGGATGTTCAGATTGGCCTTGTTGGGATTGGAACTCATAATATGTTGGAATGTATTGTGGATCATATGAATAAAAACATTGTGGTTCAGTAGGTTGTTGATGATCCCACAAGTACGAATTAGGATGGTCATTGTACATTGTACATGGGGTTGAGTGATCAAAGTAGGGGAGGTTCCCCATGTTTGGATTTGTTCAAAAGGGTTTTCCATAGGAATGAAATTGGGGATGAGATGAGAGAAGTGGGATGAAAAAAAAGAATGATAGTGTCTAAGATAACTTACTTAGGTCCCCGGAAATGACGCCAAAATTTGGTTCACGCCCAAATTTACCCAAGAGAAGAAGGGTAGAACGGTCCTTGTAGTGTAGCTTGGGTTGTTGATTCCACAGAGACCTAAGAAGATACCTAAGATACACAACCTAAGGGATGGATTTTTGGCTATGAAGTGGCCAACTTTGGGTTGATTTTAGATGGGTTTAAGTGAACTCTAAGATACTTAAGTGAATTCAAATTAAAAGAATGAGTTGATCCTAGGTTATCACTTGGGGTGGATTGGACGTATTTTCTTTTTAATGATTTCAAATTCTTCAATTTGAGATGGGTTCATTTAAGGAGATAAAACAACATCATCACTTACTGGTTTAATGCCTAAAACCTTTAATACTAATCACCTATACACTTGAAGGATCAATGTTTCAAGCACTTCAAGGTAAAGGATCGTATTAGTACTTGAAGTGTGTGGCCTTAAATTCAACAAGGACGATGGAGTTTAAAAATCATCAAATAAAAATCCCAATCAAAGAAGTGATTATAAATTAATTAGGTGATAAATAACATCCAATACATCCCCTTGATACTCCCTTGGATCAACACATAAGTGGGTTATCCCTCCATTGATCCCATGGTTTCAATGGAAGCGGAAAGTAGACTCATGAGGGAGGAAATGGAGAAGTAAAGAAAACAACAAAAATAAAATGATCACTCCACCGTTGTGTGAATAATTTCACAAGGGTTGGTGTGAATAAATTCACACCTTGATCCAATGGTATCAAAGTGATATTAAGAACAACAGAATAAGAGTAGAAGAAGAACTTTTATTAAGAAACTAAAGTGAATTGAACAACTTACATGTGAAAGACAAAATTGAGGCAACAAAAATGCAGCATAACATTACAATTGAACAAAGAATCCAAGATCTGAAACTCCTTCACCAACACTTCCTTAAATAGGAATTTTGGGAGCCTTGGGTCAAGCCTCCAACAGTACAAGTCATCCCACTTGATTATGGTAGGCCTAGGGTGGTGGAAAGTTTGTGGAAAGAAGACTTTCCATCCTTGACCCGAAAAGACATCCAGCTTTCATGCACCAAACAGACGAGCTTGAAAGACCTTCTAGATGGCCGAATCAGAGTGGGCCATAGAATAAGAAAATGGATCTCCGGAGGTCTTCTAACCGGCTGTAAAATTTGGGCCCATTTGGAGTTGGGGATTCCGAGATATGATCAATGTAGTGGACTGTTTTTCTGGCCCGCAGAATCTGGCCCAGAATTGTATCTCTAACTTGGGCCGCCTATATGACCAACATGAAGGACGAATTAGCATTAACTTCTGAATAGTTATTTGTTCCTATACATGTCTTATAGAAGCTAAAGAAATTTGGGATTAATTGGGCCTGTATGTTGGGACCCACAGCCACATCAGTGGGCTGATGTCCAATCTGCCTTCTCCAGAATTGCTTCCTTTCATTTCCAAATATCTTCCTTCATCCTCCATGAATTCTCCACTGATCCCTGAATCAAACATGTTCATATTTAAGTGTAGATAAATTTCGAAAAATATCAAATTAAAATATTTATAATTAAATTCCTTAAAATCAGATGAATCATTGGGTACTTTAAATGATGTTAAAAAATGTACCACATAATAGTGCATTTTAAGAAGGTATTACAATCATAATGTGAAATGATGTTCAAAGTGTAAAATGCACTAAAATGGTGTTTATTAATAATAATGAACATGAATATTATGTATATTAACATTGAATATTAGCCTCATTTAGTGGCTAATCACTCAACATGACATATTTGCGCTTCATACAAACTTTAGGAGAGATGTTGTAAATTACCAATAAAACAGGCCATGAACTATGTGTGATACTGAGGGTTTGGTATGGATTCATTCCATCTGTGCACAACCCTAGTCTGAGATTTCTAATTTCATTTCCAAATATAGAATACTGCGCATCAATTTTCTTCCATTTTGGACAATCAGCTGGATGATGTATTTTTCCATCACATACCCGCTCATCAGCATGTCATCTTAACATTTTTGCATCATGTGAATTAGAAATTAAACATTTGAAATGATGAATTATAGGAAGATACCAAAATAAATTTGAAGGGATCTTTGTAATCCCTACATCGGCCTGTGATTTTTTTTCACCTTATACTGTGATGTCCCACATTTAGGACACTCTGACAGAAATTCATATTCCTTCCTATATATAATGTAGTCATTCAAACAGGCATGTATTTTCTTATATCCCAATCCAATCAGGAATAATATTTTCTTGGCCTTATAATGTGAATCTGGAAGATTGTTATCTTTTGGAAGAATGTCTTTCATCAATTGTAGCATCTCTGTAAAACATCTGTCCCTCCATCCATGTTTCACCTTCAGGTTAATCAATCTTAACATTGCCTAAAAAACCGTAAAACTGTAGAACCAGGATATAATGGTTTTTCCGCATCACCATATAGACGCACAACTATCGGTTCTATCTCAATTTGTTCTGCTACAATATCGCGAATCAATTATTCAATTCCATCAGAGTTACCATCTTGCGAATCATCATCATCAGTGAAATTCCATCCAGTTTCACCATGCCAAATACAAGGGCTATAACTCAGATTAAAACCATGATAAATCATATGATCTGTTTTCCCTCTGCTTTTCAACTTCTTCATATTCAAAAATTTCAGGCATGGATGGAATAAAATGTCACTACTTGAAACATTTCGTTTAGAAAATTACAAAAAGGAATCAACTCCTTCCTCATATTCACTTCTCATTCAATGTGCTGTAATCCATCTTCGACTCATTATTACCTATAACAAATATAAAATATATATATATATTTTTAAGATAAGACAAATATATGTTTATATGAAAAAAATCATATTTTGAATGTAATTTTTTTTTGAAATATAAAACAAATCTATGCATATTTAAAAAAATATTCTTGAATATTATTTTAAAAACAAAATATAGTTAGATATAACAGTTTTAAATTCCATTTAATAAAAGAAAACCTTGGCGCCTACAATGGTTGATAGAAAATTGGATAAATGGAGTAAACTTGAGAATCAAATCAAATTTAAAATAAAAATTCAGATAGATAAATTCACAATGTAAATCCATTCATCGCAACACAATCATCATGTCATTATCTCAGAAACCACGATGCAGCAGTCAATCCCAACTGACACTTATCCCCCACCCCCTTGGACACCACCTAGACACCACTGCCCCTTGTACAGCCCCACCCCCTGGACGCCACCCCCACCCCCTTGGACACCCCATGGACACCACCACACCCTTGGACATCCCCCCCCCACCCCTCCTGGACACCCCCACCCCCTTGGACAGCCCCCAACCCTCTAGACATGACCCCCAACCCTCCGGGACACCACCCCCACCCCTACCCCCTTGGACACCCCCTGGAAAACACCACACCCCTCTAGACAGCAACCCCCACCCCTCCTAGACACCACCCCCACCCGCTACCCCCTTGGAAACCCCCCTGGACACCCCCAACCCTCTGGACAACCCCCCTCCTAGACAGCCACCCACCCCTCTAGACAGCACCCCCACCCCTCCTGGACACCACCCCCACCCCTACCCCCTTGGACACCCTCCTGGACACCCCCAACCCTCTGGAAAGACCCCACCCCCCGGACAACCCCCCAAATCCTCCAGACAGGCCCCCACCCTCTTGGACAGCCCGCACACCCACCCACCCCCTTGGAAACCCCCTAGAAACCCCAACCCTCTCGATATCCCCCACCCCCTGAACATTTCCCACCCCTCTAGACAACACCCCACCCCTCCTGGAAACCACCCCCACCCCCTACCCCCTTGGACACCCCCTTGGACACCCGCCAACCCTCTGGACAACCCCCACCCTTGGACATCCCCCACCCTTCTAGACAGCACACCCCACCCCTCCTGGACACCACCCCCACCCCTACCCCCTTGGACACCCCCTGGACACCCCCCAAACCTCTGGAAGTCCCCCCACCCCCCGGAAAACCCCCCAAAACCTCTGGATAGTCCCCCACCCCCTTGGATAACCCCCCACCCACCCACCCCCTTGGACATCCCCCCACCACCTTCGACACCCCACCCACTTGGACCCCCCCCCCCCCACACCCCTGGACTTCCACCCCCACCTCCATGGACACCTTGGACAGCCCCCAACCCCCTGGATAGCCACAAACCCTCTTGAAAGCCCCCATAACCATGGGATTTTAACCTCAATCTACTAGTTTTGGCATATCTAGAGATTTTAACATCAAGATACTAGTTTTGGTATCATTCCATTATTCAAAATTAAAACCATGAATTGTGTCTCCTACTAGTCTAAAATGATATATTGTTCAATGAATCATATTTTAATAGCATATGAAGACTTATAATAGTCCACGAAAATAAGCGACATAAATAGATTATGGAACAACAAAAAGTGATACCCAAAATAGAAACGACCAAGGATCCAAAACAAACATTACAGCATGAAAAACCATATATATACTTATAAAATAAATCACACTGGTAAATGGAATGGGTGTATCACAATGGTTTACATATAAATTGCATTAATATAGGTGAATGAGATCATTAATTGTCAATGACAACAAAAATTACCATTAATGTCGGGAATTCGCAAAACAAAAACAAACGAAATATAAGTAGATGAGGATTACGTGAATATTGCGAGTCGATCTAATAGATTTGGGGATAATAAATAAGATGATGGTGGAAAAACGTGGTAAGAGGGTTCGAAATCGAAGAATCTTACCTAGTTTAAACAAACAAATTGCAAAATGTAACCATAGACTATCCGAGAAAAAAACGAACGAAATAAAGTCACGAGAGGATTACCTGAGTGTTGCGAGTTGAGATGATAGATCCGAGGAGAGTAAATATGATAAACGATGATGGAAAACGAATTTAACGCAATGATATTGACGAGTCGATTAGGGGTTTCCACGCAAGAGAGATGAGTCGCCAGACTATCGATCGAAAAATTGTAAATGACAATCCACGAGGTGTGTTAATTTTATAAATGATTTATAACGTCGGTTATTTAAAAACCGATGTTATAAAATATTTTTATTACATTTATAACATCGGTTTTTATAATAACCGACGTAAAAAAATACACATGTTGGTTTTCTAGGTCGGTTATAGAATAACCGACATAAAAAATACATCAGAAATCACAGTTTTTTATGTCGGTTATAATATAACCGATGTAAAAAATTCTCCAGGTTGGTTTTTTATGTCGTTTATCAAATAACCGATGTCAAAAAGGGCTCAATAGACCCATTTTTTTAAGTCGGTTATTTCATAACTGACGTAAAAAATTCAAAGATACCTCGTTTTTATGTCGATTATTTGATAACTGACATAAAAAACACGGCGCTTTGGTTTTTTACGTCGGTGAATTTATAACCGATGTAAAAAATGAACGTACGTGATTTTTAACTTCAGTTATTAAAATAACCAACATGAAAATTTTAGTTTTTTCATTTTTTACATCGGTTATAAAATAACCAATGTAAAAAAACCACGTTTCACAGATTATCACGTTGGTTATATATAACAGACGTAAAAAATGGTGACGTTAAAAAAGTTTTCTACACTAGTGGTGGGTCTGTACTTTGGGATACTTCATGGCTTTATGATTTAGGGTCCCTCTTGGATCCGCACTGGGAATTCATGCTGGACTACTCTAGGATCCATCATGGGTATGCTGTACTTGGATTGTGTGTGGGTCAGACGATGTACTAGGATCCTGTGTGGGTCTGATGATGTACTGGGATCCTGTGTGGGTATGTGATTTAGGATCCTTTGTGGGTATTCCTCTTAATAGATTAATATTATTCAGCAGTTACAACTAATCATCTCTACTAATGTACCTAAGAAATACCCAGTGTGAGTTGAGTCTTTACCTTTGTGGTAATCTACTGTGTGGCATACTTGTGTGGTACTTAGCTTCATGGTGATACCATTGTGGTATTCTTCTGTGTGGCGTACCTGTGTGGTACATACCTTCATGGAGATACCTTGTGGTAATTACCTTTATAGTTCTGCCTTCGTGGTATTCCTTCCATTGTGGAAAAGTTGAGCTCTGGGCTAATGAGTTGGGCCTTGTGTTTCTTCATTATTCAGATGGGTTAACTTGATAACTTAGGTATATTTATGGGCATATACCTAAGTAAGGTTTTCAATAGTTTACATGCTTTGTATTTTATCCTTTTTAGATTTTGTGAGACCTTGAGGGTCTCGGGTTCCCTACTCAGTATCGTTTTACTCACCCTTGCACGGGATACACCCGCACCTTATTGTGTTAAGTGCAGACGACAGACATCGCTGACTGAGGATGAGGGTACCAGGACTAGAGGTAGCTCGGTGGTGGACCATAGTCGAGGCATACAACATAGAAGACCATTCAAGAGCTGTACCTACCCTTATGGTAGGATCTTTGGCAGGTGTTCACAGGAGCTGTTCAAGTTTACTTGTACTTTCAGTTTCTTTTACTTTCTAGTTGGCCTTGTATTCTGGACCCTTTTACTTACTGTACTCACTCTATTTACTGTTCAGTTTACTCATGTTCTTATCTTGATGTGTGATTAGTTGCGTGTGTTTATAGGATATAAATGCAATGCCTTCCCGGTTTTAGGGAATACGCCTTTCAGTGATTTTTTCCAGTCCCTGGTCTATGGAAGGTGGTCTTAGTGTAGTCGCAGCATGGGCCCTGGGAGATGGGTCATGAAAAATTGGAATCATAGGAGTCAGTTCTACCGTATAACATTAGACTCTTATCTTTTTAATGGAAATTGTGTTATGTGTAGTGAGTGTGGTTATCACTTTATGGAATCTAGTTTTGGTGCAGTGGACGATGTATCCATACACCAGGACACTGACTTCTAATTTTCGACTTAGTGCATGAAAACACTGATTACGTTTGTGTTTTCAAGAGTTCTCTTTCTGATATTTTTGAGCCAGCTCACCAGGTATAACTTATTGACCATGGCGCACCTATTTCTTTTCAGGTTTCCTCTATGCAGACATCCAGCTAGGGTTTCGGGTATAGTACACACTGATATCCCACCAAGTGACGAGGTATCGGTGCATGGACCACTTCCAGTAGAGGCACCAGTGGTACCATTTCTTTTTGGTCAACCAATTCCACTAGCCCCAACATCAGAGAGTGCACGCCGCTTGAGCACGTTGCATGAGTTCCAGCACCAGAGACCACCCAGGTATAGGGGTGAGATGGACCCACATGCAACTGAGGATTGGTTGGAGGCTTTAGTGAGAGTCTTCCGACTGGTAGGGACACAAGCTGATCTCATGGTGATCCTTGTTTCCAGTCTTCTATAGGCAGTAGTAGGAAGATGGTGGAGCCTGATGCTCCAGGTTCACGACGAGGTGACACTTCTCTGGGCAGACTTCAAGAGCCTGTTTCAGGTAGAGTTTGTCCCAATGACTCTTCGCACAATGCGCATTCAGGATCTTCTTCATCTTCAGCAGGGCAGCATGACTGTGGCTCAGTACTCAGCGAGGTTTACCGACCTCTCATGCTACTCCACTAATATGGTGCGAGACCCATTCTTCAGGGCATGGACCTTCGAGCAGGGACCCAGGCGGGAGATTAGGGATTTGATGATTTCTCTTATCATCCTGATGCAGGCAGGGGTGTTAGAGAGATCCCTCTTAGAGGAGAGTTTTCTTGATGAGCAGTCACCAGCAGCGAGACCCACCATTGGATGTCACATAGTGGATTCTTCTACAGCTGAAAGCAGATAGATGTCACAGAGGTCCAAGAGGACCAGACCTATTGGCAGACAACCGCATGACTCAGGATCGGTTGTGCAGGGTACTAGATATAGAGTTAGTCATGCGAGGAGCATGCAGTGTTTCACACGAGGTGGGCAAGGTCACATGGCTAATGACTGTCCGACCCGTTGTACGAATGGTTAGCAGACGGTCGAGGGACCACCCAGGCAGAGATAGAGTTTCGAACGAGGAGGTCCGCGGGGAGCATGCAGATGTGGCAGAGGAGCTGGCTGTGTAGCTAGTGGTGGGCGACAATTCGAGATGTTAATGCCACCAACACCAGGTGGTCCACCCCGACCACAAGGAATAAGTGGACACAGGCGAGCTTAGCTCCAGGCAGCTGTGACCTACAACCATGGCACTTTGGAATGATACAAGGTATGATCTGTGTTTACTCTACCTTAGCTACAGTACTTATAGACACTGGTTCAAGTCATTCTTTTATTACCACTACCCTCATTCGGAGCTTGGAGATTCCGACAGAGCTGTTGGCTCGATCCTTATGGCTAGAGACTCATATGAGAGCAGATTCAATGATTACACACTAGTGCCGGTAGTGTGAGATTACACTAGGAGGCGAGAGATTCAGCTGGGATCTCCTAGTAGTGGCATCGAGGCCTTACGACGTCATCTTGGGTATGGACTGGTTATCTACAGTCCATGCTCTGATTGACTGTATTAGGTGAAAAGTGTGGTGTGTCTGCCCGGATGGGACCAAGACTATCTTCACTGGTGATAAGGGAGCCTTTACATCACAGTATGGACTTACCCAGTGGAGAGTGCAGCTGATCACTAATCAGTTAGCTATCCTTACTCTTGGAGTGGTTGATGTGGAGAGTCCGAGTTTTCCTTTGGTGGTGGACCAGTAGGCAGATGTCTTCCCTGATGATGTTCTGGGTCTAACTCCTTGCATATAGGTGGACTCTTACATTGTCTTGTACCCTGGGACGATACTGAAATCCACACCAGCGTATCAGTTGGATCCCATAGAGCTTCCTGAGCTGTGGGTACAACTAGAGGACTTGTAGGGGAAGGGACTCATCCGGCCTAGTGTTTCTCCATGGGTAGCCTCGATTTTATTCACCAAGAAGGATGATGGGAGCTTGATACTTTGTGTTGACTATCGATTCCTGAACCGGGTGACCATGAAGAACATGTACCCACTCATGAGGATTGATGATCTCTTTGATCATTTGAAGGGTGCATGATGGTTCTTGAAGATAGAACTCAGGTCAGGCTATCACTAGCTCAGAGTACGAGATGAGGATGTGCAGAAGACGACTTTCAGATGTCGGTATGACCATTATGAGTTTTTGGTCATGCTGTTCGGTGTGACGAACACCCCAGCAGTGTTAATGGGACTCATGAACATGATATTTCATACATACCTTGATCTCTTTGTAGTAGTCTTCATCGACAAAATTTTTATATACTCTGCTATCTAGGAGGAGCATGCTTATCATTTTCAGATAGTTCTGGACACACTCCGAGAGAAACAGCTTTATGGTAGGCTATTGAAGTGCCAGTTCTGGATCCGAGAAGTTCACTTTCTGGGACATGTCATCTCGGAGGCTAGATTTTTTGTTGATCCAGTGAAGATTGAGGCAGTAATTGCTTGGGAGCCACCCAGAAGTGTGACGGAGGTACGAAGTTTCCTGGGTTTGACAAGATACTACTGGAGATTTGTTCCAGATTTTATCAGAGTTGCAGCCCCTTAATCAGCATTGATGAAGAAGGGTCAACCCTTCCTGTGGTTGGAGAGATTCCAGTGGGGTTTTCATGAGCTTAGGCAGAGGCTGACTAGTGTGCCCATCTCGAGGTCTCTGGAGGAGGGCATAGGGTACGTAGTCTACTGCAACACATAAAGGACCAGGCTCAGATGTGTCCTGATGTAGGAGCGGGCAATTATCACATATGGTTCTCAATATATGAGGAAACATGATTAGATTTAAACTACCCATGACCTAGAGTTAGCAGCAGTGGTCTTCGCATTGAAGATGTGGCGACATTACTTGATGGGTGATCGTTTTACAGTCTACTCAAATCACAAGAGTCTCAGGTATATCTTCTCTTAGAAGGACCTGAACCTAAGACAATGATGTTGGCTTGAGTTCCTCTAGGACTATGACATTGAGATATTATATACTCCTGGGAAAAGGAACGTTATATCATATGCACTCAGCACGAGGTCTAGTATATAGCTACTAGGTGAGGTAACAGAGCAGTTGGCCGATTTGAAGATAACTTTTGTGGATCGAGATGGAGTAGATTTTCTTCAGTCTCTTACAATCACTCCCCCACTCCTTCAATGAGTTAGGGAGGCACAACATGGGGACACTAACTGAGAGGCTCGACATGCTCAGATATCTAGAGGACAAACACCTGATGGATTTTATGAAGGTAGGGAGCACATCATCCTCTTCAGAGGATGTACCATGGTACCAGTGTCTCTTCGGGAGGAGTTGATGAGGGATTTCCACACATCCCCTCTAGAGGTACATCCAAGAGTGGCGAAGATGTACCAGGATCTCCGAAAATAGCACTGGTGGCCATGAATTAAGAAATCAGTAGTAGAGTTTGTCTCCCGGTGCCTCACTTGTCAGCAAGTGAAGGCGGGGCATCATGTACCAGTAGACTTAGTTCAGCCTTTAGAGGTCCCAAAGTATAAGTGGGATGTGGTATCCATAGACTTTGGGACATGAATTCCATGTACATATAGGGGTCATGATTCTATCTAGGTGATCGTCGACCAACTCACCAAGTCGGCAAATTTCCAACCGATCAGAGAGCATGGTTCAATAGAGAGCATGGGATGCCTCTATTTGCAGGAGATTTTTGCGGCTACATGGAGCACCCTCGACAATTGTCTTTGATCACGATGCATGTTTCACTTCCCAGCTATGGAAGGGGTTATAGGAGGCTTTTGGGATGCAGCTTTGTTTGAGCACCACCTTCTATCCACAGATTGATGGCCAGACTGAGTAAACCATTCAGACCCTCAAGGACATGTTGGGTGCTTGCTTCCTCGTCTTTGGTCATAGTTGGGAGGATCACTTTACCTTGGTAGAGTTTTCATACAACAAAATCTATCACTCCACCACTAGGATGACACCTTTCATGGCTTTGTACAGCTGACCTTGAAGATCGCCTTTGTGCTAGACTGACCTAGGGGAGTCAGTACTAGTGGGACCAGAGATTGTACGGGCTACCACAGAGAAGGTGCAGATCATCGAGGAGCGGATGAAGAATTCACATAGCAGGAAGAAGTCTTATTCCAATAGGAGACAGATACCTCTAGAGTTCAAGGATGGTGACCACAACTTTCTATGGGTCTCACCTCGATGGGGTTTGCGGAGATTTAGCCGGGGTGGGAAGTTTTCTCCGAAGTTCATTGGACCCTTCTAGGCCCATAGCAGAGTTGGCGTGGTGGCTCACCGCTTAGATCTTCCACCTCAGTTGCACCGGGTGCACGATTTCTTCCACATATCACAGCTGAGAAGATACGTGCACAACCCATCTCACGTAATAGACCATGGTGAGCTGGACATCGACAATGGGGCGAAATTGATGGAGGTTCTAGTGGATATTGAGGATGGACAGGAGCTAGTCCTTCATGGGCAGTTGATACCTCCAGTGTGCGTTCGTTGGAAGCACATGAACCTCCAAGAGAGCACATGGGAGTGAGAGGATCAGATAGGTGCTCAGTACCCCCACTTGTTCCCTTAGTTTTAGTTGTGGCTTATGGGGACGCAAAGCCCTATGGTGGGGAGAATGTAATGACTCGAAATTTCCATGTGATTTTTTTAAATTATGTGGAATATTATGAGTCTGCAAAAATTGACGGCACATAATTCTGAGGCCCAGAGTGCCCAGAATGATTTTCTGGACATTTTTTCGAGTACCTTCAGTAAACTCGCAAGAGGGTTTTTGTAACTTTTAAACCTGTGCTCTGAATTTAAATTTGAGGACATAGTTGAACTCACAGTGCCGTTATTTGCTTAAGGAGACCTTCACCTTGACTACAGAAGGTCATGGGTGGAAGTTAATTTTTTCACTTTTTCGAGGGAGAAGAAAAATAAAATTATTTAACATTATATTTTTCTTTTGAAACCCCTCCTTTTTTCAGGGGGGTGGGGACCACACAAACCAGAAACCCCCCATTTTGAATGTTTAATGGTGGGGACCACCTGACTCTTGAACTCCCTCTTTAATTTCAGAGGTGACCTTTGGTTTTCTCTAAATTAATTATGCCAACCACATGAATTGTAATTAAGACAACTTTAATTGTGCCAAATTGTTTTAGAAATAAGCATATTTTATTTGGTTGGATATTCTTTTTTTGGGGGATTTGGGGAAGTGTTGGTAAAGGGGAATTGGGGGAAGAACTTTGGAGGAACTCTTCTTCTCCAATGAAGAACATTTCTCCAATGAAGAATGAGGAACTGACCCCGAGCCCAGATCTGAAGAACCTTGCAGAGGCAACGAACGTTGACGATCTCCAACGACTTCGACTTCTTCCTTGTGACATCCTCCAATGTGGGATGTCTTCAACAATGAAAAACCAAAGTCTGTCCTTCCCTCCTCACCGAGTCAACAAAGCTTCAAGGTACGGTTTTTTTTTGTTCTTTGTGGTTGTGTTGAATTAATCATCTTGATCCACCAGCTACCAATTTAATGCGGAAGGGGCGGGCCAAAAAAACACGGCATGATTCCTCCGCTATTATTCATGGTTTTTGTGTTCTTCACAATAGAGAAAAGTGGCAGATACCTCCCGGGCTAGTCGCAGAGAACCAGGGCGGCGCGTGTCCGCACCACCAGTAGAGGAAGAGAACGTGCGGAGGCCGAAGGGTGGCTGGATATTGCCGGTCGCGGTGGAGGACCGAGGTTGGACGGTGCTACGGCCAGCCGTGGTAGTATGGGCGGTGCGAACGCATGCCACCGTTAGAGAAAATGGTTGTGTCCTGCCTAGCCACGGTAGATGGAGGAGGGTGGCTGGTCGAGCCAACCATGGTGGGGCGGCACACGATGCGCCGTCGGGAGGAAGGGGGCCAACCGTTTTGGCTGACCGAATTGAACAGAGCGGGACCCGCAGGTCCCGCGTGCTACTGGAGACTGAACGGATATAGCCGTTTGGTGTTGGAGGGTGGGGGGTGCGTGACTCCCCCTGGATGTGGCCAGGCCGGGTTGACCTTGACCAGGTTGGGTCGGGCTGGGTCGTACCGGACCCGTACCAACTTCAACCCATTTTTTCTTTTTGGCCATAAATCTGGCACCAGGCGTCCGTTTGACGAACCACCTATGGTGCCAAAAACCTTGGAGTGAGACGGTCCTTTTGGTATACCCCAATTGGGATTTGGATAAAGTTGGGGTACATTCGGGTTGGATCCAGCACGGATCCTACCCGACCCTTGGGACTAAAAGGCTAATAACTTACAGACCGGGTGTCTGATTGACACGCTGTCTGTTACGTTGAGACCCCTATTACATGCCGGTACTTTGGAATACTTCTTCATGGGACTTCATGGAAGTTGGAGTATCGACTAGTGGCTTGAGGAGTAGACCCTCCCAGAATCCAGCGAGCTTAGTGCAGGAACCCTGTAGCTGATGGTAACAAGAGAAAGGGATCCTATGTGGGTCTGTGCTTTGGGATCCTTCATGGGTCTATGATTGAGGGTCCCTCATGGATCCGCACTAGGAATTAATGTGGGACTACTCTAGGATCCTTCATGGGTCTACTGTACTAGGATCCTATGTGGGTCTGAAGATGTACTAGGATCCTGTGTGGGTTTGACAATGTACTAGGATCCTGTGTGGGTCTAATGATGTACTGGGATCATGTGTGGGTCTATAATTTAGAAACCGTCATGGGTACACATCTTAATAGATTAATATGATTCAGTAGTTACATCTAATCATCTCTACTACTGTACCTAAGAAATAACTTGTGTGAGCTGAGTCTTTACCTTTGTGGTAATCTTCTGTGTGATGTACCTGTGTGGTACTTAACTTCGTGGTGATACCATTGTGGTATTCTTCTATGTGGAATACCTGTGTGGTACTTACCTTAATGGAATTACCTTGTGGTACTTACCTTTTTGGTGCTACCTTCTGGTATTCCTTCCTTTGTGGAAAAGATGATCTTTTTGCTAATGAGTTGGGCCTTGTGTTTCCTCATGATTGAGATTGGTTTACTTGATAACTTAGGTATATGTATAGGCATACACCTAATTATGGTTTTAACTAGTTTACATGATTTGTGCTTTATCCTTTGTGGATTTTGAGAGACCTTGACGGTCTTGGGGTCCCTACTGAGTATCGTTATACTCACCCCTGCACGGGCTATGTCCACAGCTTGTTGTGTTTGGTGCAGATGATGGACAATGCTAACTAAGGAAGTGGGTACCAAGACTGTAGGTAGATTAGAGGTGGACCTTAGATGAAGCGTACAACAAAGACGACCATTCAAGAGCTGTACCTACCATTCAGGTAGGATCTTTGGTAGGTGTTCACAAGAGATGTTCCATTTTACTTATACTTTTAGTTTCTTGTACTTCCTAGTTGGTCTTGTATTCTGGCCCCTTTTACTTACTGTACTCACTCTATTTACTATTCAGTTTACTCATGTTCTTATCTTGTTGTGTGCTTTGTTTCATGTGTTTACAAGATATAAAGTTAATACCTTCCCAGTTTTAGGGAATACGCCTTTCGGTGCTAGTCACCATCCCCTGGCCCATGGAAGTCAGGTTTGGGGAAGTCACGACATGGACCCCGGGGGACCAGTTGTGACAGTTATTTTCCAATAAATATTTTCCTTTTTAAATTTCCTGGTATTCTAGGAAAAGAAATTTTCTTTGAAGAAGAAATGATATTTTCCTCAAGAATTAATTTCAAGTGTTCTATAAAAATTATTTTCCATCTAAGATGGAATTCTTTAATAGGGTTATGCTTCAAATATACTATCCCTATTTTTCCTATAGTTTGATTTTTTTATAATGTCATGATATTTATGAAATCCATTTTTTACATGGATTATGTTATATTGAAATAAAATTTAAGAAGCCCATTTTATTCCTTAGGTTTTTCAATGATGAATGAATTATACTGTTGTGGCACACATATGTACTATTTTATTATGAGATGGGTGAGACCTATATCTATCTCTAATGGATCAGGTGAATATGGATAACTCGTAAGGTATATACATTATGCATGAACTTGATTTCGTATTCACAATTCTAGGTGTGGATATGGTTTTCAGGTCCATAATTTTATGGCATGATTTTATGTCTTTAATTTAATGAGTGAACCTATTACTATTTAGACATGTTAAAAAAGTTACAAGTTTATGTGTATGCCACAATTTCATAACTTATGTTAATTTTATTATCTTATGTATTATTTTCATTGATATCCTTAGGATTCAAGTTTTCCTTTGATACATAGGGAATGATCTTCTAATGTTATGATAATTTTCTCATACCCTTTATGCTCATGTTTATGTTTTCATATCCCCCTTGTTTACTCTTATTAACTATCTAAGATCAACATTTCTTATGTTTTCTTTTCCCCAGTTTACAAAGAAAGGTTTCAGGTTGGATTACATAAGAGGATGATATTTGTGGGAATTATTGAAGTTCTTTAACTAGAATAGAAGTTTTTGTTTTAAGTCTCCAAAGTCACTAAATTAATACGGTCTTTGGGCATGTTTTTATTTATTTCATAATAATGTTGTAATATCCATGTACATCATGTTTGGGTCGTTATAATGAATATTTGATAATATTTTTGTTGTAAATCCAAATCATAAAAGGGTAAATAAATTATCCACTTAATAGGAGATAAAGGGATTTACAAGGGTTATATATAATAACTCATAAATATGTTTCTATATAGTAGAAAATTGGTGGAAAGTGAAGATATGAACATCGAAGAAAAGTGTATGTAATTTTCATGAGTGACTGAGGTCATTGATCACAGGAAAGTGAATGATCAATGGAATGTTAAGGGCCTCAATCCCAAAAATATTAGATGATTTAAAAGACCATCTAATTCATCAAATATGAATGTAATTGGATAATTTTTTTTCAATATCCTTTTCTTAATTTTGATAACTTCTTTTATTGTTTATGAATATAAGGAAATATACTAACATGATATGTTTCTATTTCATAAGAACAATTTCTTCTTCTAGTAATGCATCGATCAATTTTCAATTCATCCCTTACTCCAAGAAATGAATATGATAAAATTAATCTTTTAATCCTCAAGCACTAAAATTCACTTTTAATGGATCATAAGATCCATAAATTTGTGAAAGGTATTTACATATATCCCTAAATATTTTATAAAATCAATATGGTTAGAAATATTTGTCTAAACTAATAAATTAATCTCTAACCATCAAAAGTAACACCACAAGTTCATCATTAATATTTATTTTTCACATCATTTAACTACAAACAATGTCATATTTACCAAGACATCACATAGGCCAGTGGTAGTTGCTATACCCATATCATCCCTTGGTCATGGTTTCAAGTCCTATGGCTTTGTCGGATGTGATGGGTTGTTACCCAACATGTGAGTTTTCATTTTTCTAAACAATGTCATTATAATTCATATAATGCTCCCAAAATATTATGTACATCCTTGAAATAAAATTAATAATTTAATAAACTTTTTATTATGGTTTTTAATACAAATCCTTTTTCACAATGTCAAATAATCTTATTTTTCTATGATTAAAATTTCATTAATAATCATATTAAACGTAAAGGTTATCAATACCTTTAATCTTATGTCTATAAAATATAAAGGTATTATTTCAAAAAAATTACACTAAAACATATACATTGGTTATCTTTAAAAACTCATTAAATTTCTCTAAAGGTATTTAAATTACTTAAAACATCAAAAGAGGGGTGACTGAGACATTGATCTTATAATCAAACATCAAAAAAATATGGAGATCCCTAGATCTATCACCACTTCTCTAGATGTACCAACATCAACTATAAAATTAGAAAATGATTTTCCCTCCTCTTTTTTTTTCTTTGATCATGATGATTTCCACCCTGAGTAAGTATCTTTGGACACACATTATCATAACTTCCAATATCATTGCAACTAAAACATCTCACCATTTACTAGGTATCTATCATCTCATTTTTTTGATTGTTTAGGACTCTTTTATTTGTATTCACAAACCATTTGACCAAACATACCACATTGGAAACACATTCCAGATCCTAACATATATACACTGAAATATATTTTACCAAAGCTGGAACTTGTTTTGGGATTACCTCCATGCTTTTTAGTTCGTTTATTCTCCATTTCCTACCACTTTGGCCATTTCTTACTCTTTTCATCTCATGACACATAAGTTTCAGAAAAATCCAATTTGTCATCCCAATGAACAACTTTATAAAAAAATTAAATTCTCATACAGCCAAATATATTCACAATCTTGGTTTTAATATTGAATAAAATCTATTAATTTTACTATCAATTTCCTGAAAAAAATATTATACGAACCTAGAATGTCTTATAAAATTGGGTTCAGAAGTGGAAAAAATAATCATTTTCCTTTAATTCTAGGAATTGTTTCTCCATCCTAATCCAAAAAAACAAAGTGAAATATTTCTCAAGGAATATATTCTTAAATGTTTCCCATTCCATACAATCAAGATAATCTTTTTTCCTGGCTTTCTTAACCAAAGACCACAATCAATCATCTTCACCTTCAAAATGATAAATGTCTAGGGACACCGTTTGATGTTTCAAATATCCCATGAATTCAAATATCTTTTACAGAGCATTGATCCATCCTTCAACTACCATAGGGTCATATGATCCAATAAATTATTGGGGGTGTTTCCTCATGATATGCTCTACTATAGACATGTTCTTTCTTGGTAAATCAGGTTCTTCTCTAGCAGGGATACCTCCATAATTTATATCTTGTTTCAAATGAGCCATAACTGTAACAAAATATTCTTTTACAATTCAATCCATCGCAAGATGCTAATTTGGAATGATTTTTTCCTTTAAGTGACTTTCCACTACAACATCCTTGTTTCCTATGGGGGAAACCATTTTGAATAGAAATAGTTCAGATAAAGAAAAATAGTAATCTTAAAATTCTATATCATTTTAACTTATCGATAAGCTAGAATATTTCACGGTAATTCTATTAAAATTATACTAACATATAATATCATCTGAACCATTATTTAATAACAACTATAATGACTTGACCTTATACCTCACATAATCTTATTTTTTTAATCATGAATTCATTCTTTAACATTTGGGGATCTTTTTAAATTTATAGTTTTAGATAGTTTTTACATAACTCATACATAACAAAAACATAAAATAAAGAGTGAAAACTTCCAATTAGTATCAATTTTTTCCATAATATAATTATTTTTAAAATAAATCATGATTTATTTTCATGGAAAATCTCTATTATATTAAACATAATTTCTTAAATTCTATTGTAGATCCATAAACCTTCTGAAAAACATTTTTAAACATTGGATGAGAACTAAAAGATTAGTAAGGGACATAAAAAGAAGGAAAACCATTAGTGAATTAAAAAATAAGAAAAATTATATAACATTTAACTTTACCTTAAGTTTTATTTTAGTGTATTAAATAAATCTTTTTTACATGAAAAACACAAACTTGTTTTTCTCAATGGAATCCTTTAAAAAACATATATTTAAATTAAAAACCATATTAGTTAACTTAGATAATGGTATTAATAAAACCCTTTAAATTTTTTATTGGATTAAAAATAATTATAACTTCTAATATAATCATTACCCAATGAATTGGAGATCTATAATGGGGTTCACCCTTTTTATAAGCAATACTGTCATCACCTGTGAGCTTTAATTAAGATCAACCATTAATATACGCTATATCTGGTTCACCCATTTTTTTGTGATATAATGGGGATCAAAACTTAATATAGAATATATTGGGGTCAACCATTTCATATGATTCTTAATTAAAATATCATAACTAAAACACTTTCATTATAAAACCCTTTAAAAAACTCTTTTAAACCCATATGAAAAACCCTTCTAGATAAAAATATAATTTTCTTTTCAAAAAATCATTTTCAATAGTGAAATTCCAAAAAAAGAAAAAGTGGGTTTTTCACTTAAGAAAAAATTAAATATTTTAAAGGAATCTATAAATAACATAATGTCCATGATGGAATAAAAATCATTTTTTGAATATTGATAATAGAACATTCCTCTTGTTGTTTGTCAAAAGACTCTGTATAAAACACATAAAATATTCCTTTTAAAAACCATTGAAATAAATTAAAATAGATATAAAATATTAATTATAAGATCTATTTTGTCCATATGAAAATATTTATATAATCATTTTAAAAACTTGGACATGGAAAATATAGAGTTGGAAGGGAAACATTAAAATTGATTTTTTAAAGAAAACCCCCTTATCACTTTGGAAATATTTGAATCATAATCCCCATGAAATAGTAAAACTAAAAAAAACTTTAAATATAATTATAATATATAAATTCATGATATATACTTTCAAAGGGGATATATATACACCTCTTAAAATAATATATGATTATAACATCAAAATATGCATCAATGAAAGGAAATTGAGCCAAGTCCCTTACCTTGAGTCCAACTTGTCACATGTGTCTTTATCATCTAGAATAATAAAATAAGTTTAATTATTTAAATTAATGATAACATTTTTCATGTCTATTATTAATTTTATTTCTATTATTTCTATGTTACATACAATTACTTAATCAGTTATGTTTACGTCAGATGTTTTCACCATATTCAGCTTATGTGTCAAAAATGAATTTGGTAGGTTGACTACGGTCAAAGAGTTCATTATTTAAAAATCCACAGAATAATAATTATTACATATTTATCATATTTATACATAAATTATAATTTTAATACTATTCATTAAATGTTTTTTAGAAATGAAGTACGTTACAATCATGGAGGTGGTAGATGATACACACACATGAGTAACGTCTTCATTTTTTAACGATCATTATGAAAATAAGTTATGCAATATTTTATCTATACATAATGATAATAATATAATATATACCATATTATTTATTTATATTTACTTATATATATTATCCATGGGGTGTTTTGATGAAAAGAGAGTCACATCACTTTATGAAAGCGGTAGTCCACACGTACATGGATGATGTTATCATCTTTTAGTGTAACAAAAAAATGAGATATTATATTTTAAGAATGATAAATATGAAATTAATATCATAAATATTTCATTAATATAATAAATATTTATTAAAATCATCCTTATTAAATTCCATTTAATGGATTGGTGAAAAATGAATCACATTACTTCATGAGGGGGTACTTCACTATATATAAGAGCGATGTTATCATATCCCCTATGGAATGGAAAGTAAAAAAATGAATATTTGATATAATACATCTAGAGGTATAATTATTTTATAAATATCATTTATATATATGTACTTTATATCGATCATCATACTCAACCATGGGTGGTGGTGATAGAAAAATGAATGACATCAGTTTACAAAGAGGTAGTCCATTGTACACACGAATGATGATATCGTAACCCATTTGATGGGATATGGGAATTATTTTGGATGTTAAATTTACATAAAAAATATATGTATATTTAATGTATTTAGTTTATTATATAATGATTTTTTATTAATAACATAAGGGGGTGTTGGAAGAAATAAAATAAAAACACTCATTGAAGAACATTACCACATCATTGGGTAACTTCTTAGTTTTGAACAAAAATACCACCTAAGTTGGATTTCTTCCCAAACATATATTCATAGGATTATATTATGGAAATTGGGAAGTTATTTTGGTAGTGTTTTCTTGATCCAAATGACTTTAGAGGTGTAAATAAGAGAGGGGAGTAAGGATCCTTTTATAATTGAAGAGGGGTGGAATTTTGGTAAATACACAAAAGTATTCAATAATGGGAGGTCAATCTCACCTCATGTGAGATTAATAACTTATAATTAATAAATATGAGTGTTGATGTGGTCTATAGAAACCTCAAAAAATATATTTTTATCATGTTATTTTTTATTCTTTAAGTTTACTGAATTTTACCCTTTTAGTTTTTACCATATTAAATTGTATCATTTTATTTACCTAGGTAATTAATCCTTCAATAAAAAAAATAAAATTAGCCTTATTATATGATTTATAACCAATTATCCTAAATTTTAAATAAAATTTGTTAAAAAAATCCACATTGTGCGTAAAATTAATTTTAGCACAAACACATGTAAAGAAAAAACCTCGTTTCAACCTTAATCGTAGTTATTAAATTTTAATTGTTTTCATTAATAATTGTAGAAAAAATTAATTTGAAATTATTAGACAATATTCATTATTATGATTCTAAATATTGGCTATCTTTTTCTAAATTTAATTAGAAAAAGTAGTAAAATTTTAATTTAAAATTAATCCCACATATGTGACTAAAACGCTGGTTTTCAAAGAGAAAATGTTAAAAAGATTACAACGTTTTTATCTAAAAATTAAATATAAAAAATTAGAAAGTCAAAAATTAGATTTATATATTAATAATTAAACTAATGTTACATTAAAACTAATTCAAAATAAAATTTTACATTATAAATACTTTAAAATAAAAATTAGTTTTCAATTAAAATTCATTATTTTTCACTATTTGTCAAAAAATTAAACATTTTAGGAAAAACAAAAAAATTCAATTTATTATAATTTTGTTATTTTGAATAATTTTATTATTAAAAAAAATTTATATAATTTTTAAAAATTAAATATAAATTGTGTGCACAAAGCACGACTAAACTGCATTTTAGTAAAATACATTTTTTTTAAAAACTTTTTTTTACTTTCAAATAATTATTATTTTATTTATAATAAATAAATATCCATTTAAATTATTTTATATATGTGTAAACCATAATATTTTCATATTTTATTGTTTACAAACCATACATTCTAATTTAACAGCTAGGTTATAATGATAATGTTTAAAAAATAATACTTTTATGGAATAACATGTTTTTTTTAAACCTGGTGTCATGCATTACAAGATATTAATGATATTGAATAAATATATAGTAAATTATATAGGTGTCACATTATATTTTAGTATTGGTTATTCATGTCACACATGGTATCAAACATGATGGTCCTATTTTAAAATCTTGAGGTGTTATAACCAGTCCGAGTAGCTGACTTACGGCAGGGTGTGAGTAATCATAGAGCCCAGAGGGGATGCATTGGGGTGTGTATAGATCTCTCTCTATTTCCCAACTCCACATGGGAAGTTTAACATGATGGAATGGTGGGAGAGTGTGTAAGGTGTGTCTGAGTTCTAATCCCCTAGTTTCATGGAACATACCAATATCGATACTATTTGTAATATATAGAAGCACCCAGTTGAGAAAACATTCGATGTGGGACAAGTAATGTAGGTTACTATTGCAACGACCCAAAATTTTATCATTGTAATTCCCATTATTATAATTATGTATTGTAATATAATCAAACACATCACTTAGAAAAACCAACAGAACATTATAAATTAAGAATGAAACATTATTCAGAAACTAAACCAATAAGTATTCAAAATATTACATTTGGATAATAAATAGAAAATAATATAATAAGAATAGGATAATTTAGATATGCTCGATCCACCATAATGAACGTACTCATGAACAAATATATATAAATAAATCAAAATGTTAACAATAAAATGTTTATTCAGAATATGAAGGTGTTTTGAAACTTTACAGAAAGTAGAATTTAATGAAGAATGAATGAAATAATATGTATTTATAGAAGTATGAAACCCATATGAACATTATATATTTGATCGTTGGAATATTAACCTGACTATTGGAATAGTTATATGACTATTAGGAATAATAATATGATCGATAGAATTGTAAAATCAAAGATGTAAATATAAAATAATATTTATTTATCTTATAAAATTAAAATATGATATATTTATATCATGGTACAAGTAAATAAATATTTTTAAAATGATAAATTACGTATTAGTATTTTTACAAAAATTAAATGTTTTATTTTAATTAATATAATGAATATAATAATTCAAAAGGAAATTTATTTTCATAAAATGGATTCAAAAATTAATATTATATTGTATTATAAATTTATTATAATTTTATAATATCATAATTAATTTAAAATGATGCTTTGATTTAAAAAATTGGTATTTTTCAAATAAATTATTCTTTGATTTAAAAATTAAATTTATCATATATATCTAATTATATCGATAAAATGGATCCATTTTTTAAATCCACATTTCGAAAAAAAATTGTGGTGAATTTTTGGGATTTTTCAAAAATAGTTGAATTTTTGGTGAATAGTGAAATACAATAATTTCTAGGGTACCATAGTAGTTACTGTAGCAGGTACTATTTGGTACTATAGTAGCCAACACTATTCATATGATTTAGGCCTTTGGGCCGCCAGTTTGGGTCTACAGGTCTCAGGGCCTTCGACCTACCAAAAGGCCTTTAAGCTACAGGGCCACCAATGGCCTTTAGGCCACCAGGATTTTGGGCCATAGAAAAGACCAAAAAGAAGTGTAGACCACACATGAACAAGCCGAGACAAGGGTTTAGAGCAATAATAGAAACCACCAGAGCAGAGCTAACCAGATCGGAAGAATGAGAGGGTATGGAAACTCCCATCGGGACCAGGAACTGTGAAACTCTATGCGGGGCAATGCTAGCCAGATAGCTATGTGTGGTGGGGAGCTATGCACTTTCAAGATGTAGATGTTGGGGAGGGATTGTTTCAAGTGTGTCAGATCTTGGGCCATTGAGGTCATGTATTGAGTTGTGTATGTGCCTTGTTCCTTAGGGCTATGGGTCATGTAAGGGTTCCCCTTCAACCTTTAAAAGGGGTATTATCCGAAATCAAATAAAAAGAAGGCCTTTAGGCCAGTTGGGGTGGGGGAATCAACACTATTTATATTCTTGAGTCAAAATAATAAACTTTTTTATATAATAAAAAAAATCCTCTATACCCCTTATAAAAACCACCACTCACCACCCCTTCTCCTCACAAATTCTAATACTTGAAGATTTCAAAATCATTGAAAAACTTTTTCCTCCCAAATATCCTCTTGTCTATGTGATTCTCGTCTCACCAAAATTCATATTCCAAGATCCTTATTGGGTCCTTCAAGGAGGTGACATTCATGAGGTAACTTTCTCAAACCACATCTATTAATTTTCTTTCTTCTTCTAACTACTCATATCCTCCTTCATACATGAAAGAATAATAAAACCAATATAAGTTATATAATTTAATTTTATATTTATAATGGAATATATTCCATTCACCCCTTTTCTCATCTCCTCTTCTTTAAAGAAATTAAACCATTATATAAATCATAGAGGTTAACTATCTCTATGGACAATGATTTTTTTCAATTACCACCTTCATGGATGGTCATAAAAGTGTTATTATGGTTAAATGATATTTTAATAGGAATATTATAAATTATATCCTATTATAGAAGTAATATAATTTATATAATATTAAATAAAATGAATCTAGTTTGTGATGGTGAGAAAACAGCCAAAATAATGTAAACATTTATCATTAATGTTTTATCAAATGAATAATCCTACCAATAAAAAGAAAAATGATAAAAGGGAACATTTAAAACTATAGAAGTTAATTAATATCATATAATTTCATATCTAGAGTAATCTTCCCATTTTAAAATAACATCCATAAATATACACAAGTTAACCAACCATGAACCATGAAACGAACTCTCCCAAAACAACAAAATTGAATGTTATGACTTATCTAAATAACCATAAATGAACTTAATAAAATTAAAATAAATAAAATATAAGTGGATTAGGTTCTTAAATAATTAATCAACGAATTTAATTTGATTATCTAGGACATTAAGTGTAACACCCCAGGTAAATAATGAATATGAAATTTTCATATTTATCCATATTTGTGAATAAAATATTAATATGACTTTAAAGGGGACATTATACTCGATGGCGTACCCAACACGCAACAACGAGTTTCTTGGAATCTTACGTTGCACTCTAATAATAAAATAATATTATTTCAAATGGTAGTTAACATATAGCCGTTGTAATGGCGGGAATGGATAGAAATAACTAAAATATTATTATATATGTTTTTAAATGTTTTTACATTTATCCAATAAAATCTAAAGGCTTAAAATACGGAAAGAATACAATTTTAGGCGTATATGCCCTAGTTTTCACTAAAGGTTCAGTTATCGCCTTTTAATGGAGAACTGTCATTAAATATAGTTTTGTTCACTCTTAAACATTATTTTGGTCCAAATAAAACTCTTATTAAGAATCGGGACATCAAATTTTACTTTGTGTAATTTTTTGGTATTTTTCCGATAAAGTTCATTTTTTTAATGAATACTTTAAAATGTTGTATTTTAATTCAAAACCACTTTTTAATATAATTTATTTATATGATTAGATTATATTTTGAATTAGTTTTAAAGTGAAATTAGAAAATATTTTTACCATTAAATCCAATAGTGGTCGTTGGAATTAATTTCACTTTGAAATCAGACTTAAACTAGTGTCAATCTTTTGATACTTATTGTTTTATAAAAACACGCTATTTGCTCTGACAGCGGGAATTAATTATTAAATTAATTAATGTGACTAATATGTTTTGAATTTTGTAAAACGGAATTCATTTTTGAATTAGGAATATCAAATATAGCTTAGGGTGAATTTTTGGTAATTTTCTAAAAAACTTCAATTTTTGATGAATAGTGAAACCACTAAGTGATAATCAAGCAAACTGATTTTTCAGTTAAATGAAAGTTTACCACTAATGTGTATTGAATTTTGAAAATCCGACATACATGGTTGTCATTAGTATGTAAAATGTGGTTCAATGAGATTAAAATAATATTTTGGTGAATAGTAACTTATTAAGTTCTTAATCACGATTAGTGGTAATTAGGGTAGTTTAAGGTATAAATAACACTTTAATAAAATGAAATGACCTAGACACATGTCCCAACCTCATTGGTTGTGTCATGGCCGACCATGAAATTCCATGGGTCAACTTGGGGACCCAATGGATCCACTTTTGTTGGGAAATGACATAAATTACTTTTTATTTAATGTTAAAGTGAAAATGACACAAACATAATATGTTTTACGAAAACAATTTTTAAGTGGGGTTATACAAGTCCAAATTTTGATTATAAATAGTCATTGGAAAGCTAAAAAGATTTCCTATATCATAGTATTTTTTTTTATAATTTTTAGACATTAAATAAATTTAATTATTTATGACATAATAATGATGCAGCGATGACATCATTATTTGACGATTTAAATAAAATAGAAAGATAATGTAAAATCTATGCACTACACATGTCCAAAACCAATTGGATGAGTGGATTTCGAACCCTTATCACCTAGCCACGAATTCTATCAATGTGGGACCTTTTAAAACCGAAACACATTTTCAAGTAAAGTAATATTTCTTTACTTTCCAAAAGTGCCCCTCCTCTCCTCTTAAAAAAGGACCCCACCTCTACCTCATTTCACACACTCTTCAAGCCTTTGGTTCGGCCAACCCCTGCCCATTTAATCTCTCCACATCCCTATCCTCATCCTAGAGGATTCCACTTGGGCAGAATCCTTTCAAAGGAAGCCTTTAGGCTCAAATCAAAAGGAGTTACACTTTTAAAGGTAATTCTTTCTCTCATGTTCATTTGTTTTATTTTTCTTCTCCAACCCCCTAAACTCTTTTTATTTACTTATTTTGTAACAACACCAGTATCTTCAATATACTAGGATGTTGTTATAAGATTTATTTGAGCTACACTCTCACACAACTACATCAAATGGTTAAAGAACATACGGTTTCCGTGGATGGCGAAATTCTGCCTCCCGAAACGATGATTGTTCAACACTCATTTAACACATTCAAAGGTGGCCATTATGATGTCACTATTTTTATATATGATATATAATATGTTTATGTTTTATTTATGCTTCTTTATTTTTCATTTTTGTCTTACCTTTATGGCTTCCATTATGGGTATACGCGATATCTTCATTTAAGGAAGTGCGGACTACCGCCCCCTCAAAGTGATTTGATTCGTTAAATACCATATGTGGGATGTATAAAGGATGGAAATATGATATTATATATGAACTTATACTGGAATTATAATATACCTTTATATCATTATTATTCCATTCTATAAAATACGAAATAGAAATGAAATTAGCGTTCATGCGTACGTACGGCTTACCGTCTCCATGAACGGTGCATTTCATTTCTTACCTCTAAATGATTATGTAATGTTATAAATTCATGAAAGTACTGGATATATATGACATATATGATATCTACATAATTAATACAATTCTGGATATAATAAACATTTGGCCACACGAAAAACATGTAATTGTAAGAAGTCCACTTTCGACTTAAGAACCAAATATCGGCAAAACAAATATTATTAACTTAAATGATTACATAATGTTTATGACATGGTAATAAGTGGTATAAAAGGAATAATGAACTTGAAAAAGGTTCTTAAGGAAGTAAAAATTAACTCAAGTTTATTATTCAGGAGATTAAAGAACGATCGAGTCAAGTCGGACCCGAGGTAAGGGATCCTACACCTCTCTTTCTTTTTAAGTACACTCTTTATGTCATTCCTTTTATGCTCATATTTCTTATGATTGGGATGTTATTTTATATTACTCATACTGTACTTATTATGTTCATATGATGAGAGACCCTATCTCCTCTCATAAATCATTTTTTGAAGTTTTGAGTGGCGCCATTAGGCTGCCGAGTTTTCGTAAGGGATTTTTCATCTCACTTTTATTCCCGTGAGATTTATGCTACATTTGCCACAATTTCCTTTGAGTGGTGTATGTACTGACCATTATTTTACTCATTGTGTAAAATACTTTATTTTATGAGTATTTACATCAATGTTTTATCATCCTTCTTTCACAAGGTGTATGTTTTGAAAGATACCCATGTCGGTAAGGGAACCTTTCACCCTCCTCATTTTAAAAGACTTCGTTTGTTATGTCTTTTAATTCACATACTATTATGTTGGGATATGTTCTTCTATATCCTGATTGATGTAAATTTTATGTCCATGTGATGAGATAGACTTTTTATATCTCATCAACTCATTTTGATGTGATGCCGTTAGGCTGTCAAGGGAACTTTTTAACCCAATTTCGATTTCTTTGGGTTCAACATGTAGTCATTGAATATGTCGTCCATTGAATATGTGTGAATGACCTTTTATTGTTTTACACTTAATATCCACTTATATTGGGTGTATTTATATTTGTCACACATATTTTTGAGATTGATTTGTCCTTAATTTAAGGATACCTTCTTTATAAGGGATTTCATCACATTTGACATTTCTATTGAGGGTTCATTGTTGTTATGCACCAATTCACTCTTATATGGTGTATATACTGTCCTTTGGAGTATTATATCATGAATCCATTTATTCTCATGATATTATAAAGTTTTGACTAAATGTTATTCCTCAATTATTTTATTCAAGTGTCTTTGATTTTGGTAAAACCCCTTTAACCAAAATATCATTTTAAATGTTTTAATTATTTGTTCTTATTAATATCCATGTTTTCAAAATGGTTTTAAGGATTTATTTATATGGATATTAATGGTTTAAAATTTTATGCTTCAAGGTGGTATGGGACACTTTGATTCAAAAATCTCTTTATTAATTATTTTAAATGGTTTTGGAAATGGTTTTTTTTGAATGGATTCAATATTTCAATATACTAAAATGTTATATTGTGATTGAAATATGGAAATGTTATGTTTCCTTTATGCATGTTTTATGTGACACATTTATGTTATGGTTATTGGGCATTGTTATGAAAACGGGTGGTTCCGTGATAAACTAAGGGCGGGTGAGCCCGTAATAGCTCTCCAATGCATTGGGTAACGCGAAGGAGTGAAACGTTAAGGTTTCTCCGAAGAGATTTAGGGAATATACTGTGATGGGTATTCCAAACGTAACCAAGAGGGTTACTCCCTACGTAAGAATGTTATGAATGTCTCAAGTTACCTTTATGTCTTATGTTTTCTATGATTTATTCATGATTTGATATGCCTATGTTTTTTGGGTAAAGTATGATTTCATTCTTATGTATATATGAACTCATGTTTCCTTTCCATATTTTTTATAACCCTTACTGAGCCTTTTATGCTCATCCCAAGTTTTTGAAATGTTTTTCACAGGTCAAGGGAAAGGTACATGATGTGATGATAGTGTCGAGGATGTGTCAAGAAAGAATCCATGTTTCATTTTAAATATGTTTCCGTTGATGGGAAGAATAAATACTGTCTTTTATGTAACCACTTTGTTTAAATGTGGAATGTAATGCAAGTTTCATGATCTAATTCTCTAAAACTCTAAACCTGAAAAGATCCTCAATGTGTAATCTTGTAATAACTCAAGATTAGGTAAGGTTTAAGGCTGGGGCCTTATAGTTGGTATCAGAGGTCGGTTTAGATAACTTTAGAGGTTAGGGTTTTCTTTAAGCATAACTGACATTGCCATAATGGTTAGGATTTCAGACAAGAGTCTTAGTTTTAGATAAATTGAATGAGTAAGTATATCTTATTCTTTATCTTACTCATTAGTACATGATGGTTTTGTTGATATACTCACACTGACCTTTTTGGTTTTAGTAAATGGCTGGATCTAGAAGGCACCAAAGTAACAGTGGATGTGAAGGAAACTGCGACAGTGTTTTGAGAAAGCAACTGAATGATATGGGAGCTGCAATGAGAACTCTTGTGATTATCCTAAACCAACTATCTGGAGTCACGATTGACCACCTAAACCTTGGAGATTTTTCTAAGACATCATATATGCAAGAAACAAAACCCTACGGAAGTACAGGTAATAATCATAAAGGTAAGTGTGTTTAAAAACCTATGTGTCAAAGATGTGGAAAGAAAAACCTAGGAAAATGTTTCGAAGGGACAGAAATATGCTATAGATGTGGAAATGAAGGTCATAAAGCAAGAATCTGCCATGGAAAAAGGAAGCATCCTGTTGACTCGAGGAAAGGGAAAGAAGTTCTTTCTGAGGGATCAATTGAATGTTTTAAATGTGGTGTGCATGGTCATTATGCAAACACATGTCCTATGAAGAAGTTTCGTGAATGGGGTCGCCAAGAGCGTACCAATATTCGTTTACCAATACCTAATGCCATTCCGATTGAGGATGAAGAAACTGACAATGACCAATCAAAGGTATGTACTATTTCATGACTATTGTTTTCCTATTTTGGAATCTTAGGATATGATTCATGATTTTGCTTGTAGGAAAGAGGTATTTCGGAATAAGTTGGAAAGGAATGGATAATGGATCATGAAGAATGTTGAATGAGTAAGATGTCAACATATAAGGGCTTCAAGAGTTATGGTGAAATTCTTAAGAGTATTAATTCTCTTTTGATGATGGGGTTACATTAGAAGACTTTTTATATTATGTGTAACCCTGATGTTTAATATAGGCAAATTTTATTCAAGTAATAGTTATCTTTTCTTTTGTGGACATAGTTATAAAGAACCATTTGGGTTTATATGATCCTTACTTTTGAGGTAATTATGGGTTACTATATGTTATGATGGAAAATGAAAGGCATGAGATAAACTTGAGGTTAAAATATGTTATGATCATCTTTGAAGATTTTATCTCATTTTGGGGAATGTTTTAAGAATTATATAGTTTTGGAAAAAAGACAACACGCAGACCGTGTGACTACCCGTCGCGTCGGACAAAGCTGCGGGAATCGAACCCACAACCAAAGTGCGACTGGTATTTATCTCCTACCACTGGACAACGTGAATTCCCTGGTTAGTTTGACTGATTCTTTCTATTTATATGATTTTATGAATTAAGAGTAAGTTGATTTTGGGTTATTTATGAAAATGATTAACCTATCATAGAGGATATGTGATTAGGATAATTACTTTTCAATGCGAGACTTTAGGAGCGACTAATGTTGTTTAGAGATAAATGTTACGATTTAACTTGGAAGACTATGTGACTAAATCCTTCAAATATTTGGGTTTCAATCTTATATTGGTTTACTTTGAAGAATTTTATGGACAAATTGTTTATCGGATGGTCCTCGTTGAACTTTGGGTTTTGTTGGACAAATTTTGGAGATTAAGAATAGATTTTCTTTTTATAAGGGGTTATCCTTTTCTGGATTATCTGATCTTGTACTAACCTTTTTGGTTTTGGTTTTGGTTAAAGCCTAAAAACATGGGAAGTATATAGTTCTCTTTTTTTGGATTAGGTGACTCTCTAGAAGTTGATTATAGTACTCTTAATGTGAAAAAGTCTTCCTAAATACTCATCTTTTGGAGAAAATATGAGTTTGTGTAAGGAATCTAATAAAAGTTGAAAGCCAATATGATAAGTGATTATGTTTCCTTATGAATAAATTCCTAAATAAAAAGTAACTTAAAACAAAAATGTTGTCTATTAACTTTTCCTACTGGGGAATCGAATACCGTTTAACCCATCACAAGTTTGTGATTCTCTCATGGTTAACTTTCTCCTAAACATGTTTTCTATCACTCTCCATCAGAACATGACCCTTTGTTTTTTCTTCCATGTCCATATTTTCATACTTGGAATCCTAGTATGGGTTAACTCGGGTGACCTTTGTACTTATCTTTCTTTATTTTAAAGTGATTGTTTTACCGACTCTTCTCCGATGTGGGATTTTCAAGGATGTTTCCAAGCGCAATTTTAAAATTGCGAGGACGCAATTCCCAAAAGGGGGGAAGGATGTAACACCCCAGGTAAATAATGAATATGAAATTTCCATATTTATCCATATTTGTGAATAAAATATTAATATGACTTTAAAGGGGACGCTATACTCGATGGCGTACCCAACACGCAACAACGAGTTTCTTGGGAATCTTACGTTGCACTCTAATAATAAAATAATATTATTTCAAATGGTAGTTAACATATAGCCGCTGTAATGGTGGGAATGGATAGAAATAACTAAAATATTATTATATATGTTTTTAAATGTTTTTAAATTTATCCAATAAAAGCTAAAGGCTTAAAATACGGAAAGAATACAATTTTAGGTGTATGTGGCCTAGTTTTCACTAAAGGTTCACTTATCACCTTTTAATGGAGAACTGTCATTAAATATAGTTTTGTTCACTCTTAAACATTCTTTTGGACCAAATAAAACTCTTATTAAGAATCGGGACATCAAATTTTACTTTGTGTAATTTTTTGGTATTTTTCCGATAAAGTTCATTTTTTTAATGAATAGTGTAAAATGTTGTATTTTAATTCAAAACCTCTTTTTAATCTAATTTATTTATATGATTAGATTATATTTTGAATTAGTTTTAAAGTGAAATTAGAAAATATTTTTACCATTAAATCCAATAGTGGTCGTTGGAATTAATTTCACTTTGAAATCAGACTTAAACTAGTGTCAATCTTTTGATACTTATTGTTTTATAAAAACACGCTATTTGCTCTAACAGCGGGAATTAATTATTAAATTAATTAATGTGACTAATATGTTTTGAATTTTTTAAAAAGGACTTCATTTTTTAATTAGGAATATCAAATATAGATTAGGGTGAATTTTTGGTAATTTTCTGAAAAACTTCAATTTTTGATGAATAGTGAAACCACTAAGTGATAATCAAGCAAACTGATTTTTCAGTTAAATAATAGTTTACCACTAATGTGTATTGAATTTTGAAAATCCGACATACATGGTTGTCATTAGTATGTAAAATTTGGTTCAATGAGATTAAAATAATTTTTTGGTGAATAGTAACTTATTATGTTCTTAATCACGATTAGTGGTAATTAGGGTAGTTTAAGGTATAAATAACACTTTAATAAAATGAAATGACCTAGACACATGTCCCCACCTCATTGGTTGTGTCATGGACGACCATGACATGCCATGGGTCAACTTGGGGACCCCATGGATCCACTTTTGTTGGGGAATGACATAAATTACTTTTTATTTAATGTTAAAGTGAAAATGACACAAACATAATATGTTTTACGAAAACAATTTTTAAGTGGGGTTATACAAGTCCCAATTTTGATTATAAATAGTCATTGGAAATCTAAAAATATTTCCTATATCATAGTATTTTTTTTATAATTTTTAGACATTAAATAAATTTAATTATTTATGACATAATAATGATGCAGCGATGACATCATTATTTGACGATTTAAATAAAATAGAAGGATAATGTAAAATCTATGCACTACACATGTCCAAAACCAATTGGATGAGTGGATTTCGAACCCTTATCACCTTATATACGAATTATATCAATGTGGGACCTTTTAAAACCGAAACACATTTTCAAGTAAAGTAATATTTCTTTACTTTCCAAAAGTGCCCCTCCTCTCCTCTTATAAAAGGCCCCCACCTCTACCTCATTTCACACACTCTTCAAGCCTTTGGCTCGGCCAACCCCTGCCCATTTACTCTCTCCACATCCCTATCCTCATCCTAGAGGATTCCCCTTGGGCAGAATCCTTTCAAAGGAAGCCTTTAGGCTCAAATCAAAAGGAGTTACACTTTTAAAGGTAATTCTTTCTCTCATGTTCATTTGTTTTATTTTTCTTCTCCAACCCCCTAAACTCTTTTTATTTACTTATTTTGTAACAAAACCAGTATCTTCAATATACTAGGATGTTGTTATAAGATTTATTTGAGCTACACTCTCACACAACTACATCAAATGGTTAAAGAGCATACGGTTTCCGTGGATGGCGAAATTCTGTCTCCCGAAACGATGATTGTTCAACACTCATTTAACACCTTAAAAGGTGGCCATTATGATGTCACTATTTTTATATATGATATATAATATGTTTATGTTTTATTTATGCTTCTGTATTTTTCTTTTTTGTCTTACCTTTATGGCTTCCATTATGGGTATACGCGATATCTTCATTTAAGGAAGTGCGGACTACCGCCCCCTCAAAGTGATTTGATTCATTAAATACCATATGTGGGATGTATAAAGGATGGAAATATGATATTATATATGAAATTATACTGGAATTATAATATACCTTTATATCATTATTATTCCATTCTATAAAATACGAAATAGAAATGAAAGTAGCGTTCATGCGTACGTACGGCTTACCGTCTCCATGAACGGTGCATTTCATTTCTTACCTCTAAATGATTATGTAATGTTATAAATTCATGAAAGTACTGGATATATATGACATATATGATATCTACATAATTAATACAATTCTGGATATAATAAACATTTGGCCACACGAACAACATGTAATTGTAAGGAGTCCACTTTCGACTTAAGAACCAAATATCGGCAAAACAAATATTATTAACTTAAATGATTACATAATGTTTATGAAATGGTAATAAGTGGTATAAAAGGAATAATGAACTTTAAAAAGGTTCTTAAGGAAGTAAAAATTAACTCAAGTTTATTATTCAGGAGATTAAAGAACGATCGAGTCAAGTCGGACCCGAGGTAAGGGATCCTACACCTCTCTTTCTTTTTAAGTACACTCTTTATGTCATACCTTTTATGCTCATATTTCTTATGATTGGGATGTTATTTTATATTACTCATACTGTACTTATTATGTTCATATGATGAGAGACCCTATCTCCTCTCATAAATCATTTTTGGAAGTTTTGAGTGGCGCCATTAGGCTGCCGAGTTTTCGTAAGGGATTTTTCATCTCACTTTTATTCCCGTGAGATTTATGCTACATTTGCCACAATTTCCTTTGAGTGGTGTATGTACTGCCCATTATTTTACTCATTGTGTAAAATACTTTCTTTTATGAGTATTTACATCAATGTTGTATCATCCTTCTTTCACGAGGTGTATGTTTTGAAAGATACCCATGTCGGTAAGGGAACCTTTCACCCTCCTCATTTTAAAAGACTTCGTTTGTTATGTCTTTTAATTCACATACTATTATGTTGGGATATGTTCTTCTATATCCTGATTGATGTAAATTTTATGTCCATGTGATGAGATAGACTTTTTATCTCTCATCAACTCATTTTGATGTGATGCCGTTAGGCTGTCAAGGGAACTTTTTAACCCAATTTCGATTTCTTTGGGTTCAACATGTAGTCATTGAATATGTCGTCCATTGAATATGTGTGAATGACCTTTTATTGTTTTACACTTAATATCCACTTATATTGGGTGTATTTATATTTGTCACACATATTTTTGAGATTGATTTGTCCTTAATTTAAGGATACCTTCTTTATAAGGGATTTCATCACATTTGACATTTCTATTGAGGGTTCATTGTTGTTATGCACCAATTCACTCTTATATGGTGTATATACTGTCCTTTAGAGTATTATATCATGAATCCATTTATTCTCATGATATTATAAAGTTTTGACAAAATGTTATTCCTCAATTATTTTATTCAAGTGTCTCTGATTTTGGTAAAACCCCTTTAACCAAAATATCATTTTAAATGTTTTAATTATTTGTTCTTATTAATATCCATGTTTTCAAAATGGTTTTATGGATTTATTTATATGGATATTAATGATTTAAAATGTCACGACCTGCCCTCGGGGTCCGTGCCGTGACTACCCCAAGCCCGCCTTCCATAGGCCAGGGGCTGGCGACTAGCACCAAGGCGTAAATCCCAGTAAAAAGGGAAGGCATTGCCTTTGTAAAGTAAACAATCACCACAGAGTAAGCAAGCGGAAAGTAAACACTAAGCAAAAGAAGAGTACAACTGAAAGTGCGGAAAAGTAAATGGGCCAGAATACAAACCCAAACTGAAAGTAAATTACAACTCGAAAGGGAAAACAGCAACTAAAAAGTAAAAGCCGCCACTCCGAGCTGTCCACTGGAAATCCCACCTGAAGGGTGGGTACAGATAGCTCCTCTTCTCCACGGGTCCCGCCGTCCGCTTCGTGCACGTCCCGCCCAGTGGTCCACCTCCAGGTACCGTCCCGCTCTGCAAGCCTCAGCTAAGGTCAACGCTGTTCGTCGTCTGCAACCAACACAACGTAGTGCGGGCAAAGCCCGTGCAGGGGTGAGTATAAGCTACTCAGTAGGGACCCCGAGACCCCTGAAGGTCTCTCAAATCCACAAAGGATAAACCACGAAGAAAGGTACAATCACGAAGTTACAACCGACTCTGCTTAGGTATATGCCCATACATATACCTAAGTCATCAAATTCAAATACGCTCCAACCTCCGAGCCCAAGTACAACTCAGTCCACACAGGAAAGTAAAACGTAATCCACACAGGATTGCACAACACAATCTACACAGGAAAGCAACAGATTCAGCTCACGCAGGTATACTTCTTCAAAGGACGATAAAGATGATCTCTGATCCATCTAAGTCGTCGGACCCACAAAGGAACGATAGGTAACTAACCCCCGCAATGACCCACACAGGATCGGGCCCACACATGACCTGTAGGCGCTGGCTCACACAGAACCGCTGAGCGCGGACCCACACAGGATCGGACCCACACAGGATCGGGCCCACACAGGACCTGTAGCACTGATCCACGTAGGATCGCTGAGTGCTGATGTCGTCGTCGTCGAATCCACAGAGGTTCGGGCCCACACAGGACCTGTAGCACTGATCCACGTAGGATCGCTGAGTGCTGTAGTCGTCGTCGTCGAATCCACACAGGATCTCTGTACTGTCGTCGTCGCAGTCACAGTAGCAGTAGTAGCAGTAGTCACAGTCGTAGTCGCAGCCAGCACTAGGGTTCCCGCACACAGCAAGCTCGTTCGGAGGGTCCGCTCCACGAGCCGAGAGGATGATACATCAACTGTCACGAAGACCAGAGTTGATGTATCCAAAAGTTCCGTATCGTCAACAGGAACTCAACGCAACAGACGGCGCGTCGATCGGACGCCCGGTCTGAGAGTTATTGGCATTTTCGTCCCCGGGGCCCGGTTGGTTTTTAAGGCAAAACCAACCCGACCGTACTCCACCTGCGTCCAAACCTCGGGCGGAGTATTCCAAAAGATCCGTCTCACTAAGAGGAACACAACACAGCTGACGGCACGTCAATCGGACGTCCGTAGCTCAAGATATGAGTGTTTCCGCTCCGAAGGCCCGGTTGGTTTCGTGAACGAACCAACCCGGACGAACTCAAAGTAATCCGAAACCTTGAGTGCGATATACCGAAACGACCGTCTTGATCCAAGGATCGCGTTGCCGCAGACATTTCGTCGATCGGAGGTCCGTGGCTCAAGATATGTCCAAAAGACCGAAAAAGATTCGAAACGGGGGGTCCGGGTCCGGGTCGACCCGGCCCGACCCCCCCTGGGTCGGCCCGAACCGGGTCGACCCGACCCGGCCGGCCGGCGGCGCGGCGGCACGGCGGTGGCGCGGCGGCCCGACGCCGCACGGAGGCAGCACGCGAGGGGGGGGGGGGGGGGGGGGCGAAGCCCCCCGCTGATTTGGATGGCGGCGCGGCTAATTGCCGCGCCCTTTGCAGAAAAACGACCCCCCACGTGGGGGCCGGCTTGGAGAAAAACCGGGGGGCTGCTGCCCCCCCTTCATGGAAACCGCCCCCCTCTTTATGAGGGGGGGTTTTGTGTGCTGGCCGGGGGATTAATTCCCCCGGTTTAATGCCATCCGGCCGGCCAGCTGGCCGGCCGGTTTTTTCCAACGGGACAGGAAAATCCGGTCCCCTCTTCGGCTTCCGACGCCGGCGGCCCGGCCGCCGGTCTTCTCTTCCGCCGCGGCCCGGAACCGGCCGCGGTGTTCGTCATCCGGCACGGTGCGACGGCACCGCGCCCCTCTTCCATGCCTTGGTTTCTTTCAACGCGGCGCGACGGCGTCACGTTCAAGATGTTTCTTTCATGGTGCGCGCGCGACGGCGTTGCGTAAAATAAACGCACGATTAACCGCGTGGTGCGACGACACCACGCCACCTTGTTTCCACCCGCAAAGCAATTCAACAAGAACGATGGAGGGGGTTCGGCTATGTTCGTGCGGTCCGGCCCCCTCACGTTAAATAATAACACAACTTAAAATATTAAAAAGCCTCTCGTTAGACATGCGAGATCCACGATCAAGAATAAAATAAATTAACAATAAATCAACAACCCCTAACTCGGGTATAGGTTCGTAGATTTTGACAACGTTCCGCGGAAGACAACGTCGCGGAGGTCGGGCGTCGCGGTCGTCGTTCGTCAAATCCTATGACGAAGAGTTACGCCCGAAGAGATACGTCGTTGGCGAATCTACTTATGTAGACGAAGGGAGTCCAAGGAGGAAGCGGCGTTCCCTCTCGTTGACACGGAAGACGAAGAAGAGAGGAGCGGCGTTCTTTGTCGGAGCTTGAGCGTTCTTCGTCAAGTTCGAAGGTTCTTCGTCAGAGTTGAAGAAGAAGAAGAAAAACTCCCAAAATCTCTCAAGATGGCCAAAGTGTTCTAACCCCACAAAATAAAATAAGAGCTTATTTTATTTACAAACCTAACAAGAGAATTTCAAAGGTTTGAAATTTCAAAAAGATTAACTCCAAAAATTAAATATCTCAAGTCATTTAAAGAGGGGGTTAAGGGAGTTGGGAGAAGATGAAAGGTTGGGAGCTTCGTGTGGGCCCCACCACACTTAATCCTCCCAAGGGAGGTTAAGTGGATGTGGGTCCCACTTCCAACTCCCTTTGGTAGGATTTATCAAGTTAAAATAAAATTTGTTCTTCACAAAATTTTATTTAACTTAAACTAAAAACCCAAAAACTAACTTTCAACCCGCAACAAACGCAACTTCCGAAAAGGTCTCTTTAAGAGAATATCGGCGCTGCGAGTTCATCGGTGCCCTCGGATTTCAATTCCGATCACCGGATCAAAAGTTAGGAATTCCCGCTCGTTCGTTCACTGAACGTACCCGAGCCAAACTTCGGAAATTGATTTCGGGCACTCCGGGCCTCGGAATCAGGTTCCGTCAGAAACCGCGCTCTTGTAAAATTCTAAAGAAAATTAAGAAAAAATTTTCCTTGAATTTTACGGGTCTTTACATTACTCCCACCTCAGGGCTTTACGTCCCCGTAAAGATACAACAAAAACTAGGGAAACAAAAGAGGGTACTGAGCACGCATCTGAGCCTCCCGCTCCCATGTGCTCTCCTAGAGATTCTTGTGCTGCCATCTGATGCGTACAAGAGGAATCGATCGCCCACGCAGGACCCGATCATGTCGATCCTCTATCTCCACCGGAACCTCCGTAAAAGTCACTCCATCGTCAACGTCAAGCTCCCCATGGTCAAAGATGTGCGTCGGATCGTGCACGTATCTCCTCAGCTGGGATACGTGGAAGACGTCGTGCACCCGGTGCAACTGAGGTGGTAGAGCCAGGCGATAAGCCACCTCGCCAATCCTGCTGAGGACCTGGAAGGGTCCGATGAAGCGTGGAGATAACTTGCCGCCTTGGCCAAATCTCCGAATACCACGTCGTGGTGAGACCCGCAAGAAGACGTGGTCACCACCCTCGAACTCTAGTGGCCCCCGCCTCCTGTCAGCATAAGGCTTCTGCCGGCTCTGAGCTGTACTCATCCGCCCCTGGATGAACTGGACTATCTCAGGTCCCACAAGAGCTGCAAGATTTATTCTTTGCCGATAAGAGAAATCTGGTCTCATCCCCTGGATGAACCACATTCTTCGCCTAATACAGTCAATCCTAACATAGATGATACTAATCCATACCAAGGATGACATCGTAAGGCCTCGACGCTACTACTAAGAGTTTCAACCGTTACTCTCGCCTCCAAGGGTTGAGTCACACTGTCGGCATCAGTGTGTGGTAACTGGGTCTCCTCCAGTAGATGTCTCACAAGTGAGGGTCAAGTCAACAGCCAAAACTGGAACCTCTTAGTAACATCATGAAAGAGGACAGGAACGAAAATATCACAAAGGTATGCGTCTTTTATTATTGCAGCTCATAATAAAAGATGCTACACAAAAGCAACAAGGAACCAGAAGTACAAAGGATGTATCCACTAGTTCTGCTCCTGTCCATCGGCTCCCAGAGCTCCATGATCGAAGGCCTAGGCTGCCTGAAGCTGAGCTCTCGCATGTTCACCTACTCCCTGTGGTCGTGGCGGACCACCTGGTGGTGGTGGTGACAGAGCCTCAAAGCGTCGCCCACCACCTGCTGCTCGGCCAGCTCCTCTGCCTCGTCCGCCTCCTCCCTGCGGACCGCCACGGTCGAACCTCTGCCTCTGCCTAGGTGGTTCCTCAACCGTCTGCTGCTGCTCCGCATGGCGGGTCGGGCAGTCACGAGCCATGTGGCCTTGCCCGCCGCATGCAAAGCATTGTCTTCCACTCAAAATACTGGCTCCGCGCTGTGTTCCCTGCACTGCTGAGCCAGTGCCCTGAGGTCGTCTGCCTGAAGGTCTGGTCTGTCTGGACCCCTGAGTCATCTGTCGGCTACCTGCTACCGAAGACTCCGCTACGTGCCGCCCTGCGGTGGGTTGCTGCGCTGGTGAAGACTCAGCAAGGAAGCTCTCAATCAGAAGGGCCCGCTCCAGTACTCATGTCTGAGTCGGTATGCTGAGGGAGATCAGCGATGCCCTGATCTCGTGTCTCAATCCCTGCTCGAAGGTCCGGGCCCGGAAGAAGGGGTCCCGTACCATGTTTGTAGAGTACCGAGAAAGGTCGGTGAACCTCGCCGCGTACTGAGCGACCGTCAAGCTGCCCTGCCGCAGCTGAAGAAGCTCCTGGATACGCACCGCACGAAGGGTGGCTGGGACGAACTCCGAGCGGAAGATGCTCTCAAAGTCCGTCCAAAGTATAGATGCCTCATCGTGCACCTGGAGCATCAAGCTCCACCATCGTCCTGCTGCTGCGTGTAGTAGGCTCGCAGCGAGGATCACCATGAGGTCTGCTGGTGTCCTCACTAGCCTAAACACTCGTACTACTGCCTCCAGCCAGTCCTCTGCTGCCCGGGGATCCGTCTCCCCGTGAAACCTAGGCGGTCGCTGGCGCTGAAACTCATGCAGTGCGCTGAGGCGACGTGCATCGTCAGCGGCTGCTGCTGGAAGCATCGGGGGCTCGGCGGGTAAAGCTACCGCCGGTACCACTGCTGACAAAGGGCCCTGCACCGAGGCCTCGTCGCTCGGTGGGCTGTCATCACGCTCGACTCTCGGAACCCTAGCTGGCTTCCGTCGTGGGGCCATCCTGAAAAGGAAACAGGTGCGCCACGGTCAGAACAGTATACCTGGTGAGCTGATATAAGTAATCACAAAGAAAACTTGAATCACACACGCAATCAATGTTTTTGTGCATTAAGTCGGAAATCAGAAGTCAGGGTCCTGGTGTACGGATACGTCGGCCGCCGCACCCAAACTGGACTCCCTGATCTGATAACCACACTCAATACGCTAAACATTATTGCTTCACATAGAAAAGATCAGAGTTCGCGGTAGAACCGAACTCCTCTGATACCAATTTGTCACGACCCGCGCTCGGGGTCCGTGCCGTGACTACCCCAAGCCCGCCTTCCATAGGCCAGGGGCTGGCGACTAGCACCAAGGCGTAAATCCCGGTAAAAAGGGAAGGCATTGCCTTTGTAAAGTAAACAATCACCACAGAGTAAGCAAGCGGAAAGTAAACACTAAGCAAAAGCAGATTACAACTGAAAGTGCGGAAAAGTAAATGGGCCAGAATACAAACCCAAACTGAAAGTAAAGTACAACTCGAAAGGGAAAACAACAACTAAAAAGTAAAAGCCGCTACTCCGAGCTGTCCACTGGAAATCCCACCTGAAGGGTGGGTACAGATAGCTCCTCTGCTCCACGGGTCCCGCCGTCCGCTCCGTGCACGTCCCGCCCAGTGGTCCACCTCCGGGTACCGTCCCGCTCTGCAAGCCTCAGCTAAGGTCAACGCTGTCCGTCGTCTGCAACCAACACAACGTAGTGCGGGAAAAGCCCGTGCAGGGGTGAGTATAAGCTACTCAGTAGGGACCCCGAGACCCCTGAAGGTCTCTCAAATCCGCAAAGGATAAACCACGAAGAAAGGTACAATCACGAAGTAACAACCGACTCTGCTTAGGTATATGCCCATACATATACCTAAGTCATCAAATTCAAATACGCTCCAACCTCCGAGCCCAAGTACAACTCAGTCCACACAGGAAAGTAAAACGTAATCCACACAGGATTGTACAACACAATCCACACAGGAAAGCAACAGATTCAGCTCACGCAGGTATACTTCTTCAAAGGACGATAAAGATGATCTCTGATCCATCTAAGTCGTCGGACCCACGAAGGATCGATAGGTAGCTAACCCCCGCAATGGCCCGCACAGGATCGGGCCCACACAGGACCTGTAGGCGCTGGCTCACACAGAACCGCTGAGCGCGGACCCACACAGGATCGGACCCACACAGGATCGGGCCCACACAGGACCTGTAGCACTGATCCACGTAGGATCGCTGAGTGCTGATGTCGTCGTCGTCGAATCCACATAGGATCGGGCCCACACAGGACCTGTAGCACTGATCCACGTAGGATCGCTGAGTGCTGTAGTCGTTGTCGTCGAATCCACACAGGATCTCTGTACTGTCGTCGTCGCAGTCACAGTAGCAGTAGTAGCAGTAGTCACAGTCGTAGTCGCAGCCAGCACTAGGGTTCCCGCACACAGCAAGCTCGTTCGGAGGGTCCGCTCCACGAGCCGAGAGGCTGATACATCAACTGTCACGAAGACCAGAGTTGATGTATCCAAAAGTTCCGTATCGTCAACAGGAACTCAACGCAACAGACGGCGCGTCGATCGGACGCCCGGTCTGAGAGTTATTGGCATTTTCGTCCCCGGGGCCCGGTTGGTTTTTAAGGAAAAACCAACCCGACCGTACTCCACCTGCATCCAAACCTCGGGTGGAGTATTCCAAAAGATCCGTCTCACTAAGAGGAACACAACACAGCTGACGGCACGTCAATCGGACGTCCGTAGCTCAAGATATGAGCGTTTCCGCTCCGAAGGCCCGGTTGGTTTCGTGAACGAACCAACCCGGCCGAACTCAAAGTAATCCGAAACCTTGAGTGCGATATACCGAAACGACCGTCTTGATCCAAGGATCGCGTTGCCGCAGACGGTTCGTCGATCGGAGGTCCGTGGCTCAAGATATGGCCAAAAGACCGAAAAAGATTCGAAACGGGGGGTCCGGGTCCGGGTCGACCCGACCCGGCCCGGCCGGCCGGCGGCGCGGCGGCCTGGTGGAGGCGCGGAGGGCCGGTGGTGGCGCGGAGGCCCGGCGGTGGCGCGGCGGCCCGGCGCCGCACGGAGGCAGCACGCGGGGGGGGGGGGGGGGTGAAGCCCCCCGCTGATTGGGATGGCGGCGCGGCTAATTGTCGCGCCCTTTGCAGAAAAACGGCCCCCCACGTGAGGGCCGGCTTGGAGAAAAACCGGGGGGCTGCTGCCCCCCCCCCCCTTCGTGGAAACCGCCCCCCTCTTTATGAGGGGGGTTTTTGTGTGCTGGCCGGGGGATTAATTCCCCCGGTTTAATGCCATCCGGCCGGCCAGCTGGCCGGCCGGTTTTCTCCAACGGGACCGGAAAATCCGGTCCCCTCTTCGGCTTCCGACGCCGGCGGCCCGGCCGCCGGTCTTCTCTTCCGCCGCGGCCCAGAACCGGCCGCGGTGTTCGTCGTCCGGCGCGGTGCGACGGCACCGCGCCCCTCTGCCGTGCCTTGATTTCTTTCAACGCGGCGCGACGACGTTGCGTAAAATAAACGCACGATTAACCGCGTGGTGCGACGACACCACGCCACCTTGTTTCCACCCGCAAAGCAATTCAACAAGAACGATGGAGGTGGTTCGGCCGTGTTCGTGCGGTCCGGCCCCCTCACGTTAAATAATAACACAACTTAAAATATTAAAAAGCCTCACGTTAGACATGCGAGATCCACGATCAAGAATAAAATAAATTAACAATAAATCAACAACCCCTACCTCGGGTATAGGTTCGTAGATTTTGACAACGTTCCGCGGAAGACAACGTCGCGGAGGTCGGGCGTCGCGGTCGTCGTTCGTCAAATCCGATGACGAAGAGTTACGCCCGAAGAGATACGTCGTTGGAGAATCTACTTATGTCGACGAAGGGAGTCCGAGGAGGAAGCGGCGTTCCCTCTCGTTGACACGGAAGACGAAGAAGAGAGGAGCGGCGTTCTTCGTCGGAGCTTGAGCGTTCTTCGTCAAGTTCGAAGGTTCTTCGTTAGAGTTGAAGAAGAAGAAGAAAAACTCCCAAAAACTCTCAAGATGGCCAAAGTGTTCTAACCCCACAAAATAAAATAAGAGCTTATTTTATTTACAAACCTAACAAGAGAATTTCAAAGGTTTGAAATTTCAAAAAGATTAACTCCAAAAATTAAATATCTCAAGTCATTTAAAGAGGGGGTTAAGGGAGTTGGGAGAAGATGAAAGGTTGGGAGCTTCGTGTGGGCCCCACCACACTTAATCCTCACAAGGGAGGTTAAGTGGATGTGGGTCCCACTTCCAACTCCCTTTGGTAGGATTTATCAAGTTAAAATAAAATTTGTTCTTCACAAAATTTTATTTAACTTAAACTAAAACCCAAAAACTAACTTTCAACCCGCAACAAATGAAACTTCCGAAAAGGTCTCTTTAAGCGAATATCGGCGCTGCGAGTTCATCGGTGCCCTCAGATTTCTATTCCGAGCACCGGATCAAAAGTTAGGAATTCCCGCTCGTTTGTTCACTGAACGTACCCGAGCCAAACTTCGGAAATTGATTCCGGGCACTCCGGGCCTCGGAATCAGGTGTCGTCAGATACCGCGCTCTTGTAAAATTCTAAAGAAAATTAAGAAAAAATTTTCCTTGAATTTTACGGGTCTTTACATAAAATTTTATGCTTCAAGGTGGTATGGGACACTTTGATTCAAAAATCTCTTTATTAATTATTTTAAATGGTTTTGGAAATGGTTTCTTTTTTAATGGATTCAATATTTCAATATACTAAAATGTTATATTGTGATTGAAATATAGAAATGTTATGTTTCCTTTATGCATGTTTTATGTGACACATTTATGTTATGTTTCTTGGGCATTGTTATGAAAACGGGTGGTTCCGTGATAAACTAAGGGCGGGTGAGCCCGTAATAGCTCTCCAATGCATTGGGTAACGCGAAGGAGTGAAACGTTAAGGTTTCTCCGAAGAGATTTAGGGAATATACTGTGATGGGTATTCCAAACGTAACCAAGAGGGTTACTCCCTACGTAAGAATGTTATGAATGCCTCAAGTTACCTTTATGTCTTATGTTTTCTATGATTTATTCATGATTTGATATGCCTATGTTTTTTGGGTAAAGTATGATTTCATTCTTATGTATATATGAACTCATGTTTCCTTTCCATATTTTTTATAACCCTTACTGAGCCTTTTATGCTCATCCCAAGTTTTTGAAATGTTTTTCACCGGTCAAGGGAAAGGTACATGATGTGATGATAGTGTCGAGGATGTGTCAAGAAAGAATCCATGTTTCATTTTAAATATGTTTCCGTTGATGGGAAGAATAAATACTGTCTTTTATGTAACCACTTTGTTTAAATGTGGAATGTAATGCAAGTTTCATGATCTAATTCTCTAAAACTCTAAACCTGAAAAGATCCTCAATGTGTAATCTTGTAATAACTCAAGATTAGGTAAGGTTTAAGGTTGGGGCCTTATATTAAGTACAAGTAAAGAACACATTCATACATAATGTAAGGGATCTCTTCGAACCTCCATATTTTATTTGGGTAACACTTTATATATTTTTTACTCAAGTTACATCTTCATTATTAATATAAAATTATTAAATATTATTTATATATGTTTCAAAAATATATATCTATGTCAATTAATCTTTCTATTATGTGGAAATACATATTTTAAAAGGTTCCCTTCTCAATTTCTCTTGATAAGAAAATTAGATTAAAGGGAACTTCTCTGTTTCCAACACATTTTCATGTACATTTCATAAAATTTTTTAAGATAAAAATATCTTCCAAAATCACCTATACTATCATGAAAACCCATTTTTTTTCTATTTTTTATATAAATAATTTTCCCTTAATCCTTTTAATAAATCTTCATTCATTTCCCTAAAATTGTTCTTAAGTGGCCCATTTTTTTTGTTACCTAGCCACTCCTTTTAAAGTTTTCACTTCAGTCAAGAAAATTATTCATGATATATTATTTTTCCACCTTATCAACGTACAAGAATGATTTAATCCCTTATTTAATGGATACCATTGTGATATGACCTTTTGGACATGCCTTATGACATGATTACAAAACCCATTTCTTTCTATGTGTAATCCTTATGTTTATTCCTTATGTTTGATTTCTTTATGTGGCACACATATACATGTACATGTTAGTATCGATGTTCCTAGATAATGATCAAATGCATTGGGTATTCTTTTAGTCTCATGAGACATTATGTATGAGATTATAGAGTAAATATAATTCATTATAGGACTCTTTCCACCATTTGATATAGTCGTCATAGTTAGACTTGAATCATGATTATGTCATGATATATGTTGTCTCTATATTAATTTATATGATAATATGATTACATGTTCTATATTTTATGTCTCTATATGTTTATTCATGATCTATGACTTCTATGTTATCATTTTATGCCTTCTGACTCATGTATTATGCTTCTTTTCCATGTTTATTCCCTTACTAGGATTTTTAGCTCATCCCTTTTGTCTATATATTTCACAAGTTATCCAATGAAGTTATATGATCTAAAATGGAGTTAGAATCTCATTATTATGCTTAATAAGAATATTTCTTAATCTTGTTCCATGTTTTCTAATTATTTACCTAGCCTTCCAAAGACAATAAATATTTTGATTATTACACTACTGTAAATTGGAGTGTTTCTGATGGGGTAATTTGTGACGGGATACCATCACACATACCCTTTTGAAATAGGGGCCTTTTGAAAATACCCTTTTGAGATGGGGGCCCATCACAAATTCCCCATTACAGAAAAGAGCATCACAAATATAGTTTTTTTCTACGGTCCGTCGCAAAAAGGAACTATTTGCGTTGGGATGTAGATCCATCGAAAATAGCTTCCTCATGGTTTTTAAATACTTATTGTAACAAGTCTTGTCACAAAAAGCCTTACTAAGTTTTTGAAACCTTTTTTTGCAGTAGGCCATCGCATATACTATTTGGGATAGGCCCTGTCGGAAAAAGTGTAAAAATAATTAATAATAACAACAATAATAAAATAATATTAATATTAATGAAATAAAAATATTAATATTAGTAAAATAAAATAAAATATAAAGTAAAAAAATAATATTCATATAATAATAATAATATTGATAATATAATAATAATATTATTATTAATATTAATGAAATAATAATATTAATATTACTACTATAATAAAAAAATTATAAAATATTTAAAACCCCAATATTGACGAAAAATCTAAAAAAATAATAAAAATAATAAAAATAATAAAAATAAAAATAATAAATAATAATATTTAATAAAATAGAAAAACAATAAAAAAATTATATAAATTGATAAAATAATAAAAAATTCAATAAATAATAAAAAATTTAATATTCGCAACAATATCACTAATACACTATATATAAATTTAGATAGTTAAAATTAATAACAAAATTTGCATTCAAATGATTTATCATAAAAAATAAATAGATCACTGAGGGGGAGGGTCGTCTGGAGGAGCTGGAGGAGACGGTGGAGGGAACTTTATCCTTAAACCACTTTTCAGACGTCGCATGTACTCCAACTGGTCTGGCTCTTACTGCTACCTCCATCGACACATTTCCTGCTACATCTCCTATTGTTTTGGTTGTTGCTGCTACTGTCGTAGGAGCTCTTGCTGCTGCTGTTTCTGCGATTGATGCATATGCTCCTGCTCCTTCTCCTTACGCATACTCTCTCTAAGCTCACTTTAATTTCATAGCTTCTCCTGATACTGTGTAGCAGATGATTATGGATCTCTATGAGCTACTCTCAAGATAGATTCTGACATTGCAGTGGTGCTATAATAATCCACAAGATTCAATCGAGAGACGATACCAACAACTCAAACTTTCTCGAAGGCATAATGGGTCACCTGCATCCATGTTGTCTCATCAAATTGATGAGCACAAGTCTGAGTATCGGTCTCATCCTGAATCTCAGTCTTCGTCTGAGATTTCACCACCACATATGACTCCTTCAATTGTAATTTAAAATTTAAAAAGTAAAAAAGTTATTTAAAGTTAATATTTAAACTAAAAAATAAAATATAATGACCACAATATAGCGCTGGAAAGCACCTATAATCTCTCTAGTGGTCAGATCACTATACATCCTCCTATAAATGTCCAACTCTGTAATATCAGACTCTTTGACTGCCTATATGAATATAAAATAAATTGTTTACATTTAAAGTTATATAAAATATTTTAAAAAAAGTACTTACCATATGCTCCCTATGTGTATTGAATGTACGACTACCGTCTTGATGTGTCACCACCTGTGTCCCCTGATTTTGTCGAATTATCGATGATATCCTCTGAAAAATAACACCCAACTAGTGGGAACATAATCCATCCCAAACCTGAGATGAAATGTAATTAGGTCAGTGGGCATGATAATACTCATCAAACTCTATCACTCCTACTTTATCCATTTCTTTCCTTCTTAAATTTTGAAAAACTAACTGCAATGCTGATTTATAGTCCTCTTCCATTCCTTCCAGATAGCGTCATACATGCTCTCATCGATGGGATTCTATAACCCCTACATATAATTTATAATATCAACTATTAATTAAATTAATTTCAAAATAAATATTATTTATTTACGTAAAAGTCAATGATCGAACATGAAGTTCTGAAAATCAACAAAAATTTGATCCCATGAGACCCAAATAATTATGCAATATAGCGGTCCCCTATGCAGTATCTATATGTGTAAAGATATGAAAAAAAGAACAGATAATCAAAAAATAGTAAATGAATAAATTATTGAAAATAAACTAAAATACACAGGTAAACACACCTCTGCACACGTGTATTGAAGCCAATATGTGGATGTCTCTTGGGGATAGGGTCAAGAATCATCAATCGTGTAAGACCACACCCCCTCTATGTCCCCCCTGAACTGCCTGTACTCTAAAGGTCTGATAACCCAACATACTAATCGTCCAAAGGTAGATCAGCTTCCTGCAACAGATGATATAGATCCTCGTCCATCTTAAACACGAAATGACTGTTGTTAGAAAATAGTTGAAAATAACTATTATATATAGATATATGTTATATATGATTATAACCAGTACTTAACTATTTCAATGTTCATTTTCATCCTCATCTTCATATCATATGATTTCCATGTCTTCATATTCCTCCTCAACATCATTAATTTTCATATGAGTTTCTGTTTCATCATCTCTTTTCATTACAAATTCTTTTGTAACATCATTAACATAATCATCACCATCGACCCTTAAATGAGGGGTTTCATTATCGATATTCATGTCTCTTTATGAAAAAGATTGATTTGGAGCAGTATCTTGAAAAATTTCAATTCCTTGCACATTAGTGGAACCATATTCACATTGAATAAACTGATTTCCCGAGATTTAATTTTTATTATGCTCCACCAATCACTCAACTATCTTGAAGTAGCACAAAATTATGAATAATAAATTTTATGTTTCTGATGGGCCAATAAAAATAGTTCATTTATTTCAAGAAGACTTTTATATTTAATATCAGTGATTCTATGGGTTAGATTAACATGCAAGCCTCTCTCAATATCCAACATCTGACATTTAAACATCATTATTTAATATTGTCCCAAATAACACAGTTCAATAATTTCTTCCAGTATGCCGTGAAAGTCAACTTCAGTTTCTCTATGATGAGATCCTCTCAAGAAAGAACCCCTATTCGTTGTTTTTTTATTCCCCACATGCACTTGTATAAAATTGAAAACCATTCACCACATATGCATTATAATATTTAACCAGTTTTGTTGATAGGTTACTCAATACACACAATTGAGTATAAATTTTATTAGCATATTAAGATACCTGATTTTTTTAAACAATTATCAATATAATTGATAATAAATTTATTTTATATGATAAACCACAAATATTTTTTGTTACCAGTTTTTCAAACCAATAGGAAAAGTTTTTTTCCCGAAGTTCTTCAAGAGAAGATACTATAATTTAAATAAGTTGTTTATTTATATGATTTTCATATAACATACAAATAAAATAAGATTAATTTACTATAACAAAAATTATAGAATAAGTGATATGATCACTCGCTGTAAAAATGGCATCATTTATTCATAGTTGAGCAGAACATATGTATGAGCTCTGTGATGTTCACAAACTAAAATCCATAATTTATGAACTCCGCTAAAGAGAAGTTCAGGATGATTGGAAACTGATAATTGATTACCCATTTCATTATCAAAATTTCCCTCATTATGTCCCATAAAATTTTGTTTTGAGGGATATCAAGATTGAAAGTAATGAGAGTAGAAAAAAGAAATTTCCTCTTGCAAATAAGATTCTACAATTAAAGCTTCAACCGATGATTTGTTACACACTTTTTTCTTCAATTTATGCATGCATCTCTCAAATGGATACATCATTAGAACTATACCAAACCTCCATATTTTTCTTCATGCAAAAAATGTAATATAAAATGTTCCATTGAGTCAAACAAATCCAGTGAGAAGATTTTTTCCAGTTTACCAAAAAATTAAAACAACATCTTCTTGCAGACTACTTAATGCATAGAAGTCACTTGTTGCTTCAAAAATGTATTAGAAAAATATGATATTTCTGTTAGCACATCCCAAATCATAGAATTTAACAAACCACTTAATCCAATCAGTAGAAGTCTTTCCATTATAACATGAAAATCATGATTCTTTTAATCTGGTAATATGACCATTTTTGACACATCTTTTCAAATTGGAAGCATAACCATCTAGAAGTCTCAAATCTCCAATCCAATGACAAAATAATAATTGATTCTCCTTAGATAGTTTATAATCTACTTTTGGATTCATTAACTTATGTGATCTGACATTTTCAAATAGTTCATGTTCTGGTCACCTGAATTTTTTTGCAAGATCTAATAATGCCTTTAAATTATCTTTGGTCATACCTTGTGTATCCAAAACTGTATGAAATAAATTATCAAAACATCTCTTCTCAGGATGCATGACATCAAACATGTGACAGACTAACAAATTAGACCAATATGGCAGATCCCAAAAAATGCTTCGTTTTATCCAATTGTGTTCTTTTCCAAAGCCATTAATTTTCTATTAGTTTATTGTTAGTCCAAATGTGATTAGAGGTAATGAAGAGGCAATTGATTTTAACACTATACCTGATATCATTGTTGGAGGTTCATCTCTTTCAATTATACCTTTTCTGAAATGATTTTTTCCTCTAAAAATGATGATCAGTTGGATGTAATATGTGATGAAAGTAAAAAAAAGGTTTTTTTTGACATTGATTAGCATAAACACTCTGTTGTCTCTCATATAGAATGAACGTGATTTTGGACTATTTGTACTCCAGCCAGATAACATGCCTTATGCTGGGAATTCCATAATTGTCCACATCAATACATCTTTAGTAAGAAATTTTATTTCATAGCAACATCAAATGTATTGACACCATTAATCCACAAATAATTTAACTCATCAATCAATGGTTTCAAAGAAACATCAATATTATTTGTTGGATGTCTTGGAATTAATAAGGTAAAAAATATATGTGGTTCCTTCAACAATATCTCAGTAGATAAATTGTATGGAGTTATAAAGACATGCCAATATGAATACTGATTATCGTAAGAACCAAATGGACATAAACCGTCAGCAGAAAGACCCAACCACAAATTTTGGGATTCTAAAGAAAAAGATAGATGCACTCGGTCAAAATGTTTCCATGAATCACCATCAGAGGGGTGAATTAAGGTTTTACTGGTTGGAATATTGGTTTTGTTCCATGACATCAATGTCGTTTTGTTCCGATACATAAATAAACACCGTAATCTGGGTATAAGTAGGAAATATCTCAATAGTTGTACAGGAATCAATCCAGGCTTCTCTTGTTGAGCCACTTTATACATCTATTGTCCACATGTGGTAAAACTATACAACAAATCATTTTCACTATAGTATTAAATTCAATCATTTTAACATGCATGAATCTTCTGATAATCATGACCTAGATTACGAACCAGTCTCTTTCTCCCATAGAAATTTATAAGCAACACATTTCCTTTAGGAATCCGTGTTTTTACCAAAGATAATATCTAATCAAAATAGTTATTTGACATTCCATTATATGATTTAATAGCCATAAATTTAACAACTAATTCAAATTTTTTAATCTTGCATCCAGGATATAAGGCATCCTTAGAAGACCTAAAAAAACTCATAAAAATTAGATGGTTCATACTCAGTATTTAAATTAATATCATCCTGAGTTTCGAATTGTTGGAAAGACGGACCTACCACATCATGTACTATATTTTGAAACCATTTTGTATCCCGAAACAAATTATTAATATCTTCTCTGGAACTGCGTTCACCATGATGGTACTAGAAAACATAATCTGGTTTAAAACCAAAACGCAATAAATGACCCCCAATGTTTCCAAATGATTGAACGTCCTCATAACACATTTTTTTACAAGGATACTTAATTGTCTCTTCTAAAAAAAATAAATGTTTTGATGATGAAAATGATTATAAATCTTCAACAGCCTCAATATACAATATTTAAACCAGAACCATTTGGATTCTTACACAGATTTATCTAAGAACGATCATTTAATAATGATTGTTTTTTACTTCCTTGTTCGATATTTCTCTAAAAAATATAAAATAATTTGTTTTTTTGTATAATTTGATATAAGAAAAACACTATCCAAAAAAATAAGTAAATTAAATTACTTTTTATATAACATCATAATAATTTATATTATTTATTTCTTATTTATTGTATTTCTGTAAACTTTTATAGTAATATACACTAACATATAATAATTTATACTAATTAAAACTAATTATTATTAATTATAGCTAATTTGTACTAATAATTTCTAATTACCGGTGACATAATTTCCAATGGATTAACGACAATTATTTTTCCCGATGACTCATATTTACTATCTCCAACTGAAATCACTAGGAAAAATATTATCCAATGTATGGATATCCATTCTTGTATTCCTGAGGATGAGAATAAGGGAGGCCTCACCACACTACTCTCTATTCTCATGCATACGAAAATGGATATCCGTACGTCAGAGGAGATTTTCATTGTGATTTCAATAGAAAAAAGTTTCAAGGAGATTATTTTTCAAGCAAAAGATCCTCTTTTTCCCGTTGTCTCGTCTTCTTGCAACTTTCCCTGACTAAAATCAGTTTGAAAAATCTGCTTCGACATACACAAATCCATTTTCATATGCATGAGAACGGAGATCAGGAAGGCCTCATCGTGCTGATCTCCTTTCTCGTGCATATGAAAATGGATATACATATGTGAGGATAGACTTTTAGTAGTGATTTTATTGGGATAAAATTACAAGGAGATAAGGCATTAAGCAAAAGGGAGCTGCCAATCCGCTGGAAATTATGCTAATTTATTACAATTTGTTAAAATTTATTACAATTTCTAGCTAATTATTTCTAAATATTTCTTATTATTTCTAATTATCATTAATTATTGCTAATTATCAGTCATTATTTCTAATTATTACTAATTATTGCTAATTACTGGTAATTTTTACGAATTATTGCTAATTATTAAAAATTAATTAATAATTATAAGAAATTACTTACTAATTATTAGAATTTTTTACTAATTATTACGAATTGTTGTGATATCTTACTAATTGTCACAATTTATTACTAATCCTAAAAATTTAGTGCCGATTGTTGCAATTTATTACAAATTGTTGTAATTTATAATGGATTGTTATAGTTTATTACTAACTATTAGAATTTATTACAAATTATTATAATTTATTACTAAATATTATGATTATCACAATTTATTACTAATTATTGTAATTTGTTACTAATTATAAGAATTTATTAGTAATTCTAACTATTTAATAGAATTTATTTCTAATTATTAGAATTTATAAATAATTATCAGAATTTATTAATAATTATTAGAATTTATTAGTAAATATAACTAATTATTAAAATTTATTACTAATTATTATAATCTATGACTAATTATTAATAATTATTATAATTTACTACTAATTATTAGAATTTATTACTAATTACAATTAATTATTAGAATTTATAACTAATTATTAGTGTTTATTACTAATTATTATAATTTAGTACTAATTATAACTGATTATAACTAATTATTAGAAATTACAAGTAATTATTAGAATTTATTGCTAACTATAATTAATTATTATAATTTACGAATAATTTTTAGATGTTATTAATATTTATAAATAATTATTAGAATTTATTACTAATTATTACAATTTATTAATAATTACTAGATTTTATTACTAATTATTAGAATTTATCACAAATTATAACTAATTATTAGAATTTATCACTAATTATAACTAATTATTATAATTTATTACTAATTATTAGAATTTATTACTAATTATTAGAAATTATTAATAATTATAACTAATTATTACAATTTATTACTAATTATTAAAATTTATCAATAATTATTAGAATTTATAACAAATTATAACTAATTAATAGAATTTATTACTAATTATTACTAATTGTTGTAATTTATTACTAATTATTACAATTTATTACTAATAATTAGAATTTATTACTAATTTTTACAATTTATTATTAATTACTTATATTTTTTACTAATTATTAGAATTTATTACTAATTATTACTAATTGTTGCAATTTATAACTAATAATAGGAATTTATTTATAATTATTAAAATATATTACTAATTAATGTAATTTATTACTAATTATTACAATTTATTACTAATTATTTCTAATTGTTGCTATTTATAACTAATTATTTGAATCTATTGCAAACTATTAGAATTTATTACTAATTATAAATAATTATTATAATTAATTACTAATTATTAGAATTTATTACTAATTATTACTAATTATTTTAATTCATTACAAATCATTACTAATTATTAAAATTCATTACTAATTATTACTAATTATTAGAATTTATTACAAATTATTACTAATTGTTGCAATTTATTTCTAATTACTATAATTTATTACTAATTATTAGAATTTATTAACAATTATTACAATTTATTATTAGTTACTACAATTTATAACTAATTATTACAATTTGTTACTAATTATTACAAATTGTTTCAATTTATAAATAATTAATAGAATTTATTACTAATTATTAGAATTTATTAATAATTATTAGAATTAATTACTAATTATTGGAATTTATTACTAATTATAGCAATTTATTACCAATTATTATAATTTATTACTAATTATTACTAATTGTTGCAATTTATGTCTAATTATTAGAATTTGGTACTAATTATAACTTATTTTTCGAATTTATTACTAATTATTAGAATTTATTACTAATTACAACTAATTATTATAATTTATTACTAATTATTACAATTTATTACTAATTATTACTAATTATTAGAAATTATTACTAATTATTAGAATTTATTAATAATTATTACTATTTTTTGCAATTTATTACTAATTATTACAACTTATTACTAATTATTAGAATTTATTACTAATTATTACAATTTATTACTAATTACTGCAATTTATTACTAATTATTAGAATTTATTTCTAATTACAACAAATTATTAGGATTTATTACTAATTATTAGAATTTATTTCTAATTATAACTATTTATTAAAATTTATTACTAATTATTAGAATTTATTTCTAATTATTACTAATTATTATATGTATTATTAATTTTTACTAATTGTTAGAATTTATTACTAATTATTATGAATTATTAGAATTAATTACTAATTGTTTCAAATTATTGCAATTTATTACTAATTACTGTAATTTATTACTAATTATTAGAATTAATTACTAATTATTAACATTTATTACTAATTATAACCATTTATTACTAATTATTACAATCTTTTACAAATTATTTCAATTTATTACTAATTATTAAAATTTATTATTAATTATTAGAATTTATTACTAATTATTAGAATTTGTTACTAATTATAAATATTTATTAGAATTTATTACAAATTTAACTAATTATTAGAATTTATTACTAATTATTAGAATTTATTAATAATTATTAGATTTTATTACTAATTATAACTAATTATTAGAATTTATTAGTAATTATTAGAATTTATTACTAATTAGTAGAATTTATAAATAATTGTTGCAATTTATTACTAATTATTCCAATTTATTACTAATTATTACTATTTGTTACTAATTGTTATAATTTATTACTAATTATTACAATGTATTACTAATTATTAAAATTTATTACTAATTATTACAATTTATTACTAATTATTACAATTTATTACTAATTATTATAATTTAATAGTAATTATTAGAAATCAATAATAATTATTAGAAATTAATACTAATTGTTACTAATTAATTATAATTAATATTATAGTTATTAACTAATAATAATTCATACTAATCATGCTTAATTATTTGTTAAAATAAACATAAATAATGATAAATAAAACTATCTAATTCTAATTTAATTTAACTACAAATTATTAACAATAATTATAACTAAAATAAAATAAATCGAATTAATTAAAAAATAAACGAAAAAAGATAAATACCTTAAAATTGAAGCTTTAGAAGGATATAAGTTGCGAGTAATGCCCCTAATTAATATTTTAAACTATGTAAAATTTTGAGAGAAACTTTTCCACTAGAGAGAGAGATGTAGAGAAATGAGTGAAATGAGAAAAAAACGAGTGGGAGTATATATTAGTTAGATTAGTTGCAACAGAATTCCCGTCAAAAATAGTACCATTTGTGATGGGACCCGTCACAAATGTCCACCGCCCCTATTAATTGGGGGTGGTGGTTAAAAAGTCTTTTGCGACGGGGGCCATCACAAAAAGAAACTTGCCGACATAGTATTTGTGTCAGGATATAAATCCCATCTCAAATACCATTTCTCACAGTTTGTTGCGCAGGGCGTGGCAAACCTTTTGTGACGGGAATCGTCGCCCCGTCGCAAAAACCTTATTATTTGCGATGGGTCACTGACCCGTCATAAATAGTCCGTCGCAAAAGCCCACTTTTCTTGTCGTGTTAGTTTGCACGTCATGGATAATTATGCATAAAATCATGTGATAATATATACAAATGGATCAGGTATCTATAGTTGTAATCAGAGAAAGATCTAGTAATTTTTGGAGTTTAGGAAAACAAAAATTAAGTAATAATCCTATGGATAATTCTATCACCAAGGATAACCTATATTGAAACCCATGGAATCATATGATAGGATATACTTTTCAGTTATTTTTTATTCCTTCTTTGTTCGTAGTATACTTTTTTACATCCTCATTAGTTAAGAATTCAAGCCCCCTATTTTTTTTGTTTCTTTATTTAATCGCTGAAAATAGGATAACTCATACTAGCAACCAATGTGATAAGAAATGTGCTGATATCCCAAATGAGATGCCAAACCCAATGGGAACGGGAGATCATAACATCATGATAATACTAGTTCAACTTGATAATGTTATGAATAATAACATGAATCATGTGGAACGCCCTAGTTCTCTTAAGAAAGAGAAAGTTGCGGTCAAATACATTATACTACAAAGCCCTCATATCATTTGTGGATATTCTGATCACCTCATTTTGAAACTATTGATTAACTTCATTGAGAAGATATTCTCTATCCTCATGTGCTCATAAGAAGAGAAAGTTGGGCTTCAGGTCAATCGTTTTGTTGGGGAAGCAGATCAGTTGTGGAAATTGATAAAGAAAACAATGTCTAAATAGGAAATTGATTCCATGGAATGAGATTGATTCAAGAAAATATTTTTCAATAAATATTTTCCCCGAATTCTGTTTCTTAATATGGAGAGGGGGTTCCTCATACTGAAGGAAAATGAAGAAGAGTTTATCAAAGCGTACACGTCAAATTTTACAAGTCCCTCACGACACACCTCCGATTTTTTATAAACACTAGAATCAAGATTGATTGCTAATTTAGTAGATTAAAGACGATTCTATGAAAAAGCGTTGGCTATTCGATACTTTGATAGCTATGAGGAGATCGTCCATTATGCCCTCAAGGTTGAGTTGGACATTAGAGACTCTCAACAGTCTCAAGGGATCAGTGATAAAAATAGGAAAATGGATTTTAATATGGGAGGATCAAGAGAAAAATCTCAGAGAGGCAAGAAAACCAAGCATCACACATGTCAAAAGTGTGAGAATAAGTATCCTAAGAACTATCTAAAGGGAAACCTGAGATTCTTTAAATGTGGAAAATAGGAGAATCATTCTAATAATTACTGATAGGATATAAAGAATCCAAAAATTAAAAATTAATAAAGGTAGGTTTAGAACAACAACCAGCCTACAATATATTGCTTCAAAAGTAAGGAACAAAATCATTATTCAATCCAATTCCCTTAGGCAATGGTTGTGAGAGACGATCAATGACAATAACCTCCATGGCCGCAAGGAAGGTAATTTTCTATCAGTACTACTGAGGTGGATCCCAATAGTTATGTGGTGACATGTATAATAATTATTCATTCAATAATAATAAATGTACTATTTGATTCTGGTTCTATGTATTCTTTTATATCTTGCATGTTTAGTAGAACTATTCATACACCCCCTCAAAATATAGAGGTTGAGTTATCCATCAGAATAGTGAATGGAGAAATTATTGCATCTAAACTATATAACTCCTCCCCGTTCAATTTTTGTGGAATGAAACTCCTATACAATATCGTATTACTTCCTTCAGTGGAAATTGAAGCCACATTGGGCATGGATTGGATTTATTTATATAAATCCAACATCAACCTTTGGGAATGGGAGATCACTCTACACATCCTGAGGCATCCTCTAATTCTATACAAATGTAATGAGGAGGACACATATTCTTTGTAATCGTCTTCTCCATCATAAATAAAATTTCTTTATTAGAAATCATATCTAGCTAAAATGATTGAGATAAAGGTGAGGATCATGCTTTTAGACATGACCATTGTGCAGGACTATACTGATGTGTTCTATTAATAAATTTTCAGTCTTCCTCCTGATCGAGATGTTGAGTTATCAGTTCAACTTATACCTGGATCTCTAACCATATCGAAGACTCCTTATAGGATGACCATCATTGAGTTAGAATAACTGAAGAAGAAGTTAGAAGAGAATCTGGAAAATGGTTTTATATGCCGTAGTGCTTCATTGTGGGGTGTTTCGGTCCTATTTTTCAGGAAGGATGGATCAACGCACCTATCCATTAATTATCGTAATATTAAAAACAAAATGATAAAGAACTTATATCCCCTTCCATGGATATATGAATTTTTCAAAAAACTACGTGGATCGAAGTATATCTCTAAGGTGGACCTTCAGTTAGGATGTCAAAAATTAATGGTGAATAAGGAAGATATTCCTAAGATTACCTTTTGAACAAGGTATAGAAATTATGAGTTCATAGTTTTTCCAGTTGGACTCACTATTGTTACTTCAATTTTCATGGACCTAATTTATAGTCTTTATATATTAACTCAACAAATTTGTGGTATTATTTATTAACTATATTCTAATATACTCAAAGGGAAACGAGGAGCATGAGGAGCATTTGAATATTTTGTAAATATTTTCTAAAGGGATAATCTATATGAAATGTACAATAAATGTGAGTTATGGATGGAGGAAGTATCTTTCTTGGGGCATGTTATCACCAGTAAAGGGATACCTGTGGACTCTTCTAAGACAAAGGAAATTAAGAAGTGACCCAGGACAACATTTATAATGGTGATATGTTGTTTCCATGGTCTATCTTGGTATTACAGATGATTTCTGTGGAAATTATCATTATTTTCAAACCAATTAACTAGGTTGACTCAGAAGGGAGTAATGTTTTTATGGACTAGTTTATGTAAAGACTGCTTCAAAGAGTTAGAAAATGGGCTTATCACTAAAACATTACTTACACATCCCACAACTGTGTAACTCTTTATGGTATACAATGATGCTTAAAATAAGGGCTTAGGTTGTGTAATTATGTAAATGATAAAATGATAGCATAGTGCTCAATGAATATTGAAGTTCATTAGAAAAACTATCCTACACATGATTTAGAGTTGGCTGCTATGATATTTTCATTGAAAATATGGAAGAATTATTCTATGGGGAGATGCACGAGATATATAATGGCCAAAAGATCCAAAAATATATATTCACAATAAAGTAGATTAATATGCACCGATGAAGATAATTATAGATCATCATGGATTATGACTCATCAATCCACTACCATCCTAGTAAATCAAATAATGTGCTAGATGCTCTAATTAGAAAGAATCATGAAACATTATTGATGATGAGAATTGGGAAGGATATAATCTTTATATACTTGAAAAGGATGTACATGGGAATCATAATAGAAGGAAAATAATCATTCATTTCAAAATTGATTACTCAACCATCCCTTTTAGAAATGATAAAGTATTCTCAAGGAGATGATGGGAAAATTCATAAGAGGGAGGAATCTATTGAAAATTGGAAATCATATAGTATGAAATTAATGAGTAAGTTGTCGTATGATTTGGGTAATCATTATGTGTATCATAAAATTTTGAGATATAGAAAGATATTTTGATTGATGCACATAGTTTGAACTTCTCTATCCACCTAGGGAGCACAAATATGTATCGATATATCTGAGAGCATAATCGGTAGGACTCTATGAAGAGGAAGATTAGTGATTATACATTGAAGTGCCTGGTATATTAGAAAGTGATGTCTAAAAGGAAAAATCCTTAAGGGATGATGACACAATTTCCCATACCTACAAGAAAATGGGAAAACATCACCATGAAGATTGTCACTAGACTTACAATGATATCCATAGGAAATTATACTATATGGGTTGTTATGGATCATCTTATAAAGATTGCTCACTTTATTAGAATTCAAGAGGACACATCACTCGATATAATTTCATGGATATACATCAGATAAGTCTTGAGGTGACATGTGAACCATTCTATGTGATGAAGGAGAAGTTCCATCACATTTTTTCAACTTAGCATGTAAAATAATATTTCAAGGGTGAAATTTCATAAGATGGGAAAATGTAATGACCCGAAATTTTATCAATTGAATTTCCATTCTTATAATTGTATCATATAGTATAAAAAACCCAAAAAAATAGAGAAACCAAAAAAATATTATAAATTAAGAAAGATTCATTATACTGAAACTAAACCAATAATAATTCCAAATATTATTGTGGGATAATAAATAGAAAATAAGAGAATAATAACAGGATAATTTGGATCTTCTTAATCCACTAGAAATACCGCACTTACAAAAAAATATAGAAATAAAAAAAATGTTAATAATAAAATACTCATTTTGGGGATGAAATTGTATATAAAATTGATAGTAATTATAATTGAATGAATATTTAATGGAATAATAGGTATTTATAGAATTTGGGAACCCATATAACTGTTGGAATAGTAATCTAACTATTGGAATAGTAATCCAACCATTAAAAATACTAATATGAATGATAGAATGGTAAAATCACTTATGGAAATGTAATATAATATTTAGGATTCTCATAAAATGAAAATATTATATATTTATATCATTGTACAAGTGAATTTATATTTTTAAAATGACAAATTAAGTGTTGGTATTTTTACAAAACATAAATGTTTTATTTGTAATTTTATAATGAATATAATAATTAAAAATTAAATTTATTTTCAATAAATGGACTATTTAATTAATATTATGTTTTATTATAATGATAATATAATTTTAGGACTCTATAAGTAATTTTCTAAAGGGTCATAAAATCGAATATAATATTAAAATTGTTATTTTGTAAATAAATAATATTTTTATTTAAAAATTAAATTTTCTTATATATAAAATTGTTTTGATAAAATGGATTCCATTTTTGAAATATAAACATTGATATTTATTAGGGTTAATTTTTCATATTTTTCTAAAATATTAGAATTTTTGGTGAATAATGAAATACAATAATTTGTAGTATTTAACATTATAAGCTGAATACATAAATATTAGAGGCATTCATGATGTAATAACACATTAGTTAGAACTCACACGCAGTATCTACTATACATAGTCACAATAAACAACACTATTTATAGTCTGGCGCCAAAATAATAAACTAATGAATATAATAATAAAAAAACACCACTCTCCTCCCCTTATTAATACCATCCACCACCACCCCCTCTCCACAAACCTTATAAGCCTTGAAGCTTGAAAAATATCTACCAAAACATCTCCTACCCACTCTACCCACTTCCAAGTGCTTCTAGTATCACCAAAATACCAATTCCATGTTCCTTGAGTGGTCCTTCAAGGAGGTGATATTCAAGAGGTAACTTTCTCAAACCACCTCTCTTAATTTATTTTCTTCTTCTACCTTCTCCTCATTTGTTTCATACATCAAAAAATAAAAACTCTAGTTTCATGTAAATATTGGAATTTTATTTTTTTAATTGAATATCTTCAATCCACCCCTTTAATCATCTCTTCTTATAAAAAAAATTGAATCCATTGTTCAAATTAGGGATGTTAACCATTTCTGTGGATAATGATTTCTCATTTTCCGTTACCACCTTCAAGGCTTGTTATAAAAGTATTATTATGGTTAAATATGATATTAATAGTTATATTATAACTTATTTCATGTTCTAGAAATTATTTATAGACATAAAATTAAATAAAATGAAACTAGTTCATGATGGTCAGAAGAACCACCAAAATAAACTAAACTTTTATCATTAATTTTTATCACATGAATCATCCTCATACCAGAATGAAAAATGATATATGGGACCATTTAAATATTTCTTAGTGAATTAATACCATATAATTTTACTTTTTTAGTAATATTCCCATTTTACAAGAATATCCATAAATATACATATGTTATTCTACAATGAAATTATGAAACAAACAATCATGGAACAAAAAAATTGAACATTATAACTAATCATAATTTTCATAAATAAACTTAATAATGTTATAATAAATAAAATATATTTGGAAGAGGTTATTAATTAATTAATTAAGTTATCAAATTTTATTGTCCATGATATTAGGTTCAAGTGCATAACACAATTGGACATAAGGTAAGGGATATCTCCAAACCTCCATATTTCGTTTGGGTGACACTTTATCTCTCTTTTACTCAATTTATCCATTAATTATTTAATATTTTTATTTTATATTCAGTATATGTGTTCAATAAATATATATATCAGGGTTAATTAATCTTTATTTTATAGTAAAATACATATTTTAAAATCTTCCCTTCTCAATTCCTTTCGACAAGAAAACACGATTAAAGGGATCTGCTCTATTTCTTTCCCATTTTCATGTACACTCCATAAAATGTTTTAAGCCAAAAATATCATCCAAAATAACTCATTTTGTCATTAAAATACATTTTAGGTCATTTCTAGTTTTATGTAAATAATTATTCTTTATCCTTTTAATGAATCTTTATTCTTTTCCCTAAAACCATGCTTAAGTGGAACATTTTTGTAGGTACAGAGCCACTACTTTTCATTTTTAAACTTTAGTTGGATATAATTATTCATGATATATTGTTTTATTTACCTTATTAATGTTTAATAATGGATTAATACCTTATTTTATGGATACCATTATGATACTCCCTTTGGATATGCCTTATGACATGATTATGAAACCCATTTCTTTCCACGTGCAATCCTCATGTTTATTCCTTAAGTTTGATTTATTTATGTGGAAAACATAAACATATACATGTTATGGTGGGTGCAACAACATAGTTCTCCAATTCATTGGGTAATGTTTTAGTCTCATGATACATTATGCATGAGATTATGGAGTAAACCTAATTCGTTATGGGACCATGTCCACCATGTGATATAGTAATGGAAGTAATCCTTGACTCATGTTTATGTCATAATATATATTATATTCACATTCCTATAGTTCCATGATCATATTATTCCATGTTTTATATATTATAACTATATATTTTTATTCATGATCCATTCTTTTTATGTTATCATGTTATTCCTTATGACTCATGTGTTATGTTTCTTTTCCATGTTTATTCACTTACTAGGATTTTTAGCTCACCCATTTTGTCTATGTATTTCCCAGGTTATGTTATGAAATTATAGGAGATCAAATGGAGTTAACATATCATTATAAATATTAATAAAAAGATTTTTATTGTACTTTCATGTTTTCTAATTATGATCCTAATCTTCAAAACACACTAGGATTTTTGATCCTTGGTTTGTATTTGATGGATAAGTATGCTTAAAATCATGTAATAATATGTGTAAAAGGATCGATTATATATAGTTGGTATCATATAAAGGCCTAGTTATTTTTGGGGATTAGATCTAGAAAAATTTAGTAATAATCCTAGTAAAAATTCTATCACCATGGATAACCAATATTGAAACCTTGGGAATCATAAGTTAGGATATACTTTTGATTTACAAGTTATTCTTTATTTGTTCATAGTTTCTTTTTTATATGTTCATTATATAAGAATTCAATCCCCATAACTATTTTTTATTTAATGGATGGAAATAGGAGAACTCATGCTGAAAACCAATGTGATAGGCAATGTGATGATTTCACTAATGAGATAATAAAAAAGATGGGAACAGGAGCTCATAACTTCATGATAGTACATGCTTAAATGGCCTAAGTTATGAATAATAAATTGAATCGTATGGAATAAGCTCCTTATCCTAATAAAGATTAAGTTTCATTCAAATCATTTTTTTTGAAAAGGACTCCAATATTTAGTGAATCTACTGATCCCCTTGATGTGGAACAGTGGACTTACTCAATTGAGAAGATATTATCTTTTCTCTAGCAATCAGAAGAATATGAATTCATGTTGGATGTCAATTTTTTTGATAGGGAATCTAATTAGTGGTGGACACTAATAATGAAGAAAAATCCTAAATAGAAAATTGATTCCATGGAATGAGAAGGATTCAAGAAAATATTTTTCAATAAATATTTTCCCTGAACTCTCCAGCATAAGATGGAGAGGGAGTTCCTCAGACTAAAGAAAAAGGAAGATGAGTCCATCGAGGCTTATGATGAAAACTTTACAAGGCTTTCATGATACAGCTCCAGATTTTTCATGTATACTAAAATCAAGGTGGATTGCTTCTTTAGTGTATTAAATCCGAGTCTATGAAAAATCGTTGGTTATTATATACTTTTACAAATATGAGGAGATAATCTATTGTGCCCATCAGGTTGATATGGAGATTGGAGACTCTAAGTTGTATCATGGGTTTAAAGATAAAAAGAGGAAAATATAGTTTAATATGGGAGGATAAATAGATAAATCCCATGGAGGAAGTAACACCCAAAATCACATGTGTTAAATGTGCAGGAAGAAGCATCCTGAGAACTATCTAAAAGGAACTAGAAGATACTTAAAATGTGGAAAAGAGGGACATCAGGATAATAATTGACAAAGGGATATAAAGAATCCCACAGATGAAGAATAAGAAATTATGGTTTAGATCAACAATTAGTATATAGTATAATTCTTAAAGAATAAATAACATGGTGATTATTAGATCTAATTCTCTAATACAAAGGGTTTTTAGAGATAATCAATGAAAATAACCTCCAAGGAAGTTATGAAGTGAATATGCCATCACTACGGCTGAGGTGGATCCAAAAAATAATGTAGTGGAAGGTATATTGATTATTAAATGAATAATATATAACATACTATTTCATTCTAGTTATATATATTCTTTCATATCTTACATGTTTAGTATATTAATTCACACACCACCTCAAAATACAGAGGTTGTGTTATCTATGACAACAACGAATGGGAAAATTATTATATCTAAAGTATAAAACTCTTATCTATTAAATTTTTTTGGAGTAAAAATCTTATAAAATATCATATTACTTCATTTAGTGGAGTTTTATGCTATATTGTGCATGAACTGATTATCTTAATATAATACAACATCAATTGTCAAGAAAGGGAGATCACTCTGCATATCCTAAGGCATCCTCCAATTCTGTAAAAATGTATGGAGGATGATGGATATCCATCGGAATCTTCTTATCAATAATGGGTAAAATTTCCTTACGATAAATCTTATCTTTCTCAAATTATTGAGATAAAGGAGAGGATCATGCTTGAATACATTCCCATTGTGTTGGACTACACTGATGTGCTCCCTAAAGAATTACACAGTCCTCCTCCTGACTGAGAGGTTGAGTTATCAATTTAACTTATACCTGTATCTCAACCCATGTAAAATAATTCTTATATGATTCCCACAATTGAGTTAGAATAAATAAATAATCAGTTAAAAGAGAATATGTAAAAGAGTTGTATATTCTCATGTGCTTCGCTATGGGGTGTGTTAGTCCTCTTCATCAAGAAAAAGGATGGACCAATGCACCTCTGCATTGATTATCTTGAGCACCACTAAATCAGGATAAAGAAAAATTATCCCCTACCATGGATAAATGAATTATTCAACCAACTATGTGGTGATATTTATTTCTCTAAGGTGTACCATCAAGCGAGATAACACCATTTAATGGCGAAGAAGGAAGATAATTCTATGAATTCCTTGAGAATAAGGTATGGACACAACAAGTTCATTTTTTTTACCTTTAGACTCACTAATTGTAGAACAATATTAATATACATAATTAATATAGTCTTTATATTTTACCTTGATAAATTTGTGTTAGTCTTTATATATGATAATCTAATATACACCAAGAGCTAGCAGGAGAATGAGGATAATTTGAATAGTATTCAAAAGTCTTTGTGAAGGAAGAAGCTATATGAAATGTATAGTAAATGTGAGTTATGGATGAAGTAAGTATCTTTCTTTGGTTGTGTTATCACCAAAAAAGGGATATATGTGGACCCTTATATGACAAAGGTAATTAAAGAGTGTCCTAGGAAATCATCTACAATGGAGAGATGTAGTTTCCTTGGTCTAGCTAGGTATTACTGATGATTTTGGAGGAGCTTATTATGATTTTCAAACCCATTAACCAAACCAAATCGGATGGGAGTATAGTCTTTTTGGACTAGTGAATGTGAATATTGCTTCAAAGAGTTGAAAAAGAGGCATATCACTATACCAATACTTACACAACCCACAAGAGGGGAACTCTTCATGGTATAAAATGACGATTCAATGAAGTGATTTGGATGTGTACTGATTAAAAATTATAAAGTGATAAACCATGCCTCAAAGAAGATTAATGTTTATTAGGAAAAATATCATACGCGTGATTTTGAGTTGATAGCTCTGATCATTACATAGAAAATCTAGTGGCATTATCTCTATTGGTAGAAGTGTGAGATATTTACTGATCATTAGAGACTCAAATATATATTTGCATTGAAGGATCTTAATATGTTCCAATGAATATGGTTATATCTCATCAAGGATTATGACTTCTCAATCCACTAACATCCTGGTAAAGAAAATAAATTCGAAGATTCTCTATATAGAAATTATCCTCAACATTAGGAATGATGAGAATCTAGAAGGATATAATCTTCATAGACTTACAAAGGATGGACATGGGAATCATAAATAAAGTAAGATCATTATTCCTTTCTGGAATGATTACTCAACCACCAATTTTAGAAAATATAAAGGATTCTCAAAGCGATGATTCGTAAATTCAGAAGAAGGTGGAAGCTATCAGAAATAGGAAATCCTCAATGATCAAAATTGATGAAGAAGAAGTCATAAGACTTGGGTCACGAATCTATGTGCCATCAAATCCTGAGATAAAGAAAGTTATTTTTATTGATGAACATAGCTTTAAATTCTCTATCCACCTAAGGGGCACAAATATGTATTGATATTTCAAGAGCACTATTGGTGGGATAATATGAAGAAGGAGACTGCTGATTATATATCAAAGTGCTTAGTATGTTAGAAAGTGACGTCTAAAAGAGAAAAGTATAAGGGGATGATACAAAATTTACCCATACCTACATGGAAATGGAAAAACATAACCATGTACTTTTTCATTGGACTTTCAATAAAATCCAGAGGAAATAATGCTATATGGGTTGTTAACGATCATCTTAGAAAGACTTCTCACTTCATTTCAATTCTAGAGGACTTCTCACTCAATAAACATTCATGGATATACATCAATGATGGGGTGAGGTGACCTGGGAACCAGAGTAAGTGATGAATGAGAAGTAACCTTACTGTTTTTAGCCTTGGTATGTCAAATTAAATTTTGTTGGTGAAATTTCATAAAGGGGAAATAATTTGATAACCCATAATTTTATCAATATAATTTTCATTATTATAATTATGTAATGTAGTATAATCAAACCCATCACATAGTGAAACCAAAAAAACATTATAAATTAATAATGATACATTATTCATAAACTAAACAAAAAATAATGCCAAATATTAAAGTGGGATAATAAATAGAAAATAATAGACTAATAATCTAATTATTTTGATCTACTTAATCCACTAGAATGAACGAACTCAAGATAAAGTATTTAAAATTAAAACATATTGTTAATAATAAAATATTAATTCTAAACATGAAAGTATATATAAACATGAGTGAAAGTATAAGTGAAATAATAATGAATTGAATAATTAGTATTTATAGAATTATATAACCCATAATATTATTATAAATTTGGCCGGTGGAATAGTAACATGGCTTTTGGAAGAGTAATCTGACCATTAGGAATAGTAATTTGAATTATGGAATAGAAACCTCACCTATGGAAATGTAAAATAATATATAGGTATTGTAAAAAATGAAAATATGATATATTTATATCATGGTATAAGTAAATAAATATTTTTAAAATGATAAATTAAGTATTGATATATTTATAAAACGTAAATATTTTATTTTCAATTTATATGAATATAATATTTCAAAAGGAAATTTAATTTCATAAAATGGATTCATAAATTAATATTATGTTTTCTTATAATTATAATATAATTTTATGACACCATAATTAATTTTTTAATGGGTCATAAAATCGATTATAATATTAAAATATGTATTTTTTATATAAATGTTGATTTTTTTTAAAAATTAAATTCTCATATATAGAAATTTATTTTGATAACATGGATTCATTTTTTTAAATATTTATTTTAAAAAATTATTTTGGTGCATTTTTCATATTTTTTTAAAATAGTTTATTTTTTGGTGACTAATGAAATACGATAATTTATAGTATTTAACATTATAATTAAAATAATTTAATTTTTGAGTTATTTATGATGTAAGAAACCATTATTTTGAACTATAATTCTCTATATACTGTAAATATTCATAATAATAAATACATTTTATAGTCTAGAACCAAAATAATAAACTAATTAACATAATGATAAAACACCCCTCTCCTCCCCTTATAAATTCCAATGCTCACCACCCCTTCTCCTCCCACCTTCTAAGCCTTTAATATTTAAAAATATCTTCCAAAAATTCTTTTTCCCACTCTACCCAAATAAAATTTCTTCTAGTTGAACCAAAATACCAATTCCAAGTTCCTTAATGGGTCCTTCAATGAGGTGATATTCAAGTGGTTACTTTCTCAAACCACCTCTCTAAATATGCTTTCTTCTTCTACCTTATCCTCACCCACTTAATCCATAAAAGAATAATAACTCCAGTATCATGTATAAAATAGAAATTTATATTTTAATGGAATATATTATATCAAAACTTTTCTCATCTCCACTTATTCAATGAAACAAAACCATTGTCCAAATTATGGCGGTTAACCGTCTCCATGGATAATAATTTCTCATTTTCCATTACCTCCTTTAATGCTAGTATTAGAAGTATTTTTTATGGTTAAATAAGATTTTAATATATATATTATAACTTATTTTATGCTTATTAACTAAAATATAGACATAATATGGGACAAAATGAAACTAGTTTATGGTGGTCGAAAAAACAGCCAAAATAAACTAAACATTTATCGTTAATGTTTTTTTAATGGAATAATTCAAATTCACAAAAAATAATATGTGGGGCCATTTAATTTTTCTTAAGTTAGTTAATAATATATAATTTAACTTTTTTATGTACTATTACCATTTTACAAGAACATCCATAAATATACATAAGTTAATCGACCATGAAACCATGAAACAAACGCCCCTGAAACAAGGAAATTGGACGTTATAACTCATTAAGATGGTTATAAATTAACTTAATAAAATTATAATAAATCAAATATGTGTGTACGTTGTTTATTATTAATTAATTAATTAATATAATTTAATAATATAGGAAATTATGTTCGAGTGCATAACGCATTCAGACATAAGGTAAGGGATCACTCTGAACCTCGATAAATAATTTTGGTAACACTTTATCCCTCTTTGACTCAAGGAATATCTTCATTATTTTTATATAAATTTTCTATATTATGTATATATGTTCCATAAATATATATATATATCAATTAATATTTATTTTATGGGTAAATACATATTTTAAAAGGCTCTCCTACAAATTCTTATCGATAAGAAAACCCAATTATGGGGAACTTCTCTGTTTCATACCCATATTGATGTAGAATCCATAAATTGTTTGAAGAAAAAAATATCTTTCAAAATCACTAATTTTATCATGAAAAATAATTTTTTTATAGAAATAATAATTCCTTTATCCTTTTAATGACACTTTATTTTTTTCTCTGAAATCGTGCTTAAGTGGAACATTTATGTATTTACCTAGCCACTCTTTTTCTAGTATTCACTTAAGTTGGACATAATTATTCATGATATTTTTTTCACATTATGAATGTCTAATAATTATTTAATCTCTTATTTTAGGGATACCATTATGATACCCTCTTTGTCTATACCTTAAGAGATGATTAAGAAATCCATTTCGTTCCATGAGTAACACTTATGTTTATTCCTTTTGTTTGATTTCATTATGTGGAACACATATGAAGGTAAATATTATCATGGGTGTGCCTATAAATCATTCCAATTAATTGGGTAATGTTTTAGTCTCATGAAATATTATGTATGGGATTTGGGTGTAAACCAAATTGATTATGATACTCTGTCCACCCTGTGATATATTCTTAGAATTTAGCCATGACTCATATTTATGTAATTATATATTTTTATTCCACATTCCAATATTATCATAATAATATGATTCCATGTTCTATATGTCATTCCTCTATGTTTATTGATGATCCATGCCTTTTATATTATCATGTTATGCCTTCTGACTCATGTTTTATGATTCTTTTCCATGTTTATTCCCTTACTGGGGTTTTTGATCCCCCCTTTTGTCTATGTATTTTAGATGTTATTATATGAAGTTGTAAGAGATCAAATGGATTTAGGATATCATTATGAAGATTACTAGAAAGATGTTTTATTCTAGTTTCATGTTTTCAAAATATGTAACTAGTCTTCCAAATATACTAGACTTTAGGATCCTTGGTTTATATTTGATGGATAATTATGCATAAAATCATGTAATAATATGTGTAAAAGGATTAGATCATAATAAATGTATAACCATTTAAAAACATACTCTTATAATGCTCGTCATCCAATCTGATCATTCTTAAATGTATGATCACCCGAGCATAGTCTTCCTCCACATGTTAGATTGAAGCCACACTGTTTCCTTCAATGTTGTCTTCAACATCCGAAGCTAACCTCATCGAATTATTTTACAACATATGGTGCAAGTAATCACTAGTTTGGATGAACTACACACAGTGCACCTCAGAACCCCAACATCAACTATTGATTTCCTACAGTGAAGAATCTGTATCCCTCAATCTATGCTCTATAGGTTTCCATCCCACAATGAACCTTTAATACCAATGAAAAGATTTGAATCCCAACAAAGAATAGTGAGTCCATGAATAAGTATAAATGTAAATATTTATATAGGAAAATTGAATTTAAATTATGGTTTATACTATTTCAGTGGATAAATATACAGATATATACATATTATGAAATTGTAACGACCCACTAATTCTCATTGAATTGAGGGTACAACGAGTAATTACTTATCCTTAAGTGACATCTGAAAGATTCCAAAGGTTGGAAATAAATGGATAAGGGTTTCAAATACAAGTGGGGGATGATTTACCCTTTGAGAATAAAACCATTAACCAAAAATCTCACTATATGATGCATGAATAAATGAAAGACAACTCAAAAAATTCATATATCTCAAAACCACATCAAAGTGTGAAACAACGGAAGACTCAACAACTATCAATGTAAACAGACGAAACCAACTAAAGAATCCATGAAGACCACAAGACTTAAAGTTCCATGTTCCCCATGATCCAAGATCACTAAACAACCCGAGCATCACGGAGTGGTGCTAAAAACGCGTGAAACAATACCTTTTCCCCTGTCATGAAAGATAGAAACTGCAAAATCACTAATGTTCCAAAGAATTGGTAAGTATAAAACTCAGTAGGTTTTCCCAAATGAATTCCCTACTCACTCCACAAGGATAGAAGAGTTAGAAACAATTATATAAAATAGTTTATATAAAACAATTTCTCAAAAACAGTTTATAACTAAATATAAATAAGTTTCCAAAACCATTTATTACCACTAGCATAAAAGTGAAATTGAAACCAATTTTACAATAATTTATTTTTCCATAAAATAACTAAAAAAATATTTAAAACAATTTCTCAATATTCCTTTGTCATACCCAATCCATTCCACACACCCACACAACCAACCATGCATGCTACACGATGACAATTCCATACACCTAAGCGGTTTCTCATTGATTTACCAAGTCATCACAAGGTAATTATATCCCGTGTTCCATTTGAAATTTGGCACTGAGAACAAGGTCATATTTCAACCAAGCCCCAAAACTGAAATATAAACTCACCCCCCAATATTCCCAAGGATCACTCCAAAAAAACCCTTTCAATAAAAACACATTTTTATTGAAAACCATTTCCATCAAAACTATTTCAATGCCAAACCATTTGAATAAAACACAATTTTTATTGAAAACCCCTGTTTCATCAAACCATTTTTCAATTCAAGAAAACCCATAATTTAAAATCACCATTTAAACTCAATAAACAAAAAGAATTTTGACAATAATTCACCAAGATCACACAATTTCACAAAAAAGATAAATCATCACTAAAGAATATTTATTCCATGAAGTGAACCAAGATTTAATAATTAATTTAATAAATTTGAAACTAATACAATAAATTCTAGCAAGAGGAGTTGAGAGAGAAGCCACATACCTCAATGTTTTTGACGAAACTTGGAAACAGATGAAGAATCCTCAAGAAAACCGGGTTGATTATTTACAGAACCTCCTTAGATCTCTTCTCCTAGAAATATCAAGACCAAATATCAACTTATTTGGAATAAAAACTCATAGATATACCCATAATGGGTGTATATCTAAGAAACCATGAAGAGAGGAGAAGTATATCTAAGAAACCAATCAAGAACGAAGAAGAACGATCACATACCTCAAGAATCTAACTTCAAATCACCAAGGGAAGCTTTCATATTGAATAAAAATCACTTTGGAGAGGTTCTTATGCCTTTAAGGAAGAGAAATCCTGAGTTATGGATACTTAGAGGAAAAAATGACAATCTTAGAGGAAAAAACATGCGAGATCCACTTTTAAGGATTTCATTTAAACAATGCGCATGGTTAGAAAAACCGTGCCCTAACAATGTGTAAGCTACTGTCTAGGAAGACCTTTGAACAACCTCCGCACACCGTCTCCCTAACTATGAACACACTATGCCGGAGCTCTCTACCTTTAACTTTCTATTGCACACAGTTTCTACTATGATTTGCGAATGGTTTGGATGAACCGTGCACAACACGTGTGCCTCTCCTTTTGTTCCCAAACATAGTGAAAATAACAAAAATATCCCAGTATTACCCCTTATACCTTATATCTATAAAATCATAAGGAAAGTGTTACATACCAAAAATTAGGGGTACTACCGAAATGAAGCAATTATTTTAAACCATGGATCATCACCAACTCATTTTTAATCTCCCAATTTCATTGTTTTTATTTTATCCCCCCCTTAGGTTTTATCAATTACGATGATATATATATGCACTCTAAAACTATGGAGTTATAATACCCATATTGATAATCAAACACCACAAAAACTCAATATTATAAAATATATGTACACTGTGTTAATTTAAATGTTTGTCTACTTTAACATCCATCATTTTCCTCAAACTCTTTCCACCTGCAGTTTCAGTATACAAACTCCAATATATATGTATATATGTAGAAATCTCCCTTCACCCATTAGGTAATACCAACCCTTACCAAATTCCCTCTTCCTCCCTTGACCTATTCTTCCATTTCCGAGATTCAGTAGTGAGGAATATCCTTATACATATTGATTTTAGTTTCGATTTTAGGTAAGGGAAATGATATTTTCAAAAATATTTTCCATGTATTATTTCAAAAACCTTATATGTATGTAAATTACTACGATTTTATATAAGGGATTATTTTCTTTAATAATATATTCTTTTAAAACTAATGATTACTTTTATTTATACCATGATTTAATATAAGGATATTATTTTTATAGAAAAGTATTTATGATTATATTTCAATAAAAAAATATTATTTTATGTATAGAAATTAGTATATTTAAAGAATCCCCTATATAATGTTCTTAAAAATACTTATTTTCAAGGGAGATTTAACCTTGTAATTATATATTTTTGAAATGAAAATTGTATTTTTATAAATCCTCTATTATTTTTAAAACTCTTCTATAAAGGGAAATAATATTTTAAATGTTTTTATTATGTTTTGTTTGCTGAAAAGTATTTCAAACCAACATAAAAGAGTCATGATTTATGTATTTAATTTCAAACTTCTTTTAAAATTCCCATTTAAAAATTATGTTCTATCAAAAATTAGTTTTTTTAATTCAAGGGTGATTTTAAAATGATATGGTTTATCATTTTACTACATTTTTTCCAAAACTAAATTATCTAAATTTTGAGGTGGATTTTAAAGTTTAACATCTTATGTATTAAGTAATATTAAATTTCAATAAATTTTATTCATTAATATATATCTGGACATATATTATAGTTATAATTAACATTTCATGCATAATTATAAAATAATTTTTATTTAAGAAGTTTTTTATAAAATTGAATTTTTATGGTGTGGATTTTTATGAAAAGAAATGGTATATCTTTTATTCCTTCCTTATATATATTATTTTAAGTATTAATTATGAAATATGTATTTATCTGAAAATTTATGATTTTTCTTAAAAATAAGATTTTACCAATTTTCATATTATATAAAAACATTTTTCTCTAGGAAATAATTTATGTAACATTTTTTAAAAGGATATTTTAATGAAATTATAATGATAAATATTGGCTTTGTAAAAAATTTATTATTTAAAAATTATTCACTTCAGTATCAAAGGTGAAGATGCGGAATGGAGAGTGAACCTATGAAATCAATGTGAAATTTTCCTAAATTTGATACTACTATTGGGATCAAGGATTTCTTAATGTTTTCCAAGTATCATTATATTTCATAAGAAAATTATTATTTTCAAATAAAGGTTTTAAAACATTTAGGAGAAGTCCAATTATTTTCAAATGTTATTATATTATAAAATTAAAGGTGTTTTTAAAGTGATATGTATTATTAAATGCTTTGAAAAGTATTTTCTATGGTTATATATTTTCAAAAACCAAGAGTTATATTTTTGAAAAGTATTTTTTATTAATTCAAGGGTGATTTTAAATTGTTTTTATAGAAATATAATCATAAATAGTTTGATATAAAAATAATATCCTTGTATAAAATCATACAATAAATAAAAAAAATTATTAGTTTGAAAAAAGAGTTTTTATGAAAATAATCCCTTACATGAAATCATAGTAATTCCCTTACATAAAATGGGTATTAAATAATACATGTAATAAAATTTTGAAAATAAAATTTTCATTACCTAAAATCAAAAATAAAACTAAGATAGGAAAGGATATTCTTCACTATTGATGCTTAGAAATGGTAGTATAGTTCAAGGGAGGATAAGGTAATTTGGGTAGTGGTTGGGATTCTCCAATGGGTGAGAGAGAGTTCTCTCTAGATACATACATAGATATATTCATACATACATACATACATATATACAAACATACATGCATAGATATATATATATATATATATATATATATATATATCTGTGTGTGTGTGTGTGTTTGGATACTAAAATGTACATGACTAAATTTTAAGGAAAATATGGGATTTTAAGTGAAAAAACTGTTGAAATTAAGATAGTGTAACTATATTGTATATGCTTGAGGATTTATGGTGTGCAAGTCTCAATTTGGGTTTTATTATTCTATTGTTTTGGTCAGTATATATATATATATATATATCATCGTAATTAATATAAACAGAGTGGGGGTCCAAAATAAAAATGATGGCATTAGGAGATTTAAAATGAGTTGGTAATGATCCTTGCATTAAAAGGATTAATTTTTCCATAATATGTATATATCAGTTTATTTATCCATTGTACTGGTATAACTCATAATTTAAATTCAATTGTTTCTATATTTATACATTTATGCTTATTTATTTTCTTAATCCAATGGTGAATTCAAAATGACAATGTTTATTAGTTTATATTATTTTTTTCAACAAAAATATTTAAATATTTCTAGTGGATTTTTAAGTTTAAAATTTTATGTATTAAATTTTGTTATATTTTAATAAATGTTATTCATGAATATAGATATGACTCTATAATTTAGTTGTCGTTAACATGTCATGCATGATTATAAAATAGTTTAATTTAAGAAGTGATTTATAAAAGTGGCATGTGATTGTGTGGATTTCAATGAAATGAAACTATTAATATTTTATTCCATACTTATATTTATTATTGTATGTAGTGATTGTGAAATATAGATTTCTCCTAAACTTTATGGTGTTATAATGAAAATCAACTTTTTTAACTTTTATGTGATAAAAAAATTTCTCTAGGAAATACTACCTATAATGTTTTTTGAAAATATGTTTAATGGAATTATAATGAGAAATGAAGGATTTATAAAAACTGAATTTATTTAAAAATTTAGAACATGGGTATCGAAGGTGATCATGAGGAATTGGGAGTGAACCCATATCATCAAGGGGACATTTTCCTAAAATTGATACTGCTAGTGGCCTAATGGGTTTCGTAAAGTTTTCCATCAATCGTTATATTATATAAGAAAATTATTATTTTCAAAGAAAGGATATAAAACATAAATTAGAAACACTTGTATTTTCAAATTATATTATATTTTGAAATTAAATGGGTTTTCAAAGTGATATATATTTTTAAAATACCTGAAAAGTATTTTCTAGGGATATATATTTTGAAAACCCTCATGTTATATTTTGGAAAATTATTTATCAAATGTTTTATATTTTATATAAAATAACACATATTTAAAATTTTTTCTCAACAATATTTATAAAAAAGGTTTTTAATCTATTGAGAAATTTTATTCTCACCCTACATTTTAAAATTAATTTTCACCCGCATTGTATAAGTTCTAAATGTTTTTGGTTTCAATTAAAGAGATAGTATATGTGAATAAAAATAGATATTTTATTTACATATTGTGTAAAATCCTATATATCATATGGTTATTTTTTCTAATCCTGTAAAACTAAAGTCGTAACGATCCTTGGATGTGTACAAAACTATATATTATTCAATTTCTTTTTGTAAAAATCTATACAATATTTTTAGACCTATATCTGGAAGCTTGGGTTTGGACATTTCTCTCATATGAGATAATTTCCCTTCATTGTAGAAAAATGAAACCCAATCAAGTATAGGAGGCATCATAGAAAACCTCAAACATAACTACCTTCTCTAGGTATTGATGAATGATATAACTAATCAAATTCTCCTTAATATAGTAAAAATATTCCTAAAACTGAATAGTCCAAATGAAATCCTAGTCCTCTCTAGTTAGGACTATCAATGGGGCCTAAATCCTAGGGAAATCAAACACAAACCCATGATAATATCCCACAAAACCATTGAAATAATAGAACCCAAAACATTTTTTGGTGATTCCAAGAAACAAATCACCTTTATCTTCAATGTATCGACTACTACTACCTATTGAGACACCAAATGCCCATGAAAATTCACATTGTGTATCCAAAACATACACTTGGAAAACCTCTTATACAGATGATGGTCTTGAAGGAATTATAAAATAGCCCTGGTATTCTCAATAAGACCCTCATATGATTTTATGTAAAAAAGAATTTCATCAATGAAAACTACAATGAACTGATCCAATAACTCAAAATTCATAAAGCAAATGAGTCCCATGAAAATAAATATGGAATTCATGACACCAGATGAAATAACTACAAACTCAAATTTCCCATTTCGACACTTTAATTCATTCTTTGAGATATACATCTCCTCCCCCTTGTATGATTTCACTATGATTGTATATTGATCATCAAAATCATGTTAGATCCCTTTAACTAATAAAAAAATCATATATCCTTGAGAGGGGATAATAGTTCTTGATCATCACCTAATTTAGCCTCTTTTAGTTTATACACTACCACAGAACATCACAATCCTTCTTGAATATCACCAGAGCACTGTATAAAGACACATTGGGCTAAATGAAACCCTTCAACATTAAATCTTCAATATTAATTATCAAATAATGTAGCATAGAAAAAACCATATGATAAGGATCCATCAAGATTGAAGTGTCACTGAGATGAAATAATATTCTAAACTCGATATCACTTCTTGGGTTAGGCTTAAAACCTCTTTGAGAAATACATTTGGAAACTCTTTAACCACTCCATGTAAAATCACCCCTTGTGACTCCATCAAAACCATAGAAAATTCCACTTTCTAGGAAAATATAGTCTCTAAATTCCTATTAACCTTCTCATGATCCCACTCACTAATTAAAATCATGCACTTAATTTCCAAATCATAGAAAGTGACTCTCCCAAGAAAGAAATTTATTTCCAAACATGTGGAATATAACCCATTAATGCCATGGATGACAAATTATGATTATAACTTCAAAAAACCCCATTTTCTAATTTTTCTCAATCATCATCTCACAACCCTAACACAGATCAAGAAAACACAATTGAAATCCAATTGATTCAATCAAAAATGAGGGCACTAAAATCCTCACCACCTTGAATATCATGGAATAGACTATGGAAATTGAAATAAAGGAATGTAATTCATGTGAATCAAATAAGGTAAAAATACATGGTATATGATATGTATATGTCACCAAAATTAATCTTCATCCCTCTTCATAAAGTGAAACTGTCCAGGACCATCCCCTTTAAATTTCTATCCCTACTGATGGAAACTTCTATAGACACACTCTACCCTATGTCCTTGAAGATGGGGGACATCATAGAGATATCCTCTGTCTAATATATCTCTCATAAGCTAAGTAAATTCCCATTTACCTTACCACTAAGACCAAACTAGGAACCACCCACTTATGTTACATTGTCCAACGAGAATAGTCGAGCACTGAATCATTGATGACCATTGAATATATGAGTCAAACACATAATAATAGTTCCCAAAGTGGATGCATGAGGGCTTCATGCTCCAAATAAGTAGAAACAAAACTTATACGAACTACACCTTATTGGTTGAAACTCTGACTAGCATGATATCTAGGGTCCTCTAACAATAACCCTCCTCCATAGGTAATTATTATTACTGCCCTCTTACGATGATCCTAACTATGAATACATCCTCTTGATCACATATTTATTCTTATGCTCCTACAAAAACATAGGTAATGTAAATAGGATAATCACATACCAGATAGTCAAGGCCCCACACACTCAGGTCCCTTGTTGGATTGATAAAAAATTGTTCCTCTTCACTTCCCTCATCTTCTACCAAATCATTTTTTTAAATTTTAAAATAAAAACTACTTTTTTTGTTGGGTTTAGTGGGAACCATATAAGATAAAATATATAACTAAACCTATCAGAGTAAAATCCTAAAAGATATGGAACTTCCAATTTATATTATTTGTCCTTTAGTGTGACTTGAGATCCTTAGTAAGAACCACTACTCTATTATTATCATAATAAATTTAAACAAATTCTACACTACAAGTAAAAAAACAATATTTCAGACAAATCTATGTATCCATATGCCTCTTTATCTGCATCAGGTTCCTCTATATACTCATATTATATTATAGAGTTGATAATCATAGGTTCCTTCAAGCTTCTCTAGCTCTCTGCACCACCATTTTGAAAAAATACATAGCCTGACTCTGATTTCATTCATTATGATCTCTCTAGAAACTAGACTCAATGTATCACCTCATTAATAGTTCCTCATATCCTCTATACACTTGGAACATATACTTTGTATGTATCAAGCACTTGAATATAATTTTCATAGGTTCCTAATGAATCTCTACCTGATTCGTTTGATATCTTCCCACCATGATTAAATAAAAGGCAACATAAAACCTGTTACGTAGCATGGAATATATGATAGATCCCAATGTCGATCCATAAGGTATTATACCCATTCTACAATCTCTTCCTGTGTTTTTGGAAACATTTTATTAGATATATTGATGCCATGTGACATTGGAAAACCCCCTCTTATATTGTTCCATATTGTACATTTTGAAAACCTTTTCAATATATATACATTGACTTGGTTCAAGAATTCTCTGAGATCTACCTCAAGATATATTAATCCCTAGGATGTTGTCTATATCACCTAAGTATTTTATGGATAAGCATTCATTTAACCAAGTCATAATTTACTATAAGAGTTGTACATAATTTCCCATAATTAAAATGTCACTAACATATAATACCAAGAAAATGATGGAATTCCCACTACACTTTTTATAGACATATGTATTGATTTCATTCTTTATGAAACCAAATTATATTATAACCTCATCAAAATGAATATTCCATGATTGTGATACCTACATCAATCCATAAATGGACCAATTAAACTTGTATAATTTATTGGAACTATATGAATTAATAAACTCTTTGGTTTTAGATATATATATATATATGTATATCTTCAACCATATTTCCATTTATAAAATCATTTTTGAAGCCCATTTTTCAAATTTCATAATCATGGAAGGATGTTATTTACAATAATATTCTAATAGATTTCAAAATCACTACTAGTTAAAAGGTTTCATAATAGCTAATGCCTTCACATTTCCTAAAACCCTTTGATTCTAGTCATTCCGTCTATGTATTTAATTTACTACACATGTATATGTTTTTCTTGAATACCAATTTTCACCAAATTTGTTTTAAATCACCAGGAGGATCTATGAATATCTAAACATGATTTTTATACATGGTGAATATTTCATAATTCATGACACCATTCCATTAAGAACCATCATTTCCTTCTACATCCTCATTATAGGTTAGAGGTTTATCATTCTCTATGAGTAATGTTTCAAATAACTCGGTGACAAGAAAACAATATCTCTATCTTTCTCCAACTTCTTAAGTTGAACTACTATGTACTTGTTTCCCAAGAAAATCTTCATCTACCACCATATCTTTTGGATATTTTTCCTTTACCAAATTTTGTCCATTTAGAGCATCAACTTCATAAAAGATAATATTTCTCCCACTATTTCTATTGGAAATTTGTTCCCTTTCTAGAAATATGGCATGTGTCTCCACAATCACATTTCAATCTGAATTGTTATATAGGTAATATCCTTTTATTTCTTTAGGATAACCTATAATAAAACAATTCATTCTTTGGGATACTAATGTTTCACTAGGTATAGTCTTGAAGAAATACTTGTATCCTAAAACTTATATGTGTGACTAATCAGGTTAATTTACATACCAAAAATCATATGGAATTCTATCTATAGCTTTAGTTGGTACTCTGTTAAATATTTCTTCCACTATCTATAACACGTATCCTTAAAAGGATAATGGAAAATATTCATGACTCATCATTGATCTGTCTATGTCAAGCATGTTTCTATTCATCCATTCACTCACACACTTCCACTGAGGTGTATAAGGAGGAGTGAGTTAGGGTAATATCACCCACTCTTTCAAGCGATCAATGAATGCTTGATTAATATACCATCCACCTTAGTCTCAATGGAGAGCCTTAATCATCTTACCAATCTTATTTTCTATATCCTGTTAGTATTCCACAAGCTTTATATTGGGATATGAATTATACATACTTAAGAATATATAAAAATATATACTATACTCATTGGTAAAAGTAATAAAGTATGAAAATTTAGCCCTTTCCATTACTAGAAACATACCACATACATGAGTATGAATCAATTATAGTAATTTAGTGGAACTTACTCCTTTCTCAGAGAAGGGTTCTTTTTTCATTTTCCATTATAAATAAGATTGATATACATCTGTGGGTTTCAACTCAGTTGTGTCTAAAAACCATGCTTGATGTGATTTCATTAAATGATTCTCATATACATGAGCATGTATTAAGTACATTGATGGGTGTTATATGATTCATTTTAGCTAGTTTTTTCATTGGTTTTCATAACAAGGTTTTTGAGTTCATGTATATACAATCCACTATTAAGATGTTCTATACCATAACATATGTTATCCTTATAAAAGAAACAACATTTATTTCCCAGCCTAAAATAAAATCCCACAATGTCTAAACTCAACTATGAGATTATGTTTCTTGTTATGGAAGGAAAATATTAATAATTATTTAATACAAGAACTAAGCCACTAGGAAAAGTTAGATGATAATCTCCCACTATTATGGATACTAGTCTCCCACCATTTTCATCTTCGATATACACGTCTCCAATATAAATATTATGGAATTTACTTGGTTCCTAAAGCATAAGTTCTAACTTTATTCTATTTTATATCCTTGAAATTATTATTCCAGTATCCTTTCTTGACACAAGTAAATAATAAAAACTCCTTCTCATTTCCCACCCTCTATATCTTTGTCTTTTTAGAAGGATGGTGAATAGGTGTATTTAGCATAAGATTAACCTTATACCCCTTTCCCTTGCCCTTACTCCTCTTGTTCTCTATAATAACTAAATAATTATAATTATTCATATCCTTATCAGCTTGTAAAACGAAATCCAAAAGATCTAGAATTATTTTTTAATGTTATTTGCGTTTTAATTAAGAATAAAAGTAAATTTTTTTTGAAGTAAAGTGGAATGAATGAGATCAGTTTCTAGTTCTTGGTTTATCTTGAACCTAAGGGCTTTATGTCTCATTAATGTACCTAATCATATTGAGTAAATGAGGTCTTTCATGCTTCCCTTATTCTATCATGCACCTATATAGGAACTAAACATATCATATATTTCTTTCCTTTCTCCCTCCTGATATAACTATTAGTGTTGAGATAGAATCTTATAGGTACATTTTCCGCTCGCATTTTATAAAATTGAATGGACATAGAGGAAAACCTAAAGCACTATACATCTAGTTCATCATATACATGATTATTATACTTATTTTTATATGCCTTTATCACTCCATGAGGGGGAATAGTAGGCATTGAGGAATCCATCACATAAAAATTCATCTCTTGGAATAGTACTATTATTAAGATCCTGTACCACTCCTTAATGTTAGGGCCATTCAAGATATTTTCTTTATCTAGAATGGATTGTAGTGATATTGTACCAGTGGTGGTAATTTCCATTATATCTACAATAAATAAATTTAGAAGTTAGTACTTTATCTTGATTACATTTTAGACATTAGTGATTAATTAATTAAATCATAAAATATACCCCACTATTTTATCAAACTCTATCATCCCTCGGTACTGGATTCATGTTAATTTTTTAAATGAGTATTCTAGGGGAATGTTTAGTTGAACCTCTCCTCATAATCCAGGTAGCACCCACCAGATCCCAGTTATACATTAATTTAATATTTGTTTATCGTTAAAGTCATTCTAGATTTTTCAGGGGAACGAGGTCGAAAACCGAGATTTTTTTAGGAAAATGACCATACACAAGATTGGTGCATGGTTAGTACTAACTATGAAGAAACTGTGTTGTATGAATTTGTGTTTTAATAGAAGGATTTTTCATGATTAGAGAATGGTTAAAGAAATAATGCGAATCATCAGGAAAAATTGTGTGGGGTCTTGGTGTTTGTCCAAGGGGTTTTCCCAGTTTGACCAAACAATGAAACTTGACCTAGGAGATCACGTGGAATGAATTTTTAAAGATATAGTATCCAAACATGGTTGAAATATGGTTTACCTGACCATGTTTCCTAACCATGCACGACACTATGAACCTTTAAAAAGTTGGTTTTTACCCATCTTACCTTGATCATTTTTATGCTTAATCACCATATAATCTCATTTATGATTGACATAATCCTCACCCAATTATATAGAGGATCATCCCATGGGATTAATGGCTATTTAACTTCAATATTTCTTTATTTCTCAAGGTATGTCCTGATTTTATATAGTTTCCTCTTCATTTCATAGATCCTAGATAGATATCTCATCCCCTTGTCTCGTTGGAACTTGTGTGGCCTATAGATTTCATATATAAGGGGTTTTATGGATTTTATAATGTTTCTTAAGGATCTAAGACCAATAAGAGTCGATCTACACTTCATTGGACTCCGTTTTTAGGGCATTTAGTTATACTGTTCACGAGGTAGGTGTTTTTTATACAAAGGGATAATTTTATGAATTTCTTATTATTACTATAAATTCTTTTTGGGTTATTAATTGAATTGAATTGACTTGTGATTAATTTTATTTAAAGAAATCATGTTTTTAAATGAGATTTTATTTAAAAAATAATTTTTCACACCAAGTGTTTGATAAAATGATTGAATAGTGGAATTCTTTTAAAATTTGGATTTCATGAACCAAAGTAGATTGGATTGGCTTTGAAAACGTTTTATAAAATGTGATCATGGGTTTTAAATGGATTTGTATAATCTTAGAAGATTAGAAACCTTGGGTATATTAGGAATAGACACATCACTCATAGTTTGCTTTTTCATTTTTGATTGGATTATCACATTATGGATTTGTAATGGTTATTTCATCACATGCTTTTACATGATGAATTGGGCATGGTGATTTGTTTACAAGTTTACCTTATGATGTATTAATGGATTTTATATTTTATTCTATCATTCTTATCCAATTATAATTTTTATATTCCATATTTTTTAGGATATGAAATTATTTTATGTAAAATCAAGGGATGGTTTACAAACGGTTTTGATTTATTAAAATTATTTTCAAAACTGTTTTATTTTAAAGATAGATTTGTAACATTCTTGATATTATAATTTCTATAGATTATGTGGTGGAATCCTAATGGGCTTGGTAATAACACCATAGCTTTTCCTATGGGTGGTTTTAGATGTTGTTTATCAGGATTTTGGTAAAGGTAATGAAAATATGTAGAAGTCCAGTTTCTCTTTTAATCATAGCCATCATAATAGGATGGTTTGGAGGTGATGGTTGATCCCAAAGAGGCTTGATGGTATTGTCTTGTCATAATTTTTGGTTTATCTGGTTTTTCTTGGATAGTATGGATCTCATTTTCATCTCTTTATTCATATTTATGATTTAGTTTTATTTATTATCCTATCATATATGATATTTTTTTCCTTTATCTTATTGCACCTCAACACATTGTGGCGTGCCTGTTCTTGCAGTTTGTCTACTTAACCCATGTTGGTTTGTTACATTCCAATCGATTTCTAAAACACTATTCAGAGAGTTCCAAGTTAGGCACTAGACTAGACAGCTGTATTGCCTCACAGATCCTTGAACTTTTGAGTGATGTCCCAAATTTTTGGCATAATTACCATGATTCCATCAATGCTTTTCACTAAAGTGGTAGCAAGATAGATATGGTTACTTATTTTCTACTAGATTTAGATAAGTCAACCCATTATCCTCATAAGAACCCTCCATTAGTAGGAGACACCCTCAAATAGGGCCAATGAAAACTTCATACACCCATTTTTTCTCAAATTTAATAGAAAAATGTTTTTATGACTACATATTGATTTTAGGGTTTTTATTATTTCCCAACGATTATAATCATTTTCTATTAAATGTGTTTATATTAGGTTTTCATTATCACAACTGAATATTCATTAATAGAAATAATTCATCATGTCATTATGTTTTTTTGTTTATAATTTTCTTTATTCTCTATCAACATCAACATTCATAAAATAATAAACAATGCAAAAAATGAATAAATTACCAAATTAATCTTGATCATTTTTATGGGTTGATCTATTTATTTTCAACGAATCAATTGTGAATTTAGTGGTATAATACCTGAGTCACCCATCACTCATATCACAAATCCTACCCCAATCCATTATTTACACATCTTATATAGGATACCATCTTGTATTGGTGTGGACCATGTCTTACAACAACATCATAAAAATACAAATATACTCATTTGTGGCTGAGGGTGTCTCGGGAAAAAAAATACATAAAAATAAAATGGTGGATTAATTTAACCATATACTTATTAAACTAAAAATACTTTTCACATACCATAGAAAAATTAATTAAATATTACAAGAATCACAAACAGCTGTAATAATTAATTAAATAACATAAACCCAAATATAAAAAGGCGGGTCAATGCTCAAGACTAGTCTACAAGTAAAATAAATGAATGATAAAAATTAAAATTCAATAAATTTAAGTTTGAGGTTATTTAAATAAATAAAATGAATTATTTTAATTCAAATAATATATTTTTGTTTGGTAATATTATTAATTTAATTTAATTAAAAAATTAAATTAATTTCCCAAATTAAATGTTTATTATTATTATTTTTGAAATTCTAAAAATTAATAAATAAATTTCACAGAGATTTAAATTTTTCATAGGCCCTAGAACCATTCCCAGCCCTATTATGGATCAATAAAACCCCACAAAGGATATTTTCAAGTCAGGAAGACCCATAAAGGGATACTCTCAAGTCAGGAAGGACCTGTGCTAGTCTGTTTCAGTTTAGGAAGGACCTTCCCCAACCTCTTTTAGGATGGGTAGGACCCAACTATCCAGAAGGTCATTTGTTTTGGGAAGGTAAAATCATGGGAGGGAGGGTCACTAATAATAGGGGTCCATGCGTGGTTCAGTGGGTCTAGAAGCACCTGTGGTCAGGAGCTCGACATGAATGGGAGGAGGCGGGATGGTGGGCATGTCCATTAGGGGTCCCGAGGATATGAAACCCATAACATGGAGGCGATGACGAAAATGGGTGGAGTGGTAGGGAAATGATTTTATGATGTGAGTGATGTAAAATAGTGGAGGAACTTGCAGTGGTGGTGGTAAGGGGTTTGTACGAAGGGGTTGTGGATGACAAGGAAAACAACGATCGGCTGTAGTGTGGTGACCATGTGAGATGAAAACGGTGTGAGATGGGTCTGTCAAAGAAGGTGATGACCGCAATAGTTGGGGGATGGTTGTATCTGTGTGGAGGTGGTTAGTGAGGTGGTAGATGGGAGTAGCACAATGGTGTAGTATCAAGGATAACATAGTAAGGGGATTGGCTTCCACAAAGTGCCCTCTCCTTTTATTATAACAAAAATGTTTTTTTAAATGATTGGTGTCATCCTGAACCACCCCGTTAAAGAGTTTCAGTTTTTTTAAAATTTATGGTGTACCACCACACCCCTATCATATTTTTATTTATACCATTTTTCATAAAACCTATCATGTATAGGATATAGAAAGAAAAAGTTTACTTGTTTAATTAGAATTCACCGACTAGAAGAGAATAAGAATTGTAGAAGAAATATTCAGTCACTATGTTGGGTAATCGAAAATACCATCACACGCTAAAGATTAAATTTGGGATATTAATTTTTTGTTATTAAAAATTTATACCAATAAAATTAACAACATTTTATCATATTAATTTTTTTAGATGACCGCATCTTGGTTTTCTAAGACCAGATCGATGTGCGGTTGTATTTTTGAGATAGAAGTAAATCCCTTTGATTAATTTAAAATAAAAAAATGTTTATTATTATATTAGGAAATTCATGTGATCCAAATTATACCAATTTTTGGTACTAAAGTGCGCCATAGAATCTTTTGGGCCATATATATAAAAAAAATTACTGGAGTGAAGAAACTTGGTCCTCTCTAGTGATCTGAGCCCCGATAAATGGCTTAGGGTCTTGGGTAAATTTACTGACTATAAAAAATAAAAAAACAATTACATTGTTTGAATTGGAACTAAATTTGAATGTATCTCATTTTCATTGATCGTTTCTCAATGTATCCATGGTTTAACCCCTCTACATCATCCACACCAAATTCAAGCGTCTATGTGAACACCGATCATCAAATTTTGAGTTCTAGTGAAGAGCTTCAACAAATCCTTCAACATCATGATGATCACTATGACCCGCAATGTTAATTTAAGATCAAACTCCTTGAACAAGGATTTATCTCTCTAGGATGTTGGAATAAGGAGATAAGAGCTCCCAAAATCGTGGGAATTAATAATACCATGAAAATGAGTGCTAATTTACATATATAGCGGACTTTAAACACATGATAAGGGTTTGTTGACCCTTGTATATAAAACACCCACGAAATAATCCGAAAATGATACATTATGAAGAACTAATTGTGTCATAATTTCATTTATATTTTTTATTACTAGTAATATATAATAAATATATTATGTGATAAATTAGATTCATTAACTCATCTCATAATTCCTACAGATATTAAATTAACCTTGAATATTAAAATAATATTCATTTGTATAATATTCTTGCATTTATTATCATAAAAAATTGTGTATAAATTTAATAAATAATTTTGAATAAAATTATCTTATACTTAAATAATAATTTATTTATTTATTTTTTGGTGATCCTTATAACATAGACATACCTCAAACCCCATTATGGGACCCTCCATGTCCTACCACTATGGGAAATTCTGGTTTTTACGACGGGTTATTTGAGACGAGATGGAGTCCCGTTGCAAATAGTCCTGCGAAAAGGTTATTTGCGACGGGAAACCTTACCCCATCAAAAATAAGTAGTTGTTTGCGATGGGGTAAGGGATCCCGTCACAAAATGTTTTTCACCCACTGCGCGCCAAACCGTAGGAGAGGGTATTTGCAACAGGAACATACCCCCATCGCGAATACTTATTTATCTGGTGACCGTAATTAATATGGTGTAAGTTATTTGCAACATGACCCATAAAAAATACGTTTTTGCGGCGAGACCCTTCATAAATACTTAAACTATTTGCGATAGGAACATACCCCCTGTCGCAAATAATATATCAGCGACCGTAATTAATACGGTGTATGTTATTTGCGATGGGTCCCATCGCAACTACGTTTTTGTGATGGGTCACGTCGCAAATACTTATTTTACCACTGACCGTATTTAATGCGGTGTAAGTTATTTGGGATGGGTCCCATCACAAATAATTACTTAACCCCTGATCGTAATTAATACTGTGTAAGGTATTTGCGACGGGTCCCGTTGCAAATAATTTTTCACGATGGGTCTCATCGCAAATACTTATTTAAACGCCAACTGTAATTAATGGGGTGTAAGTTATTTGTGATTGGTCCCATCGCAAATAGTTTCATCGCAAATAATCTAAACTTTTTATACCCCCATCTGTTTTTTCCTTCCCCACATTCAACTTCTCTCTCAGATTTCTCTCTAAACTCACTTTCAGAGACAAAAGTTTTAGAACCGATTTTTTTTCCGAGCGGATTTTGAAGTATTCTACACCTACTAAAGATCATGTTTAAAGGTATTTATACTCTATTTAATTTATTTTTTTATATTAATTTTAATTATTGTTAATTTGTTGTAATTAAATTATATTTAGATTATTCTGTTGTTATCATATTTTCTGTTAATAAATTTAAATTATTAGTATTAATTATTATTAATAATAATTAGAAATAATTATTAATAAATAGGAATAATTAGGAATAATTATTAATAAATACGAATAATTATCCATAATTGTTAATAATTAGTAATAATGGTTAATAATTAGCCATAATTAGTAATAATTAGAAATAATAGTTAATAATTTGCAATAATTGTTAATAATTAGCAATAATTGTTAATTATTATCAATTATTGTTAATAATTAGAAATAATTATTAATAATTATTAAGTATTAGGAATAATCATTAATAATTAGGAATAATTATTAATAAATAGAAATAACTATTAATATATAGGAATAACTATTACAAATAGGAATAATTACCTATAATTACTAATAATTAGGAATAATTAGGAATAATTTATTAATAATTAGTAATAATTATTAATAAATAGGTATAATTTAATAGGAATAATTAGTTATAAATATGAATAATTTGTATTAATTTGTAATAATTAAGAATAGTTAGTAATAATTAGGAATTATGAATAATTAGGGATATAGTTCCCTCCACCATCTCCTACAGCTCCTCAACCTCCTCCGGATAAGTGATTTTTCTTTTCATGTTAAAAACATTTGAATTCAAAATTTGTCATATTATTTATTTACATTTTCTATCTTTTATATTGGTGTGAATGTTTCATAATTTAATTCTTTCTAATTATTTGTAATTTTTGTGATTATTTGTAATTTTTTTTCATATTTTTAATAATTTGTATTATATTTAAAGATTTCATTATTTGTAAAATTTGTAATATTTTTAATGTTTTTATTTAAATTTTTTAATTTTTAATTTTGTTTTATTTTTTAATTTTTTTTAATTTTGTTATTATTATTTGTGATGGGCCCGTCACAAATAATTTTTTTAATTTTTTATTATTTTTTGGGACGCGTATATTTTCAAAGGAACCATTTGCGACGGGAAACATGCCCGTGAAAAATAATGTTTTCCGACGGGCCCATCACAAATAGATTATGTTTAAAAAAACGTAAATCATTTTTTGAGGGGCTGCTTTCCCATCGCAAATAATCTTTTTTGCGAAGGGACCGTCACAAAAAATATTATTTGTGACTCCGTTTTCTACAATGGGTCATTTGAGATGGGACCCCATCGCAAAAAGTTATTTGTGACGGGATCCCGTCTCAAATAAACCATCGCAAATACCTGAATTTATAGTAGTGTATACTCCTATTCATAAAAATAGTGAATTATTTTTAATATGAGATTACATGTAACACTATAAGACCTTACCTCGATAGCCATGAATACTATTTTTAGACCAGGAGTAGAACCTAGAAACTCCTCAAGTCCCATAAATTGATAAGGATTAATCATTGAAGCAGAAACATTCCTACAAACAAACTATATCTAATATAATCTCTATTTCTCCAGACAAATCATAATGAAGTATGCACATATTGTGTCATCTTCAATTATTAATTTATTATTTTTTCCCAAACTTGACAAACATACCTTTTTCTACCATAATAAGGGATTTAATGAAGGTAATACCATCCTGGTCAACTTTGACTGAGATATCACTTCCTCAAGTCAAAATTAAAAAATTCTATCTTGATCATTCAACCAATGTTATACCATCAAAGATGCAACCAATATAAGATACCTCACCATTATTAAATGTCATTATATTTTCCTTGTTTCAACGAATGCGATCAAATGGTACTCATTGATATCTATCTCAATATAGGAAACCAATCCATATATTCATAGAAAGGAACAACCAATGACACCTAAAACATGTTCTGTTCCTATTGGAAGGTCAGTCTTTATGATCTCATCTACTCAAGATCTCCAGGTAAAAACTTCTTGAGAAGAAGTCTCAAAAAATATAAGCCCCCAACAATTGATGGTATCACATCATCTATGTCATATAATTATAATGTATCTGGACCATATGAAATTAATTTAATATTATGGTCATGGTTTCTCTAGGTTCTCATTATAGCATGGGAATTTTTATAACCATTTGATATGACTTGTAATATGTGGCCATTGCCATAAATACAGTGGATGTTGAATTATCAACACTATTCTAGAAATATAAAGACATGTATATATCATATTTTATACTTTTAATGGTAATTAAAGTATATACATGAGTTGGGTCTAGTTAACCCACTTAAAATATTTCTCTCAGAATACCTATAGTAAGTAAATAAATACATAAGTTAACTCTATAATATAAAATGAAATCCAAAATCTCATGATATATATAAATTATAGATAGAAATTGTCTCTAAAATTAATTACTTAAAAGAAGATATTATGATATCAAATCCAACGACAGCTCAAAACCTTGAGTTAGTAATGTCTAACTCGATCACAGAATCCCTCCAGGAAACAAAAAATAGATTAATATATATATAGGGGAGTGGGAACATATGTATACTTAGTAGGATCCTTCTCAATACTTCTCATGAAAATATTAAGCAAACATACTAATTCCTTTGTGAAAAAACAATATAACCAAAATACATTTATACTAGGTAAACAATCATGCTACCACACAAAATATTTTTTGAACAATATTTCATCCATGTATAATAAGGTAATATCCAAATAATTTAGCAAGAAAGTACCCCATAACAACTTCCCCATGATTTTGTCACTCTCACACCCTAATGTAAAAAATAATATTTTTCAACCCCTACTGAGTTGTGTAATCACACAATATATCACATACTAAAAACATATACAACATAACACAACCATATCATCATTATCATCATCACATATTCACCACCACATACCACTGCATTGCAATAACTGTAACGACCTATCCCGAGATTCCACCTGAACTAGCCTCCCATAAACCTCATGAGTGTCTCTGATCCCCCAAATATGACGAATAGAATCAAGGGCATCAAACATAACTTTTTTGGGATGCCTTCACCCTCAAGAACCCAAACAAATACATCTAAGAATATAATAACAAAAAAGGAACAAAATAATGACACTATATAAAAACATGATTATACAAAGCCATTAAAAGAATATACAAATTGATACTAAAATAAATGCTGAAGGCCAAGGAGGTCGACACCAAACATGATCCACTAACTCAACATGAATCTCAAGTCACCATCATTAATCAACATCCAATCATTTTTCATAATATATTGGTGCTAATCAAAAATGAGAAACCAAGACCTGATAACCATTCATATGAAATCAAGTCTAAATACCCTCCACCATGAGGTTGTAGGGTTTTTTCCATAGGCCAGTAAGATATCACCTAGAGTCCATTAAATTATTTTTATTAAATAAACCAGGTTCACTATTTTGAATATAAATAAATTCAAATAGGTTTTCATTTTATTATTATATTTGAAAATATAAAACACACAAACACACCAATTTCAATTGTTTTTCTTTAAAAACAAAAAACTAACTCTTTATTTTATAATTTTGAAATATAACATGGAAAAACATTTCACTTAATTTAAATCCAAGGTAGAAATTCCAAGTAAAAAATAATAAACAAGGGAAACCATATAACACAGTGCTCAACCATAAATAGAAAATGAATAAAATATGCCCAAATCAAAAGTCATGAAATTCACATGAAAAATAATTGATAAAGAAATCATAATATATGATATATATTATGATGTAACAATTAGGGACTAATGTGATAATACATTACATACATCGAATGAACCCCCATCCCGTAAGACTTATGATCCAAAACTCATCACTAAAATCACTATCATCTAGCCTCATTGAAGACACATCACTTAGCTATATAAATATCAACTATTTTTTTCCATATAGGAAAAAACTCAACTAGAAAAGAACTATCCCTAGATATCCCACTTTGTATATTGTGGTCCCTCATGGTACAAATAAAGGAGGTGGGATACTTTTAATCAATATAAATCACATGAGAATAATAAATCCATAAGGATACCATCAAAATCATATCCTTATCACTAACAACATCCCTCTTAACATGAACCTTAACCCATAATCATAAGAATGAATCACAACCCAACATCCATGAAATGGATATACATAAAAATCATTAAAAAATAAAAACAATATTAAAAAGGGAACAAACAACCAATCAATAAAAAATCATTTCAGAATGTTCCAAACAAGCTTTAAATTATCATTTTTAAACTATTCATTTTGGAAATCCCTTTGAAAAACCATTTCTAATCCAAAAAATAAAACTAAATCATATTTAGCATCAAATCTCAATTCAAAATCAATTCTAGGAAATCACTATAGAATTCCATAAGTTAATCAAACCATTTTTAAATATGGAGAACCTTTAAAAAAGGTAGTTCACTTTATCAAAACAATTTATCCAAAATATCATACACAATCATTTTTCTCTAATAAAAACTTCATTATAATATTATCAAACATTAAGAATGCATAAAACACCAATTTACACCAAATTACTATTTAATTATAAAATTCAAAACATTATAAAAAATGGAAAACACAAAAATAATGGAAAAAATTGATGAATAGAATCTATATAAACTATAACATATTAATCTAGATCAAAATGAATTTTAAAACACTAAGAAACCATGAAACTCGCAAAAAAAAGTGAATTAATGGAAACATCTACTTCAAATGGAACAATATTTTCTCCTTTAATGGAATCCACTAGAATATGACTCAAGAGGAGGATCACAACCATTAGAAATTGAGACCCCCAACTAAAACAACCCCACACAATAAAATCATCCAACTGTGACCACAAGGTTTTAAGAGGATTGATGAAAATAAAGGAAACATTAATGAGGAGGGGGATCTCTTACCATTTAAACTGGATGAAACCCCACCAATAAATGACTCTAAATCAACCTTAGAGAAGCCGAGGTAGTGTAGAGAATCCCATGGGAGGTTCTTAGGTCAAAGGAGTCTGAATGTGTTATCTTGGGGGAGAATCACCAAATAAAAATGATATAAAAATCCCAATATTTCCAGACATTAACATGTTACATGGTTTAACCACAAAGTTACCAAACCATGAAATGACCATGCAATATCCACTACCCTCAAATTGTAGAAGGAACAAAATATCCACTATATGATTCTAAAACTATGAATCTAAACTATACAATCATAGAAATTATCTATAAAAAATAAACATGGATGTGACATTTCAAGGTCTCATAATTCTCCCCACCATGCCACTTTTTTCTCCTAGAAACCTATTGATAATTTATGTCAAGGTAAAATTCAAGACTAACTCATAGATGAAAAGGATCTAACCTTGAAGGATTTTTCCAAACCTGAATCCAACAACATAGGCCATAAAAAAACCCATTACTTGGGAAACCAATATTTAATGAAATAAATATGAGGAAAAAACATTTGGATAACCACTCTTTTGATATTCTTTGAATTTATAAATATGAAAATATATTCCATTGATCAAAAAAGCCTCCTGAATACCAAGATAGTCCAATGGAAAAAACATGATCACAACCTCTGAAACATCCAAAGTCACATAACCCAAAATAAAATAAACTTCCCAAACAAAATCATTTGAAAGATACACCACAAGAATGAAGAGAACACATGGAGACCCGACAAAGGTCTCCCCACCATTTAAAATTTATGTGAAATATTGAATGATTAGATAAGAAAACTCAATAGAATAATTATCACAAAATAGATACCATTCCACTAACTGTGATCAACCCTCTCAAAATAGAAAAAGAGGAAAAATATTAGGGAATAACTAAAGGGTCACCCAAACTGATCAGTAAGACAACACACTCCCTAAAATAGGAGAAACCTTACAAACACACACATTCTTATACATAGAATGACATGGTTCTGAACATGGGGAATGAAACTACATGGAATGTAACTTGGCCTGAAACTCACGAAACACCAACTCATAGTGGTCACAAAAAGAAAACCCCAACATGATAACCCAAATAGTTTAACTGAAAACCATCAACTTATCCTCATTACCCTAGTATACACACAAAACATCTCCATTTCATATATGAAACAAACCTCAACCCATGGTTAACACCATGAGTAAAATAAAAAAACAAATTTAGAATTAAAGAGGAATAAACATCTCAAAATATATGAGAATAGGGAAAATATATCTTACATATATTATAAATAAAGGAAACATGATTTACCCGAGATGGGAAAAGTGCCCATAAAAAACAAAATTACTAAATAGTAATCGAAAAAACAATTCTCAACATCCAACTCTCCCATAGAGGAATCACTACAGACTACCTATCTTATTTAGACTAGGTATGAGTCTTCCATTGATTCCTATTTAGGTTAAAAACTCACTTAAGGTTACTGAGGTGGCTATGCCGATGATAGATTCTAATAAATATCAAACAAGAGGTCTTAACAAGCCCAAATGTACCACACCAAAAACACACAAATAGACTCATATTTCCTAAAATATGGGAAATAGGTCTAGGATATAGATTTACCATCATCATAATCAACTTCTTGCTTTAATTTATCATTATCCAAATCACCCTCACTAAAACATTATTGGTTTAAAAAATCAATTTTCATGGGTTTCATTGAATATATTTCTTCAATGATGATGGGTTTATAGATCACTTATATCATGTTAGTTAGGATAAACTAAAACACAAATATATGAAGGTCCAGATGAAGGCCTCTATAAAAGAACCGCACCTTCTTAAAATCACCAACACAAAACTCTGGAGTGAAATTTATCGATAAAGTGAAATGTTCAAAAAAATCCTTCAATAACTGATCACCCTAAGGAATTATAAAAAATCCATCATGTTCAAAACTCTAACATCCTCATGATAATGTTTCTAGATGATGGTGGAATTGAAATATCCCTAAGACGAGGCCTCAAATGGTTAGGTGTGAATAGTTATCTTCCACTATTCCAAATCCAATCCTTTAAACAATGGAATGATGTACCTCAACCTAGAGGATTATGGAGTTTATCATGAATAAAATATCATTCAGTCTTATCAAGACACTCTTTCACTTCATGGAATCCTTGATCACAACATTATACTAGAGGCTACTGATCTAGAAACTCTCACTAATTATCCATGAGCCATGAAGAACCAGGATCTTCCTCTCCATCAAGATTTTTGGTTGAGTTTAACACTAGAAAGAAATATTTTAGATCACTAGGACAACTAATAGATGCATTCCCTTATTTAACTATCCATTCCATTTTGAGAGTCACATTCTAAAATTTTAAAAAACACAAAATTCAGTCAAACAATCTCAGATTCCACACCCAGAAACACCTAGTTAAAATCTAAATGAAATAATATTACGTAATAACTTTTGAAAATACCATTTCAAAAATGCTTAACAAGGACTCATTTCCATTTCAAGAACAATATAAGTTTTTAAAAAGTCCCACATCTAGTTTTTATTTAAAAATACTTAAACCAATGATCCTTTGAAAACTAATACAACCCCACATCCATTTTACTCCAATAATTTTCACCAAGTTTAAAACACTTCATATGGTAACTGTAAACGTCATAAACAAGGTTTTTAAATAAACTCAAACACCAAGGAATGCATAATTAATCTAGAACTAGATTACAAAACATTACAATCCATAAAATTACACTCAAATACTCAATAAAAAAAATCATCAAATGAAGTAGAATCCAAAAGAATCAAAGGAGTGGAAGAAACAAAATGTCCAAAAAATATTCACTACACACAATTTAGCTGTACATTTTTTTATATCGGGTGAAAACTATGTGAGTATCCTTGGAGGGTATCCATTTTTTTTGTCATGGAATGAAAATGGTTTGACAAACTATGCTTATTAATTGTGTTCCCCCTAGTTTCTTCCTATTTTTCTCAAAACTGATGGAATTTCCCAAGGCTTCTCATGGGATCTCCCTACCCCTAAATGTAATAGAATATAATATCAAAATATCTAAAAAATAACCTACTATAAAACCCGAATTAAAACAAAATCTCTTGACCACCCATGGAAACACGATGTTTAACATAAAGAAGAGTAGGGTAAGCACTCCTGTGTAACCACAACTCGAGCCCGGATGCTCCAAAATCCTTTCTATCATAGACCCCCAAATAAATATTCCTACAATACCATTTTTAATGATCTAATATGACTTTCCACCTGAACTGACGCCCAAACTAGTCTACCACTATCCCAATGGACATTCCTAATCTCCCCATGTAGATGAAAAGATTCAAGGGTATCAAAAATAACTGTTGGGGATGATTTCACCCACATGAAACAAAAAAAGACATCCAAGCATGAAATAACCAAAAATGAAAAAAATAATTACATAAAATCAAAACATTTTCATAAAATCCTATAAAATGACCTACAAACCAAGACTAAAAGAATATTAATGTTGGGGAGGCTGAAACACAACATGAACCACTAACTCCATGTAATTCTATGGTTCCCACCATGAGTCAACATCCAACTATTTTCCACAAGAGAGTGGTGATAAAACAAAATAGAAATCTAAGACTCAAGATCCATTCATTTGAAATGAATACTATATACCCACTAACATGAGTATGTAGGGTTTTTTCCGTAGTCCAGTAGGACAACACCATGAGTCCATTCCATTCTGTTTATAAAAGAAACCATTTTCACTAGTTTGGAAATAAATAAATTTAAATAGGTTTTCATTTCATTTTCATGGTTTGAAAATAAAATAACATGAAAACACACCCTTCTCAACGATTTCCTATGAAAACCCAAAAATAATCATTTCTTTTAAAATTCTAAATACATCCTGGAACACAACACCTTTCCCTTACATTAAAACCAATGTAGACATTACTAGTACAAATAATAAGAAAGTGAAACAATATGAAACAATTCTCAACCATAAATAACTAATGTATCAAATAGACACAAATGAGAAGGTAAGAAACTCACATGAAAAATAAAAAATAAAGAAATAAAAACATAGGATACATATCATGTGGCAACACACTATAGAACAAGGAGATAATACATGATGTATATAGGATGAACCTCTAGATTTTAGGTCATATGGTCTAACACTCATCACATGAATCACTCTCAACTGGACTTATCAGAGAGACACCCATTTTCTAGATGAATATCAACCAAGGGTTTCTTTTTAGGAAAAACACTAAATAGTGAAGCATTGTTCCTAGATTTTACAAATAGTTTCTTACTTTTATTCATGAAATAAGCAAAGGAGTCTCTCCACTTTCAATAAATATTAGTCACCTGACAACAAAAAATACTAAAGGATAACATCACAATCATATCATTCCTACCTCCAATATTATTCTTGACATGTACCCATCCCATATGCACAATCATCAATTAGAAAAAAACATCCATAACATGGATATGAGTAAACGAAAATTAATAAATTTAACCAAGATCAACAAGGGAATATAAAACCAATCAATCAAACATCATTTCACAAAGTTCCAACCATTACTTTTAGTTAATATTTATAAACTAAATAATTTTTAAATACATTTTAAAACCTATTAGTAATCAGAAAACAAACCAAGGGAAATCATATGTAACAAAAAATTCAAATGCAAAATCTACTCAATAAAATCATAAAACAATTACATAAGTTAATAACACCCATTTAAAATATGTGAAATCTTTAAAACAAAATGTAACTCCAATTGATAAATCACATTTGATCAATAAAATTATAAACAATAATTTTAATCTAAGAAAACCCTCATTGGAATTATATAAAACATGTAGAATTAATAAAAAATCAATTTACATCAAAGTACATTTTAATTATGAAACTACACCCATTATGAAAATGGAAAACCCAAAAATCATGGATAAAATTTTATGAATAGAATCTAGATAACCTATAACATATTTATCTAAATAAAAAATAATTTTAGGAAATAAAGAAACCATATAAGTCTCAAATAAAATTGAATGAACAGAAACAACTTCCTTAAATGGTTAAACCATGTTTCCTTTGAAATAATCCATAGAAATATGTCTATAGGCATTGGGAAGTCCTGAACCCAAATTCCACTGATGGTTCCCCACTCATGGTTAGCTCCATGGCCTCAAGAACATATCCTCAAATACCATAGGCTTTCGACAAGAAGCAAGGGACAAAGGCATGTTTGTGGGTACAATATTCCCTCACTACCAGATTGTAGTATAGTGGATAGATATAATATAACAATAGATAAGTAGGGGAAGAAATATAAGAAAGGAAATTCACAGAAGAAGAATACATGAATAATAATATAATAAGTGAAACTGATATAAATATTCAAAAATTAATGATGAAATGTCATGTATCTAATAATCTAGAAAACATGGATCCAAAGTAGTAGAAAATGGATTCTATAAAAAAGTAGAAAAAGGAATCCAAAAACTATCCCAAGAATTCTGAGCACCAGTTCAGTCATTTTCTACCAGCTCCATTCTATGTAATCAAGCAATCAAGTGTTTGAAGAAACACGCTTCCCTATATCAGCACCTGTAGATATATAGTATTCCCAAGTTCTAGTGGTGAATGTATAGGGTGTGAGATTAATCTTAATAGGCCACCCCCAATGGTGTCTATAACATCATGTCTATGTAATATAAATGGAAATAGTTTTCAATCATTCATATACAAAAATAAATTAGTACAATAACCTAAATACCCAACTAACTGCTTTAGCCCTTGGTTTGTGTCTGAACATATAACCAGTTCATTAATTAATTAAGTTATAGTTTATTTATTTAAGTCATGTGAGGCATAGACAACACTGAAATCACCTCATGATAGTAATAGTGAAGTTTCCATGATGTAACAAGGAAAAATATATTGATATTAACAGTGAAAGGGTTCCAAGGTAACAACCAAGGAAACTAGGACCTCATGGGTTGCCAACTTAGTAGTAACTACATGATGGATAAGGGAAATTGTTTAATCCAAGGAGTGTCATCTGAATAATTCAACAATCAAGTAAATCTTATCGAGTCCATGGCATACATCCAAGGTAAAAATGGATAAGCTATGGCTTGGCCCGAGGATTTAACCAAGGAACCTCATGTCTATAGAATCAATGCTAGAACCAAGGAGTGTATCCAAGGCATCCTGTAATAACAAAGGAGGGATCTTACAGTGTTAGACCAGACATCCACTAATATTAGTAGACCAGGTTCCAAGGTGGGTCTTAACCAAGGGAAAAAGACATCCTTGAATAAAAATGGTGTCTGTGAGCGGTCATGGAATTCCCTTGGGATCCCAGAAGCTAACTCATATATGAACACTCCCATAATGATGTCAAAGTCTATATACAATTAGGCACATTAAATTTTATTTGGTGATTTAATTAATCCATGTAATAGTCACATCATTTTCTAAGTCATTTGGTTCAAGACATTCCTTTAATTAGTGGGACAAAGCCAATGTGCATGAAAAAATTTCATTTAATTCATTTATGTTATTTTCATTTAACATGATTCACTCTGATACCTTCCATTAGACCAAGAAAGGGGTAATATGAACATGCAACCAAACTATTTTGTTACAGTTCAATAAGCCAAGCCATATATATACAATATAATTTCCAAATTACAATTTAACATTGATTAATCAAATTGAATAACTTATGTTATGTGGGTCAAGTGATAAGTATTCATGTAAATAGACATATAAAAATTTGGATGGATTAATTTTATCAAGGTCAATCAAAGGAACACCAAAATTATGTCACTAACTTAAAATTCAAATCTATAAAAACCAAATTATGAATAAAACCCTACATGGGGGGGGGGTGTTGTAATTATAGACACAACCACCAAAATTTAATTATATATATGGAATGTTTATTGGAACATGGTTCTAACAACTACAAATAAGGCAGAAAAATTAAACAAATGGTGCCCGATGAAACCAGAATACCCACACAGTAATTTATAAAAGGATGAATATTGAGGATATATTTATAAACAACCTACCTAGTACTCGTGTGGCTTTCCTTATCTAGTATCAACCTCTAGTTTGGTATGTATTAGACGAGATATAAAGAATGGATCAACACCCTAAAAATAAAGCATATTATCCTGCATCTAAGTAGCATCATTAATAGGAAGAAGAATTAAGAATGATAAAAAGGAATCGAGATCTTATTGGTGAGGATCCAATGAGATTAAAAATTATCAAATTGGACTCCAGATGGACATGTAGTCTTAAATCCAAGATTTGGTGGATATTGGTTTCAAAAAGGGAGAAATGAATGCATCTATCTGATAAGGGAGGCCCTTGAACCTATTTTAAAAATATTTCTCAATCATTGAAATGATGGGTAATTTTTTTACATATTATGTAATTCTATGTTTCCACCCTATGAAAAACACTTTAAATGATGTGAAAGGTTTTCCACAAATTATTTCACATCATGTAATCGATACACACCATGTATTCCAATTACACGGTGTGTAATTTCTTTGTAGCCAACATAAAACACCCTTGATACCTTCTTCACAAAAACTATCCAACTGAATCACTACCCGACTTTAGGGTCTAATACAACAAGATAACTTTTCAAAATCATAAAATTCTAATTAAAAGGATCCATAACTGAAAGAAAAACTGAGTTCTTGCAGTCTTTATCCCATAAAGGAACTCATCCTCAAGTTCACATTATAAGGGTGGAAAAACACTGTCTGAGAAAAAATCTTTCCACTGGGTATGTACGTCAGACCCCCACTCCCAAGTCTCGGCTTGTCCATGGACATGATACTATATCACCCATACTAGAGGGATAAAAAACCATTGGAGAGACTTAGTTCTCCTGTCAATGATGTGTATAGGGAACTCTTACAAAGAAACATCAATATCCATCTCAACCTCCTCAGGATCAAAAGTATGAGTCTGGTTAGAATTATACTAGAGAAACTATGAAATGTGGAAGACATCGTGCATGGAATAGTACCTATGAGGTAGTGACAACTGATAGGGTGCCAACTAGACTCTCTATAGAATCTCAATTGGCCTGAAAAAGCATGGAGTCAACTTCCCTTTCCTATATATCCATTTATTCCCTAACCTAAGAGATACACATAGAAAAATACAACCCCTAACCTTGAACCCCTGAGGTCATAAATGGAAATCAGCATAAATTTAGGTCTAGATTTATTAATAAGAACGTTGTTTCTGATCAGCTGAACTTGCTCTGAAGTCTCATATATGAGATGAGGACCTATTAGTGATGTCTCTCGTACCTCTAGTCAGCACATGGGTGAAAGGAATGTCCTACTGTAGAGTCCTCAAAGGGATCCATATGAATTCTCATATGAAAGATATTTTTATTGTGGAACATGAAGAGAGGTATATGATTGTCCTAAGAACCTCAAAAATCAAGGAATCATGCCTGGAGAATGTCCTCTAGAATATTTATCATCTTTTCTGACTATCCATTTATTTGTGGGTGAATGGTTGTGCTCATAAGCAGCTGTATACCCATATATTTCTAGAAACTATACCAAAACCATGATGTAAAATGAGCACCCCTAACTAAAAAGATGGTAAAAGGGACCCCATGCAATTAGATGATATCACAAGGATAAAATATTTCCATCTCATTAAATGAAAAAGTATCCTAAATAGTAATGAAGTGGGCTAATTTCTTCAGTCAGTCAATGAAAACCCATACAATGTTGCTACCCTCAGGCGACCTCATCGAGATGACAACAAATCCTATGGCTACATCTTACCATTTCCATTCCGGGACTGGAAGTTACTATAACAAGATTTCATGTATCTAGTGTTCCACCTTCACCTACTGATAAGTGGGAAAACTAGTGATAAATATTTATATATAGCTTATAATCATAAGCCACCAATATCGATATCATATATCTCGATACATTTTGGATATACCTCGATGAACTTCCCATTGAGAAGCATGGGACTCGCACATCAACTGCTATCTCATTTATGTATGAACCAAGACATGTTCATGTATAGTAATGACTTCATCTATGTCTATAGAACAATTCAATGGTAGTTCATCTCCTGAAATATTATCACAGAGAACTAATCCCTCAGGATCTGAAAACTTTATACTCTTCAACTTCCCAAGGAGGGAAGAGGTAACTGTCAAGACTTAGAGATAGGACTACTCATGACTATCGTGAAGCTCCATATTCATCTGTGAGAAGTGGTACATCAATTTACATTAATCATTGGTTCCCCATATGTCTTGTGCCTATGTTTTTTAACTCAATGCATCATCTTGTACATTTGTATTTCCAGCCACATTGGAAAGCTCAAAATTAAATCATTGAAGATATTAGACCCATATTTTCTATCTAAGATTCAAATCATGTTGTTTAAAGATATATTTGAGGCTCATGTGGTCCGTATACACCACAAAGTGCTCACCCAATAGATAATTCCTCCTACAATGTAAGGCATGGAAAATTGCTGCTAGATCGATATCATGCATTAAATAGCTTCTCTCATGAGGCCTCAACTACCCAGATATGTACGCAATGAATCTGTCCACCTACATCAGCACTAACCATAAGACAATGGCCGATGCATCACATATCATAATATATCCTCTACCAGGCTCTGGAAAAATTAGAATAAATGTCAAGAAAAGCCTCCCTTTCATCTATTGAAAGGCTTTCTCACACTCTTTTAACCATAAAAACATGAAAACCTTCTTTGTATGACTAGTAAGAGGTATATCAAGGCATGGAATTTCTGAATGAAATTCTAGTAGTAACTATCCATTACTAAGAAACTCTATATGTAAAACACATTATTGGGATACTCCTTGGATTCCACAACACTAACATTCTATGGGTCAACAAAAAATCCGAATTACAGGATAATATGATCTAATAAGTGAACTTTTTTGATCCAAAAGTGTATCTTATAGGGTTTTTCATAAAGATTATCCACTCTTAGTGTACTTTGAATAATTTAAAGGTTTTTAGCATGGTCACCATGACTATGAAAATATAGAAAGATGTCATCCACAAACACAATAAAAAATGATTCCTAGTAGGTATGGAACACCATATTCATCATTTCCATGAAAAAAGATGGTGTATTCATACAACTGAACGACATAACAAGAAACTCATATAGACCCTACTTATTATGGAAATAATTATGAGGAATTTATGATGGAATTAATCATATTTGATGATAGCCCAAGCTCAATTAGATATTTAAAAATACCCTAGATACTTAGATATGGTCAATGAGATCATCTATTTGAGGCATTGAATATCGTATCTTAACCATAATCCGGTTTAATAGTCTGTAATCCACACATAGATGAAGAGTCCCACCCACCTTATTGGTGAAAATCATGGTCAAATCCCAAGAAGAAGTATTGGGCTATATTAAAACTTTGGACTCTAAATCCTTTAACTGCCTCTTGAGCTCTTGGAGATTAGTAGGTGCCATCCAGTATAGAGGGCTGGACACTAGATCTTGTAATGACCCAAACTGTTATAAATAAAATTCTCCATACAATTTATTTAAATGTATTATTATGTAATATGTTTATAGAAAACACATGGAAATATTTTTTATTATTATATCCAATTGGATTTAATAGAACATTATGATTCATTACCATTTATAATATAGTTTTTGAACAGTGACAACATGATTAGTATAAATATTGGGTTTTAACAAATCTAATTGACATATAAGAAGGACGTAATGACCTCCACTAGTAGGATCAAACCCTATGAAGCCCATTTTTAGGGCATTCTATTAATATAGTATTTCTAGGATTTTCACTTGACCAAACCCAAGTTGAGATCCAACAACTTGAGCATGAGAAAAATAATTTACAAGATAATTTTAAGCTCCCTAATATCAGGACCAAAACCATGTTCGCTGAACCGCCCCATGAAAGTCCCATCATCTTACACCTTACTCTTTGTGCATTTTATTGTGTATTAAAGAAATATGTACCAATACACTATAAATATTTTGATACATATTGTTTTTTATAGAATAATGAATATATTTTCATCCTATTTTTTTAGTCTATAAATGTTTTTTATTCTGATTCAACACAAATGGTATTTTTGGGTAACATTCAAATTCAGTTAAAAAATTTATTTTAACGAATTAATGGGTTTTTTAAATAAATAATATTTTTAAAAAATATTGTTATTAAATAATTATTATTAAATATAAATGATCATATAATTTTTATGAATTCAAATACAATTTTTATAAGGCTTAGAAAACTATTATTGTCAAAAAAACTATTTATTACATAATAAATATCAGTTTTATTTTAAAATAAAAAATTAAAATATTTATAAAATTATATAGATAAAATGAATATTATTTTTGGAATAAAAATGTCAAAATTATACAACAATGAATTTTTCACAATTTTTTAATAGAGTAAAATTTTCAGGAAAAAATTAAATACAATATAAATATACTTTGTGCATTATGACATCATAACCAAATCTATGTTTTCCATTTAAATTAATCTGGTTTTACATTTATTTTATTTACTTTATAAATCCATTATGAATCCACCAAAAAAACTAATATATTTTATAGTTTTAAAATCCATTCTTTAAGAGTACCACTCACCTCTACATAATCAAGTGTCTTATTCTACTATTTTCTCCCCATTTACTTATAAAATAATGAATACCACTCCCATTTCTATAAATCATGGGAAAAACCCATGGGATGGTTTGTTCTTTGGTTATTTTAATATATAGAGTCTGAAACATAAATAATAAATAAGTAAACCTCTTTTCATATATAAACCCACCCAAACTCCCATTTATATTCACTAAAACTCCTTGGATCACATCCATACTCTTTCCTCCACTCCCTATAGTCCCACCAAGTTTCTCTCAATCTCTAAAGAATCCCCTATAAATCATTTGGAATTACACACTCAATTAAGGGGTTTCTATCCTATCATTTAAATTCAAGCACCTCCATTAAAATTTATTTTTAATTTAAAATGATTATATTTACATTCATTTATATTTATTCACTTACTATACAATGGTTTTTATTTTAATGAGATATCATTTATCCTCTCTCATTTTTATTGTTTTCTAATGCCTTACTATACTAAAATTTTGTAGGGGATATTCCACTATCCTATTTTATCAAGAATTCCTTTTATGTCATGTCTTTTAATTTCAATTTTATTATTATGGAATATGTTATTACATACCCCCTTACTTCCTATTTTATTTTTATGTGACGAGAGACCCCTTTCTCTCTCATTAACCTATTTTTATGAATTTATAAGTGATGTCATTCTGCTGCCGAAATTACACCCTGATCATCCATGCTAAAAAAATTGTACAGTGATTACTATACCCATTTACTATCAAGGGTGTTCACCTTTATGCACATATAATTGTTTAATTGGGTACATACATGTATTTATTCCAAATTCCTTAATTTTGGAATAAATTTTTATGATGAATGAATCCACGCATTAGGATATATGTGGCACTCTTGAGCCTAGGAATGAAATGAATTTGATGGGTGCGACTAGAATTATATAGTGGTCAAATGCATTGGGTTATGATTAGTCTCAGGATATGTCACGATGGTATATAGAGAGAACCTAATTCTTTTATTTAACTTTTTCCATAATTATTTATTGGATGTAAGTCTTGAACTATGTTTATGATGTAGTGTTTTAAGTCATTCCCACATTTACCATGTTTTGATTATCATGTTATATAATGTATCATTATTCATATTTATGATTCCTACTCATTTAATGACCCATTAATATGCCTATTTTATGACATGTATTACCTTATTCCATGTATATTCCCTTATCAAGATCTAGATCACCCTGTTCTTATGTATATTCTTAGGGTATCCCATGATGATTTTAAATCCATCTAATTTTTAGAAGTAGGTTAAGGAAGTTTTCAATAATGTTATTGTATACCATATTCAAGATGTTATGTTATATAACTAATTCCAAAATAAACTATACTTCTTGGTATTTTGGGTCTTATTATTTGATCTATTATGTAATAAATCATTAATTATTGTGTAACAAATAAAAGGGTTGTTATAGTTCGTATTAGAGAAAATTTTTATTTATTTTTTGGATTAGGATTAATATAATCTAGTGAATGAAATATAAATAAGAATAAGGATAAGAAACAATTCCTTTAATTTTTTAAGTGTCGAGTAATTGGTTTATCAAGAAAATAAATACCTTTCTGGATACTACAAGTAGACGTGGTTCTAGAATAGATGTACCTAGTGGTAACAACTCCGATAAGGTGTGTCGGGCCTGAGGTGGTGTAATCTGGTACATGAAAATGGGCCTTACTGTGAACCTAGTTTGACACTTCTAGGGGATATTCTTTGATATATATATTAATCTCATTATAAAACATTTTTAAGTGAACAAAAAATTCCAATAAGAATATATATTAGGAAATAGATCATGGATAACATATATTGAGGCCTAGAGATTCATAACATAAGGAAATAAATGTAAGTTATAAGTTATCCTTTCAATGTAATTGGATTCCCCATTAGGTGATTAAAATTTAAAAAATAATCAGTCATAATTTTTCATTTATTCTATCCAATGGCCGAAAATATGAGGAATCAGGTAAACAATCAATGCAATAAGCAATGTAATGACTACCCCAATGAAATGTCCAACCCTATGGGAGTAGGAATCATGAACTTCATGACAATACTCTCATAGATAACTAGAGATCTAAATATAAACCTAGATCAAGAAGAGTATAAAAATCCCCTTAAGAGAGAACAATTTGTGATAGATACCTTTAGGCGACAAATGGATTTGACTTTCAATGGATCATCTAATCCCTTATTCATGAAATAGTGGATCAAATCGATTAAAAAGATCTTCTCTATCCTTCAATGTTATGAACAAGAGAAGGTTCTACTAGATGTTTATCATATGTAGGGAGAAAATCATTAGTGGTGGAAATTAATAAATAATACTAAGACGAAGGAAGATACTAAAGCAATGGATTGGAAATAAATCCAAAAAATATTTTTTAATAAATATCTTCCTTTCACTATCCATATTAAAATAGAAAGGTATTTCCTTTTACTAAATAAAAAATATGACAAATCTATTAAAGTGTATGAGGAAAACATCAAAATACATTCATGATACACCTCTGTCTTTATCATTACTCCCAAATTCAAGGTTAACCTCTTCTTAGGTGGGATAATAACTAGTTTAAGAAAAGCCCTTGAAATCCATGACTTTGATAGCTATGAGGAAATTCTGTGATGTTCATTCAATGTTGAAATAAGGATTGGAGAATCTCAATGGTATTAAGGGGATAAGAATAGAAAATTGGTGTTTAATTCTGGTGGTCTGATGGAGAAATATAATGGTACTAAAAAAATTCCGCATCCCACTTGTTAAAGGTGCAGAAAGAAGCACCCTAGAAATTGACTAAGGGGGATGAAGAAATTCTTTAAGTGTAGAAAGAAAGGGAACCTAGCTAATAATTACTGATAGGAGAAAACTTATAATGCGATGGAGTAGAGTAATACTCTAGTAAAATGTCAGTTCATTTTTCATCGCTACAACTTCAAGGAAATATGGCACTTTTTAAACCAATGCACTAAGAAAGGGTTTTCAGAAACAACAAACAAACTCCAAGCCAACATGGACGAGATTTTTCCATCAAAACCACTTTGTTGGATCCAGAAATAGAAGTGGTATAAGGTACACTAGTTATTAATTCAAGGACAACAAATTTACGTTTTGATTCCTATTCTATGAATTCTTCCATATCATAAATGTTTAATAGAACTATTAAAACACGACGACAAAGAAAGAAAGTAGAGCTACCAGTGAAAATGGAAAATGGGAAAATTATTGTATCCCATTTATATAACTCTTCCCCTATCAGAATTTGTGGGCTAAATATCCAAATGAACACTCTAAAACTCCCTTTGGTGGAATTTGATGCAGTTATGGACATGGATTGGCTTTAAATCTATAGATCCAACATAAATTATCGTGATAAGGAAATCACTCTTCATGTTATGAATATTCCTTCGATTATAAACAAGTGAATGGAGGTGGATGAATCATCTTTAGCTCCAACATCTCACGCATGGACAATATTACTCTATAAGAAGGCATATCTATCTCAAATGATTTAGTCTAAGGAAAGAACCATCCCCAAAGACATTCCTATTATGAGGGAATACACTAATGTGTTTCCCCATGAATTTTCTAGTCTTCATCCTAGCTGAGATGTTTAATTTTCAATCAAACTCATAACTAGAGAATTTACATTATCTATGAATCTATATTGAATGGATTTTGTGGAACATGAGGAGCTGAAGAAACAAAAACAGGAGAATCTGGATAAAGGGTTAATTAGCCCAAGTGTTTTACCATGGGGTGCACCAATCATCTTCATCAGGAATAAAGATGAGTCAATGCTCCTTTTCATTGATTATATTGAGCTCAACGAGATCACAATAAAGATCATGTATCCTCTTCTACATATTGATGAATTGTTTTATTATCTACCTAGAGCACAATACTTCTCTAAGGTGGATCTATGGGTTGGATATTACCAAGTTAGGATGAATAAGGAGGAAACCCCCATGACTTCCTTTCATAGAGTGTATGAGCACTATGAGTTTATACTGATTCCTTTTGGTCTCACTGATTCTATATAAATATTCATGGACTTTATGAGTAATATATTTCATGATTACCATGATAATTTTTTGGCAGTATTTATATATGATATTCTAATATACTCTAAAATCAAGGAGGATCATGAGGAGAATATGAAAACTGTGCTAAAGACATTGAGAAAGAGAAGATTTTTGAAAAGTAAAATAAATGAGAGTTATAATTAAAGGAAGTATAATTATTGGTAAATATCATCACAAGAGATGGGATATCTATGGATCATTCAAATATAGAAGAAATTAAGGGATGGCTGAGTCCAACATCTGTGACAGATATCCCTAATTTCTTTGGGTTAGCTAGGTATTATCATTCTTTTTTGAAAACTTTCTCATTATTATCAAAACCTCTTACCAAACTAACTTAGAAGGGAGTCATATTTTCTTGGAATAATGAATGTGAAGAGAGATTCAAGGAGATGAATAGTAGTATTATCAATATCCCTATGCTCACACTGTCCGCATGTGGAGATCCTTTTATGGTATTCAACTATACTTCGAAGAAGGGACAGGGTTGTGTGTTAATGAATAGTGAAAAAGTAATATCATATGCTTCAAGGAAGTTGAAAGATCATGAAAATAACTACCCAATGCATGATTTGGATTTTACTACAATGATATTTTCTTTGAAAACATGATAAAATTATCTCTTTGGGGGATAGGTGTGAAATATATAAGAATAAAAAAACCTCAAGTATATATTTAGACCGAAATAGCTAAATATACACAAATAAAAGATGGTTATAACTGATCAAGGACTATGAATACTCAAACCACTACCATCATGGTAAATTTAATAACGTGGAGGACACTCTAATTAGAAAGGATACATAAATTATATCATTAATTTTAATTGATAGGGATATGATCATCATATATTTAGAAAGGATGGACATGGGAATCCTAATGGAAGGAACATAATCAATACATTGACAAATGATTGCTCAACCATCCCTCATAGAAATGTTAAAAGACACTTAAAGGGATGATGTGGGAATTCAGAAGAAAGTGGAAACTATATGAAAAGAGAAATCTATGGAGTTTAATGTTAATCAATAAGGGTTTGTGAGATAGGTGTAAAGACAATGTGCACCATCAAATACATAGTTAAAGGAGTTGTTGGATGATGCACATATCTCTAACTTATCCTTATACACAAAAAGTACAAAGATGTATTAATATATCTAATAAAACTATTGGTGAGAAAATATAATGAAAGATATTGGGGAGTATATATCAAGATATCTTGTTTTCTAGAAAGTGAAAGTAGAAAGGAAAAAATCCAAGGGATGATGAAACCATTACCCATACAAACATGGAAATGGGAAAACATCACTATGGACTTTGTCACTCGTCTTATAAAGACATCAAGGGGGAATAATGAAATATGGGTTATTTTGTATCTTCTTACAAAGATTGAAAACTTCATTATGACTCAAGAGGATTTCTCACTAGATTAAATTGCACAGATATACATCATATAAGTTGTAAGTCTGCATAGAGTACCACTATCTATAGTATCTAATCGAGATCCATGATTCACATCTATGGTATGAAAGTATCTACAACACACTCTGAATACTATGTTTAATTTAATCACTCATTATCACCGTCAATCTAATGGCCAATATTAGTGGACTATCCATACAATTGACAACATTTTGAGAGAAATCTCAATTGACTTAAAAGAAGGATGAGACCATTATCTTCCTCTGGTTGAGTTCTCTTACAATAGAAGTTTCCACTCAAGCATTCAAATGGATCCCTATCAAGCCCTTTATGGGAATGGGTGAATAACATCAGCATGTTGGGATAAAGTTGTGGAACAAAAATTAGTAGGTTCTGAAATGGTAGAGGAAATGGTGGAAAAATTTAAGACCATTCAGGAACACATCAAGGCTTCCCAGAGTGAACAAAAGGACTATGCTGACAATCATCAATTAGACATAGAGTTTGATGTTGCAGACATGGTAGTCCTCCATATATATCCAGGGAAGAAAGTGATGAGACATGGAAAAAATGGAGTCCTTATTCCATGGTACATTAGTCCTTTTGAGATCCTTAGTCACATTAGAGTGTTGGCCTACCAATTTTCACTCCCATTGAGCCTGTATCAAGTACATGATGTATTCCCTATATCTCTATTGAGGAAGTATATAAATGACCCCTAAACTGTACATAATTCATATGTGGTACCATTGAGAACAATATTTCTTCTGAATAGAATCCGGTGAAGATCTTATATCTTTGAGAAAAAATTCTTCAAAATAAGACAATGCACCTTGTCAAGGTGTTGTGGAGAAACCACAAGTTTGAAGAAGCAATGTGGGAACCAGAGGAGGTGATGAAAAATAGTTAGCCCCATATATATTAATGTTGGAAAATAAAATTTTGTGGGAAAAATATGTTAAGGGGGGAAGATTATAACGACCCAAACTATTATAAATAAAATTCCCCTTACAATTTATTTAAATGTCATATTATGTAATATTGTTATAGAAAACACATTCACCTCTTTGTTTTTATTATATCCAATCAGATTTAATTGACCATCAAGAATAATTACCATTCATAATATACTTGTTGAATAGTGATCACATGACTAGTATAGATATATGGTTTTAACAAATCCAATTGACTTAGACAAAGGAAGTCACTAAAAAACAGTGTGATTAGAGTAGGTTTTTAGAGGGTGTTATGAACAACCCCTATAAATATTTTTTTAGTAAAATTAGAGGGGTTATGCACAACCCCCTCTAATTATCAAATTGTGAGGGGGGTTATGACCCCCTATAAATTCATTTTCAGTATAAATTAGTGGGGGATATGTGCTACCATAGCTAATCATCATATATAGAGGGGGTTAAGAACCCATTTTAACATTATTTTTAATATATGTTTGGATTTTAGAGGGGGTTTTGAACCCCCTATAATTTAAGAAAATAGAGGGGGTTCATAACCACCATTAATCAATGAGATTATAGGTGGTTCAAAACTCCCTCTAATATCTTAAATTGGTAGGGGATCAAAACCCTTTCTAATGACTTCAATTAGTGGGAGTTGAAAACCACCTCTAATGTATTAAATTATAGGGGGTTTGAAAACCCCCTCTAAAGTATTAAATTTGAGGGTGTTCAAACCCCCTCTAATATATTAAATTACAGGAGGTTTAAAACTAGCTCAAATTTCGTTAAATTAGATGGGGTTGTGAACCCCCACTATTAAAAAAAAATTCCATTAATATATATTTATATATATAATTAAAACACTATATATAAATATATTTAAATAAATTATATGAACATATTATATTAAAAATTTATATGATTGTATTTAATTGTATTTATATGTATAAATAAATATAATTTAATTATTTTATGTAAATTAATTAATATTTATTTTTATAAATGTTATTTCATATAATATTAATTATATATAATATAAAAAATAAATATATTTTATAAATATATACCTAAATATAATTTACTTAAAAATATATCAAATAAAAACCCATGCTTATATTTTTTGTTATTTATATTATAAAAATAATAAATATATTTTAAAAAAATACGTTTATGATTTTATATTATATATAATTAATATTATATGATTTAAAATTTATAAAAATAAATATACATTAATGTACACAATATTAAACAATTATATTAATTGATATATATATTAATGTACATAATATTGTATAATTATATTTATTGAAATAAATATATTTTAATGTGGATAATAATAAATATATTTATTGAAATACATTATATAAATATTTTTATAAATTTTATTTCATATATCATTAATTAATTTTTTTAAAAATTTTATTTCAAATATAGTATTTGTATAAATTGTATTTCATATAATATTATACAATTTTTAAAAATAAATATATATTAATGTATAGAATAATAAATATATGTATTGAAAGACATTATATAAATATAATTTTAAAGACATTATATAAATATATTAAATAAATACTTATATATATATATTATATAAATAAACATAAACATAGTATATAAATATGTATTTAATTATATAAATAATTTACATAAACGTATTTATAAATATATAAATTTATGTGTCTACATAACATAAATATAATTATAAAATACATTTACTCAATTGCATGTAAATACATAGAAAAAATATATAGTTTATATAAATATATAAGTTAAATATAATATATGTGTATTGTAATATAAATACATAAATACATAATATTAAAATTTATATATTGATTTATATAAATTCATATGTAGGTTATATATTAATATGTATATATATATATTTATTCAAATTATATTTATTTTAATTAGCTTCTTAATATATATAAATATCATAATTTCTAAATATAACACTAAAATTGATTTCCATAGTGGTATAGTTGTTGGTGATACATGATGGAGATCAAGGGTTTGAAACCCATCAAGAGAAACAATTTACAACGGTTGTGGAATTGGAGGGGCGAGGGTGGGTGACACTGGAATAGGAGGGTGATGGTGGGGGCTAACACTAGGGGGTGGAAATAGTAGGGAACACATGGGAGGGGGTGGGTGACAAGTTAACAGGGGGATCACATGGGGGCAAGAGTTAATGGGGAGAGAATAAACAAGAAGAGGACGGTTGGGGCTCGCATGGGAACAAGAAGGGGAGGGGGTGGGTTTTATTTAAAAGACAAATAAATAATTAGATTCAATTTCAAAATCATCTCTATTATGGATAAATTATTTGGTCTTAAACCGCCCTCTAATTTATTCTTAAATAGAGTCAGTTTTCAGAACCTCCCCTAATATGTGACATATAACACAATTAACGGTGGTTGGAAACTGCCTCTAGTTTGATAAATAAGTTGGAGGGGGTAAAACCCCATACAAAACTGATATTCTATAGTGAAATTAGAGGGGTTTATATGCCCCTCTAATATAACCATCGCTAAATTATCCAATAACTTACTAGCAGTTACTCAAAATTGTATTTATCAACATTAGGCGGAGACATTAGCAGTGGTTCCTCATAACTGCCACTAATATGTTTATAAGGGATTATAACCTCCTCTAATCAGGTCATTTTTTTTGTAGTGAGTGATGACCTCGACCAATAAGATCATACCATATGAATCCCATTTATCGGAGCTTCTAAGGGAGACAATATTTCTAGTATTTTCCCTTGACCAAGCCCAAGATCATATCCTATAACTTAATCATGAGGGAAACTATTTTTGTGAAAACTTCAAGCTCATTAAGATCACAGACCAAACGATGTTTTTCGAATCACCACAAGAAAGTCCCACCATATCGATCCTTACTCTTAGGGAATTTTCTAGTGTATTAAATGGATATTTATCATGACCCTATTAATAGGATTATATATATTAATTTTTATATAATAATAAATATACTTTCATCCTATTATTAATACTTTACAAATGATTTGTATTCTGATTTAACACAAATAGTATTTTTTTTGGTAATATTCAAATTCAACTAAGGAATTTATTTTGATGAATTAATGAATTTTTTAAATAAAAAATATTTTAATAAAATATTATTATTAAATAATATTTTAAATATAAATTATCGTATAATTTTTATTAATTCAAATGTAATTTTTATAAGGGTCTGAAAACTGTTATTGTAAAAAAACTCACAATTTATTAAGAAATGTAAATTTTATTTTAAAAGTAAAAATTAAAATATTTATAATAATATTTAGATAAAATGGATATTAATTTTAGAATTAGAACAAATTTTTTTTCAAATTTTCAATTTTATATAATATTCTGATACATTCGATTTTCCAGGTAAAAATTAAATACCATATAAATATACTTTGTGCATTATGACATCATAATGAAAAAAATGTGATGTAATAAATACTATATATTATATCCAAAACCAAATACATTTTTTGCATTCAAAATAATGTGATCTTATGTTTATATTATTTATTGTATAAAGCCATTATGAATCCTCCAAAACATGTAATATATTCTAAGATTTTAAAATCCTTTCTTTAAGAGTACGACTCATCTCTACATAATAAAGGGTTTTTATTTATTAAATTATACCATTGGACTTATAAAATAAATAAAACCACTCTCATTTAGAAGAAACCATGGGAAAAAACCATGTGATGATTTCGGTTTTTCGTTATTTTATTATGGATAGTCCAAAACCTAAATAATAAAGAAATCTCCCGCTTTTCCAATATTAACCCACCCAAGACCCCATTTCACTTCACTCAATATCCTTGTATCACATCCATAATCTTCCCTTCTCTCCTTATATTCATCCAAAGGTGACCCAAACTCTCAAGAAGCCCCTCCCAAGCATTTAGTGTCACACATTCAAGTAAGGGATTTACCTCCTCTCCTTTCTATTCAAGAACCTTCATTTAAATTATTCTTTTAATTTAAATTTATTATATTTAAATTCATTTATAAATATTACCTTACTACCAAATGGTAGTTATTTTAATGATATATCATTCAACCTATATCATTTTGTCTATTTCTTAAGTTTTTACTATGCCAAAATTCCGTAAGGGATATTTCACTCTCCTCTTCTATCAAGCACTCCTTTTTTATGTCATGTATTTTAATTTAAATTTTTTTATGATTGGATATGTTTTTCCACATCCCCCTTACATTCCATTTGATTTCTATCTGATGAGATACCCCTTTATCTCTCAAAAACCTATTTTTATGAATTTATTAGTGACACTATTATGCTGTAGAAATTACACCCCAATATTCTATGCCAAAACAATTGTGTAGTGAATACCAAAACCATTTCATTTAAAGAGTGATCAACTTTATGCCCATATAATTATTTAATTAGGGACTTAAAATTTATGTATTCCAAATTCCTTGATCGTGTAATAAATTATGGTGATGAATGAATCCATGTTGTGTGATCTATGCGACACACTTAAGCATGAGAATGAAATAAATGTGACATGTGTGCTTGAAATTATATAGTTATCGAATGCATTGGGTAATGATTAGTCACATGAGACATCATGTTGGGATATGGAGTGAACTTGATTCCTTTGTGGTACTTTTTCCATCATGATGTCCTGACAGTTATCCTTGACCTATGTTTATAATGCAGTGTTTTAAGTTGTTTTTACATTTACCATGTTATGATAATAATGTTATATCATGTCTCATTGTTCATGTTTGTGATTTCTAATATTTTTATTCCCCATTGATATTCCCATTATCTAACATGTATTACCTTTCTCCATGTTTATTCTCTTACTGGGCTCTATAGCTCACCCCTTTCTTATGTATGTATCCAGGTTATCCTTTGTAGTTTGAAAAGACATGGAATTTTTAGAATCATGTTAAGGAAGTTTTCAATAATGTTGTAGTATCTCATGTTCAAGCTATTATGCTATGTAACTAATTACCAAAGACACTATAATTCTTGATATTTTAGGTTATATTATGTTTACTCTTATATAATAAATTAGGAATTCATGTGTAATAAATATAAGAATTGTTTTTGAGATACTCCTTGAACAATATCAATCATAAAATCTACCTATCTCTTAGGAGGTAATCCAGGACAATTATTGGGAAAGACATCTCAAAAATGATATATTACTAGAGGGAATTCAGACCTATTTAAACCTCGATCCTACATGACGAGATTGGAAATCTGGGTAGTCACTCCACCTAGCCCGTGGTGCTCTGGTCTAGCTATCTGCATCCTAAACATCTCGCTCACCCTTATGTAGATAACTACTACCTTCTGGTGATGTAAACGACACCCTTTAGTGATATTAGTCTACAAGGCATGATAAAAAAACCAAACAATATATACCAATAATGAAATTGTATCATTTCAACTCGAGAAAAAGAGGTCTGACAAGAAAGGGTAACTGCTTACCTCAAAGGAACAATCCCTTCATTGGTATATTCCCTTTAATAGTACTCCCAACTATGTGTCAAGGGTCATTAAAACATAGTAATATTGTATTTACTACCCTAGACATTACATGATAGATAAAGAAATGATAGACTGTGAAACACCTTTATCAAATAAAGTATATACTGTAGTAGAGAATTCTCAAATAGTACCTAATACTTTAGAGGGTCCTGCAACCTTATCCTTGGGTATTGACTGTAATATATGCAATTGACCTAATTCATGGCCCAGTGAAACAACTAGATTACCAAAATCAAAAACCTATCTGATGGAACTGATGGTGATCAGATGTCTAGTTACCATGGCCACAACCTCTTCCTCGTCTAATCATGTCGGTGTTACTCAAACTTTTCACCTGAAGCTGTGTAAAAGAAACTTCTCATAAATGTGGAGCTGGTACATATCCTATTCCACTAGAAGCTATTGGAATGGTCTGACATAATTTATGAAGGTTCCCCATACATTCGCAAGTCTGACACTCTAGAGGGTCTCTACCATACAGTGGATTCAGGTACCCCTATCATAAACAATGACGAAACACCATATAGCTACTAGTATGGGTACTCTAGTTGCCACTACATTGATGAAAAACCTTGGGAAAACTTTTTCTACTACCAGAAGAACTGCTGGCCTTCTATGGTGTTGACCCTCTATTCCTGGTCCTATTGAAATCCCTTAGGTTTCTCTCATTGATACGAGCCTCATTTACTTTTTCATAAATTTTAGGTAGGGAAAATACATTCACCTTAGTATGGATGGAATACAAGAGAACATCCTCAAAACTTATAGCATGCAAAAGATCATCACCAATTAGAAGCGGTGAAAAGTGTTGTAACTCTATTAAATACACTGGTTACTCTATAATATACATAGAACCCTGCTCAAGATGCATGAAATCTATTGATCTTTAAACTCTTGGTGTTTGAGGAAAGACTTGATCATATAAGGAAGTCTTCAAATCAGACCATAACATTCCTTGATGGTGACTATCCTGGGTAACTACATACCACCAACACTTTGATTAATCACATTGATTTTACAAAGTAATATTAACCCTCCACTCAAGAGGTGTCTCTAGATGATCAATGATATACAAGGTGACCTCTATAAAAGACTGACCAACCTATGGATAGCCATCCTATAACACCCCAACCCCAATTACCCAGAGTCGGTGCATTATTTTAATAGATTGGTTTGATCATAAGAAATAAATTCCTGAAGGACCGATTAGTTTAGCAGTCTTGGAAAATAGATTACATATATGAACGGTACATTACAATTTCTAACATACAACAAAACATAAATAATTCTTTGAGAACGCCATTTTTACCTTTATAATAACCCTGCATAACAATCATAATACACTTCTTGGGAATCCTAGGAAAATAAAATATAAGAAACGAGTGAGCTCAGATGCTCAGTAAGGGTAAATAATTTAACGGAAGCTATAAAATTTTAAGGCAAGATATGTAATAAAAACAATAGCCTTCTAAATATAAATTTGACCATAATATGGGAAAAATAAATAACACATTACCATATTAACATGAAAATGGATATTCTACTAGTCGAATAATCACATGTAATAATTAATTTCATAATGAGGGAATGTAGAATTCCGGACATTTTGAAACATTTTGTAAAGGCCTCGTCCAAGATGTCTAAAAATTATTAATGCCTCGACAAAAAACATATATCAAATTGGGAAAGGCCTTGGCCAATTCCATGTCTAATTGTCTAATGAGACATACCGATGCATTGAGGAGCTATAGCAGGTTCCACCCGTCACTTATTAAGTCCAATTCATTCCTCATATGAAAAGGTTGAAACATAACATAAACATTCTTATTAAAAATAGCATATGAAATGTTAATACTTTAACCATAAACCATGAATGGTATAAAAATAACACATCCATAGTAAAAAATATCACAAAACTATCAATAAAATATGGAATACTTGTATCATAATAAATCAACTTCAAACAAGTTCAAAATCCATCAAAGGATTTTGATATAGATGAAAATGATCAGTAAAATGATTTGAGAGAAATACCCCTTTTTCATGATATCATTTAAAAGTCTCACAATTTATAAATGAATTTATTTAAAAGATATTTTTGAATCAAAGTGTCCCATACCACTTTGAAACTTTCAAAAATAATTATCATTTCAAAAAATTCATGTCAATATAAATAAATCCTTAAAAACATTTTGAAATCATATACATTAATTATAAGGGTTTAGAAAGACAAATATTTAAAACATTTAAAATGATGTTTTAGTAAAAAGTACCTAAAAAATATTCCCTTTAAAACCCCTTTTATTAAACATGGACATGGATAATAAATATTTCCCAGTAGATACTAACGTAAAAACAACGTCGGATAATAAATAGATTGTGAAATTGACCCTTACCTTACACTTTTCTTTGGTAGAGGGTACACTTAAGCTCTTGTATAATGACCATTGTATGTTATTAAATTATATCAGAACCATATTAATATTTATTATATCATACATGATTCATTTTTGAGTTTATACTACCCATTTAATAATGATTTACATGTTAAATTCACGTTTCGGGTAATAATCGTTTTCTTTATTGTACATGTTTTAACTTGTTATTCAAGATCGTATCATTTAGATAATGATTTAAATAATTCCATAATATAAACCTGATTTATATATCACATATATTTATAATATTAATATTTATAATAGATAGATATATAAAATGTAAAACACCATTTATGGAGATGGTAGGCCGTACGTACGCATAAACGCTGTTTATGTTTTCATATAGTATTGAACGGAAGAAATTGAATAAGATATATGTAAGTAAATACATACATACACACACACACAAACACACACATATATATCTCTAGTGGAATTATTATTTCATATATTAAATTCTTATTAACAATATATATTTTTATAATCATCGATGAATGGTAAACGTGGAAATGAATCTCATCGCGCCGTGGAGATGGTAATCCGTACATACGCACAAGCGATAATATCATTTACTTAATGATTAAAAGGTGTGGAGTTGGATGGTATATTAATTTTACAGAGACATTATAATGTTATTTTAATTATTTATATACATATTATGCATCATTATATCCTTCTAAATAACATAGTTCTGAATAACAAATTACACCACGACGTGGAGACGGTAAGCCGTACATACGCACGTATAATGACTTTGTCATTTATAGGATGGATAGAATAATGAATATAGTTGTACCATATTTATAATAAAATCACAGTATGTAGAAGGTATTGGAGTTATTATTTTGGTATGGAAACAATAAATAAAGAGGAAGTGGAAGAAGAAAAGAACTTGAAAGAGTGTGGTGAAATCATTACCTCTTCTTGGGGTTCTTCCTTTTTATTTGATTAAAAGGGCTCATTAGGTTGGATTTATGACCAAAGGAAAGAATATAGGAAAATGGAGGATATTTTATAGGATAATTGGGAAGGTTTTGGACGAGCCAAATGGGCTTGGAGGTGTGATTTTGAGAGAAGGGGAAGTGCCCTTTTATAAGAGGGGTGAGGGTAACTTTATGAAAATATTAAAGTATTATTTTATTAGAAAATAATATTTGGTTTATAATGGCTCCAAATTAATTTATTTCTAGTATAATGTGGTTTTGGGTGGGAATACTCTCAAACAATAGGTTTTATACAAGTTTAGGTTACCATTTTAACCTTATCTTTTAGATTTAACTCTTAGTTAAATCATTTAACTTTTACTGTGTCTTCTTGTATTCTTACACTATATGGTTAATAAACCTACTATAACCTTCTAAGAGAACCTAAAGTGGTTCATTAATGAAATACCTATCATTATATAAGTCCTTTGGCTGATCCATATACTTTTAGTAATATTATATCATGTAATAATATAATATTTGTTTTAAAAACTCTTTTATGTCAACTTTGACACTATTTAATAATTGATTATTGTTAAAGTCCTAAAAACTTTATTAATTCGAATAAAATTAATTTAATAAATCCTAAAATGTAATATTAACCTATAAAATTAGTTTACGGCATCAATACATTCAAATTATATTTATTTTAAGTTTTCTAATACCATCTATTTAATTATTTAATTAATAAAGAAAAATACTGCATCATCATTGTGTCATAAATAAGTTTAATTATTCAATTAATAAAAATTATAAATAAAATACCATTATGTAGGAAATATTTTTATATTTACAATGAATATTTATAGTCTAATAGATAACATATATAACCCTATATAAAAAATGTTTTACTAAATGATATATGCTTATGTCATTTTTGTATTTACTTTAACTTAATTAACATAAAGTGTCATTATCACATAAAAGTGTCTCTATGGGGTCCTAAAATCGACCCAAGTATACCCATGGTCGAAAATGTATCACAAAATAGGGTTAGGAAACATTTTAGGGTAATTTAATATTATTATAATATTATGTTTAACCATTATTTACCAGATTTACCCTTTAACCATGGTAAATAAAATATTTACCAAAGTAATTATTCAAAATGTATAAAAATAAAAGTTACCTATTTACACAATTTAGACCTCTTGATTCTAAATGTGGAATCCATTTTTGTAAATTCGAAACACAAAAGAGGTAGAAATTAATTTAAAATTAATTCATGTTGTCAAAAAAATTAGCGTGTTTTTAAGAAATAATTAATATCAAAAGACTAACACTTGTTTATGTCCAGTTTAAATGTGGAATTATATCCAATGACCAAAATTGGATTAAATGGAAAAAATATAATCTAATTATTCTTTAAAACCACTCAATATTATAATTTATCACTATAATTTTTTTTGATTAAAGAAGTTGTTTTTTATTAAAATATAGTATTTTTCATTATTCATAAAAAACTAAATGTTTTCAGAAAAATACCAAAAATTTATTGAAATAAAATTTTTATGTCCAGATTCTATAGAAGAAGTTTATTTTGTCAAATTGATTATATAAAAGTTTAAAATATTGGATTTAAAAAGGGTTCGCCATTAAAAGGTGGTAAAATTTCATTTTTTGAAAGATACTTATTTTATCTGAAAAAATGAATTTGTTCTTACATTATGTCTAATAAACTCATAATATGGATTCTAAAAATATTAAAATTATATAAAGCTCAAAATTTTGTTAATAATATTCATAACCACTTTTGAACGGCTAGTTTGGTAAGTGGTGGTGCACTTGAACTCAGTGTTGCGTGTAGTGAATGTTATTGAATTACTTTGAAGAAATAACATACTATGAAATATTGGGGTGTTACATTCTCCCCTCCTTCAATAAATCGTGTCCTCACAATTTGAATTTTTTTTTTCAAAAATAAAATGTTAAAAATAGAAAAACACCTTTGTTGAAAATCCACATCGGCAATTGGGTTAGTAAAATTTAGTCTTAATAAGAGGGAAAGGGAAATGAAAGGGTCACCAAAAATTTATGATTTAGATTAGGAGAACATTGGTGGAAATTAGAGAGACATAATTGGGGGAAAAATGTAAATATTTATAGGGAGTGATTGAGGTCATCAATCAAAAACAAGTGTAAAATTGAGGGCCTCAAACCCATCAATCTATGATAATTTAAAATACCATCGGTTCCACAAAAGATAAGGTATTAGGATAACCAATTTTTGGTTTTAATATCCCTTCCCTAAAGATTAAGAATTAATTTATCCATAGAATAAGAGGGAAAAATATATACTTTACATGTAGAGTTTCATGATTCAACTAATTCCTACCACAAAATCATCTTTCACTCAAAAAGATTTCAAAAACAATTCTATTTATCCTAATCGTATCAGGTTACAAAAATAATGAATTTATAATTCACCTAGCAAAACATTTAAAAAGAAACTACATTATACAATCTAGGATATCATGTAGTCCAGTGGTTGGTGATGCACCCTTGTCACCCTTCGGTTGCGGGTTCAAGTCTCGCGGCCTTGCCGGACGCGACGGGTTGTCGCCCGAACTTCAGGATGTCATTTTTATAACAATCCAAAAAATAATCTTAATAAATTCATTAACCTTAAAAATAGTATCCAATGTTAAATATAATTCATTCTAACCTTTAGACTTATCCAAAATACTTCTGTCCAAACTCTCAGTCAAAAATTTATATGGAAGGTAAACATAATGAAGATCCTTTTTTCCGCATAATAACATGTGAATACCTTCATCGTGTATTATTTTAAAGCATGACAGCACCCTGAATGAACATAAAACCTTATTGATTACATTCATGCTCACTTATTCCATATAGAATACTAGATAAATTCTTTATATCCAAAATTTTTTAATACTCCAACAATAATGAAATAAACAAACCATTAATCAGTGCCAAGGTAGTCAAGAATATCTAATATAATTTATCCAAATAAACCATCTCTTATTAAAAAATTACTACCTCAGTATCAAGACCATATTAAGGATTACCTTTCCTTCAACAATTTATTTACGAAAAAAGTTTAACTTGCTATTGTGTCACTTTTCATAGTACCATAAAATCTCAAATCCACAATGAAATAGTACTGCAATACAATCCTTATTTATTTCCATAATTCATATAACTAGTACATCATCTATACAACACTGAAATGAAATAAATATTCAATAAAAACATAAGAACACTAGTAATTCCTTTTCATATGTGGTAGTATTATATCTTGATTATTATCTCATAGAATCATTTGCGATATACTCTGAAGACTGGGACATTGATTTGTGTAGTGTCCCAACTCCTTGCAGATGAAGCATTGAACATTTGAAACCTTTTACATGCCCTTGCAATAACGTACATGGTGTCCTCATTCTCCATTTTTATAACAAACTCTCATTCCCTTCAATCATTTACCGAGTCGATTCTTTCCATAGTTATCACATATGGGAAAATTGTTCTTTCCCTTCTTCCCTTTATCCATATTTCTCACAACCATCCTTTTATTCTCTGTATTTCCTTTAAAGCCATAGGAATCAGAGAATTATTTACTTATCTTATTAAGACATGATACTATTTTTTCATATGTTGAGAATACGTGGGAGACAATTTCCCTTAAAACTTTTGGCTTAATACCATGAAATATATGATTCTTCTTACCGTTTGGATCATATATATTACTGGAGTTCTCATTCCTTCTACTGGGTGCCATTTCTAAACAATGGCATACACTAGGTCACTTTATGAATCGTAATGCATAATTCTAAACTTGTAAAATACCAAATGTAAATTGAACAGTCTATGGATATAATCCATAATCATTAAATTATTTTCTCTGAGGAGGTATATACTCATAAATCCTTCTTAATGGTTTATAAAGAAAATGAGAATTATCCTAAGCATATCCCCCAAGAGTGTCGAAACCAAGAGTGCAGCAAGACCCAATTTCATGCACCAGTTCTCGTTTGAGTCTAGATCAAAGTGGTGTTTTCGGGTTTTACCCCTAGGTACAACTGTGTTAGAGCTTCCTCTACCTGCTCGTATCCATACAGGGATGTATTTCTTGGAAAACTCAAAAAATCTCTACATTACCAAAATTTTAGGAATTTCTTCAATACTAATACTCAAAGTATATCTTAGGGTAATGTTATCTAATCAGAGTTTATCTAAACCTATTTCCAAGGTTATTTCTAGACATCCTCTAATACCAACTGTAATTCCACGACTCTAGTTACCCAGAGTCGGTGCATTATTTTAATACATTGGTATGATTAAAATGAATCATGCCTCGAAGACCAATTAGTTTAGTAGTCTTGGAAAATAGATTACGTACATGAACGTTACATTACACATTCTAAAATAAAACACTACATAAATAATCCATTGAGAACTACATTGTTCCCTTTAGTATAAACATATATAAAAATCATAATAGACTTCTTTTAAATCCTGGGAAAATAAAACATAAGATAGGGGTGAGCTCAGATGCTCAGTAAAGGTAAATAATTTAGCAGAAGCTATAAACTTTTAAGGCAAGATATGTAATAAAAACAAAAACCTTTTAAACATAAACTTGACCATAATATGGCAAAAATAAATCATACATTACCATATTAACATGCACATAGATATTCTAATATTCTAATAATTACATGTAATAACTAATTTCATAATGAGAGAATGCATAATGCATGAAATTCTGAAACATTTTGTGAAGGCCTCGGCCAAGACGTCTAAAAATTATTAAGGCCTCGACCAAAACCATATATCAAATTGGGATAGGCATCGACCAATTCCACATCTAATTGTATCATGAGACCTACCGATGCATATAGGAGCTATAGCGGGCTCCACCCGTCACTTACTAAGTCCAATGCATTCCTCATATGAAAAGTTTGAAACATAACATAAACATTCGTATTAAAACTAGCATACGAAATATTAATACTTTAACCATAAACCATGAATGGTATAAAAATAACACATCCACAATAAAACATATCACAAAACCTTCAATAAAATATGAAAGATTTTTATCATAATAAACCAACTTCAAACTAGTTTAAAATCCATCAAAGGATGTTGACATAGATGAAAATGATCAGTAAAATGATTTGAGAGAAATACCCATTTTTAATGAAATCATGTAAAAGTCTCAAAATTTATAAAGGAAGTAATTTAAAAGATATTTTTGAATCAAAGTGTCCCATAACTATTTGATACCTTTGAAAAGAATTATCATTTCAAAACATTAATGTCCATATAAATAAATCTTTAAAATCATTTTGAAATCATCGACATTAATTAAAATGGTTTAGAAAGATAAATCATTAAACCATTTAAAATGATGTTTTTGTAAAAAGTCACTTAAAAATAATCCCATTGAAAACCCTTTTATGAAACATGGAAATGGATAATAAATATGTCCCAGTAGATACTTACGTAAAAACAACGTCATATAATAAAGAGATTGTGAAACTAACCCTTACCTTGCACTTTTCTTTGGATGATGGTATGCTTAACCTCCTGTATAATGACCATTGTATGTTATTAAATTATACCAGAACCATATTCATAATTATTATATCATACATGATTCATTTTTGACTTTATACTACCCATTTAACAATGATTTTCATGTTAAATTAACATTTCAGGTAATAATCGCTTTCTTTATCGTACATGTTTTAACTTGTTATTCCTGATCGTATAATTTAGATCATGATTTAAATAAATCAATAATATAAACCTGATTTATATATCATATATATTTAGAACATAAGTATTTATAATAGGTAGATATATGAAATGTAAAACACCGTTTATGGAGACGGTAGGCCGTACGTACGCATAAACGTTGTTTCTGTTTTTATATCATATTGAACAGAAGTAATTGAATAAGATATATGTAAGTACATACATACATATATGTATAAATATATACATCTCCAGTGGAATTATTATTTCATATATTACATACTTATTAATAATATATATTTTTTATAATCATCGATGAATGGTGAACATGGAAATGAATCTCATCGCGCTGTGGAGACGATAATCCGTACGTACGCATGAGCAAAAATATCATTTCCTTAACGATTAAAAGGTGTGGATTTGGATGGTATATTAATTTTACAGAGACATTATAATGTTATTTTCATTATTTATATACATATTACTCATCATTATATCAATCCAAATAACATAGTGTTGAATAACAAATTATACCACGACGTGGAGACGGTAAGCCGTACGTATGCACGTATGGTGACTTTGTCATTTATAGGATGGATAGAATAATGAATATAGTTGTAACATATTTATAATAACCTCAAAATATGTATAAGGTACTGGAGTTATTATTTTGATATGGAAACAACAAAGAAATAGGAAGTGGAAGAAGAAAATAACTTGAAAGAGGGTGGTGAAATCATTACTTCTTATTCGGGTTGTTCCTTTTGATTTGATCAGAAGTGCTCCTTAGGTTGGCTTTTTGACCAAAGGAAAAAATTTAAGATGATAGGAGGATAGTTTATAGGATATTTGGGTCGATTTTGGCCAAGATAAATGGCTTTGGAGGTTTGATTTTGAGAGAAGGGGAAGTGCCCTTTTATAAGAGGGGTGAGGGTCACTTTAGGAAAAGATTAAAGTATTATTTGGTTATACAATAATATTCGGTTTATAATGTCTCCAAATGAATTTATTTCTATCTTTAGGTGGGTATGGGTCGAAATAATCTTAACAAATAGGTTTTATAAATGTTTAGGTTACCATTTTAACATTATCTTTTATATTTAACTCTTAGTTAAATCATTTAACTTTTACCGTGTATTCTTGTATTCTTACACTATATGATTAATAAACATACTATAAACTTTCAAGAGAACATAAAGTGGTTCATTAATTACATAACTAACATTATATAAGTTCATTGGATGAACCTTATATTTTTTGTAATATTATATCAATTAATAATATAATATTTGTTTTAAAGACTCTTTTATGTCAATTTTGATAATATTTAATAATTGATTTTTTTAAAGTCATAAAAACTTTATTAATTCGAAAAAATTTAATTTAATCAATAATAAAATTTCATATTAACCTATAAAATTCGTGTATGGCATCAAAACGTTCAGATTATATTTATTTTAACATTTATAATACTATTTATTTGATTCTTTCATTAATAAGGAAAATACTGCATCATCATTGTGTCATAAATAAATTTAATTATTAAATGTATAAAAATTATAAATAAAATACCATTATGTAGGAAATAGTTTAATCTTTCTAATTAATATTTATAGTTGAATATATATCCTATATAACCCTATGTAAAAATTGTTATACTAAAAGATATATGATTATGTCATTTTTGTATTTACTTTAACTTAATTAATATAAAGTGTCATTATCACATAAAAGTGGATATATGGGGACCCACAATAAACCCAAGGATTCCCATGGTCAGACATGTATCATCCAATAGAGTTAGGACACGTTTTAGGGTATTTTAATATTATTATAATATTATTTTTAACCATTATTTACCGGATTTACCCTTTAACAATGGTAAATAAAATATTTACCGAAGTAATTATTCAAAATGAATAAAAATAAAAGTTAACTATTTACACAATTTGGATCTCTAAATTCTAAATATGTAATCCATTTTTGTAAATTCAAAACACAGAAGTGGTAGAAATTAATTTAAAATTAATTCCTGTTGTCAAAATAAAAAGCGTGTTTTTAAGAAATAATAACTATCAAAAGATTGACACTTGTTTATGTCTAGTTTAAATGAAAAATTACGTCAAATGACCAACATTGGATTAAATGGTAAAAATATAATCCAATTATACTTTAAAACCACTCAATATGATAATTTATCACTATAAATTATTTTGATTAAAAAAAGTTATTTTTAATTAAAATTTAGTATTTTCACTATTCATCAAAAACTGAATGTTTTCAGAAAAATACCAAAAATTTATTGAAACTAAATTTTTATGTCCCGATTCTATATAAGAAGTTTATTTTGTCAAATTTATTATATAAAAGTTTCAAATATTGGATTTAAAAAGGGTTCTCCATTAAAATGCGGTAAAATTGTATTTTTTGAAAAATACTTCTTTTATCTGAAAAAATGAATTTGTTCTTACATTATGTCTAAGAAACTCATAATATGGATTCTAAAATTATAAGGATTATATAATGTTCAAAATTTAGTTAATACTATTCATAAATTCTTTTGAATGGCTACTTTGGTAAGTTGTGGTACACTTGAACTCAGTGTTGCGTGTAGTGCAAGTTATTGAATTACATGGAAGAAATAACATACTATAAAATATTGGGGTGTTACACATCCCCTGAGAAGGTAAGAGGATGATTCATATAGAACTCATGTATCAGATCAACCATCATAAGTGTAGGTCGTTGAGTACCATGCATTGAATGTATCAGATATAGGAAACTATCTCGAACATGAGTGTTAGAGTTAGAATTAGGTATAATAGGTGGTGCATCAAGTGGAACTCCTAGAGGTAAGATTGGAAGCATAGTAAAGGTCCCAGGCGTTGCAGAAGCTCGTGAGTGGATGTTCCCACTTGGATTTTTGTTATTAGCAATGATCAATATGGGATCAATTCAATGAGAAATGCCAGACTCCACAGATCAAATCACAGAAATAGACAATGAAGAAAAATAGTCCTAGAACCACAAAGGAGGATCATCACTGGTTGATTATAATAAATTTAATTAATTGAAAATAGGTATCTTTTATGGTGTTCTTTCTTCGTTGATATTTCCGATCATGTTATGATGTGATTCATTGTTGTATCGTAGAAGCCAAGTGTAAACTTCCTTTAGCGGTGATCCACACGTACACCACGTATCTTTGGACATCGCTAAAGGAATATCTAGGTGCTAGCGTGGGGAAGCCTTTTCATTCATGGTCCACCTTAGATCGCCTTGATCCAATGGAGGAGGATATCTCTCAGTCTTGAGATAGTTCTTGGAGGAAGGAGTTCTTTAGAACTTAAGAGAATTCTCCAAAATAGTTGTGCACAACAATTAGGGAAAAGTGTTGGGGTTGTGAGGATATTTAAAATCAGGTTTTAGGTTATAGAGTTATGACAATAAATAAACGTGTTATGCGTTTTATTTATTTCATTAACTCTCATTGAAAACCCCACTTTTCGAATCATTAATTCATTTACATGCGCCCATGCTGATTATACTAAATATCATTTTATAAAACAATATTATTTCCTCAAAATCCAGACTGAAAAAACTACACAGCATGTAATCATTAATACACGGGGTGTACTTGTTTTTCATTTACTTTAAAAAATGAAAACTACACGGCATGTACATTCAATGTACACGACATGTATATCTTGTTTTCATTTTATTCTTCCTCCAACATTAAAATTATTTAGGCTTCCTTGAATAATTATTAAACCACATATGGGGATAATATTTTTTCTACTTGAGATACATGGATACACATAGTGTGTGACCCTCTAGGCCTCTTTCTCGTTGGCATTAGGAAGGCTTTCCCTAAAGAACAATATTACTGTCTAGCAACTGTTCAAGGCACCCAAGATAAAGAAGTTGACGCCGCATCGACATGTCAACTCATACGAATGGTTACTATGTAATTTAATCCCTTTGTCTCAATATATCATCAAGAAGGTTTCATGGCAGTGTCATAAACCTATATGCTTGATCCGTCATTCTTTGACTTCCAGAAATAAACTCGTCGTAACACCATGGCCATGGAATTTGGGTGACATTTCTATTTCAATTAGAGGACTTGAGAAATCTACTTCCATAAATAAAGAAGGGAAAAATCCTTCCCCGACATATCCATTAACAACATGTCATTCGTGATGCACCCAACGTACCCTACTTCCCACCAACTGTCTTTGTGATTGTTTTCATTAGAAAATCTAAGTGCGCGAGTCATGACTGTTGGATCTGAATCTACAGATTATACACAAGAGGGGGTGAATTGTGTCTTTTGCATTTTTTTTTCAATAACTCTTCTCTTGAATGAGTTCTGTCCTTTATAATTTATCAGATTTGATTGTGCAGCGGAAAAAGTAAAATTAAGAACACAAAGATGTATAGTGGTTCGGGGAACAGAAATCCCCTAGTCCACTCCACCAACACTCTACTCCACGAGCTTGGTGATTTTCACTATCTGGTCCTCTTTTCCATAGACCGATTCACAACTGAGTATAGGAAGTTGACACCTTTACAATCCAAGGCAAAACAAAGCCTTCTGGTTCACACACGAACCTACACAGCTTAGAATAATAAGCTAGTTACTCAAGAATAAAAATAATTTCAGAAAGAAATTTCCAGTTGATCTTCACAATTGCAACAAAATGTAGTTGACAACAGATGGATCATAGTCTCTAGAAATATTGATCTTCAAGAAAAAGAAGTTCTGAGTTGATCTAGTTGCAGTAGATATAGAGATATAGTTCAAAACCTCAACAGTAGTACATCCAAAGTAGATATTCAATGTACAACAGGTGAATCTTCTTATCGAGTTCCTTCTTCTTGAACAAACAGAGCTTTTATGCTCCTTTTGAGTCAGCAGATCAATTGTGAATAGTTGCAATCTCTGTTTTCCACCTTTTTCAATAATAGATCGATCACATCCTCTTGTACCTGGTGTTTCAGAGAGATCATATATAATAAAGCATATCTTCTGCACAGTAAGATACATAAAAGTCACCTTCTGATTCACGATATTCAAAAATTTGAATTTACAGAGAATTCGTAACTTACCTTAAGACTCGGCATAAAAAGTTCCTTTTAATTCGATCTTAAATCCATTAATAAAATGGATTTGAATTAGTCAAGGTCATAATTTAAAAACAACTTTAAATCTGGCTTGAAATCCGCCCAGAAATCAGCTTACTGATCGTTGTACATAAATATCATCTGCCAAAATTCCGATGCCAAACGTAAGGTTGATGATGTGGCCTCCAAATTTAGGGTTAATAACATAGTCTTAAAACATAGGGTTGACATCGTAAGGTTTATAACAAGTGTAGTTTTGATCATCCATACTTTTTCTTCAACATTCAAACGCACGGTAAAAGATCCATACTTTTACTTGATCCATACTTTTCTAAGAACGTATGGTTGTTTACAAAAGTAAGGTTGATGAACCATACTTTTGAGAAATAAACATAACCTTTAGAATTTACGTACGGTTCTCCTTCTATACATTGATGATAACAAAAAAGTAGGGTTCCTTCTTAACTTACGGTTCTTCTTCCATACTTTTCTGAAATAGTATGGTTGTTTAACCATACTTTTCTCTTATCTCAAAAACTATACATGCTTTTCATCCTTACGCTATGTTTATCCACATAGGGTATGAAAAGTGATTCCAGAATGCGCTAAAATATATTTCATGCTATATTCATCTACGTAAAATGTGAACAGTGTTTCCAAAATGCGTCAAAAACAGATTCCGCGCTAAGTAATAAATTCTCATTATTTCAAGAGTAAAATAAATTAACAAACTTCCGCAAAATACTAAGTAAAATCATTAGAAAATAACTAAGGGTATTTTTGAGCATCAAAATTATCATAAAGAGACAATGTATTATTTTCAATAATCTCCCCCTTTAAATAACATTAATACGCATTGTTGAAAACAATACTTTGATCAACCATCTCCCTCCTTTTGATGATCACAAAACCCGTAAAATAATTAAAATTATTTAACAAAACAAAATTAACATTCAATATTCATTATAATGTTTTTAAATAAAAACTTCTGCACCAAAATTTGTAAATCCAAATGTCTCATCTAATTTTCTCCCCCAATAAAATGAATTCTCCCCCTAAATATTGATTTTGTGTTTATCCAAATTCTCCCCCTTTTGTGATATCAAAAATAATGAAAAATAATGGAACTTAACACGTTTAATATTGCACTGAACTGTTAGTAAATGCTATTATGAACTGTTTATCAATAATTAAATCTGGAGTAATGGCATATTAAAAATAAAGTTAGTAAAACAAATAAAGAAAGAGACAAATAAACAATGAAGAAAATTTTCATTCAAAAATAGTAGTATATACATGACAATGATATACACAGGAATCATGGTTTGGGTAAGATAGGGAATAGATTATATCTCCTCTGAATTGCCGACTTGATTTCTGTAAACTGTTCCCAGAGTCTCTTCATCATCCCATCACCAAGATTGATAATGAGCTCTATGTTCTCTTGAGTCATATGAATATCCTCAATTAAATTGACTCTGAAAACCTCATGCATCCTTTCCTCTTTTTCAACAAATACTGACAGCTTCTCTGATAACTGATCTAACAGAATTCTGATTGATGGATCACTAGATGTTAGTTGATCTACTAAGAATTTCTGATTTTCCAGCCACACTGACAAAGGAGCACTGTTACATTGAAGATCTTGTATCCTTTCATTCATGTTACTCATCATATCTGTGATAGACTGAAACCTTCTGATTAAATCAGGTGAAGTAACAGATCCACTAACAACATTATTTGCAACTGATGCAAATTGGTTCTCCATAAACAACTTAAGATATGATTAATATGACTTCATAACCATTTCAGATTTTAATTGTGTAACAGCAGTCAACATATCCTCTTTAAAAATTTAAACTTCTTTCCTTGAAAATATACACTCCTTCATCTTTTGAAACTTCAAATGTTCTAAGTCTAAATCATTTCTCAGAGAAGCATTCTCAGATTCCAACTGAGATACTTTTCAGTACAGTTCTTCAACTTATTCTTTCCTTGAATCAGATGCACACTGTGCTTGATTCACATTCTCAGGTTAATGCAGCAATACCATAGGAAATGATTCAGCATCAGATTTCTCTTTTTCTTTGTCCTGAGAAGGTTTGTCCACATATTTTTCCTTAGAGTTTTCAATCTCCTCCATAGAAAAATACTCTTGAAGTACCTCTGATTGAGCTTCAGAAGCATGCTCATCACATTCATCTGCATCTTTATCTTCCATTGGAATTTCAAGAACAATATCTTTAGAAGTTTCCTGAGGTCTGGCCACTTCTTCACCAGGCACTGCCTCCATCTCCTGTTCCTGTTGAAGTGAAAATTCAACATCAGCAACAATCTATTCATGATTTTCCCTTTGGGCTTCTTCCTTAGCTCTTGATTCCTCTACTCGAGCTGTTCTATCAGTAACATCTTCCATGGTTTTATCAGCAACAACTTCTCTCACAAAAGAATAAGAAAATAAAGGTTATGTTGGAGTTTCCAAAGTAGTAGAAGTGACTTCCTCATTTACTGGTCTTTTTCTTCTTGATTTAAGTCCCTCCTGGATTCTGTCTTCCTCAAAATCTGCCACTTCAAAGAGAATACTTCTTGCTACATTGCTGACTCTGGATTCATCTTTTCCCTCCTTGGACATAGAATGTTGAGGCTGAGCACTCTTTGAGTCTTCCTCAGCTCCTACTGGAAAAAGTTTTCCTTTAATTTTTCTCCAGAAATATCAAACTTTCCTCAAGGTTCCAGCATTAAACGTATTACTGTGATGACAGTTAACTCTTGAATCCACTAATCTCACCATGTCTTTCTTAAACAGTAGATTAGAAATAAATCTACCAAAGGGATAGAAATTCATCCTGGACTTGCTTTGACAACAGTAACTGAGATACCTTATCATGTATCTTGGAAAGTTTAACTTAATATCACTTAATATGAGAAACATTATATACATATCAGGGTTCAAAATATTCTCCATTTCTTCCATCCGTGGAGCTATTCCGGTCTGAATAAATTTTACCAAAATCTTCTTGATCAGGCTCTAAATCCTTAAAAAACATTTTATTTATTGTCTTGGGACCGAAAAGAAAAGACATAATGTCTTCAGATTTATGCACATAATCTCCTATATTCTTCAAGTCAAAATGTAAAACTCCCTCATGAGGGCAGTTGAGAATCTGACTATTCTCTACCGAAGAAATTGAGAAATCCCTATCCTCTATTTTAGCCATCATACTATCTTCAGTATCTCTCAGACTAAACTGTACAGATTTGTAGAAGTATCTAAGTTTTACTTCATATAGAAATTCCATAATTTCACTGTTGAATATCTGTTCAAGATTATGAAATGACAGCGCTTGATTCAACAACATATTCGTCTGAAATAACCATTCAAGATCGATTACCTTACCTTGTAAGATTTATCTTCCCTCAGTACGTTGTCTCTTGGCATTGCTCGGCTCGGCCTCACTGGCTCTCTTAGTCCTTACCATTGCTGAGAGAGTCTCTAAAGGTTTGAAGGTTAGGGTTTCAAAAGTTCAAAGGTTAGGGTTTCAGAAGAGGAAGTGAGATTTTTGGATTTCGAAAGGGTTTCAATAGAAGTAAAAGAGTTTAGAAGTCGAAAAGGCTCTGACAGCCATGATTCCCGTGTAATCACTCATCATTACATATATTTAAAAACAAATAATTTTTCATAAGATGAAAGAAAGAAAAACTTAAACAGTATTCAATAAACAAAATAAAATAAAAAAATTTTTAAAATTAAATAAACCTAGCCCCCCCTTAATAAAATCAAACCTTGATGTGGGAATAGGTTTATTAAAAATATCTGCTAATTGAATTTCAGTATTTATAAATTCTAAAAATATATCTTTTTTAATAACATGATATCTTAAAAAGTGATGCCTTATATCAATGTGCTTAGTTCTAGAATAACTAATAGGATTTTTTGAAATATTAATTGCACTCATATTATCACATAAAATAGGTGTATTATTATAATTTAATCCAAAGTCCATAAGAGTGTTTTTCATCCACAACACTTGTGCACAACAACTACCAGCAGAAACATATTCGGCCTCACCTGTTGAAAGGGAAACTGAATGTTGTTTCTTACTAGACCATGATACTATGGACTTTCCTAAAAAGTGACATGTACCTAATTTACTTTTTCTATCTAATCTATAACTTCCAAAGTCAGCTTATGAATATGAAATCAAATTAAAATCAAAAGTTTTAGGATAAAGAAGAGATTGAAAAATAGTTCCTTTTAAATATCTAAAAATTCTTTTAACAACAGTTAGGTGGGATTCTTTAGGATTTGATTGAAATCTAGCACAAAGACATACTGAATACATTATATCTGGTCTGACAGAAGTAAGACATAACAAGCTACCAATCATACCTCTATATAACTTGTTGTCAACCGATTTCCCAGTTTCATCCAAATCATGTTTTATATTAGTACACATAGGAGATGTAAATGTCTTGCTGTGGTCAAGTCCAAATTTATTAATTAAATCAGTAATGTATTTGCTTTGATTTAATAAATTTACAAAATATTTTTGAAATATTTGAAGACCCAAAAAGAAATATAATTCTCCCATCATACTCATTTCAAATTTTTCTTGCATTAATTTTGAAAATTCATGACAAAGAGTTTTATACGTTGATCCAAAGATTACATCATCAACATAAATTTGAACCAATAAAACATTATTTTTCACAGTTTTCTTAAAGAGTGTTGGGTCTTCCATTCCAACAGTAAAATAATTTTTTAAAAGAAAATAACTTAATCTTTCATACCAAGCTCTAGGTAGTTGTTTAAGGCCATAAATAGCTTTAGTAAGTTTAAAAACAGAATCAGGTTTTTGAGAGTTTTCAAAACCAGGAGGTTTCTCAACATAAACTTCCCCCATTAAATAACCATTTAAAAAGGCATATTTAACATCCATCTGAAATAATTTAAAATTCATATAAGATTCATAGGCTAAAAGGATTCTAAAGGCTTCTAACCAAGCTATAGGTGCAAAAGCCTCATCATAATCTATTCCCTCTCCTTGATTATATCCTTTAGCTACTAATCTTGCTTTATTTCTAGTTATTGGGCCTTGGTCATCCTGTTTATTTCTAAAAACCCATTTGGTTCCTATTACAGGATAATTCGTAGGTCATTCCACTAAATCCAAAACATCATTTCTTTTAAACTGGTTTAATTCATATTGCATTGCTATTACCTAGCTTTCATCATCTAATGCTTCTTCTATAGTATTGGTTTCTTGTTGAGATAGGAAGGCAGAGAATTCCACTAGGTTTCCTAAGTTTCTTCTAGTTTGAACACCAGTTTCTAAGTTACCTATTACAGTTTCTAAAGGATGATTCTTTAGGGTTCTAGGCTGTCTAGGTAATATATTTAAAGGTTCTTCAGTATCATGTTCCTCTGAACTGGACTGAATTTCTTTTATATAATTTTCAAAAAAATTATTTAAATTCTCAAGTCTCATGTTATCATTAAAGTCAAGTTCATCCATTTGATCTGTCCTTTTCTCAAAAGGATCAGATTCATCAAATTTCACATGAACTAATTCTTCAAAAATCCTTGACTTCTTATTATAAACTCTATAAGCTTTGGAGGTAGAAGAATATCCTAAGAAAATACCTTCATCAGATTTTGGATCGAACATACCAATATTATCCTTGGTGTTTATGATATAAACCTTGCATCCAAAAACTTTAAACTAATTTACTTTAGGTTTTCTGTTATTCCATAGTTCATAGGGTGTCTTTTTCAAAATAGGTCTAATTAAAACTCTATTAATTATATAACAAGCATTATTCACATCTTCTGCCTAGAAATATATAGGTAGGATATATTCATTTAACATAGTTCTAGACATTTCTTGAATTGTTCTATTTATTCTTTCTATAATCCCATTCTGTTGAGGTGTTCTGGGTGCTGAAAAGGTGTGTTTAATACCCATATTTGAGCAAAAGGAATTAAATTTTGGTTTCTCAAATTCTCCACCATGATCACTTCTTAATGAGATTATATTGAAACATTTTTCATTTTGAACAGATTTGCAGAAACTTTCAAATAAAGTAAAAGATACATTATTAAATTTCAAAAAGAAAATCCATGTAAATATTGAATAGTCATCATCTAAAACATATACATATAATTTACCAGCTAATATTGATAATCTTGAAGGTCCAAACAAATCCATATGAATAATTTCTAGAGGTTTAGATGTAGAAATTTTATTAACAGATTTGAAGGATGATTTGTGTTTCTTGCCAAGTTGACATGCATCACAAAATCTGTCACATTCAAATTTGAGACAGGGTAAATCAGAAACTAAATGTTTATTGGATAACTTATGTAAAACATATACATTGTAATGACCAAGTCTTCTATGACAGATCCAGGATTCACTTACTTTAGCAGTCAAGCATTTTACTTATTGTTTACACAAGGAATTTAAATCCAAAGTATAGACATTTTCAGTTCTTGGTGCTTTAAATTTAATAAGTTTATCTTTAGAAACAATACAACAATTGTTAGTAAAATCAACTATATATCCATCATCACAAAGTTGAGAGATACTTATCAGATTGTGTTTTAGTCATTGTACATAAAGTACTTTGTTGATTGAGACTGTTTTTGGATGTCCAACAGTTCCAATGCCAATGATTTTTCCTTTGGCATTATCACCACATGTAACAAGTCCTCCTTCATTTTGAGTGAGTGAAGAAAAATTCAATGAGTTTCCACTCATATGTCTTCAGCAACCAATGTCCATGTACCATATATCTTTTTCTTCCCTGGTGACCTTCTACCTACAAATACATTCAAACAAATTTCTTTGGTACCCATAATTTGTTGGGTCTAGGAGTGTTAGCTAGAAATGACCTGGGTATCCAGATTTGCTTTATTCTTTTAAAATTAGCTGAATCATATAACTCTTTTGAAACATATGATTTCTTAATACCACAAATTTGAGGTTGTCTTAAGAAACATTTTTTAGCTACATGTCCCTTTGCCCCACAAAAATTACAATTAATCTTTTTAGAGCTAGGAACAAAATAATTTTTATATAGATTTAGTTTTTCTCCTTTACTTCCAATTCCAAATATCTTCTTTTTAATGTCAGTTTTTCCAAGAATTTCATTTATTGAATTCTCTCCTTTTGTAAAAACCAATGCAGCCTGTTTGTAAGATTCTACTTCATCCTGCAGTTATTTTATTCTTGATTCCAAATTAATATAGTTAGTGTTAATCAAATTGTATTTATCAGTTAATTCTTTATGTTGTTTCAACATTGTGTCTCTTTAATCTGAAACGACTTTATGTATATTTTTCAGAGACTTATGTTACTTAAATAGTGAGTCATATCATTCTTCAACCATATTGCATTAGGCTCCAAGTTTTTCATTTTCATAGATTGATTCAGAATGTGATTTAGAGGATTAATATGAGTGTACCTCATCAGTTTCTGCCATGAAACGCATGTTTTCCTTTAGAATGACTTCTTCTTTCTCTGAGCTTGATTTATAAGATCTACTAGAGTCTTTAGATACACTCTAAGTGGCTTTCATAGCTTTCTTGTCTTTCTGCTCAAAGTCATTTCTTTTGAAGAATTTATTCTTCTTTGCATCCTTCAATTGTGGGCAATCTGGTCTGATATGTCCCATCTTTTTTCATTCATAACATCTCACTTCCTTATTATCCCCTTATGGGATTTTTGAATCCTCTTTTCTTGCTGTAGAATTTTCTAAATTTTTTCGCTAGTTGAGCCAGTTCTTCATCTGAGTTGGATGAGTCAAAGCTTTCTGATTTAGCTTTGACTTCTTTTCTCTTTATCTTTCTATTATTTTGTAGTGAAGTTACCTTCAAGTTAGTATCTTATCTTTTGATAAGCACTTTATGTTCATTAGATTCATATTTAATTTCAGCTTCATACATCATCAATGTACCAATTAGCTCTCTCATAGTTAGATATTTGAAAGGTGTTGATTGTCTGATTGAAGCAGAGATACCATTCCATCTAGTAGGAAGTACTCTTAGTACTTTTAATTCTTGATCAGTCTGCTTGATAGGTTCTCCTAGAGCAGTTATGTTATTGACAATTTCTGTCAATCTCCCATTCATTTGGGTAATGCTCTCACCTTCATTCATTCTGAAAGTATCAAATTTCAGTTTTGCAGTTGCATATCTCATTTGCCTTACATTACCCATTCCTTCATACGCCACAGCTATTGTTTGCCACATCTCATATGTTGTTGGGCACTAAGATACTCTGTTAAATTCATATGGTCCTAGACCGTAGATAATTGCATTCATAGCCTTCGAGTTCATATCGTAATCTTCCTCTATAGCAGCACTCCATGCCTCAGGATTTTCATTAATTTCATAAGGAGTCAGAATCTTTGAATAGACTCTATATCCGAGGTTTTTCAGATATATTATCATGTGTGATTTCCACCAACCATAGTTGTCTCCATTAAAATATGGTGCTCTAACCATTGACATCCCTTCTCTTGTATCAGTCATGATGCTCTGTTGTATAATCCATAAATGCTTCTATATTTCTAAGGCTCTATTAGATGCTCCTCCTTTGGTACCAATTGTTGGATCTGAATCTACAGATTATACACAAGAGGGGGGGGTGAATTGTGTCTTTTGCAATTTTTTTCAATAACTCTTCTCTTGAACGAGTTCTGTCCTTTATACTTTATCAGATTTGATCGTGCAGCAGAAAAAGTAAAATTAAGAACACAAAGATGTATAGTGGTTTGGGGAACAAAAATCCCTTAGTCCACTCCACCAACGCTCTACTCCATGAGCTTGGTGATTTTCACTATTTGGTCCTCTTTTCCATAGACCAATTCACAATTGAGTACAGGCAGTTGATACCATTACAATCCAAGGCAAAACAAAGCCTTCTGGTTCAAACACGAACATACACAGCTTAGAACGAGAAGCTGGTTACTCTAGAATAAATATAATTTCAAAAAGAAATTTCCAATTGATCTTCACAATTGCAACAGAATGCAATTGACAGCATATGGATCATAGTCTCTAGAAATATTGATCTTCAAGAAAAAGAATTTCTGAGTTGATCCAGTTGCATTAGATATAGAGATATAGTTCAAAACCTCATCAGTAGTAGATCCACAGTAGGTATTCAATGTAGAACAGGTGAATCTTCTATCGAGTTCATTATTCTTGAACAAACAGAGCTTTTACGCTCCTTTTGAATCAGTAGATCAATAGTGAATAGTTGCAATCTCTGTTTTCCAAATTTTTCAATAATAGATCGATCACATCCTCTTGAACATGGTGTTTCAGAGAGAGAATATATAATAAATCATATCTCCTGAACATTTAGATCCATAAAATTCGCCTTCTGATTCATGATATTAAAAAATTTGAATTTACATAGAATTCGTAACTTCCCTTAAGACTCGGCATAAAAAGCTCCTTTTAATTCGATCTTAAATCCATTAATAAAATGGCATTGAATCAGTCATGGTCATAATTTAAAAACGACTTTAAATCCGGCTTGAAATCCACCCATAAATTAGCTTACTGATCGTTGTACATAAATACCATCTGCCAAAATTACGACACCAAATGTAAGGTTGATGATGTGGCCTCCAAACGTAGGGTAAATAACATAGTCTTCAAATGTAGGGTTGACAACGTTAGGCTGATAACAAATGTAGGGTTGATCATCCATACTTTTTCATCAACATTAAAACGTACCGTAAAAGATCCATACTTTTACTTGATCCATACTTTTACAACAACGTATGGTTGTTTACAAAAGTAAGGTTGATGAACCATACTTTTGAGAAATAAACGAAACCTTTAGAATTTACTTACGGTTCTCCTTCCATACTTTGCTGATAACCAAAACGTAGGGTTCCTTCCTAACGTAAGGTTCTTCTTCCATACTTTGCTGAAAACGTATGGTTGTTTAAACATACTTTTATCTTATCTCAAAAAGTATACATGCTTTTCATCCTTACGCTACGTTAATCCATGTAGGGTATGAACAGTGATTACAGAATGTGCTAAAACAGATTCTGCGCTATATTCATCTACGTAAGATGTGAATAGTGTTTCCAGAACGCGTCAAAAACAGATTCCGCGCTAAGTAATAAATTCTCGTTATTTAAAGAGTAAAATAAATTAATAAACTCCTGCAAAATACTAAGTAAAATCATTAGAAAATAACTAAGGGTATTTGTGAGCATCAAAATTATCATAAAGAGGCAGAGTATTATTTTCAATAATCTCCCCCTTCTAATAACATTAATACGCATTGTTGAAAACAATAATTTTCTCAACAATGACACGAGTTAATGATAATATTCCAGTCTAAGGACCATTACACACACTCGTAGATAGAAATGTCCGATGAAACCAAGACATGAAGAATTACTACTAGAGGGTCTATTCTCATAATCTCCCATATTAGAGATTACCAACTGCGAACTCCATGAGAGAGAGTCTCTTCTTCCTACGAGTACTCGCACATGACAGTCTTTACAATAGGTGACCTATCATAGTATGTCATCCAACCGTAAAACCTTATTTAAGAATATTGTTATATCATTTCAAGGTTCTCATAATAGCGGGGATCTTCCATGACCTCATTAATGTAAAAAATATTCTAGGACAATATTATTTTATAGTCATGTTGAAAAATGAACTATATATAACAAGTTACATTCATGTAATCAAATTATAAACCATTGGTTCTCAGGGAACCAACTCTAACAAACTCCCTCTTGGACTAGAGACAACTACCTATGACTTTTAGTCCACTAGACCTCACATGATGATCATGTTTTTGTTGAGTCAAGGATTTAGTCAAGGGGTCTTCCATGTTGTCTTCCATGGAAATACTGCTCAATAAAACTTCACCTCTCTGAGAAAAATAACTCAAGAGATGATACTTTTGAAGTATGTGCTTTGTCCGCTGATGTAACCTTGGCACTTTTGTATGTTCCACCACTGCAGTATTATCACAATAGAGTGTGATAGGATCTTTACTTCTAGGTACTACATCCATCTCTTGGATGAAGCTTCGCTTCCATACTGCTTCTTTAACAGCCTCAGAAGCTGTGATATAATTGGACTCTACTGTAAAATCTACAACCACACCCTACTTTGATCTCTTCCAGCTCACTACACCTCCATTCAAACTAAATATGTATCCAGTCTGTAACTTCATGTCATCTTGATCAGTCTGGAAACTAGCATCTACATGTCCTCTGATGACTATTTCTTGATCTCCTCCATAATCCAGGAATATATCCTTAGTATGCCTCAGATACTTAAGGATAGTCTTGACTGCCATCCAATGATGGTCTCCTGGATCAACTTGATATTTTCCTACCGCACATAATGCATAAGCAACATCTAGCTATGTACATAGCATAACATACACGACTGACCGAATCGAAAATGTGTAATGGATCCTTGCCATTTTCTTTCTTTCCTCATGTGTTAGAGGACACATTTTCATGGAAAGATAAATGACATGTGACCCTAGAAACAATCCCCACTTGGACTGTTCCATGCGGAATCTCTTTAGTATCTTGTCAATGTATGTAGTTTGAGTTAGTCCGAGCATTCTCTTGGATCTATCATGATGGATCTTGATCCGAAGAATATATGCTACCTCGCCCAAGTCTTTCATAGAGAATCATCTATCCAACCATGCCTTAAATGATTGTAAGACAGGTAATTCAATTCCAATTAGTAATATGTCAGCCTCATATACTATTAGAAAAACGACTGCACTTCCACTAAACATTTCGTAGACACACGGCACACAATCATTCTTAACAAAGCCAAATTACATTACGACTTCATCAAAACGAATGTTCCATGTCCTTGATGCTTTCTTTATTCCATAAATGGATTTTTGAAACTTGCATACCTTGTTGGCATCCTTTGGAGTCACAAACCCTTCAAGTTGTGTCATGTAGACATCTTCCTAGAGGTTCTTGTTATGGAATGCTGTTTTGACATCCATTTTCCAAATTTCATAGTCATGGTAAGTGGAAATGGACAATAGGATTCTGATGGATTTCAGCATCGCAACCGGTTAAAAGGTTTCATCATAGTCAATTTTTTCATGCTGTTTAAAACCATTTGCAATCAGTCATGCCTTATAGGTGATGACTTGTCCCACCATGTCCAGTTTCTTCTTGAATACCCATTTATTACCAATAGGATTTACATCAACTGGAGGATCTACCAAAATCCAGACTTGGTTTTGGTACATGGAATCCATTTCAGAATTTCATGGCTTTTTCCCATTTGGCAACATCTGTTCCTTCAACTACTTTCTTATAGGTAAGAGGATCATCATTGTTAACCAATAATGAGTCACCATTCGCAGTGACAAGAAAACCATATTATTCTGGTTTTCTCACCTCTCTCGTGCTCCTACGTAGTTCTTGTGTATTTGGAACATATTTTTCTTCCACAAGGCTTTGTGGAACCTGTTCTTGTACCAACTCCTGTGTATATTGAGCCTCGACTTCATCGAAGTCTATCTCACTCCCACTATCTCTTTTGGAGATGTGCTCCCTCTCAAGGAATATGGAATGTCTTTCCACCTTTTTATATGAGGGGTTGTATAAGTAATATCCCCTTGTTTCCTTGTGATATCATATAAAGGTAAACTTTGTGCCTCAGGGTGCAAGTTTGTTACCTGAAGAGGCCTTAACAAATCCTTTGCTACCCCACACATGTAAATTTGACAACATAGATATGTTTCCACTCCATAACTCATATGGAATACCATTTATCGATTTATTTGGTACTTGGTTTAGTATGTGTGATGCTGTTTGCAATGCCTATCCCCAAAAAGATATTGGAAGACTCACATGACTCATCATTGATCTCACCATGTCCAACAAGGTGTGGTTCCTCCTTTCACTTATATTATTCCACTGAGGCGTGTAAGGATGAGTGAGTTGAGATAGAATCCCACACTCCCGTAAGAAATCAATGAAGTCCTGATTAAGATATTCTCCTCCTCTGTCTAAGAGTAGTTTCGTAATCATCTTAACAAGCTAGTTCTCAACTTAATTCTTGTATTCTTTGAACCGATCAAACGAATATTACTTATACCTCATTAAGTAAATATATCCATATCTACTAAAATCATCCATAAAAGTTATGATTTACAAGAACCCACCCCTTACTTCAACTAGAAATAGTCCACACACATCTGTGTGAACTAATTTTATAAGATCTTTAGCCCTTTCACCTTTCCCACAAAATGGGGCTTTGGTCATTTTTACTTGTAGACATGCATGACATACACCCAGTGGTTTTAGTTTGAAATAATCTAAATACCCTTATTGATGTAAATTTTTCAAACATTTCTCATTAACATGACCTATATGGTGATTCCAAAGTTGGGTGTGGTATGAGTCATTTGAATTAACTTTGTCATCGATTTCCATTACATGGTTAGTGTAGTCTAACACATAAAGGTGGGTATATAAATGTTCCCTACCAAAAGAAATGCTATCTTTATAAAATTAGAAACATTAATTTCTAAACTTGAAGATGAATCCATCAGTATCTAATCTGGATATAGAAATAATTTTTTTTGGTTACAGAGGCTACATAATAACATCCTTTTAATACTAAGACCATCCCAGTAGGCAATGTGAGGTGGTAGTCTCCGACAGCTACATCAGTGAATCTGGCTCCATTGGCTGCTCGTATATCCACCTCACCTTAGACAATTGTTTTGAATATACATGGTTTTTGTATTTGTATACAGATGTGAGAATCAAAATAAGTATCTAATACCCAATTAGTTGAAATAGATAGATTACATTTGATAACAAACACACCTGAAGCTTACCCTTCCTTCCTTGGCTCGGTGTAGTTTTTCTTCTAGTGGCACTTCTTGCCACATGTGAAACAAACAGCCTCTTGTTCTCTTGACTTCCCTTTGATCTTCTTTTTATTGGAAGGCCTTGAAGAAGCTTTGGTCTTAAAGCTCTTCGCCTTCCATTTCCTTTTTTCACCATAAGGATATAAGGCTTTTCACGCTTCATATCATTGTCCACTTGGATAATGAGGATAAGAAGATCAGATAGAGACTTCTCAATGTTTTTCATGTTGAAATTTACAACAAAGATAGAGAAGATCTAGGGGATTGATGCAAGAATGAGATCAGTACCTAGTTATTCGAGGAGTTTAAACCCTAGAACCTCCAAGAACTCAATGTAGCCAATGAGATTGACTACATGAGGACCAACTGGGGAACCCTTTCCAAGCTATCTCTGAAATAGATCCTTGTATATCTCAAACCTTTCATGTCATTCTCTCTCCTGGTATAGACCACAGAGGTGCTTGAGCATGCTACAGGCATCTATGTCTTCATGAGACTTCATGAGCTCACTAGACATTGATGACAACCTCAAACATTGAACATTGAGTGCATCATTAAAATGTTGATCATAGACCATGAAATCTTCATCACTCACCCCTTGGGTAGGTGAATCAGGAAGTGAGGACTCTAGCATGTAAAACTTTTGTTCATGGCATAGGATAACCCAAAGGCACCTAAACCATTCCTGAAAGTTACTTTCAGTGGGGATATTGTCTTTATCCAGAATTTTCATAGGGATAGTGTGGTTGATAAGTTTTTCATTTTTATTCTACAATTAAAAGAGTAGATCATTAGTGCTTTCTTGATTACATTTTATGAGATGTAATAAATTTTATTAAGTCTCCCAATATTTTATCAAGTCCCAATGGCGCTCACCATTGAACTTGGAATGTCTAGTTTCCATGAAATTCTAGTGGCCAGGATCCATATTCCCCTTCGCAAAACCCCAACAGGGGTTAGTAAATCTATTAGAAAGTTTTTAGGTAGGTAGGTCTTTGCCAACTGTGGGCTTGCAGTTCCTGGATTTGTTGAGTGGACTCCCCAATCCTGAAATCCCGACTTGGATTTCCTCAACACTTGCCTCCATTTTATAACAAGTCTAGAAAGGGATACTTCTCTTGATGTAAAATGTTTAAGTTAACCTGAAACATTCATAAGAGATTCCTTTATAAAAGTAAGTGTCCCAACAAGGGTTGGTCAAACACATAGTTTTATTGAGTCTTTACATTAATCATGTAATAGAAGGATTGGTCTGACTTAATATGGTATTTGAGGGATTTTAATCTTTTTTGAGTAGCTCCACATTATCACATGCTTGTTAATATTCAGTGATGCATTCTTAAGTGATTAACTATGTTCTGATAATGTTTACACATAATCCGGTTTTTATTTTATTCTATCTTTGCTTTCTTGTTCATTTCATTATCCATGTGACCGAGACAACACATACATAATAAATAAACCATGCAATTAGACAGAAATAAAATAAGATGGCATGATCATGAGATTCTATTGGTTATCTTATCTAGCAGTTTTGATAAGCCAATCCTAACCTAGGGAAAAACACCTTGAACCCGATGGTTCGTGTTTTACAGCTCCCACCCATCCACCTTTGTATCTTCTTGGGTTGGTTTCACCTCAGCTTCAGATTTTGAACCATCTCCTCTGGCTTGGGAGATCCTCCATTACATGGGGTTTACATTAAAGAAACCATGGGCACACATGCCCTACATTTTATTGGAACGAGGCTTGCAGGCCAAAGAATTTAAATTAAATAAATTTAAATGAAACCATACACACACAAAGGGTCTTTAGTCTAGCTCATGATCATCCATAGCATGCAACGGAATTTACACATATTTAGTATTTGAATTCTTTTAATCGTTATTTTATTCAAGATAATTTGTGCTCGAATTCAATTAATTATGATATTATAATTAATCAATTATTTATCTTAAATTCTTTTCTGAATTTCCTTAAGATTATTCTCATCCATATTCCTTTTACAGGTCCTTGTACTTTGGAGGAAACCTGGTGAAATTACATTTCTGGAAAGTACACGGCATGTAGGATATATTACACGGGGTGTATTTGTTTTCACCCTTTATCCAAAGTACACGACGAGGGATTTGGAGTGTTTTATGTACTTTGGAAATTTTAGAGTACACAGTGTGTAGATTAATCTAACATGGTGTGTACTACCTTGTTACACAGTTACTGGCCTAACAATCCCATGTATGCAGTACAGATCTTATCCTTGTACACAGTTTCAATTGGGTTGGATCGGACTATACAGAGTGTTGATTCAACATACACGCCGTGTATTCCAGTTTCCACGCGCCATTCAGTTTTGGTCAACATGGTGTATTAAAAACCTAGGTATTCTCAATTCACATGACATGGTTTGGCGGAAAAGTACCGGTTCGTTGAACCTAAGTACATGGCATGTAGTTTCCACTACACACCAGGTATTATTGTGTTGTACAGACAGAATGACCAGCTCCTCCAGATGAGTTCCTCATTTTTATTTTAATCAAAATTAAAATTAAAAGGTTGTTTCTGTGATGTGAATCACGAAACGAAGGAGGAATAATTGATCTCATTCATTCAGTTTTATAGAAAAATTTATCTTGAATTGAATCAAATATTAATGCAAAAATTATCAACAAAAATTAAATAACTATAATCAACATTTTTACCCCTTAGATACCAATTGAAGGTCCCGGGCGTAATGGAAGCTCATGGGTGGATGTTCCCACTTGGCCTTTTTTCATTAGCAATGATTATTCCGGGATCAATACAATGATAAACTCAAGAATCCAAGGATTGAATCACAGAAATAGAAAAAGAATAAAATATTTATGGAACCACAAAGGAAGATCACCACATGTTGATTATAATTAATTTAATTAATTGAAAAAAGTACATTTTATGGTGTTCTTTCTTCGTTGATATTTCTGATCACGTTCCGATGTCATTTGTCATTGTGTCGTAGAAGCCAGGTGTAGACTTTCTCTAGTGTTGATCCACACATGCACCACATACCTTTGGACATCGCCAAAGGAATCTCTAGGTGCTAGCATGGAGAAGCCCTTTATAGAGTTGTCTGCCTTAGATCGCCTTGATCCGATGGAGGATGATCTCTCTCGGTCTTGATAGCATTCTTGGAGGAAGGAGTTCTTTCGGCCTTGAGATAATTCTACATAATTGTTGTGCACAACGATTAGGTAAAGGTGTTGGGGTTATGAGGATATTTATAATCAGGTTTGAGGTTATAGTGTTATGAAAATAAATAAACGCGATACAATTTTTATTTATTTCATTAACTATTATTGAAAAACCCCCATGATGAATCATTAATTCCTTGACACGTACCCATACTGATTATAATAAATATCATTTAATAAAACAATATTATATCCTCAAAATCCAGACTAGAAAAACTACACGGCGTGTAATCATTAATACATGGTGTGTACTTGGTTTTCATTTCCTTTCCAAAATGAAAACTACATGGAGTGTACATTCAATGTACACAGCGTGTATATCTTATTTTCATTTTATTCTTCCTCCAAAATTAAAACAATTTTGGCTTCCTTGAATAATTATTAAACCACATATGGGAATAATCTTTATTCTACTTGAGATACTTGGATACACATAGTGTGTGACCCACTAGGCCTCTTTCTTGTTGGAATTAGGAGGTCTTTGCCTAAAGTCCAAGATTACTATCTAGAAACGGGTAAAGGAACCCTAGAGAAAGAAGTTGACACCACATCAACATGTCACCTCATATGAATTCTTACCATGTAGTTTAATCCCTTTGTCTCAATATCTCATCAAACAGGTTTCATGGCAGTGTCATAACCCTATACGATTGATCTGTCATTCTTTGACTTCTAGAAATAAACTCGTTGTGACACCGTGGGCATGGAATTTTGGTAACACTTCTATTTCAATCAAAGGGACCGAGATATCTACTTCCATAAATATGGAAGGTACAAATCCTTTATCGACTTATCCATTAACAACATGTCATTTGTGACTCACCCAACGTACCCTACTTCCCGCCAACTATCTTCATGATGGTTTTCGTCAGCAAATCTATGTGTGTGATTCATGACATGAGTTAATGATAATCTTCTAGTCTAAGTAACATTACACACGCTCGTAGATAGCAATGTATGATGACACCAAGACAAGCATAATTACTACTCGCAGGTCTGTTCTCATAATCTCCCTTCTTAGAGATTACCAAGTGTGAACTCCATGAGAGAGAGTCTCGTCTTCCTACGAGTACTCGCACATGATGGTCTATATACTATTTGTCTTATCATAGCATTTCATCCAACCATAGAACATTAATTAAGAGTTTGGTTATAGCATTTTAAGGTTCTCATCATAGTGGGGATTTTTCATGACCTCATTAATACAACAAATATTCTAGGACATTATTATATTATAGTCATGCATAACAATGAACAATATATAACAATTGTACATTCATGTAATCAATGTATAAATAGTTGGTTCTCAGTACAACAACTATAACACATAGGTCCCCCCACATTTGGAGCATGGTCATCGCTACCCTCCTGGATCATAACACAAGGACATTGTGGTGAAATTGGTCAACAAATGCTGAGAACATGACTTATAAAAAGATAGAAGTAGATAGATAGAAACACTTGAGAAAGATGAACATAAGGAAGGTCTTACTAACCTTGGTGTACTACACTAACTACCTACTTAGAAGGCCAGATATTGGTAAAGACTCAAGTATAAATTACATGTGTTTCAGTAGATGAAGGTTCAATAGTACCTTACCTTATCATTTACTTGCATCAATTCCATTCATTTCATATTTGATTTCAAGGTTTACTCATTTACCCATCATAAATATGACAAGGCGGGATAAAGACATGCAACCATTTCATTTTAGAATCCATTTTTCACTTTTTATATTTTCACTAGCTTATAAATTATATATATATATTTTAAATGGATTTCCATTCCCAATGAATCAGGGTCCATAACCCTTTTCAGTGAAAAAGAAATCCATTGGATTTTCAATCTAATGGATCCACTTAGTAAATTACCCAATCCAACCAAAAAGGGCTCGTGACACTTCTGGAATTGAAACCAAAGATCACTCAATCACATCCCTAAAAACCCACAAACATAATAGAACTACCACAATATCACTCAACAATCACAGGAACATCAATAAATTAAAGTAGTGAAATCCACCTTTATAACATGGAAATATTCATTACATGCCAATTATAGGTTCCTAAAATGATGCATGTTAAAATTTTCATTTCTCTCATATCATCAGTCCAAGGATGATATATGATCCTCAATCAGAATAATAATCGATAGCACTACATATAATGTGTGCCATCCAATGGTGAAGTGATATCAATAGAAAGAAGAAAAAGAAAAACCACAATTATAATTCCAGAAACTCTACCTTTACCCAAAAAATGGGTTCATGAAACCCAAGAGAAGATTATGAAAATGTTTCAAGAAGTACTAATATCCAATATATTGTATCCAAATAATAATAAAATAAATTAACCACTTTAGTACCACATTATGACATCCCGAACCTAGATTCCACTAATGGTTCACCAAGCCCAGTTGGCCACATGGCCTCAAGAACATCTACCTAAGTGTGAGAGGCTACCGAATAATATCGAGAGCCTAGGTTGTGTCTATAGGGAGACTATACCCTCATTAATAGAGTGTATAACAACGGATAGATATAAAATAACATGAGATAAGAATCAGAAGAAATATAAGTAAACATAACACACATTAGAAGTAGATGAGAATAATAATACAATAGGTGTAATAGATATAAATATAAAAAATTTGATGATGACATGTCTTGTATATAATAAACTAGAAAGGACAGATAAAAATCATTAGACAATCCATGCTATACAAAAATATAAAAAACGAATAAAAAACTATCCCAAGAATCTTGAGATCCTAATATTTCATCTGCTACTAGATCCATCCTATGTAATCAAGAAATCAAGTTTCCAAAGCAACATGATTCCATTTATCAACACCAACATTCATATAGTCTTCATGGGTACCAGTTTCAACTAAATAGTGTGTGAGATAAATCTTAATAGGCTACCACTGACGGTTCCTATAAAATGTTTTCCATGTAATATAAACTGAAATAGTGATTAAGTATCCATATAGTAAAATAAATCTATATAATAATGTAAATACCCAAGTACATACTTCAACCCTAAACTAGTATCTAAACATGTAACCAGTTCATTAATTAATAATGATCTAGTTTATATATTTATGTCACGTGAGGCATAACTAGCAATGACATCACCTCATGATTGTAATAGTGAAGGTTCTATGATGTAACAAGGAAACGTGTATTGATATTATTAATGAAATGGTTCCAAGGTAATAATAAATGAAACCAATATGTCATGGGTCACCAAAACAGTAGTAACTTCAGCCTAGATAAGGGTAAGAGTGTAATACAAGGAGCTTTGTCCAAGGAATTTCACAATGATGTAAATCAAACATAGTCCAAGGAATACATAAAAGGTAAAAAAGGATAAGATATATCTAAGAACAAGAATTTAACCAAGGAAACTCATGTCCATAGATTCTATGATGGATCCAAGGACTGTGTGTAAGTAATCCTATAATATCAATGTAGGGATCCTACAGTGTCACACCAGGAATCCACTGATAGGCAAGGATTAGTTTCCTAGGTTGGTCTCAGCAAGAGAACTAGCATTCTTGAATTGGAATGGTGTCCATGAGCGCTCATGTAATTCACCCGGAAATCCAAAATCTATCCCATTTTTTACCACTCCTAAAGTGAAGTCAAGGCCCATATACAATTAGGTACCTTGCATTTTATTTAGTTATTTAATTAAGCCATGTAATTGTCACATCATTTCATAATTCATTTGGTTAAATCCTTTCCTTTTATTAGTGTGACAAGGCCAAGGTTAATGTAACCATTTCATTTAATTCATAGGCATTTAACAAGGTTCACTATGATACCTTCCATTACACTGGGAAATGGGTGCTACAGATATGAAACCAAACCATTGTATTACTGTTCATTAGGCAAAGTCATATATATACAGTATACTTTATAAATTTCCTTTTAACATTGATTAATAAAATTGAAACACATAACATAAGAAGGTGAATTGATAAGAATACATGGTACTAGATGTTTAGCAATTTAATAATGATTTAAAAAGGATGTCTTACCTTTAACAAGGTCAAGTGAAGGCACACCCAAAAAACGGTGCTGACAGACAAGTCAAAGCTATAAAAACCAAATTATGAATAACACCCTACTTGGGGTGATTTTCATTATGGGAATAACCAACAAAGTTGAATTACATATAGAAAATGTGTCTTATAAAAAGTTTTTAATGATTAAAATCAAAGAATATAAATTAAAAAAATGATATATGATGAAATCAGCATGCCCACATAATAATTTATAAAATGAAAAATATTGAGGAGTGATTTATATACCACCTACCACCTACCCTGTACTCTTACGACTCTTCTCAACAAGTATCAGCCTCCAGTTTGTCCAAGATTGTAAGAGATCTAAATAATCAGTCAATTCCCAGAAAATAGGGAATATGAACTTATATATAAATAACACCATTAATAGGAAGAAGAATGACAAATAATTAAACAGTAATCGATATCTTACTGGTGAAGATCCAATGATATGAACAATGATTGAATCAGACTTTGGACGAATGATTAATATCAAATCCAAGAATAGATGGATTTGGGTTTCAAAAAGGGAGAAATGAAGGCCTATTTACAAAAAGAAAGGCCCTAAATCCTTTTTTATTTTTAAAAACTACTAAGTCATTTACATGGAGTCTAAATGATTTACACATAGTATAAAGCTTGGGGTATTCACATTGGAAAAAATCCTTTATAAGAAATGAAAGGTTCTGCCCAGACATTTATACATCATGTAATAAAAAAAATAGTATGTTCCAAATACATAGAGTGTTATTTTTTTTCACCCAAAATATAGCCCCCCTATTCCCTTCTCCACAAAAACCTACCAACCAGTCCATGACCCAAATTTGGGGTCTAAGATAAAAAGAGAACATTACAAAATATTAAGGAATAAATTAAAAGAATTCATACTAGAAGGAAGAATCATGTTTTTACATAGGTGTATCACATGAATTAATAATAGAAAACCCAATTTATAATAACCCTAAACCAAAAAAATGATAACCCATGGCTACTAGGGATTAATAGAATTGAAGAAAATGAAATAAACATTAAAGAGAAGGAGGATCACTTAACCTTTAATCTAAATCAAATCCCACCAAGAGATCACTCCAAATACACCATGGAGGGGCTGTGGATATTAAGAGAAGCCCTTGGGAGGTGACTTGTTTGATGGATTCCAAATAGAGTGTGTCAGGAAGAATACCAAAATAAAAACATGAGGAAAAGACTAAAATTCCCAAACATAAGTAGGTCACATGGTTCAACTTCATAGTTTACCAAAAATGTGGTGACTATGTGACAACCATTTCCCAAACACTATAGAAGGAACATGATTTCCACTATATAGTTTGAAAACTCTGAACCTAAATTGCAAACCCATGGAAAATCTCAAAAAAAAAAAACAAAATTCCTCCCTAAAACACCTCAAACTCATGGGAGAAATTAACCAAAAATATAATCAATTAAGTGACATTTTAGGTTTTCATAATAACTATATCCATGCATCATTACCTTATTATTTATCTATCATAGTAGGATATCATGAACATGAAGTACATCAACCTTATGCCCTCTTCCTATCATGATGAAACCCCACAATGTATCATCATCATAACCAAATACCCAAGTAAGCTAATATATCACACAATATAAATTTAATCCATTATAGCCCCGATGATTATACATATTGTGAGTCATTATATCCCAAAATACACCTAGAATGGAGAGTGTGTGAGAGGGAGTAGTCAACCATAATTTCTCTCACCAACCCGGATTCTTAGAGAAAACACTAGGAAACCAAAAAATTTGGGCATAAATAAGGTTATCTAACTTGTGTGGGGGTGTATAAGAAATAATAATGAAATATATCAAATAGAAACACCCACACATATCAATAAATATATCCTATAACATCCTACCCATCTTATTGGATTGAGAAGAGACAAAGTGCTACTAACCATAGGTGACATCCCCAAAACACCAAAGGATAGCAATAAATTCTATATGATTAAGATAATATTGGGGGATGATTTTCCATAAGAACACAAAAAACCTTACAAGAAGGAAAAAATATCTAAGACCGAAATACGATGCATGAGAAATAAACCACAAAACTCATTAAATATACGAGTAAAATTATGTCACATTAATGACCCAAATAAATAAAAATCTATATGAAGAAGACTCCAAGACATGATGAATCATGCACCTAGGTGGCATCACAACTGATTGATATGTTGAAAATTTGTTGGGTCCTAAAATATTTGAAAATAATATCAAGATAATTCCATTAAATTGTAAAAGGGTAGAAAAAAACCAAGAAGAAGATTGATGAAAATTTTCAATGGGGAATGACAGTGACGAATAAAATCCCTTCATGGACCACTGCTCTGTGAGGTGATCCGCCAGTTTGTGAAGCACCCTTGAATGAAAATAGTTTTTGGGATGGAGAAGGTGGCACCGACACTTGAAAATGAAACCCATGTTTTTTTCAATAGTAAGGTAGTGATTTTATCCCCTTCAAACAAAAATCCGCTACAAACTAAGTAGTTTGTAGGATGGTATAATTTAATAACTTCCCACAAATGAAACTTAAGTCATTTGCAGGACTGAGGTGACGATTCACTCATTTATGAACACACATTCCATTCAAACTAAATAGTTTACGAAACATGGTGGTACCTTTGTTTCCCATAAATGAGACGAAGTACTTTACAAATCTGAGGTGGTGATTTCTGCTGCCACGAATGATGTCCCTGCTGACTAAGTCATTTGCAGACCTGGAAATCTTTAATGGGATTCCACAAAACAAGGCTTGTAGACCACCAAGGAAAACTGTCCAGGACAGTACGAGGTCCCTCCTCTCTTCTATAAATATACCCTAAGGGGAAAAGTAGAAAACTGGTCACACAAGGAGGGGGAAAAAGAAGATATTGAGCCAACAAAAATGAGTGATGAGGCACCACAGAAACCAGAGCCCTTTTGAAAATTCCTAGTAAGTAAAAATCTTCCATATAGTGGAAGAGAGGGAATAATAAATTAATCATCCATTCACAAAATAAAAACCCCATTGCAGACCAACCCATAAGGCATAAAATAGATGGCCCAATTGAAGATAAACATCATGAATTGAAAAATTCTATACAGGGAGAACCATGCCTCACATAGAAAAATGATACCTGAGAGGAACTCATCCCTGTTAGGACCAAGCTAATGAGAAATGTGATTGTTTTAAGGTGTTGTATTTTATTGTCAGAGAAGTTTAAGAATTGTCAAAGAAGTTTAAGAAGAAAAGGAAAGTAACGCCACTTTGTATTTGATGAAATTCAGACTAATCACTATATTTAAAAGAATTGAACTCACGATGCTTGAAAAGTTCCAACCTATTTAGGAGAAGTTAGAAGATGGAAGAAAAAGGCTCACCAGATTCACACTGAATCTGGAATGAAATATTTGATCATACTGTGAATGCATCTTGATGGAATAAAATGGTCATCAGATTCACTCTAGATCTAGTATGGAAGAAGTATCAGAGTTTGTATGACTATGATAAATTAAATGTGAAGATGATTTGTTGATCTTGAAGTTCTCATAAATATTATGTAAGTTGTGAAACTTATGATGCATTCTTAATGAAAGAAAGGGGGAGTGAGAAATATGTTTCTTATCAAATTTATATTGCTCAGATCTAGATGTAAAGAAGAAAAGGGTGCAGGAATGTCGTATTCAATATGATCGTATTCAATCCAATTGTTTTATAAGAAATTATATTCTGGATGAGAAGGAAATAAAGAGGTTGATAATGAAAGGGAAGATACAATACTTTCTCATGAAAATCATATAATGCTGAAGCTGATCTTCAATTTGTTCAATGTCATGAAGGGAGTCATGATATAAGCTAATGTTTTCAAATCTTCTAAAACTGGTTTATCGTATTAAGTTTTTTCATCATATTCACCAGTGGTATATTTTCTTGAAGAGTTTTCCAATGGTATCGTATTTAGAGAAGAAAGAAGCATCCAATCAGACTTGTATTACCATCGTATTCAGAGAAATAATTGGTTAAGACTAATAAATGAAATGAAAAGAAAAGAGTGTGATCAAAAATGTCGCCAACCATTTCAAAAGGGGTTGAATTACTTTGTTTACTATTCATGTAGGTTTCAATTTGGTCAAGAGAAGAAAAGAAGATGTAGAAGTGGTTCAAGAGAAGAGATGAAGGAGATTACTGAATGTATTGTCAAGGGGGAGCTTGGCATTCGAAATAATCATTGTGTTCAACTGATACAATGCATCCACTATGGGGAAATCAGGAAAATGCGACGAACCATTTGTGATGGGCCAATATCCCATCACAAATTGCCCTTTGGAAAAAATATTTTCTATAGGAGAACCATCCCATCAAAAATAATAAGAACTTTGTGACGAGTCGATGTTTCCCATCGCAAAGGAAATGGCGAGCGTTGCACGCCAAAATGCAGGAAATAGAATTTGCGACGGGCTATAGTAGCCTGTCGCAAATACTCGACAACATTTTTAGTATTTGTGATGGGATATATATCCCGTTGCAAATACAATTTCTGTAGGTGGTCTTTTGCGAAGGGCCCCATCGCAAAAGAATTTCTAACCAGAGGGTTTTTACGATGGGTCTCATCACAAATGATACTATTTTCTATAGTAGTCCGGTGAAAAATAATTCTATTGCAACTAATCCAACCGATATATACCCCCACCAGTTTTCCCCTCATTCTACTCAATTATCTACTCCTCCCTCTCTCTAGTGGAAAATTTTCTCTCAAAATTTTTCATATTTTAAAATTTTAATTTGGGGCATTATTTGCAGTATATATCCTTTGAAAGCTTTAGTTTTAAGGTATTTATCTATTTCTTTTATTTTTTATTTAATTCGTTTTATTTTATTTTATTTATAATTATTGTCAATTTTCTCTAGCTATATTAAATTAGAATTAAATAGTTTTATTCATCATTTTTTATGTTTATTTTTACAAATAATTATGTGTGATTATTCTGAATTAGTATTAATTAATAATTATTCTATTAATTAGAAATAATTAGTATTAAATTGTAATAATTTGTAATAAATTGTAATAATTAGTATTAAATTGTAATATTTAGTTTTGAATTATAATAATTAGAATTAAATTATAATAATTAGTATTAAATTATAATAATTAGTATTAAATTGTAATAAATTTTAATAAATTGCAATAATTAGTAATAAATTGCAATAATTAGTAATAAATTGAAATAATTAGTAATAAGTTGCAATAATTAGTAATAAATTGCAACAATTAGTAATAAATTGCAACAATTAGTAATACATTTGAATAATTAGTAATAAATTCGAATAATTAGTAATAAATTGTAATAACTAGTAATAAATTCTAATAATTCATAATAAATTGAAACAATTAATAATAATTAGTAATAAATTATAATAAGAAAAGATAAATTATAATAAGTAGTAATAAATTATAATAAGTTATAATAAATTATAATAAGTAGTAATACATTATAATAATGAGTAATAAATTTTAATAACTAGTAATAAATTGTAATAATTAGTAATAAATTTTAATAATTAGTAATGAAGTGTAATAATTAGTAATAAATAGTAATAAATAGTAATTAATAGTAATAATTAGTAATAAATTCTAACAATTAGTAATAAATTATAATAAATAGTAATAAATTGTAATAATTAGTAATAAATTGTAATAATTAGTAATAAATTGCAATAATTAGTAATAAATTGTAACAATTAGTATTAGATTGTAATAATTAGTAATAACCTGTAATAATTAGTAATAAAATGTAATGAATTCTAATAATTAGTAATAAATTGTAATAATTAGTATTACATTAGAATAATTAGTAATAAATTGGAAGAATTAGTAATAAATTGCAATAATTATTAATATATTGTAACAATTAGTAATAATTAGTAATAAATTGCCATAATTAGTAATAAATTGTAACAATTAGTAATAAATTGTAATAATTAGAAATAAATTGTAATAATTATTAATAATTAGTAATAAATTCTAAGAATTAGTAATAATTAGAAATAATTAGTAATAAATTGTAATAATTAGTAATAACTTCTAATAATTAGTAATAACTTATAATAAATAGAAATAAATTCTAATAATTACTAATAAATTGCAATAATTAGTAATAAATTGCAATAATTAGTAATACTTTGCAATAATTAGTAATAAATTCTAATAATTAGTAATAATTAGAAATAATTAGTAATAATTAGTAATAAATTTTAATAATTAGTAATAAATTGAAATTATTAGTAATAAATAGTAATAATTAGTAATAAATTGGAATAATTTGTAATAAATTCTAATAATTAGAAATAAATTCTAATAATTAGTAATAAATTGAAAAAATTAGGAATAAATTGCAACACTTAGTAATAAATAGCAATAAATTCTATTAATTATCAATAATTTGTAATAATTGGTTAGAAATTGTATTAATTAGAAATAAATTAGTAATAATTAGTAATAAATTATTAATAATTAGTAATAAATTATAATTATTAGTAATAAATTATAATAACTAGTAATAAATTATAATAATTAGTAATAAATTATAATAATTAGTAATAAATTGCAAAAATTAATAATAATTATTAATAAATTCTAATAATTAGTTATAAATTTTAACAATTAGTAGTAAATTGTAATAATTAGTAATAATTAGTAATAATTATTAAGAAATCATAACAATTATTAATAAATTGTTACAATTAGTAATAAATTGCAATAATTAGTAATAAATTCTAATAATAATTAATAAATTGCAATAATTAGTAATAAATTCCCATAATTAGTAATAAATTGAAACAATTAGTAATAATTTCTAACAACTAATAATAACTTTTAATAATTTTTAATAATTTATAATAATTAGTAATAATTCTTAATAATTAGAAATAAATTATAATAATTAGTAATAAATTCTAATAAGTAGTCATAATTAGCAATAATTAGCAATAATAAACAATAATTAACAATAATTAGTAATAAATTATAGTTAATTATAACCAATTGTAATAAATTGGCACAATATCTAGCAGATTTGTGTCTTATTTTTGCATGATGCCTTATCTCCTTGTAATTTTCTCCCACTTAAATCACTATAAAAAATATCTCCTCACATTAAGATATCCATTTTTGTATGCATGATAATCAATAGCAGCATGGCGAGGCCTTCCTGCTCTCTATTCTCATGCATATGAAAATGGATATGCGTACATCAGAGAAGATTTTTCATAATTATTTCAGTCAGAGAAAGGTAGATTGAGACGAGTCATTGGGAAAATGAGAGTCTTTATCCCAATGACTTATCTCCACTATCTACGACTGAAATCACTAAGAAAAATCTACTAAGAGGTAAAAATATCCATTTTTGTATGCATGAAGATGGAGAGCAGGGAGGCCTCACCATGCTACTCTCCATATTCGTACATACAGAAATTGATATTTGTACGTCTGAGCAGATTTTTCATAGTGGTTTCAGTCGAAGAAAGTAGATATGAGTTGTTCGGGAAAATATCTTTTTCCAATCCACTGGAAATTGTGTGGCCGGTAATTGACAATTATTAGTATAAATTATCAGTATTTAATAATAATTAGTGGTAATTAGTATAAATTATTATAAGTTAGTGTATATTAGAGTAAAAGTTTAAAAAAATACTATAAATAATTATGAAATAATATAAATTAGTATAATTTTATAGAAAATGGAATTTAATTATCTTCACTTTTTTGGATAGTATTTTTCCTATATAAAATTATACAAAAAATAAAATTATTTTTTTATATTTTTAGAGAAATATTGAACAAGTTGACAAAAATAATTAATAGATGACCACTCTTGGATAAATCAGTGCAAGAATCCAAATGGTTCTGGTTTAAATCCTGTATAAATTGGGAGTGTTGAATCTTTCTTATCATTTGAATCATCAAAACCAGAATTAGTTTCAAAAGGGAAAATTACGTTTCCTTTTAAAAAATGTGCTCTGAATAAATTCGACACATTTGACAACATTGGGGGTCATTTATTACGTTTTTTTCAACCATATTATGTTTTTTTTGTATCAACACGGTGAATGTAGTTCCAGAGAAGATAATAAAAATTTGGTTCCGGATCTGGCACAGTTTCAAAATTTAGTACAAGATGTGGCAGATCCCCGTTTTCAACAAGATGAAACTCGGGATGATATTAATTTAAATCCTATGTTATAACCATCTAATTTTTATGAGTTTTTGAGATCTTTTAAGGTTTCTTTATATCCTAGATGCAAGATAAGAAAATTTGAAGCAGTTGCAAAATTTATGGCTATTAAATCAGATAATGGAATTTCAAATAGATGTTCTCATCAGATATTATCTTTGGTAAAAACACTAATACCTGAAGGAAATGTGTTTCGTACAAATTTATATGAGCGCAAGAGTCTGGTTTGTAATCTAGGTCTTTGTTATCATAAGATTCATGCATGTTAAAATGATTGCATCTAATATTATAGTGAAAATGAGTTGTTGCATAATTGTCCCGCATGTGGACAATCAAGGTATAAAGAGGCTCAATAAGGGAAGTGTGGATTGATTCTGGTAAGACAATTGAGATTTCTTCTACTTACACCCAGGTTGCAGTGTTTATTTATGTCTCATAACATATCGACATTGATTTCATGGCACAAAACCAATCTTCCAATTGGTAAAACCATAAATCGTCTCTCTAATGGTGATTAATGGAATCATTTTGACCAAGTGAATTAATATCTTTTCTTTAGAAGATCGAAACGTGCGATTGAGTGTTTCTACTGATGGTTCTTGTCCATTTAGTTGTTATGATATTCAGTATTCATGTTGGTCTATCTTTATAACTCTGTACAATTTACCTCCTTGGATATTGATGAAGGAAACATATATCTTTTGGACTTATTAAGTCCAGGACATCCAAAAAATAATATTGATGTTTATTTGAAACCATTGATTGATTAGTTAAATTTATTGTAGAGTAATGGTGTCAGTACATTTGATGTTGCTGCGAAAAAAAAAAATTCTTGATGAAAGCCCCATTGATGTGGAAAATTAGTGAATTCCCAGCATATGAAATGTTATCTGGCTGGATTACACATGGTCCAAAATTATGTCCGTACTGTATGAGAGACAACAAAGCATTTATGATTATTAATGAAACAACCTTGTTTTTTCGAGTGTCATTTCAAATTCCTTCAAACTAATCATCATTTTATGAGGAAAAAATATCATTTCAGAAAAGGGATAATTGAAAAATATGGACCTCCAACAATGATCTCAAGTACAAAGTTAAAATCAATTTTCTCTCCATTACCTCCCATCACATTTGGACTAATAATAAACCAACAAAAGATTGATGGCTTTGGAAAAGAAAATAATTGGATAAAACATAGTATTTTTTGGGATCTTCCATATTAGTATAATTTGTTGGTCCATAACATGTTGGATGTCCTACATATTGAAAAGAACTATTTTGATAATTTATTTCATATAGTTTTGGATACACCATGTAAGACCAAAGATAATGTAAAGGGATGATTAAATCTTGCCAAAATTTACTGGCAACCAGAACTTCAACTATTTGAAAATGTCATATCATAGAAATCAATGAAGATAAAAGGTTCTTGTACTATCCAAAGAGAATAAATTATTATTTTGTCATTGGATTTCATATTTGAGACTTCTAGATGGTTATGCTTCCAATTTGGACAGATGTGTTAGAAATAGTCATATTACTGGATTAAATATCCTTGACTTTCATGATATAATGGAAAGTCTTCTGCTGGCCAAATTAATAGGTATGTTGAATTCTATGATTTGGTATGCACTAACAGACATATCATATTTTTTCCAAGACTTTTTTGCAGTGAAAAGTGATTATTAAGCTTTAAGAAGACTGAAAGAAGATGTTGTTTTAATTTTATGTAAATTAGAAAAAATCTTTCCACTGGCTTTGTTTGACTCAATGGAACTTTTGATATTAAATTTTCTGCATGAAGAAAAATTTGGAGGTCCGGTATAGTTCCTATGGATGTTCACATTAAATAGATGCATGCAGAAATTGAGGAAAAATGAACATAACAAAGAATAAGTTGAAGGATAAATTTTCTGAAGCTTATTTTCATGAATAAATTTATTTTTTTCTACTCTCATTACTCTCAATATGAATATACCTAAAAAACTATATGGCCCGTAACGAGGGAAATGTTGATGATGAAACGAGTAATAAATAATCAGTTTTTAATCATCCCGAACATGTTTTTAGTGGAGTTGATGAATGATGGATTTCAGATGATGAACATCATAGAGCTCATACATATGTTATGATAAAATGTGAGGAAATGAACCCATTTGTATAGTGAGTGCTTCAATCACTTATTCTATAATTTTTATTATATTAAATTAAATATATTTTATTTGTAGGTTATTTGATAATTATATTAGGAAAAAACTTCCAAAAATTACAACAACTATTCTTGAAGAATGTCGAAAAAAATGTTTCCTACAGGTTTAAAAAACTAGAAAAATAAATTATTTTTGGTTTAACATATAAAATCAATCAATTATCTTTTATATTGAAAATTGTTTTATAATTTTTCAGTTATCTCAACATACTAATAAAATTGATAATAGATTTCCTCTATTGAGTGACCCACACTCAAAAATAGTTAAATATTATAATTCATATGTGGTTAATGGTTTTGGATTTCATAAACACACATATGGGGAATCAAAAAACAATAATGAATAGTGGTGTGTTCTTGAGAGGATCTCACCATAGGGAAACTAAAGTTGACTTTTATGACATGCTGGAAGAAATTATTGAATTGTGTTATCTCAGAAAACATTACATAACGATGTTTAAATATCAGTGGTTGGATAATGAGAGAGTCGTTCGTGTTCATACGACCCATAGAATCATTTATATTAAATATAAAATTATTCTTGAAGTAAATGAACCACTTTTATTGGCTCGTCATGTATATAAAAAATATTATTCAAAATGTTATGCTTCTTCAAGAGAGTTTAGTGATTGGATGAGCATAATAAAAATTAAATCTCAGGAAAATCAGTTTATAGAAAGTGAATGTGGTTCTACTGAAGTGGATAGAATTGAAATTTTTGAATAGACTTCTCAAAATTTATCTTTTTCACAAAGAAAAATGAATATCGATGATGAATCCCCATTTTTAAGGGTCGATGGGGATGATGATGTTAATGATGTTACAAATGAATTTTAAATGAAATGATATGATGAAACTGAAACTCATATAAAAATTGGTGATGCTGAGGAAGAATATAAAGACATCAACATCTTCAGATTTGAATATGAGGATGAAAATGAACATTGACATAGTTAAATGTTGGTTGTAATCATATATAATATATATCTATATATATAATAGTTGTTTTCGACTATTTTCAAACAATAATCATTTCGTGTTTCAGATGGATGAGGATCTGTTTCGTATATTGGAGGGAGTTGATCTACCTTTGGAAGAGATGAATGTCGAGTCATTTGACCCACATTCTACTGGCGGTTCAGGGGGGACTCAGAGGTGGTGTGGTCTTGCACGATTGATAATTCCTAACCCGATCACCAAGCTATGTCCATGTCTTTGCTTCAATACACTCGCACAGAGGTATGCTTACCTATGTATTTTAGTTAGTTTTCAACAATTTATTTATATACTAATTGTTTGATTATTTATTATTTTTTATAGATTAATTCATATAGATTCTTGATAGGGGAGTGCTATATTGTGAAATTATTTTTCTAAAGCATGGGTCTCATGGGATCCGATTCCCATTGATGTTCAACACCGCATGTTCGATCATTGGTTGGTATGTAAATAAAAAATATTTATTTTGAAAATAATTTCATTAATAACTTAATATTATAAATTATTTGTAGGGTTTATGGTATCCTATCAATGAGATCATGCATGGGGCTATCTAGAAGTCAGGGAATGGGGATATGCATCAACTTTGTAATTAATTATTGCACAATTTGAGAAGGAAATCAATGGAGAAAGGAGTGACAGAGTTTGATGAGTCTTATCATGCCCACCGACCTATTTACATTTCATCTCATGTTTGGGAAGGATTATGTTAACACTGGTTGGGTGGTCGTTTTCAGAGGATATTACTGGCTGGTTGAAAAATCATGGGGAGATAGGAGGTGAAACAGCAAGCCAATAATTTTACATTCAGTACAAATAGGGAGCATAGGGTAAGTAATATTTTAAATATTTTATATAACATGAAATTAAAAAGGATTATTTTATATTCATATAGGTAGTCGAACAACCTGATATTTTGGTGTTTAACATTTATAGGAGGATGTATAGTGATCTGACCACTATAGAGATTAGAGGTGCTCACCAACTTCAGAATGTGGTCAGTATATTTTCCTTTTGAGTTTAAAATTTAACTGAAAATAATATTTTAACTATTTTACTTTTAAATTTAAATTGAAGGAGTCATATAAGGCCACAACGTCTCAGTCACAGACTAAGATTTTGGCTGAGACTGATACTCAGACTAGTGACCATCGATTTAATGAGATAGCATGGATGCAATAGATCTAGTATACCTTCGAGAAAAGATGAGTTTTTGGTATCATATATTGATTGATTCCTGTAAATTATTATGGCACCGCTGTGATGTCAGCATATGGCTCGAGAGGAGCTCATGGAGAGTCATCATCATATACTGCATTGTATCAAGAGTAGTTGCGAGCTCAGAGTGAGCTCATAGGGAGTATGCATAGGGAGTAGTAGCAGATGCGTCAATGGAAATAGTAGAAGCATGAAGAGTTCCTACGACAGTTGGAGATGCATCGATGGTGGTAGTAGCAACAGTAGGGGAAGTTGGAGTACATGCGACATCTCACTCAATGTTTAGTGATGGAGTTACCTTCACCATCACCTTCACCTTCTCTAGATGACTCTCCCCCTCAGTGATCTATTTATTTTTTATGAAAAAACTTTTGAATGTAAATTTCATTTATAATATTAGCTATTTACCTTTATATATTGAGAATTTTTTAAATTGTTATTAATATTGATTTTTTTATTTATTTAATTTATTATTATTTTATTACATTATTTAATTGTTTTATTATTATAGTAGTTATCGTTTTTGATTATTTTATTTTTATTATTTTTCACGAATATTGAGGTTTTCATTATTTTATAATTTTTTTGTTATATTATTAATATTACTATTACTATTTCATTAATAATAATAACAATAATATTATAATATTATCAATATTATTTTTATAATTATTATATGAATATTATTTTATTATTTTATAATTTATTTTATTTTACAACTATTAATATTTTATTATTATTGTTATTATTTATTATTATTTTTTTAAAAATTTTGATGACGGACCCCATCTCAAATAGTATTTGTGATGGCCCATGACAAAAAAATGTTTCAAAATATTGTCAAGACTTTTTGTGATGGGAACCGTTGAAAAATGTATTTGTGATGGGCGTGTCTCAAAAAAAGTATTTAAAAAAGACAGGAAATCTATTTGCGATGGATCCGTCGTAAAAAATAATATTTTCAATGGGATCCTATCGCAAATGCCCCATCACAAATATCCCATTTTCCAGTAGTGATTTTATTTAGAAATATGGTTGGTATCCATTTCTTCATATATTTACATTCAATTAGTTCGGAGCATTATATTGAAGAAATCAGAGTGAGACAATCTCATTAAGAAATCGGATCCAGACTGGCAATTGAAAATAATGTACGAAGAAGAGATGAATCTTGAAGATGATTTGTGAAGATTTGTGAATTTTTGACAAAGTCAACATTCACCTCAAAATTTAAGGGAAATTAAAATTTAGGGTAATTTCATTAAGAGGGAATGTTTTTTGGATTCCTACTAAAACCATCTTTGGGTTACCTATAAAAGTATGAAGTGCTTTATACTTTTAACTAACAGCAGATATACTATTCATGAGAGAGAAGATCCAACTTTCTAGGGAGAGAAAGAGGTTTCTATATTTATCATTTCTTGAAGATGTTTCATTGGAGAAGAGAAAGCATAAGAGACAAGATCAAAATGTTATTCAGATGATCACCATATTTAGGAATCATCGTATTCAGCTGTATCTTGTATTCTACTTACAATTGTATTTGGTTGGTCATCAGATTTTGCTAGATAATCGAATCTAGGATTTCCATATTGGTATTTATGGACTGAGGAAGAAGGTATTCCGAATTGTATCAACCATATTATAGTAGAGTTATATCTTTTAGACATGGGTAATTAGATTTGAAGAATATGATTTGAATACCTAGAGTAAGCTGACCAGATTTGGAAATCAGGATGAGTATTCATTACAAAGTTTAGGATGTTCTTACCATCTTCTAGATAAAAAATTGAATATATTTTCCTTTAAATGATACATTTTTGGAATTGAAAATAAGAACAGGTAACATGCATTGTTACCCAAATATTTTATTAACCTATTTGTGCTAAGATGGTGTTCACACACTATTGGATTGTCTTCAAAGTGATACACGAGTGAAAGGGAATATCCTACTCATTATAATTTAAGGATTGTTTTCTTGTGGATTCCATGGCATTGTATTTTGTCCAAACTATACCCAGTATGTTTCTATTCATATTGAATGCTGAACCATGTAATTACTTATGTTCATGGGGATGTGTGTCTAAATTGTTTTTCAATAGGGAATATATTCTTTAATAGAAGGTGAAGGTTGTTTCAATTTTAAAGAAAACATCAAAGAAAAAGTATCATTGATTCACCGTCCCCCTATCAGTGATACAATTACACTAAATTGTCACTTACAAGTGGTATCAGAGCCAAATGTTCCCTCCTCTTATTCTTTGCTGATAGGGATTTTTAATTGTGTGAATAATACATGTATTCCGATTTTTGATGGAATGAATTATCATATTTGGAAATATATAATGTTTCCTTATCTTATGTCTATTGTCTTTGACATTCTAGAAGATGCAATTGATGGGTTTCCTCCTATTGATGATAAATTTACTCTTACATTTATTGATAGGAAGAATCCTGAGAGTGATGGAAAGGCTAAGAATTATTTGTTATCATCACTTTCTAAAATTTAATTCTTAAGAGTGAAAGGTTTTTCCATAGCCAAAGGTATATGGAAAAAATTTAAAAACATATAAAAAAGAAATACAAAAGTAAGGAATGAAAAGTTACAAATATAGAGGATGCGGTATAAATATTTAAAGATTGGTGAACATGAATCTGTAGGGGACTTCTTTAACTGGGTAAATGAAATTGTTAGCACTATCAGACGTCTTGGTGAAAAGTTATAATATTCATCATTTATTGAAAATATTTTTAGATTCCTTCCTAATAAGTTTGATCCAAAATTTTCTTCATTGAAATATATAGATTCTAAAACATTATCTCTTGATGATTTACATATCACTCTCATCACTTATGAAATTATAGGGGAGAAATAAATGAAAATAAAAAAAGTTGATAGAGAAATTTATTTAAATGATGAAAAGAAATAAAATTAAGAGAATATTCTAATTAAATATGAATCTGGTGAATCCAATTCTAAAAATTTGGTATGTATAAATATTTATTATATTTTATCCATGTTTTCTAAAATGTTAAAAGTGGTACAAGAAAATACAAAGGGAAACATACCTTGAATTGTTTTGAATGTGGAGTAAATAGGCACTTTGCTACCAATTTTCAAAAAATAAAAATAAATAAGAGGATAGTGAAGATGAAGAAATAATTCCAATAATATCATGTAAGAATTATGGCGATGAAAGAAAATTATATTCCATAGGGAAAGATAGTAAATTCTTTAATTCCAAAAGAAGAAGTTTCTTATCTAAATACGAATAAGTAAAAGATAGTGATGATGAATCTGAAAAATATATTGAGTATGTAATTAAGAATAATTTTATTGAAATAGTTAATGATGAATAATTTGGAATCATCATTTATAAGGAAGAAGAAACTCAACTTGAATTTCATTTGAAAGAAGAGTTGAAAGAATTCATAATAAGGATTAAAAGGCTTGAAAATCAAAACAAAAGGTTGGAAGATGAATTTTCCTCAATAAGAAATCAAGAATGGTTTGATAATGAAAAAGTAAAGTTGGAAAAAGAATTTGATGATTTGAAGAAATCTCTTATGGTTGAAAAGAATCGTAGTGATCATTTAGAGTTTATGTTGAAGGAAAAAGAAGAAGAGCCAGAACTTATCCAAAAAAATTATATCTTAATATGAAGAGAAATGTACAAGTTTCAAAAAATATTTTACTGAATTTGGTGAAAGTTTTTGTATTTATAAACCTGATAATGTTCAATAGAGGTTACCTTCAAATGGTGAGAAGAAATTTAGAATTGTTGCTGAAAATAAAAAATCTAGGAAAGTTATGTGGCCAAGACCAAAAAATCTAGGACTTCATAAGTTGCAAATTGCACTGAGTATGAAAATGTTTCTAAAAATTATAAATCCAAAAAAAATACCAATACTCTTGAACATGGTAAAGGTTAACATAATAACAATAATCTTATTGATAACAGGAAGGTTGGTGGATCAGAAAAGAAAGATAAGAAAGTTATTAAGAAACATATTCAAAATTCCAATGAATATGGATGTTTCAGAGGAAAATACTCTTTCTATGTCAATTACTGGTATTTTAGGTGATTTGGAAACACAAAAAATATTTTCTGGTTCAACGAAAATCATTTCTATTATCCTATATGTTATGGAAGGAAAAGGCTAGGGGGAGTCAATCTCCATAAAGAAATAATTTTTAGAAGGTTGTTTTCAAAAAAAACTAAAAAGGATGGAGTAAAGATTGAAAATATGTTTCAACCCCATGAAACTATTTGTGAAAGGTGTGAACCACCTGGTAATCTTTCAAAATTATATCTTTTTTTCACCAGCACAACAAAAGTTTCATTACAATTATCAGAATTAGGAGGTGAATAATGTAAAAGAAGGATAAAAATCAATTTTTGTTGAATCTTTATTGAAAGATACAAAAGGAGAACAAACTTGGATTCTTGATACTGGGTGTTCTTCTCATATGATAGAAAACATAAAATTGATAAATAATGTGAAATATTTTGAAGAAGGAATAATGTGAGTTGGTGATGATGAATACTTGAAAATAAAAGGCATTGGGTCATCTATCATTGGGAAAAATAATATGAAATCCAAGAAAACTTTGTATGTTGATGGGCTGAAACATGATTTTCTAAGTGTTTCACAATTGTGTGATGAGGGTAAATAATTTATATTAAAAAAGGATGGGTTTTTTTTTTGAAAAGTGAAGAATATGGAATGATTTTTCTAATAGGATAATGTACAAAATGAAACCTTTTTCAGGTTAGTGAAATACAAAACTGTTGCTACATGGGTATGGTGGAAGAGAATCAATTATTTTATAAAATACTAGGAAACATGTGTCCAAGAAACATGAACAAGTTATTTCAAGGAAATAGTGATAGAGACATTCTGTATTTTCAAAGAAGAAGATATTAGTGTTGCACTATTTTTCAGAAAGGAATGATTAAAAATGTTGGGCATATAAAAGTCAATATTTGTTCAAGACAACCCCTGGAGCTAATTCAATCCAATATTTGTGGGCCAATGAGAAAATAATCAAAAAATGGTGATAAGTATTTCATTACTTTCATTGATCAATTTACTCACACTACTTGTGTTATGTATATGAAACATAAGTCAAATGCTTTGAAAATGATTAAACTTTTCAAAAGGAAAGCTGAAAGGGAAGGTGAGTATTTTGTGAAGAATTTGATAACTGAAAATAGTGGTGAATATAGAAGTAAGGATTTTGAAAGTTATCTAGAGAATCATGGAATTTGGAATTAGTATACTTCCCCATACACTCCTCAAACAAATGGGGTTTCTGAAAGAAAGAATATAAGTTTGGTGGAAATAGGAAGAACTACGTTACTTGAACATGGTATTTCTCATTACTTTTGGAGGCAAGCCATGAGTACTACTGTTTATATTAAGAATAATTGTTTCTATAGGCCTAATTCAGATATGACTCCATATGAATTGTTTTATGGAAAATATACAAGTTTGAAACACTTTAATTATTTTGGTAGTCCATGTATTACAATGAAGAATGGTGGAAACTTTGGAATGTTTGAGTAAAGAGGTGAAGATGGAATCTTTCACAGATATACTTTGGAAGGAAGAGCATACAAATGTTTCAAAAGTGAATCTGGATGATTTTTTGATTTGATTGATTTGAAATTAATTGAGATATATGATGAAGACAAATATTCTTAGGCAGACAAAGTAGATGAGAAGGATAAGCAAAAAAATTCTGATAAGGATACAAACAATAGTAATCCTATTGAAAAAGATGAATCAGACTCAGCTATTTCCATGGATGAGGAAGATACTTGAAAATATCTTCCAAATCTATGGAAACAAGTGTAAGCTCAGAATATAATTGGTGATTAACATCATAGGTTTCAAACTATAGGAAAAAAAATCAATTACATATACTTCTTGGTATTCAAAAGTGGAGCCGAATGATGTGAAAAGAGATTTTGAGTATCCAGAATGGGTTCATTCCATGAATGAAGAGTTGGATCAAATTGAATAAATTATACATGGTAACTTTTACCCAATCCAAAAACAAATACATTATTTCCATAATGTTGGTCTTCTAGAACAATTTGAATGAAGAAGGTGAAGTGATAAGAAAAGAAGAATGATTGTTGTGCAAAAGTTATCCACAAATTAATGGTATTGATTTTGAAGAAATGTTTCCTCTAGTGGCAAGGGTAGAGACAATTATAATTTTTTAGCTATTTATATACAAAAAGGTTACAAGATCATTCATATGGATACTAAATCCGCATTCTTAAATGGTTATCATGATGAGAACGTTTATATTGAACAACCATATGGATTTTTTGTGGGTAAAGATGAAATTTTTGTGTGAATATTGAATAAGGCCTTATATGGGACAAAACAAGCTCTAAGATAATGGTATTCCAAATTTGATACATGCTTAAGGAAGATGATTTCTAATAAAGGAATAATGTAATATAATATTTACATTAGATAAAGTAGATAATTTTCACTAATTATAATTGTTTATATTGATGATACTATCTTTGTTGGGAATGGTGAAAGAAGTTGTAAATGATTTTCTAAAAAAAATGAGAAAGGAATTTTAAATGCCCATGCTGGGGGAAATGAAATAATTTCTTGTGTTAAAAATACTAATAATAAAAAAGTATATTTTTATTTTTCAAGAAAATTATGATAAGGAACATCTTAAGAGGTTTGGCATGGAAAAATCAAAACTTTTTTGCACACCGATATTTGTGGGAACAATGTTGTCCAAATATAGAGAAGGAAAAGAAGTTGATCAGAAAAAATTCTGAATGTTTTTTGGAAGTTTGTTGTATTTGACTACCTCAAGACCCAAAAATATTTATATTGTAACCTTTTGTGAAATATTTCAGAGTTCTCTAAAAGAATCATATTTACTTAGAAGAAAAATAATTCTTAGATATATCAATGGAATAACAGAATTTAAAATCAGGTATGATAGTTCAATTTTTTTTATTTTTTTAAGTATTTATATGATGATTGAGAAGGAAATGTTGATGATAGAAGATTCACATCAGGTATAGTACTATTTCTAGGAAATAATTGTGTTAGTTTTCTTTCAATGAAATAAAACATAGTAACTCCAAGTTCAGCTGAAGCTGAGTATGTTGTTTCCACTCAAGACGCTACTCAAATTATGTGGATGAAAACTCAATTGGATTATTTACTTGTTGAAGTGAAGTGAACCTTGCTCTTGGTATGTGACAATCAAACCATAATCAATCTCACTAGGAATCGAGTTCAACATTCCCATTCAGAAAATATTTTTATCAAATAGAATGTGAAGAAGAATGAATTGAAGATAGAGTATGTTTCAACAAAGGAACAAGTTTCTAAAATTTTCACAAAACCTTTACTAAAGGAATTATTTCTAAAATGAGGTTTAACATGGGTGTCCAACCTCTTTATCTTCAAGGTTGAGGTATTTGTTTTTATCCCCTCTCTCATCTGACCTTTGGATACTGTTTTTAAGGGGGATGATTGTTTCATAAATCTATCCTTTTGAATGCATGTAAAAAGGGAGAGTTTTGGGTTGGCAATGAATTCAGAATTGTAAGTTAGTGAACTATTCTAACTGGTTGTTTGAGTGGTTGTAGGAAAAAATTTATTTTTTATTCTATGAAGTTTGAAAATCTGAGGAATAAGAGTAGAGGAAGATGGATAAAAGTTTTCATAATCACTACTTTTGGACAACATGTTTTTTCTGTCAGTGATTCTTATTTCCCATAATGAGTAGGCTAACTTAGGATTAGAATTGTTGATAATTAGTCCATTGCTTTAGGATAAAATGTTCAATGATTTATGAATCTTGGTCGATAACATAATCTAAAGGGGTAGATTTTTATGGACCAAGATGAAGAGGAAGGTGCTGGTTTTCAAGTGTTGTCTTTTGTTGTCAAGGACGTTCAAGAATTGTGAAATAAGTTTATGAAGAAAAGCATAATCACATCACTTTTTATTTTATTAAATCTAGACTAACCATTATATTCAATATAATCTAACTCACAATGCTTGAAAAGTTCCATCATATTCAAGAGAATCTAGAAGGTGAAAGAAAAAGGCTTATCAGATTCACAATAAATCTAGAATGAAAATTTTGATCGTATTGTGAATGCATCTTGATAGAAGTAAATTTTCATCAGATTCACTCTGGATTTGGTATGGAGGAAGTATTAGAGTCTACCTGACTGTGATAAATCAAATGTGGTGATGCATTTATGATCTTTAAGTTCTCATAAATCATAAGTAAGTTATTAAACATTTTATGCCAGCTTGATGAATGAAAGGGGGAGTGAGAAATATACTACCAGTCTTATTCATATTGATTGGATCTAGATGGAAAGAGGAAAAGGGTGCAGGAATATCATATTCCTCAGGATCGTATTCATGCCAATTGTTTTTTGAACAATTAGAATCTAGATGAGAAGGAAAGAAAGAGGCTGATAATGAAAAAGGAAGTTAAAATATTTTCCAATGAAAATTAGATAATTCTGAAACATATCTTGGATGTGTTCAAAGTCACGAAAGGATTCATTATATAATATGATATTTTCGAATATGCTGAAACTAGTCTATCATATTTAGTACTTCATCATATTCACTAGAGGTAGATTTTCATGAAGAGTTTTCTTGTGGAATGGTATTCAAAGAAGAAAGAAGCATCTTATTGGACTTAGTTTGACACCATATTTAGAGAAAGAATTGTTTTCGACTGATAAATGAAATGAAAGAAAGGAGTGTGATCAATAATGTAGTCAACTATCTCAAAGGGGTTGAATTACTTTTTTTACTTTCCATATTAGTTTAAAGTGGGTCAAGAGAAGAAAATAAAACGTAGAATTGGTTTAAGAGTAGAGATGAAGGATATTTCTGAATGTATTGTCAGGGGGTGGGGCTTAACATTCAAAATAATGATTGTCTTCAATTGGTACAGTGCATCGTATTTAGGAATTAGAGTGGTATCCATTTCATCAAACATTTACATTCAACTGGTTCAGAGCATCATATTGAAGAAATCAGTGTGAGGCAATTGGATTAAGAAATAAGGTCTAGACTTATGATCAAAAATAAATTCTAATGAATAGATGAATCTTGAATAAGATTCATGAAGATTTCAGAAGTGTTGACAAAGTCAATATTCACCTAAAATTTAAGGGAAATTATGATGTGGGTGTAATTTGATTAAGTAGTATTTTTTTGAGTGTCCATCCAAAACCATATTTGGGTCATCTATAGAAGGCTAAAGTACTTTTCACTTCTAATTAAAAATAGATGTACTATTCCTGAGAGAGAAGATTCAAATTTCTAGGGAGAGAAAAAGTTTTCTATACTGGGAATTAATTGAAGAATTTTATATGGAGAAGTGAAATGTGAAGAGATAAGATTGCAATGTTATTCAGTTGATCATTGTATTCATGAATCATCATAATCATCTGGTCGTCAAATCTCACTAGATAATCAGATCGGAGTTTTTGTATTGGAATTTCCAGGCTTAGGAAGAAAGTATTCCGAATTGTATCAACTGTATTATGATAGGGTTATATCTATCAGACTTGGGCAATTAGATTTGATGAATCAGATTTGAAGAACCAGATCAAGCTGATTGGATTGGGAAATCAGACATAGTATTCATTGTGAAGTCCAATAGGTTCTTCCCATCTTTAGGGTAAGAAATTTATGATTTTTTTTTCAAGGAATACATTTGTGGAATGGAAAAAGAAAATAGGTAAAATTCATTGTTACACAAATATTGTGTTACCCTATTTTTTCTAAGAGGGTGCATATGTACTATTGTATAATCTTCAATGTGCTACATGAGTGAATGGGAAAATCCTACTCATTTTAAGCCAAGTATTTTTTTCTAGTGGATTTTGTGGTATTGAATTTTCTCCAAACCATACCAAGGATGTGGCTATTCATATTGAATGGTGGACCTTATAAATACTTTTGTTCTTGTGGATGTGTGTTTAAATTATTTTTCAGCATTGAATATAATATTTAACCGAAGGGGAAGATTTTTTCAATTGTAATGAAACATAAAAGAAAAATTATCATTGATTCACCCCCTCCCCCACTCAGTGATACAATTACACTGACTGGGAACTTACAAGCCCCACATAGAAAAATACTACATGGGATGAACCCATGTCCATACAACACTATGTTATACTGATAGTCCCCTTATCCACATAGCAATATGCTACATGGAGGGAAATTCATCCCACATAAGAAACTTCTTTATATAATGGGGAATCCAAGGGCATTCCACCATTCAGATCTCATCACTCTCTTCCATCATTCCATCACCCCCCATGATGTCCCCTATAGGAACCATTATAATGTTGTAGGGATATGGAATCCTTTAAATTCACCTGATGTGTATGATAAAATCAGTAGGCACATAAATATGATCTATAGTGATTACATACATGTGGTAAGAGAAGTCATGTGGGTAATATTCATCGTAAGGTGGACCCTCGGAATATCCTCAAGTTTAAATCCCCGTTTTAATGTAGATTCTGAGCTCAAGATTCTCATGTGAACCTCCTATTTCTAAGGACTGAGGGAAACCCTTGTCCATTCCCTTCAATGAAGAATAGTGTTGAAAATCACTCTCTTTCCTTGAACTGATTTTAGGGCACTCCTCCTGAGGTAATCCCCTAGCCTTTTTACAGGAATTAGATTTTTTACTCCTCCTGACCTCCACCTGTGATGTAGCCAGATAGATCACCAGATGTAACTATCCTGTCTATGAAAATAAAAGAGTAAATGGTCACATTCAAATACCTCTCTCTACCTTTGGTCTATGACACCATCCATTAGAAGATAGGGTTGGTCGCGTGATCATCATATCCACTACTTCCTCTTTTTTCGGACACTGATCATGACTCACATGGGATTATATGTTAGTGGTGATCATGAACTTCACATGATACTAAACCTATAATTATGCCACATACAAGCATAAGACCTAATCAGTCAGGCCTTCTCCATAAATGTAATCCCTAACCAGATGGGAGTCCTTCTAAGTGTAATCCCTAATCATGACCTCTTAATCGGTTCACTTCCATGAGTAAGCCCGAAACATAAAAAACTACATGGGCATTTATTTCTAACTAACCCAGATACATAAGAATACTCCCTTAGGTCCAAACCCAACACCCAAATCCATACTAATGTTCTCAGGGGACATATCCCTAGTAGGGCCATGTCCACTAAATAGATCATATCTCTCCTGGGTCACTCGTGAAACCTTGGTATAAGTCCCCCTCTATTCTTGACCAGGCACCTTCTGCCTAGTAATATTGGTCACATGATGTTAAAAATCAGGGTTGGGTCCTCATCACATGAACATAAAATGAAATATTCCCTATTAAGTGGCACTAAACTATGTAGGTTATGATTTCCCTCATGAGGATACATTGGAAGCCCATCTCAGGGGTTCTATCCCAACCTCAAAGTATCCTCTATCTCTATGGATGATAGAAAAATCTAGAGCACCTCACCAAAGGGATTTAAACTAACAGCATCTTAATGAATTACGAAACGATCTATAATCCTTAAATAAAAGGGTACCATCAATGGGGAACCTCAGACACATGTATATGGTTCCAGACCCATGTATATTTGTAATCAATAATCACTTAGGTGTAATCCACATGTACATACTTGTAAATGAACCATGAATTCATGAACATTTCTTAAATCTATAAGAGAGTCCCAGAATAGGAAAAATATCCCACCAAAAAGGGTTTCATGCACCTGAATTCCTATCCTCTTGACCAATGTGAGTTCTCAAGTGTTGTAGGCCATATTACCCAATGATATCCTACCATTTGAAATCAAGCCCATGAAATTGGGATATGGGAGCCATTGGGAATTTTTGGATCCACGAAAAAAATCCTATTGGAGACCGTTGTAATAACTTCAACCCAATATCATTTATTGCACACCACTCAACCCCTTACAATCAACAATTCTTGAACAAAAATGGATTCGAGGTAAAAAAATGGGGAACCCGTCATGAATCTTTAACCACGATGGTGGTGTTACCCCATATTCAACACCCTTTCACATCCAAAATTAATGGGTTACAAATTAGACTGTCAATTATGTATGTGGTCATGAGTTTCTACTTTGATGAAATTCCATTGGTTTTGTTGTTTGTATATGTCACCTAAAATGAAGACACTTTTCATAGTTTCATTTAATCTAATGGAATCTCATCAGTTTTTAAAAACATGAGTACTAGAAACTACACTGACCATGTCCTATATGGATAATAGTACTCCATAACCCACCCAACATCTTCAACATTGGTTCTTGAACTCACTGGTTAGAGAGTACTATTCAAATGTTAAACTCCCCACCATTGAGGCTGTAAGACAGTCCCTCTAGACCATGAAACCCTACCAGTCATCTTCCTAGATATGGTCGGTAGTATTGAATAAAATGGATCCACTAGCTTCCGACAAACTATATCTAGATCCTATCCCTAGACCATGATAATGAGTGAATCCCTTATCTAAGAGAGGCTGATGAAGCCTTCCCCAAGGACTTTATCCCAGGAGAAAAAGGGACCCTCTCAAGGTTCCTTTCCAGAAATTATCAACTCCAAATTCTATGTGACACAGTATCCTCACCATGAAGAGGATATAACCCCATGGACCATCATTTAAATTAAACGTACACTGGTCCCCATGGTGGCCCACAAAGGGAAATGATCATACAATCAAGAACATACCATCATTATTGTTCCTATTGAAGAAGCCTTCAATGTAAATATTTCAGTGACCCATGAGTAGGCATATATCCCTACTCTCCCTCAAGAATCTAGTTACTCAAATATGACAACAAGATATAGGTAGACACATATCAATTCCAATGCACTGGAATCCCTCTATAAAAATATGGTGGAAAATTACAAGGAGGTGAAAATTCATGCTACTACTCGCCATGACCTCCATGAGAGTAGGGTGTAAAATTATAGAAAGGCGCATATCCCAACCAATGAGCATGAATCCTGTCATCTAAATAGGGTGGAAACCAACTATGAGAATGCGTGAGTACCTTCTCTCAAATATCAAGCCCACCAGCCCAATACGGACCAGATTTAAATTCATGCAGATGCATACCAAGTCCATTAACCAAATAAAGAAGAAAAATATATGTAGGCTCATATATCATCCAATACATATTAATAAAATAAGTTAAATATGGTGGAAATCAACAAGAATATGAAAATACATGATCATAAATATTAATCCCACCGGCCAAATATAGTGTAAATCAAATAAAATAAGAGTCAAATTCATACGGATGCATATCAAGCCCAAAAGAAAAATATAGTGACAACCAATCATTAACACAAGAAAATTATAGCTTGTTCATATAAATCCCAAGACAAAAATAAGGTGGAAATTGAATAATTTATTAGGAATATCCCGGATCTAGATCAGGGTAATACTTATATCTCTTCACCTTCATGAGAGAACTATCAGTACTCACTGAGAAGAAATGGAGAACTGAAGATTGAAAAAAATTCCTTCTTCGACATCAGGATAGAAAAAATATTACTATTCCTACTAAGGACATCCTTACATACATATTTTATATGATGGAGGATTATATTTCGATTCTTGAACATATCCTCTAGACTTGTAAATATTTAATTAAATATGCATAAATAGAAAGGAGTTGAGCCCCCAAACCCACCTCCCTAAGTGGGGTGACTCATCCACATAGTGATGTGGTCACTCCAGAGTAGACCTACATCCCTACTCTAGTCTAGGATGGTTATCATAAATATTCTGCGATAAATGGACAAGCAGATTAGGAACAAATACCCATTCAAATTGGGGCACATCGGTCTAATTCGTTGGCTTCTCTAGGGTAAGGGAATATCGCAACCAAAACTCAGTAAGCTCACCAGTGCATCCCGGTATCCCAAAGGTATAAAATTTAATTGTCACCTACATATAATGGCCATCACCTTTAGAAATCATCCATAAACATCCACAAGAGAGTTCCCAAAAATGAAATGCACGAAAGGAAATTGGAAAATAAAGAGAAATCCATGTCCCAACTATGCTAGAAGATAGAGTTCAAGATTTAATTAGGCACCAATCCTTGGTGGCCCATGATCCTGCTGATCAGTTACAATATTACTGAAGTGGCAATATCATTTGTGAAGGTGCTCCCAGATTTTTTTACCAAAAACTATGAAGGTCTTCCCTAGATTATATACCATGATGGATTAATTTGGGGACAAAAAATGATCAATTAAAAGAGGTTATCTCCAGATAAGCATCATGGTAACCCTCATCATGGCCAGAAGATCAAACAGAAATAAGGTTCTCCCCTTGTTGTTGTCTAACCTGATGTTTCTCCCCAGGGTATACACTATAGAAATTCTCACTATAGTTAGAAATCAAGCTATTATGGTAGCCCTAATCATGGTAGCACCAAATATGAAGGTACTCCCTGTAGTGACATCTTATTTCAACAATAAGGTCCTCCACAATTGTCTTCCAACCAAAAAGTCAACCCTAGGGTACACACTACATAAATTTTCCCTCCATTCTGGAATCAAGATATAATAGTAGTTCTCACCAAGATTTAACTAACTAAGAAGGTCCTCCCCATAGCAAGAGTTCATATTTACAGGAAGGTCCTCCCCTTGTCAAGTAAAATATGAGAAAAACATCAAATTACAAGGTGCATATAGGGATGTGGGTAGATATGTTAGTGACCCAGTCCATAAAAAGTTACATCCTTTCTCATCCAGGAGACATCTTGGGGAAATTATTGTCCTCCAAGCCACCCCAAGTTCATTCAAATTATAGAAAGACCCCTATTATCCCCGCAACATGTGATAAAATTGCAAAGAAACATCCATGTCAGGCAGATCAGGTAGAGGAGTATCTAGTGGAAGAAAAAATAGGATATGATACTCATGAGATGATAATTAGCAAGGAATGTTATACTTGTTATTTTTTCCCTCAACCACTTCTTAGTTCGACATACCAATGACATTTTTATTGGAATGTATACATAACATTCATCTCAATATTTTGAAATACCTTTATTACCTAAATGAAATGTTCTTTCCATACGATGGGTATGAAGGCTATGAAAAAATATTGGGGGATATTCATCATCAAATCGACTTAGAATCCCATCCATATTCATGAAAACCACAATTAGAGATGTGGTATAAGGATCTTCAAATCACCTTCTTCAATGAACTACATAATTTCTGTCATATAATTAGTGACACCCTGCCTGGTGTTCAAATTTTGGGATGGGGAGTGCATAAAACTCAAATTTTCACCACACACCCCTTCTAGTAGAACCCACTAGAAGTGATGTCATGTGATTATATTATCCCAAGTAGGATTTCGTGAAATGTTCCTATATAGGAAAGACACCACACTCAACAAGAACTAGTCTTGAGTAAGTATCAAAAGATTTATGCCTAATGATAGAAAGCCATAAAAAAACCTAAATCAGGAAACCACAAACATTTCGGAGGCTTCTAACCTTAGGAAAGATAACCATAAATCACTCCTAAAGTCCTTAGAAAAAAATAGTTCACAAGAATACTCGACATAAGATCCAAATCACGCTTGAACAAAGATGTGTGAGATAAATGAGCTAAGACAACAACGACAGTTGTCGCGGTACGAGATTAGCCCTAAACCATAGGGAAGGGGAGTTTTTGACATATAATTCCACTATAAGACTGAAAAAACTATACTTAGGCACACTAATAAGACACCATGAGCAACCCCATACTGTTGGGTAGGGTTCATTTTTACCTCAACCACCCCTTAATGGAAATAAAGATTTTCCCATTTAGTGAGGATGATAATTATAGAGGTTTTGAGTTCCATATTTTATTGTGACTAATATCCCCCATAAGGGAGGCATATGATCAGGCATCATAAAGGTTCAAACTAAGTCCCACTTCACCAAGAATCTTGAAGTGGGTCTCAAAAGTGAATGGTGAGATATCTGAAGGGGTAAAAAAATCTCACATCATTCCATAGTCGATATGATGTTCACAATTCATAATGCGTTGGGGAAAATATTGGATGTCAATCCAAAAGAAGGTACTGAAAATGATGAAAATGCAGAAGAACAAGAAGAGGATGGTTCCACCCAAAATATGATCCACACTAAGAATGAGGGAACTCTTACCCAAAACCAAAGAGTCTCCCTAAATATGGGTGCTCCCTCGATCAATCCCAGACTACCTCTTTATTGAACCACAAATAGGAATATGAATAAAAACAAGGTTGTATATGACCCACCTTCTCCCTGTGAGAAAGATCCCCTTACGCTTGAAGAGAGATTCACTTGGTGGAAGGAGGAAACGAAAGATTTGAGGAAAATAAATGTCAAATTACTCCATGGTCGCATTCATATTGAGTATGCTCCCTGGAAAAATCTTCAATGTATACATACAATAGGTGTACCTCATCCACAAGGGTTCATTCCAATAATTGAAGTTGGACTAGGATAATCGCCCAACAAAGTTCCTGGACCATCAGCCTACTTAGACTCGATCATGGGTGGGTACTAGGTTTTCCCTCTATTATAGAAACAACCAGAACATGTTCAGGTTAATCCCCAAAATATGCCTCCATCTAGATATCCCCCCAAATAGCGGTGGAACCAACAAATCAAATCTGACCTATTCTTTCACCTGTCCAAGTCCAGTTTCAATAGAACACTCACAAAGAAATTTTCCACACCATTGATGCATTAAAATCTTGATTGGAATCCGAAGAGGAATGGAGTGCACTAGTGCAACCAGAATGGAAGCCTTACCCTGACTGGGTAAGTGACACCCCACCCCACCAAATTTCTGGAGTCCTACATTTCTACTGTTCCATGTTTCAGGTGATATGGAATAATATATGACCCAACATGTGTCCCATTGTGATACAATTATAGTAACTACAAAGAAACAGGAAGCAGTGAAAATAAAATTCTTTGTATGAACCCTGCAAGGGCCATCCTTTTTTTGGTACACCGACTTGCCTGTCGAGTCCATCATGGGATGGGAAGGCCATTATAGGATGTTCCTCTTCCAGTTCAAATAAAAACTGTATAATAAGACACTCGGTGACCTCTCAAACTACAAACAATGAGATAATGACAGAGTCTTAGAATTTATTTCCCATCGGAAAGATTTGACCCATTCACTAAACTGGCCTCTCCCCTAAGAAGATATTATTTCTATGTGAATCGATAACCTCCATAATGATATACGAACGCCACTCATCCAGGTGAAATATAACAATGGGTTCTAGTATTTTTTATCAACTTCCCAGATAATGGAGGAAACCATATAGTAGACTAATAATGAGTCTTAGATATGTCCCCCAGTCATGGGAGAAAGAAAAAGAAAGTATGATGCATCATCGGTCATGCTTATTCTAGACACCAAACCTGATCCATCTCCTAAGCCTACATCATATTGTGTATCACCATCCCAACATTAGCAGTGATCCCCAACTAGAAAGGATGAGTGTAGGGGACCTAGAGAAAATAAATTTGAGGAATGAAGGAATAAATTTTTTCCATTCTAAGATGATCAATTATATGGCTATTTTATAGCCCTTATAGAACATGACTTACACTCTTCTAGAAATGAAAATGGTCGAAAAGGTTGGTCTCAATGACCAGTCATATTTCTGTCCATTTCACTAGATAATAGGACACACCATTCAATAATGGTTCTTGTTTAATGAAAACCTGCAAAAAATTATATATTCTGGGAAAGTAAAATTAGGACCACCACCAACACATGTGGTGTATGTTTCCACTACTTCCTCTAAGGAAGGAGTATATTTGAAACAAGTTGTTAGCATAACAGAACAAAAGTTTGATAATTAGATGACTTGGAAATTAATCAACCAATATCATGGAATCTCTAGTACCAGTTGAAAATACCAACTATGCCTCGAACTCCTTCCATTGAAACATAGTAACGGTCACCATAGCCACAAACATCCAAAGTCCATCCCTCGAAAAGGAAGCCTAGCCTGAAAGATATAAAGCAAGAACATAAGGATAAGCATTCACCAATACCAAATTTGGCTTTGACACTATTAGATTTGAAGCCCTCATATCTAAAACAATGGGCACCACCTTTCCAAATGGCACCACTAGAAGTAATTACCCAGGAAGAGTCTTCATTGGAAGAGGAGTTGATTCTTAGTTACATTAATTTCATTCACATAGTGGATCCATTCTATGAAGACAAGTATGGATATGAGGAAGAGTTCCCCACACTCGATCAGGGAACCAAAGTAAGATGATGTATGAACTGTGGAAACCAGGGAATACATAGTCAGTGTAGGATCTAGACTTCTAATCGTGCCCATACTCATACAATTAATGTTGCAAAAACTCATGGAATAACCCTTAAACGAGTCTCATAGGAACAAGAAAATATCCCTACACCTACTGAAACACACTATAACCTAATCACTCAAGAATATGAATCAGTACAAGAATGGGTATCAGATCATCCTCATATAGTAGGAAGACCTAGTCGACCCATATAAACAAGAAATAGAACACCTCTAGATCCTATCTCGAGGGCTGATCTATCATCATATAATACTCAAGATCCTAAATAACATTTGAAAGATCACACCCACTTTGGGAATCACCAACCTTTATACCAGAAGTGTGATATTATGAAACAATTATCAACAGTACAATAAAAACTATCAATCCTGAACACATTGAGTTAATCAAAAGACCTTAGGGAACCACTCCGAGAAGATTTACTAATCCCCTAGAAGTTTGAAGCTGAAGTATCCTTCGACATGGTCTATCAGATAGAGACAAATTATATTGAATGCCACACAATTATCTCCTTCAAAAATCAAGATGAAGATGTGGTAAAATAGGGGCATATGAAACACTAGTATATGTTCAGTAGGATAAATGGTGTCGATGAATGGAAATTTTTCATTAGTAATGGCTCTAGAGTTAATATCATTATAATGTGAACAGTTCTCCTTCTAGTGTAACACCCAAAGACTTTACAATATTTTCTATTTCTAAATAAATTTAATTTTATTTATATCTTGGTTTTTATGAAACACCATATTAATCTTATTATACAGACAAAAATTAGTTGGATTACATTACATGTAAATACCGGCTTTACAGAACAAAAATATATTAATAAAATATTATTATTTAATATAATATATAACCTAGATGTTAAATTAATAGTTATGAATTATATTAACAAAATTTTTAATTTTATTTATTCTTTATAATTTTAGAATCCATCTTATGTGTTTCTTAGACATGGTATTATAACAAATTCAATTTTTCAAATAAAAGAAGTATTTTTCAAAAAAATGCAGTTTTTCCACCTTTTGATGGTACACCCATTTTAAATCCCATATTTGACACTTTTATATATTCAATTTAACAAAATAAACTTATTATTTAGAATAAGGACATAAAAATTGTCTGGGATATTTTTTTTAGTTTTTCTAATAACTTTCATATTTCAATGAATAGTGAAAAATACTAAATTTTAATTGAGAACAAATCTTTTCATCAAAATAAATTACAGTGTTAAATTATAAATTTGATTCATTTTAAAGTATAATTAGATTATATTTTAACAATATAATACAACTTAGTTCATTATAATTATTTTCACAATAAAATGGGATATAAACACATGTCGATATTTTGATGGTTTTTGCTTTTAAAAAACCTGTTTTCTCATTCCATCAAGGAGATTAATTTTAATTTAATTACTGAAACTATATTTTTTGAATTTTTAAAAATTGATTCTATATTTGGAAAAATTAGGTAAAAATTATTTAAATATGTTTCATTTATTTTTCTGACATTATGAATAGTAACTTCAGTAATTTGGTTATTTCTACAGTTAAGGGTAAATTGGGTAATTAAAGGTAAAAATAATATTATAAAATTAAGATAACACCTATAAAAATCCTATTGGATGAAAAAATTAAACCCTTATCACCTAAATTAAAAATTAAATTATTTAATGGACACTTGTTCAGGAAAAATGACATAGATATTATAAAAATCATAGCGTGTTACAAAATATCACACTTTCATTTTATATAAGTATATTAATTTTAAAATATGGATCAAGAGAAGATAACATCAATTATAAATAGTAAATGGGAAGATAAAATAATTACCTATATTATAGTAATTTATTTATAATTTTTAGAGGTTAAAAACCATTAATAATGACAAAATAGTGATTGAGAAATTATTTTAGTAATTAAAATATAAAATAAATGGTTTTAAAAATATTAAAATAAATAAAATTTAAATTAAATAATGTTATAAAGAAATTTATAGGAGACTATAAAATATTAGTAGTATTTTCACTGATTTGGTTCAAAGTTATCTTTATTTTTGGAATTTATTTAATGTTGAAGGATTGAATAGTGTCAAAATTGATATTGTTGATATTTTATAAAAATACGATTTTATTAAATTATTTAAAAATGAAAAAAATATTTATAAAAAAAAAGTGAAAATTATAAGGTGTAAAATGTCATAAATAATCCATTTATGGACAATTTTCACCAAATAGGTAAATATTTATAACCATCTAATATTTAGAATATTATTACCACAATTAAAATTAAATAGATTAATTAAGGATAAATCAAAATGATAAGCTTTAAAATAAACTAAAATCATGTATAAATATTTTTTTTTGAGAATATTTCTACCCATAATCATCTTATCTTTGAAATAATTCACATTGGATCCATTTTGAATTGAAAATTAATTTATATTAATTTAATAATTTGAGAGTTTCCTAAAGTTACCATCACCTCTCTTATAAAACAGATTCTCTCCTTATTATTTATTCAAACCTCTAAAACACTTTAGTTTGGAATAAAATTCCCATTTCTCCTAAAAAATTCCCCAACTTCATCCTAGATGCCATACTTTGGGATGAAATCCAACCCAAGGATTCCTTTTGTGAAAATCAAAAAAAGACACTAGAAGAAAAGGTAATTGTTTTACCAACTCTTTTAAAGTTCTTTTCTTCATCTACTTCCTTTTACAAAGTTTTTTCCATACTAAAGTAATAACTCAATTATCTAATATATATTTAGATGTTTTTATTATTATGGTATAACCATATTAATTCTTTTACCTATCCTATAAAAAAATATCACCATGCGTGCGTACGTACGACTTACCGTCTCCGTGCCATGGTGTAAATTATTTTTCATCTATACATTATTTAGGTGGGTATAAATATGAATATAAAGGATCTAAATAATAAATACGATATTATATTTTTATATAATTCATATTGTATCCAATTTATTACCCTTTTCTATTGCAGAATGATATCGTTACACGTGCGTATGTACGACCTACCATCTCCATGACGTGATGAGATTCATCCTCTATTAGATCCATTTTAGAATGATTATACAAATGTATGTACTAAATAAATATGAAATATATGACATAAAAATTCCATTGGAATAATATATATATATATATATGTGATTTAATTTCATCCATTTAATATGATAAGAAAACAAAAATATTGTTCCTGCGTACGTACGTCCTACCATCTCCATGAATGATGTGTTCCATTTCATTTTTCTATCTGTTATATATATTTATATAATGAATATATATGATTTATAAATAATGTTTTAAATTCTATAAGTATGAAAATCATGATCTCTGTAATATGATCAATAATAACAAGTCAAAACACGTCTGATAAACAAAGAGAATATTACCCAAAACATTGCTTTAACATGGAATTATTAATAAAATGGTAATAAGAAGTCATAAATGAATTATATATGATATCATAAATATTATTATGATTGTTTTACAAGTTAATATTATGTTTAAAACAACTATATAAATGTTTCAGACACATATAAAAGGAATCAGACCTAAGGTAAGGGTTAATTTCACAATCTCATTGTTATTCGAGTTTGTTTATATGTAAGTATCTTCTGTGACTTATTTTTAATCCACGTCCATGTTTCATATAATGTATTTCAAACATATTGATGAAAAACTTTTAATGTAATTTTTTCCAATTTTTGACTTTTTATAAATGTCTTAAAAGGAATCTTTCCATTCTTTTCCAAATGAGTTGCTTTATGTCCTCTTAGACAAATTAAGGATCGAATGTTTTTTAACTTGTATGGAACGAGTGGATATTTTATGCCATTATGTCACCGTAAATTTTTGAATATTCCCTTAAAATATTACAAGTTTATTTTCAAAATAAATGTTTTCTTTTATAATTTTATGACTTTTAAAATATTTCAATGTAAAAAAGGGATATTCATCTCAAATAATTTTAATGATTTTGTTAGATTATATTCATCTATGTCAACATCCATTGATGGATTTATGCTTAATTTTGGTTGATTTATTATGATAAAATATTAAATATTTTATTGAAGGTTTCATGATATGTTTGATTGTGGATGTGCTCTTTTTATACCATTTATGTTTTATGGTTAAATTATTAACATTTGGTATGCTAGTTTTAATATGAATGTTTTTGTAATGTTTCACCCTTTTCATATAAGGAATGAATTGGATTTAGTAAGTGAGAGTTAGGGCCTGATATATCCCCTTGATACATCGGTAGGTCTCATGAGGCAAACTAGTGTCATGGCATGAGCCCTGACGGTATGGTTTTGTATGGTCATAGAATGATACCTTGACAGTGTAGTTATGATTATAGAGTTAGTATTCCCTCATTATGAGATTAGTTATTGACATTACATGTGATTATTTGACTAGTGAAATATCTATGTGAATGTTTAAATGGAATTATTTGATTTATTATTTCCTTATTATGATCATTTTTATGTTTAAATGGATTCTGTTTTAGATTTTACTTTCCATAAAAATTTATGATATTTTATGAAAGCTTGTACTGTATTGTTTAACCATGTTGAGTTTAGGATCCCACCTAATTCCTATGTTTTATTTTCTCAGGATTCCAAGAAGTGTTTTATGATTGATATGTAGGGTTAATATAGAAGAATAATGGAATTCTAAAAGGATTATACATGTTGTATTTTATGTTTGAAATTGTAATATGAAGTTCATGTATGTACTCTACTTTCCAAGACTACTAAACTGATTTGTCCTTCCAGATTTGATTTATTGTAATCAATCCAATGTATTAAAATAATACACTGAATCTATGCTTCTAGGGTCATAGAATTACATCTAGGATGTGATGAAAATTACCTAGATCCTTCCTCTATAACACTGTGAGTCCATGAAAAAAGTCAGAAGAATCCACTAGGATAAATAAATCTCAAGGTATAGTTCAGATACCTCACAACCAAATCATAATTTTAGGTGTTTAAGAAGAACACAACCTTCAATGTATTTCTAGTAAGGTCTCGGTTTCAAAAAAATGTATCAAATCCTTCTTCCTACCATCATTACGTCAAATACTACATCAATGGACAAATCGGGACATTATACGTTGATAATTCCCCATTCAAATCCTACAAGTCACATTATATCGACACAAGATTCTTTTAGGGGAATGGGAAACACCCCTTGGTTAATGGTGTTGAATGGGTCACCACCCTGAAAAGCCTAGAAATAATCTTGGTTGACCCCTTTAGGTAGTTCAGTGAAGAATATGTTCTACCTATCAACCAGATTGAGCATATGATTCTAGATTCAAGCGTATATTCAGAAAAATTCAGGATTTATGTAATGAATATCAAGTCCAGGAATTTTGAAAAGTTTGTTGACTCCCAATAAAATTGTGAAATATTGGATGAATATTCCTCCATGTCATCCCCAAAACTCTAGTAAATACCTGCCTCATCAAATAAGGTAGAGTAGGATGTTTCTTCACTCGAAGTATATGAAGACACTCCCCCACCCCTCACTCCATCCTCTCCATAGTTTTAGGGAAATCCCCCACTACCAATAGGGTTTGAGGAAGTCACTATATTTTTCAAATACCAAGATATCGAATCCCCTCTTAACTCAAGATAAGTCATCCAAAAACATATTTCCCCATCAAAATAGGAAGAATAAGATGAAGAGGAGGAATATGAAGAGGAGGATAAAGGAATTAAGGATGACCCTCCAGAATTTGAGGAGGGAGTCTCTACCACCATTGATGAACATAGAGAAATAAACCTAGTTAAAGAGGAAGATCCTTGACCCACATTAATTAGTGAGGCCATGTATCCTAAATAGAAACAGATATATACCTTATTTATAAGGAAAAATCATGATTTATTTTCCAATAAATACATAGAAATTCCATGTCTCGATCCCATGGTGGCCACTCACCGCCTGAGCCTTCTAGAGAACCATCGAGACTATAAACAAGCTACCACAAAAAAACACCCAACACATGCTTCCATGATATTGGATGAAATTGAAAATATCATCAGATCCAACTTCATTTGGGAGGTTCAATACCCCATCTGGTTGGCCAATATAGTCCCCTTAAAAAAGATGAATGGGAGAATTTGAATCTACATTGATTTCTAGGATCTAAACCGGTACTTCCAGAAATAAGATTTCATAGTATCGATCATGGAAATTTTGATCCATGAAATAGCCTGATACCATAATCTCTTCTTCATGGATGGCTATTCATGATACAACCAAATCTGAAGGGCTCAATAAGATGAAGAATCCAATACCTTCAGGTCCCCCAAAGAGTATTTTTTGATTGCGTAATTCCCATTGGATTAAAGAATGTCACTGCTATATATCAAAGAACCATGCACCACATCTTTAAACCCTTCCCGGTAAAGTTCATCGAATTCTATGTTGATGACCTGGTGGATAAATCTCAATAACGATCCGACCACCTATCTAGTCTTAAAACTATTTTTATCAAATTGTGGTAACACAACATGTAAATTAACCCCCCCAAAATGTGCTTTTGATATCACCTTAGAGAAATTTATCATCTTTGTAATAGACCACCATGTCATAAGAAGTTTTACACTAGAAGAAAAATGATATCATATTCATGTCACCTCCTCATAGACTCACAGAGTTGAGAGGACTTCAAGGAAACTTATCCAACATTCAGTGCCTCATATCCAACATTGCTAGAAAATGTTTTCCCATCACAAGGATGACAAAAAAAAGGTTTCATACCAGTGGGATGATGATTTTATAGAAGCGTTCAACAGTCTCAAGAAATAACTCTTGATCCCTAATGTTCTAATTACTCTTTTCAAAGAGGGCCCATTATTTTGTATTTGATAGAATTGGAGTGATAAATAGGTGTATTCCTTACACAAAATAATGACGGATGGAGTGAAAACAACCTTTATTACCTTAGTCAAACCATGATTGATGCTGAGACTTGTTATTCAAATATTGAGAAGAGATGTATGGTGCTAATATTTTCATTCTAGAAACTAAGGCACTAACTTCAGCACCATGAGGTCCATTTAGTATCTATTAGAAACCCATTTAAATACATCCTTAGCCATCTGATATTGACCAGTAATCTGTCAAGGTGAGAGATCATTCTATAGCAGTTTGAAATCAAATTTGTGCCTTAGAATGAAATTAAAAGTTATGCATGAGAAGATTTTCTAGAAGATCACCCCTTAGCAGAAGTTACTCCATTATAAAATAAATTACCCAATAAATATATTTTATCTATTTAAGAGGGCCCCCAGATACTGAAAATTATTTTTTACTATGTATCCAGAAGACCAATAGGGAAGATAATGAAGGACCCCAGACTCAACAAAGTAGGGCTGGGAGTCCTGCTCATATCTCCAACAAAATAAGTCCTACCTTAATCCTTCACATTATTAGAGGGGTGCATGAACAATGAAGCATAATATCAATCTATAATTATTGGGATAGATATAACACTTCAATTACAAGTAAATAAGTTGAAGATAAAAGGCATTTCAGAACTATTCATCACACATGTTAACAATGATTATACTATCAAAAACGAAGATTTGATCCACCTGATAAACCACATTTTTGGAATAATGGAGGAATTAACTTCAGATCTGACTTTGATTCATGTACCACAATCAAGAAATTCCCAAGATGATGCATTAAACAATGCATCCACAACCCCGACTGATCTATAAAGAGATGAAATGTTCATCAACATTGTGCACCACCAGATGGTCTCACTGTTTGTTCATACCAAAATGGAATAAATCGATGAGATTATCCCTATACCCGAGCTGTATAGTCCTACCACTAGTTGGAATAAATGCATTATGGACTACTTTCAATTGGGAGATCTCCCACCAGATAGAGTTGGGAGAGAGTAAATATGAATATGATAAGTTAAATTTGTTTTGTTTGATGGAAAAAATCAGCAAAGGGTCCTTTAAAATAAGAAAATTGATGGGGACTTTCTCTGGTGTATTTATAGAGAAGAAACCACTAATCTCATGTTGAAAGTGAACACTAGATCTAGTGGTTCCCACCAATCATGGTCTTTGATTTCCCATAAAATTATAATCCTTTGTTAGTTCTGGACCACTATAATGTAGGACTATACTACATTCACCAGAAAGTTCCATTCCTTCTAGGTTCATTCTAGTTTCATCCAAAACCCCTGAATATACTTAACATAACCAAGTACTCCTAGCCATTCTCCATATGGGGAATGTACAATGTGGAACCATATCCTCCCGCTATGACCAAAAAATTCAAGTATATTCTCAAAAAAACTAACTTATTTTTCAAATGGGAAGAAGTCGTACCCCTAAAATAAGACAATGAAAGAAACATTGTCATCATCGTGAAATCAATAATTATCACCAGATTTGGTGTCTGTCATAGAGTATTGACAGAAAAGGGAACTAATTTATATTTCATTGAATTTGAAAAGCAATATCCGGAATATAGAATCAAGACCAAATATTCATCATACTACCATGAAAAGGCTAACATTAAGATAGAGGCCTTTAACAATAACCTATCCAATATACTCCATAATAAGTTATACAAGGATAATAAGTCATGTTTAGAAAATATTATCTATTATTTGTGGATTTACCTAACCATAACCTGCACTGCCACCTTGGAAACCCAATACTCATTAGTATACGAGATAGAGGTGGTCCTTCCCATAAAAGTTTATTTTCCCTTACTTCATGTTCTCATATGATATTAGCTATCCACTTATGAGAAATCTCAGAAAAGGATGGATGAATTGGAGTGACTTAATGAAAAATGTTTCCCAACCTTACACCATTTGTAGGTTCCCCAAAAATGGATTGCATGAAAATTTAACAAAAAGGTTCCCCTATGGTCTTTCCTCAAAGGATAAATAGTTTTTTTCTTAGGAATATAATAATACTCCAAAGGAAACACCCAAATCTAGTGAAACAATGGGAGATACCATACACCATACATAAGGTCTACTCCAATGAAGCTTATTCCATGATTTAAATGAATGGAAAGCTCACTATGGATCCCACCAACATGAGGTTCCTGAAGAAATATATTTTTTATTATGTAATAAATCATCCTGATCACACAATTGTAAACTACACAATACTTTTGTCCTAGTCACATTACATTAATCTTCATTACACCCATTTTCTTTACCACATGACGTTAAACTATATGGACCTCATCCCTACTACATGAAATTAAACTATATTTACACCATCCTTACCTCATGAAAATAAACTACAAGATCCTTCATCAAGACATCCAATTTTAAAAATTCTAGAAGATTCATTGTTTTAATTAAAAATTCAGTACACATGAACTCGATCTATGTAAGAGAAAGGGAAAATTCCCATGTTCCAACATGAGAGATAGATCCACATAGGAAGTCTCTTTCTTCGAAACAACGTGTGTATTTGTTTTTTTCATAATAGGATATGTAGTGACATCTAGACCCTATGTCCTAGTCCCAACCATTAATAAGGGAAAAAAATTTCATCCTCTACATATGGTTCAAATATGCGTGGATAATTTCCAAATAGAACTATGTGTGGATGGATTTATATCACCATAGGATATGTAGTGACACATAGACTTTTAATATCAAGAATCACTACCAATTTTATTTCATTATGGAATGATTTTATCACTATACAATGGCCTTATATCCTATCTTGACATCTGGGTTATAGTTCTTGCAGATCTACAAAACCATCCTTCTAAAAATTTGAACACAAACATCCTGACTGCACGATGAAAAACTACACGGTTCCATTACGATTCCCTCACCTGTGAGGAAAACACCTTCGACAGTGGTCATCTACCATGCCATATTCAAAAATAATATGCAACTTGATTCACATACCATGAGATTCATAGAAACACCTTGCTGTCATATCTCATTTCCATCCACCCCCAATGAAAAAAAGAAAAACAAAATAATTCCCCTCCCTGCATATGGGCCTAACATATATAGGGAGTTTTAATTCAATTATTACAAATGGATTGATTCCCATACACATGGGATAGGTAGTTACCCCTCAACATTTCATCTTTAGTCCCATCTATAAATTCATTCAACATTATGGACTATTTTATGAGTTCCCTTCTATAGTATGTGATGTGGTATAGGTACTATTAGGTTCTCATTCACGTTGAGTCACAGTAGTTGTTTTTTGAACCTCCCATTGCAAAATTTATTCTCCCTCTATCCTTGAAACATGAAATTAAACTATGCTACCAATGTCCTGGTCACATGATGGTAAACTACACAGCGCCATCACAATTCCCTTAATTAAGAGGGCATTTCCACTGGCATTGTTCATCCACCCTTACATGTTTGAGAACTACATAAATATTTATTCTTATTTTTTAAAGATAGTTATTGACACCCAGATCTTTAATCCATTTTATATCCATGAAAAAATAAAAAAAATCCCTCCTCACTTTGTATGAGTCTGATATGCACAAGTTTCCCCTTTCTAAATAACTATGCACATCTTGATTAACATCCTATTGGATATGTAATGACATCCAAACCTTGTTTCCTAGGTTGAGCAAAAAAATATGAAAAAAATGACCCCCTAAATATGTATTGGACATGCATGGAAAGTTTTCATTTATAAATATTTATGGCTTCATTCGTGCCATCACATGATATGTAGTGATGCTCATATTATTAATATTTAGTCTAGATGAAATATTTCCCCATTCACATTCGGGATCCTTTGTCCTTACCACATGATATTAAACTTTTTGGTTCCTTAAGAGCTACACATGGCCAAATTATTATTCTGAAAATTTATGTATTGACACTCAAGAATCATGTCCTAGTCCCATCACTATGTAAAAACAATAAAATAAAAAGAACAATTACCCCATATCCTATATTAAAATTTACATAGTAGATCTCAAATTTGGGTTGCTAATTCATAGATCCATCAATGAAACAGAAGTCCCCCCTATGTATGAGACATATATATGTAGGGAATTTCTAACTCGCTGGACAATCACTATCTAAATGTTTTTTACATGCTCGTACACATCCCTTCCATTCGTCAAACATTGTGCCCTAGGAAATTTCAAATCTTCCTCAACATTCTTGTCCATCAGAAGTGGTGGTCCAGTTTCATGAGGAAACCATAGTTTGATTATTCATAATATTACCCACTTACCTCTACATAAGTTTCCTATAAAAAATAAATGTCAACCTAAAAAAAACTTATCCTTAGGAGAGGATTCTCCCACCTTTTTATGCTTCAATGGTTTCCATACCCTCCATCATTTATCCTAATTAGAGAATCCCTAAAAACATGGTTTACTATTTCCTTCCCCCTCATGTCTAGGCCAGGTGAAAATATCCCATTAAAATTAGCCTCCGATTACTTATGTTTTATATGAAAATTTATCCTCACAACATGACATTAAACCACGTGGCCCATGTCTTAATCGCATGAAAATAAAACTGCATGATATTAAGAAATATGTTTGTATTTATTATTATCATTAGAAGATATATAGTGACACCCAAACCTCATATCTTGGGTCTAGCTGTGTGATAAAAACATCCCCTATTGTACTGTGTATAGGTCAGACATGCATGAAAAATTTACAGACATAACAAATAAAGTTTTCCCACTTATTAAAATGCATGAAATATATCTATATAGGAGAGTCCAATATGAACCATTCCCCATTGGTGAGATTGTGTTAAAAAATTCCCTACTCCTATATGTTAGAAAGATATATGTGGGTGGATTTAATATGAGCCTCACCCTATTCATGAGCTCCTATCCAAAGGTAAATTACTCTTATCCATACAATAGTTTTATTATAACATGTAGAAAACTTCAAATAACTATGTATGACTTTATTTCTTACCTTAATGGATATGCAGTGACACCTAAATCTCTAATATTTTATCTATTCACAAAAAATGTCCATACCCTATGCATGGGTTAGACTTGTGTGGGAAACCTCCTCATACCTAGGTAGGGGAGCATCTCTACCTATTCTCAAGAGATTTTGAAATATAATACCCCTTTCATGTACAGAAACCATCATTTTATAGACAAATCTCTATTTCTAGAAATTTTTTATTCCCCATTACCCTACCAGACCTTCAAAAGTGGAGAGCCAGTGTCTTAAGGACACCTTTGTTTGACTATGCATAATATACCCCAGTTGTCTATTAATAAGTTTCCCATAAAAAAGGCCTATAAAAATGAAAATTCATCCTTAGGAGTGGATTTTCCTAGATCCATATTTTCATATGGAATTTATATCCCACATCACTACATGGATTCAGAAGGCCCCCAAATTACAGTTTACAACCTTTCCCCTTTCATCCATGAAGATGATAGAACATTCCTAGTCATACGACCATGAAAGGGGCAAATTTTTTACCCATTGGTCAAAGGAAAATGGTCTCAAGTCTCTAATGAAATATTTATAAGATGTTAAATTGCACCATCAAAGTTCTATTTGTGTGACAATTAACTCCATCATCTTCAAACCCTCCTATAACTAAGCCAATTTTTATTGGAGTGATTTTTCATTTGTAAACGGAGATGATAAAGATTTCCTCATCATTTTCAAACATAATTTCCTTGATAATCCACCCATTGTGGTCTAGAAAAAAAATCCATATTTCTATAATATTTCATGGAGATTAGAAATGGATAGTCAGTGTCCTGAGAACACCTTATCTTGACTATGAATAATATGCCCTAGTTGTCTCGGCATAAAGTCTCCCACATAAAAAGAATATCAGCCAAAAGAAAAATCATTTTCAATAGTGGATTTTCCTACCTTCAGATTCCCTTGGAACATCCTATTGGAAACAATTTTTATGATTAATCCTCATATACATGCCCCATACCATATCTTGGATTCTGAAATCACAAAAACAGGGTCCAGAAAATTCCTTCATTCATGTTTGAAAAATATTGGGACATACTCTAACAATAAACCCTATGGGGCTCTCAGAAAGTAATTCATGGTCAAATTTTTTCAACATAAAATATCAGTAAAATGAGTTCAGTTTTTAAGGCACTAAAATATCCATGAGAAAGGACACAAAGATCTCCATGGTGGAACCCCGCAAAGGGAATCCTAGGTAAAATTTGAGTACAATCTCGCTAGACCTATGCTTCGCATGGTTTAGGAAAGAATCCATGAATTTAAAATAAAAAAACATAAAACTTTTTAGGTTGAGAACTAGTGAGGGATGTCCTAATAAATATCTAAGTTATTCCCACTAATATTTAACTATAGTGGACTTTGAAAAAAATTAGGGATATAATAGAAAAAGAGACAATGATCATAGGGTTTCCCATGTAACCCTAGCTATAGTCAAACTATGCTCACTGAGTCCCTCAGCTCAGGAAAAAATTATAGAATTACATGGTTAAATCAATTTTGGTTATCCTAGCCTGTGACTGAAATTGATATCCAGTTACTAAAATAATCACATCATTTGATAGAATATCATTCAAAATGCATTCCAATTTGTGATTGACAGGCATTGCAGAAAATCATAACATATTTTCATCAAAGAAGAAACATGTTTTCATTTAAATTGAATAAATGGGGGAACCTCCACATCTTAGATTCTCTCCTTAATTCTAAAAAAGGATACATAATATAATAAATGGTTACAATTAATCCTGAATCCCTTTGATCATAAAATTGACTACTATTTGACGCATACCAACAATGGTCTATTCTAAAGTAGTTCTTTTTCTTGGCTTCTACATTAGTATATAGATTAATTTTTCTAAAAATGGCTATAATATATGCACCTTTCTACTTGATGGATTCAAAATTGGCTCTCTTTGATGATAATTATTAATTTATCATGACTACGTGAGCCTCACATTCTAGTATCTCTTAGCTCTGTACAACCATTTGGTCATAACATCTTGCTTCCTCAGCAACAAAGTGGTGTAGCTCAATTGTAATATCCTATAAGGATTTTGTTTAATGATGGTAGGTGTTAAATTGAGTAAGTTTTCCTTCATGAGTGGATAGGTCTTCTTGAGATATGAGAATATGGTGGATAATGATGTGAAGGTTCCAATAGTCAAATTCAGCTAAGGATAAACCAATAAACAATTGCTGACGAGCATCCACCTTCTTAGAAAAATATGCTAAAGGGGTATCTATGACAATGCAAAATATTTTATTCTAACCCCATATCCACAAATCCTAATGTTCATTGGAAGAATCGGGACCTCGACCTTGTTCATCAACTACCACAGGTATATAATATAGGATTTTGAATAGGGAAAATAGGCTCTCCCTAATCATAGACACCTAAGAAAAAATACTATATCTCTATTGGTGGTCTGATCTGAGATGCTAAATGTATAAGATTGGATTCAATTTCAGGAATGTTTGGTGTTCTTCATATTTAGATGCTATCTATATGATTTTCATTGGAATCATTTATGAATATAGGGTATAATTCACTCCCAATGAAAATAGGTCTTTTGGATGATGTTCCCTCCGAATTGTAAATCCCATTTGGAGCTCTACCCTCCATTTAGATTACCTCACGAGAGGTTAAAAATAGAAACATAATATTGGATGACTAATTTTAATGATGTATCATGGATATGTTGGTTAGTTTGTGTCCACATATATCCTTTTATAATTAAAACATCCTAATGAACTGAGCCAGGCATGATTTACCCTGTAGTTGAAATGTTTACTTGAGCACACTCCGAAGACATCTCGAACCACGTAGCAGGGAGGTGTTGGTCAATTGGTGGAAGAGGAACACTATCCCGGAGTTTGAATTTTTAAGGTGGTAATCTGTTCGATTTAATATAAGCAATAATTTCTGATGGTATAAGGTTATTTATAACACCCTCTTGAGGGGTGATGTAAGATCGAAGAATGTACTGAACCTTTCCATCCATGACTATTCTCCTCCCGGCGACATTCGTAAAAGTGGAAGCTAGAACCCTTTAGTCCCTAAATTAATCATCTAAATTATGATAAATTCACTTGATATAATGAAAATTAATTCATATTAAAACATAAAATACTATGATATATGAGGAAATATTTCAACCGTGAACAATTAACTCATGAAGTCACCCGCCCACGAGCCATTAGTACGTGAGGTTTGTGAATACCATGAAGGTGATGGCCTATAAATATTTGGGCAAAAAATTTATGGTTCATAGAAAGTTTTAACCCATGAAGTACCCACCCCATGGTTTAGTTGAAGTCTTATCAGTTATAGCTATAGATTTTTGGTTTGTGGGTGATGGAACTCAGTTCAAGGATAAGGGAGTCAGCGAAAGAGATGCTACGCAAAGGAAAAAGAGAATGTGAGATTTTATAGAGCACCGATATAGAAGATAAATCCAATAAATGGAAATTGATAATATCCCCCTATATATAGGTGTGGTATGCATTTCCAGTTCCACTCATGTCCCACAAATTAGTATAATATATGACCACTTTCTAAATCAGAATAGCCCATTCATCATCCCAATTAGAACTAATTCTAATGTGGGGAATTTTGATGGATCCTGAAATCTCTAAAAATAAGATCTAGATAAATCCATTAATTTGTAAAAGGTTAGAAACTAATATATGAATAATATTGAAGAAAATGTTCAATGGGGTGCGACCGCGAGGCATAAAATCACTTTGTGGACCCCCACTCTGTGAGGAAATCTTCCACATCACTAAGTACCCATGAATTAAAATAGTTAATGGGATGGATATGGTAGTTCCAACACCTAAAAATGAAACTAAAGTTGTTTCTTGATGGAGATGGTGATTTCTTCCCCCGAAAATGAACATCCCCTATGAGCTATGTAGTTTTTGGGATGGTGTGGTGACATCAGTTCTCACAAATGAAACCTAAGTCTTTTGTGAGACTGATGCGAAGATTTACACCTCTATGGATGAGAATTCCCCATTAAATAAATAGTTTTCAAGACACTATGGTAACATTAGTTCTCAAAAATGATATGAAGTCATTTTCAGAACCGAGGTGGTGATTTGTGCTCTTATGAATGACGTCCTAGGTGACCAAGTTGTTCATGGACTAGGGAATTTGTCCTGGTCTTCTGAAAAAGAAGGCTCATGGACCAACAAGGGAAATTAGATAGGACCGTACCAGGTCCCAAATTTATTATATAAATTGACACCTTGAAGGAAAGGAGAAAGGATGCCACATAAGGGCGAACAAAAAATAAGAGATTCAGCTGAGGAAAAAAAGTGACGAGGCACTATGGAAACAAAAGCCCCTTAGATGACTCCAAGAAGGTAAAAATATAATTTATAGGATATGATAGGGATGAATAAATTAATACGCCATCTGTGAACTCAAAACTGCATTGCGGACTAACCCATGAGATGTAAAATAGTTACCCCCATTGTATATAAAAAATATCATAGAAAAATGATCTGCAGGTGGAACAATGCACCACATAGAAAAATGCTACATGGGAGGAACTCAACCCCATGTAGAAAAACGCTACACCGGGGAAACTCAGAACCACGTAGAAAAATGCTTCATAGGATAAACCCAAGCCCTCCAAGAACAATTCTACATAGATGGTCTCATTATTCGCATAACAAAATTCAATACAGAGGGAAATTAATCCCATATAAGAACCTTCTATGTGGAATGGGGAATCCTTGGGTGTTCCACCTTTTGATCTCATCATTCTCTTCCATCATGTTATTGGCCCCCATATTGTCCCCTCCATGAAACAGTCTAATGACATTTTACTAATGTCTCTTCCAAATCTACCCAGTATTTATGATAAAATCATCAGGCACATCATAATGCCCTCTCAAATTTACATAATTGTGGAAATTAGAGTCGCATGCATAATCTCTGAATTAGGGTAGACCCTTGAAATATACTCAAGTTTACATTAATGTCCCAATGTGTGTTCTGAACTTATGATTCTCATGTGAACCTCCTCATTCATGGGATTGAGGGTAACCACTATCATTTCCCTTCGATGGGGGCCATTTTAGAACATTCCTCTCTTTCCCAAAACTGATTTTAGGGAACTCCTCTTGAGGTAATCCCCTAACCCTTCTTGCGGGAGGTGTAAATTTTTCTCCTCCTAGACTTCTCCTAGGTGGTAGCCAGATAGATCACCATATGTGACAATACTGGATATGAAAATAAAGAACGATACATGGACATTCAAATCCCCCTCTCTCCCTTTGCGCTCTAGTGCTATCCATCAATGGATAGGGAAGGTCATGTGATCTTTAGATCCACTTATTCCTCTTGTTTATCACACCAAGAATGAATTACATGGGTTTAGAAGTTTTTGGAGATCATGATATGTGACGATCCTAAAACTATAACTGGTATAATTCCATTTGTAAGCCTCAATTAGATGGGCCTTATCCGTAGATGTTATCCCCAACCAGATCAGCATCCTTATAAGTGTAATCCCTAACCATTCCCTCTTATTCGGGCTACTTCCATGAATAATCCCCAAACATACTGAACTACATGGGTTTTTATTTCCAACTAACTAGGGTATGTAGGAATGCTTCTTGTGCTCCAAATCCAACACCCAAATCCACCCTAATGATCTTCGGGCCATATGCTTGGTAGGGTCATGTCCACCAAGTAGACTGTGTCTCCCCTAGTTCACTTAGGATTCCATGGTATAATCCCCCACCATATGTGATCACGCACCTTAAACCTAGGAATCCTAGATATATAATGTTAAACTGCATGGTTGGGTCATCGTCACATGACCTTTAAAGGTGATGAAACCTATTAAGTGGCACCAAAATTTGTGGGTTCGGATTCCTCTCATGATGATATATAGGAATCCCATATCATGGGATCGATCTCAACCTAAAAGTATCATTCATCTCCTTGGATGAAAAAAACTCTAGAAGGCCTCACCAATTTTATTAAAACCAACATCTGCCAAACGAATGTCCAAAGTATATCTAATCCATCCATAAAAGGGTACCATCAATGGAGAACATCAGAAATAGGTAGATAGTTCTAAACCCATGAATATTTGTAATCAATCATTACCTAGGGGTAAGTCATGTATACATACATGGGAATGAACCAATAATTCATGAACATATCTTAAATCTATAATAGAGTGCTGTAATAGGAAATAGTTAATGCCAAAATAGTGTGATGATCCCAAATTCCCATCCTCTCAATCATTGTATGTTCTTAAGTGTCGTTGTCCATGTTACCCAATGAGATCCTACCTTTGGAAAGTAGTTCCATGAATCATGGATATTTGAGACATTGGTAATTTTCAACTCCATGAACAAAGCCCATTTGATACCATTCTAATACCTTGTACCCAATATCAGTAATTTCACACCATTCAACCCCTTGTAATCAACTATTCCTAACCCAGACACGTATTCAAGGGAAACCCACTCCATAACTCAAACTCCACTGTACATAGCCATAATTTCATGCAATTCCACTAGAGATATAAGAGATTTTCCCCTTCTTGGTATCTTGATAGATAACATCGACAAGTTCTCCATAGTTACAAAGCAGGGGTTGAGAATAACACTTAGTATGTAATAACCAAATACATCCCAGCACACAACACTAGGAAAAGAACAAGTTATAAAATTTTATACAAAATAGCGGAGAAGAAGATAAATAGTTGATACAAGATATAAACCTATTAAATGATAACATTAAAACATTATTTTAAAACAATTTCTTTTTTTCTTTTCATAATCATTCCAATTCCACACCCACACACATAGACACAATGCATGCAACCATGAACCTCTCTATAGTCATGAGTGGTGATCCATCCCTTCACCAAGTTATTGATTGATAAAACATTCTAGATGAGTGTAATTTCAAGCCCTTTTTCTATGCCATTTTTACGGGGGTACTTTTACACCTTAAATTCATACAATTATCACATGAAAACACACTAACATAATTATTCCAGGATTCCAAGTAAAAAATTCAATAAAAACTCAATTCCCATTAAGATTATTTTTTAAATCATATTTGTTTCCATCTTTTAAAACCAATCCCTTTGAAATAAAATCAAATTAGGTATTTACAAATAAACTTTATCAAGTTATTTCCATGAAAAGAATAAGAAGAATTTATTAAAAATCAATCTAACACGTTCTAGAATAGTAGAGAGGGAGAGAATCCACCTACTTTGAAATCAGTTCAAATGATGATATAATATGATTCCATGGATCTCATATATTCCTTATGTTACAATATCTCAACCCAATAAGATACCACCAACATAGACAAAAAGTCATGGATCCAGATATTACAAACCAATCTATGGTTCATTTCAAGACAACATAAGAATATCTAATAAAAAATGAAAACTGAGATGCTAACCTTTTATTTCCACAATCTAACAGCCAAAGATCCATTCGAATCAGAGTCTGAATTTCAAGGATCTCCAAATATTTCCTAGGGAGGGCCTAGAATTTGAGATTGAAATGTATAAAATCGAATGATAATTTAAAACCATAGGATGGATGAAAATGGACGGGCTTGGAAAAATTCACAACATGAATTGGGAATTCACATCATGAATTCCTCGATATGTCACTTTCATTGAAAATCTCATCAACTTAGATTTATTCTTTGGAAAAACACATTCATGTCATGAACATATTTCATGTCATGGATTGATTAAACCATTTACTTGATGAAAAATTTCACGTTAGAAGGAATTCATGGAATATTCCGAGGGAAAATTCACACCATGAAACCACCATTCACAACATGAATATTGTCTACATGATTTCCTTCCACAAGATTCGATGTTCTTTCCCCTTCTCACCTCCGAACACTTCAATCTATTTATCCCATGAATTCAAGCATAAAATAAAAATTATAAAATAATGGTATACCTCAAAATATGGGTTCTACTTACACATCCCAAGGATTCACTGGGAACAACACTTTTAAACCCAAAAACTTCTCTACACCATGAAAACTATTCACTTGCACCAAGTTCCATATTTTACAACACAATCTAATCCAGCCGTCCATGTAATACTACCACAAATGTATTCATGTATTTACCTTTTAATCAAATAATCCATTCATTTCTAGAACATTTTTCCATCCATATTATATTCATTTTTCCATTAATTCATATATTTAATGTCAATCAATTTATTATCCATATATAACATTTATCTTCTCTAAGAACCATATATTTAAGTTTTAATAATTCACTAGCAGCCACAAATTATTAAATTACAAAAAATTATCATTAATATATTTACTATTACCAACCACTTCCATACCAATGAGAATCTATAGCACATCCTCATGATACACAACCAAGTCTCATGAAATCCTCCACACATCACATGCCAACATACCCCATAACTATCACAAAACTACCCCCTTTCCAAAAAATAACCATCAAACATGATAAATGACATAGAATCATATAAATCATCTGTGATTCACCACATTCCATTAAATTTACTTTGTCCCATTTATTATTTTTATTAAGTTAATGCTTACTATCCATCTAAAGAAAGAAAAATCATATAAATTCCAATATTTACAAAAATAGAGATTTTTTTAATCCCCTACCATAACTGATGCTTCAATAATTGCTGTGTAAGGACATAAAGATAGAGATTATGAGAAATTAAAAATACTATGAGGGAAACCCCAATATCTTATATAAAAAAAAATCAATCAAGACAATTTCTAAGGATAAAAATACCATGTCCAAACCATGATAACAACATCTCCAAGATAAAGGACAGTGAGAAAACCCAGGAGTATGAAAAGGGAAATCACCTCAAATGAATGGTTTTTTATCCCATAATGATAAGAATCAAACAGTACCAAGGAGGGTCCAATGATATCCCAAGATATAACTATAATTTTTAGGGCTTTAAAGATAACCCAAAAAAATAAGGATAATTATAATGGGATTCCAAATTTATAATAAATAAGAAACATAGGGCATCTGGGCATGACATGTATCGATCATGCCATGATGGGGAACTGTCAAATGAGTCTATGAAGGTAATGTTGTGATCTACTCAAATTCTCCTAATTTAAAACTCCATAAATATTTAAATATGATAAATCCAAAATGTTTCACACTATGTACATGATCCATTGGAACCAACCATTAAAAAATAGGATCACCATGCCATGGTGACACCTGGAATGGAAAAACCTCAAAAAATTATCCACCTAGGAAATAAATACATGGAAATTGTGACCATGACACAATGGATGTCCATGTAAATTAGGAGGAAATCCCTAATACCATATTATTCCATGAAACAGATGTTCATTCAATGAAAAAATATAAAATAAAAAATTTAAGATAAATATTATATATTCAAGAATCTTCCTCAATAAATACAATTTTACCAATTTCCCAAATCTTCCCCCAAACACATCATGTCTTCATAAAAGCTGGCCATTCCATGAAAATATTTCCATCCCAAAAGAAAAACACAACTCCTAATTCCCAGGACCTTCACCCCTATGTCATGACTCATCATCCCAATATGACCTAAAATCACATGCCTCATATCTTCCCTTCACAATGAAACACCCAAAACATCACCACTATATTTTACTTTAAATGTTCCTTCTCACCACAGTAGAAAAATCCACACTGTGACACACTCCTCCTAACTGAAATCCTAGTTCCATCTCCTCCTTCTTTCCACCAAACTTTTTCTAGAACATTCAACAAACATAATACAAAAAGTAAATTATTGTGAAGGTTTGTTACATTAGTAATTTCACCTTATTTTTTATATCTACATCATCAACTTGCACACCATTATTCTTCCCCAAGATAGATGAATGAGATTTCATTCAAGAAATGTATGATGTTTCTCTTTCAATTATGATTCCCATGCCTATAATTTTCATGTATGAGAAGATTTTATCTATTTTAATTATTATAATGGATAAGGGTAGATGATATTTTATTCTTATAGAATCCCATATATCATGTGATTTTCTAGAAATTTAATGGATTGATTATCCATATTCTTTGATAATCTCAATCACTTCTTGTTGGTGGGTGTTGAAATCTTTTTATTTGAAAAAATACTTTTTTCTTTTATGATGAGTATATTTTCAACACTTATCACCATATAGATAATTTCTTCAAATAATTATTAGAAAGATCATAACCACTAGCTTCAAACTGGTTATCAGGTAATGTTTCTCATGAATATTAATGTTTATTGAGTCTTATACTATCACATTATCATTTTTTATTTGAACACATACCAATTCCAAATTTAAACCATTTTTTTCATATTGAAAATCCTCCCCTACTAAAGGTTAGAGTTAATACACGTGATTTTTTTCTCTTCTTTAAATCCTTCATGATTTATTAACATTAAACTTTTTATAAAAAATAATAATTTTTTGTTAACTTGGTTACTGGGTTTGAAAATCATGAAATGTTTCTCAAAAACCATTGAAAATAACTAGATAATTTGAGGAAACTATAAATATATATAAAAAATATGGGTCTGGGACATTATTAAACTATCTTTTTCTTTGAAGGGTCAATGTATATCCCCTTTATTGTGATTAAACACCTCATAAATGAAACTTTATCAATTAATAAGTCAAATTTATTATACTTTTCATGAAACATATACTTTAATAAATTCTATAATATTGTATATGAATGTTCCAAATGATCTTTTAGTATTTTTGAATATATGAGAATTTCATCAATAAAAGATACCCAAAATTTGTCAAGGTAGTCTCTAAAGACTCAATTCATAAAATCCATAATGATTAAGGGTGTATTTCTGAGTCTAAAGGACATCATTATGAACTCATATTCCAATTGAAGATCCACCATTGAGATGAACTGAGACCCATGTAGTAGATTGAGTAAGTCATCAATCCATTGTAGTGGAAACTTATGTTTTTATGATCATGTTAAGCTCATGATAATCAATGTAGAGATTCATTGATCCATTGGTCTTGTTAACAAAGAGAATTTGGGAACCACAAGATATTGTACTTGGGAATATAAAAACCACAAAAAAATTATCTTGTAGTTGCATCTTATATTATTTTTGTTCAATTGGACCATTTGATAAGAACTCTTTGATTTGTGTACGTTTTCATGTAAATAATATATTGGGAACTCAACACCTCCCTTAAGAGGAAGACCAGAAAGATCTTATGAGAATACATTAGCATATTCCCTTACAATGGGAATTCCATCAAGGATTATCTTGTACTTTTTCTAAATATTTTGAGATATATATATTTTCTCACTAGGTAATAATATCAATACTTGATAAGGATTTTTCAAATTAGAGTCATCATTCTCCTTGAATTTCGATATAATTAAAGAATGATTTGGGGTATTGAATGATATTTTCCTCTCTCAGTAGTTGATATAGTCTCTATATAAGGAAAACCAATCCATGACCAATAGATAACATCAAATTTTACCAAAAAGAGAATAATGGGATTTTAAATAGGGTTTTCTCACAAATTTTAATTGGGAAGAGTTATATACTTGAGATGCAATAATCACACCACCTAATGTTTTCATCAATAACCGAACACTCATGTATCTAGGGTTAGATCAGTGTCTACTACTAAACAAAATATTATTCTAATCTAAATAAATTAATGATGTATTTCTCTTACTTAGAATATTACATAATATAAAATATATTTTCAATGTAATTTACCCATCACTTCATAAATAATGGATTAAAATATCAACTAAAAGTGGATAGTATTGTTGTATAAGTGACTCAATAACAATTTTTATTTATTTTTTGAATAATTAAATAAATATACATGGTTCAAGTTGTTATTCTTAACTTGATTTAGTTGATCTAGTACTACCATGAGGATTTCAACTCTTTTTTTTCGCATTATATAGAACATCTCATTTAAACCATCATTACAGTGTCCATTACATTAGTTATTAAGACAATTTCTTGTATTTAAAACCATTTAACAAAAAAAGAGATGATAATACTCTAATTAATAATAATATAAAAAGAAAATTATGAACATTGAAAGAATAACTCATAAATCACTAGTATATGCTAAATTATGACTTCCTTTGTTTAAATCCAGGTTATTAAAGGTGAATTTATGATTATGTTCACTATCATAATCCCCCAAAATAACTAATTATTTCTTTAATATCAAAAAATAATGGCCCATATCTCATTAAAAATATTTTACATAATTTTTCACACAAACACTGTATGATAAAACACTAAAATAAATTTATAGGTACAATGTATTTTGGATATTATCTATATAATAAAATAATTATAAATAAACTAAATAATTTCTTATTTATATATTTATAATAAAATACTAGATCTTATTACACTCTTATAAATACATGAGATACCTTAGATACATACATAAAATAATAGGTGAGCGGAAAATCCCAATAAGTGGATAATCATAATAAAAATTTAGGTGAGATATCACAATCGTTAATAATCATAACATGGAATTTTAAAATAGATGGTTATGAATAACCACATAGAAACACGACATTAGATAAATGATATCATAATAACATTATAATTATAATATTACACCACATGCATAATACATGTCATCATAAATATATGCAGAGGATCATTTTGAAGACATTATTACATAATATACTAGACTAACTATCCATGCACCATATATAGCATCTCATGATACATGATAATTACCAAATCGATTGGTGGACTACATAATTATGATCTCGTACCTTTGTATCATTATATGTCATGAATATGTCTTACACATAGAAAATAAATCTCACATCATGAATAAACATGAAACAAACCCTTGATAAATAAATGAGATATATAATAATTTTGTATTGAATTAACCAATGCGGTGTCATGTAGGATCCCAAAAATGGAAGTGTATAAGGTATATTGGATGCTTATAATTATAGGGGGGGTGCTTAGTATGACTTATACCAATATCCAAGCCTACCAACATGCATTTATGGGGGGGTCCTGACTGAAAAAATTGGCCACATTTTTAAAGGGTTTAGACGAAACAAAAAAATTTCTACAGTCTTATGTAGACTGATGTTAAAATATAAAGACCTACCCATGAGCTAATAATAAGTATTTTTATTTTTTTTAATACTATTTAAATTGAATATTTCATTTTTATGATTAAAAACACACACACACACACACAAACAAACACACTCACACATATATTGTAATGTGATTAATATGTATTTAAATCGATATTTTTTATAACTACTATATGTTTAATATTTAATATTTCGTAATAATATGTGTTTTAATATTTTTGTTAAGAAATTTTAAATATTTATTAGAAATTCAGTATTGGACGTAGATTAGTCAGCTTAAAATTATGACTAGACCAAAATAATTTTTATGTGCTCACCGTAAATATAATCTTAAGCAGACTGTGCATTTTAAGGCCCAATTCATGCGTGCTTGGACCACTCTTCCCCAATCCTACTAGTTATTCATTCGAACATATGTGTAACACCCCATATATACTTAAGGGAAAAATTTGATCTAATTTCAACAAGCACCTTGTATTGTACTATTATTGTGATCTTGGAGGATTTTTGGGGGCTTGATGGTCTATTTAGAGAAGACGAACCGGGTGCCAAAAATTTTACCATGAAAATTGAAACCACTGGGTACCTTACAGTTCGGAATCAAGTGATCAATATTCCCATGTAGAGGGGTGTGGTTTTGTGAGGTATATATGGTTCCTGGTTCCCCTATAACTAGTATTCAATAGAAATTGTGTGCTTGATAGAGGATGGATGGGTAATTAATAGGTACCTAGGGGATTATATTTTTTTAAATTAATTAATTTAAAGGATAAAATTATTAAAACCTTAGTAAGACTCCCACTTACTCATTCAATAACTATACAACTCCTCCATATCTTGAGATTCTTCTTATTCATGATAGAGTCTCCATTAATTTATGTTAGAATCAAAGAGAAAAAAAATGCATTGGGTTATTGCGGGTAGTATTATCCATCCTATTCCTTACAATCACTATTTCACTCTTCATTTCATCACCTATCTCTAATTATGCCTAATTTTTGCGTTTTTTTATATTTTTATGAATTGGATGATAGATGCTGAATCAGCTAGAGGTATCTGATGATCTATACCCTACTAGGTCACAATAGGTAGTCCCCATATTTCCTATCTATTTTATAAAATTGATTGGTGTTATTTGAAATGTGGGAAGTTCCAACTTGGTGTGCATTCCATAATATTGTATTAAAATTATTATTTTTATATCCTATGGTGAACATAGAAGCCAAGGGACTTGTGAGTGGTATTGTGAGAGTTTTGAAACAAAACCATACTAAACAATAACTAATCTTCATGTGAAAATTGATATTAAATTGTGATCCAAAGTCCATAAAGGGTGTCTTTTCCTATATTCTGGTGTCCTTGGAACCTATAAAGGTGTTCAAGAATGGCACTTGGGGTGGGAAATCCAAAATTTAAGCTAATCTAGTGATGATTTATCATTAAATTGAGAATTTTGATGATTAATGGCCTTGTCATAATACCCAATATGTGAAAAATGGTTTATTAATACCGTGATATTAAATTATATGTGATGAATCATTCTTACCTAAATAGTTTCATAGTTATGTGTTATTCACTTAAGTGATTTAATTAATGAAGAATTTTTTATTTTCTATTGTTTTCTGCTAGTGATTACACATTCTCTAGCAATGCTTGATTAGTAATAATATGACCACATTGACTATTAGTCTGATATTATGTATAGTGGTGCCTCATCCACCCTTGTTATTGTATTTGTGGTATATCGACTACCCTGAGTTGGATTGGTGGTACTAAATCCACCCAAGATGTGTGTTGGTTGTATATCACCCACCTAGAGTTGTATTGGAGGCACTTAATACACGGTAACAGGAGATCTACTGGTTTATTTTCCACCTTTAATACGTGAGGATGTGATATATCAGTTACCTAATTTTTGTTAGTGGTGATACATCATTTGTTAGGAAATATCTCATTTTACACTACTATCATGATAGTGACACATCATTTGAAATGAGTATATGGAGGTAATAAATCATCCACCGAGAGTATGTGATGGTGATAACTCATTCATCAGTGATACAAAGTTAGGATAACTCCTTCATTATATATTATGAGATAAAAAGTGATAGATCATTGACATCCACAGTGTGTTCATACCATGAGTGCATCATCCCATCCCAACACTTGACGAAGTTGGTATGGCCAAAAATTGTTTTCCTACTGATAATTCTTTGGTATGATAAGTTTTTTTTTATAATTTCATATCAAGAATGAATTCTTGTTTACTGAACAAGCTTAGGGAAACCATTGGTCGAATGCTACTAAGTTGTACTCATACCCTTCTCGGACACCCTAATATCTGAGAAAACTCAATGGTTGTAAGAACAGATAATGGAAATGTGTTAAACTCTTTAAGGATTATATTTTTTTTTTTCAATTCATGTGAATGAGTTTTAAATTTATTTGAGATAGATAAGATTCTAATAAAATGAGAAATTTTAAATTTTTATTTATTTATTTCCTATTCCAATTCTCCTCACATTTTCATCATTTTAGGTAAATTTTCACATTTTTTTAGGAATAAATATGGAATTTATTGTTATCAATATAATATTCATTATTTTCTATTAATTATATCATTTGGAATTAATTTTTATTAAACATGAACTTATTTTTTTTTTGTGTCATAATTTTTTAGTTTATGGGAAGACCCTTATATGTGGGTTAGATCATATATAAGAGTCCAATTAGTGATATGTAAGGGTCACCTAATGGATATAGTGACACATAAAGTTAAATTAGTTTTTTGGGAAGAGTAAGACTAATAGGTAAAAATTATATGTTTTTCAGTGAGAATAAATTTTTGATGAATTAGTTAAGTGAGAATCTCTATATATGGGATAACTTACACATAATATGTATTCAAATGATACGTAAAGATAACCCTATGACCTAAGTGATAGATAAATGTTAATTCCTTTTCCATGGGATGAAATAATGGATACATAAAGGTCTTCAGAGCTAATGTAAGGGTATTTTACTTTGTAAAATTATACCATTACCAAGAATTTAATGTTAAGTAAGCATTTTATATTTGTTAAATCCTCACATGAAATAGATAATATAGTACCTCTGTGATCTAGAGTTGTGTGGAAATCACTTGGATGGTAAACTATGAACATAGAAAAAACATTCACACCCATTTTTGATCATTTTCTTGAGCACAAAAAATCCAAACATAGCCCAACTTTATGTAAATCAAATTCAACTCCAAAACCAATTAATTGGATAATTACAGAAGAATATAAGGTCATATGTGAAGATAAATAATTAATGTGGGATCAATTCAAGTTCTACATTATCAACATTAATGGATCCTTCCAACTAATGATGTTTTCTCATTCCTTTATACATGAAAAAAATTAAGTTATCATCTAGACAATATTTCATGTGGATTTCATATATGAAATGATGAAACAAATGATCACCAGGAGGAATTATAGAAAGATGGAAAAGAGTTTATAAGGATCACAATAATATTTTTAGAAGTGTTGAATAAGATGCTTGAATCTAGAACCTCTTCGAAGCTGCAACATGAACATAATCAAGACCCACACATGGAGTGATCATATGACTCAATTTGAATAGCCAGTGAGTGTTCTTGAATATTGAACATTCCATTATAAAAGGGAATTAAACTCACTATCAAGGGGGGTCAACTCATGATCAAGAGTAGATTTTTTCATTTTTTTTATTTTATTCCTTTTCTTTATTCTCCTAGGATGGAATTATAGGCTACAATGGTTGGGATAAGTAAACTGCCCCATTCCAAATTTTTTATTCTAATATATTGATGTCATGTTTCTTTATTTATATCTTATGTTTTTGCATATATACATGACAAAGTATAAGGTTTTCCTTATTTTCATACATTTTTATCTCCCTATCTCTCTCATAGTTTCAACATAAAACCCCTTTATCCCATCTCATTGACTATATTATGGAGGTATTGGGATGGATTGAATAATGTTTGAGGATTCTTAAACACCTTAAGAGGTTAAGGTCAGTGAGTGTAGTGGTCATTGCATGATTATGTCTAATCTCAATTTAACTAGGTATGGAATGTGGTAAGAGGTCTTGAGACACTCAATAAGGAAGCGAGGGAGTGTTAATTTGTTTCTTGATGGATTATGATTAAGTGGGTTGGTAGGAATATCTGAGGACTTACCACCCCTTATTCCTCCTAGTTTTATTGATAAATTCATTCTTCTATCGTAAATACCTTTCACACATGCACTAGTTCTCCTATTTTACCATCATTCATTCATTCTATTACAATAAATTAGATAACTAGTATAGATATTTGGGAACAAGGATGATTATCCCATTTATTAATAAAACTAACTATAATAATCTTCCCTAGTTTTATTTTTGGGTTTCTAAAAATTATTTTTTGATCACAAGGCCTATGATAGATTCACATCATATAAATTTCAGATTGTTGGAAATATGTTTTAAAGGTATTTTTTAGTGAATTAGATAAGGATTAAGTTGAGATAGATGTTATATTTTTTGATAAAAAATGAAACCGTCATTAATAAAGCTTTGAATAAATTTTGAGACGTGATAAATAATTTTTATGTGGTTTGATAATTTTTCTGACGTTATTTAAAGTGATTTGATATGATTTAAATTGAATGATTTTGGTTGGAGTGAAGAATAGAAATCTATATAATGTTTTTATTTTTATATTTTTGAAATTTTAAAAAAGTGTTTAGTACATAAGATTAATTTGATCTTGCATAATAATAACTATCGGTTTTTTTCGTGTTTCATATGAGTAATCTTTCGGTACATAAGAATAAATTTTGTGACAACTACTCTTGCATAGGTAGAATCTAGTTCTGTGTAAAAGTAACATAGGATTTATGAAGAATAAATCTAAATAACTCAAATTTGTGGAAGAATAAATTAAATCTACTGATGATTAACTATGAGCTGTATAGGATTAAATGTAAGAGTCTCACCACTACATCAAAATAACCCAAAGATGCATAAAAGTAACCAGTGTCTATATTCAGATACGTAAGAGTAAACTGATGTGATGGATGTGTAGTTTGAGGCTACATTAGAATAAATAAATGTTTTAGAGTCTCATTTAAGAATAACCTAGATGATATGTAAGATTAACCCATGTTTTTCAAAGGCTAAATAATATACTTCAAGTGTGATATAAGATTAAAATGTCTTTCTAGATGAATCAGAAGACCTAAAACCAATTATATAATGTTATATAAGTTTTAAAAATAATTATTATTCATGGATATTGTGATTCAAGATAATATTTATTCAATATGTGAATAAGGAGTTTGGATTTTGAGATAATCTTTACATTGTAATGATATTCATGTATGTATGAATAATAAAATGGAAAAGAGTTGTGGCTTTTGTGTAAATTTGATGAAATAAAGTTACATATGTTTTTGAAGGATATAAAGAAGGAATTTTAGTGAATAATTAAATGTAAAATGATTATTAATTTTAGTAAAATATTCATGAGGATCCATTGTGAGATATTTATTGAATTTTAAAAGGATATCTTAACACCATTTATGAAGATCACAACTGAAATATTTCAAGTTTATCATTTGAAAAGTTTTAATATATGGATATTTTATTAATGGGATTGATGATATTTAAGTTTTTTTTAATTATAGGCTATTTCCCACATGGATATTATGAGTTTTTAAATGAAAAAACTTGTGAGGTTGTTGAGAATAAGAATAAAGTAAAATAATTATTCTAAGAATAGATATTGAAAACATATAATGCTTCAATAATTATGAAATAAATGAGATAATAGTGAGAAATAAACAAAAAAAATCAATGAAAAGTGTGAGATGAGAACAACCCAAAGATATTTCTTTATAAATGAATAAGAATATCATATCTAACCAGTCCAATGATGACTCAATAATTACTAGTGATTATTCTATAAGAATATTATTTTGTGTTATATTATGATGAGTGGGTACTTTTTTGAACTTCTAAGTGCTTACATTATAATAGGTTCGATTATATATATATATATATTTTGTAGCTTCATCTTGATAATAAAATAGATCTTTCTTGGTTTGGGATAATAACTTTGATACATCAAAGATGTATTCGTTCATATTGGAGGTGAAACATGTTAAATTATTTTATGTTCCAGATATAATTTTTGAACCATGGTGAGTTTGAGAGATCATTTTTGAATAATCAAGAGGTAAACTGTTTGGAAAAGAAAAGGTATCAACCCTAATTCACCCCCTCTCAGGGTTGATTGAATTTTTAAGTGATATTAATAATTAGAATAATATCCACAGTTCACTCTTCAAATCTATTTTAAAATTACTATGGTTCAACACAAATAAATCAACTATTAATGGATGATAACTTTTTAGGTAAATGATTTTCATATTTAGAAAGAATTAATAATACCCTATTTTCTCTCTCTTTTACTTTATTCACTTGAATTTGATATTTATGGTTTCACAGTAACAAGTGATACCAATTCATGGTATTGATCTAATAAAAATATTATCAGTAGTGATTGGATGGAAGAAAATACATTTCTATCTTCATTGTCATATAAAATTCTTACCAATTTGATGAAATTTAAAACTACTAAAGAGATATGGGAACAAATGCACAAAATTAATGAAAGAGAAAATTAGATGAACAAAGAAAATTTGTAACTTCAAATAAGTAAATTTGATGATATAAGAATATAATAAGATAAATCTATTGGTGGTTTATTTACTAGAGTCAATATTATTTTCATCACCATTATAGGATGTGGATAAATCTTTTAAGACCATATAATTATGAAGAAATTAATGATAATTCTTCTTGATATGTCTTATGAAAATATTTCATCTATCAAAGATTTGATTTATCAAATATATTTATCTAGATAGTTTAACAATTAATAATTTACACAAAATTTTAATTAAATATAATATGATAAGAGAATTTTCTCTCAAAGTCGTGTATGAAAGGAAAAATAAATTACATTTAATGATTTTAGGAATTTTAAGACTGAAGATAAAAAGATTAGTTCTAATGAAGATAATAATATGGAGAGCTTTTATGAGATCTTATCACTAATGTAATGAAATTTCAAAATAGGAAAAGGTATCTATAGAGGTTATTTTTTATTTAATTGTTCCAATTATCGTAAAATTGGTCACATTTTTCCATGTTTCCTTTGAGAATTAGAAATAAAGACGAAGACTATGAAGTAACAGATATATTATTTAAGAAAGGAGAGTAATTCAAGAGAAATTTATTTTAATAAAAATTTAAGAAGAATATTCCATAAAATTTCATCACAAGGAACATTATATCTCTTGAAGAATCTATTTTAAAGAGTGAAATATTATTTGGTGATGAAAAACTCACAAATAAACTTCAAAAAATGTCCTAGCAGCTCATGATGATAGTGTGAGTCCATCCTCCAAGTTTGAAACAAAAAAATTTGGTGAGTTTACCACTAAATAAGGAGAATAAAATTAAGAATAAACCATGATAATTGAGATCAAGATGATCAAAAATGATATTTTAAGGCTGAGAGATGAAAATCACATCACAAAGAAATACTTGATGATGGTAAAAAATCCATATTGAAAAAGAAAGTTTAGTCAAACAAGTTAAAGATTTAAAACATGATAATACTAAGAAAAGAAAGATCATTAATGATTAGACTTCCATAATCATTATTATATATGAAGATGTTAATAAGTTAAAGATAATAATTTTGTACGTTGAGAAGAAAAGGGAAAAATTCATGAATAATTACCACAATGTTTTCATAGGATTAGGTTTAATATCTATGAATTTTGAGATAAAGATTAGGGTTACTGGGTAGTTGAATGAGTTTCAAAAGAAAAAAAATCCAATCACTCTTGATTTAATATTTTTCAAACGAGTATGGAAACTATACTAATATAACACATTAAAGGAAAATCATGTTTTTAGAGAATATAGTGAAAAATAGTTTTCTAGATTCATAGAGAAGTCGGAAGAAAATGAAAAACCAACTCATATATAGAAATATAATAATTCTTAAAATATATTCACACTAACCCCAAATGTCCAATGATTCTTTCTAAAAATTAATTTGGTAAAACAATCTCATTTTAGGTCTAAAAAGGTAAAATATCAATAAATGCAATAATAGGATTATTATTAAAGAAATAGGTTTCAAGGATACTATTGGTGTTATGGTGTGTTTTACAACAAAGATCATTGTTTTTTCTAAAATATGTAACTCCATAGACAAATGAAATAACATGAACCAATGGAGAAGCAATAATTGATTATAGAAAATCATCAGTTATGATTATTTTAGAAGATAATTGAAATGAAAATAGTTTTTAGGGCCTAAAAAAGTTTATAGATAGTGTGATCAAGAATGAAATAACTCAAATGAATTTATTATAATCATACTATCTCAAATAAATCCAATTCTATGGTCTAATAATGTTTGGAAAAGGAATCAATTCACACAATAAGAAAATTTAGTTGATGTTTCTTTGATGGAAAAAAAATAAAAAAAATAAAAGGATTATGAATATCGGTTTATCCTTCCACATGAAATGTGATTAAAATACCCTGAATAATACTGAAAGATATGAAAGAGGAGTTTTTTTATTTGAAAATTAAAACCCATTGAATCTCAAATGCTTTGGAGCGGATTAAATTAGGAAGAATCTAATAAATCCAATCATTGTTCTATATGTTCATGTAATGAATCATTGTATGTTAAGTTGTCGCAATAATATGATGATATAATAAGGTGATTTTTGAAATAAAATATGTTTAGTGAAGGGGATAGAATATGGATTTTTGATATAATGAAGGTTTAGAAACCAATGTAACTTGTTTCATGTTAGAGAAAGAATCACATACCTTTTAATAATTATTTTTTTCTAATGTTTGGAGAAAACCATTATAAATTTATAATTTGTGTGTTTTTAATAGGAATTTTGATATCTCTCAATTTAGAATGAATTAAAATATGATATTAAATGACTATTTTATTATATTCAAATGGTAAGTGGATCGTAACATATTCTAGGGATTATTATATTATTTATATTCTATGTATTGTGCATGTTTTCATAACTCAAAATTAATTGATATTAAATGGATAAATAAAAACTATGGAAAAATTTTGGTTATTTGTTTATGGATTATTCAAGGATAATAGTATATTTTTTTAGAAAATCAAAGATAAAATAAAATGAGTGGGGTGGGTGGATGTCTCTATGAATGGTTTAAATTGAATCAAGTAAACAAACGTAATGAAACAGTAAATTTGATTTTGAAAAAATGGAACATGTTTTGAGGAATAAGAACTATAGAACCACATTCACCGTTTACTCTCAATATTTAGGGGTTTTCCACTCTCCAATTCTACATTAGGTGGGGATTTTGTGTATTCCTCTTCCTGATGTGTTTGGACCCTTCTTATTCATCATTCATCCTTCTTCATTATGGATTTTTAGGGTTTCTTTGACTTTTCCATAAAACTTTAATTTCAATTTTTTCCCCTTTAATGTCAATTTACTTTATCTTGGTTGATTCCAAAGATTTTTTACTGGTTATGAAACCCCCATTGTTGGTGTTTTCCTGGCGTGTGAGGTTGTATCGATAATAGCCTTGAGGGGGGGTTTCAATTCAAATACAACTCATATCTCACCTTTAATGACGAATCTTAGTATTAGGGGTTTACCAACCAGCATATAGAGGTTTCTATTAACCTTTCATTTTTTATTTTGGTTTTTTGGTTCATCGAAATGGTTTACCATTATGTAAAAGTGGACATGGAGTAATTTTTCTAGTAGTGTTTTTAAGAAGGTTGATGCAGGTTGTGTGATCAGTATGTGATGATATGGGATTCCCCATATTGTTAATTTTACCTTGATGGTTTTATATATTGTATGATGCATCATTGGATGTTTTTTTGATTAGTTTTCAATTTCATTATAGTTTTTACGGTTTTCCTTGGTTTTTATTATTGTTCCTTCATTGATAGATTTTATAGTTATGCTTTTACTTTAGTAGAGCCTTCAATTACTCTTGGGTAATTGATTTCTCTATGTGGTTCCATCAACCATTTTATTATGAATAACATTAATTACTACTGTTTCTCTTGGTTGTATAGTTTTTTCTATAGTGTAGGTTCATGTTGATGTGTGGTGATAAATCCTGGTGGAGAGGGAACTATGAAATAGTAGTGTGGGGTAAGGGTAGAAATGGATTCTTCTATGGAAACTGATGATCATATAAATCATGATAGAGGTTGTTTCTTGTTTTCTTAATGTTGATATTTTCTTGTTAGTGACAGTGATCATCTGAAAAATGGTTGGATATTTACTATACTGGTGGTTTTGGTATTATTGGGTTGAGATTGATGATGGTTTTCAACTATTATTACTTAATAAATGATGGATATATTTTTTTAGGATTTAAGTGGAATCAGGATATACTGGGTTCTAAGGATGAGTTGACCAACACATGAACTCCACATTTGAATCTCCCTTGGGTCCTTTCTAGATCTTTAGTATGTTGTCTAAGTATGAAAACGTGAAGCAGGATGGGTGAGTTGATGTTTTTAAAAACATAACCATTTATCTCGCACATTTTTTTTATTTTTACATTACTGGTTCAAAACTAATTATAGTAACAACATAAAATAAATTTAGTTGAAATAATAAATTTGGAAGTTAACACTTTACATAATAGAAAAGTAATGACAATAAGTGTAATAAATAAAACATAAAATGTAACTATGCCACATGTATCCATGTAAAAATTTGTATACTTATAAAAAATATTAAATAATATTATAGTTACTATAATAATAACTATTATCTTCTAATCCAAAGTTGTATGATGATAAATAATAGATCCAAAGGATACACGTTCTAGAAACATGGATGTTTTATTGATCTAAGAGATCAGAGGCAACAACTCCCATCCCTATAATTATTTGACAATGGTCGGTAGTACTAATCCATTACCCCAAAAATCCAATTTGATTAAATATTAATAATAATATATGTCCTTGTCCCATATGATTATTCAAACAATAAGTTTTTAAGTATAAGTTAATATCATAAAAACTCTTTGATTAGAAATTCGTCAGAATAAAATGATTATAATAGGAATCATAGATCATTTTCAATGAATACTCACAAAAGGTAATATCTAAAATCACATTGAAAACAAATAAAAAATAGAACCACTAAAACACTTAGTTAGTTTGAATCTATAAAATTAAGGATTCCCCAGTACCTATTCCTCAATTCCTAAATCACATATTTAGAGGTTTTGAGTTTAATAAACTCCTAACAGTAAACTCTAAAACGTTTATGCACTATTTTAACTTCTACGAATATCAGGATATCTTACATGATCTTCCAGTTGAAATGGTTAATAATAAATCGAAAATTTCTATAATATTAATGATCTAAATCATGTTGTTTTGGAAATTTTATTTATAATTTAAAACTACATAACAAATCTTATGAAAAATATTGAAGTAAACTAAATTAAAACATAAAGTTTATTTTGATTTTCAATATAAATGATGTATAAGAAGTTATTTAGGAAAATTGCTAAACTCCTTTTCTAATTTATCATAATGGGATTTAACTACCCTTATGTATTTTGGGAGTCTTTTTTCTATTGTGGGTGGTTTTTGGTAATGAGAGTTAGTTGGTTTTTTGTAATTGGGTGTTGTTTGGGTTCCCAATTAACATAAAAAGTGGTTATTTATTATAAAAAACCATAAAATAAGATTAGTGATAAAAGTGTTTTTGAGATATATATAAGAAGGTGATTATTTAAAGGATAATACACATTTTAATGAGTTCATTGTTTTTATGTCACACCCAGGTATTTAGTTTTCAGTTCTTTTCAGTTCTTATTTATTTCCTTGGGATCCAGGTATGATAAATTTGAAATATTGGGGAATATTTTCCTCATTTAATTGGACTATCTTAACCTACCTAGGTTCCCCTTGACCGAACCTGATTTCCCCTTATATTCACCCAAGGATCCCCTGAATTTGGAGCAGAATGGAAAGTTTTTGGGGGACAGAACAGGCCGCGCAGTTTGGCCGCATGGTTTACTAAAGCATACAGCCAAACCATCCACAGTGTACAACAAATTAATTTTTTTTATATTCTTCCAATTTTCCCTTATTATTTTAAACCAAATTCACCCTTTCTTCCCCCATTTTACACTAGTAGCTATGGGAGGTATCCAAGCTTCCTCAAGGTCCCATGGAACTAATTTTTTAAGGGGGATTTTGGTGGGGAAACTTCAAAATCATGTAAGTAAGTGAGTTTCTCCCTAGTTTCTTCCTTCCCCTTAAGATTTCTCCAATACTTTCATGAATTTATAAGTTTCCAGCACCTAGGGTTTCATATTTTGGGTTTAAACTTAGGTTGTGTGGTGAATTCTTCTTGGATTAGGTTCATTTTCATTCCCTTGAGGTGCAACATTGGTGTGGTTGATGTTTCACACAATGATTATGGGGTTTTGAAATCTATGGTAGGTGATTCCATTTGTATGAATTATTTTATGAGTTATATTTGCTTTATTTACTTATTTTACTTGTTCCTCATATGTTGTGTGTGGTTCTGATACCATTTTTTGTGGAATTGGTTAAGTGTTTAATTTTAATGTTTCATTTTTTTTGTAAATTGTGTGATTTTCACATGAAACTCTTATGGAATCATTTAAGGTCATTTAATAACATATTAAAGTGGTTTATTAAATGTTTATAGTGATGAAGATTTTGGGTTGGTAGGGAATTGATGTAATTTTGGCCATGAAAGAGGGGGTTTTAATGTGTTTTATGTGAAAAACCATGTTATACTCAAAAGTGTTTTATGAAAAGTTTAAATGATTTATTGAGTTACAAAAAGGGTGGAAAACATGTTTGTGTAATGTTTTGGTGGGTATATGTTCTTAAAATGGTGTTTTGAAAGAGTAAGTGATGTTTTTTTGTGTCTAAAATTTTGATAATGTTTTATAAATTGTCGAAATGATTTATTTAATTGTGAGAAAGGGGTGAGATATGATAGTCGGCTATTTTGGTGAGAGCATGGTGTTAAAAATAATTTGAATATGAAAAAGAGTATTATGTGACATGTGTTTGAAATGTTTGGTGTGTGTATGATTTGTAAAAAAAATTCACATGAAAAGTGTTTTTGATAACATGTGGAACATGATCAAGCACAAAGACAAAAACCTGGGTATTGAAGTAGGTGGACTAAGACTAGTATACTAGTGATAAGGTAGTGTTTTCATCGCTATTTAACTTAGCAATATTGACGATAAAAATAGTAGTTAAACTATGATGATGTTTGGGGATCAGTAGTCCATTGGGATTTCCCCTCATAATGGCTCTTACAGGCAACAGATATGGGTTACGGTTACTTTGAAACTAAGATACAATGTACCAAGGGCCCCACAACTATCTAGTTCCTAGGGGTGTTCACATGACTAGTGCTCATTGGATTTATTATACTTAACATTGGAATATAGTGTGTTTTCTAGAAAATTCATTATCATGTGGGTTTTATTAAAAAATGCACATTCTTTAATGTATCCTTATTGAAATCTGTTTTCATTTTAAGGTTACATCTTATTTAAATTACTACTAAAATTCTTGTTTATAAAAAATACATGATTTTGGTCTTAAAATATTTATCACATGGAATTATTTTGGGTGGAATCCTATTTGGATTAGTCTCACACCCTACTTACACCATTGTGTGTAAGTAGAGTCAGTAATGTTTGTCACAGGTTTGGGTAAATCTCTTAGAACAGGTGGTTCGAGTTACTAGCGGTCCTTCTTGATATGGTGTCATGGAGATGGCTTGAGGGTGTTTCCCCCTTGACATATAATGACCCAAACTTTCATTAATGATAATTAATCTTGATCTAAGTAAATGTATTATTTTTTAAAATGGTTATATAACATGTGCACTTCTTCGGTTTTATGTTTTTAGATTTTAATATATTGTTAATAATTGTGACCATTGCTAATATAGCCGTTAAATAGTGATAACATTATTAGTATAAATATAGGGCTTTAAAAAATCCAATTTACTCAGACAAAGGAAGTGATGGCCTCATCTAGTAGTATTTCTCCCCATGAAGCCCATTTGTCGGAGCTCGAAAAGGAGGTAGTGTCCCTGGCCTTCTCTCTAGACCAAGATCAAGCTGAGCTTCCACAGGTAAATCATGAATAGAACCACCTATGAGAGAAGTGGAAGTTGATAGAGATTACCACCCAAGCAATGTTATCCGAGACACCCCAAGAGTTTGTCACTATCGCAGACCTTACCCTTCAGTCTTATGTAGGTGTTATAGGGGGTTATATAACAAGACCCTAGCACTATGATTATGTACATTATTTTTTTTATAGAATATACATTCATTTTATTATTGTTACTTTGTAAATAGTTTTTAAAGAACAAATAGTGTATTTTAATTAATATGCAATTAAGAATTATATTTTGATGAATTAAGGTATTTTTTAATTAAATAGTTTTTTAATAATAAAATTTTATTACTAAATTTCTTTTTATAAATATATAAATGATCATATAATTTTTATGAATACAATTGTGATTTTTATTAAGGTTTGAAAGCTATTTTTGTTAAAACCCATGAATTTTTTATAAATGCTAGTTTTTATTTTAAAAGTTAAAATTCACATATTTAGAAAATTATTTAGATAAAATGAATATTATTTTTGGAATCAGGATGTCGAAATTATCCAAAAATGATTTTTTTTATAATTTTCTAGGATAGTTGAATATTTGGGTAAAAATTAAATACTGTTTAAATATATAATGTGTTTTATGACATCATACTGACCCAATAGTGATGTAATAAAATACTATAAACATTATGTTCGGAAAATATATATTTTACCATTAAAATAATGTTATTTTATGTTTGTTTTATTTATTTTACAAAGCTTTAGTGGACCCTCCAAGACTTATATAACATTTTAGCTTTTTAAAATGATTTCCTTGAGAGTGTGACTCACCTCCACATAAGCTACCCGATTATTTTAAGAAGTTATAAAATTTTACTTATAAAATATTGTGTTTCACTCGCCTTTGAAAAATTCCATGGGCAAAAACCATGGGTTTGTTTTTGGTTTTGATTAATTTAATGCGTGGTGTCCCAAACCTAAATAATAAAGAATTCCTTATCTTTTCTTATATAAACCCACCCAAGACCCCAATTCCTCTTCACTGAAATCCTTTAGAGCTCAACGAAACTCAACCCTACTCTCTCTATAATCCTCCAAAGTTTCCCTAAGCTCCCAAGAATCCTCTCTTAAGCCTCTCCCATGCCGTTGGGATCTCACTTCCAAGTAAGGGATCCATTCCTTTCTCATTTTATCCAAGTTTCAAAATATTTTTAGGCCCTTTTATCTTCAATTATAAATGTTGGGGGTATGATTTAGCACCTCCCATATACTTTACTATTTATTTTTTAATGATTATAGACCCATTTCTCTCCCATCGATTCCTTCCATGTATACCCGTTACCATGCTGAAATTCCGTAAGGGATTTCCTCCTTTCTATTTTTTGTCCAAATTTCATTATATTGTTTTACCATATTGTTTTTAATTAAAAATGTGGGGGATAACATTTTTCACCTCCCCCATACTTCCCTCCTTTTGTCTGAATGATGATATACCCCTTTATCTCTCATTTATTCCTCCCATGTACACCCATTACAATGCCGAAATTCAGTAAGTAATATCTCTCTCCTCATTTACATTCAAGAAATTATTTTTAATTAGGAATCTAAATTCCCTTAAATATGTTGGTACATGTATCTATATGGTCCCCTTAATGTCCATTTCATGTACATATTATTAGAGACCTGTTTCTCTATCATCAACCATTTGGTTTGAATTCTTATGTCATGCCATTATGCTACCGAAATTGCACCTCTATTTTCCATGCCAAAGTCATTGTATAGTGAATAACATGCACATTTCTCTATCAAGGGTATTCAGCATTATGAAAATTTACTTATTGACTATGTAGTTTCATGTATGAATTTCACATTCCTTTATTGTGTAATAAATTATGAGGTTTAATGAATCCATGTTTTATGATTCATGTAGCACACTTATGCATGAAATAAAATGTTTAAGAAGGGTCCACCCTGATTGTGCTCCAATGCATTGGGTAAATATTAGTATTATGATAAATCAAGAGAAATAAAGGTTTGATCATGCTAATTAATGTGTAATGAGGGTTTGATCATGATCCATGTTCAATTTTCCTTGGATCATGCTAATACCACGTCAGGTGTTGTTGCCACATTTCCATGTTATGATAATCATGCTATATCACTCCTTTATGTTCATGTTTCTTTATGCTCCATTGATATACCTATATCATAACTTGTATTGTATTATTCATGTTATGCCTTGTTTACCCCCTTATTGGGCTTTATAGCTCACCCTTTTCTTATGCATGTCCTTAGGTTATCCCATGCAATGATATGTACGATGGAATTTAGTGGTCATGTAAAGGAAGTTTTCAATAATATGTTGCATTTTATGTTTTATGTTGTTATGTAATGTTCCTAATATCCAAAGAAACTACTCGTATCTATCCTATATGTTGTATCATGTAAAGGTTTTATGTAATAAATTATGTTCATGTGTGTAATTAAAAGCAGTGTTGTTATAGTTGGTATCAAATGATAGGTTTAATTATTTATGGGATTAGGATTAGAAAACCATAGTGAAAGCCTTAGGGTTAAGACCAATTATAATAAAATCATACCTAAATTTTGGTGACTATTGAGTAAGTGTTTTATCAGGAAAATACATCTTTGTCTGGAAACGAGCAGGTAGAGGTGTATCTGGCACAGATGTACCAAGGAGTGAAAACTACAATAAGGAGTTTTGGGCTTTACCCGAGTTATCCTGGTACATGACAATGGGCCTTGATGCACTCTTGGTTATGAAACTCCTGAGGTATATGAATTGGAAAATTCACTATCTTAGTTTGAACCATTGTTAAGGGAATAAAAAATTCACTTAAGAATATATATTGGGAAGTATATCATGTATAACATAGATTAAAGCCTATAAATTTATATGATAAGGAATTAAAAGTAACTTATAAGTCATATGTTTTGGTCTTGGGATGACCCTTTATGTGTTATCCATAACATTCCTTTTATTCCCACCAATGACCGATAATAGGAGGACTCAGGGTAAAAACTGATGCAAAGATGAATGTGATGATTGTTCTAATGAGTTTCCCAATCCAATGGGAGTGGGAATCAAAAACTTTGTCACGATACTCTCTTAGTTAACTCAAGATTTGAATAAAAACATGGGTAAAGAAGAACGTTCAACCCCCCTAAGAAAGAACAAGTCACAATCGATAGCTTCAGGAGACAAATGCCTCCCACTTTTAATGGATCATCTGATCCCTCAATTGTCGAACAATGGATCAACTCCATTGAAAAGTTCTTCTCCATCCTTTAATGTTCCGAAAAAGAGAAGGTTATTCTAGATGATTATTATATGGAGGGTGAAGTCGATCAATGGTGGACATTGAACAAAAATATGAAGCCTTCAGAGGAGATCGAGACGTTTTAATATAAGGATTTCCAAAAGACATTTTTCGATAAATATTTTCCATGCACCCTATGAATTAAGATGGAAAAGGGAATTCCTTGCCCTCAAGAAAAAAGACGAAGAATTCATCAAAGCGTACGAGGAAAACTTAACAAGTCTTGCACGATATACATCTATCTTTGTCATTACCCCGTAATGCATGTTTAACCACTTATTTAGTGGGCTGAAACCTAGCCTAAAGAAATCCATGGCGATCCATGACTTAATTAGCTATGAGGGAACTGTTCGATATTCCCTCAATGTCGAAATGGAGTTTGAAGAATCTCAGGGGTATCATGGGGATAAGAAGTGTAAGGTGGATTTCAATTCTAGTGGTCCAGTGGATAAATCCAATGGTGCTAAGAATATCTAGCACCCCACTTTCCAAAGGTGCGGAAAGAAGCACCCCGAAAATTTTCCGAAGGGGATGAGGAAATGCTTTATGTGTGGAAGAGAAGGGAACCTTTCCATTAACTTCCGAAAAGAAAAACCCAGAGCTACGACAGAGGAGAGTAACGATCTGTTCGTCTCTCAACGCATTGTTCATTACTTTAACTACAATGAACTCGAGCTCCTTGAAAATCAGTTCCCTAAGCCAAGGGTTTTCGAAGGCAACCAACAACCTTCAAGGTAGAAAGGGTGAAATTTTTCTATCACTACCGCTAAAGTGAACCCCAATAAAGAAGTGGTGATAGGTACACTAGTTATTCATTCAATAATAGAGAATGTAATTTTTGATTTTGGTTATACGCATTATTTTATATATCCAAATTTTAGTTGAATAACCTAAATACCACCACAAATCATGGAAGTAATGATGTCGGCGAGTAAGGAAAATGGGGAAATCATTGCATCCCATGAATATAAATCCCCCTATCATAATTTGTGGATTTAACATCCCGAAAAACCTCTTCATACTCCCTATGGTGAAATTTGATGAAATTCTTGGCATCAATTGGCTTTCCTTATATAAAGCCAACATAAATTTAAGTGAGATGGAAATCACTCTTCATATGGAAAGTCGACCCATGATTCTGTACTGGTGCAAAGAGGAGGATAAATCTTTTTTAGTACCACCGTCTCAAGCGTCTATATTACTATACTATGAGCATGAATATCTTGCTTAGATGATTGAGTCTAAGTAAGCAACCATCCTTGATGACATTCCTATTGGGAGGGAATTCGTTAAAGTGTTACCGAACGAATTGACTAGTATTCCTCCTAGAATAGATGTTGAATTCTAAATTGACCTTATACCTAGGGCATTGCCAATATCCAAGACTCCGTATAGAATGGATATTGTGGATCTTGATGAGATAAAGAAACAACTATAGGAGAATATGGATAAAGGTTTTATACACCCACATGCTTCACAATGGGGTACACCAATCATCTTCATTAAGAATAAGGATGGGTCAATGATCCTTTTCATAGATTATCGTGAGATCAACAAAATCACGATAAATAAAAAGTATCCTATGACCTGAATTGATGACTTATTCGATCATCTATGTGGAGCACAATACTTCTCCAAGGTGGGTTTGCAGGTGGGATATTATCAAGTAAGGGTAAAGAAGGAAGATATCCCCAAGACTATTTTTTATACAAGATACAAGCACTATGAATTCATAGAAATGCCTTCCGGACTCAGTAATGCTACATATATTTTCATGGACTTGATGAATAGAGTATTTAGAGATTACCTCAACAAATTTGTTGTTGTCTTTATAGATGATATTCTAATATACTCCAAATGTAATGGGGAGAATGAGGAGCATATAAGAACTGTACTAGAGGCCTTTAGAAAGGAGTAGATCTATGAAAAGTAAAGAAACTGTGAGTTCTTATTGAAGGAGGTATCATTCTTGGCTCACATCATCATAAGAAATGGGATATCTATGGATCTATCCAAGACAGGTGCAATAGAGGGATTGTCGAGGCCAAAATTGGTAATGAATATTTGTAGCTTCTTGGGGTTATCTAGATATTATCGCCGATTTGTGATAAATTTCTCACGATTGTAAAACCCTTTTACCAAGAAAAATTGAAAGGGAGTCAAGTTTTCTTAGAGTTATGAATGTGAAGAAAGCTTCAAGGAGTTGAAAAGGAGGCTTATCACTGCACCCATTCTCTCACTAACCACAAGTGGAGAACGTTTTGTGGTATTTAGTGATGCATAGAAGAAGGGAATGGGTTCTGTATTGATATAGAATGACAAAATAATTTCACATGCTTCAAGGAAATTGAATGTTCATGAGAAAAACTATCCAACACCTGATCTAGAGTTGGCTATAGTGATCTTCACTTTAAAAATATGGTGAAATTACCTATTTTGGTATATGTTTGAAATATATATGGACCACAAAAGCCTCATGTATATATTCACACAAAAATAATTGAACATGAGCCAATGAAGATGGTTTGAGATAATCAAAGACTATGACTGCTCAATCCATTACCACCCTTGGAAAGCGATCAAGGTGGTGGATTCTCTATGTAGAAAGGACCCATCAAATCTATCATTAATGAGAATTGAAAATGATCCAATCCTCTTAGAGTTTATGAATATGGACTTGGGAATCATAAATAATGGAACATCATCAATACTTTCACAAATGATTGCTCAACCATGTCTTTTAGAAAGGTTAAAGGATGCTCAAAAGAATGATTAGGGAATTCATAAGAAAGTGGAAACTATCGGAAAAGGGAAATCCTCAGATTTCAATGTCAATGAAGAAGGAATTGTGAGAATTGGGAAAATAATATGTGTTCCATCAAGTTCGGAGCTGAAGAAAGGACTTTTGGATGATGCAAATAGTTCAAATTTCTCCATTCACCCATGAAACACAAAGATATATTGAGATCTCTGAGATCATTATTGTTATACTAACATGAAGAAGGAGATTGTTGAATATAAATCAAAGCACCCGGTGTGTCAACAAGTGAAGGCTGAGAGACAAAAGTCTAAGGGGATGATTCAACCACTACCCCTACCAACATGGAAATGGGAGAACATCACCATGGAAATTGTAACTATAATTGCGAAGAAATCCAAAGGAAACAATGCTATCTGGGTTGTTGTGGATTGTCTTATAAAGACTGCACAATTCATTTCAATTTGGGAGGATTTCTCATTAGATCAACTGACATAGTTATACATCAATGATTTAGTAAGGCTGCGTGGGGAACCACTATCGATTGTATCCTATCAAGATACAAGATTCACCTCTAAGTTTTGGAATAGTCTTCAACATGCTTTGGATACTGAGATGAAATTTAGTACTATTTATCATCCTCAAACCGAGGGCCAATCTGAGTGGACAATACAAACACTTGAGGACATGTTGAGAGCGTGCTCAATGGAACTCAAAGGTGGATGAGATCAACATCTCCCTCTTGTTGAGTTCTCATACAACAACAGTTTCCACTCATGCATCCCAATGGATCTTTATGAATACCTTTATGGGAAGAGATGAAGAACACCAGAATGTTGGGATGATGTTGGGGAGAGAAAACTCATAGGTACATAGATGGTCTAAGAAATGGTGGAGAAGGTTTTGACCATCCAGCAGCACATTAATGATGATCAGAGTCGAAAAAAGAGTTATGCCGATAATTTTCGACGAGACCTAGAGTTTGATGTTAGAGACATGGTATTCCTCCACATATCACCATGGAAGGGAGTTATGAGATTTAAGAAGATGGTAGAGAATAGTATAAGGTACATTGACCCTTTTGAGATCCTTGATCACATTGGAGTAGTGGCCTATCAACTAGCACTCCCAACGAACCTATCTCAAGTACATGATGTATTACTTGTATCAATCATGAGGAAGTACATACCTAAACCATCACATGTACTCAATCCAGATGTGGTTCCATTAGAGAATGAGCTCTCTTATGAATATACGTCAGTAAAGATCTTAGATCATAGGGAAAAAGCTCTATGAAATTAGATAATTCCCCTCATCAAGGTGTTGTGGGGAAACCACATGTTTGAAGAAGCGATGTGGGAATCAGAGGAAGTAATGAAGTAGAGTTACCCATATATGTTTTAGTGTGGGAAAATTAAATATAGAGGGAGAAATTTATTAAGGGGGGAAGATTGTAACGACCCAAAAATTCATTAAAGGAAATTCCTCTTGATCTAATTAAATGTTTTATTATGTAAAATGGTTATATAACATATGAACAAACTTGGTTTCATGTTTTTTTATTTTAAAATACTGTGAATAATTGTCACCATTGATAATATAGTTGTTAAATAGTGATCACATGATTAGTATAAATATAGGGCTTTAACAAATCCAATTTACTCAGAAAAAGGAAGTGATGACCTCATCTAGTAGGATTTCTCCTTACAAAGCTCATTTTTAGGATCTCATAAAGGAGGTGGAATCACTGGGCTTCGCTCTTGAACAAATCCAATCCGAGCATCAACACATGAAGCTTGAATGGAACCGCCTACAAGAGAAGTGGAAGTTGATAGAGATTACCACCCGAGTGATGTTATCCGAGCCGCCCCAAGAGTCTTTCACCATCGCACACCTTACCCTTTGGTCTTATGAGGGTGTTATAATGGGTTTTATAACAAGACCCTAGCACTATTATTATGTACATTATTTTGTATAGAGAATATACATTATTTTTATTATTTTTAATTTGTAAATAGTTTTTAAAGAACAAATAGTATTTTTAGTAAATATTCAATTAAGAATTAAATTTTGATGAATTAATGGATCATTAAATTAAATAATATTTTAATAATAAAATATTATTAATAAATAACTTTTTATTAATATATAAATGATCATATAATTTTTATGAATACAATTTTTTTATTAAATCTTGAATGTTTTTTTGTTAAAACCGATGAATTTTTGATAAATGTAATTTTTTATTTTAAAAGTTAAAATTCACATATTTATAGAATTATTTATATAAAATGAATATTATTTTTGGAATCAGGATGTCAAAATTTATCCAATGGTGATTTTTTCATAATATTCTGGTACAATCGAATTTTTGGGTAAAAATTAAATACAATTTAAATATATATTGTGTTTTATGATATCATAATGACCCAATAGTGATGTAATAAAATACTATAAAAATTATTTTCGGCAAATATATGTTTTACCATTAAAATAATGTTATTTGAGGATTTTTTGATTCATTTTAAAAAGGTTTAGTGGACCCTCAAAGACTTATAAAACATTTTAGCCTTTTAAATTCATTTCCATGAGAGTGTTACTCACCTCCACATAAACAAACCTTTTATTTTATTAATTTTGGAAATTGGACATATAAAATATTTTTTTACACTCTCTTTTTGAAAAAAGGATGGGATAAAACCATGGGTTGGTTTGTAGTTTTGATTAGTTGAATGTGTGGTGTCCCAAACCTAAATAATAAATAATTCCCTCTCTTTTCCTATATAAACCAACCCAAGATCCCACTTCCTCTTCAATCAAAGATTTTGGAGATCGAATAATATCTGTCCTCCTCTCTCTAGAAACCTCCCAAGGATCCCTATTCTTTCAAGAAGCCTCTCTCAATCCTCTCCCCAGCCTTTGAGATCACACTTCCAAGTAAGGGATTTCTTCTTATATCATTTTATCCAAGTTTCTTAATATTTTTATGACATTTTATTTTCAATTTTAAATATAACACACTGACCCCAGTTGCTCAGATTCAGTGCATTATTTTAATAAAATGGCATGATTAAAAGTAATCAAGTCCTGAAAGTACGATCAATTTAGTAGATTTGGAAAATAGATTACATACATGAACATTACATTACACATTAAAAAATAAAACACAACATAAATGATCCTTTAAGAACCCCATTAATCCCCTTTGCTTAACCCCTATTATCAATCATAATACACTTTTTGTAATCTTGAGAAAATTAAACCATAGAAAGGGGTGAGCTCAAACACTCAGTAAGGGTAAGCAATACAGTGGAAGATAACCCAAATATTAAGCATGGTGAATAATTGAAAACACACGACTTTACGAGTAATAAACATTAACACTTTCCTGATAGGAATATGAGCTTATTAAACAATGCCTTAATAAAACATAATCATGGGTATTCTAATAGTTGAATGACCCCATGAACCATCAATATTATTTTCATAATGAGGGAATAAACAATTCCAGACATTCTGAAACATTTTGTCAAGGCCTCAACCAATTCTTCTAAAAATGATTAAGGCCTAGGTCAAAACCATATATCAAATTGGGAAAGGCCTCGACCAATTCCACGTCTAGTTGTCTCATGAGACCTACTCATGAATCGAGGAGCTATAGATGGCTCCACCCATCACTTACTAAGTCCAATACATTCCTCATATGTAAAGGTTTAAACATAACATACATATCCATATTAAAACTATCATACGAAATGTCAATAATTTATCCATAAACCATGAATGGTATAAAAATAACACATCCACAGTCAAACATATCACAAAAAATTAAATACAACATGGAAGATTTGTATAATAATAAATCAACTTTAAAATCCATCAAAAGATGTTGACATAGATGAAAATGATTTGTAAAACTATTTGAGAGAAATATCCCTTTTTCATGAAAAAATTTAAAAGTCACACAATAAAGAAAGGAAGACATTCAAAGAAATTTTTTAATCAAAGTGTCCCATACCACTTTGAAACTTATTGAAAGGAATTAACATTTTAAAAACATTCATGTCTATATAAATAAATTCTTAAAAACAATTTTGAAAACATGGAAATTATTGAGAATGATTTAGAAGAATAAATATTTAAAACATTTGCAATTATGTTTTAGTAAAATTTCCCTTAAAAATAATCCCATTGAAAAAATATTTTATGAAACATGGACATGGATAAAAAATATGTCCCAGTAGATACTTACATAAAAACAACCTCAGATAATAAAGAGACTGTGAAAATAACCCTTACCTTGTACTTTCCTTTAGTCGAGGGTACGTTTAACCTTCTATTTGAAGATATTAGTAAGTTATTAAGTTATATCAGAACCATATTAATATTTATTATATCATACTTGATTAATTTATGACTTTATACTACCATTTTATAATAATTTACATGTTAAATTAACATTTCGTGTAATAATCGCTTTTTTATCGTACGTGTTTTAACATGTTACTCTTGATTGTATCACTTAGATAAAGATTTAAATACTTCCAGAATATAAAACATGATTTATATATCATATATATTCAGAATATTGATATGTACAATAGACATATATATGAAATGAAAAACACCATTTATGGAGACGGTAGTCCGTACGTACGCATAAACATTGTTTCCGTTTTCATATCGTATTGAACGGAACTAAGTGAATAAGATATATGTAAGTACACACACACATATATATAAATATATATATCTGCAGTAGAATTATTAGGTCATATATTACATACTTATTAGTAATATATATTTTATAATCGTCGATGAATGGTTAAAGTGGATATGAATCTCATTGCGTCGTGGAGACGGTAATCCGTACATACGCACGAGCGAAAATATAATTTCCGTAAAGGTGTGGAATTTGATGGTATATTAATTTAACATAAAAATTATCATGTTATTTTAATTATTTATATGCATATTAATCATCATTATATCCATCCAAATAACATAGTGTTGAATAACAAATTACACCACGGCCTGGAGACGGTAAGTTGTACGTACGCACTTATGGTGACATTATCATTCATAAGATGGAAGAAATAATGAATATAGTTGTGTCATATTTATAATAAAATCATATTATATAGAAGATAATGTAGTTATTTTTTTAGAATATAATCAACAAAGAAAGAGTAAGTGGAAGAATAAGAGAACTAGAAAGAGGGTGGTGAAATCGTTACCTCTTATTCAGGTTTTTCCATTTGATTTGATCAAAAGGGAGCATTAGGTTGACTTTATGACCAAATTAAGGCCTCTAGGATAAAGGTAGGATAATTGGGAGGATATTTGGGCAGGTTTTGGCTGATCCAAATGGCTTTGGAGGTGTGAATTTGAGAGAAGTGGAAGTGCCCTTTTATAAGAGGGGTGAGGAGAACCTTAGAAAAAACATAAACTATTATTTGATAATAAATTCATTTTCGGTTTATAATGGCTCAAAAATGAATAATTTAAAGTATAAGGTGTTTATGGGTCTAAAACCACTCAACCAATAGGTTTTAGATAGTTTTATGTCACCATGTTAACCTTAACGTTTATATTTAACTCTTAGTTAAATAGTTTTGCATTTACCATGTCTCTTTGTATTTTTATATTATATGGTTAATAAAATTACTATAAAATGCCAATATAACCCAAATTGGTTTATTAATGTCATATATATTATTATATAAGTGGTTTTGATGAACCTTAGATTATTATGACTATTATATCAATTAATAATATAATATTTTTTTTAAAATTATTTTATGTCGACTTTGACACTATTTGGTATTTTGTTTTTTTAAAATCTATAACAGAATTATTAATTTGAAAAAAATTTATTTAATCAAACCTATAATGTCCTATAAACCTATAAAATTCTCGAGATTCATTAAAAGTCTCAAATTAGATTTATTTGGATATTTATAATATCAATTGTTTTAATCTTTCATTTATAAGGTAATTTCTGCATAATCATTGTGTCATAAATAAATTCAATTATTTAATGTCTAAAAATTATAAATAAAATACCATTATGTAGGAAATATTTTTATCATTCTAATTAATATTTATAGTCAATTTTTTCTTATGCATAGCCCAATATTAAAATTTTTTAGTTATTAAACATTGATTTTAACTCTTTTAACACTTCTTTACATAAAATAATAATAAATGTCATAATCTAATCCAAGTGTACCTAGAGGATCATATTTTTTTCCTAAGGCTGTTTTTGGTCGAAATACACTCATTCAATATAATTAAGACATATGTTAGGGTAATAATAATATCATTTTTACCTTTAATTACCCTATTTACCTTTAAGCATGGTAAATAAAAGTAAAAAGTTACTATTGAAAAAAAATTATTTCTATCTTATTGAACCAAATTTTACTTACTGATATCAACAGTGTCTCTGATATTTTTTAAATTCCACTCACAGATGTGGTAAAATTATGTTTTTTGCAAATTTGTAAATGCTCCTAGGAGGTGGGTAAAAGACGATGAAAAGTTCAATAAAATTTTATATATGTAATATTATTACAAGATGACTCCAATTAATTACATTGAACATAGATAGGTATTATGTATATATTTTGACCTAATACAAATTTAAATAAAATAAATAATTTTTTTTAAAAAATTCAGTTTTAAACAATAACTTAGTGTTTTTCACAATTCATCAAAAATTGAATGTTTTCAGAAAAATACCAAAAATTCACCCTAAGTTAATTTTGATATTCAGAATTCAAAAATGAAATCTATTTTACCAAATTTAAAACATATAAGTTTCGTTTATTAATTTAAAATTAATTCCCATTTTCAAAACCAAAAGGCGTATTTTTAGGAAACATTATCTATCAAAATATTGACACTTGTTTATGTCCAATATCAAAATGAAATTACTTAAAATGACCAATATTGGATTAAATGGTAAAAATATAATCTATTTATGGTCCAAACCATTAAAAATTATAATTCAACAGTATAAATTATTTTTATTAAAAAAGTTTTCTTCAGTTAAAATATAATATTTTTCACTATTCACCCAAATATGAATGTTATTAGAAAAACACCAAAATTTTATTAAAACTAAAGTATTATGTCCCGATTCAAAAGAAGAAGTTTATTTTTTCAAATTTAATATATAAAAGTTTCAAATATTGGATTTAAAAAGGGTTCACCATTAAAAGGCGGTAAAAGTGCATTTTTTGAAAAATACTTCTTTTATCTGAAATAAATGAATTAGTTCTTACATTATGTCTAAGAAACTCATAATACGGATTCTAAAATTATTAGGATTATATAAAGTTCAAAATTTATTTAATACTATTTGTAACCACTTTTGAACAGCTTGTTTGGTAAGTCGTGGTGTGCTTGAACTCGGTGTTGCGTGTAGTGCAAGTTATTTATTTACTTTGATGAAATAACATACTATGAAATCTTGGGGTGTTACATTCTCCCCTCCTTCAATAAATTGTGTCCTTGAAATTTGAAATTGTTCTTAGAAAATAAAAGGTTGAAAACAGAAAATACCTTTGTGGAGAACTCATATCGAAAATTGGGTTAATAATGTTTATTCTTAATAAGAGGGAATATATATATATATACTTGATAAGTAGAGTTACATCCTTTAAATATTTCCTACCACAAAATCATCTTTCACTCCAAAATATTTCAAAAAATATTCTATTTATCATAATCATATAGGGTTATAGAAATAATGAATTTATAATTCACCTATCAAACCCTTTAAAAAACTAGATTATACCTTCCAGGGACTTTATATAGTCCAGTGGTAGGCGATAAATCCCAATTTCACTATCGTGTGGGTTCAATTTCCACTACTTTTTCCAACACGACGGATTGTCACACGGTCTGCATGTTTTCCTTTTTATAACAATCCAAAAATAACCTTAACAATAATATCCAATTTCAAAATTAATCTATTCCAACCTTTAGATTTATCCAAAATACTTCTATCCAAACTCACAGTCTAAAATTTATAAGGAAGTTAAACACAATGAAGATCTTTTCTTCCATGTAATAACATGTGAACACCTTAATCATGTATTATTTTAAAACATTGTAACACCCTGAATTACCATAAAACCTTATTGATTACATTCATACTCCCTTATCCATTATATAATACTAACAATTATTAAATAAAGAAACCATTAATCATTTCCATGATAGTCAATAATAGACAATATAATTTATCGAAATCAACCATAAATTATTCAAAAATTACTACCTTAGTATCAGGACCATATAATCTCAAATTCCCAATGAAATAGTACTGGAGTACATTCCTAATTTATTTCCATAATTCATATAACTAGTACATCGTTGATACAACACTCAAATGACAAAATACTTTAATAAAAACATAATAACTCTTAATCAATCTTCTTCATCTTTGGTAGTATCATAACTTGATTCTTATCCAATAGCAGCATTTGGGGTATACTCTGATGATTTGGACATTGATTTGCGTAGTGTTCCAATTCCTTGCAGATGAAGCCTTTAACATTCGAAACCTTTTTCTTACCCTTGCAATCACGTACTTGGTGTAATTTTTATCCACACTTATTACAAACTCACATTCCATTCAAGAATTTACTAAGATGATTCTTTCCACATTCTTCACATATGGGGAAAATCCTTCTATCCCCTCTTCACTTTATCCATATTTCTATCTACCATCATTTTCTTCTCTTGCTTCCCTTCAAAGCCATAGGACTCAGATAATTCTTTTCTTATCTAATTAATGCATGATATTATTTCTTCATATGTTGAGAATACATGGGATACTATTTCCCCTCTATGTGTTGGCTTAATACCACGAAAAATATGATGCTTCTTACTCTATGGATCATACGTATTGCTGGAGTTTTTATTCCTTCTATTGGGTGTCATTTCTATACAATGTTATAAACTAGGTCAGTTTATGAATCACAACGAATACTTCTAAACTTGTAAAATACCTAACATAAATTGAACAGTTTATGGATATAATCCGTAATCATAAAAAAATGTTTTATTTGAGAAGTATATACTCATAAATAATGGTTTGTAAAGAAAATGAGAATTATCCTAAGCATATCCCCTGAGAGTGTTGTAACCAAGAGTGAAACAAGGCCCATTGTCGTGAACCAGTTCCCGTTCGAGTCTAGCTCAAAGCAGTGTTTTCGGGTTTTACCCCTAGGTACATCTGTTCCAGAGTTTCCTCTACCTGCTCATATCCATATAAGGATGTATTTCTTGGAAAACTCACAAAATATATACAATACCAAAATTCTAAGAAGTTCTTATATACTATTCCTCAATTTCCATCTTAGGTTAATGTGATCTATTCAGAGTTTATCTAAATCTAGTTTCCAAGGTTTGTACTTAACTTCCTCTAATACCAACTGTATTGCCCCGACCCCAGTTGCCCAGAGTCAGTGCATTATTTTAATACATTGGCATGATTACATAGAATCAAGTCTCTAAAGACCGATCGGTTTAGCAGTCTTGGAAAATAGATTACATACATGAAAATTACATCACACATTAGAAAATAAAACACAACATAAATAATACTTTGAGAATTCCATTAATCCCCTAGCTTATCCCTGCTTATAAATCATAATAAACTTCTCGGAATCCTGAGGAAATTAAAATGTAGAAAGGGGTGAGCTCAAATGCTTAGTAAGGGTAATAAATACAGTAGAAGATAACCTAAATATTAAGCATGGTGAATAATTAAAAACACATGCCTTTACCAGTAATTAACACGAACACTTTTATGGCATGAATATGAGCTTTGTAAATAATTCCATAATAAAACATAATCATGGGTATTATTGACCACATGAACCAACAATATTATTTTCATAATAAGGGAATGTATAATGTTGGACATTCTGAAACATTTTGTAAAGGCATCGACGAAGACGTAAAAAAATAATTAAGGCCTCAGCCAAAACCATATATCAAATTGGTAAGGCCTTGGCCAATTCAACATCTATTTGTCTCATGATACCTATTAATGCATCAAGGAACTATAGTGGGCTCCACCCATCACTTACTAAGTCCAATACATTCTCATATGAAAAGGTTTAAACATAACATAAACATTCGTATTAAAACTAGAATATGAAATTTCAATAATTTATCCATAAACCATGAATTGTATAAAAAATAACACATCCATAGTCAAACATACCACAAAACCTTCAACACAATATGAAATATTTGTATCATAATAAATCAACTTTAAAATCCATTAAAATATGTTGACATAAATAAAAGTTATTTGTAAAACTCTTTGAGAGAAATATCCCTTTTTCATGAAAACATTTAAAAGTCACACAATTTATAAAGGAAGAAATTTAAAGAAATTTTTTAATTAATGTGTCCCGTACCACTTTGAAACTTTTTGAATGGATTTAGCATTTTAAAAACATTCATGTCTATATAAATAAATACTTAAAAACCATTTTGAAAACATATACATTAATGATAATGATTTAGAAGAATAAATATTTAAAATATTTAAAATGATGTTTTAGTAGAATGTACCTTAAAAATACTCCCATCGAAAAATTATTTTAAGAAACATGGACCTGGATAAAAAATATGTCTCAGTAGATACTTACGTAAAAACAACTTCGGATAATAAAGAGATTGCGAAATTAACCCTTACCTTGCACTTTTCTTTAGTAGAAGGTATGTTTAACCTCCTATTTGGAGATCTTAGTATGTTATTAAATTATTAAAGAACAATATTAATATTTATGATACCATACATGATTAATTTATGACTTTATACTACCCATTTAATAAAAATTTCCATGTTAAATTAACATTTCGGGTAAAAATGTCTGATTTTATCGTATGCGTTTTAACTTGTTACTCTTGATTGTATCACTGAGAACAAGATTTAAATACATCCTGAATATAAAACATTATTTATATATCATATATATTTAGAATATAGATATTTACAGTAGGAATATATATGAATTGAAAAACACCATTTATGGAGACGGTAGTCCGTACATACGCATAAACGTTGTTTCCGTTTTCATATCACACTGAACAGAACTAAGTGAATAAGATATATGTAAGAACATATATACATATATATATATATACAGTAGCATTATTAGGTCTTATATTAAATACTTATTAGTAATATACATTTTTATAATTGTCAATGAATGGTGAATGTGTAAATGAATCTCATCGCGGCGTGGAGACGGTAATCCGTAAATACGCACGAGCGACAATATCATTTCCATAATGGTGTGGAATTGGATGGTATATTAATTTTAAAGAGACATTATCATGTTATTTTAATTATTTATATACAAATTACTCATCATTGTATCCATCCAAATAACATAGTGTTGAATAACAAATTACACCACGGCGGGGAGATGGTAAGCCATACGTATACACGCATGGTGACATCATCATTCATAAGATCGAAAAAATAATTAATATAGTTGTTTCATATTTATAATAACATCACAGTATATAGAATATAGTGGAATAATTATTTTATAATGGAATCAACAAAGAAAGAGTAAGTGGAAGAATAAGAGAACTTGAAAGAGGGTGGTGAAACCATTACCTCTTCTTCGGGTTCTTCGTTTTGATTTGATCAAAAGGGCTCTTTATGTTGGATTTCTGACCAAAGAAAAGCCTCTAGGATGAAGGAAGGATAAGTTGGAGGATATTTGGGAATGGGTTTACTGAGCCAAATGGCTTTGGAGGTGTGAATTTGAGAGAAGGGGAAGTTCCCTTTTATAAGAGGGGTGAGGGCACCTTAGAAAAAACACAAAATATTATTTTACAATAAATTAATTTTTTGTTTCTAATGGATCCAAAATAAATTATTTTAAGCATATGGTGGATATAGGTTGAAAAACACTCAACCAATATGTTTTAGATAGATTTAGGTCACCATGTTAACCTTAACTTTTAGATTTAACTTTTAGTTAAATATTTTGACATTTACAATTTCTCTTTGTATTTTTATATTATATGGTTAATAAACATACTCTAAATTTACAATATAACCCCAATTGGTTCATTAATGTCATATATATTATTATATAAGTCTTTTGGAGGATACTTAGATTTTTAGGACTATTATATAAATTAATAATATAATATTTTTTTAAGAACTATTTTATGTCAATTTTGACACTATTTGGTATTTTGTTTTTGTTAAATCCATAACAACATTATTAATTTGAATTTTTTTAGTCAACTATAACATGTCATATTAACCTTTAAAATTAGTGGAATTCATCAAAATTATCAAATTAGATTTATTTGTATATTTATAATATCAATTGTTTAAATCTTTCATTAATAGGGAAATTTTTGCATCATCATTGTGTTATAAATAAATTTAATTATATAATGTCTAAAAATTATAAATAAAATACAATTATGTAGGAAATATTTTTAGATATTTTAATGAATATTTATAGTTTTATTTATCTTATGTATAACCAAATATTAAAAATCGTTTAGTTATTAAACTTTGATTTTAACACTTTTAACTCTTCTTTAAATAAAATAATAATAAATGTCCTAATCTAATCCAAGTGGACCTAAAGTATCATATTTTTTCTATGGTTTTTTGGTCAAAATACACTCATCCAATAGAATTAGGATATGTGTTAGGGTAATAATAATATCATTTTTACCTTTAATTACACAATTTACTTTTAACCATGGCAAAGAAAAGGCAAAAGTTACTATTCACCAAAAATTATTTTTATCTTCTTGAACCAAATTTAGTTACTGATATCAACCGTGTCTCTCGGATTTTTGAAATTCTACTCATAGAAGTTGTAAAATTAAGGTTTATGCAAATTTGTAAATGCTCCTTGGAGGTGGGTAAAAGACGGTGAAAAGTTAAATAACATTTTATATATCTAATATTATTACAAAATGACTCTAATGAATTACATTGAATATATATAGGTATTATGTATCTATTTTTACCAAAAATATATCTAAATAAAATAAATAATTATTTAAAAAAGATTCGGTTTAAAAAAATAACTAAGCGTTTTTCACTATTCATCAAAATTTGAAAGTTTTCATAAAAATACCAAAAATTCACCCTAAGATAATTTTGATATTCCGAATTCAAAAATGAAGTCTATTTTACCAAATTTAAAACATAGATGTTTCATTTATTAATTTAAAATTAATTCCCGTTGTCAAAACCAAAACGCATATTTTTAAGAAACAATATCTATCAAAAGATTAACACTTGTTTATGTCCAATATCGAAGTGAAATTACATACAATGACCATAATTGGATTAAATGGTAAAAATATAATCTATTTATACTTCCAAGCCATTAAAATTTATAATTTAATACTATAAATTATTTTTATTAAAAAAGTTTTTTCAGTTAAAATATAATATCTTTCACTATTCACCCCAAATATGAAAGTTATCAGAAAAACACCAAAAATTTTTTAAAACTAAATTCTTATGTCCCGATTCTAAAGAAGAAGTTTATTTTTTGAAATTTAATATATAAAAGTTTCATATATATTATTTAAAAAGGGTTCACCATTAAAAGGTGGTAAAAGTACATTTTTTGAAAAGTACTTCTTTTATCTAAAAAAATGAATTAGTTCTTACATTATGTCTAAGAAACTCAAAATATGGATTCTAAAATTATAAGGAATATATAAAGTTCAAAATTTAGTTAATACTATTCATAACTACTTTTGGATGGCTAGTTTGGTTAGTCGTGGTGCGCTTGAACTCGGTGTTGCGTGTAGTGCAAGTTATTAAATCACTTTGAAGAAATAACGTACTATGAAATCTTGGGGTGTTACAAAAAATGTTGGTTTATGATTTAATTCCTCCTATATACTTTCCTATTTATGTTTTAATGATGAGATCCCCCTTTATAAGTCATTAATTCCTTCCATTTATACATGTTATCATGTTGAAATTCTGTAAGGGATTTCCTCCTTTCTCTTTTTTGTCCAAATTTCATTATGTTGTTATACCCTTTTTAAATTATAAATCATGGGGTATGATTTCTCACATCCCACATAATTCCCTCATTATTTTTGAATTATGAGAGACCCCTTTATCTCTCATTTATTCCTCCCATGTACACCTGTTACCATGACGAAAGTTCATAAGGAATTTCTCTCTCCTCATTTACATTCAAGAAATTCTTTTGTATTATGAATCTATATTCCATTACATATGTTGGTACATGTATCTATATGAACCCATTACTTTCAATTACATGTACATATGATGAGACACCACTTTCTATCTCATATACCATTTTCATGAATTCTTATGTCATGTTGTAATGCTGTTGAAATTGCATAGTGATTTTCTATGCCAATGTCATTGAGTAGTGAATACCATGCCCATTTCTCTATAAATGGTATTCAAATTTATGAACATTTACTTATTGATTATGGAGTTTCATATATTAATTCCACATTCCTTTTTTCATGGAATAAATGACGATGTTTATTGAATCCATGCTATATGATCCATGTGGCACACTTTTGCATGAAATGAAATGTTTAAGAAGGGTTTGCCCTGATAGCGCTCCAATGCATTGGGTAAAGATTATTATCATGATACATTAAGTGAAATTATGGTTTACTAATGATAATTCATGTTAAATGAGGGTTTACTCATGCTCCAAGTGCAATGACCCTTGGGTCATGTTAATACCATGTTAAGTGTTGTCACCACATTTCCATGTTATGAAAATCATTATTTATCATTCCTTTATGTTCATGTTTCTTTATGCTCCATTGATGTGCCTATATAATAACATGTACTTTATTACTCATGTTATGACTTTTTCACTCCTTTACTAGTCTTTATAGATCACCCTTTTCTTTTGGATGTCCTCAGGTTATCCCATGCAATTCTAAGTACGAGGGAATGTAGTGGTCATGTAAAGCAGGTTTTCAATAAAATGTTGCATTTTATGTTTTATGTTGTTATGTAATGTTCATAATCCCCAAAGACACTAGACCTCTATATCAGTTTTGTAGTATTAAGTGAAATTTTTACATAATAAATTATTTATATGTGTGTAATAAAAAGATGGGTTGTTATATGCCATGAGGTGGTTCTTGGGATGCTATTTTTGGATTTATTCCATTTTTTCGGTCTTTGGTATTTTTTATAAACATTGTAATAAAAATATGATTTTTATTTAAAAAAAATTTGGTTGGAAATATTCAGATTCAGTTTATCTATATTGCTGGTTGTTTTTTGATTCTAAAATCGGGTAAATCATTCCAAACATTTATTTATCATACCTGGTCACCTATGCCAACCCATGGGGATAGAGAATTCCCTTTAGGCCTTGCAATGGACCGATCTAGGTGTCAATTTTGATGGTTAAGAGATCTAGTTTCTGATAAAATGCTATCAAAGGAGGTTTTCTCTTTTTCAGTCATGTTCATTTGGAAAAGAGTCTGGGTAGATTAAAGGTAGAATTTTTGTGACATAACATTCCAATTATGAGTAGTGCGCCTAGCCAGCACAACTCATGACAAGATTCAAGTCTCCATGGGATGTTGGGTTTTATCTGATTTCTTTTTCTCTCATGGTTTATTGATGATTGGGGAAATGAAAAGAGAGTTTGGTCAATGGTCTCAGTGATCCCACAGGGCCTAAAAAACCATGTGGAACCAGGGATATTGTCATAGAACACTCTTCGTGAAGTTTTATTGATTAGTTTATGGATACCAACCTTATATACAAGAAATTTACGACACTAATTTCATCTCACATTGTCTTGTGTCTCTTTGTTTTTGAATTTTGGAAACTTGGTTTTAATGTAAGAATGACTTTGTTTTAAGAAATCTGAATTTTATGAAATTATTTTCCAGTAAATCAGAAATGGTTGACTTCTCAAAGGGTGGAAATGAATTTTCAGAATTGTTTTGAAATGGTAAATGGTGTGTTTTAACCTCTTTTGAAATTATTATTTATGTTATTGAGGGTTTTGAAAATCTATTTCCAATATAATTTTCTAACCTATTCATATGTATTTTCAATGGAATGATTTTTTTTGGAATTTATGTGCGGGGTTTGAATAAATCTTTTTATTTGGTAACGAGTGATAATTTGAAAAGTTTTATGAATTATTGGAACCTTGTTTAAAATAATAAGTGATAAACCTTAATTAAATGGGTACTGATGAAATGGAATTTTTCATAAAACATGAAGTGTTTTAAAATGGACCAAGATGTTTTGAAATTAATGTGTATGACTTGAATGTGAGTTTTTATTTGAATAGTTGGTGATTTTTAAAAAAATATTGTAATATTTGAATTGGTTTTTTATATTTGGATAGTGATTTTTAGAAAAAAAAGGTATGTTATGGTTGAATGTCATAGTTTTGAAAAGTGGAAATAATTTTTGTTTTAACCTTTGGTATTTCCATGAGTGACCACATACATGGTTTTACATGGGATGATGGATGGTTAATGCCACATATGGTTGAGTACAGGCATGCATATGAGGAGGGTGCCTGGTGTGGCATGAAAACATGCATGTTAGAGGCCCATGGGGTACTAACAGTAAATTCCCTAAATGTCGACCATGTTTACTTTCATGGAAATAATTTTTAAGTAAAATTTGATGTTTTGAAAACTGGTGTTTGGTTGGTGTGTTTTATATTATTTTGGGATTACTATTGTGGGATGTTTTTAGTTCGATATCCCCTCTTATTTGAATGATGTTTTGGGATTGTGTTTTGTTGATAAGTAGGGTTGAAGTGTTGGTCAGTGGTTTCTTTTTTAGGAGTGTTTTGGGAAGCCTTTGTGGTGGTTACACTCATGTGTTCGGATCATGTTTGTGGTGCATTTTTATCGGAAGAATATATTGGTTATGTCCTTGGGTTTTCATGATGGCTAAGTTACTCCCTCATAAATAGATAATGCATGATTTATGTGTGGCCACAGGTGGCTCATAGTTGGTATCTCCACTAGTTGATCAAAATACGGGCTCTATTCCCTTGTTTAAGGGTTGAGTTTATCTCTCTTATTTCTCAGATTATGTAGATCCTCTTGCAGCGGAAGATTGGATGCAGAAGGAGTTGAAGGTGTCATGGTTTATTGAGTTTCTTAAATCATCAAAGGTGAAGTTTCACACCGTTGATTCTATAGTTTTTCTTTGGAAGTGGTGGAGGGCGATTTCAGTGAGGAAGTTGAAAGCGTTCTGGGGTTTTCAGTGTATAATGACATCCTAAAGGGAATTTGGGACTTTCATCAGTCTCATCAAAGCAAGGGTTCATATTAGCCTCTGGTGTGGAAAATTTAGTTGTTTGAGGATGTTATGGTTGCTGGTTGTAATCTCATGGTGATGTCTATTTCACTTGAAATGGTCATGTTCTATGGTTTCTTGTTGTGTTGTGTTTGATTTTAAGAGAAAAGGTGGATGTTGAAAACCCTTTTGAGGGATTCTTCTTAAATAAAAGCGTGTCTCTCTTTCTAGAATCTTGGAATTCTTTATTCCGAGTGAATGTTTCATCCATGTATTCTTACATTTTCTGTTTCTTTTTTGGGATGAAAGAGGTGATGCATATGAATCTTCTAAGTCCCAATTTTGTCGAAGGTTCCATAAAAAGGTATGTGGTTTCTGGGATGTGTTTTGTTTTGTTTTTTTGTTAGATCATGGTGTAGTCTCATGTGGAACCAGAGGAAAATGTTTTTTCGGGGGATTTAATGAATGACTGTGAGGCAAGATATGTTTTAATCATCTAATATCCAGCCATAGTTCCTGGAGTGAAGCTGTTTCATAGTTATGAAAAATAGGGTTGTAAGGGATCGTGGTTTAACTTTTCTCTCCAGTGTGGGATATGGAGACAGTTTGAGGTTTCAATGTGGTGGTTTCGTTCCAAGTGGTCCAGTGCGGTGGAAAGAGACGTGCAGACCCTATCCCCCATGGTTGTAATCTATGTGGGTGGAAAAGTCCCTCATAGGTTATAATGGGGTGGGGTGGTTTTATTTTCTCAACCCCCAGTTCCTGAACCCTTGTGGTTGTAACTCTCTGTAAGGTTATTCATGTATGAATAAACTTTTTAGGATCTTTTCTCTCTTGGATTTGGTCGAACTCATCTAAGGATGGTAATGTTCATGGGAGTGGTGATCCAAATAATGTTCATATTGGTTTGGGTTTCATTAATTGACCCCCCATGAAGTGAGGATTGGGTCTTATGAGGTCTTTTTCATGTCATCCTATTCTAGTTGGTGAAGATGATTGGTTCTTACGGTGGCGAGACACACCTTGGGTATCATGTAGTTTCTTTTGGAATTAGTCTAATTTTAGTCTATTCCTTATGGTGGGGAGTCTGTTTGGGCCTCCCCTATTAGTTTCTTAAAAATATATTAAGAAATTAAGTTGTCTCTTATTGTGGGGTGTTTGTTCAGGTCTCCCCATATCAGTAACTCCGTTTAGTCCTTGGTGTTGGATTGGTAGTAGGTAGTCTCTTTCTGAGCTATCTAACCATCAACATCATCCTTGGGTAAATTTTGGTATTAGATCAATCCCAATGGTTTCATTTAAGTAAGGTTGTGGTAAACTCATTCAAATTTGTTAGTCATTTCAGGTAAATTACTTGAGCTTCATCAGGTAGTGGTTATGGTGTTTTTTCTTGGGATGTGTTTTGATTATGATTGTCTCTTTCAAGCAAGTGATGTAAGTTTTGGTTGATGAGAGTATCTTTTCCTTTTTTTGATCAACATGAGGTGTTTTTGGATTTTGGGTGTGGGTGACCCTTACCAAGGGAGTCCTTCTTTTCCTCTCGAGTTAACTCATAGCCCTCTTTTCCTTCTTGTAGTGTCCTTGTTTCCTTTTCATTGGGAACCCATCATTTAAACTTGGAAATAGTGTTGGGTTTTATTTTTGCATCTGAAATTAATGTGGCTTTCTAGGGGAAGAAATATTTATGGTGGAAAGGATTGTCACACATGGGTTTTTAGTTTTCAATTCATTCTGGTTCTAGTTCATTTCCTCAGGAGTTGGGTTTGATAGGTTTAACATTTTGGGGCACTATTCCTCCTTTCCTTGGACAATCTTTCCGTCACATGGTTCCCCTGGAACCCCCCTGATTTCCCCTTAAATTCCCCCTCGGATCCCCTTGAATTTTGAGAAAAAGGCATGTTTTTATGTGGAGAGAACATGCCTCACAATTTGGCCGCATGGTTTACTAAACCATGCAGCCAAACCATCCATAATGTCTAACACCTTAGTTTTTTTATGTTATTCTAATTATTCTATTTTGGGATTAAATAAAATTCACCCCTTTCTTCCCCCATTCAACTATAGAATCCATGGGAGGTCTTAAAGCTTCCTTAATCTCTCATGTAACTCATTTTTGAAGGGGGGTTTGGTGAAGAAACTTCACAATCATGTATATAAGTGAGTTTCTACCTAGTTTGTTTCTTCCCCTAAGGGTTTCTCCCACTCTTTCTTGAAGTTATAAGTTTCCAGCACTTAGTTTTTCGTCTTTAGGGTTTAACCTTGGGTTTTTGGGTTCAATATTCTTGTCTTAGGTTCATTTTAATTCCATTGTGGTGTGTCGGTGGTGCAGTTTAAGTTTCACAGAATGATTTGGGGTTTTTGAAATCTAAGGTAGGTGATTCCATGTGTAAGAATTATTTGATGAATTATCTTTTCTTTATTTTCTTTTTTAACATGTTAATAATATGTTGTGTATGGTGCAAAAACCATTTTTGGTGTAATTGGTTAAGAGTTGAATTTTAATGTTTCATTTTTGTTCAAAATAGTGTGTTTTTCATGTGTGACTCCTATAGTATCATTTTAGGCCATTTTATAAAATATTCTAGTGGTTTATTAAATGTTTTTATGGCTACTAATTTTGGGTTGGTAGGGTCTTGATGTGATTTTGGCCATAAAATAGGGTTATTTAGTGTGTTTTATAGGAAACCCGAGTTATACTCCTCGACAGTTTTTTTATAAAAATTTTAAATGATTTGTTGAGTTAAAAAATGAGTGAAAACATGTTTGAGTACTGTTTTGGTGGGTATATATTCTTAAAATGCTTTTTTTTGAAAGAGTAAGTGATTATTTGTGGTGTCAAATGATTTGAGAATTTATTATATATTATTGAAATGATTTATTGAATTGTGATAAAGGTGTGATATATGCTTGTGGGATGTTTTGGTGAGAGCATGATGTTAAAATGAATTTGAATATCAAAAAGGGTATTATGTGACATGTGTTTGAGATGTTTGGTGTGTGTATTATTTTTAAATGGAATTTTCATATGAAAATTCTATTTTATAACATGTGGAACATGATTGTGAAAAAAGAGGGAGACCTGGGTATCTAGGTGGGCGAACTAGGACTTGTATTCTAGTGATCTGATAGTGGTTACTTCCCTGTTTCACTTTGGAATATTGACAATGACAACACTAACTAAACTATGATGATGTTTGGGTACCACTAGGAAATTGGAGTTTCCCATACTAGTGTCTCAATAATGAGACATATATGTGTTATGGTTACTTTTACACTGATATACGATGTACCTAGGGCCCACAACTAGCTAGTGCCTAGATGTTTTACTATGACTAGTGTTTATTGGATTTACTATACTTACCATTGGCTTCTGGTGTGTTTTTCTAGAAAATTTAGTACCATGTGTGTTTTATTTAAAAGTGTACATTCTTTAAAGTATCCCTGTTGAAAACTAATATCATTTTAAGGGTTCATCTCTTTTAAATTGTTAGTAGCATTCTTGTTTATAATACCTGCAAGGTTTTTGTATTAAAATTTTTATAACATAGAATCTTTTTGGGTGACATATTATTGGGATTAGGATTTCAACATAATGAAAACTTTGGGTGTAAGAAGACATGGTAATGATTGTTATAGGTTTGGGTAAAGATCTTAGAATCAGTGGTTTGGGTTACTAGCGGTCCATCTTGATGTGGTGTCGTGGAGACAGATTGAGGGAGTTTCCCCATTACCATGAGGTGGTTCATGGGTTGTTCTTTTTTGGATTTCATTACATGAGACGGTCTTTGGGCATTTTTATAAATCTTGTAATCTAATTATGAATTTTTTTAATGTTTGTTTGGTTGGAAATATTCCGATTCATTTAATCTATTATTATTGGTTGTTTTATGATTCTAAAATTGGGTAAATCATTCCAAAACATTTTTTTATCATAATCAGGCACTTGTGCTATCCCATGGGGCTATGGAACACCCTTACAGCCTTTCCATGGACCGGGTCGAGTTCCGATTTTGATGGTGACCAGGTATGGTTCGTGACATTATAAATTACTATTCAGTTTAATTTAATTCTTTGATTATGGAAAATCAAGATATTGTTTCTGTTTTGTCCCTTTTGAATGATTCACTTAGAACCAAAAATTAACATAAAATTTTTGAGTTATTGTTTATGGGATTAGTATCGACAAAGAAAACATATATGTTAGGTGTGTATAAGATAAAAGTTGTCTGCCATTTTATAATTAAAATAACAGATTACTCACTTAAAATCTTAAGAAAAATGGTTATAAAATCACAAAATATTCCACTCAATTATATAAAAAATTGGTATTCAAATCAAAAAATTTCCAAGATAAAAATAACAAAAATATTTTAAACTACATAATAAATTAAATTGATATCAAAACAAGAATTGAATCTAAATTTTCATGTGTGAATCCTCCACCTAATAATTTTTGTTAGCTTAACCATCCATGGAGAGGATGTGGGGGTATAAGTATAATTTCATATTCATCCATGCCCTCCCTATAAGGATAAGGAGCTATAGAAGTTTTAGGGTGATAAAATAATTTTCCTCTCCAAAATGATAGAGATTACCTCTTATCCAGAGTACCAATATTGAAATTGAAGAGTCAAATCCAATGAATATATTCATTGATAGTATGGAAGGTAGTTTTTGTAATGCATCCAGATCCATAAGATCATATATGATTTCAATCATACAAACTCCTAATACATCCCAAGATTCATAACCAGTTCCTAATATAAATTTTTTGGGGCATTTGGGTGCTAAGTATATATTACAACATCAACCTATAAAATTTAATCAATAATTTATTGTAAACAACTTATAACCAATCCAAATATTTTTAAAACCTATGATATTCTTGGGGAAATAGGGAAACATAAGAAAATAGTGAGCTCAAATTCTTAGTAATTTATAAATCATTAATAATAATACATAGAATAGTTGCTAATAGAATATAAAAAATTGAAACTTATAATAATGATATGAATGGAATGATTAATGGAATATGATCATGAAATCTTATGAAATGAAACTGATGCATGATAACAAAGTTACATATATCACATAATAACATCAATAAATTTTTTCTTGAAATAATGACACATACATATTAAAGAATTCCATGGGTAGCTATACATCCTAGGTTGGACTCTTACCACCATCACTAGTGGCAGCCATTTCCCCATGAAATGAAATTATGGAACATATATAAGCAATATAATCATAAGAATATGTCACAAATAATTTCAAATACCATAATAAATTATGGATAAATCTAAATTCATCATCCGCACGCATAACATAATAGAAAATACAATCACATCATATCCATGACTAACATTATAAAAAAATATAATTATATAAAGTCGATATATAACATATAGATATCATTAGATATAAAACATTATCCAATGAATTGGAGGGATATATAATTATGATACCAATCATACCATAAGGATATGTCCATAAATATTTGATCCACATGATTAAAAAAACAATAAATATTTCAAAATAATATCATGATTAACCGAGGGAAATAAATTTGGCATCCAAAAAGATAAATTATATATCTATGTAAATATTGTAACACCCAATGTTTTTATAATATATTTAAATTTTATAATGAATTTTTTTGATAGCTTTTAAATAAAATAAACATCAAATTATGTGAATAATTCACGTAAATTATAAAATAAATAAAAAAATTAGTATTTAAATGAAATATTTTTTGAAAATTATTTCTAATTCACTTAAGAATACTATTGATCCTAATGAAATGTTTTGAAATATTTTTTCAGTATTGTTTTTGAAATATATATTTTATTTAAAAATTAATTCATACTTTTAATTTTTTTAAAATTATTTTTTACACATGTAAAAAAATAATTCATTTTTTATTAGTTGGTTAGAAATGAAAAGAAAAACATTTAATAGTAGAAAGAGATGTTTCGCTAAAAAATAAACTTATGGTCACAATGTGTTTTTTTTCTTAATTAATTAAATTAATCACTATTTATGAATTATTTTAATGAAATTTGTAGATAATATATTCAATCTAATTTTTTATTATTCATTTAATGCGTTTTACTACGTAAGTAATGAGAATAAATGTAGTTTTGTGATTAAGAAAGCATTTTTTTTTTCTAAAAACAGATTTCATTATGAATGATTATTTTAAAATTAATTTATTAAACTTATAGAAATTGATTTTGATCAAATAATTTCCACAATTTTAATCATAATTTTCAAAAAAAATAAATGATTCAACTTTCATATTTTTATTAAAAATAGAAACTATGGAAAAAAATTGTTACATTGGTTTAGTTTAAAAACTATTAATGAGGTGGTTAAACTAAAAATAAGATTTAAAATATCACATAAACTTTTATAAATTTTATTGGTAGAAGATATTTAAACCATATATTATCTTATATTTTATCCTTTTTCCATTTTTGAAACCATCACTTGAAAATGAATTTAATATATTTTTATGTTTTAATTATTTACAAGTGTCACCCACCTCAAATATAGAAGGGCACACCATATTTTCACTTATTCACAAACTTAGTGCCATATATTTTTTCCAAAAAATTCCAAACTTCCCTCTACATGATATATAACTTTTTTTCTTTTAAAAATACCAACCTTTTAAGGCATAATGTGTATGCCAAAGGTGGTTTCCTAAAGAATAGGTAAGTCTGTTTATCGATTTTTTTTCGAGTTTCTTTCTTACTTTTCCTCTATTAAATATTTTATAGCCATATTAATTTTATAAAATTGGAATCATTACTAAAATTAATTTTTTATGGATAATGAAACAATTATTTTATACCTTCATTCCATCCTATTTGAAATGATAAAGTTGTTCCTATGTATGTGTGGACTACCACTCCCACGAAGTGATGTGATTCATTTTTTAGGTCCTCCATACCGAGATAGTCATATGTATGGATTTAATGAAAATATAATATATTTTTTAAATTATTATTATTTTGGAATGATTGGTTTTTTTACATTCTATTATTTCATTCCATTCATCAGAAAATGAAAACATTACTCGTGCATTCATATGGACTACCATCTCTCTGATGTGATGTAATTCATTTTTTATCACTACAATATAGAATTGTTATAAAAGTGTATATAATGATTAAATATTTTAATTTTAACATGATTATTATTATTATTATTATAATGAAACACTAAATAAGGTGCATGGAATTGAATCATGGAACTAATACATGAATGGGAAACAAAATAGTTAACATATGAATGCTGATTTTAATAAATAATTGTTAGTAAATGTGGAATTGTAAATTATAAGGGAATGATAAATTTTAATAAAATAATGAATAATTTTATAGTATAAATTAATAATCAATATAAATTTATTATATAAGAGATTAAGAATTCCTACGAAGAAATTCAGGAACTGAGGTATGGATTTATATTGCAATCTCATTTTTTGTTATGATTGGTTGTGCTTAAATATGATTTGAAGGAATTATATTCCTCTTATATCTTAAAAATTCTATTTTATTATCAATTTTAATTTCTATGTTTCTTTTTTTTTCTATTTAATCTCCACCATTTGTTACATAAAATGATCGAGAAAATAATTTTAAAAAATGCAGACCTTATTTTATTTTTGGCAGATGAACTTTTTATTCTATTTATATGTTCTTTAAACAGTTTTTAAGAACATTATTTTATATAATAATATTATTTATTAAATTATTTATAAAAAATATTTTAATTTATTTTCAATGTATTTATAAATAAGTTTTACAATGTTTTCTACAAGAGGTTATTTATGAATTTAAAAAATTGTAAAAAGAATATTTGTTTTATCATATATCGCATGAATTTTTTTTCTCACCACCATAATCATTGTTTTATTTTAATATTTCTTGAAATTTTTCCATTTTTATTTTAAAATGAAATATTTTTATCAATATTCTTGGAATTTTTATTTAACATATTTTCTAAATAAAATGATATTTTTCTCATGTATTAAGAAAAGGGTTGGAATTTTATTTTAGAGGTATTTTTCATCCATGTAAATATTATTTGACATTTATTATGGTTTAATAGGGATAATATTTAATGATACCATACATGCAATTTATTTTCCTAAATTATGGCTATTTTTTGATGAAATGTTTATGAAACCCATTTCTTTTCCACAGGTTATGCAATGATGGAATTATGAATGTTTCTATGTTATTAGGGAATACATATGTATGGGTTTAATTATGTGACAGTGGTTCTAGAATTATATAATATCTAAAATTAATTGGGTAATTATTGATATCTCATAGGATAATATTAAATAGGATGGGGAGTAAATCCATTCTAATAATGAAAATAGGTTTGGGTGAATTCTATCAGTTATGGGACTTTTTCAGCTATGTGATAATTGTCATGGTTATGAACTTTGACTAATGAAATGATTTTCTATTTTTATGATTGTTTCAAAATTACTATGAAGTTTTCTTATACTTAAAATATTATCTAATGGAACCTGATTTATTAATGATTATTCCTCAAACTTATGACTCATGTATTTTGAAATACTAATGATTTATGCTAGGAATCATGATTTATGATGTATGAATGATTTGGTATGAAACTCTATGTTATTATAATTATATCATTCCCTTATGATTATCTTATACTTTTATATAATAATCTATTTATATATTCAATTTTTAACCTTACTGAGAATCTTAACTCACTCTTTCTTATGTTTTCAATTTTTCCAGGTTATAAAGAATGATATTAAGTAATAAATGTCTAATAATGGTACTATGAGAGTATAAAATTATAGGATATGTTGGATATAATTTTTAAAATATGTTTATTATATATATATATATATATATTCTTCAAATACAATAAACTATTATGGTTATAGGGTGTGTGTTATTGTAAATTATGTTGAATATTCATCTAAAATATTTAATATTTATTTATGTAATACTTAAGTCACCTCACTTGGTATTAGAGAAAGTTTCAGTTATTTTTAGGGATTATTTTATGAATAATATGATGGTAGAATTTAAGGAAAAACTTGATGAACTGAAATTTAAATATGTTAAACCTAAAAGTTTCATAGGTTGATAAAAGTGTGTCATAATCTTAGACAACACATGAATTTTTTTCATAACTATATGAATGATCAATGTTATTATTGAAGAATATTTATGACACTATGAATTTTTGTTTTAATCAATGGATTGAACCTAGAGGAATCCTAATATAAATAAATGAATTATAAAATGAAATGATCTTCCTCTTGATAAACTAAATGACATGGATGTTTTAATGAAAAATATTATTGCTAAGATCATGAAACTATCTCAATAAATGAATCAGGTTGATCTTAAAAATGATTTAAGGATTAACTAAAAAACCATTGAGTATTATATGAGGAAATATCCACCTTATTTTAGTGGGTCTAATGATCAAAAAGTGGTCAAGAAATAGACAATTATAAATGAAAAGATATTCACTATTCTATAATGCTCAAATCATGAAAATCCTATCTTGTAGTTATATTGTTTGGATGGAAAATTAGTTCAATGATGGAATATTATTAAGAATATTAGTAAAGATAAATAAGTTGATTCTATGGAATAGGATAAGTTTAAGAGGGTATTTTTAGAAAGATTGTTCCCCAAAATATTCCTATAAATTTGGAAAAGGAATTTCTTATTGTGAAACAAAAGAATGATTAATCTATTGTTAATAATGGGTAGAAAATTAAAAAACATTGAAGGTATGAATATAGTTTCATCATCAAACTAGAAATAAATTATAAGTTCTTCGGATGATTAAAACCAAGTCTTTGAAAGGCATTGGTCATAAGGAAATTTAATAGAAATGAAACAATCATCTGATGTAAACTAAAGGTAGAAATAGAGAGTAGATATTACCTTCATTCAAATGGTTCAGATAAAAATATAAAGCTGTATTTTTTTAGGAAATTATAATTATAAAAACTATAGAAGAAAGAAAATGAATCTTTATTTATTCCAAAAGCATGAAAAGAAGCATGGGGAAATTTTTCTCAAAGGGACTGGTACATATTTCAAGTGATTAAAGGCTATAATATAAGTGATTTATAAAGATATGTATATAGGAAAGACAATGATAAGAATAGGGAATAATATTAGCTAAATTATTCAGTAACAATAAAATTATACAACTATAATGTGTATGAGAATTATACCAACCCATTCCTAAAAATTGACATCTACAACCTCTTAATATAAGAGAAAAAGGGAAAACTCAGGTGATCCAAACTTTTGAAGTGGGTCATGATAATGAAGTTGTTATGGGTATAATTTTCACCCACTCTATAACTGGAAATATTTTAATTTATTTTGGTTCTACCACACCATTTATATTTGAATAATTTACAAAGGGTATTACATCAACACCTTAATTACTATATTTTTAATTATTATTGAAACATCCTAATGGTATGATTATGATATATCAACACTATAGATTTCATCCAAAATAGGTTTTTTGGAATGTTATTCCAGTAAATATTTTTATTTATACTCTTGTTAAATTTGATATGATTTTGGGCATGGATTTTCATTCTTTATATAGTTCCAATAACAATTTCTAGGAAGGTAAGTCAGAGTTCATATTACAAATGAAACAATGATTTTATTTTAGTGTGAGGATGAATAATAACTTCCTATGTAAACTAAATCCTTTATATGGGCCTTACTACCTATTAATGAGTGGTATATATTTAAAAGGGTTGGGGAGAAACTCAACATTGATGAAATGCCTTTTGTGTGTGAATACACTGATGTATTTCTTAAAGGGTTTTCTAGCCCTCCCCTCAAATTATGTAGTCGACTTTTCAATAAAAATCACACCTGATGCTACACCAATTTAGAAGAATCTATATAGATTGGGCCAAATTTAGTTTCATAAATTGAAGAAGAAATCCAAAAGAATCTAGATAAAGGATTTATTCGGCCATGTGAAACACCATGTGGTTCACCTTTTCTTTTTTTCTTAGTATAAATATGGGTCAATATGTCTTTCTATAAATTATTTAAAACTTACAAATAATACTATCAATAAATAGTATCATCTACCCTGTATTGATAATTATTTTGATCAAATACAAGGAGCTCAATGATTTTCAAATATTGACATTTAATCTAGATATCATCATTTGAGATTTATGAAGGAGGAAATGTACACGAAGACCTTCTATACAATGTATGTAAACTATTAATTTATAGTGATTATATTTGGACATATAATTCCACTTCTATTTTTTATGGATTTATTAAATAGAGTCATTATATAATACCATAATTAGGTTTTGGTATTATTTATAGTTGATGTTATTATATACTCAAAGATTAATAAAGACCATGAAGATAATTTAAGGATAGTATTTAAGTCCTTGTGAAAAGAGAATATTTATGCCAAATTTAGTAAATCTTAATTCTTGATATAGAAAGTATTATTAATGGGTCATGTAATTACATGTGAGGGTTTATTGGTGGATCCCTAAAAAATGGAAGTTATTGAACAATGGTCCAAACCAACCATGGTGAATGAAATTTTTAGTTTTCTTAGTTTGGATAGTTACTAACAATAATTTACTATAAATGTACCATGCCTATAAAATCCATTGAATATGTTGAAATGAATGGGATTGAAGATATTATGGACATTTGAAAGTTCAGATATTTTAATGGAACCAAATAGAAGGTTAGTCAGTGCTCATATTACCACACTACCATACCGTGAATAAGGGTTTTTGATCAATAGGGATGCATCGATGAAGGTAATTGGATGTGTTCTAATGAAAAATTTAATAGTGGTAGATTATTTCTTTCACCAATTGAAGGATCATGAGATAAATTACTCAAATCATGATTTGGGACTGGCATTGGTAATTTTTCCTTAAAGATATATATATACATTATATTTATAGTTAATGGTGTGACATATATTCTAAAAATAAAATCTTAAATATACATTAACGATAAATGAGTTGAATATTCACCAAAGTATATGGATAAAACTAATAGAAGATTATGTATACTCCATACATTATTACCCTGGGAAGGAGAAAAGGCATCCAATGCTATGATTCGGAAGGACCATTATAATTTTTTCATGATGAAAAGATAAAATAACTATGTATTTATAGAGGATGGTCCTTAAAATTAAAATGAAATTATAAATATATTATATTTCCAAAATGAATGTTCTACCATCTATTGATGTGAATATTAAAGAGGTAAAAAATTAATATGAAGAGCAATAAAATAAATTAAACATACTCATTAGTTTTATCATGATAGTGATGGAATGATAAGGTTAACAAAAAGATTATATATCATATCGATATTAGAATTTAAGAAATAGATGTTATATGAAGCTTATAGTTCATATTTACTTTTTCATACTGGAAGTTCAAAGATGTATTGAGATCTTAAATAGAATTTATCATGGGAGAACATGAAAAAATATATTTTAGATTATATATCTCCATGACTGGTGTGAAATAAAGTTAAGGTTGAGATAGAAAAAAACTAAGGGGATATTATAAATCTTACCCATACCTAATTGGAAATGGGAAAATGTCACCATGTATTTTTTTATGGGACTCCCAATGACATCCAAAGGTAATTCTACTATTTGTTTTATAGTCGATCACCTTAAAAAGTTAACACATATCATTTCTATTAGTTAATATTACTCTCATGATTAGATCACCAGTTTAAAATTTAAGTAAGTGGTAATGTAACATAGAGAACCACTCTCAATAATTTTTGATTTATATCCAAGGATTAAATAAAAGTTTTGGGGAAGTATTCAGAAATATTTGAATATAGATTTGAGATTTATCATTTCATATCATCCTCAAATTGGTGATCATTATGATAATAATATTAAATATCTAGAATATATGTTGAGAGATTTTAATGTGGATTTCAAAGGATGTTGGGATCAAAAACTTCCTTTGTTCAAGTTTTCTTATAAAAATTTATTTCAACCGAGCATTAAAATAAATCGTTATAAATACCTCTATATAAATAAGTACATAACTCAGATATATTAGGATGAAGGTGAAAAATAAAATCTATTAAAACCTGACATAGATGAAGAAATGGTAGAGAAAGTTAGAGCTATTAAAAAATACATCAGGGCAGGTCAGATCCACAAAAAAATTTGAAAAAGCAATTACAGGTTAGATCTAGAAATAAATATGGAGATATAATTTTCATATGGATATCTACTTGGAATATGGTTCTGATAAATGAAAGGAATGAAATTTTACGCCCTATATTTATCGGTCCATATGAGATTCTTGATTTCAATGAGATGAAAACTAATCGGTTAGAGCTTTGTCAGAACCAATTTTATGTTCATAATGTATTCCATGAAGCTATTTTCATAAAGTACATACAAGATCTTTCATGTGTTTTAAACTTATAGGTTTTACCAATATCATGTGATCATTCTTATAAATAATAGCTGGTAAAAATCAAAGATTATGGAGATAATGTGATATGAAATTAGACCACTCTCATAGTTAAGGTTATTAGAGGAATTTGGAAATTCTAAGATGAAACATGGGAACCTGGGGATGTGATGAGGTAGTGGTATCCTTAGTTTTTTAATAGAGTGATGGAAATTTGACGGTGAAATTATTATAAGGGGGTAGAATGTAACACCCTAATATTTTAGACAAATTTCTATTTAATAAATAAATGTTTTCGATATAATTTAATGAATATAATATTGAAATTATTTTAATAATGGTAATACATTAGAAAAATAATCACATTATATAGTAATTAAATAAAATATAATTGTCATAAATAATTTCTAATTCACTTAGAAAATACTATTTATCCTAACACACTATTAGGAAATATTTTGTTTATGAGAATTATTTTTTTCATATATTTTTTATTTTAAAATTAATTCACTGAATTAAAATTATAAAAAATTATTTTCTAAAAATTTATAAAATGAATTAATTGGTTATCGAATATTTATAAATTAAAATAAAATCATTTATAGGTTAATATATATATATATTAGAAAAACTACTTATCTTCATCCATTGTGTTTTTATGTTAATAAATTAAATTAATTACTATTGATGAATTATTTTAATGAAATATTTATTCTATCTATTTAGTCAAATGTTTTATGATTCATTTAATTGTTTTTACTTAGGAAGTAATGAGAATAAATTCATTTTTTTCATACAAATGCAATTTTCTAAAAATAGTTTTCATTTTTCACTCTTATATTAAAATAAAATTTTATAAATTATTGAAATTTAATTTTATTAAATGATTTAAATATTTTCATTCAAAATTACATGTTTTGGTAATGATTCCAATTTCATTTTTGTTCTTAATGAATAATAGCTATGGTAAGCAATTGTTACATCGGTTATGGTTAAAAAGGGTTAAAGAGGGGGTTAATCTAAAAGATAAGGTTTAAAATATCACTTAAAATTATATAAATTTGTTAGTTTAAGATATTTTGACCTTAAATTATAGTATAGTTTAACCTTTTTCCACTTCTTTTCACTTTCAGTTGAATACAAATTTAATATATTTTAATGTTTTAGGTATTTATAAGAGTGACACCACCTCACATAAAAAATGTAACCATATATAATCACTTATTCATAAAAATTGATCCCTATATTTTTAAATATACCTAAAAAACATCTTTATAACTTTAATATATATTTCATATATCTTATTATCTTACCAAAAGACAAAATTTTTATGGCTTAAGGTATAATCCTAAAGAGCTTACCCAAAAAAGTGGTAATTACCTTTACTAATATTTTTCAAGTTTCTTTCCTCCTTAACCACCACTAAATCTAATATAACCAATTTCACATGATGAAATCAATATCATTAATTTAATAAAATGTTTTTAAAATAATTTTATGACCATTTTATTCCTACATTCTATGCTATGAGAAATGATAATTTCGTTCGTGTGTATGTGTAGACTATCACCTCCACAAAGAAATGAAATTATTTTTTCATGTCTTCCATACATCAATGGTCATATGGATGGTCTTAATGAATATATATGATATTTTTGATATTATTATTATTATATAAATTTATATATTTTTATTTACCATTATTTCCTTCCATCCATTGGAAAAATAAAACATTACTCATACGCATGGACAACTAGCATATCCAGGAAGTGATATAATTCATTTTTCATCCTTATTTTATAATAATGTTTATAAAGGTGTATATATTGAATAAATATGATAAATATAACATTATTAATATTATTTATATGATTAAACCATTACTAAGGTGAAAATATCACCATTGTCATACCAAAACATACTTGGGAAACAGAATAGTTAACACACGAATATTGATTTTAACTAAGAATTATTAGTAAATGATTATTATAAGTTATAAAAGTAATGTTATATTATAATATAATTATTAATATAGTTTTATGATGTATTTATAATAAATTTAAATTTATTATAAATGATTTTAATAATTCATACGAAGAAATTCAAGACCTAAGGTAAGGGTTTATGTTGTAATCACACTTTTAATCCGGATTTTTTATGCATGAATATATTTTAGGGGAATTATATAATATATATCTCATAAAAACCATATATTTTATTCTAATATATTTAATTATTGTGGTTTTATGTTTTAATTTTATTCTCCTCTCTTTTTAAATTAAAATGATCAAGAAAATGTTTTTATGAAATGACAACATTATTTCCACATCAATCGATAAACCATTTCTTTCATGTACATGTTCTTTAATTTTTTTTTAAATAATGTCCATTTATATGATTTAATGATTATTTAAATTTATTTTAAAAAATATCAAACTTTATATTCAATGTATTTAAAAGTATTTTTTTAATTTTTTACCATACAGGTTATTTATAACTTATTAAAAAAATCATGAAAGGTATATTTGTTTTAAAATCTACCATATGAATGGATTTTACCTCTATTATAATAATTATTTTATTTGAATATTACTTTATATGTTTCCAAGGATATTTTCAAAGAAATTATTTTTCTAAATATTAATGGAATTTTTACCTAAAATGTTATCAAAATAAAATATTAGTTTTCTCATGTCTTTTAAGAAGGGTTTGAATGTTATTTTAATGGTATTTTTAATTTATTTATACATAATTTGATGTTTTTATGCTTCAATGTGGATAATATCTAATAATAATATCTATTTTCAATCTATGGATGGATTATTGTTATTTTATATTGAAATATTTATAAAACCTTGTTATTTTCTATGTGTTACGCTATGATGGAATGATAAATGTTTCAATGTTTTTTTCAAACACATATATATTGTTTTCATTATGTAATGGGTGGAATTAGAATTATATATCCCTCTAATTCATTGGGTAATGATTTAAATCTCATGAGATATTATGAAAGAGGATGAGGGGTGAACTAGTTCCAAGAATGAAAATAGGATGGGAAGTGAACCCAATCCATTATGAGAATTTTTACACAATTTGATGAAGATATTGGAAGTGATATTTCATTGATGAAATGATTTTATATATATAAGATTATGACAATATTACTTTGCTATTTTATATGCTTATGATATTATATCATGGGTCATGATTGACTACTGATGATTCCTCACTACAATGACTCATGTATTTTGAAATTCTAAAGATTTATTCCATGACTCAGGATTTATAATCTATGAATGATTGGATATTAAATTCATAAGTTATGGCCATATTATCATAACTTTATTCTTATATTATGATATTTCATATGATCATCGATTTATATCTCCCATATATAACTTTTCCTAGCATCTGATCTCACCCTATCTTATGTTTCCATTTTCTAGTGGAAATGAAGAAATCTAATATATAAGAAATTATTAAGACAGGTATTATGAGTGAAGAATTTTATGGGATATGTTGAAGCTTTTTTATAAAATAATTTTATAATGTATCTAGTCTTTAATGATAGAAAACCTTTATGATTATAGGGTGTTTATTATTGTCAATTATTCTGAAATTTCAGATACAATGGTGAAATATTTATGTAAGTAATACTTTGGTCACATAAAATATCCTTAGACCAAGGTAATGAAGTGTAATAGACCAATTTTTTCTAGGTCTTTCCTTTATGATAGTGGAGTTATATTTGGTGTTTGGAAGCCTGAAATCTAAAATTAGGCATAATTCATAGACTAAAATCCATATTGGTAACAAGTATTGTGATTAATGATTTGAATTCTAGTTCAAAAATTAATGTTTTTTAATTTAGAATTATGTTGTTATACCCAGAATAAAATCTCAATGTTAATTAGTACTTCACAACATGAATGAAGTTTTAGGTTTTAGGGAAAATAGGGCTTAATTTTTAATGTATGTGGGATTCCAAGGATTCAAAACATGAATTATCCTTTCACATAATGAATTGTACGAAACCATTTTGGTTATAATATTGGGATCCCCCTCATAATTCTGATATTTCACCCCTCATCTCTTGAACCATAGGTGAACAATAGAGATTTTCTAAAGGACTTTTAATCCACTTTTGTAGGATTTAACCCCTATATTCTAAAGGTTTATCTGTGGTGATATAGGGTTAGTCTTCCCTTCTATGATGATTTATTTCTCTTATTCTATTATTTCTACCTACTAGGAAGGGGTTTTGTCATTAGTTTTCATTTAGTTTCTATCAATAAATGATATATGTATCTTATTATGTTAGGGGTTTAGGGATCTTTGGTTACCTATAAAAGCGGTAATCGGTTCTTGGAAGTTGGTTTTCCATCCTATATTAAAGAATAGTGAGGTCCTCATGTTGAATTATGTGATTTTTGACTTATATTTTTTTTAATAGTGTGAATAAATCATTCTATATATCCTTTGTTTAATTAAATCTGATAAACCATAATCAATTAATAATATAAAATATGAAACACAAGAAGAATATTTATGTAATTAGATTTGGAAAATTTTAAATGCAGGGGAAGGAAATTCCTATAGTGTATTGTTGTTAATGAAATATTATTATATTAAGAAGAAAAATGGAACATAAACTTGTAGTGGATTATTACCTCAAATAATAAACCAGAAATTACTTTCTCAAGGTTGGTAATGATAATAGGATAATTGTATTCATAATTCGCATTAATTAATTTATAGAATTAATTAATTAGTAGAGATTTATGCTGGTTATCAATTTATAAAAACTGTAAATTACAATTAATTGTTTTTAATGTTATCGAAGAGAAATAAAATAATCAAATTATATCATTTAAATACTATATGATAAAATAAATTTCATAAAATTACATGGTGTAAAATACATAAATAATATTGTAGGAAATTATTTTTACAATACTAGATATTATAAAATTGGAAAGGGGGTTATCACATGTTAATGAGGAATAATATTTTATATAGTGAATTAAATTATTGGTTAGGACTTTATGATAGAATGTGATTATTATTGCATCCTAATGTTTTCTTGATAGTGTACTATCTACTTTACTATATTTTGGTTGTTTTTTTAATATGGTTGAATGTTTTAAATAGATAAACAATGTAAAGCTACACATTATTATTAATTTAATTAAATAGGAATAAATTGAATGATTAATAGTCGTGTTGGAATTTCTTAAAATTGGATTTAATTCTTGAAGCATATCATGTTAATTGAGATTTATTAATGTAGAAAAATTTCATATAATAGTCATGTAATTCAATATGAAATAAAAATGGTTGTTTTTAAAAAAAATTAATTGATTGGGGCTGGTAGATCCCATTGTTGATTGCAGGAGGGATGATGCATTAATTTTATGGCCATAACTTCCTTAGAAATTATGGGTTGAAATAATGCATTAAATATGTATTAATGATTTATGTATTTAGAGCGTTGATGTGAATGATTGATAACCTAATATGTTTTCCATAATGATAAGTAATTGTAAGGGATACCTGAGGCTATATTGGTGGAACATGGTGTCAACTATGATGATTGTGATGGTACGAGGTGCCGACTGTTTTGATTATAGTGGTAGAAGGTGATGGTTATGATGCTGATGGGGGAATGGGATGTCATATGTGACAATAATTGTATTTTAATGGGACATTGGTGTTGTTGGGACAAGTTCAGAGTGGGGATATCTTGTCGACGATTCCTCGTTGTCCGATGCTTACTTGATTTCCAATGGATGATTATTATTTATATGATTAGTTTCCAACTGCATGACCAAATTTGATGGTATAAACTATGAGTGTATCTTTTAAATGGAATCTTAGACTAAGTCCTATGGTATCTGAATGATTTTGAATTTATATGTTAAATAATAAGGAATGAGGTTGGTACTAGATGTTTACTTATAATGATGACATACTTGATAATAAAAACAAGAAATTAATAGTTATTTCTGTACTTGCATTATACAATTAAAAATTTAATCGTAGAACTTAAAATGGGATAATATTAATTAATAGATAAGGAATTAATTAATATTATATTTGATTATAGTTTTCATATTTGATATTTATGCCTTAGAAGTTGAATTTGGGTATCCTATGTTATGATAATGTAAAAGATTATAAGGCTGGGCAGTTTCCCTTAATTTAGTTGTGAGATATATCTATAATTCATGTTTTATTATATTATTTTCACCTTACCCTGGTGAGATTGGAAATATAAAACCATAATTTATGGAGGGTTTCCCCCTAAATTCATCATTGTTAATGAAATATATAGATGACTACCCCTCCCCTACTCTTTCTTTGGCTATAGTATTACATGTGCTATAGAAGATGGTGATTTCCCATGCATGTATGCTATGAGGTGTAATGTACGTAGTTTATTATGAATACATTAATTATGGATGAAGTATCTGAAGTATTATTATAGATTTATTCTATATGGGTTGTGATGGATTAATATATAGCACATAATACACCTAACGTGGTTGATTTCGAAGACAAAATTGTTTACTATTAAGAGGATATGGTTATACTGATTTGGTTCATGGGGTGTATGGTATATGTCAGTCTAGTTATTTTTAGAAATTATTTTTTATCATGGATATAATGGATTAGGTCGTGTGATGTTGGGATGTGAGAGCAGAAAACCAGTGGGTAAGTGATTGCAGGGTACCAACATATATATATATATGTGTGTGTGTGTGTGTCTATGTTCTCAATATTGTGGTTATATTTCTATTTGTTATTTGAAGACTGATCTACGGTGAGGATGAGAAAAAATAGTATATCTATATAGGTGATCAGTAAGTTTTATTTATGTATTCAGTTGGAATCATTATTCATCTTGAAAAAAATTTCATGAGAGATTTCAGGGAGGATCCAATTGATGATACATGTTATGCTCAACTTACAGGTATATAAACCATTTTTAGGTCATTGGGAGCTGGTTGGTGATCAATCTAGACATTACTAGTTCAAGGAGTTATAACAGAGCAGTCGGGGATTCGTGGCTACTATCGAGGATTGGTCGCTTTTTTATTTTCTTTTTAGTAGTATCCATTCATGTATGACATCACATCATGTATTGGGTTTTATTGTTTGTTTATTATGACTAAAATTTGTTTTTTGGTTATCCTTACCTAATATATTACTTCTAAAAACTTTATGAGAGAAATTCCTCCCATGTGTGTGATTATATACCCCTAGTGCTAGTCATAAACACACAGACCTTTAGAGGATGGATTTGGGGGTCATTATCTCTCTTCTATCATTACTTTCCTCAAAGGGGTACCTTTGGGTGTAGGGGTCATGACAGAGTGGTATCAATGTTGATGGTTAAGAGAGAGGACAAGGTTTTGTGTTAGAAAATGGTGAGTATGCATGTATTGGTAGTGAAACACTATTTTTTTAGGCTTAGTACATACTCTAAACAAGGGATAAAATCTATGAAATTAAATTTTTGGCACCCCAATTATCCAACAAAAGGACTTTCAAGATTACTTGGAATGTTAAGTGAAGGATAATTCTTGTGGGGTAGATAAATTGGAAAAATATTACGCGTCATACTCATATTCTCATGTGTTTGAATTTGGGATGACAATGGGAAAAAGGATAACCCGAAATTAGTTAATTAATGAACCATAAAAATAATCCATGTCATGGGTTAGAAGTCACAAAATTTTTGAATTTTTTTAGGAATTCATCTAGGTCAATGTCTCTTCTAGGTTGTTTCTAAGAATTTTTAAAAATATGTGACATAAAATAACCACATAATGGAGTATGATAATGAAAATATTTAGAGGAGGATACTCTGAGAGTTCTAGTTCTAGATTTTGTAGAAGTTTGAGGGGTCCATTTCAGATCATGGGATAAAGGTTTGGAAGGATGAAAGGGGAAATAACAATCAGTTTACATTATTCTCATATAGATAATTAGGTTTCATTGACTACTATGATGTTTCATGGGTCATCTTAGCAGTATCAGTTCTTAATAATCAGGCTTTCTAAGGCGTTTTCTATTTTATGAGGGAAGTTCCAACAAATATTTTCAGGATGAGTTTATTTCATAAACTATAAAGGAAAGATTCTAATATGATGATGTTTTCCCTCCATTATGTGATCTTTGATCTCTGGTCTTATTATGTTGTGAGTTGTTGAATTTCCTTTTGATCCTGAAAAGCATTGATTTTTACCCACATGAATTGAATGACTATGATTATCATAATTATTTAATTTATAACCCTTCGTAATGAGTTTAGGAAAACCTACTCATTTTCATGATTGAAAACCACAAATTAAATCCTTGAGAATTTATTATTTATACCCTTTCAACCTTTATTTTCTTACCGACACCAAATTTTCTTCATATATGGTATGTATAACTCATTACTCACTCATGGATTTGAGATGGAGATAGAGTATGAGGAAAGGGTTTCTTTGAACCTATTCATATCATTCAAAAACTCTCTCTTTAGGCTTGGTGATGAGAATATATGGTTTGGGGGGAGGGGTGTCTTGCATCACATGCATATTATAATCTTCTCCCAGGCTAGTTGTGGTAAATATTTGATCAAGGTGAAGGGGTTCTTGTATGTATTCATTCATTTTAACCAATATACATTTCACTCATTATAGGTGGCATGGGCCTCAGTTCAAGGAAATATAATATCATATATACATTTTTGAATTTATTTTCTTCCTCGTAATAGATTATTTTTTCTCTATGTTTTAAATTAAATTGTTATATGTTTTTGTTGTTCTAGTAACTTTTTGATGATGTGGTTGTGGCCTCGTGTACTTACATACCTAGAAGGGATTTCTCTATTACTGGTATTGTGAGTTATAGCCTTAAGTATAGGAAGAGTGGGTAAACCTTACCGATCATGAATAGTTATTTTAAAAATTAATTTTAAAACAATGGGGGTGTGTTAGTGCTACCCAAAGTTGACAATATCATGGGGTGGTGAATGGGTTCCTTTGATTTGTATGCTTTTGAAAACTCTGGTTATTTGGACCGAGGTGATCTCATTGGTTTATGAATGTTATGTGGTGTTAATTTAAAATATTTAATGTAATGTTATACACCTGTACTAAATAGTGATTGGGAAGTTAAATATTTTGTATTTTTTTATGGGTGTGTTCCTGGTAAATAATGATATGGTAAAAAAATTGGAAATTGTTTACAACTAGATAAAGTTTATTTTTTTAGTCTCATGTTTTATTTAAAATTCATGTCATATATTATGTTGGGTCCTCTAATATTGAAGTTTGTTTTATTGATATTAACTTGGTTAAAAATTGGCAGAGATATGTTAGTTGAATAAAAATAATTTGATGGAAGTGTGTAACTTGTCTATATATGTAAGTTGATACAAAAATACATGTTAAATATGTAAGGATAAACATCATTCTTTTAATTTTATTAAATATCTCACAATTATCATTCTATTTAGTAATGAACATGTTTATGAGTTAAATTATAGTAGTGGGTGGTTAAACTAAATTTTTTGTTGAAAGATGAATTAAATTGGTTAATTTATTGGTCAAATTAGTTGTTTCTTTACTAATAAAATGTTTTCTAATTTTTTTGATACCTTTTTTAACATGTTTTCTTAAATAACCAATAAAATCCCTTCCATAAAACATCCATTTATTTATAAATAATTTTTGAAAAATTTATTGAACTTGTTTTCAAACAAATTATTTTGATAAATACCTTGATAAGAAGAAGGATTAAAAAGGAATTACTTATCAAGGATTCCTAAATTTTAAAATTTGAATTCAAGAGGATTGGTGAAAATTTCTATATCCATGATTTTGAATTTAATTTTTTTAATATAAAATGTTGTGATACATGTATAATAAGTAAGGATTCAATTGGAAATCATGTATATGTTTTCATCTTCTTAACTAGTAGGAATTAATGAGTTTTAGTTTTAGTATATTTATGATTATTTATAAATTATTATAAAATCATGAGATTCTAATTTTTTTATAAAATTTTAATAATACTATGTCTTAAATATTCTGGTGTAAATTATTATAGCATGGAAAATAAAAATAATACATGTATACATTTTCACTTTGTGGCTATTTTTGTGGCCTTTTTTGTGATTATGTGATCTAACCTAGAAATGGGAGTTATTGATGCATGACCAATATACCAAGTAGTTTAATGCTTGATTTTATTAGGATGAAGTATCTGATATCATGTTGATATATGATACTGATTCTTTTTTTATGAAAGTATTTATTAATTACCTTGATCTTGATTTATAGGTATCTCCCCTCGGAGATTGTTTTGAGACTATTTTAATGATTTTTTATAGTTATTCACTTGTTCTTCTAGTGTGTTGGTTATGTTTTAAATATAGCGAGATACATGAGAGGTATCTCATGGGGTGGGTTTTTGGAACCCATTTATTTTACAAGATTTTTTTAAATTCTAAAGGGGGGGAATTATTTGAGAGGTATCTGATATAATGGAGCATATTTTTCAGGTCATTCCATTATGAGCATGAGGTAGGAGTGGCTGGTTCGAAGCTGGAATCTTGGATGCAGGATAAATTCATAGAATGAACTCAATATTCACAATATGTAGTGTGATTTATTACTTGAATTTTGGTTCATAGATTACATGTATTAAAAGTGGAACTAAATAATTCTAACTAAAAAAAATTCATGGAATGAATTGGTAACTCATGACATGAATGAATTTTCATGTTTTTAGGATGAGGTAACTTAATTTTCAATAGATGTGGGATTCAAGGAATTCATGGAATAAAGTATATTTTCACATTTAAAATTCATTATAAACATTATAGTTATAAGTTAGGGATCCCCTTGGAATTCTAATCTGTCACCTTACTCTCTCAAACCCTAGGTGAAAAAGAGTTATTTTTTAGAAGACTTTGAATCTCTTTCGATTGAATTCATCCTCTGTTCTCTAGAGGTCAATCTATTATGATCCGAGTTTAGTTTTCCCTTATCTAGTGATTATGTTCTATTCAATTATTCTCTTACCACACCATGGATGATTTTTATATTCAATTTCCATGTGTTTTATATTGATAAATTATAGATATATCTTACTGGGTTGGTGTTTTAAGGATCGTTGGTTCCCCACAAGATAGTTAATCACGGTTTGGATCTTAGTGTTCCATTCTTTCCTATGGAAAATTAAGATCTCAATATTGAGGTTGAGGATCTATGATTCCCTTTATTTTTTTCAATTATAAATTAATAATTCTTTATCTTTTTTGTTTCAATTGATGTGATTAACCAATATCAAATAATAATCTGAAATAATAAATTCATGAAAAATCATTGAATAATTAGATTTGAAAATTTTAAAATTTCTAGAAGTAAATTCATACAATTTATTTTTGTTAATGAAATATTATTATTTCATGAATTAAAATAGAAAATTTAGTTAAAGTAAACAATTTATTTTAATAATAAACTATAAATTACCTGATGTAGGTTAGTATTGATAAGAATATAATTGCATGCTTAATTATTATTAAGAAATTAATTGTAATAATTAATGAATTTATATTGTGTAATATTACAACTTTATAAAAAATTGAAAACTTCTATTTCATGTTCTAGATGTTATCCTAGAGAGAAAAAGATAATATCATACCATAGATTAAATATTTGTTTGATAAAATCAATATGAAAACATTATCTAGTGTTAATGTTCATAAATAATATTGATGATAAATATTTTTGGAATTATAAATAAAAGAAAACTATAATGGGGATTATTTCATGTTAAGGACGATTAATATATATTGTAGTGAATTAAATTATTTGTTAGGGATTTATGATCAATTGTGTTTATTATTTCCTCTTCATATTTCTTTAATATTGTGAAATCTAAAAAGCATTATTTCATTGTTCTTGTTTAACATTATTAATATTTTAATGTATAAAAACAATGTAATGTTGAATGTTATTATTAAATAAATTAAATAGGCATGATAAAAATGATTTCTCATCATAATGGAATTTCATAAACATGAATATAATTATTTAATAATGTTATGTTGATTCTAGATAAATTTGTAAAATGATATATGATACTTAACATAGATGACCTATGAATAAAAATTGGTTAATTCAATATGTAATTAATATAGTTTAAAAAAATGAATTTATTGTAGAGGAATGATCCCATTCTTGATTGCAGGATACTTGATACCTTGATGTAATGGTCATTTTTTAATTTTAAAATATGTGTGGAACAATACATTAAATATGTTTGTATACTCTATGGATATAGATAATTAATCTAAATAATTGATAAGATAATATGTTTGGTTTAATGATAGGTAATGTGCAAGGATTCCCAAGGCTTTGATTTTGGAATGGGGGGATTGTGATGAAGATTATGATGGAATGTGGTGATGATTATGTTGATGATGGTGGAATGATGCACTAGTTATGATGTTTACGGCGTCATGAGGTACCAAATGTGATATTACTCAAAATTGTGTGGGACAACAAGGTGGTGGGGATGAGTTAAAACCAGGTATTTCTCATTAATTCTGCAATCAAGAATGATGCTTACTTTATTTATAATGGATTATTGTTATTTATGTGACTGCTTTCCAACCAAAAATACAGTATTATGCTAAGAACTATGAGCACATCTTTTAAGTTGTATGTTAGTATGAGTCCTAGAGTACTCGAATGTTTTTGAGTAGATATTTGAAATATTAATGAATGATGTTGGTATCTATGATTAATTATGATGATAAAATAATTGAGAATATAAGAATGTAATTAATAGTGTTTTTAGAACATGGTTTAGAATATTAAAATGATAATATTTGAAATTATTACAAAATATTATTAACTAATGGATAATGAATGAATTAATATTTTATTTTATACTTGAATGTATATTTAATATATAGAGATTAGGGGTGGAAGTAGGGTATCTTATGTGCCATAGTGGAAGACAAGTCTAAGGCTATGTAGTTTCCCTTAGTGTGGTTGTGAGATATATCTATTCTATATGTTTTATAATTTTTCATTTTTCCCACCTATGTTGGAAGGGAAACTAACAACTAAAGGTTCTGGGGACGTTTTCCCAAAATCAAGGTTAGAACGAATATATATGGAAGACTTCCCCCTCTCCCCCACTCTCTATTTGGTTGTCATATTACACAAGGGTATGCATAGTGGTGATTTCACATATATGTGTGATACCGATTGTAATGGATTAAGGTTACAACACAAGCATGTATTCTTGATGTAGTATCTGAAGGATTATTATTTATGAGTTCTTATGGATCAAGGTAGAGTAAATAATACATAGGAAAGGGTATCTTCTATAAATAAACCTGGTTACAATATAGAGGATGTGGATGTGATAATGTGTTGCATGAGTTGCATTTTATGATATGGTTTCCTAGGTGTTTTGGGGGAAAATTATTTATGGAAGTGATCATGGATAAGGAGATGTGATATTAAGACATGAGACAAACAAGCTAGTGAGGATATGGTTGTGGGTACCTATATATATATATGATCTTAGTATTGTGGTTATACTTCTATGTTTTATTTGGTGAGTGATCCATGGTGAGGATGAGAAAAGAAGAGTATACCTATATTGGAAATTAGTTAGTTTCATTTATTTATTCATTAGGATTTAGTATGCTTCTTTCATATTTTTCATGAGATGTTTTAGGGAGGATCCTACTAAGTATACATTAAATTATCACCCTATGTATATATAAACTATTTTTAAGTGAGAAAGAGATAACTGGTGATTTAGGTATACATTAATAGTTTGAGGAGTTTTTTAGGAGATCTTATGGCATCATTATCATAGACTAGGATTTATCACGTTTTTATTTTATTTTCAGTTTTATCTAGTTATGCATGAAATCACATAATATATTAGGTTATTTATTTATTTATTATGAGTATTATTTTTTATGATTTTTCTCACATTCTCCCTTACTCCTAAAATCTCTATAAGGGAAATTCCTCCCATGTGTGTGATTATGTACCCCCGATGCTAGTCTCCAACCCATGCCCTATCGGAGAAAGGATTCTTATTCTATTATCTCTCTTCCTTCATTGTCAATCTAGGAGGGGTACCTTTTGAGGGAGGAGTCATGACAGAGACATGGAGTATAGGGTATTTACTTTGTATATAATAAACAATATATAGTCATGTCAATAAATCCCCATTCCATCAAATGTATGGTTATCTAGGTAAACACCCTTCAATCAAAATAATAATTATACAGTGATCACAAAGGAAATACTTTTTAAATAAGGTAATCATAATACATAGTTGAAGTTAATGTAAGAAAAAATAAGTGGTGGATCATTCCTCTCATGGGGTTTCATTTCTATTATACAGTATTTATATATGAACTTGGATAATGAATATGATATTTTTTTAAACATTTTATCCATTTAATAAAATGATAACATTATAGGAAATATTTCATAAGAAATAGTTAAATGGTAGAATATATGTGAGGGTTGATATAAGTGAATAACATTTTAGAGGTATATAATAAATTTTAGTGGTTTTAATAACCATATTTCTTGGTTGCTACACAATATTGGAATACAACATCATTTATAATGAAGTAAATAAATGTATACATACTTAATGAAAATATTGTTTATTAAAATTAATTATTATTATAATATATGATATAAATAATGTTTAAAAAAAATAATTGTAATTATATTGAGGAAAATGGAATAGGAATCATGAATATAGTTTTATAAATATTTATAGATGTTATCATTAAAATGATAACAAAATCCCATTCCTAAATCCTTTTCAAAAGGCTATAAATGTATTTTAAAACATTATTTTTTTAAAATTTAATGGTTTAATTATAAATATCATAGGGTTTTACTAAAGATAAGGGTATGAATGGAAACATAAGGAAATAAGTATACCTGAAAAAATAAGGAGAAGGAAGTATAAATAACATAAAAGAAACATATTATAAATACATAAATAGGAAGTGAGATAGATACAAAATATATAATCATGAATGAAAAAGAGGAAAAAGCCCTATAAATGATAACTTCATAAGGGATGAAAGGAAACTATCAATTAATTAGGAATAAATGTAAAATTTAAAATTAAAATTTTAATACCTTTGATATGAGACACATAAGAGAATATAGAAAATATAGGAATAATACTTCAAAAGAATGGATATTTGAAAAGAAACCCTTACCTTGATTCTTGACTGGATTTGTATGTCTTCTAACTTCTTGATTAATAAAATTATATTAACTATGTAATTTTTTTGAACCTTTTTAATGTTTATTTCATTATTATGAGTCCTTTTAATTTTTTTATTATCAATTATTATTTTTTGAACCCCTCCCACCAAAGATACAACAATGAAGGTGGAGGGATGAAGACCCTTAAGTCCTGCCTCCAATAGGCCATGGGTTGGAGACTAGTACCAAGGGTTTAAATTTTAAATAAAGGGGAGGAATTTCCATATATAATAAAAATATATTGGGAGATATGATGAATAAAACACAATAAACTCTAGGAAATAATATTAAAAGGAAACCAAAACCATATCACAATGCACGTATCAAAAGTTGATAAAAATAAAACTCTCCAAATTTAAATAACCAAAAAATAAAGCCTAAAGTAGCAACACTACAACTATCTGAGGTCTGTGGTGGTAATGACTGAAATGGTAAATTTAATCCCCCTAGATACTATAAATTCAGTTTACATACATATGGTGAGCATATGAGTACACTTAGTAGGGTAAACGAAGTCTCTCATACACATGTGAAAGAAGCACACTGATGCACTTGTGAGAAAATAGTAGGACCAAAAAATACATAATCAGGTCAAATAACTAATCCTAATCATCACCATGCCATGGTAACCAAATATAAAACCTATTTATAATAACAGAATAAGAATTATATCAATTAAAGGGTACCCCACACCTATTTCACACTTATTTTCCACTTTCACACCCAACATCATTTGTCTCGGAACTCCCATATCTCCTGTATAACATATACCACCAGACCACAACATGGTCACATCATGTCACACCTATAAATACCTGGGCCACCACCACACAACATGATCTCATCTCAACTCACCCGGAGACAGCTATTCTATCACATCATAATTATAACCATAGTAGTAGGTTATCATGAACTTGAATGAAATAAAACTCATTCCTTCCTCCTACAATGCATGACGCCCACTATAATCCACCCCAAATCACAATAATAGCACATATTTCCATAAAAACTAGGTTTATCAAACCCCCATAGAGTGGTCACATCAAATATCACCCATATACACATAGTCCATCAACTAGTGCACTATAATTCCTCCAACCATCAGAACATGTGAATATCTAATAATCTTTAAGAGACACAAGGAAAGACTGGGTAGCCAAGAATCTGTCATCATTACATAGATTTTGTAAAAGACACCCCTTGTGTTAATATATATGTGCAAAACATAGTACATGATGCAGGTGGGATGCATATAGAAATAACATGTTATATAAATGTATATATATATATATACAAAAAATCCAATATATGGGTTCAAAATAATTACAAACCCGCCGAAAACATACCAACTTTTTCTACCACCTCTAAATGTAGAACACCACATAACAAACACAATACAAAAGCAACATTTCACTTTACCAGCCAAATTCTATTTATACATACCATCCCTTTCAATATTCATAAATGAACACATTTAATTAAACATCCCATTGTTGAGTCATTAATTAACCATTTTCATCCCATTAGCATAACCAAATCCCAATGATTTTAATAATAATTTACCAATTCCATTATTACATGGGAAACTAGCATAAATCATCATAGCACAACACAACCAAAAATAATATCAACCATACTAGACCAACTATCCCCACATCACACCATCTCATAGACACATCACAAAACACCCTTCATCACCATCGACCCACAACACAACCAAACAAACCATCACATCTCCGCCCCACAACATGGAAAAATAAACCATTACATCGTCACTTGAGATCATGGACAAAAAAACCATCACATCAACACCCCATAACACAATAAAAAAATCCATCACATCACAACCCCAAATCTTGAAAAAATAGACCATCACATCGGCACCACCATAATATGAAAAAAAACCTAAGATCACCTTCCCACAACAGAACCGAACAATCCATCACATAACCATCCCACAAAACTAACAAACAAACAATCACATCACAAAACATCACAAAACATTTTATAGATTTCACGAGGGGAATTTTTTATAACAATCCACTTATTTATTTAGGGCATTCTCACACAATACGTAATCCAATGGGAACCTTTTATTTTTAAAATATATGTGGTTAACCAATTTTAATTTTTGGGCAATGTCAAAAAAAAATAAGAATGGGTTTCACAAGTCATTCCAAACTATCAAAGTCCAATCCCCAATGACTAGAATTTTCAGCAAGTCATTCAGATCGTATAAAGATAACATGAAAATAATATCAAGCTGTAAAAACATGTAAATCAAACCCCTTTACCACTTCAATTTTAGTTAACTGATTCTTTATCTTCATTAAGATGGTTCAAAATATAATCCCAAAGATAAAAAAAGAAAACTCCTTCTTCATGATACACAATAAATAAAAACAAGGAAAACCCTACCTCAAAGAACCTTGTCTACTCACTATGAACCGTAGGGAAAAGAAGAAATTCCTACAATCCAAAACCACATGAAACCTTCGGCTCAACCTACTCTGCACCCAAGGATCACCAAAATTCATCCCAAATCACACCCAAATCAAACATGTACCACTATAGTGGATCCATATGAGAATAATAGAAGAAAAAAACCATGATGAAGCGAAGGTCTTACCACTACTCACCAACAGGGATCCACCATAACCAACATATCAAGATGAGTGAAGAAGGGAAAGAAAATCCCTCAAAATCACCTTGGACTATGCCAGAAACAATAGGAATGAAGAGTATTTGAATAAAAAAGAATCATCCAATCAACCCATTTTTACTACGTGGATCACACCCCCTTAATATCCTGAATTCCATTCATAATGTGAATTCCATGATAAATCCAATATTTTCAAATTTCATTGAAAATTAAGCCACTTAAGTGTGATTTAATTTCATTAAGTGAATTTATTTACTTATTTGAATTCATTTTGTGGACTCCCCCTTATCCCACATACAAGGCATGAAACCATACAACTACATAACTTATGAACTGAATAATCATGTTGTGAATCTATTTCACATCATGAACCACCCATTATAACACTATTTCATCTCCAACCTTCACTGGACACTTTGGGACTTCCTCTAAACACTCTTCAACCAAAAAAAATAGTAAAATAATAGGTCAGGAAGTCATGATTAATTACATAAAATATAATTAAAATTTTAATCATCATAAGGAATCCAAACCAAACCCAAAAAGCGAAAGGGTTCTGAATAACCACCAAGAAAGATACCTCTAACAAATATCATCATTATGCAAACACTACCACCATCCATACCCACCAACAAAAACACCAACAAATAGAACAATAAACCACATTAGTATAAAACCACATTACCATATCTCAATGATAATAACACCACATCATCTTGAACTATCCATGAACCACCACATCCCTACATAGCCACTACACAACCATCTCAATCACCACAGAACCCAACCAACAACTACTATAACCAAAAAACTACACTTCCCCAAACAAATGAATTATGGAATTTTATCCTACATGTCCAGATGCCATACATCCAGGGTGGCACTAAATCACTGACATGAGTTTAGTCATGTCATAATAAATTGTATATTGATTAGGAATCCGGTCCTCCATTTGAATATGTAATATTTTTACCAAAAAAATACATAAATAAGAAAAAACATCTCATGAATCAACATGGTCCAAATGTCACATCACAAGGAAAAAAGGAAAGAACAAAACTAAAAAATATATAGGTACTGGGCATGGAATGAAATCTCACATTCCAAAGTACTCTCCTCTAGGAAACCATTCCTCCAAAACAAACGAAACAATGTAATGGTCTATCCATATACAATATTTTCTTGATGATCCTAGATCTCTACTAGTTACTCGATGAATGTTTCATCATCCTGAACATCAAAAACTCCCTATTTAATGATGTGGGAGTACATGTGAGGATATCGATGAAGATAAGACATGTAGAAGACATCATGGATCCTCTCTAGCCATGATGGAAATTCAAACTGATACGCCACCTCACCAAATCACTCCAACACCTTAAAGATCCCAATAAACCTGAAAAATAATTACTCACTCTGTTAAAACACTACTTTTGACATCGAGGGGAGACTCTCATGAACATGGGGTCTCCAACCTCAAAAATCTATGGGCCTTTTCCTAAAATTGGAATAACAATTATTTCGGTCCTAAACTACTCTCATCCTCTCATGATAAAGTTGAACCTTCTATATTATGATTTTCACCAAATTATGACCAAGAACTATGCCTCCCCAACCATCATCCAACATAATGGAGAATGACATGGTTTCCTATAAAAATCATAGAATGGGGCCATGTCAATGGATGAGTGAAAATTTTTATTATAGAAAAAGTCAACCAAGGGAATATTATTTTCCAAATATTCACTGAATCACAAGATGCACGCCCATGACATATCCACCTATGCATAGATATACCACTCGATCTGCCCATCCGTCTGAGGGTGAAAAGAAGTGATGATGTGTAATTAAGTTCCAAAATCATATTTCTACCCCCCATAATTATGAGGTAAAATGTGTGTCTCGATCCAAAATAATGGACCTTAGAACTCCATGAAACCACACCACATTACCCACATAAATCCCAACCAAAACATACATTGCACCTGACTCCTTGATCACTAATAAGAGGGATAATTTCATAAACTTTTCCATGATTACCCAGATAGTATCACAATAATCTTGGGCTTGGAATAACCCTATAATGAAATCCAATGTTATGTAATCCAATTATCACATGGGAACATCCAAAGATTGTAAAAACCCCATTGGGAACTTGATGCTCATAAATTACCTACCGGAAAACCAAACACCTCACAACATTCACTACCATTTCCCTTTTTATCCCAAGTTTCCAAAACATCATCCTCAATCTATAGTACATCTTGGATACTCTTGGGTGTACCACCAAAGGTGAGTTTTTAAACTGATTATGGATTCCCTCATGCATTGCAATCAAAATAGAAAACCTCTCTTGAAACAACATTTGGTTACGACCATACTCCAACCATTCTCTGACCATCCCTCTAGAGTATCACCATGGATAACAAGATCATTCATCACCTTTTCATATGAAACTCTACAATGAGACTCCAACACCAATTACATTAGATAATAAAATGACATGATTTGAAAAAAACCCTCTACCATCAACCACACTTACATCCAAGTGTAGGGATTCTAACTCCTCCATCATTCTCCAAGAATCTATGAACTCCTAATGAAAATCCCTCTATGAATTCCTAATTAAAGTGTTAGCCACAACATTATTCTCCCATGATGTGTAGGAGATCTTAAAATAATAATATTAAAGAAATTTCAACAATCTCTATTTCTTCATATATTGATCCCACTGATAAAATATATACTTCAAGATCCAATGATTCCTAAAGACCACAAAATTCTCCCCAATATAGTAATACTGCAACAACTTCATCACAAAAAAAACTGTTGCTAGAAATAGATCATGGGTGTAATAGTTATTCTTATGGTGATATAACTTACTGGACCCATAATAGACTACCTGTCTTGAATACATCAATACACATCCTAATCCCAAATTCATGGAGTCCCAAAATACCTGAAACATCATCCCTCTGGTAACCGAAGCACTAGATCATTGACCATATTCCATTTTATGTAACAAAATGCTTCCTAAAACTAGTCACTCTACACTAAATCCTACTAATTTTTGTTCAAAACTATCAATGGGGATGAAAATTAAGATAAATCAAGCACAAACCTATGATAATATCATGTAAGACCAAGGAAACAACAATCAAATTCCACTTTATTAGGTGATTACCAAGAAACAACTTCGTATAACTACGATGCGTCCACTACCAAACCCTAGTTAGACACCAAAATCTAGTGTAAATTCACCTCTTGTGTCCAAAACATCCATTTGTACAATTTTCCATAGTGTTGTTAGCATTGAAGAAATTATAAGACAGCTCTGAGATAATTAGAATTCTCATCATCTGATCTCAGGTATATCAATATGTTTTCAATGAACAGGAATATGAACTAGTATAAAAACTCATGAAACATGGAGTTCATGATCCCCATGAACAAATATATTCTTTTCATGAAAAATAATTCCATGACCATGAACTCATAGTTCCCATACTTGAATCGGAATGCAATATTTAGGATATTTCCATCATTCACCATCAAATGGTGATACCAAGACCACAAATCGATCTTAGAAAACTAACTGAACTCTCTAAAATGTTAAAAATGATAATTTATCCTCAAAATAGGGTAATATATCTAGAACGTTACTAGATTGAACTTCTGATAATATATTCACAGCCTTAGAAAACCATCCAACTGTTTGCTAGAAAGCACTAGAGCACCCCACAACGAAACATAGGGCAAGATGAAACCATTCTACATCAGATCAACTATCTGAATACTCAAATCCCAAAACATAGAGGGTGTTATTCGATACGGATCCATCAAAACCAAATAAGTACCAGGCTGAAATTCTATCCAAAACTCCATATCACATCAAAGGGGGGCAGGGTAACATCACAACCTCCTTATGGAAAATGTCAAAAAACTCCCCAAAAAATCTAGGAAACTTCAACATCATAGAATCTAATAAATCCAAATAAAAATCATCCATTAGAGATATAAGGGGCACCACTCATCTACTTACAACCTGATAACCTCACTCACCAATGAAAACTACACACCAACCATACACATATGATAACACGACTTCTCTATCGACCGGTCAATAATAGAAAACACACAATAAAACTAGCCAAGGATGAGAATTACATTGTACGAATACATATGAAGTAATAAAAGATCACCACCGAACTAATTATTAACCATAATTATTCTAAACTTCTGTCACACATCAATTAATCTAGTATGTCCTCTGATTAGTGTATTCAGCACCAGGGGAATGAGAAACCTCTCTATGCTTAGTACCAAAGTATGGATGAGAGAGGGTATACTAATGGAGTGTGATGCTCTTAAATCAAAAAAGGAACAAATGATGGTAAAAGAAATCTGATTGTAACTGAAATGATCTGTATCCCCTCTACAGTTGTTTTATCTACTATGTGAAACTGACAATGGACAACACATCTACCTCTCTTCTAATGTCCACCTCCATGGTGATTCTCATATTGATGTCCCTAAACATAATGAACATCTTGATTTCATCATATACCTATTCCATATCCCCTTAGTGGATCATAAGCCTACTACCCATGCTGCTGAAATGGTCTCATGGGATACTGATGCTGAGGATAATGATAAACCTGAATTCCTCTACCAAACCATGTTTGAAGTACTACTATTACCTAATTCTGATGATGCCTATAAACTCCAAAGATAAATCACACCTTCCTGAAGCCCCTAGGAAAATCAGGGAAACAACATGCCCTAGATTCTAGAAATGAATCTACTGAGGTTAAATCCTAGGTAGTAAAAACCCCGAATGTCATAACACCTAATACATTCCACTAAAAACACTACTCCTAAATGAACGATGTTGTCTCGCCTCTCATAGTAAACCTCCTCACATGTGAATCCACTATATCACCTATGCATTATTTTAAACTTCCAATTTTTTTCAACTATAAATGACTAACTACATATTGGATCGAAGGATAGAGCACCTCCTCATGATGTATGACATGAGACTCCTCATCTAGAAAAATATCTATGGAAAAATAAAAATGGACCTTGAACTTAATTCCCAACACCCCCACTAACATACTCCCATGCTGAAGAGAAAGAAGATCTTTCTTGTTCACTACCTTCATCATCAATGAAAGGGAATCTTCTTGGAAATCTTTTTGAAATTTGAGCCATGAAAAATTTACCTCCATCAACATACCTAGATACAACATCCACCATGGATGTGAAGCTCCCCACATCTACCTAAATGCCCAAGGGACTTAGTACTCAGTTGGCACCTGGATCAAACTAAAGGCAACCTCAATCTCCTCCAACCAACTCTCTGTCTTCATAACAAAAACACTGCATGTATAAATTCCCAAATCCTAATAATAAAAATCACACAATATACTCTCACACTGATCATCATTCCTAGTTAGATCAATGTTCTTGAAATAAATTTAATTGGCCTTCTCAACCAAAACTAATTGAAATACTTTCAGATGATAACCTTGATCCATTATTGAGAAGAATAAAGAATGTGTTAATCCTCATAGAATATAATTTTATTTGAAGATTATTTAATTTATTTTCAATAATATTATTTTATTTTAACTAACCAATTCCAACTAATTCACATAAAAAAATAATTAATCATGATTCATGTACCTCCACTAGGGCTTTACCCTGAAAACAGGTCCACTCACTTGGCCAATCAATAATCTTAGAGTTTGTACACTAGATTAAAGGGAGGGGATGGGGGGATAATATCTTATTTCATAGCCAGTCTCCCTAGACTATGTCACATACCTTGTTCAATTGGTAATATTTCCCTACCAACCCATGATAACCACACTATTCCTAACAAAAAACTTCATCTTATCCCTCAACCATATCCTTTTCTACCACTTTGTAATGATCCCATAAAACCAAGATAACTTAATAAAGGGATAGAGATGATTACCCCAAAGTCCCACCACCAATTGGAATCAGGATGTATAATAACACCGAGTGTATACAAATCTCATAAATGGGAGGCATAACCCTCGATAATAAAACCTGATTGGGAGATATGATGAATCAACCAGAAGAAAATCCTTGGAATAATATGTAAATAAAACTGAAACCATAAAACTATGGATGTAAAAAAACTTATATAGATAAAATTATCTAGATTTAAAAAGAAAAATATGAAGTAGAAGAATAATAACTATCCAGAGGTCTGATCAAGTAATGTCCAGCACAATCCATGTAATCCTCCTGGAAACCTGGAAATTGGTTAATATATGTAGGGTGAGACTATAGGTATACACAGTTGGTTAACCAATGGCACTCATTCACAGCTAAAAGAATCATACTAATATAACCATGATTACATATCAATACAAAACAACACCTAAATAGTTTAGCTAAAAAATCCCAATCCTCAACATATAATGCTCACCAAATAACTCAATACACTTATAATAACATAATAAGAATCATATTGATAAAATGTTACAAAAAACATATTTTCCACTAACATTACAGTATCCCAACCAAATTTCATACGTTATGGAACTCTCATATCTTCCATATTATCTATACCACTTCCTTATACCGTGGTCAAATCATATCATGCCCACAAACACCTAGTCTATTGCTCCACAACACAGTCACATCTCATCTCAGACGAAGACACATGGGAAATGAAATCAAAACCACAACTAGAGTAGTAGGGTATCAAGGATATGAAGGAAATCAACCTCATTCCCTAATCTACCATGCATTAAACCCACCATAATTCTCTCCATAACATGTTCATATCACATATCATTCACAGACACCTAGGACATCACATGACACTGCCCCACATTATGGTTGTGTAACATCTTGGATGCAGACAACTGGTCCATCACCTAATGCAATAACATACCTGTGTCCATAATAGAATATGCATATATACTCAATTTGAAGATAGAGTGGAAAATATAGGGTATCCATCAGTCTATCCTTGCCACTAGGATGTTGGAAAAAACACCCCCATGTGAATACAAGGGTGTTGGAACATAGTGTTCAATGCGGGTGGGGTGTATATAGAAATCACAAGGAATATATAAGTCTATATAGATATTCGTAGAGAATCCCAACCTATGGGTTCAAGAAAAAATAATTAACCAAATCACTACATCAAATCTTTTTCTACCACCTCTAAATGTATAATGCCACATAAAAAACATAATCTAATAGTGACATTTCACTTTACTAGCCAAATTTCATTTTGACACCCCCATTAATTTAATTATTCATCAACGACCAAATCTAACCACATAGTACATTATTAATTTTTTAATTGACAATTTCCATGTCATTTACCTAAAATAATCCCATAAAATTCAATCATTATTTTCCAATTTCATCACTACATTTGGAACTAGAATAACACATCACAACACAATATAAACAAACATCACATAAAACTTACCAATACAACCACCCCCACATCACCACAATCTCAGAGCCACATCACAAACCACCTTCCATCACCACCACCCCACAACATGATCGAAAACCCATCACATTGAGACCCACATCACAATAATAAAAACCATCGCATTACCTACCCATAGTACAACCAAGAAAATAATCACATCATCACCCCAAAACATGGCCAGAAAAATCATCATATTGCATCCCCACAACATGACCAAACAGACAATCAAACCTCCACCCCATGCAATGGAAAAACCCATCACATTTACACCCCACGAATGTCCAAAAAACCATCACATAACCACCCCATATCATGACCACACAAACCATCACATCAATACACATCACAAAATACTTTTTAAATTTATTAAGGGTCATTTTGATCACATTACACTAATTTATTTAGGGAATTATCATAAAATAAATAATAAAAGGGTAACCATTTATTTGTAAAATATAAGTGGTTAACCAATTTCCATTTTAGAGTGATGTTAGAAAAATCACAATAAAAAAGGGTTAAATAAGTCATGTCAATCATTGAAAAAAATTACAAAACAACCACAATTTTAAATTGGGAATTCATCCTATACAAATATAACATCACAATAATATCAAGATATAAAAACATGTGAATCAAAACCCATTACCAATTTAATTGTAAATAACTAATTCTTTATCTTCATTAAGCTTGTGAAAACTAACTTCACAAATATACATGATAAACAATAAAGAGAAAATTTGGAAACCCTACCTCAAATAATCTTTTCCATATCACTATGCACTACTGTGTGAAGAAGAAACACATGCAAGCCAAAACCACACATAAAACCCACAGATCAACCAACTATACACCCAAGGATAATAAAAAAACATCATAAATCACACCCTAACCCAAAACTAAACCACCACAGTGAATCCCTGTGTAAAAAAAATAAAACAAACAAGAGAAAGGGAAGGTCTTTCCACTGATCACCAACATGCATCCACCGAAACCATCAGATCTAGGTGAGGGAATGAGGGATATAAGTTCCCTAAAAATAAACTTAGGATATATCATAAATTGGATGATATATTTTATGAACAATGATAAATAATCATCTGATCAACCCTTTATTACAACCTTGATCCTTCCTCTTTTACATCGTGAATCCAATTCACAACATAAATTCCATAGGAATTCCAATATTTTCAGTTTATCTCAGAAAGTAAGCCTTTTTTCCAAATTTAATTACACATAATGAATTTATTTTATGAATTGAATCCATTTCATGGAATCCCCCTTAGACTATATAAAATCTAGGAAACATTTTTACTATACAAGCAATGAACCTCCAACTCACGATGTGAATCTGGTTCATGTTGTGAACCACATACTGTAGCTCCAACCTCTATTGAACCCTCCAGGGCCTCCTTCAAGCACTCTAAAAACATAAAAACTAGAAAATTAATGGGCTGGTATGGAAATTTCCATTAAATACTATTTTTTTATTAAACTTATTTTTCTTGTGTCACCCTTTTTATGGTTGTGTGGTTTATAATTCAAAATAAAAATTAATATATCTTTTTCAATAAATGGTCATTTTCCATTGGTTTTATAATATAGATATATGTATATGTATATGATTAATATAATTCTTATAGTGATGGTGTTCAATATATCAATAAATTTTTACAATTCCTATAATCTTCCTTAACAAACCTTATTTTACATGGTAAACGAAGGATATTATTACCTGCTTTTGAAATCCTTACTATCATTACTATTTTATAATTATAGAATCAATAAAATGAAATTATTTTACTATTAATTTTATATTTAATTGTTAAATCAATTTTTATGCATAGTAATAAATGGAATAATTTAAAAATAAATTATTAATATTCAACTAGGTAACATCAATCTATGATGGATAAATGATGCTTTTAAAATATTTTTTAAAATGTGGAAAAATAATAAATATTAAAGTATTATAAAACAATAAGGGTAAAATTATACTACTATATAAAGGTTACTTTTTTTGAATTACTTATGTTATTAAAGAGGTAATACGGTAGTGGAAAAAGAAAATAATTTTTATTTTAATCCCATATTTCAACATACTAACAACGTGTTAAAAGAGGTTCGGTGAAAGGGAATATAGAATATATTGATAAAAAAGGACAAAATGGATATTAATAACATTTTAATAGAATCATGAAAAAAAGATGTTAAGGATTGAAATATGTTTAAGGAAAAATAATCTGAAATAATAATAGAGAAAGAGAATCAGAAACCCCTTATTTTTCATCGTAACAACTTATGAAAAATAGTTCGATTAGGGGGAATATGGGACCTCTAATAAATAATAGGATACAAAGAAAAGAATAGAATGAAATTATAATAATTAAATTAGATCAAGTGTGACAGTCTGTATGGAATCCTTAATTTCATATTGGACTACACAAATTTAATAATTTATAAAACTCGTATAACCTACATAAAAATGTAGTATTTGGAAAACTTGAGTGTCGATCCCACATAGAAGGTTTAAATATTCTAAATTAATTAAAAAAATAAATTAAAATTGATTGATTGTTTGAAAAAATAGAAATAGTAGAAAGAATTGGGTTTGAATTACATATGATAGGAAATCTAGGTTCATAGATTTTAGGTTCACAAATTTTAGGTTCCTATACTAGGGATTCAATTGATTATGTGTTTATTCAAGATTGCTATTGGAATTGGGTTAATTGGGATACCTAGTCAGGGTACCTTACACTAATCCTATGATTTCACCATTGGAATGTCAATATATTATGGGAAATCATAAAACTTGGTGACCCAACACCCTATTTAAACATATATTACCTTTATTTCTTAATGGTAATATGAAAAATTGAGATATTAATTGATACAAAGAATGAATACTCCTAGAATCACAAGAAATAGTCATGTAATTGAAATAAGAGGAAGATTGGAATTGATAAATGGTGTTGCAGAAATGAAAAACAATAATAAAAGATAGAAATAATCTATATGTATAAAATACCATTAAATCACATCACTTTATAGAGAAAATATTATTCACGCATGCTAGGATAGATGAGAATGAATAGCATAGATACCTGAAGAAGAAAGGCAGTAAAGAATGACAGAGAAGAAGGGCTCCAAATTGTAACTCTTATATCTTGAAGTCATCTGGAATCTTTCCATAGTCTTTATTATCTTTTGGGATGTGGCTAAGGGTTTAGTTTATAAGCCCCTACCATCAAAAAACCTTTTCTCGCATCATTTATTTTCCAATTTCCCGATACATACATGATTTGTAAGTATACACGATGTGTTTTCTATTTCATTTTAACAGTGTGAATGGAAAAAAAAATTTGGCATAATTCTCCCTCAATAAATTCACATCATGTAAATTAAATAAATTGCATGTAAATGTTTTACTCATGTTTTCCATCCCCATTTCATCCTCAAAAATCTTTTATCTCTAATATATCAACTCTTTTTATTTTTTCCCAAGATTCATTGCATCCATGAATAAAATAGAAAATACATCAAAATATCCAACATTTGGAAAGAATAATAATTTAACTATATAAATTAATGTATTAAATCACCATAAAATACATGCTTGAAATACAGACATCAAATAGAAATTTAAAAATATATTTCAAAATGATATTTGTAAAAGGAAGGTAAAGGATGAGGAACCATTTCCTTTTTCATTGAGTTGGATCCATTTGATTGAGCCTAAAAACTTTAGAAAAGTGAATTTGGGTCATAATAGAGGCATGAGCATGTGAATATGGGAGTTTATATATGGATTTAGTTAGATGATTGTAAATTTAATAAGGTTTTTGAGTGATTATAAACTAGAAGTGGAGGGATGTTTATATTGGTAGAGGAAGGGTATATTTGAATATAATATTGATTATTTTCTTATATAGGAAAAATTATGAATATTATGGATTCCTATGACTTTTATTAGTACATTATTTAAAAATATAAGTTTCTCTCAAATTTTTTCACACTTGAAACCCAAAAATTCAATGGGAATTTTTTATATGAAAAAAGAACCAAATATAGTTTTTTTATTTGAATAAAATATAACTTATGTTTTATAAAATAATTTATAAATTTGTAAATAAAGGATATTATTTTTTAATAAATTATTTCACTCCTTTAATAAATTAATCAATTAAAAAAGTATTACAAATTTTTTAGCGTATTTATATCATGATGATGTCACAAATATTACAACATTTATAAAAAATGTATTTTTACTAGTCACCTAAAAATTAACTTTTTAAGAAAAATATAAAAAAAATAACCCTAAGATAATCATTACATGTTTATTCAAAAAATTTATTTCATTTATTTAAAATAAAATTTTATTTAAAAAAAATTATAAATTTATATAAAATTAAACAATACATGGAAAAATTAATTTACTTCTAATAAATAATATTTATTTTTCTACAAGTGATTTCATTTTTGTGTATTATTACATATATATTATTATACATTATATAATTAATTACTTATATATGTAAAAGAATAAATTCCATAAAATTAATCTTCTATTTAATAGGATTTTAGATTTTAAATAAATTTTTACGATTTTAATTTTGGTGTAACAAACATTATTCACTATGATTAGATTGTTATATAAAAGATTATTTGAATTTTATAAAAACTACGTTATCAAAATTTAATAACAATTTTAGGATAAAAATACACTATAAATATATATATTATTATATTTTCAAATATAAATAATAAATATTTCGTAATGTTATTTTAGTGTAAAACATGTTATTTAACATTTTCAAAGGAAAATTTTAAAGTAATTAAACTTGAAAATATATTATGAAAATGATCATTTAGATATTAAATATACTTTTATGTGAAATAAAAATTCATTATACAATTCTATTTTGGTGTAAAAATATTATTTAACAATTTATTTCGATTAGATTATTCATATAAAATTTGACAAGAAATTAAAAATTATTTCCTTACTTTCAATTTTTATATAGTTCAATTATTTGTTTATTAGAATATATACCAAAATTTGTAAATTATTAAATTATAATTAATGAAATTTCTCATTAAATGAAATATGAAAATAAAATTAGTAAGACTAATTTAGTAATTTAATAATATAATATGTATAAAAATATTAATAAATAATGTAAAGTAGGTTTTACAGAACCATGTTAATAAATAATTACTATTCATAAAATTTCATTATAAGTAAATTTTTATTTTGAAGAAGAACATTTAAAGGAAACTACATAGGTGATAAATATGTATATAAATTATTGGTTAATATCATTAAATATAAAATAAAACAAAATCATTTAAAATTTATATATTTAATTTATGAACTGAAAATTATTAAAATATTCAATACAAATTTGTGAAGTGGCATTCAACTATCTTTAATCAAATTTTGTCTTCATAATTTTACTCATTGATAAAATATTATTAATATTTTATGCCATTTTCATAAAGTGGAACACTATACCTTATTGATAAATTAATCATTATCAATGGAAATGAAACAATATGAATTAATATGAATACATTAGTAATGTTAATAATAATTGGGAATTTTACTTATACTTATCCTAGTACATTAGATATAATTCCTATCTTTCTAAAACTCTATACCCAAATTTTACTCAATCCCAATTCTAAATAATAACCAAACTCGTCTTTGATACCGATCAAGATGCCCCTAAACCCACACTTCTGAACTTACAGGTAAAAATACATGTTATAAGCCTATAACAGTTAATAATATTATAATAGTTTTATGATTTATAAATATTCTTGTTATGAATGTAAAATTATTCCTAAAATATTTTTTTCAACCACTAAAAATTAAATATTTTTATTAAAATAATAGGACTAATCCACCAAGTCATAAGGTTTACATGGGTATGAAATGATGCAAACCAAGAGTATACCCTCTTATAATATCCTTTCAGTCCTGAGGGAGAGATCCAATAAAAGTATAAAGGACGAAATAATCATCCTATATACCGTTTGAACCTAGGATTCCAACTTCCATGTTTCCCTCATGATAAGTGTGAAGAACCTACATGTGTTGGTCAAGTATTGGTTTGCAAGCTCAAATTTAGTAGGCCATAGACTATTGAGTGGGGGCGGGGGGTGCTAGAGTTATAATTTGGACACTAAGGTTGAGTGTGTTTCCATATTAGACCAGGATATGTTAATTTTCTCATAAATTGAGAGGCCTCTGAATAATCCTCCATATTCTGTTACATGATTAATTATACATCCATTGTAATTATTATGTTTCATTTATGACAATGAAATAATTTATTCAAGGATATAATAAAATTTCCTTGACATTATTTTTTATTTTATAAAATAATTTTTACCATAATTATATGGATTTATATTAATATTTATTATTATAATAATCAGTGAATTTATTTTTATTAAGTAATGAGACACTGATATAATTTTATTTTAAAAATAAATACCTATTATATATTTCAAAATAGGAGGAAAATCGGTATATATATTTTATAAATATAAAAACCATAACATTTTAGGTATATATTCATTCCTTGTTGTATTATAACATACTTTACGACACAAAATATACATCACAGTATAAACATTATATTTTATGTTTCTCATATTTTCTAACAAATAACCATTACACAATCTCCACAAATCATGTTGTAGTGTTGGTCCACTATCACTTTAAAGGAACGAGTTCTATCCTACAATTCTTAAGTTTCCATCCATCCAACATTACGATTTTTATTTCAACAAGGCAAGAAAGAAAAAAAAATAAAAGGGAATACATCTAGGGAGGCTGGAAATAATGAAGCCCCAGAGCATCACCCCTAATCAGGTTCACCACCTCCAGTTTAAAAAGAGAGACATTTTAATAACAAACTAGAGGATCATATGGGACCGCAAGGGAGGCCAAGTAGTCCACCAATTTTTTTCCTTCACGCCAAGTATGAGTGACCCTGACTCTATCCGAGAGCAGATCATTATATTGTCTGATAGTATAGATGATGGACCACAGAGTGCTACCCCTCCCATGCAAGGCATCCTGGACAACCTTTGAATATGTTTCAATCTGTACGACGCTGAGATTCCTCTACTTACACATGGGTAGCCTTGTGAGCACTGCAAGGGCCTCCGCCCAGAACAAATTACTGCTACCATAATAAGCCAAGAAAGCCAAGGCCACCCTTTCAATATGATCATGTAAGACCCCACCACCACGCATGTCATCCGTGACGCGGGACCCATCAATATTAATCTTAAAACCTTCCTAAGGAGTTCACCAATGGATCTAGATCCCCTGTACCCTAGAAAAATTCCTCATAGACACAACAAGAGGAGACTAGAAGTAAAGAAACACATACACCTCCATCCCAATACCCGCCGCTCCAACCAGGTCCAACAACAAGCATCTGGTTCTGGAAACCACCATCCTCCTCATAGACAACATACATTTATACCTAGCACGATTCATTGCTTACCAATGAATCCAGCAACCTGTGTTGAAAAAAGGCCCGATCCTCAGTCTCTCTAATATTATCATTGCATACTTGGAACCATTTCACCAAGAAACTATCATAGTTACCAGCATGAGAGGAAAAACCTGCAAGCCCCCCAAGAAACTATAGATATCACAGGCCCAATCTCCCTTGAAGAAAATATGATTCATGGTCTCCACCTTTTTGAACTCACATCACTGGCAATAAGAGACCATACTAATACCCATCCTTTTGATGTTATCATCTGAAGGAATAGTGTTATAGTACAACCGCTATGTAAGGAAACTAGGCTTTTCTGGAATATTCTCCCACCAGACCACTCTGTTCCTGCTCCCGCTCTCCTGAGGACCACCCAAACCGGTTCTTAGGTGAAAAACATTTGAACTGAACCTGCCTGAACAAGAAGGGGTATACACACACCTATCATACTCTGAATTAAGCAAAATAGAGTAAAAAACAATCCGTTGAGAGGAATCCAGAATTGATCTAAAAAACAGATGGTGCGAACAAGCCTCCTTGAAGGTGATGAAAGGATCTGAGCACCCCGGAAAACTCAACACCTTCCTCGACTTGTTCTGTAGCCAAAACAGGATGCTCCCCTCCCTAAAAATCCATTGAGAATGAGGAAGAAGTGTTGGAATGATATTACACACTACAACCCATAGATACGTCTCTCTGCCAAAAGGATGAGTCGCGCATGCCGAGTATCTCTGAGCCATGCTTCTCCCCACAGCATACGTTCCTCAACAATTTCCCATGCAAGCTTCGCGCGAACCCCATGAACTGCCTCCGCCATGCTCCTGACATTGATTCCCCCTTCCCCAAATGGTCGAGCCATCTTCCCCCACACAACCCACATCTTTTTCTTTTCCAGCGAGGCACCCCAGATAAACCGAGCCATGATTCTATCCATGGTCCTGATGGACCCCTTTGGCAAGCTCATGAAAGCCATAGCATGCACTAGCACCGCAGACAGGATGCTATTTACCAAGGTGATGCACCCCCAAAGGATGAAAATGGTTCTTTTAGTCCAAAATGTGGGCCGTCATCCTATCCACCACTTTGTCTAAGTCCCTGGTTCGCAGCCTACCAGATGAAACCGGTGTACCAAGGTATTCCATAGGGAGAGAGCCCTTCCCTAATCCCAGCTCGCTGATCAACCTGTTCACCCTCCCTGCACCACAAGATCCAGCAATGTAAAAGATACTCTTCTCTCTATTTACAATCTTCCCACTCCATCGACAATACTCCTCCAAATTTTTTTGAACTCCCGAATGGACCTCCTTCCAGTATTCATGAATATGATATTATCATATGCATACATTAAGTGTGAGATAGAAAGACTTCCAGGTTTCCTCCTCAAAGGTAGAATCTCTCCATTAGCAATAACTTTATTAATCATCCTTCTCAGAGTGTCCAGCATCAGTATGAATATACTCAGGGATATCGGATCACCTTGTCGAAGACCTCACACATATTTGAAGAAACCATGCATTCTCCCCATGAAGGACACCGCCAACCATGGCGAGAAAACACACCTGAAAACAATGTCGCAAGACCACTTTGAGAAACCCTATCTTGGAGAGAACCCTGTTTATAAATCCCCATTCCAACCTATTATATGTCTTGTTCATATCAAGCTTGATCACCACGTTAATCCCGCGAGATTTCTTGTTCAAATCCCTCATCATCTATTGATCCAATACCATGGCCCCCTGAATCGATCGATAGTGCAAGAAACTGTGTTTCTCCATGGAGATCCACCGAGGTAGACAGCATGATAACCTCTGATTGATCACAGTATCCAAAACATTATATGATAAGTTTCACATGCTAATCAGTTGGTAATGATTGAGAGAAGAGGGGTCTTTAGACCTCAGCAAGAGAGCCAAAGAAGTAGCAGCTGCAATCCGTCGGATGATCCCTCCATGAAAGAATTCCACAATGGATAGAAATAGATCCCCTTTAACAACCTCCCATGTACCCCTATAGAAAGATCCTGGAACTCCGTCGGCACTAGTAGCACTATCTAGGATCAGACTCCACAGAGCATCATTCACCTCCTCCTCCGTGGGGAATCTTTCAATCATCTCATTCTCCTATGCGAAGACAACATTTGGAATCAATTCACATAAAAAATCTCCCCTAGAGGGATACCCTTAAGGCATACTAGTGCTCATGCCTTCTAAAAGGTCTTTAAAAAATGTCAGATCCAATCCCCCAACCACCTCTCAGTCATCCGAAAACGAGTCGTCCTCTAGTGCAAAGTCGGGCTTCACCGCGCACTGCTTATCCTTAAGACATTCATGGAAATAGGAAATATTCTTGTCCCCTTCCATGATCCACTTTATCCTTTAACAATCCCACGCCCTACGTTCTTGAGCTTGACGAAACTCTACCAAAGAATCCTTTTTCTCAGAGAGTTCCTCAAACAGAGGATCATCCCAACAACTTTCAAGACCCGATTCCAAAATCTCAACTTCTTGATTAAGGGTATCCAGATCTTTATCCCATGGGAGAAGAAAAATATCCCAGAGCAAGAGGGCCTGCTTCAACCACCTCATTTTATGGTGTAAAGAAACACAAGAAAAATCCCGCAACAGTTCACTCCAGGACTGCAACATCACACGGTAGAAAGCCGAGCTTCCCACCCACTGACTATAAAATCTATAACTTTCCTGAGCGGAATCCAACCTACCGAGCGAAATAAGAAATTTAGAGTGATAAAAGATGCTTCACGTTATATTTCTAACCTTACCGTATGGGATCTTTTCGATGGTATGAACGTTATCCATGCACTGGTTGAGCGTTCTCCAGCTACGCCTGTCCCCTTTACGATTGTTGCACCAGGTGAAAGGGTCGCCAGAGAACCCCATGTCCATGAGACCCTTACCCGCTATGCACTAAGAGAAGGGAAAACTCACTCACCATGAAAAATCACCATGGCCCTTCCTCTCCTCAGGCCTCGAAAAAATGTTAAAATCCCTGCCCATCAGCCACGGAAGATCCCTTGGGTCGAATGCATTCAACTCCGACCAAAGCACCTACCTATATTGAGCATCACAACTTCCATAAATGAAGGACATATACCACTGAACACCTTCCCTTGACAACTTCATCATAATATGTTGGTCCCCAACCTGAACCTTAACAACTGATATGCCCCTCTTCCAGAATATCCAGATGTGGTTATTCACTGGGCCTCCATGCACGGCTTCATCCACTCCAATCTTCCGAGTGACCTCCTGCAACTGAGAATTGTTTTGCTTGTGCTCAACAATCGCCACCAACATGAATTTCTGCTTATTTGACTCAGAGGAAATAAAGTCAGTCTTCACCCTATCCCCGATCCCATAGGCGTTCCAAATCAAGATGGGAAACATTTTAAACGAAAGCATTCCTGGATTTGGCCCCAGGCAATGTGGTCATTTTCACAGGAGATCGAGACCTCTCCCTAACTTGCAACCTCTTCAACATCAGCCTCGTGCATACACCTGGGCTCGACAAACATACTTCATTGCATATGTGCACAGAACCAGAAGACAACAAAGAGGGACCTTCAATATCCCCCATACATACCCCCTCAGCCGAGACACTCACTGCCGTGACATCCTTATCATTGCTGTATGTGGTGCCACAAGTATCGCTCCATGGAAAGCACCCTGAATCCTTGGGAAAAAATCCTTTAGAGAGCCTGGAGCTCATGCTAGAAATAGAAACCCCCTAAGACTCAGAACCCACCATCCAAACAAGTACAGGAGGACCAGCCACCAAACACCCCACCCCCAAATTGAAACCCTGAACCCCTAGACATCCCCGGAAGAGCCAGAGAGGGGTGAACCAAGACAACCCCGAAACATCTTATTAGAGAATCAACCAACTCACGGAATGATATCATCTTTGAGGAATCCAAAAAGCCTAACTTTGAAGACCGAGGAGAGAAAGGAACCAAATCCGAGCAGCCAAAATGGTCATCCCAACCAGATGAAACTTGCGGCCTTGAAACCGGGAGGAGCACCTGTAAACATGAAGAAAGGCCCGCCGCTAGTCGCTGAACCGAGGCTGAGGAAAGCCCAGGCTGTGCTTTGATGGGGCAGGCATCAAGGGATGTTCCCATACCAAAGGATACCTTGGGCTTATCTTAACAGGAAGAACAAAGTTACGAGAAGCCAAATTAGGATAACCACCACGAAGCATGCGACGAGACTGGATCGAGTTCCCCTGCAGCAAGCACGAGGAGAAGTACCTAGGGAACACCAAAAACACGATCGCCTAAGATCACTCCACTATACTAGGCACCGAGAGGGAGATCTGCTCTGAGTTCATATGAGTAAGGTCCAACTCCATGCATATCTGAGTCGCCAAAACCTCCACACCACTACAAGTAATATCATCCGAACAGAGGAAACCCCCCAATGCATCGCTAATGGCCTAGAGGAAAATACCGTTCTGGAAAGGAAGGGGGAGACTAGGAAAACTAACCCACACCACAGCCCGAGAACTCTCCTTCCCCTTGTGAACCTCCATCCCCCAGCAAGACAAATTAAAGCACCAATGACCCCAAGCCTGGGGAGCCTTGCACCGTGCCAACACAAAATCCTCTTCCGAAGAAAGTACCACACAGAACGATTGCCGATGGATCGCCAACACCTGAACATCCCCTTACAAACCCCTGATGGCCATGAACCGCTAAAAAACATGCAAAGAAAGTTTCATCGAAGCAATCCTCGCAACGAGAATCCACTTAAGACTAGCCATAGCCTCTTAAAAAGCCCTCTCCGATGCCACCAAAGAAATTTTGGAGCCATTCCTCAAGACTGATTGGGAGAAAAAATCAATCTCCGATAAACAAGGGCACAGAACAACCAGGCCCAAATCGCGCACCACGTACCTGAAGGACCTCATCGAAAGATCACTCTGACACGAAGCACAGAGCCCACGCGTGGGACATGGGGTCGTCGTCGGAGGGCCAGACACTAGACCAAGCTCCACTGGAGATGAATCCGTCGGTGGTGGGTGAGACGGGGGGGGGGGGGAGCAATGGTCGAAAATTTTGAAAAAATGCCAGGCGCGTGAAGAACGTACTCCTGAGAACAAGAGGCAACCATATTGATATATGAATTGAATAAAAAATCCAACACATTATTAAGTTTCACATTGCTCGTTATCTTCTTCTATTACTATGGCATGATCCAAGAATTGCAGTGTAATATTGCATCACACTCAAACATCTTACCCATGCATTCAAGAACTCATAGACATAAAGTGATATTTTATAATGACATGAGTTTTCTTTAAGTTAATCTTCTATGGTGAGTTAGTATATAATTTAACATGGTCCACATTTAGTTAACATTTAATGTGAGGTGTGTCTTATCAAATTAATTTTTTAATTTGACATAGTCTATTTCCCAACCGAGTGATTCACATGTGAGCATAAAGTTTATATGATGTGGTTCACATCCTTAAAAAGTTAATCATTTGAAAGAATTTACTTAATCAGATTTGGATCAATTTTTATCTCACCTTGAATATTATATAACTGATTTATTCATATGTGGGTCCACAACATACATTTTTATTATTACACAAGTATATTCTGGACCTGATGGTTCTTAGGTGGGATTTTAAAATTTCTACTTTAACTTACACTTCTTCCTATTCACTTTAGTTACTCTTATGAAATCCTTAAAACCTCAATTTTTAACTTATTTAGATGTAAATTGTTTTACGTTATTATAACACAACTAGAATTATTTTTTTATTCACATGTTTTTGTAGCACCACATGTTTTGTTTTTCCCCAACTGGATTGTCGTACATTTAAATATCATGTAGCTAACCTATGCTTGATTTAAACTTATACAAGATAGGTTTATTTGAAATTTATTTTTATTTTTAATTTTCAAATTACTCCAAATTAATATAAATTATTAATAAATATGTTTTCTTCATATAATAAATATATATTAAAATATTTGAAATAATTAAATTAGGAAGAAATAAATATTGGTAAATAAAGTTAATAAAGAAAACTAAATTATTATAGAATTATATTTCCTATAAAGTGATTTTATAAAAATAATATCAAAACATATAGTATGTATCTTACATAATAAGATATCATATTATTCAATAAAATAAAATAATTTTATTCATAAATAAATAAATATTACCCAGTAGCATTGTAACTTAAAAAGTAGGCAAGATTTTATCCTATGAGTGTTATCATAATAATTGAAAGAGTAAAAAAAATATGGATAGGTTTATAAAAAAATAATAAAGGAATTTATTTAGTTTTAGAAAATTCAATCTAAAAGAATATTAAAATATTTAAGAAGATAAAGTTTGTATGAAATGTTCTGCAACACGAGTTATATTGATAAGAATAAAAGTTAAGAAAATATATTTTACAGAAAAGTAATGGGTATCACATTCAATAAAATTTTATGCTATAAATAAATAATAAATATTTTTATGAGAGATTATAAGGGTAAATAACCTATCTATTTTTGTTTATTTATGGTTAACCTAATATATTAAAATTTCCTACTTAACCCTTATGAAAAGTAATTTATGGAAATTCCATAATGTTTGTTCTATAAAGGGTCACTAACTACACCATTACAATCATACATATATTAATTTATGTATATATTCATCCCATAGTACTTCTATTGGATTCATTATAAACATACTTTAGCTTTTGGTCATAAGAATGAGTTCTTATGGTTTCATTATAGAGGAGATCAGTAACACTCCCAGTTTTAGGTACAATGTTGTTTTATTCTTTTTTTTTTCACGCATGGATTGGTTGGTATAGTTTGTTGGAATATTTTGGTGGGATAAAGAGAAGGGAAATAGAAATATGGATATGGTAAATATTTCTCATCATAAATGTTTATGTATGATGTTAATGGTTTATGGGAAGAGGTTGTGTGCTTCATTCAAGGTGGGGATAGTTTTTTTGTGGAAACCCACTCATGATGTGAGAATTCATTCACAATGTGAACTAGTTTTCGAGACTTAAAGATAATGGAAATAAAATTTCGAAATATGAGGCCTCTAAAATACTCAAGATAGTAATTTCTTATTCACACTGGGAAGTAGGTTGGTTCTAGCCTGTTTTATAATTCCAGCACTCCTTCAAACTATTATTATCTCCTTTATGTTCCTATTTACTCTGAAGGTTATTCTAGGTAATTTTCAATGATCATAGACTTATGGACCTCATATTAAATGAATCCTAGATCACTGTACATTGAGAATAAAATAGGAATGAAATTATGAGCTTATATCTATGAATTTTTGAGAGATTTGTTGCACTGAATATACCTAAGGAAGGTGGGTTTTACCTCATTTCACTTTTATTAGAATTCAAAGGCACATAGGTTTCTTATGAGTTTTCTATTATTATTTTTAATATATTTACCCTATTGAAACTTTGATTGACTTTCAAATATTGGTTTTTTATTGAAAAAAATATTATGAGTGTCTTCAGTAATGTGTTTGATAAATTATTTATATTTTTTTATTAAATAAAGATGATTTTCATAAGTGTTTTCAGTATATCTGAGTTATAAGTGTTGAAAAAAACATTTTTGATTAAAGGGTTAAAAAGATTTCATGAAATGGGTAATGGATTTGTGGACCTGTCATAACATGGTTGGTGCGTGCTCATCATTTTTATTGTATGGGGCATTGTTGAAAAAGGCTTGGCACTCGTTTCTTACTAGAAAGGCATATGGAGGATTTCCACCATGTGGAAAATTGTTTGAGGATATATCATTAAATTTGAGAAAATGGATTTCATTTCGTATGGATAGTTGTGTGTGTATGTGTGAACATGGATGATTATTCCAAAATGAAATTAATCAATTTTTTATATTATTGAAAGGAAAACTCAAATTTGGTTAATATGACTTTATAAAATTTGTTCATTTGCTTCATTGAATATTGTAATGATTTTTTATCCACTTTTGATATTATTTTGGTAAATTTTATAATTCAATGAGATAATATGTTTTTGGTCATGGTGGGACATAGGAAACGTCTCTTGGGGGCTTCCTACAAAGTATGATTACTCCCCTCATGTATATGATCTTCGGTATGTATACATATATAGTTTTATGTGATAGAATTCTGGGGAAAATTCTTACTTCCATAGTGGGGTTCCTTGATATTGTTGTTTTAGTAGGAAGAGATTGAGTTTAGAGAGATCTATGTCATGGTATGGAATGCTTCCACCTTTGTTCAAAAGTCATTACTTTTAAAGACCATGACCCTAGTAGTTTAGAGATTCTTGCTACTTAATTACATTGGTGATTGATAGAATAATTTTTATCCTAAAGGAATGAATAGTTTAGTAGTCTTAGTAATCTATATATATATATAATTATTTACAACATTACATTTGAAAACATCAAATATAACATAGTATTTTCTTTGAGAACATCATTATTTCCTCTAGCATAACCATACATATCAATCATAATGCATTTACTAGAATACTAAGGAAAAGTAACATAAGAAATGGGTGAGCTCATCTTCTTAGTAAGGGTATTCATACAGATGAAGATAAAGAAGACATTAATAATATGGTGGGAAATAAATAATAATAAAATAATTCCATATAATCAATCACATGAGATAAAAACATATAGAAGAATATAAAAACTATTCAAATAATCACATGGACATCAATAACTTGTTTCATAATATTTGAATGAATAATTTTGGACATCTTGAACATACCATCAAGGACTAATGCCAATATATTTATACCATCATGGCCTTGATCAATGATATATATACCATGAAGGAATCATTAAAATATATCATACATAACTGGGTAAAGCCTTAGCCAAATACCCAAGATAGTTTGTCTCATGAGACCAAGCGATGTATTGAGGGGATACCTAGGGACCCACCCTTCACTTACCATATACAATTCATTCCTTATAAGAAGGGGGTGAAACATAATCAATATAAATATTCAGATTACAATTATCATATGAAAATTTTATAATTTCTCCAATTAATAAACACAATTATAAACCATCTAGAGTAATAAGGAGAATGGTATAAAAATAGCATATCCCTAGCCAAACTAATAATAAACCATCTGGAGAAATAAAAATGATGGTTTCATTAAAAAATATTACCATTATATTATAATTAAAATAAGTATTATTTGTTTCATTTATAAATATAAATTCCATAATCTTTAAAAAAACATTCTTGAGGAAAAAAACCTTTTCACATTGAAAGTTATATTAAAAAAAATTCCATAAAATTCAGAATTTTTTTCTATTGAATCTTATCATGCAATATTGTAAATGAATATTGAAATAAATTAGAGTTTAAGATTACAAGTAATTCCCTTCATGAAGTATAATTTATATGAAAATCATTCCTTTCAAACATTTATAATAAAAGTAAAAATGTACCTCATTCAAAAAATAATAGGAAGATTAGTTTTAAATAATTTTGTTGTACTAATCTGCAAGCTAAATCGGTCTTCCATTAATTCATGCAAAGTGAAAGGGCCAAATATCTATGGATTCTTATGGGTAGCTAGGGCTATCAGAATTCCACTTTCTCTTCCCTTCAGGACTTCATTACTAGCTGGTTTATGGGTATAGGGAGTCAAGATATGGAATTCAAGAGCTGCAACATTATTGTGCTCGCCATCTTCTGGACGTTGTGGGATGCTCGGAATAAGGCGAGAACTGAGTTGCGGCCTTCAAATACTTTCATGAACGTTAGATTGAGGGGGCTGGATCATGAGTTGGCTGTAATGGTGAAAGGTGGAAAACAATCATCTTTGATTTGTAGGTTGCTAAACTAGACTCCTTACTCGACTAGAACACAGGGAAGCTGGATCCTATGGGATCCACCAAGGCTCAGATACAAGCTTAATGTGGATGGATCATGTTTAAATGGTCAAATACATGGGGGCGGTCTGCTGCAAGATGAGTATGGTTATGTGCTGCTCACCTTTAGCAGCTTCTATGGGTTGGGGAATTCGCTGGGTGCGGAACTCTAGGATATCCAAACAGGTATCAAGCTTTGCAAAGACATCAATTTGATGTTTTCTGAGGTGGAGTCAGACTCTGAAATCACGGAAAGAGCTATCAATAGACAGGTGGATCATCCTTTTCATCTAATTTATTTAGTCCGTAGTTGCATATTGGAGGTCAGACATGTTTTCTTGGTTCACCATGTGAAAAGGGAGGCTAACTTCGTGGCGGATGTACTTTCTCGGGGAGTCAGTCTGGAGGTCCCGTTAATTGTGTTTTCTTGTTTGGGAACTTTTCCCCGGGAGTGTAATAATTTTGTGCGGGGGGATGAGCTTGGGCTGCATCACTATAGACCCCGGTGACAAGCTTTTCATTATGGGCAGTTTCTCAGTTTTCTAATAATAAAATAAAAAGGAAATTATCGATCGAATATAAACACTCCTGAATAATGATGATATTGTGAAATAAATCATTTCCACTTTGGTAACATTTTAATCATAAACCCCTAATAGAAATAAATTCAAATGAAAATTTAAATATCATTAAGATAAATATATACATGATATAACATTTAAAATGTGTAGTATGTAGACCCTAAAAAAATTGGTGGTGAATATGACATATATCTCAAAGAAGTAAAAGTGAGACGAGATACACTTACCTCAGGTTTGACATCCTCAGTTCATGTTAAAACATCCTAAATAATAAATATATATTTATCATACATATATATATTGAACCATAATCACATATATTATACCATTTATTACTTACTTATAATCATTTATCTCTAATTTATTAACAATTCTTTTTTAAAATCACTGTTTTTGGACTACCGATATTGTTTTCTTATATGTTTTAGATCAGTAGTTTTGGTATTTGTGATTTGATAAAGGTTATATAATATCCAAAAAATTAATAGTGATATAAATTATATATATATACACACATAATATAGATGTATTTATTATAATCTATAAATTTTTGAGAAATAAAAAATGAACAACACTGTTCATGGAGATGGTAGGTCGTACGTACGCAAGAATGCTGATTCCATTTTTGATGGATGTAATGAAATAAAGGTATGAAATTATTCACATTTAAAGAATAATTATTATATCATGTAATTAATATATATTCAATAAATCCATCATCATTATCAACCAAGTAAAATAAAATTGAAATACGAATCATGTCGCTTCATGGAGGTGGTAGTCCACACGTACCCACGAACAATGTTATCATTTCCCAACAATTTGAAAGTTAATAAGGTAGATAAGATATTATGATTAAAAAATTATAATTATGTTATAAACATAATATAAAAAAATTAAACCCATCATATTTCTCATCCATAAAATATATTAATGGTAAATGAATTGTATCACAACATGGATATGGTAAGTCATACACACGCACATGCGATAATTTCACTACCCATTTGATGAGAAAGAGGATGGATAATGGTGATTTCATAATCAAGATAGAATGTAATTATATTTAGGATAATTATTTAACATTTTATGGCAAATATAAAATAATTATATGAGGTAAAATAATAATTAAAACTAAATTGATTGGTTAAGGGAATTACTTCTTCTTTGGAAGAACTCCTTTTGATATTGTCTTAATGATTATAGGGTAGATATTTGGGGATAACATTTACTATATAATATATTAATGAAATTTGAGAATGGATTTTTTCATGGGATGATTGATATAGAAGACTCAAGGTGGTGTAAACAATTGAGAGAAGGGGTGTACTTTTATAAGTGAAGGGAGGTACTTTTTGGGAATTTCTTCAAGTATTAAATTATTATAAATTCTATTTATATCCAAATGGATCCAAATTTATATAATTAAAATACAGGATTATTAATATTATAGATACTCTCATACAATAAAATTTGGAAAAAATTACTTGTTTTTCATTCTTATCTTTTAGTTTTAACCCCATATTATCCATTTTTACAATTGCTACATCATTAATGTATTCCATCCTTTAAGGGTGATGAATGTTAACATATGAGGATAAAGGACAAAAAATGGACCTTGGTTGATTTTTAAACCTATATACCATTAATTTGGATGAATATAGTTTTTTATAATTTTTAATCATTTAATAAAATAGTATTTGTTATAAAATATCATTAATGTAATTTATAACACAATGCACTTAATTTGAATTTAAATACATAAAGAAAAAGAGGGAATTAAAATATAATATTTTAAAAACATCTTTAAATGTCATATAGATTTATAAAATTTCTGATCACCTTAAAACATTCAAAATAAATCACTTATAATATTTTTAAAATCGTTCATTTTGTTTTTTTGTTAATTAATCAAAAACAATATTTGCATTGCACACAAATTTTAAGTAATTTTATAATTTAGAAAGATTATAAATAAATTTATATCATGAAAATAATTTCATTAATCTCAAAATAAACTATTATATTCTTTCATAAATTTTTAGTTTCCAGTGTGAACATATATGAGATATTAAAATTAATAGAGTGAAACTTTGTAACTTTCTTTTCATTCAATATTAAATATGTCATTTTAAAGGGAAAATTTACATTAAAAAATAGATTTAGAGAATAATATAATAAGGGTAAAATTAAATTCATAAAATAAGAATATATATTAAATTTTATAGCATTATCACTTAGTTTTAACCTAGATTAACCTGATTTACCCTTTAAAGAGGAGATAAATTTTACCATGGTTACTATTCATATGAACCAAAAATAAAACAGACCTATTTAAAAAATATGAAACTACATATTAAAAATATGGAATTAATTTTATATAATTAAATAACTTTTATTTTTATAAATTATTATTAATGTGAGTATGAAAAATTTTATGAAACTGTCTTTAAAAAAATATAGTTTCTTTTTTAAAATGCCTTTTCATCTATAAAACTTTTTTATACCTAATTGTATCATAAAATTGATTACAATGAAACTAATTGGATATAAATAATACAATAAAAATAATTTTAATTTTAAACCATTTTAAAATAACATGAAACATTGTAAATTCTTGAAACCAGAAATACAATTTTCAATAAAAATTTGTATTTTCACTATTCTCTAAAAAATACATCTTTCTAGAAAAAACAAAAAAATCACCATAAGATAATTTTAATATTATTACTTCCAAAATTATATTATTTTTATAAAATTAATATTATTGAAGTTTTATAAATTAATTATAATACTTTATCATAAAAACAATAATAATAATTTAAAAAAACATATTGTTGAAGCATAATATAACTTTACTAAAAATCTAGTACTTATTTAAAACAAATTAATTAATTATTTTTCAATTTATTGTTCCTTAATATATATTTCATAATTCAGTTAATACTATTTATACCCACCAATTTAGTAGCTAGGTTATAACAACCATATTTATATAATAATATTTTGGGGTTCGTTTAAGCATGGTGTTGCATGTCATAGAGGATTTAGAATATAGTGTTATTTTGAAATCATAGGTTGTTACATTCACCCCAACCACCCTTAAATATATTTTTATCTTGCAATTTGAACTTCTATTTGGTAATTAAGTGTTTTCTATTTGAAAATACCTTTGCGGAAAACCCACATTGTAAAAAATTTTAACAAAACATCCTCTTAAAAATATGGAAATAGAAATAAGAGAGTTATCCAAATTTTTTTTCCAAATAGGGTAAAATTAGCGGGAAGTGAAAATATGGAAATGGAAGAGAATAATAATTCCCAAGGATTAATATTTATTTATATAGAACATAGCCATGAGAGGGTTAACTATTAAAAAAATATAAACTTTGATGGCTTATGAAAGCATTGATTTATGGGTGTTGATGGTTTTTGGGATGTTAGGACATAGTTTTATGTCCTTAAGTCCTCAAATTCATGTTGGGTTTCCCCCTTACCCATTAAAATGGGATTATGCTATAAAACATTAATTTTTAGTCAGTCTTATTCCAGAAAATGTATATTTGAGATTATTTTTTCATTCCTGAAACAATTTTAATTAATCCGAAGATCCAAAAATAATTCATTCAGCCTCTATATATTTAGTAAAACAAAAATATTTACTAAAAGTGATCCAATATGATAAATCATACTTTAACTTCAAATAATAATATCAAAAGTTTAACTTAATCTATTGGATATGTACTTATCCTTAATACTAAAAATATTATTAAATATTTTTCCTCAGAAAACATAAAGAAGATCATAATGTCACATTCTAATAAGGTTAATACCTTGATCACATATACAAATAACATGAATCACCATTATCTTTATCATTATTCCACATATCCCATAAATCCAAAAACGTAGTAAACACTATTATAAATTACTTTTTCATCAAACCATTACTATCCCACTTACTTATTCAATTCCAATTAACTCAACATCAAGAAAATATTAAGGTTTACATTTCATTTATTTCAAGGTTATCATTATTCATCTTTCAAATCCTCAGAGAAAAACTATTATAGTGTAATCCTTATCAATTTCATGGTTCTTATAACTATAATTTTCTTGATAAAATATTTGGACATGATAATTATGGAATCAAAATACACGATTACATTAATCATTTAACATTGGATAATAACAGTATAAGCTTGAACTTGATCAATTCTATTCTACTAAGCTAACTTCCCTTGATGCTTGGAGAATTTGTTTTCGTAATTACCCATATTCATATATTTGGGTAACTGTACATTATTATCTTATATCCTTCCCTTAAAATTATGAGACTGATGTCCTTTTTATACAAACTTGAATAAAATTCTCATTACCTTAATGAAATCACTAGGGTGTTTCTTTACAGAACTATCCCATTTTAGAAAATCCTTCTTTCCCTTATTCACTGAATCAATGTTTTACTCTTCCATTATTTTATTCTCCTACTTTCCATTGAGTCCATAAAACTTGGATAATAATTTCTCTATATTAATAGCACAAGATACTATATTCTAATATGATGTGAATGTTTTGGATACATGTTCCCTTTGACAGATTAGATTAATCCAATCAAAGAAACGATCACTATTAATATTTGGATGACATATGTAGTATGTGGAATTCTTTACTAACCTTGTAATGTTAGATTCAAACATAAAAGCATTTTCATCTTTCTTTTTTTCAAGACTCAATAATTGTATCTTTGTATCTTCTTGTTATTTTATAAGAAATTTTTTTCCAAGAAAATATACTTAAAATCCTTCCATTCTGTAATATTTATTTCCTCCTCGTCAATAGTGTTTTAATAAAGGAACACCATTAATATGAATACCTTGAAATATGGTAAAATACCATGGAAAATTTATCCCTTATATTACTTACCAAAGAGATAAATATATTTTATAAGGAACATATCCATTGCCTAACTACAAATGGATTTGTAGTACCATTAAACAATGGAGGTTGCGAGTGCATGAAGCAGTTTCATATTGTTACACCACATTGCGGATCAGAAAAATCCTACATATGGAAAAGGTTATTACTCATAACATGATTCATCTACCCTAATATAGTTATAATCAGTTCAGCTATAACTATAACTCTATCTTCAGTTTCATTATCTTTCATAGAATGGAAATCCTTATATTTATTACTTACATTGATAGAGTTTTCACTCCTTTCGCAAGGAACCATTTCTAGTTAGTGGAATATAAAAAATTAGTTAATTTCATTATGAATCATAATATATGATTTCTAAACTAGGGAAACAAATAATAAAAATTAAAAAATTATGAATAATAGTCTTATAATCCTAATATTGGTTTCATTGGGAATGTTATCAAGGTTCATAACTGGGGTAAGTTCCCTAATATATGTTTTCCTAAATCCAATTCCCAAGTATTATACAAAACTTTCTATGGTACCAACTATAAATAATTTCACCTAAGTATCCCAAATATGGTGGTAAAATATATTAAATTTTTAATACATACAATAAATCGCATCCAAAAGGGATGAATAGTTTATTGGTCTTGGTAAACTATATAGATACATAATTCACACATTACATTTGAAAATTAAAATTAAATATATTATTTTCGTCAAGTAAATCATTATTTACTATATAATTTCCATACATATCAATCATAATACACTTCTTGGAATCCTAAGTAAAAGAAACATACGAAAGGGGTGAGCTCAGATGTTTAGTAAGGGTATGAATACATCAGAAGCTAAATAAGACATGGATAATGTGAAAGGAAATATATTTTAATCAAATAATTCCATATAAACGTTCACATGAATTAAAAACGTATCCATGGATATAAAAACTATTCAAATAATCACATGGGAATCAATAACTGGTTTTATAATGTTGAAATACATAATGTTAGAGATCTGGAACATAATTTCAGTGTCTTATAATAAGATATATACACCATAAATTCCTCATTTATTGGAACATATACCCTCAAATACTCATGAAAAGACATATTATATAAATGTGTAAGGTCTCAGCCAAATACCCAAGCTAGTTTGTCTCATGTGACCTAGCAACACATCGATGGCCTATAATAGGTCCTCTGTAAGCCAAGGAAAAGGTATGAAACCTTCCGAGGCATATCTATATTTGGAAAAGTTAAATCTCAGAAGGAAGTATATTAAGACACTTCAGCAGTATGAAAGTTCAGAATGGGAGTCGGCCACTGCTCATGAAGAAACTAGGCATGGATATGATGATGAGTATGGTTATTAGGATATGTAGCTATTTTTATGGGTTGTGTTGCTTGCTTATTGTACTTTTCCTTATTTTAATAAATGGTCTGATACTTAGTCTCTGACTAAGATTTCTGGTATAACCGGCCTCACCCATCACTTATAAAGTCCAATGTATTCACCATATGAAAGTGTGAAACATTATCAATATAATCATTCATATTCAAATTATCATAAGAAATTTTATCAATTACTCCAATCAATAAACATAATTATAAACCATCTAGATTAATATTTTACAAAAGTATCAAAATAGTATATCCCAAATAAAACTGTTCATAAACCATCTAGAAAACAAAAAGGATGGTATCATTATAATATATTGACATTACAAAATAAGTAAAATAAGAGTTTTTTCTATTGGTGAATATAAATATCGTAAAAAGTTCATTAAAAACATTATTAAGGAAAACAACCTTTTATCTTTGAAAACCACTTTTAAAAACAAAATATTTATATAATATTAGGGGAACAATTTTCTTTATAAATTATCATAGAAAATTAAATAGGAATCTACAAAAAATGTTCAATAATTCGGGATGAAAATTCCGTTCAGGCGATATAAGTTAAAAAATATTCCTTTCACACTTTTTAAGAAAAGTCAAAAAGTATTTCATTCAAAAAATGATAGGAATATTCCATTAAAATAATTTTTTAAAATTTAAAAATGGCTAAAAATTAATTTTAACAATCATTGTAGAAAATTAAAAAATTATTTTTTTTAGAAACTATAGACATGAAAGATAAATATCCCCCATCAGAGAGTCAAACGTAAATAATCCCGAATAATGATGAGATTTTAGAATAATCCCTTACCACTTTGGTAAATTTTTTTATCATAAATCACACAAATAAAATAACATAAAATGAAACTTCAAATATCATTAATATAAATATATTCATGATATAAAATATCATAGGGGTAGTATATATTGCATGAAAAAAATAAGTGGTGATTATGACATATGTCCCACAGAAGTAAAAGTGAGATGAGAAACCCTAACATCATGTTTGACTTCCTTTATATGTGTTTGAACATCCTATATAAGAAATATATATTTTATTTAAAGATATTATTTAATTATATTCATACATATCTTACTATATATAACATCCTTATAATATTTTATCATTCATTTATTAACAATTCTTTGTTAAAATCACTGTTTTAGATGATAACTGCTTTGTTTTTTATATATGTTTTATTTTTATAGTATCATTATTTTACATTGATCAAGGTTCCATCATATCTATATTTGAAAAATGATATAAATATTATATATATTAATAATATATGTATTTATATTAATGTGTAAAATATATAGGTAGAAAATGAATTGCATCGTTTTTTGGAGACGGTGGGTTGTATGTATTCATGAATATTGTTTCCAATAGTTGAAGAATGTCATGAAATAAATTTATATAATTATTAAAATTAAAAAATAATAATTATATAATTTAATTAATATATATTTATTAATTACATCCTCATTATAATGCAATTAAAAAACAAATGAAAAATGAATCACATCACTTCATGGAGGTGGTAGCCCACACGTACGAATGAGTGACATTATCATTTCCCAAATGTTTGGAAAATAAAAAGGTAAATTTGATATTATAATTAAATAAATATAATTATGTTATAAAAATAATATAAAAATATTTAAAAAAATTACAATTATTGTCGATAAATTATGGTATTGATAAATGAATTGTATCGCTACGTGGAGATGGTAAGTTGTACACACACATGAGAGATATTTACACTTCCCATTTGATGGGAAAGGGGGTGGATAACGGTGGTTTCATAACCATGATAAAATATACGTATCTCTATGATCATAATATAATTTTTTTTATAAATACCACTGATTTATATAAGTTAATATAATAATTAAAAATGAAAGTGGTCAATTAGGGCAGTTTCCCATTCATTGAAAGAACTCCTTTGGATATTATCTTAAGGATAAAAGGGTTTTTTATTGGGAAAATAACCTATAGAAAATATTTATGGAATTCAAGAACGAATTTTTTAAGTTCATGGTCTTTCTATATGACTAAAAGTTGTGTAAATAATTGATATAATGGGTGTCCTTTAATAAGTAAACGGAGGGGAATTCTTAGAATTTCTTAAATTATTAAATTAATATAAATTCTATACCCTGTAAAAATGGATCCAAATTGATATAATTATAATATAGGATTACGATGAGTTAAAATACTATTACATAAAAAAATTTACATGTTTTACTTGGGTTTTCAACCCTTATCTTTTAGTATTAACCCGCCATTACCCTTTTTGACAATTATCGTCGTATTAAAGTTTGCTATACTTTTAGGGTCATGAATGTTACGATGTGAGGAAAAATGACACATAAATGGAACATGGCCGATAGAAAAACCCATATTCTATTCATTTGGATGAATATAATGTTTTTATGAATTGTAAATCATTTAATAGTGTATTATTTTTAATAAAATGTCATTAATTTCCTTTTGAACACTATTCATTTAATTTGACTTTAAATACATTAAGACAATGATGGATTCAAATAGAATAATTTTAAACCATCATTAAATTTAATATAGACAAATAAAATATCTGGGGCATATTAAATCATTAGGATTTTATCAGATTTAATATTTTTAAATTAATTTATTTTATTTTTCTATTAATTATATAAATATTGTATTAGTGTTTCACAAGATGTTTAGGTAATTATATAATTTATAAAAATATAAATAAATTTATTTTATAAAAATAAATTCATTATGAATAAAATATATATTTATATTCATTCATAACTTGCAGATTTTTCTATGTGCATATATAATATATATTAAAAACTAAAACTGTGGCACATTGTAACATTCTTTACCTTAAATATTAGATTTAATTTTCATGGAAAAATGTCCATTAATTTTTTTAATAATAAGATGATTTTTTGTATTAAATTAATCAAATAAGAATTGGGATGAAAAATTATGGCCTTATCACTTAGTTTTAACTTAGATTAACCGGATTTACCATTTATTTAGGGGATAAAATTTTCCATGGTTACTATTTACATTAACCAAATATAAAGGGGAACTATTTTTAAATTTGAAACACGAGATTCAAAATATTGAATCCATTTTATCTAATTAGATAACTATAAGTGGTAGATATTAATATTAAAATAATTATGAAAAATGTTATGAAATTTCTTTTTATAAAAATATAAGTTTTATAAAAAATTACTTCATATGTATATAGTTGCTTTTATATAAAATTAAATCATAAAATTGATTCCAATAAAAATAATTGTATATTAATAATATAAAAAATACTAATTTTACATTCAATTTTTTTAAAATAAAATGTAACTTTTTAAATGCTTGAAACAAAAAATAGAATTTTTGAGGTTGCGAGAAAACTAGAGAGAGACTTCACTAATGAACACACTTTAGATAAATAGGACACAATTTCCATAACCACTCTCCTAAAAACTCAATTTGATAATCATCCAATCTTGGTCACTATATCTCACAAAACCATGAAACCTCCTCTTCCCTTCAGAATAAAAATTCTTAGTTCTCAGATCTAGAATGTTGTAATCTCATTAAAAACAAATGGTCCTTTATGAATCAATCCAATGATGCCGTTTCTTTTAATATTAATTTAAAATTTCTCAAAAAAATGATTAAATGTTGGCGAAACTCTAAATCCAAAAAATTGATAGTGACATGTTTCTTTTTGAGAATAAGATTCATCAAATCCAAAACAGCAACACAAACTTGAAATTTTCTTCAGATCGAAATCTAGAAATTAACATTTCTGTGTAACTTAATTCGCTCGTCACTTTAGAGGACAACATACATAAGCAAACGTTCAAAAAAAATGATCAACTGATGGTGATAGAAATACCAAATTCTATAATTCTTTGCAGAGGGTATGAAAGGCTTACACACCTTTAGAATCTCTCAAAGATGGAAACAACCTTTTGGATAATGAGTAGGAAATTGCTAATAATATTGTCTTCTACTTTGAGTCTTTGTTCAATGGACCAATCTTAAACAAGGATCTCATTTATGATATCATTCCAAAAATTGTCACTGATGTTGATAACACATTCCTCATTGCTGTTCCCCTTGATCATGAAATCAGAGACACTATTTCTGGATTTAATCCTGACAGTGCCCCGAGCCCTGATAGATTTTATAATGGATTCTATCAGAAATAATGGGATATCATCCAAAATGATTTTTGAACACTAGTCAATCATTTCTTTTCTACTGGATTTCTTCCCCATGGGTTGAATGCCCAATTCCTTACTTTGATTCCCAAGGTAGAAAATTCCTCTCAGATTCATCTCTTTAGACCCATAGCTCTTATCAAATCTCTCTATAAAATTATCACCAAATATATTTAAAGTCGTCTTTCCACATTTGATGATAAAATTATCTCATGGAATCAATTTAGACTTATCAAGTGCAGATCTATCTATTACTGCATTTGTCTCACTTGTGAATGCAATAACAAGTTAAACAATAAAAATAAAGGTGGTAACATTGTTATATAACTTGACATTAGGAAAGACGTTGAAACAATGGATTGGGATTTAATCTTCAAAGTTCTTCATGGATTTGGATTCAGAAATACCTTCTTCTATAGAATTAAAACCCTTTTCAATTCATCCTTCATTTCCATCCTAATCAATGGTTCTCCTAGAGGATACTTAAATTTCTCCAAAGGTGTCAAAAAAGGTGATCCTCTATTTGTAATCCTTTTTTTCTATTGAAGAAGACTATTTCTGTCATCTAATCACTCATATGTTTGATCAAAACAAGCTTCATCTTATTAATTTTTATAGAAATGTGAATGATCCAACTCACCTTTTATATGAAGATGACATCATTCTATTTCTAAAGGGTGATAAAAGAAACATTAGAACTCTCGAAACTGCTCTCACTCACTATGAGGAGATCCCAGGTCAACTTATTGGCTAGTACAAATCATTCATCTACTTTGGAAAAAAAATTACAAATATTTGAAAAAGTGGTATCATCAATTAGCTTAGAATCAAATGTGGAACTAATCCCTTTCAAGTACCTTGGGGTTTCTATTTTTTTTTGGTAGGCCCAAAGAAAGCTATTTCTCTAAATTTTTTGATCAAATTATTAATCATCCTTTCACATGGAAAGGAAAATCTCTATCCATGGCAGGGAGAGTCTGTCTTGTCAATTCATTTATCATGTCTAAATTGGTCTAGTCAATGATGGTCTACAATTGGCCGATTGGTCTCATAATAAAAATAAATGTTTACATCAATTTGATTTTAGACTGGGAGCACCTTGGATAGAAAACTTGTGACTATTCCATGAGCCACTTATTGTAAACATTTGGACATGGTTGGTCTTGGTATTGAAAACATAAACCTATTTAATGAGGCCGTTTAAGCCAGAATAACTTGGAACCTAATTCACAATGATCCCCCCTTGATTACTTTCATAAAAAATAGATTCCTTGATAAATTAAAGAAATATAACATGAAATTCCTAAAGTCTTCCATTTGGCCCTCTATTAGAAATATGTATGATAATATTATGACTATTTCTAGATGGATGGTTTCTAGAATCTACTCTATGAACATCTAGTTGGAAAACTGGATAAGGGCTCCTCTTATCCCAATGACCCCTCATGACCATAACCCTAATAATATCAACAACACTATCTGTAATGTTATTAACTATCATATGGATTCTCTTCCTAAAAATTTTGTTAAAATTATTAATACTAAACCTTTTTCTATCTCATTTGATATTTTAATTTGGGATCCTTCTCACAATGGTTTTATAAATTCATGAAATTTCTATAATCACTCTTTTTATAACTCTGAAAATTACTTCTATTGGATTTAATGATTCAATAAGTCTTGGATTAAACCTTCATGATTAACTCTTATTTGGCGTCTTTCCTATAACAGGGTTCCTAATGATACTTGTCTGGAAATTTTCAGGATCCAGATTTGTTCAACAAAATTCCATGAAATCAACATAGAGAGGATACAAACCATTTATTTTTGTCTTGATATACAACCACTACAATGCGGAATTATATTTTTGAAATCATTGCTTGCAGTTGGCCGATTCTTGATTCTATCAATGCCTAGCTAAAACATTGTGTTGATATTGAAAAACTACTAAAAAATGAAGAACTTGTTTCTTGATGGGGTTGTAATGCTTCTTCATGTGATTTGGTATGATATAAATGCAATTCTTCACAATAATTTCTCACTTAACATTAATACAGGTAGAATGCAGATTCTCATCACTATTCATGAAACTGTGTTGATTTAGAAAGGGTGATAAAAAAAATCTATGGCTGACTTTATGATCCTGAGACGTCTCTGGGTTGATGCCATATCCAACCATTCAATATGCACGTTTGATGTTTTCTAGAGACCACCACTCCCAGGATGGATCGAAATCAATGTGGACGGAGCCTCTAAAGGAAATATGGGTCCTCTAGGATGTGGAACCATCTTCAAAAATCATCTTGGTAAGATCATTGGGTTCTTTTTTTGAGGTTTAGGTATTTCAACCGCTATAAAAGTTGAAATTATGAGTGTGATCAATTCCATCTCTTTCTTGATACACCAGTAGTAGAACAACTTATGGATTGAATGTGATTCAACTACTGTAGTGCATGCCATTTGGAATGGGGTGATTCATCTTTCTTGGCCTCATACTAAACATTGGATAAATTTTCTCCGTTCTCTCTAAGACATCAACTAAATTGAAACTCATACCTACTAAGAGGCAAATATGGTTGTAGATGGTATCTCCAATAATAGGGTTGAGCAAGACATAACTTCGCTGGAGGAGCTCTTAGACAACTTGATTCCCCTTCATGTGAAAGATTATAATATGATCCCATCCTATAATCTCATTTAAGTTATAATTTAATAAATAACATTTTCTTGGGTCATTTGAACAAAGTTCCACCATCTTAAAAAAATAATTTTTTATAAAAATTGTTATTTTTCACTATTTACTGGAAAATAAATATCTTTTATAAAAATAAAATAATTACCAGAAGATAATTTTGATATGATAATTTATAAAATGATATTTTTTTAGAATAAATATTATATATGTTTCAGAAATTAATTATAATTTTTTCTTATAAAAAGAAATAAATATAAATTTTGAAGAAAAATTATTGTTGAAGCATAAAATAACATTAATGAAAATTGAGTACCAATTTTCTAAGAATTAATCAATGTTTTTTCATTTATATTGTCCATTTTATAAATTTAATAATTTAGTAAATACTATTAATACCCTCAAATTTGACGACTAGGTTATAATTAGCATATTTAAATAATAATATTTTGGGATTCTTTTAGGCTCTTTGTTGCGTGTCGTATACTCTATCAAACATCATGTTCTTTTAAAATATAATATTATTATATTACTAATTTAGAGTTTTATTATTCTTGTTTGATTTTTTGCCTATTTATTTGATATTATATTTTTTTTGTATTTTATTTAGTTTTATGGATTACTTCTCATTCTCCGTATTTTTGGTTTTATTGTTATTGTTTTTCCTTTAAAATTTTTATTATTTAAAAATGGAAAATCATCCCCAATTTTTTAGGTATTCCTTTGGAATTTGTTTCCATCCTTTGGTGTCTTGGGTACTTCACCTAAGGTTAATGGCACCTCATCACTTTCCAAGCTAATGGTTGGGGTCATGATGTTATAAGATCTTTTTTTTGATGATTTGACTCTGAAATGTAAGTATCACATACTTATTTGTTCCTTTTCATAATTATTTCACGTATATATTCTTGAAAAATATTTAAAACATTAAATAAAATGAATTAATATAGATATAATCTTGTAATAAGTGTATAATAATTAAATATAATTAATTTTATAATCAATCCCTATATGTAGTATTTCTGTGTTGAGGTTCATTCTACCACCCACATGAATGACGATACTCTATTTTTCTTAATAATTGTTATTGAGGATTAGAAATATTGGAATAATAACTATTTATTCTATATTAATTTTTTCAAAATTAAATATTCAATATTATTTTAAATCTTTTAAAATAAGATTACCTAGGAATATTTTCAAATTTATATATTACGTTATTGAACTCATTTGATTCTATAATGAAATCAAACATTAAAATTAACAATTATGTATTCTATAGAACTATTTGAAAAGGATCTTTGATTATTTTTATTATGCATGTGTTGTTGTGCATCTATGGGCCAAAGAACCTAAAAATGACTTATACAAAAAAATTAATCCAATAAATGAATAATCTACGATGAATAATAATAATAATAATAATGGAATCAACAGTAAAAGGGTACAATCATGTAAATGATTAATATAATTCTATTATTTATGAATTAAAAATTTTATGAGGCTTTTTGGGAATCGAGGTAAATGGGTTTTCCTCAAAAAGTTTTTGTTTTATGTTTTAAAATATTTTTATTATCTCTCTGAAATGTTTTATAGGAATTTTAATTCTTTTTTCTTTTATATAAATCAATGATCTATAATTCAATTTAATTTCTATTTTAATAGGGAAAAGGTAACCCAATTTAATAAAATTAATTTTCATTTTATGGATTAATTGAAAATACATGTACTTATGGGTTGAAATGTATTTTTTAATTTTTATTTATGCTATGATGAAACAAAATTTTTTATGGGTTTTATTCATGGTATGGATCTTGATCATTCTATATTATGATAAATGGACCTTATATATAGTTATTTAATGTTTTGGGTAATGATTTAATCTCCCAATAAATTATATTATAATTAAATTGTGAAGTAATTTCATTGTAAGGGTGATTGTAAGGGTGATTTGTACAGGTGATCATGAATATGACATCCCAAGAACACTTTATGGATCAACTATGAGTTTTAAGGAAATTAATTTTATTTAATGAGATAATAAGTTAAATTCATGAATAAAGATAATTTTATGATAATTTAATGGATAAAAGTTTGTATTTCAGGAAAATTGTTTTTTACAAGTTCTCTAATTTTCCCACATAATCTTCATAAATATTATATTTATTTTATGATTTATTATGAGTTTTTTTAATGGGATGTTTAGGGCTTCAATAATTTTTAACTTTAACTAGTAATCCCACAGGAGACTTGGGTTCAAAAATAGAGAGTGTATAATTGCAATGGTACTACTAAAAGTTTCATAGTGGGGGTACTAAAACATCAAACATGTTTATATGAAATGATATTTTGATATTTAATATTGGGCCTTTGGACCAAAATTAATTTAGTTCAATGATGAAATTCATGATATAGGGCCTAAATTCCATCATTCTAGGATCTCAGTGCTGTGTAGAGAATCTTACACTGGTGGATGTGATAGTCTGATGTCGATCAATGAAAATGTTAGAAACAAGACGATCAATTATGTGTCCTCTCCCTGGTAGTAAGGTGCAATGACCTATAATTCTATTAATAATGTTTCACATCTTATATTTATATAAAAAATGATATATCACAAAAAATACATATCACAATACAAACTTCATAAATAAATAATGAATGAAATAAGGGGAATTTATAGAAATTAAGGATCCTAAACCGATGGAATAGTAACATGACCTTTGGAATTGTAATGTGACAATTAGGAATAGTAAACAATCCAATAGAATTGTAAACCAACCTATAAATGTAAAAATAAAATTTAAGAATCTAATAAGTGAGAATATGATATAATTATGTCAAAGTATATGTAAATAAATATTTTATAAATTATAAATTATGTATCGTTACTTTTTGTGAAACCTAAATATTTATTTATAAATTTATAATTAATTTAATGATTTAAAATAAAATTTATTTCCATAAAATAGATTAATAAAATACTATTTTTTAGTCTTATTATTTTAAGAAAATTTTATGATACTACGACTAATTCTTCAAAGTGTCTTAAAATAATTTATAATTTTAAAATTTGTATCCTTCGAAAAATGATTTTTTTAATTAAAAATTAAATCTATCATATTTATAAAATATTTTTATAAAATGGAGGTTATTTTTCAATTCTAAAAATTAAAAAATGTTTATGGTGAATTTTTGGTATTTTTCAAAGAAGTTGATATTTTTTTGTGAATACTGAAATACTGTAATTTGCGGTATTTAACAAATACATGAATTAAAAAGTCATAGATGATGTATGGATAATGTAATATGATATTCTAGAACCTCTAATTAATTATTTTAATATATTTATTGATAATTATCAAATTATTCATAGTCTTGAGCAAAAATAATAAACTAATGAATATAATAAAGAGAAAACTTCTCTCTCCTCCATTATAAATACTACCCCTCACCACCACTTCCACTAAAAACTCCAAAGCCTTTAAGATTTTTAAATTTATATAAAATAATCTTACCAATCACATAAACCACTTCTAGTATCCTTTTTTCTCAACAAAATAACAAATTCAATTTCCCTAAGGAGGTTCTCAAGGAGAATAATTTAAGAGGTAAACCACTCTTTATTTTTCATTTATTTTTTCATTTTCATTTATTTTCATATTCTATCCTCACCTCCTATCATAAAAATGGTATTATAACTCCATTATTTTATAGATAATTTAGTTTTATTTTGTTAATGTAATAATACGTCATCATTTCTTTCCCCCTCCTCTTTTTTTTTCTAAAAATGAAAACATCATCTGTGATGTGTCAATTTATCAAATTCATGGATGACATGTTTTAAATTTCATTTAACACCTCCATGTATAGTCATAAAACAATTTTATGGTTAAAAAAATATAATAATTTTATTATAGATTATATAATATTTTGTAACCATTATATATGCACAATATTAATATTTAAAACAAAACTAGTTCGTGATGATTGAAAAAATTTCAAAATAATCTATACGATTATCTCAACATTTTTTTTCAAAATGTTTATCCTCATACCATATAATAAAATGATATATAAGTAAAAAAATAAAAGTTTTGTAGTCAATTAATACATATAATTTCAATTCCGTAAAACTATTCCCATTTTACATGATCTTCTATACACATATACAAATGAAACGATCGTGAAAACCAAGGAAATGAAAACTATCGAATGATGAAATTGTATTTTATAACTCATAAAAATGATATAAATGAACTTAATAAAATTAAATTTTATAGAAGAAATATATAATAGGTTCTAAAAAAATAATTTATTTTATTTTATTTTCTAGGAAATTAAGTTTAAGTGCAGAATACTTTTGGACATAAGGTATGGATTTCTTTCCTAACTTTGATTTTTTCCTTCAAGTTACATTTCCTCTCTCTTTAACCTAATGTAAAAATTATTTATTTTTTAATAATACTTATAAATTATATGAATGTGTTCCAAAATCATGTATCCAGATCATTTCATCCTTATTTTTTTGGATATACATGTTTTTAAAAATGTTTTCTTCTCAATTCTTCCTGATAAGAAAACTCGATTAAAGGGAACTTCCTAATTTCTTACCCATTTTCAAGTTCACTCCTTAATTAGTTTTAAGAAACCATTATTTTTATAAAATCAGCCATTTTATCATGAAAAAATATCTTGGTTCACTTTTGGTTTTATTTAAAAAATTATGCTTTTTCTATTTTAATGAATCTCGAAAATTTTCCCTTAAACAGCACTAAAATGTTTTATTTAAAATGATTATTAAGCACTATTTTTAAATGTTTTCACTTCAATTTGAAATAAATTTTCATTATCTAGGCCTATTTTCCATTATTAATGTCTATTTACCATTTAAATCCATTATTTCATGGACAACATTATGATATTCCCTTTTGTTATGCCTTTTGACATGATTATGATACCCAATTCTTTCCATGGGTAACCCTTATGTTTATTTTTGAATCCTTATGTATGAATCATCATGTTTCATGCATATTTATGAACATGTTATGATGAGTTCACCAAAATAGTTATCTAATGATTGGGTAATGTTTAGTATCATGAGACGTCTTGTGCAGTGGTCATGGGGGTTAGCCTTGACTCATCATCCATGTAAAATGGTCTTGGTGGTTAGCCTTGAATCATGATCCACCATGATCAATGAGTCTTGACTCATGATTATGTCATGTTTTATGTTGTTTCCACATTTGTATGATTCCATGATTACATGATCCCGTGTTCTATATGTTATACTTACATATGATTTTTCATGTCCCATTCCATCTTATGTCATCATGTTATAACTTCTAACCCATGTTCTATGTTTTATTTATATGTTTATTCCATTATTGGGATTTTTATATCATCCATTTTTTTTATGTATTCCTCATGTTATTTTATTCATATGTAAGGGCTCAAAGGAAGTTCAGAACATATTATGAGGATTTAATAAAAGTTGTTTTTATGCCTTTTAATTATGTACCTAGTCCTCCAAATACACTATCATTTATGAAACATGGTTTTTATTTTATGGTTATTTATGTATAAAATCATATAATAATATGTAAAAAATATGGTGTTGTTATAGTTGGTATCAGATAAATATATAGTTATTTTTGTAGATTAAGATTAGGGTACTTTAGTAATAATGCTAGGGATAATTATATCACTATGGATAACCTAGATTGAAACCTAGAGAATAACAATATAGGATATAATTTTCCTTTACAAGTTTATCCTTTGTTTTTCAAAATTTTATTTTTACAAGATTATTGTCTATATATTCAATCCCGCCTAATTATACATTACTTTTCTTAGTTAATGGATGGAAATAGGAGAACATGTTCCAATAATTAATTTGATAGGAAATGTGAAGATTTCCCTAATGAAATGAACAATATTATTGGAATGGGTTCTATAAAAATCATGATAGCAATTTCGCTTCTAGTTCAAGTTATGCATAATAACTTGAATCATGTGGAACTCTGTCCTTCTCCAATGAAATATAATGTTTTATATGAAATATTAATATGAAAAAGGACTCTCATATTTAGGGGATCTTCCAATCACAACCTCACTAAATATTCGATGATCTTTATTAAAAAGTTATTCTTTGTCCTCCATTTCTTAGAAGAAGACACATTTATGCTAGCATTCTTTCATTTTTGTGGGGAAAATGGCTACTGGTGGGAACTAATCAAGAACATGAAGTCCAAAGAAAAAAAATATTCAATAGAATGGGAAGAATTGAATAAAATAGGTTTTAATAAACATATTCCCTTACCACTCCGTCTTAAGATGGAAAGAGAGTTTCTAAAACTAAATAAAATGGAATACGAGTCTATTGGGGTGTATGAAGCAAACATCACAAGGTTTTATTAATATGCCTCAAGATTTTTCATGAACACTAAATGAAAGTTTGATCACTTCATTAGTATACTCAATTAAATTCTATGAAAATCATTAATGAATTGGGACTTTCATAGATATGAGGTAATTTTTTGTTATACCCATATAGTTGAAATAGAGATCAGAGACTCTCAGTGGTCTTGTGGGCCTGAAGATAAAAAATTTAAAGTGGAGTTTAATTTGGCATAGTCAAAAAATAAATCCAATGATGGAAATAAAACCCAATATTCCACATGTCAATATTATGGGGAGAACCACCTTGGTAACTACATAAATATAAATAAGAAATTATTCAAATCTGGAGGAATGGGGAATCATGATAATAAATGTCAAATAGATATGAAGAATCCCACTAATGTAGAGGATGAAGGGAAGGTTCATATCAACACTCATCCAGTTGTGTAGTGTTTCAATTTCAAGGAACATGGGAATTACAAGGTCCATTTCCTTAATACAAGGGTTGTAGGAGGAAATCCACAAAGACAACCTCTATGGTTGCAAGGAAGGGCATATCATATCACAACTGTTGAGGTGGAGCCCACAAATTTTGTGGTGATAGGTACACTAGTTATTCATTAAATAGTAGGGAACATAATTTTTATTATGTCTCTATTCATTCATTCAAATCTGTCATGTTTATTAGAACTATTCAAACACCACCTCAAAATATGGACTTTGGGTTATATATAAGAACAATAAATTGGGAAATTATTTCATCCAATGTTTATAATAACCCTCAGTTAATGTTTATGGACGGATCCTCTATGAAAATATAGTATTACTTCCTTTGGAAGAGTTTGATTCTGTTTTTGGTGTGGATTGTCTATATTTGTACAAATAAAACATTAACTATCAATAAAAAGATATCACTCTTCACATCTAGAATATCCTCCAATTCTATATAACTGTAAGGAGGAGGATGAATCTTCTTCCAAATAATTGTCTGAATTATTTATATTGTTTCCTAATGAGAAATCATATCTATCCAAAATTATTGAGACAAAGGAGAGGATCATTCTTGAATACATTCCCATTGCAAGGGACAACACTGACCTGTTACCGGAAGAATTTACCAGTCTTCCTCTTCACCAATAGGTTGAGTTCTCAATTAAACTTATTCTTAGATATTTATCTATATGAAAGAAACCTTTATAGAATGGCCACCGTAAATCTAAAAGAACTAAAAAGATGTTAGAGGATAATCTAGATAATGATTTTATAAGCCTGAGAACTTCACTATGGGGGGTGCCAGTTCTCATCTTTATGAAGAAGTATAAATCAATTATCAGGTTACTTTATTATCATAAACTCAAAAAATAAAAATAAAGAACAATTATCTCATTCTAGGGATATATGTCTTCTTCGATCAACTATGTGGGGATAAGTATTTCTCTAAGGTCAACCTTTAATTGGGATATCAGTAATTAAAGGCATAAAAGGAAGATATTCCCTAGAATTCATTTGGAATATGTATAGACACTATGAGTTCATTTTTATTCCCTTATAACTCACTAACCCTCTATAAATTTTAATGGATTTAATGAATAGAATCTTTAGAGACTACCTTGATAAATTTTTGGTAGTCTTTATTGATGATTTTCTAATATAATCCATGAAAATGGAGTAATATAATGAGCATTTGAATACTATGCTAAATATTTTGTGAAGGGATAAAATATATTCTATGTATAGTAAATTTGACTTCTAAATGGCGGATGTATCATTATTGGGGAATTTTGTCACCAGAAAATTAGTATCTTTGTACCCTTCCAGGACAAAGTCAAAAAAAGAGTGTCATAAGATAATATCTGTAATAAAGATCTGCATCTTCCTTGGGCTAAATGTGTATTATTAAAAAGTTGTGAAGAACATATCAGGATTTTCAAACCCACTAACTAAGATGACTTGGAAGGGTGTAATGTTTGTCCAGACTTGTGAATGTGAAGACTTCTTTGAAGAGTTAAAAAATAATCTTATCACTGCACCAGTGCTCATACTACCAATAAGTGGGGAATTATTTGTGTTATAAAATTATGATTCAATGAAGGGATTAGGTTGTTTTCTGAGGAAAAAATGATAAATTGATAGCCTATGCCTCAAGGAAGTTAAAAATTCCATAGAAAAACAATCCTATGATTGATATGGAGTTGGAATCTATCATATGCATGTTGAAGATATGGCCACATTATCTATATTAGGAGATGTGTGAAATATATACTGATCATAAGAGCATCAAATATATATTCTCATAGAAGGATATTAATATGATCCATATAAGATATCAAGATAATTTTAAGAATTATGGATGCTCAATCCACTACCATCATGGAAATAAAATAAGTTTGCAGATGCTCTCTGTAGAAAGGATCCCACATTTTAATCAAAGATGAGAATTGAGAAGGATCCAATCTTCTTAGATTTTCAAAGGATGGACATGGGAATCATTATGGAAGTAACATGATCAATCCTTTATCAAATGATTGATCAACCATCCCTCATGGATAAAAAATAAAGTATTCTCAAATAACTTACACAGATATTCAAAAAATGGTGTAAGATATCAAAAAAAAAAGAATTCCATAGAGTTCAAAATTGGCATGGAAGGATTCATAAGATTTGGGCCATGATTATGTGTAATATCCTATCTAGAGATAAATAATGATATCAAGAATGACACACACAGATCAACCTTTTCTATTCTCCCAGGAAGCACCAAGATGTATCGAGATCTCTGAGAAAACTATTGGTTATACAATATTAAGAAGTAAATAACTATATATATATATATATTAATGTTCTTGGTATGATAGAATGTGGATGCTGGATGGAAAACGTCTAAAGGGATGACACAACCATTACCCATACCAACATAGAAGTGGGAAAACATCACCTCGCACTTTGTTATAAGGCTTCCAAATACATCCATAGGAAACAATTCTATATGGGTTATTGTGGATTGTCTTACAACGATAGATCACTTTATCACAATTCGGGAGGACTTGTCACTAGATCAACTTGTATGGATATACATCAAATAAGTAGTGAGCTACATGGATTACCAATATCGATTGTATCTGATCATGATCTAATATTTACCTCCATGTTTTGGAAGAGTCTCCAACATTCCCTAAACACTAACATGATCTTCAATAAATATTTTCTTCTTCAAACTGATGACTAATCTGAGCGGGCTATTTAGACAGTCGAAGACATGTTGAGAGAAATTTTATAGACTTAAATGGAGGATTAGACCAAAATCTTCCTCTGGTTGAGTTATCTTAAACAAAATTTTCCACTTGATTATCCAAATGGATCCATATGAATCCATTTATATGGAAAGATATAGAACACTGTTGTGTTGGGATGAAGTCGGTGAATGTAAGATGATGAGACCTAAAATGGTTTTATAAATCGTGTAAAAGGTCAAAATTTTTCAGTAGCACATCAAGGATGCCTAATTTCGATAGAATATCTATGTAGAAAATCATCAGTGGGACCTAGAGTTTATGTTTTGAGACATGGTATTCCTCCACATATCTCCATGGTATAGGATCATGAGATTTGTGAAGAAAGGAAAAATGTTTCCTAGGTACATCATCTCCTTCGAGATTCTTTATCATGTTGGAGTTGTGGCCTATCAACTAGCACATCCACCAACCATGTCTTATGTACACTATGTGTTACATGTATTCCTCTTGATGAATTACTTACTAGATCCCTCACATGCACTGAATTCAGATGTGGTACAATTGTAGAATTACCTCTCTTACAAGGAGAAACCAGTGAAGATCTGGTATCATAGAGATGAAGTTCTATGAAAATAGAACACCTACCTAGTCAATGTAAACTGGCTGAACCATAATTACGAAGAGGCAACATGAAGACTAGAGAAACTGATGAAGGAGAAGTGTTGCAAACCAAACTCGTTTAACCCCGAACCTGTCACTCGAGTCATCCTGTGGAAAGGCCTGAGAGGATTTCTGGATCCTACCTAGCTGGCAACAAGCACTAAGGGCATCAACATAGTGATAATGGGAACAATTTCACCCAATATAAATAAATAAACATAGCATAATAATCAAAGAGTATCCAAATATAAATAAACCAAATAGAATGACAAGAAATAACTAAAAAATAATACTAATCGAACCTAATTACCAATAAAACTCCATGTGACCTCATGGGTCACACTTCTATCGCATGACTCATCATCACCCATAGCGATTGTGATCATGTTGAATCATGCACCTGAGACTAAAAATAAGAACAATGTTTTGGCATGATTATTTAAAATTAGTAGGCCTGACCAATAAATATATTCTAAATGAATTTCCATTAAATAAAGAAACATCAATTTTTTGTTGGATCTATGATGTATAAAAGTATGTTTTTTCACACATCTTCCCATAAAAGAAAAAAACAATCTAGTTCCCATTTTATTTAAACCAGCTTCTTCTACAATAAATATGCTTTAAAAATTTAAATAAAGAGGGATATAGAATAAGAACATAAAAAATAATTTGAAACCATTTTCAACAGAGATTTTAAAAAATTTAATCAATTTTTTCATAAATACACACTACTGAAAAAGTAATCACACGAGTCATACAAAAAAGGAAAATGGGAAGATATTACATAGGGGTGTCCAACCAAAAAATGCACCACATTCATCTTCCACAGATAACTAGTTGCCAAAATACATGGGAAAACCTAGTAGCTTGCGAATAATATAGAACAAACTATACATGTGACTCATTATGTAGGCATTCCCCACTTTATTACATCATAATACACAAACACCCATTCATCACCCTACCTGGCCTAACTGAGGGGCCCAATACCACAACAATAACAACAAAATATCTCTTTACTATGGGACACTATCCAATGCGTAAACAAAACTAGTGTAACAATTTTTCACCAAAAATTCTATTTCTTTGCAAGGTTCCCATGTTCAGACTAAACAAGGGGGTGTGCCGACAATGTTAAAGAAATATCCAGTCACAAGTACATTCATCACACACCATCGACAAACAACAAAAGGTTACCCCCCCCCCCCCAAAGTCACCCAAGGACAATTCCCTTGCCTTCAAATCATCATTTTACAATGGAATTCCCAAACAAAGGTAACTCCTATATTTTGTCAACCAATAAGGTGGGGAACCATTCTATGGATGGTTTTCCGATGAAACCATTTTTAATGTGCCAAACAGGCCCCACACAACTAGCCCATGCTAAACCATTTCTTAGAAAACCACACGCACACCACTTTGAAAACCAAAAAAATGCTTGGAAACCCATTTAAGAAACCCATACCACCATTTTAAATCAAAAACACATTTACAAAGGACAAAGGGGCATTTCACCAAGAAGTTGATGTGAAATACACAATCAAGTCATTTATAGCAATACATTACAAGAGATAAACCACTCAAATTCAAGACATACTATTTCATTATACAATTATATATCAATATTTAATATAAAAACTGAAATTTGGAATAGATGAAATAAATGACTCAAAAATTTAAAGGTTAATGCATAGATATCCTACCTCAAAAGGAGGGAACCAGACCAAACAATTCAGCACCCGATGCCATTGATGAAGATCTCTCTACAATTGCACACACATACAATCCTATATATATAACCCTTAATCCAATGAAAATATTCCCCATTCCATGAGGGAATATGTACAAGGAGGATATATATATATATATATATACATACCTATGTATTTGTGTTCAACCCCTTGAGTGGCCACTGATCAATCTAATTAACCTATAGGGTACCAAAAATCACCAATTTCATAAACAAAACACTTTTAATTGTAAACATGCCAAAACCCTTTTTCAAAAAAAAATTCAATTCATAAAAATCCATTTAGACACACACAAGAAAGAAACAAAATTGATCTCTCAAAACCATGGGCTAATGACCCATGTTTGAATCCACACATAAAATAAGTTCATTTCCAAAACAAGATTCCCATTATTTAAAAAATTCACAACTCATACTAAAAAGTGAAAAAAGGCCTATATTACAATAATAATCAATTTTATATTTTAATCACACCAAATTTTTTTTTTAAATCCATCTTCATTTACTTACACATCCCACAAATTCCATTTTTATAATACACCATAAGAACAAACAACCAATCAATCAAATCAGTGGACCAAGACCTATTAGAAAATCAAACATAAACCATGATCATTTTCAAAACCGGCCTTCCATCTTATGAAACAATTTACAAATCATGTTGAGAAATGAACAATAAGTCTAACATGATAAATTATGTAATTTCCCTTTAAAAACATACTTCCAACCCTATCTTCACCATAAGTGCCTATGAAAACATGGTTTTCACCTTTCAAAAAAATCATAAAACCTTTCCCTAAAACATCACACCAATTTCATGTAGAAAATCATTCACATAACAAATTTTCATTAATTCATTTAAATAAAAAATTTTCACAAAAACATTAATTTATGAAACATGGTAAAATTAATTTAACAAAAAAATAAAATCATCTATGAAATGATAAGGTAAGGAAACTTCTACCTTGGGTGAAGAAATTGCTGGAGTCCAGTGTGAAATCTTGATGACAACTCAACTGTACCACAAAGAGGCCATAATAAGAAAAGGTTTTCCCAAAAACAATAATATTGAAACCTAACTCAAAAGATCCATCCCCAAAAACCAAAACCCTTGTTATTGGAAATGAAAACCCTAAATAAAAAGTGCAAAAATCCTAGATCATAGGATATGAGGATTTCTAGGAGGAACAACCATTGGAGGGAGGGGTCCCATGCCGGGAAGCTCATCAGAAAGTGGGAGGCATGCCGGAGGAGAGATGCACATAAAGGGAGAGAGGGGCACCCGTGGTTCGCATGAGGGGGAGGTGGGGTGCTAGAGGTGGATTCCCAGAAGAAGAAAACAATAATGGAGGCCATCCAGTAAGGGGGAGCGTGTTCACGACTGGAGGAAGGGGGTCTACGTCGAGTGAGTTATTAGGGGAGGGAGGGGCTGTGTAGAGTGAGTTAAGGGAGAGGGTTAGAAATAGGTTTTTTATTTTAATTTTAATTAATCTATTTTTGTTATAATAAATACTTGGTGGTGCACAATTTTGGTTGGGGTGTGACAATTCTCCCTACCATGACAATTTCTTCCCCCAGAAAGTTCGAAGAGATTCAGTTGATCAAAACCAAAAAAGGATGAACTACAACTGATGAAAAAACCTTCATACTAGAAGACCGAAGAACCAATCCTAACATGCATTCAAAACCTGAAACTATGGATTCCGAAAATATACTACAATACCATCCTCAAAAGAAATCAAGCACCCATGAAAGATATCTCTAAAGACACCAAAGCTCAAAAAAAACAACCATGATATTAAAAAGTAGAAAGTAAATATTTTCTAAACACAAACCAACAAGGAATACCCCGACCCATAACATAGATACAATTAAAGAAACTAGTTGTGGTCAGTTTAGGATCTCAACAGGAATCTATTACATGACTCACTATTCAAGTCGACCAACAACTTTGATCATGGTCGGTCAGAGTGAAAACAAAAAAGTGTTCGGTCAAGAACATATAGAAGTTGGGATCATCAAAATCTTATCCCATGTTGGTCACTACACCAAAATAGGAATCCATACAGACATGGATTTTTTAAGTCAGAATTAATCTTGAATACCTAAAAAATACAAAAAACAGAAAAGAAATGAAACATGGGCCAAAAAACACCATGATTCTGCATCAATATTAAGAACACTACAAAGGAATACCCATTAAAACTGAGTTCCCAAAATACCAAAAACATCATTATCCATACACAAAGGAAGATAGTACCATAGGATACATTAATTATAATAAAAAGGGAATTTAAAAAGCAGGAGCTTCTTATTGTGCTTGTGCCACTGCTACTTTCATCCAACTGAGTTTGAAGGTTCCCCAAGGGAGTGGATATGGATCCAGGTCACTTCCGGGTGCTACACTAGATAAACATTTTCAAATGACCTAAAAATCCACAGGTATGAAAGATTTTAGGTGCTTCGAGACATGAAAACTTCTTATGACTTGGATTTCAACCCTGAAAACACACCCAGAACATGAAATCAGATGAATCGAGTGAAGTAGAAAATAATAGCCTCACTATACCTCTTATCAACTAACTAGATTATATTAAATCATATTTAACCTGAAAAAATTTCCTAACAAATTCTTCATAATCATCATGGAATGAATACACGGCCCGGAGTAATTCCGATCGAAAGCCCCTTTCAAAGAATCAATATTTTAAAAAGTCTTCCCCGACAAGGTTTGGAAGATACACCACCGTCTCATTGAAGATCTTAGAATACTCCAACACCATTGAATCACCCTGCATGAGACAGTACAATGATGAAACCATTGGTATCTTCACGTTATTAAGGAAGTACTATTAGATGAAAAAGGATTTAAAGTATCCCCATGAGTAATTCTTCTATGGTTTTTCCTAGAGAACTAATTTCCACAATTATCATCATATACCACCCAACATAGAGGTGGAAATAATAGGCTTGAGGGGTTTATGAGATTAAATCCGAAGAAATATCTCCTCAATAGTTTTTATCCCTTCCTTAAATTTTCCTAGTTCAGGATGCAGAAAGAAATGAGGAGGGTTCGTCTCTCAGAACCTTTGGAAAAACTAATGACATTGAGGATAACTATGCTCCATATCTAAAATGGATAAACTAAACATATAAAGTAATACATGATCAACCAAAAGACATGAAATGATTGAACAACCAATAGATGACTTTCAAAATCCCTTAGAAATTATTGGGGATGTAATCTAGAAACAAGGATCATTAAACTAAATCATGACATATCATAAATACTAATTCTGTATCTTTTTTCTAGATCAACAAATCGAAGTCAAAAAATAATTGCAATCACACCTTCAACATATCAAATAAAAATAAAAAAAAACTCTAAACACAAAAAGGTAGCATCACACTAGCCTACTTTTTGAAGCATTACAATTACCTCCCTTCTTGAAGAATATTTTTAGAAAATATAACAAGCCTTACAAAACCAAACACCCACCATTGGAATTCTATTTAGAATCATATATAGAAATTCATGTTCCATATCAATAACCCATCCATAAATAACAATAACCATCCACTTACCACATAAATGCATCCATATACATATATGTGAGAACTCATAGGAATACCAAGGGTCAAATAAAAGAAACATTATCACTTAAAAAACCACTTTAAAAATACCCCAACCAATTTTAAAACCACACCTCACAAACAAAGAAAAACATTTTCAAATTCCACATTCATTTTCCAATTTCACATTTCACAGAACCTTTCAAAAACTGCCAAAACATTTTTCAAAATAACTTATATTTTCAGAAAATCACATTTCACTCTAAAAAAGATTCAATGTTTTGGTTTTGGAAATATCATTTTTGATAAAAAATAGTAATTTTTTTCAAACCAATAATATTTTTAAAATCTAAATAAAAACACCCCAAAACCATCTTAGGCCAACCCTAAGTACAAACAAAAGAAACCCATGATGGAAAAGTAGTGTCAATGGGTGTCTTTTCCATATGGTTTCCGACCATATGCCAATTAATCCAACATCATAGAGAGTCATTTTGGACCATGTACCCAACTCCGTATGGTTTTCTTGGCCCTAAAATATCACTGATACCATTATTGCAACTCACGTTTCATTTTCCTAAATACCAAGAAACCCACAAGAACCAAATAAACCAAGAAATACCCAACTCTTCATGAAAACTCAAGGTTCTGTCCATAAAGTGATTGAGAGACACTCCCCCAAACCTACAACCCAATCTACAAAAATCCTTCTCCGTCTACCTAGATTTCCAAAATAACAAAGGGTGATCTAGAATCTTGGTATTCAAATTAACATATGCATTGATACCATTTTTTCATGAACTAACCAGTGTTGACCCCAATCCGATTACCCATGTCGGCCATGGAGAAGGCCCGAGAGGCATTTCCAATCCTCTTAAGCTGGGGACTAGTGCCAATGGCATCCACAGAGTGGCGATGAGAATGATTTATCTTAATATAAATAAATAAAAGTAGTAGAATAAAAAAATATCAACCCAAAATAAATAATCCAAAAAGAATGATAAGAAATAAGTGATAAATAAAAATAACTAAACCTGATGACCACTAAAACTCTATGTGAACCTGCGAGTCACACCCCAATCACAAGACTCAACATTGCCCATGGTGATCGAGATCAAGATGAAACCTACCGCTGAGACTAAAAACAAGAACAATGTATAGGCATGATTATTGAAATTCAGTTGGAAGGACCAAGAAATTTATTCTCAATGAATTTCCTTTAAATAAAGGGACATTAATTTTAGGTTTGATCTATAACGTATAAAAGTATGTTTTTCACACATTTTCCCATAAAATAAAACCATGATCTATTTCCCTTTTTATTTAAACTAGTTTCATTTCTAAGAAGGAAGATTTAATCTTTTAAATAAAGTGGGATTGGGAAGAAGAAAGTTTAAAACATTTTTAAAACCATTTTCTAAAAACATTTAAAAATACTTAATCAATTTTGGTGTAAATCGACACTACTCAGAAATTAAGCACAAGAGTAATACAACAAGGGAAATGAGAACATATCACACAGTAGTGCCCAACAAAAAATACAACACAACCATCCTCCATAGATAAGTAGGTGCTGAAATACATGGGAAAATCTAGGATCTTTTGAATAATTGAGAACATACTATACATGTGACTCATCCGGAAGGATTAACCTACCTAATGAAATCATAATTCCCAAATTCTCGATGGTCACCCTACCTGGCCTAACCTAGGAGACCAATCCTATAGTAATGAAAATAAAATACCCCTCTATTGGGTGCTACTACCCAGTGTATAATATAAACTAGTGCAGAAATCGTTCAATGAAAATATGCTTGCTATGCTTGGTTCCCATGTCCACACTAAAAAGGGGTGATCCAACAATGTCATACAAGTATCCGTTCACATGTACATTCATCAGACACAGTCAGAACACACCATAAGGTCACCACCCGTGTCACCCCAAGGAACAAGTCCCTCAACATTAAACATTCATTTCATAATGGAATTCCCAAACCATGGAATGTACCATATTTCATCATCCAATAAGTCATGGACCGATTCCAAGTACTGTTTTCCGATGAATCCATTTTTAATGTTCCAAACGGGCCTCACACAACCATCACATGCTAAACCATTTTTTAAATAACCACATACATACCACTTTGAAAACCATAAACATGCTGGAAAACCCATTTAATAACTCAAACCACCATTTTAAATCTAAAAAAAATTAGAAAGGCCAAAGGTTATTTTCATCATGCAATTGATGTGAAAAATGAATTCAAGTGATTTATTACAGTACATTGTAAGAGAGAAACCACTCCAATTTATTTCATACAAGTTTACTAACAATTATATATCAATTATTAATAAAAAAGATAGATGTAAAATGATTGAAATAAATTATTCTTACGTTTAAAAGTCAATGTATAGAGATACTATTTCAAAAGGAGAGAACCAAGACAAACAATTAGTCACCCAATTCCTTTGATGAATATCGCTCCACAATTGCACACACATACACTTCTATATATATATATATATACCCTTTTATCCAATGCACAATTTCACCACTCAATGAGGGAATATGTGAAAGAAGATTTATTTATATATATATAGGTACCTATGTCGATGTGTGCAACACTTCAAGGATCCACTTATCAATCTAATTAACCTATAGGGAACCAAAAATAACCAATTTAATGAACAAACATCTTTTCATTGTAAAAATGATAAAACCCTTTTTTTAAAATGAAATTTCTAAATCTCCATTTATAAATACATAATAAAGAAACAAAATTCCTTACTCAAATCCATGGGTTACGACCCCATGTTTGAATCCAAACATAAAACAATTTCGTTTCTAAATCAAGCTTCCTATTATTTAAAAAATTAGCAACTCATACTGAAAAGTGCACAAAAGGCCTATATTCCAATACTAATCCATTTTCTATTTTAATCACACCAAAAACCCTTTTTAAATCCATCTACCATCGCTTACACATATCACATGTTCCTTTCCTATAAAACACAAGAATAACATTCAATTAATCAATCAATTCCACAGACAAATCCCCTTTACAAAATCAAACATAAACCAATACCATTTTCAAAACATGCCTTCCATATTTAAAAAAAATTACTATTCCTCTTGAGAACTGAAAAAAAAGTCCAAAATGCTAATGTGTTTCTTTTTACTTTGAAAACTTACTTCCAAAACTATCTAAATCTTATTTTCCTTTGAAAGTAAGGTTTTCACCTTTCAAACAACTCATAAAACGTTTACCTAAAACATCACAAAATGTTCATGTTGAAAATAATTACCAAACCACTTGCTCATAAAATCCTTAAAAAACACTTTCTCACCACAAAATTAAAGTATAGAAAATTCTATAATAAATAAAACAATCAAATAAAATCATCTAATAAATTATTGGGCAAGGAACAACCTACCACAAGAGAAGAAATTACCGGAGTTCAGTGTAGAATCTCGATCGCACCTCAAAGAAGCCTTATAAAGGCTATTTTTACCCAAAAAACGTTAATATCAAACCCTAACTTACAAGATCGAGCCCCCAAAACCAAAACCATAGCTGTTGGAAACCAAAAACCTAAAGAAAAATAGGCAAAACCCTAGATCATAGGAGAAGAGTTTTACCCGTAGGGATAGTCACTGAAGGGAGGGGATGCGCACCGGGTAGCTCTCTGGAAAGGGGGAGGCACACCGAAAAAGATACACACATGATGGTAGAGAGAGAATCCAACAGTTCACATGAGAGTGAAGTGGGGAATCTGAGGTGGCTCACTGGAACAAAGACCTCCAAATGTGAGGCCAACCATCAAGAGGGAGCACATGTGGCTAGAGGGAGGGGGTCTATGTTGAGCGAGGTAAGGAGAGAGGGAGGGGCTGCATTTAGTGAGGTAAGGGATAGGGTAAAGATTATGTTTTTTAATTTTTATTTAATTTTAGTTTTAATTTAATTTAATTTAATTTATTTATAAAAAGAACCAGTGGCCCATGGTTTGGGTCAGGGTGTGACAAGAAGTACCCTCACATGTTTTCCCCATAGTTTATAAAAAGAAATTTCTTGGGTGAAATTTCATAAAGGGGGAAGAATGTAATGACCTAGAATTATATAAATGATGTTTCCCTTCTTATATTTATGTCACATAGTATAAATCACGTAAAATAAAATATATATAAAAATAAAAACTTTATAAATGTATACTAAATGAAATAAGAGGTATTTACAAAAATTAAGAAACCTAAACCGATGGAATATTAACGTGACCTTTAGAATATCAATATGACATTTAGGTATAATAAAACTTCCAATATAAGAGTAACCTCACCTATGAAAGTAATAATAAAATTTAGGCATCTAATAAGTGGTAATATGATATACTTATGTCATGATATAAGTAAATAAATGTTTTAAAAATTATAAATTAAGTATTGGTATTTTTTTGAAACACAAATTTTTATTAACAATTTTATAATTAATATATTATTTTAAAAGATTTTTTTTTAATAAAATATATTTATAAACTAATATTTTTTCATCTTATGATTATAAGATAATTTTATCAGAGCTCAAATAATTTTTCAAAGTTTCAAAAAAGTAGTTATAAGTTTAAAATTGGTATTTTTAGAATAAAGGAATATTCTAATTAAAAATTAAATTCATCATATTTATAAATTTATATTCATAAATTTGAAGTCATTTTTTACTTATACATGTTGGAAAATTGTTAGGGTGGATTTTTGATATTTTTATAAAATTCTTCAATTTTTGTTGAATAGTGAAATATGGTAATTTATGGTATTTATCAAAAACATGAATTATTGAGCTAGGGATTATGTATGTATTATGTAAGACCATAATTGAAATATATCCTTAATTATTTCAATATATTTAGTGATAGATATAAAACTATTCATAGTCTTGAGACATAATAATAAACTAATGAATAAAATAATGAGAAAACATTCCTCTCCTCTACTATAAATATCACCCCACACCACCTCTTGTACTCATAACGTAAAATACTTGAGGATTGTCCAATTTATACCCAATAATATTACCAATACCATCCCACATGCCTAGAAGGCTTTGGTATTGACAATATAAGAAATATGATTTATCTAAAGAGGTTATCAAGGAGAAAAATTCATGACGTAAAATATTCTTTCTTTTAATTCTTTTCATTTTTATGTCTTTTCTTATTATCTCCTTACCTAAACTTATAAAAGTGGAATTATAATAGACTTATCATATATATAATATAATTTTATTATGTTAATCTAATAATCTTTAAACATATATATATTCCCCTCATCATTTTTCTAAAAATTAAAATATCATCAGTGATGTATTAATTTATTTCATTCATGGATGATGAGTTTTCAATTTACATTACCAACTTCAAGGAAAGTCATAAAACCATTTTTATGGTTAAAACAGGTTATAGTATATTTATTAATACTTATATAATTTTTTGAACCTAGTGTATATGAATAATATAAATTTATAAAAAAACTAGTTCATGATGTTCAAAAAAACACTGAAATAATCTAAACGGTTATCATTAATATTTAATCTCAAGATTCATCCTCATAACATATAAAAATATATATATAATAAAAAATATTTTTTTAATTTCAATAATACATATAATTTAAATTATGGTCAACTATTCTCATTTTACTTGATCTTTAATACACGTATACAAATGAACCGATTAGGAAAACCAATAAAACAAACACTCTCAAATGATGAAATTATATCTTATAACTCATCAAAGAGGCCATAAATGAATATAATAAAATTATAATAAATAAATTATTATTATAAAATGATATTAATTTAATAAATAATTTTTTTAATTAGATTATATGAGACATTAAGTTCAAGTGAAGAACACCTTCAAAAATAAGGTAATGGATTCTTTCTAAACCTCAATTTTTTCCTTTAGGTTACGCTTTCTCTCTCTTTACCCCAATTAAAATTTTATTTTTTTATGTAATAATTCTAAATTTTGTGTATATGTTTGAAAATCATGTATCTAGATCAGTTCATCCTTCTTTTTTGGGATATACATGTTTTAAACAGGTCCCCTTATCAACTATTCACCACAAGAAAACCGACTTATAGGGAACTTCCAAATTTATTACCCATTTTCAAGTGCACTAAATAATCTATTTTAAGACACCATTATTTTTATAAAATCAGTAAATTTATCATGAAAAACAATCCTGGTTCACTTATGGATATATACAAACAACTATGCCTTTTCCATTTTAAAAAATCTTGAAACTTTTCTCTTAAACCACCATATAATGTTTTATATCAAAAGTTTCTTAAACACTTTTTTTATATGTTTTCACTTCATTTTGACATAAATTTTCATTTTATATGCCTATTTTAATTTCCATTTATGATTTAAATATTTTCTTTCCTGGACACCATTATGATATTTCCTTTTTTTGTGCCTTTGACATGATTATGATACCCAATTCTTACCATGGGTAACACTTATGTTTGTATTTGATTCCTTATGTATGAATACTCATACGGAACACATATTAAGGAAAATTTTTGGATGGGTTCTCCTATATAGTAATCCATTTTATTGGGTAATGTTAAATATCATGAGATTTCATGTGAAATAGTATTGGTGGTTAGCCTTGACTCATGCTTTATGTGCAATGGTCTTGGGGGTTAGCCTTGATTTATGCTCTGACATCTGAAATGATCCTTAAATAATTATCATGTCATATTTTATGTTGTTAACTCATTTATATGATTCTATTATTACATGATTCTATATTATATATGTTATATTTTCTTATGATTATTCACGTTCCATGCCTTTTTATGTCATGATGTTATGCCTTCTAACACACGTGTCATGATTTATTTATATCTTTATTCCATTACTTGGATTTTAAGATCATCATTTTGTTTATATATTACATAGGATATTCATTGAATATGTAAGGGATCAAATTAAGTAAGGATCTCATTATTATTATTAAATAAATTATGTTTTAATTTTCTTTAATTATGTACCAAATATTCCAAGGACACCAGAATTTACGATCCTCGGTTTGTATTTTATGTTTAATTACACTTAAAATAATTTAATAATTTTTATAAGAGGATATGGTATTTATATAGAGAATTAATTTCAGTGAACACCTAGATATTTATATTGGGGATAACTGATAGGCTACAGATACGATGATGGTAATCAGGCTGGTGAATGATGGGATGGTGGGAAGGGTTCCTTCAAATAAAGTCTTTGTTTCTATGCACCTTCATGACATGTATTTTAGGGACATTAGGAATGTATCATAATGACTTTTTATATGTAAGGATTTCCTGTCAATCAAGTTAAAAAGAGGGATTATCTATAAAATAAAATCAATATGGGTTTAAAGGAAGTTAGTTTTTAGGAGATTTTTTTTACAAAGAAGGTAATTTTATATTTGAATGTATGTTTCATATGAGTTCAATGTTTTTTTCTTAAAGGAAAACAAATTCAAGGATTTCCATGTATTCTAAGGTCCTAATAGGTTTTCTCTTTAATTTATATCCAAAATTATTCTTTATATCCTTATTTCATGTTTGTAATGTTTTTTATTTCATTAAAGATGAATAGTAAAAATAAAAGAGTCAAAAATCATATTATTAGGATTTATACATGAATGAAGAAAGTTTTTCATTAAAGAGTTTGGTTTAATAGTAAAAGTTTATATTTAGAAGAAAAAGTATGGGTTTTTAATTTAATATATTTTCGTAAATATCTAAATTTATAAACGTAAAAGTTCTTGGGAATATAAGTGTCATATTATTTTAGAAAACCATGTAATTTTTTGGTGAATTTTTATCCTTTATAGTTCTTAATAGAGAAGGGTTTAAATTTCTTTATAGGTTATGATTTTATTTGATGAGGTAAATTTAAAATTTATGGATAACATTTTGGGTGAATATATTGGCGAAAAATAATAAATTCAAAGGCATAGATACCATTTTTAAGACTTTTGTAACTACATTACAAGGTGGTTATTGATATTTTAAGAGACCTTTACTAGGTGTTTTGTAAGAATACTTGATTAACTTATAGATAACATTTATGGGTTGGTATGTTATTTTATGTTAAGGTAATTATGATTATTTGAGACAAGAGGTTACATGATTTCTAGAATAAAAGTTCAGTAGTATAAATTACATTTCATAAATTAAAAGTGATTTGGTCATAATGTGATTAATGTTATTTTAGAAAAATATTAATGTATTATTGGGAACATATATGAATAAGGTATATAAAAATATTTATTATCTAGTATGTGATTTTATGTAGAAGAGATTATTATTATTTTAGGGTTAAATATTGAATTAATTTTTAGGATCACATATAATTAAGGAAAAAATATTGATTATATGGTTTTATGTTAGGGTAATTGATATTATTTATGTATAAAAGTTATGTTGATTTTTGAAGAATATGTAATCATGGTTTTTCGGATTTTTGGTTTGGAATTTAGTAAGGTATATTTTATAGATCTTTTAGTGTTTTTTATTTATAGGAATTATAGGTTAATACATTAAAAAACTTAGGTTGAGCTAGCCCTGTAATTATTTACATAAAAGGTTTGAAAGGATGAAGTTTCCAAGTAAGAGTTACAATTGATGTCAATGTGATAATATGTGTTCAGTGAAGAGAGGATGTGATAATGCTTAGATAATTTCTATGGATTCATGAGTTGGAATTGGATGTAATGTATTATAATTAACCCAGATGCATAAGTTGTCTAAGATGATTAAATTATCAAATGAAAATGGATTTTTGAGGATTTAACCGAGAAATTATTATATGGACTGATTTAAGTCACTTGTAAGACTCAAGAAAATGCAGTAATTAAATTGTGATGATTTTTTATTATGTTATTCATGTTTATAGTGTTATGTTGTTGTATAAGTGATGTATAAATCATTCCTAGGAATTTGGGTGAAGGTTTTCAAAGGATTATGTTGAGATGGGATAGCCTTGGAGTCATTTGAAGGAAATATAGAAAACTGGTTAAGTCCCATGTTGTATAAAAATAAGTTTGATGTTTATGTAAAAAAAATCTAATTTTGTTTATGCATGAAGTCTTATTGTGTAAACATAATACATTTTTTGTGTAGACATCAAACATAAATTATATTTTTTTTCATTCAGTTTCTCCATTTATTTGAGCTAAATAAATATAAAATAATCCATAGTGATGATTAGACAATACAATGTTCATATGATTTTCCAGAAGTGTGTCTTCATATAAGCATAATTTCTTATGTAAGAATGGAATGGATATATATAACCATCATTGGTATCTTCATACAATTTTTTTCTATGTAAACATGATCTTATTCTATGAATATACATTAGTTTTAAAACCATCATGTGTGTAAGCATCATGAGAAAAATAATGAATTGTGGAAATATTTTTTGGAATTTATTTTAGTAAAAATATGAGTAATATTCAGAATAAATTTTATAAATAAACAAGTAAATAAAACGATTAAACTATTGTGAATAAAATAATCAATTTGAAGATGATGATTTGGGAATGAAGGGGTTGATGAGGATAGTATGAGTTCCATAATGAAATAAGGAGGTCCACATAGTAGTGATGTACGATTCATGTATGTGGATATTTAAGGTGAATTATTGAAGAATATTTTGAGGGATATTTAAATAATGATGTTTTCAGAGTCTTTATGAGATTTTGAAGGAAGATATGATCAATGATTTTGAATGAGATTATTTTGGGGGAATTCAAACAATAAATAACATTCATATTTGAATGAAAAGATCATGCCTACTAAATATTGTGGGAGTTTCAAATTTAGGAGAAAAATAATTATTCATGATATTATTTCGACGTGTATTTGAAAAATACATAATACAAAGGATTGAGTAGGCTATTTTACACTGCTATTCTTCTTACACCTTCTACAAGTTGAACAATCATATAAAGATAGGATCACAACTATACATTAGATTATCAATTTTATATAAAGATAAATGTGATAGGAATAAGAATAATAATCTGAGTTCTTTTATGCATGTACCATCTTGAAGAAATTCTAGATGTCAAAGAAGGAGAAAATGAGAGATTGAGAAATTCTCATATTAAAAAATAAATTGAATAAGGATAAGGGAATATTGTTTCTACCTCTATTTTTTATACCATTGAGACCCTTGTTGAGGATAATAGAACAAAGATCAATCAGTATAGTGTATTGAGAAGATACAACAAAACTGGCCTTTCATGCATGCTTTCTTATATTATTCTAGAAATCCTAAGATTTCTTTATTACTGAGGAAGATCTAATTCTAAGTGATACCATGACATGCAAGTCTAAATGTTAGATCTTGTTTTAGGGATTAAAAATGAGAAATATTTTAGAATATGTTGTTAATTTTTAAATAATTCTATCATATGAGTTGCAGGTTGAAGAACTATAGGAAGGTAGTTGCTACCACTGGACTCAAGGTTTAATAGTTCCCTCATCTTACATTACACTAGTGTAATATTGTATAAAATTATTTTATATGTTTTGGATTCAAACTATCCCCATTTTATTATAATATATCTCAATCATATTTTAGTAATTACACATGGTCTAAAAAATTGATCTAAACCTGGGAAGGATTAGGCTCTCACATTGAGGATAAAACATGTAAATATAAATGTGTTCATATTTTTAATTATTATATATTATGTACTAGAGTGATGGTTGAGATCACATAATTATATCCATTTCTCTTAACTAGGGATGATTTTTGAGTATAAGTGGTGCTATAAAAAATAAAAGTATAATCTCAGTAAAATATGGGTACACAGATTCACCCATATAAGTGTCCATACATGATCCATTAGGAACTAAAAATTGTATTAGAGAATAGGTCTACCTATGATTGGATTAAATTATGTTTTCCTAGTTATTTTTACAATTTCAACAAGAAATATATATTTGAAAAAAATAGATGTGATTTTAGATGTGATTTATATGGTTAAATCAGTCTTCATTCCTATCAATAAAAATATGGAAGGTTCTACAAAAAATTTGAAGAGATATAAGACGAAATCAGAAAAGGATATTGAAAAAAATATGAAATAATGAAAATAATGATCAGTCACCATTAAAATCCGATCAAAGTGATAATTACTTATCTCTTAAATCTATTTATTATGATCCATTTGAATAAGAAAGATCAATTTATAGAGGGTCTAAGAAAGATGAGTCTATCAAAATGGTTAAAGAATTACAATCTCTATTTGAAAGGTGTTTTAAGCATGTCCCTATTGAATTAATTACATCCTTAATTGGTTTTGTAAAATGACTTATTGATGAAACATACATTTGTAGGAAGATGTTATAGAAATTAAAGATTTTCTTAGTCAAATATTAAAAAGTTAAAATTAAATCAAATACAATATAGAATCTATAGAATTATTAGTTATACTTTTAAATGAAAATATTTAAATTATTAAGAATAATTGATATGTTATTGTTAATATAATTACATTATAAATATTTTTCATTAGGAAGTGATCCATTCTATTTAAAATATCCCACAAACTTCCATGAATTTCAAGGATGGACAATTATTGATTAATGTTAAAATGATCAATAAATTTGATAAATCCACACAAGAAATTATAAAAAGGAATATATAATGTATTGATAATCCAAGAATATAGTCAAGAATCCAGGTTGCGATTAGTCGTAGATAAAAACTATTCTCTCAACATAAACTCCCTGAAATTAGTGGTAAAAGGTAAAAATATGGAAACTTATCATGTTGGAAATTCTCAAACATATATAAAGAGAGATACTTCCATACAAGTTTATATTTATATTTATGATTCCAAAATGAATAATGTTTTTAAAAAAGATAACACAATATTATCTAGATAAACATCTATATCAAAATCTTCAAAATATGTCCGTCCATCTTAAAATTTATAAATTATGATAAATCAATTTTATCAAAATGTATAGGGTTTAAAGAATTTTTTTATAAAAATGGATGTTAAAAAGTGATTATAAGACTACCACATTATCAATGGTGGATATAATATATTATAAAAGTCATAGTTCCCCAATAAAATCACTATAAACAAATAAAAACATCAATACAATAAATACTTCTTAATTAAAACAATTCTTTACAACATATAGAATAAATAATAGAAATACGGTTTGTTTGTCAATGTTATTATGTTTATAGATGTTGGAATATATAATTATATTGTAGATATAATATATCAATTGATTAAGTTTAATTGTGGACATAATTAAGGGGTAGTATACTTGAAATAAAAAGAGAACCCCTAGGTAAATGAAAAATTCAGAAGAAGGAATTACTTTTTTTTATTAAAAATAGATTTTATTGCTTATAATTATTATAATAATTTTAAAATATATGGTTAAAATTATGGTGAATTATGGTATGTTCCAACAAAACCCAAATATTATTTTTAAGGGAAGATAAAATTTCAACATAAAATGAAGTAAGAAATAAGAGAAGATGAAGCTGAATTTTGAGAAAAAATGAAAATAATGTTTTTCAACAAAAGAGAATATTTAGAAAAAACACTACCAATAAGTTTATATAGAAGGATTACAATGAATTTGAACCAAATTTTAGGTGCTTATATTTTGGAAAAAATTTCCATACCATGTACTATTATAAATAATCCCTAGAAAATAATTTAAGAAGTCACGAGCTGGAATTACAAGAATAATCATACTAAGAAAGAGATAAAAGGATTGGTTTAGTGGTTGAAGATTCCCTAAAGGAAGTTGTAAAGATGTTAAACAAGAGGGGTATGTCCAAGGTTTAAAAAAATACTTTTGGATATTTGAAATAGGCTATGTCAAATCAACAATATATTTGTATTATTTATCTAGATGATTTGGAAACTAATAGAAGTGCTATGCGGAATGTGTCATAAGGATGTACATATTACTCTAAATTTTATAACCTTGTTAAGAGGACATGTCAAAGTATATGAAAGTGGTATAAGGTAGTGGATTTCCTTTAATATATTGTTGAAATAGGAATAACCGACACAAAAAATATAAGTCATTTAAGGAAATAAATGTTTCCCAAATAAAAAATATAATTAAAGACTAAATTTACAGTATGAAGGGATTAGTGAAAGGAGAAACTTGGTCAATAAAATTTACTCAACCTAGATTCTCTCATTTAGGAATAAATAGTTCCAACTTATTACCTTAATTTTTATATATATTTTATTTCTTTAAATATAAGGAATTAATGGTTTATAAAGAAGGTGAGTAATATATCATGGATTGGTTGAAAATAAAATAAGAGGAAGGATGGAATCACTATTAAAAATTTGAAAAAAATGATATTTTTCCATTTTTAGTGTACTCTAATCATGATAATTATTTAATCATATTTAATATATATATCCACCATGATGATGGTGACCAAGAGTATCCATCTGGGGGGTGGAATGTGAATATTTTTGGAATCTTTTAATACATTCCCTAAAAATGTAAATCAGATTTATAGAAAGTGATTGATAGTGATTACTGGTTCACATAATGAAAATATACATGGGGGACATCAACCATGATGAGAAGTAAAAGTGTTAATCACATGAGGGTGAGAAATAATGATAAGGTTCCTGAAAATTATTACTGATTAGTGATCCTTTTATTTGGAAAACCCTTAAGATAATTGAATTGTAAGGTACTCAAATCACACTTTATTACTTTTCATTAGTTATATTATGTATGTTAATAGATGGAAAGTGTTTTTTAATTGGAAAATAACTGAAAAGAGGGGGAGTAAAATACCATGCTGTTGAATTGAATTTATAGATTTTTTTAAACTTGAGTGAAAGTCTAAATCTTTTTGATAAATCTTCTTTTATAGTTCTTAATGTAAATAATTTTATCATGACATCAAATGCAAGATATTTTATGGACAAAATTGACCACCTTGGTTGTATCTCTATTTTTTTGAAATTTTCTTTTCCATGTAGACATAGATGATATTAAATAAAGGATATTTTCTAAGGGAAAAATATGGTATTATTATAATTTTAAGTGGATACATGATATTTTTTAGATATAAAAATGGAATAAGATAAAAAAAATTATTAGTGTGTTGAAAGGTTGGAGATGTGATGAAAATATCTTTTATGTTGAACTTTTCATTTTTTTAAAATAAGTGGGGGAAGAGAAAATCTATTGTGATACACATATTGATTTTTTTTGTGTATTAATATTGAAAATAGGTTCAGAGTGGGAGATTGAATTTCCCAAATAAGAGTTTCATTTGTTTTAAATGAGTTAATATGTGTTTCGTGAAGCAAATAGGTGATGTTTCATAGAGGATTTTTATGGATTCCTGAGTTAGAATTGGATGAAATTTTGGATAAAGTATCTTAGTCGATAATTTGACTGAGTTTCTATCATTCTCAATTAAAAATGACTTTTTGAAGATATAACTTGAATTTTCTTGTGTGGAATGATTTAAGACACTCTTAAGACTCAATATAAATTATAAATTAATGTGTAATAATTTTTTATGTGTTTATTAATGTTTAAATACTTGTGATATAATGGGCGTCACTCTATATCATTTTTTAGAGGCCTAGTGAAGGTTTATAAATGATGGATATGTGTTGGGATATCCAAGATGTCATTTTAATGAAATATAGAAAATTTTCTAGTTTCTCTATTATTTAATTTTTTTTGTTTGTTTATAAACATAATATCTTGTTGTTTAGGAATTATGTCCTGCAACATAATAATAAAAAACACTTTTCATAGAAAAAATCCTCATATTTTCTGTTTTTTCAAATTTTTAATCCATTTACTTGATCCGCGTAATCATAGGAAAGATATAATGACGATCATACAGTACCTTGTAAACATTATCTCTGAAAAGAGTGTTTGTGCATAATCATAATCTTCTTCATAATCATGAAATGGATCTAGTAAAAATCATTGGATATTGCATACACATTATTTTTAAATCATAATCATGATATAATTATGTGTATAAACATCATCTATGTAGCCATCTTCTATGTATGTATCATAGAAAATGTTGAACTATAGAAAAATAGTTGTAATTTATTCCAATAAAAATATAAGGAATATTCAGAATAAATATTTTGAAAAAAATATAATTCATATTATGATGTTGTTGTGAATAAGAGAATAAAATCAAAGGCAATTGATTTATATTTAATTATTTAATAAGAATGATATGATTTTTATTTCTCAAGAAGGAGGTCCACTTGGTAGTAATGTAATATTCCATGTATGTGGAAATTTAAAGTAAATTAATGAAGTGGATTTTGTGGGACATTTTAATAAGTAAATATCTAGAGTCTTCAATATATTTAAATAAAATATTGACTAGGGATTTTTTTTGAGATTTTAAGGGATAATTCAAACATGAAATATCTTCCGTATTTCAATGAAATGATTATACATACTGAATATTGAGGGATTTTCAAAATTCAAGGGGGTAAAATTATTCATGACATTATTTTTTGATCATTTTAAATATTAAGAATGAAAATTATTGAGTAGTATGTTCAAAACTTCTATTTTTTCTATACATTCTGTAACTAAAATTTTGAGAGTAAGAGAGTGCCACAAGTGTATAATTGATGCAGCATATTATATGAAATTGAACATGTGAGGAATTAGAATAAGTTTATATCCTTCATGCTCCAACTATATTAAAGAAAATATTAAAGTTGTAAAAACAGAAAATAGGACCCTATAATATTCCCATATTTAAAGAGAAATTGAAGAAGGATAAGGGACTAATGTTGTTTCCATTTTTTAATTCTACTATTGACACCCTTAATAAGGATAATACAATTATGATCATGTGATACAATTCATAGAGAAGGTACAACAATACCATCCTTACATGCATGCATTCTTATATTATTCTAGAATGGTGAATATGAATATTTTTTACGAGGAAGATATCATTTTCTGGTGATACAGTTACATCTAGGGATAAAGGTGACATATTGTATGTGGGTTTGAGAAATAGGAATATTGAATAATAGGTGATTCCTATCTAAAAAATTCAGTCACACTAGTGGGAGGATGAAGAACAACAAGGATATATTTACTACTACAAACTCAAGGATGAAAAAATAATTTATATTTCATTATAATTTTTTTAATATAGTCTAGGAATTTAGAATTAAAAGATGTTAACTTCCATTAATCTATTTTTGAACACTCTCCCATATTTTAGTGATTACTCTAGGTCTTATAGATAAACTAGAACTTGTGATGGATTAAGTTCTCACATTGTTGTTGAACATTGTAAATATTCACATGTTGTTATTCTTACTTACTAAACATTATATATTTGGGTGATGGTTGAGGTCATATCATTATAATTTTTTATCTTAACATGTATAGAGGATAAAATATAATATGGTCAATATAAAAAATCAGTAAAAAGTTGATAAGAACTAGGTACATTGATTCACCCCCATCAGTATCCCTACACGATCCACTAGGCAGTATAAAGTTTAAAAGATTATAGGGTTAAATTTTCATAGTATGGATACTTATGATTTTTTAAGGTGTAATCTATAAGATATTTGGGTTTAATTTAAATATATAAACATAAATAAAAAAGTGAACTTATTTTGGAAAGGTTTAGATAACTTTTATGTTCATTATTTTAGTTACTAAACATAGATGAAAAATAAATAGCCTTAAAATTAATTTAAAATGTTATAATTTTGATAGAGTATAATTAATTTAATAATTAATTTATATTTTTTTAAAAATTAAATATTGTTTACCATGAAGTAAGGAATAAAATATCACACAACTCTCTTATTCCTCCCATATGATTTAATTTCAATTATTATTGTAAAATAAAGATAATTTGATCCTCCAACAATTTAAAACATTCATATCACTTGAAAAATAATTTAAAACCTATAAAATTATCATTTAATTCGTTGATGTTATGACATTTCAATAAATTTTATATGTTCAATTTTAAAAAAACAACTTCCCTTGTTACTTGATTTAGAGATTACCATAAGATACATGATCAATTTTTCAAAATTTTAGCAACAAGAAAGGGTATTTTATTACATTATAGAGGTGTAGAGGAAGGTGATATCCTAGTAGGATATACATATCTTATTTATAAAATTAGAGTATTTTTATATAATCATATAGGTAATAATGTTTTAAAACACTAAACTTTGATCATATCCACATGTTTTTTCAAAAATAAATTTAAAAGGAGATTTCAAAAATTTTGTTCAAATTACATTATTATATATAACTTCTTATCATTTATAATATCAATTCGAATCAAGTTTCAGAGGAATTTGGACAAATTAAATGAATATATGAGGCATTGTGCTAACTCATGGACTCAATCTGGTACACAATTAAGTGTCACAACACAAGAAAAAAATTAGATCACATTGTGATATTCATTTTAAAATATATGTATGAATATATTCATTTTTTTTCTACTAAAAAATTTATGAGGACACAATTTCATTAAGGGGGGATAATGTAAAAACCTAGGTATGTTTAATAATAATATATCATTTTTATGTTTTATAAATATTAATGTCATGATTTTATTATTATTAAAATATTATGTACTTTAAAGTATATATATTTATGTTATGTTACATGATTAGAATTTCACTATAATTATTATGTTTCCATTATCAAAATGAGATGATTTATTCAAATATTTGATAAAATTTACATAAGAGGATTTTTTTATAAAGGATGCCTATTTTTTCTTAATTATATAAATTTATATTAATTTTACTAATATGATAATATTATAAATTTTTAATCAAGGAATTATACATGAATATAATTTTTATTTGGAAATAAATATTTTTTTATATATTTCAAAATAGGAGTCTTGTGGGTTCATCTCTTCTATAGATATAAAAACCATGGAGTAGCAAGTATCTCTTCATACCTTGTCTTATTATAACATAATACATGGTATATAATATAATGTCACACTACAGCCATTATTTTCTATGTTTCTCATATTTACTTCAATAACCAGCCTTGACACAAGTTCCTCAGATAACATTACATTTCTTATTCATTGTCTCTTTTAGGATGTATGTTAAATCTTATTATTCTTGAGTTTCAAACAATTCATAATATTCTTCCATCATCACAGCATGGTCCAAGAATTTAGATGAATTATTTAGTTGAACTTAATCATATCTCCTAGGTATGAAAGAACTAAAAAAATGAAAGGTGACAGTTCATTGAGACATGAGTTTTTTTATGTTAATCTTCTATGGTGAGTTTTAATATACTCTTACATGGTATCTATTAAGTTAATATTCCTTCATAGGTTATTATTACATGATTATATATTTAATGTAACTTTGTAGCCCTTTGAGTCATAGGTATGGGGTTTTAGCTTAGTTTGCCTCTTTTGATATGTGAGATGCTTTCAGGAGTCGAGGGATGAAGATTTGTAGCTTTAAAAGAAACATGTTAGGTACACAGTTTGTATAACAATGTTGTAACCATGAGATACGACATTATTGCTTCTAAAAGAAATTTACATGGATTCATAATGGTTTTTCTAATTGTGTGAGTTTCCAGGAAAACCAAGAAAATGAATAGGATTGGACCAAGGATATTATATGGATTTCGCACTATTTTTCTAACCATGAAACTATTCCTAAGAAACCATGTGATGTAGATTTCACGAGAGAGTGGTTATTACCAAATTAATGCATGATTTATCTATCCCTATAGCCTAATCACATGACTCAATTAAAAATTATTAAAATGGAAAATTAACTGCATAACCTTGGTAATATTTATGTATAATTTTCTCTCGATCCCTCATTAGATAGAACCAGAATCTATTTGATTCTGTATAGGTTTCTCTCCTTGGTTCCTTGGTGATTATGAATTGATTTGGGTTGATCTCATTGAGGCATGTTCCAATTTCAACCAAAACCCTTCTCCTATTTATAGATTTATTCTTGATATCTCTTCCCCTTGGCACGTTAAGACACTATTGGGATAATATTTCTTGATATTGAGGTTTTTATAGGTAATTACTAATTTCTTTTATGTATCTAGGCTCATGAAGACCCAATCTATCTGATTTCATTATCTGTTTTCAAAGGAGAATATGTTTTCTCTATTGACGAGGTAGGTGCCTCCATAAAATGGTTATATCCATCAACATACCTTGTGTTATTGTAAATTCATTTCTGTGGGTTTATGAAATTCATTAATTTGAAATATATTAATGGTTCTACAAAATTAAATATTAGGTGTCTTGTGAAATGGTTTTTAAAAGGGGGTTTACTTTAAAAAGTATTTCTCACACAATGTGTTAAATGAAATTATTCAACGATTGTTTTTACTCTACAATGGAATTTTAAGAATCAGAGACTCTTAACTTTTGAAAAGGATTTGTAAAATTGTTAGAATATTTTATTGAATTTTTTGTGAAAACATGGAAAATGAGAATATTTGAGAATCCTAGGGTAATGAAAAAAACAATCCTAAGTGAATGTGGAACTACTAGGGAATATGATTGTGATATTGATAAACTATAGTAGGAAACTATATTTTTAGGTTTAAAATTATGTTGGTTTAGTTTTCCTTTTGTTTCCTGGTTCTGTATTCCCATAGGCTAGAGCCTAAATATGTTTCATGCTCTTGGTTTCATTTATGTATCATATTTTAAATTCTCATTTAGTTATCTTCTGAGTTATGAATTCATTGATTATTTTCCTCAATATTCCATTTATATTGACATTATAATTCTTTTGGATTTCAATATAAAATGATATGAAGGGGAAAAATGTGGTTTACTGTAAGTTGTTTCAAATGAGATTGCTTTATAAAATTGGTTTGTTTGAAATACATAACTAATGGTTACATAATTATATAAATTGTATAGATTAAAAAAGTTATCCAACCATGCGTTTTCATTAAACCATGAATATGCCTATAGAAATATATAGAATTAATTTTTTAGGATATTAATAAATGGAACAGAATTAATTATCTTATTAGGTTCCCTTAGTTATTGTTTCCTTCCTAGTGGGTTTGGATGATGGCGATAGAAGTTTACATGGATATTTTGTTTTTGGATTTGTTATTGGAATTTATTTTTAATGGGTTTATCCATTAAAATGGATTTTTATGTCTATTTTTTGTTTACCTTTTCATCCATGACTTATTGTCATTGTTTATCTCTTTTTTGTTATATTTGAGGCTTGTTTCTAGATCTTATGCTGAAATCCACCCTATCGTGAGCAATATTGGGAGACATGCCATGCTAACCCAACATTTGTTCATTAAAAATTGGTATTAGGTTGAATACCTAGAAATAAGTGTAATGAAACTTATGGGGTTTTGTTTGGGGATTCTGGTAGAAAAGATTTAGGACCACCGATACTCAGGTGGTAAGTTAGGATAGTCACTTTTCCATCTACCTTTAGTATATGAATCTGAGTTACCATGGGTGGTCATGTTTTTTTGCTCAATATTTATGCTTAGTTTTTGATGATATATATAAACCTTATTCTTATGGTATATTTATATAAACCATGTCTTGTTTTATTTTTTTTCTATTGACTATGTTGACGCCCTAAATACATAATATCTAAGGTCTTTAATGTATATTTTTTTTATGTTTTCTCTAATCTAGAGTTATCTATTATATTTGATAGATAGAGTGTAACACATTGAGATTTTATGGAAAATATTCTTTTTAATTTTATTGATGTCTTATTTTGTACGCTACACCAAAATGATCATTCACTACACACATCCCTGACTTGGCTTGAATTACACGCTATCACGGCCTTCCACGATAGCATGTGTAGTACGCAATACCAAGTTTCACTAAACGAGATATCATTATAATATTATTTTGAACTAGCCGTTATAAATTGTAATACACACTTTTTGAGATTTTATTTATCAAAATGGACTTCTTTTTTGGATTTGGAATATCGAAATTAGCCTGGGGTAAATTTTTGGTATTTTTCTGAAAACTTTCAATTTTTCATGAATCGTGAAAACACTGGGTTACTATTTATAAACCGACTTTTTTTTAAATAATTATTTATTTTATTTAAATTTATTTTAGGTCAAAAATGATACATAATACCTATTTAAGTTCAATGTAATTCATTAGAGTCATTTTATAATAATTTTAGATATATAAAAAGTTTATTGAACTTTTCACCGTCTTTTACCCACCTCATAGGAGAATTTGTAAATCCACATAAAACATAATTTTACCACTTATGTGAGTGGAATTTAAAAAATCTGAGAGACATGGTTAATATAAAGGACTAAAATGTGGTTCAATGAGATGAAAATAATATTTGGTGAATAGTAAATTTTTACTTTTTTTACCATGGTTAAAAGTAAATTAAGTAATTAAGGGTAAAACTGATATTATTATTAACCTAACACATGTATTAATTCTATTGTATAAGTGTAATTAGACCCAAAAAACCTTAGGAATAAAATATGACCATTTAGGCCCACTTGGATTAGATTAGGACATTTATAATTAATTTATTTAAAGAAGGGTTAAAATAGTTAAAATCAATGTTTAATAACTAAAATTTTTTTAATATAGGGTTATATATAAGATAAATTAGACTATAAATATTCATTAGAATGATAAAACTATTTCCTACATAATGGTATTTTATTTATAATTTTTAGACATTAAGTAATTTAATTTATTTATGACGCAATGATGATTCATTAATTATATTATTAATAAAATATTGACAAAATTGATGTTATAAATACCCAAATAAATGTAATTTGAGACTTTTTATGAATTCCAATAATTTTATATGTTAATATTGCATGTTAGTGTAGATATAATTAACTTTTTCCAAACTAATAATTCTGTTATGATTTTCACAAAAATCAATTACCCAATAGTGTCAAAATTGACATAAAATAGTTTTTAAAACATATATTATATTATTAATTTTTATTTTATTCCTAAAAATATAATATTCGGCCAAATGACTTATATAAGGTCATATATTACTAATAAACAACTTGGGGTTTGTTTGTCTTGTTATTGTATGTTTATTAACCTTATATTGTAAGAAAACAAGAAGACAGGGTAAAAGTAAAATTATTTAACTTAAAGTTAAATCTAAATGATAAGGTTAAAATAGAAACCTAAACTTGTCTAAATTATATTGGATGAGATGATTTCGACCCATCACAACCTTATATTCTAAATATATCAATTTGGAGCTATTAAAAACCAAATATGACTTTAAAATAAAATAATATTTTTAGTTTTTCCTAAGGTGCCCCTCTCCTCCCTTATAAAAGGGCACTGCCTCCCTCTCTTCGTCACACCACTATGGGCCTTCATGCTCGGCCAAACCCTGCCAATTTTTCTTCTACACATCCCTAGAAACATCCTAGAGGTCCGGGTCTTCTTCAAATACCATTATTAGTTCCCTAAGAGGAGGTTAAGAAGAGGTGCATCAAAGAAGAGGTAATGTCTATTACCGATTCTTTCAACATTATTTCTTCTTCTACTTATTATTATTTAGTTGTTTCATTATGAAGTAATAAAATCAGTATCAATAATATACTGATATTTCATTATAAGTATGAAACAACACTATTTCACCATCTATCCATCCTACAAAAAACTAAATCACCGCACGTGCGTACGTACGGAATACCATCTCCACGCCGTGGTGTAATCTATTTTCCACCAACACCTTACTTGGATGGGTATAATGGTGTAAATAAATAACTCTATATTATAATTGTAATGTTATATTGATTCTGAAATATTATACATATGCTTCAATACAATTCCACGATCATGGGAATGATATCATCGCTTGTGCATACATACGGACTACTGCCTCCACGATGCGATGAGACTCATTCTCTATGTTAACCATTCATGAATGATTATAAAGTATATATAATGAATAATAATAAAATATATGACATAATAATGATACTGGATTTATATATAATATATATATATATATATGTGTATATCATCTACTTAATTCCATTCAATTCAATATGGAAAAGAAAACAGCGTTCATGCGTACATACGACCTACCGTTTCCATGAACGATGTATTTCATTTCATGTATTGATCTATCATATATATATATATGATGAATATATATTATATTTAAATCATGTTTTAAATTCTATAATTAAGTAAATCAGGATATATGTAATAATGTGAAGAACAACAAGTCCAAACACATACAATAAATAAAACGTCTTACCCAAAACGCTGCTTTAACATGAAATTTACAAATGAACGGGTAATATACAGTCATAAGTAAACAATATATGATATCATAACAATGATTATGATTCTTTAATAAGTCAATGACATTATTTAAATCATTATACATGCGGTTTAGATACGTATGAAGCATATCAGACCTAAGGTAAGGGATAACTTTTTCAATCTCGTTTTTATCTGAGATTGTCTATTCGTAAGTATTCACTGGGGTTATATTTATCATCCATGTTACTATTTTATAAAAATGGTTTCATGTATGTTTAAAGTCCTTTTTACCCATTTTTTACTTTTACTACATGTTATGTAAGGAATCTTTCTTTTGTTTACATTACGAGATACTTTTTTAACTTTTCTGACAAAAGTACGAGAAGAATATTATTTTTAACTTATACGGCATGAATGGATTTTTATGGTTTCATAACAAATCATTTAAATGATGTTTCCTCTGAAAAATATTATGACTATATTCATCAAAACACTTTTCTTTTAATATTGCGTGGCATTTTTTGAAAAGAAAATGATTTTTAAGAAAGGATATTTTCTTCCAGAATTCATTTCAAGTGTTTTTTCAAAACCATTTTCCATCTAAGATGACATTATTTCATATGTGTATTTTCAAGTATAATGTCCCTATTATTCACATGGTTTCAATTTTCTTATTATGAAATTATATCCATTTCTTTTATATAGATTATGTGATGATGGGATGATGTTTATGAAACCCATTTTATTCTTTGTGTTATGATGAAAGTTTTAAGTTTATTTTGTGGCACAAGTAAGAATGATTTCATTATGAGATGGGTGGGACCTATATCTCCCTCCAATGAATTGGTTAAATATTATATCTAATGAGATAGACATGGCTAGAATGTTAAGTTAATCTGGTTCAGTAATATAGGGATGGAACGAGGAGTGAACTTGATTCAGAAAGGGACTTTGTCCACTAAGATGGTCTTGGCAGTAATGCCTTGGCTACTATAGAAATCATAACATGTGCTGAATGGTTTCCACAATTAAATGTTTTATTCCCATTTTATTTTATCATGGTTTATGTTCCATTATGATATATGCCTTATGTACTTCCACGATTTATGTCTTTGCTCAAGATTTTGATGTTTAAATTTAATGTTTAGGTTTTTTCATTCAAATGTTTATGGATTGTTTTATGTTCTATATATTTTCCCTTACTGAGAATTTGAGCTCACCATTTTTATGTTTCATTTTACCCAGGAAATAAAGAATGGTTTTTGGTAGGAAAACAAAAGGGGAAGATCTTTATGGGAGATGTTGAAGATCTTTCACCATGATTAGAAGATTATTTTCTGAGTTTCCAAAGACAATAAACTATTACGGTCCTTGTGTCTCTATTTTCTTTATGTATCAAGTATTCCACAAAAGTAATTTAACGTCCATGTATGTCACGCTTTGGGTCTCTACAGTTGGTATCAGAGGAAAGGTTTAGTCAACCTTTGGAAACTAGGATGCGAGAACTTTAATGAGATCCCTAGAGATATTTCTAAGGCATGTCTAGGGATGTCCCTAACGATAAGTATAAGTATAGGTTATAGTCCTAGAATTATGGAGACGATATTAGAATTAAACTTAGGATGTTAGATATGGAAGTTACTCCCCCTTTATTATGTTGTTTTCCCTATCATGGTGTTTTCCTTACACTATTAATTTTGGGTTTTAGACGATGGCTGGAACCTGAAGGAACTTTGTTGATCAATGTATGGATGATGCAATGATTGTCCTCTTAAAAATAAAAATTCTATGGGAGATGGAGTTCACAATCTTATATCTATACTTACACAAGCTATGAATCACTCTGGACTTCCAAATGAGCAGAGAAAGGATCAACATTCTGTTGAATCCTTCATGAGGCAGCGTCCACATTCATTCAGTGGGTCTTCTAATACATTAGTGGATGAACAATGGATCAGTACCACTGATTAGATATTTTCATTTTACAATTTTCTGAGCATGATAAAGTCATCTTAGCAGTATATCGTTTGGAAGGTGATGCTGATCAATTGTGTAATCTTATCAAGAATACGAGGTGAAGAGAATAAATTGATTACATGGAATGGGATGAGTTCAAGAACATATTTTTCAATAAGTAATTCCCTCGTATTCTTCGAAAAATGATGGAAAAGGATTTCCTTGAGATTAAGAAAAAGGATGATGAATCTATTGGTATATGAAAAGTGAATTTAACAAGGCTTGCAAGGTATGCATTCAGCTTTATCATCCAACCTGAAAGTAAAGTTGATCGATTCTTCAGTGGCTTAAAACCAAGTATTCAAAGGGAATTAGCTATAAGAGAATTCAGTAGCTATGAAGAAATTGTGTATTGTGCTATCAAGGTAGAAATGGAAGTTGGTGTTACATATCCATCTCATGGTTTGGACAAGAAACAAAAGATGGAGTTCAAGGAGAAATCTCAGAATAATGGTGAAAAGAAGATAAATTTTTCTTTATGCTCAAAGTGTGGAAAGAAGCATGGTGGAGATTGTCTTAAAGGGACTTGAAAATGTTTTAAGTGTGGAAAATATGGTCATTGAGCATATGAGTGTCGAAGTAATTGAAAAAGGGTTGCTAATTATGTGAATAAAGAAAAGACTGTAGAGAATGCACCACCAAAACATCAATGCTTTAAGTGCAAGGAAATGGGGCATTATTCTAATCAATGCCCTAGTACAAGGGTTAATAATGATCAACGTGAGAAACCCCTTAAGGCAAAGATTAAGGGAAGTCACATGCGATCACTATTTGTGATGTTGAGTATGATAATGATGTTGTGTAATGATTAAGTGTTTATGTAATTGGATTTCAAAATAGTATCATGTAATCTCATTTAAAGTATCATGGAATTTTGAAATATATGTGTATTATTCCATTGTGGTTTTCTATAAGAATTTTGTACCAGTAACCATGAAAAGTGATTCAAATATTTTGGAAAGCAGATGATATGTGCATAATGAAGGCATAAGGAGAAAATAAATTGTTTGATAATATTCATGAGCTCATGATTGATATAAGGACTAAGTGATATCATGGTTTGAGTATATATAATTTTGGGAATTTTGGTATGTGGAAAGTGTTAACTTTTTACTGCATTCATGTTTTCACTAAGGTTCAATGGGTATTCATTTTTCAGGAGAATACATGATTAAGGCCTTAGAATGCTTGGAATGTGACCAACAAGATATATCTTATGATTTATGGGGGATAAATGATGGTATTCACGTACTTGTTATGTGACCTTTCAAGTAATCATTTTCTTTACACTATTAGATTGGACAGAAGTATTTTCAATAATCTTAAAGGTTGGAATGTATAAAGTTGGACATCAGATTTAATTATTTAAGGCTAGAATTTTGTTTCGATATTATTTATGGAATGTTATAATAATGTAGTTTTAGAAAAAGGCCAACCTACAGGACAGGTGACAACCCGTCGCGTCGGAAAAGGTTGTGGGAATAGAACTCACAACTGAAGTGCGACAAGACTTTATCACCTACCACTAGCCTACAGAAATTCCATGTTTAGTAGAAACCAGTTTTATTATATTAAGGAGTATGATATATGAAGTATAAGTCCATTTTAGGAACCATATATGATTAACCTCACAATAGATGGACCTATGTATTTTTGATAACTTTTTCTAATCTTTTGTTTAAGATAGATGGAATAACCCATCATTCTATCACATGACCTACTAACACTTCATGAATGAAAAATTCAACTTCATTTCTTTAAGAGATAAAGTGGAAATTGTCCAAAGAACGAAAAACAGTGAGACTGTACCAAAATCAAGAAAGTATTTCTTCTAATTCCAATTTCTTCAACTTTAGGGAAATGATCTTGAAAACCAAAAATGTTGTCCTAGTTCCCTAATATCCGATGAATCAGATGGTACCATAGATCATCAAAAATCTATGGCTTTGTGATTGTTGGCTTTTTCATAGTCATGTTCTTTACCACTCTCCATCATTACATGATGGATAGATTTCTCTTCCATATACATATTTTCACCTATGTCCTCCTATATGGAAACCTAGTGATTAGTTAATTTGGGTAACAGTTACGTTTCATACATTAGTTTTTAAATATTTATTTTTTATTCCTTTTTACGATGTGGGTTTCTATTAAAGAAACTTTCGAGTAGTAAACCATTTATAACCCCGATGAATTTCGAGGGCGAAATTCATTTTAAGGGGGCTAGAATGTAACACCCCAAGATTTTATGAAAAATATTCATTTTAATTTTATTGATGTCTTGTGTTGTACGCTACACCAAAAGGAGCTTGCACTACGCACATACCTGACTTGTCTTGCATTACACACAATCATGACCTTCCATGATAGCGTGTGTAGTACACAATACCAAGTTTCACTAAATGAGATGTTATTATAATATTATTATGAACTAGCCGTTATGAATAGTATTACCCACTTTTTGAAATTTTATTTTTCAAAATGGACTTCATTTTTAGATTCGGAATATCGAAATTAGCCTAGGGTGAATTTTTGGTATTTTTATGAAAACATTCAATTTTTGATGAATATTGAAAACACTAGGTTACTATTTAACAACCGACTTTTTATTTAAATAATTATTTAGTTTATTTAAATTTATTTTAAGTCAAAATTGATACATAATACCAATATTAGTCCAATTTAATTAATTAGAGTCATTTTATAATAATTTTAGATATATAAATATTTTATTGAACTTTTCACTGTCTTTTACCCACCTCCTAGGAGAATTTGTAAATTCACATAAAACCTAATTTTACCGCTTCTGTGAGTGGAATTTCAAAAATCCGAGAGAAATGGTTAATATCGAGGACTAAAATGTGGTTCAATGAGATGAAAATAGTTTTTTTGGAATAGTAACTTTTTACTTTTTTTTACCACGGTTAAAAGTAAATAGGGTAATTAAGGGTCAAACTGATATTATTATTACCCTAAAACATGTATTAATTATATTAGATAAGTGAAATTTGCCCAAAACAACCTTAGGAATAAAATATGACCATTTAGGCCCACTTGCATTAGATTAGGGCATTTATTATCAATTTATTTAAAGAAGGGTTAAAATAATTAAAATAAAAGTTTAATAACTAAAACATTTTTAATATAGGGTTATAAATAAGATAAATTCGACTATAGACATTAATTGGAAAGCTAAAAATATTTCCTACATAATGGTATTTTGTTTATAATTTTTAGACATTAAATAATATAATTTATTTATGGCACAATGATGATGCAGTAATTATCTTAATAATGAAATATTTACAAAATTGATGTCATAAATACCCAAATAAATGTAATTTGAGATGTTTATGAATTACAATAATTTTATAGGTAAATATTACATGTTAGTATTGATTTAATTAACTTTTTCGAACTAATCATTCAGTTATGATTTTCTGAAAAATGTATTACCAAATAGTGTCAAAATTGACATAAAATTGTTTTTGAAACAAATATTATATTATTAATTATTATTTTATTCCTATAAACCTAAGGATATGATAAATGACTTATATAAGGTTATATATATATTAATAATAAACAACTTGGGGTTTTTTTGGCTTGTTATAGTAAGTTTATTAACCTTATAGTGTAAGAAAACAAGAAGACGCGGTAAAAGTAAAATTATTTAACTTAAAGTTAAATATAAATTATAAGGTTAAAATAGAAACCTAAACTTGTATAAATTATATTGTATGAGAGGATCGCAACCCATCCCAACCTTATCTTCGAAATAAATCAATTTGGAGCTATTAAAAACTGAATATGACTTTATAATAAAATAATATTTTTAGTTTTTCCTAAGGTGCCCCTCTCCTCCCTTATAAAAGGGCACCTCCTCCATCTCTTCCTCACACCACTTTGAGCCTTCATTCTCGGCCAAACCCTGCCAATTTCTATTATCCACTTCCCTAGAAACATCCTAGAGGTCCGGCTCTTCTTCAAATACCATTTTAATTGCCCTAAGAGGAGGTTAAGAAGAGGCGCTTCAAAGAAGATGTAATGTCCGTTACCGATTCTTTCAACTTTATTTCTTCTTATAATTCTTCTTCTTTAGTTGTTTAATTATGAAGTAATAACATCAGTATAAATAATATACCAATATGTTATTATAATTATAAAACAAACCTATTTCACCACTTATCCATCCTACGGAAAACGAAATCACCACGCGTGCGTACGTACGGAATACCATCTCCACGCCGTGGTGTAATCTATTTTCCACCACCACCTTACTTGGATGGGTATAATGGTGTAAATAAATAAATATATATGATTATTGTAAATTGATATTGATTCTGAAATATTATCCATATGCTTCAATACAATTCCACAATCATGGGAATGATATCATTGCTCGTGCGTACGTACGGACTACCGTCTCCACGACGCGATGAGATTCATTCTCCATGTTAACCATTCATGAATGATTATAAAGTATATATAATGAATAATAATGAAATATATGACATAATAATGATACTGGATTAATGTATATATATATATATGTATATCAACTACTTAATTCCATTCAATTCAATAAGGAAACGAAAACAGTGTTCATGCATACGTACGACCTACCGTCTCCATGAACGGTGTATTTCATTCAATTTATCGATATATCATATATATATGTATATGATGAATATATATTATATATAAATCATGTTTTACATTCTATAATTATTTAAATCATGATATATGTAATAATGTCAAGAACAACAAGTCCAAACACGTACAATAAATAAAACGTTTTACCCAAAACGCTGCTTTAACATAAAATTTACAAAAGAACGGGTAATATACAGTCATAAGTGAACCATATATGATATAATAAAAATAAATATGATTCTTTAAAAGTCAATGAAATTATTTAAATCATTATACAGGAGGTTCAGATACGTACTAAGCATATCGAAACTTAGGTAAGGGATAACTTTTCCAATCTCGTTTTTATCCGAGATTGTTTATTCGTAAGTATTCACTATAGTTATATTTATCATCCATGTTCCTATTTTCTAAAAATGGTTTCATATATGTTTAAAGTCCTTTTACCCATTTTTGACTTTTACTACATGTTATGTAAGGAATCTTTCTTTTGTTTACATTACGAGGTACTTTTTTGACTTTTCCGACAAAAGTATGAGAAGAATGTTATTTTTAACTTATACGGCGTGACGAGATTTTTACGGTTTCATAAAAACTTATTTAAATGATGTTTCCTCTAAAAAATTTATGACTATATTCAGCAAAATACTTTTCTTTTAAGATTTCATGGCATTTTGTGAAAATAAAATGATTTTTAGGAAAGGATATTTTCCTCAATAATTCATTTCAAGTGTTTTATCAAAACCATTTTCCATCAAAGATGACATTATTTCATATGTGTATTTTCAAGTATAATTTCACTATGATTTATATGGTTTAAATTTTCTTATTATGAAATGATATCCATTTCTTTTATATGGATTATGTGATGATGGGATGATGTTTATGAAACCCATTTTATTATTTGGGTTATGATGAATGTTTTAATTTTATTTTTTGTCACAAGTAAGAATGATTTCATTATGAGAAGGGTGGGACCTATATCTCCATCCAATGCATTGGTTAAAGATTTATATCTCATGAGATAGACATGTCTAGAATGGTATGTTAATCTGGTTCAGTAATACAGGACTGGAACGAGGAGTGAACTTGATTCAGAAAGGGACTTTTTCACTAAGATGGTCTTGGCAGTAGTGCCTTGGCTACTATGGAAATCTTAACATGTGCTGAATGTTTTCCAAAATTACATGTTGTATTCCCATTTTATTTTATCATCGTTGGTGTTCCATTATGATATTTTCCTTATGTACTTCCATGATTTATTTCGTTGCTCAAGATTTTGATGTTTAAATTTCATGTTCAAGTTTTTGCTTTCAGAAGTTTATGTATTGTTTTATGTTCTCTATATTTTCCCTTACTGACTATTTGAGCTCACCCTTTTTATGTTTCATTTTCCCCAGGTAATAAATAAAGGTTTTAGGTAATAAAAAAAGGGGAAGATCTTTATGGGAGATGTTGAAGATCTTTCACCACGATTAGAAGATTATTTTCCGAGTTTCTAAAGACACTAAACTATTACTGTCCTTGTGTGTCTGTTTTCATTATGTATCAAGTATTCCGCAAAAGTAATGTAATGTCTATGTACATTAATCATTGGGTCTCTATATAGATCCTCATAACAAAACTCTTCAAAATCTAGGAGAGGAATATGTGAAGAAAATTCGGTAGGAAAATCCTCTTTATTTATAGAAGAAATTATCTTCAAAATATAGACTGTAGTTCAAACTGGTGTTGGAAACTAGGGATGAATAGTGAATCATGGATTAAAATTTACTAAGAATAATCCACCTAAATTCAGTGGTCATATTTAAATCAATATTTAAAAGATTTTATTGAACATATTGAAATGATATTTTATTTCTTGACAGCTCTATATGACTCGATGGTGGTGTTTTCTAATTATATACTTGAAGTACTATGAATAAATGGTGGGAATCCATCATGAAATCTAATTTTTATAAGGATCTTACTTGGATAACATAAAATAAGGTCTTAAATCAAAAATTGTATCCTAAAATGTTGTGAATGGTAAATAATCATGAATTTTTAACCTTGGAACAAGTGGAATGTTATGTTGTGAATTATGTTACACATTTTATTTTGTAATTTCATTTATGTCTGAGGCATGATTATAATGAATAACTTAAATCTTGGAGGTTTAATATGGGTTTGAGGGATGATATTTGGTTTATTATAATTCTCTTTTTTAACTGAATTTTATTGAGGTGGTTGTTAAAGTATTTATTATTTAGGTAGAGTTAGCATGGACGATTATTTTAGGTGGAGTTTTATTTTCAATAGGGGGTAGACATAGTAGATCATATGTCCATAAAATGGAGAATAGTATGGGCGATCATTTTATGTTAGGGGTAGTTATAAGGGATTCCTCAAGAAAGCATAAGCTGGATTACTAGTTGTGTGGGAGACCTGTCCAAACTAAGAAAGGATGCATGGTGGAACCCAAGACATTCCATCATTATGGATAATCAATCCAATGTCATATTTTTTTAGAATAGCATCCCTAGGAAGTAGAGTTATATCCTCTATTATCAAAGTCTCTCATGATCATTATAATATAGCCCAAGGTTTTAGATCTTATTTTCATTCTAAGGTGGGTAACTATGCACTAAATAAATTTTAGGGAGTAATTTAGGATTGAAATATTTAGGTAGTGGAGTAGGAATTAGTAGAATTTGTATTAGGGATAACTATTATGAGATGTATGGTGTTAATTTCATCCTCAATAGTGCTGGATTTGTTTGATATAGGAAAATCTCCTTTTTTATATCATCTATGTTGTTTGAAATGTTGGGATTTTATTTTTAGATTATTCAATTCAGGTTGGATCATTCCACTGCTTCTGGAAGAAATAATAACTGAGGTATCAAATGTTCTGAGTAGCTAGTGGTCATCGTCATCCATGAGGTTGTGTCGGATTTTCTATTTCTTGATCTTGATATCTGCAACCTCATCTTTGGCATGAACTGGACGGTTAAATTCAAACCCTAGATCAATTTTTATCATACTTAAGTTCAATTTTTATCTTCAAATGGGGTTATCAATGTCATTCTGAGTGAGTGGGATCCTAGATCTTGAAAAGTGTGTCTTTTTTATGAGGTTATAATGATATCATTACAAGGTTCGATGATATTTCTTGATTAATTCAACCATCATTCTAGTAGTCTGATTACTACTATAAGGAATGAGAATCCTAAGTATTTTCCTATAATTTTTTCTAGGATACCTCCTTAAATATAAGTTGTGTTTTCTATCAAATTTATTCTGATAATGGATTCCGTCTCCATTATGTCTTATATTATTGACCTTGTTGAGTTTATAAAGCTTAAATATTAGTATAAAGATCTTGAGGCCAAAGGGTTTATTCATCCTTGCATGTCACCTTGGTGTTCACTATTACTCTTTTCTAACAAGGAAGATTAATGCCTCTGAATTTGTATTGATCACAAAAAGATTAATTAAGTGGCGGCAAAAAAAGTATCCTTTACCTAGAATTAATAATTTGGTTATCAACACTAGGGATCTATATGTTTTTATCATATTGATCTTCATTCAGTGTACCGTCAATTAAGGGTCAATAAGAGGATATACCTAATATAACTTTTAGGGTAGAAATAGAAATTATTATTAGTTACTTATTCTATTTTTTCTCACTAACTATAATGTGGTGTTTATGGATTTGATTAATAAGATATTTCATCAATTCTTAGACAATTTTTTAGAAATTTTGGAATGAAATTTTGGTGTACACCAATTAATAGGAGGAACACAAGGATCATTTATATATAATACTAAAAACTTTTAAGGAACATAATATAGATAGAAATATTTCTAAATGTTAGTTTTGGATGAAAGAGGTGATGTTTATGGGCCATATTATATCAGAGAGGGGAAAAATAGTAAATCCACAAAAAATCCATGTTGTGATATTTTAGTAACCTCCCAAAAATGTGTTTGAGATACGGTTACTCATTACCTTAACTAGTTATTATAGTTGTTTTGTTGAGGTTTTCTCCAGTATTTTATATCTAATTTCTGAGTTAGCTTGTAAGGGGTTAAATTTTCAATGAAATAAAAATTTTAAAATATCTTTTAAGAAACTGAAGGTGAGATTGACTTCTGCTCGAGTTTGGATTATTTTGAAATCAGGTTGCAACTATGTTTTTTTCTTTGATTACTTAGGTACAAGATTGGGGTTTGAATTGATATAGGTGAAAGAGGTTTTGGTCTATAGTTCTCCTAAACTGTATCTCCATGAGAAGAATTATCCATCCAATTATAAAATGTTACATGTAATGATGCATGATTTCGAGACCTGGAACAACTATCTCTTTAGTGATTGGTTCACTGTGTATCCTACCCATATGATTTTGAAGTGTATTTTAATCAAAAGATACTTAAACCTATGACAAATATTTTGGATTGAGTATCTTATAATTTTTTAATTTTTATATTTCATATACACCTATGATAGAAAATGTGACTGGTGATGTGCTGAGCAGGAAGTTAATGACACAAGCCTTGAAGGATTCATTAGAGCAGTGTTCTTTAATGAGTTTTTTTACTAAGATGATATTGGATGTTGAGGCAGATAATGATTAAGTGTTTTTTTATCTTATGTGAATTTTTATTCATTACTTTATATTCAGATTCAACTTGGTCAAGAAATAGATATCTATTTTCAACATTTTAGAAAAATTAAAAATAGTTGGGGGGACATTCGAAATTTTTTCTCATCCCCCTGATGTTGTTTTGTGTTTTCCAAGAAGACTGGTTGTTCTCATATCTCTAAGACAAGAGTTGATGTAAAGTGGGAATTGATTTTTTGGTCCATGTAACCTTATAATAATAAGTTGTATCATGATTTGGGACCTCGATATTGGTATTCAAGGATGATATGGTTGATTATGGACATTGTTTCATGATGCCTTATAAGAATATTTTTTTGGATCACCAGAGACCTATTGTGTTATTACATCTTTTACCAATTCCATTGTGGATGTAGGATAAGATATCCACAACCTTAATTTCTATTTTACCATATAATCCTTGTGGGAAATGTTATATTTGGTTAATCATTAATCAACTTACAAAACTGGATCATTTCCTTTCTATTAATATGTCAATGAAGGTGGAAGAGATCAGTCACCAATATATTAGAGATATCATGAACATCCATGGACTTCCATCTATTTTTTTTCTAACAGGGATGTAAGGCTTATATCTAGGTTATCGAAAGTTTTTCAAGTGGTTAGGGGTATCTAACTGAAGTTAATAATGGTGTATCACAATAATATGGATGGATAAACTAATAGATACATTATGATTCTTGCGGATATTATTCTGGTGTCTTTGCTTCATTTTATTGATTTATAAGAAAGTAATATAACTTTGGTTTAGTTTTAATATAAAATAGTTATCAGGGCATGATTAAAATTTCTCCCTCCGATTAATTCTATGGGATGACATAAAAATATCTCTTATGTTGTGAGGAGTTAAGAGAATTGTTATTTTTGGGACCAAGCATTGTTTTAGAGAAGATAAAAAAGTGAAATTGAATTAAAAATGTAAGCAACAACTTAGATTCATAATGAATCCTATATGAACCATATCTATTTCTAAATGGAATTTGTGTTGGGTGATTATATTTTTCTCATGGTGTTACATTTCTTAGGATGTTGATGTTTGGGTAAAATAAGTACATTAGCACTGAGGTTTGATGTCCCTTTTGAGATCATCAAATGACATGGAAAGGTGGTGTGTTATTTCGAATTTCCATCCTAATTAACATTGATTAAAGATTCATTTCATGTTTTTGAATCGAGGAGGTATCAACCAAATCCTTCCCATCAGATAGAATGGTGGATATTGATCTTTATCTCGACACCTTAGTGGTTAAGAATCTAGTTTAGACTATATATTTCCTAGATAAGGTGATGCATGGTAAACAATTCCTTTGGTTTTTGTAGTATTTAAGTGCATATGGGATATCCATTATACATAAGAGTAACAATTATTTTCGTAGTTATAGTTTCCTTCTCTTTTTTTGAGTCCAGAGTCTTTATCACATTCTGGGGGCATAAAGTTTCATGGAGGGGATAATTTTGATTCCCTCTAGGTCATATGTGTGATTATGTTTGGGATTTGTTTTAATATTTAATGTTATTATAGGCTTTAAATATTTCATGAATAAATATTTGGAGTTTTAGGAGAAACAATCTAGGAATATAGTTTAAGTGTACAGTTTGTCTAACTGTGTGGTAACTATATGAAATGGAACTGATGGATCAAGAGGCGTTTTTCATGGAATGATCATATTTTTTTAGCAATGTGAGTCAATAAAAAACATGTGGATGAATGGTCTTGGGTAGGAGTATTTAGCATGGCTTCAACATAGATTTTATAAATGTGTTGTTATTCCCAGGAAATAGTGAGCCTCGACTTTCAACGGATAATAGCTATCATACGATTAGTGAATAGTTTGTCCAACTGTGCAGCCTAACCATGCAACTCATTATGATCTTCTTGAAATTTAAAATTACCCTGATACCCTTTATTGTTTCATGTATATTCTTCATTTAATCCCTTATTATATTGAACTATCCTCTCTTTGAAACTCTAGAGGGTTCTCTCATTAGTTCCTTGATGATTCTTAGATAATTTGGGAGGATATTTTTGAGGTATGTTCTGATTTCCACCTAATCCATTCTATTTCTAGATATATTCTTGATCTATCTTCCACTTTAATTTTTGGAACCCTATTGGTTTATTATTTATTTATATATATGGTTTTATGGGGAATTGATGTTTTTTTTTATGAATTTAGTCACTTAAGGACCCGATATCTCTTATTCCAATATCTGGATTTTAAGGTCTCTACGTTTTATCCGTTGAATAGTTAGTTTCCCTTATACAATGGTTATCTCCTATGATTTTCCTTATTTTCATGTAAATTAATTTTGATTAGTATAGTAATATCATTGATTTTAAATATTTGAGGTATTTTTTATGAACTTACATCTTGAATGGCTTGTAAGTTTTTAAAAGTGGTTATTATTTAAAAATAGTTTTTTTCACACCATTTGTTCGATAAAATACATCAAATAAGGGTTTGAATGTAACATATAATTTCAATCATGGGACTAGGGTTTCTTCTCTTGTGATTTTATTTGTAAAATCATGAGCATGCATAATTGAATGTTTAGTGAAAACATGGAATGTGGGAAGTTTTTTTGAACCTTGGGTAAGGATATATACAAACCTAAGTGAGTTTTGAACCACTAGGTGTAATTAATGTCATATTGATTTATTGTGGAAAAAATATTTTCATTATGAATCACATTATACTATTTTATTTTTCCTTCCATGTCCTAGTTTTTTATTCCCATTGGCTAAAGCCCAATTATGTTTTGTTCTCTTGTTTTCATTTATGCATCATGTTTTAAATTCCCACTTGGTCATCTTTTATTTTATTCTTTATTTTATTATTTTACTCTATATTTCCATTCATGTTGATATCCATATTCTTTTGTCTTTGAATATGAAATTTTAGGATGGAATAAACTTAAAGGATTTCTTACATAAAGTGATTCAAATGAGGTACCTTTATAATTTTTTTAAGATGAAACTAATAGTTTCATGGTGATATAAATTAAATAGATTCTAGGTGGTATCCTACTAGAAATTTTTCTTACACCTTTCATATTTATTTTGGAATACAAATATTTTTTACAGGATACAGTTAAAGGGAAGGGTGATATGTAGGTTTTCAGTTTCCCTCAGTTGTGGTTTTTATTATAGTGGGTTGGGATGATAGTGATGGATGTTCACATATAGATTTAGTTTTTTTATTTGACCTTGACATTGTTTTGTTTTTATATTTATCAATTTTTCATGATTTTTAATGTCTCATTCTTGTGTACCTTTTATTTTAGGATTTACGTTGACTGTTTATCTTATTTCTATTATACATGAGGTATGTTTATGGTTCTGATGTTGACCTACACACTATGGAGAGCCATTTTGTGTGACATTCCATGTTGACCTATGTTTTTTATTACACTTCCATTAGTCACATAAAAATATAGTTATTCATATGTGATTGAAAATTTAATCTCACAAAAGAATAATTTTAATATGATGTGAGATGAATCCTAGTAGAGTTAATCCTATGTGAGCATTGATTTAATTTGACATGGATCAATATTAATCTCACCAAGGATTTTATATCACCATGTTATTTGTATGTTATCCCATACTACACATTCTTATTATTACATGTTTTAGTTCTCGACCCAATAATTCTTACATGAATTATTAAAATCCCCTTTACGCCATACACATATGTCTAAATTCTTTTATTATTAATAAAAAACAAATAAAATATTTATTTTCACCTTATGTATCTACAATATTATTTGTTTATTCTAACACAACCATAACTCTTTCTATTTCATTCTAATGTAGCTAGGATGGGGCATGTTTTATTCTTACATAGATAGCAATTCATGTGTTTTAATATCACATAACTATCATCTTCTAGATTTAATTTTATACAAGACAATTTTCATTGATTTTATTTTTATATTTAATTCAAAAATTATATATTTTCTTCTAAAATTTTAATAAATTTATTCATTGAGCGTAATAATAATAATATTTAATGTTTGAATAAATAAATATTGATTAATAAAGTTAATAAGGTAAAATAAACAGTTATGGAATTTTATTTCAAATTAATATATTATTTTCTAAAATGATTTTGAATCTTATAGAACCTTTATTATATAATAATATATCATATTATAAAATAAACTTAAAATAAGTTTAATGATAAATATATAAATATTACCCAGTATTATTGTAACAAAATAAGTATCCAAGCTCTTATCCTATATGTGTTATCCTAATAATATAAATTGAATATAAAGATACAAATAGGTTTAGAAAATAATAATTAATGATTTTTTTGTATAAGAAAACACAAACTAATAGGGGTTTAAAATATTTAGGAAGATAAGGTTTATAAGAAATATGGTACAACACAATTTTTATGGATAAGAATACATATTATGAAATTAGTTTTTATATAACAATCATGGGAATCAAGTTGAATGAGATATAATGTCATAAATAGAAAAGAAATCATATAATGAGAGAATATAAGGGTCATCAACCTATCCCAAATAGTTTATTTATGATCAAATTAATGTAGAAAAATTTCCTTCTTAACCCTTATGAAATATATTTTATTGAAATTCCAAAAAGTTTTGTCTATAAAATGGCACTAACTAAACCTTTAGAAAAATATAATGTTTGGTTTCATATCCATATTCCACTCATATTTTATCTCCTTTAATTATTATTCAAGTCCTTTAGCCTTCATCCTCATTGATGGGTTCTGAAGGTATCATTACTATAGAGATCCTTAAGTGAATAGTTGACTCAAGAAAGTAAGTATCACATTCTTCTTTGTTTTTTTCTAAATTATAGTCCAATACCTTTTCTTGAAACCGATTTATATCTTTAATAATAAGAAATTAACATCAATAGAATTTTTTTATAACATTAATAATTAAATCTAAATGATTTTTTAACAATAATTCTTTGTACTTCATTCATGATTATGTCAGTTGAATCACCTAATAGAATGAAACTAATATATTTTTATAAATATTTATTATTGAGGTTTAAAAATATATGAATCCTAAATATTTATAACATTTTATTTTATTTTATGTAAACATTTAATGTTATCTTAATGTATTTACAATAAGATTACCGAGGGGTATTTTCTAAATTATATATTATGTTATTGATCTCATTATCTTTGGTAATGGAATAAAATATATATCTTGACACTTTTGGATCTTATGAAACCATTAAAAAAAACATTTTACAATTATCTTTATACAAAAACTATTGTTTAACTTTTGACCAAAAAATCTCAATATGACTGATGTAAGAAAAATTAATCCAATAAATGAATAAAACATGATAGAAAAAATAATGATGACATGAACATGAAAAATGTTTGAAATGAAGTAAATTAGAAATAGAATTTTATTTTTCCATAAGTATAAAATGTATTCAGCAAGTTTATACTTGAGGTAAAAGGATTTTATTCAAAAAATGTACTTTTGATTTTTAAAGTATATCTTTCAATATATCTCAAATGTTCTCTAAAAATCCACTCTCTCTATTTATTGATATCTATAAATGTTATTTTCTTCACTTCAAATTTTCTTTTAATAGGGAATTTATTACTACATTATTTTAAATTTCATTTATTTTTATGGGTTAAATGAATGTTTGTGATTATGAGTTATAATGTATGTTTTTATGAGTTTTATTTTTACTATAATTTAATCTATGATCTTATGATTTTTTTCAATGTTATTGTTTTTTTAAATTATAAATGTTGATAGGTGATACTTGTATATAGTTCTATAATTTATTGAATAATGATTTATTCTCTGGACAAATTATATTGGAATAAACTTGTGAAGTTTTTCCATTATAGGGGCTATTATAAGTGTGATTCATATGGGTGATAGAGAATATGATATCCCAATAAGACTTCATGAATCCTCTATGAGTTTTAATGAAAAAATTTCGATTTTATGAGATAATAAATTTAGTTCTTGTTTAACTTTAAGTTTAGGATCCTTTAAAGAATAACAGTTGATATTTCAAGGAAAATATTTTTCATGAGTTCTCATATTTTCCCAAGGTACCTTCATGAAATTTCTATTTATTTTTTTTATTTTTTATGAGATTGTTTTATGGAATAACTTTATAAAAGTTTTTTATTTCATGGTTGAAAGTATGTTTTTTTACAAGATCAAAGTTTTTTGTTTAAAGGAAGAACTTTTGCATGGGGTTTTCATGATATGTAATTAATCAATAGTTTTTTTCTTTCTTTTTACCCAAAATGATCCTTTTATGGTCATTAGACATTTTATATTGCTTTTTTAGGGTTTATAAATGAATAGGAACAAAAATAGAGTTAAAAATAATGATATAAGGATCTATCCCCGAATGAAACAACTGTATCATTTAAGAGTATGGCTTAGTGGAATAAATATCCATTTTCTGGAGAAGGTATGTGTTTTTATATTCAGGGTACTATCCTAAATCTATAAAATCTCTAAACATAAAATGTCTTGGTTATGTGGGTGATGTTATATTTTAGAAAAACATGTAATAATTGGGTGATTATGTTATGGTTTTATAATACATAATTTTCATACAACACAACAGTTATAGAAAACTCATAAGATCAAACCATACATGTCTTCTTGAACTAGTAACATATTACATCATCAACATATAATTTTTAATCAATAATTCATCATAGACCCTTTATAACTAATCATAGTCTTTATTACATATCTGATGACCTGGGAAATGGAGAAACCTATGAAAAGAGTGAGCTCAAACACTCAGTAAGGGAAAAAATTAACCAAAAATAGTAGAGAAGTATTGAATAGACCATAAAAAAGTGAAAGGATTTATCTTGATATAAATTACATGATTAATGTAATAATATTAAAAAATAATAATAAGTGAAAATGAGAAATGGCAGAAAAATTCTACGTATCATTTAATAAATTCTATAAAATAATGATATTTAAATCAAGGAATATACCTATAAGAGAATTCCATAGGTTGTCTCACCTCATGGGTTGGTTTATTACCATGATTCCCAATGGTAACCCATTACTCATGACATTGAAATATAGTACAATAAGAAGAATATAAACACATAATTATACGTTAAGGATCATTTCCAAGACTATCATAATGTCATAAACCAAAATAATTACATCATTAAAACATATAACATAATGTTAAAAAGATAACCACTTCATATCCATGCAAAAAATTGTGAAAAAAGATAACAACATCATGTTCATACATAATTATAAGACCACATATCACATAATTATATATCCATACATATGTGTACCACAAGAATATAAAAACAATAAAAAACCAATCAAAATTATTCCCTAATAAAATTGTGGAAATAAAATGGGCATCCAAAGAGATAAAGTGACTTCTAAATAAATATCCTTCAATCAAGGTAATTAAGTATTGTTTATTCAAAAAGTATAGAACGTTGATTTTTCCAATGAACTCATCTTTGGAAATTAATATTAAAATTTTCATATTTAGGAAAAATATACTTTTGGATGAAAATATGATTTTCCAAAAGTAAATCCTGTTATGAAAGATGATCATGATGGTTTCAATTATTTGTGTTGTTTTTTCAAAATTATACATACCAATAGTGAAATTAAAAATATGTTTTTTTAATATTGATATCATATTTTAATTTAACAAAAAAATTATGATCTTTAGATTTTTAACTAGAACTTGATTTAGAATCTAATTCAAAATATAGATTAGAAGTATTAGAAATATATTGTGAAATATTATTATTTACATTATCAAGATTAGATAAAACATGATAAATTTTTTATTCAACATAATATATCCTATTTTTCCAAGAGTTACATATCTATTCATTAATTTATACATAATAATGTGTTCTGCATCTTTTAATGAAGTAAAAATTACATCTTCTAAAAAAACTGAACTATATTTATCATCTAAAGAAATATAATATTAGGAATTCAATGGTAAAAATTTGAAGGTATTTAATTTTTAACGTAGTTATAATTCATTTATCATATTTTTTAATGTATTAATAAAACCAAAAAATCTTATGACCATAATCACTTTATTTAAATGAACTATTAGAAGTAGTATGTCCACCACTTTCACTCCAAGTGTCCAAATACTTCTGAACATTCCCTCCTTTAATCTTATATGGATTCTTATATTTACTTCCCCTCTTAAATAGTATAAAATTTATCATTATATTACCAATATTATTACAATTGTGGAAATAATTTCACAAGTATCATTATTTTCATGACTATATTTTGATCCATTAGGTAATCATAATGGAAATTATTCTTTGAAAAAATATTTTCCATCATTCATGAAAGTTGATCTAATTCATCCCCATTTTCATCATAACCACTAGGATATGAATAATTCTTACATATAATTTTAAAATTAGTAGACTTTAAAATATTAACTCTAGGGTTAACTACATCATAAGTAACATTACTATAAGGGGAGGAAAAAGTTATCCCATTATTTCTTTTCACTTTTTTTTATCAATGTTCAGTCGATTCTCATACTACATTAAAGTACCAATAGGATCATCATGATTCAACTTAATAAGATTTTTATTATAATCTATATCTATTAAATTAGATAACCACTATTTTAGAAGTTTATAAATAAATTTATCAACCAATAAATCATCAGAAAACACTTTCCCACCTTGAGATTGAATTCCATTGTCAATTTCCATAAATCTATAATTTATCTATGCTACTGACTCACTAGATAGAAAATAAAAATCATAATAAACAACCCTAAACATAACTCTATGAATTTTAATAACTTTATAAGATTTAAATTGATTAATTTAAAACTTATTCTATATTCCATTAGAAATTTAATATAAATAAAATTATAAATATATATGTTTTGAGTTATGGAAAAAAGTTTTGAGTTACAAAATTTTATATTTTCTTGATATTTAAAATTTTAACCATGAGTAAAAGTACATAAATAATTCTCTATAATTTTATAGTTTTTTATTTTATACAAATTATTAACACCAATACTAATTAAAGAATACTTTATTCAATCATGCCAATAGTCATATTTTTCCCATGAAAGACAGATTGTTGAACAAGATATAAATTATCTAGATTACTTACTAGAAATTCCCTAATTATAAAAACATAATTATATTTAATCTTATTTAAATTATTTTTAGAAAACTACTATAAGTTATATTAAAATGAATAGAGTGATCTGATATGAAATTTTTTCCAATATGAATAAGGAAGGTGAACTACAATAAGGGGGGAGGGTGAATTGTAGTATAAAAACAACATAAAATTTTTCCTCCCTAGTCAATTTTTAAACTCAATATAAGATATAAAATTTTTATCAACTTAATAATCATAGAATTAAATAATTTGTAAATTATTCCATTATAAAAACTATTATAGTAACATAAAAATTAAAATATTAAATTCAATTAAAATAAATTGAGTAATAAACTCAATAAACACAATAAAATTAAAATAAAACTCCAAGTATTTGTTAACAAAATATGAACTACTAAAAAGATTATTTTAATAAAAAAAAATTTATCTACATTGTATAAATTATTGATAAATATAATCTAAGGTATCCATGTTCCAAACCAAGAACACCCTCAACTATAAAACCATTGGAAAATGTTTTGCCTTCCATACTAAAATCCCATTACACAACGATCATCATCATATTACATGTAGTTTCCTGACATGAATTTACACTCAAATAGTGCTTCCATAATGGCGGGCCACTAGCCTTTTGTGCGGCTCTGCATATGCAAATGTCTGCTGAATAGTACTGAGGGCGTAAAGTATAACTTTGGGGAGACTATACCCTCATTGAAAGGTAATAATAATGGTCTGAGTATATAATATTACTTGTAATGGTATGATAAATTACTTCAATGATTCCAAATAGACCCCCCATTGGTAGAAGAACACTCATCATCCAATAAATAGTGGAAGAAATATGTGAACAGAAACATCGAAATGTAAAAAGATTAGCATTGAAAATACCCCCTTATAGCACTACTAAAAAAACAAACATGTGTAACAATACAAGGAGTACATATAAATATCCAAAAAGAAGGGTCGCCCAAAGGACAACAAGAATACATTATATATGTATACAAAAAATAATGCTGATATAGAAATGAAAGCTAAAAAAAAAAGAAAATCCATCTATGAACCACCTCAAAGTCCCATGCCAAACTCCACAAAACAATTACTAATATCCAACTCAAGATGTTGATACTTTATTGAACATAAATGCATAAATTATATATGCATCCCAGCGGACTCTTGCAGGGTTTGAGATGATTTTCCATTGGATAGCAACCAATGGTGTGTACCTAGCATGTTTTTTAATAAGTTGTTCTATATTGTTAACTAAATAAGTATAATGAATAAAGTAAACATAGACTTCCTTGGTTATCAAAAACTACCAAGTCACTATCACTTTCCTTAGCCAATACTGAAATATGAGAAGTAAAGAGGGTCCTCTTACCATGGCCAAAGGTACCCCTAATTTCAGTCATTGGTGAACCCTTAGGTTCCACCTCAAATGAAGTAAAATGACACCATGTTCCTCATCACACCTCGTGTCTCAATATAGTATCGACGTCCCGAAGGCATACCCCAAAAAAATATAAACCTAGTCCCACAGACCCCTACTCAAAATCCATCATAATCCCAAGGCCCGACCTCAAGAGGCATTATGATTCATGTCCTAAAATAAATATCCAAGCCCATAGCCACAATCATAGAGAGCCTCATCCCCCAACTGATGGCCTCATTATTATCTTCCAAAGGCTCCCCAACTTCCTCGTGGATTTCTACGGTAAGAACATCCAAACTAGAAACACTTAAGCTACAACTCCCATGGGACTCTACCAACACGAGTGGCCAAAAATACCTCACTATAGAGTCAACCTATGAGTAAATGACTCAATTCAACACTTTATCCATCACAGGTGAGATGAAATAACTTATATATAATCTGTAAGCCACATCAACATTAACACCTCATTCCTCTCAACTATGTCTCTCACATCCATTGGTCATTCCATCCAATTATCATAGGCCATGCCATTATGATCGCCTCACCGCCTCAAACAACATCTTAAACACCCAATCGTGTGGTAAAAACACCCAAGAAATCCCTGACACTCCCAACTAATGATCAAAATAACTCCATCTCAATGGCTATTCCCTATTCCATAAGTTGTTCTCATCGTAGCCCCTTGGGTATCAGCAGCTTATATCATGAAAATAATATCTATATACATAATTACCTTTATACCATAAATTAAATTTAATAATATTTAATTTTATAACTACACAAGAATAATAATTTATTTTATAGGAATTGAATTCTTTAGATCATATTAACGAAACCAAATAAATTAAAATAATTCAATTTAAAAAGGGTTTGGCACCCTCGTCCAAACCACCCCAAGGAGAGATGACCTCTAACCTAGCCTCGCTCGAGCGAAAATGAAATTGGGATTTCCTAAAAACATCCCATGGGTCACACATTCACTTTGATATGAAACAACAGGTATAAAAAGGTATCACTAAAAATACCCAAACTTGCGCTAAAAGCCTCACCACCCAAAATGAATGAATAAAGGGGTTATTCACCACATACCATGGACCATAGATGTAGGAATGTCTGATTCTAAGCTCTATTTTGAAGAGGATTAGTGTAGATATGAGTTTCCATGATTTTTCTTGAAAATAAGGTGAAACAGATATAACATATTCAGTGCACCACGAGGAGAATGATAAATGAATAAGTTTCTATGGTGAGGTTATATTTACTAGTATGTATCCAAAACACTACACAGATTGATGATTGGGCCACCGTTGGAGGAATGGGATCAAATCTGTTAGAAGAGGGGAAGGGGCAGCTCCCCATTTTTTGTGCACAACCAAGATAGGAAAAATAGAAGGAAATACAAAAAAATAGGGGAGGGAAAATGTTACTTTTACATTCTTTACTATGAAACTTGGTTTATCCACATGGCTTGTCAAACTGTGAAACAACCATGTGAGATACAGTGTATATATACTGCCTAAGTGAAAGTACACATGCAGCCTGTTGCACGGTTGGCACATACCATGCATAAAATGTGTGGTAGATCTCTGAAACCCCTGCAGACGAGTATTCTTGGCTATGTTCCCTCCATGAATGGTTTTCCAAAACTATATGGTAGTTCAAAAACATGACACACAGTTAGCTGGAAGGTTTCATAAGGTTGACCCCAAACCCTACGCCCCTTGCCTATAACCCGAAACAACCCACTTGGCCTTCGACGCTCTCAAAACAAAACAAAAACACTAGAGGAACTCTCAAATATTATAGAATAACCCAATCCATCATATAAAGCTGATGAGACTCTCATAATTTACATTTGATCCTCGAATTAGAAAATGTCATAGCCATGAATTGGAAATTTCTAATTTGGAGTGAATTTTGACCGAGATCAAAAACCTCAGATGTTATAATCTACCCACCTTAACATATATCATCCCCGAGTTAAAAAAACATGGTACCAAACATACCAATCTTGTTAGAAATAATCTAGTCTAACTTGGTCTCAAAGGAATATGAAAATTACACTAAGGGAACCCCTCACCTTCAAAATTTCCTAACCTTATCTCAACTTTACCAAAATCTCAAAGAAGAAAAATCCATCAACCTATTTCCTGAACCCTTGGTCCTAATGTGACACATCATCACTCCTACACCTCACCAGATGCTCATCTGTCACTCTCAACACCCAATCACATCTCCCACAACATCAGTTCCCACCTCGAGCCCATGTCACATATGGAACTATAAGGTCACAAAAAATCATGGGTGCTCAGTTATGTCTTGGTGCCTCACCACTCAATCATGTACCACACCATCATGTTGCCCAAATGTCTCTCACCTAAGATAAATCTTTCATCTCTTCGATTCCCGGGTGCATTGCACCTTAGTAATCCTATATCCATCGATGCTCAAAAGAGAACCCGGTGCCTCGCACTATATATACATATATATATATTTCACACCCAATGTGGTTCCAACCTACTTACTAGCATCAAGGCAACCGAAACATTGAACTCGTTCACCTCATGCAACCATACAAACATGCCTTACTAGGCCATTCCAAAATTGACCAAAAGCATCAGGCTATGCCTACAATGTACCTCTAACTTTCATCAGCTCACCAACCAGCTCAACCCCTAGTATCTTCAGGGAATTCACTAGAAATGAATTATGAATGCATGAGGCATATCCTACCTACATGGCTACTCTATCCACCAGCCATTAACCCCAAGGTTGGATCCCACTATCTTTTCCACGACCACGATGTGCAGTTGATACTCAACTAACCTTATTGGGTACCAATCATGAACCGACATCAGAAGCATGAGTCTGCACCAGTCCTTGACTACTGTATGAATGAAAAGACCTCCTATAGAACCTCTTGAGATGCCTAATGTATCCATGTGTCAGTAACTCCTTTGGAGGCCTCACACAATATTTCCATACTTTTTCATGGCTTCCTACACTAGAATAAATCCTTAGAAGACCCAGTATGAGGTAGTCTTATTGAGTCCGTGGCCGGACATCCATACTAAAATTCATATCTACCTCACTTCTTACCATCTGAACTAACACGACAGATTTCACCTAAATACATTGTCTTTATTGAGTGGGATCTATTTGTCTAGTTTCCCTCATCCATGAGCATCTGATTCACTACCTCAGAGAATGATTCCAATTTTAAGATGTTTACATTCACTAGAATGACATGTTCTAAACCATCCTTGAAATGACTTTCCAGGAATGTTTCATTGCTAAAAAAGACAGGGGTGATGTGACATAACATAGTGACTGTTTATATATAGTCTATGATGAACATTTCACCCTACATAAGGTTTAAGACCTCCGGATTCCATTCAACCCTCAACATTATCGGGAAAAGTTTTCAAAGAATCAATCCCCACCATCCTTCTAATCCAAACCCTCATGTCTTCCAACCTGAACCGGTACATCCCACCAGTAGATATTTTTCCCTCTATACATGTACATTTACAATTTCACCCTCCACCATTGAGGTGTCTTAAGCTTCTTGAATATAATCTTCATGCCCTCAATCTAGTTCCCAGCTTCCTGTAGACAACTATCACCCTAAAAAAGAAATATGTGTTGTGACTAGAACTCCAGCATCAAATATATCATATATGGATCCAATTTTTGAGTTCCTTGGTCGATTCCCTAGGGAACCTATTCCATTATTGATCATAGATAATCATCGATACATGGATCAAATGATGATAAGTCTAGTAGCTACCCCACCTGCATTGGATCCTATCATGCCCCAGAACTTGTACCTATGGTTCATACTATGCCAGAACCTTCTAGTTATGAGCCTGTTTCTTCTTTAGTATCACTTTTCCATCACCTTTATAATTCTCCATTGATTATTCGGAGAATAAAACATTGAATTCCATAAATGGTCAACCATCCCATATCAATTATATGTAAAATGAATATAGCGAAAGTAGTAAATGGCATCACGATCTCACTACACTTACCCCTCCCCCATTGTAACCATTACCCAAGGAATCCTAGACTCATGTCCCCATTCGCCATCCTCAATAGAACCAAGTTTTATATAATCCCTAGGTCTCACTCATCCTAAAAAACTACATCACTACAAATAGACGACCGAGTCACCCAACCCGGTGATAAAAATCACCCCATGTCACTATACTGGCCATCTCATATAAGATCCAGGAACATTTTAAATCACATGAAATTCCATACACATAAAAAACACATGGAATAAAAAATTTCATACCATGGAACATAAAATTTATCAAGTCCTTTGATATTTATCACATGGTATAATCATTTTACCAGAAATACATTAATTTATAAATTTTAAATACCCTAAAATGTGCCTATCAAAATCTAAAAAAGAATAAAATACACCTTTATATACTAAGAAAAGGTCCATATTCTCCCTTACCTCACCCAACCAAGGGTCACACATCAAAAAAATTTAACAATTCACATACCAAGTGAACCACTTGAGGGGGAAATCAAATAAAATATAATCAGAGAAAAATAAAACAACATTCCCACCAAAGGAAACTTGGTCTTCCCATCATAGGTGGGGATTTAGGTACCCATGAAAAAGTTATAAATCGAGTTCCAACATCACCTAATCCATATTCTACCATAACCAAAATAGTAAGACTAGAAGAAATCGAAAAGGCAGTCTTGATCTCATTAGTAGCTAGAAAAACACTTCTAACAAATACCATTAAATAACTACTATTATACCACTTATAGTATCTCAACATGAATATCCACGTGATAGTTCTTTTAGGATAGTGGGCCACCAAACATAAGAATGCCTCCCCGTAATCCAAAGGTTTCCAACTAGTAGTGAGAGTTTAATGTACAACTTTGGAGATACTATACAATCGAGGAAAGATAACAATACTGGATCGAGTATATAATATAACATGAAATATAAATATAAATAAATCTGCAGACTAAAACCAGGACTTCCATTGGTAGAAGAACAATCAATATCAAATAAATAACAAAAGGAATAAATAAATAGAAACAATGAAACATAAATAGATCATAATTCCAAACACACCTCTAATAGAATTACTAAATCAAAGAAGCATGAATAAATATAATGGTTGTACATATCAATATCCATAAAGAATGGTATCCTAAAGGCCAACCACAATACTATAGAAATGTATACAAAACACCATGCTAATATATGAATGGAAGCTAAATAAAAAGAAACTCTATCTAGGAAAGAACTCAATGTCCAATGACAAACTCTATGAAACAACTACTAGGATCCATATTTTGAGGATGATCCTTTACATGAACATAAATTTGTAATGTATACATGCATCTCGAAGGACTTGTGTAGGGTGTATGGTGAATCTCAGTTGGATACCACTCCAATGGTGTTTACCTAGAATGTATATTTAAGTAGTCATGATACAATGTTAAATAAAGTAGCACAATGCATAAAGTAAACACAATCTTCCTTAGTGCGCAACATCCACCATAAATCCAACACATGTCTCATGAAATTATTGAATAATATAATTAAAGAGGATGTTTTTTCCATGGAACAAGGTACCCCTGATGTCAAGACTAGGTGAACCCTCATCTTCCACCGCAAATCAAGTAACTTAGAACCATGTGCCTTATGAAAACTTATGTAACAATATAGTATTGAAGTCTTTAGGGAAGGCCCCAACATATATAAACCTAGTCCCAAGGGCCCCTACTCAAAATCCCTCATCAACCCAAGGTCTGACATCTAGAGGCATGGTGATTCCTATCCTCAAATAAATATCTAAGCCCACGACCTCAAGCATGTCAATCCTCAGCCCCCAACTGATATCCTCATTGGTATCAATGGAAGTATCCTCATGTTTCACGTGGCTTTCTACAGTAAGAACCCCCAAATCATAAACACCGAAGATGTAACTGTTTGGGGCCTCTACCCACATGAGTGGTCAAAACCACCTCCTCATGGAGTCAACCTATGTCCACATGACTCAATTTTGTGCTTTTTCCATCATGGGTGAGAAGAAATCACCAATATATAATCCATAATCCACATTAACACTCGAACATTATGCCCCTACGTCTATATTGTAACACCCCAGGTAAATAATGAATATGAAATTTTCATATTTATCCATATTTGTGAATAAAATATTAATATGACTTTAAAGGGGACGCTATACTCAATGGCATACCCAACACGCAACAACGAGTTTCTTGGGAATCTTACGTTGCACTCTAATAATAAAATAATATTATTTCAAATGGTAGTTAACATATAGCCATTGTAATGGAGGGATTGGATAGAAATAACTAAAATATGATTATATATGTTTTTAAATGTTTTTACATTTATCCAATAAAAGCTAAAGGCTTAAAATACGGAAAGAATACAATTTTAGGCGTATATGCCCTAGTTTTCACTAAAGGTTCACTTATCGCCTTTTAATGGAGAACTGTCATTAAATATAGTTTTGTTCACTCTTAAACATTATTTTGGACCAAATAAAACTCTTATTAAGAATCGGGACATAAAATTTTACTTTGTGTAATTTTTTGGTATTTTTCCGATAAAGTTCATTTTTTTAATGAATAGTGTAAAATGTTGTATTTTAATTCAAAACCTCTTTTTAATCTAATTTATTTATATGATTAGATTATATTTTGAATTAGTTTTAAAGTGAAATTAGAAAATATTTTTACCATTAAATCCAATAGTGGTCGTTGGAATTAATTTCACTTTGAAATCAGACTTAAACTAGTGTCAATCTTTTGATACTTATTGTTTTATAAAAACACGCTATTTGCTCTGACAGCGGGAATTAATTATTAAATTAATTAATGTGACTAATATGTTTTGAATTTTGTAAAACGGACTTCATTTTTGAATTAGTAATATCAAATATAGCTTAGGGTGAATTTTTGGTAATTTTCTGAAAAACTTCAATTTTTGATGAATAGTGAAACCACTAAGTGATAATCAAGCAAACTGATTTTTCAGTTAAATGAAAGTTTACCACTAATGTGTATTGAATTTTGAAAATCCTACATACATGGTTGTCATTAGTATGTAAAATGTGGTTCAATGAGATTAAAATATTTTTTTGGTGAATAGTAACTTATTAAGTTCTTAATCACGATTAGCGGTAATTAGGGTAGTTTAAGGTATAAATAACACTTTAATAAAATGAAATGACCTAGAAAAATGTCCCAAACTCATTGGTTGTGTGATGGCCGACCATGACATTCCATGGGTCAACTTGGGGACCCCATGGATCCACTTTTGTTGGGAAATGACATAAATTACTTTTTATTTAATGTTAAAGTGAAAATGACACAAACATAATATGTTTTACGAAAACAATTTTGAAGTGGGGTTATACAAGTCCAAATTTTAATTATAAATAGTCATTGTAAAGATAAAAATATTTCCTATATCATAGTAGTTTTTTTTATAATTTTTAGACATTAAATAAATTTAATTATATATGACATAATAATGATGCAGCGATGACATCATTATTTGACGATTTAAATAAAATAGAAAGATAATGTAAAATCTATGCACTACACATGTCCAAAACAAATTGGATGAGTGTATTTCGAACGCTTATCACATTATCCACGAATTCTATCAATGTGGGACCTTTTAAAACCGAAACACATTTTCGAGTAAAGTAATATTTCTTTACTTTCCAAAAGTGCCCCTCCTCTCCTCTTATAAAAGGCCCCCACCTATACCTCATTTCACACACTCTTAAAGCCTTTGGATCGGCCAACCCCTTCCCATTTACTCTATCCACATCCCTATCCTCATCCTAGAGGATTCCCCTTGGGCAGAACCCTTTCAAAGGAATCCTTTAGGCTCAAATCAAAAGGAGTTACACTTTTAAAGGTAATTCTTTCTCTCATGTTCATTTGTTTTATTTTTCTTCTCCAACCCCCTAAACTCTTTTTATTTACTTCTTTTGTAACAACACCAGTATCTTCAATATACTAGGATGTTGTTATAAGATTTATTTGAGCTACACTCTCACACAACTACATCAAATGGTTAAAGAACATACGGTTTCCGTGGATGGAGAAATTCTGCCTCCCGAAATGATGATTGTTCAACACTCATTTAACACCTTCAAAGGTGGCCATTATGATGTCACTATTTTTATATATGATATATAATATGTTTATGTTTTATTTATGCTTCTGTATTTTTCATTTTTGTCTTACCTTTATGGCTTCCATTATGGGTATACGCGATATCTTCATTTAAGGAAGTGCGGACTACCGCCCCCTCAAAGTGATTTGATTCGTTAAATACCATATGTGGGATGTATAAAGGATGAAAATATGATATTATATATGAAATTATAGTGGAATTATAATATACCTTTATATCATTATTATTCCATTCTATAAAATACGAAATAGAAATGAAAGTAGCGTTCATGCGTACGTACGGCTTACCGTCTCCATGAACGGTGCATTTCATTTCTTACCTCTAAATGATTATGTAAAAAATTCATGCAAGTACTGGATATATATGACATATATTATATCTACATAATTAATACAATTATGGATATAATAAACATTTGGCCACACGAACAACATGTAATTGTAAGAAGTCCACCTTCGACTTAAGAACCAAATATCGGCAAAACAAATATTATTAACTTAAATGATTACATAATGTTTATGACATGGTAATAAGTGGTATAAAAGGAATAATGAACTTGAAAAAGGTTCTTAAGGAAGTAAAAATTAACTCAAGTTTATTATTCAGGAGATTAAAGAACGATCGAGTCAAGTCGGACCCGAGGTAAGGGATCCTACACCTCTCTTTCTTTTTAAGTACACTCTTTATGTCATTCCTTTTATGCTCATATTTCTTATGATTGGGATGTTATTTTATATTACTCCTACTGTAATTATTATGTTCATATGATGAGAGACCCTATCTCCTCTCATAAATCATTTTTGGAAGTTTTGAGTGGCGCCATTAGGCTGCCGAGTTTTCGTAAGGGATTTTTCATCTCACTTTTATTCCCATGAGATTTATGCAACATTTGCCACAATTTCCTTTGAGTGGTGTATGTAATGCCCATTATGTTACTCATTGTGTAAAATAATTTCTTTTATGAGTATTTACATCAATGTTGTATCATCCTTCTTTCGCGAGGTGTATGTTTTGAAAGATACCCATGTCGGTAAGGGAACCTTTCACCCTCCTCATTTTAAAAGACTTCGTTTGTTATGTCTTTTAATTCACATACTATTATGTTGGGATATGTTCTTCTATATCCTGATTGATGTAAATTTTATGTCCATGTGATGAGATAGACTTTTTATCTCTCATCAACTCATTTTTATGTGATGCCGTTAGGCTGTCAAGGGAACTTTTTAACCCAATTTCGATTTCTTTGGGTTCAACATGTAGTCATTGAATATGTCGTCCATTGAATATGTGTGAATGAACTTTTATTTTTTTACACTTAATATCCACTTATATTGGGTGTATTTATATTTTTCACACACATTTTTGAGATTGATTTGTCCTTAATTTAAGGATACCTTCTTTATAAGGGATTTCATCACATTTGACATTTCTATTGAGGGTTCATTGTTGTTATGCACCAATTCACTCTTATATGGTGTATATACTGTCCTTTGGAGTATTATATCATGAATCCATTTATTCTCATGATATTATAAAGTTTTGACTAAATGTTATTCCTCAATTATTGTATTCAAGTGTCTCTGATTTTGGTAAAACCCCTTTAACCAAAATATCATTTTAAATGTTTTAATTATTTGTTCTTATTAATATCCATTTTTTCAAAATGGTTTTAAGGATTTATTTATATGGATATTAATGGTTTAAAATTTTATTCTTCAAGGTGGTATGGGACACTTTGATTCAAAAATCTCTTTATTAATTATTTTAAATGGTTTTCGAAATGGTTTCTTTTTGAATGGATTCAATATTTCAATATACTAAAATGTTATATTGTGATTGAAATATGGAAATGTTATGTTTCCTTTATGCATGTTTTATGTGACACATTATTGTTATGGTTCTTGGGCATTGTTATGAAAACGGGTGGTTCCGTGAATAACTAAGGGCGGGTGAGCCCGTAATAGCTCTTCAATGCATTGGGTAACGTGAAGGAGTGAAACGTTAAGGTTTCTCCGAAGAGATTTAGGGAATATACTGTGATGGGTATTCCAAACGTAACCAAGAGGGTTAATACCTACGTAAGAATGTTATGAATGCCTCAAGTTACCTTTATGTCTTATGTTTTCTATGATTTATTCATGATTTGATATGCCAATGTTTTTTTGGGTAATGTATGATTTCATTCTTATGTATATATGAACTCATGTTTCCTTTCCATATTTTTTATAACCCTTACTAAGCCTTTTATGCTCATCCCAAGTTTTTGAAATGTTTTTCACAGGTCAAGGGAAAGGTACATGATGTGATGATAGTGTCGAGGATGTGTCGAGAAAGAATCCATGTTTCATTTTAAATATGTTTCCGTTGATGGGAAGAATAAATACTGTCTTTTATGTAACCACTTTGTTTAAATGTGGAATGTAATGCATGTTTCATGATCTAATTCTCTAAAACTCTAAACCTGAAAAGATCCTCAATGTGTAATCTTGTAATAACTCAAGATTAGGTAAGGTTTAATGATGGGGCCTTATAGTTGGTATCAAAGGTCGGTTTAGATAACTTTAGAGGTTAAGGTATTCTTTAAGCATAACTGACATTACCATAATGGTTAGGATTTCAGACAAGAGTCTTAGTTTTAGATAAATTGAATGAGTAAGTATATCTTATTGTTTATCTTGCTCATTAGTACATGATGGTTTTGTTGATATACTCACACTGACCTTTTTGGTTTTTGTAAATGGCTGGATCTAGCAGGCACCAAAGTAACAGTGGATGTGAAGGAAACTGCGACAGTGTTTTGAGCAAGCAACTGAATGATATGGGGGCTGCAATGAGAACTCTTGTGATTATCCTGAACCAACTATCTGGAGTCATGATTGACCACCTAAACCTTGGAGATTTTTCTAAGACATCATATATGAAAGAAACAAATCCCTATGGAAGTACAGGTAATATTCATAAAGGTAAGTGTGTTCAAAAACCTATGTGTCAAAGATGTGGAAAGAAACACCTAGGAAAATGTTTCGAAGGGACAGAAATATTCTATAGATGTGGAAATGAATGTCATAAAGCAAGAACCTGCCATGGAAAAAGGAAGCATCCAGTTGACTCGAGGAAAGGGAAAGAAGTTCTTTCTGAGGGATCAATTGAATGTTTTAAATGTGGTGTGCATGGTCATTATGCAAACACATGTCCTATGAAGAAGTTTCGTGAATGGGGTCACCAAGAGCGTACCGATATTTGTTTACCAATACCTAATGCCATTCCGACTGAGGATGAAGAAACTGACAATGACCAATCAAAGGTATGTACTATTTCATGACTATTGTTTTCCTATTTTGGAATCTTAGGATATGATTCATGATTTTGTTTGTAGGAAAGAGGTATTTCGGAATAAGTTGGAAAGGAATGGATAATGGATCATGAAGAATGTTGAATGAGTAAGATGTCAACATATAAGGGCTTCAAGAGTTATGGTGAAATTCTTAAGAGTATTAAGTCTCTTTTGATGATGGGGTTACATTAGAAGACTTTTTATATTATGTGTAACCCTGATGTTTAATATAGGCAAATTTTATTCAAGTAATAGTTATCTTTTCTTTTGTGGACATAGTTATAAAGAACCATTTGGGTTTATATGATCCTTACTTTTGAGGTAATTATGGGTTACTATATGTTATGATGGAAAATGAAAGGCATGAGATAAACTTGAGGTTAAAATATGTTATGATCATCTTTGAAGATTTTATCTCATTTTGGGGAATGTTTTAAGAATTATATAGTTTTGGAAAAAGGACAACACACAGACCGTGTGACTACCCGTCGCGTCGGACAAAGCTGCGGGAATCGAACCCACAACCAAAGTGCGACTGGTATTTATCGCCTACCACTGGACTACGTGAAGTCCATGGTTAGTTTGACTGATTCTTTCTAGTTATATGATTTTATGAATTAAGAGTAAGTGGATTTTGGGTTATTTATGAAAATTATTAACCTATCATAGAGGATATGTGATTAGGATAATTACTTTTCAATGCGAGACTTTAGGAGCGACTAATGTTGTTTGGAGATAAATGTTACGATTTAACTTGGAAGACTATGTGACTGAATCGTTCAAATATTTGGGTTTCAATCTTATATTGGTTTACTTTGAAGAATTTTATGGACAAATTGTTTATCAGATGGTCCTCGTTGAACTTTGGGTTTTGTTGGACAAATTTTGGAGATTAAGAATAGATTTTCTTTTTATAAGGGGTTATCCTTTTCTGGATTATCTGATCTTGTACTAACCTTTTTGGTTTTGGTTTTGGTTAAAGCCTAAAAACATGGGAAGTATATAGTTCTCTTTTTTTTGGATTAGGTGACTCTATAGAAGTTGATTATAGTACTCTTAATGTGAACAAGTCTTCCTAAATACTCATCTTTTGGAGAAAATATGAGTTTGTGTAAGGAATCTAATAAAAGTTGAAAGTCAATATGATAAGTGATTATGTTTCCTTATGAATAAATTCCTAAATAAAAAGTAACTTAAAACAAAAATGTTTTCTATTAACATTTCCTACTGGGGAATCGAATACCGTTTAACCCATCACATGTTTGTGATTCTCTCATGGTTAACTTTCTCCTAAACATGTTTTCTATCACTCTCCATCAGAACATGACCCTTTGTTTTTTCCTCCATGTCCATATTTTCATACTTTGAATCCTAGTATGGGTTAACTCGGGTGACCTTTGTACTTATCTTTCTTTATTTTAAAGTGATTGTTTTACCGACTCTTCTCCGATGTGGGATTTTCCAGGATGTTTCCAAACGCAATTTTAAAATTGCGAGGACGCAATTCCCAAAAGGGGGGAAGTATGTAACACCCCAGGTAAATAATGAATATGACATTTTCATATTTATCTATATTTGTGAATAAAATATTAATATGACTTTAAAGGAGACGCTATACTCGATGGCGTACCCAACACGCAACAACGAGTTTCTTGGGAATCTTACGTTGCACTCTAATAATAAAATAATATTATTTCAAATGGTAGTTAACATATAGCCGTTGTAATGGAGGGAATGGATAGAAATAACTAAAATATGATTATATATGTTTTTAAATGTTTTTACATTTATCCAATAAAAGCTAAAGGCTTAAAATACGGAAAGAATACAATTTTAGGCGTATATGCCCTAGTTTTCACTAAAGGTTCACTTATCGCCTTTTAATGGAGAACTGTCATTAAATATAGTTTTGTTCACTCTTAAACATTCTTTTGGACCAAATAAAACTCTTATTAAGAATCGGGACATCAAATTTTACTTTGTGTAATTTTTTGGTATTTTTCCGATAAAGTTCATTTTTTTAATGAATAGTGTAAAATGTTGTATTTTAATTCAAAACCTCTTTTTAATCTAATTTATTTATATGATTAGATTATATTTTGAATTAGTTTTAAAGTGAAATTAGAAAATATTTTTACCATTAAATCCAATACTGGTCGTTGGAATTAATTTCACTTTGAAATCAGACTTAAACTAGTGTCAATCTTTTGATACTTATTGTTTTATAAAAACACGCTATTTGCTCTGATAGCGGGAATTAATTACTAAATTAATTAATGTGACTAATATGTTTTGAATTTTGTAAAATGGACTTCATTTTTTAATTAGGAATATCAAATATATCTTAGGGTGAATTTTTGGTAATTTTCTGAAAAACTTCAATTATTGATGAATAGTGAAACCACTAAGTGATAATCAAGCAAACCGATTTTTCAGTTAAATGAAAGTTTACCACTAATGTGTATTGAATTTTGAAAATCCGACATACATGGTTTTCATTAGTATGTAAAATGTGGTTTAATGAGATTAAAATAATTATTTGGTGAATAGTAACTTATTAAGTTCTTAATCACGATTACTGGTAATTAGGGTAGTTTAAGGTATAAATAACACTTTAATAAAATGAAATGACCTAGAAACATGTCCCAAACTCATTGGTTGTGTCATGGCCGACCATGACATGCCATGGGTCAACTTGGGGACCCCATGGATCCACTTTTGTTGGGAAATGACATAAATTACTTTTTATTTAATGTTAAAGTGAAAATGACACAAACATAATATGTTTTACAAAAACAATTTTTAAGTGGGGTTATACAAGTCCAAATTTTGATTATAAATAGTAATTGGAAAGCTAACACGATTTACTATATCATAGTATTTTTTTTATAATTTTTGGACATTAAATAAATTTAATTATTTATGAAATAATAATGATGCAGCGATGACATCATTATTTGACGATTTAAATAAAATAGAAAGATAATGTAAAATCTATGCACTACACATGTCCAAAACCAATTGGATAAGTGTATTTCGAACCCTTATCACCTTATCCAAGAATGATATCAATGTGGGACCTTTTAAAACCGAAACACATTTTCAAGTAAAGTAATATTTCTTTACTTTCCAAAAGTGCCCCTCCTCTCCTCTTATAAAAGGCCCCCACCTCTACTTCATTTCACACACTCTTCAATCCTTTGGCTCGGCAAACCCCTGCCCATGTACTCTCTCCACATCACTATCCTCATCCTAGAGGATTCCCCTTGGGCAGAAGCCTTTCAAAGGAAGCCTTTAGGCTCAAATCAAAAGGAGTTACACTTTTAAAGGTAATTCTTTCTCTCATGTTCATTTGTTTTATTTTTCTTCTCCAACCCCCTAAACTCTTTTTATTTACTTCTTTTGTAACAAAACCAGTATCTTCAATATACTATGATGTTTTTATAAGATTTATTTGAGCTACACTCTCACACAACTACATCAAATGGTTAAAGAACATACGGTTTCCGTGGATGGCGAAATTCTGCCTCCCGAAACGATGATTGTTCAACACCCATTTAACACCTTCAAAGGTGGCCATTATGATGACACTATTTTTATATATGATATATAATATGTTTATGTTTTATTTATACTTCTGTATTTTTCATTTTTGTCTTACCTTTATGGCTTCCATTATGGGTATACGCGATATCTTCATTTAAGGAAGTGCAGACTACCGCCCCCTCAAAGTGATTTGATTCGTTAAATACCATATGTGGGATGTATAAAGGATGGAAATATGATATTATATATGAAATTATACTGGAATTATAATATACCTTTATATAATTATTATTCCATTCTATAAAATACGAAATAGAAATGAAAGTAGCGTTCATGCGTACGTACGGCTTACCGTCTCCATGAACGGTGCATTTCATTTCTTACCTCTAAATGATTATGTAAAAAATTCATGCAAGTACTGGATATATATGAAATATATGATATCTACATAATTAATACAATTCTGGATATAATAAACATTTGGCCACACGAACAACATGTAATTGTAAGAAGTCCACCTTCGACTTAAGAACCAAATATCGACAAAACAAATATTATTAACTTAAATGATTACATAATGTTTATGACATGGTAATAAGTGGTATAAAAGGAATAATGAACTTGATAAGGGTTCTTAAGGAAGTAAAAATTAACTCAATTTTATTATTCAGGAGATTAAAGAACGATCGAGTCAAGTCGGACCCGAGGTAAGGGATCCTACACCTCTCTTTCTTTTTAAGTACACTCTTTATGTCATTCCTTTTATGCTCATATTTCTTATGATTGGGATGTTATTTTATATTACTCCTACTGTAATTATTATGTTCATATGATGAGAGACCCTATCTCCTCTCATAAATCATTTTTGGAAGTTTTGAGTGGCGCCATTAGGCTGCCGAGTTTTCGTAAGGGATTTTTCATCTCACTTTTATTCCCATGAGATTTATGCTACATTTGCCACAATTTCCTTTGAGTGGTGTATGTACTGCCAATTATTTTACTCATTGTGTAAAATACTTTCTTTTATGAGTATTTACATCAATGTTGTATCATCCTTCTTTCGCGAGGTGTATGTTTTGAAAGATACCCATGTCGGTAAGGGAACCTTTCACCCTCCTCATTTTAAAAGACTTCTTTTGTTATGTCTTTTAATTCACATACTATTATGTTGGGATATGTTCTTCTATATCCTGATTGATGTAAATTTTATGTCCATGTGATGAGATAGACTTTTTATCTCTCATCAACTCATTTTTATGTGATGCCGTTAGGCTGTCAAGGGAACTTTTTAACCCAATTTCGATTTCTTTGGGTTCAACATGTAGTCATTGAATATGTCGTCCATTGAATATGTGTGAATGACCTTTTATTGTTTTACACTTAATATCCACTTATATTGGGTGTATTTATATTTTTCACACATATTTTTGAGATTGATTTGTCCTTAATTTAAGGATACCTTCTTTATAAGGGATTTCATCACATTTGACATTTCTATTGAGGGTTCATTGTTGTTATGCACCAATTCACTCTTATATGGTGTATATACTGTCCTTTGGAGTATTATATCATGAATCCATTTATTCTCATGATATTATAAAGTTTTGACAAAATGTTATTCCTCAATTATTGTATTCAAGTGTCTCTGATTTTGGTAAAACCCCTTTAACCAAAATATCATTTTAAATGTTTTAATTATTTGTTCTTATTAATATCCATGTTTTCAAAATGGTTTTAAGGATTTATTTATAAGGATATTAATGGTTTAAAATTTTATGCTTCAAGGTGGTATGGGACACTTTGATTCAAAAATCTCTTTATTAATTATTTTAAATGGTTTTGGAAATGGTTTCTTTTTGAATGGATTAAATATTTCAATATACAAAAATGTTATATTGTGATTGAAATATGGAAATGTTATGTTTCCTTTATGCATGTTTTATGTGACACATTATTGTTATGGTTCTTGGGCATTGTTATGAAAACGGGTGGTTCCGTGATAAACTAAGGGCGGGTGAGCCCGTAATAGCTCTCCAATGCATTGGGTAACGCGAAGGAGTGAAACGTTAAGGTTTCTCCGAAGAGATTGAGGGAATATACTGTGATGGGTATTCCAAACGTAACCAAGAGGGTTACTCCCTACGTAAGAATGTTATGAATGCCTCAAGTTACCTTTATCTCTTATGTTTTCTATTATTTATTCATGATTTGATATGCCTATGTTTTTTGGGTAAAGTATGATTTCATTCTTATGTATATATGTACTCATGTTTCCTTTCCATATTTTTTATATCCCTTACTGAGCCTTTTATGCTCATCCCAAGTTTTTGAAATGTTTTTCACAGGTCAAGGGAAAGGTACATGATGTGATGATAGTGTCGAGGATGTGTCAAGAAAGAATCCATGTTTCATTTTAAATATGTTTCCGTTGATGGGAAGAATAAATACTGTCTTTTATGTAACCACTTTGTTTAAATGTGGAATGTAATGCAAGTTTCATGATCTAATTCTCTAAAACTCTAAACCTGAAAAGATCCACAATGTGTAATCTTGTAATATCTCAAGATTAGGTAAGGTTTAAGTATGGGGCCTTATATATATAACTCATATCGAATGTCCATTCCATCCAATTATCATGAATTGTGCCCAACATCACAGCCTCTCCACCTCAAATGACGTCCCTAATGCCCAATCCATTGGTCAAACCACTCATGAAAACTGGGGAAATCCCAAAAAGTGTTCATCATCACTATATCCTGATGTCCATGCCACCCTCATTCCGTGAGTGAATCCCATCATGACCCCTTGGGTCACATCATCTCATATAAGGATGAGAATAAATATACAATTCACTCTAAACATGAAATCCAATTTTATAATATTGAATTGAATAACAAAACAAACATACCAATTTAATTTACGGGACTTGAGTGCCATAGATCAGATTAACCAAACTAAATCAATTTAGAAAATTTAATTTAAAAAGGGATTAGAACCCCTAAAAAACCACACCAAAGAGAGATAAACTCTAACCCGAGGTCACTTGAGAAAAAATGAATGTGAGAATTCCCAATGACATCCCATGAGTCATAGATTAATTTTGATATAAAACAATTGGTATAAAAAGGTCTCGATGAAAAGACCCAAATGTGTGCTAAAATACAGACAACCCAATTGACCGTGAAAAAAAAATCAAGATATGAACCACCTATCTTGGACCCATATAGGTAAGAATGTATGATACTGAGATACAATTTGAAATAAATTTGGCATAGATCTGAGTGTCCTTCATATTCCCTGAAAATAGGGTGAAATGGATCTAACAGATTTATTACTCTGTGAGATGAATGATAAAAAAAGAAGATGACAATGTAAGGTTATCTTTACCATGTCATATCTGACTCACCAGAGGGTTCAAATATTAGACCACTAATGGTGGAAAGGGATAAAATCTAGTGGAACAATGAAAGGAGCATCTCCCCTTACCGTGTCTTCTTCCAAGAGAGGGGAAATTGAAGGAAATAAGAAAAATAGGGGTAGGGGAAAATGATACTTTTTTCTTCTTTACTACATCTCATGATTTTACTATATAGTTTTCCAAACTGTGTGGAAACTGTGTGAGCTACAATGCTTTGGTTCTACCCAACTAGTAGTACCCATGTGGCATACATCCCAGTTTTCACTTACTATGTGTAAAATTCGTGGTATCACTCTGCAACCTCTGTAGATGAGTACACACAACCACGCTCCCTCCACACATGACCATGTTCCCTCCACACAAAACCATGTGACCTCCCTGCATATTTTTAAAATACTTTGTGGTAGTTCCAAATGTTTCTCATGGTTAATTGTATGGTGCCACATAGTTTACCCTAAACTGTGCACCCTTCACCTGAAACCCAAAACAAGCCACTTGACCTTCAACACTCTCAAAACCCAACCGAAACTCTCAAAAAACATTCCAAGACTCTATAATAACTCAAAAATATCATGTAAATATGATAGAACTATTGGAATTGAATTTTAATATACTTATTATAACATGGATGAACCACTAATTGAGGAGATCAAATTAGGAGTGAATTTTGACCTGACTCAAAAACCCAGGGACATTACATTTGTAGCCACAGAACTCATCAAAACCTGATGAGAATAACTTACTTTATCTCCTTGGAATCCCCTTGATCATCATAATTATAAAAACAAACTTATACTAAAATTTCCTTAACAAACCATCCCTAATCACAATGATTGCGATAATAAAAATTACAAAACATAAAGGAAAACTCACAAAGAGATTCTCTAAGAAGTATCACTTAGATAGTAAAACTACTACAATAAAAAGTGAACTATGAAACAAGATGATTATTTCTTAATACATATTATTAAATATTTTGATAATGAAACTATTATAACACCTAAATTTTTCTTCTAATCCATGAACTATCATCTCCATTTATACAAAAATCATCAATGGTCAGATTCCCTATAGTTTGGGTTCAGTTGCAATGAATTCAGAAGAAGAAATTCCATCTCTTAATGGATTTAATAATGATTTTTATCTTATTATCAAGTTATAATAACCCTATATAATTTTCTTTCATCCTAAAAAATCAATGAAGATTATACACTTTAGTTATTCATAAATTTAGAAGTTATGATTCCCTAGTTTTAAGTTTACCAATTTTTTTTCCTACACATCACAAAATTAATAAAAAAATCTTGTTAAATAATATTACTATTTTTGTGTATCATGATTTTTAAAATAATGGAATTAAATAATTAATTAACTCAATAATTGAATTATTAATGTATTATTTTCATGTGATATTAAGAAGTGAAAATTAGACATGATACTAATATTACATATATCATGTCATAAATTCCTTGAGAGAATGATATTCAAATCATGAAATATACATATTAAAACATTCCATGGGAGGTTAAAACTCCTAAGTAGGGATACATCCTCCATCACTAGTGGAATTTATTTCCTCATGGAATAAAATACGAAACATACATAAGTATATAAAATCATAAGAATATGTCAAGTTTCATTACTATGACCATTATAACATTATAGAAAAAGTTAATTAAATGATGCGTATAAAATGAATACTGGATAAAGTTATCAATAATATGTCCATGAATAACATTGTGAAAAAAGAAAACAACATCATGTTCATGAATAATTATTATCCTACCAATCATATAATTATATATTCAAACATATTTTCAATAGTAGTATATAAAAACAATCAAAAATACATTAAAATCTAATCTTGGTTTACCTGTGGAAATAAGATGAGCATATATAGAAATAAAGTATCTATCTAAGTAAATAACCTTCATTTAAGATAAATAATTATAGGGTATTTAAACAAAATAAAATAAATGATATATGTAATAGTCAATATTTCCCTACTCAATCAAATGTATGGGTATCTTGGTGAACACTATTCAATTATAAGGATATATAGGGTATCCATAGAAGAAAAACTTTGGAAGAATGTTTTTATTTTTACATAGAAATATATAAGTAATTTAAAAGTTTGTGATGGATCATTCCTGTCATTGGGATTTCATTTACCCCATACAACCTAAATGTTGGACCATGGGTAGCAATTTAGGGAATCATTTCAATATAGTATCCATTTATGGAAAAGATAATTTTAGAAGAAATATGACATAATAAATTGTAAAAAGGTTGAATAAAAGAGACTATTGACATAGGTTAATAATGTTTTGGAGGAATATAATAAAATTTTGAGGTTTTAATAAGGAATTCCTTGGATTTTATGCAATACTGAATTTCATAAGAATAATTTCATTTTTATGAAAGAACGTGAATAGAAGACTTATTAAATAAAAGATATTTCAAGAATTAAAAATTATTAAACATATAGTGTTAATAAATAATTTTTTTAAATAATATTGATACAAATAGAGAGAAAAATACTGATAAATCCTGAAAATTGTTCTTAAAATATTTAGAGATGATATCATAGAAATAGAAAAAAATAGTTCAACAATAATTTTCAGAAGGGGGTAATATGATTTTAAATTATTTATTTATCAACAAAATTTCCTAATAATGGAATATAAAAATTTATATATTTAAAATGAAATTTATTTGGATAAAAAATTAGAAAAATATATGGGTTATTTTATTAATATAAATGGATTTGACTTAAGGAACAAATACAAAGTAAACCATAAAGACACGAGTATCCTTGGAAAAAGAAGGAGAATGAAGTATAAAGAACATAAATGAAAAATAATATAGAGGGAAACATGAAGTCATGAAGATTGAGAGTGATAGATAAAATGTCACCAATAAGGATAACATGCAAGAAAAACCCTTGTGAACAACACATGGTATTAAGAATAAGTATGTAATGGAGGATGGAGACCATCAATTCATCCCGAATAAAGGTAAAATAGAAAGTTATACATTCAATAATACTACAACCCAACTCACTGAGTATGGTGGTAAGTAGATAATGACACCCCAATCTCACCTCTAATGGGTTAGGGGATGGTGACTTGTGAAAAATGGGCATATCTCACACATGGGATGACTTAACATATGTACATGTACAAAAACATACACATCTCTATACACCACTATAATGAAGAAAGATAAAAAACTTATACTATCAATTAATTCATAACTACTATCTCAGATTTGAGTAAATCAAGAATTATAACAAAATTAAAAGGGATAAACACAAAACCTCTAAAACTAGAAAGGATCCCAACCTGTATACCGCATGTGGGTTGCTACCCAAATTCAATTATTAAAACCATATAGGGCCTATATATCATAACTAAAATCCTCATGTTCCTCCTATGAATCCATTGATAAGCATGTATTATGCATAAGACATGAAATTTTCAGGTAGATCCCATGTAGGGGTGTGTATATACATTCCTAGTAGAAAACCCCAAAATTTAAAAACAAAATTAATTAAGGGAAATTAGTCAACTCATAACCACAAAGACATGTCAATAAAAATATGAGAAAACAACCACAAAAAAACAATAACCCAATTATTTTTATCAAGAAATCCAAATTAGGTGAGAAAGTGGATCCATATCTCCACAACCAGATAAGAATGATTATTTTTTCTATAACTCTAAAGGTTCCATAAATGATTCCAAAAACCATGAAAAACATTGTATGAAATAGGGTGGAGGGATTGTTCCTTGACCCTGTGTGTCATAGCCAAGGTGGAACTATCTTCTATCCCTATATCTTTTAAAACCTCTCAAGGATCTATTTAGAGGTTTTGCACCTTGCCAATATGCTACAGAGTCAAGGGGGAGCTTACTACAGTGGAGGAATCACTTCCCTTTGAAGCTCAAAGATGGGGGGTTCCACTTTTTAGATAGAGGAACTTACAAATATATAGTCTAGGGGATTTATTAATATACTTATGTAATTATTATTGGGGTAATCATGCCTTGGTGATACATTTGGGTTAATAACCCCAATATAAATTCTATGATCACACATGATCACTACCATTAGAAAAGAATAACTACAATACATATCCATCTATAATCACGTTACATAATATATCAACTATTAAAATAAAGGGCATTATCATGCTCCACATGGAAAACTACTCAGAATAGGATATTCATTGGCCTAAATTCATGTCTCGGACATGGATATATGAATGGTATAATATTATAAAATAATTACATGGTGTGTACTATGAGTACAAAATGTGTCCAGCTAATCCCAAACATAAACGTGTCTCACCATATAATTTGCAATGTATTTCAATAGATTCATGGTATGTCCACTATGGTTACATGACATATAGAGGTTAGGATAAAGCTTGGTGTGTGACACATTTCTAAGTCTATTCACTTTAGTTTTTGCATGTGTTCCTGGTCATGTCCAAACACTCTAGCTATTCCCTTTCACTTTGGCCATGTCTCGGTACTCTGACTATGTTTGAGTATCAAGCTATGCTCGTGTACTCTGGTCAGGACCATGTTTCTGGATGTGTCTGTTCCCATTTACTCTTGGGGTACATGTTGAGCCTCCAACAACATGGCACATACAATTTATGGGTCATACAAAACATGTGATATTTAACTCTGCCTAAAACCCTGGACTCTATTGCGAAGGGACTAAACGATGAGTGTTATTCATACTACACACCTTGTGTGTCAGTATTTTCTAAAAAATGAAGAACTCTAAAAATGTATCACTTATGATTCCTATGCAATAATTTCCATTATGAATCATGTTAGGGATGTAAAATCTAGGGCTGATCGCACCCGATATGTCAATGGTGGCATGATTCCAGCCACCTGATCTTCTGTTGGAAATTCTACATCATAATGTACCACCAAACACAGAACATGTGAATTGTGGGTCTCCAATCCAAACCATGATCACCCTGTTCATAACCTTTCCTCATTTGTGCCATAAATCATGAACCCAAACCCATGGTAACTATCTATTTCACCAAATAAGGATTTTGAAATGAATTTTTTCCATGTAATTTTTGAACCTCTAGATAAGGGAAACACTAATGATGAACATGACAAGAATAGTGGGAGAAATGCACAAATCAGAAACATATAGAAGTAACATTTGAATTTTTTTAGGTTGGACTGAATATTTTTCCATGAGAGTGATGAGCTAAGAGAAAGAAAATAATCAAGGTAAAAAAATTATTATCAATTCCAAAGTCTAGGAATATAATCATCTATTGAAAATCTAAATGTCAGCCTAAAAATTAATCTATTAATAAATTAATTCATGTAAAATTAGGGATAAAAAAAAGTGAATTAATCAAAAAAATAAATTCCCAAGAACATGTTTGGATACATTGTTGATAAATAATGGTTCCACATTATTTGTAATGGTAAGATCCATATACCATGTTGGAAAAGACAAACTCATCGATACAAATCATTAGTCCACAATCCAATTGTCCTATTCCAAATCAATCATACAATATCCCTCAAAATCAATAGGGTTATGTATATAACCCTAGGATTATCACATAACTATGTTTAAATAGCGTGATCTTAGTCATATTGATTAGAAAAATAAGTTCACTTTTATATTTTCTAATCCACCTAGGATTTCAAATATACAAAAAACATGACTTATAAAATGGTTATATCACACCTAGGGTAAAACCCACATTCTATATTTCATGGAGGTCTCAAATTTCCCATTAAAACTCCATTTAGGACTTATTTCACTATCTTGGAAAAATTGTTCATTTGTGATATAATATATTTAATATGTCCACAATGAGGGTCTTTGGGCCTCAAAATACAATGTTCAACCAGCAATTGGCTTTGAAAATATTCCATTGAATTTTCCAAATTTTTATAGGGTAAAAAAAAGTCATTACATTCTCACCACATTCAATGATTTTTGTCCCAAAAAGAAAAAACCTAAACATAGATGATGATACTGAGCTATCATCTAGGTTTCCCACTACCAGAATCTATTATAGAGGTTCCCATTCTAATAACAATATTACAAAATAGGTCTTTAACAGCACTGGTATTTATCAGCACTTGAAAAAAACACTAATAAATGACATATTTATCGGTGTTAATGAAAGCACTAATAAATTTAAACGTTTATCTGTGATTTATTTTTATCACAGGTAGAGGGTATCTGTTATCAGTGCTTTACTTTTAGTACTGATAAAGGGTACGCTTTATAAGCACTTTATTTTTAGCACTGATAAATATTTATTTCAGCAGTGCGTTTTTAGCGCTGAAAAAAGTCTAAATAAATTTAATTAATTAATTAAATAAATAAAAAATAAAAAAAGTGTTTATTCAAAAAAATATCAATTTTTTATTAATTAAGAAATTATTAATAATAATAAATAGATTGATTATACATTATTAAAAATTAAAAAAATTATTAATTATATAATTATGATAATTAATGTTATTAAATGGTATATATTAAACATATAGATATATATTAATGTATAAAAATATGATTTATTATTAAAAAATATTCATTTTTATATTAAATAGTCATATATTTATTGAATAATTTTTTATAATTAAAAATTAATATGAATGAAAAATATGACTAATTGCATAGTACTCAACATATAATTGAATGTCTTCTGATTTTTCAATTTAAAATAGATCAAATGTGTGTTATATTGATTTCACATATACGTAATTAATGAATTCTTATATACAATGCACACACACAATAATTATTTAGTTTTTCAATGTTGTTAAACATTACTTATTCTTAATTTATTCAATTTTACTCATTTTAAACATATTTAAATGCACTTAAAATTATATATTCATTGATAATGTTAAGAAAATATTTGTAAAAAAATATTTATAAATAAAAATATTCATAAATGTATATTTACTGTATTTAAACAATTATATATTTATAATTGTAAATAAGTAAATATTTTTTAAACGTATTTATATAATTATAATTAAATAATTATATATATTTAAATAATCATTAAATTTATAATAAGTTTACTTAAATAGAGAATATATTTAACATATCTATATTTATATATGTGTTTATAAATATATAAATATATATAATTATGTAAATATTATTTTCTAAAAATACTTTTATAATTATAAAATTATAATTTAAATATTTAAAAAGGAATATATTTACTATATTTATATTCATATATATTTATTAATTATATATAATTATTTTGAATTTATTATTTATAATTATAATTATAAATCCTTTATCATAGCTTTAGTAATAAGCACTGATACACTCATCTTTATCAGTGTTTTTTAGCACTGACAAAGATAGGCTTTATCAGCGCTAAACAAAGTAGTGATAAAATTAATATTTATTAGTTCTATAACTTTATCCCTGATAAATATTTATTTTATTAGCAATTTTTAGCACTGGTAAAGACCTATATTTAGTAGTTCTTTTTTTTAAGTGCTAAAAAAGTGTCCCTATCTATTTTAAACACCCAAATGACTTGTGAACCCGTCTTGATATAGATGCTTTCCGCGGAAGAAACCAGCTATTGACACTCCACCTCATTGAATCGATGGTCGAATTACACCGCTCAACTGCCCCTAGTATAAGGCCCCAACCTTAAACCTTACTTAATATTGAGTTATTAAAAGATTACACATTGAGGATCTTTTTAGGTTTAGAGTTTTAGAGAATTAGATCATGAAACTTGCATTACATTCCACATTTAAACAAAGTGGTTACATAAAAGACAATATTCACTATTCCAATCAACGGAAACATATTTAAAATAAAACACGGATTCTTTCTTGACACATCCTTGACACTATCATCACATCATGTACCTTTCCCTTGACCTGTGAAAAACATTTCAAAAACTTAGGATGAGAATAAAATGTTCAGTAAGGGTTATAAAAAATATGGAAAGGAAACATGAGTTCATATATACATAAGAATGAAATCATACTTTACCCATAAAACATAGGCACTTTAACATAACTCATCAAACAATGAATAAATCATACCCATAAAACATAGGCACTTTAACATAACTCATCAAACCATGAATAAATCATAGAAGTCATAAGACATAAAGGTAACTTTAGGCATTCATAACATTCTTACATAGGGAGTAACCCTCTTTGTTACGTTTGGAATACCCATCACAGTATATTCCCTAAATCTCTTCGGAGAAACCTTAACGTTTCACTCCTTCGCGTTACCCAATTCATTGGAGAGCTATATCGGGCTCACCCGCCCTTAGCTTATCACGGAACCTCCCTTCTTCATAATAATTCCCAAGAACCATAACATAATCTTATCACATAAAACATGCATAAAGGAAACATAACATTTCCACATTTCAATAACAAGATATCAATACAACACATTGGTATAAATACATTATGAAAACCATTTTCAATACCAAAATAAAAGAAAAGTAAAACATGGTATTTATTTTTATTTTAAAAAGAAGGTATGGCTTGTAGAGGAAGCCGAAACTCAAATAATGGTCACGGTGGCGGAGAAGTCGTTGTCGCCGCATACGTACGAAAAAAACATTCCCTTTTGTCGTTTAGTAAAACACTTCGTATAAAAAGATTCATGTTGGATAAACGTAAAAGTCGAAGGGGTTTATACACCGTATAGAAGAAAGTTGTGTATAAAACAAAATATTCCTCAATGAAAGGAGATTGAGACAAAGTCCGATACAAAGACGGTATCCTTGGATTAAGGGTAAATCGGTTACATAACTATGTGTGACAAACGAATACACAAAATATAAGTGGGTATTAAGAGTAAAAAAATCAGAGGATATTCACACACAATCATATAATGACATATTCAAGGTGTACAAGTGTATCCCAAAGAATCGAAATTGGGTTAAGAAGTTCCCTTGCAATAATTAGACAGCCTAACGGCGTCACTTCAAAATTCAGAAAAAGAGTTGATGAGAGATAAAAAGGGTATCTCATCACATGGAAATAAAATTTACATCAATAAGGATATTGAAGAAAATATCCCAAAATAATATTATGTAAATTAAAAGACATAGCAAAATAAGTCTTTTAAAAAGAGGAGGGTGAAAGGTTCCCTTACCGACATGGCTATCTTTCGAAACATACGCCCCGTAAAAGAAGGAAAATACAACATTGATGTAAATACTCATAAATGAAAGAATATTATACAATGAGTAAAATAATGGTCAGTACATAAACCTCTCAAAAGAAATTTTGGCAAATGTATCATAAATCTCACGGGAATAAAAGTGAGATGAAAGATCCCTTACGAAAACTCGGCAGCCTAACAGCGCCACTTAAAACTTCCAAAAATGGATTGATGAGATCAAATTGGGTATCTCATCACATTACAATAAAATGTATAGCAAGAGGAATATAAAATAACATCCCCCATCATAACAAATAGGAGCTTATAAGAATTGACATAAAGGAGAGTACTTAAAGAGAAAGAGAGAGGTTAGATCTCTTACGAAAATTCGGCAGCCTAACAGCTCCACTCAAAACTTCCAAAATAGATTGATGAGAGAGAATATGGTCTCTCATCACATGAACATAAAAATTAGAGTAAGAGTAATATAAAATAACATCCCAATAACAAGAAATATGAGTTTAGAAGGAATGACATAAAAGAGTGTACTTAAAAAGAAAGAGAGGAGTCGGATCCCTTACCTCGGGTCCGACTTGACTCGATCATTCTTTAACGTCCTGAATAATAAACTTGAGTTAATTTCCACTTTATTAAGAACCTTTTTCTAGTTCATTATTCCTTTTATATCACTTATTTCCATGTTATAAACATTATGTAATCATTTAAGTTAATATTGTTTGTTTTGTCGATATTTGGTTCTTAAGTTGAAAGTGGACTTCTTACAATTACATGTTGTTCGTGTGGTCAAATGTTCATTATATCCAGAATTATATTCATGATTTGGATATCATATATATCCAGAATATACATGTATTTATAATATTACATAATCATTTAAGGGTAAGAAATGAAATGCACCGTTCATGGAGACGGTAAGCCATACGTACGCATGAACGCAACTTTCATTTCTATGTCATATTAATGGAATTAAAACTAAATTAGAGGTATTTATATTTTAATTCCAGATTTATATTCATCATTTAGATGTATCATTCATCATATATATCCATTATATACATGTACATATAATAGTACATTACATTTTGGGATAAGAAATGAAATGCACCGTTCATGGAGATGGTAAGCCGTACGTACGCATGAACGCTACTTTCATTTCTATTTCATATTTTTATGGAATGGAATAATAATGAAATAGAGTTATATTATAATTACAGTATAAAATAATATATAATAACTTTAAATCCATCATTTATACATCCCACCTATGGCATTAAGGAATCACATCACTTTGAGGGGGCGGTAGTCCGCACTTCCTTAAATGAAGATATCGCGTTTACCCATAATGGAAACCATAAAGATATGCCCAAAATTAAAATTACAGAAGCTTAAGGAAAACATAAACATATTATATATCGTATATAAATATAGTTTCATCTTAATGTCCACCTTTGAAGGTGTTAAAATAATGTTGAACAATCATCGTTTCGGGAGGCCGAAATTCGCCATCCACGGAAACAGTATGTTCTTTAACCATTAGATGTAGGTGTGTGAAAGTGTAGCTCGAATCCTTCTTATAACAACATCCTAGTATATTTATGATACTGGAGTTGTTACAAAAGAAATTAATAAAAAGATTTTAGGGGGTTGGAGAAGAAAAATAAAACAAAAGGACACAAGTGAAGACAATACCTTAATATCGGGTAACTCCCTTTGGTTTGAGCTCAAAGGCTTCCTTGGGAAGACTTCTGCCCAAAGTGAGGCTTCAAGGAGTAATATAAGGAAGTGGAGAGAAAAAATGGGCAGAGGTGGGCCGAGCCAAAGGCTTTGGGAGTTTGGGTAAAGAGGTAGAGGTGGGGGCCTTTTATAAGAGGAGAGGAGGGGCACTCTTGGTAGGTAAAGAAAATTCACTTTATTTTAAAATGGTATTCGGATTTAAGAGGTCCCACATTGATGTGTTTCTAGTATAAGGTGATAAGGGTTCTAAATACACTCATCCAATAGGTTTTGGATATGTGTAGGTCTTATATATTACATTATCTTCCCATTTTATTTAAATCGTTAAATAATGAGGTCATCGCTGCATCATTATGATGTCACAAATAATTTAATTTATTTAATGTCTCAAAATTATAAAAAAATACTATGATGTATGAAATCTTTTTATCTTTCTAATGAATATTTATAGTCAAAAATCTGATTTGTATAACCCCACGTAAAAATTGTTTTAGTAAAACATTTCATGTTTGTCTCATTTTTACTTTAACTTTAAATAAAAAGATATTAATGTCATTTTTCAACCAAAGTGGCTTCATGGGGTCCCCAAGTTGACCCATGGGTTGTCTTGGTCGTCCATGACACATATAATGAGGTGAGGACATGTTTCATGTTCATTTCATATTATTAAAACATTATTTTTACATTAAACTAGACTAATTACCTCTAATCGTGATTAAAAACTTAATAAGTTACTATTCACCAAAAAAATTTTTTTATCCCATTGAACCACATTTTACTTCTTAATGAAAACCATGTATGTCGGATTTTTTAAATTAAAAACACAATTATGGAAAATTTTTATTTAAATGGAAAAATCAGTTTTTATAAGTACCACTTAGTGGTTTCACTATTCATCAAAAATTGATGTTTTTCAGAAAAATCCCAAAAATTCACCATAAGATATATTTGATATTCCGAATTCAAAAATGAAGTCTGTTTTAAAAAATTCAAAACATTTAAGTCAGATTAATTAATTTAATAATTAATTCCCGCTGTCAGAGAAAATAGCGTGTTTTTATGAAACAATAAGTATCAAAAGATTGACACTAGTTTAAGTCTGATTTCAAAGTGAAATTAATTCCAACGACCACTATTGGATTTAATGGTAAAAATATATTCTAATTTCACTTTAAAACGAATTCAAAAGATAATCTAATCATATAAATAAATTATATTAAAAAGAGGTTTTGAATTAAAATACAACATTTTACACTATTCATTAAAAAAATGAACTTTATCAGAAAGATACCAAAAATTTACACAAAGTAAATTTTGATGTCCCAATTCTTAAGAACAGTTTTATTTGGTCAAAAAGGATGTATAATAGTGAACAAAACTATATTTAATGATGGTTCTCCATCAAAAGGCGATAAGTGAACCTTTAGTGAAAACTAGGGCATATACGCCTAAAATTGAATTCTTTCCGTATTTTATGCCTTTATCTTTTATTGGATAAATATAAAAACATTTAAAAACATATATAATAATATTTTAGTTATTTCTATCTATTCCTGCCAATACAACGGCTACATGTTAACTACCATTTTAAATAATATTATTTTATTATTAGAGTGCAACGTAAGATTTCCAAGAAACTCATTATTGCGTATTGGGTACGCCATCGAGCATAGCGTCACCTTTAAAGTCATATTAATATTTTATTCAAAAATATGGATAAATATGAAAATTTCATATTCTTTATTTACCTGGGGTGTTACATCCTTCCCCCCTTTTGGAAATTGCGTCCACACAATTTTTAAAATTGAGCTTTGAAACATCATTGAAAGTCCCGCATCGGAACAAGAGTCGGTAAAACAATCACTTTAAAACAAAGGGAGATAAGTACAGAGGTCAACCGAGTTAACCCATATGTAGAAAAGAATGGACATGGAAGAAAAAGCAAAGGGTCATGTTCTTGAGGGAGAGTGATAGTAAACATGTCTAGGAGAAAGTTAACCATAAGAAAATCACAAACTTGTGATGGGTTAAACGGTATTCGATTCCCCAGTAGGAAAAGTTAATAGACAACATTTTTGTTTTAAGTTACTTTTTAATGAGGAATTTATTCATAAGGAAACATAATCACTTATCATGTTGACTTTCAACTATTACTAGATTCCTTAATCAAATTCATATTTTATTCCAAAAGATGAGTATTTAGGGAGACTTGTTCACATTAAGAGTACTATAATCAACTTATAGAGAATCACCTAATCCACCAAAGAGAACAATATACATCCCATGTCTTTAGGCTTTAACCAAAACCAAAACCAGAAAGGTTAGTACAAGGTCAGATAATCTAGAAAAGGATAACCCATTAAAAAAAATCTATGCTTAATCTCCAAAATTTGTCCAACAAAACCCAAAGTTCAACGAGGACCATCCGATAAACAATTTTTTCCATAAAATTATTCAAATAAACCAATATAAGATTGAAACCCAAATATTTTAAGGATTTAGTCACATAGTCTTCCAAGTCAAATCATAACATTTATCTCCAAACAACATCAGTTGCTCCTAAAGTCTCATATTGAAAAATAATTAACCTAATCACATATCCTCCATGATAGGTTAATCATTTTCATAAATACCCCAAAATCAACTTTTAATTCATAAAATCATATAACTAAAAAGAATCAGTCAAACTAACCAGGGACTTCATGTAGTCCAGTGGTAGGCGATAAATACCAGTCGCACTTTGGTTGTGGGTTTGATTCCCGCAGTATTGTCCGACGCGACGGGTTGTCACACGGTCTGCGTGTTGTCCTTTTTCCAAAACTATATAATTATTAAATCATTCCCCAAAAATAGATAAAATCATCAAAAATGATCATAACATATTTTAACCTCACGTTTATCTCATGTCTTTCATTTTCCAGCATATCATATAATAACCCATAATTACCTCAACAGTAAGGATCATATAACCTCTAATGGTTACCTTTATAATTATTACCAGAACTTCCACATAAGTTGGTCATCTCGTACATGATGCATTACAGAACATACCAAGGTTTAAGTGGTTGATCATGACTCCTTGATATTTGGTTTAGAATAACCATGAGTATCCTCATTGAATCCTCCATTTTATCTAGTATCTTAATCAGAGAACCACCACAGTTTCCTTCAAACCTGTTGTCTCTTTGGTGCCTGCTGGATCCATCCATTCACTAAAAATAGAAATGTCAGTGTGATTATATCAACAAAACCATCATGTACTAATGAGGAAGGTAAACACTAAGATATACTTACTCATTCACTTTATCTAAAACTAGGACTCTTTCAGAAATTCTAACTATTATGGTAATGTCACTTATACTTAAAAAATACCCTAACTTCTAAAGTTATCTAAACCGACATTCGATACCAACTATAAGGCCCCAGCCTTAAACCTTACTTAATCTTGAGTTATTAAAATATTACACATTGAGGATCTTTTTAGGTTTAGAGTTTTAGAGAATTAGATCATGAAACTTTCATTACATTCCACATTTAAACAAAGTGGTCACATAAAAGACAATATTCATTCTTCCCATCAATGGAAACATTTTTAAAATAAAACACGGATTCTTTCTTGACACATCTTTGACACTATCATCACATCATGTACCTTTCCCTTGACCTGTGAAAAACATTTCAAAAACTTGGGATGAGCATAAAAAGCTCAGTAAGGGTTATAAAAAAATATGGAAAGGAAACATGAGTTCATATATACATAATAATGAAATCATACTTTACCCATAAAACATAGGCAACTTAACATACCTCATCAAACCATGAATAAATCATAGAAATCATAATACATAAAGGTAACTTGAGGCATTCATAACATTTTTACATAAGGAGTAACCCTTTTGGTTACGTTTGGAATACCCATCACAGTATATTCCCTAAATCTCTTTGGAGAAACCTTAACGTTTCACTCCTTCGCGTTACCCAATGCATTGGAGAGATATATCAGGCTCACCTTCCCTTAGTTTATCACGGAACCACCCGTCTTCATAAAAATTCCCAAGAACCATAACATAATCGTATCACATAAAACATGCATAAAGGAAACATAACATTTCCACCTTTCAATAACGAGATATCAATACAACACATTGATATAAATAAATTATGAAAACCATTTTCAATACCAAAATAAAAGAAAAGTAAAACATGGTATTTATTTTTCTTTTAAAAAGAAGGTATGGCTTGTAGAGGAATCCAAAACTCAAATAATGGTCACGGCGGTGGAGAAGTCGTTGTCACCACATACGTACGACAAAAACATTCCCTTTTGTCGTTTAGTAAAACACTTCATATAAAAATATTCCTTTTGGATAAACGTTAAAGTCAAAGGGGTTTATACACCGTATAAAAGAAAGTTGTGTATAAAACAAAATATTCCTCAATGAAAGGAGATTGAGACAAAGTCCCATACAAAGATGGTATCCTTGGATTAAGGATAAATCAGTTACATAACTATGTGTGACAAACGAATACACGAAATATAAGTGGGTATTAAGTGTAAAAAAATAAGAGGACATTCACACATAATCATAGAACGACATATTCAAGGTGTACAAGTTTATCCCAAAGAATCGAAATTGGGTTAAGAAGTTCCCTTGAAATAATTAGACAGCCTAACGGCGTCACTTCAAAATTCAGAAAAAGAGTTGATGAGAGATAAAAAGGGTATATCATCACATGGACATAAAATTTACATCAATAAGGATATAGAATAACATATCCCAAAATAATATTATGTGAATTAAACGACATAACAAAATAAGTCTTTTAAAAAGAGGAGGGTGAAAGGTTCCCTTACCGACATGGGTATCTTTCGAAACATATGCCCCGTGAAAGAAGGACAATACAACATTGATGTAAATACTCATAAATGAAATAATATTACACAATGAGTAAAATAATGGTCAGTACATACACCACTCAAAAGAAATTTTGGCAAATGTAGCATAAATCTCACGGGAATAAAAGTGAGTTGAAAGATCCATTACGAAAACTCGGCAGCCTAACAACGCCACTTAAATCTTCCAAAAATGGATTGATGAGATCAAATAGGGTATCTCATCACATTACTATAAAATGTAAAGAAATAGGAATATAAAATAACATCCCCCATCATAACGAAGAATAGCTTAAAATAAGTGACATAAAGGAGAGTACTTAAAGAGAAAGAGAGAGGTTAGATCTCTTACGAAAATTCGGCAGCCTAACGGCGCCACTCAAAACTTCCAAAATGGATTGATAAGAGAGAATAGGATCTCTCATCACATGAACATAAAAATTACAGTAAGAGTAATATAAAATAACATCCCAATAACAAGAAAGATGAGCTTAGAAGGAATGACATAAAAGAGTGTACTTAAAAAGAAAGAGAGGAGTAGGATCCCTTACCTCAGGCCCGAATTGACTCGATCGTTCTTTAACGTCCTGAATAATAAACTTGAGTTAATTTAAACTTTATTAAGAAACTTTTTCTAGTTCATTATTCCTTTTACATCACTTATTTCCATGTTATAAACATTATGTAATCATTTAAGTTAATAATGTTTGTTTTGTCTGTATTTGGTTCTTAAGTCGAAAGTGGACTTCTTACAATTACATGTTGTTCATGTGGTCAAATGTTCATTATATCCAGAATTATATTCATGATTTGGATATCATATATATCCATAATATACATGTATTTATAATATTACATAATCATTTAGAGGTAAGAAATGAAATGCACCGTTCATGGAGATGGTAAGCTGTACGTACGCATGGACGCTACTTTCATTTCTATGTCATATTAATGGAATTAAAACTAAATGAGAGGTATATATATAATTTAATTCTAGAATTATATTCATAATTTAGATGTATAATTCATCCTATATATCCATTATATACATGTACTTATAATAGTTCATTACATTTGGGGATAAGAAATGAAATGCACCGTTCATGGAGACGGTAAGCCGTACGTACGCATGAACGCTACTTTCATTTATATTTCATATTTTTATGGAATTTAATAATAATTATATAGAGGTATATTATAATCCAGTATAAAATAATATATAATAACTTTAAATCCATCCTTTATACGTCCCACATATGGAATTAACGAATCACATCACTTTGAGGGGGCGGTAGTCCGCAATTTCTTAAATGAACATATCGTGTTTACCCATAATGGAAACCATAAAGGTATGCCCAAAATGAAAAGTACAGAAGCTTTAGAAAAACATAAATATATTATATATCATATATAAATATAGTTTCATCTTAATGGACACCTTTGAAGGTGCTAAAAGAATGTTGAACAATCATCGTTTCGGGAGGCCGAAATTCTCCATCCACGGAAACAGTTTGTTCTTTAACCATTAGATGTAGCTGTGTGAAAGTGTAGCTCGAATACTTCTTATAAAAACATCCTAGTATATTGATTATACTGGAGTTGTTACAAAATAACTGAATAAAAATATTTTAGGTGGTTGGAGAAGAAAAATAAAACAAAAGGACTCAAGTGAAGACATTACCTTAAAATCGGGTAACTCCCTTTGGTTTGAGCTCAAAGGCTTACTTGGGAAGACTTCTACCCAAAGTGAGGCTTCAAGGGGTAATAGAGGGAAGTGGAGAGACAAAATGGGAAGAGGTTTTCTGAGCCAAAGGCTTTGGGAGTGTGGGTAAGGAGGGAGAGGTGGGGGCCTTTTATAAGAGGAGAGGAGGGGCACTCTTGGAAGGTAAAAAAAAGTGACTATATTTTAAAATGGTATTCGGATTTAAGAGGTCCCACATTGATGAGTTTCGAGGATAAGGTGATAAGGGTTCTAAATCCACTCATCCAATTGGTTTTGGACATGTGTAGGTCTTAGATATTACATTATCTTTCTATTTTATTTAAATCGCTAAAAAACGAGGTCATCGCTGCATCATCATGATGTCATAAATAATTTTATTTATTTAATGTCTCAAAATTATACAAAAATACTATGATGTAGGAAATATTTTTAGCTTTCCAATTAATATTTATAGTCAAAAATATTATTTGTATAACCCCATGTAAAAATTGTTTTAGTAAAACATTTCATGTTTGTCTCGTTTTTACTTTAACTTTAAATAAAAAGATATTAATGTCATTTTACAACCAAAGTGGCTTCATGGGGTCCCCAAGTTGACCCATGGGTTTTATTGGTCGGCCATGACACATAAAATGAGGTTAGGACATGTGTCAAGTTCATTTCATATTATTAAAACATTATTTTTACCTTAAACTACACTAATTACCTCTAATCGCGATTAAAAACTTAATAAGTTACTATTTACCAAAAAATTATTTTTATACCATTGAACCACATTTTACTTCTTATTGACTACCATATATGTCAGATTTTTGAAATTAAAAACACAAATATGGCAAAATTTCATTTAAACGGGAAAATCAGTTTTTATAAGTACCACTTAGTGGTTTCACTATTCATCCAAAACTGCAGTTTTTCAGAAAAATCCCAAAAATTCATCATAAGATATATTTGATATTCCAAATTAAAAAATGAAGTCTATTTTAAAAAATTCAAAACATATAATTCACATTAATTAATTTAATAATTAATTCCCGCTGTCAGAGCAAATTGCGTGTTTTTATGAAACAATAAGTATCAAAAGATTGACACTAGTTTAAGTCTGATTTCAAAGTGAAATTAATTCCAATGACCACTATTGGATTTAATGGTAAAAATATATTCTAATTTAACTTTAAAACCAATTAAAAAGATAATCTAATCATATAAATAAATTATATTAAAAGAGGTTTTGAATTAAAATACAACATTTTACACTATTCATTAAAAAAATGAACTTTATCAGAAAGATACAAAAAATTTACACAAAGTAAATTTTGATGTCCCAATTCTTAAGAAGAGTTTTATTTGGTCCAAAAGGATGTATAATAGTGAACAAAACTATATTTAATGATGGTTCTCCATCAAAAGGTGATAAGTGAACCTTTAGTGAAAACTAGGGCATATACGCCAAAAATTGAATTCTTTCATTATTTTATGCCTTTATTTTTTATTGGATAAATGTAAAAACATTTAAAAACATATATAATCATATTTTAGTTATTTCTATCCCTTACCTCCAATACAATGGCTACATGTTAACTACCATTTAAAATAATATTATTTTATTATTAGAGTGCAACGTAAGATTCCCAAGAAACTCGTTGTTGCGTATTGGGTATGCCATCGAGCATAGCATCCCCATTAAATTCATATTAATATTTTATTCACAAATATGGATAAATATGAAAATGTCATATTCTTTATTTACCTGGGGTGTTACACCTAGTTTCTCAAACATCTTTTCTAACATTCAGTATAGAATCACTATTAGGGTTTCTGAAGAGGGTATCTGATTTTCTTCAACCTAGTGAGGTGGGCCTTCCGATTTTCTTTGTGTATTTTTGGTTTCATTTTTTTCTACGATTTTTTAATGATCTTTTTTTTATTATATGTTGTTTATGTTTTATTTGTGATCTGTTTTTGGGGAATGATTTGTGGTCTATATTTTTTTTGTGTTGACCACTAATGTATGATCCTTCGTTTATAGCAGACACTGAACCATGGATTTATTCATTGTTGTCTTACTACTATGTTTTACATCATATTTCCTAATAATTTTTTCATATATTTATATAAATGTGTTGAAATTTTCATATATATTCTTATTTATTGACTACTTATTTGAGGAACATTTTTGGTTCCCTAATGATTATATATATACTGACACCTCTCATGGAAACCTCAGTGGACATGCAGCTTCAGATGCTATTTTTTTGGAAACAAGTTAGTGGAGTAATTTATGTTCCTCTATTGGTTATATGTATCATAGGATCTAGTTCTTCTTAAAATTCACTATGGTCCTTAGTTTAATTATGGATACGATTCGAAGGGTTCATCCCCAGTTAAGAACACGAGGTTCTATCACATCAAGCCTTCACTTTTGGAATTATTTTGGCGACTTTAGTTCATGTTATGTTTGAATATTACGGTTTTATCTATTTTATATTTCTTATATAAAATAAGTTAGTTTTTATATAAGCGTGAAATTTATTTGTGTCTATTTATCTATCACATCATATATTTCCATAGTTGTTTTTATAATAGGTATTCTTATATTGGGTGACGATGATTTTGGGTATGCATGTCTAGTGAGCCCAAGGGTCAAGCCATCATGTTTTTCGACATCTGGTACTAATTGTTTCTATTTGGGGGGGGGGGGTACCACCTCCCATTTATGTTTTTTTACACCCAAAGTTTAAACTATCCTTTAGTGACTTTGAGATGTGTTAAAGGTCAGAAGATGATATGACATGGTGTTGTTAGGGTAATTCAGGCTAGATTCATTACACTATCCATGCTTTGGTTTACACATATAAAGATTATTGATAATATAAGTTATTATCTTCCTTTATGTCCCTCTATTTTTTCAAATTTTAATATCCCTTATTATTAGATTTGGAATATCTAGGCACTCATATATTCTAGAAGAAATGATCCATATTTACCTTATTATAATTCTCCATAATTTTTAATTTTGATAATGAATATATTGTGTATATTTATTTATATATTGTATAAAAAGAAAATTTTATGAACCCAATAGGATAGATATGAACAAAAAATGGATTCACACTAATCATTTGAAAAATGAATTTGAAGATGGAGTAAAATAGATCATCGTGGTTTCAAGAGAGAATGTATACGACCCTTCTAAAATCCTTTCTCCATGTTTATTTTGATGTCATTCAAGAATAATTAGTCCAAAAGAGTTGTAAGAACATTTGATTGGTCATGGAATAGATCAAAACTAAAAAATTTGGACTAAACATAAGAAACAACTAAATGTATAAATCACTTGAGATGATATTGTTGTTTATGAATCATTTGATATGAATAAAATTATAAAATATGATAGATATCCTATCGAAGAAATGAAAATGGAAATTAATGATGACCTTCATGAATGTCCAAAATTTTTTGTGGAGTTAAATAGTTTTTCCAAGAAACCACTGTATACCGGTTGTACTAAATATACAAAATTTTCAGCTGTATTGATGTTATATTTTTTAAAGCTTTCATAGATGGAGTGACACTAACTTTACAAAACCAATTGGTCTTCTAAATGATATGATACCAGAAGAAAATGAACTACCATACAGAAAATATGATGTTAAATGAATGTTACATTAATTTTGAATGATCTCTAAAAAAATACATGATTTTCAAAATGATTTCATTATGTTTTTTAACTACCATGAATCACTCATAAAATTCCCTAAGTGTGGTGTAGATTCATACAAGAAAAATGAATCAAGTCCTTTGAAATTTGTATGGTACTTTCCTATCATTCCATAGTTTAGAAGACTATATAGATTTTAGGAAACCATAAGAAAATTGACATGGTATTCAGATACATGAATTAAATACGGGAACCTACATCATATAATAGAGTTTCATCAATGTCATAAAATTGATTACAAGTTTCCTCAATTTGGAGATGAGCTGAGAAACTTTATTCTTGCATTATATAAAAATATAATAAATCATTTTGGTGTACATAGTAGTAATCAATGTATATGGCCCATCATATTGGTAAATTATAACTTGATACCATGGTTATTCATGATGTGAAAATAAAGTATGTTGTCTTTCCCTGTATATAGACGAAATAATCCTAGTATTGATATTACTGTCTTTTTGGATCCATTGATCGAACATCTAATGTTATTGTGGGATACAAGTGTTATAGTGTATGATTCTCATATAAGTAAAGAATTCACATTGAGGGACATGTTCTATGGAACGATGAATGACATCCCATCTTACTGAAGTTTTTTAGGCTATAGCATTACGGGAATGTTACAATGTCACATTTTTTAAAAACACAAATACTAATTTTAGTTGAAACATTCCTCGAAGACTGTGTTTTTAGGAGATCATAAATTTTTACCTCAATAATGTAAATACTAATCCTGGATGACAACATTTTATGAGAATACACAACAAGGTACAACACCATCTCCAACAAATGGGGATCAACTGTAAAAAAAGTATAAAATATTGAGATTGTTTTTGGTAAAATATTTTTAAAAAACCTTAGAAAATAATGTTGGAATAAGAGATCAATATTCTTTGAATTACTATATTGGAATTGTGTGTATGTCAAACATTTTCTTGATATCGAGAATATAGAAAAAATGTATTTTGTAGTGTTATTGGCACATTACTAAATGTTTCTGAAAAAACAAGAGATGGCATCATGGCTAGGTTGGACTTGATGGAAATGGGGATAAGGGAAGAGTTGGCATTGGTGATAGGTAAAAGGTGGAATTTTCATCCTCCAATAGATTATACTCTATCCAGAGAGAAAAAATTACAATTTTTCCTATGCCTTACTTGTGTAAAATCTCCATATTGGTATTCATCAAATATCAAGAATTCCACGTTAATGACTAATTTGATGTTGCAAGGACTAAAATCACACAACTATCAGGTTTTGATGCAAGATTTAATGCATGTTTCTTTCTATTTCATCCAGCCTCAAAATTTATTATATAAATTAACCATACTGTACTAATTTTTCAAAGATACATGCAATAAATTTTTAGACCTAGTGAAGTTTATCATAATGGATAAAGAGATTGAATATATATTTTGTGAATGAGAGATGTTCTTCCCACCATCATTCTATGATAAAATAGTCCACCTGATGGTTCAATTGGTCAGAGTGGTTAACTATGTGATCCTTCACATTATAGATGGATGTAACCCATTGAATGGTAAATGAAGATTTTGAAAGGGTATGTCATGAATCAAAGTCAACTAGAAGGTTGTATTACAGAAAGATATATTATTGAAGAATCTATTGAATTCGATGATGATTACCTATCAGATGTTGAAAGAATTGGTCTCCCAATGTCTTATCATAGGGAACACCTTATAGAGAAAGGATTTCCAGAAGATATGTGGTTATAATTACCATGTAAGAGCAGGAGTATGGACATATTTACATATTACATTATAGTAAGAATGTTGATCGATATATTGAATCCCACAACGAAATTATTCTAGATTTTTATCCATCAAGGGATGAAGGATGGATATCAAATACACATAATGAATAGTTTATAGGATTGTTCAAAGATCAAATTTATAAGGAGTTATCTAAAAATATGAACTCAATTTCTGAATGAATTTAATGGCTATCAAGTAGACCGAATAAAAATTTTATATCTTACACTATTTTTTTAATCCATGGTTACACATTATATATAAAAGAACACAATGACTTCAGTACGATGAAAATTAGTGTTACTACACTTGTGGCTAAAGTGTTGCACATATCTGGTTCGAAGGATCGAAATCCAATTTATAAAAATATGTCATATTTTGGAATTATCGAACAGATATACAATTTTGATTATACTACATTTCAAGTTCCACTTTTCTGTTGAATATGGGTTGACAATATCTATGGAGTGAAAGTTGATGAAATGGACTATGTGAAGGTGAATTTCAGTGTAGAAGTGGAAAAGAAGAGTCGTCCATAATGGAATCACAAGTAGTGAAATTATTTTAAGTCCCTGATCCATCAAACAATAATTGGTCGATTGTCCTATTGGCAACTAAAATAAATGTTGTGTCAGATGAAAATCCAATCGAAGTTGATGTTTTCATTAGGACACCACAATCAGTTCATGTCAGTCCAAATATAGACAATGTATTGTATGTTATAGGGGACCACAAAGAGGGGATTCAGATTCTCAAAATAGGAATCAAATCCTTGAATCCATTAAAAAAGTAAAGAGAGTTCAATGAGAATGTAAAAGTGTTTTTAATATATTATATTTTCCCTCATAATATGATATCTTCTCTAATAAATTAAAAAATTGTAAATTAAATATTTTACTAATCATGTAGATAATATCTTCTAAACATTATGATGTTACCAATCCCTTTAAATAACAAACTATAATGAAGGAGACCCTATGGATAGATGAAAAGGTAATGTTACAATATACTTTTTCTATTTTACCAAAAAAATTATATAATAGAATATCAATTTAATTTTCCATATTCTATAAATATATATTTTTTAGAATATTTCTATCCATGTGTCATGCATTGGAAAGAAGTGAAATTACATTGTCTCCATTCAATCATAGAGGTAATCTTGATATTTTCACAGTAAAATCATTGTCCATAGAATTAACATATTATTTCATATTTATATTTAATTTTTTTATTATTACTCACACAATAGTTATTTTCTTATATAGGTGGATGCTTTTGTTCGAGTTGGGATTATCTATCCCTATTTCATCCCTTTCTGCACCAAAATTTCCACAGACTTATTCTCCATCAAAACCATTTTACCCCAGTAGTGTTTCATTTATCACTTACCTACAAATTTATTGCAATAACTTTTTAGGAAGGGAAATGATGCTCCATCTACTAAATGGAAGATGTAATTTTTATTTTTTCATAGTAAAATAATTTTCCATTAAATTAATTAATTTTTCCAAAATTATGATAAATTTTTCCTTTTTAGTATTACTCACATAATAATTGTTTTCTTATATAAGTTGATTATTTTGTTCTAGTTGGGGTGATCTATCCATATTTCATGACATTCTATACCAAAAAATCCATAGAGTTCTTCTCCCTTAAAACCTTTTCACCCATGGACTATTTATATTATCACTTTCCTTAAAGTTATCTCCACTACCTTTTCCAAAAGAGAAACAGCGCTGCTTCTGCTCAATAATAGATGTAATTTTGATTTTTTTATAGTAAAATAATTTTCCATATAATTAATGTATTTCTTCATATATATTTTTAATTTATTTCTTTTTATAACTACTCACATAATAGATATTTTTTATACAGGTGGATTATTTTGTTCGATTTAGGGTTCCATATCTATCTTTCATGCCTTTCTACACCAAAACCTCCAAAGAAATCTTTTTCCAAAAAAACATTCACTCATATAGTGTTTACATTTATCACATTATATCATGTAATATTCACTACTCAATCATAGAGGTAATATTGATATTCTCATAGTAAAATCATTGTACATAGAGTTAATGGTGTGTTTCTGGTGTATGAGTGTGCTGTAACAGAACACAATAGTATGATCCTTTATCATCACTTCTAAAAGTGGTGATGAAGTTCTACTTTATCAGTGTTAATAAAAGGTTCTTTACCTGTGATTTTTTAGTGATGAAAAACTTGATGGGTTTTTAATGTCACTCATGTATTCAGTGCTTTTCTATCACTGATAATGGAAATTTCTAGCATTGTTAAAGGAATCTTTTTTTTGTAGTGTTATAATAAGAAAAAACCTACGGAAAAAACTATCCCACCAAGGGTATTCCATTAACAGTTCTCATACACCACTGAGCTCCATAAAAAGTTAACTCCATCCCAATGTTTATCTCACCCCAACAAACAACATGCAATGAGTCATGCACACCTTTAATCAGCTACTACATGTTTAAAAACACCATTAACTCATTCTAACTATGGTTCTAAGTCTAAGAAGTACTCCACCCACTAACCCAAATTAGTAACTAAAAATAGGACCATGAGTTGTGAATATATCCTACCATCCTATCCAAATCTATATAATCCCCATTGATAGGAGATTCATAGGAATACATGGCCTCTTCAAACCTCAAAGTCCTTTGCCATCCATCGATATAGGAACATGATGTTTATGGGATGTTCTCATCCCCCTGGATGAAATGAACCATTTAAAACCATATATTACACTAACTGTGGGTCTATAAATGTTTTTAGACATTTTCTCTGACTAGTACAATTATCAACCGTATGTCATCCCATATATCTCCTCAAGTGGTCCTGCAGTGATGGTGGAGAGGTAAATTATTTGGTACATAAGCTCCACTAATGATAGATGATCCTCCCAGATCTTGCAAAAACTAACATGAAAACCCCAAGTATCCTCTCTATATCTTGAGTGGTCTACCTTATTTGTCCATCTATCATGGGAAGAAACAATGTGATCAACCAAAAATGAGTATTGAATACCTCTTTAATCTTATCCAAAATTGTTTCGTGAAGTGAGAATCATGATATAAAATGGAGATTGAATGATTTTATTTAATCCTAATTACATCCTTCTTGAACAAGAATCCTAGAATCTCTATTAATATTTTTTCTCAGATCGATAGGATGTTGTCTAACTTAGTGAGTCAGTCTACATTTATTCATATAGTGTTATGACATATCGCTAATTATGGAAACCACAACATGAAAAACATAATGATACCATCCTATTTTCACTTCTATCTAGGCACCCTAGAATTCAACTAATGATAGGTTATGCATCGATAGATAAAATCCATACCACACTACCAAATCTTTGATACTCAACACATTCCAAAGGATCCCAGTGCACATTTACCTATATTGAATGTACATATAAGGTAAGGAAGAAAACATCACCATCAATTCCTTCTACCACAAGGCTGGTGTCATCACCCATCTTTGAACAAGGATGAAGTCCTCCCCACCTTTTGAAAATCAATCATGAACATGTCTATTTGATATCAATTCATGTAAGATCTCATGATCGAGATCCCTATTTTGTGCCTTTGTGACGTAATGAAAACGTTATTGGGTGAAAACCATCGATTGTGAGTATTCTACACCATTGTCATCTATAAAGTTTTACTACAAAGAGGTTAAATACACCATTATTTGGCTCTAACACAGTTATTAGAGAACCAATTTATGAGAATTTTCTACCACGATCACACCCTTGGGTTGATCCCAATATAGAATTGCCTCAACCTTTTATGTTTCTACATCCACTTCTACATTTGAGAAGATAAATCCAGTTAATTGGACCTCCTAAATCTAGAACCATAACTTTTAGAGCTTCCCATAAAAATGGTACTCTTGGAGAGAATGTATAGAACCATCCTCAAGTTTAATTCATGCTCCACCTATGAAATTGAGTATACAATGATATTATCGAAGAGGAATTATATGAACTAATTTATGAAGGGTTTATGTAATCGATTTATAAGTCTCAGAAACTCCAATGGGGAATTTAACATGCTAAATTATATCAATAAAAACACAAAGAAATACTAGAGGATATAGGAAGACACCCTTAGTAAATCCTGAACTCAAAACTAGTTCTTTTCATAATTTACCCTATGGTTAAACTCTGAGAACCACTCCACCATAAAAATTAGTTGAAATATTTGTTGATTCTCAAGACTGGGAACTCCTTCTTAATAGTCACCTGGTTTAGGAAATGTTAGTCGACAACTAAAATCAGGATATCATCTTCCTTTTTTGTGAGAGACACTAGATTCATAGGGAAACAAACTAGGTGTTATAATCCCATTATATTTTGATTCTCTGACCGCACCATCATCTCTCATATCTACATGGGGTTATTTTATGTGCTAGCACAAATATGAGGCCATCACTATGTGTATTTCTATATAGAAAATGAACTTTTGATAGGTAATTAAGCATGGTAAATACTCGTGGAAGACACAATCATACTCTTCCAACATGAAAAGAAACAAAAATTCTCATGTAATCCACTACTATAAGAGATATACTAGACAGCTGAAAAGAAATTATTTTTATCCTCATACACAAAAACTTATCATACTATACTTAGGATTCCTCATATCCATGGAAGGAAAATACCATCCCACTATCTGGGGTACACTGAAACCATCACTAAAAATATTTAATTGAGAATGGATGGTAGAAAAGCAGTTAGCACCATGGAAAACATCTCAATTTCTAACTTCATGCTACAGAATGATACTATGTGTGGCTCTTGCTACTTCTAGTGTTAGGTTATATTGTCGATTAAATTGTGTGATAACTGATCCTCATTTTTGGATATTCAAATCAAATGGGTCAATCTAAAAGGGATCCATTGGAACTACCAGGTCTCAGAAAAGGGATGGATTTGGATAAAAGTCTTACCACTGTGTACTAAAACTATAGAAAGGTTAGATAAGACACAGGTCATACATTGAAAAACACCCAAAGCCTTTGGGTCATAATCTCTTACTTCCGACAACCATCTTTCCCTTCGTCCACATGTTATCCATAACCAAGGATGGCTCCAAAACCTTATAAAATAAAAATTACCTCAAACATACAAGTTTAAGGGACTCATCCACCACACCTCAACAATATCCACTTTCGACAACACTAAATCAACTGAGCGGGTTTTATATCACATCAAATAAACATGACTTGGTTGTGAAAGTGTTTCTATTCCTTGTTTTTTCAAAGACACACCAAATATCAGCAAGAAATGGATTTTTTTGATGGCATATTTCACCTTGATGAAGTCTAGTTGTTAGGATCACCATCTCACAAGGAGGGATACAACACAAAGTATAAAAACCAATATTTTACCTAAAGAGAAAGCTTAGTTACCTACACGGTTGCTGTAATGTACTCCTACCTCGAGAGATATTCATCTCCACCCTAAGAAGTGGGGTCACCTCATCATGGATCTGGATGACTAGACCACACTAATTCCCTATTTTCCCATGAACAATATTGGTTATGGGAACAACCATATGACCGGTCAGGGTCCAAAAAATCTAAAGACTTGGACCACTACATCCTAACAATCATCCCCTACCTGAGGGCTTGGATCACCACAAAAACCTTAGTGGACACTATTTATGGAAGTATCACAACATTAAAATCATTAAAACATTGATTCCATAACCATATAGTGTCATATGCTTCCCAACATGTCATCGATCATCAACCTATTCCATTGAAGTTGGATCTATAAACTTTTCAACAGGTGGTAGCACTGCTTTGTGCCCTCCTAATGGAAACACCTCATGGATTAGTCCCTAAAATGAGGATTTATCACTCAATTTTTCATCATCATGAAACTATATTATAATAATATATTTATATAATCAGGGATACATATTGGTATTTCACCGGATATACAATGGTCAAGAAGCATATTTAGGGAGTTGACTCAAGAAGGACATGAAAAGCACAACACATTAATATATGATGCATGTGCCCAAATTTTCTTTACAACCAATTACTATATGTTTCAGTCAACAAAAAGTTTATCAGAGTCCTGGTGAAATGATATGTTGGCTATCAAACCAACACTAGGTTCCCTGACTTTAAATCTATACTCATGACCCTTTATCACTATATCCCTAGATCCCAATCCAAAACCTAATAGGTAAAAAATCACCAAATTGTGATCTTAAGATGAACTAATGTGAATTATATCATTACATGTAACACTGATGACTTCTTGGATGGTTGTAAGCTAAGAATGAAAACCCAATACTAACTCCAATATGTCAGGAGATAGCACTAGCACCCAATAGTCATATCATACACATGGGGGGCCGTAACCTATGTACCTGTAAAAACACACACATCTATATACACCATTCTAACAAAAAATTGTAAAAATAAAAAGATTCTATGAATTCATGAATAATAACTATCACACATTAGCTTAAATCAAGAAGTATAGAAAAGGTCAAGGCGATCAATAAAAACCCACCAAAACTCAAAAGGAACACAAACTACTGACAATAAGGGGGATGTTCCTCAAATAATCCCCTATAACAATTAGTTTTCATTCCATAATACCTAACATGCAATTTATCCTAGTCATACTTAGACTCTATAGAAAAAACTAGTATATTTATAATATAGTACATGTGTGGGACAATCCCACACAGGGGTGAGTATATACAAACCCATTAGGATTCACTGAAATCACCAAACAAAAAGCATCATGAGATAATCATCAGCTCATAACCAAAAAGGAATGTCAATTAGAATATGACAAGAAACCACAGAAAAATAAAAAAAATAGATATTATCAATAGGAAAACCAAATAAAGTGATAAATGGGATCTCTATATCCACATGTTTCTATGTGTGAAGAGTTTTCGTGTAGGTCAAAAGATCCCCTAATTGATTCTAAACAAATTGTGAAGCATTATATAATTAAGAGTGTAGGGATTATTCCTCACCACAATGTGTCATATCCAAGGGGGAACTATCTCCTAGACATGAATCTCATGTAACCTATCATGAATTTTCATGGAGATCCCACATGTCACCATTATTCTCCAAATTAGAGGGGACACTAACTGATGTGAAGGAACTAATCTATGCCATATCATGAATATGGGAGGGGGTCCACTATGTAGATATAGGTCACACACCCTATCTAATATTGTGGATTTTCTACTCCACTTATATAAACAGTGTGAGGGACCCTTTCCATTGTGTGATAGATGGGTTACAAACCTCTGTAACACTTCGATAATCACACCTAATCACTTCCACTAACTAAGAATTGCTGAGAGAATCTTCTTGACAGTATCACCTCACATTGTATCTCTACATCTGAAAAAAAGGCCACCATATCATACTATAAGGAATAATTATCAATATATGTTACCAACATGATCAAATTTTAATGGAAAATAGAGAGATAGGAAAGTTATAGGAATCTAAAAGAAGTAAATGGTGATTATTTTGAGTACACAGTGTGCCCAAAAAATCCCATACTTTTCCATGTCTCATCGCCTCACATGGAATGTCTCTCTCCATATACATAACATTTATACTATGGTTACACATAATATATAGCTGGAGAAAGAAATTTTCATGTTTCATCATCTTGAGTCTATGAAATTTGTCCTATTCCTATGTTCCTAGTCATGTTCATGCACTCTTTCCATGTCTAGGTACTCTGGTCATGTTTGAGTACCAGGACATGCCTGTGTACTCCAATCGTACATGTGTTTCTGGATTTTTATGTGCCTGTGTACTATGTTACACACCAATCCTCAATCACTGAGATACATGGAATGAATGGGTTATACCTAAGATGTTATATTTAACCCCACACAATAAACCTAGATGCCTCAACAAGGGGACAACATAACATGTGTTTTTCAAAATGAACCCCATGTATGTAGTATTTTTTAGAAAATAAATCTTCACGTGTCTCACCTATGTCACCTTATACATTGTTTTTTCCATGTATTTTTTTTGGGGAACATCGATCTAGGTATGATTGTGCATGATTCATCATTGGTTCCCAAATTATATCCACCTGATATGATCATAGACATCATCTATCGTGTTTCACTGCCGAATGAAGAACCCATGAACCATGTGTCTCAAATCCAAACATCAATCGGAAATGGTAGTCATTGTACCTCATTCGTGCCATTAATAACAACCCCAATCCATGGAAATGATTCATTGTGATAAATAATGACATTGTAGTGATCATTCATTGATCATTTTTTAAACCACTGGCCAAGGGAAACACAGATGAAGGACGTGAGAAGAACAGTGGTAAAAATAAACAAACCACGAGAATAAATAATGAATTTTTCCCATTATTCAGGTTGGACTCAATCAATTTCCATTATAATGATGAATTAATGGAATGAAAATAATATAGGATTAGTTATTATTGTAAATTCCAAAACATATGTAAATAATCACTATTTTCAAATTCAAATGCCAACCTAAAAATTAGCCTTCTAAGGAATTAATTCATGTTTGATTTGGAATAATAAATAAAGGGGATTAATCCACAAAAAATACCTTACCTTGACTTTGGATCAATATTTATCAAATAAATGTTCCACATTTTTATCATTGGAAACATCTAAAAACTCTATTTGTGAAGATAAACCCCTATGTATTAATCACTAATCCATAATTTGGTTGTTCTTTGCCAAATATTCCCTCTACAATCTCTCAAAATACCTTAGGTTATGTGGATAAAACAATTTTTTTTCCATTATTGTTTTTAAATAGGGGGATATAGTCCATGGTGATTAGATAAATAAATATATTTATTAATTTATTAATCTTCCCATGGATTCCCTTAAGCCAAACACCCAATGCGCACAATATTTATGACGCATATAGGGTAAACCCCAAGATTTAGATTTAAAATAGGTATAAAATTTACCATAAGAGACTGTGTTAATTAGATATTCCATTTTTTCTGAAAAACTATAGGCCCATAATATATTATTTTTAATATATCCACAATGAGGATCTCTGAGCACTAGAATCCCATATTAACTCAGCTATTGACTTTGAAAATGTTCATCGAAATATTCCAAAGTATTTCACTAAAAAAAATATATTTTTAAAAATACCATGAATATGATATATATAAGACAATATTTGAAATTGAGGTATAATAATTTAATGGAATGAATATTTGGAAAAAAAACCTTTACCATGAGTCCTGCCCTAGTTCATATGTCCTCTAACATATTTTTCAATAAAATTATCATAATTACTTTCGTTTTGCATATCATTTTTCATTTTTATTATTTTATCATAATGTTTTATACTTTTTAGTTTTACTTTTCTGGTTTTTCCCTTTTTGAGGTTATTTTTAATAATTTGAAATCCTCTTTAATGTAATGGTTTTTGTTAATTGTCATTGTACATTGGTTCAATAAGCTAAATTTTTTAGGGTATGTGATTCATATTATTCTTAAAGTTTTTCTGTTCAATATATTAGTAAATAGTTTTAATTCATATAATATTCTGTGATAATCTTGTTTTAGATAGTAGAAATGACTATTATTATTTAATTTTGAAATTATTGTTGTCTTTAATGTTTTATCTTTACAATAGAATAAACATGATATTGTTTTATTATTAATTTTATATTCAATTATGAAATAAATTTTTACAAATATCAATGGAGGTAATAAGTTAAAAATAAAACATTATTGTTCACTTTGGTAACATAAAATTTCTATGAGTGAACAATATTTTTAATAGTTTTTTAAAAGAAGTTGAAAACAAATAAGTATTTCAATTTTATAAAAAAATAAAGTCATAATAATATTACTATTTAAAATTCATTTTTAATGAATTAATTATGATATGGATAGGTAATAATGTAACAGGAAAGAAAATACATGGAAATTGAATCCCATATTTCAACATAGTAATGGCTGGTGAAATGGTGTTAGATGAGATGGAATATGTAATCTCTCACTAATAAAGAACATAAAAGTTGTTAATATCATGGTAATAATATAATAGGCCAAATGGAAGATTAGTTTTTAAAGAGGGTTAAGGAAAAATAATCTAAAATAAAAAAGAATAATGACACATGGAAACCCTTAATTTGATATAGCGACGACTTAAGAGAAGGATTCAATGAGAGGGACCGAGTGATATCACATTTATAGCGGAAAAAAGAGATAATAAATTCAAATTATTAGAATAGAAAACCAATATAATTATGATTAATATAAACAAACCTATACCAATGTATTTCTTAAACTATTGGTGAAGTTTATCTCCTAACCAAGGGTGTGTTAAAATTATTGTTGTCAGTAACTGATAGAAAAAACTTTAAAAAACTTTTGGTATGGGGTTACATGACCTAAAACTAGAAATAACCCCATTACCAGCCCTAATTCTCAGTTCTCTATGGATATTATCTCCGTCTGCTTTGATTACCCTAATTATTTATGTATTATTGGCAATTTTTCATCGATTTTTGGGTGAAACCATAATGACATACTATTCTACTTCACCTTCTATCTTTTTTTATTATTTAATTTTTAAAATTTTAATACCTATATTACAATGGTGGGAAGTAGATATATATTTCAATGATTCTTATTTTTTTTTCTATTTTTTGGGTTCATAAACATCATCTAAGGACTCTTATTATTTCTCTTAGAAGTAAAACACTTAGCATCGATGGATTCATCATTTCGGGTATTTGTTTCTACATATCTATTTTAGTTTAAAAAACCATGATGTATTATATTAATTTAATTATGTTTTTTAAATATTAAATTATGTTTATTATTAATGATTGAATAGTGATAATAATATCTTGAGTTTAGTTTTTCATTAATTTGATACATTATTATTTTTCATTAAAAACAGATTAATTGAATGTTTAAAATAATAGTACACACAATGTACGGCATAAAATGTCATTTTATAATGAAATAACTTATTTTTTTTATAAATTATTTATGGGGGGTTATAAAAAATGTATTTCATAGTTGGGATAGTTTTTTTTCGAAATATCATGAATTATTTTACTAATATAAATGTCGTATTTATTAATTAATATTAATAATTATTCGTTGTTTTTAATTGATATCATTATTATGAGGTAGTATCAATATTTGTTTAGAATAACATCAATGTTATGGTGTGTTTTTTTCAATTTTAATTAATTATTTATGGGAATTTATAACAATTTATTTATTGTTGATTAATATCAAGTTGTTGTTTGATTAATATTTAGAGATATTTTATTGGATTTTTATTAATTTTACATAAATAATGACTAGTTGTTTTTGAAATTTTTACATGGTGAGCTATATTTATGATTGTGAAAGAAATTTAAAATGGGAGATTTTCATACAATGTGGAAACAATGTTCTTATTTAGTAAATGTTTTCCAGGATAATAATATATTTGATTAATAGATCAATAATGATATATCACATTTGGTGGTTTCAATCCTCTTAGTTGAATTTTCTTCTTCAAAATGATGATCTACATACTACCCTTAACCTTAATCCTCATGTATGAACACTATTTATTGATTTTTTATTTTTCTTTCTTAAATTATCAAATTAGATCCTAATTATTTATATTCTATTAATCTAGTTTTTCCATCACATGAGAGTGCCTCCAATGAATAAAGTGACTTATAAATATATTTATTTAGTTATAGAAGAATTTTTATTTCTAAATATGTGTTAAAAAGATTCATTTTTGTCATCAATTCTCTAATTATATTAGAGTATGTTTATTTAAATAATAAATTGTTATTTTCTTGTATTAGAAGGGATAGAAGTTGGATGTAAAATACTGATTATATCTCCACACACTTTCTAAAAAATTTGTAGTTTATTGGATTTTTCATTTAATAATTAATATGATAGAGTAATTATATGTTTCCCTTGTTAGAATTGTGATGAAATACCTTGGTTAAGTAGATAACATGTGACTCCCATTCTGAAAAAGTTGGTTCTCAACAAATTATTATTTATGGTGTAATAATAGAGAGAAAAAGTAAGCCCAGACTATTGATAATCTAAATAAAAGGAGTGAAATGAAGAATTTGATATTTGAGGAGTTTTCATTTATTAATAATTATGATAATAAATTTGTTCCAAATATATAAGAAAATAATATGAGGACACGTGATGTAACTAATGAAAATTATTATGTTAGGGGATTAAATTAGTGGATGGTAAAAGGAATTATGTATATCAGGACTATAGTAATGTTATAAATTTGGAATTTTTAATGAGACAATATGATGGGAACACACCATAAGAAATTTATAATACTTTAACTCAATATTTTATTACCATTTATATTTAATTATTTTTTATTATAAATATATTACCCCAAATCATTATATATAATGAATGAAAAATGACCATATTGAAATCTCAACTAATAAAATTCATTCATAGATAAAAGAATTCATTTTATTTTTGAAGGAAACCACATGGCTAAATGACTATAAACAATGTGGTACATCTCAATGGAATCCAAATATAGATGAAACACCATCTCATGTACCAAAAAAAGTGATGTGGTAGATTTTATTTATTCTTTGGCTATGAAATATTTTCATGCATAATAAAAATTCATAAAATATATAATGGAATGATCTTAAGATAATTAAGGATAATGAAGAATTGGTTCATCATATGGATGGAATATCATGGTAGACATACAATTCATGATATAAAATTTTTTTTATATAAGATACATATTGTTTTTTCAGTTTATCACATAACAATTTAATTTTGTTTTGTATAATTAATACCTCACACAACTCTTGGTAAATTTTTATTAATATTTATAACCATCCTCCATGGATGTATATAAAAAACCATTTACTTTTCTAAATACAGAAATATATAGAAATTCTAATTTGATAATGATATATATGTGTACATTAAACCTTGAATAAAATAATTAATAAACATTTAGAATGTGGGTCAACACACATATGGCGCTTCTTCAAAAGACACATTTCTTATGTGTGTTGTTATTATATAGATGACAAATTATTTTCCTACTTATGGAATGATGTATGTATTGATCATAAAGGGTTAACATTCCAATCCAATTTGTATGAATAATACATGATCTATATGGATTAAATTTCATCATAATTTTAGTTTCACGGTAAATAAATTACTTTTTCCCATGAATCTTCCATACATAAAAATCATTGTAGGTTTGAATATATCCTTGAGATTGAGAATCCACCATAGTGTATGTCTAAAACCATTGTTCATAATTAATTTTTAAATTTTATTTTTTCATGTGTGAATGGTTCTATGAAATATAGATGGCAGATGAATTTTTCGACTGAATATAATTATGATTTAAAGAAGAAAAATATCATTATTGATTTTCCATATTGGTCAAAAAATTTGTTTCACCATTATTTAAATGCAATGAAAATTTAGAAAAATATATCTTAAATTTTTCATTTAATCCATAAAAATGTTAAGGGGAAGAGTAAATATGATATATGACATTGGAGTGAGTTGGTGGATTGAGGTATCAGGGTAGAATTGAATTTTGAGTTTATCAGTCATAATTTTTAGAAATATTATTATGATTCTTATATGATCAAAAATGTAGAGAAAATAATTTTATATTTTAACATGCATGACGATCACATCCTTTTTCATTAATTAATTCTAATAGTAATCCATAATTGATTTTCTCGTAATTTTAAATTGAAAATGATTCAAATGTTACACTTCTATAGAGAATATTCCTTCTAAAATTTAATCCAAGTGTTTCTTAAAAGAAATGTTGGAAGATGAATCATTAACAATTCATGAGACAGTGAAAATTATTCTCTCCATATTGTTTTCACCTATATTATAACAAAACATCGAAGGAAATATTGAACGAATACCTATACTGATCGATCACAAGGTCCAAAGATTATTCTCGATCACCAAAGGTTGATACTAGTTTAAAGGTATTCAATGAATCAACCAGTGGGAATTATTTCACCATTGAATCATAATCATAAATCATTAGTGAAATCTACTACGAACATGAAATGGTGTGAGTTAACTCAAGCATAATAAGCATTAATATTGAACCATTATTTATGAATATTCAATATGTATGACAATTATACATATATCAGGACCTTAAAGGTTTCAAATTTATGGAAACTAGAGAATTTATTTATTTATTTCTTAAAATATATTCAACATCACTGAAAAAAAAATTTATATTATCACCATTATATAAATATCATACTTAGAACCTCCCATCAAATCTCTGGGAAGGAAAACATAAGGGTGAGCTCAGATATTCAGTATGTGTAAAATGGGAGATATCAATAATAAGAGAGCATAAAATGATCATATGGTTATGATAACATAATCAAATGTATGTTATCAACATAAAAGATTTATACCCAGAAAAGAATAGATCATACACTCCAAAATCAATCCATATTTAAAATAATGATATATAAGGGTGTCAAAGTAGAAATTATCAATTAAGAGTCATAACATAGGAATATGGAATCACAAGCATATGAGTTCATTATCTTATAAACATAACTATTTGTAATCATGTCCACTCATTATATTATTAGTATACCTAGAAGTGATTATACTCACACATAAAAATGTGAACAAAACCATTCAAAATCATGTATTCACATAGTATTCTGATCATAGCTAGAAGAACTCATACTCATGAATAAAAATATGGAAATATATATTTTTAATCATGTAAAAACTTTTCATTATCGTCACATGAGATATCTATAATGAATTACCCAACAAATTAGAGAGCTATAAACGACCAAAATATCACATAATCATAATTAATTCACATATACGCCTCATTATCATGAAAACATTTATCATTTCATCATAGGTTAACCCATATAACAGAAAATTATTTTTTTCAATATTTACTTATTAAAACCAATAACCATGTGGATAAAAATAAGGAAAATATCATTGGATCATCTACCCAATGAAGAATAAGTAACATCAATTGATTTTTTTCATAGATGAAAATATATTTAAAAGTTCACTAGAACATTACTTGACGAAAATTCCTATTTAATTTTAAAATCACTAATATAAAATCAAAAAGTTTTAATAATTTTATTGAAAAATATAATTTGAATATGAACATGTAATTTTTTAATTTAATCCTAAAATAAAATTGTTTTTATGAATGTATAAAAATTATTCATGCAGTATTCGTTTACACAGGAAATTTTTTCATAAATTGGGTAAAAAATTACTTGTTCAAAAAATGACAGGAATATTTTTTTTAATTTTTTTACAAAAATTAAAATACCGTTAAAACAATTAATAAATAATTTTATATTATAAAAAACATAATTTATTTCATTTTAAATAAAATATGGATATGGAAGAAAATGTTCCTCACCAAAGAGAAAATAAAATCTATTAAAATCATTTTCAATGTCATTTTAAGTACCAAATAAAAAAATGGTACTATTCATGAATTTTATTTGAATAGTTATAAGAGAATAAAAAATATAGGGTTTAAAGGATGAGGATCATATAATTTCCCTCAGTGTAAATTTAACATAAACCATCATGAAAAGAATGAGATTCTAACATAAATACCTTACATCATGTCTTGTCTTACTTCGTATCTATTAAAAATATTGTATAATAAATTCTTATATATTATAAATATATTAAAAAACCATATTCATACATAAATTACCATGTCCTAATTTCCAATATTCCTTTTATTAATAATTATTTTTTAAAATGAGCATTCAGATGAAAACTAGTTTGTTTTCTACACATGTTTTAGTTCGATATTTCTTGTTGATACACATTGGTCATGGATTCATAATATACATAATATTAATCATGAAATAATTATAATATTAATTCATTATATAGGATTTATTATCATTAATATAAAATGGAGATGAAAAATTAATTATATCAGCTCATAGAGATGGTAGTCTGTACGTACGCAGAAGTGATATTTTCTATTTTCGATGGATGGAACAAAAGAATGGTAAATTACAATTATCCCACAAAAAATAAGAATTAGTTCATAAATGTATTATATATTCATTTACAATATCGTTATTACCATCCATGTAACACAATAATTAAGAATTAATAAAATCACTTTATGGAGGTGGTAGTCCACATGCACGCATGAGCGATACATTAATTTATCATTTGATGGAAAAGAGGTGAAAACTCGTTGTAACATAATAATAATAATAACATCTTAGTATAATTTTGATAATTTATATAGTATATTATAATGTATTGAACATATTTATAGGAAAAATTATTGGAGTGAAACATCAAAAATATTAGTAGAATATATACTTATTTTTTGAAAGCATCATTTGATACTCTTATTAAAGAACCTTATTATCGTATTTTAAGAAGAAAGAAACATATATAACATGTATAAGGAAGTTTATAATATATTTGGGTTAGTATTTGGTTGAGATAAATGGTACAATATGTGTATAATATATAGGATAGGTGGTTCCCTTTTATAAGTGAGGATAGTGGCACAATGGTAATTATAAATAATATTAAAATATAGTAAAGTCACTCTCATGGGAATGTGGATCCTAATTGGATATAGTTAACATATAGGATGATATATAATATATATATATATATTCATATAATAGTATTTAGATAATGTTTAGGTCATTTTAACCTATATCACTTTAGTTTAACCCATCGTTAACCTCTTTTAACTTATACGTAGTAATGAATTTTTACATCATTTTCTATTCATAATGACAAAAAATTAATTTAAAAATATTACATAATATTAATTATTCTCATTGAAATTATGTAATCTCTTTTAAAATATTAATTTTTTATAATTTTTATAAGTTCATTTTAAAATTTGTGTACAAAAAAAAACAAAATCATTTTTAGTAAAATGGATTTTAAGTGTAAAACTGAGTTTAACATCATTTATTTCGATTTAGAACTATTAGATGAATGTAAATTGTTTTTTGAATATATTACGTAAAATTTAAAAAATAATAATCAATATATCGTAATTTAATTTATTAAGATAAAAACCTGTTGTGCTCATAAGAATAGTTTTTTAGAAAAATAACCCTTTTTACCTTCAAATGATTTTATTTTAATTTTTAGCCAATAGAACACTAATGAATTAATTTTATAAATATTTAATTAATACATTTTGATATTTTAGTTTGTCCTATTAATATTTTCTAGTCTATTGACTATGCAATAATTTTAACATTAAATAGTAAAAATTCAACAGTATATCACAATCCGTTTAAACTCTATGTTACGTGTAATGTTAGATATAAACGGAATCAAATATATATAAAAATAATTATGTAATAAAATATAGGGGTGTTTAACAATAAAACCCTTATAAGAAAATTTCCCTTCAACTCCCATTACTCTAATATTGAAAATTGAGGATGCTTCTACCTCATCATATCTTCAGGTTCCCACATGGCATCCTCAAATTTATGGTTTTTCTGTAGAACATTGACTAGGTGAGTGGTGTTATTTCATATAAAATTATATCTTCAATATGAAAATTTACAACATATATTAATCACAAGATATATAATTCATTAGTTGTATAACTTCTATGTTTAGTACATGTGAAGGATCAAGTATGAACTTCCTTAGGAGAGATACAAAAAAGGCATCATTATCTTGATAGAGACTCAGTGGTAGCACCAAGAGATATGAAACCATATTGATAAAATAAAGAATTAAAAATGGTATGATATATCTAGGGATACTATTTCCTATATTTATAAATATTATAAACTTCTTCCATGGATATATAAGTAGGAATACCTTATCATGAATATTGAACTCTCGATCTAAGCAATGATTATCAGCACAATTTTTTGACAACTCTAACCTTCCATAAAATGTTGTCGAATGGATAAATAATTCCCTTCCATTTACTCCACTTTAATAGGTATAAATAGATTTATTTCACCAACTTAATCTCAGATCATTTGTGTTTTTCACTTCCAACTATAGGGGGATTAATAAGGAGCCTTCTGCATACTTCAATGAAAGTTATTGTTGTAAGAAAATTACACCAAAGGAAGGTATTGGTCCTAAAAACCGTTAAAATACATAGATAATGATATCAACATATAATATAGGTTTCCTAATGGTCCTCTCATATTTACCAACATTCAAAGGATGATATGAAATTATGTAGTTTAACTTTGTATTCAAAGATTGTTGAAGACTTCTCCAGAACATTGAGTTGGACCTTATATATCAATCAGATATAATAGAATGTGGTGCTCTATGAAACCTTACCACATAATTAATGAATATCCTATTGGATAATTATCTCTAATTTTAATGAAATGTGATGATGTCATAAGTAAATTTAACACAACCCAAATAAAATTGTTCCATTTAGATGTTTTGGGGAGTCTGGCGATGAAATACATGTTAATGTTTCCACATTTCTATTTTAGTTTGGTTAATGGACGTAATGTCCCATTAGAATTTCTTATAATATCATTAACTTTATGAAATAAATTACATCAATATACACACTCTACAATAACCATTTCCATGTTATCCCATAAGAAATTCTCTTTCAGATCTCTCTTTATCTTTATACTTCCAGGATGAATAGAGAATGATGAACTATGAGCTTTATCTAAAAGCCATGTATTCAAATCTAGTATCGAAAAAAACAAACTTTGTTACCAAAACCTTATAATTTTATTACAATTATGGTTGAAATGTTATATAATTTTAATTAAATGTTGTGAATTCATAAGGAAATCAACCACAACCAGAATAAAATTGTTCCCTTTCGATGTTTGGGGATTCCAGCAATGAAATCCATGTTAATGTTTTACTATTTCCATTTTAGAATGGTTAATGGTTGTAATATCCCATTAGAACTTTTTTATACTATAATTAATTTTATGACATACCTAACATAAATATACATACTCTACATATCCCTTTCTACTTTATCATATCAAAAATTCACTTTCATATCTCTATATATCTTTATACTTCTAGGATGAATAGAAAATGATGAACTATGAGTTTCATCTAAGAGACATGTATTCAAATATAGTATTGAATAAACACATAATTAGTCACCAATACTTATCATTATTTCAAAATAACTGTATAAATGTTCTCTAATTTTAATGAAATGGGATGACTTCATAAGGAAATCAACCACAACCCAAATGACACTATTCCATTTAGATGTTTTCAGGAGTCTGGGGATGAAATCCATGTTAATTTATTCCAATATAGATTTATTATGGGTAATGGTTTAATATCCCTTTATAATTATTTAATACCATCAAAATTATAAAATACCTAACATCAATATACATACTCTACAATTTCCCATTCCATGTTTTCCAATCAGAAATTCTCTTTTAGATCCTTATACATCTTAATACATCCAGGATGAATAGAGAATTATAAACTATGAGATTCTTCTAAAAACCACATATTAAAATATAGTGTTGGTGGAACACATAATTATTTACCAATCCTAATAATTCTATTAGAATCATGGCAGAATTTAGGATCATTTCTCACAATCTTCTACAGTTTTACAGCCTCCTCCCACACCTATTTAATCCTTAAATGGATTGATTATTGAACATTTATCTGATAAAATATAATATTTCCACATTAATCATGATTCCAATGTCCATATTCTTCAAATACATAAATATTTTATATCTTTAAATCCCCATAATGTGAAAAATTGAATGTTCCATCCAACTTAGAGCATCAACCTCCTTGTTCATCATCCCAAGTTGGTAGTGTATTGAGAAGTCCCAATATTTATTCAATTCTGACCATATCCTTTGGATAATATTAAAATATTTATATAGGAATATATACTTAAATAATATATTATCTATATATATATATATCACATATTGCACCATAAAGACAATACCTCTAGATTTTCAATGCAAAAAATTATCTGTTCCAGCTCTAAATCAGGAGTTGTGTAATTTTACTCATGAATTTTCAATTGGTGAGAGGAATAAGCTATATACATGTAATTATAAATGATGATATATCTAAATTACTTCTTTTATGAATGAAAATATATCATAAAATATTCAACACTTCAGGGTTATATGAGAACATGTGTGCTGACTAAATTTCCTTTCAACTCCTTGAAATTTTCCTCATATTTATATATCCAAAGGAAATTAACTGCATTTCATGTCAAAATAGTTATTATATTATATATAAATGATAAATTATTCATAAATCATCAATTATATCCATCAAATCCTTAAAAACTACGAATCATAGTTATCATGGTTGGTATGGGCCATTGGTCAACAACTTCTGTATTTTAAGGGTGCATAGATATACCCACTTTTTAGATTATATAACACAGTAATGAAACCTTATGTATCCAAAATACACACTTAGTAATTTTTTCATAAAAGGTAAAATTCATCAGGTTCTTTGAATTAATCATCAAATGATCTTCATGATCTCCCTTTCTCTTTGAATATATAAAAATATTAACTATAAATACTTGAAAAAATTGATCAGGGTAATCTATAAGAATCTATTCATTGTATCTATAAATATAATTGGGTAATTGGTAAATCCAAATGTCATTACTATAAATTCATAATGACTATACCTCATATGAAATGTTTTCCTCAGTATATATACCTTTTTAACCTCAATTGTTGATATCCAGAATGAAGGTAAATATTTGGAAATTATTGATATAAAAGATGATAATAAAATAATTAATCATTAAAGGGTAAAAAATTATAACACCCCAAGATTTAATATGTATTTCCCATGAAATAAAACATAAGGTATTCGATGAATTTCCTTACACGAAACCCCAAGTCTATATGAACCATGATATAGTAAACTGGTATAACCTTTCCATTAAATTGGAAGGAATGAATATTGATAACAACTTTATAGAAAATGTGTATAAATGTTCTAAATAATTAAGATTTATTGATTAATTAATAATAAATAAGTACTCAATTTGTAGTAGTCATTTTAGGTTTAAAAAAATTTATTTCATAAAAAATGGGTTTTATTGTATTTTTTAATGAAAATAGTATAATTAATTTCTATAATTATAGAAACTTTTTAATGAAAATTAATATCATTTTTAAAATCATCATTTCAATATTATATTAGGGTGAATTTTTTAGATTTTTGTAATAAAAATATATTGTTTTGAATAGTAAAAATATATATTTTTTAAAAATTTTCATTTATGTTCAAGTAAATATATGAATATATTTTTAATTTTTTCACAAATTAACATAATAATCCTTTAATTTAAAATAATAAAATTAATTGTATAAAAATAATCATTATACACTACTACAAAAAGGCCATTAACAGTGCTAAAAAAGCACTGATAATCAAAGCATGGTTAAAATCTGGAAACTTTTATCTATGCTATGAAAAAGCATTATTAAAAGGGTACTTAAATACCACTTTTTAGAATTGTTAATTGGATATTTTAACAATTATTTTAAAGGATTACTTTAATATCTCTTTTATAGCACTGATAAAGGAAGCTCTATTAAAGGGTGTAAAAAAAGATTCGGACACCTATACACTCAAACCATTTATCAATTCTTCCACAAACCCTTTATCAACACTACACACCACCTATATTAGTTCTTTTCAACCCACTACCAATTTTATCACTGCTTTGAAAAATTCAGGCCTCATGTGCGGTGGCCTATATTCAAACCCTGCACCTCTTTTTTAAAGATGAAATGCCTTTACCACTACCCCATGTTGTTTTCATGTTTCTTTAATAATATTTATGTTTATATATGTATATATATTTAAATATATATATTTACACACATTTATATATTTATTTTTAAAAACATGTATACAATATATATATGTGTATTTAATATATATATACTTTATATTTATCTAAATATATTATATATTATATTTATTTAAACATATTATATTAATATATATATATATATATATTTATTAATACACAGACATATGTATATATAAACATTATAGATATATTTGTATGATGTAATAAAATGGGTAGATATTATTTGAAATTCATTTTTAGAATATGTATTTATTTAGATATAATAGATGATACATTTTTACATAAATATGTTGATATATGTATTTATATGAGTGATTTTTTATAAGAAAATATATGAAAACACACATATATTTAATTATAAGTAAAATTATGTTGTGAAAAATGATAAAATATAAAATCTACAACATCAATATAAATGTAATCCCTGGGAATAAACTCAGTCCCCTATAAAAAAATGAAAAAAAGACGCTTTTAAACAAGGTTTAAAACATATCTAAAGTTAACAAATTGGGGTACCCCGACTAAAAAATAATTTTTGGAGGCATTTTAGGACTTTATTGGCATTGAATATTTTGAAATAGGTCTACATGTGTCAGTAAGGGTTTAAAACTTGTCTCAGGATTCGATTTCAAATGTGGTATGGTCCAAACAGATACTCAGATCAAAGTTATGTCCGTTTTATGTTTGAGTTACGTTTTCAACTTATTTTAGATCTTTTATTATTATTTTTTATTATTACTATTTTTAAATTGATATTACATGACTATTACTCCGTAATAATGAAAAAATTATTAATTAATTTTTTTTGTTATTTTATAAGCGATTTTCACTCAATATCTAATATATTAAGTATAAATGCCAATTTACCTTATCTAAAACATATTTCAAAAAATCTATACTATATTTATATCATTATAAATATATTTATATATTTATATACTATTTATAATGAATTTGTTTTAATTATATTTTTTCAGTTCTTCTAAAAAATCACTCATAATGGGGGGGTCTTTATCACAGTTTCTTAAAAATCACTGATAAACACCCCCTTTATCAACACTTTTTTACAAGAGATGATAAAAGACCCCATTTTTCAACACCTGTAAAAAAAGAAAGGATAAAGGCTCCCCTTTAACAGCGTTAAAAAGCACTATTAAATACCCCTTTTAAGAGATCCTTTTTAGCACTGAAAGAGGGGGTCTTTAACATAATTTTTAGCTTGGACTATTAATTAACTAGAATTTGATAATCCTAGTTTTTTAGTAGTGAATCTTGATTTTTGGTATAAGTGATTTTTTTGGCCTAAAAACACATTTTTCTAAAAAACTATTTTTTGCGTACAATATGTTATCACCTTAATAGATTACTTTAATATCTATTTAACAATGATTTTACTTGATGTTATAGATTATATACACAATATCAAATTTTATTTTTTAAAATGGAAAGGGATGGAAGTAATTTTAATTTTATGCTTCAAAACTCATTTTTTAAACAAGTTTTCTTTGCGAAATGTGTGCTGAATTATAATTAAATTATACCAATTATAGGAATTAAATATAGTAAAATGGAATCTATTTTTTCAATGAATTTAATTAATATAATCTAATTGGTTCAATTTAATTTTTAATCATATTGAATAGTAAACACTATAAAATCTAGTTACCACGGTTAATGTTAAAATGAGTTTTCCTAGGTGGGAGTTAAACAAAAATATTAGGGTATTGTTTCAACCAACACATAAAAAATTATTATTTTTCATATATATTTATACCTTATATTATCCATCCTTTAAATCTCTATACATTTCCATCCCCATTCCCATGAATGTGAACATAAATCATTGAAATATTTTAATAAACTCCATGTGGATCCCTCCCCTCCCTAATAAAAGGTGACCTCTTCACCTCCCATATTCAAACCATATTATCCTTTTATATAAAGAAATAATTACTCAAAATCATCCTCTAATCCATCCATTCTTCCTTTATCTTCTCATTTTCTCTCAAGATAAATCATTCAAGTCTTATGGGGTAACCCAAAATATGTTTTTAAAGGATGTGTTATAGGTCATAACCAAGCTCGTTAAATTTTATATCACCTTCTACTTCCAATAATTTTTTTATCCATAGTATCATAAATATAATTATATTTTATGATAATGTTTGCCTAACCATTTACCACTTCATCTCAATCAAATGGGAGATGAAATTATCACTCGTCGTACGTATGTACTATCGCCTCCATGTTGCGATACAAATCATTTTACACCGCTATCATTCATGGTTGGATATTATTATTGATTTAGTATTTATATATTATATTTATTGAATTACTAAAATTATTTAGTTGAAAGAACCATGATAAAAGTGTAAGATACGTATCTTCCAAACCAAAACATACATTAAAAACGAATGTGTTAACACCTAAAAAGTTGATTCTAATGAATAATTGTTATTTATGGGTGAAAAGATGTTATAAGTAAACCATTTAATGTATTATGGGTATTATTATTGTTATTTTATATAATTATAATAATTCTAAATTTTTTTATATTATAGTTTATATCACTTATGAATCAAGATAGACTTAAGGTAAGGGCATCATCAAAATTTCTTTTCATTGAGACATGTTTTATTGTTATGCACTAATTTATTATTTTTATGGTGTATAAAATTTTCATGAATTTATTTTAGAATATTACCTGAGTTAAATAAATGTAATTATAAAAACTTAATATTTTCAATCTTCTAATGATATTCATTACAAAAACTACTAATGTTGTAAGGGTTCTTCATCCCAATTTTGTTTCTTTGTGGAACGTTTGATGTTATAAACATATATTCTTTTACATGTTCTATCTAACTGCCCATTGATATGTTGTATCATGAATATAATTTTTATTGTATTTAAATTTTCATTTTATTTAATTTCTTTCATGGGTTCATGATTCCAAATTTACTACATCAGTAAGGGTATTATGTTATAATATCATTTTTACTAGGATTGTTTATGCTTAATTTTTTTGACGAAGAAACTATATAATCTATCCCTCCCAAATATTATTAATTATCTTATTATATATTTAGGTATATAGATTTCATTTATTCCCTTCATTTTTATATCTTTAATGAATCATGATACCGAATGGTTGTTCTTAAGAAAAACTGACCTTGTTTTTCCCTTCAATAAGGAATCTTTCATTTCATACCAATATTTTCAGATTTTTTCACTATTATAAAAATATTATTTAAATTCATTATTTAACTATCTTATAAATTCCTTACCAAATTATAAGAAATAATCTTCTCATCATTTTCTAAATGCTATACGTTTCACTTTTTACTAGAAGTGTGAAAGGAATTTATGTTTTAACAAACACCGCATGAATGAATTTCTCTACCATAATGATTAATAATTTATTTAAAGATTGATATGAAAGTTTATTTTATCCTTTTTAATGATTTTTTTAATATTTATGAAATATTTAGACTGTAAATAAGTGATTTCTAATAAAAGGGTTATTTTCCACAAGATGTGTTCTAGTGATATTTTAAAGCCATTTTTTCTATAACAACATCCTTTGATAATTAATGTGATTTAATGGGGATATGTTCAAATTATACCATATTTTATCTTTCATTGTATGGTTTATTATTATGATGAATAAATTTTTATGAAACATGAATCCTTCCACAACTTATGAATTGAGGATATGATGAATATTTTATAATCTTTTGGATAACACACACACACACACACAGAAACACACACACACACACACATATATATATCTATGTGGATTTTACTATGTGATTGGTTGGATTGAAATTAAATATATCTACAATTCATTGGGTAAAAAAAGGATATATCAAGAGATAATGTGGACTAAAATACATATTAAACCCATTTAATTAAGGTTCGTTATCCAGTAATATAACAATGGGAGTAAACATTGACCGCTAAATGATGTAATTGGGAGTGAACACCCACAATGATAGTCATGGTAGTGATATTTGAATAAGGACATGATTATATATGTTTATGTGCTTGAAAATAAATCTTATTTCTTATTCTTATAATATTATTTCATGGCTTATTATTAATTATTTGTGATTCCACACTCTTATTCCTTACATCATTTGATTGATTCTGCACTCTCATGTCTTCATAACCTTATTATCTTGTACTCACTTTTGATCAATACTAATATCTCTTATGTATACCATTACTAATGATATGTATCATACTTTCTTATGTTGACCTTTGACATGTTATGGATAATTATTTTATGTATTACTTTTCTAAGAATCATGTTTGTTGTGAATACATAATAGGGAAATGATGTAGATATGTTATGTACTAGTTGTTTACAAATCCATGTTTCTAAAGGCACTAAACCTATATGGTACTCAGGAATTTATTGTAGTTAAATATATTATCTAATCATCTAAAATGATTTAATATTTATGTATGAAATGTATGGGTCAATATAGCTGGTATCATATGAATGGTTCAGTAAATTTTGGAAACATGGATGTGGAGAAATTATTGAGAACCATTAGGATTAGCCTATGCATAGGAGAACATCCCATATTGTGATAAATAATAGAGTGTGGTTTCCATAAGATAGTACTTACCTATCAATATTTTACAAGTGGATTTGGTTTTTTTAATGATGTATCTTGGGGTGATATCGCTAAAGGAGTTGACCGAGTATATCTCAACCATCATTATGGTGCACAATGAATAGTCCCAAAAAGCACACCTGGTTTTACACTCTTGCGTTACATGATTATATTAAATCACATTTTCATTATAAACCATTATAATGGATTTTTATATATAATGACCTTAGATGACCTAGGATAAACTTATTGATTCATATATTGAAAATAAAATGTCATGATTTAGACACCCTATACATAATATTCCATGAATTTATTATTTACCAATGTGATTAATATCTCTCACTCTATTTTCATTGGTTTTAGTAATCAGATGGAACCTAAAGGAACCATTTTAAAAATGAATAAAAAGGATAATGCACTAATTATATTATATAAAAACTGATCTAGATAGGGTATGTAAGGTAGAAACTTGTGATTATGTATAATCATATATCAAGATATATGATTAATAACATAAAAATAGGTGTGTCTCCTAACACATAAAATACGAGTAAAATGGAATTTTATAGAAGTTTTGGTGGAAATGATCATGCAGTAATGAAATTAAATTTTCTTTCATGTTAATTATGTGGGAAGAAGAACCCCAAAGAATGTCTAAAATAATGGGTAAGATGTTTTCTATATGGGAATGAAGGACATTGAGAAAAAAGTCCACATGGAATTTGATGTATTAAATTTGGGGAACATTGGAATAATCTCTATTTAAATGGATAAATCATAGGAATTGGAAGGGTCTATGTTATGTCAATCATTTAAGTTGATCCTAATGGTTAAGATACACTTTTCTTGTGCTCCAAAGATAGGGATTACATGTTAAATACTGAAAGAATTTTCCATGTAAAAATATTATTATTCTTCATTTAGTGGGATTTGATGTGATTTTTCGCACCGATATCCCTCTCTACATAGATACCTTAATAATTTTGTAAATAAGAAAATCACATTTTATATCCTGAGCCAACCTATTTTTATCAATCTGTTCAAGGATAAATATAAACATCCAATGAAAATTGCATGCATTTCATGGGTCTTTATTCTTATTAAATGTAGATATTTATCATATATAGATGTGAAGAAACTCAACATTGATGATATTCCTATTATATAAGAGTTTATTAAGGTCTTACCAAAAGGGTTTCCTAGTCTTCCTCCCAATAGTGATGTTGAGTTTTCAATATAACTCATAAATGTTTCTAAACCCATTCCAAATAATCCATATATAATGGCCCTGATTAAGTTAAAATATTGAAGAATCAACTCTGGTAGAATATTTATAAGGGATTTATTCATCCAAGTTAGTCACCAAGGGTCCCGCCTATACTTTTTTGTAAAGAACAAGGATGGAACAATGTGATGCTACATTGATTATTTTGAGATTTAGAATATCACAATCAATAATACGTATCCTTTACTAGGTATTGTTGATTTATTTGATTAATTATGGGCAGTTCAAAATTTTCACAAGATTAATCTTCTATGTGGACACTATCAATTGAGGGAAGAAAGTGAATACTTACCAAAGAAAAATTTACATTTGAGTTATGGAAACTATGAATTTATAGTGATGTTATTCACTCGTAATAATTCACCCTCTAGTTTAATGTATCTAATAAATTGATTATTTAGAGATTACCTTGAATTTTTTTGGTAATCATCATAGATGATATTATCATATAGTCTGAGGGAAAGTAAGAGCTTGAATATCACTTGATGAATTTTCTTAATACCCTATGGAAGGAAAATTTGTAAGAAAAAAATTGGTATTTGTGAATTTTGGCTACAAAAGATTAAATTTTTGGGTTATATAATCTCAACTGAGGGTATATCGATGGATACATCAAAGAAAGAAGTTATTGAACATCGATCCAAACTAACCACTGGGACTGAGATCCATAATTTTCTTATATTTTATGGATATTTTTAATTATTTGTGAAGGATTTATCATGAATATATAATTTAATCACTAATTTCACAGTGAAGGGAGTTCATTTCCTCTACATTTATGAACATGAAGTAAATTTCATAGACTTAATGACATGGTTAGTCAGTGCACCTATCATCAGACTACCCTGTAGAAGGGAAGGGATTTTTATTTAATGTGATGAATCCAAAAATGGATTGGGGTTTATTATGGTATAGAATTATATGGTCATATATTATTCCTCATTACAATTTAATGTCCATGATCAAAATTACACACCTCATGATTTGGAGTTAGCAGATGTAAAATTTGCACTAACGATATTGTGGAATTATATTTATGGAGAAAGGTATAAAATTTTTACTGATAATAAATTTTTATATTATATATTCACCTATAAATATTTCTAATATAATCCAAATAATATGGTTTGTTTTGATTTAAGATAATGAATGTTAAATACATTACAACCATATGAAATAGAACAAGGTGGTTGATTCTTTGAGTTGAATGGATCATGCTAGCTTATATATGATGAATACCAAATATGATTCAAAATTTATTGAATTTTAATGGATAGACCATGAAATATTTACGGATGGGGAGAAATTTTATCCTTCTAAAACGAGTTTCCAAACATCTATCTATTTAAAGATTAAAGAGGCAGAAAAGTAGGACATGAAGCTGAAAAAGAAAGCAAAAAATGTTCCTAAGTGAAGCCTTGATTGAGACAAAATTATAAGGTTTAGGATCTGAGTATGTGTTTTATCAATTCCATACCTAAATAATGATCTATTGGGAGACGATATTAGCCCACAGTTTTCTATTCATCCTTGATTAATGAAGATGTATAGTGATTTGAATGAGTATTTATGGTTGGATAACATGAAGTGAGATATTGCGTTGTTTGTATCTCAGTTCATGGTATTCTATAAAGTTATGAATATGATATAGATTTCATCGGCTATGTTACAACCATTACCCATACCAAAATGGAAATTGGAAAACATCACCATGTATTTTGTTATTGGACTCCCCATAACATCTAAATGCCTTAATGTTATTTGGGTTGTAACTGGTTTCCTTACGAAGTAAACACACATAATTTCTATCAGAGAAAATTTATATAATGAACAACTTTCTGTGATATATATTAATTAATTATTAAGGTTACATAGGGTACCAAATTCTATTTAATATGACTTAGATCAAGGGTTTACATAATTTTTTTGGAGAAATCTTCAACAAGATCTAGATAGAGAGTAATTTTCTAGTACAACTTATCATCCTCTAATAGATGTTCAGTCTTAGAGAACCATTCAAAACCTAAAGGATATTTTAAGATTCTGTAATCTAGATTTTAAAGGTTTTTGGGATCAACACCTTCTTCTATTTTAGTTTTATTATATCAATATCTTTCACTCGAGCATTCATACAACTCTTTATGAAAACCTATATGAAAAGAAGCATAAATATCTAACGTACTTGGATAAAGATAGAGAAATATATATATTTGGACCTAATATAGCTAAGGAAATAATATATAAGGTTCGATCCATTTAGAAAAAAATCATGTAATCTCAGAGTTGAAAAAATATTTATACTAACAATAATCTAAGAAATATTCAATTCGATGTTGGTGATAATGTTTTAAGAATTAGATAGAATGGAACGTTGATCCCTTGGTATATTAGTCAGTTTGAGATTATTGATCATGTAAGGACTATATATTATCACTTTCAACTCACAAAAAACCTATATCAAGTTCATAATGTGTTTCATGTATTTATCTTGGGGAAGAACATACATGATCTTTACATGTATAGAACTCAAATTTCAAACCACTATAGTATGAAATTTTCTATGATGAAACCCCATTAAAACTTTAGGATCATAGAGATAATGTCTTAATGAATTAGTATACTCACCTGGTTAATGTTATTTTGTGGAATCGAAAATTTTAGGAATATACATGGGGACAGAAGGATGTAATGAAAAAGATATATCCCCCTTTTTATCCCAAATTGATGTATTTTAAGGGGATTATCATTTTAAGGGTGGTTTTAAGTGATCAGAACCATCTATACCATTATTTTGAATGTTCATGAGGTCTATGGTTCTTAGAGGAAGCCTGTAGTAGGATCAGTGGAGTTTTGGAGATATAATATGGAAGTAGGATAATTTCATGATGCGTGATGTGGTTCTGGATAAGATAGTTTGGTTCATGGCACAAATAAGAATTTGTGGCCTAAGAATAAACGTTCTTATAGAGTGATTCATGAAGTGTACCATTAGTACATGATTTTAAGGGATGAGGGTTCATATTTGGTGAATCATTCTCCATAAACTCATGACGTGAATATTTGTTTCATTACATGAATTAATCCCAGGTTTTTTGGATCTAGGTGACACATTTTTTGGTTGGCATTAAACATTGAACATTCATGATGTGAATGACCAATTCGTGCCAAATTCTATAAAGAACAATTCTAATAAATCTTATCCACAATTTAATTTTCTCAAAAACATCAATTATCTTCCAACCCCAAGATTCCATAGGTGATTATTTTGGTTTTTTTGAGTCCCTTTTAAAAGGTATTTATCCCAAAATTCTCATGTTCACTCTATAGTGATCTGATGTAATTTTTCTATATTTATATTGGGGTTTCTTATTGAAATAGTATTATTTCCTATTTTTATTTATTTATATACAATTTTGGGTGACATCCTTTGATCCTATGGAGTTATTTTTATGTTTTTAGATTCATTTTTGGTGCAAAATTCTTAGAGGGTTGTAATTTCCTAATAAGATAGGTGGTCATAGATTTGTGTTTTTACATTCTCAACTAAATAATGTTGAAAACCTTAAGGTAGGGGTTCAATAATTCTCCATGCTTTTATATGATATCATAAATTAATCATTTTTATCTCTTTGGGTGATGGTGAAATTAAGGATAATGAAAATTGAACCATATTAATGAAAGAATTATTTTATGAATTTTAGAAATCGTATATTTTCCATAATGATAATGGTTTGCATCTAAGTTTACTAGATATTGTTCTATATATATTTATTCATTGACTAACATGTTCTTTGTTCTTTCTTTTGGCATGTTAACTTTATGAAATTTTTTAAACAAAGTAATTTTATTAATGATGTTGGATAAATAATTAAAGAAGAATGTTTAAGTAAACCACTATTCTTATAATTTGATAGAAATCAAATGATCCTTTAGGAATTTATAACTAAAAATTATTCTTGAATATGTAAATGAATTGGATAAATAAAATTAATTTGGAAATTATTTTGCTGATAGTAATAATGAGATATGTGAATGGATTTTTTTTTATAAAATATTATGAAACTGGGATTCAGTTTTGAAATAATGTTTACACAATTAATAGATTTTATAGTCGATGCCTTAGTTGAGAAGTGGTTTTAACCTGTAACAAATGAATTGGTTAATTCAAAATTTTAACAAAATATGTTTTTGATAAAGATTCATTTTTAAGGTTTAGCATGACTATTTTCTTATAAAGGATGGGTTCTATTGTTTTTGGGGCATATATTACCTATTGACTCTATTTGTTGTTTTTTTGTACCTTGTGTTTTTTCTCAATATTTGAACCTTATGATGTAATGTGATGTGTGTATGGGATGGATGATGGTTAAAAATATATTTGAGGTAAAGATCATGTTTTTGGAATCAATTGATGCATGATATAACAGATACATGGTGATATGCATAGTGGTTTTTGGGATGGCACATAGACTGATGGAACTAGTTGAAGTTGGGACTTCTCATTGGTTTTCTAAAATCTAGATGCTTTATTGTTAATATTATTCATTAAAGGCTATATTTTACTATTTCTTATTTCCCTTCATTTTTTCCCACTTCTTGAGGCAACTATTTTTCTTAGTTTATGAATCAATTTTATGGAAGATTATGATATTTCCTAGAGTACTTGGAATTATAAAGTGATATTTACTATGAAATGTTTTAACCCATGTGGTTTGTTCTTGAATGTAATGAAAATAGTGATAATCTTGAGGAAACATGTAATCTCTTGGATTATTCCTGGAGGGAATGACCTTAATTTGATTGTTAAGGATGTGTGAAATGGAAAAAATGTTAATTAATTGCTAATGAATTTATTAATGTTAAGATAAATGTTAAAATGAAAGAATTTATTAAATGAAATTAATTTAATTATTATGTTATTAAAAGATATCTAGTTCTTATTGGTGGTAGTTGACTATATAGGAGACAATAACTATATTTATGCCAAGAATGGGATAATTCCCATTGTGTTGTTGTGAGCTATATAAAATGTTTCATGTTATGTGTTTTAATGAACTACCCCACCCCTATCGGTAGGGAGACTAACACCAAGTATACTATTATAGGGTTTTTTCCAACATATAGGTTGTCAAGGAGATAATGGTTGGATAACCCCTCTAACCCCAGTCTCTTCTCTTAGTAGTATTATGTGTTCGTATAAATGAGTTTTACCTTTCCAATATATGTTTATAGAGGGTGTTAATGTATTGTGGTTATTTCAATCACACGTATATTTGGATATATTATTATATGGATTGTTATATGTATGATATGTATGGGATTTGATGAATTGAGGTATGATACATGACATAATGGATGTAGTGGCTCTTAGGAACTACTCAGTTACTATATAGAGATGTTCCATGGGGTGATTAGAAAATTTTATATATGTGGTACATGATATGTGATGATATGATGTGATGTATGGGGTGAATGAGATAACTCTTTATCCCATGTTTCTTTAGGCTATCTTCTTTAGATATATATAGCTCATAACATGTGGCGTTGGATCATAGTGGATTTGATAGTTGGGTATAGACTTTTGATATTTTCTTATATATTCACTTGTATATGATACATGGTGAGTGATTTCCATGATGAGCTTGCGAACTTAACAAACATATTTACGTGAAAAATTAGCTTCACTTATTGTTTACTAGGATTTAACATAATTTATTTTTATATTTTAAGAGAGGATCTAGGTAGGATCCTACTGAGTATACCTAATATGCTCACCCTATATATGCATAAAGTATATTTGAAGTCTGTTGGTGTTGGTTGGTGATCAGGCTGTACATTACTAACTTGTAAATTTTTATGATCTATTTGGTCTTTCATAGTCATTACCTAGAATTATATTTTAGTGATTATAGTTACTTTTTATAAATGTTTTAGTCTTATGAAATTAAATTCATGTATTTTGGATATTTTATTTTTATCTTATGGATGTGTTCTGAGGTGTTTTTATCTTATCTCTCATTTTCTCAAATCATAGAGGGTAATGTCTACCATTTTTGTGTATAATATAACATTAGTGATTATCCTCAACCCATGGCCTCTTTAAGGTGGGATTATAGAATCATTATCTACATTATATTGTTATTGACCCTAGATGGGTACCTTTGAAGAAATGGGTTCATGATAGATTGATATCAATCCTTCATATTGAGGGATATAATGTAGTCTTAGGGTAGGAAAAGTTAAGGACTACATGGGTTGGTAGAGAAATAGTGTCGACTAAACTTATTAAGTGATTCAAACATAACCTAATAATTTTTAATAAATTTAATAAGGTAGAATCCAATATTTAAATAAAAATAATTTTAAAAAAATTTAGAATATAGAAATTCTAGATTATAAAACAAAACCAAATCATTTTCATTCATTCAAAACCTTTTCCACGAATCCCGTTTTTTTTAAAAATCGAAATGTAAACAATATAATAAAAGAAATAAATAACATAAAAAAAGGAACCATCATATCAAGGAATCATGATACAAGTAAACAACAATAAAAATGGTAAAAGTGAACTAATCAAATAGAGGAAAGTACAAAAAGTTCACATTCAGAATCCAAAAGATGAATAAATCAAAAATTAGATACACATCAAAGTAACTCTCCTAGTTCTAATATGAAATGGTACTAGACATGGTATATAAAAACACTTATCTAGATATGCGAATATATCTATCATCATGTTATCGATATTCGACTCTCTAGGCTATAAAATCCATAATTACTGGTCTATAAAATCCATGAAAGTTTCATTCCCAAAAATATTGATCCATATATCCCTTGATAGACAAGAATCTAAACTAGGGTAAACTTATTCATATTTTAATGTCAGTTACCAAGGGATCCTATGATACATCTCAAGTGGATGTGAGTAATCACTCAAGTTAAATGAAAAACATACATAAAAATACATAAACAATATATCTCATCTCACATCCAACACCATCACAATAAAGAACCACATTTCACATCCATAAAAGTTAACAATAATAATTTGGTTCAGATCTCCTAAAGGATAAAAAATTAATATAAGGAAAAATAAAATGGACTAACAATAAGGGTTCTATAACATCATGAAAACCCACTCCTTAGAGTTCCAACTAAGCCTTTAAAACAATATTGTAATGAAAATATATAAAAAAATCCTTATAACACACACACAGACTATGGAATCCTTTATATCAAGTACCAAATGGGAATTTGATTCCATAAAGAACAATCATGTTATAAAAAATTCCCTTGAAATCACATGTTATTTCATCACATTAAAAGAAAATAATTCTTCCCTTAGGAGTCATTTTCAAACCAAACTATCATTTTAATAAAATAAGCCCTTAAAATATCAGTTTAATTATTTGAAAAAAAGTCCTAAACCAATTCTATAACTACCAATACATTTTCAAAAGTTCTTTATATGAATTTTCACAAACACTTGGTATGTGAATAATTTTTTTGAAATGTAATTATTGAAGATCCATTGAAAAAATAATTGTGTCAAGTCTATAAAAACATTAAAATATTTTATAAATCCATCATGAGTATCATATATATGATTAACATGATAAAAATTGTATTTAAAAATATGAATATTTTCATGACTTTGCAAATAAAAAATTCATAAAAAAAACCTACCTCATCTAAGAGAAAAACATTTTCCATTGGTGGTGAAAAACAACCCCTATAAGTTATGACCTCTACATAATATGAAAAATAAAATCCCCAATATTAGTCCCACCCTGAAATCTAAATTCTCCCCCATGGGTGTTGGGGTTTATGGGAGAAAGTAAAACCCATGGGAATGGAGGAAGGTAGAATAAGAGAAGAATATATGAGGCAATCACCTTCCCTAACAACATGAAATTGAAGGAGAGGATCCCACTATCCAAGGAGGAAGACTTAAGGAGAACTCTTCATCTCTCCTAAGTGTTGTTAAAATGATAGGGGTAATGGTGGGATAAACCCCCTAAAAATAAAATAAGGATAGTCCTATAAATTCAAAAGATTAAACTTCGGCACATATGTGTAACAGTGTGACCTACCCTATAGTGAAATGACATGTTTCTTAAGAGAAATTATTGGGTCAATACCTATGTCCATGTTACAATATGAACCTGTCTTAATAGTGTGACACCTTATGTGTAGGTAACCCTTCACAGTATGACACATATCTATGGTTCATCCCAAAAAGGTGACCCTACTACCTAGACCCATTTTAAAAGGACCTCTCTTATTGTGGTGCACCCTTATCTCACTCAAAAATAAACTAAGGTAGATACCTCCAATCATAGAGTGACCCACCCATTGCAGTGTTACCATCCAGTGTCTATAACTATAGATATTCTAATATATCATTTTTTGGGTAGCCTATCTATTTCATGGTTCAACCTACTTGAGAAAGTGCATAACAATTATAAAGAAACAAAAAACACTACCAATTCTAAAAAAATCAACATAACTCATTATTTTATTATAATATACTAAAATAGTGACATGGAGGTGTCATAATTCACCCCAACAGACCACTTTTTCCCCTATAATGTTTTTGGTAATGTCATGATACAATAGAAAACTCATACCACTCCACCTAAATAATTGATGTTGGTCAGTATGGGAAAAATTAAATAGTCAAGCAAGAAACTATAACAAGACAATAGAAAACCTCCACCAAAATCATTGTAACCAAACCCCATTTATTTTCAAACATCCCCAAGAAAATTCAAAGAAACAATTAAGAAACATAATTCTCACAAATCAGGAAGACGTACAGTGTGTCTCCCCACCATTTAGAATTCATAAATATTGGTGATAAGAGAAATAACCGCCCATAAAAAATAAGATATCATATTTATAAACATGTTTGTTAAAAATAAATTAATGGAAATAATAATCCTCTATCTACCAAAAACAACCATAGAAAATAATTCAAAACTTCATAGAAGGAACAACCCCCAAATAAGTACCCAAACGACTCCAAATAATGTCAAAAAAACCTTCATTACCCAAAAATAGAAGAGTGAAAAAGATATATTAATCAAAAAATGACTCACCAAAAAATTAACATTGACTTTAAACATAGGTAAAAATGAAAAATGAAATTTATCCTAGGAATTTTCTCATCGAACACTGACTCATTTTGAACCTTCCAAAAAATCCAACTGAACACCAGACAACTCACCAACTGCTGGGTGTAACACTCATTATAGATAATAGAACACCTACCTAAGTATTACAGTTTTTTAATCCATCAAAACAAAATCTAAACACATATATAACGTCACATACCAACCTCAAATAGAATAAACAAAATTATGTAGAATGTAAAAAACTTGAATAACCAATACCTATCTAAAAAGGAGGGTAAAAACAAAAAGAACACATCAATCAATAATCCTCTAAAAATATAAACCCACTATAAAATAAATAATAATAAACCAAAAAATAGGTAATCACCTATGACATAGTTAAATTCAAGATCCCATATCAATAACTTCATAAAGAGATACCAAGAAAAATCTGGACACAACTAATCTGATGTCAAAATGGAGACTTCACCCAAGGAAACAATATTTCTAAAAGTCATCAATGTATAAAGTGAACCTTAAAAATTATAGAAATCAGATGGTCCATGGATAATCAAGGTCAATAAAAATGTGTTTTCTAGAGGTACCACTCTATTTTTAGTGAATGAAGAGTCAATAACTGGAACAGTAATACCTAAATAGTAAGAGGAAACAGACTAAAGACAAATATAATAATCAAATTCCAATATTATATCAAAAACGTTCTATAAGTAATATCTAAATAAAAATAATCAGGAATCCAACACACTTTATTCTCACAACTCATACCAACAATCCCTATCACAACTAAGGGATTAATCAAAAGCAATGATTCACAAAAATAAGCATACTATAAAAATTTACTCTTCCATTTAATATCATTTCATTTAAAAAAGTGGATAAAAACTCATTTTAAAAAAGTAATTCACATTTTTAAAACATTATACTTCATTTTTAAAAATATATAAAACCCATTTAATATATCTCTCAAGAGATAAAATACTAATTCTCATACTAGGGAATCCAAAATATTTACATAATACCAATTTTAATTTAATTTTTTTCTCAAATTAAATAAAAAAATCAACCCCTTTAGAAAACATCACATGGAATAAAAATAATTTTAAAAATTATAAAAATGTTCATGGTTTAAAAAACCAAATAACTCATGAAATTATATTTTCATATAACATTTCATAAAAATTTAATTTCATTTAAAAAAAATATATCTATAAAAATATACTTTACTTTCAAAAATATTTCACGTATATGATTTTAAAATATAACACTCTTGAAAAGATAACCAAAGTGAGACAAAATTATTTTCCAATTATCCATTAATATAGGTTTTAAAATTAATCAATTTTTCGATATTGGTTTCACCACCAATACTAGAATTTAAATGCAAATATAAAGAAAATATAATTGGGCACAAAACCTTATTTTCTCTTCATAAAATAAGTAGAAACCAAACTAGTATATATTGGAAATCAAAATAGGAACTAATAAATTTAGGTGGGATAAAGAGTTTTTCATGATTTGGCCACACAATTTGACTAAACTTATGTTAATCATGTGGTGGCCTTTGATATGTTCCATAGCCATGTGCATGGATTTTACACGGGTTTTAAAACTATGTGACCTAACTGGGAAGCTCTATATCCTTCCTAATTTCATACCAAAAATCAAGGATACCCTTAATGTATTTCAAATGACCTAATAGGGATCAAATACTCTAAAAACTATCCATAATGATATCCAAATTCCAGACTCAAATCAAAACATTCCTAAGGATAATAAAGTATCATCATGATAGGTAGTGATGAAGAACATAATAATGACCAATATCCTAAGTTCCAATAATCCTATCTCTAAACTACCATAATCCATAAATAACAATAAATTGACTTTATAGAATTTTCATAACGAGCCATCATGGGATGTCCTCACATAAATCTCATGTTGGTCAATCAAAAGACCCTAATCACATTCATGATTTTAATGTGATAGAAATTAGTGTCATTGTATCAAATAAATCAAATAGTGGGATAAAGTCTACCGCTAAATCATAATCATATAGGTGAAATAGAATCTAATCAGAATTCAGAATGGTATGTACGTACATTGAATTCCCATACAAATGAACTAAAAAGATACAAATTAAAAACAATTCAAATACGTTATAAACCAAGAAACAACCTCCCAAATATAATAAAAAAAAATGACTACTCTCATCTAGTAACATAGACAATACTAACTAGATAACTAGATTTTTAGTACGTAGTGGAAGTAATAAATCACATGATCCAAAATATGAGAGGATAAAATTAAATTACACTTGGATTGGATGATAGATACACATCACAAAAACAACTCAAAGATTACCATGTTACCCATGGTCACTCACCATATCAATAATGTCCATCAAAGTACTAAAGAACAAAAATAAATCTGAGATCACAACGTAGGCACCAATATAAATCCATAAGAGCTAGATACAAACATACATATGTATATATAGTGTGTAAGATAAATAGGCTCAATTAGATTTCACCAAAGACTCTATGTAATTATTTTATAAAATATTACATAAATTCTAGATTTAACATCATATAGATTCTAATTTTTTTCTATTTTAATGAATAATAAAAAAGTATCACGTTTTTAACCTTTTTACAAATTAGTATGGTAAAGAAAATTATCGAAAAACATAATACAATGCTATTTGAAAACCGATAATTCAAATAAAAAAATACATGAAAATTTGTTTTAAATTAATATATTTTAAATCCTTTTTATCCAAATTCTTCTAATCCACCATTTAAAAGTAAAAATTTCTATGACCTTAAGAAGGTGGAATTGCACGATAGTGAAAAAAACAAATCATTTTCCTTCATTCAAAATCATATCCACCATTCACCTTTTCAAAATAATATTTAAAATTAATCCATGGAATAAAATGAAAAATGAACATAAAAAGGGCACCATCATTTAATGTAATTATGGTAGAAATAAAAAATAATTATAGTAGTACCAATATAATAAATGGACACTGAGGAAAGAATATAAAGAACATAGAGGGAATCCCCAAGACGACATCATTAACAAATAAATACACATCATGGGAACTCACTAGGTTCCAATAAGAAACGATCCTAAACCTGGCGTCTTAGAAAACATAGCCAGGTATATGAACTTGACTATCATCCCAATGGCCCTCTTTGACATGTTGAACCACACAATCCATCCCCATCATGCCATGAAATCTGTCAAAGTTTTCCATCCCAGACAAAATGGGTGAGAATCCCTTATCCGGAGCACAATCTAATCTAGGGTAAAACTCATATTGATTTTATAATGATGTACCTGAAGTTTCCATGATGTAAATCAAGTGGAGGTTATCAACCAAAAAATTGAAATTATCAAAATACATCAATATTCATAAAAAAGTAATCCTAACATCTCCTTGAACACCCTTGCCTGAAATAATCTTTTTTCACATGTATATGCATCGATAATAATAATAATTCAATTAACATACCCTAAAGGTTAAAAAGTATAAATAAGGAAAATAAAAGGGCCTCACAATAAGGGTGACATAACATCAAGAAAACCCACTCCTTAAATTGACAACCAGGCCTTTAAAATAAACTTGTAAGTTAAAGTGATAAAAAATACATAGTAAAGAAACACCTTGGAAAACTTCTTATCAAGTAAAAAATATGACTTTATGTCCATCATAGAAAATTTAGTTATAAAAAAATCCTTTGAAACTAAACAAAGTTTCATCACTTTAAAACCAAATATTTTCTTTATTTTGAGTCTTTTGAAAATAAAAATAATAATTCAAATAAAACCAAAGCATAAAACATAAGCTACATTATTTGAAAGTAATAAAAAGTCTAAAAACCTTCTTTTATCATCAAAACCATTTCAAAAGAAACTCATTGGAATTTTCCCATGAACCTAGAATAAAAAATCAAAATAAATTAAAAAATAATTTGATTAATACAATATGACATGTCCATAATACCCTGAAAACTTTTTATAAACCCCTCATGGGTATCACCTATATGTTTAAATTGATAAAAAAATCATTAAAAAGTAAATAATTTCATGAATTTTTAAATAAAATAATTTCATAAAAAACCAAATCTCATCCTATCAAAAAATAATTTCCTTTGGTCGAGAAAGATAAACATTGTTAGGAAATAAATTCAATATTCCCCAAACAACCAAATCCACATGATTAAACCCATACAGAAACATAAATTCATCCCCAATGAGTATTAGGGATCTTGAGAAAAAGTAAAACTAAGGGGAAATGAGTAAGGGAAATGAGGATAAGAAGAAAGGAGGGTCTCACCATCCAAACCTAATTGAAATCAAAGGAGATGAGTCTGAGTTCCAAGAAGGAAGAAATTATGAGTTCCCCTAATCTTTCTAATGCATAAAACAACCGAGAGGGGGGAGGGAGAGTAGAAATCACAAAAAAAATGAGGACCATATTTATAAATTTACAAATTTAAAACTGGAACTAGAACATTATGGTGTGACCTAACCTATCATGATGCGATATGACTCCTCAGAAGAAGCAAATACTCATTGCATAAATTTTCATCGTAACATGACCTTTTCATCATGATATGATTCTCTCTTCATTATATACCCCTCATGGTGTGACACTCTATCATGGTTCCACCCTAGAAAATATCCTAACAATCTAGGTCCTACCATGGAGAAACATCCCTAGTTTTAGCATGCCCATTTCTTATTAAAAATCAAATAATGATAAAATCCTCTCTTTGAGTCATGACTCACCTATCATTACCTGACCATTTGTAGTACAAAAGTGTATATATCCTTACACACAAGTCATAGTTTGACCCATCTATTTCATAGAACAACGTATTAAATATATATCTAGATAACTAGAAAGGCATAAAAAATAAACACAATTCCAAAAAACTCACCAAAATTCAAAATAACTCCTAATTAGTTTATAATTTAACACAAAAATAACATGTGGGACTCACATGAATGTTGTGACTAACCATAAACCTTAAATAGAAATAATTCATATGAACCCCAATGGTTTTGACCAAAATTTTGCATATAATGACTCAAACACTTCGGTTTTTATAGTTTACTATTAACCTAAAGTAGTGGTGGGTAATTTATAAAAGCAACAACATGTGGTCTCAAACCTCAATTTTTATTCTAATATTTTTATTCACTAAATTAGGGTCAATATATTAAATTCAAAGTATACAAAAAAATGTTTTGTTGTTTTTTAATATTTTAAATATAATTCATTAATATTTCCAAAATGAAAAAAATTCACTGAATTCTGATTGATGTAAATATATATTTCTTTAATAACCTAAGGTTAATTTATATGGGAATTTTTTTACCTCATATTTTTACCGAGTTCAATTATTGTTTTTAATATCCAAATTGTGAAATCATGTTTGGGTGTATTTGAATTATTTTTTTATTTTTTTATCTTTTTAATGTGATAAAAATCAAGCAATTTTGATATATGTAATAACAAATAGAGAAAAACATTAAGTAAAACAAACATTAAAATTACATTTTTCACCATAGAGTTTAAATAAGTTTTGTCCAAAAGAATAATATTGAAAAGGTAAAAAAAATGTTTTGTTGTTGCTGAATGATTTTTTAATATTTGTTTATCTGTTTGAAGTGGAAAAAATCATTTAATTTTAACATCAATAACTACATATATCATGAAAAAACCTAAAGTAAACCCATCTTCAAAACTATAATTTTCATCCCAGAGTTTTAGTGTGTTAAAGTCAAAATTTTCATATCTAAAAATTAAAAATATGTTTATTTGTAGTTTATTTATTTTTACATATTTTTATTTTATTTAAAAATAGAAATTAATCACTCAATTCTGACAGATGTAGATTTATATATTATCAATAACATGATGTAAACCAATTATTAAAACTATAGTTTTCTCCCAAAAGTAATAGTGACGTTAAATAAAGATGATTATATCTAAAAATTAATACTAGGTTTGGAGATAGTTTAATGTTTCTTATATTTTTTGTTAGATTCCAAACGTGCTAAGAATCACTAAATTTTGATTATTATAATAATAGATATCTTGAATATCCTAAATTAAACCAATCTTGAAAAATAAAATTTTAACTTAATAGTTGCAGTTAGTTTATGTCATAGTTTTAATATGTTAATAGGAAAACAAAATTTGGGTGTATTTGAATGAATTTTAGACATTTTAATTATATTTCCATCAATATAATATGGTTTTTAGAAATCATAATAAATTATTTATAACATATATAATTCAATAAAAGTCAACAATCGACAATGGATTCAATCTAATCATATAATTCACAACTCAAAAGAATCTATTCTAATTAAATCCAAACTACCAAAAAATAAAAATGAAAAAAACTATAGTCCCCTCCCAAAACCATCCAAACAAGTCCTAAACCAATCTAAATAATTTGAATCGATTAAAATGAACTAAATATAAATAAATAGGCACATGAAACAATTAATACTCAATCCATAGAAATAATTTCAAAGGAAAATCCACACCAAATAACTGAAAACAATAAATTAAAAATTCATTTAAATAAATTATATTTATTAGATTTTAAAAAATATAAATCTCTTAATTTTAAAAACATCCAAATCATTGACTAAAATAGTTACCAAACATCAGAACAATTTATTAAAACTTATATAAGTTATTTCCAAAACAATAAATTTTTTTTAAAGAAATTCACATCAACACACACATTACTTACTTCAGTGTAGGTAAAAAATTTATTTTAAAATACAAATTATTCAATACATCTAACTAGACTATTAAAATTTGAAAAGATAAATTGAACACATTTATTGAAAATAATTCATTTTAAAAATTCCATTTAATCACTTCTATATATCTAAATACAAATCTACGAAAAAAAATTATGACATTATCCCTAAATAAATATTACTAAATTATTAAATAAAAATCTATCATTGAATTAAAACAAGTAACATATAAACATGAAAATAATTAAAATAAAAAACAATTTTACAAAAAAACCTCTATAGTTAAAAATATACATTTCCTACAAATACATAATTTTTTTAATTACATAAAATGATTTAAAAAACATAATATCATTAATTAAACTAAAAAAAATTCAATAAAACCATTACCTAAATGAAAAAATGACTTTCTCAATGTTATATTTATTAATGATATAATTAATGTGATTTAATATTAAAAAAACCTTATCATAAATAATAATTTGTTTTAAAATCAGATAATATAGGCATATATTGAAATTTTTAATTAAAATTTTATTTTCAAAAATTCTAAGAAACTATTTGAACTTTTCGACATTTAAGATCTCGTTATTTTTTTTTTAATAATTTTTTTCATCTAATATAAAACTATAATAATGAAACAAATTTATCACATCTATATAAATAATAATCAAGGTAAATACAATAATTTATAAAAATTAATTCTAACTTATACTTTTTAATATAAATTAATATTTCTTTGGATTGTTAAATCTATTATAAATTGTCTAAAGTGATAATTAATATTCTTTGATTATGTTTTCATATATTTTATGACTTATTTTCCTTTCTAATTTTTATTCCATAGTTGTGTTATATTACCACTTATTTATTTTTTATCTTACTCATTGGTATGATTTAATTATTTCATGCCACATCTTATGTCATATTTGGATTTCCCATTATTATTATATTACTAAGAAATTATAATTTTTATTATCCTATATAAAATATGAAAAATATTGAAGAAGTACAAAAGAATAGATTTTCCAATAATGATCCATGAATGTGAGACATGGGTATGCATCCGTTGGTGTATGTAGTTTTATAGTATTTGTAATATATATCATTTAAAAAGATTAAAATGTTATTTTATAAATAAATTTTAAATTTATTTTTGGGAAAACCACATAGGAGAAAAAAAATTCCTTTGTAAGAAAACTGATAGTGGCGAGAAGTGTGATCAATTTAGTGTGGGTTATGTTAAAGGTACTCAAAGAACCCTCCATACCAAATTTTGACAATACCTACCGCCACATACTCTATCTAAAAATCTTGGTCAGCTGACTATTCCTCTTGAGGTATTAGGGATATTCAAACCACATAATCTTTTGCTGTCATTTTAGAAAATATATACTTCTTAAATACCATTATGTATCACATGATGTGTCATTTTCCATCCACTTTTAAGCCTCCTCCATTTCGCAATTATCTTATCTTTCTAGGGTTTTATGTTCCGAATCCTATGAATTATGTTTGTAAAATTTATTATCATATAGAGTATACATTGTATCCTACCCATCCTTCACAAGCTACTAATCCTTTGAAATATACAAATCCATCAGATCCTATAGATCATCATGGATCAAATTTATGTTTAAATCATATTAAATTCTATCACAATAATTTTATTTATGTTGTTATATATATTAATTTTTAATATTTCTTTTATTTCCCTATTGGATATACTAATTGAAGGTGTGGGAATAATTTCATGTGGTATGTTTGTAACCTCCATACACAAATAGTTATAGACCATAAATAATAAAAATAATTTATTAGAAAACATGATAGAGAGTTCAGAAGTTTTATGGTGACACTATAAAAATATAGTTATATCATTCCCATGAAACAAATCATCTATAGTCACATAAATGATCAAATAAAGGATAATTCATTGGATGAGATAGGTTTAAGAAAAACTTTTAAATTAAAATTCAGAATATTATTTTATTTATGTAAATTAAATTTTTATTATATATTATTTTGAACATTACTGATGGTTATGCTATGAGGTCTGAATGGTTAATGGGTCTAGAGAAACTATGGAGAGAATATAAGAATCAGTTATATATTTTCTAGACAAGTAAAATTAGAACAAAGTTTGAGGGTATACCAACCCAAAATGTTTTTTAGTAATATAATACCAGGATATGATTTCCTATTTTAATATTGATGAGTTTAATATATTATTCATATTTAATGGGATTTTGATTCAAAATGATTATGATTTGTATCAATAAATTGATTAAATTTTATTGATTTTTGGTATTAATTAAAATTAAATAAAAAAGATATATATGAAGTTTGAACATAGTTTGGGATAGATCGCTATACGAGAACATGAGAGAAACCAAGTACTTTTCGTGTAAGATTATTTTTAATTATGGTTTTTAGGAGCTTAGTTGAAAATAATAAATAAAATCATATTATAGATATAGTTGTCTTGATATTTTTTTGTTCATTAATATAATATTATTGAACATTTTCATCTTATACACATTGTCAATAGTAGTGGGAAGTATTAAACATCAAAGGGTTTGTACTACGAAAAAAATTATTTTTCTACAGTAGAATGAACAAATATAAACTAATACCAAGATGAAAAAAATATTCTTATTTTTATTATAATTATTTAAAATCGTAATATCTATTTTATAAATAAATATAATATTTATATTTTCAACAATGTTTTCTAAAGTTCGGTGATGAGAAAGAAGGTAGAAACTTTTGAAAAAATGATTATTTTAAATTTGTATTAAGAGATGAAAAACATAGTAGGGTTATTTTGTTGACCTAAGTAGATTATTTTTCCTAATTGGTACTGACCAACTTCAAGGAATTAAAAAACCACTACTAGAGCAGAGTTATAAATGGATTACATTGAAGTATAATAAGTAAAATAAAATTAGTAATAAAGGTGTGTGATAGAGGTCAAAATGTCAGTGTTAATTTCATGAAATCTATCATTGATTATTAAAAAACCACTTATACTAGATACTTCTATGGTTTTTGATACATTCAAGTAAACAATGAGATCCATTTATGATTCACTAGGTGATTGTGTGGATGGTTCTAATGGTGGATGTGGCATTGAATTTCTAAATAGAGAATGTGATAAAGTTGTTGAATACAATGATTCTAGTGACCACATTCATGATAAGGGAGATGGTAGTGATGAACCAATATATTAGTGGTGATCATAGCAATGATTGTTTGGAGTGGGATATTATTCAACTAAAACTATAACGTTATTTTAATGATACCCTGATTTTAGAGGATTGAATCTTCTAATTTTAACTTATTCTAAATGAAATTATTTCAATTTATAGATAATAATTTTTTTGGAGATACATTATATATTATTTTTCTAGTTTTTAGTGTTTTTACCCGCACTAATGCATTGATTATATTTTTCTCTTATTATCTTAACTATATTTTTTGTGTAGTGGCATAAGAGGTGTATAAAGGAAAGAATTTTAAAGTATCCCAATTCAAACTATTAAAAAAAATTGGTATATATCTATAAATTTTTTTTGATGAAACCATTGGTATAGGGTGTATACTATTTATTTTCAATTATGGGGATATGATGTTATACCAATTGTTTCTAAAAACTGTTAGTATAACCCAATACTTACTATGATAATACAAATAGTTTGTGGAATTATTGGAATGGGCTATACAAATGGCTCTATTGTAAACTAATATTTCTAATAGTGGAAGTTGGTAAAAGGGAATTTATAAATATATTTTGATCAAATATTTTTAAAATAATGTGGTAGGATGATGAGCCCATACCTTTGTCCCTGATCCACCTTATAGAACTACAATATTATTTTAAATATTTCCAGTTAAAATTTTTTATTTCAATGATATCTTGTGTTACATGGAAAAATGAGTTTAAATGAACCAAGATACACTATTAAAATATTATTTTGTGACCATTATCATTTATTAATTGTATTGGTGGGTAAAAATAAAAATAACTAAATTATGAAAAATATATATTCCTATAACTTTAAAAAATAATTCTTCGGTTATAAAATGGATGGAATTTAAAATAACAATTTCATAAAAATTAAATGTGATGTTTTTCCTAAAAAAATTATTTTTAATGCACATAATGTATTTTTATTTTAAGAAATTAAATTAATAACGATTGGTGAATGAATTTAATTCAATTTATATATTATATATTCAATAAAATATTTTAAAATTACTATAATATTTTTCTAGACAAGGGATAAAAATAAACCATGTTTTATTTTTAAAAATTTAGTTTTTTCTAAAAAGAAGATCTCATCACATTTTGCACACTTATATTAAAATTAATTCCTACAACTTATAAGTATTTAATATAATAAAATTTATTCCGTTTTTAGAATCATGAGGTTTATAATTGGTAAATAGGTCCCTTTTATTTTTTGTCAATACGAATAGTAACCGTGATAAACTTTATCACCTTGATAATGGGTAAACTAGGTTAATCTAAGTTAAAAAGAAGTGATAAGGGTATAATTATTCATCACAATTATTATTAGACAAATTTAATTTCAAAATAATCACCTTATTATATATTTTTTTAATGGACACATTTCTAATAAAATGGCCAATATGTTGTTTTAATTTAAATAGTTAGAAAATGTCACTCTCTTAGTTTTAAATATCTATTATGTGTCCATAAAGGAAAAAAGTGTGTTATGAATGAATAAAAATATTAATTTTTAGAATAATAAAATTATGTTTACTATGATAATTTATTTATAAATTTTAGTTATTAAATAACTTCCATAAATTCTTACACTATATCACAATTGTATTTACATAATTAATAGAAGAATAAAATAAATGATATTAGAAATATTAAAAGTGATACAATTTTAATGATTTAATGTATGACAAGAATTTTATAAATGAATATAATATATGATTTTTTTATTTAGTATTATATTCAAATTAAAATTTTTTACGTATCTTTTTAAACTCAAATTAAATGAATAGTGTCAAAATAGAGTTTAATAATATTTTATCAAAATAATATTTTATTAAATAACTTAAAATTCATAAAAATATCTAAATAGTAAAATTATGATAATATATAATCTATAATGTCAACCATTTTCCATTTATGATCTAATTGTTACCCAATATATAAATATATAACAATTTAAGGGTGAAAAATATGTTATTGTGTTTGTGGTTAAAATTGGTTAACCATGTGGTTAATCAGAATGATATGGTTTAAAATGAAACCAAAACAAATAAAAAATTATCTTATTATGGTTAAACAATACTATAATTTATTATATTAAATACATGTCCTTTTGGAGGCATTTTGGATATAGAATTATTTTATTATAATGTAATATTTTAAGAAATTCAAAAAGTTCCCCTCAACAAAATTATAAAATAGAACATACTCCCTCACTTATTTACACCATTTTGGACATTGAATCTTAAAAATACACTTATTAAACACCTTATAAACTTCATTATCTAAATTATAAAGGTTATTTTATTACCAAAAGGCCAACCCTAAGATCCATAAGAGGAAATCTAAAGGAGTTCTACTAAAGAAAATGTAATCGACTTAAACGATCACTTTATTTTTTTACTTATCCTTTACTTCATAAAAATACATGGTATTTATCAGAAGATAATAAATTAATTATATTAAATATAATTAAATATTATTATGTTTTTTAATTCACATTCATCCACACTCTTTCCCATCAAACTATAAATGAAGGTATCACAAATGGGTACGTATGACTTACCGTCTCCATGTTGAAATAGAATTCATTTTCCATCACAATATTTCATGTATGGTTATTATGATGAATATAAATTTTATATGTCATATTTATGACATAATTATACTTATTAAATCATAATATCACATATACCTTCTTACCATCCATATTTTTGGGAAATGATAGTGTTGCTCATGCATACGTGGGGACAACCACCTCCATGAAGTGACGTGATTTATTTTTCATTTACATTATAATTGGATGGTAATAAAAATATATTTAATGAGTTTATATGATATATATGATATAATAATGATAGTATAAATGTTAATTATTATTGACCTTTATTTCATTCCATCTATCAAAAAATGGAAACAGCATTCAAGCGTTTGTACGGCCTACCATCACCATGAATTGTGTAATTTAGTTTTATATCTATAATTTTATGAATGCTTATATATATGTCTATAATTAATATATGTTATGTTCATATCATTATTAAATTTTTATAAAATATTGAAACTTTATGTTCCCAATCAATATCAAGTATCAATGAGAGGTTGAGGGGTGAATCCGTGATATATTTTTCTTTTATGTTTCCTTATTTCCAAAACAACCTTCACATCCTTTTAAAGATTTATCACTTTTGTTGAAAACAAAAAAATCACACATCTATAAGAACACAGTAATTTAAAATATTCACTAGGGAATAAGAGTATTTATATCCTTATATTCATTTGGAAACAATTTAATACCACAAAATCTACTAGAAAACAATCAATTTGTGTGGAATACAATGAGTAGGATATTCCCTGACACTCATATAGAACTATGATCAATAAAATAGGGCATGTGATTAACGAAGGATGAAATGATGAAATAAAAAAAATTATAACATTTTTAGAAACCTGTTACCGAACTAGCTTGTCAACATTCATGAATATGTTCTTCCAAAAAAACTCTTCACTTTCGTACCCAGTAGCCTGAAATAACTTCTTAGACTTTGTAATGATACTCAGCTAAATTTCCCAAGTCTGATTATTCAATTTGATTATATAACTCTACAGGAATACCACTGAAACATATTTGAACTACTTCTACCTCAGTCTAGAGATCCCAAATAAGTTTCTAGTCTGATGATCCAACCTAATATGATGATCAGTTTCATATGATCTTCTCTCTTATCCTCTACTTATTATGTCTAATAATATTCCTTAGGTAACCATGATCTGAGAACTCCTTATCTCTAGAATTATTCCGAGTTCTACTTTATCTCATCAATAGTACATCCATGTTAGAAAGTAAAAATTACTTCCTTTATTTATAGGTGACCCAATAATGGTTTAGGTGGGATTTTGAAAACCCTTCCCACTCATCCAAATTTCCCGAATCATAAATTACCCTTAAATCTTGTCTTCATATTTGACTTCTTAAAAACTTCTAAACTATTATTGAACCTTCCCTAATCTTAAAAAAAATTCATCTTGCATCAGAATTTATTAACAATATTTATTTTGATTCTGATTCTTCATTCCTATTTCATCATTATTAAAGAGACATATGGTCACTTCAATTTTATTGACCCACTTGTAAAAAAATTAGAATATAAGAATTATTATTATAATGACCACTTGAATATATTTTAACATATATTCCATAATTTTATACACAATTTTACAATACTTCACAAAACAACTAAAAACAAATTATTTCAATGTCTCCCTTCACAACATTTTTATATCTTGTTGAAACAAATATTCGTTTTATTAAAACCAATGAACCTGCATCTTGTAATGTTTATCAGTGTCAACTATCAATAGATGGATCAGTCACATCATCAATATGATAATTGGTGTTAGTGACCGTCTAATGACTCTTGACCAAGTTTAAATCATATCAGGGTCATTCTTTATCTTTTTAGACTTGATTAAGGGAAACAATGTTCCTACTTAAAAAACAATCAAAAATTTATCTTTATGATAATAATTGACTATATTTTTGATCGATCTATAACATTCATACTCGCATTGGTCCCAAAAAACATAACTTATTTTATTCTTCAATGGCACCAAAATATCCAAATTCAAAATATTCTTCATCAGATGATTGGTTGATCACCATGTCTAATTGAATGGCATCAATAGCTTTATCTTTAGAAACTTCTTTCATTTTTTGATTAAAATATACACTACTAACTTATTTTCATTGAAGATTTATTTCTTTTGTATGCTTATTCTTACTCAAAACCAGCATCTTAATAAATTTACATTTCAAACAAATCATCAAAACCTTAGAAAAATTCTTGTGTGCAATAATATCAAATCGATGATCTAATATTGGAATGCATCCACATTAAAAGATTTCATCCTCTCAAAACATAATATTGTAATCAGTACTTCCCCAGTATTTTTAGATCTTTTAATGAGGACATAGAATCCTATAAATTTCATTGGAATATATTATAAATTCACATACTTCCAACAACCTCTTTCTTTCCAATATGATCCTCAATAGAATTGGTACTACTTGTTCTCCCCCTTTCTTTTATAAGGCTTGTATCACACATTTTTCAGAAAAGTTATGAATTTTATAAATTAGAAAACATCAAATAACCATCAAATTTGTATTAGATGCATTCAAAATATTATTCTCTTCTTCATTATGGTCAGAACCTCATTCTGGACCCAAGGTGATCCTAATGATCCTTTTCTTCCAAAAAAAATCTTCAATATTTGATGGAATTTCTTAAGAATTGTGAGTATGAAATCTTGAATTCGATGGTCAGTCCTATCACCAAAAAAAATTTGGGGCGATTTATTTTCTTTGACAAGAAAAGGAAATTATCTTAAAAAACGTCATTCAACATTCGAAAACTTTCACCATCCATCTTTTTCCTAACAATCTCTCCTTTTATATTTTTCTGTCAACCAATTTTCATAAATCATGGAACTTCTTAACCTAAAGCCATGGAACACTTATCAACAATTATAAGCCTATGTGAGATAAATAATTGTAAAAAAACAATCATTAACAAAAAAACCATGATGTTCAAAAGTAGTGATCATAAAACATCTTCGTCTTTTCTTCACATAATTCATCACTGAATCAAATTTACTGCCAAAAAAAGTTTCCTACAACCACTCCATCAAACTGTTAGAATAGTTCACACACTTACATGTTGAAATGATAGTATACCCATGACTCCCCATATTTATATGATTACTTAAAAGGTTTATCAAATAAAAATGGATTTATTTATGAAAAATTATCCCCTTAACGATACAATCAAAAGAAATGATGTGATAGGGGAAAAACAAATATCTCAACCTTGATGAGAAAGAGGATGGATGCCCAAGTTCAACATCAGTTTGTGAAAAGGTACCTCGTGTAAATTTTTTGTGAAAATGTCATCATGTTTCTCCAATGTATGAACATACTCCCTCTTTAAATAATTCTTCTTCACATTAAATTTTATGAAATGGTATTTTATATCAGTATCAATATGTTTAGAATGAGAATATTGTACCTAATTTTGGGTAAGGTTGATTTCACTTTGATTGTCCAAATCCAAGAGCAAGGGTAACTTCACATGAATAGGTAAATCTACCAACTAAATTTTTATACACATAAATTAACTAACAGTTTGACTGGTAGCAACATACTCATAATTATACAATCTAACAATTACTAAATTTTATTTCTTTGTATCCTATCTAACACATGTTTTCCCATAAAGAAAACACCACTAGTTGTGGATCTTCTATCATCCACATTTCCTACCCAGTCTGCATATGAATACATAAAATGTTCAATGCATTCTGAACTATCATACCTTATTTTTAAATTTTATGTCCCTTTGATATATTTGAGAATTAATTTTTCATATAAAAAATGTGATTATTTTAGAGAACTCTTAAATATTTCACATATGGTGATAACATAAACACTATTGGGTCTTGAGTCTATCAAATATAACGACCTTCCAATCATCTTTCAAAACCATTTAGGATCAACTCTCTTGGATTTCCCATTTTTTTAAAACATGTTTTACAGTAAATTTGTATGGAAAATAGTTTCTAATTTTCTATGACGAACTTCCTAAGAAGTACCTTAGCATACTTTTCTTGAGAATAAAATATTTGTTTCTTATTTTGTATTATTTTTAACCCAAAAAATATTTTATTCCTCCCAGTAAGGACATATCTAATAAATTTTTCATTTCTTCATAAAATATTTTACAAGTTCTTTCATCATTCTTAGTAAAGATAATGTCATCAACATATATAGTTATGAGGAGGAAAACACTTGGATTTCTTTGATGTATAGATTATTATCAACTCTTATAATCTTTAAACTAATCTTTATCAAGAAATTATCTAATTTGGAATACCATACCATCAGTTCTTTTCATAAAACATAAAATTATTTTCTCAACTTGAACACATAACACTCATCCTTCCCAACAAAAAATCCACATGGTTGTTCAATAAATAATTCCTCATAAAGATTTCTATTAAAAATGTTTTTTTCACATCCATTTGAACAATTTTTTAACTTTATTGGGAAATAATAAAAATTAATATTCTGATCATTTCTAATATCTCAACAAGAGAAATGTCTCATAAAAATAAATTCCTTTAATATGTGAATAACCATTTCTAATTAATCTTGTTTTATTCTTTATTACTTCACCTTCTTCATTTAACTTGTTCAAGAAAACCCATTTTTTATTAATTAATTTTGTTTAATATTTTTTATATATGAGTTCCCACATGTCATTTTTTCAATTTTATCGAAATATTCATTCATTGCCTAAACCTATTCTGGATGCTCAAAATCGTTATTTACATATTTTAGATAAAATTTTGAATAAAAATAAGTATGTGTAATTTTTCTTCCTGTTCGAACCCTTTGATGTTGATCACCAAATATATTTTTAGCTTCCACTTTCTTCCTCATCATAGAATAACATTTTCAAGATTCATCCTCAAACTAGAAATAGATGAGTCTAATTATTCTTCTTGAGATGGATTATAATTGTTTTCATCATTATCATTACCCTTACAAGAAGATTTTTTTTTCCAATTTATCTTTTTTATCCATATAATTCTATTTCTCTTCCACATCTTTTATGATAACTTTCATATCCACAAATTTAACTAATATTTCTGACTCTTTGTTGGATCATCTATATACTCTTCCATCTAAAGCATATACATAAAAAATTCTATATATACTTTTCTTCCAAAACATTCCAAGGTTTCCACCTTTTGTCTTTATAATGCATGGACCCCCAAAAACTCTAAAGTATTTTAAGAATAGATTTTCCACATAATAAATTTTATATTAAGTCATATCTAAAGTTGGTCTATATAAACTTCTATTTTGAATATAAATAGTGGTGATATTGGATTTCCTCCAAAATTAATGAGAAATACCATGTTCGAGTGTCATGGTTCTTCCCATTTCCTCCAAACTTATATTATTTATTTTAGAAACACTATTTTTTGAGTAGTGTATAGTCTACTGAACTCATCATGAATTCCATGATTCTAAAGAAAATTTTCAAATTATTCATTTTCTATACAGCATCATTGTATGTTCTCAACTAATTCCTTAAATACTCAAACTCCATCTCATCTTTCCTTGTGAAACTTTTAAAAAATTTAAAACTATCTGACTTAGGTTTTATATACATGACACAAGAAATTAAATTAAAGTCATTAATGAATGTGATGAGGTACATATTTAAATATGTTTATTGTTTGGTAATTGGCCAAAATAAATCAGAATGAATAAGTTATAGGGGTCTTATTTAACAAATGTCATCGTTCTTATGCCCAGAATTAGTAATTTTGTTTATTCTACACCAATATCTTTTTCATGACATATCCTAAATACCAAGGACACTGTCACTCTTTGATTTATTTCTCATGTCTCCTTGACACATGTGTCTCATCCTTTAATTACATGACCTTTTTTCTACTTCCATACTTAGGTAACAAGGTTTTTAAACCTCAATAACCTGGAATAAGTTCCCTTTTGTTCGTTGGAATCTTGTAATTATCGTTCCACTTTCCTCACTTTTCACAAAAAACTTTTTTTCTTAAAATGAAATTATTCCCTTCACAACAATGATATGAACCCATTAACAATTATGTTTCAAATCATTAAAATATAAATATTTCTTTGATTTTAACATTTATTTCTCAAAAATGGAAGATCCAACACATTTGATTCTAATTAATTCATGAAGAATTATTTCACATTATTTACTAATTTTAAGACTCCTATAATATGAGAATAAAAACCTGTGTCTATGATCCAAGTTCATTCTCCTTTTATATCATTGAGATATGTTTCTACAATAAGAGATTTTTCATTCCATTTATCTTTATTAACATTTGGCTTATAAGGATTTTAAATTTTTTTATGATGGTAACAAAATAATACATCCTTCTGTAGAGTTTCTAATTTGTTCACATATTTCTCAAATATTTTCCATATGTTGGATCCTATATTCAATGTTTAAACAAACCTTCTCAGGTTTCTTCAGAACATCCTATTCATACTTCTTCCATTGAGGGGATTTAATCCCCCTCATACATTAACTTCTGTAATTTGTGTAATTTTGGTAATGTCGTTGATTGAACCAACACATAATTTATTTGTGTCTGAATCCACCATAATTCCTATAAAATCAATATAAATAATAATTTCCTCTATAATTTTCATCATATTTGAAGTTGTGAACATGTTTCTCAATTACCTAATAATATTTATTAATAGAAATTTGTTAACCACCAACCTTTTTATTGTCAACCAAAATAATCTTTTTCATCTCAGTCTTCCTTTCAACATTATCAAAACCATATGTTTTAGAACCATTTTCAGATTCTAAAGTTTTATAAACTTTAAACTCTCCATGTTTTTGGTCTTGTCTGCATACATAAATTTTTCATCTTTCTTCTTCTTAGAAACAATTTCAACTTTCTACTCAATGATTGAAGGAAATTTTTTATCCTTCTTAGAATTATCTTGTCAATATATTTCTCTAAATTCATAGATAGAATTATTGAAACATGTAACACTCTATTCATCTTTAGAATGTTTTTATATGAAATTTTCAAAATCTTATTATTTTGTACTTTAACTATTATTCAAGATATTAATTACTATTATTTTATTTATAATTATATTTTTCAAATCATCAATCTCTTATAGAATCTTGAATTTCTCATTAGGAAGACATTTATAATTATTGATTGAGGATTATTCACTTAAAACTAATTAATTTCTTTCTTAAGCCTACATGTCTTCCTCACACATGCTTTCAATTCTTCTTTTAGATGAAATTCTATTTGAGTTTCTTATATTTCCAAACTACTACTTCTATAATCTTCATTATTTTATTTTTCAATGAAATTATTTTCTCCTGGTTATTCAAAATATTCTTCAGATTCTGACTCACTATCATCTTCTTCATTATCTTTAGATAAGAAACATATTCTTTTATACTTGAAGAATTTTTTATATTTCACATTAGAATTTGATTTGGACTTATCACTACATTTCTTCAATTATCATATATTACTTATATCATCTTCCTTATTATCCTATTATTTTTTATTTAAGGAAAATTGGTAATAAAGTGTCCAATGAATCCACATTCCTAGAATTTCAAGGGTAGATTTCCTTTATATTTACACATGCCTTTATTTACACTTTTAGAAAACAAGGAAAAAATTAATAAATATTTTAAAATACCTCATTTTTAGTATCAAATTCAACATCTTCTTCTTTAATAAGAATATTCATTGATTTTACTTCTTAGAATCTTTGAAATACATTTCTCTCTCAACTTTTACCTTTTCAATATTAACTTTTTCTCTTATCATTTCATAATTATTGAGTGTGTCGTGAAAATAATCTAGAGATAGTGCTTCTGGATATCTATCATCCATAGAGGAAACTTTAGCATCAAACTAGTGAGGAAGAATTCTCAAGAACTTTTCATAGACTGTAGAATCGTATAACTTCTCACCAAGACATCTAATAGTGCTGAAAATGTAATTCACCCTAGTAAATAATTAACCAATAGATTTACAATCACCCGACTTGAGATATTCATAATTCAGACTCCATATTTTTAACTTTGTCTTCTTTACTTCTTTATGAGCTTTAAAAATGTTTTTTTAGATTATCCCAGATACCTATGGAAGTGTAATGCCTTTTACACATAAAAACTCAGTCTTAAAAAGAGATAAGAGTAATGTATTTTTGGGCCTTCTATAATTAATAATATTCTTAATGTCATTATATGTAAGAGGAACTGTATCATAAATAGGAAGAAATCCATTTGTTCCAGCTTCAAGAACATCACACCAATTAGATATAAGATAATGAAACTTCTATCTTTATAGATATGATAGTTTTTACCATCAAGGACCAAAATACCTTTATTGTTCATGTAATAGATATATTTCAAGATAAATTATTCTTAAAAACTTCATAAAAGAGTAAACTAAGGGAAAATTAAGCTCTAATACCACTTTTATGTGCCTAGTCACGATCAAGTATCACTGAGAGGGGGAGGGGTTGAATAAGTGAGACCTTTTTCCTTTATGTTTCCTTCTTTCTAAAAGAAAATTCTCCTCATATTAATGAGTTTTCACTTTCTCTAAAAACAAGACAATCACATTTCCATAAGAACATATGAATTTAAAAGTTTCACTACCCAACTAGAGTATCTGTATACTTGGTATGGTTTATAAATAATCCAATACAACACAATCCACTAGAAAACAAACCTTTTTGTGGAATTAAATGAGTATGATATCCCCTTAAACTCATGTAGAACTATAATCAATATGACATTGCATTTACTTCAATTAGCAGAAAATGGTGAAATACAATTTTTTCTAACAAGGTAAGAAACATTATACTAAATCACCTTGTAAACTTTTACAAATATGTTCTTCAAAACAACTCTTCACTTTTTTACCCACCAGAGGGCAAGAAATTACTAAACTCCATAATGATACTCAATCTGATTTCACATATACGATCACTTAGTCCAATTATATAAATCATCTAAATCTCTCATCTCTTTTATTTTTTTCCAACAAACTTCCTCTTGAAAGAAATATTTGGAAACTCATTCTCTCTAGAATTCTCCAACACTCTACATTCTTTCCTAAAAAATACATCTATATAAAAAAGTAAAAAGTGATTTCTTTATTTATAGGAAACCTAAAATGGTTTAGGTGGGATTTGGAAAAACATTCCCACTCCACAAAATTTACCAAACCATTAATCCCATTGAATATCATATTCATCTTTGAATCCTTCAGTGATTCTCAAATATTCCCAAAGCTTCTCGAATATTCTCAAAACATTATTTTGCTTCATAATTTCTTTTTAGTCTTCAATCTGATTTTGATTTCCCATTCTGAAATTCTCATTATGATAGAGACATATGTTCACTTTAATTTTCTTAACCCACTTATAAGTAAATCTGAATAGAATACTTCCCATTATGATGACCACTTGAAGATATTAAACCATTTTATTAACCTTCCATACCCTTTCTGAAAACACTGTGCAAATGAACTCTAATTGTTATTCAAGATTTCCCTGGACAAAACTTTTATGGCTTATTGAAACAAATCATCCTTTTCTTTAGACTTATGATGCTACATCTAATAATGTTTATCAGTTTCAGCCTTTATTAGATGGATAGGTCTCGGATTCAATCTAATAATTGGAGTTAGTAACCGTATGATGACTCTTGACACAATTTAAATCATATCATAATTCTGCTTTCTCTTGACCCACTAGTTTAAGGAAAACAAAGATTCCACTTTCAAAAGAATCCAAAATTCATCTTGATGAAAATTGTTAACTATAATGTTGACTAGTCTCTAAATTTCATCCAAAAATCTATCCCAGAAAGCTTCACTTCTTTTCTTATTCAACGGTCCTAGAAACTCCCAGCTAAAAATATTATACCTCTAATAATCAGTGGAATTGGGCATTTGGAAGATTAGAATCAACATCTTTAACATATTCAACTACATTCATTTTCTTATTACGATATACACTACTAACATCATTTCTCTAAATATTTATTACTTGTGGATTATTGGTTCGACTAAAACCCAACATCTTTATTACTTCACATTTAAAACAAAACATTATATCCTTAAAAGAATTATTATGTTTTGTAATCTCATACCAATGAATTGAGACTGAAAATTTTAAGCTTCATGAACTTTCAACTTCTCCAGAATTCATCCTGTAATCATGACTTACTCATGATTTTGAGAACTTTTAAGATTGACATAACATCATCTAACTTTCATTGGAAAGTATTATAACATCCCATACTTCTGGTAAATTCTTTTTTCCCAATCTAATCCTCAGTAAGATTGGAATCACTTGTTATTCCCCTTTATTTTATACGGTTTTAATAACATGTTTCTCATATAACCTATTAATTTTTTGAATAACAAAAATGAAAAGTATCATCGTATTTTTATTAGATCCATGGATAATCAGATTCCCTTAAGGTTAAAAAGCTCAGGGATTTATGAACATTGGTTGATTACAAAATAAAACTCTCCTTAAAAAAACATCATTCATCATCCAAAAACCTTGTCCAACTAAATTTATCCCTAAAAAAATATGATCAAAATATAAGGATCATGATTTTCGAACCAAAACATTCTTGAAAAATGAAGCAGTTATCACCCATAACAACGATTTTAATAAAAATGTATTAATAAATCGGTGATAATATGTCTTAAATAAATCATAAATGGGATGATAAATATGAATATTGTTATGGAATACATGTATAATAAATCTATATTTATTAAACATGAGGATTAAATGTGAACTATATAAGGGGAGACTTGATGTAAGGGATTTATATTTCAATCATGTTTTACTTGAGATTATTTATACATAAATTTCCTTTGAGAAAATTATATTATATATATTTTATGAAAAATGTAATTTTATTATCGTTTTTTATGTCATGATAATATAATTTTTCATTTCATTTTCCCCACATTAATTATTTATTAGAATAAAAGAGTGGTTTTAAGGAAAATTGACTTTATTTCTCTCTTTGAACTAAAATACATTTTCCTCCAAATCCATTTTTAAAACATATTTCTAAATTATTTTAAGATTATCCTATGATTTTTAAAGAATCTTGTACCCTTTGAGGTGTTTTTATAAAAAATAATACATGGAATCGTCTTGTAATTTTCCGAAAAAGGTAAATTTTAACAAAAATGTTAATGGAATATTTTCTTTTAATTTATACAGCATAAAAAAAATTTCCACCATCCAAAATGTTAAATATTTTTAAGATTCTTTTATAATTTTAAAATATTATTTTCAAATAATATTTTGTCTATAATATTTTTTGGAATTTTAATTTTTAAAAATTAATTTTCAAATAATAGTGATATTTTCCTAATGAATGACTTTAATGATCTTTGTATAATATTTATATTCATCAACGAAATCAACATTTGGTGTGGAATTTGTTTTATAGGGGATGAGTTCCAATGATACCTTCATATTTCTTTATATGGATGGTTTTTATGAAGATTATATTTTTATAAGACACATTTTCTTAGGTTATACTATAATTTAATGAAATATAGAACCTGTTTTCCTTTCACATGTTATGATATATTCATATGATTGATGTTTTATGATATTATGGAATAAATATGTATGGTTTTCATTATATGATGGGTGGGACCTAAATATCCTCCTAATGCATTGGGTAAAGTATTATATCTCACGATATATTTCTAGGAAATAAGTCGAAGTGCTTGATCTATTATGAGAAACAAGTTGATGTGCTTGATTAACTATGGGAAATAGGTGTTTATTCTTTATATGATTCTCTTGGTAGTTAACCTTGACATATTAAATGGTTTTTTACTTATTATGATGACACAAACTTTATGACATGAACTTATGGTTCATGATTGAGTTGTCATGATTTATTAGTCTAATGATTATTGTCTTTTGAAATGATAATGTTTTATTCCATAAATAATGTTTATGATCTTTGCTAGTTTAGGTATGAACATTGTAAGTTATGGTTATTATCATATAACCTTATAAATATATTATTCTTTCATATGATTATAAATTGATATATCCAATTCTTACCCTTACTAGGAATCTGATATCACCCTTTCTTATGTTTTTCTCCCAATGTTATGAAGAATGTTTTACATAGGGTATGCCTATGAAGTGTATTATGTTGGAAGATATTTATGGGATATATTGAATATCTTTCATGAAATAATAGGATTTTTTTTCTAGTATATAATTTCATTAAACCTTTAAATATCTTCCATGGATTAGGATGTCTTGAATTGAATATTCATCTAAAAAGATTTAACATTAATGTATGAAAAGCTCATGCCTTAATAGTTGGTATCATATTAGGATTTAATCAATATTTAGAGATTATAGTTATAAAAAATCAATAAAAACTCTGGGGATAGGTCTAAGTATAGGATAATATCTTAAATATTTGGTAATAGTCATGAACAACCTTGGTTAAACCTATTGCTTCATAGAATAATGTGTCATAATTTCGGTAGCCTATAAATGATTTTCCATGACTATGTGATTTTCTAATATGATTACTATTTATCACACTATGATTTTTGGTCTTAGTCAATTCCTAGAACACTAATAAATAATTTTAATATTGAATGTGATGATAATGTATTGATTTTACACATATTTATCCAAATATTATGGGATTTGGAATGAATAATCTTTCTTCTATAATCACACAACTTTATTAGGCTATGAATCATGCTGGGTTTTTCAAATGATCAAATAAGGGAACAACATACTATTGAATCTTTCATGAGGAAACATCCATATAATGACCCATACTTTACATACATTGTTATTACTTCAAAATGAACCACACTTATTACAACATATAACAAAACCAGGAAAGGTCCGTATAGGTATAGTGTCTTTAGAAACTGGGAAACATAAACAACTAGTTCATAAAGCATCTATACTGTCTCCCATTTATTTCATCATATCTATAGTCCCTTTTGGCATATCTTACTTAATAATCTTATTCCTGACATGGGGAAAGAAAACATACAAAAGGGTGAGCTCAAATGCTCAGTAAGGGTAAACAAAAGAAATATCAATCACATCATATTCATAAGAACATAACTTTTAGAAATCTTAACCTGAAAAATAGATCATAATTTCATAACATGGGATAAATCATAGTAGTGAAATGTAATCCCAATAATCATAACATAAAACATGATACTTTGTGGAATACACACATAATCATAGAGAATCATTTCTTTTTAGTCAAGACTCGTGGTCAAGACTATCTTAGTGGACAATGTCCATTTCTGAACCGAGTTCACTCCTCATTTCAGTCCTGTTTCACTGAACCGGTTTAACCTACCGTTCCAGCCATGTCTATCTCATGAGATATAAAATAATTACCCAATGCATTGGAGGGAGATATAGGTCCCACCCATCTCATAATGATACCATTATTATGTGTGCCACAAAATCATAAACCATACATCATAACATAACCCATGTAATAAAAATGGGAATCTTAAACATCGTGACATCATAAAAAAATTCATATAAGATAAATGAATTCTTAAAAATAATTCCATCACAACATAATCAAATCAATGTAATAATAGGGATATAAACAGAACCCTTTATTATCGTAGATGGAAAATAATTTTGATAAAACACTTGAACTCCATTCTTGAAGAAAATATCCTTTCTACTTCAAAAACACTTTACCTTTCTTAACATGTCATACAATTATAAACTAAAAGATGTTGATTAAAAATAAACATAAAAACTTGTAAAGGAAGATTCTTGGAAATAATGTTTTAAAAATTCATTCATGCCGTATAAGTTAAAAGAAAACATTCTTCTCGTACTTTTGTCGAAAGAGTCAAAAAGTACCTCGTACGAAAAGTGACAAATGATTCCTTTCATATCTTTTACTAAAAACTCAACGAAGGGTAAAATTGGATATAAAATATTGTAGAAAAATGTAAATATTACATATTGAGGAAACATGGATGTGGATGATAAAATGCACCCCAGTAAATTCCAAAGTATAAACAATCTCGGATAAAAATGAGATTGTGATATTTCCCTTACCTTAGGTGCGATTTTCTTTGTAAGTGTCTGAAACTCCTGTATAATGATTTAAATAATGTTATTGACTTATTAAATAATCATACTTATTTTTATGATATCATATATGGTCGTATTCTTATCTTCTTATTAGTAATATTTCATTACTACTTGTTATTCGGGTGTTTATTACTTTTTGTTCTTATGCGTGTTTTGTCGAATAAATTCTTATTTTTATTTTTAGGTTATACATACCTTATTTCCAGAACGTTATTAGTGTAATATATATCATATTAATTCATTCAATTCATTTATATAATCATTATGCAATGATGATCATGTAGAATGAGTTGCATCACATCGTGGAGACGGTATTCCGTACGTACGCACGAGCGATGATATCGTTCCCATGATCGTGGAATTGTATTGGAGTGTATATATACTATTTCAGAATCAATATAACTTTACAATAATCATATATAGTTATTATTTACACCATTATACCCATCCATGTAAGGTGGTGGTGGAAAATATATTACACCACGGTGTGGAGACGACATTCCGTACATACGCACGCGCGGTGATTTCGTTTTCCGTAGGATGGATAGATGGAGAAATAGGGTTGTTTCATACTTATAATAACATATCAGTATACTAGTGATACTAATGTTATTACTTAATAATGAAACAACTAAAGAATAACAAGTGGAAGAAGAAATAAAGATGACAGAATCGGTAACAGACATTACCTCTTCTTTGAAGCGCTTCTTTGGGACATCCTTTTAGGGCACTAAAATTAGTCTTTGAAGGAGACCAGGACCTCTAGGATGCCTCTAGGTAAGTGGAGAGAATACATTGGCTGGGGTTGGCCGAGCTTGAAGGCTCAAAGTGGTGTGAGGAAGAGGGGGAGGAGGTGCCTTTTTATAAGGGAGGAGAGGGGCTTCTTTGGAAGAACTAAAAATATTATTCTATTATAAATCCAAATTCGGTTTTAAATAGCTCCAAATTGATTTATTTCGAGGCTAAGGTGGGGATGGGTCGAAATAATCTCATCCAATAGAATTTATAGATGTTTAGATTCCTATTTTAACCTTATCATTTAGATTTAACATTAAGTTAGATAATTTTACTTTTACCGTGTCTTCTTGTGTTCTTACACTATAAGGTTAATAAACTTAATATATCAAGCCAAACGAACCCCAAGTTGTTTATTATTAATATATATAACCTTATATAAGACATTGGGCCAAACCATAAATTTTTAGGAATAAAATAACAATAAATAATATAATATTTGTTTTAAAAACTATTTTATGTCAATTTTAACACTATTTGGTAATTGATTTTTTTGAAAATCATAACAGAATTATTAGTTTGAAATAAGTTAATTAAATCAATACTAACATGTCATATTAACCTAGAAAATTAGTTTAATTCATAAAAAGTCTCAAATTATATTTATTTGTGTATTTATAACATCAATTATGTCAATATTTCATTAATAAAATAATTACTGCATCATCATTGTGTCATAAATAAATTAAATTATTTAATGTATAAAAATTACAAATAAAATACCATTATTTAGGAAATATTTTTATCTTTATAATTAATATTTATAGTCGAATTTATATTATGTATAACCCCATATTAGAAATGATTTACTTATTAAACTTTGATTTTAATAATTTTAACCCTTCTTTAAATAAATTAATAATAAATGTCCTAATCTAATCCATGTGGGCCTAAATGGTCATATTTTATTCCTAAGGCTGTTTTTGGTCGATTTAAACTTATCCAATAGAATTAGGGCATGTGTTAGGGTAATAATAATAACACTTTTACCCTTAATTACCCTATTTACTTTTAACCGTGGTAAAAAAAGTAAAAAGATAATATTCACCAAAAATTATTTTCATCTCATTGAACCACATTTTAGTCCTTGATATTAACCGCGCCTCTCAGATTTTCAAAATTCTACTCACAGAAGCAGTAAAATTAAGTTTTATGAAAAATTCAGTTTTTTTAACTACCACTTAGTGGTTTCACTATTCATCAAAAATTGAAAGTTTTCAGAAAAATACCAAAATTTCACTATAGGCTAATTTCGATATTCCGAATCCAAAAATGAAGTCCATTTTGAAAAATAAAATTTAAAAAATTTAAAAAAGTGGTTATTACTATTCATAACGGCTAGTTTTAATAATATTTTAATAGCATATCATTGTTTAGTGAAACTCGGTATTGCGTACGACCCAAGCTATCGAGGAAGGCCGCGATTGCGTGTAAAGCAAGCCAATCTAGTGTTGTTTGTAGTGAAAGATTCCTTTGATTATTTAATAAAAAAATATTTCTCATAAAATTCTCGGGTGTTATAATCCACATTCTTTTATTGGATCCTCCAATCCACTAGTGTTGGAGTTTTAGAATAACCCCATTGAAAAAAAAATTTATACTTCAATGCACGGGGCATGAAATTTTTTTCCTATTTGTTTATCATCTAAATAGTGAACAAAATAAATGGTGGAATATTATTAATAATATTAGAAAATATGATGAAATAGAATCCATGGAAGAAGAATATTTTAAGTGTATATTCTATAGTAATTACTTCCCTCATATTATATATATAATGATTGAGAAGGAATTCCTTAATATGAAGCAAAAGGATGGTGAATCTATTGGTACCGATGAGAAAATTTTTACAAGACATTTATAGTATGATTCTTGTATAATTATTTATCCTGAACGTTAAATTTATCAATTCATTGGTGGTTCAGAACCTAGTATGTGAAAAGAAACAGCTAAAAGATACTTTATTAGCAATGAATAAATCAATTAATGTGCACTCAAAGTAGAAATAGAAATTTAAGATTCCCACAATTCCCATGGCTTCGATAAGAAATAAAAGATATATTCCCATGAAAACATGAATAAATCACATGGTGGAAATAAATTACAACCATCTACGTATAAAAATATTTGTAGAGAAAAATCAAGGGAATTTATTGAATTGAACTAGGTGGTGATTAAAATGTAGAAATGTGGGTCATAATGTCCAAGAATTTCAAAAGGGGAAAAACATCTCATATAATGAAAAGGAAGAAAATAATACAATGAATAATACAACATCCATTCTACAATGTTTAAAATGAATAGAATATAGTAATTATATCAAAAATTGATTGAATTCGAAGGTTTTTTATCATCAATATCATATTCCTTTTAATCCCAAAGAAAAAAAGGAAATATCATGAAATCATGACTTCTGTAGTGGGTTGTGAGAATGTAGTGGTAAAAGATACACATGTCATCTACTATAGAATAGATAATGACTTAATTTATTATTGATCTACCCACTCTTTTATTTATAATAAAATTTCTAAGTGTATCACAGTGTCACCTCAATTATTAGATTTTGAGATAGCTATGAAAACTTCTAATTGAATGATGTTCACATATCAAACCCACAGTTCCTCTTTGTTTGAAGCTTCACATAAATTGATTCCTAGAAATCATGTAATTCTTCATTTAATTTAATTTGAATTGATTATGGGAATGGATTATATTTATTTACATGGATCCCATATCAATTGATTTGGAAGAGAAGTCATATTTAATACTCCAAATGAATCTATGATCATTTCTTAATGTGATTCTGAATTTGATCTTCCACTGGAAATTTTTTCCATTTTGGGGGGTCCAAATTCATATTCATCAAGGTTATCTATCTCATATAGTTGGGGAGAAACTCAAAATTAAGGATACACATATTTTAATAGAATTTATGGACGTATTTCTAAAATAATTATTGGGTCTACTTTTGAATCAGGAAGTTGAGTTTTCAATAAAACTTATACCTAGTGTTATTAATATTTCAAAGACTCCTTATAGAATAACCCCAATTGATTTGCACAAATTAAAAAACAAAATCTAGGAGAATATTGATAATGGATTCATACACACTAATGCATCACCATGGGGTGAAACTATTCTATTTTTTAGAAGAAATATGGGTTAATGCATCTTTGAATTGATTATTAAGAACATAAAAAGATAAATATTAAAAAAAGTATCATCTACACTATATTCATGATTTTTTTAATTAATTATGAGGAAAAAAATAATTTTAAAATAATTAATTTAATTTTTGATTTCCTCAATTGAGTTTCAAGAAATAGTATATACCCAATACGGTGTTTCATACAAAGTATGGATACTATGAATTTATAATTATTCCTTTTGTTCTTAATAATACCCATGTTATATTCATGGATTTAATGAATAGATTCTTTAGAGATTACCTTAATCAGTTTGTGGTTGTATTTATTGATGATGTTCTTGTATCTTTAATGATCATGGAAAATCTTGAATATCAGTTGAGGGTTGTGCTAAAGACCCTATGGAAAGAGAATCTTTATCCAAATTTTCCCAAATGTGATTTTTGGAATTGAAAAGATTTATTCAAGGTTTATATAATCTTAGTTGAGGGTATATTAGTAGATCATTTAAAGATAGATGTTATTGAGAAATGGACTATACCAACTAATGGAAATTATTTCTATAGTTTTATTTAATTGGATGGATATTATTTTTGTTTTTTGACAGATTTATCATGATTATCAAATCAAATCAAAAATTTGATTTGTAAATGGGTTTAGTTCATATGGATGATAGAATGATGGAATTATTTGAAGGTGGTAAAACGAATATTGGTTATTAAACCTACTCTTACACTAGACTATAATGTTGAATGGTTTTTATCTATAGAAGTCCATTTAAGAAGGTACTAATACGTGTTCTATGAAAAATGATATGGTTCTAGAATATGCCTCACACTAATTAAAAGCTCATGATAAAAATTTCCGAAATAAAGACTTAGTGTTACTTAGAGTAATTTATTAATTAAATAAATAAAGGTAATATATTTATTTATAATGGTGTGATATATATACTTATCAAAAAATTATAAATTAAATATTAATCCATAAAGATCTGAATATACACTAGAGAAGATGGTTGGATCTAATTAAATATTAATTCCTCTCAATACATTATTATCATGGGATGGAGGGAAAGGTATAAGATGATTTTATTCAAAAGGGTCATTCCAGCCTATTTATGATGACGATGTAAAAATATCAAATACTTAAGGATTTTCATGGGATATATATGGAAATTTTGAAGGAATGGGAGAAATTTTATCTTTCTCAAATAAGTGTTCAACAATCTATCCATGCGGGGATTAAGGAGGCATAAGAAAATATGTGGAGCTATAAAAGAAGGTAAATAATGTTTCTCAGTTCAACTTTGATTTTGATGGAATTATAAGGTTTAATAACCAAATATCTATACCATATATACCATATTTTGAAAAAAACTTGTTGGATGAGGTTCATAGTTCATCATTCTCTATTTATCTTGGAAGTGAAAAGATGTATTGAAACTGAAAAGAGTATTTTTTTGTGCGAATAAATGAAGCGATATTTTACAGAATATGGTTCCTAGTTCTTGGTATGTTATAATATTAAGTTATAGAGAGATAATTTTAAGGGGATGGAACATTCATTATCCATACTAAAATGGAAATGGGAAAACATTACCATAGATATTGTCATCAGAATCCAAAAAAATATATAATGTCCATAATGTTATATGGGTTGTAGTGAATCTCCTTATAAATTTTTAACTTTTCATTACTATCAGAGAAGATTTATATCTTGATCATATTAATAGAATACATATTAAGGAAGTAGTAATATTTCATGGAGTACCACTTTTCATCATATATAATCAGGATCCATGTTTTACTTCAAGGATTTGGAGAAGTCTTCAGTAGGATCTAGATATAGAGTTGATTTTTAGTACAATTTATCATCCTCTTAATGATAGTCAGTAAAAGAGAATAATTCAAACACTAGATGATATTTTGCGATCTTTTTCTATGGATTTAAAATGTTTTTGGGATGAACACCTTAAACTATTCAAGTTTTCTTACAATAATAGTTATCACTCATGTATTAAAATAAATCATTTTGAATATCCCTAGTTAAATAATTTTAGGACTCTAATGTGATGAGATGTAGGTGGAGAAGGAAATCTATTAAGACCTTAGCTAGCTAAGGAAATGATATAGAAAGTTATAACTATTCATAATTACATTAAGGAATCTTATAGTTGATAGAAGAGTTATGATGAAAATAATCAATGCGACCTTGAATTTCTAGTTACTGAGAATGATTTCTATAAATTTAGACATGGAATAATATATGTTATTTTGGAGGAATGGAAAGTTAATTCTTAGGTATATTTTCCACTTATATATTATAGATCGAGTAAGGAAGGTAGCTTGTCACTTAGTGCTTCCACTGATCCTCTCTAAACATCAATACATCTTCCATGTGTCTATTATAGGAAAGTATATAACTAATCCTTCAAATTTACGGAACATAGAGGTCACCTATGGAAAACAACGCCTTTTACACATATTCTTAAATAATTATTAAATGTAAATATTCATTAATATAATATAAGGATCTTAAAGGAAAATTGTAATTATAATACTAGGTTTATATTAAATTAAAAAAACATAAAACATGGAATCCATATTTTATTCTATATTGCGAGATCCTAAAATTCATTTGAGCTTCTAAAACTACATGGGATATCTTCGGGAATACATAGATAATTTTGTGAGATAAAAATCATAGTAAGGGATTAAACATGATGAGGAAGTATAAAATGTGATTCAATGGTATAACATCTGTGGTTGGGGTGGCTGGGGGTTAGGGTGTGGGGCACCTATCGTGTACTCAAGTCTTCAGACTGTGTTTTCTTGTAGCGTGGATATACAATGGAAGTTTTATAACAAGTGATTCAAAGATAAAACATAATATCCTAGAAGAGTAGTATCATGAGTAATCAAGTGAAAGAATAACATAAATACCATGGTATCATAAGATCATGGAAACATAGAAAATATGCCAACAACATATAACATGAAATAAACATGAGCCTAGTCTAACTTTCTAGAGAATATCACATGGTGGAAAATGTCCAACAATGGATTATGTTTCTCCCTAATTCCATACATGAATACTCATGAGACTAAAGATTTACCCAATACACTAGATCACTATAAAAGAACACCCATCATAATATTTTTTGGATCTATGTGTTTCATATAGCGGAAATCAATCAGAAGTCATAATATAATAATTACCCATTGAAGGAAAATGGGTTTCATAATCTTTCTTCATATCATGATCAAATGAAATTTCATAATAATGGAATTTGAGAAATGATCATATGGTATATATTAACCCATTGAAGAAATGTATAATAATCTAGGTATATAGTTGAGAGACTTATATGAAAATTTTATAATCATTACATAACATTAAGATAGAAATATGGTGATTTAGAGATACAATGCTCATAATATGAAGGAAAGGGTTGTTTAGAGAGATCCCTTATCTCGATCCTGATTTGTCACATGTTTTTTTCTTCTTCAATGATAAAATTTGGTTAATTATTTACTTTCTTAATAACTCTTTTCATTTTTATTGTTACTTTTATTTTTATTGTTACTATTTAATATTCAATTATATAACCAACTAATTTCACATTGGATTTTTTAAGGATAAACGACTCATATGTCCAAAATAACTTTTGTACGTTGACTAAGGTAAAAGATAATATTAATTCCTCGCCCAAATAATGATAAAAATGAAATAATTACCATTTATATATGTATATTATAATTTTAATCCAACCATTAAATATGGTTATGAAAAATTAAGTACATTACATTGATAGTGAGTGTAGGTCGTATATACACCTGAGTAACACTTTCATTTTTCAAATATAGTGATAGAAGGAAGGTAATTTTTGTTTTATCTTTCAAGGTGATAATTATATCACAAATACCACATTATTTATTTAAATTACCTTATATATAACAACTATTTTTTACGGTAATAAAAATGAATCACTTCGCTTTTTAGGCGGTATTCCACCGTACACACTATGACATTATAATTTATTCAATGGATGATTGGGTAAAAAATAATATGATAAATTTATTTTATATAATGGTTATTATTTTATGAATATAATATATAAATATAAAATTATTCCTTATGACCTTCCACATTCAACAGAAGTGAAAATGAATCACATTGCATCACAAGGTGGTAGTCTGACATACACACGAGTGACGTTATCATATTCACCAATGTATGGAATGTGAGAAGGTATATATGATAGTATAATTATAGAAGTATAATTATATCATAAATATAATACATATACATTATATATATATTTACATCTATATGTGACAAACGATTACAGAAAATGAATTATGTCGGTTCATAAGGCGGTAGTCTTTCGTACACACGATAAATGGTTTTGTTTCTCATATAAGGGAGGATAAGATGGTTGTTGATCATTAATAATGAATAAACAATCATTGTATATTGATGATAATTATGTTATTATATCATCCTGGTTTAATAATATTTGAATTATATTGATGAATAAATAAAATAAAACTCATGGTAAATGTAAAGACACAAAGTTTGACATACGTAGACATTACATTACTTTTGCGGAATACAAAATACATAACAAAAACATACTCCCAAAGACCATATTGGTTTACATTCTTTGGAAACTCGGGAACATAATCTTCAAATCAGGGTGAAATATCTTCATCATCTCCCATCATGATCTTCCCATTTTTTCTACCTAAAACCTTCCTTTATATCCACAGGAAAAGAAAACATAAAATGGGTGAGCTTAGATGATCTGTAAGGCTATTCATGGAGAAAATAAAACAAACCATATACATTTGAACATAAAAACATGAACATAAAGATTAAAAATCAAAAGCTCGAGCCATTAAATAAATCATGGTAGTACGTAAGGCATTGATCTTAAAGGAACATTCATCAAGATAAAATAGAATGGAAATAAAACTTGGAATTGTGGAAAACTGTAAATCATATGATATGATTTCTATAGTTTCCAAGGCATTTCTGCCAAGACCATCATAGTGGACAAAGTCCATTACTAAACCGAATTTACTTGCTGTTACAGCCCGGTAATACTGAACCAGATATACTTATTGTTTCAGTCATGTCTATCTCATGAGATATAAATCATTACCAAATGAATTAGAGGGAGATATAGGTCCCACCCATCTCATAATGAAATCATTCTTACGTGTGACACAAAATAAACAAAAATCAATCAACACCGAAAGAATAATATGAGTTTTATAAACATCATCCCATCATAACATAATCCACATAAAAAAATGGATATCATTTTATCATAATAAAAATAAAACCATATAAATAAAAGTAAAAATATACATGAAACATAAACATATTAAATAATTTCATCTTATATGGAAAATAGATTTGATAGAAAACATGAAATGAATTCATGAGGAAAATATCCTTTTTTTTCAAAATCATTTTCTTTTCTCAAAATGCCATTCAATTTTAAAAGAAAAGGATTTTGTTGAAAATAATCAGGAAATATTGTAGAGTATGCTTCATGAAAATAATGAATTATGAAACCATTAAAAAAATTTCACACCGTATAAGTTAAAAAAACATTCTCCTTATACTTTTGTCTGAAATGTCAAAAAGTTGCTCGTATGGTAAAAAAAAGAAATATTCCTTCCATACCATGTGGTAAAAGTCAACCAAGGGTAAAAATAAATTTATATATACATTTAAGAATATTAACCATTTTATGAAAATATTTTTAGAAAACATGGACATGGATGATAACTATAACCCCAGTAAATACTTATGAATAAACAATCTCAGATAAGAATGAGATTGGAATAATTATCCATTACCATTTATAATTGGTGGAATCATACATGTCATCAAATAAATATAATTACATGAATATGTTAAAATAATATCATTAATAATAAAAATCATAAAACATTTATGGGAAGCATAAACACCATACAAAAGAAATATGTGGTGATTAAGGCATATGTCTCACAGAAATAAAAGTGAGACGGAAAAACCCTTTACCTTAGGTCAGATTTTGTATGTATGTGTCTGAAATTCTGTATAGTGGGTTTAAACATATTATTAACTTTTAATAAAACCATAATAATATTTATGAAATAACATTTGATTCACTTAGGTCGTTATATTATTCGTTCATTTGTCAATTCCATGTCGAAGCAGCGTTTTGGGTAATAATCGTTTCATTTATCGTACGTGTTTGGGGATGTTATTCTTGCTATTATTACTTATATCTTGATTTACTTACATCCATAATGTAAAACATGATTTATATATCTTATATATTCATTACATATATATATAATAGACAGATAAATGAAATGAAATACACCGTTCATGGAGATGGTAGGTCGTACGTACGCATGAACGATGTTTTCCTTTCCTTATTGACTTGAATGGAAGTAAGTAGATGAAATATATATATATATATATACATAAATACATTAGAGTTATTGTGTCATATTTTTCATTATCATTCATTATATATATTTTATAATCTTTCTTCAATGGTTAACATGGTGAATAATCTCATCGCGTCGTGGAGACGGTAATCCGTACGTACACATGAGTGATGATATCATTCCCATAATTCTTGAATGGAATTGGAGTGGATGATATAATATCTCAAAATTAGTATCATGTTATAATAATCATATATAGTTATTATTTCCACCATTATACCCATCCATTTAAGGTGGTGTTGGAAAAATAGATTACACCACGGCGTGGAGATGGTAAGTCGTACGTACACACACGCGGTGATTTCGTTTTTTGTAGGATGGATAGAAGGTGAAATAGGGTTGTTTCATATTTATAATAACATAAAAGTTTATGAGTGATACTGATGTAATTAATTTATTATAAAACAAATATAGAAGAGGAATTATAAGAATAAATAAATTTGAAATAATCGTTAAAGGATATTACCTCTTTTTCGACGTGCCTCTTCTAAACCCCCTCTTAGGGTACTAAAGTTGGTATACGAAGAAGACCAAGACCTATAGAATGTTTCCAAATAAGTGGAGAAGAGAAATAGATAGGGTTTGGGTCAGAATGAAGGCTTAAAATATTGTTAAGAGGAGAGGGAGGAGGTACCCTTTTATAAGAGAGGAGAGGGGCACTTTTGGAAACCCCTAAAATATTAATTTATAATAAACTCAAACCCCACATAAAAAGTTAAAAAATGACTCAAATTTTAATATGAAAATATATATGGTTTTAATCTCAAAATACATTAATATTTAGACATTCTAGGAATTTATTTTAAACCATATCATCTATATTTATTGTTATTTAATCTATTTAATTTTATTTGTGGTAATAATATTATAAATTTTAAATTGTGATAAATAATTACTTATGTGTTGTTAATTGTCTATAATTGGATACTTTATGACATTTTAGACCACATAAATTTTAATTTATAATTTTTAAATATTTTTTTGATTTTTAAACAATTTAATAATATGTTATTTTTATAAAATAAAAATTGTGTGAATTTTGACACTATTCAGTTATTTAAATTTAAATAAAATCCACACAGAGGATATATTCGAAACAAAATATTTAATAGATTTATAACATGTCATATTTATCTAGAAAATTCATGGAGCACATTAAATAGTTCATAAAATATTTATTTTAATATTTTTAAAACCATTTATTTGATATTTCAATCAATACAATAATTTCTACATCACTATTGTGTCGTCATTAATGATATTTATTTAATCACTAAAAATTATAAATAAACTCACATGATGTATATAATTTTATTATATTTCTATAGAATATTTATTTTAAATGTTTTATGATGTTTATCACCAAATTAATATAATTACACTTATAAGATATAATAGAGTGATATGTTGTCACTTTCTTTGGTTTAAATAATAATTACATCATTTTCATAATAAAAATTTCATAAAATGAATATATTACGACCCTTAGGTGATATGGGTCTATTTTTATTCATCCAATATAAATTTGGCAGATGTTAGGGTAATTTTATAATATTATTTATACCCTTAATTACCTGATTTACCTTTAACTATGGTAAATAAACTTTACCGTAGTTACTATTCATAATGCCAAAAATAAAAAAGTATCCTATTAACATAATTTGGACGTACTGATTCCAAATATGGAATCAATTTTTCCAAATTCAAAACACATAAGATGTGGTAATTAATTTAAAATTAATCATGTTGTTGAAAAAAATGGGGTTTTGTTTAAAACATTGCAAAAGATTAAAAGGATTTTACCTATGATTTCAATATGAAATTTATGATACTAACATAAATTATATTAAATTGTAAAAATATATTCTATTTATAATTTAAATCCATTTTACATTATAATTTAACCATATAAATTATCTCGATGAAAAAAGTTGTTTTTAATTAAAATTAATTGTATTTTTACTAATCATCAAAATATGAACATTATCAAAAAATATCAAAAGTTTATCCAAAGTAACTTTTTTATCATGATTCATAAGAAGAAGTTTATTTTGTAAAATTGAACTTATAAAATTTTCAAAAATTATATATAAAAGGGGTGCGCCATCAAAGGGCGGTTAAACAACATTTTTTGAAAAAAATATTTATTTTAACCGAAAAATTAATTTTTTTCTCATACCTCATTATAGAAAATGTGTAAGATAAATTATAATGTTATAAAATTAAAAAAGTGGTTAATACTAATCTTAACGGCTAGTTCATAATATTACAATATTATATCATTATTTAGTGAAACTCAGAATTGCGTACAACACACGCTATCAACGAAGGACGCTCTTGTGTGTAATGCAAGCCAAGTGAGGGTTGCGTGTAGTGGAAGCCTCCTTTGGTGTTGTGTGTAACATAATCAAAACAATTTTTGTTATAATTTGATCAATATCTTTACTGAATTTTGTGTTGAATAATTTCTAACAAACGAACATGAAATTGTGTGTAACACAAGCCACAAATAGTGTTGCATACACTGCAAGCTAATACGTTGTTGTGTATATTGCAAGCTAATCATCGTATAGCGTACAACATAAGATATCAAAGAAATTAAAAAGAATATATCTCATATAATATCAGGGTGTTACATATTATCCCCCTTAAAATGAATTTCTCCCTCAAAAATCGTCAGGGTTAAAAAAGGTTTACTACTTGAAAGTTTCTTTCATAGAAACCCACATTGTAAAAAAGGAATACTAAAACCTAATTTTAAAAATTAAAGTAAGAAACATAACGGTTACCCAGATTAACTCATCACTTTGTTTCCACATAGGAGAACATAGGAGAAAAGATGGATATGGAATAGAAATCTAACCATCATGTTCTGACGAAGAGTGGTAGAGAACATGGCTATGAAAAATCCAACAATCACAAAGCCATAAATTTGTGATGATCTATGGTGCCATCTGATTCATCATATATGAGGGTACTAGGAAGACATTTTTGGTTTTCAAGATCATTTCCCCAGTATTGAATAATTTTCTAATTAAAATAAATACTTAATTGATTTTGCTACAATCTCACCGTTGTTCGGGCCTTGAACAATTTCCACTTCACCTCTTAATAAAATGAAGTTGAATTTGTCATTAATGAAGTGTGATAAGATCTTGCGATAAAATTATTGGTCGTTCCATCTGTCTCAAACATAAGGTTAGAAAAAGTAAATAAATATACATAAGACCATATATGGTGATATTAGTCATATATGGTTCCTAAAATGGACTTATACATCATCTATCATACTTCTTAATTAAATAAAATTAATTTATACTAACCAGTGTCTTCCTGTAGGCCAGTGGTATGCGATAAAGGACAATCACACTTCAGTTGTGGGTTCAATTCCCACAACGTTGTCTAACCCGATGGGTTGGCTCCCGTCCTGCAGGTTGTCCTTTTTCTAAAACTACTCCATTATAACATTCCAGAAATAATATCAGAAAAAGTTATATCCTTAATCAATACTATCTAATGTCTAAAATAATCCATTACAATCTTATCCAAAATACTTCTATCCAATCTCATAGTATAAAGTAAATGATTACTAGAATGTTCTTCTACCAATCATGTGAATACCATCATTTATCCCCCATATATCATAATATATATCTTGTCGGTCACATTACAAACATGTGAATAACTTAATCATATATTCTATTGAAACATTAATAACCATATAAACTTAGTGAAAACATGAATGCCATCAAAAGTTAACTCTTTCCCCATACCAAAATTCCAAAAATTCTATATACTCAAACCATGATATCACTTTTTTACTTATATCAATTATGAATACAATCAAACATATTATTTTTCCTTTATCCCATCATTATACGCATATTATCTTCTTTCCAAAAATATTTCAATCACTTTTCATGGTTACCGGTACCATTCACCATATACTTTAAAAAACACAAGGAAAAAAATAGTGTAACTATCCTTAGAGTTTTCTTTATTTCATAGTACCATACATTATTCTTGACAAACATGAAATCATTCCACAACCTTCTTACACAATTGACCGAGCTTCATCATTTTATTCCTCAACACTTCTTTCATCTCATATACCATTTGTAGTCTCTTCATCATCATCAACATAAATACTACCCATACGACCATGCTAATTATCTTCATGAGATTTTCCCTTAGGGAATTGGTTTTTATAATTCCTATACATTCCACATTTAAAACATTTAACTGTTTTTGATGTCTTAGCAATACCATCATCATTTCCCATTGTGTTAACTGAAACTTTTCCTTTGAAATTACAGGGTTTGTGTCCTTATTTTCCACATCCAAAGTATCTTCTAGTTCCTTTGAAACATTATCCTTTATACCTCTTCCTATATGATTTATATTAGAGAAATTGAACTTTATTTCCATTATGATCCTCATGAAACTCTATCTTCCTCTTATTAGCCGAGTCAGGAAACATACCAAAGTTAAGATTATTGATCATATTATGAGATTCATGATTAGGCATGATAACGATGTTTCACCTTCCAAATACTATTTCATTTGGTTTCTCATGAATAATATCATTCCATTGTCCATCATATTCTCCATTAACAGGAATCTTCCTGTTTCCATCCATTTTATATAACCTAAAAAGAATAGTGTGAGAGGCAAAAATCATACTTGGAAAACAACATAATAAAGGGGGAGTACATTGAATATCTAACATCATAGGATTAGTTCTAGGTTATTCATGATCATTATCATAATTCTAAGTTATAACATGTTCATAACCTTACAGATATCCCTAGACATACCTTAGAAATACCTCTAGGGATCTCACAAAAGTTTTCTCTTCCTAGTTTCCAAATTTTAACTAAACCTTTACTCTGATACCAAATATAGAGACCCAAATCATGAAATACATATAAAATACATTACTTTTGTGGAATAATTAATACATAAAAAACAGATGCCCATAGACCGTATTAGATTAGTGTCTTTGGAAACTCGGAACATAATATTCTAATCATGGTGAAAGATCTTCAACTTCTCCCATAATGTTCTTCCCCTTTTTTTCTACCAAAAACCATCCTTTATATCTTGGGGAAAAGAAAACTTAAAAAGGGTGAGCTCAAATTCTCAGTAATGGTAATTATGGAGAAAATAAAACAAACCATATACATTTGAACTTAAAAACCCGAACATAATGTTTAAACATCAAAATCTCAATCCATGAAATAAATCTTGGCAGTACGTAAGGCATAGATCTTAAAGGAACATTAATCATGATAAAATAGCATGGAAATAAAACATGGAATTGTGGAAAACCATAAATCACATGATATGATTTCCATAGTTTCCAAGGCAATGCTACCAAGACCATCATAGTGGACAAAGTCCATTAATGAATCGGGTTTACTTTCCATTCCATCTCTATATTACTGAACCATATTTACTTGATATTCTAGCCATATCTATATCATGAGATATAAATCATTACCCAATTCATTGGAGGGAGATATAGGTTTCACTCATTTAATAATGAAATCATTCTTACGTGTGCCGCCAAAGAAACATAAATCATTCATCATAGCACAAATAATAAAACGGGTTTCATAAATACCATCCCATCATGACATAATCCATATAAAACAAATGGATATCATTTTATAATAAAAAAATAAAACTATATAAATAATAGATACATTATACTTGAAACGTAATCATATTAAATTATTTCATCTTATATGGAAAATAGTTTTGATAAAACACTTGAAATGAATTTCGATGGAAAATATCATTTCTTCTTCAAAACCATTTTTTTTTCTCAAAATGACATGCAATTTTAAAAGAAAAGGATTTTTTTGAAAATAATCATGAAATATTTTATAGTAATATTCATGAAAATAAGGCTTTATGAAACTTTAGAAATCTGTTCATGTCATTTATGTTAAAAAACATTCTCCTTGTACTTTTGTCAGAAATGTCAAAAAGATCCTCATATGGTAAAAAAGGAAGATTCCTTCCATACCATGTGGTAAAAGTCAAAAAAGGGTAAAAATGACTTTAAAAATACATGTAATGATAGAAAAAATTTTATGAAATAATTTTTAGAATACATGGACATGGATGATAACTATAACCCCAGTAAATACTAACGAATAAACTATCTCAGATAAGAACTAGACTGGAATACTTATCCCTTACCATTTATAATCGGTGGAATCATACATGTCATAAAATAAAAAGAATTACATGCATATGTAAATATAATATCCTTCATAATAAAAATCATAAAACATTCATGGGAAGCATAAACACCATAAAACAGAAATATCTGGTGATTAAGGAATATTTCTCACAAAAATAAAAGTGAGACGAAATAATCCCTTAACATAGGTCCGATTTCTTCTGTATGTGTCCAAAACTCCTGTATAGTTAGTTTAAACATATTATTAACTTTTAATAGAACCATAATAATATTTATGAAATCATATATGATTAAATGAGGTCTTTATATTATTCATTCATTTGTCAATTCCATGTTAAAGAAATGTTTGGGGTCATAAACGTTTCATTTATCGTACGTGTTTGGAGATGTTGTTCTTGATATGGTTACTTATATCATGATTTCATTACTTCTATAATTTAAAAAACTTTTTATATATCATATATATTTAGTAAATACATATATATAATAGATAGATAAATGAAATGAAATACACCGTTCATGGAGACAGTAGGTCGTACGTACGCATGAACGTTGTTTTCCTTTCCTTATTGAATTGAAAGGAAGTAAGTAGATGAAAATATATATATATATACATATATCTAGTAGAATTATTATGTCATATATTTCATTATTATTCATTATATATACTTTATGATCATTCGTGAATGGTTAACATGGAGAATGAATCTCATCACGTCGTGGAGACGGTAATACGTACGTACACACGAGCGATGATAACATTCCCATAATTATCGAATAAAATTGTAGTAGATGATATAATATCTCAGAATTAGTATCATGTTATAATAATAATATATGGTTATTATTTCCACCATTATAACTGTCTAGGTATGGTGGTGTTGGAAAAATAGATTACACCATGACGTGGAGACGGTAAGGCGTACGTACGCACACGCGGTGATTTCATTTTTTGTAGGATGGATAGAAGGTGAAGTAGGGTTATTTAATATTTATAATAATATATAAGTATATGTGTGATACTGATATTATTAATTTATAATGAAACAAATACAGAAGAGGAAGTAGAAGACGAATTAAATTTGAAATAATCACTAAAGGATATAACCTCTTCATCGATGCGCCTCTTCTAAACATCCTTTTAGGGAACTAAAGTTGGTATTTGAAGAAGAAAAATAACTCTAGTATGTTTCTAGGGGAGTGGATAAGGGAAATTTCCAGGGATTTGATGAGCTTGAAAGCTAAAAATGTTGTGAAGAGGAGAGGGGGGATGTTCCCTTTTATAAGAGAGGAGAGGGGCACTTTTGGTAACCTCTAAAATATTAATTTATAATAAAATCAATCCCCACATAAAAACTTTAAAAATGACTCAAATTTAAATATGAGATGATATATGGTTGTAATATCATCATCGAATAAAATTTAGACATGCTTGGAATTTATTTTAAACCTCACCAACTTTATTTATCCTTATTTAATCAATTTAATATTTTTTGTGGTAATAATATTGAAAATTTTAAATTGTTATAAATAATTACTTATGTGTTGTGAATTTTTCATAATTGGATACTTTATGAAATTTTAGACCATATAAATTTCAATATATAATTTATAAATATTTTGGTGATTTTTAAACAATTTAATAATTTTTTTATAAAATAACAATAGCATCAATTTTGACACTATTCATTTATTTGAATTTAAATAAAATCCACATAGTGGATATATTCGAACCAAAAAATTTAATATATTCATAACATTTCATATTTGTATAAAAAATTCATGGATCACATTAAATACCTCATATAATATTTATTTTAATATTTTTAAAACTATTAATTTGATATTCAAATCAATAAAACAATTTCTACATCACAATTGTGTAATCATTAATGAAAATTATTTAATCGCTAAAAATTATAACTAAATTCACATGATTTAGATAATTTTATTAGTTTTCTGTAGACTATTTATGTTTGATGTTTTATGATGTTTATCCCCAAATTAAAATTAATACACTTTTAAGATATAAGAGAGTGACATGTTGTCACTTTCTTTGGTTTTAATAATAATTACATCATTTTCAGGGTCAAAAGACCATGAAATGAATCTATTAAGACCCTTAGGTGATATGGGTCGAGTTTTATTCATCCAAATGAATTTTGGAAGATGTTAGGGTAATTTTATAATATTATTTTCACCCTTAGTTACCTGAGTTTCCTTTAACTGTGGTAAATAAAATTCGTCGTAGTTACTATTCATAATGCCCAAAAATAAAATGTATCCTATTTACATAATTTGTACCTACTGATTAAAAATATGGAATCCATTCTTACAAATTCTAAAAACAAAATATGTAGTAAATAATTTAAAATTAATCCCGTTGTTGAAAAAACGGGTTTTTGTTTGAAACATTGGAAATGATTGAAATGTTTTTACCTATGAATTCAATGTAAAATTAATTATAATGACATATGTTATATTAAATGGTAAAAATATATTATATTTATATGATAAACCCATTAAATATTATAATTGAACCATATAAATTATCTCGATGAAAAAAGTGGTTTTTAATTAAAATTTAGCATATTTTTACTATTCATCAAAATATGATCTTCATCAGAAAATATCAAAACATTATCCTACATAATTTTTTATATCTTGATTCAAAAGAAGAAGTTTATTTTTTAAATTTGAACTTATAAGCTTTTAAAAAATTAGATTTAAAATGGGTGCTCTACCAAAAGGCGACTAAACTGCCTTTTTTGAAAAAAAATACTTATTTTATCTGAAATTTTTTTTTGTTCTCAAACCTCATTATAGAAAATGTGTAATATGAATTCTAATGATATAAAATTGAAATTTCTGTTAATTCTATTCATAACGGATATTTCGTAATATTATAATAATATATCATTGTTTAGTGAAACTCGGTATTGCGTAAAACACAAGCTATCGAGGAAGGTTACTCTTGCGTGTAATGCAAGCCAAGTCAGGGTTTCTTATAGTGAAAGCTTCCATTGGTGTTTCTTATAACATAATCAAAACAATTTTCATTTATACATTGATCAAAATCTATAATCAAGGTTGCATAAAATAATTTCTACCAAACGAACTTGAAATTCTGTGTAACACGAGCCATGAATACTATTGCGTATACAGCAAGCTAATATGGTGTTTCATATAGCGCAAGCTAATCTTTTATATCATACAACATAATATATCCATGAAATTAAAAAGAATATATATCATAAAATCTCGGGGTGTTACAGTTAAGGATGTTACCCATTCTTTAAAGAACTTCTTTTGGTTTTCACCAAAATCCTTGCAATATAGGATTTATTACAAAAAATGGATTAAATGGTGATTTTAGGGAATTAGGGAAGTTATTTTTTCTTGTATTGGATGAATTGGTTTTATAATTGTTTAATAGAGAGGAGAGGGTGTGGCCTTTTACAAGTGGGGGATTTGAAAAACTTGAAATTTTTGAAAAGAAACAATTCTTCCATGTTTTTATAATCAAAAAAGGATCTAAAATAGACTATATTAGAAAATTATAATATTTAAGGTCTAAATATAACCATAAAATAGTAATTAGATAATTTATTGACCATTTTAAACACTTATATTTTTAGTTCAACCGCCAAGTAAACCCGTTTTACCTTAAAATTGTAAACCATTTTTCTGTTTTCACTATTCATTACTGTTAAAACATTATTTTAACATATTATATAATATAAATTATCATTATTAAAAATATTTAATACATTTTTTCAAATTAAACTCATCTAATTGGTAGAATTTAATTTAAAATTTAACCCATATATGTGTCAAAAAATGGTTTTACAAAAAACATTCAAAAGATAAAAATGTTTTTATTTCAAAATTGAATATAAAATAGATTCCAATGACATAATTTATTTTATGTATTATAATATTCAACTTATTATAATTATAAAACTACATCCCAATAAAAATTTTCCTGTGAATTCAATAAACAAAAATGTATTTTTTAATAAAAATCATTATTTCTCACTATTCATCAAAAAATGAAACTTTTTATACGAATAAAAAAATTACAATAATTTAATTTTGATATGATGATTTAAAAGATGAATTTAATTTTTTAAAATTATTTTTAAATTATGTACACAATGCATGATTAATCTTCCTTTTAAACCAAAATAGTTTTTTAGAAAACATTTCTTTCCCTTTCTAATGGTTTTTATTTTAAATCTAATAAAAACATAGACATTGAATGTATTTTAGAAATGTATAAAACATAAGTTTCATAATTCAGTTAGTACTATAAAAAACCTCTAATTTAATATCTATATTATAATGGACATTTGTAAATAATAGTACTTTTTTAGAGTATTGTGTTTCATTTAAACATTGTGTTTTGTGAGTTACAAGCTATTGAAAAGATTGATTTGTATTAAAAGAAATATGTCCTAATTACATGAGGTGTAACATTACTCCCACCTTAATGAAATTCACCATTGAAATTTAATATTACATTCTATGGTGAATACATGTGATGGTACTTTTACTTTATCACCCCTTTCAATTCTCGTGTTGATTCCTCAAAATTGTGGTTTTTCCACAGCACTTTGACCAGGTGAGTTTTCATTTTTCATAAAATTTCTCTCTCTAATCCACGATCTTCACTATATGATGCTCATATGAAATAAATTTCTCCAATATTACCATCTATAGATTTAATACATCTGGTGGGTATAGTATGTACTTCCTTTAGAGGGATACACAGAATACATAACTTTCTTTAGGTATGTTTAGTGAAAGATTAAGTTGGTTGGTCACAAATATGATCAAATCCTAGATATATAAGAGTTATATTTATCTGAATATAATATTTACCTTATTTTATAACCTCATAACATTATTCCATTGTAAAATATGGAAGAAAATCTTATCTATGACATCAAACTCCAGGTATCATCCGTGACTGTCTTCATAAATCTTATATCGATTTTGCATGAATTTAATATGATGATGAATGGTTTTGAACTTCTCTTTCATACCATGGGAATGACTAGGTCCCATAACCTTTATCAATCCAACTACATCATAGCATACTGGATTCCTAAAATGTTTCCCTTATATTGCCTCATAATGTTCCATATGACTGATAGAAGGGAAAATATTGTTTTGTGAGAACTCTACTAGGGAAAGGTTGTCATCCCAAAATCCTTGTAAATACCTTTAAAAAGACCTCATAATATCTTATAGTGTTTGGATTGTTCTCTTATACTGAATTTTAGTTTGAGGGTGATATGAAGTGCATAAATTGATTTCTTTATGCACTGGTTTATGATGCTTCTCCAAAATCTTGATTTAAACCTCAAATATTGATCAAATATAATAGAGAGTGAAATACCATGAAATCTAACCACTTTACTTATGTGTATCTTAGTGAGTTGGTAAATAGATAATTCTTCCTTGATAGCAATAAAATGTGAATAATTTTTATGTAAATTGACTACCACCTATATGATGTATTTCCATTTACGTTACTTGGGGCATCCTATGATAAAATCCATGGTTATGTCTTCATATTTCCATAATGGTATAGAAAAAGGATTCATTTACCCTTATACTTATATTGTTAATCCTTGAATTATTTTCAAACCGAGAAGTGGGATACAAATTCCTCAATCTCCTTGTTTATGTTATCCCAATAGAAGTTTTGATTTAGTTCCTGTCTCGTGGCGAACGATGGGGTCATGGGGAAGAAACGTACACTACCCGACGGTTGATTAGAGACCGTTGGGCTCTACTTAATCACTCGTATCGGGAGTAACAATTTCCGCCTTGAAATCCCCAATGGTTCCATATCCAGTAATACAATGAACTGCATTCCAAAGGCAGGTGTTTACTGGGTGGTTTGACTAGCAATACTTAAGAAATCGCATTTGTAGAGAGGATGGGAAGTCGGTATCATTGCACCTTTTTTGGGGGAATTATTGCTTGGTCTGGGACTCTCTTATAGATTTTTGACGTGTTCATATGTTCGTGAATCTTTGGATTATACCCAAGCATAGTATCCACAAATTTTTCCTGATTAGCAATGGTCAGCTGGACGTAGGGGTTTGGAATCATTCATGCCCGTGGTTTACCATCCCACGTTGGATTAATGACCCTAAGGAGTCTGAACTCATTGAGGCGGCACTAGGGTTGGTGCGGTGAACCGACGTGATGATAGTCGGATCGGCCAGTTGTTGGGATTGAACCCCATGGAGGCTTCATATGTACCTTGCGTAGGAGCCAGGATTCAAATTCTACGTAGTTCTAATTGGGGTATCAGAGAACCGATGTGAAGGTGGACCCGAGGATTCGATGATGATCGGTCTTGAACCTCTTAGAGGCTTCCTACATATCCTTGTGTTGGGGAATCATAGTCATTGTAGTTTGCATGAGTGGAACTTACACTCTGGGGCTTCCCATAAGAGGATTTCATGGACGATGCTTACTCTATGCCCACATGAGTCATGATCGGTGTGAGAAACAAGAGGCACAGGGACCCAACAATCACGTTGCGAAAGTTGCGTTTGTGGGAAGTGGAGCGGGGCTTACGCATAGAGTGGCCCATAAGGTTGGGGCTTACTCAGAGATGGACACCCAATGCGACAAAGCACAGCGGGAGAGGGAAAGAGGTGTTGATATGCCTGCCACCTCTCTTGTTCTCGGGGGAAGTATAGATGTGCATGATGTCTTCCTTCTGATGGTTATTTTACTACCCCCTGATTAAGGGAGAAGTGCACGAGCCCTAATAAGTTGAGGGGTAGATAGGGGACTTCCGAGCTCAGACTCCACAGTACCGTGGGAATTTGATCCCAGGAATGCTTCAGGAATCTTCTCAAGGGTCGGGGAAACCCCTTCTCCGATGCTTACTGTGCTTATGTGAACTCAAAATGGTGCGCTGATGTGCTTGAGGGTTACACCACATAGATCCGGTGACTTTGGTGGAGGCCTCGGCTCGGGGCCGATGAGTAGGCCAACGAGGGAGTCACGGATGATCAGGCCAGATTTGAAGGATTTTATTTGGCTCGGGGAACGAGAACTACAAAGGATTCAGTGGGCCACACGGGGGTATGGGTGGTGGCACCCTTCATGTAGGGAAGTTCAATGCCGTTGGAGAAGCCGTCCGCGAACCAGGGTGGTCCGCAGACTGATGAGTATCCAGCGAACCAGGGTGGTCCGCTGACTGATGATCATTCCGAAAGCCAAAGTGGTTCATATCTTCAGGTTCGATCCACGTACCAGGGTGATTCACATAGTGTTCCATGCGAGTAGCGGCGGCCAAGGGTGGCACCGGTCGGGGGTTCGTCAGTCGAGGCTTCACCCCTGTAGGAGGGTGCTACGCAGTGCGGCAGATCGGAAAAAAGGCATAAACTCCCTGGTCCGTGGGGAGTGCATCCACAGAGGGGCCATGGTTCATGGTCTTCTCTTCTTTGTTATTTTAGGTTCTTGGTTCACCAAGTTATTATGCATTTTTGGTTCCTTATTAGTTTGTTCCTAGGTTCATACCTTCTCTGGTTCGCGAACTGGAACATCGCAGTTTGTGAAATCCTAAGCCTTCCTTCGAAATCCTTCCACCCAATTATGATCGATCTCCGCCAAATCCCCTCTTCTCTTCCCCTCGATATCCTTTTATAGAGTGAGGAAAATGATGTCTCTATGGTCATGCAGCCCCTTTTTCGGAGGCCCTTGACCGAAAACCCGATTCATGGATGACTCGGTCAATCCGCAACTCGTGGGGGGCATTGAGCGCACCTCCCCCCGCGACCCAAACGAGCTCGGTGAGTGCTTTGCGGCCGCAGAGGGTTCCACATCCATTCCGCGAATGACAGAGGATACATACCAGACCAGTTGAGGCGGTCCACGGATGAGGGCGGTTCATGATGGTGGAATGGTCATATGCTCATCCTGCTTCGCACCCATGAAGGATCTCCGCCTTTATTTCGTGAATGACAATTGTCCACGGAGGGGGTGCTTCGTAGAATCGGCCGTGTGGCTTCATCATTTGGACCGGTCTACGAACCGGTTCAGCTTTGTGCATCCTTTTATTTTCCTCCACTCTTCCCCCAAATTATTTGGGGGGGAATTTGGTAGAATCTCCTTTGCGGATTTTTCAGGACCCTACAAATACACCCATCGGAATGGGGTCCGATCGGAATGAAGAGGAGGCCATTCCGATGCAGAGTGGTCCTAAAACTTGGATGGTTTGTGGTAGAGGTGTGGACGCAGTAGGGGACCACACCTATAAATACGATGGTCCCTTCCTTTTTCCTTTTCTGGATTCTTCACAAAATCAGAGTTCTCTCCCTTTTCTGTCTCCATGTGCTCATTCCTTCACGAAATTCCTCGTCCGCAAACCATCTGCCACATTGCGCGAACCAATACTTCCTTCAGGGTCATCTTCACCCGCAGACCAATTTCCAAACCATGAATCAATAATTTTAATTAATTAAAAATTAAGTCACGACGTGCCGCGGAGGAATTCGCTTCGTGGTTTTGATGTTCCGTGGACTGAAATCGTCTCAACTTTAAAAATTTCTTAATCTTTCCGAATATAATTATTTAAATCTGGGATTAGGACTCCACGGAGAAACCTAGTGCACATTTCTCTAGCTAACGATCTGTGGGCCTGGGTACCGCGGACTTCTTCCACGTAGGGTCGGTTCACGGTATGCCATCATTGCAAACCACATTATGAGGCCTGGTAGAAGACTTTTCCATATGCTTGTCATTTTTGTGCATATTTGATTATTCCGGACTAGCCATTGGTGGTATTCATAATGCAGGGAGAAAACATCATTCCTCCTCACCCTACAATCAGACCTGCTGCCAAGCCTCTCCTGACTAGTTCAGGGAGATATCTAGCCATGATTCGTATAGCAGAGAGCATCAAAGAGGACCCTAGTCAGTTCATCATTCCTGACGATGGTGTCTTGAAGGACTTGCTCTCTCATGTTCTCCTAGGTTATCCTTTATCAAATCAACTTCCACTTTACAGCTTTGGTCGTCAAGACAATGTCCCTACCCCCTACTTTCTCAGGACTTTAGTCACCTTTCTTGGATGTGTCACCAAAGTGTATTGAAGGATATGTCACCCAATCAGGGGAGATGATCTCTGATCCTGATCTGAAAGATACCTTCATTTTGGGATGACATGTCTTGACCCAAAGTGATTAGTGCACTCAAGAATTGTCTCAAAATGTTTTCCTCAAGAATTACTCTTCTATTATCAACCTTGCTCAAGTGGATCCTGGCGTAGGGTGGATTCCTAGGTGGGATCTTTGGTCTGGCAGGCTATTCTCAAATGACTGGTCCTGGGCCTTCTGGGTCCATCATCATTGTTGGGAGTCTCCATAGTCACTGGAAGCAGTAAATTTGTACTCCGTAGGGTGGGCTGCCCAATTTTCTATTTACCCACTATCCATGATCCTGCCTGACCTACTCATTCACTGACATTCAAGCACTAATACTTTCCATCTTTCCCATGGTGATGTTGGCATTAGTTTGTGAGACATATATCAATTCGGAGGGCTCCCGATTATCGATGAGATGTATGAAAAATTCCTTCCCACTCCTAGTGCGTGGGATGACGTCGAACAAGTGCTTTCATTGGAGAGGGATTTTCTAGTTATGGTGGAGCAATCATTGGGCCAGGCCTTGCGTGCCTACTCTCTGGTTCCCCATAGCACCTGGATATGGTTATTTCTGAACACCACTAGTCTTGTGTCGAAGATCAAGCTCCCCAGGACTCATCCTTCTCAACAGTCACGAACCATCCTATGTTCCTACTGGGCAGTACTGGATGTGGGAAACTACCTTTCATGGGGTTACGAGGTGCGCCCTAGTGTGTCGCCTATGCTCCGGCTGGCAGGTCTATTTTCTATGATTCTGAGAGGGTGGCTATTCCCTTCTTAGGATATCAACCCAGGTGTCAGGGCATGAACCTTGATGATGGCAGTTGAGTTAGCAGAGGGCCATCTGGTGAATTTGGTTGTGCCCACTTTGGCTCGTATTTACGAATTACTGAGCCACATGCAGGATGTCGGGCCACCCTACCATCTGAGTGGGCCATTTTAATTCATATATGGTTGGATAGAAAATAATTTTTACTGTAATAATTATTGTTAAAACAAAGTCATCCCGCTCCCTACCTTTCGGCCTACCATGCTTGATATAGATGGGGTTTGTTTGAAGCCCCTCCGTTCTAACAAAGTCATTGAGATTCTGAGTGATTTAGACCAGTTTTCTTTCACTCCCCACCCCAACCCTTCTAGATTCATGGTTAAAAACCACATAGGGAGCCTTGATGAACGTTCTTACATGATTTCGCTATAGGATGGGTTTCTGTCTGCACAGATTGACGACATTTCATTGTGAAAGTTTTATACCCCACATCATTTTCCCCTCTATTTTGGGTGTATGGAACTCTAAGTTTCCCTTCCTCCTCCTCAGGCTCGAGGACTGAACCCAGCCACTCTCCGTCAATGGTGGTTGATGCTGATGTGGGAGGGATCTAATACAAGAATTCTATTGCTTGGTACGGGAGTGGCTACTAGCCTATCCTTGGATTATGCAAGGATGTGGGTAAAACATTACCCCAATGGGGTCCTGGGGAAGGCTGTCTGGCAGGTTCCCAAGTCAGGAGTCGTTACGGCTGCTGTGCCTACTGCACCTTCCTCATCGTCTCTGAGGGAGGACTGACTGATGGCTCGTCGATAAACGTGACTTAGGGGATTTCCCTCTCCCATCCCCTCTACGATTGAGGTTCAGATGGACCCAACCTTCTTGGATGTGCATGAGGATGACCCTGTGGCTTTGGTTCCTAGCAAGACAATTCTTGAAGTTATACCAACTGATACCAGACCTAACAACTTGACTCCCAAGACCGAACTGGGGTAAGAAGCTTCAGGAATTCCAGTTTTGGAACCATCATCTAGCATGCACATTCCTACACTGGTCGCAATTCCAGACATCGTTCTCATGCCGTCTAGTAAGGATAACAAAGATCCTGATGCCATGGTGAATCACCGAGCAGTGCGCAGGTGGGCCTGGCCCCATATTAGCAAGATTTTCACCAAAACTCCTCTGGCTGAAATGGAAACTAAAACTGAAGCACTCCAACAACTCTTCCTGGTTTTGGGGTCGGGTGGCATTAAATATCCGCAGTTTCATTTTCTCACCTACCAGGTTGTCATTGCCCACAGGGAAGTTGCCGATGGGGAGTGCGAACATTCTCACCTTACTGATTCTCATTGCGGGAGCCGAACCCTGGAGGGAGCCATGATAAAGCTCCGTCATCTGATAGCATAGGAGGTGAGCTCTCGAGATCAAGCAGTCGTCCCATCTTTTGAGTTGCATGAATGTGAAGAACAGGCAGTGATGCTGAGGGATCCATTATCAACAATGACTGGTCACCTTGAAAACACCAGGAATGGGATCTACTGTCTCCAAAAAACAGTGGATCATACTCATTCGGTGGCCAAGGTTGATTCTAGGGAGAAAGCCGTGCTGGAGCAGACTTGCAACAACCTCCACCGCACGGTCGCTGATCTGGTGGAGAGGCCGAGCCAGGATCCTTTGTGACAAGTCAGAGCCATTCCTGTGCATTTTGTCTTCCGTTTTTTTACCTCTTTTGTCATTGTGATGGAGAGGCCCCAGCTTATGGACGCCCTCCCTTTAATAATTAAGGAATGTTATAAAAGATGAAAATATGCTCTGACTTTTTCCCTGACCATGGGATCTAGACAGCATAGTTTGACTATTTCTAGGGGTTTTTAGAAAAGCCCCACAAAATTTTTTTCTTTTCTTTTAATGCCCTAATTTTTTCTGGGCCCATTCGATGTGGACCCAGCGGGTATGGCCCAACTTTTTCTTAGGTTTCCCTTTCTGGGTTTTCGGCCTAATAGGATTTGTACCTCTTTTGTGAGCGGTTTAAAGTCCATTCTGTCAAGACTATCATTACTGATGTTTTAGGTCGAATAGCTTTGACCAAATATAGTGGGGGCAAGGGACCCAATGAGGTTTGGTTGATTAAAAGATGTCTTGATGTCCTTCAGATGCATGTGGAGGGAGTGTGTTTAGATTTGAACGACATACATGGCATGTATCAAGGCATGGGAGCTGTACCGACGTGCAGAGGTGGGAAGAGAATCTCCTAAGTAAATATTTACCTTGGTAGATGGGAAACGTGCGATCAATATGCAGATTCGCTGCGTAAAAGGTATGCATAGTCATGCAAAGGTGTCTCTATGTCAGTAAATCTCCTTTTCTGATGGCTATAGGACTTCATGAAAGTATGGCTTATGGAGACCACCATGGGTGGCTTGGAGAATAATTAAAAACACCGGGGGTGGCTTGGAAAGGGTATGTGATGTCTGAAAGGTTTTGAGAACATATGTATTAATCAGGAGTGTGGAATCAAGGTTCATGTCCTACGCATTTATCTAGCGTAAAGGATAGTAGGAACATGGCACAGTTTAATGTCATCCAGCTGGGACATTATCTAGAATTGAAGAGCTTCTCCTGGTCCTCAGTAATCTCGTGAGAGACGTTCCACCATATTCAAGCACAGTTGTGAAAGAGGATGGTAAACTGTATCTCAGAGGGTTTTTGAATCCCAGGATGGACATGAGGGATCAGGGGCCAAGAGTCATACAAAGAGAAGCATTGCCTGAGGAAATATTCCCTTTAGTAGACATGCTAGGGGCTATCAGTATGTAGATCCACTGAGGGAATTATGTGAATAGTCATGCAAAGGTGTCATTGAATCAATCGTTTTATTCTCCCGATAGCCGAGAAACTTCAGGGAAGTTGAGATTCGGTACCACCATTGGTGGCTTATGAGAGTTTGGATTTTTCTGCGTATGGAGTATGGTTTATGAGGAGAGGGTGCCTGGAAACGGGAGGTGTGTCTAGGTAAAGTATCCCGATAATGGGGGAAGTCATTCCTTCTCACACTATTGTGAGACGGTGGTTCGTGCAGGTCTGACCCGTGCACTGAGGAACCAAGAAAAACCTACGTTCCTTACTGAACCCATGACAAGTTTCACCGTGCAGTTTACCATCATGCGATAAAGGCAAGGTGAGTTTTTTAAGTATGCTATGCAGTTTTATGTTATGTAGCAAGGATTGGGGGGGATTTTTAAACTAGTGAAAATTATTATAGTTGAAGGAATTTCCTGGGATGTTTAATGCTTGGTCATTGTAGTTTTATGCCATGTGGCCAAGATGTTCCATGCAGTTTATCGTCGTGTGGTAAGGACGTAGTTGAAAAGGTCACACTTGATAAGAAGGTAACTAGTCTTGAACAACTCGGCATGCCAAGACGTGGATAGGGGTGGATTGGTGTACATCATAGTTCCGTGGCTTCTTAGATCAGGATAAATTATATGGGGCTCTGAGGCTGGTGAGCATACGGAGCTAGGAAGAGTGTTGCCTGTGGAAATCTTTCCTTCGGTAGATGGCCAGGGGCTATCAATATGTAGAGCCTCTGAGGGAATGTTATTCATATTCATACAAAGGTGTCCACGGGTCGATAACGTTCTACTTCCAATGGTCGTGAATGGTTATGAGGATCCACAATTGTCCGGGCCATGAAGTCTGTCATTTGGTAAGAAAATGTCTGTACATGTCGGGCATACTCGGCTCTAGTTACTGTTAAAGCTTCGAGATCTCCCTGCGCTGAGTTATTTTGTGCGCGGGGATATACCTTTACTCTATGTAGTTTAATGCCGTGCGGTAAGGATGAAACACTCCTAGTTTAACTATCACAGGGCTCGGACCATTGGGTGACTATTGCTGCAATCACTCGAAGGATAACGGAGTTACCATGCTATGATATGCTCTGAACTGGGTGGGGGATGAAGGTTGTAAACTAAAACTCTAAGGTTTCCCGGATCAGGAGATGTAGTGTGGGGGCTCTGAGGTCGGTAAGCGTACCGATCTAGGAAGAGTACCGCCCAAGGAAATCGTTCCTTTGGTAGATGGGCTAGGGTGCATCAATATGCAGAGCCGCTGAGGGAATGGTATGCATAGTCATGCAAAGGTGTCCCCATGTCGATAACTTTCCACTTCTGATGGCCATGAATGATTATGAAAATCCGAGATTGCTCACAGTGCAGAGTTCAGCATGTGGGGATAATGGTGTCCGAGCATACAAGAAACATCTTCACTGCAATTGTCCATTGAGTCAAAGTAGCCTAGTCCTGGCTTGTTATTCGTAGATGCAGGTCGTCATGTGAACCACATGCAGATACATAGGCTAACCGGGTAGGGATTCCCTGGCAACGTTTGGATGTGAAAAGGGGATGAACATGTAAACCATTGCGCCATAAATTTATGGATCATGAGGTATGGTATAGGGGATCTGAGGCCGGTAAGCGTACGGAGCTCAGAAGAGTACCGCCCAAGGAAATATTTCCTTTGGTAGATGGGCCAGGGAATATCAATATGAAGAGCTTGTGAGGGCATGGTATGCATAGTCATGCAAAGTGGTCAAGGGGTCGATGAATTTCCACTTTCGATGGCCATGAATTGTTATGAAGATCCATAATTATCCAGGCCGTGGAGTCTGATGTATGGGGAGGATGTATCCAAAGGTGCAAAGAGTATTTCCACCACGTTTCTCCATACATATTAGGTGGTTCACGATGAAATCCATGATGTTTAACGTTGTGCGGTGAGGATGTAGTCCATGCAGTTTAACATCATGCGGTGAGGAAGAAAAATACACCCAGTGCAGGTCTGGTCTATATACAGGGGAAAGGGGCATTTTTAACATTCATTATCCGTGCAGTTTAACATCATGCAGAGAGGACGTAAAAATACACCCCATGATGGTCTAGACCATACACAGGGGAAAAAGAGTATTTTTAAATCTTACTATCCATGCAGTTTAACGTCGTGCAGTAAGGACGAGGTGTATACCCCGTGCTGGTCTGGTCCGTATATGGGGGACATGTCTTTTCTTTCTTTCTTTATCCATGCAGTTTAGTGTCGTGCGGTAAAGATACAAAAATACACCTCGTGCAGGTCTGGTCCATACAAGGGGGGAAAGGGCATTTTTATCTTTTATTCAGGGGTGGCTGGGCCAGGACGGGAACCCTTGCATCACTATGTATCCTGCGAGGGCAGGAATCAAGACACACATAGTTCTCTGAAATAAGTACACCTCAAGTAGTTCTGGTCCATATAGGGGGGAAGGGGACATTGTTAACTTTAATTTTATTTTACTTAGGGGTGGCTAGAACAGGAGGGGATCCTGACGTCGCTACGTATCCTGCGAAGTCAGGAATCAAGCCGTACGTAGTTCTCTACTAAATTCACCCCGTGTAGGCCTAGTCTATACACAGGGGAAGGGGGTATTTTTTTATTTGAGGGGTGGCTAGGCCAGGATGAGGAGCCCTATCGTCGCTACGTATCCTACGAATTTAGGAATCAAGCTACACGTAGTTCTCTGAAATCCATACAGTTTAACATCATGAGGTGAAGATGAGGAATACACCACGTGCAGATCTGGTCCGTACAGGGGGGAGGGAGCATTTTGATCTTCCCTTATTTTGTTTTTTTTCAGGAGTGGTTGGGATAGGATTGGGGATCCTAGTGTCACTACGTATCCTGTGAAGGCAATAATCAAGCCTTATGTAGTTTTCTGAAAGACAATACACCTCGTGTAGGTCTGGTCTATACATGGGGGGTAGGGGATTTTTAAAACATCTTTTCCGTGCAGTTTAACGTCGTTCGGTGAGGATGAAATACTCTTAGTTTAAGGTCATAGAGTTAAGACCGTTGGGTTCTTGGTAGTTTAATGTCATGTAGCTCGGACGATAACTGCTTTTAGTTATTCTTGTGCGGATGTAACACTTTTAGTTTAGGGTCATAGAGTTTGGACCGTTGGGTGCTTGGCAGTTTAACGTAATCCAACTCGGACGATCCCTTTTTTTTCTTACCCATGCAGTTTGTCGTCATGCGGTAAGGACGAAGTATACTTTTGGTTTCTATGTGAAATACATCTACAAAAATCTCACATTTATTCGAGCGGTGGTGAATTGACCATCCATGGAGATCATGGCATATGCTCCATTGGAGTAGAACTTATGTATAACATATGGTCCCTCCCATTTGGGCTCTAGCTTTGGAGGTTTCCATCCAGTTATCATTGGGGTCCGGTGGACCAACACCAATTCTCCTTCCAATAAAGACTGATGATGGACCTTTTTATTGAAGGATCCTGCAATCTGGTTTTGGTATACTTTGGGATGCTGCAAATTGTGCAGCTGCTTCTCGTATAGCTATTCTAATTCACCTAGCTATTTTTATGATTTCTCATCGTTGGATAACTGATCACAAATGGAAATGCGAAGTGAGGGTAATTGGAGCTCAATGGGTTGGACCACTTCTGTTCTGTATACCAAAGAGTATGGAGTGGCCTGAGTAGTGCTGCAGATTGTGGTTCGGTAGGCCCACAATGCATGAAGGAGTTTATTCGTCCATGAAATCTTATCTTTGTCCACAATTTTTTGGAGAATGTTGGACATGGTCTTGTTGAAAGCCACTATCTATTCGTTGGACGCTACATGGTAGCAGGATGAGCGATTAGCCTTAATGCCATACACTTGGTATAGTTTCTCCAATTTAGTAGAGTAGAAGTTGGTGTCGTTATCCGTCAGTATGGTATGAGGGACACCAAATCTGGTGATGATATTGGATTTCACAAAGCTGACAATGACTCTTGCCCCGACTTACTTAAGGGGTAGGACTTCTGCCCATTTGGAAAAGCACTCTGTTGCTGTGAGGATATACTTCTGCTGTTTGGATGTGGCGGGGGGATATGGTCCCACGATGTCCATTCCCCAGATGGAAAATGGCCAGGAGTACTTGGCCTGATGAAGTAACTATGGGGGTTGGTTTATGAAGTTGGAAAGGATTTGACACGAGTGGCATTTTGAAGTAAAACACTCCCAATCTCGTGCCACTGTGGGCCAATAGTACTTGAGTCTTAGAGCCTTATGGGAAATTTTGGTCCCTGGCTTATGTGCCCCACACACTCTGGCATGCACTTCAGTCTTGAAGGTGGCAGTTTCTTCTCCATCAATGCACCTAAAGAGGATTCTGTCAAGGCCTCTTTTGTAGAGGACTTCTTGTTGATCTATACCGCCATATTGAACAAAGTTGATTGCCCTTCTCCGTATTTTCTCTCGTTCAGCCCTGTCTGATGGAAGATATCCCTGTTGAAGGTAGTTTGCAATGGGTTTCATCCAACCGGTGGTGGGAGAATACAACTTAGAGACAATACTAACTTTTTGGATTTCCTCTGTCTTGGTATTAACATATGGCAAGATCATTCGGTGGTGAGAAATACTGATGACTGTTTTATCCTGGTCTGGGTCGGCTATGGCTGTCGCCGCGTTGGCTAATGCGTCAACATGGGTATTCTGAGACCGGGGAATATAGGTCAATGTTGGTTTTGTGGAAAATTACTCCATTAACCTTTGGACATGGTCAAACAGGGGAATCAACTCCTCCTTTTTGATGGCATAGTCACCATTGACATTATTGATGACCAGTTCTGAGTCACCTTTTACCTTAAGGTGTTGTACTTATGACTCGAGTGCGAGCTCCAGGCCTGCAAGGAGGGCTTGATACTCTGCTTCATTGTTCGTATATCATTCTAACAGGAGAAAGGAATATGGAAAGACTACCTTTTCTGGGGTCATGGGTATTATCCCCAAACCCACCTTGTTAAATTTAGGTTCTTCCATCCTCTTCCTGGTCGGGCTCCAGGATGCGTCGTTAAGTACATTTCCCATGTTGGGAGCTCCACTAGAACCGAGAAGATGTCCTCATCAGGTAGCTCGATGTCTGGTGTGGTGGTACCCACTGAGGGGTGATCTTACAGAAAATCTTCTAATTCCTGGCCCTTGATAGATTTTTGAGGCACAAACCGGATGTCAAACTATTGCAGGATGACTGCCCATCAGGATAGTCGCCCAGTCAGCATCAGGTAGATGAGGATGTATTTGAGCGAGTTATTACGCGAGTCAAGTGGACATAATGATGCTGCAGTTAATGTCACAAATTTTGAACTGTGAAGACCAAGGGAAAATAGATCTTTCTCGATATTTGAGTATCGAGTCTCAGCAACAATCATTGTCCGGTTGAGGTAATAGAGACTATTTTCACTGTCGGCGTCATTATTTTGTGTGAGGAAGGTTACCAGTGATCTATCTAGGGCCGTCATGTATAGAATGAGAGGTTTCCTTCAACCGGGGGCATGAGAACCGGTGGGCTTAAAAGGTACCTCTTTAGGTTGTCAAACGCCTCTTGGCAGTCATCTGTCCATTGGTACGTGACTCCCTTTTTCATTAACCTGTTAAAGGGAAAAAATTTGCCTGCCGGGTTGGATATGAACCTCATAATATAGGCCATGTACCCTTGGAATTCTCTCAACTCAGTGAGGTTACGGGGAGGTGGCAGGCCAAGGATAGCCTTTGTCTTTTCAGTGTCGACTTTGATGCTGCGATGGTGTACAACAAAGCCAAGGAATATCCCTGATGTAAGCCTAAAGGCGCACTTCAAGGGGTTCATCTTCAGGCTATGCTGTCGAAGATTGTTGAAGACGATCTCAAGGTCTAAGAGGTGATCTGAGCGTTGTCTGGACATAACCACCTAGTCATCTACGTAACATTCAACGAATCTCCCCAGGAATGGCTTAAAAATACAATGCATGGCGCACTGATATGTTGCGCCATCATTCTTGAGGCCAAAGGGAATGACCCTGTAAGAGAATATTCCTTGAGGGGACATGAAGTCAGTGGCTACCTCATCTTCTTGGGCCATCCTGATTTGATTATAGCCAGAATAGCAGTCCATGAAGGACAGAGCCTCATACCCGGCCGTTGCATTGATTACTAACTCGGTGATTGGGACAGGGAAGTAATCTTTTGGGAAATGCCAATTGAGATCTCTGAAATTGATGCAGACGTGGATTTTACCATTCTTTTTATTGACGGGGACGATGTTCGCCAACCAGATGGGGTACTGGACCTCCTGAATGAAGGCTTATTTTATGATATTATCGACTTCTGCCTCTATTTTGGCAGCATGTGAGGGTTGTGTCCTTCTGGCAGCTTGTTTATAGCCCCGGTGGTCTTCTGGAAGACCCAGGTGATGCGTCGCCACTTCGGGATCGAGTCCCGGAATTTCTGTATAATACCAGGAAAAAACATCCCAATGTTCCTTCACGAAATAGGTATATACCTCGTGCTCCTCGGGGGACATGGCTGCACTAATGAGAGTAGGCCTCAGTTCTTCCCCGGTACCCAGGTTTATTTCCCTTATCTCGTACACCATGGTGGAGATACCTTCTTCAAATACCAAAGGTGAATCCCTATGATCTTCCTCCTCTTCTTCTCCCAAATCCCCATCTTCTGGATCTAACGGGGGGAGATCTCTTGACTCGAGCTCCTGGGAGTCCGGAGGTAAGGCATTGCGGGTGTCCTCGCTCAAGTACTCACCCCCAAATTGAGGGCTGGCGGACGTTCCATCATTGTCGCGCTCAGCTGTAGTGACTGAAGCCATGAAGATAGCTGAGTGTGTGTCTAGAATTGAACCATTTCTCTCAATATGGGTGATGGGAAGTACATAGTCTCTGCCAAGAAGCCTGAGGGGGTCCTCAGAAACTACTTCCAGACCATTTGAAGCGGGAATATAGTCAACACCATCAGCCAAAGGCTTCTTCTTCTTTTTATCATATAAATCTGAATCAATGTAGTGTGACTCATAGAACTCGAAAGGGGCCTTTTCTTCATACAATGTCCCTCTTTTCCCATTGACATAGTACTTAATACACTATTGGTATGACAAAGGAATGACCATGTGCTTATAGAGCCACGACCTCCCCAGCAGGGCATTGAATGTTGTGTTCTGCCGGACCACCAGGAATTCCGAGTAGGCCATGAGGTCGCCAAAATGGGTCTTTAGTTTAATTTGTCCCATTGGATTCTGCTCACACTTGTCGTAACCTAATAGAGTTGTGGCCAAGGGTATTAAATCATCCTCGCTGTAGCCCAACTTACGGAGTGTCTGTAAGGGAAGGAGGTTAACTCTAGAGCTGTTGCTGATGAGGACTTTGCGGATCTCAACATCATTCAATGTGTTGGACACATATAGTGGTTTGATATGTCCTTGCATGATGAAATCTTCATCCTGATTAGTGAATGAAATCCCTGCATTGCATTCAGCCATGCCAGCCTCCATCCAGTAAATCTCGGCGGCATCTACCTCGGCTAGAAATTCCTGGGGGCTGAGAAAGGGTTCTATAAGCGCCTCCCTAAGGATGGCTGACAAACCCAGGGCCTCCAGGATAGAAATCTTGGCTGGTACTGATGCCAACTGTTTAAGGATGTCATACTTTGGCTCCAACGGCTGACTCTTCTCCACTGGAGAGAGAGTTCTAGCAGGCAGCTTGGGAGCTAGAGTACGTGACGTGGAGGAACCAGTCACGGTGTCAGATGTCAACGATGTTCCCTCGTTCTGGGGACTCGGACTGACTGGTCTGTTTGTGCACACTAGGCGGCTAGACACTTGTTCCTCCTCTGATGGGTATCATAGAATAACGGGGCTAGGGTGGATGCTTGTGGAGGTGGGGGGATATTCCATCTCTTTTTGAGTCCGTTGAAGGGATCTCACCCATGTTTCTACGATATTGACGGTTTGGGATGACGTCCAACCGTAGGGTTGGTTTCGGCCACGATTGTGCCTCCCCTGGTATCCCCTGCCTCTGCGATTCCTCCTTCCGGCACCGTGTGTCTGGAACTCGGGTTCATAACCCTACCCTTCATCAGGGGACGATTCCATAAGATGTATGACATTAATGTAACCAAAGATTGGCTCTTAGTCCTCTGGCAGGTCAACTTGGTCGGTTTTCCCTGATGGTTCCATTTGGTGGGTCGGTGCCCATGGCGCCAAGTTTGGGGGCATGAAATCTAACAACATCGGGGTTAACATAGGCCTTGTTCCAGATTTATCCTCTTGCACTTGCCTCCTCCCTTTTTGATTACTCCTAGATTACCAGCTCGTGGAGGGTTGTGAGACCGATATTGTTGGTTGTGCAGCATTAGGAGCTGTTGGCGGCAACACTGGCTACCGTAGCTGAGCTCAGAGTATGCCCTAGGATTGGTTGATAGTCTTTCGAGTCATCCAGTTCTCAAATTTCATCCCCTTTTTTCTAGTGACTTCCTGCCACCCCTCCCCTTTGTTGGAGTCAGAGGTAGAAATGTACGTCACATGTGCTAGGGGTGGTCCCAACGCGACCATCCCAGAGTCTACCATCCTTTACCAGAGGTCTTTGAAGATGAAGCATTCTGGAATATTGTGCCCCAGCATTCGATGGTAAGGACAATAGTCTGGCCTGTCATCACAGCTGACTTCTTTGGGTTTTCTTGGCTCCGGGAGGCGGATAAAGTTTCAATTCATGGCGGCGATGAATTATCCACGGACTTGTTCCTCTCAGAACAAGTATACTTTGTGTCTTCGTTCCTCAAAATGGTTCTGATTCGATCATATCTGATCATCTCACTTGGATGAAGCCGCTGATGTACATGGGGCCCTTGACGATTTGGTGGAGGCCTGAGCGGTGGAGCAGACACAGGGGCTGGCTTGAGCATTATGGGGACACTTCAGATCTAACTGTTCTGTTTTCAGGAGCCTATGAGGCCACTCGGGACATCAAATTGGTCTGTTGCAGGGAGTCCTCAATTCTCTGGGCAATGACCGAGAGATAGCGGAAGCCAGTGGTGCACTCTAATCGTATGAGCGGTGTTAGCATCTTATCTCGAATATCGTTGATGCATATAGACGTTAGCTCATCTTGAGGCATTGGCCTGTTTAGAGAGTAGGACAGACCTTTCCATCTGGCGATGAAATCTAAGAACCTCATGTTCTCCCTCTGCTTTCAGTTCATGAGGTCACTGACCGTTGTCTTAGGAAACATTGAGCTGAAGTGGAACTCGAACTGCTGCCTAAGGTCCTCCCATCTTTTTATTGATTGGGCTGGTAGACTCGTATAGTAGACGAAGGTGGATCCTTGCAAAGTCTGCATGAAGCATCTAAGTTTCACTTCTTTTTTTTGTTCGAGAGTTCCCATCATATGGTCGCAATAGGATGTGTAGTGCATCAAATGATGTTTCAGATCACCTGATCCATTAATGATAGGGAATACAGGGCTCCCATTATTTGGTCGGGGAGGCGTGTTGCTTACCCAATTTGGGTAGGGCTTTCACTCTAGCTTTATCGGAGCGCGTCGGCCCTCCATTGCCTCTAATCGAGCTGTCAGTGCCTCTTTGGTATTGGTGAGGCCCTAGTTTACATCCTGTTGGTCCCGGTCTTGGGAAATTGAAGCATGAAGCATTGATCGAGGATCTGGATCATCCAGCATCAAGGATGCATATTCTGTTTGGGGAACCCACGAAGCGTTCGGGCGTACTTGCTCTGGTTTCTTCCTAAGTGGAGGTAACTCTTGGTATTCATCCAAATCCACATTTAGGTAGTTGGATGGACTTGGTGGCTCATTTGTTAGGGTAAGCCTAGGTCTTTGAGGTGCACTTACATGGATTCCAAGATGTGGATCCTCTTGGGATGTGCTTTCAATAAGATGGTTCCTCTAGAGTAGCTTGGTGTTAAGCCTCCTCAATTCCTTCATTTCCTCTTCCCGTCGAGCGAACCTATCTTCGAGCGTGAGCGGATCATTTTTTTCAAGAGGAGGGGATGGATAAAGGGTAACCAGTCCTTTTTTCTTATCCTTGTTGGAAGCTGAAAGGGTAAGTAGAGGGAGGCTAGCTAAAGGGGTGGCCATATTTAGGGCCACCCTCTGGTTCCAGGTATGCACACCTGGTGGTTTGTTGTGAGTCACAGCCTGACCGGAACCATCATCTCCCGATCCATCCTAATTTTCAGCATCTATGGTGTCACCCATGGGGATAACCTCTATGATGTTAACAGATTCATATCGCGGGGCAGAGAATATGTCATCTTCCAAATAGGAAGAGGGTCTCTTGCGTATTCTACTGGCCTTCCCTTTCAAGACCTAGGATTGCCTTCGAACTTCTTGTTGAATGGTGATGCGGAGAGTTAATTGATGCGACATTAGGGTGCACCTTCCTCTCATAGGGGGTGATGATTTCAACAACGAGATAAGACGGGGACCTCCTCTTCTGACTTTACTCCTTATATGAGAGAATACTGACTCTCGTGGGGGAGTTTGTTGTTGAGGGGGTAATAATTCCCCAAGCCCTAAGGACTGGGGTTAGCTCCGTTCCTTGGACGTTGAGTCTCTTCCCATTTTTATTGGTCTTATGAGGACATTTTTTTGTCAAAAATTCCCCCAGCCATGTAGGCTGGGGTTGACCCTGGATTGCAGTAGTGGCTGCGGCTATCGCTACACGCATGATTTTACGTCCCCCCATTCGGGGGTGAACTGGGTTTGGTGCCGAGTTCTTCTGTGAACATATCCCTTCTAGGGAGGCAGGAAAAGATCGTTGATTGGGCTATCTTCGGTGAGAGGCCTGTTGTATGCTCTCGGTGGTATGATCAGGAGTTCTTGAATGGATTGTTCCCGTCAGGCCTGACACTTCTGGGACTTACTCAAGGCCTGACTCTGTTGGGTGTGTTGACTTTCATGAACAGGGGGACCACTCGATTGCTGTCTTGACGTGAGGACATTACAAGACACCATGCTGAACGAGTTCTTCTGAGAAGGGAGTGGAGTGAAATGCAAAGCTCCATGTTCCCCCATCCTTTGATATAGACTCCCGTCGGATCATCACCGATGAGGCGGCCCAGCTCGTACAGCGCACAGAGGCAGGTTATTTCCATGTTTCCTTGCGCCTCTCGGGTCGCTGTTGCCGCGCCGAAGGAAGAGCTTCCAGGTCAATGTGACGAAGGAGGTCTCCAACTGTCTTGACGTGGTCTACATACCCATAATAGGGTAGGAAGCTTGATTTCAGCTGGTGGAGGGCCGTCCTTATGTTGTGGAGGATGTCGTGCATGCATTCTTCCAACAACTCTCTAGGTATATCGAATTGAGAGGTGGTCATGGGCCAAAACATAACTGTTATATCATCCCTAGACAGTAATTTCTTCTGGTGTAACATGTCGGCATACTTCTTCACTAGTGACTCCTCTACCTTGTCATCCCAGCTGAGGCACTCGCCGATAGTGTGGTTAGAGGTAGTGGGACTGGTGTGTGCCAAATCATCATGTGAGAGATTCCGAGGCAGTTTCGAAGATGAACGTGGCCCCGAAACATCACCTGATTGAAGAAGGATGTCATTGGTGACTAACTAATAATATGACATTATTGATCCCTTCCTTCTGAGTGCCTCGACATACGAGGTATTTTCTGTGCTTGATTCAGCAGGGGGAGGACCTTCCTGTCAATATTAAATGTCATTACGGGGAGGACCTTTGCAATGGCGGCTGCAATGGCGGGGACTGCCATCACAGCTTGACGCCTCACTGCATAGAGTACTTTTGCAGTGCATACCCTGGGGAGGACATCCAAGGAGAGTCAGTGCAAGGGGAGGACCTTCTGGCTACATAGAATTGTTACGTGGAGGGCCTTCACAACAACTAAAATCATGGTGAGGATGACCATCATGGTTTGACGATTGATGTGCATCCTCGGGAGGACCTTCAAGACACACTGCGACAAGGGGAGGACCTTGTTGTTGCTTGGGGGCACTGCGGGGAGGACGTCTGCAATTTTGGCCGTGGTGGTGAGGACTACCATCACAACTGCTGCAATGACAAGGACTACCATTACAGATGCTGTAGGGAGAATATCTGCAGGGCACACCCTGGGGAGGGCCTTCAGAATGTACCTCAACGAGGGGAGGGCCTTCTCGTTGCTTGACTTCTCTACGGGGAGGGCCTCCATTATCAGGGTGGCGAGGACTACCAATGTGATCTGATGCCCGGTTAAAAGGATTGTCATTGCAACGTAACCCCTAGGGAGGACCTTCAAGGCATGCCATGACAATGGGAGGACATTCTGGTCACGATGAGATGTCACTGCGGGGAGGGCCTCCGCAGTTACGACTATAATAGCGAGGACTACCATCATAATATGTGGTCCCACTGAATGGAGAGAATTTTCAGCGTATACCCTGGGGATGACTTTCAGGGTGCACCGTATTATGTGGAGGACCTTCTTACTGATCGATCTTCTGGTCAGGTGGAGGGTTTCTGTGACTCGCACCAAAAGAGGAGCTCTCATGATCGATCGTTATATGCTCATGGGGGAGGCCCCCACCCGTGCTCTGGGGAGGACCTTCAGAGATGCTGGTAGCAACATTGCGGGGAGGACCTTCGCAACTGATACTTCCACTACCATAATATAGTAATGGGTGGGCCGGGTTCTGGGGCTACGATGTGTGTTTAGAGGCCTTGGGAACCCCATCTTTCAGCAGAGCGGGGTCGTGAACCCGCTATTTATTTTACGGCTGCCTTCGGTGCGTTCAGAGCACTTTCTTGTGGGAAACGACGACCGTCTGCTATTGAATATGGACTTCAACTTTGGGTCCCTATATAATTGGGTCTTGTGATGCTGCCGAGAATAGCCGACGAACATCTTGACTTTTATCCGGGATATATGCCTGCTCTGGAGCATCAACCGTGATGGACGGGTGTCCCCTAGTTTGAATGAGTGATGTTGCTTGATATGGTTGCCCTTGCATCGCAGAATATTGCCAGGGACCCTCCTGGGTAGAAGCAGGGATGTAGATCCGCTCCGAGGCGGCTATCTCATCTCATATATGAGTCTCCGTAATTGTGGAGATGGGCTCACGGGATTGAATCCTTACTGTTTTCGCTGATGCAATTACATTCTATAAAGTCTGAAAGATAGGATTTAGGATCGATACAAGCTCCTCCATCATTTCCAGGATATGAAGAGAGATATATTTGGATGGAACAAGTTTGAAGGCCCATTCCGGTATAGGAGTAGGAATATCATGCTTAGGTCCTCCGGGGGTCAGTGGGTACTGACAATTCTCCTATGTCGGGGCAGGTGAACAAATCTGCCCCTGTACCAGGATACACCAGTTTATTTCTCCATTTGCCACCACATCGAGATGACATACTTTACTTGCATCCGTAGGGAGTTGGACCTGCATATATTGGTTTCCCACTGTATTGAGTCGGTATACTTTGTTGTTAGGGAGACGTTCCCACCGATGAGTTGCCACCATATCTGGTTGGCGGGCTTTGCTGATTGCCACCATGATGGGATGGTAGGTGTCAAGAGGATATGCAAGGAGTTGGCCCTGCAGACGTTGGGTCACCACCACGTCGGGTTGGTGGGCTTCACCACCCCGGGCAGGGAGAGGTGCTTGCCGGGTAGGTGATGTCCTGCGTGAGCGACATGCTTGATGGAGTTTGGCAGGGATGTGTGCCTGCTCTCATGATGTCGCCATGTCTGGACAGCAGGCTTTGGAGGAGTGAACAGCAGTATGTGCCTATTCATTGTTCGTCTCCGTCACTGGGAAACAGAGCTCCTCTTCAGGGACCAGGGTGATGACAGGTCCCTAATTGCACGTTTTCGCCCTCATCGGGCGGTCCTCGAGGCCGAATCTTAGGGATCATAGGCATGGGTCCTCGAGGAGATGTCCTCCTTGGCGAGAGGATTTTGGGTCATGGTGTGAACATGAAGACATCCTCCGGTGGGGGCCTTGGAGCAGAATCCCCATTCAGCGGGGATGTGGTCCTCAGCATCGACCTCATCCGCCTCCATAAGATAAGGGAGGTAAACATTGTCTCGTTCTAGGGATAGACTCCTAAAATGGTTGGAGACAATAATATGGGCTGTCTGGATCTTCTTTTGTGGCCGCTGCTGGGCAAGAGACGACGAGTCATGGTAGATTGGAGGGCATGCATGGCCGCCTCCATTGTCAGGAGAGTACCATACACATGGTACTCTCAGATTAACGCATTTGAGACCCAGTGTTGAAGAATCTAGGTGGGTGATGGGGTCCTCCATTGGTGAGGATTTCCAGTCATCATATTTTTGGAAGCACGCGCTTGTGAGTTTGCTCGTGATGCCATTGGATCGAAGGGAGTTCTGTGTGGTACCTGTAAAACATTTTAACAAATACAAGCAGAAAACCCATCAAAGCAGCATCTCATGATCCCATGCATAATTAATGACCTTTCTTGTCCCTCCTTGTGATTAAAAGGGGGTACCCAATGGAATTAGGTTAAATCTATCATGATTGGTTAAAGATTCACATCGGGTTCACCATTTTTTTCCTCGCGGTGAATGATGGGGTTGTGGGGAAGAAACGTACTCTACCCGACGGTTGATTAGAGAAGGTTGGGTTCTACTTAATCACTCATATCAGTTGCACCATTTTCCTCCTCGAAGCACCCAACAGTTCCATATCCAATAATACATGGACCTGCTTTCCCTAGGTAGGTGTTTGCTGGGTGGTTTGACCAGCAATACATATGAACTCACATTGGTCGAGAGGGTGGGAAGTCGATCCCATCGCACCTTTTTTGGGGGGAATTATTGCCTATTCTAGAACTCTCTTATAGATTTTAGATGTGTTCATATGTTTGTGTATCTTTGGATTATACCCAAGCATAGTATCTATGGATTTCTTCTGATTGGCAACGGTTAGCTGGACGCAGGGGTTCAGAATCATTTTTGCCCGAGGTTTAACATCCCTCATTGGATTAATGACTCCAAGGAGTCTGGACTCATTGAGGCGACACTAGGGTTGGTGCGGTGAACCGATGTGAAGATAGTCAGATTGGCCGGTTGTTGGGCTTGAACCTTAGGGAGGCTTCCTACGTACCCTTCCTAGGAGATAGGGATAAAATTACACATAGTTTAAATTGGGGTGTCAGATAACTGACGTGAAGGTGGACCAGGGGGTCCGATGGTGATCGGGCTTGAACCTCTTGGAGGCTTCCTACGTATCCCTGGGGTGGGGAATCAAAGTCTCCGTAGTTCGCATTTGTGGGGATTATGCTCTGAGGCTACCCATAAGAGGATGTCATGGCCGATGCTTACTCTAATCCCACTTGAGTCATGCTCGGTGTGAGAAACAAGAGAAAGACAGGACTAGAAAATCACGTCGTGAAAGGTGTGTTCATGGGATGTGGAGTGGGGCATACACATAGATCGGTCCATAAGGCCGGGGCTTACACTGATATGGATGCCCATGGCGACAAAGCGCAACGGGAGAGGGAAAGAGGTGATCCTATGCCCGTCACCTCTCTTGTTACCGGGGGAAGTATGGAAGTTCATGGGGGCTTCATTTTAATGGGTATTTTACTACCCCCAATGAAGGGAGAAGTGCCTCGGTCCCAATAAGTGGATGGGCAGAATGGGGACTCCCGGGCTCAGATTCTACATTACCGTGGGAATGTGAACCCAAGAATGCTTCAGGAATCTACTCAAGGGTTGGGAAAACCCCTTCGCGCCTGCTTATCGGGGGTATGTGAATTCAAAATGGTGCGTTGATGCACCTGAGGGTTACACCACATGGATCCGGTGGCTCTGGTGGGGTCCTAGGCTCGGGGCCGATGTGTATGCCAATGAGGGAGTCATGGAGGATCAGGCCGAATTGGAAGGATTTTATCTGGCTTGGGTAATGGGATCTCCGAAGGATTCGGTGGGCCACATGGGGGTATGGGTGGTGGCACCCTTCGTGTAGGAAAGTGCTACGTGGTTGGAGAAGCCGTCCATGAACTAGGGTGGTCCGCAGACTGATGAGTATCCTGTGAACCATGGTGGTCCGTGGATTGATGAGCATCCCATGAACCAAATTGGTTCGCAGCTTCGGGTTTGATCTGCATACCCGGGTGGTTCATAGAAGGTTCCATGCGAGCAGCAGCAGCCAAGGGCGACGCCAGTCGGGGGTTCGTCAGTCGATGCTTCGCTCATGTAGGAGGGTGTTACGCGGTGCGGCAGATCAGAAAAGAGGCATAAACTACCTGGTCCACGGGGAGTGCATCCGCGGAGGGGCCATAGTTCGCGGTCTTCTCTTCTGTTTTATTTTAGGTTTGCGGTTCACCAAGTTATTATGCGTTTTTGGTTCTTCATTAGTTCGTTTCCAAGTTCATGCCTGCTCTGGTTTGTGAACTGGAACTTCGTTGTTTGCAAAATCCTAAGACTTCCTTCAAAATCCTTCCACCCAAATCTGATCGATCTCCCACAAATCCCCTATTCTCTTTCCCTCGATCTCCTTTTATAGAGCGGGGAAAATTATGTATCTATGGTCATGTGGCACCTTTTGTGGAGGCCCATTTCTGAAAACCCATTTCACCGATGACTCGGTCAATCCACAACTCGCAGGGGGCATTGAGCGCATCTCCCCCCATAAACCAAATGAGGTCGGGGAGTGCTTCGCGGCCGTGGAGGGTTCCGCCTCCATTACACGAACAACTGCGGATGCGGACCGGACCGGTTGAGGTGGTCCGTGGCTGGGGGAGGTTCGTGACAGTGGACAGGTCCAACGCTCTTCCTGCTTCACGACCGTGGAGGATCTCCGCCTCCATTCCGCTAGCGACAATAGTCTGTGGAGGGGGTGCTTCATGGAACTGACTGTGTGGCGTCATCATTTGGATAGGTCTACGGACCGGTTATGATTTGTGCATCCTTTGAATTTTCTCCATTCTTCCTCCCAATTCTTTGGGGGGAATTGGGTAGAATCTTCTTTACAGATTTTTCAGGACCCTACAGATCCCTATACATCTTAGTTATTCCCTAATGAATGGAGAAGGATGAGATAAGAACATCATATACAATCTTTTTATATAACTCTAGTTTTTATGGGAAACATGTCAAACGTACAAACCATATAACTCGATCTGTAGTAAATTATAACTTCTTAAAATTTTATACCTTTTTCTTTAGTTCCTAATCATCTTTTTAGGCCAAATTTATGTTCTCAAGAATTAAAGATTGATATGTTACTTGAGAAAGGTAAGATTAATATCCTTTTACTCTTCCCAAATCCATTATTGTAAATCTGAGAATATTAGATCCTTATTGATTCACATAATTGATAAAATCATTTGATCCATTCTACATAGAGCATCTGTGGATTTTTTTATTCCCATGATGGTAATGTAACAAGATATCCTAGTCCTTAATAAACTCCAACCATCTTCATTATCACATTTAATATCCTTATTTGTGAATATATATTTGATTTTGGCTCTTATTATTCATATAGATTCCACACTTCTCACCATATAGATAATTTCACAATATCATTAATGAAAAGATAATGCATCAAACTCTAGGGAATGCGTAGGATACATTTTCTCATAAAAATTAAACTTCCTTGAGTAATAGGCTATCACTTTATCATTTTAAATAAGTACATAGACCAAAAAATTCATTTAAGAATTGTTATAAATAATAAAAAGTTACCCACTTGAAGATAGAATAAGTACAGGTCCAATGATATGACTATTTTTCAACTCCTTAAAGCACTATTCACATTCAATGGTCCTAAAAAAAATTTGTCCCTTTTTTGTTATCTTGGTTAGTGAGTTTGATAATTGTGAAATTGTTTTAAAAAATCATTAGTAATACCTATTTAATACCGGGAAACTACGAATATCTGTTATAGATTCTCAACCAGGACATTCCTTGATTGCCTTTATCTAAGAGGGGTCTATAGATATACCTTTACTGGTGATAATATACCCTAAGAATGATACTTCCTTTATCAAAAAATCATATTTACTATAATTTTAATATATCTTATCCTTTCTCAAAGAACATAACATAGTATTTAAATTCTCTTAATGCACTTCCTCTATTTTGGATTAAATAAAAACATCATTTAAAAAGGATACCATAACATTTTCAAGGGAATCTATAAATACTATATTCACAATGTCAATAAATATTTTTGGAGTATTGGTTAGTCCAAAAGTTATCACTATGAACTCATAGCATCCATATATTATTTGAAAGGTAGTTTTTGTAATATCATAATTCTTTACCCTTAATTAGTGATATCCTAAATGAAGGTCAACCTTAGAAAAATATTGAGCCCCGTATTGTAGATCGAAAAATTCATCTATCCATTTTAGGTGATACATATTCTTATCATGATTTTTTTGATATCACAATATTCAATAAAAAGGTTTATTTAATCATCCTTATTATTGAAAAAGAGTATTTTCCCCCCATGGTCAAGCACTCGAACATATAGAACTCTTTTTCAAATTCTATTGTAGCTTCTTCTACAGTTATTCCAACCCAACGATGGTCATTATGTAAGAATCCTTGTATATAGATAGAGATCCTAGTATAAGTTTGATTGATAACTCAACCTCTTAGTCAAGAGGAAGACCTGGTAACTCTTCCTAGAATATATTAGTATAATACCTCATAATGGAAATTTATTCAACAATGGTTTTCCACCGTTATCTCAATAATTTTAACAATATGTACTTTCTCATAAAGCAATAATATCAATTTTTGAACAGAATATTAAATGGGAGATTCATCCTCCTATTTAAACATTTATCAAATAGGAATATTCCTAGGGATGTGAAGAGTGATATTACTCTATAGATAGTTGATGTTTCATTTTTATAAATATTTCAAATATATGACCAAAATTATATCAAAACTATTTAACAAAAGTATTATGATATATTATGGAATATTAAGTCCACAAAAAATGACTGGGAATGAGTTTTATAATTGGGATGCAACCATCACTCTATTTTATATTCTCACAAATAGTTCATCCCCCATGTTTTTGAGATAGTTTATGAATAGTTTTACTAAAATTGAAAGATATAAAAGAATACACATAACTATAATAAAAAAATCATATTTTCTATTCTCAAATAAATAAATAGTGTACCTGTCATCACATCGTTTCCATCATCTACCGCATACTTAGTGATGGGATACCCATTTTATTTATATCTTGGAGTTTTTTGATGATTGTCCTTGAAAAACCATAGTTTACTGAATTTTCTTGAATAATACATGTGTTCCTTATAGTTTGAACATTGTATGGTATGCATAGTGTTGATCTGAAACAACTTTTCTTCTTCCTCATTAGTAGTATTCTTCAGTTCCCTATGGAACATATTAGACTGATGCCCCTCTCTTCAGAAAATGAATTATCATATAGTTCTCCATAGGTAGTTTGTGAGATTCTTCTTTCCAGACATTTGAATTGTTGGATGTTGTGGTTTTTTCCCTACTTGGTATTTGTCTGTTGATGGTCCAAATGAAATCTCCATTTTAGGTTTTTGTCTCAAATTCCATGAGAGTACTAAGATTCATCGAAATCCATATCAACATTGAGGGAACAACAGTCAATATCTTCATAAAAATCAATGTTTGGAATCACCAAATATTTTTTATAGACTAGGATTTAACCCAATAATGAAATAGTCCATCATACTTTCAGCGATGATGAAAAAGAAGGAGGCATACCGTGCAAGACCTATGAAGTTTTAATCATATGCCCTGGTATAATATTCTTCTTTTTTATTCAGACTAAGGAACTGCATATACATTTTTAGAGGGGTATTTTAGGGAAAATATTTATTGAAAAATATTTTCTTGAAGTCTTCACATTCCATTGAATCAATATCCTCCTTGTACTTTTTTTCATGATTATTGTTCACTACTTATAATCTTATACCTTAATGTGATAAAAGTCCAACAAAAATATCTCTTTCAATATGCATTGGATGATAGAGAATATCATATCAATTGAGTTAATACATTGTTCCGTGATTATGGTATTAGATGATCTAGTAATGGTATGGGGTATTTGTATCATAATAGGTCAGATTGCAACTTGATCCTTTTAAGGGGAGTATGGAATTCCACATGATTCATGTTATTATTCATAAGCAGATCTAGTTGATCTAATACTACCATGAAGTTCTCATATTCCATACCCATGTGATTAGGCATATCATTGGGGTAATCATCACATTGCCTACCATGTTGGTTGTTGGAATTGTTTATCCTATTTTCCACTACTAACTATAATAGAAACAAAATGAGAATACATTAAATAATAAATATACTTAAGGGAAACTTATAAACATGGTCAGAATAACATATAAATGATAATTACATCCCAACTTTTGAGTCTCTAGGTTTTTACCTAGTTTATCCAGAGTAATTTCCCTATTTGGTTTTCTAACCTAATAAGTTGTTAAAAATTTTAATGATTTTTTTAAATATTTTGTGAATTTCTCATGCATATCCCCTAGGAGTGTCAAACTAACTATAAAACAAGTCTAATTGTCATCCACAAGGTGATGATTAAGTCCATCACAATGTACATTTTTTATTGTTATTACCCCTATGTACCTCTATTTTGAATCCATGTATACTTTAATTATCTTAATAGGGATATATTTTCATACAAACCACTCACTCTGTATATCACCAAGATTATAGGATATTTTCCCATACATAGAATTACCCTTTGTGTTATATTTATACTTATACATAGTGTTCTTACTAACATTTTCTCATATTATTTTAAATGTTAATTAAACCTTTCCTCTGATACCAGCTATGGAAATTGAATAATTTTACACATATTATTATATGATTCTCAAACATAAATATCCATTAATACAATATAAGGATCATAAATTCTAGGTGTCATTGGAAAACTATGTTCATATAACATCCAAAAGAACATAAAACATATTATACTTATTTTATTCTCTATAGGGATATTATAAAATCAATTTGAGATCCTAAAATTGTGTGGGATAACCTGGGTAATACATAATGAAATGGGTGATCTAAAAACCCTATTAAGAGAATAAACTTGATAAAGAAGCATAACATGGGAGTCAAAATTATAACATGATATCATAAAATAGAAGGTTCCTGAGTAATATAGTGGAAACATAACATAAAGAGTATGATATAATAATATCATTGTAACATACGAAATGTGGAAACTACATATAACATGACATAAACATGATTCAAGGCTAACTAGCAAGTAAATATCACATAGTGTACAAAGTCCCTTATTAAATTATGTTTACTTTCTAATCACATATATGACGCCTAATGAGAATAAATCTTTACCCAATGCATCAGAGTGTTATTTGGGTGCACCCATCATAACATGTTCATGATATATGTGTTCCATATAAATTAGTTTAATCATTTATCGTTACATAGGAATTACCCATGGAAATGAAGTGGGATTCATAATATTTCTTCTAATCATGATCAAAGAAATGTTCACAATAATGGAATTTGATAAATGATCATAAGGCATGTATTAACCAACATAAAAAAGTTTTAATAATCTAGATATATATTTCTGAGACTTATATATACAATTTAGAAGCATTCTATAGCATTAGGAGAGACATAATGCGAGTTAGAGAAATTTCATAAAGCTATGGAAAGGGTGTTTTAGAGAGATCCCATATCTCAAACATGATTTTTAACATGAATTTTTTGTCTTCCTGAATTGTAAACATATGTTAATTATTTACCTAATTAAGAAACATTTTAATTTTATTATTAATTTTATTTTAACTATTACTATGTCAAATTCAAATAATTAACCAATTAATATGGTGTTGGGCGTTTTAACGATAAACGAATCATATATCCAAAATCACTATGGTAAATTTTATAAGTTGAAGACATTATTAATTCATTATGTTCATAATTAAATCCAGGAAATAATTATCATTTTTATACAAAAATTAAACTTTTTATCCAATAATAAAATATGGATATGAAAAATGAACTATGTTACAATCATGGACTTGGTAGTCCATACGTACCCATGAGTAACATTTTTATTTTTTGATGATTATGATGGGAAAAAGGAAAGTGTTATTTTATCTTTCAAGGATAATAATTCTATCATAAAAATAATATTATTTCTCAAAATACCCTTACACATACCTTCTATGTGTTGTGGTAAAAAAATGAATCACATCACTTTGTGATGAGAAGGTCCATTATACACACGAACGATGTTATAATTTATTAAATGACTTATAAGGTGTGAAATTTTATGATATATTACATTTAAATTATATTTAACTTTACATAAAAAAATATATAAAAAATAAAATTTTTCCTTATTAATATTCACATATAATATAAGTCAAAAATGAATCACATCTCTTTATAAGGTGGTAGTCTGCCGTATGCACGAGCGACATTATCGTATTCTCCTTGGAAAAGAAAGAAAGATGGTATCTAGGATATTAAAATTAAAGAATAATAATTTTATAATAAATATAATATATATACTTTATATTAATCATTATATCCATATATGAGAAGGGGTTATGGAAAATTAATTAAATCGGTTCAAGAGGTGATAATCCACCATACACACAATAAGCATTTTCAGTTCCCATTTCAGATTAGAAGAGATGGTTTTAAGTATTGAGTTTAAAATAAAAATATCTCAGTATATGGAATATACTGAAATTATAATATTTGTATGGTTTAATAATATTTGATGTATGTGAAGGAAGGAATAAAATAAAAATCCTAGTTAATAACATTAATTCTTCTTCAGAAAACTTCGTTTGCTTTGAACTAAAAGCATTCCTAGATTGTATTTATGACACATAAAGGATTATAGGATGAGGGGGGATTTTGGAATTTATATGGGTATATATTATCTGAACTAATGGGTTTCAAAAGTGTTTAAATGGGGTATGGGGCGACCTTTTAAAATTGTGTGAGAGGACATGCTTGGAAGTTTTCAAAAGAAAGAATTCCACTGATATTTTAACCATATAAAAATGCTCTAAAAGGGACAATTTTGAATAAAACATAAGATATAAGGTCGGAATATGACAATAATATATAAACTATAAATGTTCTTTGGGTCATTTTTAACCCTTTTCATTTAATTTTAACCGTATGTTATCTAATTTTTTCCTTAACCACGGGAAATAATTTTTACTATATTCAGTAGTCATTATTGTCAAAAATTAGATTGATATTAGTAGATAATATAAATTATTCTAATAAAAATATTTAATCCTTATTTACTAATTTTTATTATATAATTTTTTTAATTTAATTTAAAAATAAACCTACAGACCTGTTAACAAACTATTTTCCAAAAGAAAAACTTTCAAAAGTTGAAAATATTTTCATATCGAAATTTAATATGAACTTGATTCAAGTGAAATAATTTGGATTAATTAATAAATAATTGAAATAAATAATTATTTTAAAACCAAATTTAAAAAATATTCCTTTTAAATACATTAAATTAAAAAGTAGTTTTTAATAAAAATCAGTGTTTTTCACTATTTATTGAAAAATGAAACTTTTTAGATATATATGAAAATTTTACACTAAGATAATTTTGATAATACGATTTCAAAAATTTATTTTAATTTATTAAAAAAAATTCCTAAAATTGGATAAAATTAACTTTCCATTTTTTGTGAAAATACTGAATGATCTCCCATTTAGAAAAAATATAGTTTTTCTGAAAACATTTCATTCTATTTTAAATAGTTATTATATTATTTCTAATCAATATATAAAAAATTTACTTTATTTAATAAATGATTAAAATATAAGTTTTATAATTTAGGTAGTCCTATTAATGGACTCCAATTTAATATCTTGGTTATAATTTTAATTTTCAAATAATATTACATTAATATAATATCATGTTTTGTTTATACCCGATGTTAGGTGCTTCTATATCTATCGAAGAGATTGAATTTATTTAAAAATAAATATATTATAACATATAGTTGTTTTATATAATACCCATAGATAATGATCCTTTATATAAGGGAAACCTAGTACAAATCTTTGATTGTATAGATAAAGTGTTACTGAACAAGACTACTTGTTTGGTTAATGTTTTCTGGAAAAACCATATATTCGAAGAAGATCGTTGGTAACCTGAATATGTAATTAAAAAAGATATCCTTATTTTTTATGTAAAAGTGACGAATTTATAGGGAGAATTTCATTTATTGTGGCATATAATGTAACACCATGAGACTTTTTAAAAATTATTTTCTTTAAATAGTTTTATTTCCTCGATAGCTTCTATTACACGCAATATTGACTTTTAACAAACTGTGATATACATTTAAATATTATTATGTCATGGTTATTACCTAACCAATGGATTGATTTTTATAAATATTAATAAATAAATTATCAAAAATATAAGGTCTATAAATTTATATAATTAATTAATTAGTTGTCAAATGACTATAATTTTAAATATTTTTATTTTGAAAATAAAAGTGATGCTTTTTCTAAAAAATCTATTTTAATATGCCGAATGTTTTTTATATTAAAAATTTATGTTAATCACTATTTTTGAATTATTTTTATAAAATATATATATTATAAATTAAATAAAATAATTGAAATTTAATTTAATGCCTTTCAACATGGGATAAGAATAAACCAAGTTTTATGCGTAAAATGTCTTTTTTTAAAAGATGTTTTCAGCACATTTTAGAAATTTATTTTTAAATTAATTTATTCAGCTTATAGGAATTTAATACAACAAAATTTAATTCATATTTAGAATCATGAGGTTAAAAATTGGTAAATAGGCCCCTTTTATATTTGGTTAATATTAATAGTAACTATGGTAAAGGGTATCATCTTAGTAAAAGATAAATTGGGTTAATCCTAGATAAAACTAAGTGGTAAGGATATAATTATTCACACCAATTCTTATTGGATAAATGTAATTATAAAATTATAACCTTATTCTATAATCACATTTTTTAATGGAAACTTTTACATAAAAACGGCCAATATATTATTTAAATCAAAGAAAGATATGACACGACACTCTCTTAGTTTTAAACATCTAATATATATCCACATATAGAAAAAAGCCAGTTGAGAATGTATAAAATTATATATTTTGAGAATAATAAAATTATTTTAATTAGGGTAATTTATTTATAATTTTTAGTTATTAAATAATTACCTTAAATTATTATACAACATCGAAACTGTATTTATGAAATTGATGGAAGAATAAAATAAATAATATTCAAAATATTTAAAATGATCGAATATAAATGAGGTAATGTGTTCCATGAATTTCATAGATTAATATGAATTTTTTTTGAATGATTATATTCAAATTCTGACTTTTTTATTTATGTATTTTAAGTAAAATTAAATGAATAGTTTCCAAATGGACATCTATAATATTTTAGCAATAATAATATTTTTTTAAATTATTTTCAAATCATAAAAATGTTAATAGTGGAAAATATGGATAATATATGGTTAAAAATTTCATATCTTGGAAATTTATTTTCTAAACATCACCTTATATGTAATATTATAATACTTTAAGGGTGAAAAAGACGTTACTGCAGTTAAGATTAAAATTGGTTAACCAAGTAGTTAATCAAAATGACAAGGTTTAAAAAGACACAAAAACATATCACAATTTTTTGGATGATGTTATTAGAAACATATATTATCTTATATTATAATCAATTTCGTTTTAAATTAATTATTCCTAGATATTTATTTTATTATAATTTGATATTTTTAAGAAATTCCAAAGGTACCCCTCACCTCAATTATGAAAGGGTGTATCCTCCCTCACTTGTTTACAACACATCAATAATTATATGTATACCATAAAATAACAAAATTATTTTTTAACTTCCTTATTCTTATTATATAGATTTTTTCCTTCCAAAAATACAATCCCTAGGATCCTTAAGAGGAGATCTAAACAAGTTCTTTCAAAGAAGAGGTAATCGCCTTAACCAGTCAATTTCTTTTTTTAATTATTTTTTACCACATATAAATCTATGGTATTTATAATAAAAAAATAAATTATGTACACCAAATATAAATCAAATTTTTTATGATTATAAACTCACCATTATCCACCCTCTTTCCCTTCAAATGGGGAGTGAAAGTATCCCACATGTATACGTTCTGGTTACCATCACCATGAATGCATACAATTAATTTTTCATCACTATACTTCATGGAAGGTAATTATGATGGGTTTAAGGTTAATATATTACTTTTATTAAATAATTATAATTCTGTAATCATAATATCACATCTACCCTTATACCTTCCAAAACTATTGGAAAATGAAAACATCACTCATGCGTAGATGTTGATTACCACCTCCATGAAGAAATGCAATTAGTTTTCCATTTATATTTTACTTGGATGGTAATAAATTTTATAATAATGATCTTGTAAAGGTGAATTATTATTTTTCTTTCTTTTTTCCATCCATCAAAAAATGAAATTGATATTCATGAGTACATACAGTCTACCGTATCCATGAAAGTTGTATTTAGTTTTTCAATATATATTTTTTATGAATGATTATAAATATTTATATAATTAATATTTATTAATTTTATACCATGATTAAAATAATTTAATTAATGGAACCATGATCAAATTATAATGATCTAGACTACCGAACCGAAACATGATTTAAAGACATAATAGTATTCATCCATAATAGTGATTTTAATTACAAATAATTGATAAATGGGTGATAATATGTTATAAATAAATCGTAAATGGTTTGATAAATATGAATATTATTATGGAATACATTTATAATAAATCCATATTTATTATACAATATTTTTGAACATGAACGTGGTAGGAAGAGACTTGAGGTAATAGAGTTATGCTTCTATCCTATTTAAATAAACAATGTTTATACATTAATTTATGTTGAGAAAATTATTTTATCCTTATATGTTGAATCCATTTCATTTAATTATCATTTAGATATTTCTCGATAATATATTTTTTCCTTTCATTTTCTTTACATTAATTATATAATAGATTAAAATAATTTTTTAAATGAAAATAGATATTATTTTTCTCTTGGGTCTCAAATCCTTTTTCATCTATATTCGTATTTTCTAAAAAAATAAACTACGATTTTAATATTATCTTATGATTGTTGAAAGTAATTTTTTATCCTTTTATGAATGTTCAAAAATAGTTTTACAATAAATATTTTTGTCTTTCTCCAAATGATGTTCTTTTTAAAAAAATATGAAAGGAATGTTTTATTTTAATTTATACTGCATAAATTTAATTAACTATCATCATAACAACTCAATACATCGAATAGTACATTAAAATATTTCAATAAATTTTTTTCAATAATATTATTGAAAATTTTAAATTTTTACTAGTTATTTTCCAATAAAAATGATATATTCTTTAATAATGGATTTAATGTTATTTTTATAGTATTTTTATTCATCAATGAATAAAACGTTTTGTGATTCTAATGTTTTACTAGGGATGTGATCTAATTATACCATCTCTATTATTTATATAGTTGTTTTATTTTTATAACAATGAGATATTTACGAAACCTATTTTCATGGGTTATACTATGATATGTTGAAATGTAGAATCCATTATATTTGAATGGTTTATGATATGAAAATATGATTGATGTTTTATGATCATGTGTCACACATATGTGTGGTTTTAATTATGTGATGGGGGGGGGGGTCCAATATCTCCCTTCAATGCATTTGGTGAAGTATTATATCTCATGAAATTGTTATAGGAAACAAGTCAAAGTACTTTATCTGTTATGGGAAATGAGATGAAGTGCTTGATTCATTATGGGAAATAAGTCGATGTGCTTGATCAAATATGTAAAAATGGTGTTGATGTTTGATTTTATGGCCTTGGTAATTAACCTTGACATATGAAATGGTTTATATATTTATGATGGTTCCAAAAACATTTACGACATGAACTTGTAGTTCATGATTGATTTATGTTGATTTGTAATTCTTATGATTCATATTTTTTGAAATGAAAATGTTTTATGACATGACTCATATTTATGATCATTTTTAGATTGGGTATGAAAATTTTAAGTTAAATTCATCATATTATGCCTTTATAATTATCTTATTCTTTCATATGATCATTGATTGATATCTGTCATGCTTACTTATACTGAGAATCCAAGCTCACGCTTTCTTATTTTTATTTCCCTATGTTTTGAATAAAGTTTTAAGTAGGGCATGCTGATGAAGATTACTATGTGAGAAGATATTTATGGAGTTTTTGAAGATCATTCATGAAATAATAATATTGTATATATTGTTTCCAAATACTCAAAACCTTTATAGTTCTAGAATGGATCGAAATGTTATGAATTGAATATTCATATAAAAATATGTAGTATTTATGCACAAAAATATCAATCTGTTATAAACCTACATTCGTGTTAGCATAAATCCCTTAAAGAAGTAATTTTATGTCACACCAGGGTGTGATAATGTTACTAAGGGATTATAGAGAGGGATTTGGGCATATATATTTTAATGTAAAAAGGTTTGAGTGTGAAGAGATATAGGTAGCATAAGTGTGTTTATATAAGCTTGAGGGGGAGGTATCTTTGAATATAAAATCGATTATTTTATTATATAGGCTAAAGGCAATGAATATTTTTTATTTCATGGAATATATTTAATGTATGATTTAAAAATAGAAGTTTCCTTGAAATTTCAATGCATCCAAAACCAAAATTTATCAATTAATTATTTTATACAAAGTAAATAATCTAATATTATTTATTATTCAAATTATATATATGTTTTGTTCTGAAAAACGAGTTATAGGTTTAAAAATTAATTGTATTGATTAAAAATAAATTATCTTAAAGATTAAATAAATTTTATACCATAAAAAAGTAATATGAATATTTGAGTTATATTTATATCCTAATGATTTCATAAATTTTAAATTATTCATAGATAATGGGTTTTTTATTATTCACCAAAAAACTATATTTTTTTAAAAAATCCTAAAAATTCATCTTAATGTAATTAGACAAAATGATTGAAAAAGTCATTCCTTTTTTTAAAATTTATTTTCTTAATATTTTAAATTTAATATTTAAATAAAATCATTTGATATATGGGGAGATTATTTTACAGAAAATAAATACTATTTCTTTTGCAATGAATGATAAAAAGTTTTATTGTTAATAATTTTTTATTATGTATGTTCAATAAATGATTGTTTAAACATTTAATTCAAATAAATTTCATAAATTTCATCTTTTAATTGATAGTAATTTATATTTTAAATAAATATTTATGAAAACATGTTTGGTGGTACAAACTTTATACACTATTATTAGAATACTATGTTAGTGTCCATTTTAAATTTCTAACAAATTTATTATAATAATGATAATGATTTTTTATAATAAGACACCATAAAAATGAGGAATTTTATTATAGAAAAAATACTTCATATTTTTATTTTAGTGTAAAACATGCTATTTAAAATTTTCAAATAATAAATTTTAAATAATAAAACATGCACATTTAATATGATAACATTCATTTTGAAATTAAATTAAATTTTATATAAAATCCTAATTCATCGTAAAATTATATTTTAGGGTAAAAATATTATTTGAAAATTTATTTCAATCTTATATAACATATATAATTCTATATGATATTACAAAAATTTACCTCACTTTCAATGGTAATATTGCACAATAATATAGATATTAAAATGTATACAAAACCTTTTTAACAATTAAACAATAATGTCTTGAATTATTACATAAATGGAAATGACATGTAATACTATTATTCAAAAATTTCTATTATAATTGAATTAATATTTTGAAGAAAACTTTTAAGGAAGATTATATAGGTGATACATATGTATATAAATTCTTTTTTAATATCATTAAAAAATGCATGACTCATTTACATATTTAATTTTAGAAATATAATTTATAATAATATTCATTCAAAATATGAGATGTTATAGTTTTATCATGAAATATTTCTAAAACCAGTTCAGTCACGATTTTGGGGAAATATATTACTATATATCACTTTAGGGTAAATCAAAAGGATATATTCCATCTTGTTGTATTTTTCCAAAAAAATTCAAGAATTTGGAGATCTATAGAGAATGATATGGTCAAATTTCCAAAGTATCCCTAGGACCATTAAAAATCAAGATTTTCTCAATGATTTCCATTGTTTGGGCCATAAATATATATGTTTTCTTCTTAGAACTCTAGAGTGTTTTATCCCACATTGATAACAATTAAACTACTAATTTTAATCATATTTTGATGGAAATATCTTCTTTAATGTGAATTAAAACCCACAAAACTATTCTGTATTATTCAAAATTTTACCCGTTTTTCTCTAATTTCATCATAGGTTCTCCAAATCACCCTTTCCTATAGTGAAAACATTAAAAAAAGTTAAATCAACCTATCTAAAATTTATTTTTATTAATTAAAATAATCATATCATATTCTCAATTGATTCTTATGTTTAAAAATAAAATCTAAAAAGTTAATAAAAACAATTATATAAGGGGAGAATAGAATTGTGAATCATAATGTAATTTGTATTACATTAACAAGGGTATTTTATAATTGGTAACCCAAAAAGTAATTAAAATATTTCAAATATAATGGCCCCAATCCTTCGATCATGTCCTTTTTCATGTTTCTGAATCCTTCAATGATTAGAGGAGGCCTAAAAAAGGTTTAGTGGAGTTTGGGAGATGAAATCTAGTTGTCGGAAAATTTCATGTAGTGAAATGTAGTTCACGAGGTGAATAGTAAATTTGTGGAATAATATGAATGGGTTTTGGGGTGTCATTCAGAATGTGGGTCATGGGTTCATGATGTGAAATAATGGATGACTAAATATGATAAATCTATCTATAAAAACTCACAATGTGAACATAACATTCATAATGTGAAATGGTCCATGTTTATTGAATCATGGAGACATATTTTTCTATTATTCTTAGAACTGAAACCATTCATAACATGAATTTCACATTCCCACCATGAGTCTGATTCTAGTATCGTGCCTATAAATTTTATCAAAACATATATTTTTATGAATGGCCATAAAATAATCCTGAACCCTAAGAAACTAGAAAAATTATCTCAAGTAGTTTTGAATCCCTTTCAATAGGGATTGATCCCTGTCTTCCCATATCTAATCCATGGTGATATAAGATGAGTTTTCCATCTTTATCTTTTGGTTATTCTCTGTTTGGATTTATTTTAACCACATGTTATCTTCCCATGTTATGAATACTGATTTTTTCATTATTATGGATTGATTTTGATATTTATTATTCTGGTTGTGGAGTGATATCCAGGGATGGCTATAGATTCCTTTTTGAGGGGGAGATCAGAGATCTATGTCGTTGTTACATCTCATTTAGGGAACATTGAAAGTCTTGAGTTATTGGATTTAATTCTTCTCATATTATTTTTTGTACAATCATCAATTTATCATGCTTAATCTGTTCGGGTAATGGTGGAATTAATATTATTAAATATTAAATCTGATTAACGAATGAACTTGTCTGCTGGTTTTTGTGATCATATGTTCTTCCACCATGATAATAAGTTTCCTCTAGATTTTCTAGATGTTGGGATATCTACCAGTATTTTTTGTTTTATAATGTTCTTATGATGAAAATGGTTAAGGAACATAATTAAGGTAATGTTTATTGGATAAGTAATTAAACAAATATGTTAGAATGGAAAAATTATTATTATAATTTTTTGGAAATAAAATGATATTTTAGGTATATTTAATTAAAAAATTTCATTCTTATGTTAATAGAAATGGATAAAAACCATGAAACTAATATTCTTATTAATAAAATAATAGAGGCATGTTCTAATTTAATTTTCATCATTAATGTTTGATGAAACTTGAAGTTATTCATAGTATCATGTTTAAATAATTCATAGATTTTAATAGATTATTCCATAGGTTACCTATAGTTCTATCTTGTGATAAGTGAATCGTTTAATTCAAGATGGTAATGAACCATTTGTTTAAAAAAGATAAAAGTTTTTGGATGAGTGGGATTGTTTTTTGTATAGAGTGGTTGGTTTATTTTTAGGGCCTAAGTTCCTTACTTAATTTTTTTTTATTTTCATGATACCTTGGGTTTTTTCTATAGATGTGAGCCTTGGTATATGACCCTATGTGAGCCTATATTGGCAGATTATTAATGATGTGTGGTTATGAAGGCATGGGTTTGTAGTAGTAGTTGACTCTTAAGATAGAGAAAAGCATGGTGATATACATAGTGATACACATAGTGGTTTCAAGGATTCACTGGGACTGAGGGAACAAGATGGAGCTATGATTTCCCATTATTTTGATAAAAACGGGATACATGTTAAATAATGTTGTACATTAAAGTCTAGAATCCCAGTTTACTTGTTCATATGCATCACTTTCCCTACTCCTTTAAGTAGCTGATTTTTCTTGGTTATACATTTTTAATGGAAGAATAGTATGATTTATAGAGTAGTTGTAATTATGGAGTTTTAATTAATAATTTTTTTAACTCATGGGTCTGTTTCTTGATTGAATTCTTCAAATTATGATAATCTTGAGAAACCATGTGATCAATATTTTTAAGCAAAGAGGGCATGGAAATCAGTTAGTGATGTTTTTAACATAATGAGAAAGCAAGGTTGATGATTAATTAAATGAATAAATGTAATTTAGAATGTTTAATGAAAATAAATAATTGAATTCTTCATTAATTCTTGTAAATTATAGCAATATAGCCCTTAGATGTGGCAGTTGGGTATCAGAGTAATGATAACTACAATTGAGACTATGACTAGGTTGATTCCCATTATGTGGTTTTTGAGCCTTATTATATCCTCAATGTTTTCTATTTTCATATGATACCCCACACATATCAGTATATTTACTGACACCTAGTGGACTCTGGGTAGTGTTTTCCCCAAAAGTTAGGTTGGTGTGGAATAGATGGTTGACTACCCTTTCTTACCTTCTTCTCTTCTCTTGATAGTATTATTTATTGGTAGTTATAGTGGTTAGCTTTCCTATTTATGTGTTTAGAGGAATGTAAGGGCTTGTGGTAATTTCAAAAAAATATTCTCCAAATATAGTATCCTATGGATTATTTTACATATTCCATGTATGGGTTATGATGACTGGAGTTATAATATTTAAAATACTGGTTTTGGTTGCTCCTGGAAACTACTCGGTTACTATATGGAGATATGGAATCAGATAATTAGATGACAAGATACATTGTGTGCATGGTCTTTGAAGAGATTATGTAATGCACAGGATGCATGAGGTGTTACTTTAGCATATATTTCATTTGGATGGATTAATTTTAATTGATATGGATCAGGATGTGTGGTGTTGCATCATAGTGATAAATAAGTGGGGGAGTAGCAGTGGGGTACATTATTTTGATATTATATTATATGATCTCTTATATGTGATACATGGTGAGATATTTCTATGGTTAGGATTGGAATATATTATACCTTCTTAGGTGGAAAGTTAATTTCACTTGTTATTCACCAGGCTTTGTTATACATTCTTTATCTTTTTCAAGGGAGGTTTGAGGAATGATCCCACTGAGTGTACCTTTTATAATCACCCTACATATTTATAAACTATTTTTGATGTTCGTAGGATATGGTTAGTTATTGAGATAAACATTACATCATCATGGGTGTTATTTAGGAGTTGTTTGGGATTTATATTCACTTTTGAGGATATCTTTTGGTACTTTTGGTTTTTTCATAGTTGTTCAAATGTATGGCATTATGTGCAGTTACATGATATTTGTTTAACTTTTATCTTGAGAATGAGTTTTTTGTTACTTCTAACTTATCTCTATTTTCTCTTATCTTAGAGTTAAATTTCCCCCATATGTGTGTATTATATAACATTGGTCCTTTTATCCATCCCATGAACTATTGGAGGTGAGATTCCAGTTCCATTATTCTCATTCTATCAATAACGTCCTTAGAGGGGTACCTTTAGGGGGAGGGGGTCATGACAGAGTGTTATTAAAGGTTGATATTAAGAGATAGGATGGATTTCATAGATATGAACTCGTGAGGACTGCATGGGTTGGTAGGGAGACAATGTCAGTTGAGTTTAATATACAATTTAAACATTGATGCTGAAATAAAAAAATATTTTAAGGTCCCCATGTGATCTGTTGTATGGAATTTTAATTTCACTGAGGATACTAAGCAAAGTGATTTTGTTTTAGTGATACAGACCTAGGAAAGGATCATGCATCATTTTTTTATGTCGGTGGTGGGAATGGGTAGACCTTGGGATTACTATGAACCATAAATAAATAAATAAATAACTAATCTTAAAAATTCAATTTTCTAGGGTTAAGATTCCCTAATAGTTTTTTCTTTTACAATTATAGTTCGAGTTCAATGTCCTGGTTCATTTCACATTTACTATGTTCAACAGGATATTCCATCATATCACCATATGGGTAAGTTCAGTGATGATGACACGTATATAAGGAATCTCAAATATTTTTTTCACCAAAGTCTATAGAAATATGATGGATCTGTTTCAATCTCAGTGAAAATGGAGTGGATGGAAGAGATAGAGATATGATTCAGTTCGACCCATGCATAAAAGAAGAATTGGGTTTCATTGGCAGTGTATACGTTATTTAGTGTAGCAAGGAAGTTGTGTTTCTCAATCCTCAGGGATTGGGAGGAGTCAATAGCCTCATCAGAGAAGTTATAAATACATTTTAAATCATTGTTTCTTTATTTGACCATGAAGTTTGTTACTCACCAGGAGTGAATTATCCATTGATAGGGGATATTTAGCAAACAATATTTTAAAATCCATTTCAGGACACTTCTCCAATATGATTTAGACCTAATTTTGAATTAGGAGAAAAGGGTGATGAATTTTAAGGAGGCTTTTCATTCAGAGATCCAACAATAGATCAGCCTATTTATGATGTCAAAATATCACTACTAGAAAAATGATTTTTCCCAACGCTTCTATACCAACGGTTTGGCCAAACCTTTGGGAAAGCCCATATTTTGTCCACCTTTCCCAACGGTTTGGCCAAACCGTTGGGAAAGGATGAATTGTGGAGGCCCTTTGACAACAGTTTTGGAAAACCGTTGGGATAGGCTACCCTTTCCCAACGGTTTTCCAAAACCGTTGGCAAAGGGCCTCCACAATTCAACCTTTGGCCGTTGGGAAAAGTCTTTCCCAACGGTTTTGAGAACCATTGGGAAAAGTCTAGGCCTTTCCCAACGGTTTTCAGAACAGTTGGGAAAAGTCTAGTGTTTTTTTGGAATCATCCTACGGAGAACATTATATATATCAAAATATAAAATAATTAGAACAATACATATATATTTTTATGGAATTATGTAAACAAAAGTCGTGTTAGGTTAGTAGTTAAGTCTTTGAGTTATAAACTAGAGGTCCTGGGATCAAATCCCACCGGGTGTTTTATTTTTGGAATTTATATACCAACGGTTCCATTACCGTTGATATAGATTTCATATTACCTATACCAACGGTTTTTGGAATACCGTTGGTATAGACCTATCCCAACGGCTTACTTGGCTACGGTTCTCCAAACCGTTGGTATAGGCTATACCAACGGTTTGGAGGCCTATACCAACGGTTCCAAACAATTGGTAAAGGTTAGTTTTCCAGTAGTGTATCTTGACAGAATAGATAGAGTGGTGGTTATTTTGAGGATTTTATCTAGGACCTAATTACTATGAGAGGGTTTTCATAAAGATTAACTATATAGTAGAGTTTTTGGGGTTCCATGTTTCTTGTAAAGGAGGTAATTCTCACATCAAGTGGTAGTTCATAACTGTACTCGTCTCATTTCACCATTGGTGGAAACTCTCAGGAACCATCTAAGGGATCAAATACATGAGTTTTTATGGAGGTCAGGGTCATAAATGGTGAGAGTTCCTAACCTTTTTGATATGGTAGTGTGTGATTGGGGTTCCACTTCAGGTTCATTCTTTGATTTTGTTTCAGTTGAGGTAGAGGTAGTAGGATGATCTAGCTTTGGAACTATAGAGAGAAGATATGGTTGGTATAGGAAAACCTCATGAAATGTCTCATCCTTAGAGAGAATAATTTGGACATCGATGTGGGCTTCATCAAGGTTAGAGAGGTAACATAGAAATTTATGTATAGTTTGTTCCTGTAAATTTTCCAATTCTATAAGAGACATATTCCATTAAAAGAAGACTTTTCTTTTTTTACATGGGTGTATGTTTTGTTTGATACAAGAGCTACACAACCCCTCATATAACCTCCCCTTGTTCATTCTCTGACACCTAAGGTAGATAATTTTATAATTCCCTTCGCATTGAAAACACTAATTAGAGGTTGGGAATATCTATTGGAATTTTGTAGAGATAGTGAGCTAGTGATTGGAAAATTCCACTCCTTGGGAGACTTCATATGTTTATAGATTTATATATATTAAATCATTATTGGAATTGACTTGAAATGTTCTATATAATCCATTTTATATTTCTTTTAGAGAAATATTGTGTTCAATAATTTTGATGGAGATTATTCCATTTTTATTTGTGAGAAATACCCTCATATGGGTTGGTGGTATGTTCCGTCTCTGTCTTCCTTTATGATGGAGATTATGCAAGGTTCATCAGAAATTCAACTAAAGTGTTTCCTAAGGTTGTGAAGGGGTACCATAATGTATTTCTTATGGAGGATATAGTGTTACCTCCTCAATTTGATATCGTGTTTGGGTTAGGAATATAGCCAGAAAATTCAATTATATTGATGTATCCATATAGGATGGAACCTTATGAGTTGTAATATCTATGGATATAGATTGATGACATTTTGCAACAAGTATTTTTTGGTTATCTGTATCACATTAGGATGCATCAGTTCAATTCATAAAGAACGATGTTGGTTGTATGCATCTCTATATCAATTACTGTATCCTTAATCTAGTGGTAGCGAATAACTATTATCCACATACATGGATTAATTATTTATCCAATTGTCTGAAAGGGAGCAGTTGGTTCTCAAATATCGATATATGATTGTGATTTCGTTGGATGTGGGTGATGGATAATGATATACCAACGAACATTTTCTGAAGTTATTATGATAAACGTGTGTTCATTATGATTCTTTTCAGTGTGATGAACAATATAGAAATGTTCATGTATTTGATGAATTTAGTTTTTAGTGAGTTCCATGATCAGTTTTGGGTGGTTTTCTTCGATGAAATACTTGGGTACTTCACATCCAAGGGAGAGAACACGGAGTATAATCAGACTATTTTGGGGGTTCTTCATCATCAGTGGCAATTTGTGTAGCTATCAAAGTGTGAGTTTCGGGCTTGTGAAAATTTTTTGGGCTACATTTTGTGTCCTATAATGGAGTATCCATGGATCCTTCAATGAATGATGTAATAATTTCTTATCCATCCCATAAGACCGGTTTAGAGTTATAGAGTTTCCTTGGACATGTAGGATATTATAAGAGGTTTTTAGATGAATTATATTAGATTATATTTTCTTGGATATCCTTAACCAAAAATAATCATTCATTCTTTTATAATGACTAGTTTTAGGTAGCTCTTCAGTATCTCAAGGAGAATCTGGTTAAAACTCATATTCATTGTTCGTCAAATGAGAGAGTTTATTTGGAGTTTTTCAATGAATCTTTATTAATGGTCTTGGGATGTGTATTGATAAATAAGAGATCATTTTTTATAATGTGTATTAGTAGTTATTTCCTCATGAGCATAACTATGTGACCGATGTTCTTGATTTAGTAGCATTACTGTGTGCCTCGAAGCTATGGTGGCATTACCTCATCATTGATTTTTTTTTGGTTTTCACTAATCAACAGATCTCAAGGTATTTCTTCTCCTAGTGAGTCATGAAGATGAAATGATTATGATGTATGTAATTATTATAGGGATACGACTATGATATTTCATATACATCTGGTAAGGGTAATGTTTTAGCTGATGAACTGAGTAGGAAGTCATTCAGTGATGTCATGCATGAGTTTTTAGATTACTATAGATTGATGGAATAAGTCTCAATGATGAATCTTGATATGGGACAGGCTGGTGGTGGAGGATAAATTTTTTAGATGAAAACGTATTTGTCTTTAGTGAAGGAGGTGGAGTCCCCGCTGGGGGATTCTAAGGTGTGGTTCTGGGGAGACTGAGTTTTCTGTGGTGATATGTAATAACACATAAATTCCTCTATATTATTAATATAAGATCTCTTCTTTAATAATTACTTTTTATTATGAGATCATAAAAATACTATTACATTTCATAATAAATTTACACATTATGTGTTAATGTAGGATACTATAATTAGGAAATATAAAGGTATATGTAGATATAAGAAACATACATTCACTAAAAGAAACTCTATAGGATGGAATTCCCCCATGAAGATCGCTCCTACCATAATGACTATAAATATAAAGAGAAGCATTATGAAAATAATAAATATCACGAAAGGGTGTGTATGAACCTTTGTATGTATTAAACGATTAAGTGAGAATAATGGTGTATTTATAATTGTAATTCAACATTATGATCATTGGACAATATATCCTATTTATAGAATAAACCTTAACTAATAATAGTTTTTGTCATTATTATTGGTTAGGAATATGAAATAAAGATACCATTTGGATTGCAAAAGAATAAAAATAATTATATTCTTAGATATAATGAATATATTTAAATTCTATTAAATTTTTGTTTTATGATAAATTTATAATAATTAAATAAATTTTATTTTAATGAAATAATCTTATATAACTATTTTAAAATGACAATATAAATTAATGAATTCCTTTGTAATTTTTATAATGGTTTAAGATATTACTATGTCATAACAACTAGAAATTTTAAAGAATAATTTTTTATTAAGAAGTTAAAATTATAATATTTATATAATTATATTCATAAAAAACATATTATTATTTGATTTAACTGATTGAAATAATTTTATAGTGAATTTATATTAATTTTCTACAAAAAGTTTAGTTTTATTGCAAAAAGTTAAAATACCATTTTTTTAAATACCATAACACTTATAATATAATAATGGTATGATCATGATTTAAAATCTAATAATTTATATTATTCATTAAAATTTATTTAATGAATAATATAATATATAATGTGTTACATTTAGTGACACATTCTTTTCATTTTAAAAACCATGATTTTTTCCATTCTAAAAAAACTATTTTTATGTTTTACACACACATCATATTAAAATTAAATTTTATCACTTATAAATTAAATCAAGTAAAATGTATTTCATATTTGGAATTAAAATTAAAAAAATATGTAATAATGTAAATTAAATTTTTTGAAATGAAAAAAGTTATAGTGGTAAAAAAAAGTTACAATCGTATAGGTGAAATACTGTTAAAGGATAAAATTAAATGGTAAAGACATAATAGAACTAAAAATGAAAACCATAATAGAGTGGTTAGGGTATTTCTCATCCCAAACCAAACTGATCGAAATTTATTATCTGTTAAATTCATTGAAATTAATTCCTTTCAAAATTTATATCTATAATAAAAAAAATAATCAATATTTCATCCTGTAAAACCACCCCTCCTAAAGTATAAATATCATCATTCCATCGTCAATATAAAAACAAAATCCATTGAACATGAATTAAAACTCAATATCCCTTTGAATATTATTTATATGGTGGTTCTGTGGTTTTAAGGAATCTCTCTCTAGCCTTAAGAAGTATCCCCCAAAGGGAAGGGATCTCTTAAACCTCTTTTCAAATCCATGTACTTATTTTTTATAAGGATTTTTATTACCAATTTAGTATGTTTTAAAGTGTTTATATAAACCCCCATTATTTTATATATTATGTTTTAAGGAGATATTTCATATCCCCATCATTAAACTTGTTCCAGTATTCTTTTTTTCTACCCGTTATGCTACCAAAATAAACCATTGATTGTACAAGATATATTTTCATTTCATGAATATCCAAACCTACTTTAATTCAAGGGTATTTATTTATATGTACTATTAAACTATAAATTGGGTAATTCCATGTATGATAACCACATTCCCTACTCTTGTGTTCGAAATTATATGAACATATGATTATATATTGATATGGAATAGATAATTTTATTCATATAAAGGGTTCTACCAAAATATGATCCAATGCATGGGATCTAACAGACCATGCTTGATGTATATGAAATTTATATTTATTTTGTGTAATAATTAATACATTACAAAAATATAATCCCAAATATAGTATTAGTTTAGAGTATTTGGAGACTCAGAACACATTCTTCTAAATTTGTGAAATATATTTAACATATCCCATAAAGATCATCTGCTTTAGTTTCCCTACCAAAAACCTTTCTTTATATCCTAGGGAAAAGAAAGAATAAAGAAGGTGAGCTAAAATTCTTATTAAGCTTAAACATGGAGAACATAATACAAAACATAAACATAATAACATAAAAATATGAACGTAAGTTTTGAATATCAAAATCCGGTATTTTGAAATAAATCTTGGTTGTAAGTAAGGAATAAATCATAAAGTAATATGAACTATGATAAAATAGCATTGGAATAAAATATGGAATTGTGGAAAACACATAAGAATATAAAATAATTTCCATATTATCCAAGGATCATTTCCAAGACCATACTAGAAAAAGAACATTACTAAATCAAGTTCACTCCTCATTCCAGCCCTGTATTACAAAACCACATTTACATGTTGTTTCAACTATGTATTCCTGAAATAGATTTATTTATAATTCCATTCATGTATATCTCATGAGATATAAATATTTATCCAATTAATTATAAGGGGATATATTTACCACAAATTACATAATCAAAACCATACACATGTATCCCACAAAAACATAAATCATTCATCATAGAAAAACTCAAGGAAATAAATTTGTTTCTTAAACATAATTCCACCATAATCCATATAAAAATGGATTTTTTAAATATCAGTTGATAATAAACACAATAAAATCATAAGAATAATGGGGATATAAACATAACCCTATTTAAATAATTTCATCTAAGATGTATTTTTTTGTTAAAACACTTGAAATTAGTTTGGTAATAATATTTTATTATTACTCATTATTCGGGTATAAAATACTTCATTTTCTTAGGCATATTTTTCCAAATATGTTCTCATTCTCCTTATGAAGTCATATTTATATCATTAAAAATGATATTAACATAATAAATATCATATTTATTTATTCTATAAATTTATATAATCATTCTTTAATGGATATCATGTAGAATGAATCACATCACATCGTGGAGACGATAGGTCATACGTATGACTGAGCGATGATATCATTCCTTTAATAATGAAATGGTATCAAAGTGGATGGTATATATATTATTAATGAATAATTATATTGTTATAATAATCATATATAGTTATTATTTACATCATTAAAACCATCAAATTCAAGTGCTGCAGAAATAAATATTACACTATAGTGTGGAGATGATAAGTTTCACGTACTCAGGCATAGTGATTTTTCATTCCATAGGATGAGTAGAAAGTGGAATATGGTTATTAAATAATATAAATATTATCTCAGTATACAAATAATTCTATATTAATAAATTTATAATACAACCATGTCATGAAGAGGAAATGTAAGAAGAAATATTTTGAAATAATCGACAGAGGAGATTACATCTTCTTCGATGAGCTCCCTCTTGTTCTCCTCTTAAAGGAACTATATTTTAACTTTTGAGAAGAAAAGATCCTCTAGAATGTGACTAAGTAAGTGTTTAAGGTAACTGTATAGGGGATGTATGATCATAAAGTCTCAATGTGAATTGAAATTGTGAGGGTGGATGTGCCCTTTTATAATTGATGTGAGTGTCACATTTGGAATCACAAAAAATATTAATTTATAATAATAATAAAACCACATAAAAACCTAAAAAACATCAAAGTTTCAAATATGAGACGATATAAGGTTTTAATATGATAAAAAAAATTATTCAAGTTTTAATGTGAATTTAAACCTTATCATTTTAATTTAACACTTAGTTATTCAATTACATTTTAACACTGATAACAATTATTAAAATATTAAAAGGGTGAAATATTTACGTATTTAATTAAAATTAAATAAATAATAAATAATTTAGACATTTTAGACTATATAATAATTATTTAAATTTGTAAAAATGTTTTATTGTTTTTATACAATTTAATAAAACATTGTTTTGACAAAACAACAATAGTGTCAATTTTGACACTATAAAATTCTTTTATTTTTAAGAATATCAAGATAAGATGTTATGCTCAAACGAAAATTTGTATTATATCTATATGGGGTCTAAGTAATATATAAAAGTCAATATAAATATTAATTATCCCAAATTATATTTATTTTAATATTTTTAATAACGTTAATTTGATATTTCAATTAATAAAATAATTACTACATCAGTATTGTGTAATTGTTTAATATACTTATTTATTTGGAAAAATCAAATAGAAAATACTATGATGAACATAAATCTACTTTATTTACGTATAATAATTTTAGTTGAATATATATTTTGTAAAATGAATCATTAAAAATGTTATACTTATAAAAATATGAATGTGAAAGGTTTAACATCACTTTAAAAAAATAATATAAGTGTCATAATCTTCTCTATAAGGCTCTAAATGGTCAATAAATCTGCATATGGATTTTTATGGTCAGAGATATACTCCAACAATAATATTTCTTCTAGTTTTCATGTCCTTTAATGGTTATTTTCATTTTAATAAATGTTAGTTTATTTATTCTTCATCAATTAAATAATTTCTACATCATCGATATATAAAACATTAAGGTAATTATTTGTTTCCTAAAAATTTTAAAAAAATTACCAAGATAAATAGAAATATTTTATATTTCAAATGAGTATTTATATTCAGATTTATGTTCTATATAACCTTATTTTTAAAAATAATATATTATTTGAAACATGATAGTGACATCGTTAAATTTTCATTAACTAAATAATTATGAGTACCATAATATCTCTCAAATAAACCCAAAACATCAGAAATAAATTTATATCAAGGAAATATTTATATTAGGTTAAAAAGTAACATTTATATTCATTGATACTACCCATTTTTCTATATGTGGACACATAATAGATATTAATGACCAAGAAAATGACACTTTTTTTCTTTCATTGATTGAAATATTATTTCAGTCATTTTCATGGACAAGTATCCATTAAATGACACCATTTTGACCCTTAAGTGTTAAGGTTCAAATTAAATTCTATAAAGAACATTTGTTTAATTTTTTTGCGTCATTTTATAGTCAATATAATTGTATTTTAAACCTAAATTAATTAAGTTACCCTTTACCGTGGTAACAAAATTACCATGATAAATATTCATATTGGTAAAAAATAAAATGGAAATACTTAAAAAATTTGGTCCTCAGGAATAAAAATTTTGAATAACTTTTTCATAATTTAAAACAGAGAAGTTTCAGAATTAAATATAAAATAAAACTGTTAAAATGTCACGATAAACAGTTTTTTGGAAAAATGCACCTTTTTAAAAGGAAATTATTTTTGTAATAAATTTATGGATAAAATCATTTTAGAAAATCATAATTGAATAAAAATGAACTATTTAAATTTTTAAACATATGAAAAACCAAATTTTACTATGTAATATCTTTAAAAGAAAATAATGTTTTCAATAAAAATCGGTATTTTCACTATTAATCAAAAAATGAAACTTATCAAAAACATATCAAAATTTAATCCAAAGAAATTTTTTATATTTATCATTAAAATAATAATTTTATTTTGAAAAATTTAATATTAAATGATGTCAAAAACTATATTTAAAATGGGTTTGCAATCAAAATATGGAAAATGAATTATTTTTAAAAACTCTTATGTTATAAGAAAATTGAATTTGTACTTATATCATGTATAGAATAAATATAAGATGAATTTTAAATATTATATTTAATATATTACATATATTCTTATTTAATAAAATCCATCAAGAGTTATTTTATTACTTTATAGACTCAGTTATTTTCATTTAAACAGTTTTTTATATGAATGTGAATACTCTTCATACTTGCCATTATAATTACTATGTTATAATATTTATTTGTTCACTTATACTCGGTACTAATTGAAATAAATACTATCAAAAAAAATTTAAATTTTTAGTAACACAATCGAAATATAGTGTTTCATGTATTACATGCTAAGCCAGTGTTGCGTATAATGCAAGCTTATCTTTGTTTAGCGTATAAAATAAGACATTGAAAAAAATCTATCCCATATAAACATCGGGGTGTTACATTCTACCCCCATTAAAATTAATTCCTCTATCAAAATTCATCCATGTTATAAAAGTATTATTACTTGAATTTTTATTTCATAGAATACCACATCATAAAAAAGAATACTAAATCTTCATTTGAATAAGGAGAGTTAGAAATAGAATTATTACCCAAAGTAACTCATCACGAGGTTTCCACATTGGAGAACATAGGTGATAAGAGAAAACATGGATATGGAAGAGAAATATAACTCTCCGGTTCTTAGGGGAGTGATAGATAACATGGTTATGAAAACATTAACATTCAAAAATCCATAAATCTGTGATTACTTAAGGGAACATCTGATTCATCAGATATGAATGTACTAGGAAAACATTTTTTTGGTTTTCAATATCTTTTACATGAAGTTGAATAACATTAAATATATACTTACCAAATTTTAGTGTAATTACATCATTGTTCATGCCTCTAACAATTTACATATTTATATATTATTCAAAGAAATGAATTTGAATTTTTCATTCCTAAAGCATTAACATATCATGTGATCTATAAATAGAATGATAGGACATTCTGTCTGTATTTAGCACAAGTTATCAAATATGAATAAGTCCACCTATGGTGAGATAATACTTTATTCTAACCAACATCATCTGAAGTTTAACTTTAACCTTCCATACATTTATAACCTTACAAACCTTCTAAAAGCTAAAAATCCAAAACTGAAGATAGAGGTCTACTAAATCGGTTTAACATTAATTTCTCATTTCTCATAAGGTAGTTCTTTGTTGTCACATTACAAACATGTGAATACATTAATCAAGTATTCTCTTTGAACATGGTAATAGCTTTAATTACTATAGAATGTTAGTTAAAACAAGCATGCTGTTAAAAATTAACTCTTTCACCACACCAAAAATCCCAAATATTATATATACTAAAACCATGATATCACTTTATCCTTATATAAGTCCTGATTTCATTAATACTATCAAACATCTCATTATCTCCTTATCCCATCATTATGCCAATATCAGGTGTTTTCCAAAAATATTTCAATCACTTTTCATGGTTAATGGTGCTATATAATTATGGAAAACTACAATGGACCAAAACATAGATATTTTAATATTCCACAATACTATAGAAGAGATTCTCCAACATTATTCAGAAATCCCATTACATAAACACCCACTTATTCCACCACATCGTTTTCATACTAAAAATCTCTAATAGTGATCTCATGTGATTTTATATTTCCCTTTTCATTAATAGGTTTTTGAAGTCAATAGTCATTGATAACCCTTGTATTAGGGCGTTTGTTATCCTAATTCCCCATTTCCTTACACTTGTAGCTTCGAAGTGTGGGTTGTTCAATATCTATATCCTTTTCTCTATTCACATCATTAGATACCTTTTTCTCATTACATTGGAACTCAAATTTCTGATGACCTTCTTTTCCACATGTAAAAATGTTTCTATTCCCTTTAATACAATCTCCACCCTGATTCTTTCCACACTCTGGGCATAAGTAAACACTCATATTCTTTTAACCATTTTTGTGTTATTTTCCCTTGAACTCCATCTTTACATTCTTATCAAAATTATGAAATTGATATGTTAAACCAAAGTTAATTTCTACCTTGATATCACAACACAAAATCTCTTCATAGATGCTAAATTCTTATATATCTAACGACCATCAAAGACTTTGTTTTTTGCCAATGAAGAATCGATCAACTTTACTTTTAGACTGAATGATAAATCTAGAAGCATACCATGCATGTATTTCAAAATTTTCCTAATATGTACCAGTGGATTCATCATCCATTTGATTAGGATCAATGAAATACTTTTTCCATCTTCTTACAAAGTATACATGGAAATTACTTATGGAAAAATATGTTCTTGTACTCATCACATTACATAGATTCAATTTAATCTTGCTGCCTTGTATTATTGATTACAGTCCACCAGTGGTCTGCTTCACCTTATAAATGATAAACACCCAAAATGAAATTATCATATTCTGAACAGAAAAGGATGAAAAATATCATTTCAATGGTACTGATACACTTTTCAACAACAAGTGGATCATAATACCCACTGATATAAGCTGGATGTTTTCTCCTGAAGGAATCAACATATTGTTGTTCCCTTACCTGCTCATTTGAAAGTCCAAAATGATTCATAGTTTGAATAAGTATAGCAGTAAGATTTTTCATTCCATATTCCATAACATTTGGTCGTTTAGGAGGAAAATAATTGAATTTCCCATTGCATTGATCATTAACAATGTTCCTTCATGTTCGAATGATTTTATAAAACCCAAAAAGAATAGTGTGTGAGTGAAAAATAGTACTAAGAAAACAACATAATCAAGGGTGAGTATATAAAATCTCTAACATCTTAGGTTTAATCCTATGTAATTCAAGATCATTACCATAATTCTAGAATAGTAACCTATAGTCATACTTACCATTAGAAACATCCCTAGTCATATCCTTATAAAAATATATAGGGATCTCCATAAAGTTTTCACATCCTAGTTTCCAATGGTTAACTAAACCTTTTCTTTAATACCATCTCTAATGAACCAAGATTGAAGTACATTGAAATTAAATTTCATTTCAGGAATACATAATACATTACACAAATATAGGCCCAATGATCATATTATTATAGTGTCTTCGAAAACTAGGGATACATTCTTATAACTTGGTGAATGATCTTTAACATCTCTCATAAATATATTTCCCTTTTTTCCAACATAAAGTATTTATTTATATCTCGGGGAATAGAAAATATAAAAAGGGTGATCTCAAATGCTCAGTAAGGGTAAACATGGAGAATATAAAAAACATAAACATATTAATGTAAAAACATGAGAATAAATTTTTAATATCAATGTCTCGAGTCATTAAATAAATCTTGGAATTACATAAGGAATAAATCATAAAGTAAGATGAACCATGATAAAATAACATTGACAAAAAAATGAAATTATGGAAAACAAATAATCATAAAAATATTTTCCATAGTATAAAAGGCTCATTGATAATACCATTATCGTATAAAAATCCTTTACTGAACCGAGTTCACTCCCCATTCCAACCCTATATTACTAAACTAGATTTACTTGTCGTTTCATCCTTGTATTACTTAACCAGTTTTACTTTTCACTCTAGTCATGTCTATATCATGAGATATAAATATTTACCCAATGAATTGGAGGGAGATATAGGTCCCACCTGTCACATAATGAAAACCATATATATGTGTGCCACAAAAAAATTAATCATTCATCATATCATCACCCAAGGAATAAAATGAGTTTCTTAAACACCATTCCATCATAATCCATATAAAAAATGGATTTCATAAATAGAATTCCATCATAAGAACAATAAAATCATATTAATAATGGTTATAGATTAATAACACCGTTTAGAGAATGTCCTCATAGATGGAAAATAATTTTGGTAAAACACTTGAAATTAAGTTTTTAGGAAAATATACTTTATTCTTCAAAAATGTTTTATTTAATAAAAATTCAATTCAATTTGAAAGGAATGGAATTTAATTTAAAATTAAATTGAAATATTGTAATGTAAACGTCATGGAAATAAGGTGTTATGAATGCGTAAAAATCCATTCAGGTAGTATATGTTTAAAAAAAAATTCTCATACTTTTGTAAGAGAAGTCAAAAATACCTCATACTAAAAACGAAAATATATTACATTCATACCATTTATTAAAAATTAAAAATTGTGTAAAATTTCCATTTAAATATTTTAGAAGAATAGAAATAATATTTTGGAATACTTATTTAGTTAACATGGACGTGGATGATAAATATACCCCAGTAAATACTTACGAATAAACAATCTCAGAAAATAATGGGATTGAAAAATTATCCATATCCATTGTATGTATCTGAAACACCTATATAATTATTTAAATGAAATCATTTACTTATTCCAGAATCAAATTCATTTTAATAATATCATATATGTTCATATTGTTATCTATTTTGTAATAATATTTAATTATTACTTGTTATTCAGGTATAAACTGCTTCATTTTTTATGCATGTTTCCGAAAAAGTTCTAATTATACTTCTTATGTCATATTTATATCATTACAAAATTATATTACTATAGTAAATATCATATTTATTTATTATTTACATTTACATAATCATTATTTAATGGATATCATGTATAATGAATCACATCACATCATGGTGACAATATGTCGTACGTACGCATGAGTGATGATACCAATTCTTTAATAATGAAATGGTATCGAATTTGATGATATATATATTTCACTAGAATAAATAAATTATTATAAAAATAATATATTGATATTATTTCCATTATTATAGCCATACAAGTCAGGTGGTGGTGAAAAATAGATTACACCATTGCGTGGAGACGGTAAGCCGTACGTACGCACACATGGTGATTTCATTTTTAATAGGATATATAGAAGGTGGAATATGGTTGTCACATAATCTTAAAAACATATCAGTATACAAGTTATAATATATTCATTAATTTATAATTAAAAAAACTCAGGAAGAAGAAGAAGAAATAATTTGAATGAATTAGTAGAGGAGATTACATCTTCTTTGACAAGATCCCTCTAATTCTCCTTTTAAAGGCACTAGAGCTCGTCTTTTGAGACAATAATAACCTATATAATGTGACTAAGGATTTTTAAAAGTTAAATGGGAAAAGAATGGAAAATATTGAAGTCTCAATGGGAATTTAAATTTTGAGGGAGGACGTACCCTTTTATAATTGAGGTTAGGGGCACATTTGGAATCTCCAAAAATATTAATTGATAACAAAGAAAAAACCACATAAAAATCCTCAAAATGACATAGTTTATAATATGGGATGAGATAAGGCTGTAATATAATCAACCAATAAAATTTGGACAAGTTCTCATATCAATTTAAACCTTATCATTTTAGTTTAACACATAGTTATTCTATTTCATTTTAATAAGGGTAACATTTTTTTCAATATTAAAAGGGTGAAATAATTACTTATTTACTGTAAATTAAACCATTAATAAAAAATTTATATCCTTTTAAAAATATATTATTTATTATTTTTTTTAAAAAAACAATTATTTTTATATAATTTAATAAAAAAATTGACAAAAAACAACAATGTCAATTTTGACACTATTCAATACTTGGATTTTTAAAAATATCCAGATTAGATTTTTTCCTTGAAATAAATATTTAGTTATATCCATATTGGGTCTGTTTCATCTATAAAATTCAATGGGTATGTTAATTATCTCAAATTATATTTATTTTAATAATTTTAATAACATTAATTTGATATTTCCATTAATAAAATAATTACTACATCAGAACTGTATAATTATTTAATGTACTTATTTGTTTGGTAAATATTAAAAATAAAAAAATATTAAGAAGACAAATCTACTTAATTTTAGTATAATAGTTTTATCTAAATTTATATTTTGTAAAATCAATCATTAAAAATTTTATACTTATTAAAATATGAATGTGATAAGTTTAACATCACTTTAAATAAAATAATATATGTTTCATAATATCTTATATAAGGCTCCAAATGGCCTATAACTCGACCATTGGATTATTCTGGTCGAGATATACTTGAAAAATAAGTTTTAGTCATGTTTTTGTGTCTTTTAATGGTTATTATCATTTTAATAAAACTTAGTTTATCGATTTTTCATCAATTAAATAATTTCTGCATCATCGATATATAAACCATTAAGGTAATTATTTATTTCATAAAATTAAAAATAAAGTACCATGATAAATAAAAATATTTTATCTTAAAAATCATAATTTATCGATGAATTTATATCCTGTATATCATTTTTTTGAAAAATTATATGTTATTTTAAATATGAACGCGACTTCCTTAAATTTTCATTAAATAAAATATTATAAATACCCTAATATCCCTTAAATAGCTCGAAAACTACAAAAATAAATTTATATTAGGGGAATATTGTTATTAAGTTTAAATTTAAAATTTATTTTATTTGGTACCACCCATTTGTCCATATGTGGACACATAATAGATATTAAAGACAAAGAAAATTACACTTTTTGTCTTTCTTTGATTTAATTATTATTTAAGTCATTTTCATAGACAATGGTCCACTAAAGACATAATTTGGATAATAAATTGTTAAGGGTATAATTTGATTCATTAAAAAATTTTGTTTCATTTTTTGGACATTTTATAGTCATTATACTTTTATTTCTAACATAAATTACATAAATTACCCTTTACTATAGTAACAAAATTTAATAGGGTTACTAAACTTATTGTTCAAAAATAAAAGGAAAATACTTATAAAATTTGGATCTCATGAATCAAAATTTGATATCAATTTTTTAAATTTCATAGCACAGAATTTTTAGAATTAAGTTGAAAATAAAACCAATAAAATTTCATGGAAAACAATTTTTTTTGGAAAAATGCTATTTTTTAAATGGAAAATATTTTTATAATAAATTATTATATAAAATAATTTTAAAAAACATAATTTGATAAAAATGAACTATTTAATATTTAAAACTAAGGAAAAATATAATTTTACTATGTAATGAATTTAAAACAAAATAATGTTTACAAAAAAAATTAGTATTTTCCCTATTCATCAAAAAATAAAACTATTAAGAAAATTACAAAAAGTTCAACTAAAGTAAATATTTATGTTTTTCATTAAAATAAGAAGTTAATTTTGAAAATTTTAATATTAATATCTTCTAAAAACTAGATTTATAATGGGTTCTCCATAAGACGACATAAAAACAGTATTTTTTGAAAAAACAATTCTTTTGTCCAAATAAATTGAATTTGTTCTTATATCATGTAAAGAATTTGTGTAAGATAAATTTTAAACATTATATTGAATATATTTAATAAACGTTTCATTAATAAAATCCATAAATAGTGATTTTATTATTTTATAGACTCACTTATTTTCATATTAATTGTTTTTTATAAGAAAGTTAATACTATTCATACCCGCCATTATAATGAGTAGATTATAATAGTTAGTTTTTCATTTATAATCGTTCTTTCATGAAATTATTTATATAAAATTAATTTTAAATCGTGTGTAACACAAACCAAGAACAGAGTTGCGTATACTGCAAGCTAATACGGTATTGTGTATAGCACAAGCTTATATTTGTGTATTGTACAACATAAGACAAGGAAAAAAAATAAAATCTATCTCATATAAATATTGTGGTGTTACATGTTAATAAATAATTAATATCTAGAAACAAAATTTTCATGATATTTTCGAATCATGACTTGGTAATGTTTTATGATTCCTTGGTTATAATTATTGGAAATCTTTTTTATGAAACCTTAATCATGTGATTTGGTGATATTTGTACAAATGTCTCAATTTTAAGTTTTAACAGAATTTCTATGTTATGAATCATTCTATTATGTTCATGTAATTACATTATATATAATTTTCTTATATACATGTACTTATGTAATAATTCATGTTTCACATATGATGTTCTCTTACATTGATCATCCATTACTGGTCATTATACTCACCACTTTCATTTGATAATTTTTTTCTGGAAATCCTATATAGTGATATAATCTAAGATGGGTTATAAAAGAATCCTTTAAAGATAATTTTAAATTTTTATATTTTTTCTTTTACGTATCTTGAATTTTTTGTGTTATGTACTTATTTTCCATGACATTAAACAAAGAATGTCCTTTTGAATCATTTATGAAATATTTTATTGAAAAATAATGTTTAAAATCATGTAATTAAAATTTTAGTCCCCATTATTGGTATAAATGGATGTTTTAGTAACTTTTATATATTTAGACTGGAAGAAACTTATTAAAAACACTAAGGATAATTTTAAATGTATAAAAACTTCCCCAAATTTTATTAATTATAAAATAAATGGTTTCCAAGAAATGAAATCCCTATCTATATACTATTTGTGGACGTACCTTTTGAATAGTTATACCAAGGGGTAATAACCCCAAAAATGGTTCATTGGGTATTAAATTTATCATCACCTAGTTCATGAAAAAAATTCATTACTTCACACCTAGTGAAACTCTCTTGGGTTATTCTTTGGTTACAATAAGTTTTTTACGATCCAACATTAAAGGATATATAAATAATGTAACTTTGTTATTAAAATAATGAAATTATTAATACATACGAACCTTGAATACAAATTTCATAAAAATATTAGGATTAGAATTTCATTTGGAGTTCATTATCTTAGTAATTATTAAATGTAACCTTGTTATTTTTTAAGGTATTCTTTTTAGAGAATGGATTGGAACAGAAGGGACCATGTAAAAAAAGATTATAATGGGAAAGGAAATGATTACATTATTAATATGTTGGATGTTGAAGTAAAAATATTCATGATGATGTTTTACACTATTTTTTATCACATAGAACTTTTAACTTCATCTAGGAGAGAAAAAATAGTCATTGAATCCTTTACATTTTAGTAACCATGATCCTTTTTTGGACTCTTTAACTGTTTGATAGTGGAAAATTTGATCATTACTATTAAAAGAAAACAATTTGTGGTACATTATTATAAGAAAGAGAACATCTCTTTGGATATGTATTTTTTATTGGGTTAATCTAGTAAATGGTATAAATTTATCAAAAACACCAAGTGCAAGGAAAAACATGATTATATGTATTGGGAATATTTCGAAAGGATCTTTTTCAAAAAGTATTTTCCTCACACCATATGAATAATGATTAAATGGAAATTCCTTAAACTAATGAAAAAGGAAATTGAGTCCACTAGATGTTATAAAATGAAATTTAGATGGCTATCATGTTACTATTCAAGCTTTGTGATCGATTTATACAGGAAGATAGATTGATTCATTATCGGGATGAGCCCCCATATATATAAATAAATAGATATCCATGACTTTAGAAGTTGTGACAAAAAATATGAGGTTCCCTCATAGTAGGGATGTTATTTTGGGATGCACAATGGTGTCAAGAATAGAATATAAGGATAGACAAAAACCATGGAAAGATCCTAACCAAGACAAGGAGAGGAAGAAAATACAAATTACCTTGTGTGAAAATTGTGGAAAAAGGAAACTCAGTGAACTGTCTTCAAGAAAATGGTATGTGAAAGAAATTTGGAAATGCCGGTCACATTACTTCAAACTGTGAGGGGGTGGATGTAAAGCCTCAACATCCCAATTCTTATCACAAGTTAAAGAATGTCAATGTGATTCTTATGATGGAATGATTTAGTTATGGAGAGCTTTTTCACTTTGATAACTAGTCCCCAAAACCAATCAATGGTGAAGTGAAACTGAAATCAACCCCAAAAAGGCCAGGAGATCAATTCCTTTCTTTTATACCATGACAGATAATGTAAATTCTCCAAATGAAGTAGTAGAAAGTACCCTTAATGTTCTCTTAAAGCATTATAATACACTATTTGATCTTAGTTCAACAAATTCCATCATTTATTTTATGTTTTCAAAGAGCATAAAATAAAAATTTGAGCTTTTAGAACTAGATTTATCAATTAAAACTCCTGGGGGATGTATTGAATCCGTAAGAGTATATAGGGATTCCTATATTAACTATGGTGAGAACAATATCATCGCAAATCTATTAATAATTACAGTAGTGGAATATAATGTAATACTAGGAGACATATCTCAGACTATTTTTTGACTATAGATTCCTCCTATATCCTTATTTATAGAAATTATTGGTGAAGAAGTGGATGAAGTAGAAATTAAAAACAAATAATTTGTACCCATTCTTCAAGAATACATTGATTCATTTCCTGAATAATTACCTAGAACTACTCTTAGAAAAAATATAATTATACATTGAACCTGTTCCTAGATATAATAATATATCAAATTTTCTCTATAGAATGGAATTCACAGAACTAAAGGAAATGAAGAATCAGCTACATGACCTTTAATATAAGGGTTTCACATTTCCAAGTGTGTCTCCATGAGAAATTATTATTCTCTTTGTGAATAAGAAGTATATAAAAACGAGTCTGCACATTGGTTATATACAACATTATGGGATCATATTAAAGAATAAATACCCTCTTCTAATAATTTATGACTTCTGGGACAAAATTTGTAGATCTCAATTATTTTATAAGATTTATCTTTGATTATAGTATCATCATCTGAGTGTAAAGAAAGAAGATATCCCAAATAAAAATTTGTGAACAATGTTTGAAAATATGAGTTCTTTATTATTCCCTTTAGTCTAACTAATGCTCCAAATATATTTATGGACTTGATGAATTGAATATTTATGGACTACCTTAATAATTTTTTAATAGTATTTTTTGATGAAATTATGATATATTACAAAATTCATAATGAATACGAGGAACACCTATGGTTCTTATTATAAACCTTGAGGAAGGATATTTTTTTTTGCTAAAATCAGTAAATATGATTTATAGTATCAATTAGCGTAATTATTCGGAAACACTGTATCTTACCTCTTAGTTTCACCAAGTCCTACTTGGTCAGTCAACTATTGATGTGAAGTAAGTTGATTCCACCTAGAAATTCAAGGTAGAATACCATGATAATTGAAAGTACCACAACTTGGGCCGGTCAAGAAAATTTAACTATGGTTCGATTTTAACTTAAGTTGTAGAAGACTATACCAAATTAATATCTATAATTTAATGATTTTTATCTTCATGTGAAAATTTATCATTTTATATTTAATACATACTTACTAATAAAAAATGGATCTACTTAATAGATTAACCATGTCTTAGATAAATTTTATGCACAATCTAAATTATTTTAGTGCTATCTTTCTTTCTTATTAATTAATTCAATCATGTGATCATTACTTAAGCTACATAATTAAATTAGCCATTAAAATTGATAGAATTAAAATAATAATGTGGTATTATAATGATATTTTACTACTGGATAGTCTATCTAGAAAATTATTTACTAACCATCGACATTGGGGAAAACAGATTGAAGCATTATTTGATTCTTGTTGAATCATACCACTTGTCCTCTAATGAACCTCCTAGATTGGTTTTCCTTGGCTCAAAACATCATCCTCCTCTATTACCTCTAGAGCTCTGTCAATTGAATAAGCTTTTAAACACAGACATGTTTGGGGAACCAAAGGATATGTCAACCTCTTTACATAAAATGAAATCGGGGGCATGCATTCCCGTATATAATGAGAGGACAGATGATGTTCAATCCATTAATTTAATTTAATAATAAACTAAAAGGAAACCCGTCACATATAAAGTTTTTCTCTCTAATCATGACCATCCACATACATGTGATTAATTAATAATTTAATAAAATTAGTGTTCAATGATAATCATTCTTATTTTTGATAAATCCAGATCAAATCAATTAATTATCATCATTAATTAATAAATTTTATTATCATAATTCTCAATGGAATATTCTTGATATTACAATCCATCATAATTTTAATAAATTAATGAAATTTAGTTAAATTTAATTATGTACAAATAATGTACCTTGGTGGCAACACAATGATTACCAAACTAAACTACCCATTGTGTGTTAAATTCAAATACAATATTTTCATGTGTCATGTGTCATGAATTAATTACGACTTAATTTCATGGAATTTACATAATCAAATAAATAACACACATTAGACATGTTATTTTTGAAGCGTATTACGTTTCAATGCATGTAGAAAAATGGTTGTATTGTGACATATACCTGACATGATGTTCCAAACATTACACATGAATTAATTAGAAATTTAATATATATATATATATAACACATCACACTGTGTGTATATAGTAAAATTAATGACACACATAACACATGTTTCTAATTTTTAAGTAGTATTATAAATTAATTTTTTATTCTACATAATTTGGTAATATGCACGACATGTACTTTCTAGAAACATAGACTATATATTTCTCACTATGTATCCACACTGCATTCCTAGGTACTTGTCATGTAGTCATTACTTTCAAAATAATGAATTTCATGGAATGTAAATTGGTAATAAATCATGTGGTCTCTATGTTACATAGTCACCGGTCATGTAGGTCGTGTAAGAAAATACATGGTATGTCTTTGACTAAAGGACAATGCATCATGTATAGATGTTACATGCCATGTAGTCTGGATGATTGTGCACTATCTTAGCTCGGTCAACATGAAATTTATTTAAATACAGCCTACATGAAATAAATTCACATGGCTCAAATTAATTCATAAATAATTCATGATTCATTAAGCATGTGTATATGGAATGTACCAACGGGATACCCAATATACACTCTTGTGCAATCAGAAAAATATCTTCAGCACCTTTGGACGAGTTTTTTAAAATATATTGACTCATAAAAATTAATCCATTTAGATTAAATTTTCATGAATTAAGATTAACTGGATAAGATACCATGATTCAGAAAAAATAATTATCAAACTATACTTTAAAAATAATGATAAATTCATAAATAAGTCAATGATATTAAATAATTATTAATAATTATGCGACCACTTTCATACATCTTGAAGGTTATGGGTGCATCAAAAGTTCAATATGGTGCATTACGAACATGGATTTTTTTTTCAAAAACTACGATTAATCTAAAAAATAAAATCCATGATAAATGTTCTGAAAAAAAATGAATCCAAGATTAATTAATGTGAGAACAACAAAACTAGAATCTTAGATCATCACATTTTATTTATAATTAATTTTAAAAAATCTAATAATTACCTTGAGTTGAATTCTTTCTACATTTTAGAATCTAAAAACTTCTCTAATAATCAAAAAAAAAATATTTTCTATTTATGAAAATACCTAATTTTCACATGAAAAAACATTATAAAACCCAAGTTAAAGGAAAAAACTTTCCTCTTTACTTTTAAAATATCAAGTCTTTTACATTATAGATTATAAAAAATATATAACCAATCTCTATTTCATTTTAAGTCAATAATGGAATTACATTTCAAAACTACCATTCCATTCAATTTTCCAAATCAACCATGTTATTCTAAAATATTATCTCCATTTCAAAGAAATTTAATAGTGAAACTACTTTTCACTATTACAAAAAAATAAATTCTAATTTGGGGATGTTAGGTTTTCACCACATTTAATGATATGAGAAACTAGTTTTTAATGGAAATTAAATCCCATTTTCAAATATATCAACATTTGAACACATTTAGATCAATCCCTTTCTATATATTGAAAACAAAATTATCATAAAATAGTTTCCTTTACTCATTGAAACTAATTCACTCATTATAGTTACTAGTACAATATAAAATATGTCTAACTTAGACATGACCCAATAGAAATGACTAAAATGTTTAACTGATTCATTATCAAAAAAATCTAGTGTCACATTAATACAGAAGGAATAATAAATTTGATCCATAGTATGGAATCAACATTCTAAAAAATATTATGATTTTTGAAAATAAATAACATGATCAACAATGCGGTGTTTAGTAGAAAAATAACCAGTTTCATGTTGGAAATGGCATATTGATAGTAAAACAAACATTCTCAAAAAATAATACTATACATGAAGTAAATATCATACTAGGTGTCTTGTTTTAAATAGATTTCATGGGATACACTCAACATCAAGAATATAAGTAGAGAACATAAGTGTGATTCAATAGTGAATCATTAAAGAAGAGAGATTAACTATAAAAGAAGAATAATGAATATCATATTCAAAGGAATAAATTGATGGTTCACATTAACCTAATCATCATCAATATAAATGTATATATATATATATATTATATGTAGACATTACATATTTTTTAGTAAATATATACCTTATGTGATTCCAACTATAATATTACAAGCATATACATGCATGTAGTAGAGAATGAAATCATGCATATTCCTTCCTGTAAATACCTAACATAATGAATGTACCAAAATAGAAGTTGACCACCAATCAATCCATGTACACATTTCTAGAGTCTCCATTCCATTATACTTGAGACAAGTAAATGAAAACCTCACTCAAATATATAATGCCAAATGAATAACTAAAATACCTTGGTAACACTACCTTTCACTTTAAAGTGATTAATAATTTCTTTTTGAGAGTTACTTATAAATTCCAAAAAGTATTAAATCTTTTCTAGGAAATATTAAAAATCCATTTAACCCCAAAATATTATGATTCCACTTTGTAGCATTTGTGACCCCAAGTACCAAGTTTATTCTCGATTCACATACGCTACTACCCCGTAAGTGATCCCCAATCCCCGTGGGATCAATAATAGAACCAAAGGCCTTGAAATTTATAATAGGAATTATTTAACACTTTTTTATGATCATGTTTCATAGCCATATTCTACTTGGAATATAGAGTGACCCATCTATAAGTTTTATGTTCCAAAAAAAAATCAACATAAAATAGCTCATTCATGGATAGAAAAATACATAAACATATCATAACCAAAATATATGTATTCATACTATACTAATAAACATGAAAAAAATCATATAAATAGTATATGATTAAAGTCAATCCCAATGGGGGGACTAACTGGGGGACAAATTGGATGAATTATTAATGTACCACAAACATTCTCTAACAATCCCCAACATCCCTAACTCAAATGTGGGAACCAATCATGCTCTAATGGTAAGAACAATGAACTCTTCTAAGGTAAGCCAACTACTACCAATATACGCTTAAGTACTAGAAAATCATCCAATGAGATTAAGCAAGTCCAATGATATTTCCATATAGGGTGTGATCATATAATACTCAGTCATTCACTACCCATGGTGTCTTGGCACAATAGTGATATAATAGGTGTATTTATAAACATGTCTTCTTATTTAGGAATAAATACATTAAAATAGTTTTTTTAAATACAAAAAAAAAGTATACTATTAGATGAGTAGTGTGTAAATTCATGAAAACATGTATGTTATAACTAGTATCTACCAATAACGAGATGGTCTATATTTGTCATACCTTCTTCGGGCATAACCTGAAATCTGGGAAGTGACACAAACTAAAGAATGAGTTAATTACCTATTACTTTTAATGATGTCTGGGTGTTGTACCCATTCATCTGGGGGAATCAGGATAGCCATGTTTTCCTTCTTATTCTGAGTAGTGGAAAGGGGTATAATAGATTCTTGATCAAAACCCATACCATGAAATAATTTCAAGCAATGGAATATAGACCTACATAAAAGATTTTAAAAAAACAATATACCCCTTATTTCATGAATATTAATTATCAATGTAGTATCAATGATCATGGTATCAAAACTATTTACATCTAATAACATGATTACCTGTAAAAGAAAAAATGTACTTGAATTAGTAAAGTTATGTTAATGCTCAAGAAACTCTATCAAAAGTATCCATCATTATTCTTTACAAAATATTGAAATAAAAAAAATTTCACAAAAAAAAACCATATGCATTGTAATTTTACCCAAAAATAAATTTACATAAAATGAAATTTAAAACATAGATATCATGCATGGAAATAAACAATCCTATTTATACATATAATGTAATTTTTATGTTCTCAAACAATGTTCGTGCCAACTCGATGAGACATATGGTATGATGTACTTAAATTTTATAGAATAATAAACAAATCTTATAAGATAATGGTAAAAAATTCATAAACATATTGAAAATGGTATACACATTATAATATAGAGACTAAAAATTTCATACGAGTGATAGAGATCATGGTTACATGGATATATAATAGCCTATAAGTAGAGAATAAGTTTTCAACAGATTATTTATTGCGATTAAAGATGATCATGGTTCCAATTTATGTCCCAATTCATACTTTAATCCTTTGGAAGATGAGGGTAGAAAGAAAATAATAAAAGTAATTAAGAATTTTTTTTACAAATTAAAACATTTACCAGATATTTCTTTCATTAAATTGATATACATTCATCATTACAAAACCATTGTATTTTTCAAGAGTCATGTTAAGGTAAATATGAAACCATTAGGTTTTTATGCTAAATCACTTCTTACCACCTCATTAATCCATTCAACACATCAGTGTTGAAGTAAAATCTTAACCAAATGTTGATTTCTCTTCATTAGCTTAGAGATCATTTAAGTTTAAGTGGAAATTTGTGATTAATATTATATAATTTGGTCATATTATAATGAGGATAAATTTAGTTATGGAATAGTAACCCAATATATTTTTTTTCAAAGGAAGTACTTTTAGTTCATAAGACTTATTCAAGATAGTTTTAGTCTGTTAACATGGTAAAGAACTATATTTTATCTCATTATTAGTATCAAAAAAAATTTCCACTCCTAATAATAAAACGGTTAATAGACATGACTCTAGAATGATTTTTCCACTTACTTATCAATGAATATTCAATAACATGGATTAATACTTACAAATAAACTACAAAGAATAAAGAAAACTAAATTATGTTGACAATGAATTCAAATGTGTAATGGGTTTTCACAACATAATTCTAAGAAAGTCAGTTATAAATAATTTAACACATTTTATATGTTTTATTTTATAAATATTTCTTTCATATCATTAAAATAAAAATAGGTTTCATTATTAATTTTGGAAAAACATGAGTAGGCATATTGTAGGAATAACCTAAGAACCACTCAGTGAGTCGATACCACAAACTATAAATTTATAAATGATTTACCATTATAAATTGGTCACCATGAAACACTTGAAATCTAATTGAACAAGATAAATCACTAATGAAATTTAATAAATTAAACATTATGATTATGAAGGAATGAACGTCAAAGAAAATCTTGGGGAATTACACCTAAAATTCATATATAATCATAGAAAACATAATCCCTAATAGACCCCAAGATAATTTTCTAAAATGCCACACCAAACCATTAAATATATAAAATTAAACTCAAATCCATAATTTACATTCAAAATGGTGATTAATAGTGATAAATAAACATACACAAACCTCTATGTGTCAAAATAAGAAGAATTGACCAGTTGTAGGGCGAATCCCACCATGATCTATTTGTATTCATCCCCAAATACACAATTAGATAAGTGGAATTAAAAGACAATGTAATAAAAGGGAAGAAGAGATGTGAGGGGAAGTCTTACATTAGATTTTTTATAATAAAGATACTTTAATCCACCTTGAATCAATATGTAACGAGGAATGAGAAGTACCAACAGGTTCTTTGGAATTACCTCTCAATTAGGTATAGAGAATGGAATTAAAAGAAGTATAAAATTTCATAAATTAGGTGTTAAGTGGAAATGTTCATAATTCCTCCACTAAAAAATGGACAGGCATATTGGGTACCCGTTCTAGGTCCATCAGGCACTTGGTTGATCCCCTAATCCATCACGACCGTTAGACAATATTGCAGGTACCTGATGTCAGATGTAGTTTAAAACTACATTTGACACCCCATTATAGGTAACCTAAACTCCAAAAGTTTTTTTGATTCTCAAAACTCATAAAAAATCCCATATTATTCCTCCATAAATTCCAAAAATATAATCCAAAATCCTTGAAGAAAATTAACCTATCAATCAAATCCAAATGTTCAAATGATCCCACGCATTATCTTTTTGAATTTCTACCTAAGGCCTCAAGGACATTGTAACTGAGGAATCAGGAAACATTTCTCTACACAAGATGACATGTATATATAATTTATATTTGGAACATTGGTAGACATAAAATGTGAATGACGGTGAGTGATTAAAAATGGATTTTGAAAAATGGGGGTTATGGTAGATTAAAATTTTAATAATAATTTATTCAATATTTTATTAAATAAACTATTAGTGGTTCATTATTTCACTAAAAATGATTCTTATGTTTTTCTTGGTTCTTATTAATTTAACTATTATATTTTGTGTAAATTTGTAATGTGGTGTAGATCGGGTCCCTGGAGTGGGTTGTGTAGCTATTATGATACCTTATATTTGTATGGCAACAGAAGCATGTATGATTCCATCATGTAACATGTTTGACTTATCTGATGTGTATGGAATATTGGGTAAGACATGTGAACCTAGAGATAATGATATATGACTCATGGTGCAATGGTTCAAGTATGATCATAGGGTTGTATGGGAATAATTTAATTCTAGCACTCATCATTTAGTGATATTAATAATTGTTCTATGACTATTTTAAGTAATGTTTCTAGAATTATATAGATATTCCACCACAATGGTTTCTAGGAGATCAATAGGGGTTTGGGTTGAGAAATATATATTTATGTACCCTTTGGTTGAAGTTGATTATAAATTCATGGTGGCCTTGTTTAGAGTTATAAAGGTGATTTATATACGATTATATAAGGGTGATTCCATGATATTGGGATTTTTAGGGACCTGTTGATGTTACATACACCCATATTGTAAGGTAATAATTGAGGACATTAAATATAGTGTTAGTCTGAGATGATTAAATGTATTTATGAGTTGATTGATACCTAAGAGGAGAAAAAAGTGACACTATATACCTTCATGTTATAGGGTTTAGTTTGAAATTAGTGGAACCTATTGGTACATTATCAAAAAAATAATGGGATTCATTAGGATAGATTTATACCCCATTTCATTGAGTAGTTCTCTATAAAGAACCTAAATCTAGATAAACCTAACAATTTCATGGAATTATAATTAAGAAAAGTTTATATAGTTGACCATGTGAATTTTTCTTGGAGTTTAACTTTTTTACATTGATTTTGGTTGGATAGTAATCCTTAAGGTCTCGTCATTTCTAATAATCTATTTAGATTTTAGTGAGATTTTTTTACTAGTGACAAATTTATATATAGTAAAAAGAGGCCCCCATTATTTAGAAAGGACTTGTGAAGAATATCTAGTCATAATTAATCTCTCTATTTGGAGGCCCTGTAAGTGTTTCCTCTATTGAAAAAATATAAGGTTTGATGATATTTTCTATAGTGGTGTGAGGTAGGGTTTCTAGAGTAGGGCTTTATCTCTTCTTCCTTGTGGGAGAGATTTTTAATAGTACTTTCATTGTGTTTAAATAAGAAAAAATTTATCTAAATGTCATAGGGATCTAATGGAGTTTCTAAAGTGCAGTGAGATGGGACATCTGTAAAATTACTACATGAGTGTGTCTATCTAGGTTGTGAGTGAGGATTCAAGAAAACATAATAATTACATGCATGGTAAGAAAGTAGTAGAAGATGTGGTTTGTAGGGTCCATCATGAAAATAGGGGATTACTCAATATGGGATTATATTTTTAGATGGAATGACTATGATACAAGTTTGAGACACTTATCAATAATAGATATGAAGCTAGAAGATGATGGTGAGGAGATTTAGATATTAAAAGGTACTATACAGATGGATGTATACTTTTTTTAGAATTTTATTTGATACAAGTGAAACAAAATATTTAATTTTGTCACATATGATGGATGTAATGAGTTTAATTTTTTAGTGTCTAAATGGTAAGATGACTATTAGTAAACTTCTTTGAAAGAAGTCCAATGCTATCAAGAATTTTCTAGGATATGTTATACTAGTGTGTAGATAAAAATATTTATGAGATTTACTCATGATGAATATGAGTATCATTAATGTAACAATCCACAAGGATTTCTTGGGTCTCATCCATGATTGAATATACTTCTACCAAAGGTGAGTGGTATTTAATTCTTCAGTAGGTAATAATTTTTTTATTAGAGAATAGGACATATAGGAATGTTATGTAAGACCTAACTTTTTTTGTTTGGAATGATACATTCATAGATATTCAATGTTATTAGTAGGGTCAAGGAGGTTGTAAATAATATTTTCTTTCATCCGGTGGATGATTGATTTCATGACGTATTTCCTTAGAATTCATTAGGATTTCCACTTAAGTGGGTGTTTGAGTTCACAATTAATCTATTGTGGGGTGAAAATAATTATCATTACTATAATGTCTTATAAAATTGACTAACATGATAGAGTTTAAGGGATAACCTGAGTACCTTTAGAGGAAGGGTTTAATATGATAGATAATATTTCCTTGGGGTGCTTTAGGGGAATAGTGAAGGGATTTTTATATTATGGATGGATTATTAGAGGATAAATTAGGTGAAAATCAAGAACAGATATCCATTTCTTTAAATTGAAAATTAATTCAATTAGTTTAGGGGAGATTAATGGTTAAATAAGATCAATATATGAATTTTATTTCAAAAGAATAATGTGAGAACTGAAGATTTCCCTCAAAGTTAATCCATGAGTAAATATGGATTGTTTCAGTTTTTTGGGATTCCATTTGGATTTTCGAATCCCCAAAACTATTCATGATTTAAATAAACAAGGATTTCCATCCATATTTTCACTTATTAATGGTTGGATTGTTAATGGTATTTTAATGCAATATCTGACTCCAAAGGATTATAACAAGCACTTAATGTTCATATTGTTTAAATTTTGATAGAAATGGTAGTATGAAAAGATTTAAAAGAGTTATTTTTTGATGAAAGTGGTAAAAGTTTTGAGGCACATGTTATATTATTCAAGTATCCCAGTAAACCCCAAAAAGGTAGAGGAAGTAATGAATTATGAAAAAACCCCAAATAAGTATTCAAGATCAAAAAATTTATCAAACTCAAAGGGTATTACCACTAAATCTTTCAAATTTTATATCAATTGAAATTATTGGTGATGAACCTGACTAAAAAGGTGTAAAATTTCAGGGGGATGATTAATGTTAGATATATTTTTAATCTCTAAAGGTAAGAATCACATGTGTTCAAGTATTTATCTTACAAAATATGGGAAATAATTAATCTATATACCATGAAATATCAAAGATTATATTGAGAGATTTTGGATGTAGGATGACCTGGTCATATATTATAAATCTTAATAGCTTAAGTTGTACAATAATAATAATTTGGATACTGTTTATATGATCACCACATGATTTTCCCCTTTCATAGATATTTTAGTACATATTTTTATCTATAATTTATAATTTATAATTTTATAATTTATTTTTCTTAATTGGTATTAAATTTTTTAATGAATTACATTTTATCAGTGTAAAATATTGTTTTATGTGTTTCTCCTATTTTAATTCAATTTGTTCTTGAATTATTCTATGTATTTTATATTTATTTTATGATGAATACAATTTTAAATATAATATTATAGTTAATTATATTTTTATTGTATATTTAAAATATTTTTTAAATTTATGACCAGTGAATTGAAATTAATTAATTATTAGAAATTACAATATTTATTCCAAAACAAATAAATTCCTATGAATATTAAATATCAAGTACTAAAAATAATAGTGAAAATATTATATATATATATACACACACAAATAAATATAGTATTTTATAATTTTAAGTAAGTTGATCATGATTATATTTTATATTAAATATTTTTAAAATTCATATATACTTATAATTAATAAATATTATAAGATAAATTATATTATTTTAATTGTTAAAGTTGTATTTTTATTCATATATTGTTATTATATGAATGTGTATTTATTTTATAATTTAGTAATATATTTATGATTATGTTTATTATATTAAGTATATTGTCATATAGACACAATACTTTTTAAATTTTATCTGATTTATAGGAGATTAAGATACTTTTTAGCATGACTAAGGATAAATTGGGAAAAAGTTAGGAATATGTAGGGGTCTAATATGTTGTGGATGATGAGGATGTTTTTTTAGAGAGATCATAAATTTTTCTATAATGTTTGAGAAGAAAAAAAACTATACCCAAGGACCAATTTTTAGGAAGTTGAATGTTGAATTTAGAAGAACATAAGTTGTAGAATCGAAAAACCCACCAGGAATCAATTTATGATCCTAAGTGATGATGTTTATCAAATATTAGGCTATTTGATATATTATTTTAGAACCATTATGAATTTTTTGGAATAATCAATGGTTGAGAGAGTTTATGTCACAATGACTATCTTAACTGAGTAAAACTATGGGAGAAGAAGACTGGTGAGAGGACCATGATAATTATTATATCTTGATAGATGAATCAATAACATGGAAACATTCTAGTGATTAAGAATCCAAGTTAAATTTAATTCATGAATGAGGATAATGAATATTTTAGAGACGATAAAGAAGTTGAAATTTTGGGAAACTTAAACTCATCTTATATAATTAATCATGGAAAAGATTAGTGCATCAGATTCTCAACAAACACATAAATTAGGTTATTAATTGGTTAGGTATTTTTAGGTTTTCAATAAATACTCCATATACAATAATTAGAAAAAATGTATGTTTAATTTAAGGAGTGTCACTAGGAGAACATACATTTAAATGTTTCACGTCTATTTTTTTAAGAAAATCTAGTATCTAGGGTTGATGAAGTCGATAAGCTTTATAATTAAATCATTAACTTTGATCTTGTGTTATGTTTTTTGATCCCAAAAAAGATTAAAAAAGGTAAGGAAACACCATTGTTTGGGTAAGATTTATCACTAAGAAGGAATAAATATTTGATTTGAAGGAAAAATGAGTTAAATAATTTAAGTATGCCTAAAAAATTGAGTTATCCTATATCAAAGGTTCATGAATCCGAGAGGATGATCATATGTGTAAGACAATGAGAGGAATGGAAATGTTCTAGTGTTGACTAGATGTGAGATATAAATAACAAATATCCTACTAATTGATATGAAAAATTACTATCCAATTAGAACTAATACCAATTGAGGGAGATAATAGAACTGATATATATAATAACAATAAAATTATGAGGGGGTGATAGATGGTTTTGGGAGTCAGAATCAAAAAAATATTCATAAATAAGAATCATTCTAGATGATCGAATGTGTCCAAATTTAGAGAGAGTGAGTTATGACATAGTATTTTCTATTTAATTTCTAGAATATAGAGAGACAAAAATTATAGGAGGAGTATTAGGTGATCAATTTTAAAAAAATATATTTAATTTTATACTTTAATTTTTATTTCTTATTTTGTGAGGATTTTTTTATTATTAATCGTGGACAACATACTTGTTGTTTAATCCTAAAATTGATATTAGATAAAAATTTCAACAAAATTAATTGATTTATTCTGAATAATTATTCTAAAATTATTTAAATTATCTTTTAATAATTCTAATCTTTTCTATGTATATTCTATTTCGTTTATGATTTTTTTTTTTAAAATATTTATCAAATGATGGATAAGAGAATAATGTTTGGTACTTTTTTCATTTCATGGAATATATGGAATTACCAACCAGAGAATATCATTAATAAAATATTTTTTATATAATAATTATTCTTAATATTAAACATATACTTAATGGAATAATTTTTAGAGAAACTTAAAAAATGGTGAATTGAGTGTTACATTGATTTTTTAGATGAATATAAATCTTATATTTCTTTGTTTTTTGAATTGTTTCTTATTGAGTAGAGAACGAGAGTAAGAATAGTTAAAAAATAAACTCTGGATGAATATTGTTAATATCTTATAATGTTAATTTTGTAAACCAGAAAAATATATTTAAATAATAGGGAATTTTATAACCATACTATATAAATTAATTCTCCCTCTAACCACTAATTATTGGAAATTATATTTCTGTTCCCTCCATTCATCTTATAAACTATTTATCTATCCTATTTTTTTTAAATTCCTCATATTTTCTTATTTCATAATAGAAATGTTAAAAACCTTTAATTCTATTGATTATTTTATTTTATTTTATTTTTAATGTGATTTTCATCTAATAATATATAATATTTTCATCTGGTTTGTCCTTTCACTACTATACTAATTAGTGTAATGTATTAGTTTATATATTTAACTTTATTGAGTTTTAAATTTTCGATTATAATAATGAACAACCCAGACCATGATTTAAAATTGGTAGATATAGTCATTGCTTTAATGATTCGGAATAACTATATCTTTTTTTAGAAGTATCTACTCTCTATTGATCATAAGATCTGGTAATATATATATTCTTAATGAGATCTAAATCTCTGAATAAGGATAAAAGTCAAGTACCTATAATAATTCGACTTAGAGATGGGTTATATTTTTGGAAATGATAATAATCTCTCCAATGCACTTTATAGAAAGATTCAACATCAGGTTTTTTTATCCAATTAATGAGTAGAAGATAATATTATTCATCTCAAAGTTATATCAATATATGAAAAAGTTATATGGGATGGATTCATTAAATCCTATAAGAATCACATTATCAATATTATATTTGGTGAATGATAGGCATAATTCAAACTCTAACTATAATATTTTATTAGAATGTCAGATGGTGGGGAGAAAATAAATGGTTTGAATAAGGGGGGAAATCAATTTTATATAGCCAAAGAAGGGTTCTAGTACCTATGATCAAGAGAGATGTGGTTTTTGCGATTCTCATGCATCAAAATGGTTTGTTTTTTATGATTTATGAGGATGTATGATGATGCATGATTCCAATTTTGATTGTAAACCATGAATAGATATATAGGGGAATACATTTAATGATTAATTACTTTTCTATAGATGAGGACTGAGCACTACAGACCCACCAGTTTACTAGAGATCCTTTCTATTCTATATAACAATGTGACGAATTAATTACGTAATATGTTATGGTACTTTTGATATTTCCTTAAGGTGGGTAAATGATGTGGGTCATTATATATATGATTAAAAAGTACCAAACTTTATATATGCATGACACTCAGTTATTAGATAATTCACGTATGTTATACATATGGGATAAGATTATAATTCTTATAATCTCAATGTTCATAGTGTTAGAACTAGATTCGAGGTCTATCTCTTGATTTTGGTGGTGGAATAAATGTTAATTAGAGACTCATATAAGTCTAAGTAAGGTAAGTCACTCACACATTAATGATAAATCTAAAAGTAATATCAATTTCATATAGGATAAAATATATGAAAATATCATCAAATTAATTTTTTTTGGTAATATTGTATAGAATATATGAATTCACTGATAATAAAAAAATATTAGGAATTGACATCGATAGAAATATTTTAAGATTTATATGATAGACCCTATAATTATTCTATTTATTAGATGAAGATAGGATATTTTTTCGTTCTTAGACTATGTATCTTGTAAGAGACTATAAATATAGTTCAATTTATCAAGATATTTTTTTAGTGCCTCGAAATGGAAAACAATATTATGCAGGCTACAGATGTTAGATATTGGAGTGTAGCATTAGTTATTAGGTTTTCTTATAAGTGTTTCCTAGATTGGGACACCTCCATTTTTTGGTGGAATGGAATAATGGAACCATGATATATAGGTCCATTTATGTTTTTGAATATATTTAGGGAAATTGAACTATCTATTGGTTATTCCTCTATGATAGAATGTAATAAAGGATTTATTTCAAGTTTCTCAACTAAGGTGATACAAGTTGGAAACATTTCAATGGATTAGTTGTGGTGGAGTGAATTTTGAGTTAGTTGACTAATAAAAAAACTAACTATAGTGACCCAAGATTGAAGTACATGGAAATTAAATTTATTTTGCGGAATAATTAATACATTACAATAATATACACAAGAAGACCATATTAGTTTAGTGTCTTTTTAAACTTGGAACATAATATTCTAACCTAATACAAGATCTTCAACACCTCCCATAACGATATTCCACTTTTTTTCTACCTAAAAACCTTTCTTTATATCATGGGGAAAAGAAATCATAAAAATACCAAGCTTAATGCTCATTAAGGGTACACATTGTGAACATAGAACAAACCATAAACATAAGAATGTAAAAACATGAACATAAAGTTTAAATATCAAAATATTGGGTTATAAAATAAATATTGGAAGTACAGAAGTCATAGATCATAAAGGAACATTAAATATGATAAAATATAATTGGAATAAAACATGGAATTGTGGAAAATAAATAATCACATAATATTATTTCCATAGTAGACAAGGTATTGCTTCCAAGACCATCATAGTGGACAATCACCTTTACTAAATCGGGTTTACTCTCTATTCCAGCCATGTATTAGTGAACCAGAATTAATTGCCATTATAATAATTTCCATCTCATGATATATTAATATTTACCCAATTCATTGGAGGGAGATATAGGTACTACCCATTTTATAATGAAATAATTCTTACATGTTCCAAATAAACATAAATCAGTCGTTATAGCATAACCCAAGAAATGAAATGGGATTTCTAAGAAACATTCCATCATAATCCATATAAAATGAATGTATTTCATAAAAATAATACCATCATAAATAAAATCAAATCAAATTAGTAATAGGGATAAAAACATACCCCTATTTTATCTTATATGGAAAATAATTTTCATAAAACACTTGAACTTAATTCTTGAGGAAAATATCCTTATTCAAAAACATTTTCTATTATCAAAATATAATACAGTTTAAAAAGAAAATAATTTAGTTGAAAATAAACATGATATCATATAAAATAATATTCCTGGTAATAAGGCATTATGAGTATGTAAATATTTTTTCATTCAATATAAGTTAAAAAACATTCTCCTCGTACTTTTTCTGGAAATGTCAAAAAGTACCACAAATCGAATAATGATAAATGATTCCTTTCATAATATTTAAATAAAAATTATCCAAAGGTTAAAATCAACTTTATTTTTTTTATAAAAATATAAATAATATTAAATAGTTAAGAAACATTTATGTGGATGATAACTATACCACAATTAATACATACGTATAAACAATCACAGATAAAAAATAAATTACGAAATTATTCCTTACCTTAGGTCTGATTTCTTCTGTACATGTATGAAACTTTTGTATAGTGGGTTTAAAAATATTATTAATTTTAAAAAAACAATAATAATATTAATGATATCATATATTATTCACTTATTACTTTTTATTTCCCGTTTATTTATCAATTGTATGTTAAAGCAACGAGTTGGGTAATAATCATTTTATTTATGATATGTATGTTGACTTATTATTGTTAATACGATTACATAGATTGTGATTTACTTACTTAAAGAATTTTAAAAATGATTTTTATATCATAAATATTCAGTATAGAAATAAATATATTAGATAGATAAATGAAAAGGAATACACTGTTTATGGAGACGGTAGGTCGTACGTATGCATGGAGGTTGTTTCCATTTCCTTATTGATTTGAATGGAAGCAAGTAAATGATATATATATATATATATTAGCATAATTATTTCATATATTTCATTCTTATTTATTATATATACATTATAATTATTTTTGAATGGTTAACGTGGATAATGAATCTCATCGTGTTGTGGAGACGGTAAGTCGTTCGTACGCACGAGCGACAATATCTCTCTCTTGATGGTAAAATGGTATGTAATTGGATGGTATATGAATTTTAAATAAATAATTTAATGTTATATTAGTTATTTACATCTATTATACTCATCATTATACCCATCTAAATTATGTATTGTTGAATAACAAATTACACCATGGCGTGGAGAGGGTAAGCCGTACGTATGCGCACAGAGTGATATTGTTATTCATGGGATGGATAAAAGGAGGTATAAGGTTTTCCCATAATTATAATAACATATATTCATGTAGAAGATACAGTATTTATAACTATAGTATGGGAACAACATAATAATAGGAAGTAGAAAAATAAAATAATTTTGAAAGGGGTGATAAAATAATTACCTATTTTTCGGGTATCTCTTTTTGGAATGCAGGAATGGAATCCTTAAGATGGATTTATTCCAATAATGTTGCCTCTAGGATGAATAGATGTATGTTTTGAGTATATTTTTGAAGGTTTTGGAAGGGCCAAATGGATTTGGAGGTGTGAATAAACTAGAAGGATAGGTTCCCTATTATAAGAGGGGGGAGGGGTAGCTCTGGAAAGTCTTGAAATATTAATTTATTATAAATTCATTTTTGGTTTATAAATCAACCAAACTCATATATTTATAATATAAGATATGTATGGGTATAAATACTGTCATCCAATAAAATTTATACATGTTTTAATTATATTTTAAACCTTATTATTTTTATTTACCATTATTTAACCTATTTAATTTTATTTGTGGTAATAATATTCTAAATGTTTATAAATATTTACTTATGTGTTGTAAATTCTCCATAATTTGAACTTTATGACATTTTAGACCATATAATATAATTTTTTTAAATTTTTATGTATTTTTTTATTTTTAAATAATATAATAATATTTTAGTTTTATAAAATATTAATAGTGTCAATTTTAACACTATTCATTTATTTGAATTTTTATAGAAACCATGTAGAAGATAAATTAAAACCAAAATATTTAATACACTCATAACATGTCATAGTAACATATAATATTCTTTTATCACATTATTTAGTTCATATGATATTTATTTTAATATTTATAAAACCTATTATTTGATATTTCTATCAATAAAATAATTTCATCATCACTATTGTGTCATCTTTAATAGTAATTATTTAATCTCTAAAAATTATAAATAAATTCACATGATGTGGATAATTTCATTATATTTATGGAGAATATTTATTTTTTATGTTTAATCCTTTTTATCACTATATTATAATTATTATACTTATAAGATACATGAGGGTGACATGTTGTCACCTTCTTTTGTTTCAATTGTAATTACATCACATTCATGAAACAAAGTCCATTAAAAAACCCCATTCTGACCCATTGGTGATATTTGTAGAATTTAATTCATTGAATATTATTTTTAAGGTGTTAGTGTAATTTTATTATATTTATAATATTGTTAGTTACCCTAATTCACCTGATTAACCTTTAACTGTGGAAAATAAAAATTATCGTAGTTACTATTCATAATATCGAAAAAAATAAAAGTAACCTATTAAAATAATAGGGACCTGGTGATTAAAAATATGGAATCCATTTCTAATAATTCAAAACATATAATTTTCATAAATTAATTTAAAATTCATTCTTATTGTCAAAACCAAATGTTGGTATTTAAGAAGTAAAAACTTATTAAAAGATTTTCATATGTTTGTGTCCAATTTAAATGTGAAATTACATCAAATGAAAAAAATAGGATTAAATTAGAAAAAAATAATCCAATTAAACTTTAAAACCAAAAAAATATAATCAAACTATATAAAAAAATTAGACGAAAACACAGTTTTGAATTAAAATACATTATTTTTCACAATTCATAAAATATGAATTTAATCCGAAAAATACCAAAATTTCATTAAAGTTATATTTTTATGTCCTTATTCCAAATAAGTTGTTTATTTTGTCAAATATAATATATAAATGTCTTAAAATCAACATTTAAAATTGGTGCGCCATCAAAAGGATGAAAAACTATATTTTTTGGAAAATAGTTCTTTTATACGTAAAATTTAATTTGTTCTTTCATCATGTTTTAGAAGATACATAAGTTGAATTTTAATGTTATATAAAATAAAAAATTTGGATAATAATATTCATAATGGTTTATTTATATAATAGTTTAATAATATATCATTGTTTAGTGAAACTTGGTATTGCGTACAATGCAAGATACTGAGGAAGGTCGGTCTTCCATGTAATTCATGAAAAGTCAGTGTTGGTTTTAGTTAAAAATTACATTGTTGTTGAATATAACATAATTCAAACATAGTTATTTTATACATTGAATAAAATGTATACTCAATGTTTCGTGAAATAAATTCTATCAGACGAACATGAAATTGTGTGTAACACAAGAAAAAAATAGTGTTGTGTATACTGCAATCTAATATAGTGTTGCGTATAGAGAAATATAAACTTGGTTTAGAATAAAACCCAATACATAAAAGTAATTAAAAAAAAATCTATCTCATAAAATCTTAGGGTGTTACATTATACCCCCATTAAAGTGAATCTCTCCCTATAAATTCATTGGGGGTTATAAAAGGTTTACTACTTGAAAGTTTCCTTTATATAAACCCTCATCATAAAAAGGAATACTAAAAATTTCATTAAAAATGAAAGTTAAAAAAATAATGGTTACCCAAAGTAACTCATCACTAGGTTTCCACATAGGAGAACATATATGGTAAGTGAAAACATGGATATGGAAGAAAAAAGTTAACTATCAAGTTCTGATGGAGAGTAATAGAGATCAAGGTTTAGAGAAAGTTAACAACCAGAAAGCCATAAATTTGCGATGATTTAAGGGACCATCTCATTCATCATATAAGAAGGTACTAAGATAAAATTTTTTGTTTTCAAGATCCTTTCCCTAAAGTTTAATAATTTTTCAAGAGAATAAATACTATGTTGATTTTAATACAATCTCTCTACTGTTTGTTCCTTGAAAAATTTTCACTTCATCTCTTATTTAAAGAAATGAAGTTGAATTTTTCATTCTTGATGTGTTAGAAGATAATGTGATAGAATAATAGGTCATTCCATATATCTCAAAAAAAAATTATCATAGGTAATCAAATATTCTTAAGTCCACCTATAGTGAGATAATATATTAATCTAACAAACTTCAAAAAGAATATAACTTATATTATCCATTAATGGATAACATTAAAATCCTTCCGAAAACTAAAAATATTAAACTTCAGAAAGAGGTGAACTAAATCAACATAACAGTTCTCTCCCATATCTCATAAGGTAGTTCTTGGTTATCGTATTCCAAACATGTGAATACTGTAATATATATACTCAAACCATGATATCACTTTTTCCTTATATTAGTCACGAGCTCATTAATACTATCAAACATCTCCATATCTATTTATCCCTTAATTATGAACATATTCTGTGCTTTCTAAAAATATTTCAATCACTTTTTATGGTCACTGGTAATATATAATTATTGTAAACAACAATGGAAAAATACATGGACATTCTAATATTCCATAATACTATAAAAGAGATTCAAAAATAGAATTTTGGAATCCCATTACATAAACACTTAATCATTCTACCACTTCATTGTCACACTCAACATCACCAATAGTGATAACATGGGATTTTCCTTTGTATGTGGCCTTAAGAGGTTACTGACATCGACCATCATCATTAGCCCTTGGATATGGGAATTGGTTATCATAATTCCCCATTTCCATTCACTTGTAGCATTTAAGTGTGGGTGGTGCATTATCTGTAATCTTTTCTCTATTCACATAAATAGATATATTTTTCCCATTACTTCAGCACACAACTAATCAATGAACTTATTTTCAAAACTTAAAATAATTATAGTCCCTTTAAGATAATCTCCACCTTGATTTTTTCCACACTTTGAGCATAAGTAAATATTAATCTTCTTTTCACCATTGTTTTGAGATTTTCTCTTAAATTCAATCCTTCATTTCATTTCAAAACCATGAGATTGATATATAACACCAAATTCCATTTATAAATTGATAGCACAACATACAATCTCTTTATAGCTACTAATGTACCTTATATCTAATTCCCTTCAATGACTTGGTTTTAAGCTACTGAAGAATTGATCAACTTTACATTCAGGTTCGATGATAAAACCAGAATCATACCTTGCAAGTCTTGTAAAGTTTTCTTCATATGTACTAATAGATTAATCATCCTTTTGATTAATCTCAAGAAACTTCTTTTCCATAATTGTTTGAATAATACAAGGGAAGTACTTATTGTAAATAAGTTCATAAACTCATCCCATTCAATGGATTCAATTTCATCTTTCTATCTTGTATTCTTGATTAGAGTCTGGAATTGGCTTGATTCTCCTCCAAAAGGATAAATATCCAAAAATAAATTTTCATGTTCTGAATAGTGAAGGATGGAAAATATATTTTCAGTGGTTTTAATCCATTGTTAATCAAAAATTAGATCAGAAGACCCACTAAAATAAGGTGTACATTCCCTCATGAAGGACTAAACAGAATGTTGTTCCCTTCTCTGCTCATTTGGATGTCCAGAATGATTCATAGCTTGTGTATTTATAGAAATAAGTTTTTTCATTCCATAACCAATAACATTTAGTTTTTCATGAGTAAAATCATTGAATTTCCTAGTACAGTTATCATTAACATGGTTCTTTATGGTCTCATCCATTGTCTAACACCCAAAAAGAATAGTGTGAGGGGAAACAATCATAGTTAGAAAATAACATAATCAATAAGGGCAACTTTCAATACCTAACATATTAGGTCTAATCATAATTTATTCATGATCATTACCAAAATTTTGGGACTATAACCTATATTTAGGCTTAACCTTAGGGACATCCCTAGACATACGTACCTTAGAAATATCTCTAGGGATCTCACTATTGTTTTTTGCATCGTAGTTTCCAAAGGTTGACTAAACCGTCACTCTGCTACCAACTATAACGACCCAAAAATAATGTACATGTACGTTATATTTATTTTTCACAATACTTACTAAATTAAAAATATATACACCCAAAGACCATATTAGTTTACCATATTTGGAATCATAGAACACAATCTTCTAACTTGGTAAAATATCTTCAATATCTCCCATAAAGACCTCCCCCTTTTGTTTTCCTACCTAAAAACAATTATTAATTTCCTAGGGAAAATAAAAACTAAAAAGGGTGATCTCAATGCCCAGTAAGGATAAACATTGAGAACATATAACAAACCATAAACATAAGAATATAAAAACACGAATATAGTGTTTAAATATCAAAATTTTGGCTCATGAAATTAATCATGGTAGTATGAAAGGAATTGATCATAAAGGATCACTAACCATGATAAAATATAATTGGAATAAATCATGGGATTTTGGAAAATAAATAAGCACATAATATGATTTCCATTTTAGCCAAGGCATTGCTGCCAAGACCATCATAGTGGACAATGTCCTTTACTGAACCAGGTTTACTTTTCGTTCCATCCATGTATTACTGAACCGAATTTACTTGTCGTTCTAGTCATGTATATCTCATGAAATATAAATATTAACCCAATTTATTGGTGGGATATATAGGTCCAACCCATCTCATAATTAAATCATTATTACATGTTCCACAAAAACATAAATCATTCATCACAGCATAACCCAATAAATAAAATGGGTTTCTTAAGCATCAATCCATCATAATCTATATAAAATGAAAGGATTTCATAAAAATAATTCCATCATAAAAAAATAAAATCAAATTAATAATAGGGATATAAAATTTACCCTCTTTAATATGAGATACATATTAATTTTGATAAAACAAATGGACTTTATTTTTGAGGGAAATATCCTTTCTTCTTCAAAAACGTTTTCTTTTCTCAAAATGATGTGCAATTTTAAAGGAATGAAATTTTGTTGAAAATAAAATTTAAATAAATTAGAGGAATATTCATGTAAATAATTAATTATGAATATGTCAAAATCTTTTCATACCATATACGTAAAAAACATTCTTCTAAAACGTTTTCCAAAAAGTCAAAAATTACCTCAAATCAAATACCGAAAAAATATTACATTCATACCATTTAAATTAAAATTATCCCAAGGGTAAAATTAACTTTAAAATATTGTAGAAGAATATAAATAAAATTACATATTTATGAAACGTGGATTTGGATGATAAATATACCCTAGTAAATACTTATTTATAAATGATCTCAGAGAAAAACGAGATTGAAAGATTATCCCTTACCTTAGGTATGATTTCTTCTAAATGTGTCCGAAACTCTTGTATAGTGGGTAAAAAAATATTATTAACTTTTAAATGAACCATACTAATTTTTATAAAATCATATATGATTCACTTATGACTTTATATTTCTTGTTTATTTATAAATTCCATGTTAAAGTAATGTTTTTGGTAATAATCCTTTTATTTATCATACGTGTTTTGACTTTTATTCTTAATATTATTACAAAGATCATAATTTAATTTCATAATGAATGTAAAACATGATTTATATATCATAAATATTTATTATATAAATATATATAATAGATATATAAATGAAATTGAATACACCGTTCATGGAGACGTTATACCGTACGTACGCATGAATGTTGTTCCTCATTCCTTATTGAGTTTAATGGAAGAATGTAAATGACATATATATATATATATAAGTAAATATAGAAACATTATTATGTCATATATTTCACGATTATTCATTATATATAATTTATAATCATTATTGAATAGTTAATTTGGAGAAAGAATCTTATCGTGTCGTGGAGACGGTAAGTCGTACTTATGTACGAGCAATGATATCATTCAAATTATGGTTAAATGGTATGGAATTTGGTGGTGTATGAATTTTAAATAAATAATATCATGTTATATTAATTATTTACATCCATTATACTCATCAATATACCCATACACATTATGTATTATTGAATAACAAATTACACTGGTGAGGAGACGGTAAGCCGTACGTATACATGAATGGTGATATTATTATTTGTTGGATGGATAAAATGAGGAATAAGGTCTTCCCATAATTTCAATAACATCTCATAATGTATTATATAATGGATTTTTTATTGTATTATGGGAAAAACATAAGAGGTGGAAGTAAAAGAAGAAAATAAATTTGAAAGAGGTGATAAAACAATTACCTATTTTCGGGTATCTCCTTTTGGTAATCACAAAAGGACTTCTTAAGATAGATTTATTCCCAATGGGTGGATTCTAGGATTATGTTAGTGAATTTTGGAGGGGATTTGGGAATGGTTTGGCCGAGCCAAAGGGATTTGGAGGGGTGATTAATAGAGAAGGATATGTGCCCTTTTATAAGAGAGGGGATGGGGACCTTTGGAATGTTTTCAAATATTAATTTATTATAAATTAATTTTCTATTTATAATTCTTCCAAACTCATTTATTTCGAAGATAAGATGTGTATGGGTCTAAATCCTCTGAACCAATAAAATTTAGACATGATTTGATTTTATTTTAAATTTTATCATTTTGATTTATTCTAATTAAATCTATTTAATTTTATTTGTGGTAATAATATTCTAAATAGTAAGGAATATTTAATTATGTGTTGTAAATTTTCAATAATTAGATACTTTATGACATTTTATACCATGTAATTTTAACATTAAATTTTTTTAAATATTTTTGTGATATTTAAATAATTAAATAATATGTTATTTTTTTAAAATATCAATAGTGTCAATCTTGACACTATTCACTTATTTGAAATTAAATAAAATACAAACAGAAGTTAAATTTGAACCAAAATATTTAATATACTCCTAACATTACATAGTCTGCTATAAAATTCTTTTAGTACATTAATTATTTCATATAATATTTATTTTAATATTTTTAAAACCATTTATTTTATATTACTATTAATAAAATTAGTTCTTCATCACTATTGTGTCATCATTAATGGTAATTATTTAATCTCTAAAAATGATAAATTAATTCAAATGATGTATATAATTTCATTTTATTTTAGGATACTATTAATTTTTGATGTTTTATCATTTTTATCAGTATATTAAAATTATTATACTTATAAAATATATGAGAATGACATTTTGTCACCTTCTTTTGTTTAAATTATAATTACATCCCTTTCATGGGAAAATTCCATTAAATGAATCCATTCAAGACCATAGGTGATATTGGTCGAATTTAATTCATCAAATTTGAATTTTATAGTTGTTAGGGTAATTTTATTATCATTATCATATTGTTATTTACCATAATTTACCCTATTTACCTTTAACGTTGGAAAATAAAAATTATCATAGTTACTATTCATAATATCAAAAAAAAATAAAAGTTACATATTAAAATAATCTGGACCCAATGACTATAAATATGGAATCAATTTTTAATAATTCAAAATACATAAATTTCATAAGTTATTTTAAAATTAATTCTTGTTTTTAAAACCAAAAAGCGGGTTTTTAAGAAGTCAAAACTTATCAATAGATTGTCACGTGTTTATGTCCAATTTAAATGTGAAATTACTTCCAATGGACAAAATTGGATTAAATGATAAAAAAATAATCCAATTAAACTTCAAAACCAGTTAAAAAATATAATCTAACTATATAGATAAATTATACAAAAAGGTAGTTTTGAATTAAAATTCATTATTTTTCACTATTCATCAAAATATGAATTTCATCAGAAAAATAAAAAAATTTCATCCAAGTTAAAAAAATTTGTCCCGATTCAAAATTGATTTTTTATTTTCTAAAATAGAATTTATAAATTGTTAAAAACTATGTTTAAAATTATTGTTCCATCAAAAGGTGGCAAAATAGAATTTTTTGAAAAATACTTCTTTTATTTAAAAATTTGAATTTGTTCTTATATCATGTTCTAGAAAATACATAATATTAATGTAAATGCTGTATAAAATTCAAAATGTGGTTAATACTATTCATAACATCTAGTTTATATATTATTTTAATAATATATCATTTTTTAGTGAAACTCTATATTACGTACAACACAAGCTATTGAAGAAGGTCACTCTTCTGTTTAATGAAATCCAAGTTATTGATGCATTTTGTGCAAGCTTAATTTTTTTTAGTATATCATATTTCAAACATAGTATTTTTATACATTAATAAAAATCTATAATCATTTTTTCATGAAATGAATTCTATCAAATGAAATTGAAATTGTGTGTAACACATGCCAAGTATAGTGTTGCATATACTGCAAGCTAATGCGGTGATGCATATAGGGCAAACTAATATTTGTGTAGTGTAAAAGAAAATACATCAATGAAATTAAAAGCAATATTTCTCATAAAATTTCATGTTGCTAAAATGACTTATGTGTATCATATATAAGTTCAAGAATTCCATTGATGAAAATTATATCCCTCTGGTTTGGGTGTATTAGCATCACATAATTGTCTAGGAGGGGATAAGGGAGTGAGAGGTAGACATGAATGTCAATAGTTTTACATTTTAACAATATATTATCATTGATTCTTCTTGGGAATTAGAATCCCTTTGGAAGACAATTTCTTAATAATAATAGATTAATAGGAATGATTTAATAAAAAATTATTTGGTATTTTGATATTAAATTATATATAATTTTATTTGATTTTTGAAAAGATGAATTTGGTTTTTATAATATAAATTAATGTATATATTATTTTTATAGTGAAACATGTACCACTAGATACTTACTGGGATCATAGTGTGTACTTTGTGGTGATAGAAGGGGTATGAAAACCCTTGATTTTGACATTGGGTGGTTATTTTATATGCATTGGGAACACATTGGTTTTCATTCCATAATTCTATTATAGGATTTGAATAATTTTTATAAAATATTTAATAAATATCACATCTACTTCCTAGTTTTCTAGACACAACCTCTATATAAGAGATATGATTTTCCATTAAATCCCCCACCTTTATAATGACCCCCACTTCTCATACAGTGTCAAATTGAATAATTGTCAGTGGTGTTGATCTTATTTGGGTAAGGATAATATCATAATCCCTTTATCCATTATTGTTTTGGGTTTTTTGTTTACAATCCTTTCTAAATCCGTAATTTGGGTGTTTTCATTGTAATTTTGTTTTCTCCTAATTATGTATAGATTATACCATGATATTCAATGATTATCTTTCAATCGAATAAGTGTAAGTAGTTCCTAACATATTATGTTGTTTAATGTTTGATTCATGCGTAGTATAGTGAGGCTCATGTGATTTTATGTATAATATACCCAAAAGGGAACTAATAGGTTTTGAAATTGATTGAAAATAGTTAAAACATATTTAGACAATGAAAAATATTCCACATACTATAGTGGGATTTTAGTGTTGAAAACAACTATATTTATTTGTGAGATAATAGATAAAACTTTATAAGGGGTTTCGAATGGGTTCTTGTGTATGGGATATAAGGAGAGCCTTATAACTATAATCAATGATCTACTGAGAGTAGGCTATTTTTCTGACCATCATGTGAGAAGTTATCCTTGATATTCGGGGCATGAAAATGAAAATATAATGCTTAAAGAATTTATATTTTTTTAGGTGATAATTAATGAGAAAAACGAGTTTTTCTTGGGTTGACTGCACTCTGAGCAAGTTATGTTAAGATACATTAAAAAATGGATGTGATATTTTATATTGAATGACTAGGTCCTAGTGTATTGTGAATTTATGTAAATGTTTTTTCTTATTCTGACATCTGATGTCATATAATATGGATTTATATATAGACTATAGGTATTGAAATTCATAATGTTACCTCTTTGATATGAATTGTTTCATAGTCTAGGGGTGAATCATATTTCATAGAATCTCATATTGTGGATTATACACAAACTTGTAGGAATAACATGAGTCATGGTGCCTCCTCTATTGGGATTGTTAATCAAGTTAGGGAGTTATCGCATATATAGTGGCACTCTAAATTATGGTTTTTATTTAGGTTAGGTATGGCTGTCTTCTATAACACCCCATGGTGTAGATTGTTAAACATGATATTGGGATTACTTTTATGTCATGTAACACCATGATATGTATTATGACTAATTGTATCATGATATGTGTTTTTCACTATCATTGACCAACAAATGTGATATTGACATTGTTGTTTATATATTCAGAATTAGGGATTTTCATACTAGGATATACAAGAAATCACTTATATAAAATATGATATATCTTTGGGGCTCTTTGAAGGATTCATACTTAGTTTTTTACTAACAACCTTCATGAACACCCAAGGGTACATAAAGTCTTTATGGTTTGTGATATAGGAAAGGGAAAAGTGTCAATGGTACATGGATGAAATAGAGTACCATAATGAAGAGGGATATATTATACTTAGGAAAGGATGAGGACCTTTTGATATTTGAGTATTTATACTTATTGTTTTTTATTTTTATATAGTTCTATATATATGATTGAGTCATATAAAGAAATCATTTTGATGTATTACTTGTATTATATGACATGGGTTGCATATGGTTTTACATTGATTCATGTTATTAATTATGATTAACTTTCCACTATGATTCTATATATGTACTATGATGTTATTTGTTATGTATATTTCTCCATTTATATTAGTTATTGATATCGGATTTAGGACATTATCTTCATTGTGATCATAATAATCCATTGTTTCTATTCAGAATCGTATGGATTATGAGGAGGTGTAGTTGAGGAATGTTATTTCCTCAATTTAGGTCATGATATGGGCATGAACTAGGGGATATTACAATCTATTACTATGATATGTATCATGTTTCTCCCATATTATAATCCCATTAGGTACTTGAGGATCAGATGATATCTATTATTGATAATGCTCTTCATATTTTCCTTCTAATTATCCAGTTAATAGACTACTAACTCACCCCTTCATTTGAAACATTCCAACATGATTTATAAATAGTAAAATAATTAATATATATTTTAATAAGTCTATTATAAAGACAAAAAAATTATCTATTATTAAGTTATAAAATTTTAATTATGTATTTAATTATTAAATGAACCAAAACATTAGGTATTATGGTGTGGAATTTTTTATAACATCTTATGGGTTTTATGATAAAATATTGTCAAATTATGTTTATGGCTTTAGTGTTTTTATATTTTGTATTATATAAATGTTTAGTTATTTTAAATAATTATTTTAAATAATTTATTATGAAATAAATTAAATATAAGTTAGGTTGTATGATAGGTTTCATAGGCTATACTATATTTGTGTTTTAAGGGTTAGATGTCTTAAACGTATAAATTTACAAGGTGAAATAATAGGAAAGGCAATGAAAGGATTTAGAGAATGATTTATTGGTTCATATAAAACCTTCAGGTTCTTGATTCATTAACATGGGCTATGGTTTCATACCTAGCTATATCTCTATCAGATCATGCATTGTTTCTGGTTGTCTTGAAAAGGATGACAAGAGATGAAAACTCTTTCATTTCAAATATACCTAGAATCATATGGAAGGTTTTTATCAAATGGTTAGTGATTCATAGATCCATCTTGTTATGGGTTCTTCTTGGATGGTTCTTTTGAAATGGATTCATCATCTCAAAATTGACATTCTGGTTTGGATCTCTAATAATGCAGATGGTAATTCTGTCCTGGAGAACCTAAAAATGGACATTGAAAAACATGAGGATTATTTACTGGATATGTGGGATGATTATTGTTTCATGGCATTGACTGAGAAAAACAATTAGTTCCCAGAATCAATTCTATTAACTGAGAGGAGTTATAGGGAAAATTCAATGGAATTATTGTTATGATAAGGAGATGGGAACACTGCATTTTTTAGGCTTGTATAAAGGAAAGGAATGTGACAAGTAGGATCTATCTTAGATGAAAAGATGGATCTTTAACATCTAATGTGGACATGGAAGAAAATAAGGATCTTTAGTACTTCAAAAATCCTCCGGATAGACAAGAGAGTTCACTAAAGATGTTCATGGTGGGAATTCTCAAATAGAACAATTCTTGAGCTACGTACCGAGTATGGTGGGAGATGTAGAGAAAAGTTTACTAACCAGGATCCAAATATATGGGGAAATGAAGGAATCCGTGTTTAATTTGAACTAGGAATGTTCCCCCATTCTTAATGGGATTTCTAGATCCTTATTTGTTACAACATGGAATACAGTTAAGGGATAGTTTCAAGATTTGGTTCAATATTTCTTCAAGGGGTCCCATTTCCCAAGTACATTTGTGAATCTTGTGTCATCCTTTTACCTAAAGTCAAGGAACCTTCTGATCATTATCAGTTTAGAACAGTATGACTTTATAATTTTACATTCATGATTATGTTCATTTTATTGAATATAAGGAAAAGTTATTTCATTAAAATGATGATATTAGAGGAGCGTCATGGTTTTATGTGGGTGGGACGAATCCAAGTGGAAATTGGTATTACAAAAAATATGGTCAACAATTTGAATTTAAGGGTGAAAGGATATATCATTATGATTAATATTGAAATAAATATGACTTACGACCGACTGGAATGGAATTTTATTATTAAAGTGGGGGATGTTTGGAATTCAAAAATTGTTCTGCAACTTATGTTTTAGATGTTATGATTATACATGGATCTTAGTTTCATTGATAAAGAAAGATTTCATATTCTTAAAAAATTTATGTGGTGTAAGACAAGGAGATCCCATGTCTCCTAACCTCTATATTTTAGCTCAGGACCTCATGCCTTAGAACATAAAATTGGTTTTGGAGAATGTGTTTTTTTACCTTATATGAAAAATATCGAAAGTATAATTATGCCACACATTATGTTCACTGATGATATTATCATTTTTATCAATGGAAGGAATAGATCAATTAGTTGTTTCATGGATATCAAAGTGATGTATAAGAAGCTATATGGCCAGTGTATTAACCAAATAAAATCATCATGTTGATATCTAATAAATGTTCTAGAAGCCGCAACAAAAAAAATTTGGAGAGCCTTGGCATGAAAAGGCATGAACTCCCAATGGAATAGATAAGTGCCCCCATTTCAAATGGAAGAAATAAAAAAACACTTTTCAGAAAAATCATCAGTAAAATTGCTGGAAGATTCTGTATTTGGAAGAATAAATTATTATCTTTCAGAGGGTGGATGAATCTAATCAACCTCATACCTTCTTTTATTCCACATCATGTCTTATCAATCATCAATCCTCCAAAGGGGATGATTGAAAGGTTATATAAAGAAATGGATATGTTTCTATGAGATGTGAATCAAACCAGAAGATTCCATTGGGTGGCATGGCAACAGTTGGTATAACCAATTAATGAAGGGGGTATTAACCTTCACAACATCGCATAAACAATGCACGCCATGCAGGATAGTTTGGAATGGGATATCATGTAAGGTAAATCATTCTTGGAAATGTTCATGAAAAATTGGTATGGGGGTAACTGTGAAGAATGGAATGAAAAGTACACTAGGTTATCAAATAATCCATGGTGCTTGTTGGAATGTTTTTAAGAGCTTCATGATAATGTTAATTGGGTTGGGGGGTTGTGGGGATATAATTTTCAGAAAGGAAAACTGGTCTCGTGATAATATCTGCATTTTGGGAATCCCAGCTCCAAATATTGTCAGAGTTTAATATTTTAAGCTACCTTGGTAGGTGGATGGTGCACCAACTCCACCAACCATGGATGGTGGTAGCCATGGGATAAGTCCATGGTAAGTGAGTGGATTGGTGGGAAACTTGTGTCAATGTTTACACATCCCACCATTCCTACTTAATGAGGCCTTGGAGTGACTCTTACCATCATCATTCAAGCCAATAAAGATTATTATATCCAGAGTGAGTTGGGAGGGATCCATGTGTGATAAATAAAGGGAGGTGTGTGGGAGGGGTCTATTATAACATTTATTCATGTTGAAATAAATCTTTTTTTCCTTCCATTAGCCTCTCTTATTTTTCATTGGACCACAACAAGTGGTTTGAAAGGATTTTTGGTTAAACGATGATGAGAAGTGGAGATTTTCTGGTGACTGGAAAATTCAACTTTCTCAGAATCCTATTTTGAATGTAGATTATGAGAGTTCGTGGATATCCAATTCCAATGGCATAAAAAGCATAAAATGGAGATAAAATGATCTTCTTAGGCTTGGTCAATGTTTGGTTGAACCTCTTAGGGTACAACCATTCCAAAGAAGAATGTATTATTTCGGTGCAGATGAAATTTTATGAGAGTTTCCACGAACTTATCTAGCATGCCACATCAGCACCATTTTATCACTGTGTTAGTTCCACATCATCGATTTATCTCAACTATTGATACTGTTTTGATCATATCTGGATCAATTAGTGTCCTATTTTTATGATACATGAGTCAATTCCATAATTTTTCCCATTCCAGACGAAACTGTGAGCTCCATTTTTCCAGATCATGCACCAAATTTGGTTTAATTAAAATACAATGGAGGGACTATCCACAGGAGGTGGTGAAAGGGACATAAATAGATAACAAAGAAAAATAAGGTCTATATATGGTAGGATACCATCATAAAAATTCTACCATTTTTGCATGTTGGGTTAGATGAAAATGAACTAGCAAAATTGGCTATAAAAATGGATCAAAGTATCAATTGACAATAAAGAAATGGAGACACACACATGAAAATCTCCCAATAAATCAGGCTTTGCTTCAATGACGATGAAGAGACGTACTTTCTTACATCAGGACAAGACACAAAATGGGAGTTTAATACTGTAGCATCGAACCACATCAATCTACATCGTGAGTAATTATTCACTTATCAATCTGGTGAAATTGGTGCAGTTAAGATGGGAAATACCAATTCAGCGGAGATTGTTGGCATGGATGATATCCAATTCAAGACAAACATTGGATATAAAATCACACTGAAGGATGTTCAGCACATTCTAAAACTTGTAATCAACATATTTTCATTTATAGTCTTTGCTCAAAAAGGATATGACAACATCTTCAGTAATAGATCATGGAAGATTACAAAAGGATCCATCGTCATTTCCTGAGGACACATATGTAGTACGTTGTAAAAAAATCATGTGAAGATATGTGCATACAGCCTCAAAACTATGGAAGGAGAGACATAATCCAATATGTGGAATAGGAGACTCAACCACATGAGTGAAATAGGGATATCTACCCTGATAAAAAATAAGGTGATCAAAAGAAGATATGTCATGTTCCAATAGAACCACAAGATCGAGGATGTTGAAAATACTAGAATGTATCTAAAAAATGTTCTGAGGAAACACTTCTTAATACAACACATGTACCTACACCACTTATCAATGAATAGGAGGAGATGCAAAAAGAATCATCAATAGTGGACAAGGAGGCAGTGTAGGAGGATATTGATTAGGTAGAGACTCAATCCTCTCCAAAAGAAGTTGTAGAACCATCATATGATCTTGGTGATTTTGTGCCTCCTAAACCATAAATTTTATTGGTTCGAAGTTCTTCACAAGGACATATTCCATCAAAAATATATTCAGAGTCTTACCTGCAGCCACTAATTGGTCCACAAGGCTTTTAAAAACACTGGCGTGATCAATAAAAGATCTTTCACTCTATAGTCGAATATTCATCAACCGCTTCAACAATAGGATCTTGTTTTGGGTAGTCTATGACTGGTATGTATTTTAAAAATTCATAAAAAGTTCATACACACCAATCTCTTGAGAAAAATGGTGGAAACATTGTGATCGATCCATTGGAGGATTTGACTGATCATATTCTTGTTCATCTTTTTTCACTCTGCTTCCTTGGTGGCATCGGGGTTGACTCCCTCATTCTCAATGGGGTAAAAAATATCCTTATCATTGAGGATATATTCCATTCAATAATTCCAAATGTAGATGGATATTGAATAGGGGAGACTCAGTCCTCTTTAAAAGATGTTCTAGAACCATCACATGAGCTAGGTGACGTTTCACCTCTCGAACCATACATTTCACAAGTTCAAAGATCTTCACGAGGAAGGATTCTATCAAAAAAATTAGGAGTGAGAGTACCTATTGTTGACTCAAGAGGGGGAGCTTGATGTATATCAAGAATCATATCTAAAATTCAATATCATTTGATACATGAAGTGACAGATCAAAAATTACTACAACTTGTGAAGATCCACAGGAAGAAGAACCTTGAAGATATGCGGACAAAGGTGGTTCCTGAAGAGAAGTATTCCCTTTATAGATGCTCTTGAAAATTTCAACTGGAGGGGGGATTATTGGAGCATGTTCTTTCCCAACTGCCTTGGTAGGTGGCTGGTGCACCAATTCCACCCACCAGGGTTGGTGGCATCTATGGGAGAAGTCCATGGTAGGTGGGGGGATTGGTGGGAGAGTTGTGTCAAACATGACACCTCCCACCATGCCTATTTAAGGAGGACATGTAGTGTATATTTACATCTTAATCTAATCCCAGAGAGATCATTGTATCCAAAGGGAGCTGGGAGATCTCCATGTGTGAGAAATTAAGGGAGGTATGCAGGAGGGGTCTCTTGTAACATTTATTCGCATTGAAATGAATTTTTCTGTCCCACCATTCATCTATCTTAGTGGTTATAAACCCAAAAAAAATATCTATATTAAGGAGGAAATCATGTATTCAGACCTCATTGATGAAATCATCAACAAGGAATATAAGTATCCTTTAAAGAGTATATGACTGGTTGAGGAACCCAAAATCTAGGTTTTCTCCATCTTGATGTCATGGACCTTCAGTGGTAATGTCTTTAAAAAAAATTTCATCAAAGAATCAGAGAAAATGAATGGGATTTCAGAATGTGGTGAAAAAATATACCTTTTAAATTGAATTTTCATGTTTGGATAATTAGGAATGATTTTATACAAATTTATGAAAATATTCAATGGAAAGGCGTGGTTTTAGTGTCCCAATGTCATTGTTGCACTTCCACGAAACAAGAATCAATGTGTCATGTTTTCTTTTTGCGGTATATTGATATGGGGATATGTAATCATATTTCTAAAAGTTTGGGTCTTCAGGGAAGTGGCATTATATTATAGGGGTTCATGGAAAGCCATTTCTAGGGAGTAGGACGTCATAGGGAGGAATCGAACATTCGAGCAATTATATTTTCTCTGGTTTTTTGGATCTTATGGGAAGCTAGAAATAAAAGTAGAGAGGGAAGTAGGTACTCATCCACCCTCATACAAGTTGTATACATAACCATTTTTGCTAAATTGGGGGCACTATTGAAGGGTGGGCCATTATTTTTTCCCTACGAAGGCTTATTCAAAAAACATATTACACTATTGAGACTAGAAGAAGAATGTAGGGTAAAAGGATAGTATGGAACTCTCCAGTCAGCAGTCTGAAACTGAATGTGGATGGTTACCATATTTCATGGGAGATAAGGGGATGAGGCTTAGTTAGATATAGAAAGGGATCCATCCTTATGGGTTTTAGTGCGTAGTTTGGCATCGGTAATTCTTTGGGAGCTGAGGAAAGTACCATGGAAATTGGATTTATGTTGTGCCGAAGGCAGAATTTATATATTATAGAAGTCAAATAGGATTCGACCTTGCTTTTCTGCTTAATTTAAAGAAATGATAGATCTCCTTGGGACTTGTAATATTTTATTAGGATTTTCAAAAGCAATATCAACCCGGGTATTCACATCATGTAAACATGCAAGGAAGGGAGCTTTGCAACAGATGATTTATGTAGTAAAGGCTCTATGTGAGTGTGTTTTACTTTATATTCATTCCTAAGATCTTTACTGGATGATTTTAAAAGTATTTCAATGGGATATTACCTATGTATTAACCACTTTCTCCCTCCATGATTTCAATTTTCCATGGTTGTCCAGACCACTTTTAATAAAAATTTATTTTCAACTCAGTATTTTTATTATATTATTAATATTATTTTCTTACTAACCAAACCTAATTTCAGTGAACTTCTAAAAATACGTTGATTTAAGATAAAAAATGATGCGATAAACAATGATTTGATTTTACAAATTTCATGTATGACATATTGGTATAATGAATAAAAAATTAGGTTTTGTTAACAAAACTCACTCAAGTTATAGATAATTACATCACTCATGTGGAGTAACCAACTAATATAAATAAGGAAAAACATGTGGTTGTTTCCATTATGCATGAGCAATCACTATTTATTTATGAATATTTTTATCTATTATTTTCATAGTTGGAAATAAATTTAAATAAGTTAATTTTCATTGATGTTCTAAAAATAGAACATTTTATGGTCATTTAGCACCTTGAATTAGAAGTCAATCCTCAGAAAACAGTTATCGACTTCACTAAATGAATGAATGAATTTTACCCATTGAGGTGGGGGAATTCCAAAAAAATTAACATTTTCCTCATTTCCAATTATTTAAAATGAATATGAAATTCTATGAACTTATAGAAAATGAGGAACAATAAATATACTTTTATAAAAAAAATTATGAGACATGAAGATGGATTTTTATTTGACCGAATAATAAAAATACTCCTAATTATTTAGGTTATTATGACAGTCTCTATGAAATAATTTAGTAACTTTTGTTTTTATTACTTTGAGGAAATAGATTGATGTGCTATAAATATGTAAATGGATATTATAGAGTATCAATGGTATCTAGTGCATGCAGATAAGAAAATAAGAATATATTTCCACTCTATCATTTCAAAAGAGTTTGTTCATAGTGGAAATAATATTTAATTTTTATCACGATAAAAATATGAGAAGAAGAATTGAGAGGAATTTCATAAAGTAAAGAGAGATGTTTCATGTGTGTTAATGGAGGGAACTGGGTTTAATATTATTAAATGGATATGAACATAATATATTATAATATCAAAATATCTAATCAATTGTGAAAAAATATCATGAGGATCTATGATTTTATGTTGGTTATCAAAATCCTAATAATGTTACCATGAATAATAAATTTCCTTTACTCCATATTGAGGACATCTTTGATCAATTGAAAGGAATATGGTGGTTCTAAAAAATTAACCATGGGTTAAAATATATATAGATTAAGTTGAAGTAATATTTATTTCCAATGAATTAATTTTTAACCATGTATGTTCATTTCAAGTATCTTGTGATTCTATTTGGTTTAAAAAATGCTCTAATTGTTTTCACAGAGCATCTAAATTATATTTTCCATCTATAAATTGATTCTTTTATTATGGTATGTATGGAAGATATCCTAGTTTTTTATGAATCATAATGGGAATATGGGGATCATTAATGGATTTTATTGAGAATTCATCAAGAACACTACTTGTTTATAAATTTATCCAAAATCCATTTTTTATCAAAGAATTAAATATCTCAAAACATGTTTTTTCAAAAACAAATATTGGTCGATCTTGAAGGTTATAGGTAGTTATTTATATGAATATTTCAAATATTGTTTTGATATGTGAATATTCATAGATTTTTTAGGATTCCATCAATGATTTGTATAGAATATACCTAATTTTAAATCTTTTCTAAAAACTCTTACATGTAAAGGGGGAGTTTGTGTAGATCCCCTAATGTCAAGAATTTTTTGATGTGCATAAGTAAAGGTGTATATTGGATCAATTTGTTGTTATATTTTCAACCCAGAAAATGTTAAAATAAATCATTTTCAAGTCTTATTAGTATTCATTTACATGATTTTATATATTTATATAAATTATAATTATATTAGGAAATTTTTCAGTCAAAATGAAGAAAGGGTTATGTCTCACCAAACTGGGTTTGCATGAATTATATTGATTTATTAAAAAGATATATTTGAAAAGTATAGAATTTTAATTTGAAAAAAATGAAATTATTTATTTAATTTAGTATTTTTTAATTATATAAGTATTATTTTGTGATAATTTTCTAGAGAGTTTGAATTTTCTTTGAATAGTGAAAATACATATTTTTATACGATAGTGTATTTTATTATAATTTATTTTTAATTTAAAGTTTTGTTTTGAATTAGTTTTAAAATTTAATTAAATTTTTTTATCAAACAATCCAAATATGGCCTTTTTAATGAATTTTATAGATGAATTTGGTATAAAAATATTTTTTCACATAAAAAATCATTTTTTTATATCGTTTGTTATCACGTTATGTGGTATAATTTTAAATTAAATGACAACAATTATAAAAATTGAATCCTGAAAAATGGATTCCATATTTGGAATCATGAGGTAAAAATTTATAAAAAATGGCTATTTTTTATTAATATTAATAGTAACCATACTAAAATTGTTTATCATAGTAAAAGTAGAACAAGTTGATTATAGTTAAATATAATGATAGAAGGAATAAAATTCATATGAAAACATGAATTTATTTCATTTTATGAGTATTATTCGTCCATAATAATCAAAATCTATACAAAATGACTTTTTTTCATATATCATTGATTTTTACCTATGTAATATTTAAGTAAAAGATAAAGTCAAAAATGACTCTTTCTTGATTTCAATATATATAATAGTTTTTTCATGGATAAAAAAACTTATGTTTTGTTATAAATGGTTATTTTTAATATTAATTAATTATTTTCATCATTATAATCTATTTTCCTTTTTTAGTTATGAAATAATAACCATAAATTCTCACTGAATTATAACAGAGTATAGAAAAATAAATTAAATGATATTAAAAATATTAAAATTAATATTTTTTGGATGAGTTATAGTATCATGAAAATTTATAAAATAAAATAACATATTTAAAAAAAATTAAAGGTGTATAATCAAATTTATTTGATTTCATGTTGTTTTCTAAGTAAAATTAAATGAATAATTCAAAAAATAACATTGATGATATTTTATAGTAAAAAATATTTTATTTAATTTTTAAAACTCATAAAAATAATGTAATCATAAAATTTAATGTGATACTATTTAATATACCAACCATGTTCAATTTATGAGTCATTTTGTTCTTTATAGTAACTTTCATAGCCCCTAATGGGTAAAAAACATTGATATCACTGTAATTGAAAAACGGTTTAAAGGTGGGTAACAAAATATATAATGGTAATAATAATCTACAATTGTATAAAATTTATTTAATTAGATTATTTATTCCCATCCTCGTCATTTTTTTAATCATATCATTTTGGATTCATTTTATCATGAATATTAATGTATATTAATTTAAAACTTTAAGAAATTTTAATAATGTCCCTCCCCTCACTAATAAAAGGGAAACTCCTATCCTCTACTCATCACACATTTTTTGCACTCTATATCTAGATATACCTATCTAAATCCCTTCCTAAAATCCCTCCACACATTCTATAGGTCTTATTTGGGTTATAATTATAACCTTAGATGGCTTGAGGTGTAAAAAAAAGGAGGTTGTATGAAGAAAGGGTATACTTTTTAATGGATGTTTTAGTTTTATTAAAATTTATACGTCCTTTAAATAGGAATAAAACATGTTGAAATAATAAAATCTATATAATTTATATACCGAGATGTTATCATGTAAATTTCATAAACTTTATTAATCTTATCTTCTGGGAAATGGAAAACGAAACCATAATTCATCTATACAGTAGACTACCGCCTCATGAACCGTCGAAATTTCACAACTGGAAATCTAGCCTTTCCCAACACATCTATACTAACAGTTTGTAAAAATTGTTGGTATAGGTCCCCTTTCCCAAGGGTTTGGCCAAACCGTTGAGAAAAGTCCACTTTGTGGCCTCTTTTCCAAATGGTTTTCCAAAACCATTGGGAATTGGTAAGGATTTCCCAACGGTTTGGCCAAAACATCGGGAAAAGTCCACTTTATAGCCACTTTTCTGAATGGTTTTCTAGAACCATTGATAAAGGGTGTGGCATTCCCAATGGTTTGGCCAAATATTGGGAAAAGTCCACTTTTTGTCCACTTTCCCAACGGTTTGGCCAAACCATTGGGAAAAGCCCCCCATGTACCAATTTTACTCCCAGAATCAAAGTCCATATACCAACGATTGTAAAAAATGTTGGTATAGGTCTATACCAACGGTTATGACAACCATTGGTATGTTAAGTCAAAAGTCTTCTTTTGACTTCTATATCATGTTTTGGAAATGAAAAATGCATTCTATCATATTTTGGAAATTACATTTGTCTTCTATTATGTTTATCGTATCATACAATACTGATCGTACTGACTCTGTAAATCGTACCATACTGACTCTGTCAATCGTATCGTACTGACTCTGTCAATCGTACCATACTGACTCTGTCAATGGTATCGTACTGACTCTGTCAATCGTATTGTACTGACTCTGCTATTCAGATGTTCATTATTTGATTTGGTACTTAGTCAAAAATACTCATTGCATATGAATCGTACTCATGTTTTTCATTTCTATATATCTCTTGTCCTAACAAAACGATGTCGTTGAGTTAGTTACAAACTTATCAAAACGATGTCATGCTTTCTGTTTCAATATGACCGTTGGAGGAAATATGACCGTTGGAACTCGAGGCCTATAAATAGGAGGTCATTTGAAGCTGAGAGAACAACGATGAACGAAGAGAACGAATGAAGAGAATCTGTGAACTACCAAGATTCTAGAGAGAGACATTGTGACTTCTCTCATATGCCTTGTGCGTCCGATCATCGTATCAAGGGCTTTCAAGTAATTGAAAGACAAAGGTTCCAATTACCTACAATATCGAGGGCTTCCGGGGATAGGCAGACAGACGTGCCGATCATCGTATCGAGGGTTGCCAGGAATAGGCAGACAGACGTGCCTATCATCTTATCGAGGGCTGCCGGGGATAGGCAGACAGACGTGCCGATCATCGTATCGGGGGCTGCCGGGGATAGGCAGACAGAGGTACCGATCATCGTATCAAGGGCTCACCAAGGTGTTGGTGAGACAGACCTTTTATCCTAGGTGAAAGGATAACCCTTCTCTTTGGGTTAAAAGAATTGTAATACTTTTACTTTTCCGTTGTTACTCGTATTAGAAAGAGATTTGTATTGTTTCCTTTCTTCTTTACATATTCAATTGTAATTGTTTCAATTACAATCATTCTATTACATTTTGTATTGATTGATTCTATATGCTTTAAGGTAGAATCATTCATCTTTGTATTACTCTGATTATTGTGTTCACCTTGAATACAATTGTTTTACATTACATTAGTATTACAATACATCATACCTTTTATATTCAATACAATTGTGGGTGTTTGTATTTTTATTAGTTTAAGATCATTTAAACTAATCTCCTTGTTGCTAAAACTCAAAGGTTTATAAACCTACAATTCACCCCCCTCTTATATTGATCCATCTAATAGACATATATATCGACATATTCGATCCAACAATTCGTATCAGAGGAGGTTTTCCACTGATTTGTATTACTAGCTTTATTTCTTATTACTATCTTGAATACTTACTACACTAACGTGTGGAGTGGAGAAGTTGTTTTTGTTGTATTAGATGGCAGGAATGAATATTGGATCAATAGATAATATGAATCCATCTAGACCACAAATCTTTGATGGGAATGATTATGAGTACTGGAGAGATCGTATGAAGACTTTCGTTATCAATACTGGTGTAGACAATTTTATTATGCTTACTGGGGGTTACAAAATTCCTGACAAAGAAGTTAGTACTTTCACCAACCAAGAGAAGCAAGAATATCAACTGAATTACAAGGTACACAATACTTTATTATGCTCTATGACAAGGAATATATATAGTCATATATCTTCATGTTAAGCAGCCAACTGTATTTGGAAGAAATTAGAAGTTACTCATTTTGGTACATCCATGGTTATAGAAACAAGGAGAGAAATGCTTCGAGCAGAGTATCATGGATTTGTTTTTCCTTACGGAGAGCCAGTATGTAAAGTGCAACAAAGGTTTATGACAATTGTCAACAGCTTACAATCTATGAGAGAAAAATTTCTTGATGATGAAGATCTTATTGATAAGATTATAGATATAATTCCAAATGAATGGGAGTCAAAAAGAACATCTATTGATGAAAATAGAAAAGTTTCCCAGATTACTCTTGATGAACTCTTTGGAACTCTTCTATAGCATGAGACAAGAATGAAGAGAGATTCTGATTTCAACAAGAAGAAGAATGGGAATGGAAGTGTAGCTTTTGCATCTAAAGCTAAAACACCTGAAAGGCTTACAAGGTCGAAATCCAAGAAAGTAGTTATATCTGATTCAAGTGATTGTAATCTTCCGGATAATGAGTTATCCAATCTTGATTGAAGGATGGACAAGATTGTGGGAAAGAAAGATTTTAAATATAGATTCAAAAAGAAAGACAGGAAATATGGGAAAGATTCAAAGGTAACTTGTTATGAATGCAAGAAAGCAGGACATATAAGGCCTGAATTTCCTTTACTGAAGAGTAAAGATAGAAAAGAGAAACACTCTGAAAGAAACAAGAAAAGGTTTTATAAGACAAAGAAAGGCTTGAAAGAAAATGATACGTGGAGTGCAAGTGGTAGTGATTCCTCAGATGATTCTTCAGAATATGAGACATCAGGACAAAGAAATATTGTACTTCTAGCCAGACTACCAATTGAAGATCACTGTCTCATGGATAAGGTACATAATGCTGAAGCTATTACAAATGTCTCTTTAAATGCAAATTATATTGATAATAGATATTATGAATCTTCAAATGATGGATCCTCATCATCAGAGGATGATACATTACCTTCTTTTGAAGAGGTCTCCAAATTTTCTAAGTTACTTGAAAATGAAAATTCTATACTTAAAAAGAGATTTAAAAAATCAAATTCTAGAATTTCTATCTTGACTAAAGAAGTATCAGATATTTCTAAAGATCTTAATGTGAAAACTTCTGATTTTGAAAGCATGTTAAAAACCCTTGAGAAAGTTAAAACTGATAAGGATAAACTTTCTAAGGATCTTGAAACTGTAATTTCGAAGAAAAATATTTTAGAGTCTAACTCTTGTTCAAATTCAAATGTTTTGGAAAATAAGAATTTGGTTTTAAAACTAAAGTTAGAGATTTTATCCTTGAAAAAGTGTTTGTCAAACTTTACTCATGAAAAAGAAAACTTTGACAGGATGTATTCTCAAATTAGACCTTTGAGAAATCGTTCTGGGCTTGGTTATACTTATTCAAAACCTGTTTTTAGCAATAACTATTTTGTTCCTCAAAAAACAATTTTCTGTTCTAAGTGTAAATGTGGTGGACACTGGAGAAGAGATTGTTCTCTTAAAAAAACTCAATCTTTAGGATTTCATAAAGCTCATTTTGCAAAACAAATGTGGATTCCTAAAATTCTTTTATCTAACCCTTCTGAATCCAAACAAGTATGGATTTCGAAAATCTAATTGTTTATTTTTCAGGAAAATGAGAAGTGTACAAATAAGAACATTTGCTACATGGATAGTGGTTGTTCTCGACATATGACTGGAAACAAAGATCTCTTTGAAAAGGTTATCAAAACAAAAGGTGGAAAAGTTACCTTCGGAGATAATGCTCAAGGAAAGATTGTTGGTATAGGTAATATTGTTTTTTTGGAATATTTCTTATTTCAAATGTTTTGTTTGTTAAAGGTCTTAGGCACAATCTCATCAGAATAAGTCAATTATGTGATGAAGGTTACCTTGTGAATTTTAGAAATGATAAGTGTCTAGTTCACAATTCCAAGGATGAGTTCATTCTATCTGCCCATAGGCAAGAGAATGTTTACACTATTAATTTAGAAGACCTTAGGAACCAAAACATACCTTGTTTAAGTGTAATAGAAGACCAATCGTGGCTATGGCATAGGAGACTAGGACACTGTAATATGAGAAACCTAAGAAAACTCTCAAAGAAAGGACTTGTAAAAGGGCTACCGGACCTTAGATATGATTCTTCAAAAGTCTGTGATCCTTTTCAATTTGGCAAGCAACATAAAACTAGATTTAAATCAATTAATGAAGTTTCAACTTCTAATGTATTACAGCTTGTGCATATGGATCTGTTTGGTCCTTCACAATCTGGAAGCATTGGAGAAAAAAACTATCTATTTGTTTTAGTTGATGACTTTACTAGATTTACATGGGTCTACTTTCTCACAAAGAAATCTGAAGCCTTTTTCTATTTCAAAACTTTTAGAGGCCAAGTTAAAAATGAGAAAAACCTACCATTGATAACTATTCATAGTGATCATGGTGGTGAATTTCCAAATTCATATTTTGAAACGTTTTGTAGTAAGAAAGGTATTACTCACAATTTCTCAGCTCCAAGAAATCCTCAGCAAAATGGTGTTGTTGAAAGAAGGAATCGTATTCTTCAGGAAATGACTCGAACCATGTTGAGTGAATACTCAATTGCTAAGCACTTTTGGGGTGAAGCTGTTAGTACTTCCTGTTATACTATAAATCGTGTTTTAACTAGACCATTTCTTAATAAAACCCCTTATGAGTTATGGACTGGACGAAAACCTAATGTTTCATACTTCAAAGTTTTTGGATGCAAAGTATTAATTCTGAATACAAAAGATAATCTACAGAAATTTGCACCAAAATCTGATGAAGGAATCTTTCTAGGCTATTCTACAACCTCTAAGGCTTATAGAGTTTTCAATAAAAACACTTGTACTGTTGAGGAAACAGTATATGTAAAATTCGATGAAACTGATCCTTTTGTTTTCAACCAACCCAATCCTACATCTTCGGATGTGTTTTCTAAAAATGTTTATCATCCTTTATTAGAAGAGCATTCTGATAAGGAAAATGTTCAAGAAAGTATTCCTGAAACATTTACCACATAAGATTTTCTACCATATGTTGATGAATAGGTTTTACAAAACCCAAATCAATTGTTTCTTAGGAATCATCCCAGTGATAACATCGTTGGTGATATAAATCAACCTGTAAAGACCAGAAATTCCTTAAGAAATGAAATAGAACATGTTGCTTTTCTTTCCCAATTTGAACCTAAAAGTCCAAGTGAGGCCTTAGGTGATGATGATTGGATTAAAGCAATGCAAGATGAACTAAATGAATTTGAAAGGAATCAAGTCTGGACATTAGTTGAAAGACCTAACGAAATGACTATGATTTGTGTAAAATGGGTTTTCAGAAACAAGTGTGATGAAAATGGAATCATTGTAAGAAATAAAGCAAGACTTGTTGCTAAAGGCTATAATCAACAAGAGGGAATAGACTATGAAGAAACATATTCTCCTGTATCTAGACTTGAATCTATTCGTATTCTATTAGCCTTCGCAGCATATATCAATTTCAAACTATTTCAAATGGATGTCAAATGTGCTTTTCTAAATGGTTTTTTTCAAGAAGAAGTTTTTGTAGAACAACCTCCTGGTTTTCAAGACCCAAAACATCCTGATCATGTTTTTAAACTTACCAAGGCTCTATATGGTCTTAAACAAGCCCCTAGAGCATGGTATGATAGACTTACATGATTTATTTTACAAAAAAATTATAAAAAAGGTACCGCAGATCCAACTCTTTTTATCAAAATGGAAAACAAAAATGTTTTGATTGTCCAAATCTATGTTGATGACATCATATTTGGATCAACTCAAAAATCTTTAACTGATTGTTTTGCAAATTTAATGAAATCTGAGTTTGAAATGAGTATGATGGGTGAGTTAACATTCTTTCTAGGTTTTCAAATTTCTCAAAAACCAGAAGGAACTTATATATCTCAACATAAGTATATTAAAGACTTACTCAAAAAGTATGGATTTGACAAATCTAAAAGTATTAGCACCCCAATTGGTACATCAAATACTCTTGATCTTGATGAAACTGGGAAACCAGTAGATCAAACAAATTTTAGAGGTATGATAGGTAGTTTTCTATACTTGATATCTATTCAACCCGACTTGATGTTTTCTGTATGCTTATGTGCAAGATATCAATCTAATCCAAAAGAGTCTCACTTAAAATCCATAAAGAGAATTTTTCGGTATTTAAAAGACACTATGGATTTTGGTCTTTTCTACTCTTCTAGAAATGATTTTGTTTTAAAAAGATTTTTAGATGCTGACTTTGGTGGTTGTAGAATGGATAGAAAAAGTAAATCTGGAACATCTCATTTCTTAGGAGATTCTTTGGTTTCTTGGTCCTGCAAGAAACAACACTCAGTAGCACTCTCCACTACTGAAGCTGAATATGTAGCAGCTGGAAGTTTCTGTGCTCAAGTATTGTGCATGCAACACACTCTCAGTGACTATGGTTTGAGTTTCTCCAAAACTCAAATTGTTTGTGATAATACAAGTTCCATATCTCTTAGTAAAAACCCAGCAATCACTCAAGTGCAAAACACATAGATGTTAGGAATCACTTTCTTAGGGATCACACACAAAAAGGAGATATTGTTTTACAATTCATCGGAATGCAAGAACAACTTCCTGACATTTTTACAAAACCTTTACCTTACGATAGATTTGAATATATAAAACAGAAGCTAGGAATGATTACATTAAAATAATCATTCATATCTACTTCCTGTTTTACATCTCTCCTAATAGTAAGAAACTCCTCGTAGAAAGGGGGAGAACATTTCTTTCTATGTTTCTCACATTATTTCATTTTATCTTATGATTTTCATTTTTTTTCCTTACTGTCTTTTCTGTTTATCGTATTGACAATTTTACTTTTCTGTTTATCGTATTGACAATTTTACTTTTCTGTTTATCATATTGACAATTTTACTTTTCTGTTTATCGTATTGACAATTTTACTTTTCTGTTTATCGTATTAACAATTTTATCATATCGACCGATGATGGTATTGAAATTCTTTTCCATCGTATCAATCAATCTTGGTATTGAATCGACCGATGATGGTATTGAATTTCTTTTCCATCGTGTCAATCAATATTGGTATTGAATCGAATGATGATGGTATTGAAATTCTTTTCCATCGTATCAATCAATCTTGGTATTGAATCGACCGATGATGGTATTGAATTTCTTTTCCATTGTATCAATCAATATTGGTATTGAATCGACCGATGATGGTAATCAAATTCTTTTCCATCGTATCAATCAATCATGATATTGAATCGGCCGATGATAGTCTTGAATTTTATTTCCATCGACATGTCGTCTAATAATTATATTGTACTTTATTTCGTACGTTTTTTTCTTTTGAAATATATCGAAACCAACAATTATCTTACATTCTCCGACAGGTAATTTTTTCATTTTTTTAAATTTTTTTCTTTGTTTTAATCCTAACCATTGATCTAGTTTTCTCTAATATTGACCGTAGAAGATCAATGGTCATCCTTTTTCGACCGTAGAAGATCAACAATCACCCATTTATCGCCTATAAATATCCCCCTCCCCTCCCCAAACCCACATTGATTTTTTCAGGATTTGAGGCGAAGCTCTGCTCCACCAGCTATAAATCTTCGTATGATCTTCTCATCGGCTAAACCTTTATGTCTCAATCCTCTGCTAATACTCCCGCGAAAATGTCTTCAAAGACTTTTACACAGAAATACTTTAACAGAGAAAGGTTAGTATCTCGAGAATTTTTCGATACATACGATTCTAGAATCAGGAGGATCATTTTGTTTCAAGGGTGGGAACATCTGTGTGTTGAAAAGCCTGATTCTCATGATCCGGTTTTTTTTGATGAAGTTTTTCAGTTTTATAAAACCGTTTCTTTCGACAAAGACATGACTATAAACTTTGATGTGTACGATAGAAAATTGTCTATGTCTGTGAAACAAGCGGCACATTTTCTGAATGTTTCTGTAGAAGGGGATTCTTTCTGTCCATCACACAAACTACCAGAGGAAGTTGGTACGTTTAATAGAGAAAGTGCTGAAAAGACTTTGTTTGTTATTAATGAAGAAAAGAGAAAAGTGTCTCATCTTTCTCCGGACAATCGTTTTGTGATTTTATGTATGCAAGGTTTTCTTATCCCAAGGAAAGGGGATAGAGGAACTCTGAAAGTTTCTGATATCTTTATGCTTGACTATCTTGTGAATATGAGAAAAGTAAATCTCATGGGGTATGTTTTTGAAACCATTAAGAATGTCAAGACAGGAGGGATTAAGTCCCAGATGATTATGTATCCAGCTATCCTTACGAAGTTCATTCTTGAGAGTATGATGTTTTGTAACATTCCTTTGAAAGGAAACCCCATGCTTTTGAAGCCCTCATGGATTAGTAACAGCACGATGAAAAAGCTGAATGTTTGTTTTGATTTGAATTCAAAACTTTTTGTCTGAGATATAGAAGCTGAATTGGCTCAGAATCAATCGGCACCTATGCCAGCCAAAGACATTCAATCTACTGGAGTTACTCAAAAATCCGATCTGCAAACCAGTTCAAAGCATAAGAAGACGCCAAGGTACAGTGAGGAGGTTGTAGCAAAATGGAGAAAGGATAAGGAACAGAGAAAGGAAGGAGATCCGAAGTTCGGTCTTGATCCTGCTGAGGATTTTGTAGAAAGAGTAAATGGTAGAAGAAACTCTTCAGGCTGAAAAAAAGAAGAATCTTCTTTTAAAAAGAAAGGCTCAGGACTTTGATGTCTCTAAAGTCTTGAAAGCGGTTGAGGATGCTAGTGCCCAACTAACAAAAGAAGTGCACCAAGAGCCCATCGTACAGAGTTTCCCTGAGAAAGGAAAACAAAAACAAGTGATGGAAGAGATAGAAGAAGTGGAAGAAGAAGAAGGAGACTTTATTTTAGAATTTCTTCAAAGTTCAAAGAAGAGTAGAGAGGAATCGGTTCAAAATCTGAGTGAAGGTGTTCAACAAACTCCTCATGCCGATCAGGCACCATATCCGGACAGAATGTCATCTCAATAAAAGCACGGTTCTCAATCCTCTCACTCTGATAAAGTTGTTGTCATTAGTGACAAAGTGGAAGAAGAAAGAAACCAGAAAGAAAAAGCAAAAGGGAAACAACCAGTTGTTGACTCAAGAAGATCGTATGAACTATCATCGTACGATGAAGATACTGATTCAGAGCATTCAATCTCTCTCAAGAAGAGTGATTACATTGTTCATGTTTTAAGAAGGGTTGAGAAGACTATTCCTTATTTCCCAAGGCTGGAAGGGAAGATTGATTTTATTACTGACAATCAAAAGAAGAATTTTGTCTCTGTAAAAGAATTGAGGAAGAAAGTTTTGTCAGTAGAAGCAGATTTGAAAGTTCTTTCAAAAATCTCAGTTGCTCATAAAAAGGCATGCAATAAGATGACCAAGTGGTCGTACAAAACAGAGAGCTCAATCAATGATCATGACATAGAAATTGAAGATATAAGAAGGTTATCAAATGAGCTTGCAATTGCATTCAACAAGATTGACAGAGAAACGGTTGAAAGGTTTAATCTTTTGTCTTCTCAAAGAGCCGATGTTCCTTCAGTAAAAGATTTGCAAGAAAGAATGAATGTTTTTCAATCTGAATTCTCGAAGGTTTCATCATTCAAGGATGAAATGGTCTTGCTGAAGAATCAAAATTCTGTGTTATCCAAAGATAACAAGAATTTGCAAAACAGAATTGATACCCTTGAAGAAGTAATCAGAGTCCAGGAGGAGACTATCAGAAATCAAGATCAGATTTTTACAGACCAACAAGAGCTTCTCAAAACTCAGGGTGAATCAATTTATGAAGACAAGAAGGAGATCAAGAAGATGAAAGCTGTTCTTCATGAGAATATAAGGAAGGAGAAGGAAAGAGAAAACAAATGATTGCTGTATTTGTTTTCCTAGGGAACTTGTCTTTTTTTTGTAATGAATTTTATGATCCTTTTCTTTTATCCTTTGTCTTGTTTTTATTTTCTAACTCCCTCAGACAATTCAAGATTACTCCTTTCTTTTTGTAAATCACAAAGGGGGAGAATATTTACAAAGGGGAGAATGTTTTATAAAGGGGGAGAATGCTTTACAACGCTCGTAAAGAAAATCTATGAATACAATCCTTAGGAAAGTCAATACCTAAGGGGGAGTTAGTTGTATTCAATTTCTTATTCAGAAGAGTTTTCAATAACTCAGGGGGAGATAAGTATTTCTTGTTACATTTACATTGTTTGTTGTGCTTTCCAAAAAGGGGGAGATTTTTAAGTCAAAAGTCTTCTTTTGACTTCTATATCATGTTTTGGAAATCACAAATGCATTCTATCATATTTTGGAAATTACATTTGTCTTCTATCATGTTTATCGTATCGTACAATACTGATCGTACTGACTCTATCAATCGTACCATACTGACTCTGTCAATCGTATCGTACTGACTCTGTCAATCGTACCATACTGACTCTGTCAATCATATCATACTGACTCTGTCAATCGTATTGTACTGACTCTGCTATTCAGATGTTCATTATTTGTTTTGGTACTTAGTCAAAAAAACTCATTGCATATGAGTCGTACTCATGTTTTTCATTTCTATATATCTCTTGTCCTAACAAAACGATGTCATTGAGTTAGTTACAAACTAATCAAAACGATGTCGTGATTTATGTTTCAATATGACCGTTGGAGGCAATATGACCGTTGGAACCTGAGGCCTATAAATAGGAGGTCATTTGAAGCTGAGAGAACAACGATGAACGAAGAGAACGAATTAAGAGACTCTGTGAACTACCAAGATTCTAGAGAGAGACACTGTGACTTCTCTCATCTGCCTTGTGCGTTCGATCATCGTATCGAGGCTTTCAAGTAATTGAAAGACAGAGGTGTCGATTACCTACAATATCGAGGGCTGCCGGGGATAGGTAGACAGACGTGCCAATCATCGTATCGAGGGATGCCGAGGATAGGCAGACAGACGTGCCGATCATTGTATCGAGGGCTGCCGGGGATAGGCAGACAGACGTGCCGATCATCGTATCGAGGGCTGCCGGGGATAGGCAGACAGACGTGTCGATCATCGTATCGAGGGCTCACCAAGGTGTTGGTGAGACAGACCTTTTATCCTAGGTGAAAGGATAACCCTTCTCTTTGGGTTAAAAGAATTGTAGTACTTTTACTTTTCCGATGTTACTTGTATTAGAAAGAGATTTGTATTTTTTCCTTTCTTCTGTACATATTCAATTGTAATTGTTTCAATTACAATCATTCTATTACATTTTGTATTGATTGATTCTATACACTTTAAGGTAGAATCATTCATCTTTGTATTACTCTGATTATTGTGGTCACCTTGAATACAATTTTTTTACATTACATTAGTATTACAATACATCATACCTTTTATATTCAATACAATTGTGGGTGTTTGTATTTGTATTAGTTTAAGATCATTTAAACTAATCTCTTTGTTGCTAAAACTCAATGTTTTATAAACCTACAATTCACCCCCCCTCTTGTATTGATCCATCTAATAGACATATATATCGACATATTCGATCCAACATGGTATAGGCTCTTTGATTTTTTATCGGACCTTCTTACCGAGAACATTATATAAATCAAAATTTAAAATAATTATGATAATATATACATATTTATGAAATTATGTTCACAAAACTCTTGTTAAGTTAGTGGTTAGGTCGTCCAATTATAAAGTAGAGGTCCTGGGATCAAATCCCACCAAATGTTTCTTTTTAAAATACATATACCAACAGTTTTATGGAACAGTTGGGATATATTTTCATATTAATTATACTAACGGTTATCAAAACCATTGGAATAGTTCTATACCAATGGTTTTCCCAAAACTGTTGGTATAGACCTATCCCAATGGATTTCTTGTAAATAGTTCTCCAAACCGTTGGTATAGGCTATACCAACGGTTTAGAGCCCTATACCAACGGTTCCAAACCGTTGGTATAGGTTAGTTTTCCAGTAGTGTTTGTTTTTTATCACCACATATCACAAATGGTTATAATAATGGATTTAATGTATATATATGTGATATTAATGAAATATTTATCCTTTTTAAGTATAATATATATTCTAATTTCTTACCTTTTCATGCATTAAAAAAAGATAACATGGTTTGTGTATACATGTCGAATACCACCTCCACGAAGAGACATGAATCTTTTTTCACCACCACATCATTTGGATGATATTTATATAGTATTAATTTAAGATATAATATGATATTAATGACATAATAATAATTTTAGAAGCATAAAATAATAATAACTTTTTTCTATCATGATCGTTCAAAAATAGAAATGTTACTCATCCGTATGTACAACCTACCATCTCCATGACTGTAAAAAAGTACATTTTTCATAGCCATGATTCATGTTTGTATTTAAAAGAATAATTTATGTATAAAAATTATAATTATTTAATTATTATTTTTCCTATATATAGTGTAATAATTAACTGTCTAGCTATAGTTAACCTATTGAAGTCAAATTGTAAATAAGATCCAGATGTCATCAAGACATCCAACATGACCTTTATTGATTAAGTAATGGTTTATGTAATGGTAAAAAATAAAAGGAATAATAAACATAAAATATGTTCTTATGAAAGTAAATATTTAAAATAAGTTTCATATTAAAGATTATAAAGAACATACTCAACGAGTTGAACTCATGTTATGGGTCAAGTTAATTAAAAACTAATTTAATATAACAATTTTTTTCTAAATAATTTTCCTCCATTCTCATATTCTAAAACATATATTATTAATTTATTTATATGTACATGAATTAAATATAAAAGAAATTTTAATCCACAATTTACTTTCTTATTAATGTTTCAAAAGGAATATTTTTAAATATTTTGTATGCAACATTTTGATTTTCCATATAAAATGAAAAAAGGAGAATTCTATTTTTATGTGTACAACATCAATAGATTTTCCCAACACCACAACTATTACTCTATATTTTTATTCCTATATAAGCTTCCACGTTTTATTCAAATAAACACCGTACATTCCATTGTTCTATGAATTTTATTTTAAAAAAAGGATTTAAAGGAAAAGGGTATATTAATATCTAAAAAAGTTTTGCTTATGGGTTTTAAAGGATATTTTTATGAGTTTGATGATAGAAATACCATATTTTATATATTTAATTCATTTTACGGTCCATGTAAAATATTTATGATGATGTGTGTGCCCAAAAATATCACATGATGATGTGTGATCCTAATACATCTCTCTAATTTATTCGGTAATGATTTTTTTTCTAGATAATTATGTTGGAATTAAAATAAATTGGTTAAGAGTGATTGTAAGACTGATATAGTGATGATTTCTTGAAGAACCTAAATGGAATTTTTATATGTTCTAATAAGTTTTCATGTAAATATTTTAATTTCATAAGGTAATATATATTTTTCGAAGGAAAAATTATTCCTATTAAGTGTAGAAAAGTATGTTTTTTAGAATTTTTTTCATAGATTATCATGTTTTATAAGAAACCTGAATGACTATTATTTTTTTCCTTTGTGTTTTATTCTAACGTGTTTCATGTTTATCACTGGGCTATAAATTTGATTTCATTTGTAAGTAAATAACTATTTAATATCAGGATTACTATATTGGAAAACTTTCTTTTATGATCTCATGTTTTTAAAATTGATCAATGATTTTCTTATAATTTTTATGTACCATACTGAAATGTTTATGTTCATACCACATTATAAAATGGTTTTGTAGGGTTTTAAGGATAAATAAAGATATGAATGTGGTGAATATGAAAATCGTGAAGATATGTCATGTAAAGAAAAAGTGTTTTATATTATGAGAAAATGGATACTGGTTAATGTCTTCACTTTGTGATGTAATAATTATTTATGCAAGAGTGATTACCTTATTCCATAAAACTATAAACCTAAAATATCTTTTGCAATGAAATAAAATTAATTCATTTATAATGATATAATTTATGGATTGTTTAACGCTGGGAATTTATATTTAGTATTAGAGATAAAATTTAGATAATTTTAAAGGTTATGATATTGTGAATAAGTACCCTTAAGAGATAATAATTAATATTTACCATGATATATCATATGAATATTACATTTTTATCCATATAAACTAGGTATGTTCATAATGGTTTTCTACAGATGAAACAAGGAATCTAAAGAGGGGAGGAACCAAGAGGACAATATCATTCCAAATCAAAAATCATGAATTGTTGGAATTGGAATATGAATGTTTTTTATTGTGATGGATTAGTTTAATCATTATATAAAGGGTGATGGTATCCATAATATAGATCATCTAGATCTAATATATAGTAACATGTCAATAATATAGCATTTTATGAGACAAAAACCTCTATAATTCAATAGATCTTATGACCTACTTGTAGATGAGGGTTGGATTAATTCCCTAGAAAAAATATTTGAAGTTATGGGTTGTTTGAATCCTAAAAAAGAAAACTCTATATATTTCTCATTTTGAATATGAATTTGGTCAATGGTGGTTAAGGTTTAATAATTATAGAAAGATAGAATATATTTATGTCATAGAATATGATAAACTTAAGAAACATTTCCTTGAGAAGTAATTTCCTAAGGTTTTTTGAATTAAGATTAAAAAATAAATTCTTTGAATTGAGGAAAATGGAAGAAGATTCAATGGTCGTGTATGAAGAAAATTTCACTCAATTGTCATGGTATTAACTAAATTTTATATGGGATCTTGATAATAAAGTAAATCAATTTTACTTATAATTAAAACCCAGATATTGATGGGAATTGGGTTACTATTAATACAAATTTTATGAGAAACTCATTCAGTGTTTCAGTAAGGTATAAGTGGATTTTTCCAATGATTGTGTATTCTGTGATAAAAAGAATAAAAAAAAATTCATGATGGAAGAAAATTGTGAGGTATCCATAAAAGAATTACGAAGGAAATAAAATCAAGTTTTTATCTTGTGGTAAGTGTGGCAAAAAGAACCATAGAGAATGTAATATAAAGTTTGCGACCTATTTCTGATGTGAAATGTTTGTATATGTTGATCATCATTGAAAAGATAAAGAACTAAGTTTTTTACCAAATTATTTGTATAAATAGATATTAAGGTGTTTTAAATTTAATGAAATGGATCATTATAATGGTATGCCTATGAAGAAGAGCATGAATGATGGGAAACATCAAGAATATTAGCTGAAGGGTGAAGTGAAATCCTTTGTAACTACTTTAGTGGATGTTGGTCCACCAAACAAAGTGGTAACATACACATTACATGTTTATTAAGATTATGCTAAAATTTTGCTTGATTCAATTCTATGAATTATTTCATTTCTTAGAAATTTTATCATAAATTGAAAAAAAATCATTATTAAATAAAATCATTTCTTTTGTTAAAATCATCTGGGGGTAGTATAATGTTAAAAACAATTTAAAAAGATATTCCTGATATTATATGTTTAAGTCTTTTCCCTTCAAAATTTTAATCATTCTCATTATGGAATTTTATATTATTCGGGGTATGGATCGCCTTTCAGTTTATCAAGGTAAGATATATTATATTTCTAAAGAAGTTGTTTTTCATAATGAACTTTAGAGTTTATAAAATAATGAATTAATACCATTCATAACATTTCAAGAATCATATAAATTGATAAAATATATAGATGACTATTATCATGGCCATACTATTGATAATAAGTGATATTTTTAGATTAATGATGTGCTTATAGTAAAAAAATACCTAGATGTTTTTACTGGTGATTTTCCAGGTTTTATTCCTGATTAGTAGGTTGAGTTTACTATTTAGTTAGTTTTAGATGTCACGAATATTTGAAAACCACCTTATCAAATGGATCAAAATGAACTTTTTGAATTGAAAAATCCATTGTAAGATATTCTTGATGAAGGATACATTAATACTGGAATTTAACCATGATGTGATCCTATATTATTTGTTAAAAATTAAGATGGTTCCAAGAGTATTTCAGTGATTATAGATAATTGAATATCATTACATTCAATAATATGTATGTGTTACCTCATATTGTTGACTAGTTTGATCATCTCTAGGGAGATTAGTATTTTCCAATGATTGATATCAGGTTTGGGTACCATATACTGAAGGTTAAGAAGGATGAAATCCCTAAGACAATGTTTTATAATAGGTATGAGAATTATGATTCTGTGTTTATATCTTTATGGTTAATGAATTATCTCTCCTTATTTATGAATCTTATGAATAGAGTTTTCCAGAAATATGTGGATATGTTTTTGGTTAAATTTATTGATTATATTTTGGTTTATTCTAAATTTTATTAAGATCATGAAAAATATAGAAGTGTTATTCTAAAACATTTAAAAGAAAATAAGTTATATGGATATTTTATCAAATGTGAATTTTGGTACTAGAATAATTAATTACTTGAACATATCATAAATAAAGATTCCATAAATATTTATCTTAATTAAACTAAATTTTTCAATTAATTGAAAAGACATACCAATATTATTGATATTCATAGTTTTCTTATGTTAACAATCTATTACCGAAAATTTGTTTGAAATTTTTCTTGGTTATCTAGACCACTAACCAACTTAACAAAAAAGGATTCAGATTTTTATGGTTAAAGGAATGTAATGAATGTATCTATTAATTGAAAAAAATATTAGTGAATTCTCTAGTTTTGTCCATTTCACCTTGAAATGATGAATTTTATATCTAATTTAATGCTTCATTAAAGGGTTTATGTTTTGTTTTAATACAGAATGATCACGTAATTTCTTATGATTCACATTAACTAAAACCTCATGAGTAAAATTATCTTACACATGAACATGAGCTGGAAGCCAGAATGTTTTCTTTAAAAATATAGAGGAATTATTTACATGGGTTAAAGTGTGAAATATATTTTGATCATAATAGTTTGAAGTATATATTCAAATAGAACGAGTTTTACAAAATATAGAGGAGATTACTATAATTGATTAAATATTATTACTAGTAAGTAAATTTCCCTATAGGAAAAGTAAACATAATATGTAATTATTTTAGTCAGAAATAGTATGCATCAGTATCTAGGTTTTGTCAGCAACATGATCCATTCATTTATGATTTGACGAATATTGGATTAGAAATTATGCATGAAAGAACTCCCTATATTTTTTTCAGGTGTTAGTATATTCATCATTTTCAAAAATGATTAATCAAGCTTATTAGAAAGATATATGTTTATAGTAAAAGGTGGAATTAGTTAGTAAAGGTATGTTTCCTAAATTTAATATTGAATAAATAAGGTTTTTTGAGATTCCTAAAAAGGGTATTCATTTTATGTGACCTCCAGATGAAGAATTAACTGTTAAATGGGGTATATTAACTGTAAAAAATGTATGTAGACATTTAAGAACATTTCTTATGGGTTGGAATTAAAAAATATATTTTTAATATTATTTTTAAATGTTTTAACTGTCTATAGGTTAAATAAAAAACAATTTCTAAAGGGGATGTTAGGCCGGATATGATGAAGGGAGAAGGATTAGAGGCAGAGAATGTGACTTTATTAAATATATATGAGTTATTAAATATTAATTACATAAGTTTTTGGTTTAAAATTAATAAATAATTATTTGTTAAAAATAAATAATGGTGGATTTTTAAAGAGTGTATAAAGAAAATTAGATTGAACACAAGGAATTTTTATACTAGTTCAGTCTCATCAACATAGTCAAATCATCACACCCAAACCGATGGAGTGTGTAACCCACTACAAAAGAGAGAGGGAGATAATTTTACATGGTATCAATCTAAACTAAGAATATTAAACATGATAAATCCCAACCTAGTAATTTATGAGGAACATCCCCAAAACTAAAAACATCATTTTGTGGGAGCAGATGGAAGCCCAAGATTTATATAGGAGCATCCCCAACCAAAGTGTTCTTATTTTTTTCAGGTGTGCATGAACAAAGAATAGTTTTTGTAGTTAGTAAAAACTATGAGATAAAGGATTATATAAATACCTTTACCTAGATAGAGTATATATAACAAATAATAAAAATGGATTGAAACAAAAATAATGATGTTGAAGAAACAGTTGATGCATTCCCTTCAAATGGATGCATAGAATGTACTCCAGGTGTTCCTACAAAGGTACATTATGTATCTTCAATGAGAATTATGTCAAGGAATATTTTTTTCCTTCCTTCAGAGTCCGTCATGAAATATGTAAATATAGTGTATATTATCACTTGCATTCATTTCAGTATTAATGAATGTAGTCATTGTGTGTTGTTCAAATAATCCTTTTATTTCTTTTTATAGAAATATATTGAGGCCACATACTCGAGTAAACCATTAGAACAATTCAAAATAATAACGAAAGAGTCAACCATAAATCTCCCATAGATAAAACCATTTCTTAAAATATCATAAAACTCAAACTAATTTAAATACAAATTCCTAATAAGTTAATGTTAGTAAAAAAAACTAAATAAAACATTCAATATACTTGCAAAAAATTAATTCAATAATTTATAAGAAAAATCACAATTAAATTGAATGTAAAAAATATATGAATAAGTTTTATAAAAATTCATAAAATATAAAACATTTTCAACATTCATTTTAAACATTAATAATACTTTGAAAATATTTGACAATATTAATAAATAATTTAGAAACTAATAAAACAATAATTTAAGAAATAATAATTTTTTCTGATAAAGTAGTATATATGTGTTGAATATTTCAATAAATAATGATAACATAATTTAAAACAATATTATAAAATGTTAAAAATATTTTAAAACTATTCAAAAATACTAAACATGCTTAATAAATAATTATAGAACAATAAAAAAAATAAAAACATATATTACGATCTTACAGTATCTAAAATATATAAATATATCCGAAACAGAGCATAAGAATATATTTTCATAATAATAAAATTAATTGGAAGTAGTATAAATTTTTAATTGGCAGTATCATAAATATTTAACCTCGTGGTATCATAAATTTTTTTACTAATGGTAGTAGGATTTTTTTTATGTTACCATTGAAGATCATGAGTTTCCCTTTTACCATTGAAGGTGATGCTACATGTAGAACAAAGGATCTATTGCAAGTTATGTGGTTCTACCATCATGGTGTATATTATTAATACTGTAAGTGAGGTGATACTACGATTTCTTTTCTACCATTACTAGAATAGAATCTACCAATAAGAATAATGTTTCACATCTTACATTGAGAGGAGTAAATGAACTCCTGTTGAAAGACTGATTAGATATTTACCATTGCAATGATTTTTCGAGATCTACCTTTTGAAAAATAATATATATTTTTTTCAAAATAATATACCATAGGAAAAAATAGATATACCATCATATGGGAGAAATTTTTTTTCAATGTAAGAGGACGTTGATAACCAAACACACTAAAAAACATCCACTATTGTTGCTAGTGAACAATGTTGGTGAGATTGCTTCTATATTTGATGTAGATAAAGTTGGATACTTGTAATGACCAACAATTCCATTGAAATGAGAAAGAAACTACCATAGAAAAATGAGAAGAAGCCGGAGAGTGCATCCATGGAGGAAATGGGCTATAAGTATGTGATGATGAATACTTCGTCATTTCTTGAAGAAGTTCGATACACAAACACTGGTGAATTTTTAAAACATTAAAATGATGGAATTGGATTTTGTTAAATTATAATTAAATAATATAAATTTTATATCATCCCCCTGAATCAATAAGTTCTATAATCAGATAAGTATATTAAGATATATGATTAGAAAACAGTGAAATACATGATTTGAAAACAGTAGATAACATTACAGAATTTCATCCATTTTTTATGGAACCAAATTGACATTTTAAGTTCATCAAGTAGTTTAATGAAATTTATAAAAACATAATTTATTTATAACCCAATAAAATAAATGTTTTTTATTTTAAATGAAAGTTATATCATTTAAATATAAAATATTTTAAATTTTAGAAATTCTAAATTTCAAAATCTGTGGGATAAGCATCAGACATATTTTCCAACACTTTAAAAACAAATTCATAGCCCAATTTATCTTAATGAAATGTATATAAATGTGTTATCTAAAAAATGGAATAGTTATTTCAATAAATAGATCTATATAACTCAAGTTATAAAATAATAACCTAAGAAAACTTAACTACACAATAAGTAGAAAAATATTGATCATACAAAAACAATGTACCATTTTTAGACCAAAATGTGAAAATTCAATAGATAAAATTCGGTTTCATCATAGTTTAATAAAGGAAAGATAAACGTTTAATCTATCATATGAGAGTATAATTATAAAAATCTAATCACTATAACTCAAGATATTATTAAAATACAATGAGCTAGTAAAAATTGATCTTCACATTAAATGATAACAGGTTTTTGAAATATATAAAAACATAAAAAATTAATTTTTCTTGCGATAAAAAAATATAATATACATGAAATAACATGCATAAACAATGTCCAAATTTTTTATTACAAAACCAAATAGTTTAAGCCAAAAAATATCATCCTTTTTAAATAAAAAAAGAGAACTACTAATTTTATTTAAATAAATAATGATAACAAATTATCTCCTTTTCTAACTTTAACATAAATATTACTGAAAATTTTAATTCTATGAATATAAAATCCCTTTAAAAACATGTCATATGATAAAATTAAAAATAACATGCTATAAGTAATAAATAAAAGATAAATCTCCCCTTGATTTTGTCACTTATTTCAAAAAAATCCCCATATAAAAAATGATTAGAGGATTTAAATTTTTAAATAATCCAAATAATCCAGTGAAATAAAATTTTATTTCGAGAGTATCCACCATTTAAATTAAAATTCAAACGCATGTGATAGAGCCATGTAAAAAATCAAACATAGACATTTTTTGGTACCCATTTTATTTTGGGTCCAATTGGGTTAGTAACAAAAAATTTATTTACACAAGCTAAATTATTACAATTATTATATGTTACAAGAAAAGATAAATTTTTTGAGATGGAAAATCTAGTAATATTTAGTGATTACTATCACTTGAGAGAATATTCATTGGCATTATGTCCTTTTAGATGAAATTTGAAACAAGAAATTGAAGAAACCTTCCAGGTATAACTTTTAACAAAATGGGTCTTGTACATATTAGAAATGTGATGATTATAACCAATAATAGTCTTATATTTATTTAGGATCATCATTTCTAATATCTTATCATAATTTTATTTTCCTTGAACAAAGGCAGTTAATAATTTGATTTTTTATATTAACTACCTTTGTATAGCTAGTAATCATTTTTTTCAATTTCTAATCACCAGTTTAAGCATTTCCGGTACCCGATACACTGCCTTTGTATAAAAAATTTCAAGATCATCACAAAATTTATATTTTATATAAGATTCATAATTTTGTAAATTGTTATTATTTTAAACATTAGAAATATTATTTTCAAATTTCATAATTTTCTTTTTTTCTTTATCAAACTCAGATATAGAATTTTTAAATATTTTATTTTTGAAAATAATATTTTTCCTTTATTTAGAATCCTTTTTCATATCCTTATTAAAAATTTCATACTTATTAGCATGAATTTTAATTTACACATGAAATCAATCTCATAAATCACTTAATTATTTAATATTAGAATTATCGTGATCAAAAGTAAACAAATATCAGGAATCAGAATCGTAATTAAAATAATTAGTAACGTTATTTGTTGTTGTTATTAAACACAAACCTATAGGATTTACCATATCTTAAAAACTATATATTATATTAGGGTGTTTTCCCATCAGATAAATGTTGTCATTCTCTTATTCACTTCCAAATTATTCACTAGAGTATGAATCTTTAGTGAAACTCCAACGAATAAGATAATCCTGTTTGATTTCCTTTTTTACTTCTTATCTTTCCCTTCTTATTTCAACTTTGGAATCTCATATTTGGTTTGGCCACATTTCCTACATTCAATAAAAATAAATTTTGATTTACCTTTCTTACATTTTATTTTGAAATAATTCTTATACCCTTTACTTTTACCTTCATACTTTTTGGTTGTATGTTTATTTTCATTATGAGACCTTAAATGAATTTTACAACTTAACATATATTATCTTATTTATTTGAGCTAGAAAAATATATGGAATCACTTTAAGACTTCATATAAACATATTTATATTTAAAAGTAACTCTATTTATTTAATAAGTTGAATCAAGATCATTGTTCAACATTTAAATATGGAATTGTAATATATATCCAATTAACTGGTCTAGAGAGTATTATATAAAATATTTTCATTCTTTAATGACTACTTTATTTAAATACTACTTATTTGGAAATTCCCCAAGTAAGTAATTCATTATTTATAGTTTCAAAAAGTTTAAACATGCTGTTGATGATATTTTTGAATCTATTTAACATCTCATTCAAACTTTCATGCTCATAAATTATAAATTCTGGAAATTCATCACTGTAAATGCTAAGATTAATACTCGATAATTTTTTTGTTATTTAATGAGTGAATTTTAATGATTTATAAATTTTAGAAGCATTTTGACAAGAAAATATATGACTGTAAAAACATATAGTAAGGGAAATTAAAAATAATTCATCAGTTTATAGATTAAAAATATTTTGCATAATTATTTCTAGTGAAAGTTTCAAGTTCAACTGTGGGTATTTTATAATGTCTATCCATTACAGTTCAATATTCAATACCTATATTTTTCACAAGTATCTCTATTTTATCATTATAATATTTTTAATCACTTCCATTAAAATGAGGTGGTCTTTATAGATTCATTAATTAAGTATCCTAAGTTGAACTCAAAATGAAAAAAGATCATTCCTTAGTTTTTAAGGACTAGGATACGTGATAGCACTAAAAATATGAATAAAATGGTGAAAACACCATTTTAGGGAAATCGAGTAGAACTGAAGATTCCTAAATGGGTAGCCCTTAGATACCAAGTTTTGGAATCTAGAAAAATAATAACATGAAAAATATATCATTAATTAGAGTCAACCTATGATACCAATTATTAGGTATCAGATTAGAACAATCATATAAACTAAATATCAATTAACGAATTACCCTATAATACCAATTTTTAGGTCATATATGATGATCGAAGAGGAATAGAGGAGGGATGAATCATCATTTACTACAACTATTATATGTATTAAATATTAAATACAGAATTTGTTAGTTTAAAATTATTTAACATTTATTTCTTAAAATAAACATAAACATTGGATGTGTGATGATTATATGTCAAAAATTAAAAGGAAGAACACAAATAATTTTTATACAGGTTCGGTATAATTGACATAGTCTAATATTCACACCCCAACCGATGGAGAAAATCAACCACAATTGATGAAAGAGATATAATTTTACATGGTTAATCTAAACTGAGAATTTTACATAGGGGAAATCCCAACCCAGGACTTTGTGAGGAGTAGCCCAAAACTTACACACAACCTTTTTTAGGAGAAAAAAAACTCAGGCTTCCTACAAGAGCAGTCCCAACCTAAATTTTCTTTTTTATTCATGTGTTAGTAACCAATGAATAAATTTTAAAAATAGTATAACCTATGATTGAAAGGATAATGTGAAATCCTCTACCTATACAGAAAATATATAACAAATAATACAATTGGCTAGAAGAAAAACTAATGTTATTGATGAAATATTTCATGCATTCCCTCTCAATGGATGAAGAAAATGCACTATGGGCAGTCCAGTAAAGGAACATTTTGTCTCTTCAAGGGGATTGAAGTCGATGGATATTTTTCTCTTCCTTGAGAGTTCACCACAAAATATATAAATAATGTGTGACGATCACATGTATGCTTTGTGTATTATCTCATATAGTTGTTTTTTGTCGTTCCAAGAATCTTATTAGTTTTTTATGTAGAATTATACTCAAGATACTCAATTCAGTAAACCATTAAAACAATTCAAAATAATAATGATAGAGTCAACCATTAATCTCGCATAGATAAAACATTACCAAAAATATTGAGAAATTCAATCTTATTTAAATAAAATGTTTGGATAAGTTTAATTGAGTCTAATGGACTAAATAAAAGTTTCAAAGTAATTCCAAAAAACATGGTCAAACATTTCCAAGAAAATTTTCAATTAAATTTACTGAAAAAAATTGAAATATGTTATGTATAAATTCATAAAATATAAAACACTTTTAACATTAATTTTATACAATAAAAATGATTTTCAAATATTTAAAAAAATTAATAAATAATTTATAAATAAATAAAACATTTATTTCATAATTAATAAATATTTTAGAGTAAGAATTATATATGTGTTTCATGTTTCTATGAATAATGAAAACAATATTTATAATAGAATTCAAATATTCTGAAAATATATTAAACCTATTTTCATAGACTAATCCTGATTAATAAATAATTAGAGAACAATTAAAACAGTAAAATAAAATTATTATAATCATATAATATTTAAAATAGAGAAATATATCAAAAACTTAGCTTGATAAAATATTTTTATGAAAATAAAATTAAGAGGTGTTGGAATAAATTTTTATATGGAGATAACATAAATTTTTTACTTAAAAATATCATAAATTTTATAACTGATGGAAACAATAATTTTTTACTGCTACTATTGAAGATCAAGTGTTGTCATGCTACCTTCATAGCTGATGATATTGGTGGAATAGAGGATCTTCTACTAGTTATAAGGTTATAATATCACATTGGATAGTGCTACCACTGGAAGTGAGGCACTGCTGCCATTTTTGATCTACCGTCATAGGTAAAGCATCTATCATTGAGAAGAGTGTTTCACATCTACCATTGAGAGGAGTAGATAATCTACAATTAAAATAATGCTTTTAGATCTAATATTTGAAGGAATCCTATAGATATACCATTGGGAAACTAATCTACCATTGACAAAATAGATCTACAGTTTTATGAGAGAAAGGGTGTTGCAATGGAAGAGGATTCTAATAACCAAACACATTGAAAAACAACAATTTTTGTTGCTGAAACACAGTGTTGGTGAGCTTTCTTCTAGATATGGTGTATCTAGTTATGGATATTTAGAATGACCTACTATTAAATTGAAATAATAAATAACATACAATTGGGAAAGGAGAAGAATATGGAGATTAAATCCATAGAGGAAACATGTTGGAGGTAGGATATGATGGAAAATATTTCAACATTCCCTACACAAGCTTGACACACAAAATTTGGTGAATTTTTAAATGATGTAAATGATATAATTAGATGTCGGTAAATAATACAAAAATGAATAAAATTTTGATATATTTCTAAAAAAATAGACAAAAATATCAATCTCACAAGTATATTAAGAGATGTGATAAAAAATAGAGAAATACATGATTTGAAATATGTAGAAAAATTGCAATAATTCAGCCATTTTTTAAGGCACCAAATTTAAATTTTAATATTTTGATGTATTTTACTTAAATTTTTAAACACTTCATGTATTTTTAACCAAATCAACATCTAATAATTCTAGAGTGAATCGAAATAGATATCATTTAAATAAATAAAAATTGAATTATGGAAATCCCATAATTCCAGAACAATTAGATAAAATTTGGACATTTATATCACCACATAATTCGTAAATTATGACTTCCATTTATCTTAAGTAATTGTTGGTAAATGTGTTAGATATCTAACATAAAAAGTTTCCTAGAAAGTAGATCTAAATAACTCATGTTATAAAAGAATAACCAAATAAAATGTAACAACACAATAAGAAGAATAATATTAATCATACCAAAATTATGTATCATTTTCAGACCAGAATTATAACATCTTATAGATGGAATTAGGCTTAATCATAGTTTATTAATATTTAGATAAACTTAATATATTTTATATGAGATTGTATTTATAAAAAAGGGATCACAATAACACAATATATAATTAAAATATTATGAGATAGTAAAATTTTATTTTCACATAAAATGATAATATGGTGTATTAATATTTAAAAACACAAAATATTAATTGTATTTGTAATAAATAAAATATTTTATAATTCCAAGAACATAAAAAATAGGGGATTATTCAGCCATTACTGGTACCTCAATGGAAATGGGATAAAATATCCTTTAATTTGTGGTTTTATTACCAAATAAATCTGTTGGTAATAAATTTTTATGAGTTATTATTGATTAAATAACTAAATCTATTCAATTTTTTTTCTATTTGAGATAATATGAATTTGGATCAAATTTTTAATATTTCTGATAAGTGATAATTATATTACATAGAACCCCTCTCACCATTTTATTTGACTATGATCCTAGGTTTACTTCAAATATTTGGAAAATATTTCATAAGTCAATTGGTATTGGATTAATTTTTTGTACAACTTTTCAACCTAAATCTGATTGATAGTTAGAGGTAATGATTCATACATTGGAGGATATTAATTTAGATTATTAAATGGGATATCAAGGAATTATTAATTAATTTCTTTATTTAGTTGAATTTTATAATAAAAATATTTTTAATTCTATTATGAAGATGGAAAATTTTGAGGAATTATATATGATGTAGTGTTACTATATATCTTATTGGGATAATTTCAGGTAAAGAAATAAGTTGGGAATAAAATTAGTAGAAATTTTTTTTAATAAGGTAAATATTATTTAGAAATATATGAGGATGGATCAAATATAGTAGAAATGTTTTATGTAAAATCAATGGAAAAACATTCTTTTGAGGTAGGTGATTATGTTTTTATTAAATTATCTCCATGGAAAAGTATTATGTGATTTTATAAAAAGGGAAAGTTATGTCTGTAGTTCATTGAACTACATGAAATTATATAAATAATTGAATCATTTTCTTGTTGAATGTCCTTACCTCTGAGTTAATCTCAAGTAGATGACATATTTCATTTTTCATTATTATGAAAATGTGTAACTGATGTTTCTCATGTTTTGATCCCCACAGTAGTTCACTGGGAATAAAACCTTCAAAAAACTATTCTGTTTCATTAACACAAAGAGATGGTAATTCAAAATAATTTAATTCAGTATGTTATAGTGTTTTTGAAAAACCATATGATTGAAGAAGAAATATAGGAATCTGAAAATGCTATAAAGGAAAAATATTCCCTCTTCTTTTCCAAATGATTAATATTTGAAGGATGTAATTTCCGATGGGTGGAAGAATGTAACAACTCATGTAAGGTTATATTAAAAAAATATTCATATCTTATTCATATTTATTTATTATAATTTTTTAGATATATATTCTTTATAATAATATCAGGAAATTTCTCAACCAAAAGTAAAAAAACCTTATTTACAACCAGATTGGGGTTTCAGTCATTGTAGGGTTATATTTAAAATAGAGGTTTCTAAAGTATACGATTCTAATATAGAAAAGTTGATTTATATTTTTTAATTTTTATTGCATAATTATATTATTATTATTTCTTTATAATTTTTTGAAATTATTTATTTTTTAATGAATAATGTAAAATATTGATTTTTATTGGAAAATGTATTTTTATTTCATGTATTTATGAAGTAAAGTTATATTTTTGATTTTTATTGAAATTTAATTAGTTATGATTTTATAAAAAACACAATTTTGGTCTTTTGAATGAATTTTCTACTTACATTTGTTCAAAAATATATATTTATACTTAAAAGGGAACTTTTCAAAAAACCCATTGATTGTCACCTTATGTGGTTTAATTTTAAATTAAATAATACCACTTCTAGAAATTGAATATATAATTACGGATTTTATATTTTGAATCATTAGGTTATAATTTATTAAATAGACATGTTTTATTTTTGATAAATATGAATAGTAAACATAATATCTTTTTGTTGTCATGGTAAAAGTAAAATAGGTTAATTAGGGTTAAAACTAATGAGATAAGGTTTCAAACTCATTCACAAACTTCAATTTATTTTATTTTATGTTTATGATTCATACATAATCATTTGAACTTATAAAATATGGAAGTTTATATATTTATATTTGATTTTGACCAATATAACATTTATGTAAAAGATAAAGTAAAAAATATCACTTTATTTCTTTTAATATATACAATATTTTTAGACAAGGATAAAAATAAATTGTATTTGTTTATAAGTTTTTATTTAAAATATAATTGAATTATTTTTATCATGTTAATTTATTTTTAATTTTTATTGATGAAATATTTTCCTTAAATGCTTACGCAACTCTGACAGAATGTTTGGGCAAGCAGTAGAAAAATAAAATAAATGATATTAAAAATACTAAATAATATTTTTTTGATTTATAGTTTCCTTGGAATTTTATAGATAAATATAACATATTTGGATGTGTGAAATTTTTATATTTTAATTAATTTTCCTTTATAAACTTTTTAATGTAAAATTAAATGAATAGTTCTAAAAATTACATTGATGATATTTTATATTAAACAATTTTTTATTAAATTATTTAAGATTATAAAAAACCTTACTTCAGAAAAATTAATTTTATATGGAGTCAAATATCATACAAACGCTATTTATGAGTCATTTTTTTGTTATAGTAACCATCATGGACCCTAATGAGTAAAATACATTTATATTATTGTAATTTTCAAAATGGTTAACAAGGGTTAAAACAGATAGATAAGTGTAAAAAATTATTCAAAATTTTCATGAATTTTATTAGATGATATTATTTCTACCCATAATAATAATAAATTCTAAATATATCAATTTATATCCACCTTAATATTAAAATTAATTTATATTAATTTAGTGTTTTAAGAAATTCCAAGAATTCCCCTCCCCTCACTTATAAAAGAGAGCCTACTCTCCTCTCTTACACACACCTTCTGAGCACTCAATACCATAAAATAACCATCAAAATCCCTTAATATATTCCCTAAAACATTCTATATTTATTAATTTGGGAATAATTCCAACCATATAGGGCCTAAGGTGTAATATAAATGAGGTTGTCCGAAGAAGATGAATAGATTTTGTCTAAATGCTTTAGTTTTATTTCTTCTTTTACATCCTTAAAATAATATTAAAAAATTATGAATTAATAAAAAAATTATATTCCATATACTCATATTTTATTATATTAATGTAATAACATATATCCATATCCTCTTCCATAAAAGAGAAAATAAAACAATTGTTCATGTGTATGACATACTACTGCCTCTTGAACAGATGAAATTCGTTTTCCATCACCACCTCTCATATATGGTTATAATTATATTTATATTATTTATAATTATAATATTTATGTAATATTTTTCATTTTTTAAATATAATATTATAATCAAATTTCGTACATTTCCATCCATTGAAAAATGATAACATTGTTCATACATACATGTTACTACAACCTCTACGAAGTGATATGATTTTGTTTCATTACCATATGGTATAGATGATATGTAAAAGATTATTTTAAAATATAAAATGGTATTTAGTAAATTATTATAATTATAGGAATATAAAATAATACTTACCTTCTTTCTATCATGATTTTTGAAAAAGATAATCTCTACTCATGCCTGTGTATGACCTACCATCTCTGTGATTGTAATGTAATTCATTTTTCATAACCATTGTTCATGGCTGGTTTCAAAAACGTAATTGAAATATAAAATTGATTATTATATGATTATTATTATTCTTTATAAGATTTAATAATAACCACTTTGACCATATTCGACCCACCAAATTCATTTTTGGACATATGAGCTGCAAATCGTCGAAACATCTATTATTAACTTAATTGATTAAGTGAATTTTTATAACATGTTGATAAAATAATATGAATATTAAAAGTGAATTTTTTTTAAATTAAGTAAATAATTAATATAATTTTATTATTTATGAGAAAAAAGAACTTACATGTTGAGTTGAGCTCAAGGTAAGGGACACATTACATTGAAAACCTTGTTTTAAACATTTTAAGGATTTATTTTCAAAATGTTTAATTTCCATGGAAATATTATAAAAATTATTTTATTGATGTATTTATATAGATATGAATGAATTATAATGTACATTTTCTATCACTTTTTACTTTCTTACTTAGTTTTTTAAAAGGAATATTATTACATATTTTACAAGGCATGCTTTGACTTTCTATACATAAGGTAAATGGAATGTTCTCTTTTAACATATATGATGTCAATGACTTTTACAACCACTTAAACCATTATTTTTTATTTGGATTCATTTATAATATTTCATGTTTTCTAAAATGATAAATCCTTGTTTCCTTTGTTCTAGTAATTTTATTTTGAAAAATAGGTTTTAAAGGAATGAGATATATAAAAATATGAAAACATTTTACTTATGGGTTTAAAATGATATTTTTTGAGATTGATTATGGAAATGAAAATTTTATGTATTTAATGAATGTTATATTCTATGATAATTTTTTACGATAAAAGGTGAGCTAGATATAACTCATGATGTTGGCTGAGGTTGATATAAATCATGATGATGGCTAAGCCCAATATATCTTTCCTGTGAATTGGGTAATGATTATGTTATCTAGTGAATTATGTTAGAATTCACAAAAAAAATTTATTCCACTGGTAATAATGATTATAATAGTGATAGTAAGATGATATTCCAAGGATCCTAAATGAGATTTCTATGATTTCTATTGAGTTTTCATGGAAATATTTTGATTTAATAAGGTAAGTTCATTTGTTCAAAAAAAAGATAATTCCCTTTAAGGGTTGAAAATTATTTTTTAAATATAGTAGTCTTTAAAAAGTTCTCATTTTTTCAAGGAAACTTTCATGATTATTATTTTGACTTTATGATTTCATAGAATGTGTTTTATAAAAACTTTTGGAAAAAATTCAATTTCATGTGTATCTATATGATTATTTAAGCTCAAGTTTATTATGTTAATATAAAAATAACTTTTAATATCTCATGGTATTAAATTGGAAAAATGGGTTTCTTCATATTAATTTTTTATATTCCTCACGAAGATATTTATTCCCATCCAATGTTTTAAATTGTTTTTCACTGGGTTTTAATAATGAATAATGAAAAATATGATGCCAAGATAAATTTTTTGAAGATATTTCATGAAAATGGAACTTTTTATATACAAAATGTTTTGTATTGTGGGAAAAATGGATCCTGAGTTAAATGTTCAATTTATTATGATATATATATTTATGTGAGATTTATGGTGTATTTCTCAAAAAAAACATAACCAAAAAGATCATAGATTATATAGGAAAATGAATTATTATCTAAGGATACAATTTACAAAATGTTTGAGGTTGGTTCTTTATATTATTATAACTAAATAAGGTTATGTAGTATATTATAATGCATCAGTTATGGGTTTTGGTTATATACATATACAGAATTATCATGTGGTAGTGTATGGTTATATCAAGTTATGTTCACATGATAATATTTCCAAAATTGCAACATCCTAGTTAAATAAAGAAATATGACATTTTCATATTTATTAATATTTTTGAATTAAATATTAAGTTTACTTTAAAGGGTATCCTATGTTCAATGGAATCCCCGACACACAACAATGATTTTTTTTTAAATCATACGTTTCACACATCATTGAGTTATACTGAAAAATATTAATATAATATTATTATCTTAAATGGTAGTTAATACCTAGTCGTTGTATGGGCGGGAATGAATATAACTAACTAAAATATGATTATATATGTTTGTTAAACTTTTTTACATTTATTCAATAAATTTTATAGGCTTAAAATAGTAAATAATTTGATATTAATCATAAATACTCTAATATTCATTAAAATGTCGTTTTACAGCCTTTTAAGGGATAACCCTTTTTAAATCTAGTTTTTTTACTTTTATATGTTCCATTAGAAAAAATAAAATTCTTATATAGAATCATGACATCAAAATTTACTTTTGATGATATTTTGGTCTTTTTCTAATAATGTTCATTTTTTAATGAATAGTGAGAATAATGTATTTTAATTCAAAACTGCCTTTTAATCTAATTTATTTATGTGGATAGTTTATCTTTTTAAATTGTTTTAACATGTAATTAGATTGTATTTATACTATTTAATCCTGTTTTATTCATTGGATGTGATTTCACTTTGAAATTATACACAAACAACTATCAATCTTTAGATAGTTATTATTGTTTAAAACACGCTTTTTGTTTTAACGGTGGGGATTAATTTTAAATTAATTTATGCCACTTCTATGTTTTGAATTTAGAAAATTGGATTCCATATTTGGAATCATGAGGTGCAGATTTTTGAAAATAGGTAACTTTTATTTTTAGACATTTTAAATATTTACTTTAGTAAATATTTTATTTACCTTGGTTAAAGGGTAAATCTGGAAAATAATGGTAAAAAATAATATAATAATAAAATAATATTTCCCTAACATGTTTTATAATTATATTGGTTGGTACATGTCCGACCATTGGAATCCTTGGGTCAATTTTGGGTCCTCATGTAGCCACTTAAGTGTTATAATGACACTTTATTTTAAATAATTTAAAGTAAAGAAAAAAAGGACAAAAACATATATATTTTTGTAAATCAATTTTTCCATGGGGTTATATAAGTTATCTCTTTGACTATAAATATTCATTATAAATCTAAAAATAATTTATACATCATGTATATTTATCTATAATTTTTATACATCAAATAAATTAAATTACTTATGACACAATAATGATGTTTTTTTTACCTCATTACTGAAAGATTTAAATAAATAAGATTATAAAGATTAAAACAATATCCAAAACCGGTCCAATTATTATTGGATTATTTTATTTCAAACATAAGTCATCTTATATTCTATGTTAATGAGTTTGGACCATTTTAAATTGAATATATGTTTATAATAAAATAATATTTTTAAAATAACCTAAAGGGCCACTCCTCCCCCTTATTAAAGAATATCACATCTAACCCATTACTCACACCTCTAAAGCACCTTGGATCATCCAAAATATGCTTAAATAAGCTCTGTACATCCCTCTCTTCCTTATAGAAGCCTTACCTTAGGCAGAAGGCACTTCACGAAGTCCTTTTGGTTCAAACGAAAGGGAGTTACCTGATTTAAAGGTAACATCTTCTCTTAAGTTAATTTATATTATTTTATTTCTCCAACCCCATAAACTATTTGTTTCCTTTATTTTATAAAAAAAACCATTATCATCAGTATAATAGGTTTTTTATGAGAAGGATTTTAACTATACTTACACACACCTCCATCTTATGGGTATAGAACATACTGTTTTTGGGGACGGCCAACAACTGCATCATGAAACGATGATTGGTCAATTATCTCATACCGCCATTCATGGTGGACATTATGATGGAACTATATTTATATGTGATATATATTATATTTATATTCTTTATCTGCTTCTGTATATTTTATTGATGTCATACCTTTATGGTTTCCATCATGGGTAAACGTGATAAGTTCATTTGAGGAAGTGCGGACTACAGCCCCCTCAATGTGATATGACTCAGTCACACCATATGTGCAACGTATAAAGTATGGTGTTAATGAACATACGTAATATATATAAAATATGATATTATACAGTAATAATAATATATATATATATATATATCATTTGGTTTTCATTCCTTTTAAAATGATAAAAAATGAAATGGAAGTATCATTAATGCGTACGTACGGCCTACTGTCTCCATGAACAGTGCATTTCATTTTCATATATCCAAATGATATGAACTATTATATATATATATATACTTGATTTATATGATATAAATAATATATAAATAATGAATATCATTTTGGAGATAATGGAATTTCGACCACATGAACAATTTATAATTATAGCAAGTTCATTTTTAACTCAAGTTCCGAACAACGAAAAAATGTCTAATATGAACTAAAATAGTTAACTAATTTTTATCGAAAGGTAATAAGTGATATAAAACTAATAATAAACTCTAAAAATGTTCTTTAGAAAGTATAAATTAACTTATGTTTATTATTTAGTAAATTAAATAAAGAATGGGTCAAGTCAGACACTAGGTAAAAGAACTTCTTAACCCAATTTCCATTCTTTTGGTTAATTTTCTATTTCTTTATTATGACTTGATATGACTATGTGAGAAATTAATTTTTATATATTATATTTCATTTATACTTGATTTTTTTGTACTTATATTGAATACACATAATCAATCTATTTTATTTACAAAATGATCTTTGTAAGGGACTTCGTCTCAATCTCCTTTCATTGAAGCATATTTTGATTTATACATGAATTTCTTTTATACAGTGTATAAACACCTTTGAAATTTCATTTCATTCAAAGGGAATATTTATTTATGAAGCGTTTTACTAAATGACAAAAGAAATTCTTTTAACGTTTTCGGCAACAATGACCACTCTACATTCGTAATCGTTATTTGGCATCCTCTATAAGCCTTAATGTTTTATAAAATGAAAAAACCCCTTATTTTATGTTTGTGTTTTTTCGTATTGAAAATGTTTTTTGAAATGGATTTATTGTTTCAATATGTTTAAATGATTTATTGTGATTTCAAATGAAATTTTATTAGTTATATTTTAATATTTGTAATATTTTATGTGTTATGATTTTTTAATTGTACTTGGACATTTGATGGGTGGTTATGTGATAATAAAAATGATGGGTGGTGCTGTTGTAAACCTGGACAGGTGGTTGCGTTATAACCTCCAATGCATTGGGTATGGAGGTCAACCGTATGACTATTCCATTTAGTGATATGTGTGGAATTCGACCGAATGGTTATTCTATTTAATTATTCCTATGTCCCAAGTTACTTTTATAGGTTATGTGTGATTTCTATGGGTTTATGGTAATATTTTGGTTACCAATGGGTAAGAACTGATCTTTTATTCATTGAATATTATTTACTACTTCATAAATGTAAAAATTATTACTTATGATACAGTATTCATGGTTTACATGTTGTTTTGAAAAACTAACAGATTTCCTTCTTTATGTATCCCTTACTGAGATTTTTATGCTCATCCCAAGTTTTTAAAATTTTTTATAGGACATAATGTGGAATAAGTTCAAGGATGTGATCAAATAAAATTCATACATTCTAAAACATGGAACTAGACATGAATCGTTTTTTAATGAGTTTTTATTTTATGGAAAAATGGATATTGAGTAGAAGTGTCAACTTGTAATATTGATGTTGTTATGTATATTTTATGACCTAATTCTATAATGGCCTAAACCTAAAAATAACCTCAATGTGAATTATTAACTTAATTCAATATTAGGTAATGTTTAAGGTTGGGTCCTTATATTTGGTATCATAGGTCGGTTTAGATAACATTAGGAGATAGAATATTGTTAAATTAGTGTCCATAAATTCATTTATGTTACGATTGAAATAATATAGCAATTATAGATTCCCATGTTGCTTCTCCTAAGATATTAATGTGTTCAGAATGGATTTTCTTAGAGGAAACATGGCAGTTTAGTAGGGAATACATACAGAGGGAAATAATCTTCCAAATTAGAATCTTGAGATGGTCAAAATCAGAATTGAACAGTTTACTGTAGTGATGGCTAAGTTGACTCAGGTGAAAAATGGTTTTTGTGTTTACTAATGATATTTTGGTTTATTCTTAAAGTAAATAGGTGCATGAAAGTCATTTAAGGGGTTTCTTGCAAACCTTAAATGAAAATAAACTATTTTTAAAATTCAGATAGTGGGAGTTTTGGTTATAACAAACTTCTTTCCTTGGGAACATTATTTCGAAAGAAGGCATAACTATTGATCCTACTAAAACAAAAGTTGTTGAAGAATTTCCAAGACCCACTAATAAGAGCTAGATCCTTATATTTCTTGGATTGGCAGGTAATTATCGGAGGATTGTTGAATCTTTTGCATGGTTGTATATCCCATTGACTAAATTAACTTGAAATGGTGTTAAGTTCATTTGGAAAAAAGAATGTGATGATTTATTTTCAGGAATTGAAAAGAAGATTGGTGATGATCCAGTTTTGGCACTTCCTTCCATAAATGGTGACTTCGTTATTTATATTGATGCTTCTTTCAAAGGATATGGTTGTGTCCTTATGCAGAATGATCATGTAACTACTTATTCTTCACGTCAGTTGATACCTCATGAGTTAAATTACCCTACCGATGAATTGGAATTAGCTACTGTTGTTTTTTATTTAAAAATATGGAGGCATAATCTGTATGGAGTAAAGTGTGAAATATATACCGACCATAAAAGTTTAAAGTATATATTCACTCAGAATGAATTAAACATGAGACAGAGGAGATGGTTAGAATTATTAATGTATTATGATTGCACGACCCATTACCATCTGGGAAAATCAAATAAAGTGGCTGATGATTTGAGTCAAAAAAGTAATGCTTCATTAACCATGCTACGTTTGGAATGAGATCCTTTGGTTTTGATTTGATGAACTTTTTCATTGATGTTGTTGGTATAGGAAAGTTCTCTGTTTTGTTTTAGGTGTCAGTAAAATCATCTCTATCAGACAAAATAAAGCAAGCGCAGAAGGATGATAGTGGGTTGTAGAAAAAAGATATAGTTTGTTCAGAAGGGTAAGTTGCCTGAATTTTACGTAGATAGTGATTGTATAATGAGATTTAGAAAAACATTATTTGTGAATTGTGATTTATAGTTGAAGAATAAGTTTTTATGTGAAGCACATAGTTATCTATTTTCAGTTCATCTTGGATGTACTAATATGTAGATAGATCTTCGGGGGCATTACTAGTTGGATGGAATAAAAATAGATATTGTTGACTTTACTATGAAGTGTTTGACTTGTCAACAACTTAAAGAAGAGCGGCAGTTACTGAATGGGATGATTCAGTCTTTACCGATGCTAGAGTGGAAATCGGAAAATATATCCATGGACTTCGTTGTTAGATTACCAATGATATATTGAGGTAACAATGTAATCTGGGATGTTGTTGATCAATTGACTCAATCTTCTTATTTCCTTCCTATTCTAGATACTCTATCTCTAGGTCAATTTTCTATGCTATGTGTTAAAGAGATAGTTTGGTTACATGGAGTTTCCAGCTCCATTGTATCTGATAATGATCCCAGGTTTACTTCTATCTTTTAGAAAGAAATTCAAAAGTCGTTGGGTACTGAATTAAATTTTAGTACAACTTTTCATCCTCAATCAGATGGGATGTCAAAACAAACAATTCAGACCTCATAGGATATGCTACGTGCTTGTTCACTAGATTACCAGGGATGTTGGGACCAACATATTTCATTGGTTTAATTTTCTTATAATAACACTTATCATTCTAGTATAAAAATGGATCCATTTGTGGTATTATATGGGAAGATGTGTCGAACTCTAGATTATTGGGATGAAGTAGATTAAAGGAAGCTGATGGGACCAGAATTGGTAGAAGAGATGGCAGAAAAAGTTCAGTAGATTCATAATAACATGAGAACAACACAGAGAAGGCAGAAAAGTTATGAGGATAACCGAAGGATGGATCTTTCTTTCATGGTTGGTGATCATTTATTTCTCAATGTCTCTCCAAGTAATAGTGTGATTCATTTTGGTAAGAACGGAAAGTTGAGTCTAAGGTTCATTGGAACTTATGAAATTCTTGAGAAAGTTGGATCAATTGCCTACATAGTGGATTTACCACCATGTTTATCCTAGGTACATAATGTATTTCATGTTTCAATTTTGAAAAAAGTATTTTCCAGATCCATCACATGTTTTTAGTCCAGAGGTAGTTCAATTGGAACAGATTCTCTCTTATGTGGAACAACCACTCCGGGATTCTTGACCAAAGAGAGAAAGTGTTGCAGAAATATGTAATTCATCATCTAAAGGTTTTCTGGAAAAACCTTATTCTTGAAGTGGAAATGTGGGAATCTGAAAATGCTATGAGGGATAAATAAACCCGATTATTTGTTAAGTGACTAAAAATTGTGAGGATGCAATTTCCAAAAGGGGAGAAGGTTGTAATATCACAGTTAAATAAAGAAAGATGGCATTTTTATATTTATTAATATTTGTGAATTTAATATTTATTTTACTTAAAAGGGGATTCTATATTTGATGGAGTACCCGAAACACAAAAATTGGTTCCTTTGAAATCTTACGTTGCACACAATGATGATTTATACTGAAAAATAATAATATAATATTATTATTTTAACTGGTAGTTAACGCCTAATCATTGGATTGGTGATAATGAATAGAACTAACTAAAATATGGTTATATATGTTTGTTAAATGTTTTTATATTTATCCTATAAATCGTAGAGGCTGAAAATAGGAATGAATCTGATTTTAAACATAAAGACTCTAATATTCATTAAAAGGTCGGTTTACCATCTATTATTGGCGATCCTTTTTTAAATCTAGTTTTTGTCACTTTAATATGTTCCATTTGAAAAAATAAAATTCTTCTTCAGAATCGGGACATCAAAATTTACTTTGGATTATATTTTGGGATCTTTATGATAATGTTCATTTTCTTAATGAATAGTAAAAAATACTGTATTTTAATTAAAAATTTCCTTTTAATCTAATTTTTTTATATTGTAATATTATAGTTTTAAATGGTTTTAAAGTGTAATTATATTATATTTTTACAATTTAATCAAATTTTGGACATTTGAAGTAATTTCACTTTGAAATTAGACATAAACATGTATCAATCTTTTGATAGTTATTATCTCTTAAAAACACTCTTTTTGTTTTGACAATGGGAATTAATTTTAAATTAACTTCTTCCACTTATGTGCTTTGAATTTGTAAAAATGAATTCCATATTAGGAATCAGGAGTTCAAAATTTTTGTAAATAGGTAACTTTTATTTTTAGAAATTTTAAATATTTACATCATTAAATATTTTCTTTACTATGGTTAGAGGGTAAATCTAGTAAATAAGGGTAAACAATAATATTATAATAATATAAAATTATCTTAACATGTGTCCTAATACTATTGGTTGATACATTCTTGACCATGGGAATCCTTGGGTTGATTTTGGGACCCCATGGAGCAACTTAAGAGTGATAATGAAACTTTATTTTAATTAATAAAATGTAATGAAAAAAATATCTTAAACAGATATCTTTTAATAAATCAGTTTTTACATAGGGTTATATAAGTTATCTCTTTGACTATAAATATTAATTAGAAAGATAAAAATATTTTTTACATCATGGTATTCTATTTTTAATTTTAAACATCAAAAAAATAAAATAATTTATGACCCAATAATGATGCAGTGTTTACCTCATTAATAAATGATTTAAATAAATAAGATTATAAATATTAAAACAATATCTAAAACCTGTCCAATTATTATTAGATTATTTTATTTCGAACATGAGTCATAATATCTTCTAATTATTTGAGCATTGGACATTTTTAAACCTAATATACGTTTATAATAAAACAATATTTTCAAAATTCCCTAAAGGGCCGCGCCCCCTTATAAAAGTACATCACCTCTAACCCATTACTCACACCTCTCAGGCCCCTTGGCTTGTCCAAACTCTACATAAAAGGTCATGTGATCATCTTTTTAGGCTATCAACTAATAGTTGTTGGTAAAATAATGTTGTTTGATAATGATATTATCAATTACTGGTATATGTTTTTATACATCATCATTTTTTGACATAGGGACAGGTTTTTGGTGATTTCTAAATCTTTTTCATTGGTATACATGATATATTAAAATCATTCAATAATTTTGTAAGAGATTATCATTTTTTATCATTTAATTTCACTTTCTATAAAATGGATATTTCATATAAATATTTAAATTAGGTTTTCATTAAAGTGTTTCAAAAAATGTGTTTGATAAAAATAAATGATTTAATATTGGGCAATAATTGATTTTTTTTATGGAATTGTTGGATATGAAATATTAAAAAAAGGATTTCATTAATTTAAAATCGTTTTTAGATGATAAAGTTTTTTTTTGAATCCAATTAAGGGAATTTTTTGTAATTTTTCATCTTATATGTTACTCCTCTTTGTTTTGGATTATGTAAATATGCGATTATATAGTGATAAATAATTTTTATTTACATGAAATGGTATATTTATTTAAGTAGTGTTTATATGTGAGATTTTAGTTTATTAAATGTTATGTCGATTTATGAATTTTATTTAGAAACAATTATATGAATAATTGTGTAGTTATGGTAGTTCTAGTTACAAGAAAATTGTTAGGTTATGATCATGATCTCTTGAGTCAAGCATAATTTATATCTGATTTCATTTTATCTAATATGGATTAGTTTATAATTCAATGCCAGCTAGTTCTATTTTAGGATTCCCCACTAGATTATAATTCTACTTTGCAATATTTTTTTCATTAGTTTTGGTTTATTTTATGACTAGAGGCCTTCATGTAGTAATTGGTTGGGTAAGAGGATCATATAATAATTCCATAGTCCCATATGTAGTACCTTATGATACTTAATTATGTGATATACATGAAATTATTATTTGTTTATTTTTAGGCATTTATATGACATCAAATGATTTAGTTAATTTTTTAGCTATTCTCATTTTATTAAAGTAAACATAAATAAGGTAATATCTCATGTTATTTTTTTTGATTGAATAAAATATAATTTTTTTTAATATATTATCAAACAATCATGAAATTTATTTTTTCTAAAATAATTTCTATAGAAAATTTATAATATTCTACTAAAATTTTTATGTATACCATACATACAAACTATTTTGTGTATATGTATTTGGATTTATATTATGTAGATAAAATATATACACTTATTTAATTGATGATCTAGTGGCATATTTAGGGAATGGAGGAGATGAAATGTTTAATATTATCACTTTTCACGTAGAGATGGGTAGTTTTTGTATATTTTTATTCATATGTTTTGGGTAACTCATATATGTTCAGTATTATAAACATCTTATCCCATGTTTTCCTCGGTTTTCATTTATATTGGAATTTTATAATATTTTTGATTGTATATAAAGGTGTATGGTTATGATTATGCCTGATGTTCATATGTTTCATGGTTCTTTGATATTTAATTTTTTTCTTATACCTTCTTTGAATGATTTATATTATTGGAATTGTTCATTTGATATGTTTGAATTATCCAACCTATGGATATGTTATACCAGGATGGTATATGGAAATACTTATTTAATTTATTTAAAAATGAGGGAAATCATCCCCTAAAAATTATGTGTTACATCCTTGGTACTTTTTCCAATCCTATAGTGATTGTGGCCTAGTGATGGGATGAATTGGGTATGAAGATAACATATATTAGGTTAGTTGTTACTCAAAAAAATTAGAATGGTATATTATTTTTATAATGTGTCTTTCCCTCATATACAAAACCCTAGTATTTTTATATTTAATTTAAATGTAAAATTTATATAAATTCAATTTTTTTATAAAATCATTTGACTTTTTGAGATTATGATGTAAAAATTAGGTAAGTGGTAAATTATATAATTTTTCGGCTATAGTAAAATACAATATTGAGTTGTGAATTACTATATAAATATAGTACTTTATTATAGTAATATATGAATTTTTTCATGGTCTTTAAAAGTTATATAAATATTAAAATTAAAAAATAACTATTAAATAATGATTAATTTTTTCTTTTATCTAAAAAATTTACATTATTGATATTTTTAACTAAACATTGTTTATTCAATTTTTATACAACACCCCACCTCTTTAAATAATCTCATAATTTCCAATTATTCTGTTCTTCCAAAAATATTTTAATTGAATAAAATATTCTAAAGTAACTCTCGAAATATTATTATAAACTTTATGAATCTCCTGATCTCAGCAAATCTTAAGAACTCTATACATTAGTCTCATAGTGAAAGGGTGGTCTGAAAGAAGAGGTGAGATCTTATATTAAATATTTTAATTTTAAATTATATTCTTACCCTTTATAAATATAATTAATAGTTATACAAAAATACAAAAATTATAACAAGTATTTAAAAATATAAAAAACAATAAACATTAATCCTTTTATATTCTATATTTATTTAAAAAATATTTATTATATATTTGGTATAAACCAACAACATGGTAAATGTTATTTAGCATCTATTTATTCCTATAGTGGTTGGTTTTAATTATTATATTTATAATTAAATATTAAATTACTGACAAAATTATGTCTTGATTAATATTATAGAATTGTAAAATTAATCTGAATTTTTTTATTTAAATAAGTCATAATGGGATGTAAAACCTATTTAAAAAACATATTATTATGCTTCATAGATAAACAAGAAATATATTTATTATAAAACACATATGAATCTTTTTGAATTATGTAATATTATGTTCATTTTATTTTGGGTCTTTTTGAGTTGACAAAATATTTGGATGAAGCAAAAATATTGATAACACCATAGTGATTCAACCTAAGAACCATTGGAACAAACTATATTACATCATTGCTATAAATAGAAAATTCATATAAATAAAATGATAATAACATAAATAATCATTAATAATTTTATAAAATAATCAATTAAAATATTTCATATTACTATAATTGATGTAGGTAGTGCATTTGAGGTGAGCTAGAATACATGCTATGTTTTTTATTATGATTTATATTATTTCCATATTCCTCTTGGATCCGTATTTATTTGTTTGTTTTTTATTTATTAAATTATTTTTAATTATATTATCCTTTCTCCTTTTCTTATTAGGTATATAGATTATTATTCCTTGATCTGTTCTTATATTATGCAATATGATGTTGATATGTAACCCTTTTTTCATGGGCTATCGTGTTATGAATTCATGTTTAATGTATGGTCAATTGAATTCAATTTTTTTTCTATATTAAAAATATATGAATTTAAATATTATTATAAAAATTTCATCAAACTAATGCATTTGATAATTATTATATCTCATGAGATGTTTTGTACTGTGCATTATTATTGAGCCAAGCACATAATGTTTTGATGCCATGGAACTGAGAATTACATGATCTTATAATAACATGTTTTATACATATTCAAAATTTATATGATCCATTTATTTTTATCCCATATTATTATTTCATGATATAAATGATGATTTCATGTCGTATCTTATTGAAAAACCTCTTCATGTTCTCCTTCTGAATATTCCTAACTAGATCGTTAGCACACCCTTTCTTTTTTATGTTTGTCTCAAGGGGATTAGATATAGTTAGAAGAATAAAATGAATTATAGGAATACTATTATGAATATTTAAATAAATTTATATATGTTTATGTTGAAAAAATTTCATAATGCATCAAATATTTTAAACCACTACAAATTTTAGTTTTATGGTGTGTATTTTGGTTTAACTTTTAATGGTTTTATGTGTAAATTCTATAATGAAAGTAAGAGTTATAGTAAATATATTCTATATTTTAATTATAATAAAATTTAATTAAATATTAAAATAGTGTTTATATTTTAATATTTATTTATTTATGTACTTTTTTCAAATACCATGTTCATTATTCTTGGATGTTTAATCAAGCTCTATCTATAAAGGGTAATAAAAAAATGATAATTTAAATTGGATTTTTTGGGGTTGGTGTGGGGTTTTTCGAAGAAAGAAAAAAGTACTTCATTATGAATAAGAATAGGAATACTATATATACTAGAAAATTGGTTATTAGGATTTTTCATGAGATTATATACATATTATTAAATTGAATCTGAGTGGGAATTCCATACAGGACTTTTTGGTTGTTTCAAATTGGTTTTCTCTAGTTGGATTACTAATAAACCTTTTCAAACCTAAGGAATTTATATTCACCATGAGTTTATTTAGATCATTTATCAAAATTTATTCTTCTATGAATAATCATAATTAGTTATTAGTTGCATGATTCTATATAAAATTAGATATTTTTTCACCCTTCCCAAAACATATGTTGATGTAAAATAACACATTAGATATTTTCTAACCCTTGAATTTTGAAAATAACCCATTAAATTAATCAAAATGAAAATTTAGGGACATTTATATTCTTTTTACAGTGGTCATAAGTGATAACACACTACAAACAATAGGCCATTAAGAGCGCTAAAATGGATATTATCAGTTCTAGAGAAGCACTAACTACCATAGTGAGATTAAAATCAATAGTCTTTTAATAGTGGTAAAAAACTACAGATAAAGGGGTCATTTATCAGTGATAAAAGATAATTGATAATGGTTTTCTATGTGAGTTCTTTTAGAAGCACTTATAAAGAAAAACATTTACTAGAACATTTATTTAACACTACTAAATGGTACCTTTATCATCATTTGTAAAAGTATTGATAAAGTGTCCTTTATAAGCTCTTTTAAAATTTCTGATAAAGGGGAATATTACAGTGTGTTGTAACAACAAACTACAAAACCTATGTAATGTGTTATAATAGTACAACGAAACACCAAAAAACCCACTTGTTATCAATAAAATCAATATCAAACACAGAATTTAAATAAAATGAAATTTATAGCACAAATACAAGAAAATACCCCAATATTATAGAAATTTAAAACATTGATTTATACAATTAAATAAGTAAACAATTATTATATACATTCAAAAAATCAATGTTTCTTTATCTTTTTATCTTGACCCTAAATCATATTAATTCTGAAAAAAACACCCCTAATTCAGAAAAATAACAGGCCTGTATTAGAAAAAATTATTATGATTGTAATAATATAAAGAAAAAAATTAACATAAAGTGTTTCTTTTTAACTAATATTTGATTCATACTAAGTAAAATGTGTATCTAATTTACTTTTGGTTGATTCTTATATTTTACACAATTTATTGTTCTTATTAACAAATCATCTAGGTGAAAATTAATTAAATAAGTATAAGATAAATCCACTTGGGCAAAACGTTATGGTTGGGTCTTGTGGTAGTGTTTGGGAGGTCTTGGTTACTGGCCTCCTCCTGTGAATTTAGGTAGGTTTTTTAATTCCCCTACACTGAAAAATGTGATATAAATAAGTTTAATATATAAATAAGTATAATATATAAAAAATAATGAAATAAATTATGTAATAGAAAGTTGAATGATGAGAAAATAGTATAGGCTTGTTTTCCCGATTTTGGTGATGTGATGCACATTTTAAACTAAAATGAAACTAATATATTAAAAAGATATTCATGAAGTCATACCGGTCACTCCATGCATCAGATTTTGGTATGGATGAATCCTAAATTTCTTAAATGACTTATGGATCATTTTTTTAAAATATCAAAATAATTTGAATGAGTTTTATTATTTTTCAATATGTCACTTGTCATTTTTACGAAAATGTCATTTTAAAATGAAATAATGCACTTTGAATCATAATTATCACATCATGTCTTAGTTTTATGTGTGACTGGTTCCTACACATCACTAATGACTTATGAATCATTTTTGAAAATTATCAAAAATATTCAAGAGTATTTTCTTGATTTTGGGTAGGTCAGTTATCCTTATTACTAAAATTGATGTCTATTTAAAATAAAAATATGCACTTGGAGTCATACCGGTCACACCGTGCATCAGATTAAGGAGAGGATAATTTTTACATGTAAAAAATGACTTTATGTATCATTTTCTTAATGTATCAAAACAATCTAAATGTGTCTACCTGGTTTTTAGTAGGCTAGTTGTCCTTTTTACTAAAATTGAAGTCAATTTTAAATAAAAATAAGTAGTTAGAGTTATATGAATCACAAAATGCATCATATTGAGTTTTAGATAATTCTTATACATCTTAAATGACATATGGATCATTTTAAAAAATCATCAAAATAATCATAATGTGTTTTATTGGTTTTGAGTAAGTCAATTGTCTTTTTTACCAAAATATCATTTTAATCTGGAAACACACACTTCAACTCATTCCAATCACATAATGTATCTTTTATATGTGAGACTGGTTACTACCCATATGAAATGTGTTATGAATCATTTTCCTAAATTTTTGAGATAATACTATCTTTTTTGCTTGTTTTTCATTGAGTGACACTTTTTGAACTAGAATATCAATTTTAAACTAATAACAGTTACTTAGAGTCATAACAGTCACACCATGTGTCTAATTGATTTTTTAATGATTCCTACACATCGAAAAATATCTTATGGATCATTTAATTAAATTATCAAAATAATCTAAATGTTTTTTCTCAATTTTTAGTAGGCTAGTGGTCCTTTTTAGTAAAATTGAAGCCAATTTTAAATAAAAAGACACACATTGAGTCGTAGAGGTCACATCACGTGTCATATTAAGGTGTGTCTAATTATTATAAATCTTAAATGACTTATGGATCATTTTACTAAAGAACAAAAATAATAAAAATCTGTTTTATTGATTTTTATTACGTCACATGTCTTTTTTTACAAAAAAAATCATTTTAAGATGTAAACACACACATTGAGTCATACCGATCACATCATGAATCAGATTGATGATAGAATGATTCATACATGTCACTAATGAAATATGAATTTTTCCCCTAAATTATCTATAAAGTATGAGTGTGTTTTCTCTATTTTTTAGTCATGACACATTTTGAACTAAAATGATGATTTTAAAGTGATAATGGACATACTGAGTTATATCAGGCACATTGTGTATCAGATTTAGGTGAGGATAACTTTTAAATGTCAAAAATGATTTATGGTTCGTTTCTCTAAAGTATAAAAAATACCTGACCATGCTTTCTTATTTTTGAGTATGTCGATTTCCCTTTTTACTAAAATTATGGTCAATTTTAAATAAAAATAAGAACTTTGGGACATACAAGTCACACTGTTCATTGTATTTAGGTTTATCTAACTTTAATATATCGAAAATTACTTATGGATAATTTTACTAAAATATAAAAACAATTTTAACGTGTGTTCTCAAAATTTAGTATGTCACTTCTCTTTTTTATTAAAATGTCATTTCAAACTTGAAACATGCACATTGACTCATACTGATCACATCATATATTGGATTGAAATGAAGAAAGTTCTTACACATAAAAAATTATTTATGAATCAATTTAATAAATTATCATTAAAATATGGGTGGGTTTGATCAGTTTTCATTGAGTGACACATTTTGAACTAAAATGTGGGTTTTAAACTGATAACCGAAACATTGACACATATCGAGCCCATTGTGTGTCGTATTAGAGTGATATTGATTCCTACATGTCAAAAATGAACTATGGATCATTTATATATTTTATGAATACAATATGAATATTTTTTGTTGGTTTTTAGTTGGTTAGTTTAGCTTTTTACTAAAATTGATGTCAATTTAAAATAAAAAGATACACTTTGAGTCACACCAGTCACACCATGCATCAGATTGAGTTAAGGATGACTACTATAGGTCCCAAATGAATTATATATTTTTTCCTAAAATATAAAAAAAAATGAATGTTTTTCCTGTTTCTGAGTTTTTCACTTTTCTTTTTTACAAAAAATGTCATTTTAAACCTGAAACACACTATTTGACTCATACCGATTACATCATTTATCTATTTGATGTGAGACATATTGTTACATGTCCAAATTATTTATGAACTCAAGTCCATAATTATTAATAAAATATCATTTTTTTTTCTCAGTTTTCAATTGGTTAAACTATTTGAACTAAAATGTATATTTTAAACTAATAATAGACATTTTGAGTCATACTAGACTCATCATGTATCATATTGGCATGAGAATAATTCCTACACATAAAAAATTACTTTTGGACGACTTTCTTAAAGTATCAAAACAATATGAATGTGTTTTCTCAGTTTTTAGAAGGTTAGTTTCCCTTTTACTAAAATTGATGTAAATTTTAAATAAAAATATGCACATGGAATCATTTCAGCCACATCATGCATTGGATTGAGGTGTAACAGATACTAAAATGTCCCAAATTCTCAAAATAAAAATCTTAAATTTCATTGTTACAATTATTTCCATTTCCTTTATTTTTCAAACTTCCAACACGACATATTGAATCGATGTTCTAAGCTGAAAACCCATTCTCATTGATAAAATTCAGAATAGAAGAGGAAGATCTTATTCCAATTATATCATTAGAAGTAACCGCAATGGGAACATTTGCTTCCTCAAATATTTTTGAATTCAACAATGACAATGATTTTTTACGTAACCACATCAACTCAATATCCAGTATTGGAAGTATGAACAAACCACCCCAACTCGAACAAAAGAATCCCCATGTATAAGAAAAATTCTATTATAAAACTAACACTAAAATAATATAAATTAAAATTTATTATGAAATAATAATAAAAATATATGGATCAAGATTTTACTATGAAAACTTAAAGATTATCTCTATGATTGGGTAGTGGAGGGAACTTGAGGGAAAGTGATAAATTCCAACACTATATGGGTGAGAAGTTTTTAAGGGAGAATAGGTCTGTAGAAGTTTTGGTGTAGAAAGTTATGAAATATGGACAGAACACCCCAAATCAAACAAAGGAATCCAATGTTATAGTAAATGAATTCTTATGTGATTAATACTAAAAATAAATAAATAAAATATAAATATGAAATAGTACATTAATTATATGGAAAATTATTTTACTATGAAAACATCGAGATTACCTATTTCATTTAGTAGTGAGGGGAATGTCACGACCCGACCTCGGGGCCCGTGCCGTGACTACCCCAAGCCCGCCTTCCATAGGCCAGGGGCTGGCGACTAGCACCAAGGCGTAAAATCCCAGTAAACAGGGAAGGCATTGCCTTTATAAGTAACAACCACACAGAGTCAGCAAGCGGAAAGTAAAGTGCAGAAAAGAAAAGGGGCCGGAAATACAATCCCAACTGTAAAGTACAACTGAAAAGTAAAGTACAGCAACTGAAGAAAAGACGGCGGCCTCGTGTCGTCCACTGGCAATCCCACCTGAAGGGTGGGTACAGATAGCCTCCAGGCTCCTCGGGTCCCACGTCCGCTCCGAGCACGTCCCGCCCAGTGGTCCACCTCCAGGTACCGTCCTGCTCCACGCCCAACCGTGATCAGCGCTGTCCGTCGTCTGCAACCAACACAACAAGGTGCGGGCATAGCCCGTGCAGGGGTGAGTACAACTACTCAGTAAGGACCCCGAGACCCCCGAAGGTCTCCCGAAATCCACAAGGGATATAGCACAAAAGAAAGATGCAATCACGAAGTAACATCTGACTCGACTTAGGAATATGCCCATACATATACCTAAGTCCCCAATTCTAGCTCTGCTCACGAGCTCAAGAACAACTCAATCCACGAAGGAAAGCAAGACTCAAATCCACAAGGAGAGTAAACAGTAAATCCACAAAGGATAGTTCAACACAATCCACAAAGGAGAGTAAATAGTAAATCCACATAGGATAGTTCAACACAATCCACAAAGGAGAGTAACATAAGATTCAGCTCAACCAGGTATACTTTTTCAGATGACGTCAAAGATGATCACTGATCCATCTAAGTCGTCGGACCCACGAAGGATCGATAGGTACTAACCCCCGCAGAAGACCCACACAGGATCGGGCTCACACAGAACCTGTAGGCAGTGGCTCACACAGAACCGGTAGGCAGTGGCTCACACAGAACCGGTAGTAGGACCCACATAGGATCGGGCACTGATCCGCATAGGATCGCTGAGTGCAGTAGTCGACGCAGTCCACTGAGGATCTCTGCACAGTCGTCGCCGCAGTCCACGAAGGATCTCTGCTCTGCCGTCGTCGCAGTCCACGGAGGATCTCTGCTCTGCCGTCGTCGCAGTCCACGGAGGATCTCTGCTCTGTCGTCGTCGCAGTCCACGGAGGATCTCTGCTCTGCCGTCGTCGCAGTCCACGGAGGATCTCTGCTCTGCCGTCGTCGCAGTCCACGGAGGATCTCTGCTCTGTCGTCGAGGTCACAGCCAGCGCTAGGGTTCCCGCACGTAGCGAGCTCGTTTAGGAGGGTCCGCTCCACGAGCCGAGAGGCTGATACATCAACTGACACGTAGTCCGAAGTTGATGTATCCAAAAGTTCCGTAACGACAACAGGATCTCAACGCGACAGACGGCGCGTCAATCGGACGCCCGGTCTGAGAGTTATTGGCATTTTCGTCCCAGGGGCCCGGTTGGTTTTTAGGGCAAAACCAACCCGACCGTACTCCGCCTGTATCCGATCCTCGGGCGGAGTATGCCAAAAGTTCCGTCTCACTTAGAGGAAACTACCACAGCTGACGGTACGTCGTTCGGACGTCCGTAGCTCAAGTTATGAGCGTTTCCGCTCCGAGGGCCCGGTTGGCTTCGTGTACGAACCAACCCGGCCGAACCCAAAGTCTTCCGAAACCTTGAGTATAATATACCGAAACGACCGTCTCTATCCAAGGATCGCGTAGCCGCTGACGGTTCGTCAATCGGAGGTCCCAGGCCCAAGATATGGGCGAAAGACCGAAGAGGGCCCGAAACGGGGGTACTGGGCCCGGGGCGACCCGGCCCGAACCCCCCCCCCCCTGGGGTCGGCCGAACCGGGCCGACCCGAACCGGCCCGAACCGGCTCGGCCGGGTCCGGTCCGGCCTGGGCGCGGCCCGGCCGACCGGACCGGCCGGCTCGGTCTTCGGCCGAGCGGCCGAAGAGCCGCCGCCGCCGCGGGTTGATCCCGCGGCTTGAGGGAACCGCGGCCCCGCGGGGGGCCGCCTGTCACGCGGACGCGGCCGGGCCGCCGCGTCCGTCCCGGTTCCGCGCGGCCGCGGAACCGGCCGCCATTGCCGCCGCGGCTGAAGCCGCGGCGGGCTTCCTCCACGGCGGCGCGCCGGGCGCCGCCGCCTCCGGTCGCCGGCGCCGCCGCGCCGGCGACCCGCGCCGCCGCCGCCTTCCGCGGGCCGCCGGAGATGCTCCGGTGGCCCGATTTGCCTCCCGTCTGCGCCGTTGCCCCTCCCGGATGCCGACCTTCACTGCGGGACCAACAAATTGCCCTTGCCGCACGGTTTGTCGACGTCCGCCAAATCCGCACAAAAAGGAAGATCGGCGGAGGGTTGCCGGGTCTTGTTCGTTAGACCCGCACCCTCCGCGTTAGTCATAATTCACGGGAGGAACAATAAAACAATCAACAACAATTTTAAATGTTAAAATTGTTCGAAGATCAAGTTCTTTACTTTAAAAGAAATAAAATCACGGGAAGGAAAATATTCCAATCAACCCTTACCTTGTCGCCGTCGTCGGACGAGGGGTTGTCGCGGAATTGCTCGTCGCGGAAGATGGAGATCGCCGCGTCGTCGCGGTATCCGGCGTCGCGTCGCCAATCTCCGGATCAAGATCAAACGGATTTAATTAGTTAAATCCGTTGTTATTGAAATTAAAAAGGGAGAAGAAAAGATCCGATTCTCACCTTAGTTGCCGAACGAGGATCGGCCGCGGAAGAAGAGGCGTCGCCGAAGAACGTCGCGGGTAGATCTCGTCGACGTCGCAGATCTTGGTGTGCGTCGTCGAATTCCGGTCGCCGGCGTTCTTCGCGTTCTTCGCGTTCTTCGCGTTCTTCGCGTTCTTCGCGTTCTTCGCGTTCTTCGCGGAGAGGGTGGAGGAACGAAGATTCTTTCAAATCCTTTCCAAGGATTTTTGGGTTGGTCTTATTTTATAAACATGCCAACACACGAAACCGGTTAAGAAACGATCCATCAATTCGTTGAATTAATTCAACGAAAGAAACGACCCATTTAATTCACGAAGAAACAGTCCATTTAATTCACGAAATAAACCGCCCAATTAAATGGTCTGTTAAGAATTAAAGAAAACGCGTCGGTTGACTTTTCAGTTACTTTGACGGGTTTTCGCGGGTGCGTTACTTAGCGAAAGAAACGGCGGGGCTCGTGCGGGTCCCACCGCACAAATATCCTACCAAGGGGGTAGGATATTTCTGGATAGTATCCTATCCAGTTCAACTCAGCTCAAGCCGCCTTTAAGTGACTTTAAGTGGTTTCCAAGCAGTTTAAGTGAAATAAAATAAAGTTGTCGCACAAACTTTATTTTTATTTCTGACTTAAAGCCGCAAAATCTAAAAACCACGTCTGTGCAAACGCAACTCCGGAAGAGGCGTTTCTAAGCAAATACCGGCGCTGCGATTTCATCGGTGCCCTCAGAATTCGATTCCGGGCACCGGTTCAAAAGATAGAAAAACCCGCTCGTCCGTTCACTGAACGTACCCGAGCCAAACTTCGAAAATTGATTCCGGGCACCCCGGGCCTCGGAATCAGGTGCCATCTGAAGCTGCGCTCTTGTAAAATTCCAAAGAAAATTAAGAAAAAAATTTCCTTGAAATTTGCGGGTCTTTACATTACTCCCACCTCAGGGCTTTACGTCCCCGTAAAGATACATCAAAAACTAGGGGAACAAATGGGGGTACTGAGCACGCATCTGAGCCTCCCGCTCCCAAGTGCTCTCCTGGAGGTTCCCGTGCTGCCATCTGACGCGCACAAGAGGAATCGACCGCCCACGTACGACCCGCTCCTGTCGATCCTCGATCTCCACTGGAACCTCCGCAAAAGTCGCCCCATCGTCCACGTCCAGCTCCCCAAAGTCGATGATGTGCGTCGGGTCGTGCACGTATCTCCTTAGCTGAGACACGTGGAAGACGTCGTGCACCCGGTGCAACTGAGGTGGTAGAGCCAGGCGATAAGCCACATCTCCTATCCTGCTGAGGACCTGGAAAGGCCCGATGAAGCGTGGAGACAACTTGCCGCCTCGGCCAAATCTCCGTAAACCACGTCGAGGTGAGACACGCAAAAAGACGTGGTCGCCATCCTCGAACTCTAGTGGCCTCCGCCTCTTGTCAGCATATGACTTCTGCCGGCTCTGAGCTGTCCTCATCCTCTCCTGGATGATCTGGACCTTCTCTGTCGTGGCTCGGACCATCTCTGGTCCCACGAGTGCTGACTCCCCAGGGTCTGTCTAGCACAACGGTGATCTGCAGGGCCTGCCGTACAACGCCTCGTATGGTGCCATCCCGATGGTGGAGTGGTAGCTGTTGTTGTACGCGAACTCCACCAAGGGTAGGTGGTCCTCCCAGCTGCGACCAAAGTCGAGGACACATGCACGGAGCATGTCCTCGAGTGTCTGTATGGTCCTCTCCGTCTGACCATCCGTCTGAGGGTGGAAGGCTGTGCTCAGATGGAGCCGCGTCCCGAACGCCTCCTGCAACCCCTTCCAGAGCCGGGAAGTGAATCGAGCATCTCGATCGGAGACGATAGACGATGGCACACCGTGAAGCCGTACGATCTCCTGGACGTAAAGACGTCCCAAGCTCTCCACTGATCTCTGCTCTCTGATGGGTAAGAAGTGTGCCGACTTGGTGAGTCGGTCGACAATCACCCAAATGGAGTCGTGACCTCTGGAAGTACGTGGAAGTCCAGTCACGAAGTCCATAGATATGCCGTCCCACTTCCACTCCGGGACCTCCAAGGGCTGTACCAAGCCTGCTGGTACCTGATGCTCAGCCTTCACCTGCTGGCAGGTGAGGCATCGTGAAACGAACTCTACCACATCTTTCTTCATGCCCGGCCACCAGTGCTGTCGTCTGAGATCCTGGTACATCTTCGCCACTCCGGGATGTACCGCCAAGGGAGAAGTGTGAAACTCTCTCAGCACCTCCTCTCGTAAAGCAACTGGTACGAAGGTACGCCCTCTGAAAAGGATGTCGTGCTCTGCTCCAAGGGAGAAACCATCAGGCGCCTGACCTGAGGATATCAGTGCACGCCGGGTCTCACAGTCAGCGTCCTCACGCTGAGCCTCTCTGACCCGCTGTAGAAGTGGAGGAGAGACTGTGAGAGACTGAAGAAAGGCTGCTCCGTCTCTATCCACGAAGGATATCTGCAAGGAGGCTAGCTGCTCCGTCGCCTCCTCAAGTAGCTGAATGCCCGTCCTCCTGCTGAGGGCATCGGCCACCACGTTCCCCTTTCCAGGAGTATAGACTATCTCAAAGTCATAGTCCTGGAGGAACTTAAGCCATCTCCGCTGTCTCAGGTTCAGGTCCTTCTGAGAGAAGATATACCTGAGACTCTGGTGGTCAGAAAAGACAGTGAAGCGCTCGCCCATCAGATAGTGCCGCCAAGTCTTCAGAGCGAAGACCACTGCTGCTAACTCCAGGTCATGAGTGGCGTAGTTCTGCTCATGCGGCCTCAACTGACGTGATCCGTAGGCGATCACGGCTCGCTCCTGCATCAGGACGCACCCGAGTCCAGTCCCTGATGCATCGCAGTAAACTACGTACCCAACTCCCTCCTCAGGCAACCTCAAGATAGGTGCGCTGGTCAATCTCTGCCTCAGCTCCTGGAAGCTCTGCTGACATCTGTCTGACCACACGAAGGGTTTCCCCTTCTTCGTCAACGCTGAGAGTGGTGCCGCAACTCTGGAGAAGTCTGGCACGAATCTCCGATAGTATCCGGCTAGGCCCAAGAAGCTCCGCACCTCTGTCACGCTCCTGGGTGGCTCCCAAGCTAGCACTGCCTCGATCTTCGCGGGATCCACTGCAACTCCCGCCTCAGAGATGACGTGTCCCAAGAAATGGACCTCACGCAACCAGAACTGGCATTTTGAGAGCTTGCCATAAAGCTGGTGCTCTCGGAGTGTGTCTAGCACAACTCGCAGGTGGTAGGCATGCTCCTCCTCAGTCGTCGAGTATACCAAAATGTCGTCAATGAAGACAACGACAAATTGGTCGAGGTATGGCTGGAAGATCCTGTTCATGAGGCTCATGAACACTGCTGGAGCATTGGTTACGCCGAATGGCATAACCAAGAACTCATAATGGCCATACCGACACCTGAAGGCCGTCTTCTGCACGTCCTCGTCTCGAACTCTGAGCTGATGATAGCCTGACCGGAGGTCTATCTTCGAGAACCACCGCGCTCCCTTGAGCTGATCGAAGAGGTCATCAATCCGTGGCAGCGGATACTTGTTCCTCACTGTCACCTGGTTCAGGCGACGATAGTCGACACATAGTCGCAAGCTCCCGTCCGCCTTCTTGGCGAACAAAATCGGGGAAGCCCAGGGTGAAACACTGGGTCGGATAAACCCCTTGCTCTGCAAGTCCTCCAACTGTACCCGCAGCTCTCGAAGCTCGGCGGGGGCCATCCGATATGCTGGAGTAGATATCGGGGCTGTCCCGGGGTACAAGTCGATGTAAAAGTCTACCTCTCTACGAGGAGGTAGCCCTGGAACGTCGTCGGGAAAGACGTCCACGTACTGGTCCACCACTGCAGGAAAAGCCGGACTCCGCACGTCCACTGCTCCTAGGATGAGGCTAGCCAACTGATGAGAGATGGGCTGCACTCTCCTCCGCGGAAGTCCATCCTGTGCTGCAAAGGTTCCCTTCTCGCCGGTGAAGGTAAACCTGCTCCCGTCGGTACGAACACATCGCACCTTGCGCCTAAAACAGTCGATCTGGGCATGAACCGTGGATAGCCAATCCATGCCCAAGATGACGTCGTAAGGCCTCGACGCCGCTACAAGGAGATCCCAGCCGAAGCTCTCGCCTCCTAGAGTAAGCTCACACTGCCGGCACCAGTGCGTAATCGTCGAGTCTACTCCCGTAGGAGTCTCTAGCCGTAAGGATCGAGCCAACGGCTTAGTCGGAATCTCCGAGCTCCGAACAAGGGCAGAGGCTATGAAAGAGTGACTCGCTCCTGTGTCTATAAGTACTGCAGCAAGGGTGGAATAGACACAGATCGTACCTCGAATCATCTCTGGCATGTCGGGGTCGTAGGCCTCCACTGCCTGGAGCTGGGCCTGTCCCTGCCCTCCAGCTCCCTGTGGTCGAGGTGGCCCCCCTGGTGGTGGTGGGGGTAGAGCCTGGAAGCGTCTCCCACCACCTGCTGCTCGGCCAGCTCCTCTGCCTCGTCTGCCTCCTCCCTGCGGACCGCCACGGTCGACCCTCTGCCTCTGCCTGGGTGGCCCCTCCACCGTCTGCTGCTCCTCTGGTCGGCGAGTCGGGCAGTCACGAGCCATGTGACCCTGCCCGCCGCAAGAGTAGCACAGCCTGCCTCTCGAAAGGCTGGCACTCCGCTGTGTGCCCCGCACCGCTGAGCCGGTGTCCTGAAGCCGTCTGCGAGGGGGTCTGGTCTGCCTGGACCCGTGAGTCATCCGTCGGCTGCCTGCTGCCGATGACTCAGCTACCTGCCGCCCTGCGCTAGGTCTCGCTGCTGAAGAAGGCTCTGCCAGGAAACTCTCGATCAGGAGGGCTCGCTCCAGCACTCCCGCCTGGGTCGGAATGCTGAGGGAGATCAGCGACGCCCGAATCTCCTGTCGCAAGCCCTGCTCGAAGGTCCGGGCCCGGAAGAAGGGGTCCCGTACCATGTCGGTCGAGTAGCGAGATAGGTCCGTGAACCTCGCCGCGTACTGAGCGACCGTCATGCTGCCCTGGCGCAGCTGGAGAAGCTCCTGGATGCGCACCGCTCGGAGGGTGGCCGGGACGAACTCAGAGCGGAAGAGGCTCTCGAAGTCTGCCCAGAGCAAGGATGCCTCATTGTGAACCTGGAGCATCAGGCTCCACCATCGTCCTGCCGCCGCCTGCAGGAGGCTCGCTGCGAGAATCACCATGAGATCCGCTGGTGTCCTCACTAGCCTGAAGATCCGTACCACCGCCTCTAGCCAGTCCTCGGCGGCCTGGGGGTCCGCCTCACCGCGAAACCTGGGCGGTCGCTGGCTCTGAAACTCATGCAGTGCCCTGAGGCGACGTGCATCGTCAGCGTCTGGTACTGGAAGCATCGGTGGCTCGGCGGGTAAAGCTACCGCCGGTGCCACTGCTGGCAAAGGGCCCTGCACCGAGGCCTCGTCGCTCGGTGGGCTGCCGTCGCGCCCTACACTCGGAACCCTAGCTGGCTGTCGTCGCGGGGCCATCCTGAGAACAAGAGCACCACAGTCAGAACAGTATACCTGGTGAGCTGGCACAAGTAATCACGAGGAAAACTTGAGACTTTCATAAAGCAGATCAGTATACCCGGTGAGCTGACACAAGTAATCACAAAGAAAACTTGAAACACACACGCAATCAATGTTTTCATGCATTAAGTCGGAAATCAGGAGTCAGGGTCCTGGTGTACGGATATGTCGGCCGCCGCACCAACACTGGGCTCCCTGAACTGATAACCACACTCAATACACTAAACACTATTGCTTCACATAGAAAGAAAGGACGATCAGAGTCTGCGGTAGAACCGACCACCTCTGATACCAATTTGTCACGACCCGACCTCGGGGCCCGTGCCGTGACTACCCCAAGTCCGCCTTCCATAGGCCAGGGGCTGGCGACTAGCACCAAGGCGTAAAATCCCAGTAAACAGGGAAGGCATTGCCTTTATAAGTAACAACCACACAGAGTCAGCAAGCGGAAAGTAAAGTGCAGAAAAGAAAAGGGGCCGGAAATACAAGCCCAACTGTAAAGTACAACTGAAAAGTAAAGTACAGCAACTGAAGAAAAGACGGCGGCCTCGTGTCGTCCACTGGCAATCCCACCTGAAGGGTGGGTACAGATAGCCTCCAGGCTCCTCGGGTCCCACGTCCGCTCCGAGCACGTCCCGCCCAGTGGTCCACCTCCAGGTACCGTCCTGCTCCACGCCCAACCGTGATCAGCGCTGTCCGTCGTCTGCAACCAACACAACAAGGTGCGGGCATAGCCCGTGCAGGGGTGAGTACAACTACTCAGTAAGGACCCCGAGACCCCCGAAGGTCTCCCGAAATCCACAAGGGATATAGCACAAAAGAAAGATGCAATCACGAAGTAACATGTGACTCGACTTAGGTATATGCCCATACATATACCTAAGTCCCCAATTCTAGCTCTGCTCACGAGCTCAAGAACAACTCAATCCACGAAGGAAAGCAAGACTCAAATCCACAAGGAGAGTAAACAGTAAATTCACAAAGGATAGTTCAACACAATCCACAAAGGAGAGTAAATAGTAAATCCACATAGGATAGTTCAACACAATCCACAAAGGAGAGTAACATAAGATTCAGCTCAACCAGGTATACTTTTTCAGATGACGTCAAAGATGATCACTGATCCATCTAAGTCGTCGGACCCACGAAGGATCGATAGGTACTAACCCCCGCAGAAGACCCACACAGGATCGGGCTCACACAGAACCTGTAGGCAGTGGCTCACACAGAACCGGTAGGCAGTGGCTCACACAGAACCGGTAGTAGGACCCACATAGGATCGGGCACTGATCCGCATAGGATCGCTGAGTGCAGTAGTCGACGCAGTCCACTGAGGATCTCTGCACAGTCGTCGCCGCAGTCCACGAAGGATCTCTGCTCTGCCGTCGTCGCAGTCCACGGAGGATCTCTGCTCTGCCGTCGTCGCAGTCCACGGAGGATCTCTGCTCTGACGTCGTCGCAGTCCACGGAGGATCTCTGCTCTGCCGTCGTCGCAGTCCACGGAGGATCTCTGCTCTGCCGTCGTCGCAGTCCACGGAGGATCTCTGCTCTGTCGTCGAGGTCACAGCCAGCGCTAGGGTTCCCGCACGTAGCGAGCTCGTTTAGGAGGGTCCGCTCCACGAGCCGAGAGGCTGATACATCAACTGACACGTAGTCCGAAGTTGATGTATCCAAAAGTTCCGTAACGACAACAGGATCTCAACGCGACAGACGGCGCGTCAATCGGACGCCCGGTCTGAGAGTTATTGACATTTTCGTCCCAGGGGCCCGGTTGGTTTTTAGGGCAAAACCAACCCGACCGTACTCCGCCTGTATCCGATCCTCGGGCGGAGTATGCCAAAAGTTCCGTCTCACTTAGAGAAACTACCACAGCTGACGGTACGTCGTTCGGACGTCCGTAGCTCAAGTTATGAGCGTTTCCGCTCCGAGGGCCCGGTTGGCTTCGTGTACGAACCAACCCGGCCGAACCCAAAGTCTTCCTAAACCTTGAGTATAATATACCAAAACGACCGTCTCGATCCAAGGATCGCGTAGCCACTGACGGTTCGTCAATCGGAGGTCCCAGGCCCAAGATATGGGCGAAAGACCGAAGAGGGCCCGAAACGGGGGTACTGGGCCCGGGGCGACCCGGCCCGAACCCCCCCTGGGGTCGGCCGAACCGGGTCGGCCCGAACCGGCCCGAACCGGCTCGGCCGGGTCCGGTCCGGCCTGGGCGCGGCCCGGCCGACCGGACCGGCCGGCTCGGTCTTCGGCCGAGCGGCCGAAGAGCCGCCGCCGCCGCGGGTTGATCCCGCGGCTTGAGGGAACCGCGGCCCCGCGGGGGGCCGCCTGTCACGCGGACGCGGCCGGGCCGCCGCGTCTGTCCCGGTTCCGCGCGGCCGCGGAACCGGCCGCCATTGCCGCCGCGGCTTCAGCCGCGGCGGGCTTCCTCCACGGCGGCGCGCCGGGCGCCGCCGCCTCCGGTCGCCGGCGCCGCCGCGCCGGCGACCCGCGCCGCCGCCGCCTTCCGCGGGCCGCCGGAGATGCTCCGGTGGCCCGATTTGCCTCCCGTCTGCGCCGTTGCCCCTCCCGGATGCCGACCTTCACTGCGGGACCAACAAATTTCCCTTGCCGCACGGTTTGTCGACGTCCGCCAAATCCGCACAAAAAGGAAGATCGGCGGAGGGTTGCCGGGTCTTGTTCGTTAGACCCGCACCCTCCGCGTTAGTCATAATCCACGGGAGGAACAATAAAACAATCAACAACAATTTTAAATGTTAAAATTGTTCGAAGATCAAGTTCTTTACTTTAAAAGAAATAAAATCACGGGAAGGAAAATATTCCAATCAACCCTTACCTTGTCGTCGTCGTCGGACGAGGGGTCGTCGCGGAATTGCTCGTCGCGGAAGACGGAGATCGCCGCGTCGTCGCGGTATCCGGCGTCGCGTCGCCAATCTCCGGATCAAGATCAAACGGATTTAATTAGTTAAATCCGTTGTTATTGAAATTAAAAAGGGAGAAGAAAAGATCCGATTCTCACCTTAGTTGCCGAACGAGGATCGGCCGCGGAAGAAGAGGCGTCGCCGAAGAACGTCGCGGGTAGATCTCGTCGACGTCGCAGATCTTGGTGTGCGTCGTCGAATTCCGGTCGCCGGCGTTCTTCGCGTTCTTCGCGTTCTTCGCGTTCTTCGCGTTCTTCGCGGAGAGGGTGGAGGAACGAAGATTCTTTCAAATCCTTTCCAAGGATTTTTGGGTTGGTCTTATTTTATAAACATGCCAACACATGAAACCGGTTAAGAAACGATCCATCAATTCGTTGAATTAATTCAACGAAAGAAACGACCCATTTAATTCACGAAGAAACAGTCCATTTAATTCACGAAATAAACCGCCCAATTAAATGGTCTGTTACGAATTAAAAAAAACGCGTCGGTTGACTTTTCAGTTACTTTGACGGGTTTTCGCGGGTGCGTTACTTAGCGAAAGAAACGGCGGGGCTCGTGCGGGTCCCACCGCACAAATATCCTACCAAGGGGGTAGGATATTTCTGGATAGTATCCTATCCAGTTCAACTCAGCTCAAGCCGCCTTTAAGTGACTTTAAGTGGTTTCCAAGCAGTTTAAGTGAAATAAAATAAAGTTGTCGCACAAACTTTATATTTATTTCTGACTTAAAGCCGCAAAATCTAAAAACCACGTCTGTGCAAACGCAACTCCGGAAGAGGCGTTTCTAAGCAAATACCGGCGCTGCGATTTCATCGGTGCCCTCAGAATTCGATTCCGGGCACCGGTTCAAAAGATAGAAAAATCCGCTCGTCCGTTCACTGAACGTACCCGAGCCAAACTTCGAAAATTGATTCCGGGCACCCCGGGCCTCGGAATCAGGTGCCGTCTGAAGCTGCGCTCTTGTAAAATTCCAAAGAAAATTAAGAAAAAAATTTCCTTGAAATTTGCGGGTCTTTACAGGGAACGTGAAGGAATTTGATAAATTCCAACACTAAATGGGTGAAAAGGTTTGTATGGATAAGTAGTGTCTAGATTTTTTGGTGAAAAAAGGCATAAAATATGGAAATACCACCCCAAATGAAACAATAGTGTCCACCTATATAATAAAACTATTATTATGAGAGTAATACTAAAAAGTAATAAAATAAATATAAATATGATAAAATATATTAAATATATGGACGATGCTTTTACTATTCAAAAACCAAGATTACCTATGTGATTGATCAGTGGAGGGAACTTGAAGGAAATTGATAAATACCAACACTGCTGGGGTGAAAAGATTTTGAGGGAGAAGAATTTTATGGATGTGTTGGTGCAAAAATTCAAGAAATATTGATAGACCACCCCAAATCGAACAAAATAATCCACCTGTATAAGAAAACAATTCTAATGTGAGAAATACAAAAAATAAATAAATTAAACTGAATATAAAACAATACAATAATTCTATGGACAATTATTTTACAGTGTAAACATAAATATTAACTACGTGATTGAATGGTTGAGGGAATATGAATCAACGTGAAAAATGTATACACTATTGGGGTGAAATGTTTTTGAGGGAGAAGAAGTCTATGATAGTTTTTGGGATGAAAGGCATGAAAGATGGTCATACCGTCCCAACTCAAACAAGACAATACACTTATATAAGAAAACAATATTTTTTTGTGTAATATTAAAAATTAATTAGTTAAAAATAAATATTAAACAATACATCAATTCAATGGATAATTATTTTACTATGAAAACATCAAGATTACCTTTGTGACTGATCTAAGGCAGTATCGTTTCTCTTTATATAAAGGTAGTGGAGGTAACATGAAGGAAAGTGATAAATTAATAACTGTATTGGTGAAATTTTTTGGGGGGAGAATAAGTTTGTGTATGTTTTAGTATATAAAGAAATAAAAGATTGATATAAATATTCTAAAATAAATGAACCCTATAAGGAATAATGAAAATTAAATCAATCTTTCACTTTATAATTTTTCAGTAAAATAAAGATATTATATTGAAACATTACCTTTAATTCTTCCCAAAAGGTTTACTTCATTATAGATTGATCTTATGAGGGATTGGGAACATCATCATTTGAAGAATACATTTTCTGTATGAGTAGTCCAAAATTTAATTTATATTATGTTAATGCAGTAGAGAACATATAATATTATGAGGAAAACCATAATATATTAAAAATATGTTTTAACTTCTCATTCAACTCTTTTTCTTTTTTACAATGTTTTAGGTATTTGGTTCCTCTATCAAGAATACAAATCCCCTCTTTGTGGTCCCCTCTAACATACAAGGCATTGTCTACATTGGGGTGGTCATGAACAGATTGTGTTTTCCAAATGAAAGGTGTTCTTCGATTGAATTTTCATTTGACATAACATTTTTATTTGTTTCCAGTAGGAAAATTGACCAATTCATGTTTACTATATTTTAGACATAAAATATTTTATCTACTTTTGATTTAACTATGAATGGATCATATTTTTCCATTCTAAAATAAAATTCACATTAACAAATCCCATTTTATAAACTTTTACAACACTAATATTGTCAACCCATTTGTAACGGAAAAGCAACACTAGAGTTGCTATATAATACAACACATATTAGTGTTTGATAAGGAAATAATATGACATATTTTCATAAATTATATTTATATACTTGGAATAAAATATGTTCATTTCTTCCTCCACAAGAAAAACACCACTTTTTTTACATTATAATATTTCCATCATGTTATTTTGTATAGAATGTATAATAATTTATTACAAAACAAGTACAAGATATAACGTTTTCATTTAGAACCCTGGCTAGCCATTGAAGTTGTTCGAAAATTGAATTAAGGTTTTCAGATAAATCCTTACAAATCTGATCTCATAACTATCCTATAAACTTTTTTATGTGTATTTTATATCCATCCTTCATCCCTTTATGGATTCAAATATCTTAGAATTTATTTAGGGGCTTTAATATATGGATGAACATATTTACTATTTTGTAAAATTTAATGGTACGCTTTCTCCAACTCTATCAAGGTAACTGTGACAATATCTCTTCCCAAAGTCCATTTTCCCATAAGGCATCCACTATAAAGAGACATTGAGAGACCAATGATTCCATCATCTGATAGGTAATTGGTACAGAATTCAATATATTCTTAAAAAATATATCATTCTGAAATAAAGCCTTCTGGAAAACATTGATTCTTGACATACCCTTTCAAAATCATCACAAACCATTAAATGGGGAACCACCATATGTAATGAATATGACCACATAGTTGAACCTCTATAACCAATTGAACCATCAAGTGGTCCATAATATCAAATAATAATGGTTGTAATAACATATCTAATTCACATAATTTGATTGTGACCTCCTTATTCATGATTGGAAACATCATCGGATCTATAACTTTACTAAATATGGATTTGAAAAAGAAGCAGTGCTTGATTAATGTATCTCATCTCTCGAACATTTATCATTTCATCTTTTTATTTGACAAACATCCTCCATATCTTGTGGGAACACACCTTTTCATTCTGAAATAATCTATGTATTAGTCATCCTTGGGATGACTAATGATTAGAGTAGTACAGGGAACATAAAAGAGATGGGGGATGATTCTTAAGAAACAAATTATAATAATAAATATTCAGGAGAGGAAGGTAATGATGATGATAGTTATACTGCATTATATTCTCAAAAATGGCTAATGCCTCCCATATGTGAGAATTTCACCATTGAAATTAGTTTTTAATTGATGACCTATTGAAGGTGATATTTGAGGGCATAAACATTCTTTCCTATGATTCATGGGGTCTCATTGGGGACATGGTATGATATATGAATATTTAGGGACTCTATGAAATCTATATTTATAAGTGAAATCTAACTTTTAATACTTTCAATCCTTTAACTCAAACTAGTCCTACCTCTATTAAAATGATCCATCAGGTTTTTCTTAATTCCCCTAAAAATGAAATTTTAATATAGTAAATTCAGGAGTAATAAGAAACCCAAATATGATAAAAAACAATAAAATACTACCGTTCGGTCAACTAGAAGATATAAAATATATTGACAAAACATTTTTATAAATAAATAGTTATTTCATATGATTATATGGTAATTAGAGATTCCATGGGGTGTAAGGCATACATGTAAACCAAAAATGATGAATACCTGAAAATAATTTCTAATAATTATTCCGACATATATAGAATTTTATAAGCTTCATTCTATTTTTGGAATAGTTAATGTAAAATAATAAGGAATTAATACATTTAATACAAATGGTATATCAAATATTTGAAAACAAATGAAAATTAAAATTTCAATTAAAATCAATAATGAATGGAAAACAATTTTAGGAAAAAAAAAACCTAATAATTAAAAAGGTTTTAAACATCTCAAAATTCATTGTTGATAAATTGATCCAAGAATTATACGTAGATATTTAGAAACGAAGAATTAATTTCAACTAGTTGAAGAGTTATATTTATAAGAAATTTTCATTTTCATGGACATTATAGGATTTATGGTGATTTTTGGAACATAGAAAAAAATTAGTCATAATTAAATAGAGAATATTCATTATGGAAGATATAAAGATTTTAAGTTAAATAGGAGAACACCCACTCTGAAAAAAAAATATTTTTGATGTGAGATTAATCATTATAAGTAAAATCGGATAATGAATTTCGACCATTGACTGAAATCTATCGACCAGGTGAAAAATTAAACAATTGTATGAAGTATTTTAAAATTTTTCCAAAAACATAGATGAAAGAGAAGATAGAATTATAAATGAATTATATGAAAAATAATGTAATGTAAGAGGGATTAATAATTGATGTCACACTAACTGATTTACAAAAGAAATATCATTTCGTATTAGATATTTGTTTTCCATCTCACATGATAGGTAGATAGATGTAATTAAATATTTTTGAAAAGTTCAATGGGTAATTATTATTTTAGAAATGTTCAATATCTTAAGATAAATTATTTTCATTTAAAAAATGTGGGAAATAGAAGGCAATATTAAATAATGATTTGATTTAATATGTATTAATATAAAACATACATAGTGTTTATTAGATGCGTTCTAAATGAACTGAATTGATTTATATTAATTATTATTGAGTGGGGTATCGTTTAAAATAGTGTTATATTTATTACATATGTGATGAAGGAAATTAAGTGTTTTCATGAAGAAAAGAAAAAAATTATTGATATTTTTTACTAATTAGAATGTGGAGATTTTTAATAATTAAAAAAATATTTAAATGAAACAACCCTTAGGATGCCCCTAGTGATAGCTTTTCTTGGATATTCTCTATTAAGTTGTTGTGTACATTTGATGCAATGAGTGATATTCAAATATGATTTCTCTCTCAACTTTCTTGCATGTTTTAATTGGAATATTAGGATGATATATTGTACGGTTAAAAGGAATATAGCCCTTCCCTAAAGTGGTATTTCCGTTATAGATTTTCAATTCATTTAGTTTGGACCAATATCTCACATAATCTTTGGCTAGGTAATTCAAGCATAAAGGCATCACATTTAACCTTCGTGGAAGGTGGGATCTTAAGGGTATCAAATATCTACATAATTTTCTCCACCGAATACTCTAACTCTTTACGATCACACTCCCTTGAAAAGATGGAGGTTTATAGTGAAAATATTCTTGTGGATGATCCTTATCTTCATCAAATGTTCAATTAAATAAAAAGAAAAATGATATAAAAAATCATGTCACTCTATAAATATAGTGAATGTGCACATTCTATGGACCACCTCAAATGGATGGATAAAATAATTATCAATTAAAATATTGTTCCCACCATCACTTGGAATATCAAGATATAATGCTAAGAGTTTTGGATAGGAAATCGTTGATACCTATTACTAAGGCTCTGATAGCCCTATCACCCCTCAAATAAATATCCCCAATAAATGTTGTTGATAATAGGGACATGTCAATGGTAAATAAGGAATGATGATAAAAAACACAAATAGGTATCACCAAACAAGAAATCAATGATTATAGAGGAGGAGGAGAAAATAAGATACCTTGGATTGAATCTTTGATTTGTCCAGTATAAATTGGAGATATAAAAAATTTGGGAAATGTTCGAGCCTTGGATTCATTTGATCTTTAGATGGTTCAAGCCTCGGACTTGACCATTGGGATTATTTGACGCTTGATTTCATCCTTGATTTGAGCTTTGATTCACCAAGGAGGAGCACCAGTAGAGGTTGGATTCTGTGGAAACCTTTGAATATCGCAACGAGCTCACAACTTGTTATGCTTATTTAAATATATCAAAACAAATTTATCAGTGCTTCTAAAAAAGAATCGATAAAGATCCCATTTATGAGCACTAAATTAATTAGTGCTGATAAAATCCATCTTTATCAATGTTAATGTTTCAGTTATGATAAAGATAGATTTTATCAATTATTGTTTAGCACGGATACAGCTCTATATTTATTAGCGCTTAAATTGATCATAAATATTTCTTTTATCAGATCTTATTACTTAAGCACTGATAATGGATTTATAATTATAATTATAAATAATAAATTTTGTAAATATATTTATATAATTATTTATATATTTAATAAATATATATAAATATAAATATAGTGAATATATTCTTAATTTCAATATATTTATTATAATTTTATAAATATATAAATATACAAATAATTATTTATAATAATATAAATACTTTTTTAAAATAATATTTATTTAATTATATATATTTATATAATTATATATGTATATATATATAGTTAATGGATATATATAAATATAAATATAGTAAATATATTCATTATTTAAATAAATGTATTAAATTTTATAATTATTCAAAGATATATAGTTATTTTTTTCTAATCATCGAAATACTTTTCTAAAAATAGTAATTATTTATTTATAATTATAAATTTATAAATATAGTAAATACACATTTATAAACAAATTTATTTGTGAATATTTCTTTACAAATATTTTTTTAACATTATTAATGAATATTTAGTATTAAGTTCATGCTTGTTAAAAATGAGTGAAACTGAATAATTAAAAATTAGTATACCTTAATAATATGAAAAAATGAATATTTTTTATTAATAAAATATAAATTATTAAAAAAATATGTGGATATATATTAAAATAAAGATGAATACATATTAAAAATATTAAAACATAGTAAATATAAATATAAATATATTTATATATATATGTCATTAAATTCCCAAACAATGATAATAAATAAAAAATAAAAAAACATATTAAAGATGAATTAATATATAACAGTAATCAAATTAAAAATAAATAAATAAAATTTACCATGACTAAAGACAAGATATATTCAACGTATCATGTTATTATGAAATAATAAAATATATACTAAAATTTGAATAAATTATAAAATATTAGGTGTATGTGTTTATATATAAGATTTCACTAATTATGTAAATATTGTTTTGTATGTGTTGTATATAAAAATTCATTAATTATGTGTATGAAAAATCAATATAACACACGTTTGATATATGTTAAATTGAAAAATAAAATTACATTCAATTATGTCCATTAATCGATGCAATTAGTTAGTTTTATATTATATAAATAATATTTATATACATTGATATATATATTTATATTTTTAATATATACTATTTATAAACTTTATAAATAATTATTTATTTAATATAAAATTTAACATTTTCTCAAATTACTTATTTTTATTTTTTATTTTTTTATTCTTCATTTCGAATATATTTACATATTTAATATATAATATTTATTTTTATTTATAATTTATATATAGTATAATTAATTTGTTTATTTTTATCAATAATTATTTAAGTAATAAAATTTTAAATACATTTTTTAATAAAATCATTTTTGAATTATTATTTATTTAATTATTTTATTTTATTCGGACCATTATCAACACTTAAAAGTGTTGATAAAGGTTCCTTTTATGGGCACTAAAAATAACGAACTGATAAAGAGTACTATTTTAATTGCTAAAAACAATGTGCGGATAATGTGTACTGTTTATTAGTGCTACAAAAAGAACCGATAAAAGGTATCCTTTATCAGCACTTCTTTTAATGCTGATATAGGTTCCCAATATTAGTTCTCTTTTATAGAACTTATAATGGAAATTGATTTTAAAGGAATGTTTTGTTGTAGTGATGATTTTGAATTCATATTGAACCCTCTTTAACTTAAGGCACAAGTTCAGAGAAATCTTTGGTATTTTCTAAAGCAAAAAATTATGGGAAACCTGTTCTTGAAAATATTTATCCATTATTGGAGACTCTTTACAATACATATAATTCAATAAATGTTTCATTAGGGGTCACTTATAAATGATAGGAAAGGGTGGTTGTTGATGTTGTTCCAGCTCCCATAGATATGAACACTCCAAACTAGAATCTGGTGAATCCCACTTCCCTAAAATTGATATCAATGGGAACCTATAATATTTCTTATTATATATAAAATAACATATTCCCAATTCACCAAGAATACTCATCACAATAAGTTATTATTTAGACTAGTCCCACCTCCGAGTCAACCATATTTTTTTATTCAATTGTATTTCTTGACATAACTAATTTCGAGGATGTTAGTGTGGAGTATATTTAACTTAGTGTTTCTGAAGTATCAAAATAAATTATTATTTAAGAGTACTCTCTACCATATAATTATACTCTAAGTAAGGATATACGGGCTACAAATCAAGTAGAATAATGGAAAAATTGAATTTTTCAACATTTTTAGAAAAAAGGGGAAAAATATAATAGTTGATGAGGGTTTTTCACTCTAAAAATTAGAAAGAATAACCTCCAATGAATAAAAATCTCCCACTCTTATAGGAATATACATACGACATAAAATCTTATTAATAAAATTTAATTCTAGTTATAAATGAGTCCTATGATAATGTTAGTATCTATATAAATATAGATTGTTAGGTGGTTGTTGAAAATGATATATCATTGATTGAGGAGGAAAAATAAAAAAATGTTAACATGAAAGGATCCATTGCATAATTTCAAATATGTACAATAGAAATGAATTAATAAAAAATATTTTTTATGTATAGTTGAATACAAAAAATATTTTACGATATGAGTTTATTCATGTTATAGTAGTTATTTTCAAATTATTTGTGATACATGGAAGAGTTGATCATTTATCTTAGATCATGGAATTAAAATGGAAATGATATTTTTTCCTTTTTAATATAATTTTTTATGTTTCTCTCTCTCTTTTGTTTCATGGGTTTCCTCCTCAAAAATCTTGTCTTCAATAAAGAGTCCATTTTTAATATATATAAATATATATGTGTGTCTTCATGTTTGTAATATCTCACCTATGACATTATTCATTTATAAACAAAAACTTTTTTGAGTCCAAATTTTAAAATATAAACGATTTTGAAATTTCATCATCGAACCTCCATTTTTATTCATTCCTAGCCTCCAATGTTATTTTTTAAACTTTTTATCCACCATAATACTTTAACCAATCATGTTTTTTTATTTTTTATAAACTAATCCCTCATGTCAAGAATTTAGACTAGTTTTTTCCCATAAGAAAAATCAAACTCCAAATGAACCATTTTATTTATGAGTATATATGTGATGGATTCAACATGTACTTCCTTAATAGATAAGAATATAGAATTTATTTAACTTGTAAAAGCTTTTATAACATATTCATTCATAATCTATAAATCTAATTTGATCTAATACTTTAATGTAAAAAAATATAACTCAAGATTAATTTTCCTTTCCTTATAAATTTTAGTATTTCTTTCAAAGGAGATGTGTTCAAGAATAATTAGTCAAAATTTTCAAAATTAAAATGTAATCATTTATTTTTTTCATCAAAAAAATCCCTCATCAAAAAAATTTAATGTGAATTTTTATTTCATTTTCCTTCTCCATCATTTCTTGAATGAAAATTATATAAAATTAATTTATCTCAACAACATCATCCCTAAAATATGGAATCTAACACTTCTTACCATATTGAGTCTCAATGGTTTCATATGAATGGTCTAATGATAGTTATTGTTATATGATAACTCTCTTTCTATAAAGTGTTCATCCATGTTTCCTTATAAATCAAACGAATAAACTCTTAGAATATCCAATAATATGATGATTAAATTTTAAATTTTCATCTTTTTCTAAGAATTTATACTATTTATAATTATACTCGGTTATCATTTAAAAATTGTTAAAATGTTAGATCTAAATCTTTTATCATAGTAATTTACAATTGAAATAGGTGCACCGTGAAGAATCTCCATTTATCATACATAGATCTTGGTAAGGTATTAAAAAAGTTTAATATCATTTCTATGAAATGTGATGAGTTTTTATTATGGTTAACTATAACTCATGTAACATTATTCCATTTTTATATATTTTAATGTTCCAATAAAATTTCATTTTAGTATTATCTCATTTTTATACTAGAATATGAAATGGTTTTACAACTAACTTGGGTATCGTTCAGTCAACATTGACTTGTAGATATAAAAAAATATTGTATTGTAGTTACTTACTATCTACTACATGTTATCCTACCAACATTTCTCCCAAATATCCATGTCCATATTTTTATTACTATGATGTATTGAGAATTTTAAGATATGTTTTTATAATATAATTGTTTATTTAAATAATTAATTATTAGAAAACATTTTCAAATTAAGACACTATAAATTTACCAATATTTAAATCTAAAAAATTTATATTTTGAATTTCCTGAATTTTAGTTTTTAACTCAACATTATCTCATTGATTATTATTTTAAATTCCTCGTGATAGATAGTTGGGTTTGAGAAATGCAGCATTAGCTAGGCCTCCCCAAATGGTAGAGATTATTTACTACATACAAGTTCTAAGTCCATGAATTGGGAAGACTATTCCCTCTATATTATATATACAAATAAAAAAAAGTGATAACAATAAAATACCATAATATATAGAATAATGTTTTCCTAACCATAGAAATAATAGAACATATAACAAAAAATGATTCCAAGATAATCATTCCCCATCAATCAAAATATTCACTTCCACTTGTGGTGGATGATGTGAATGGGAAATAAAAAAGAACAAAAGGTAATTTTAAGATATATTATAAAAGGACCAATAAAATTACTTAGTACTACTTCAATATCTACGCAGATCTCATCATGTTTAACCTCTTGACACCATGGATTTCCCATTCACCGGATCCCTAATAGTGAAATATGTATTCCCCCTAAGGTGAACATGTAGGGTGTGAGTGTGAAACAAATTCGGACACCATAAACATTCCTTAACATAAATCCAATAATTTATGTTCACGTATGTACTAAATTATAAATAATTATATTAAAATATAAAGAGAATTCAGGTCATCATGTACTAATCAAGCTGTCACTAATCCTAACAATACCCACTTAAACTAATATCAGTGGAAGGAGTAAACCAATACATAATGAATACCAAATACATCACAAATATAATAAAACAATCAATCTTTTATCCCAAACCTAAGGTTAGCAGACGAATAATGGGTAAGGCCTAATCATATCCAACCCCATAAAAAAGAATAATACCCAAAATTGGAACAACTCATAAGTTTAAACCTTCAATTTAATTGAACGCGAATGTGAATTGGAATATTGGGGATGGCCTAAAAATGTATAACCACTGGAAAAATAACAATACACATGATGAGAATGAATTTCGAGTCAAAAACATTCAACTGAATGATTGGGAACTGAATAACATGGAAGGACTAATCATGTTTGACCACATGGAAAAATTATTCACAATAAGAATACATGAGTTAATTTCCCATTTCCCTACAACATTCTTAACAATAATTTACATCTGAATAATAAAAAGATCCAAATTATGCATCATAACTTTGAAAAATTAATGAATACATGCCAACCAACCTATCCATCCATATTCATGGAATAAATATCAATTCCTAAACACATCCCACACTGAAATACTAAAACTATAGGAGCCACCCTAGAGTTACATGACACCCAATCCCAATAAATTTCATAGGATTTAGCCAACCCATGGAAATAACCAAAACATAATATAAAATTCCCTTATTAGGAGTTGAGACCATTAGCCAACCTAATATTCCAAAATATCCCAAAACACCAACTCAAGCTCTTCCCTTCCCACAATTTAATTAAGACATTTCTCTAGGTAAGACACTAAGAAAATAACCATATGTGCCTCTTAATTCCAAAAACACCCAACTATAACACAGTATAAAAAGTAAAAATTATTTATGTATTGTGGCCAAATACCCTAAATTGTTTTCAATCTTAGTGAAGAATTCTCCAAAAAGTACCTAGGGGTAGTTTCCACCTTACCTAGATAACTCAGAAACCGTAACATAATATTCAGAGTAATAGAACATAACCAAAAAGCTAACATGAAAGGTAGTTCATGGATATCGTTCTAAAAATCATAGAAAATTGGGGAAAATAAAAAAATAACCTTGAGTATTATAATTTCAAAAGAAATATTCCCAATATGAGCTCAATCAATCAAATTTCAAATTCATATCATACCCTTCTAATAAAGGTAACTGAAATGGAGGAAAAGGAACAATTAAAGAAACTTATTATTTTAATTTTCCTCAAATTATACATATTGAGAGATGTACATCACACCTAAAGAAACTTAAATAAGATATCAATAAAAATAGTGATTGACTTTAATGTTAGAGAGATTTAATGGAGAGGGTTTATGCTTAAATGATCATGGAGAGAAGAATATGGTGTATTAATTAAAATGGGTGTTGTTAAAATTACCAAAAAACCCATAAAAAGTGAGGAATAACTTTCTTACTAGAATTATAGTGAGATCCCATAAGGCTTCCAATAGTCCGCCAAAAATTTAGTGGTCCCTCATCGAGAGTCTAATGGGGACCTTGGAATTAATTCCCATTTGTCTTGATTCGGTTAATATTTCTACTAGGTTTTGGTTATCCATCTTCTATTTTTTATTTTGATCCATAAGCCTACTAATCCACAATTTTTTCAAAAACACATAATGAAATATGAATATTTTGAATTTAAATTAAAGAATCTTTAAAAGTACCTTGTAGTTACAAGATCCCGTATGGATTTTTTCTGTTGAGAAGAATATTTATGTATCTCCACTTAAGAATCCATGTTATAAAGATCACACATCAGATACCATATCCTATGTACCCTCCAGAATGAACTTGTGTTTCGCCTAATCCTATACTAGAGGAAATATATTTCATTGAAGATCATTAAAATTCTAATATAATATTCACACTGATCACTCCACAAATGATTCATCTACCTCAAATTCAACATCCATGTTTCCAATCATGTGAGAAGTTCATGACCCCGGCCTTTAGAGATATGACAAATGAAATATATCATGTATAGCCTGATGTCTTAATGTTAGAGCCATTCGGTGATTTATAATGTCAATTTACTCTACTATCTAAAATTGACCTACAATCAAAAATGTAATCATTCTCTAATAATCTAATAGGTGATGACCTAACTAAGTTGATTCCATCAAGAACACCTGATCACCCATGAAAAACTATAAAGTTACTGTCCAATAATCAGTATACGAGAACTACCATATCTTAATGGTGAGAAACTATTTCCTGGATAATTATACCCTTTCGATGGTATCTTGAACTAATATTATCCAATTGATCACTAAATTATTAGCCTCTAATTAATAAAAAGGTGATAATCATAATCATCAATATAAAAATATATAGGGTTCCATTTATATTGAGTATTGAGAAACGTTTTTATATAAAAACTCCAAAAATTCTAGATAGTCTTCCAAAGCATCATCGAAATCTAAAACGTGGTCTTAAATCATATATTATAGTATCCAAATCATACTATATAATTACTTGTCTTTATATGAATTATCAGTTATAAATATATTCAATTGAGTCCCTACGACCCTCTAAATTCCATTTTAGAATTGGGAAATAAAATGAAAGTTTTGATCTCATTAGATTCTCATTGGTATTCCTTCTATATAGATAGTCTCCAACATATACATTAAGTAAGATCATCTACTAACTAGGACTATTGAAATTAAAAGTAGTGAGAATCCTAAATTTATCTATTCTATTACAAATTATACTATATCATGACCCTTTTACATCATTTGAAGTCTAATAACAAAGTCCATGATCCCCTCATCCTACATCCGAAGGGACATAGGAAGTGATTGAAGTAATAATACTGGTCATTTGTTCCCCATATTCACCCTCTAATAGACAAGGCACCCTGTTACATAACCTATAATGTCATTTCTTATACTAGGACACGAAAATTGATGCCTAATATTGACTAACCATATGGATTTGTTAAGTCATATGGGTAATCAAGTTTAGAAAATAAAAAATCAAAGAAAAACTAAATACTAAAAGGGTGTACCTTGTTTCATGCTTGAGGTCGATCCCACAATAATTGATTAAATGCACATATAATTTTTATGAAACAATGAAAATGAAATATATGTTTGTTTGTAAATAATCTATGAGAGAAATCATATCAATATTTATAATATTAATTGTTTTCATTAGAGAAGTAATGATTGATGAAATCTATGATGACCCATCACCCAAGGCCCGTGTCGTAACAACCCCAAGACCTCCATCCAAAGGCTAGCAGCTGGCAACTAGAACAAAAGTCGTAAATTCATAAATTGGGAATACATTGCCTTTATAACTTAAAAAACATCAGAGTACACAACGTGAAGCAAAACACTATGTAAAATTGTATACAAAAGAAGTCCCAGAAAGTAAAAGGGATCGGAAATGCAATCCCAAAAGGAAATTACAAGTATAACTGAAAAGAAAGTACTTCTAAAGAAAAGTAAAGGAACTAATGGGTCATCCTCCTTGGTTTCTACCTAAAGGGTAGGTACAGATAGCCTCCTCATCACTCCACGCCTGTCCGTCTCCTCCGTGTACTATCACACATAGTGGTCCACCTCTATGTACCATCTAGTTCTACTACTCTCTGCCTCAGTCAGTGTTTTCCGTCGTCTTCCACCAACACAACGAGGTGCGGGCATAGCCAATGCAGGGGTGAGTATAACGATACTTAGTAGGGACCTCGAGACCCTCAAGGTCTAACAAAATCTAACAAGGATAAACCACAATGTATGAAATCAACAGATAACCATTACTAAGGTATATGACCAAACAAATACCTATGTTATATAGTAACCCATTTCAATCATGAAGAAAACACAAAAGTCATTGACTCAGCTCAAACTAATATTTTTATTATCGAAACCACGACTAGTGGCATACTCTTCCTCTATCAAGTACAGTGGGTTTGCCACATCACATAGAGGCGCTTCCCACTATCCATGGACTTCTGAGGTACTCCTCATGTTGAGTACCATGGGTCTGCTGTGTCAAACAGAGGCACTCCCCACCACGGTTCTGTCGCGCTCACACAGAGCCGCTCCCCCTCGTAGCCTGCTGAGATACTCTCCCTATCGAGTACCATGGGTCTGCCTCAATCACATAGAGGCATGCCTGACCATGGGTCTTCCGCATCACACATAGACGCTCCCCACTAGGCTAGTCGAGTCACTCCGAGTCAAATCGGTTAGGCAGTCATCCGGTCTCAGCCAGCTACTAGGTCTCCGTACTCTGTCTTCTCGTCACCGGAGGATCCGCTCCATGAGCAACTCAGAAAAAATCAAACTGTCAAGAAGTTCCACGAAGAAGTATTTCAAAGGGCTTCCATGTCATAGGGTCTCAACGCAATATATGGCATGTCAATTGGACGCCTAGTCTGTTAGTTATTATCCTTTTTGTCCTAGGGGCCCGGTTGGATTCGTGTACGATCCAACCTGACCATAATACAAAAACACCCCGAACTCCATTGGGGTATTCTCAAAGGGACGACTTTTTCCATGAATACCATTACCACTGACGGATCGTCAAATGGATGTATGGTGCCAAAGATATGGCTTACAGAATGTAAATGGGTCGGTAGTGGGCCTGGGCCCGGTCCGACCCTGTCGGACCAACTCGGCCCAACACAGTCTGGGCCGTCCATGTTTCGGTCGACCTGGTCAGACTCGTTGGGTCTGACCCGGCCCATTAGATGGGTCATCCCGCTATGTTTGGCCCGGTCCGCTGGGCCCGGCCAAGTGGACTGCGGGGGCGGTTCACCCCGGAGGTCACCTTGTAGGCGACTCAACCTGAAGGCGAGGGATGGTTTGGCCAGCGCTGCGAGGGGCGCAACTCAGGCGGCTCGGCCTAGGAGGTCGGTCAGCCGGGAGGCCAGCGGGCAGGCCACGCGGGGCTCGGGCAGGCTGCGGCAGAGCACGCGGGGCGCGGGCAGGCCGGCTAGACATGAGGCAGGTCATGGGTGTGCCTGGAAGGACGTGACAGGGGTGGGGCAGGCCTCGGGGGCGCTGGTAGGGAGCGGGGGTGCTGGTAGGGCGCGGGGGTTCGGGGCATGGCGGAGTAGCAGCCTTAGTCCCTAGGGAGGCCGCAGGCAGACGGGACGCGCACCAGGCAGGGCGTCGGGAGGCCACAGGTAGGTGGGCCACATGCCGGGTGGGGCACCAGGAGGCCGCGGGAAGGCGGGCCGTGGGCCGAGCAGGGTGTCGAGAGGATGTGGGTAGTCAGGCTGGGCGCCGCTTGGGATGGTGGTGTTCGGCCAGAAGCATCCGTGCGCCGCGGGGGAGGCGCGATTCGCGGAGACCGCGGGTAGTGCGACTTTCATCATTATCGCCTTCGTCGTTGTCGCCTCATCACCATGTTGTAGAACTCCACAAGAACAGAGAAAACGACAGAGGATGTTGGGCCATGTTAGGTTGGCTCACACCCTCTTCATTTAGGAAGGTATCATTCAGCTCATGTGGAGAAAAATATGATCAATCATACGTCCACATCAATCCCTTATTATCCTTTGAAGAATGTAAGGAAAAGGTAAAATATGAACAAGTAATAAACCCCCACCTTTGATTTGCCGATCGTCATTTATTGACGTCACAGAATGATGGTCATCAATCTGTTGTAGACGAACATGTCCCATGTTGAAGGAGTCTGAGGAAGATGGTTGGAGCGGGTCATTCTTCGTAGTCAAAGGCATCCCTCATCGGTGTTGTTCATCAGTAGAGAGTTCTTAGCCGGAAGAGAGTTCTTCATTGAAGAGTGGTCTTCATTGGAGAGAGTTCTCTCTTATCCCAAACCCCATCAAAATGCCAAGTGAAATAATATTAGATTGGTTTGTCTAATATTACATTGGCACAACAATTCGAATAGTGATTTAAATTAAGTGGCTCCACCTAATTAATGCATGAGAGTTATCATGGATTAATTAGGGGAGGTCAAGGGGGGGTTTTAGCCACTTAATTGGGGAGTTGAGGAATCAAGAGGCTCTCCCTCATTAATGAGGGAGAGTTGAGAGGTTTTATCTTCATCTATCAATAGGGGTCAGGTGGTCCCCACCCCTATTATTTAAAAGAGAGGTTATGCGGTCTCAAGTGGTCTCCAAGTCATAACCACTCATGGGAGGTTATGTTTTCGGTGGGCCCCACCACCATAACTTCTCAAGGGACGTTAAGGTGTGGTGGCCCCACCTCCAACCTCCATGAAAAGGTTTTACCCACCTCACACCAAACGACAACTCAAAATAAAATAAAGTGTTGGTTCACTTTATTTTATTAATTTTTTATAAGACCCAAAAACAATCTTTCGAACTCGACCCACTATCGTCGAAGTGAAAGTATCTTTAAGCAAATAACAGAGCTGTGAGTTCAACGGTTCCCTCAGATTTATCTTCCGAGCACCGATTCAAATGTTATAAAAACCCGCTCATACGTTTAATAAACATACCTGAAAAAACATCAGAAATTGATTCTGGGCACATCGGGCATCGAAATGATGCGCCGTCAATTTTCTCAGACTCATAAAATTCCTATGTATTTAAGAAAAAAATTTCCACAGAATTCTTGGGTATTTACATTCTCCCCACCTCAAGTATTTACATCCTCGTAAGCTACAACTCGAATTATTGGAACAAATGGTGGTATTGGGCACGCATCTGAGACTTCCACTCCCATGTGCTCTCCTGGTGGTTCCCATACTGCCAGTGTATGCACACCAGAGGTATCAATCATCCATGTATGACCCTATCTTATCAATCCTCAATCTATAGTAGAACCTCCGTAAAAGTCACCCCATCGTAGACATCCTCCTCTCTATGTTCGATGATGTGAAAAGGTTCGTGAACGTATATCCTCAGCTGAGATACATGGAAGACGTCATGTACCCGGTGCAACTGAGGTGGAAGAGCTAGGTGGTAAGACACCTTGGCTACTCTGTTGATGACAATGAAAGGTCCTATGAATCTTGGAGATAACATGCCACCTCGGCCAAATATTTGTAGACCTCATAGAGGTGAGACCCGTAGAAAAATGTGGTTGCCATCCTCGAACTCCAGAGGTCTCCATCTCCTATCATCATATGAATTATGCCTACTCTATGTAGTCTTAATCTTCTCTTGGATGATCTGAACCTTCTCCGTGGTAGCTCTCACCATCTATAGTCCCACAAGTGCTGACTCCCCGGGGTCTGTCCAGCACAAGGGTGATATGCAAGGTCACCCGTACAATGGCTCGAAATGTGCCATCCGTATAAAGTGATAGTTGTTGTTGTAGGAAAACTCCACCAATTGTAAGTGATCCTCCCATATGAGATCGAAGTCTTGGACACAATCACGTAGCATGTCCTAGAGGGTCTGAATGGTCTGCTCAGTCTCACCATCGGTCTGAGGATGGAAGGTGGTGCTCAAGAGAAGTTGTGTCCCAAAAGCCTCCTACAACCCCTTCCATAGCCGGGAAGTAAATAGTGCATCATGGTCGGAGACAATAGAGGAAGGTAATCCATGTAGTCGCACAATCTCTTGCATATAGAGGTGTCCCAAGATCTTTACTGAACCCTGCTCTCTGATCGGTAGGATGTGTTCCTACATGGTGAGTGACACACGCCTATCGTAGGGCGTGGCAAAACAATTATTTCCTAAGTTAAAATGTAGTAATGTGGTTGACATAGGATGTCTCTCGAAGAGGAGTGCACACAAAACAGTTTGTCACTTTAAAAAGGCGGTAAAAATGTTGTGAAAGGAAATTTGAAATTCAAATGATTGAAAAACTATGAAATTAAAAGGGTGATTAGGTCGGGGTCGGTTTCCTAATTATAATGCTATCCTTGTTCAATTTAATTCAAACCTCTTCTTCTTAGTTGATTAAAGTGAGTTTCCACAACCGTTTCCTCTCACTTCCTTAGTGAAATTGTTATTGTGAGAGAAAACCATACCAAGATCTCGGTTTGGTCAACTCTCCTTCCATGTGTAAAATAGTTGTATTGAATATCCTTATTTGAAATTGGAAATTCCCGATCGGGTTTTTTTTATCCCAAAAAATCAAGAACATTCACTACACCTTTTACACGTACTGACGATCGTCGAGTACTTCACCACTAATTCCTGGTTTATTCCATCGCATATAAACATGAATTAGTGGAGGGAGATATTGATTATTTTACCAAGGAAAAAATAAATAACGGAATTAATATTCAAGAACAATCGAACTTGATAATAAAATCCGCTATAATAAATTGAAAACAACTTTGAAGAAGAAAGAAATTTATTCAATTGCGTCCAAGAACTCAAGCATTATAATGTAGAAAACCATCCCTTCCCCAATCACTCCAAAAGTTTAACCCACCATGGTAAGGTTAATCGAGTTTAATGGGGAAGAATAAGGCATTAAAAAACTATGAAAAAGAAAATAAATAAAAGAGAAAGCTGAAAAGTTCTCCTTCTTGGTGTCCCAGAAGGAATGGGATGGAGAATGGATGTTTTGAGAGGGTGGAGCTCTCCCCCTTTTATAGCCAGAATGTTTCCCCCGAATGTTGATGCGTTTTAGCCCCATTAAATGTATTCTTCACGCGTTGAGACCTTCTTTAATGTTGTTCATAATTCCCTTGGCCGTGTCCCTTAAAAATTCCAGTGGATTTGGACATGTATTCCGAGAGTTATGGATGTTTTACGATGAGCATTTATTCTGTCCAGTCAGACTCTCCAAAACGAAATCCTCCGGATTAGGGTGATTTAATGACCCCATAAACGGAAAATTCACTCGGTTCTTCCATCATAAAAGATGCTCCAAAACTCCGTGCTCGTCCACCCACCGAATTTCACTATTTTTGGGCCCACAGTGGATGAGTTATGGATCCCACATCAAAACTAGGCAGAACTGAAAACAGTTTTCTCGAGCCAACTTGTGAGCTTCTTTTGAGCTTCCATATGGCCGATTCAGATTTTTGTCCAAATATATTAAATGAATCCCTGGATGTGTAGAATCTGGAAAAGAAAGAATTTTGCAATTTGGATTAGTGTATATAATTTTATGGCCAAACTACCAAAATAATTTAAAACTGTTAAAAATCCAAAATGGCCAATTTTTACTATTCAACTCAAAATAACACCATTATCATAAAAATGAAACAATTCATCTTAGAGGAACAATTTTGTGGGTTTAAAACAATGATATTAAATGTAAATTAATTGAAAATATTTTCTCTATCAATTCCCCCAAACTTAGCACTTGGACTCCTGGACAAGTAAAAATCAAATCAAATCAAATCCAAAACACATATCAATGAGATCAATCAAAACAATTTCAAGAAACAAAAATGATATCATGCCTCATAAAAAACTGTTATTTCAAGTTCTCCATTTAAGATTTTAATATATTTCCACTTCATTTCTTATCTCATGCACACAAAACACTTACCTCACATGAATTTTCTCTCATCTCACAAATGTAAAGGCTGAACAAGGCTTTTCTCATCCAAACTCACACAAGAGTCACCATAGGTTTGATAAATTCCTACTTCTCCACCCGATGTGAGTCAAAGACATGTTTTTCTCATGAGGACATTTCAAGGTTGTTCTGTGGCTTCCGGTTGGTAGGATTTAGATGTTAAATGTTCTAAGGCCGAAAAAGGAAGGCTTGGCTCTTATTAAAGCAAAATTGCAAGATTCTTGTTTTCACTCAAATATGGTCTCATTCACTTCCCCTTTGATGAAAATTGGCTCCATCATCATTCAATTAGCTCAACAGCAAACATTTCAATCTTTTCAAACATAATTTTTTTTAAATATCCAGATAGGCACAAATTTCTTTTTTACATTGGAATCTCCGGAAAGGCACAACTTCTCTTGTCATAAAAGCTCCAGAAAGGGCACAGATTTCAACTAAATAATTTTTCAGCATCACACACATCTCTTCCACAATTTATTTTCCACCCAAAGTATAACCAAATGAGGTATTACATCACAAGACATCTTCCCCCACACTTAAGTTCAACTAGATCATGCAATTTTACTTCAAGAGCAGGTATGATAGGGAAAATTGGCTTGTAATGTGGCTAACCTAACAGGCAATTCATGGATACTAGGGGATAAAATGAAGGATAAATGTAAAGGTGGGCCATAATGAATGGGATTATTTTGAGAAGGGGGCTTCAAACAAAATAAATGCCTCAATCATTTAAAACACACGTACCCCAACCCTCAAGTTTTGAAAGGAATAAATCAAATTCTGGTTAAAGCAAGCATGGTCTGGTTCTCTCAAGAAATGAGGTGAATGAAAATAATATGACAAAATTGGTTTAGAAGCCTCACAGGAATGTTATTTCAAATATATCGACAGTGAAATATGGCATGAGATTAAAAAATCAGTGTACTTTTCATGAAATTCCAAAAAAATTGAACTTGAAACAAATTCATTTCAGCATTCATTTATGCTCGGTTTCATGAAACAGATTGGTTCACTCATTGACATGGGTTTTAAAAATGGTATTGATAATCTTTTCAGCTCAAAAGTTTCAGAAACACACCAAAAATTGAAAAATAAACACACAAAAATTTGAAAACACACAATTTTTTATTTTTTTTATTTTTAAAAAACAAACATCAAATAAAAATCCTACACTGCAAAGATTCCCTCCCCCACACTTAAATGATGCAGTGTCCTCGATGCATTCAAATGGATTTAACATGTAAGGCAATTTTCAAATTAATCACAACATCAAGAAAGTGTTAAAGATAGGTACAACCTGATTTATTCATAGTGCAACATTGATTTAAGCTTCCAAGTGTTGCACTCTGAAAACCTACAAATAAAAGAACAAAAGAAAACATAAGATATTTATTGAAAGAAATAAAAATAGAAGTAGGATGAGAATAGAAGGATAAAACTTGGTTTAATCCCCAAAGTGGGCCCTGGGTTTTGACTGCCTCCAGTGGAGAAGTTCTAATCGATTATCCCCAATCTGATGCTGGATGAGGTTTCTTTGATTTGTACCACCACATGTGGCTCTTCCCATCTTTCATTTCATTGTTCTTGTTGAGGAGGACTCCATAGATAGAGTACACCGGATCCACCCCCTTCGCGATGTGGTACACTGTGCATGGTGGGGGTAGAATGAAGTAAAGAGCCTCCTCCTTCTTAGGCTCCTCATGAACAAAATCTTCTTTATTCTTCAGTGGTTGATGAAGGTATGATACATCTGGGGAAAAATCAAAGGGAATGTCAGAGTTTAATTCTATTTGAAAAATATTAAAGCATGAGGAATCAATATCAAATTCTTCCCTTTCAAAGTAAGTTGCTTGTGTCTCATTTTCCTCTAAACAATTCACATTGATCTTCTCATGTACTCCTTCCATTAAATTTTCAACAGGTTTGGGGAGCACCAGATGTTCCTCTTCAGATGCATATTCTCACTCCAAGGAAATACAAGTGTTGGATGAATCTGAAAAATTAAAACAATGGGAGGTAATACTCAATTCAGTTTCAATAAAATCAAAAGATAATGAGTTTATGAAAAGATTAACTCCCTGATCCTATTTGGATTCAATTTCTTCTTCAAAGGGATGTGTCTCTTGGAGTTTAATTTCCGTAGATAGAGGTAGGTAGTCAGACTCCTCTATCTTATCTTCAAATTCCACTACTTGGTTGGTTTCTTCCTTCAATGTCGTTGAATCATCTACATTATTAGGAATAGTTGGATCAAGAAGTTCCTCACACTCATTCCAGAAGTTATCCAGATCTTTTTGATCTCCCATATGTATTTCAACTGCTAAATCTTCTTCATCAATCTCATCCAACATTGATTGAGATGGGTTCAACGGATCTTCTTTTAATTTCATCAATGCTTCCATTGGTTCTTCAACTTGAAGGATTTGTGGGGATACTTATTCCATCAATTTTTCTGGTTCTGGTTCTTGTTCGGGCTCCATTTGTTGTTGATCCTGGGATGCATGTACTTGTTCCGCAATCCACTGTATTGAGGTCTCTAGGTTTTGAACTGTTTGACTAATTCTTTCAAATTGGGATTCAATATCTTTGTGAACTTTTTCTTCCTGGTGTTGTACTTTGATTATGTCATGATAAAATTCTGGAAAATACTCCTGAAGTTCAATTAATTCTCTGGCCAATCCCTCCAACACTGGGTATTCGAGGTTCTCTTTAAGGTTTTCAATGAGTTCCTTGAATTCATTCTCTATGATGATTTGGATTCGAGCTCCTCGAATTTTTTTAGACAAGAAAGAAACTTTATACTCTATAGACCAAGGTGATTCAATAATTGGTTCTTGAACTGGTGGGTAATTATTCCATGAATTAAAAAAATAATCATTTGAAAACAACATGGTAAAAGATTTTTAAAAAAAAATTAAATTTAAAAAGTGAAATCTTTACAAATAAATTGTGGCACTACCTCCCCGGAAACGGCGCCAAGTTTGACGTACGCCTATCATAGGGCGTGGAAAAACAATTATTTCCTAAGTTAAAATGTAGTAATGTGGTTGACCTAGGATGTCTCCCGAAGAGGAGTGCACACAAAACGGTTTGTCACTTTAAAACGGGGGTAAAAATGTTGTGAAAGGAAATTTGAAATTCAAATGATTGAAAAACTATGAAATTAAAAGGTTGATTAGGTCGGGGTCGGTTACCTAATTATAATGCTATCCTTCTTCAATTTAATTCAAACCTCTTCTTCTTAGTTGATTAAGGTGAGTTTCCACAATCGTTTCCTCTCACTTCCTTGGTGAAATTGTTATTATGAGAGAAAACCATACCAAGATCTCTGTTTGGTCAACTCTCCTTCCATGTGTAAAATAGTTGTATTGAATATCCTTAATTGAAATGGGCAATTCCCGATCGGGTTTTTTTTATCCCAAAAAATCAAGAACATTCACTACACCTTTTACACGTACTGACGATCGTCGAGTACTTCACCACTAATTCCTGGTTTATTCCATCGTATATAAACCAGAAATTAGTGGAGGGAGATATTGATTATTTTACCAAGGAAAAAATAAATAACGGAATTAATATTCAAGAACAATCGAACTTGATAATAAAATCTGCTATAATAAATTGAAAACAACTTTGAAGAAGAAAGAAATTTATTCAATTGCGTCCAAGAACTCAAGAAATACAATGTAGAAAACCAACCCTTCCCCAATAACTCCAAAAGTTTACCCCACCATGGTAAGGGTAATCGAGTTTAATGGGGAAGAATAAGGCATTAAAAAACTATGAAAAAGAAAATAAATAAAAGAGAAAGCTGAAAAGTTCTCCTTCTTGGTGTCCCAGAAGGAATGGGATGGAGAATGGATGCTTTGAGAGGGTGGAGCTCTCCTCCTTTTATACCCAGAATGTTCCCCCCGAATGTTGATGCGTTTTAGCCCCATTAAATGTCCTCTTCACGCATTGATACCTTCTTGAATGTTGTTCATAATTCCCTTTTCCGTGTCCCCTAAAAATTCCAGCGGATTTGGACATTTATTCCGAGAGTTATCGTCGTTGTACGATGAGCATTTATTCTGTCCAGTCAGATTCTCCAAAACGAAATCCTCCGGATTAGGGTGATTTAATGACCCCATAAACGGCCAATTAACTCGGTGCTTCCTTCATAAAAGATGCTACAAAACTCCTTGCTCGTCCACCCACCGAATTTCACTATTTTTGGGCCCACAGTGGAGGAGTTATGGATCCCACATCAAAACTAGGCAGAATTGAAAACAGTTTTCTTGAGCCAATATGTGAGCTTCTTTTGAGCTTCCATATGGCCGATTCAGATTTTGGTCCACATATATTAAATGAAGCCCTGGATGTGTAGAATCTGGAAAAGAACTAATTTTGCAATTTGGATCATTGTAAATAATGTTATGGCCAAACTACCAAAATAATTTAAAACTGTTAAAAATCCAAAATGGCCAATTTTTACTATTCAACTCAAAATAACACCATTATCATAAAAATGAAACAATTAATCTTAGAGGAACAATTTTTTGGGTTTAAAACAATGATATTAAATGTAAATTAATTGAAAATATTTTCTCTATCAGTGAGTCAGTCGACGATCACCCAAATCGAGTCGTGACACCTGGATGTATGTGGAAGAACCATCACGAAGTAAATGGATATCCCATCCCACTTCCCCTCTGGGACCTCTAAGGGATTAACCAAGCATGCTGGTACCTGGTGCTCTGCCGTCACTTGTTGGAATGCGAGGCACCAAGAGAAAAAATCTGTTACCGCAGTCTTCATACCTAGCCACCAGTGCTGTCGTCGAAGATCCTGGTACATATTCGCAATTCATGGATGTACCACTAGATGGGATGTGTGGAACTCCCTTAACACTTCCTTCTAATGTACCACTAGTACCAAGGTACGTCCTCTAGAGAAGAGGAAATGCTCTCCACCTTTAGAAAATCCATCAGGTGCCTACCCTGTAGATATTTGAGCACATCGTGTCTCACAATCAGCATCTCTATGTGGTGCCTACCTGACTCGCTGAAGAAGTGGGGGAGTGACTATAAGAGACTATAGAAAGGCTACTTCATCTCTATCCACAAAGGATATCTGTAAAGAATACAACTTCTCTCTCTCCTCTCCTAGTAGCTTTATACCAGTCCTCCTATGGAGCGCAACCGCAACAACATTCCCCTTCCCATGAGTATAGACTATCTCAATGTCATAGTCCTAGAGGAACTTGAGGCAATGCCACTGTCTCAAGTTCAGGTCCTTCTGAGAGATGATATACTGAGACTCTTGTGATCATAGTACATGGTAAAACGCTTTCCCATCAGATAATGTCACCACGTCTTCAAGGCAAAGACCACTGCTGCTAACTCCAAGTAATGGGTAGCATAGCTCTGCTCATGCTGCCTTAGATGATGAGAACAATATGTGATCACTGATCGCTCCTACATCAGGACACACCCAAGTCTTGTCCCGGATGTGTCGCAGTAAACTACGTACCATATGCCCTTCTCTGGAAGTGTCAAGATGGGGGCACTAGTCAGCCTCTGCCTCTGCTTTTGAATGATCTGTTGGCATCTCTCCGACCACACAAAGGGTTTCCCCTTCTTCGTCAAGGTTGATTATGGTGGTGCAACTATGGAGAAGTCTGGAATGAATCTCCTGTAGTATCCATCCAAACCCAGAAAACTTCCTACCTCCATCACACTCTTGGGTGTCTCCTAAGCAAGTACCACTTAAATCTTTGTTGGATCCATTGCAACTCCAGCCTCTGAGATGACGTGTCCCAAGAAGTGAACCTCTTGAATCCAAAACAGGAACTTCAAGGGCTTACTATAAAGTTGGTGCTCTCGGAGTGTGTCTAGTGCTACCCACAAATTGTACTCATATTCCTCCTCAATAGTTGAGTAGATCAGAATGTCATCGATGAAGACTACGACAAAGCGATTGAGGTATGGCTAGAAGATATTGTTCATGAGTCCCATGAATACTGCTGGAGCATTTGTTACACCGAAAGGCATATCCAAGAACTTTTAGTGGCCATAACGACACCTGAATAACGTCTTCTGCACATCCTATTCTCTAACTTTGAGCTGGTGATAGCCTGATCTGAGGTCTATCTTCAAGAACCACTGTGCTCCCTTCAGCTGATGAACAAGGTCTTCAACCATCAGGAGTGGGTACTTGTTCTTCACGGTCACCTGATTCAAGAGAAAGTAGTCAACACAGAGCCTCAAACACCCATACACCTTCTTGGTGAACAGAATCAGGGCTACCAATGGAGGAACACAGGGTCAGATGAATCCCTTCCCATGTAATCCCTCCAGCTGTACCCGCAGCTCACGAAGCTCAGCAGGAGACATCATATATGCTTGAGTAGATATTGGTGTCCTTTCGAGGTACATGTCAATGTAAAAGTCCACCTCTATGTGAGATGTTTGTCCTGGAACATCATCAGGGAAAACATCCACGCACTGGTCCACCACTACAAGATAAGTCAGACTCTCCACATAAACTACTTCAAGGGTAAGGCAAGACAACTGGTGAGTGATCGGTTGCACCCTCCTCCGAGTATGTATGCCCTATGCTGCAAAGGATACCTTCTCTCTGATGAAGGTAAACCTTGTCTCATCCATGCGGACACACCACACTTTTCACCTAATACAGTCAATCTTAGCATGGAATGCAGATAACCACTCCATACACATGATGACGTCATAAGGCCTCGACGTCACTACTAGGAGATCCCAGCTAAAACTCTCGCATCCTAGAGTAAGCTCACACTACCAGCACCAGTTCGTAATCATCAAATCTGCTCCCGTAGGAGTCTCTAGCCATAAGGATCGAGCCAACGGCTCCGTCAGAATCTCTAAGCTCCGAACGAGGGTAGTGGAAATGAAAGAGTGACTGGCACCTAGGTCTATAAAAACTGAAAATAAGGTGGAGTAGACACAGATCGTACCTCGAATCGTCTCTGTAGCACCATGATCATAGGCCTCAGCTGCCTAAAGTTGAGCTCTCATCTTTCCACCCACTCCCTGTGGTCAGGGTGGACCTCCTGGTGGTGGTGGTGGTAACACCTCATAATGTCATCCACCACCATCTGCACAGCCATCTCCTTTTCCATGTCCGCCTCCTCCCTACGAATTGCCTCATTCAATCCTCTGCCTCTGCCTGGGAGGTTCCTCAACTATCTAGTGGTCATCTGAATGGTGGGTTGGACAGTCATGATCCATGTGACCCTATTCACCGCATGAGTAACACTGCCTACTACCGACATGTGTGTCTCTATTCTGTGTGCCCCGCACAACTGATCTTGAGTCATGTGGTTGGCCACCTCTAGGTCTGGTCCTCTTGTACATCTGCGACATCTGTCTATTTCTAGCTGTAGAAGAATCAGTTGCATATTGGCTAGTGGTGGGTCTCGCTGCTGGAGACTACTCAACAAGGAAACTCTCCTCCAAGAGGGCTCTCTTTAGCACCCTCGTCTACATCGGGGTGCTAAGTGAGATCATCGGTGCTCTGATCTCTCTCCTAAGCCCATTCACGAAGTTCTGGGCCCTAAATAATGGGTCTCGTACCATTTCTGTGGAGTAGTGAGAGTGATCGGTGAACCTCGCTGAGTACCATGCTACTGTCATGATAACCTACTCCAGATGAAGTATCTATTGTATCCGCACTCCTTGAAGGATGGCTGGGACAAACTCTGCCTGAAACATGCTCTCGAAGTCTGTCCATAGTAGAGTCAACTCATCAGGCACCTGGAGTATCAGGCTCCACCATCTTCCTGCCACTGCATGAAGGTGGCTGGTAGCAAGGATCATCATAACGTCAAATAGTGTCCCTACTAGTCTGAAGACTCTCATCACAACCTCCTTCCAATCCTCAGCTTCCCATGGGTCTTTCTCTCCCCTGAACCCGGGTGGCCTCTAGCGCTAGAACTCATGTAATGCACTCAAGTGGTGTGCATCGTCTGATACTAGTTCTGGTGGCCTCAGAGGCCCAATGGGGAGTTGTACCGCTGGTGCATCTGTTGGTGCCTCAACTGGAAGAGGGCCCTGCATTGAGGCCTCATCACTCGCTGGGCTGTTAGTACGTATGAATCTAGGGACTCTAACTGGTCGTCAATAGGGAGGCATCTTGAAACAAACAAATGCGACACAGTCAAAAGATTACACTTATTAAGCTGACCTTGTTGAGCTGACTAAAAGAAAACGTTTGGAAACACACACACAATCACTGTTTTCTTGAACTGATTCGGAAATTAGAAGTCAGGGTCCTAGTGTATGGATACGTCGGCTGCTCGCACCAACATTGTACTCCCTAAACATAAAATCACACTTAATAACCTTAAAACTATTACTTCATAGAAAAGAAAGATCAGAGTTCTGTGTTCTGCAGTAGAATCGACACCTCTGATACCAATTTGTCATGACCAGTCCCTCAGATCATGTGCCGTAACTACCCCAAGCCCGCTTTCCATAGACCAAGGTTTGGCAACTAGAACAAAAGGCATAAATCCCTAAACTGGGAAAGCATTGACTTTATAACTAAAACTAAACACATCAATGTACAAAACTGGAAGCAAAACACTAAGTAAAACTGTATACAAAAGAATTACTGGAAAGTCAAAGGGGCCGGAAATACAATCCCAATAGGAATGAACAATTACAACTGAAAATCAAGTACAACTAAAGAAAAGCAAAGCAGCTAATGGGTCAACCTCCGGGGTTCCTACCTGCAGGGTAGGTACAGATGGCCTCCTGAGCACTCCACATACGTCTATCTCCTCTGTGAACCATCACACCGAGTGGTCCACCTTTGGGTACCATCTAGTCCTGCTACTCTCTCCCTCAGCTAGTGTTTTCCAACATCTATAACCAACATAATGAGGTGTAGGCAAAGGTCGTGCGTGGGTGAGTGTAACGATACTCAGTAGGGAACCCGAGACCCTCAAGGTCTCACAAAATCCAAAAAGGATAAACCAAAAAGTAAGAAATCAACAGATAACCATTACATAGTTATAAGCCCATACATATACCTAAGTTATCTATTAACCAATCTCAATCTTGAGGAAAACAGAAAAGTCATTGACTCACTTCAAACCAGGTTTTTTAATATCGAAACCACGACTGGTGGTTACTCCTCCTCTATCGAGTACAGTGGGCCTGCTGCATCACATAGAGGCGCTTCCCACTATCCTTGGAATGTTGAGGTTCTCCTCCTGTTCATTACTGTGGGTCTACTGTGTCACATAGAGACGCTGCCCACCACGGGTCTCCCGCACTCACACAGAGGCACTCCCCCTTGTAGCCTGCTGAGGTACTCCTTCTATCAAGTATCATGGGTCTGCCACACTCACACAGAGGCTCTCCCCACCATGGGTCTTCCATATCACACAAAGGCACTCCCCATTGGGATAGTCGGGTCATTCTATGTCGAATCGGTCAAGCAGTTGTTAGGTCACAGCCAGCTACCTGGTCTCTGTACTCTGTCTTCTCATCACCGGAAGGATCCACTCCATGAGATACTGGGAAATACACCAACTATCACTAAGTTCCATGAAGAAGTATCTCAAAGGTCCACTATGTCATAGGTGTCTCAACACAATAGATCACGCGTCAATCGGATGCCCAGTATGTTAGTTATTAGCCTTTTTGTCACAAGGGCCAGGTTGGATTCGTGTACGATCCAACGTGTCTGTAACTCAAAAATACCAAGAACACGAGTGGGGTATTCTCAAAGGGGCGACATCATTAAAAGAATACTAGTGCCACTGACGGTTCGTCAAACAGACGTCCGATGCCAATGATATGGCCAACATAAAGTAAAGGGGTCGGTAGTGGGCCTGGGCCCGGTCTGACCCGGTCGGACCGACTCTGACCAACCCATTCTGGGCTGTCCAGGTATCGGTCGACCCGGTCAGACTCACTCAGTCTGACCCGGGACGTTGGGTGGGTCAGCCCGCTGAGTTTGGATCAGTCCACTAGGCCTAGCCCAGCGGGCTTTGGGGGAGGTTCATCCCAGAGGTCGCCACGTAGACGACTCGGCCCGAAGGCTGTGGCTGGTTTGTCCAGCACCGCAAGGGGCGCGACTCGAGCGGCTCATCCTGGGAGTTCGGTTGGTCGGGAGCCCAGTAGGCAGACCGCGCGGAGCGCTGGAAGAGCGTGCGGGGAACGGGCAGAGCGCGCAGTGCATGGCCATGCTGGCTGGACGTCGGGCAGGCCGTGGGTACGCCGGGTAGGGAGCGGTAGGGGTCCAGAAAGGCGCGGGGGTGCCGGTAGGTAGCTCGGTAGGGCGCGGGGGCACCAGAAGGGCATGGGGGTGCCGAGCAGGGAGCGGCAGCAGCCAGTCAGGCCGCAGGTGTGCCAGCAGGGCACCAGGCAGGGCGCCGGGGAGCCGAGTAGGGCACGGTAGTGGCCGTAGGCTGCGGGGAGGCCACAGGCATGCAGGCCACACACCAGGTAGGGTTATCAGAGGCCTCTGGAATGAGGGCCGTGCACTAGGCAGTGTGCCGGGAGGCTGTGGGTAGGCGGGTCGGGCGCCGCTCGGGCCGACGGTGTTCAGCAGGACACATCGGTGCGCCTCGGGGGCGGCGTGATTCACGGAGACCGCAGGTTGTGCGGCCTTCGTCGTTACCCCCTTCATCTTTGTCACCTCATCGCCATGCCGTAGAATTCCACAAGAAGAGAGAAAATGACGGAGGATTTCGGGCCATGTTAGGTTGGCCCGCACCCTCTGTGTTTAGGATGGTATCATTTGGATCATCATGAGAAGAAGATGATCAATAATACATTCGCATCAAATCATTATTATCCTTTGAAGAAGGTGCGGAAAAGGTACAACATCAACAAGTAATAAACACCCTACCTTTGATTATCTGGTCGTCATTCGTTGATGTCGCGGAATGATGGTCGCCGATCCATGATTGACGAACACGTCCCACGTCGAAGGTGTCCGAGGAAGAAGGTCATAGGGGGTCGTTCTTCGTAGTCGAAGGCATCCCTCATCGGCGTTCTTCATCGGGAGAGCGTTCTTCACTAGAAGAGCGTTCTTCGTTGAAGATTATTCTTCGTTGGAGAGATTTCTCTCTTCTCCCAACCTCCACCAAAATTCTATGTGAAATAATATTATATTGGGTTGTCTAATATTACATTGGCAGAACAATTAAATGGTGAATTAAATTAAGTGGCTCGACCTAATTAATGAATGAGAGTTGTCATGGATTAATTTGGGGAGGTCAATGGGGTTTTTACCCACTTAGTTGGGGATTTGAGGAATCAAGAGGCTCTCCCTCATTAATATGGGTGAGTTTAGAGGTTTTATCCTCCTCTGTCAATAGGGGTCGGCTGGTCCCGACACCTATTATTAAAAAGAGATGTTATGTGGTCTTGGGTTGTAACATCCCAAGTAAATGAAGAATAAGATATTTTCATATTTATTAATATTTTTCACTTAAATATTAATTTTCCTTTAATGGGTTTGATATGTTCGATAGCATACCCGATATGCAACAATGAGTTTCTTTGGAATCTTATGTTGCATACTAACAATATAATATTATTATTTTAAATGGTAGTTAACTCCTAACCATTTTATTGGTGAGAAAGAACATAACTAACAAAAATATGATTATACATGATTTTCAAATGTATTTAATATATCCAATAAAAATTTAGAGGCATAAAATGTGAATGAATCTAATTTTAAGCATAATTTACATTAAAAGGCCGATTTATCGCCTTTTAATGGCGAACCCTCTTTAAATATAGTTTTGGTTACTTTAATAAATTCTATATGACCATATAAAATCCCTCTTTAGAATGGTGACATCAAAATTTACTTTGCGTAAATTTTTTTAATTTTTCCGATAAAGTTCATTTTTTAATGAATAGTGAAAACATTGTATTTTAATTCAAAACTATGTTTTAATATAATTTATTTATATGGTTAGATTATATTTTTAATTGGTTCTAAAGTAAATTTAAAATATATTTTAACCATTTAATCCAATTTTGGTCATTGGAATTAATTTCAATTTGAAATTGGACATAAACAAGTATCTATCTTTTGATAGTTATTGTTTCTAAAAAACACGCAATTTGTTTTGATAACAGGAATTAATTTTACATTAAATTAATTCCACTTATATGTTTTGAATTTTTAAAAATAGACATCATTTTTTATTTTGAATATCAAATATATCTTAGGCTGAATTTTTGGTATTTTTCTTAAAAACAACAATTTTTGATGAATAGTGAAACCACTTAGTGCTAGTTAAAAAACTGACTTTTTCATTTAAATGAAATTTTACCACTTCTATGAATTGAATTTTTAAAATATTAAATACATGGTTGTTATCAAGAAGTAAAATTTGGTTCAATAAGATGATAATAATTTTTTGTGAATAGTAACTTTTGACTTTTATTTACCATAGTTAAAGGTAAATAGGTCAATTCAAGGTAAAAAGAATATTATAATAATTCCAAAATACCTTAACACTTCTCTAAACCTTAATTTTCGAGTCATTAACGACCTTGAGCATCATTGGGTCTATTGTGGGACCCTATTGAGCCACATGGAAGTGAAAATGTCAATTTAGATTAATTAATTTAATGTGAATACATAATTGACATTAACAAAAATATTTAAGTAATTAATTTTTATATGGTATTATATAAGTTCTATTTTGGACTAAAAATAATTTTTGGAAATATAAAAATATTTCCTACATCATGGTATTTTGTTTATAATTTTTAAACATCACATAAGTTAAATTATTTATGAAACAATAATGATGCACTATTTAACTCAATAAAAAATGATTTAAATAAATAAGAAAATAATGGTTACATTATTATACAAAACATGTCCATTTCAGGATGGATGATTTTATTTCAAATATGAGTCATCTTATCTTCTACCTTAAATATTTTTGGACCATTAGAAACAGAATATCATTATATTACAAAATAATATTTTCTCACTTTCCTAAAGAGACCCTCCTCTCCCTTATAAAAGGAGAGCACTTCTAACCAATTCCTAACACCTCTCAAGCCATTTGGTTCGTCCACAATCTTCCCAATTAAACTCCCTACATCCCACTCCTCCTCCAAGAATCCATACCTTAAGCATAAGGCACTTCAAGTGTTCCTTTGGTTCAAACCAAATGGAGTTACCCAAATTAAAGGTAACAGTTTCTCTTAAATTGTTTTCTTTTATTTTACTTATACAACACCTAAAATATTTTAATTTCCTTTCTTTTGTAATAACACCAATATCCTCAATAAACTAGGATGTTTTTTTGAGAAATATTTTAACTACACTTACACACAACTCCATCTAATGGATAAAGAACATAATGTTTCTGTGGATGACAAACTAACGCCTCACGGAACGATGATTGTTCAATTACATCATACTACTTCTCATGGTGGCCATTATGATGGAAAATTATTTATATATGATATATATTATGTTTATAATTTCTTTATACTTCATGTACTTTCCAATTATATAAATCCTTTATGGTTTCCAAAGTGGGTAAATATGATAATCTCATTTGAGGAAGTGCGGACTACCACCCCATTAAAGTGATGTGACTCGTTCATACCTTATGTGGGATGTATAAAGGATAGAGTTGATGATATTATATATGATATTATAATGGAATTATAATATATCTATGTATCATTATTTTTTAATTCCATTAAAATAAGAAATATAAATGAATGTAGCGTTCATGCGTACGTACGGCTTACCGTCTCCATGAACGGTGCATTTCATTTCTTACCTCCAAATGATATGTAAATACATGTATATACTAGATATATATAATATATATGATATATAAATAATTAATACCATTCTGGATATAATGGACTATTGACCACATGGAAAACTTGTAAATATAAGGTGTTCATTTTTGACTCAGGTACCAAATATCGTCAAAATGAATGTTATTAACTTATATGATTACATAATATTTATAACATGCCAATAAGTGATATAAATGGGATAATAAAATTGAAAAAGGTTCATAAGAAAGTAGAAATTAACTTTAGTTTATTATTCAGGTGATTAAAGAATGATCGAGTCAAGTCGGACATGAGGTAAGGGATTTTGTCTCAATATCCTATCATTGAGGCATATTTTGTTTCATACATGACTTTATTTTATAAAGTGTATAAACTACTTTGAATTTTCATTTCATTCAAAGGGAATATTTTTATATGAAGAATTTTACTAAATGAAAAAAATTAATGTTTTTTTACTTAAGTGGTGACAACAGCCTTTCTATCGCCATGAGTATTATTAGATTTTTGGCTTCCTTAACAAGCTAGAAAGTTTTTTAAAAGAAAAAATAAATACCATATACTCTTTTTACGTGTTTTGGTATTGAAAATGATTTTGAGAATGGATTTATTATTTCAATATCTTGAAATGATATTTCATTATTGCAATGTGGAAATGATATCATTTCCTTATACTTATGTTATGTGTTCTGATCATGTTATGGTCCATGGGAATTATATATGTATACGGATGGTTCCGTGATAAACCTAAGGCGAGTGAGCCCAAGATAGCTATCCAATGCATTGGGTAACATGACGGAGGTAAACATGAATGTTTCTCCTAATATTTTTAGGGAATATACTGTGGTGGTTATTCCAATGTAACTCCCTATATAGCTGTGATAGCTATAATTTAAGTATGACATGGATGCCACAAGTTACATTTATGTTTCAGTATTTCTATGTGACTTTCATAATTCTTATGATTTCATGAGGTAAGTAAAGGATTTCATGATTTTTATGTATTTATGAAAAAATGTTTTCATTCATAGTTTTATAACCCTTAATAAGCTTTTTATGCTCATCCCAAGTATTGAAATGTTTTCACAGGACTTAAAGATGAATATAGTCAAGGATGGGATCAAGGAAAAGTCATGCTGTCTAAAACATGGAACTAGACGTGACCCTTTTTTCAAGAGTTTTTATTTTATGGAAAAAATGGAAATTGTGTAAAAGTGTCTACCTTGTAATCTTTTGAGATGTGATAGTTATGTCCTAATTCTCTAAAACTCTAAACCTGAAAAGATCGTCAAGATGAATTATTCATTTAATTCAATATTATGTAATGTTTAATGCCAGTTCCATATAGTTGGTATGAAAGGTAGGTTTAGATAATATTAGGAGTTAGGGTATTGTTAAATTAATATATATAAAGTAATTTATGTTTATATTTAAATCATATATAATTTACAGATTACGATATTGCTTTTCTTAAGATATTTCTTTGTGAAGAAGGGTTTTTCGTAGATGAAAACAAAGTTTCCTTTATGGGAAGGCATACAAAGGTAAATGGCCTTCCAAATCTGCATCTTGAGATGGTCAGAATCAGAATTGAACAGTTTTTTTTCATTGATGGCTCAGTTGAATGAGGTGATAAATGGTGGTTGTGTTTGTTGATGATTTTTTGTTTCATTCCAAAAGTAAGGAGGAACATGAAAGTCATTTAAGGGTCATCTTGCAAACCTTAAAAGAAAATAAACATTATGGGAAATTCAGCAAGTGTGAATTTTGGTTAAAACAAATTTCTTTCCTTGGTCACATTGTTTCAAAAAATGGCATACATGTTGATAATACTAAAACAAAAGTTTTTGAAGAGTGGAAAAGTCCCAAAAATATAATGGTTATTCATAGTTTTCTTGGTTTAGTAGGTTATTACAGGAGGTTTGTTAAAAAAATTCACTGTTATCTAGTCCAATGACTAAGTTAACTCGAAAAGGTGTTAAGTTCATATGGACAAAAGAATGTGATGATTGTCTTAAGGAATTGAAATGATGATTCGTGAATTCTCTAGTTTTGGCACTACCTTCTAGAAATGGTGAGTTTGTTAGCTATAGTGATGCTTCATTAAAAGTACTAGGTTTTTTACTAATACATATTGATCAGGTAATTGCTTATGCTTCACGTCAGTTGAAACCAAATGAGTTAAATTAACCTACACATGATTTGGAATTAGCTACTATTGTTTTTTAGTTAAAAATTTGGAGGCTTTATTTGTATGGAGTGAAGTGTGAAATATATACTAATCACCAAATTTTGAGGTTTATATTCACTCAGAATGAATTGAATATGATACATAGGATTTGGTTGTAATTAATCATGGATTATTATTGCACAGCCCTTTATCATCCGGGAAAAGAAAATAAAGTGGTTGTTTCTTTTAGTCGAAAAAGTAATACTTCATTAACCATGTTACGTTTGGAATGAGATCCTTTCATTTCTGAATTGATGAACTTTGGCATAGAAGTTGTTGTTGCAGGAAATTATTCTATTTTGTTTCAGGTGTCAGTGAGATCATCTCTATCAGACAGAATAAAGAATGTGCAGACGAAAGACAGTGAGTTGTAGAAAAAGGTAGAGTTTGTCCAGAAGGGTAAATTTCCAAAATCTAACATTGATAATGATTGTTTTTTTGATGTTTGTAAATAGATTATGTGTGCCTTGTGATTCAATGTTTAAGAATGAGTTGTTATTTAAACCTCATAGTTCTCCATTTTCAGTTAATCCTGGCAGCAATAAGATGTACAAAGATCTTTGGGAGTATTACTGGTGGGATGGAATAAAAAGAGATATTGCTGATTTTACTATGAAGTGTTTGACTTGTCATCTGGTTAAAGCAGAGCGACAGTTACTAAAAGGAATGCTTCATATTTTACCGGTGCCAGAATTGAAATGGTAAAATATATCCATGGATTTCGTTGTGGGATTACCAAAGACATATCGAGGTAATAATGCAATCTAGGTTATAGTTGATCGATTGACTAAATCGGCCCATTTCTTTCCTATTAGAGATACTTTGTCTCTATATCAACATGCTCGGTTGTATGTTGAAGAGATAGTCAGGTTTCATGGTGTTCTCCTCTCCATTGTATCTGATCGTGATCCCATTTTTACTTCTAACTTTTGGAAATGTCATCAGAAGTCATTGGGTACTGAATAAAATTTCAGTATAGCTTTTCAACCTCAATCAGATGGGAAATTAGAATGGAAAATTTAGTCATTACAGTATATGTTACGTGCTTGCTCGACGGATTATCAGGGAAGTTGGGTCCAAAATCTTTCATTGGTTGAATATTCATAATATAATAGTTTTCATTCTAGTATACATATGGCTCCATTTGAGTCATTATATGGAAAGCATTGTCAAACTCCAGCTTTTTGGGATGAAGTAGGTCAAAGGAAGGTGATGGGACCATAATTGGTAGAAGAGATGGCAGAGAAAGTTTAGTGGATTCAAAAGCACATGAGAACAGCTCAGAGCAGACAAAAACGTTATGCAGATAACTGGAGGAAGGATCTTTCTTTTTAGGTAGGTGATCATGTCTTCCCCAAAGCTTTTCCATGGAAAAGTGTGATGCATTTTGGTAAGAAGGGAAAGTTGAGTCTGAGGTTCATTGGAAGTTATGAAATTCTGGAGAATGTTTGATCAGTTGGGTATAGAGTGTCCTTACCTCCATGTTTTCCTAGGTACACAATGTTTTTCATGTTTTGATGTTGAGAAATTATATGCCATATCCATCTCATGTTTTGAGCCCAGATGTAGTTCAGTTGGAAGAGAATATCTCTTATGATGAACAACCAGTTCAGATTCATGACCGTAGAGAGTAGGTGTTGCAGAATAAGGTAATTCACTAGGTAAAGGTTTTTTGGAAAACCCATAAAATCGAATAGGCAATGTGGGAATATTAAAATTATTTGAGGGATAAATACCCCCACTTATTTGGATAAGTGAATAAAAATTTCCAGGACGCAATTTCAAAAGGGGGAGAAGGATGTAACATCCCAAGTAAATGAAGAATATGATATTTTCATATTTCTTAATATTTTAAAATTAAATATTAATTTTACTTTAAAGGGTTTTCTATGTTTGATATCGTACCTGATACGCAACAACGAGTTTCTTTGGAATCTTATGTTGCACACTAATAATATAATATTATTATTTTAAATGGTAGTTAACTCCTAGATGTTTTATTGGTGAGAAAGAACAAAACTAAATACAATATTATTATACATTATTGTTAAATGTATTTACAGAATCCAATAAAAGTTAGAGGCTTAAAATGTGAATGAATCTAATTTTAAGCATAATTTACATTAAAAGGTCTATTTATAGCCTTATAATGAAAAAACATCTTTAAATATAGTTTTGGTTACATTAATACATTTTATATGGCCAAATAACATCCTTATTTAGAATGGGGACATCAAAATTTAGTTTCTGTAAATTTTTGGAATTTTTCTGATAAAGTTCATTTTTTAATGAATAGTGAAAATATTGTATTTTAATTCAAATCTATGTTTTAATGTAATTTATTTATATGGTTATATTATCTTTTTAATTGGTTTTAAAGTTAAATTTAAATATATATTTACCATTTAATCCAATTTTGGTCATTGGAATTAATTTCACTTTGAAATTGGACATAAACAAGTATCAATCTTTTGATAGTTATTGTTTCTAAAAAACACGCTATTTGTTTTGATAATGAAAATTAATTTTAAAATTATTTAATGAAACTTCTATGTTTTTAATTTGGAAAAATAGACATCATTTTTGAATTCATATTATCAAATATTACTTTAGCTTAATTTTTGGTATTTTTCAAAAAAACTTCAATTTTTGATGAATAGTGAAACCGCTTAGTAGTAGTTAAAAAACTAAATTTTTCATTTAAATGTAATTTTACCACTTCTATGAATTGAATTTCGAAAATACGACATAAATGGTTGTTACCATGAAGTAAAATGTGGTTCAATAAGATGATAATAATTTTTGGTGAATAGTAACTTTTGACTTTTATTTACCGTGGTTCAAGGTCTGTAGGTTAATTGAAGGTAAAAATAATGTTATAATAATTCCAAATTACCTTGAAATATATCTAAACCTTATTGTTTGAGTCATTAACGACCTTGGGAATCATTGGGTCGATTTTGGGACCCCATTGAGCCATTTGGGAGTGAAAATGACAATTTAGATTAATTAATTTAATGTGAAGACACAATTGACATTAACAAAAATATTTTAGTAATTTATTTTTATATGGTATTATATAAGTCCTATTTTGCACCAAAAATATTATTCGTAAAGATAAAACGATTTCCTACCTCATGGTATTTTTTTTTATAATTTTTAGACATCAAATAAATTAAATTATTTATGACACAGTAATGATGCAGTGTTTACCTCATTAATAAATGATTTAAATAAATATGATTATAATGATCGAATTATTATCCAAAACATGTCCAATTATGGTTGGATGATTTTATTTTGAATATGAGTCATCTTATATTCTACCTTAATTATTTTTGGGCCTTTAGAAACCCAATATCAATATATAATAAAATAATATTTTCACACGTTCCTAAAGAGCCCCTCCTCTCCCTTATAAAAGGATACCACTTCTAACCAATCCCTCCCACCTCTCAAGCCATTTGGCTCATCAAAAATCTCACCAATTAATCTATCAAAATAGATTTACTCCTCCTAGATGCCTTAACTTAGGCCGAAGGCACTTCATGAATTATTTTGGTTCAAACCAAATGGAGTACCCAAATTAAAGGTAATTGTTTCTCTATAATTGTTTTCATTTATTTTACTTCTCCAACCCCTAAACCATTTTTATTTCCTTTATTTTGTAACAAAACCAGTACCCTCAATATACTAGGATGTTTTTTTGAGAAATATTTTAACTACACTTACACACAACTCCATCTAATGGATGAAGAACATAATGTTTTTGTGGATGGAAAACTAACGCCTCACGAAATGATGATTGTTCAATTACATCTTACAGCCTCTCATGGTGGCCATTATGATGGAACATTATATATATATATATGATATATATTATGTTTATTATTTATTTCTGCTTCTGTAATTCACAATTTTACCAAGCCATAATGGTTTCTATAGTGGAAAAATATGATAATCTCATTTGAAGAACTGCGGACTACTACCCCCTTAAAGTGATGTGACTCATCAATTCCGTATTTGGGATGTATAAAGGATAGAGTTCATGATATTATATATGATATTATACTGGATTTATAATATACCTATGTATAATTATATTTTAATTCCATTAAAATAAGAAATCGAAATGATTGTAGCGTTCATGCGTACGCACGACTTTCCGTCTCCATGAACGGTGCATTTCATTTCTTACCTCCAAATGATATGTAAATACATGTATATACTAGTTATATATGATATATATGATATCTAAATAATGAATACCATTATATATATAATGGACTATTGACCACATAGACACATTGTAAATATAAGTAGTTGATTTTTGACTCAAGTACCAAATATCGACAAAACAAATGTTATTAACTTAAATGATTACATAATATTTATAACATGATAATAAATGATATAAAAGGAATAATAAACTTGAAAAAAGTTCTTATGTAAGTAGAAATTAACTTTAGTTTTTTATTCAGGAGATTAATGGATGATCGAGTCAAGTCAGATACGAGGTAAGGCACTTCGTCTCAATCTCCTTTCATTGAGGCATATTTATTTTTATACACGACTTTCTTTTATACGGTGTATAAACCGCTTTGAATATTCATTTCATTTAAAGGGAATCTTTTTATACAAATTGTTTTACTAAATGAAAAAAGGATTGTTTTTTACATAAGTTGTGACAATGAACTTTCCTTCTCCGTAATTAATATTTGATCTTTGGCTTCCATAACAAGAGGAAATGTTTTTTAAATGGAAAAATAAATACCATATACTTTTTTACGTGTTTTGGTATTGAAAATGATTTTGAGAATGGATTTATTATTTCAATATCATGAAATGATATTTTATTATTGTAATGTAGAAATTTTATCATTCTTTTATGCTTATTTTATGTGTTATGATCATGTTAGGGTTCTTGGGAATTATTTACGTATACGGGTGGTTCCGTGATAAACCTAGGGCGGGTGAGCCTGAGATTTCTCTCTAATGAATTGGGTAACGTGACGGAGGTAAACGTCAATGTTTCTCCTAAGATATTTAGGAAAAATACTGTGATGGGTATTCCAAATTAACTCCCTATGTAGCTGTGATAACTACAATGTAAGTATGGTATGGATGCCACAAGTTACTTTTATGTTTTATGATTTCCATGAGACTTTCATAATTCTTATGATTTCATGAGGTACGTAAAGTATTTCATGATTTTTATGTATTTATGAACAAATGTTTTCAATTTTTTTTATAACCCTTACCGATATTTTTATGCACATTCCAAGTATTGAAATGTTTTCACAGGACATAAAGATGAATAGGGTCAAGGATGGGATCAAGGAAAATTCATGCTTTCTAAAACATGAAAACAGACATGACACTTTTTTTCAAGAGTTTTTATTTTATGGAAAAAATGGAAATTGTGTAAAAGTGTCTACCTTGTAAAATTTTGAGATGTGATAGTTATGTCCTAATTCTCTAAAACTCCAAACCTGAAAAGATCATAAATGTGAATTATTCATTTATTTCAATATTATTTAATGTTTAAGGCTAAATCCTCATACGGGTGGTCCCCACGTCGTAACCTGTCAAGGGAGGTTATGTTCGAGTGGGTCCCACCACTATAACCTCTCATGGGAGGTTAAGGTGTGGTGGCACCACCTCCAACCTCCATGAGCAGGTCTTAACCACCTCACACCAAATGGTGGCTCAAAATAAAATAAAGTGTTTCCTCACTTTATTTTATTAATTTTTTATAAAACACAAAAACTATCTTTCAAACTCGACACACTACTATCGAAGATAAAGTTTCCTTAAGCGAATATCAGGGCTGCGAGTCCAATGGTACCCTCAGATTTCTATTCCACACACCGGTTAAAAAGTTATAAAAACCTTCTTGAACATTTACTGAATGTACCAGAAAAAAACTTCAAAAATTGATTTCGGGCAGACCGGGCCTCAGAATCACACGCCATCAATTTTTGCAAACTCATAAAATTCCCATGTATTTATGAAAACAAATTTCCACAGAATTTTTGATCCCTTAAATCTTCAACTAGATGTCAGAATTAAATCTTAGTGATCATCCTCTTAGGTAACACACTCTCTATTCTATTGATTCTCTTTTTCAACTCATGTGTACTTCATTTAGTCAAGTTTATAAGTATTCCAAAACCATTTGTAAAATATAGAAACCCCAGCCAACACAATGGTCATAGAATGAACATAAGTTGTTATTTGATTAATATAATGGAAATAATCACTACACTGCCAATGTTCATGGTAAGAATAAACTTATAAGAGTTAATAATAGAAGAATTAATGAAAAAAATTTCTATAATTAAGAATGAAAATTTATATACACCACTAAATATAATACCCCATAAATACACTTCTAAAACTAAAATGGTTTACCACCTCTTTCTATTCATGCTGGAGTGTAGTAATAATAAAATAATATAATATCTACCAGAAACACACCTCCACAACATCAGCCTCCAGTAATTCTACTAGAAGTTTGAGTCAAAGTGTCAATCCTATCACACAAAATCCCCCCTCCTCAATTTATTCTAAACTCTACAAGTGTATTAGTTACTTCGAATATTACGTATCAATTTCTATATTTACTTATCTTTAAATCATTAACCACCTATATACATATACTTTGGAAATAAAACTCATTATATATCCACAATAGAGGTCATATAACATGTTCATATACACATATGTTACTTATATCTGAACATGAATCTCTAGCATATCTCCCTACTTATCCTTGGAAATTTAATCCCACTTAAAACCCTATAGATTCACATGATAACTCATTTTCATGACTCTCCTTGAAGAAATAATCCTCATGGAATGTGCATAGTCCAAAATATTGAGCTTTTGAATTTTTACAAATATAGATTCACTACAATATGCTTATGACCCAAAAATCCTAGATTTGTCTTTATAACAGCACAAATTTATTGTAGTGGTGTCAAGATTTTCTTTTTTAGAAATCCAATCTCATTTGGATTATAGGGTACCCTGGACAAAGGACCTATCTACATCACAAACCTTCTTGATCCATTTTTTATTATTTTTTATCTTTATCATATGGTATAAGAAACCTTATATGATGATAAAATTACTTAACAAATAAAACCCCCATCATAATTGTTTTAAGGTTCTCTACGCCACAACCAAAATCCTTCACCGCAACATGAATTCCTACTCATGTATACATTTTTCTTCAAATATGTAAAAGTTAAATAAATGAATCTAAGGTTATTGGGAAGGAATGTATTGATGTTAAATAAATTATAAGGCTCTATAAGGAGGTTATGATTAAATAATAACTCATTATATGTAAAAGTGAACTGAATGAAAATTCTTTTCCTCTAATTAACATCTCCCTACTTCCACAAACTCAATTTAAGGCTTATAAAGAAATTAAATATAATGAATAGTAAACCATCTTGATTTTTTATTCTTTTTCTTCACTTTTTTTGAAATATGAACTTAGAAAAAGTCACAAATCCACCATCCAATGCCAAGTGATCAAAATCATTTGTCTGGAAATGATGATATTTGACCCTCCAGAGGCAAAAACCGTTTTTCCTTAATGTTTTTAGTTTTTTTATTTCAAATTTTCTATTTTTTTCAAGATGTGTGATAATAAATATAATTATAAATAATCATTAAAATTTACAAAATACCAATAAACACTCTTATATATTCCCCTCATTGAAAAAAATCATTTCCACCATCAGTAACATATCCCTCACACTTGAATTAATTAATATCATGTAAAAGAATAATAGTAGGTTTGGAAAGGATTATATTTGATTATAAAAAGGGTCATCTATAACAAGGTAATTAATGTATTATATGGGATAATAATAAGGATAAATATTAATGGTGGTCTCGAGGATAATTCCTTACCATAAAAATATACTTTATCATTTTTAATGTGGGTTTTTATAGTCATATCTTCAACAAGATAATAATGAAAGTTATAGTGGGGAACATTTCCTAAGTTTATCTCAAAAATTTTGTAATATATGAAAAGAAATATTGGATTATAAAGCTCCTATGTATTGAAAATATAGGAATTATAAAATCACTCATGGCATACCAAATAATGAAAAACTATCCCATACAAATTTTAGAAAGTAAAACCATGAAAAATTATTTCTATTTTCATCTAAATAAATTAGAGATCTTATGAAAATAATGAATCATAAAATTAACATCCCTATAACTATCTGTAATCAATTATCCTCCCATATTTTTCATTAAAACATATTATTATTTAAATCTAGAACATATAATCATGGTTATCCTAATTAACTCTTGTGTCCTTGATCAAAAATAGAGAAAATATCTGAGTGTGGGGTATGAACCTTTAGTTTTAATTCAAAAACTAAAACCTATTTAGGATAAATAATAAATAAAAACAATAAACTGATAAACCCATTTAAAATTTATTCTCTCACCCTTTTACACTTCCATACTCTTAATTTTTTCCTTCGTCATCATGATCCTAAAAAAGTAAAAGAAACCCATGAAATTAGAATGAACATGACATTTTATACTAAAAACAATGATTGGGATTGTAACTGTAACTAAATATTAATACTAAAATATGTCATAATAATTAATTCCTAAAAAATACACAAAAAACTATATTTTACTCCTCAAAGAACTTTTTTATAGTCATTAAGATTGACCTTACCTTATTGAATTCATGTGATATATGGTAGGTTGTATATAACCTAATAGAGATCTAAAAATGGTATATGTTATGAATCCCCCATATAGATGGGTTCTATTACATTATCTGAAATTATCTTCACTCTTAATATAGGTAATACATTCTCCACTTTCATGACCCCAATCCAATGATGTTTATTCCACTTCAAAAAATAAAAGGTCAATTTATAGACTAAGAAAAATCACTAACCCTCATTGAAATTTTATAGTTCAGCAGTGCCTCCAATGTATTCAAATAATTTCAATTGATTTACCTCTTACCTACCCAATTTTTACACATTTGTTCCCTCTAAAGAATTTATCCACCATTTAATTTCTTAATTAATTTGTTTTCCCCAATTTATTGATAGTTTTTATCACTCACTTCAACGTGTATTTCACCTTGAATATTCATTTTCTAGTGGATATTGAAACTAACATGCTCACCCTATACCCTTAGACTTAACTAACTACTTTAAAAATTAATCAGGTCTATTTAAGTATCCATGAATGGTCTTCCCTAAAAAATTTGTGCATTTTCATAATCTATTTCCATCATAATGAAGTCATTATGAAAATAAATTTTATCCACTTTAACTATGACATCTTCAAGTAATCCTCATGGAAATCTCACTATGGTGTCTTCTACTTATGGAAAAAAATGTTGGTAATCATCTCCTCTGACCCAAGAACTTTAATGTACAGCACAAAATTATGTTCACACTCCCTATTAGATCACACATATCATTTCCACTCTCTTTAGACCTAATGTTAATAGAAAATGAAAACCTTCTGATGTCTTATTGCTTCTATGATAGAATAATTGAAACTGTAGACAAACATTCCCCTATGAGTGTTATTATTCCCAAATCTTATAGTTTACTCTAGTTTAAGATATTATGTTTTATAAAATTTTCATGGGTGGAAATTTATGTTATAACTTCATTAAAGGGGCTATAAATATGAATTTGTTTAAGAATCTCATTAAAATTATCATTATTCTTATCCAACATCCCCTATTTCATCCAACCCAAAAATACAAGTGGTGGTTAATATAGTGTTGGAGATTCAACTATTACTTCTTTCTCCTCATATTTAATTTTCCTTAATTTTTTCCTCATCCTTATTCTCTATTTTTTAATTATTCATAAAACTAATTTCTATATTTTTTAACACTATTTTGGGTGGTTTTTACACTTCTAATGGTGATGTATTTCACTTCACCATGTGTAGGGTCCCCCTTTTTAGTCAACAATACTACTATTGGTATATCCTTTAGTTGATTTTAAATATTTCACACATGGATATACAAATTCCTCATGGAAGCCCATTGATTATCCTTTTTATCTTTGACAATGGCCATAGTGGTTATCATGAAAGTAGAAAAGATCTCCTACAATAATGTGACATGGATTTGGTGAGAATGACATTATTATTGGGACCCAGATGACCTTTGTTGATAACCTTTATTTTTTTGATACCTCAAACCCTAGATATTTTTTATTATTATAATCAACATAATTATAATATTCAATGTACATACCTTTGGGTTGGTTCATTGTCATCATCACATCCATATTAACTAGTCTGAAATTAGTTTCAGTCCTCCTAGAGGTAATTCATTCTCCAACTCCATGGGCCCAATCCACCAGTGTTTATCCTTCTTTAAAAAATCAAAGGGTAGTTCATGGAATCCCCAAAACGACTGGTCCTATTTTAAATTTTATATTTTAGTATTTTATACACTATATTTATCCTTGTTCAACTGGTTTAACTCTCTCTTTCCCTCTTTTTCACTCTTCTCTTACTTTTGAACAATTGAACCACAATTTTTTTCTTAATGAAAGAATCATGCTCAATTTTTTTCATGCTATCCTCAATCATATTTTATTATTTTCTCACCAATTATTCATTTCTAAGTTTATAATGAAACTAACTTTCTCACCAATGAATTTTAAACTTATCTCACCAGTTAAAACATCAATGAAGTGTATTCTCATATCCCAGAATAGTCTCCCCAAAAATATTGGGGGTATTCTCCTCATCCATATCCAACCCAAGCAAGTAAACTAGAAAATAATATTTATCCCCTTTTACTATGACATATTCAATAAATTCCTATAGATATATTAATATTGTTTCTATTATTTATTGAACAACTCTGGTGGGAATCATCTCCTCTAACCCCAATCTCTTAAATGTAGAGTGTGGCATTATGTTAACATTCACTCCTAGATTACACAAAGAATTCCCACACTCATTAAACCCAATGTTAATAGGAATCAATAATGTATCATGGTCCTTGTTTATTCTTTAGTACAATCCTTTACTCCATAACCTAGTATTCCACCATTAGTGGTGTTGTGCCTAATTCCTCATGTTTTCTCTATTTGAAGTCTAATTATTTGATAAAAAATTTCATAGGTGGAAATGTTTTCTATAGATTAATTTAACGGGATATTAATATAAAATTAATTAAAAATATTGTGAAATTTACCTTTCTTATCATCTAATTCCCCTTATTACATCCTACTAAGAAATGTTCATGATGGTCGGTGTGATGTCCAGCATTGTCACTAGATGTAAAAATCACAGGAAATTTCAATTATTGTTTATGGAATTGTTTCACGGGAAAATTTAATTTGTAATATAAAATGGTCTCGGATAAAATTTATAACCACACTTTTGGTCCCTAAATGGGGTTTTTACCCTAGAAAAAGTGTTTTGTGATAATATAAGTCGTTCAAATTTTAGAAAAATAATTAAGATTTAATTAGTTAAATATTAATTTATTCATTCATGTTTGATTGTTTTTATTTTCTAAATGGGGTTTCATAATTATATTTTTTCTCCAATGTTATGTCTGAAATGGTGGGTTTTCCAAGGTAAAGCCTAACCTTTCAACAATTTATAGGCTCTGGCCTAGGTATTTTTTCTTTTATTTTTAATTTTATTTTTTTCATCCGTCTTTTTTTCCTTTTTATTATCCCCTTTTCCCCTTTTGCTTCCCATTTATTCCCCTTTTTTCTACCCTTCACAAATATGAGATAGGTAGAGTTAGTGGGAGAGAAGAAGGAGAGGGAGGAGGAGGAATAAAACATGGAGCTCGTTTGGAGGTAGATCGAGGCTCAAAGTGTGTGTGATATAGATTTAGTGTGAAGCTTCAGAGGTTTACACCCATTGGTAGGTCTATTTTAATTTTTTCACTATAAATTCAAATATTTTAAATTTTTTAGGTATTAAATAATTATTGGTTATTGGGGATCCCTAGTGGGTCTATCCATGATTTTGTTTTAAAACAAATCATGGAATTTGCGGCATTTTTTGGGAATTTCCATTCAATAAAAAGAATGTACATGTCACGTGGTTCAGATAGCACATTCCAAGTGTTCTTCCGTTTTAGGGAAGATGAGTTTTTAGAAGTACATGATGTTTAATTTATATATACATAGTGTATTAGTACTTGAACATGTACCTAGCCATGTGGCTGAGTACATGGGTAGATAAATTTTTTTGATGTACATGCCATTTACTTTGAGTACATTTAATGTAGTGGTACATGGTCATGTGTTTAGGTACTTGGTCATACACCCCTGGGTGAGGAGTACATGTTTTTGTAGGGGTATACTAGTAGACCCCATTATTCCATAGACATGTAGTAGTGTGTGGTTATACATTATTTATATTCTTTCGACGTAGAAGTACATATCTAGGTGAGGATTTTAGAGAACATTCCATGTACTCATTAGTACGTGCCATGTACCTTTTCTAGTAAGGGGTTTTTGGGTGTTTTCTACCCCTAAGTTTGAATTGGACTTGTGATTAGTCCATTCTAAGTGGTTTTCATATATATCGAAATGGTGGGATCCTTTCTATGTTTAGAGGCTATCTGGATGTTCTTTTTGATTGAGATAGTTTAATAGAATGATTTTTTAAGGTTTGGTTTTATAATCCTCATTCGGGTTGGGTTGGAAGATGTGAGGCTCAGGTCAGGGTTGCCAAATTTTTTGTTATCATGTCTTGTAAATGTTAGGCTGGGGTTGTTTGAGTTTATTTTGAAAAAAATATTGAAGTTAGGATTAAGGATTCTCTCTAAGAAGAATTTGGTTTTTCCCGTATGTCGGAACTGGTTTCTCCAGGATAGAGTAGTTGAGGTTCAGCTACCAAGGATTAGGAACATAGGTGTTTGAACCTTTGGGATGGGTTTATGCATTTTGAGGGATTTAAACACTGGTTGTTGTTCAAATGTTGATATGAGTCTAAGGTAATATTGAGGATTCCCTTGTGGGATACTATTTGATTGAGTGGTCAGTGGTTTTCACAGTTAGTAGTGAAGAATATCTGTGTGGAAAGGTTTTTATTGTGCTAATGAGCCCTTGTCGGTTCCTACCTTTTAGTTGTTCATGGGGCCATTTTGAATTCCCGTGATGGTGGGATTATGCTTTTGGATTTCCATTTGAGTGAATTTTTGATCAAGGATCAATTGGAGGCCACTAATGGCTGTTTGGGGGGTTTCATCATTGGGAATGTCCTATGATTTTGGATGATCTTGAGGAACCCCTTGTATGGTTTCATGTTCTTAATGTGACCTTTTGGCCATTTTGGGATATCTCTATAGTCATGGTTAATAGATTGGGTGTAGAAGGGGAGTCCCTAATAGGATATCTCCTAGTGTTTTCACCCTAAGGTATGTGGGAGCCCAGGGTTTTAGTTTAATGCTGAGGTGGTTCAGTGAGATCATGAGATGGTTTTTTGAATGTTGATATATAGGGTTATGAGAGATACCTCGTGCCTATTTGGAAAGGAGTTGATTAGTACTACTAGTTCTACTATTTGAATGGTGGGTTTGAGAGTTGGGCTGACCCATATTCAGTTGGCCTTTGGCCAAGATGTTTAAGGCATTTTCTTTATAGGCCTTTGGTTTAAGGAGGAGGCCATTGGGATATATTTGATATATCCATTGAATTCATATATTCAAGTAGATATTATTTTTCATGTGGATTCCAATGGTTACAACATGGGGTACAACATCCATGAATTTTAATTTAAACATCTTTTAGATCCTATTTAGATCTTGTAGAAGTGCTAATTTTCATGCGGTAGGTTCAGTCAAGTGTTAGAAATCACATATCATGGGATACAGCATGGTAGATTTACCTTGGGTGTCAATCTAGAACCTATGGTTCACTGTTTTCTTAGTATTTTATTAGCCCCTTAGTTTTGTGAACTTTTTTTATACCAAATTCTGTTAGTTTTCAGCTGGCTCGGGAATCTCAGGTTTGCATGCACTTATTATGATATTAGATTTATAGGTCCACCATTGGGGGTGTCCTACTGATATTTATTTCTCATATCCTATAAATACACCACAATTTGTGTGCATTCTCGATATCTGATTTCTGGATAGAGCACAACATTCATAATGGATGGGGCCAATTTCCAACATTTCTTAATCAAGAAGATCCACTATCATTGGGTCATGAGAATGGGTTAGTCCAGTCGAAGCACTGCGAAGACGGGGTATATGGTCTGGATAAATTATTGTAGTATACCCTATGTTATTTGTTCTCAATTTGTTTATTTTTTATATGTATTCATCACAGTGGGAGACTGAATTTTATATGTTTTTCATTCTTGATTTTGCATGACTGTATGTCACATAAAATTTAGTATAACATCACTCTACATTAGTTAATTTTATATAGTTAACTTTAATGTTCATCCCAACATATTATTTTGGTTATTTCCAATATTATTAAACTCTAATCATAGGTTATAGTCTCCCCAATTCATCTTTCAAACCCTTCTCACTAGTTATCAGCCCATGGAATTTGGGGAGGCATTCTTGAGGCCTTGTGGCAAGACAGATCAAGTAACGTGTCAGGTCAACCAGGGATGGTTTATTAAAAAATGGTATCGTATGTGTTTGGTTTCATGATTAGTGGTGTTTTATATAGGTTGTCTAGTAATGTTTTCTAACATGTGATGGATTTCAGAAAAATTTGTTGCGAACACCTTTACCAATATGAATTCCAAGATGCTAGTGCATGGGATTGTTGTTCGTGCATTATGTTTTTATGACTGTGTGATTTTACATAGTGTGATGCACTTGGGGTTGTAGGCTTATGGTTTATTTATGTTTTTATCCTAGGATTTTTGTTAGGATGATAGTGTTCATACATCATTCTTGGCTTGTACAATTCACATGCCACATGCCTTTCTGTGGTGTTTTTACAAACAATGGAGTTTTAGTTATTTAAACTACCACAAACTTATCATATGATGTTTTATCATATAAATATTGGGTTGAATTTTACTCAAATGAACCACATGTATATATTTTCTTCTAATAATAGGACATGAGGATCGTGTGGAAAGAGGTTCACCAATGTCGGATATGTAGTCCCTTCATCAAGAGATGCATGGAAACCCTGTTGGGTCGGTAGTGGGATTTGAGTTCCCTATTGGTGGCTTGATAAGGGAAATGATACCTGATGGATATTTTATTGGGATTGAGTTTCCCTGATGTGGTGGATCCCTTGAATTCTTAGGTTTTTGTTTCTAGGGAGGGATATGTCCTTGGTGTGTATTCTCTACTAGGTCTTACAGAGGGCTCATTGTCCTACTATCATTGACGGCTTGGTTGGGCATGGTTTCTCTTCCTTGGTGGGGATATTTAGGTATTCCATCAATTGGGTATGATTAGGAAAAAGGATTCATACTATTTCATAATTAGATCACTATGAGTTCTCCCAATCATAGGGCCCATTGATAGGGAAGGTTTGGTTGGACCCATGGACCTGTTTGTTTTTTGGGTTACACTTTGGATAGTGTAGCAGAAGAATGGTTGGATGCATGTGTTTTCTATTGATTCTCAAGTGGTGGTGGTCATGGGGATGATATTTTAATGAATTAGATTCCTCATTTGTTAATAGGAGCTTCATGGATTCTTCGGTTTTTTGGAACTGACCTATGTGAAGAGCATGGTCTGCAGTTTTGGGTGTGTTAGTATAGTTTTGTTAGGACTTGGATAGTGTGAAAATGAGTCATATTGTGTTCTATTTTGAGAGTTATTTAAGGAAATCCATATTGTTGTGAGTGAACCAAAGTCCATTGGAGGTCACGATCATCATTTCTGTATTTTTTTAGCATCGATTTTATTGTCCATACTGGTCTAGAAATGAGCATGGGTCATTGTGGGTTTTTGGGTTGGTGATATTCTATGAGTGGATTGGCCATGTCTATGAATTATGATTTATTATGGAAATAGAGTGGGCCATGTGGTTTTCCATTTCATAAGTAGAGTGACGATAAAGATACTCCTATGGTGGAGAGTATCATAATGGTCACTGTTACATGTATCTCATGTTGGGAGAGAGTTGTGGACTTTCTTAGATCTATAATTGGATGGTCAAGATATCATGGGTTGCACCAATTCATAGAGAGGGGTAATGGTACTGGTTGACAACATAGTCTTCTTGGGGGGTGGGAAGTGTTTTTTGTGGGGATTTTATTATGACCCTCATCGTCATGGGTTGTGAAAATCAAGGAAAATTTAAATTTTTGTTCCTAGATTTGTTTTAGTGTCTAAATGGTATTTTCTATTATAAAATGATCTCGAATAAAAAATTTTGACTCGTACTTTTTTCCCAGAATGGGGTTTTTTTATCTAGAATAGGAGTTTGGTGGAAATTCATGTTGTTCTAATTTTTATCAAATATTTATTATTTAATTTAATATATATTATCTTATTTGTGCATGTTTATTTAGTCATGTCATTTAGAAAGATATTTGATTTTGATTTCATCATCACAATTGAGTCTAGAAAGGGGGGTTTTTCCTAATTAAGGAATAACCTCATTTCAAGGATTAAAGTCAGGGTTGTGACCCTTTTTTTCTTTTTATTTTTCTTTTATTCTTCCCTCATTTATTTTTTCCTTTATTCTACTCCCCTTTCCCATTTGGATTCCCGAACATGCCACTGGGGTATTACCTTCACATGGATGATAGAGGGAGAGGGAGAGGGATAGGATAGTGAGAGGGAGGAGGAGGAACTACTCGGGGAGCTCGTTCGGAGGTAGATTGAGGCTAAGTGGGTGTGTGAAGTAGATTTGGTGTGAAGCTTTTTCAGTTTCAAGCCGGACATAGCCCATTTTATATTTTTCAATGAAAATATATATAGTTTAATTTTTTATGTTAATATTCCTTTATATGTTATTCTGGACCCATAGTGTGTTGATCTGTGTCTTGTTGTGGATAAATTGGTGGTCTTGGGTAGTTTTAGGGGATTTTTGTTTAGGAAAACCTATGTACATGGCATGTGGTTTAGAAAACACATGACATGTCTTCTTCCTATTTTGGGGAATACTTGTATTTATATGTACACCAGGTAATTTAAGTATACGTTGTGCCATATTACTGGTCCATATACCTAGGCATGTGGCTGAGTACATGGGTAGGTAGAATTTTTTCAATGTACACATCATGTACTTTGAGTGCACGTTGGGTAGTAGTACAAGGCCATGTGGCTAGGTACGTAGGTAGAAACCCCCATGTGAGGAGTACATGGCTATTTAGTGGTACGTGAGCACACCCTATGTATTTTGTGGCGATGTAGTAGTACACAATAAGGCCCCACATCTTTTGTGTCCATGTAAAAGTACACAACTAGGTGGGTATTTGATAGTATATTCCTTTTACTTAGAAGTACTCATCATGTACTTTTTCAAGCAAGGAGTCTTTTTGTTTTTTTAGACCCAAATACAAAATTAAACATTTGAGTAATCCATTAAAGGATTTTTTTTCTTGTAAATCATAATATTGGATTGCTTTTAGAAGTTAGAGGCTTTATGGATAGTGTTTTTGACTGAGATAGTTTAGTAAGCGGACTTCTTCACATTTGGTTTTAGAATCCTCCCATGGGTTGGTTTTTTATTTATGAGGCGTAGGTGAGTCTTGTGAGATAATTAGTTGATATGGATTGTTGATTCCATTTTTGTGTTTTTTGAGGTTTTTTGGATGGATATCGGATGGCGGGATCAAGCAATATCTCTAAAAAGATCTTGTTTTGTCCCTGTGTGTCCAGATTGGTTTCTCAAGCTTAGAGTATCTGAGGTTTATCTAATAGGTTTCAGGACTAGAGATATTTAATACTCTGGGATGGGATGAAACCTTTGTATGGTTGTTATGACCACATGTCATTGAGTTCTTGAGATGAGTGTGAGGGACTCTAGATGAGTACCTTGTGCAGGGGATGATTTTTGATTGAGCATTTAGTGGTTTCCATAGTCAGTAGTAGGGAGTACCCATGTGTCATGGTTTGGATAATGATGTAGAGCCCTTGTTGGTTCCTTCCTTTGAGGTGGTCATGAGGAACTTTTTGAATAACCATAATAGAAAGATTGTGCATTTGTATTTTCATTTGGGTGTTTTGTTGATCAACGATCAGTTGGTTTCCACTGAGTGTTGTTTGGGGAATTTCTGTACTGGGCATGTCCCATGATTTTGGATGAGATTGAGGAACCCATCATAGGGTTTCCTTTTCATACTATGGTTTTTCATCTATTTAGTTATGTATTTTAGGCATGTAAAAGATCATGCGTGTGACAAGGGATTATGTAGTAGATTTTCGTTGTGTGTTGTAACCCTGGGGTTTGTGGGAGCCTGGTGTTTTGGTTTGACCCTAATGTGGGTTGATGAGAAAATTTTGTGGCTTTTGTTGGATACTGAGATACGGGGTTCTAATAAAGGCCCCATTTTTGGTTTTTTGGGAGTTGATTAGTTTTTTAAGTTCAAATATTTGGATGAGGGGTTTTCTATTTTTACTGACCCATGTTCTTTTGGCCTTTTTCTATGATGTTTGGGGCATTTTCTATTCAAGACATTGGCTTGAGGATGAGACCCTTAGGATATATTAGATAGGGAATTGGCCCTGAGTTTTGATCTATTATATTTAGATCCCTAGAATCAAATTCTATGTACTTTATGATAATATGTATTTATTGTTTTCAATATTAATAAACTCTTTATCACGTCGTGATTGTTCTTCTACGTAAGATAAAATGTGAAAATTCCCTAAGAGTAGATATCACACTCAATGGTCATAGAAGTTCCCCATTATGATGAGAACCCATAGTTTCTATGAAATTATTCATAAATATATTTTCTATAGTCAGATGATGTCATTTTATGGACACAAATGATATAGGCTATTAGGGTTGGAGACTCATAGGACTTTGAGGCACATTCTTATGGTGTACTCCCCTGGTAATATCAATTGTATGATATTATGAAAATGAGAACTGCCTTTAGGAAATACACATTTATATGTTTCATTGGATCTTCCTATCGACAGACGTGTGTATTTATCCTTAGAATTTATAATTATTATTAATGAGTGTTATAAGTTTCATACTTTGATGTATTGATGAAAACTATGGAAAAATATTTTCTCAGCGTGGTAGGATATGATGCGTGTGTCATGATTAATATTTCATTAATGAATAATCCGAGAAATGATTTATCTCTTATGTTCTTTAATGGAATTTGATATCTTAGTCCCTTTTATGGTAATAATATAGCCTAAATAAATCAATATCTATTGTGTTCTATAAGCAGGTTCAATTTCTAAAAAGTAAAAAAATATACATCGAGCACCTAGGTTGATTGTAGAAACATGTGACCTACTTGATTAGTGATATTATGATAACAAGAATATATTACAAAGTTTACATATGTATGAGGTATTTTACAATTATGGCATAAAAATATTTCTCTATGGATTTCATGTCCTGTTACAAGATGCTAACCATATAATTAAGTCCTCTTTACCTAATTCCACTGAGAAAGTGGCCTAGAGGGTTACATACTAATTGTATCTAGAATCTCAATTAAATAGTATATTATTATTTATTATCTAATAAGTTGAATAAATATTATTCCTGCAAATGTTTTTATAATTATTCATGTTTTATTGACTGTATATATTCTACCAATAGTAATTTGAGAGAATATTATATGAGAAGAATATTTAATAAATATTTATTTTCTATTTAGTGAATATAATATTTATTTTTTTATTGGTGAATAATTTAGTGATATTTATTTATTAAATAAATAGACATTATTCAATTGTATATAAATATTATAGAAGAATGGTGGACCAAGTTAAATAATCTTATGAGAAATAATATATATTGAATATAATTTGAATAAAGAATATTTATTTAAATTTTTGAGTTTAGAAAAAATTCAATAAAAAAATAAGATTATTATAATTGATATGGGGTTATATGTGTGTTATAGAAATAATAATAGAACTTGAAAAAATTATTATTTTATACCATTGTGATGTATAATCCTAATTATATTATTTTCATAATACAAATTATTCATTTTATGTTGTGTATAATGAGATCTTGTGGGAATCCTCTCGAAGCCCTAGAGAGATCCCTATCTAATAACAGTCTCAAGAATGGAGAGTGATACTCCTTTTCCTCTAATATCAAGTTTATAGAGATCAAAGAGAACCCATCCTTCAAGCTATTCTCAGGGCGGTCAAACGTGAACGATGAAGGGGTTAGGATCTATCATCCAAGAACTCAGAGATTGTTATAGATACATTTGGAGGTTCATGGAACACATGTGGATAACTGGTAGAATGAATCTAGCCTTTATACCTACAACACAATGATGGTACAATGTAGAAACATTGTTAGATCCATCAATGGAGAAATAATTTCTCCCACTTTAATTCTTTTTTACCTTAAATTAGTTATAAATAATATGTGATGATTGTGTGCTTTGATTATAACATTTTTACATTGTTTATATTATTTGATTTAATTTTATTATTCATAGTGTTTATCATAATAAAAATCTCAGATTAGTCTTATATCGTAAGAAAAATCAATGTTGGGCATGCCCTATTCAACATTTCCATTGTGTTCAGAACCCACATGATCTAGTTGTCTCTTCCATTGGATGATTTTTTTTAGATGGGATTATTGAGATAATGGAAAATCAGAATGAGTACACCACTCTATTAGGGTGTTATTCTCTTGAAAGAAGTTTTATGTAATGGATGGGGTGGGATCACAGTTACCTGATTGGGTCCCCTAAGATAGTTTATCTACCAGACCTTTGGGGTTGACATAATCCCCTGGGGACAGTTCACATGATGAGCATATAGTGTGGTGTTCCCCCAGGATGAAGATAAATTTTGGGACCTTTTTTAGGGATTTTTTATAGGCCATTCAAGACATGGTAGTTTCTCAAATGTGTAGAGTGGGGAATTGTTGCTAGTATAATTGTTCCATTGAATTCCTAGAGCATAATTGATTCACTTTTACAAGTGGATGCTTATGGTTATTCTCTAGAGTTTAAAATTCATTCATTTGTGTTTAGATGTCTTGTAGCACCTATGTATATTTGGTGTACATGCCATTTTTCTTGTGGAATGGTGAGACCTGTGTTGTAAATCCTTTTTTATGGGAAAGATCAGGGTAGATTTACCTTGAGTGTTAGGCTAGAACCTGTTGTTAGTTGTTTTCTTAGATTTTTGTTATCCCCCATTGTTTCTATGCATTTTTTATTAATACAACTACTATTAGTTTTTGATGTGGATAAAATATCACATGTGCATTAATGTTTTATTAACACATAATTATAGGTCCTCGTTTAGGGGCCTACTAATATTTATTTCTCACCAATTGTTTTTTTATCTCAGTGTATGTGTAGACCTAATAATTTTATTTCTGGTTTGATCCTAGGTGGAACATTATATGGGGTTGAGGCCCAGTGTTTCTTGATGTAGTAGATCCAATCATCTGGAGTCTTAGGATCATGTTGGTGCAGTTGAAGCATCCTGGAGACCAAGTATGTGGTTTGGATCAATGTTGGTAGTATATCCTAATGTATTTATTTTCAGTTAGTTTTTTTGTATAGGATTTCTGATAAGTGGGTGACCAACTATTTTATATTTTATATTATTAAGTCAGTATGAATTTTTTGAACATTACATTTTATATATCATGATTATTTTTTAGCTTCTTTATTATGTGTACTCTGATATTCATCCCTATGCATGACTTTGGTTATTTCTACTATTATTTCACTCTAACCAAAGGGCATAGTCTCCCCACTACATCTGTCAAACCCTATCTATTAGTCGCAAGTCTCTAGATTTTGGGGTGGCACTCTTGAGGCCTTTTTTTGATTCAGATCGGTTGATGTGTTAGGTCGACCCGGTCTAGTTTGTTACAGTGGCTAGGGTAGCATAGATTCTTCACTGGCTTGTTTCTAATTTCCCATTCTTTTCTCATCATCTTTCCTGTCATTTTATACTTGTTTCTCATGATTTTTATGTATTTTTCATCACTATATGGGGTAGTATTTTCACATCTCAATGTGATTGATGACACCTTCCCATGTGTAAGGATATCAATGTCACCTAATAGTACTCATCTTGGTCTCTCCATAAAATTGTTTGAAAATTTTCCTACTTGGTTCTATAGATTCCACCTAGAATAACCTTAATCAACAATCATATATTTTTATATTTTTAATGTCCTAAAATGAGTTCCACTTAACGTATTCCCCTAGATGGTGGATCACATGGCCTCAAGTGTGCCTCCATGAATTCTTGAGTATGTCGACTAGTAGTGAGGGTGTAAAGGTGATTTAGTGGGAAGACTATACCCTCATGTAAAAGTAGTATAGTAGATACAAAAAATAACAAAAAATAGTATAATAAGATAATATAAACAATCAAAATCAATAATATTTAGAAGAGTAAATAAAAAGATAATAACAGTTAGGCAGTAGAAGATAATAACTGACAACTAGATTACTCTCTAAAAAACCTCAATGTAATTTTCAATACATGAATGCATGGAACACTAATATAAAAAAGGGAATAGGGGTACAAGCATATAATCATGCAATGAAAAAGTTAAAAAAACTCATCCACTACCATTTCAATAGAATGATCGGTCCTCTTCTCCTAAGAACGACCAATAAGTAAGAATATCATCAACCTAATGAAGGGTGATTTACCTTATCAATACCTGCATATAGATAATATTATTGGGTACCAAAGGAAGCCAGATTAGGGTGTGATATATAAATCATAGTATCCCCCACCAATGGTTTCTACACATAATCCATGTAGTTCTCATAACTAAAAAGTGTGTAGGTATAAATGAACAATAAAAGAACAATAAATGTAATGGTGAATAAATAAATAACCAGGCCACTCATGTTCCAAAAGGATACCTGATGGCTCTACCTTCTTCGGCTCATGGTCAGGATAGAAGTAGGATCAGTCATTATGTATATATATTAATAATATATACATATAGTTTAATTATATATTGAATCCACCAATATGAAGTAAGTATGTGAGAATTTAAGTGTCTATATACATAAAATACTAGTTTCTGGTTGGATCGAGGTGTTACTTATATATCCATGACTAGTCAAATGAGACTATAATCTCAAGAAATAGGATACATGACCTATATCCCAATATGAGTCTGAGACATCATGCATGACACCCTGGATGGTGAATGACTCATCATGTCATCACTCAAACAGAGGAATGTGGCATGAATGCCCACCATCCTAATAGTTTTAGTGGTGTGAGACATCATTCTAAACACCAAATTTATGGAAGCATGATACTTCCATGCTAAGAAATCCATTAGCATTGTACCATGGATATAACAAGGCATAATCACATTTATAATATCCAACATAAGGAAAAATATCTCATGTAAGATTTTTACCAATCCGTTATATATAAATTAGGCATGTTCATATTTATAACATAACAAATGAAGATAAATAACTCATTTTCCCATTTAGTCAACTTAATTTCCATTCCAAGCAATATAATTCATAATGAGGATTTAATATAGTGTAAACATAAGGCATGGCCTTACCATCCTTTAAAGTCATACCATTCAAACCAATTGATTCATTTAAGGTATGGAATCCAGCATGTAAAATCCTTTCTATATAAACCATTTCATGTGATGAAAGAGATACATTTAATATTTTAAAATTCACCAAATTCAATTCATATCATTCAATCAACGATGGATTAAAATTCCAGTCAAGGGGTTCAAAGACATTTAAAGGTTAAATGCTCATTAAGGGAGTTTCTTACATGGAAAATTCCCAATCTTGGTTGGAAAAACAAATGGGAGGTAAAATTGGTCCTATTAGGCATTCCCAATGTAATGGAATTTTTATTTAAAATCTAAGCGAAATCCAAAGAGGAATCCCATGCATTTGATTAAATTATCCACAAGGGAAAACATCACTTGAAACACCCAATGGGTGACCATATAAGGGGTATACAACCTCTAATTTACCAAACATAGATCACTAGGTATATATCAAGGTGTAATGATCAATATGATATTACAAGCTCCACTAAAAAGGGATTCTTGGTAAAAGGCAGTGTGTAGAAGAACATCGTGACAACGAAGCATCAAAACTCCAAGGGAAAACTAAATGAACACCTACATCGAGGATATAGATGACTTCTCACTCGATATTGAATAAATATTTAGATTAGTTTAGAAGATATATAAAGAATATTCCAACACCTAAAAAATAGAGAAAATGAGATTCCACCTAAATAATGTGATGGATTAAATGGAAAAACTAAATATGAGCTAATAGGAAGGTAGAGAATACCTTATTCTTTCCAACTCCTTATTCGGATCTTGGATTAGGAACCAGGTGAAGCATTAATCAAGGATCCTATATTAGGGTGCTTGGGAGATCGTTGGAGATGAAAACCTTTCCCAAGTGCCAGAGGAAGAAAGGGGAAATAAAAATTACGTTTAATGTAAAATAAGGGGGAAAATTTAATTCCACCCCAAAATAAGGTGGTGCACAGTTTTTAAATCATACAAAAACCACATGAATGTCACCACTATAAGGGGTAACCCAAAATTCTTAGGTTTATAGTTTGATTAACCATGTAAAAACCATGAAAAAAGGCTTTTTCACTAACCTGAAATCAGTCGCACAGTCATGCACATGGGGTTACATAGTTGTAGAAAAACAATGCAGTCATTATTTCCCCATTATCTACAACCGTATGGTTTTAGGGAAACCATACAGGCATAAAGACACAATTTCTACAAACTATGTGGCCCAGTATGTAGCCCATTTTTTTAGAACATCAAGCTCCGAACAAGACCAAAACACTCTGAGGACCATCCTTTGGTCATTGTACAACTTTAACATGATTAAGTTAAGTATTCAAATTGAAAAATAAAAAAACATTACCTTCATGAAAATACTAGGGGTTATAACCTCCCCTCCTTAAAGAAACTCATCTCTGAGTAGGCATTTTGAGGGTAAAGAGGTGTCATTAAAGAATAGATCCATCCACTAAGAATATATATCATCTTTCCACTCATAGGTCTCATTCTATATTCATTCATGTTGTCATAGAACATGTACCAGAGGAACTGACATTCGTTAGACTGTCTTCACGCTTAAATCCTCTATAAAATGGTGTACTAGTAAAAGGAACATCTATATCTAACTCAATTTCATCAGGATGAAAGGAATGTCAATGGTATGGATAGTATTGTCAAAGATGAGATACATGAAATAAATCATGCATTGACCGATATAATTGAGAAACCTCTAACTGGAAATCCACTGGGCCAATCCATTTCAAAACATCAAAGGGTCCAATGAAACTTATTGAGATCCTACCCTACATATGAATATGTTTATGCTTAAACCCAGAAAATACTCAAAAGAAGACCCATTCCATTACCTCAAACTATAAAGGTTTCTGATGTCAGTTGGCATATGAATGCTATCTAAACTGAGCTATCAACAAGTTCTTTCTAATCATATAGACATGTTATGTAGTCTCCTTCCTGATACATTGCCCATGAATAGATACCTACCCCACCTATAGACAAAATATAGGTGAGCGACAAGGTCTACCACATATGGATTCATAAGAATCCATATTGATGGTATCTTACAAACTATTATTATAAGAGAACTGAATGAGGGGATTGTGTTTCTCCTAGAAACCCCCAAATTCAAGGATAGGTTCACAGAGAAAAACATCTAGCACCTCAAAAGTAATCTATATTTTTTCATTTGTCTATGGGTGATAGGAAATTCTCAAAATTGCCTTTGTACCCAAGGATTTATGTAACCCCTACAAACATTATGTAAAATGAGAATCATTTTATGATTTCATATAATGAGGATATCTATGATGATGTACAACCTCCATAACATTAAACCTTCATATTTCATCTACTGAGAAGGTCTCTCACATAGGAAATATTTGTGTGACATTCATCAAACAATCAATGATAACCCACACTATATTGTTGACACATGGTGATTTGGGTAGAACAGTCACAAGATCTATCAAAAAATCATCCCAATTACACTTGGGAATGGAAAATGACTATATAATCCATACTAGACACTGATGTTCCACCTTCACCTGCTCATAGGTGTAACACTGGGTGATGAAGCTGACAGTTTCACATTTCCTACCAGGCCACCAATGCTAGCATCATAGATCTCAACACATTTTGGTGACACTAGGGTGAACCACCCATGACGAGGTGTGGAATTCCCACATAAACTCTTCTATGATGTCTGCTGGCACTCATACATGACCATGGAACAATACAATATCATCCTTATCCATAGTCCAACCTAAAGGTTTATCTTTATCTACGATACATTCCCTTGGGATAATGACTTTAGGATCAGATAGTTTCCTCAACTTCATCCATTCTAGAAGAGTAGAGGTCACTACTAAGGATGAGAGGATAGTCTACCCTTGATCCTCTTGAACCTAAATGTATATCTCTAATAATAAGGTAATAATATTCTATTATCCACTTGATTCCTAAACTGATTGTGTCTGAGTCTTCTGGCAGAGACCATTAGCTACTAAATTTTGTTTACCAAGAATTTAGGTGAGATAAAAATAAAATGACTATATGTACTCAACCCACCTACGATGCTTGAGATTCAGATCCCGCTGTGTGAATATATACATAAGGATTTTATGATCTGTGAATATGAAAAAATGATCTCCAAGTAGATAGTGTCTCTAAAAGTGTAGATCATAAAATACAACAACTATCTTGAGGTTGTGAAATGGGTAATTCTGCTTATGATGCCTCAACTGTAAAGACCCATATAGAACAACTTTATTGTCCAGTATCAGAATAGCTCCAAGACTGATACATGGTGTTGCATAGTATACAATATAGCTACTACCTAGCTCTAGAATAATTTGTATTAGTGATAAAGTTAAATAGCCCTTTAACTCCTGAAAGGTTGCTTCATAGGAATATAACCATATAAATTTCACACCCATCTTTATCAAGCCCATAATAGGCACATCAAGGAATCTTAAATATTGTATGAAGCATATATAATTTAAAGATATCCCCAAGAAAATCCTAATGTCAAATATGTTCTTAGGATACTCCCAAGAAACTACAACTCTTAATTTCACAAGGAATACTGAAACACCTTACTCAGAGATGATATAACCCATGAAGTTGACTTTGTTGATCCAAAAATGGCATTTACTGAGATTATCATAGATATGAATCTCTCTCAGTGTATTTATCATGACCACAATACGATTAGTGAGTACGTGTCTGGAGCATGAATACACCCTGATAACCTCAAAAAATACTACCATGAATGAATCTAGATGATGGTGGAAAACCAGATTCATAAGATCGAAGAAGATTATAGGTGCATTCATGAGACCAAAATGCATAACCAGGTACTCATATAGATCTTATATCCTCCTAAAATCTATTTGAGGTTTCTTTTAAGTCTTAACATGTACTTGATGTTACCCCAACCTCAAATCTATCATTGAAAACACTTTCTCTCCTTAGATCTAATCGAAGAGGTTGTTTATTGTAAGAAGTGGATACTGATTCTTAATCATGATCTGATTCAAAATACATCAATCCATGCAGTGTTTGAGGGTACCATTAACCATCTTGAATAAATGGATTGGTGAACCCCAAGGAGATGTTCTAGGGAATATAAATACTTTGGCCTATAAATCCTCCAACTACTTATTGAGATCCAGAAGCTCTTTTTCATCCATCCTATAAGGAGGAAGGGTCATTTGTGTTACTCATATAATAATATAAACATTAAACTCTACCTATATCCCTAGTGGTTGACTATATAAGTTTTCTTGAAAGACATATCTCAAATGATCCGCTACAGGAGGAAAAATAGTGGGTCCTAACCCCAGATTTTCCCAGAAAAGACTGGTGATCTGAGCTGTCACGTTACCCAAACTCTACTTCTAGGGTTTTAATCATGTTTTACTAAAATCCCATTCTCCCTTATGCACATTCCTAATTCCCTCTAGTGATTTAAATGTCACCCATCGATTAAATCATTCATTGTGGGATTGGTAGGGAATTAACCAGTCTATCCCAATGGTTACATCAAATCTTAACATGTTGAGGATGAAAACATTCCAAATGAAGAAGAAACAACCCATATCGAGGGTCTAGTCCATAAGACGGATAAGTACCTTAGATCATATACTTACTAGGGTGTATAAATTCATACACCCTAGAAGTGTTTGGTCTCAAGGCTCAGAAACTCAGTGATTACCTTAGATATAAAATAGTGAGATGGGAATTTATCAAATAGTAGAGACACTAATTTGGAGGAAAATAGATTAGTAAATTGTAAAGAAGAAGGTCTTACTCTATGATTATCTGGTGTAGGATATAATCCATTTAATGTGTATGTATCATTTCCATGAGTCACTTCATTATTTCCTCGAGCAATTTCACTATACTGGCACTAAGAATAATAAGTCTGATTGCCTCTCCCTCAACATCTAAGTTGTCCTGAACATCAGATGGTATTCCAGCTACGTGATTATCCTGATACTACTGGCCCTACAACAGCTCTTGGAATTCTTGTATATATCCACTCTATGAGAACTCGATGGAATGTCTAGCAGAAGCACTAGATGTGGCCCATCCTTCCACAACCTCTGCACTCCACTAGATCCTACAAGCATTGAGATTTCTTATGTCTTAAATTACCACACTTGTGACATATCCAAAAGCTATAAGTGTGAGGAGCCTGACTAATTCTACCCCCACGAGAACCCTTAAGAAGACGATTTTACCCAGAGGAATAAAATGATAAGGTTAGGCGTTGAACTGCCCTAACTCAAACCATTAGTCTCTCTTGGTTTTCTCTGTATAATTAGGACATGGTTAATGATTTAAGAAATAGTGGTCAACCTGAATACATCAAACTATGAACTTTTGGTGTACACAAGCCCATACTTGAATCGAATGATGGTCATAGAATCATCACCCACTAGAGAATGATATAATTATTTATTTTCAATGAAATAAGAAAATTATTCCATAATTGACATGATCCCATGATGTTGGTTTATGAATTATCTAGCTCGATCATCCATAGAAGTCTGAGGAAACAAGTAGTCATAGAAAATCATCTAGAAATCCTCTTAAACCATCATAATGATGATATTCCTGGGTGATAACATCCCACCACTGCATGGAAGAATCACATGGAATATATGCAACAAGTTTGACCCTCCTCTCTAGAGGCATCTCACCATGATCAAATATAGAAAAGATATCATCAAGCTAAGACTCCACAGTGTTTGGTCCACTATCCCACTATATTTTGGAGGATTCTAATACTAAAACTCTCAATTCAACTATGCTATAATCAAATAAGGCCGAACTACACCTAACATATTCTTCAACATATGTAGAAAACTATCACAGAACAATGTATCTGTAACCATATTAGGTATAAGAAGAGGTTCCATAGGTGGCAATGTAGGAGGAATCATTAGAGGCTTATGGACTGCCACCTCAGGAGAATGGTCATCACCGCATTCATGCAATGTGACAAGTGGATTTCATAGTGTCACGATACTATAATTCCAAATGAATTTCTTAGATTAGATTTAAGGAATTATAATGATTGAATATATAAAACTCACACATGTATAAATACTTCCAATTGAAACGATCATGCCTCTCTTTGTACTCAGAAAAATAGTTAGAAGAAATTTACGAGACTATAATGGTCCATTAGAGCATAAGAGACACCTATCTTCCAACTACTAAGGTCAGTTTTAGGGATGTGTCTCAGTTTCACAAGTATAAGATAACTATGTTCACTTAAGAAGTCCTATTCTGTCTAAAATTATGCGTTTTTAAACATAAAATCACTTTAAATTGATGAATTAGGTGGATTACCATTTTCATATCCTTTGGGACCCATACTCATAATGAACCAAAATATGACATCCACTTAACCCATACTATAACATGTTTCATCACATGCAACCAATGTTCCACGACTCAACTTTCCATACTTGACTACATAAGGTTCCTACTCTAACCTATTCAAGAATACATGGTTAGGTTATGGGAAAAAATTAAGTATCAATTATGTTTTCCAATACCTATAATAAGTGTTAGTATAATTCAATATTCAATAGGAATATGCATGATAAAAATAAAGTGGCATGAAAAAATTCCCAGCCTATTAATCATATTGTACAAATGAACGGTCTAATGAAAAACCCTCATCTCATAAGGTCATAGTAAATAAATCATCATATCAAATATACAAATATCAATAACCTCATAAAAAATAGAATTACCCAATAGTGAATTTGTATCAAATATAAATGGAATCATCATTAATAACAATGTCTTATCCTATGTAATTTTGGTTTTCCTTGTACATGGGTTAGTTATGTCTAGGAACAGGTTTATTTCCAAATTCCATTAACTCCTAGTATCATATCTAATTCCCAAATAGTAATAAAAATTAAAATAAATGGTCTGATACCACTTTGTAACTTCTTGACCTGAGTTACACGTAACCTATTCCTTGAGATGGTGGGTCACATGGCCTCAAACACACCTCCTCGTATGCCATAGGCTGCCGACTAGTAGTAAGGGTGTGAAGGTGAAATAATTTGGAGAATAAACCTCCTGTAAGATTATAACATCAAACAAAATAGATAACATAAAATAGGAGAATCAAATAATATAAATAGTTAGAATCAATAAATTATGGAATCATAAATAAACAGAGGAAAATAATTAGGCAGCAGAAGATAATACCTGACAACTCGATTACTGTCTCAAAATCATCTATGCTAGTGTCAATATATGAATTCACTATATGATGATATACAAATGGGAATAGTTGTAAATGTATACAATCATTCTATATAAAATTATAAAAAAACAACTGATCCACTAGAATCTCGAGCGAATGCTTGGTCTTCTTCTCCTAAGTTCCAACTATAAGTAATATTATTAACAACCTATAGAAGGATTATTTCCCTTCTCAATTCCAGAAGACAGATAATATTATTAGGTACCAAAGGCAGCCTGTGTAGGGTGTGAGACATAAATCTCAGATGGACACCAATAACCGATTCTACACATAATCCAAGCAGTGCTCGTACCTAAAAATTGTGCATGTATAAATGAATAATAAATTCAATGCTGAATAAATAAATAACTCGGCCTCTTAGGTTACTAAAGGATAGATAATGGTTCTACCTCATTCATCTCATGGTCAGAATGGAAGTTTTATAATTAACTACATATATAGTTTAATTATATATTTCATCTACCTATATGAACCAAGTACGTGTGGCAGTAAGAGGCCATATACCTTGAATAATAGTTACTGGCTAGAGCGGGGCATAACTCAGACATTCATGACTTTTCATGAGATCCTATAAGCTCAATAAATATGTTACATGACCTATTTCCCAATAAGAGTGTGAGACATTATGCACAACACTCAAGATGGTGATTGAGCCGTCATTTCATCACTAAAATATAGGGTTGTAGTACATCAAGCCCACTATCCAATAATTTAAATGGTGTAATACATAATGATCAACACCCAATGCAAGGGAGTTTGATGTTTCCATGATTAAATATCTTTTACCATTATACCACAACCATAACATGGAATAATCACATTTATAATATCCAACATGAGGAAAAACCTCTCATGTAACATGTTTACCAATAATTTATATATAAATAATGCATATGCATATTTATAACATAACACATGAAAAAAACCTCTCATATGTCCATTTATTAAATATTATTTCCATTCCAAGTAATACAATCCACAAGGAGCATTTACTATAACGTAAATAAAAGGCATCTCCTTACAATCCTTTAAAGTCATCCCATTCATACTAATTGATTCGTTTAAGGTAATGAATCCATCATTTATAAGATTTTCCATATAAAACGTTTCATTTAATAAAAGATAGAAATTTATTATTGTTTGATTCACCAAATTCAATTCATACCATCCAATCAAAAATAGATGGAAATTCTAGTCATGGGGTTCAATGTCATTTAATGGTGACATGGTCATTAAAGTAGATTCCTACAAGGGAAATTTGAGGACTAGGTTGTCCAAACAAATGGGATATACCCTTTGTCCAACTAAGAATTCCTATTATAAGGTCATTTAAATTTAAAAGCTAAGCTGAATTCCAAAAAAGGTGTCCTAGGCATTTCATTAATTTACCCAGAAGGGGAAATTTCACTTTTCACACCCAATGGCTGACTATCTAAAGGGTATACAACCTATAAATTATCAACCATGGATCACTAGGTATATATCAAGGTGTGATGAAAGATTTCATATGAATAATTCCATTATAAAGGAATGGTTGGAAAAATTCGGCATGTGGCACAATAGTGTAGCTACAAAGCATAAAAACTAATAGGGAAATGACATGACCACCAAACTCAAGGCCACAGATGACTCCTCCATAGATATTGGACTCATATTTGGAGTAGGCTGGAAGAGATTTGAGAAATGGTCCAACGTTCTAAAAATAGGTAAAATGAGCTAGCACCTAAATAGCGTGATGGATTCAAATGAAAACCTAGATAGTAGTTGATAGGAAGTGAGATGATACATTAAGCTTTCCAACACCTTCGATGGATCTTTGATTAGGAAATGGATGAAGTAGAAACCAAGGATCATAGATTAGGGTGGTTGGGAGATCATAAGAGAAGAAAACCATGCCCAGTCACTGGAGGAATAAATGGAAAATAAAGATTAGTTTTAAAGATAAATGAGGGGGAAATTTTAATTTTACCCCAAAATAAGGGGCCACACAGTTTAGGTGCTCGGTTTGAAAACCATGTGGAGTTCAATTCTATAAGGGGGAACCCCATATGATTGGGGGAACAATTTGAATAAATGTATAAAAAAATGAATAAAGTATTTGTCACTAGTCTAAAATCATCCCCACGGAAATGGGCCTTAGGTCGCATGGTTGGAGACAAACTGTGCATACCCTATTTCCCCACTGTCTGTAGCCACACAGATTCATAAAAACTGTGCAAATGGGGATGCTTAGTTTTTCCAAACCATGAATCCCAATCTGTAGAACATTGTTTTTGGAACATTAGGTCCTAACATGAACTTTACACTCCTAGGACCTTCCTCGGGTCATAGAACAAGTTTTCCATGATTAATATAAGGATTCAAATTAAAAAAATAAATGATTTTTACCTTCATGAAAATTTGGGTCATTATAATAGTATCCCCAAGAGTTATCAATTTATTAGACAAGGTATCATCCACTAATAATATTTTTCTTTGGATAAAAGTCCCTTATTATTGTAATCTTATTGGAAATTATTAGTACAATTTATTTTTTTATTGATGAGACCTCCAATCCTAAATTTTTATTAATAATTATAATAAACCTAATTTTTATTTTCAACGTTCATACCTTGGGGTTGGTTCATGGCTATTATCATATCCATATTCTTTGGGAATGAATCTAGTTTTGTATCTACCCATCCATTATTTTCAACCATGAGTACTACTCACTTATTTCCGTGTTTACTAATCCACTAGAATCTATTTCTCATTATGTCATTAAAAAATGTATAACACTCTTTTAGTGTTTTTCATTAATGAACCTCATACTATGGGATCTATGATCAACTGATTACTTTAATAGAAACCAGAATAGAGTGATTTTATTCACAACTACACCTCTATCCTATGATGTAGACACTTCCTAATCAGTTCATTGAACTTATCTCGTGTACTGTAAATTCATTCATCATTATACTGATTTAGATTCAATATTTTGACATGTTTGTACATTAATTATGAGGGGGAAAGAGTTAAGATTTTTCTTACCAATTAGACCCATGTGGAGAGAGAGTGTGATGGTAAAGTTTGGATCTATTCATGGAATTTTTATTTTAATTAAAATATAAATAATCACATTTTTACCAAAACACTTGAGACATTGCTAAACTAGAATGTATTATAGAGTTTGTGGAAGCTATCATGGTAGGTTTTGTTTTCTTCAAGATGTAGTTCATTTAGTTGTATCAATTTTGAGATCATTTGTATCCTCACTAACATTATTGAAATTTAGTTTTTTGTTGTTAAGTTCACAATAATTCTTAGTTGAACCGATATGCATGAAGTTTGTTGTAATCCATTATTGTTCCTAGCACCAGATCTCCCCCTTGCATCACATGGTTAGCTCCTTGTTCCCTTTTCTCTATACTAACCATATATTTTTCATTAACCTTTCACTATTTTATTAAACTCATATTTATCTAATGGTTTTAGTTGAAGATATATTTTTCTTCTTTTCCATCAGTAGAGTGGTTGTGAATTAATGATAACAGTTGAAATTTACCACACTCCAAAAAAATATAAAAGAGAAATAAAAACTTCACCTCTAATAGTCATAGTAGGGAGAAGATAATAAGATATAAGAATAAAATAATTAATTAAAAACCTATCTAGGATTAAGTATGAAAACATACTACACTATGTACAATCCCCCATCAACACATATCTTGGAACTTAAATGATTTACCCCTCATTATAGTTATCAAGGAGTTAAAAAAATAGAAGACCAGGTAGTAGCACAAAACCATAGCTGAAGATTCTAATTATTCTCCAAGAATTCTGAGTCAAAAAGTAAATCCTTTCACGCATCATCCCTCCTCCATAATGTAGAGGAAAATATCTATGTGTACCAGTCACATTGTATCATTTATATCTAGGGGTATATTTCATTATCATCAAATTGATAACCACCTATATCCATATATTATTGAAATAAAACTCATTATCTATCCATAAGAGTGGTCGAACATCTTGTTCATCTATATATATATTACTTGTAACTAAACATGAATTTTTTGTAATATCTCCCCAATTATTTTTGGATATTTAATCCCACTTTAAATCCTATAGATACATAGGATTACACACAATAATTTACCTCCTAATATCTCCCTTGAAAGATGAATGTCAATATGTTCATTCCTAAAAATATAAATCCATTTAATAAGTAATGATACAGATTAACTATGGTGTAACACTATGCTTATGACCCAACATCATAATTATTGTGGCATAAATTTTGTACGACGGTTTCAGGATTCTATTTATCAAAAACCCGAGCTCTAATAGATTATAATTCCTCCATGATGTAAGACTATCCTACACCACAAACCTACATAAAGAATTTTTCATTCTTCTTCATCTTCCTCCTATAGTGAAAAAACATACTATGGGATAGAACATCAAAAACTAAAAAAACCCTTGTCCTTGATATTTAGATGGTCTCCATGATGTAGCTTAAATCCAGCACCACAACCTTCATCCCTACTCATGAAAAAAATTATTCTTTGGAGTCCCATGACATAGATCAACACCCATGATATATATTGGTCATATATAAGAACTTTTTTGATGTATGAGAATAGATTATGATGTAGACTATTCACCATATCATAGATATGAAATTTCACAAGGATTTTGGAGTATCATTTTCACAATACCAATGTTTCCCTCATGCTCCCTATGAAATCAATAGTGGACTACAACCTCTCGTGCTTACTTTCATGTGGGAGGCTATCCATGGGACCCCCTATATGTGTGCGTACATGTTCCATACACAAACTATTCCTCCTTTCTATGCCTAAATCCAACCTTTTTAGGTTCTAATATGAGTTCCCTTTAGAGTATCTATATGTCCATAATTTTTTTTCCTAAACCTAATTCAAATTCCTTTTCCATTTTATCTTTATACACCTAAACAAACCACATTTCCCCATTAGAAAAATTCTTCATAAATATGGTAATTGTGATTTTTAAAAAAATGAATATTAAAATATTAATTATCCACCGATTTAACTAAAATAAATAAATGGTAAATTGTTTAAAATTAAATTCAGAATTAAATTTAATATATATATATATATATTAAAGTTTTTCATTAGATATCAAGGTATAACTATTTCATTCCAATATTCACTATCAATTTATAGGTTTTAGAATTATACACCATCGCCTGCCTCATGAACATAGGTATCGCTACCCTTCTGTGAAAATAAAGTATTATACTCTAATATTGATCCCAATATAGAATAGGATCTATAATAAAGAGCATATATTCCATCATAAATAACTCTGAATTTCACTTTTAGTTGGATTTTACTCAGTCCAAAAATGAAAATGTGATAGAAAGAGGTATAAAGATCACCATTCTTGGAACCTTGATCATATTTATGTTCCACTATATAAATAGGGTTATCAAACACCTTCATTACTATATAGATGAAGCACCCACTCCTAGGTCTTCCTACTTATTAAATCAACCACAATATCCCCCTTATATGGGGAATATACCATATTAAAAATAATTCTCAGGAGATACTATACTAAATACCTATATTTTAGGTTCATGTCCCACATGGAAAAGATGTATTATATGCTATTATTGTCTATGTAGACTATAAATATCTATACCAAGATATAATGTTACGAATAAAGGATTGACCACAAATGATAAATCTAAATCATGGGCCATGTAGTTCCTATCTTATGGTCTTAGATGATTACATCCATGAGTAACTAATCTCTTACCATTTATCGATAATGTACAAAGGAAAACTGCTAATGTAGTTTTTTATAAGGTGTGACCCTTTACTAGATCACATAAGATTAAAATTTGGGTAGATATAAGTATCAATTCCAATTACTAAATTATATCCTCTCATTGATTGCTCTAATGGAATTTAACCCCTTTATTATTGAATTATATCATAAGTTCTTCCAAGTGGGAGAAATCCTAAATAAATCAATGATATTATCTATTCAAATAAAGAAAATTCATAATCTCAGAGAAAATATTGGACCAATCTGATGTGGTCGATGCCTCAACCTTCTCTGGATAAATTAAAATCTCATCCTTATATATTAAATTCTTGAAAAACATACAAATAGAATAAAAAATAGTAATCTGGGAGTTGAAATACAGATATTATTCTAGAATTATACTCATATGATCTCTAAATTCTCTCTATAAACATTCCAGTTAACTGATTATACCAAAATATCATGAATGATAACTATAATTATTAATTCTATGTAGGGATAAATAATCTGATTCATGAGAGCCATTGATACTTATAAAAAATTATTTAGGATAAATATCATTATTATAAACTCATAAATACCATAATTTTTTTTCCAAAATTCTATATGTATTATATCCATTATCTTGACTCAAAGCCACTGACTTCATAATCACATACCAATAGAAAGAACCATCAAACACCCATAAACCGATAAAAAAAATTATACCAATGATAATTGACACATTTTCTTCACTGTAACTAGTTTTATGTTTCTATTGTCCATGTATAATCTCAATGTATCATTTACTTTCTTGGTGAAAAATATCAGAGATCCTTAAAGAGAAGTACACCATCATATAAAACCTTATTCCTCAAGTACTCAAGATAAATATTTAATTGTCTCAAATGATCTAATTCTATACAATAATAGGGTATTGATATGGTTTTAGTGATGGGTTTATAGATATGTATTAAAACTTAATAAATTTTTTATAAATAATAAGAAACTCAAATTCCCAAGATCTATGACACTAGAAATTGAAACCATGTAAAACCAAATTGAATAGTATGAATATACCTTGAACTAGTAAAAACTATGGAAATATATTTATCAATATATTTTGATGAAAATCCTCTAGATTTTGGTAAATTAATCCCTTTTCCATGCTTTATCCATGGGTTTTCATGATTCACTATATTTTTGGGTGGGATTATTCTCACTTCTCATGGTTTGATAGTGCATGTCATTGGAAAGGAGAAGTGAAAGGAAGATTGGTTTAGAGAGATACTACCATAATATTATGATTCTCTTGACTAAATATACCCATTGGATAATCCACCCTATATACCCCTCATTATATTCTCGAATCATTACAAAATTTACTCATGCGTTATAAAACACAGGAGTAAATCTTTGTCTGTCCATGATTTCATCTCTTGAATACATCACTCAACCACCCAAATATTTCATCTTATGAAACATTTAATAATGATATCCATATATATAATAATCATATAGATTAACTTTTAATAATCATATTTCATTTATATATTAAAATTTTAGCGTGGATCGTACAATAAAATTCTTCTCACACCCTTACCATGTGATATCTCCATATCATACTAATTGATATACCCATCCATGGAATTTTTAAATTCCATGTAATAAGTGATATAATCTCATATGATATACATATATCATACCACATGATATATTATAATATGTATAACATACATACTAGGATTTAGGTCATATCTCCATCAATATCCCACTTGTAAAAAATCTCAGAGTGTGAGTGATTTCACCTTATACTGTATCATATATAATATCATGTGAAATAGTATCTACAAATCCTTTTGTGTAACTTCAAAAACAATTTTGTAAATATATAATCAACCTCATATTTTATCAAATCATATATAATACCATTTAAATATCTATCCAAAACACCATTTGTATAAACTCTAAAATATTTTTAGAGTAGGTCTTATTGTTTTACAAAGCTAAATCCTAAATTAATCAACAATAAAGTGTGGCCCCAGTAGAATTCGTAGCATTGATAAAAAATACTAATTCTTCAATTCGTTAATATAATAAAATAGAAAATTTAAGAGAAGAATTAATGACACCTAATATACAAAAAGGATAAGAAATGATGTCCATCAAACACATGTTTCTGTATACCTATGTCTATTAGATATATCATATTCAAGAATGCATTTTATTATTATACCTTTGTCTATGAAATAGATTGACTGTGGGACACTGAGTGTGTAAATCCTATATATCCTCCCCATATGTTCTCGATTCTCTATGTGTAGACTAAGCAGGTTGATTAATACAACACATGTCATTCATCTTTATAGATGAACACATCACATGCAATTTATCTGATAGATAAGAAAATCATATTTATATATAATTATCGATATAAACTTCCTCTGTTTACCTTAATTGAGGGCCCAAATGTCATAATAATCATAAAAGAGTAAAAATCATATCTTGGTTGAGCTCCAACTGATGACACAATAAAAAACATACCCAATCACCCCCTAATTAACAAAACCTTAAGGCTTGTATAAGAAAAGTATCAATATAAAATTCCTCATTTTAGGTATCTCTCTTACATAAGGTATTGGTAAATCAAAATATGAACCATACACCCATACTATATGAAATATATTGCGTATGACACTCCATGTGGTATACTTAGTGGGTTATCTTGCACAAAACATCCTTTTTTCATATGAAGAGATTTTGTGTCTCTATAAAAAAAATATTATTCATTCTAAATGTAAAATTTCATTATAACCTATAATACTCGAGGATGAACATTGACTCTAGATAGATAAAAGTATTACATCGAGAGGTAATTTATCATTTCACTTCACGAAGATATGAAACCAACATGAAAGAATGATAAAGTAGACATTTCTATTTTTATAACATGTATATTTTATATTCTTAATATGATTTAAGAATATATAATAAAACCTTATATAATATCTTGCCTAACAATATCATATATGATAAAATAGAAAATAATACATAAGTTTACAGTACTTTAAGGGTTTCTATTGAACTCATTACAACTCTGTGTAATTGCTACCATATCTCTATGTGATCATTTAATATAACACTCCCACTAAACTTTTTAATCACTAACATGTATTCAATATTTAAATTTGAAAAATGGTGAGACATAGAAATCATATTCCCAATGTTCAACTCATTGAACATAGTATTAAAACTTCATAACATTAAAATATACAATGTTATGACGCTAATAAATTTTATTTTTTACTAATAAATATTTATAAGTTCATTATCATCATTATCCTGGGAACATTTTCTATAAAAAACTTCCTTGATATATTTTAGTAAATAATATAACTGTTTACATTTGGTTTTTTATTGACATTACCTAAAACATTTTAGGTTATTAAGTGACATTCACTTTGTTTTTTTATTTGTATAATAATTTTTGTTGAATTTTAACTTCTCTATATCCAAATACAATCATTTCTAGAATAATCCTTAATGGAAACACTTTCAACTTCAAGTCTTTGGTACACTCAATCACATTGATTATATGAGTAGAGGATAAAGTTTATTTTCTCATCTTGTAATTATTTCCTTTGAATCCTTAAGTGAATCCTTCTATGCTTCTCATAAGAATCCAAATTAACCTGTTTAATAGTATCTATAAATGGATATTGTAGACGGGGTTTAAATAACACATATAATTTTACTTATAATTTAAAAGATTTCATAAGCCTTATACCAGCCTAAAAAGTTTCTACATTAATCCGCTCCTTTCACTATAAAGATATCAAAGTCAGTTTTGATGATAATGAGTACATTTATCTATAATAAAGTCATTTTTAATATGGGTTCCATGTTTGACATTAATTTAATATGGTAATTTATTAAATATGCTTCCACTAAAATGATGACTTTTTTTTAATCTCATCAAACATATTAGTGGTCATATATCCATATTTCACAATTAAATGAGCCTTATTTGGAATTTCCTACACAACATATCTATTTAGGTAGGTCATCAAGCCAATCATATCATATATGACTCTTGGATAGTTTAGTGGTCAACTCTTTCCACCAACCCACTATATGGATAAATTCAACTCTATTCCTCTAGTAACAAAATCTAATTTTGGGTGTATAATTTATGTACAACCCAAATAAAATACTAAAAATGAGAATTTAATCTTATTAGTGACATCCATTACTTAATTTTTTTATATGATAATAAAGGGGAACCATACTTTTGCATTACCTACCAGGATGAATAATCAAGCTATTGGAAAGTGTATTATTTCGAAGGAATCTAACAAATAGTATTTCTAAAGGGTATTTAATATGACAGTCTTATTTTATACTATATCATTAGATGTATGAATTCCTCTAATTATATATTTTTCAATCCTATAATATTCACCAAATAAATAATTTAATACTATATTAATGTGAATCTCTTTGTACAACTCATAGCTTGTGTCACTAACCCAAATGTAACATCCAATTATATTCATAAAGATCCAAATTTATCCCACACATAACTTTTATGAAACCCTGTCATTAATTTTCTGAAAATAATATATTAAAAATATTTAAAAGACAAATCTTATAGTGACATATATATAACCCCCACATTAGAATGAAATGCATAAGACTCCAAGATAGTAAGAAACCAAACCTAAATTCTCTCAACCCAAGGATACTTTACATTATAGAGACATCAATTTCACAATAATTCTAACAATTAATATATATTAACAATAATTAACCTTTTAATTAAATCTCATAATGAATTATAAGCCAATGTTGAGGTATAAAATCAAAAAATCAATTATTATACATAGTATGTGACTTCATAGATTCATGTATGAAAATTAATATAAACAGTTTAACACAATAAACAAAATCATAAATTAATTCATAATAAAAAATTTATTTCTATGAATAAAATTGGGAATAAAATAAATAAATGGACAATTCATGTATTTACACATTAGATAAAAATTTATGACCAATTCATAAAAAACTATAAACACTTTATAATTTATCCATGAATTATGGACATTACATAATTATATAGATATAAACACTTTTCATTTATTCCCGATATGAACTACATCATATTATCATATTATATGACATTTTACTTAAATATATGATATTAAATGAAATATATTAATTTTATATTCAAATTATATTATGTAAAAAATTTATATAATCTAAATATCACATATTTAATATTATGTAATCCTTGACCATTTAAATTAGTAATAGTCTTTTAGATATGGTTTAAATAATTTCTCAAATAAGGGCTTTTAATTTGAATTCTTCAAATTAATAACTATGAATAATTCAAAAAAAAATACAGACTCTATTATATTTTTTCAATAATTCATTACATATAAAAACTTTACAAATTTCCCTTATAATTTCCACATATATATATATATATATTTTTATATGAAAAGAAAATTTCATTCCATAGAACATGAGAATGGTATTTTAACATTAATATTCAATATTATTGATATCAATATAATAATGATATTACAAACCTTCATTAATAAATTATAAATAATTTATAATCATTTTTGAATTAAATAAATATCTAAAATTAAGTTTTTCAATGATTTTTAAATAAGTTTTAAACCATATAATTATATTATAAATTAAAATTTAAGTAAATTAAAATTATATATATATATGTGAAAGTATTTTCAAATAACCATATATCATAAGACATGATTTATTTAAAAACTAATATTGTGCCTTATGATTTATTGTTCCACAACTTGAGATAAATAATCTATATTATCTAATATATTCTAAGATACTGAAAAAACTTTTTTGTGGATCCCCAATTGTAAAATACATTATTTTGCATATAAAATAAGTGATACACCAATCTATTTTTTATCCTTATATTGGAACCATCATTAACTATAAATGGATCTATTGTACACAATGATAGGTTAGAATACATAAGGATTACATTGTTCCACAATAAAAAATATCATATATCATTTTTTGTATTCATATATCTTATTACAAAATGACATACTGTAAAAGGGGGACATATTCAAAATCGAATATCATTTTTTATGACTATGAATTCAATATCTATAAAATATATGATTTATTTACTTTTAAAACCTCATTTTTTTAAACAAAGAACATGGAGACTATATTATACTAATTATGGGTTTCCAGGGTTCAATTAAAACACAATCAATATAGTGGTAAGAATAAAAAAATTAAATTCACAAGGTCTACCATGATAAAAACCAAAACCATGTAAAACTAAAATGAATAACATGAATGTTTCGTGATCCAATCAGGCCATTGAAACATTAATCATCACATTGGTTTGATGAAAATAACTTATAAGGATCTAAATTACTCCTTCTTCTTTTGTGTATCCACAAGTTTACATAAATCCCCTAATGTTTGGGTGATATTCTTCTCACTTTACCTGACTTGTTATCGAATATCTTTTGAAAATAGAAATAGAGAAATAGATTTTGTTAGGGTGATGTGTGGATAAAATTAAGGTGACCCAATCCTTAACCCCAAATTATTTCATAACATTTAATAGTGTTTATAGAAAATACAAGATAATAATTTCGTCTCTAGTTCATTCAGAGGACTAGTCACATAAATAAAACCTCTTAAAAATTACTTCATTCTCATTATTTAATCTACTTAGAGTGATCCTAACTCACATAGGTCCTCTTAATACTATCTAGGGTAGCCATGGAAAATACATAAGAAAATGTGTGAGCTACAAATCCCAATAAGGGAATAGAAATGACCAATGAGCATAACATGGGTGGTAAAACATGATATTGTAAAGGGAATTATTATAATAATAGAATCATGGATTTAGGAAGTGATAACATAAGATAAAATAGTAAACATGACAATATCACAAGATCATATTATCATAGTATCATATTAATGATAAAACTATATAAAATATGGAATAAAAAAAAGAAAATGATCCCTACATCCTTAACATAATAATAATGGCAAGGGTAACTATCCACACACCATAGTTGTCTAGTCTCACTTCCCACATTCCAGAATCTCTCATGAGATTGTAGCATTACTCAATACATCAGAGGACTATACAATTCAGGTCCTACCTATAACATAATCATGATCATATGTATCTATTCCACGTGGGTAAAATAAAACATTCATAGGGTTCCTAAATGGTAAAACCCATGAGAATGAACTAGTTTTCAAGATCTTATATCATGGAATATCTAAAACCTATAACATAAGGATTCCCAAAAGGAGAAGGAATTAATTTACTTTGTACATTCATATTTAAAATTCACATAAAATTTTTTCATGGAGTTACATGGTATAAAAATAAATAGAAAATTTTTAATAAGTAAGAATTAAAAAAATAACCACTTCTATAATGCTTTTCAAGATAAGTAAAGAGGATTTTGGAGAAATTAGATCTTAATTATCACTTAAATAAGGTTTCCTTAAAATGATTATTTCGAAGGAATCATAAAACATGTGTAACCCCATAAATGTAAGGGATATTAAAATATGTATATATTTGGGGTCCATATATACCAAAATGGAATAAGTACATGAGGAGAAGTTATCATAAAAGGGAGAAATAGAAAGTGTAAGTGTAACTGAAAAGTTATGAGCTGGGTATAGAATATACCTTAACATTATGTTTGGAAGCATCCAAAACTTATACATAATTTTCTATATAAATAAACTATTTTCAGGAAAAACCTTAATATAAATCGTTTTCATTTATCATTAGTTTCCTAGTCTCTATTTTTTTCCATTATATAATAATTTATTAAATATTTTTTACTCTTATCAATTACCTTAGGAGGTTTGGTTGATTTGACATGATTATATTGACATATTTAAAATGGTTAATTTTATCTTAATAAATAAATTTGAAACATATATAATATTAATATATATATGAATATATTTTTATACCTCAAAAACATTTTTAAATTCATCCATGTTAGGCGATAATGTAAAATGAAATTTGTGTTTGATGTGGAGGTGATTGATTGCACATACACACAGACAACATTGTCTGTTTCCATAAAAAATTAAGGAGGTATAAAAAACGATTATTCATTTGATATTTATAATTGAGTCCTAAAAATATTTATTCATCATTTTCATCATTGGTACCATCCACGAAAAGTGGTGACAAAAAACAAAATACATCGGTTTGTGTAGGTTGTAGTGCTAAAAAATGCACAATTTTTGCTTATGTTTTTCATAGTGGATGAATGAAGATGAATAATTATTTTTAAACAAATATAATAAAACATTAGAGTATAAATGATTCTAAATTAATTATATTAATGAGTTTATAGAAGATCATGAAGGGGAGAAATTAAAAATAAAGACATAGAGGAGGGTAATACTCACGTTGGGAACTCTGATTTTCCTTGGAATTAACCTTATAAATGGATGGATTAAGAAAATTAAATATGTATAAATTATTATTTATGTAGTGTATTTTTATTTTAGGATTAAAAGTTCATATTTCTGGATTGAAAACTAAGGAAAGTGTGTACTTTGAAAAGGTTCCAGTACTCACTTTTATAAGTGAAGGAAAGGGTAGTTATGGAAACACATTCACTTATTAAATTATTACTTTTAACTATTCATGGTAAAAGAGTCAAATAATTATAAATTATTTGGAATGGTTCGTGATATGGTCGAAATTCATCTCCTCCCACTCATGTAAAGGGCACCTTTGAGTTATTTAGGGGTATGTAATTTCACTTTTCACTTTATACATCTGTAGTTTTACCAAGGTAACTTTTCTTTTCACCCATGATGACAAATTAAAATGATCACAAAAAAAGTATTTATATTAAATAATAATTATATCATTATAATATTACATATGATATTAATTTTTACAATTAAAATTACAATGATTTAGAAATTTTTTTTAAAAAATAAATTTGTTTAGTGCTTAAAAATAGTTTATGAGAAAATTATGTTTTTAAGAATAAATTTTATTTGTGATGTAAAATTATTGATATAAATAATATTTATAAACGAAATTTATTTATTATAAATCAAATTAAATTTATGTGATAATAATAATATGAAATAATTTAATTCTATCAGAATATTAATTAATTGAATGAAAGAACCAAAGATGGTTTTCTTTTTTAAAGTTGACATATACCATTATTTTAAAAATGTTGATAATAAGTTCTATAAGTTAAAATAATATTTTAAAAATAATAATTTTATTCCTTAATTTTTTTGGTGCCTTTAATGGGTTTCTTACCTTCTAGGTCTATTTTTTTAAATAATGTCATGAAAATTATAATTTTTTAAAAAGCCGCATTTTTGAAAGAAAATTAATATTTATAAAAACACAAATATTAATTAAAAGTAAATTTTTTATATGATAAATTTAAAAATAATGTAAATTTAATGAAATTATATTTCTAAAAATTATATATTTTAATTTTAATTGAAAATACATAATATAGAGACAAAAAACTTTTATTCACCAAATATATTTTTTAATGATCAAGTGTTTTATTGATATTTTATTAAAAAATTCCAATTAAAAGAGATTAAATATATTTGATGATATAATAATATATAATAATAATATTTTAAATTTTTTCAACTTAATTTATTATTTTCTCATAATTTTTAGTTGATTTCTTTTGAAGAAAGTTATTGAATTTAAAGGAAATTTATATAGTAAAATTCTGGGATGTTACCCTGTTCAACCCTTAAGAAATTTCACCCTTGAAATTACATTAAACAAATAACATGAAAAAAAGATATGGTACTTCTATTTCCTAGCCTCTTTATGTTATTACATTTCCTCTTGATACATATGGTTTCTCTATAGTACTTTGACAAGGAGTGTTGTCATGTTACACAAATCTTCATCTCTATAGTCCAAGATCGTCATCGGATGCTCCTCATGAGAGACATCATCCTAATGTTATACCACATGTTTATTTAGTATACATGGGAGGCCTATTATGTAGTTATTTAATAGGGACACAAGGAACACATCATGTACTTTGGTCAAGGTTAAAGGCAGTACATTAGTCGATATTACACTGCTTATAAATGATCAAGGATAACAAAGGGGCCAATGTATCTCGTACATAGCTTCCCTTTCTTCCAAGACCTCCTGACTCTCTTCCATAAAGATATTCAGAAGAAAAATTTATCACCATCATCAAACTCTAGTTCTCATCAATTATTATCAGTATAACTCTTATATCGACATTACAATAAATTGATTCATTTTTGGATGGTCTTGAAATTTTATATTATTTACTTGGCCATTTTGGATCTTAGAATCATTATTTCACCTACTTCATCCTAGAATTCAGGTTTTCTACATCTCTTCCTACAGAAGGATTGTTATGGGGTTTTATAGATGCTTGACTGGAAAATATTTTTGTAAAATAACTCAATTAGAGGAAGAGTTTCTTATCATCCACTCTTGAAGTCTATAGAGAAATATATAAACATATCCTCATGTGTCTGTATAGCCTTTTCATATTTTCCATCGGTATGGGGATGATAGGATACACTAACGTTCGAATATTTATTTATATTTTGTTGAAGACTCTTCCATAACATTGAGTTGAATAACCGATCATAGTTAGATATAATGGATAACAGTGTTCCACGAAACATCATCACTTCTATAATGTATATATTTTCAAGTTGGTTGAGTAATAAATCCTCTTGAATGGAAATTAAGTGAAAATTATTTTTAATATGCTACAGTATAAACTATATAACATCATTCCATTTTGATTTCTATGGAAGTCTCATGAAAAAATCCACACTTACGTATTCCTATTTAGTATTTTTCCTCTCAGTATTCACTTACTAACACATTAGGAACATTAATTTATATTCTAGAATATCATTTTTATTATTTTCCCACTAATTTCATTTTCAAATATCTCAATACATCTTCATATATCATGGGTGGATAAAAAATATTGATCTATGTCCATAATTCAATATTCCCTTCTTCAACTCTGGTTTATAGGGTATACATGCCACTTACCAAATCTCATAACCCCCTCATAATCAACCTTAAACCTATTAGTTTTTCCATTACCCTTGAAATTCACATTCTTTTCTATATCTACATCATCCTTTTAAGATATATTTATTATTTAAACAAGTGGTGGATAAGAAAAAACTTTTAAAAAAGGTTGGATGATTTTTGTTATTTTTTAAATACAATGTTTGTCCTTTGAATGTCTAAGAAGATAATATCTTTTTAATCCTAATTATAGATAATAATTCCACATCCTTTCTACTTATATCATTTTCCAATTTTTTTCTTTAACATAACAGTAGTGGATTGAGTATCCACAGTCCTTGATAATCTCTAACAATCATAATTGTGGAATATTAAGCTCATTTTATGTGAATATAGATATATTTAAGGTTATTATGATTCATATATATTTCAAATTTCACTCCATAGATACAATTATTCCAAATCATCAATACTAAGATCACTCCATCATACTCAATATCATTTTTGGATATTTATTCTCATGAACATTCATCTTTATATAGGTCTAGACTGTCACTTTATCATAATACATCAATATATTTCTAAATAACTTCTTTAAAGCATCCCTGTATACCATGAAATTTTCTACATATATGGGTAGTGTAAGTATTACTATAATGGTAAGACTATTTTTTAATTCCTTAAATATATATTCACATTTATTAGTACAAAAACATTACCCCCTTCTGAGTCATCTTCGTTAGTAGGTCTGAAAATCATGAGAATTTTATCTCGGTCGGTAATACCCATCATGTCTAAGGAAACTGTATATCTCTATTATTGATGTCAGTCTGTGCCACTCTTCAATTTCATTAATATATAATTGGTTCATAGATATACCTTTATTGGTAATATCATTCCCCAATAATTCCACATTCCCCATCTTAAACTCCCACTTACAATACTTTTCATATAACTTCTCATCCAAATTTCCTTAAGCACATTACTCAAATACTCCTCATAGTCATCATTACTTTTGGAGTATATAATAATATCACATATAAGTAAAACCATATTGTTTTTGAGTAAATACTTAATGAATCTATTTATTATGTCTATTGAGATTTATATATCATTTGTGTGTACAACCGAAAAGACTATGATCTCATAGAGCTCGTACCTTGTATGAAAGGCATCCTATAGAGTATCCTCTTTCTTCAATTTTAACTGATGATATCCTAATTAATGTTACACTTTAGAGAATTATTAATCACTAAGAATCTGATGAAATAATAAATAGTATTTAAAAATATATTCTTATTATATATCATAATTTTGTTTAGTTCTCGATAATCAATACCAAGATGCATCAACCCATCCTTTTTCTAGAAAAATATAACTAGTTTCCCCCATGGTGAAGAAATTGGTCATATGAATTACATTTCAAGATGTTCCTATAATTAATTAGTCAATTATTAATATTCATTGGGGGGTTTTATAAAATGTACTAGATATAATAAAAGATCCATGAATAAGTTTAATTGAGAACTCCACCTTTTGAATATCGGTAAAACCTGAAAACTCATTGGGAAATATCTCAATATACACCCTTTTAATGGGAATATATTCATGATTAGTCCTCTCATTTGATTCAATAATTTTAGATATATAATATTTATTATAGGAAAACAATATACATGCCTCTAGATAAGATTCTAAAAAAGACTCATCATCATCCTTACACTTGTATAGAAACAGAGGATAATTTGGGATATAAAATGTGATTTACTATTACTAGGAGTTGATGTGATATCTATGAAATAAAAACCATTTCATTCCCAGTATAATATAAAATTATATTAAAGGAATTTTGAAAAGGTAGACTATGATATTCATCCCATGGATTACAACTGGGATGATTTATGTGCTTGAGATGCGGTAATCACTCCATTAGTGGGTTTCATAAAACATTTAACCACCATATTATGCAGGGATTTTGGAATAGTATTTATAAACATACATGATATGAAAGAATTAATAAAACTAGAATCAATGATTATGATTAATATTATAGATTTAATAACTAGCATTCCAGTCACCACATCATTATCTTCGTCAACCTCCACAATAGTGATGGCATAAGCTCTCACATTCTCTCCTGGTGTTGGATGTTTCTGTCATTGGTTAGCTTTGATAACCCTTGGATTATTTCATTTATTTTCATAAGGTTTATGTTCTTTATAGTTTAAATTCTAGAAAATAGGCTGAGGATTTATTTGGAATTTTGTTTCATTGATCGCATTAGTAGGAATTCCCATTTCACATGGACATATATTAGCTACATTTCCCACATTTACACACACGAAGAACTTACTATCGGCATTGATATAGTTTCCAAGATGTTTCTTACCACACCATTTATAGGTAATATTTTCTAACTTCATACCATCATGAGTTTCATCCCTTTTTTCCCCAGGATTAATCTATATTTTTCTATTATTATCTTCAGTCCCTTTAGAACCTCCCATTTTCATCTCTACATTGAGGGAATATCATAAACGTTATTTATGGATATCAAATTACCAACCCTGTAGGGATTTTCAGAGGTTATGATTCAACTTACTAGATAAATGGTCAATATTTATTTCAGGTATTAGGATGTGGTCTGAAGCATACTATTAAAGTGTCATGATTTTTTTTCATATGTCCTAACATATTCATCTTTTTTTCTTTAGTTCACGAAACTACCTCTCCATATTAAGATGGAGAGTTCATCTCAAATAATTATTGAAAAATAAAATCTTAAAATCATCAAACTCTATTCATTTTATATCTTACCTACTCATCATATGGTTGACTAGTTTCCACCCTCAAAATGCTTCTCCTTTTAGGTGATAAACAACCAGTATAACCCCACCTTATTCATAGAATTGAAGGATATAGAATATACATATGATATAGTTAATCCACATTTCAGTGATAATGGGATTAGTATATTAACTAAATATTAGAGGCCTCTATCACATAATGGAAATAACATTCTCTTTCTCTTATAGAGGGTATTCCATGAAATTCATTTTATTAGTTATAGGATGAGTCGGATGTGCTAGTACAACCAAGAATTTATCATCTCCAATTCCCATTATGTTCTTAATTTCATTATAGAAACATAAAATTTCCCACTTCACATATATTTAATATGATTCCTATAACTTCCAGCCATTTTCTAACATTATGTAATATTGGGGATGTGAATACTCAGATTTATAAATGAATATAAGATAAGTCATATACTTAGAAGTGTTAAATAAAAAATAATTTGAAATTATAAATTTATGAATTTCAAAATTTCAATCTAGGTTATACATGAATATATTCTAATTAGGTTCTATAACCCCAACAAATTATGAAATTATATAAAGTATCATTAAATCCTTTATAATGGTTTGTAAATAAAATGTGATTTAACCAAATCATATCCCTAGAGAGTGTCACAATAGTTGTGTTGTAAGTCCCCATTCACCATAAACTACAATGATGGTTGGGATATACTTTACCCACTTTTATCGGGGTTATTACCTATATATGAATATATTCTAAAACAAGTTCCACTTTTATTATCCATACTAAGACATTCATATTCCCAAGTTCTATGAATCACTTTGGTGATGTTTTTAGAAATAAGAAAAGTATATTTTTGTGAAATGAGATCATAAATTTTATTTAAAATAAAAATAACAATATAATGATTCTAAATAAATCATAGAAGAATTTTAATATCTATTCATGTATTAAATACATTTTATGGGGTTTATGGTTGATGTGAAATAATAATTTTGAAAATCCCTTTAATTGGGTTTCCATTAAGGTGGGTATCATTAATGAAAACTAAGACATGTACAACCCAAGAAATGTAATGATATTAAAATAAATATATATAAGGGAAATATGTAAAAAAATTGAATAATTTCATTATAGGAAGTTCAGATAAGAGAGAGAGAAAATAATGAGAAAGCATAATCGAAAAGTTACGAGGGGAGTATGAAAGATCCCTTAAATTTATGTCTAAAATCATTGTTCACTTGTACCTATATTTATCTATAATTAAATTAAATTCATTAGAAATATTAATGACAACCTTTTTCATCTAAAATTAGTTTCCTAGGGCCTATTTATTGTGATATGTTTTTCATATATTAAATATTTTCTGATATTGTTGGTTATATGTGGTGGTTTAGTTAATTCTTATATGATTATCCTAAAATGTTTACTATGGTTAAGTTTATAATAAAAAATAAATTAAAAACCTCCAAAATATCAATAGAGTTATAATTTTATTTTTTATACAAAAGTCATTGTTAATATGATCAATGTTCAGAAATAATAGAAAATGAAGATTTTCTTTGACATCGAGGTGGTAGTCTGCACATACACGCAGACATCACTATCCTTTTCCATAAAATGGTATGCTGGTATAAGACATGATTAATCATTTCATAGTTATAATTAAGCCAAATAATAAAATATTTATTTATCATGTTTATTTAACGATTCCATGTTTTGATGGGGTAAAATTTTCGAAGGGATTTTTGATTTACCATTTAGTGTATGGGATAAATAGAAAACACTAGTTCAAATCTATCCATTAATAGGGCTAATAAAAGTTCTTTATCAGGGCTATAGAAGGACTGATTATGATATAAGTGTTTATGTGTTTTCTTTAATGGTAATCATAAAAAATGATGATAATGGTTCCACTTAACAATGTTGAAAAAATAGATGATAAAGGGGCCCTTTATCAGCTATTTTTTGTTTCACTCATAAAGGGGGCCTTTATCAGTTCATTTTTTAACATTGTTAAAGGCCACCTTTAACCTCAATTTGTTAGCACTGATAAAGGGCGATAAAAATTTGTTCTAACCTCTTTCCACCCCACATTTTATTAGTGCTTCCCACCACCCTTTATCAGCGCTTATACCTACTCACCTCAGCCCCCCCACCTTATTAGGGCTTTACATAGTATAAGCCTCCTTCGTGTGCCCCTTCCTCTAGGAGGATTCGAACCTGAGACCTCCCACTCATATGCCCGAGCCTTTTCCACTACACTATATAGTTTTGTTATGTATTTTATGATATATATAAGTATTTATATATATTTTATTACATTTTTTATTCTTATATATATATATATATTATATTTTTTAAAATACATATATAAAATATGTTTTTTGTGTGTGTATGAATGTGTATATGTGTGTTCAAAAATGCATACATACAGGCATATATATATATATATATATATATGTTTGTGCATCTATAAATATAATTATACAAACTATATTTATTTACATATATTATATATTTATATACATATACATATATTAGAATATATAAATAAATATATATCTGTTTTTCAAAACACTCACATAAATAATATATATTAACTGTATGGGTATATATTTTCATAAATTTTAATTTTAAATTAAAGTATTATTATTTTTTATTTAAATAATGATTATATATTTAGAAATATATTTTTTATGTAAATATTTTTGCATATTTATTTATAAAATTAAATTGTTTATCTGTGAATATATACAAAATATGTATATTTTTTTATATATTTGATTACAAATAACAGTACATTATGAAAAACAAAAAAAACTCTAAAAAATAATATCAATATGAATATATTCTCTAGGAATAAATTCAGTAATCAATAAAAAAAGACAATAATACCCCCTTAAATAGAGTTCAAATACTATTTAATGTTAAAAAATTGGGATACCCTGACTAGAAACACAGATTTGGAGGCCTTATTGGACTTTTGGCCTCAAAATATGTGATCGGGTTTCCCTCAATTACAAGTGTGCATATCTCATCACATGCTTTGATTTGATATGTGATAGTGTCCAAACCGACAACAGGATCAAAATTTATGGTTGTGTAATGTTTGAGTCATGTTTCCCACTTATTTTAGAGCATTTATTAATTTTTTTTATTTTTTCTATCTTGAAATTGTTATTAAACGACTAATACTCAATAATAAATAGGAAATTTTTAATTAATATTAATTTTTAATTATTTTTTATCCATTTCCCATTAAATTTATTTTATATTATGTGTAAATGCATATTTATCCTTAAATAAATCATATTTAGTAATATTATATATATATATATCAATATAAATATATTATTATATTTTAATATTAATTTTAATGTTTTTTAAATTTTTTATGAAATTTACCCTTTATAAGATCTAGTAAAAAATAGTTGATTAATTGCCCCCTTTATCAGCTCTTTTTTATTAACACTCATAGAGGACCCCCTTTATCAGTTCTTTTTTAATATCACTGATAAAGGGGGGTATTTATCATCTCATTTTTACTATTGCTAATAAAGATATCCATTTTATCTGTTATTTTTTTCTAACACTCAAGAAGGACCCCTTCATTAATAATTTTTGATTAGTGATGATAAATTTCCCCTTTATGAGTGTTTTTTGTACTCATAAAGACCCTCTCTATCAGCACTTTTTTAGCACTGATAAAGTGGGACATTATTATCGCCTTTTCTATCACTAAAAAGGGTTCCCTAATCAGTGATTTAATCTAACACTGATAAACCCAAGTGCTATTAAAATCTTGTTTTGTAGTAGTGAAACCTGGCTTTAGAATGCAATTTTGATTTTAGGAACATTTTAATATGTTGTTTTCATATGGGGTTTGAAGATAGTGAGGTGTTTCATGAGTTCAGATGTGTTTCGAGAGCATTGGGGTTTGAAAAATAAATTATGAGAAACATATTGCGTTTCATGGTTGGGCTATAGTAAGTGCTAACCATGCGACAAAAACCAGGAATCCATTTTCTGTAGAGACATGGTTTGATCTAACCATGAAAGGGTATTAAGAAAATTAGGAAAAATAGAACATATTCTTATATAGAATCGCCTGGGTTGTGAACAGTTTTTTTAATTGTGTGCTTGTTCGTGTGGCTAAACCCTAAACCTTATTAAAGTGGGTAAAATTCATGTTTCCCCCCTCTTTTCATTTAATATAAAACCTCATTTATCCTCCCTCAAACACACAACACCGCCTCCCATGTAAGATCTATCCCTCTCCCTCAACAAGTAATTGATAATTCTCTTTCTTATGAGCTCTAATTCAAAAATCGTTCATCATATATGATCCCACCTAGTAAGTCTCGTAGTCCTCTTTACTCTTTTCTCATTTTATCCTCTCATCATGAATTTTAATTCCATGTGAGATCATATGTACAATTTTAAAGGAATTTATCTAGTTTCTCATTTTCTCTCATTTCAAATTCGGAAAATAGATGATATTGGATGAGTGAAGCATCATAACCATCAGGTAGGTGGTCTATAAATTTTCCCAAAAATTCTCATCTTTTATAAAATTTTTCCATAATGTCGCACATCATACATTCTATATGTTTCTTATAAATTTGTTTACCCCTTAAATTAATTATCTAGACCTTGACCTAGACCTCTCATTAGACTCGATGGCATTATTAGAGGGTTGTGAACTCAACTTTGACCACCCCTTTGGGTGTTTCCAATTATTTATCCTTATTGGACATTTCATTTGATTGATTGGAACCCCACTTAGATGTGTTTGGTTAGACTCCTAAAAAGTGAATTGATTAAATGATAAAAAATGGATTCATTCAAATATAATAAAGTGTGTATACGTAATTTTCTTTTAAACACTTGTGAGTTAGATGATTAATGAAACAAATTACTTTTATAAATAGAATATATACTTACATTATATATGTTAAATCAATATTTTATCTATAATTACTCATGAGTAAACCACACTAGGGTCTGGTAAGATCCGCACCTATTAGTAGAAGATGTGGTTGAATTAAATTAATTTCAAAATGGATGAGCACCATCACATGAATCTATTATCACTAGTAAATAAGATGGATAATGAAACTAAATTGTTAATTGCTATGTATATATATATATATATAACCCAACCATTGACACAATTATTGGAATTGATTAATTATATAAACACATCACTTAATCCTTTTTAAAAGATGAATGAAAAGGTAATGATTTGGATAAAAAATGAGTTCTGATTAATGGTAAAATTGATTGGATATTAATTATGGTCTATATTTGATTATTAAATAAAACATGGCTATTTATTATATTAATCCTTAGGATAAAATTTTGTTTTAATATAAAATGAATTGGATAGGATCATAGGTTAAAGGCAATTATATTAATCATTGGGAGATACTCGGGGTCTGATACAAAATGAATTTGATAGGAAAATAGATTAAAAGATTTTATATTAGGCCCTAAGAAATTATTGGGTTTCAATATTTAGTTCATTTGATAGGCTCATTGGTTAAATTAAATTATATCATGCCTTAGGTGAAACTATAGTTCTGATACAGAATTACTTGGATGAGATCATTAGTCAAAGAAATTATATTAATCCTTGAGTGATTCTCATGTTCTGATATGGAATGACTTGGATGTGATCATGGTCAATTGGAATTATATTATTCCTTGGAAGATCTCACAAGTAAATTGATATTATATTATACTTGATTTATATTTTTATTACCCTTAATTTATAAATATTTAATGTCATGAAACATGTAAAACCCTATATTATCATCATTATATATAGATGCATTGGTTTCTCCTTTCGTAACACATGGCTAGTGTTACACGTGGATTCCTAGGATATAGTCAGTGGTCCGGTTTTTCTACTTTACTATTATTTTGTTTAGAGAAATCTAGTTTAGGCTAGAGAAGGTAGAGTTAGGCAAGTATCTAACGGGGATCCATAGATAAAATGGTTTATATTTACTTTACTTATTTACTTTTGATATTAATGTACACTGCACATTTTATATTCACATACAAAATTTTCATTAGAAACCATTTGTGTAGGCCTACTGAGGTTTACTCACACCCTGATCGAGTCATTTTTTCGTACCCAAATAGATCATTTGATTGTTGGTTAGGGATTTGATCATGAATATTTATTATTGTATATTTTTGGTCTAGGAAATTTAATGGGAGTATTAGGTGAGCATGTACATGAGATTCCTTTAGAAGTTAAAGATTTTTATATGTTTATTCTTTTATCAGTCTAGAACTATTGTATGTATTACCTATTTTATGTTATTTTCTTTGTATTTATGGTTTCTTATGTTCATGCATGGTTTTTTTTATCATAACTCTATATTATATTATTTATTTTTGATTTAAAATATCATTATCTCCACAATTTAATTTATTTTTAATTATTCCACCATATTCAGAATCTGGCACATAAAGAGGTTTTCTTGAGGCCATGTGTCCATTAGGTCAGGTAACTTATATGTGAACTGGGCTTGAGACATCACATAGTGGTATCAGAGGATTCTTTTTTTCCTTATCTTATTATTTTTAGTCGGTAGAAAAGAAACTAGAGAATGTATCAAAACATAGTAAAGAGATAGTGCTTGGGAATCACCCAACCAAACAGGGGGGAAATTAGGTTTCCTAATATGGGACTATTTTTTATGATTTTGTTTGTTAAACTTTATTTTTATTTCACCTTGAATAACTATTATTATTTCTACTACTTAATGATTTATTGAGTTTAACACATAGCCTTGTATAGAAAGAAATGAGGAGTATGCATGCATCATTTCAAGAATGTAGGACTCATATTTCATTAACACACTTATATTTATACCATTATTGTGTAATTTTTTAGAATTTTTATATATATAGAATACCTTTGTGATTATTTTCATGTCAGTTTTTATTCTCTATAGATGTGATAGCTTCCTATGTTATGGTATGGTATATGGTTGGTTAAATAAAGTGTCTGCATCATCCTAAATAGTGTTTTTCCATATATCTTGATGGTGAAATTCAATTTAACCATCCCAAATTTTATTAAAAACGAAAAATGGTTTTAAATTAGTTGGTGAGTTAACCTGAGTACAGAACTTAAATATTGATGTTTTATGTTAGTTAAATGGTGTATTAATTGAAACTTATAAAGTCTAGTACCTTCATAACTTGGTAATTATGACCCATATAACTGATCCCTTATATGTTTCATTCAACCATAATAGGTCCATTTTATAATTGTATGCCTATGAGATAAACCCAATACACATTTTTTGATATATTAGTAAGTCAAAAATTATGGTTTACACTTAAATTGGATTACAATTATAATTTATAAAGCATTTACTCCATAAATTGGGAATTTATTCTTGTAAAACTGAACATGGTTTGGAATGAATTGACCCACATATGTTTACTTTATCATTTTACACCTCGGTACTTAACACACTGGGGTATGTTTATGATAAGTAGGGATGATTATTTGGAGTTTCATCATCCAGTTACATGGTGTCTTATATAAATTTAAAGTGGAATATTATTTAATTAATCCCCTTGTTAGGATAAAATCCTTGTTCTTTTCTTTCATATTTTTTGTTAGGAGGCTTCAGTTAATGAAAATTCTAGTTAAAACCTAAATGGTGTATTAGTATATAGACTATTATTGAAATTTTATTTAATAAATCAATTTGTGATAAATTTTTAATAAATAAATGGTTTAAAAGGAAATTATGTTACAATTTTCCAAGAATTATTAGAGACATCAGCAAAATAAGGTGTCAAGTACAATCTATCAGTAAATATTACATGAGATTTCATTAATATAAGACTCTTTAATGTTTATAATAAATGTGAACTTATGAGGTGTCTTGAATAAAACCATTTAGTTTTATTATTATCATGGACCATAGTGAAATGGTTTGTATTAATGTATCCTTGAAAGTTTCCTTAGATAGAAATATGGATGTTCACTATGGGTATATGATGAATTCTTATTTTATGTTGGACTTAGAGGTTAGTAAGGTTATCCTAGTGACCTATTATGCATGAAAATATTATTGGGAGATTATTCCATGTGTGAGTGTGGGGTTAACTCATTGTGGTAGAGCCTTGAAAAATAAAATATTTGGTAAATGCTTGTATAGAATTTTAGGCGAGTGGTGTCATTCGGGTGCCATTTGGATTAGGGAGGACTTTTACCAAGGAAATGAAACTCTTGGGTAGACAAGTTGTTATTCATAAAATTATGTCTGGTTAGAAATATAGGCATCATATAATTCACAATTCCACTAACGTAGACGTGCCTAGGTATTGTTCAATTGCTTTTCTGATCACAAGACCATCATCTATCTTTCTTTTTAAATATGAATAACCCATAGGGTCATCAGTCAAGTGATAGTAATGTGGATTAATATGTATTTGGTTTCATCTTTTAATTAGGCCATCAAATGATTGGATTTTTTTGTTCCATTGAGCTGGTTAATTAAAAGAGACGATACACATGTTATATGGTTGTGACCTAGGCGATAAGTGCCTATTGTGATAGCATCGTAGCCCTAAGAGGATAATAGAAGGCTGGGTTATACCAATTCTCAGGATAAAATTATTAGAGGATTTGGTTTTCTAACACTACTAATCCAGTTTTGTTTTGGAATTTGCATCAATTACTATGGTTATATGTGAGAGTGTCTTGGTAAGAGCACCACACATGCGCCTAAAGGTGAACATGATTTACCACACTTATATGAAACTAGATATTCTATGTCCTTGTGTTTATTCTTGGTATAATAATTTTGGTAATGTATAGAATATGTTTTTTGTTCTATATGGATCATGTGTCATGGTGTAAGTTTATATTCTTAGAAAGTCAACAAATAGGACACCCCTAAGGTAGGGAATATTGTGTCGATCATAGAAAGCATGTCCTTTATGGTTTAGGGAAGGAAAACATAGTTTACCAATTGGTAGTGGTTGAAAAAAATCCTTGAATTTTGTGAATCGGTATATTTGAGCTTACTATTTGTCTATGGTGACGTTGATTTTAGACTCAAGTATGTGTTTGAATTGAGTCTTAATGCTAGATTCATGTATAGTGTTTGTAAGAAATCCACAATTGTAATGATCCGGTAGTGGGTCTTTGGTAGCATGGAATCACACTAGTGAGATGGTTGGTAGGTTTTATAACCATTAATATACACCAAGTGTTAAGATTGGAATTTGGAAAGTATGATTAAATGATCATGGGATTCCTTGAGTGGTAAAAACATTTCAATCAAGTAGTGATGATGTAGTGGTGGACATAAGTTAACATTTCCAAGAAGAGTCAGATACATGAGGTTAGTTGGTCTTCTCTACATGAAGTTGGATGTAGTTAGTTAGAAACCATAAAATTTTATTCATATTAGAAATTATGGGAGTGTCTTAGGATCTAGTAGAAGGCCTTTCAATGGATGTCTGACTTGCTCGTTCTAGGAAAGGATGATAATTAAGATCCAGGAAACAAATTGGATGTTGTGAGGAAGTTAACCCATTGTTGGACCTTGACACACATTTTTGGGAGATGTGGTGCTATGAGATTGTCAAATGAAATTATAGCCTTTTATGATGGAGTGTTTCTTGGGGATAATGATACATTTCTATCGATGAAATCTTCGATTAATGTCATGGTTATCATTTATGTGGGTCGAAAATGAGTGATAGAAAAATTCGTAATGGTTGGGTTACAATATTAATCTTCAACAAAATATTGGTGTAATCCCAATCTATTTAATATCATTACTAATATATTTAAATTATCCTTAGTATTCTAAAAAATAATTTGTTATACACTGAGTTATCTAAAAGTATTTTTTTTGAAAACATTACACTTTGGGAGTAGTTCTCAAGGAGTGGTGTATGGAAATACATATAGTCTGGGGATCACCATCAGCTGTTGAAGGATGACCCTCATGTGATAAGGGACATTGGAATGGTGGGTTTAGTCTTTGGATGACTTTTTGGATCTTTTATTCCATTATATATATTGGATAAGGTAATTATTTGAGTATGGAGTTGGGGAATGTCTAATTGCAGAAGCCAGTCTTAAAATATCTTTTGATGATCCAAGGGTATCAAATTGGAATTTTACTGGTGTTTTTGTTGTTGAATGGAAATCTAAATGATTAAATTATGTCATTATTAGTTGATTAAGGGATTTAGTGAGTGTTCTAAAAACAATCATCGTGTTCCATGGAATAAAGGCATCGGAATTTGGTTTTACTAATGGGTCATCTATTAAAGCCAAGATTTTTCTAATATAGTCATTTGAATGCATTTTGACTAGATTTATCTTGGAACATAGTATGTGTTTGGTGAGGAACAACTTATATCATGTAGTTTGGTTGTTCTGAGTATGGGGTTAAGGTCATCCAAAAATTTTTAAGGAGAAATTGATGCAGCCAGGTTATGTTTGGTTTATCAAAAATTGATTATTTCGATCAAATTAAGGGAAGGAAGGAGTGTTCCCATGTATGAACTGGTGTAACGAGTTGATAATTGTTCAAGGATAATTTTTAGTATGATAAGGTCATGATTTAATGGGAAATTCTGACAGTGGGAGTATGGTGACGCCAAATTGGCCATTGAATACTATAACCTATGGTTGGGAGTTACATAAGTCACTTGAAGAAAGAGATAATTATGTGATCATGTCTTAGTTTAGGTGGGCCTCAGTAATCTCCATATAATAGTTTCATTTCTATTTATGATGGTATTTTAGGATTCATTGGCTTAGTCTCCATATGTTTAAATTCATTCTTGGAGGCATGTTAGAAATTACAAATGTAACATAGCCATTTAAGTCAGAGTTCATGACCAGAGTAGGTTGGATTGTTCATTTTGATCAACATCAATGATTCCTGGGGTTGATAAGTAATAAAGTGTTGAGGTTTTAAGATTATTTGTTTTGAAAGTTGAAATTTTCAATGGAATTTAGGTTTTTAATTTTATGGATGGACCAAATTGAAAAATATGATTAAAAATTAAATTTTAAGAGTTTTAACACTATAAAATATTTCATTTGGATGATATTTATTGATAAAATTTTTCCTCAGTACTTCAGATTATTTTCTAGAGTTTAAGGTTTTGAAAAACATTTTTTTGGAGAACCAACATAGGGTTCAAGGTTAGTGCTAATCATGCAGCTCAAACTGCGCAGACCTTTTATATAGACACATTGTTTTTTCAAACCATGAGAGGGGATCTTGAAAACCATGAAAAATTATGTATATTTATTGAGGAACTCACACATGTTGTACATGGGTTTTCTAGCCATGTGGATAGTCATGTGAGGGGTGAACCATTTGGGAAGTGGTGTCACGCGCGTTGCACATGGTTTTTCTAGCAACACACCTACTAGTTTTAGGTCATGTGCCACTTGGACCTTAGGGTGAAGAGTTGGTGCATAGTTTTTCTAACTGTGAATCCAAACCATTCAGCCAATTAAAATGGGTGAAATTTTAATTTTTCCCATCATTTCTCTTAACTGAAATCATCCTTCATCCTTCCTCAAATGCGTAGCACCTCCTTGCATATGAGAGATCTCCATCTCTCTTAAATAGTATGTAATGATACTTTTTCATCCAAGATCTAATTTACAAATTATTAATTTTTTTGGATCCCCTCAGTGCATCTTCTATTTCTCTTGATTCTTTTCTTTTTTTTCTCTTCTTTTCTTGGAACTATTTATATATGAGAACATTTGTCTAATTTTCAATTAATTTGTATGGTTTCTCATCTCCTCTCATTTTGGATCGAACTGAAGTCTGCTACTAGATGAGTGAAGCCTCATCAGAATTTGGTAGATAGTCTATGACTTTTCCCTCAAATAATTTTCATTTGTAAATTTTTTTCCATTATGTTGTATTCTTGAATTTACATGTTTTTCACCTAAATTAGGTTACTCCTTAAATAAAATACCTAGGCCTTGACATAGACCCCTCATTAGACTTGTTTTCATTATTAGAGGGTTGTGACCACAAATTGGATCACCCATTTGGGTTTGACCTTTTATTTAACCTCGTTGGAAATTACATGTGATTGACCAACACACCACATAGGTGTGTTTGGTTAGACTCCTAAAAAGGGAATTGATAAAATCATAATAAATGGATTAATAGAATTACAAATGGGTGTGTATACTTTCTTAGACTTTTAATACTAGTGAGTGATGTGATTAATGTAATGGATTGACTTTATAAATTTCATGGATACATAATTTCTGTATTTTAAATCAACAATTTCTCAATATTGACTTTTGACTAAACCACATTTATGTTTGGTGAGATTTCTACTTATTAGTTGAATATGTAATTGAATTAAATGAATTTTCAAATGGATTAGTACCCTCACATGAATCATTTACCATAGGAAAATGATATGGATAATGAAACTAAATTATAAAGTGGTATGTATATATATTTATGTATATTACTTGCTATTTTAATCATGTATGTGAATTAATTAATGGTATGAACCCCTCTCTTGATCCTTTTTCAATGATGAATGAAAGGTAATGATTTGTATATTGACATGATTCATGATGAATTTTAAATATGCATGGATATTTATCATGGACAATCTTTAATTATTAAATTCAATAAACCTTCTTCTTATATTATGTCTTGGGTAATACTTAGGTTCCAATATGGAATTCCTTATATGGGATCATAGGTTAAAGGAAATTATTTTAATCCTTGGTTGATACTCGGGTTCTAATATAAAATGTATTAGAAAGGATCATAGGTTAAAGTAAATTATATTAATCCTTTAAAGATACTCATGAACTAATAAGGAATGCCTTGGATGAGCTTATAGGTTAAATGAAATTATATCAGTCCCCGGGCGATGCTCGGGTTCTGATATGAAATGTCTTTGATGGACTCATAGATCAAATTAAATTATAATAATCCTTGGAAAATACTCATGATCTAAAATGGAATTCCATATAAGGGATCACAGTTCAAATGTAAGTACAATATGCCTTGGATGGTATCATAGGTCTAGTTATATTATATTATTCTTGATTTTTATTTAGATTTACCTCTATTTATAAATCATTAATGTCATGAATCATGTAGAACCTTATATGATTATCATTATATATAGATGTATTGGTTTCTAATTAAGTCACACATGGCTAGTTCTATATATGGATGTCTCAGCATATAGTCATTGGTCTAATTTTTCTAATTTATTTTTCTCATGTATAGAGACATTTGGATTAGTCTAAAGAAGGTAGAGTCATCCGAGTATCACATGAGGTACCTCCGATGACATGGTTTATATTTACTTTACTGTATTTATTTTTATATACCTATTCAATGCACATTTTATATCCACATAATTTATTTGCATCAAACATAATTGTTTGTATCCTATTAAGTTTTACTCACAACCTATTTGGAAATCTATTTGGTTACCATACAGATCTTCTAACAACATGTTTGTACTTTTATTGTTCTTAATTATTGTTATATATTCTTAGATAGGACTTGTCAAGGTACTAGTGGCTAATAATGTACTCAATCTTCCTTCTGGATTTAGATTCTTTTATTTGTATATTATTTTTTAATGTATCCCTATTGTACGTATTACCTAATGTATGTTATCTACGTTTTATTAATGTCTTATCATGTTCATGAATGGTTGGATTTATCATCACTTTTTGGGATATCAGTTCATTTATTGATTAATAGTATTGATATATTTTGTTTTTTACTTTACATTGTATTATTTCCTCTATTTTTTGATATTATCCTTGAGGATATAGTCTCCCCACTATATCATCATTAGACCCTCATTTCTAGTAAGAAGCTACTAGATTATTGGGAGGCACACTTGATTCCATGTGGAAACTATGTTAAGTTACTCAAAATTGAATTAGTATAGGTAAATCACACTTTTCTTTGGTACTTTTCTTGAATGTCAATGATGAAAATATAAATTACGTCACTTCGTGGAGGCGGTAGTCCGCACAAATGTGCGATTGATGCTTATGTTTTCCACAGTGGATTCATGGGGATGAATAATTTGTTAAATCAATATAATGAAACGATTTTATATTAATTATAATAAATATATTATATTAAATAGACTTGGAAAGATTAGGAAGAGTAAAAATTAAAAATAATGACTAAGAGGAGAGTAATACTCACTTCGAGAACTTCTTTTTTCTGTGGTATTATCCTTGGATAAAGGGTATTATGCAAAATGAATAAGTACAAGGCCTTAGGATCAATGGATATTGTTCTAGGATGGGTGAATGGGGATAATTATTCCTAGGAAACTAAAGGAATGTGTTTATTTTGATGGGGTGGGAGTGCTCCATTTTATAAGTGTAAGAAACAGTATTCTGGAAACACATTCACTTTTTAAATTATTTCTTAAAATATTTACGGTATATTGCACCCATACAATTAAAATATGGTGTATAAGTCATTAAATGGTTTATAACAGTCCCATGCACTCATTATGGGGACACCTTTGAGTGATTTACGCATTTTTTACTTTCAATTTTCACTTTACCCATTTGTACTTTTACTTAGGTAAATTTTATTTTAACCCAAGTTAACTAATAAAAAATAAATCAATTAATGTTTATCATACCACATGATTTGAGTATTATAATCAAAGATATGATATTAAATTTATTAATTAAAATTACTTTGATTAATAAAATTTAATTATAAATAAAATTAAGGTTATGTGGAATTAAAATTAATCCACAATCAAATTATACCAATATATTAATTAACTAAAATAAACAATGTTAAACAATTTACTTTATTAAAGTAACCTTTTACCATAGTTTCAAAAAAATTATTCATAGGATCTCTAAGTTCAAATAATACTTTAAAAATAATTATTCTATTCCTTAAATTCGTACCTTGTTACTTAAGTAGTTTTATTACCTTCAAGTTCACTTTTATATATTGATAATGTCATGAAAACTATAATTTTCATAAAAACATCATTTTTGACTAAGGAGAATATTTTCATAAAAAGATAAAAAAATAATAAAAATTATATTTTTTTATTCTAAATTAGAAAATATTATTAATTTTATCTAATTCTATTTCTATCAAATATGTATTTTATTTTTTATTGAAGAAAACAAGATTATGATAACACACTTTTCTTGACCAAAGTTGTTTTTAATCATCAAGTATTTTTAATATTACATAAAAAAACATTCTAATTTAAATATTTTAAATATTTTAGATCATATATTGACACATAATAATAATATTTCAAATGATATCTACTTAATTTATTAATGTGTCATTATTTTCATTTTAGTGAATGTGATGAATGTTACTGAATTTAAAGATAATATTTATAATAAAATCATGGGATGTTAAAAAAAATCATAGAATTATATTGGGAAAATATATCTATAGTATATGCCTCCTTATATAGACCTTAGGACAATCTTGATTCACTATAAAATTTACTCATGTGTTACAAAATTTATTATTAATGCTTCCTTCATTCATTTATTCATCACATAGATAGATAATTCAACCTTCCTAATGTTTCATCTTTGGATTTTTTTATTAATGATATCCATGTGTAAAAGATCACTATAATTTTACATGTGAATTACATACATTTCATATGTTTTTTTTTGTGTTTATTGTATAACATGATTCACCTCACACACTTTCTTTATGATATCACTATATAAAAATAAATGATATTCCCATCCATGGAATTTTAATTTTCCATGAAATAAAAGATATCATCTCATATAATATCCCTATATCATACCATATGATATAAAATAATTTGTGTCACAAATATACTAGAAAATCAAAAATATATCTATCATTTTTTACATGATAATAGGTCAATAGTTAACTTAATCCTCCACTTATGTGTCCAACTTTAGAAGTTATTAGAGAAAATATCACAGAAATAAACCACTATTGGTGGAAACATTACTAAAACCATTACTTTATCAGCTGAAAAATCCATCCATGATATCTATGTAGTGATTGATTATAACTATTGAAAATTAATCCCAATATGGAATGCCTATAAATCCCATTCTCGTATGAAATTATTCACACCTTTTATGAGATAAATAAATGTCACATGACATAAGTGAAAATTGATGATGACCTAAAAGTGTTTCATCCAATCCATGATAAATATAATATCAAAACTCATCGGGTCTAAAATGAAGAAATTCCAAAAGTGGAAATAGCAACCATCAACTATGGAAAACCTAGAGAACCTCCCAACATGATGTAAACTATTACCTACAGCCATATGAAAGGTCAAGATCCAAAAATATTACTTTAATAATAACATAAAAACCAACCACCAAACATGTAATAATTAAATAATGAGTTACCTTTGTGTCCAAATAGGTATCCATATAATGTAAAATTAAATATAAATATTCTTTTAACTATCAATGGGACCTTTAACAAGTTATATATAACTTGATCAAATTTAAAAAGTATTTTTTAGTTAGATCTATAAGCCTACCCATGTGATCCTTGATTTCTTTAGGGAACCTACCCTTAAGGAATTTCCTACTATTGCAACCCCTGAGGTCCTCATCCAAATATGTTATCTAAAAATATAATAAAATTCATACTCCCTATCAGTAATCATCTAATAGAAAATTATCATAAATCTTGAGTTTATATTTAGCCTCTCCTCTGACACTACATCGATACCCAGTTATAATATTATTATAAATGCCATATCTTTCAATAAGTATAACACTCCCTCATTACAATCTGATAGGATAAAAATACATAGAATTTCCTATCATGCTAAAAGTACACCATTGGAGTTTTAACTAAAAGACGAATCATAGATCATCAACCTTCACTAGGCTGTCATTTTCTATCTTGGTGTATCACAATGAATCCCCACTTTTTTCCACCAGAAGAGACACCCCTTAGTATACTAAAGATATGAAACATGTATGTCACTCCACTATCAATAAATAACTTCTCAGTAGTGAAATACTTTGGAACTTACTCAGAATATGATGTTAAATTGAACGTCCTCAGTTACTACCAAAGTTTCATTTATAGACTTATCTAGAACCTATGGGATTTATAGGCCTCATTCCCTACATAAAAGGGTGGAAACCAAGGGAACCATAAAAAATGGGTATCATAATCTATCACTGATAACCTAAACTAATAAATTTTTGTAAACTACAATACCCAATGAAACATAACTATATTAGGAAATAACTCTTCAAAGAATAGGTCCATGAAGGGTTCCCAATTCATGTCCTCATGCCTCCTATCCTAATCTACCACACCACACCATATAATTGAATGTACTGAAGCATTAATGTATGTAGCTTCACTTGATTATCCTCAAGTTTCTCAACTAAATAGAATATGTTCATGACTATATAAATCTAATCCTTAGTGTCCTAAAAGCCAACATTTATATGAAATGTTTAATGAATCTACATATAATAGTCTAGAGTGAAATCTAATATAGTTTTCTCACATTGGTGTATAACCCCACCTCTTATATACTGACATTCCTATTATAGGGTGGTGAAAAGGCTTCAATTTTTCCCCTAGTGCAACATAGTGGCTGACCAGGGTCATCTCACTTAAGGATCTTTGTAGTAGATCAAATTCTATTCCTTATACACTTTTTTATTTTTGTTTTGTTTTTAATATTCATTAAAAATATGGAAAAATAGGGAGAGTGAATGTGAATGTAATTTGATATATAAAATTAATATTCAATGAAAAATAGAATAAATAAGGTTTAAAATAATGTTCTTAGTCCTTGGTACAACTATTGGGATTCATTTATTATTCATTATTTTTCTTTAAATTAAATTTGAAACGTCTTCCCATCATACATGAAATATTATCCTCTAATTTCATTGTGAAATTTTGAATGCTTATGATATCTCTTCATCAAAAAAATATCACATCATCTAGTATCCATGTTATATAAACACCTTGACCGAGAATGTAATATCTTCCAAGACCCATATCTATCTTATGTAATTTCAACCCCAGATAATCCTAAAATCCATATTGTCTTGACTCGTCCCATGGGGCCCATGTCGTGACTACACCAAGCCTGCCTTCCATAGGCCAGGGGCTGGTGACTAGCACCAAAGGTGTATTCCCTAAAACTGCGAAGGCATTGTCTTTATAACATATAACACACACAACCAAGCACTCAACAATATAGTAACACAAGTAAACTAAACTTTAAACAAAGTGAGTGAAGAAAGAAAAAGGGCCCTGGATACAAGCCCAACTGGAAAGTACAAGTACAACTATGATATAATACAACTGAAGAAAAGGGAATTTCAGCTACAGGGTAATCCTCTGGGGTTCCTACCTGATGGGTAGGTATAGATAGCCTCCTCAGCACACCATGTTCGTCTGTCTCCACCATGTACTAACATACCGTATGGTCCAACTCTGGGCACCATCCAGTCCCGGTACTCTCATCCTCAGTCAGTGTTGTCCATCGTTTGCATCCAACACAACAAGGTGGTGGAATAGACTGTGAAGGGGTGAGTATAATGATACTCTGTAGGGACCCTGAGACCCCCAAGGTCTCACAAAATCAAACAAGGAAAAAACACAATATATGAAATCGATAGATAACACTACTTAGGTATATTCCCATACATATACCTAAGTTATAATGTAACCCATATCAATTGTTAAGAAAACACAGAGGTACTGACTCAACTCACACCAAGATTTATTATTGGGGTAGTATCAAGTAACATACACTATCAAATCTTCGAACACATTGGATACTGAATAACTCATCCTTTATCGAGTATAGTGGGCCTTCCGCATCACACGTAGGAGCTTCCCACTAACCTTGAACTGTTGGGGTACTCTTCTTGTCGAGTACTATGGGTTTGCCACATCACCAAGGCACTCCCCACCATGGGTCTTCCACGTCACCAAGGCGCTCCCAACTGGGCCTGTCATGTTGTGACTTGCTGAGGTACTCCTCCTGTCGAGTATCATGGGACTGTTGCATCACCAAGGCGCTCCCCCTCAGAGCCTATGGAGGTACTCCTCCTGACGTGTTCCATGGGTCTACAACGTCACCAAGGTGAACCCCACTGTGGGTCTGCCACGTCACCAAGGCACTCCCCACTAGGCCAGTGCATGTCACTTCTAGTCTAAAAGATCAACAGTCATCAGGTCTCAGGCAGTCGTCAAGTCACAGCTAGCTACTAGGATCCCGCACTATTCTAGATCATCTCCAGGAGGATCCGCTCCATGAGCTACTGGTCGATACTAAAAATAGCACGAAGTCCCACAAATAAGTATCTCAAAGTACCACAATGTCATAGAGGTATCAATGAAATAGACGATGCATCAATCGAACACTCATTATGTGATTTATTAGTCTTTTAGTCTCAGGGTCCGGTTGGATTCGTGCTCAATCCCACCTGACCATACCTCAACTATACCCAAAACTCAAGTGGGGTACATTCAAAGGGACCGCCTCAATATAATATTTCTAGAACGTTTGAAGGTTCATCAAATGGACGTCTGGTTCCAATGTTATTTCCAAAGAAGAAAAAGGGTCATTTTGGGCCCATGTCCACTCTGACCTGGTCGGACTGACCCGGCCCCACCTGGCATGGGTCGACCCGGTATGGGTCGACCCGGCCTGATCTGTTGGGTCGGTCCCGACCTGTGATGTGGCCCGGTCCGTAGGGTTTTTCAACAGTCCGCGAGGGAAACTAGGGGTCGCGGAGTCGTGGTGTGCCATGGGATGGGGCGCGGGCCGGATGGCCTGGGGCGCGGGCCGGTTCAGCCGGGGTGCCATGAGGGCCGTGGGCCTGTTCGACCGGGGCGCCGCGAGGGGTGCATGAAGGTTTGGTCGGGGATCTGTTTCCTTTATCACCTTCATCGCCTACCTCCATTTTGAAGAACACTGCAAAATTTGATGAAGGGTCGGGCCATGTTTGTTTGGCCCGTACCCTATGTGTTAGGGTTGTAGCATATGGCTCAACAAGAAAGAAGAACATCAAGATTAAAACTTCCCGCAACATTTCATTCCCAAACCGCTAATGAAACCAAAGTAATAATATGAGAAAAGTATCATCATACAAACAATCCCACAAACTCGGGTTGATACATCAATGGAGTTGTGGGGAAGAAGACGAATCATTGGGAAAAGACGGACGTTGGTGTCGTTGGCATTTTCCCCGATCGTCGGTTTTTGCATCGGTTCGTCATAGTCGAAGAAGTCCTACTTTGGAGGAAGTCTTGAGAAAGAAAGTTGAACTCAGGGTTGGAATTCTTTATTGGAGTTCTTCATTGGAAGAACGCGTTCTTTGTTCGAAGAAGTGGTTCTTCATTGGAGATCTTTTCTCCCAAGGCTCCACAAAAATGCAAATGGCCAACTGATGTGTTTCACGCAATTTTAATCATTGGAAGAAATTCAAAATAGCTTCATTAAACACCTAGGATGTCACAATTAATTAAGGTGGGTTGGCACAATTAATGTGGAAGAATCTCAAGTGGCTCGTCCACATTAAAGAGTGGGGTTGAGTGGTTTCCTCTTCCCCCATTAATAGCGGCCGGGTGGTTCCCACCCCTAAATTCGATTTGGGAGGTTATCGAGAATTCAGGTGGTCCCCACCACAATTAAATATGAAGAGGAAGTTTAGTTTTTAGTGGACCCCACCTACCAAAAACCACATGGGTGTTGCAAATGAAAATAAAAATGTCTCACATTTTATTTTTATTTAATTCTTCAACGTAAAACCCAAAAACTAACATTCACCCTCAACCATCTTCTGTCGAGGTGAAAATCTCTTTAAGAGAATACCGATGTTGCGAGTTCAATGGTTCCCTAAGATTAAAATTTTGAGCACCAGTTTAAAAGTTATAAAAACCCACTCCCACGTATACTAAATGTACCCAAAAAAATGATCATAAATTCATTCTGGGCACTCCGGGCATCAGAATCACGCACGATCAATTTTAAAAGACTCGTAAAATTTCCATATATTTAGAAACAATTACATTGAAATTTTGGACATTTACACAAATTATCATGTTTTTACTAGGTTGGGGGAGGGAATAAATATTTTAAAGATAATAGGGGTGGGTTTTACATTAATTTTATGATGGATGATCAACACACATGTACACATTCCCCTAATTAACAATAAAAAAATTAAAATATTTATGAATTAAAGCACAATTATTTGAAAACACAATGAAACCTCCCCTAAGGTCATGCCTCAAGTTAGTCAGTCGTCATATTGAGTATAATAGATCATGGAATATTGATAGAGAGATATAGAGATAAAATGAATATATAAACACTTAGAATTTAAATATAAAATTAAAATTACATGGAAATGATATCTAATATTTAGTAAAAATTGAAAGCATACGCCTACTACCCAACATAGTGGATAATCCCGAGATCCTCGATTATCCATCCAATACCCTATAGACCTAGATTTATTAGGCTAATTCCCACTATATTCATCTTTAATTATCTATAAATGTGTCACTCAAATCATTTGTAGTCAATCTAAGGGGATCACAATGGTGCCTCGTCCAAATGAGTCAATTCTGGTCATAAATTTGATGTTTGATAGTACAAAAATTCCATGTCATAGCCATTCATGGTTTGAACATTTCATTCATGTTTTAAATCATCAAGGCCAATCTCTTGTGCATGATTTCATGGCTTATTTTCACATTTAGAAAAAACTTTTAGCATGTTATGGTCTGTAATAAACGTTTCATGTTGTGAGATATGATATTTTACTCTTGAAATATTATTTTAATTAATTCTTAATCCTAACATAGATCTATGATGAAACAAACTTCATCAATGAATGATTCACGATTTGAATGATTAATTTCCTGAAATTTTGGCATTTGTTCTATATAAATATGTAATTCTATGCTCTAAACATGTGCCTTCAATTATTATATGTCAAGGGACATCATCAGCATCCATAATTCATCCACTTTTCTCATTTTAATTTAAACATTATATCCTTATATAACTTAAAAAACACAAAAAAATTTTTATGATTAATAAATTTTAAAAATATTTGTTTAATATTAAAATAAGTATGCATACTTTTTTTTCAATTCCCAAAAACATAGATGTTTGTTCCTCAGGTATGTAATTTTAGAAACACTAAAAAGAAAGTTCATTCCACCGGTATTTAAATTTCAAGTGAAAATAAAAAATATTTTTAAGGGGAAATATACTTCCAAATGTCACATAAAATAATTCCCCCAACACCTCACTCTTCAAATAATCCTAGAAAATCATGTATTTTACTTTTCCTCTATCAAAATAATAATTATCTGGTTTCCTTAGACAATAATATCTTAATTTATAATTAATTTTAATTCCACATGAAATCTACCTCACATTGAATTATTTTCACTCACTACTCAAGGTAATAAATATAATGGAGTTGTGATCTTACCACAACTACATGTCACTTACTGTAGGATTTCATGGCGTTTTACATCTCTCCCACATAAAAGAAATTTTCAAAATTAATCATGAGGAATTCACATCATAGGTCAAATGTCTCTCAGGATAGATTTAGGTGGTTAATGAATAAAAATAAGTATAAAAATTGAGGTCTGACTCTTATTCATAATTCAAGATATCAAAATATAATCTCAATAAAATACTCCTGTAATGATGAATATTAATCTCCAAACTCCCCAAATCTCAATGTGGAACATAGATATGAATAATAAAGTACAATGAATTAAAAAATAACCTCTCCCTAAATAAAAAGAATCCCACCCCCACCACCTCCCCTCCCCCACCCCAACAAAGTCACATAAATGATGTAAATCCCCTATCACCATAGAAAACCTCTTCCCCACACTTAGTCTTTTTAATATCATGAAATATACTGAGAAAAAAAGGTAAGAAATGTTATTAACGTCTATAAATGTGTCTCTTTTTGTAATAAGACAATTCCTTTATTTTATGGGAAAAGAGGGATTAAATGTCAAGGTTGGGTCAAGGATAAAGTGTTAATAATAAATTTCCCCAATCATATTAAAAGTGATTATGTGTGGTCATAGAATATATTAGATTCTGAGAAATTTATAGAAGAAAACATGACCAGGTATTTCAAGAAATTTATTATAGAAATAATGGGAAATATTTGTTTAGAAATCCTCTTGAAAATGATAATATATGATCAGGAAAACTTACTCATGGATGTGTATAAATAAATCAATATAAACTTTAAAAATTAAAAAAAATTTAAATCTAATGATAATTTCATCTAAAAAATCAACACATTTATGAAAATCATGATTTCTAAAATAAATATCCATGTTATTAACTTTATTCATTCACTTTCCATTTCACTCATCTAATCATATAAATATTATTATTTAAAATATGGCATAACGATTTTCCTAAAAATATTATATATTCTTGACCGAAACTAGAGTACAAGAGATAAATGTGGGGCATGAAATTTATTTTAAATCTCAAAAATAGATTATAAATTTTTTGGGTATAGATAAATAAGGAATTGAATCTCATACACCCCATTTAATGACAATTCAATTTGGGTTTCCTTGATTGTTTTTGTTTCAGTTCACGATGTGAACATGATTATCACTATGTGAATCGCCTGAAAATAACCTCTTCAATATCTTTCATTCCTATTCTTTCTATGTTTATTAAAGAATAAAATAAATTCACTACATTAAATAACAAGAAACATGTCAACATATTTTCAAAATAATGTGAGAAATATGGCTACATCATAATATATTCCTAAAATAGATTATTATGAAACACCTCAACAACTAATTTCCTAGAAAGTAAATAAAAACAAAATAATGATGCGTATTGGTTTGATCCCCTAACTGGTCCATAGGCATTGACTTCCTCCGGAATGGAAGTACTAGGATTTACGAAAATTATAATGGGGGTGTAGTTTATTTTATTTAAACCACCACATTTTCCCTTCCATATTTCACATCTTGTTTCTTATTGTTGAGGGATCTATGTATATATGACACCAAATATATCCCATGGTGGATTAAATGGTTGGGTTTGGATGAAATAAGATTCCTCCTCCTTTTTGGTTGTCTTCTGTAACAACATGTTCTTCACTTTCCAATTCTTTCACACAATATACAATATCAAAATAATAATCATATATAAATCTAGAATGTCATTTTATCGGAAAAAAGTTTATGTATTAAGAATCATTATTAAAATATCCCATTTTTTATAAGTAGCCTATATCTCTATTTTCTCTAGAAGAGCCACTTGGATATCATCATTGAATCCCTCTAATAAATTTTTAATATGTTTGGGAAGCTCTATATTTTCCTCAATAGATACCTAATCATTTTCTTATTCTTCATCCAAGGCTAAAAGCAGTTGGATGATTATGTAATATTTAAATAAGGAGAAGTAATACTGAATTAATATTTAATGAAATTAAATAAAATTGAGTTTATGATAATATTATATCCTTAATTTTGTTTAGATTCAATTTCTTCTTATGTGGAAAGTGACTCTTAGAGTTTAATTTCACTTGCTATAAGTAGGTAGTAAGGATCCTTCGTTCCTTCTTAACATCCCACCATATGGGTGGTTTCTTTATCATTATATAATAATTAAAATTTATATGTGATGTTTTTTCTAAATTAAAAAGAAGAGGCACCATATTTCACTTCATATTCATTCTGAAGTTTTCAAGATCCTGTTGATCTCTCATACTGGCTTTATCTAGAAAATATTATTCATTTATGTGCCTAGGAAACGGTTGAGTGAGTTAGAATAGATCATCAGGTATACCCTCATTTACCACCTATGGTTATTTGATATGAAATATGTTTTGGGATACTTCATCCTCTTCAATATTATATTATGCCTCTGGTTCGGGTTTGATTTTCTCTAGTCACTACTAATGATCAATTTGTTTTATTTGTCAAATCATCTCATGTATATTCTCTTAAATACATTACAACCAGTTGTTTATATTATTTTCAACATATTGTTCCCGATTTTGACCTATGAAATTTATTTATAAATGTTTAGAGTAAAAAAATGGTGTTTCCACTTACGTCTCAAGTACTTCTTCATAAAATTATTGAAATTACTATTAGAGTATAATTAATTATCTAGATGATCCTTCAAATATTGGCTACTTCAGGGTATTTTTATGGTCCAAGATGAGCTCCTTTAATTCCTCCTCTATGATGATTTGGATTTAACATTCCCGAATCTCTTTAGAAATTAAATAAACACCATATTTGGTATACTTAGGTTAGCTATAAATTTTTTAAATTTATTGTTTTTAAATTATTTTCAATTTAAACAAAAAAAGATAATTATTCACAAATTGTGAAAACAATCATGAATTAATGACCACTTGGCTCCCTAGAAATGATTCCATTTATTTACATGCCTTCTATATGTGGTTGTAAAAACTATAAATCTTTTACCTTGTGAAACACAATCGTTAAGTAAGTTCATCTAACTTGAGGAGATTTCCAGTCAATCAAATGATCTACCTAATTAACATTTTATAATTTAGTGTTTTTATTATATATAAAGATAATGAAAAATGGTGGAATATAATGTAAATTCGATTACAAATCTAAAATTTAGATGAAATGAAAAATAGATTGAATGCAGGTTAAAAGAAAGTTCTTAGTCTAATGGTCAGCTACTAAGTCTCCTTCATTATTAATTATTATTTTTAAAATTCTATTTGATAATTAATCCCATCAAAAATGAATTTCTATATTATACTTTGAGTGTGTAATTTTATACCTAGTATATCTCTTCATCACACAAAATATTACCCCCTCTATTTTCTAAATTGTATAAACACATCGATCGAGAATGTAATATCTTCTATGACATGGCTCTATCGTATTCCATCACATCCCTTGAGAATACTCAACTCCATTGTACGAAGATATTACCCAAGAAATGGAGGGAAACTGATTTGTTAGAGATTAGGGATGATTTTGAGAGTCCTAACATGGTGAATGATCATTTCACTTATACACTTCCCCCTCACTCACTATAAATATAATTAAAACATCTAAGAATTATAGCACATGAATTTGGTAACCCTATGAAACCTCCTATAAGTCAAAGCCTCATGTCAGTGACTCACCATTGTGAGTGTAATTGATCATAGTGGAAAAGGGAGAGAAAGAGATAATGGAAGAATTAGTAATGGAAATTTAAATATGTAATAGAAATTACAAGGAAATGAAATATAAAATATAAAAAAATTAAAGGAGCAGCCTACTCCTTGGTTGAGATTATAATCCCCATATCATCAAATCTCCATCCAATCCCCATGGTCCTACATTTATAATCATACATTACAATAAAAAAGACATTAATTAGCCATAAATTCTTTATTTAATTCATTATGATTCATGATCGGAGGTGAACAATGGTGCTGGTTAAAATAAACTAATTCTGGTCATAAATTTATCATTTGATGGATCAAAAATATCTCAGTATAGCCTTTTATGGCATGAGCTATTATTTCATTCCATGAATCTTCTAGACAACATATTGTTCATGATTTCATGTCTTGTTATCTTGTTCTTCGAAATTTATTATTATTTCCCAACATGAGATAATTGTGTCACACCATGATGAATGATCTTCTTCTCCCTAAATATTATTTTCTTTTGTTCTTCATCCCACCTTATATTTCCAAAGAAACTCTGGTCATGAATGACTGATTAATGATTTAAATGATGATTCTCTAGAAAACATTTCTCCATATCTACTTAAATGTTAAATTATAATCCCTGTACTTGGGACCTCACTTATCGTATGGCATGGTAAAACATCTACATCATGAATTCATCACCTTTTTTATCATTTTCATTCAATCATATTATCCTAACATAAATCAAAAAAACATTCAAACACTATAATGATTAATCAATTAAATTGGAAAAAATGTTTTATGTTAAAAAATAATTTTTAAAATGTTTATGTTACTAATAGCTACGTACATACTCCCACCCGAAGATGATCCATCACATAAACTTTTGGAATTGAATTTGAAGCATAACCTTTTCCTCTCATCTGGTCATATGAAGGTATGTTAGGATAATCCTTGACTATATCTGTATATTTCTCAATGAGAAATCATCCAGTTCTAATTTTTTGAAATACCAAATCACTAATTTTGGATCATTTAAAAATAATTATGAAACTATGATTATTAAAGAAAGGGTATGTATATAATTATTTAATAACCATACCCATCCCCTAAATATACATCGTATACAATGAAACCTTACACCCTAAAAACTATTTACAAGACAATTTATTAGAAACCAATGAAACAATTCTTATAATACACCTAATTTTTGAGCTCAGATAATATATACATATATATATATATCATAATTATATCAAATTAGTAATGATAGAAAATTCATCGATGTAGGGTTTGATTAATTAGAATGAAACCAATAAATTATTCAACAAAACATATTTTAATTCAATTTTTTCACATAATTAATTAAGAATATTAGAAAAAAACATTTATAATCACACATAAGAAAGAACATGTTTTTTTTCTAAAGATTTGTTTTATATTTTCATATAAAGAAAAAAAACTGGAGTGTGAAAAACTAATACATAAAAATAGAGGGCCCATTATTAAAGTTCAAAATAGCGGGATCAATAAAGTGGTATAACTAAATAAACAGACTATAAATATCCCAATCCAATTACTATACCAAGATACATCCTTCAGTGTGGATGACCAAGGAGATATCATCACCGATAAATGAACTCATAAACCTAGAAAATCACTATGAGATCCAAAAAATTTGTAACTAAATACAACACATTGTTTAGAGAAATGGGGGAGAAATGAACCATATCAAAATAACATGGGAAATATTGACCTACTTGAACACCATACAGGGGAACTGGAGAAATATATAGGCTCTATGATCAATACATATAAATAAAATAGATTCTCATAGAGGGAGGGTTCTTCCTTGAGCCCAATGAACATGACTGCTAATGAAAAATCCTTATATCTTCTCAGTTACCCCAACCCACAACAAGTATTGAAAATAATAATAGGAAAATGGAAAATTATTAACCTAACTAAATGATACTCGGATCAATACCACGAAATATCAACTTAATAATGTAATAAAAAAATCCAACTGAAAAGTACTAATCTAATAATAAACCTAATAACTTGAAACTTGTAATTTATAGTTTTGTACATACTATATTGATTGGGACATCATATCTAAAAATTATGACAGTGAAATTGTAAAGGAAGATCTCAAACATCTTTGGAGAATTAGAATAATTATATATTGGGGTCCAAGGTGAAAGAGTATCATATTGTAATGTTGGAAAGATCCATATTGAAAATAGAATATTAATAGTCATTACCAAACTATAAACGTGTTCCGTAGGGAATGAATATATCTCAAAAGTAGACAACTAATATTGTTGGATGAGAAATATACAATGGTGGGGGACATTCATCTGAGTTAAATCAATGCTTAACTATCATTGATGGAATGATAATTCCCACCAAATTTTAGTTGGAATAGAAGTAGGTATGTAGTCATTAATTATACAAACAACAAGTATAATGGTATATATATTTTAATATAGACACACACAAACTAGTAAGAATATATGGATTAAAATAAGCATGAATGAAGATGATAATTGTTGGGAATCAATGGTTATCATCCAACAGGGATAGTTATGATCACATTTTCCCTACGCAATAGAGATATATACTATAATTCAATCGTAAAGGGTCCTCACCATGGAAAAAAGTAGTGAATTTGGGGCCCTATACCCCGAAAATACCTCCTAAGAATTGAGAAAACACATGTCAAATGAAGGTGTTTCTAGATAGGGAGTCTCTGGCTGTGATCTCTAATGATGGGGAGGATTCCTAGCCAAAGGAAGATCAATGATGATATGGGATCACTAAAACCCTATATAGTGAGCAAGGAATCACATTTCATGTGAACTTACATACTAAATATGATACATTCAATCATTCCCTCTTTACAGACACAGGAAATATTAAATCAGTGCAGTGTAAATGAAAACATCACTTATGGAAATTAAAAGATATCATATTTATAAACACCCATAACATCAATCCCTAAACCATGGAAGCTTGAGGGTCTGATATAAATGTACTATGAAAACACAAGAATAGATTCAATCCTATATTATAACTATATCATATCTAATTTACCCTAAATAAATGGTTAATAAAACAATGGTATTTGATACAATTTTATATTGTTTCATCCTGGATTAGATGGTTTATTCTAGAGTGTTATTTGGACTTAGGTACATCTCAACCTATATTAGAGGTTTCCATTTGAAGAAAATGTATATGAACATACATTGGGAAGAATATACCATAAATATCTTACTTATAAATAATATAAAGTGATCAAAATGATAACATTATGAATTTTATAATATAAAATCATATCAATATGCTAACTATAAAAATAATAACCTATATAATAATGAATTGAACATGTGATAACCATACATAATCAGTCAAATAAATGAACCACATATGTGGTAGACCATATAATGTTGAAATAAAAATGAATAAAATAAATTTTGAGGAACTTCTGTAAAAATCCCCATGAACATGTCCTGGTACGACCTGGATATTTATGTTATTCTCATCATGTTTAACCACATTGAATCAATAAGTTCCATTTCCTTTAATCCACATGAGGAAAATCTATATACTAAGGTTCATGTGTAAGTTGTGAGTATAAATGAAAGTATTACACTACCAATGGACCCTTTACATAAATACAATAATGTTCGTGCATTCATGTACTAGATAATAAATAAATAAATAAATAATATAAATTCATATTGGGTTATCATGAATAAACCAAGTCACCTAGACTCAGGACCTCAATTTATTTTTCCAATACTGGTAAAAGGATTAAAACGTAAGGGTGTTCATAGTCAATTTAAATATGTTAAGGAAGCCTATTTTAATTGACCAATTGATCAAATATACAATTAATGAATACCAAAATTGATCATTGAGTAGTCCCAAATTGATAAAAATCAAACCAATATGATTATATGGGTTAAAACCCACTTAAAATTATTATGAAAAAATGGAAAAAATATCATGATGTAAGAGTTACTCAAAAAAATTAATAAATCCCTAAACATTCATTTTCAATAATTATAAGATACTATGATGTTAATGATAAAATAAATATTATATATGATCTATAAAAAATTATCAAATCAATATTAAAATTAAGGAAATATTTTGATAAAAAAACATTCCACAAACATGGAATTGATTTAATGGTATTTAATAATTTAAGTGGAATGTTTGTATAAGGCCCCAGCCTTAAACCTTACTTAATATTTAATTAAATGAATAATTCACATTGAGGATCTTTTCAGGTTTAGAGTTTTAGAGAATTAGAACATAACTATTACATCTTAAAAGATTACAAAGTAGACACTTCTACTATGTTTCCATAAAATAAAAACTCTTAAAAAGAAAGATGTCTAGATTCCATGTTTTAGATAGCATGACATTCCCTTGATCCCATCCTTGACCTTATTCCACTTTAAGTCATGTGAAAAACATTTCGAAAAACGTGGGGTGAGCGTAAAAAGCTCAGTAAGGGATACCGAAAGAATGAAAACTGTTAGTTTTTCAAACATCAAGTAAACCATATATACTCTATCAAAGTAATACCTTCACCTTCATGAAGTAGTAAAAACTCTTCACAGAATAAAGTATCATTACTTACCTTTTTGTAACCAAAGGATAACCATAAAACCCATATAAAGAACACATAACATATATAAGGGTAACTTGGGACATAAACATACTTAAGTGGAATAACCATACGGTCGACTTCCACACTTATCACTTAATGGAATAGCCATGCGGCCAATTTCCATACATACTTAATGGAATAGCCATACGGTCGACTTCTATACCCAATGCATTGGAGGTTATAATGTAACCACCCGTCCTGGTATTCACGTCACCACCCGTCATATGGTTTATAATGTAACCACTAGTTAAAATGTCCAAGTACCAATATAAAATCATAAAACATAAAACCAATATAAAGGAATGATAAAATTTCCACATTTCAATCATAATATAACATAAATATATTGACATAATAGAATCCTTTATCAAAACCATTTTCAATACCAAAATACATAAAAGAGTATATGGTATTTATTTTATTCTAAAAACATTACGGCTTGTTGAGAAAGCCAAAGACCAAATAATACTCGCGGCGGCAGAAAAGGTCGTTGTCACCGCGTACGTTAAAAAAACATTCCTTTTTGTCGTTTAGTAAAACGCTTCGTAGAAAAAGATTCCTTTTGTATAAAAGTAAAAGTAAAAGGAGTTTATACACCGTATAAAAGAAAGTTGTGTATAAAATGAAATATGCCTCAATGAAAGGAGATTGAGACGAAGTCCCTTACCTTGGGTCCGACTTGACACGATCGTTATTTAACGTCCTGAATAATAAACTTGAGTTAATTTATACTTGATTAAGAACCGTTTTAAAGTTAATTATTCTTTTTATATCACTTATTGCAATGTTATAAACATTATGTAACCATTTAAGTTAATAATGTTTGTTTTGTCAATATTTGGTTCTTAAGTCGAAAGTTGACTTCTTACAATTACATGTTGTTCATGTGGTCAAAAGTTCTTTATATCCAGAATGAAATTCATGATTTGGATATAATATGTATCATATATATCCAGAATATACATGTATTTATAATATTACATAATCATTTAGAGGTAAGAAATGAAATGCACCGTTCATGGAGACGGTAAGCCGTACGTACGCATTAACGCTACTTCCATTTATTTGTCATATTAGTGGAATTAAAACTAAATGAGAGGTATGTATATTTTAATTCCAGAATTATATTCATCATTTAGATATATCATTAATTATATATATACATTATATACATTTAATTTTAATAGTACATTACATTTGGGGATAAGAAATGAAATGCACCGTTCATGGAGACGGTAAGCCGTACGTACGCATGAACGCTACTTTCATTTCTATCTCATACTTTAATGGAAAGAAATAATAATTATATAGGGGTATATTATAATTCCAGTATAACATTATATATAATAACTTTAAATCCATCCTTTACATGTCCCACATATGGCATTAACGAATCACATCACTTTGAGGGGGCGGTAGTCCGCACTTCCTTAAATGAAGATATCGTGTTTACCCATAATGGAAACCATAAAGGTATGCCAAAAATGAAAAATAAAGAAGCTTAAAGAAAACCTAAACATATTATATATCATATATAAAAATAGTGACATCATAATGGACACCCTTGAAGGTGTTAAATGAGTATTGAACAATCATCGTTTTGGGAGGCAGAATTTCGCCATCCACGGAAACCGTATGTTCTTTAACCATTTGATGTAGGTGTGTGAGAGTGTAGCTCAAATAAATGTTATAACAACATCCTAGTATATTGAAGATACTGGTGTTGTTACAAAAGAAGTAAATAAAAAGAGTTTAGAGGGTTGGAGAAGCAAAATAAAACAAATGAACAAGAGAGAATGAATTACCTTTAAAAGTGTAACTCCCTTTTGATTTGAGCCTAAAGGCTTCCTTTGAAATGATTCTGCCCAAAGGGAATCCTCTAGGATGAGGAGAGGGATGTGGAGAGAGTAATTGGGCAAGGGTTGGCCGAGCCAAAGGCTTGAGTAGTGTGTGAAATGTGGTAGAGGTGGGGGCCTTTTATAAGAGGAGAGGATGGGCACTTTTGGAAAGTAAAGAAATATTACTTTATTTGAAAATGTGTTTCCGTTTCAAAAGGTCCCACATTGGTATAATTCGTGGATAAGGTGATAAGGGTTCGAAATCCACTCATCCAATTGGTTTTGGACATGTGTAGGTTTTAGATTTTTCATTATCTTTTCATTTTATTTAAATCGTCAAATAATGATGTTATCGCTGCATCATTATTATGTCATATATAATTTAACTTATTTAATGTCTAAAAATTTTAAACAAAATACTATGATGTAGGAAATCGTTTTAGGATTCCAATGACTATTTATAATCAAACTTTGGACTTGTATAACCCCACTCAAAAATTATTTTAGTAAAACAATTTATGTTAGTGTCATTTTCACTTTAACATTAAATAAAAATATATTAATGTCATTTTCCAACTAAAGTGGCTCCATGGGGTCCCCAAGTTGGCCCATGGCTTGTCTTGGTCGGCCATGACTCACCAAATAGGTGTAGGACAAGTTTCATGGTGTTTTCACATTCTTATAATACCATTTTTACCTTAAACTACACTAATTACCTCTAATCGCGATTAAAAACTTAATAAGTTACTATTCACCAAAAAATTATTATAATCTCATTGAACCACATTTTACTTCTTAATGACAACCATGTATGTCGGATTTTTGAAATTCAAAACACAATGATGGCAAAATTTCATTTAAACGGAAAATCAGTCTTTATAAGTACCACTTAGTGGTTTCACTATTCATCAAAAATTGAAGTTTTTCAGAAAATTACCAAAAATTCACCCTAAGCTATATTTGATATTACAAATTCAAAAATGAAGTCTATTTTACAAAATTCAAAACATATAAGTCACATTAATTAATTTAATAATTAATTCCCGCTGTCAGAGAAAATAGCGTGTTTTTATGAAACAATAAGTATCAAAAGATTGACACTAGTTTAAGTCCGATTTCAAAGTAAAATTGATTCCAACGACCACTATTGGATTTAATGGTAAAAATATTTTCTAATTTCACTTTAAAACCAAATAAAAATATAATCTAATCATATAAATAAATTTGATTAAAAAGAGGTTTTGAATTAAAACACAACATTTTACACTATTCATAAAAAAAATGAACTTTATCATAAAGGTACCAAAAATTTACACAAAGTAAAATTTGATGTCCCGATTCTAAAGAAGATTTATATTTGGTCCAAAATAAAGTATACGAGTGATAAAAACTATATTTAATGATTGTTCACCATTAAAAGGTGATAAGTGAACCTTTAGTGAAAATTAGAGTATATATGCCCTAAAATTGAACTCTTTCCGTATTTTAAGCCTTTATCTTTTATTGGGTAAATGTATAAACATTTAAAAAAAAATATAATCATATTTTAGTTATTTCTATCCATTCCCACCAGTACAACGGCTACTCGTTAACTAACATTTAAAATAATATTATTTTATTACTAGTGTGCTACATAAGTTTCAAAGAAACGCATCGTTGTGTATCAGGTACGCTATCGAACATAGAAACCCCTTTAAAATAAAATTAATATTTAATTCGTAAATATTAATAAATATGAAAATTCTTTATTCTTTATTTACCTGGGATGTTACATCCTTCCCCCCTTTTGGGAATTGCGTCCTCGCAATTTTATTCACTTATCAAAATATGTGGGGGTATTTATCCCTCATAGAATTTTCAGATTCCCACGTTGCCTCTTAAATCACATGGTTTTTTCAAAAAACCTTTACCTGATTAATCACCTTATTCCGTAACACTTGCTCCCTGTGGTCAAGAATCTGGACCGGTTGTTCCTCATAAGATAGGTTCTCTTCCAGCTAAACTACCTCTGGACTCAAAACATGAGATGGATCTGGCATATACTTTCTCAACATCGAAACGTGAAAAACATTGTGTACCTGAGATAAACTCGGAGGTAAAGCCACCCGGTATGAAACTGATCCAACTCTCTCAAGAATTTCATATGGTCCAATAAACCTTGGACTCAGCATTCCTTTATTACCAAATCTCATCACACTTTTCCAAGTAGAAACCTTGAGAAAAACATGATCACCTACCTCGAAAGATAGATCCTTCCTTCGGTTATCCGCATAACTCTTCTGCCTGCTTTGAGCTGTTCTCATGTGCTTCTGAATCAACTGAACTTTTTCTGCCATCTCTTCTACCAATTCTGGTCCCATCAGCTTCCTTTCACCCACTTCATTCCAAAGTGCTGGAGTTCGACACCGCTTCCCATATAATGCCTCAAATAGTGCCATCTGTATACTGGAATGAAAGATGTTATTATAAGAAAATTCAACCAAAGAAAGATGTTGGTCCCAACTTCCCTGATAATCCATCAAACAATCTCCTAGCATATCCTCCAATGTCTGAATTGTTCGTTCTGACTGCCCATCTGATTGAGGATGAAAAGCTGTTGTAAAATTTAATTCAGTACCCAACGACTTCTGAAGGCCTTTCCAAAAGTTATAAGTAAACCTGGGATCACGATCTGATACAATGGAGAGAGGAACTCCATGTAGCCTAACTATCTCTTTAAGATACAAACGGTAAAGTTGATCAAGAGAGAAAGTATCTCGTATAGAAAAGAAATGAGCATATTTGGTCAAGCGATCAACAATAACCCAGATTGCATTATTACCTCGAGACGTCCTCGGTAATCCCACAACAAAGTCCATGGATATGTTTTCCCATTTCCACTCTGGCACTGGTAAAGGATGAAGCATCCCTTTCGGTAACTGATGCTCTGCTTTAACCTGTTGACATGTCAAACACTTCACAGTAAAATCAGCAATGTCTCTTTTCATTCCATCCCACCAGTAATACTCCCGCAGACCTCTGTACATCTTAGTACTGCTAGGATGAAAAAAAACTCATTATTCAACTGTTAATCACAAGGAACACATAACCTCTTCCCAAACCTCAAAACATAAACACAAACTTATCCAAGAACTCATGGAAAATTTTATTCATAAGGTCCATGAATACAGCAGGTGCATTGGTTAGACCAAAAGGCATAACTACAAATTCATAATGGCCATATCTAGTACGGAACGCAGTCTTCAGAACGTCTGCTTCTTTTACTTTCAACTGATGGTACCCCGACCTCAAGTCAATCTTCGAAAAATACTGAGCTCCCTGGAGCTGATACCACTTCATTCGATGGCCCAACATCTGCTGAAGTTGTTGCAAAGGATTTCACCACCCCTTTTTGCTTGTAGTCTAGATGCATTCCCCCAGTTGAGTTCTTCGTTGGACACTCGTTTGCATAATGACCCATTTCATTACACTTAAAACATCTTACCGTTGGATTTTCATTTCCTGCTTGATCATCTTCCTTACAGTTACGAGCAATATGACCAGACTTACCACACCGAAAGCACTTACCAGACTTGGATAAACATTCTCCAGGATGCATTTTACCACACTTCTCACAGGATGGATATTTGGTTTTCTTACCTCCTTGCTTCTTTGATGAATTCTTCCCATTTTCCTTCCAACTAGACCTCTTATTCTGTTGTTTGTCATAGAACACCGGATCATTGGAAAACTCCATTTCTACCTTCTCGGCACATCGAACAAGTTTTTTATAACTTTTGAACTCACGAGAAGCTAAAGCCCTTCGATAATTTGGCTTTAACCCTGAGTAAAAACGGTTTATTTTACTATCAAGATCTCGTATGATGTTTGGAGCATACCTTGCCAATCGAGTGAACTTTTCTTCATAAGTAGCCACTGAATCATCCTCCTGCCTCAATTCTAGGAACTGTTTTTCCATCCTAAGACGAACCACCTTAGGAAAATATTTCTCAAGAAACATACCTTTGAATTCGTCCCAGTGAAGATCCTCAATCTCATCACTATTCCTTATATTTTTCACCATCGACCACCACTGATCAGCTTCACCTTCAAAACGGTAAACAGAAAGACTAACCTTTTGATGTTCTGAACACCCCATGACATAAAAAATCTTCTCTAGTGCTTTAATCCACCCTTCAGCTTGCACAGGGTCAGATGATCCTCTGAATGATGGGGGATGTTGCCTCATGAAATGTTCCACCACTGACATGTTCCTCTGCGGTTGATCTGGCTGATCTCGTGGATGGATACCACCACCATTTATAGCCTGAGTCAACTGTGCCATCACTGCAACAAACTGTTCAGTTCCGATTCCAACCATCTCAGGTTGCTGATTTGGAAGGTTATCTTTCTCCTGATGTCGTCCCAACATAGCTGCTTTGTTTCCTCTGCGGAAAACCATTCTGAACACAGAAATATCTTAGGCGAAGCAACATGGTAATCTGTAAATGCTATATCATTTCAATCATATTATAATTTAACACTTTTCTAACTCCTAAATTTGTCTAAACCGACCTTTGATACCAACTATAAGGCCCCAGCCTTAAACATTACTTAATATTGAATTAAATGAATAATTCACATTGAGGATCTTTTTAGGTTTATAGTTTTAGAGAATTAGAGCATAACTATTACATCTTAAAAGATTAAAAAGTAGACACTTCTACTATGTTTCCATAAAATAAAAACTCTTAAAAATAAATATGTCTAGATTCCATGTTTTAGATAGCATGACATTTCCTTGATCCCATCCTTGACCTTATTCCACTTTAAGTCCTGTGAAAAACATTTCGAAAAACTTGGGGTGAGCATAAAAAGCACAGTAAGGGATACCGAAAGAATGAAAACTGTTAGTTTTTCAAACATCAAGTAAACCATATATACTCTATCAAAGTAATACCTTCACCTTCATGAAGTAGTAAAAACTCTTCACAGAATAAAGTATCATTACTTACCTTTTTGTAACCAAAGGATAACCATAAAACCCATGTAAAGAACACATAACATATATAAACGTAACTTGGGACATAAACATACTTAAGTGTAATAACCATACAGTCGAATTCCACACTTATCACTTAATGGAATAGCCATACGGCCAATTTCCATACATACTTAATGGAATAGCCAAACGGCCGACTTCCATACCCAATGCATTGAGGGTTATAACGTAACCACCCGTCCTGGTATTCACGGCACCACCCGTCATATGGTTTATAATGTAACCACCCGTTAAAATGTCCAAGTACCAATATAAAGTCATAAAACATAAAACCAATATAAAGGAATGATAACATTTCCACATTTCAATCATAATATAACATAGATATATTGACATAATAGAATCCTTTATCAAAACCATTTTCAATACCAAAATAAATAATAGAGTATATGGTATTTATTTTATTCTAAAAACATTACGTCTTGTTGAGAAATCCAAAGACCAAATAATACTCTCGGCGGCGGAAAAGGTTTTTGTCACCGCGTACGTTAAAAAAAACATTCATTTTTGTCGTTTAGTAGAACGATTCGTAGAAAAAGATTCCTTTTGTATAAAATTAAAAGTCAAAGGAGTTTATACACCGTATAAAATAAAGTTGTGTATAAAATGAAATATGCCTCAATGAAAGGAGATTGAGACGAAGTCCCTTACCTTGGGTTCGACTTGACTCGATCGTTCTTTAACGTCCTAAATAATAAACTTGAGTTAATTTATACTTGATTAAGAACCCTTTTAAAGTTAATTATTCTTTTTATATCACTTATTGCAATGTTATAAACATTATGTAACCATTTAAGTTAATAATGTTTGTTTTGTCAATATTTGGTTCTTAAGTCGAAAGTTGACTTCTTACAATTACATGTTGTTCATGTGGTCAAAAGTTCTTTATATCTAGAATGAAATTCCCGATTTGGATATAATATGTATCATATATATCCAGTATATACATGTATTTATAATATTACATAATCATTTAGAGGTAAGAAATGAAATGCACCGTTCATGGAGACGGTAAGCCGTACGTACGCATGAACGCTACTTCCATTTCTTTGTCATATTAGTGGAATTAAAACTAAATGAGAGGTATGTATATTTTAATTCCAGAATTATATTCATCATTTAGATATATCATTAATTATATATATACAATATATACATGTAATTTTAATAGTACATTACATTTGGGGATAAGAAATGAAATGCACCGTTCATGGAGACGGTAAGCCGTACGTACGCATGAACGCTACTTTCATTTCTATCTAATACTTTAATGGAAAGAAATAATAATGATATAGAGGTATATTATAATTCCAGTATAACATTATATATAATAACTTTAAATCCATCCTTTACATGTCCCACATATGGCATTAACGAATCACATCACTTTGAGGGGGCGGTAGTCCGCACTTCCTTAAATGAAGATATCGTGTTTACCCATAATGGAAACCATAAACGTATGCCAAAAATGAAAAATACAGAAGTTTAAAGAAAACATAAACATATTATATATCATATATAAAAATAGTGACATCATAATGGCCACCCTTGAAGGTGTTAAATGAGTATTGAACAATCATCGTTTCGGGAGGCAGAATTTCGCCATCCACGGAAACCGTATGTTCTTTAACCATTTGATGTAGTTGTGTGAGAGTGTAGATCAAATAAATATTATAACAACATCCTAGTATATTTAATGTACTGGTGTTTTTACAAAAGAAGTAAATAAAAAGAGTTTAGAGGGTTGGAGAAGCAAAATAAAACAAATGAACAAGAGAGAATGAATTACCTTTAAAAGTGTAACTCCCTTTTGATTTGAGCCTAAAGGCTTTATTTGAAAGGATTATGCCCAAAGAGAATCCTCTAGGATTAGGAGAGGGATGTGGAGAGAGTAATTGGGCAGGGGTTGGCCGAGCCAAAGGCTTGATTAGTGTGTGAAATGAGGTAGAGGTGGGGGCCTTTTATAAGAGGAGAGGAGGGGCACTTTTGGAAAGTAAAGAAATATTACTTTATTTGAAAATGTGTTTCGGTTTCAAAAGGTCCCACATTGGTAGAATTCGTTGATAAGGTGATAAGGGTTCGAAATCCACTAATCCAATTGGTTTTGGACATGTTTAGGTTTTAGATTTTTCATTATCGTTTCATTTTATTTAAATCGTCAAATAATGATGTCATCGCTGCATCATTATTATGTCATATATAATTTAACTTATTTAATGTCTAAAAATTATAAAAAATATACTATGATGTAGGAAATCGTTTTAGCTTTCCAATGACTATTTATAATAAAAATTTGGACTTGTATAACCCCACTCAAAAATTATTTTAGTAAAACAATTTATGTTAGTGTCATTTTCACTTTAACATTAAATAAAAATATATTAATGTCATTTTCCAACTAAAGTGGCTCCATGGGGTCCCCAAGTTGGACCATGGCTTGTATTGGTCGGCCATGACTCACCCAATAGGTTTAGGACAAGTTTCATGGTGTTTTCACATTCTTATAATACCATTTTTACCTTAAACTACACTAATTACCTCTAATCGCGATTAAAAACTTAATAAGTTACTATTCACCAAAAAAATTATTATAATCTCATTGAACCACATTTTACTTCTTAATGACAACCATGTATGTCGGATTTTTGAAATTCAAAACACAATGATGGCAAAATTTCATTTAAATGGAAAATCAGTCTTTATAAGTACCACTTAGTGGTTTCACTATTCATCAAAAATTGAAGTTTTTCAGAAAATTACCAAAAATTCACCCTAAGCTATATTTGATATTAAGAATTCAAAAATGAATTCTATTTTACAAAATTCAAAACATATAAGTCACATTAATTAATTTAATAATTAATTCCTGCTGTCAGAGAAAATAGCGTGTTTTTATGAAACAATAAGTATCAAAAGATTGACACTAGTTTAAGTCCGATTTCAAAGTGAAATTGATTCCAATGACCACTATTGGATTTAATGGTAAAAATATTTTCTAATTTCACTTTAAAACCAAATAAAAAGATAATCTAATAATATAAATAAATTTTATTAAAAAGAGGATTTGAATTAAAACACACCATTTTACACTATTCATAAAAAAAATGAACTTTATCAGAAAGGTACCAAAAATTTACACAAAGTAAAATTTGATGTCCCGATTCTAAAGAAGAGTTATATTTGGTCCAAAATAAAGTATAAGAGTGATCAAAACTATATTTAATGACGGTTCACCATTAAAAGGTGATAAGTGAATATTTAGTGAAAATTAGAGTATATATGCCCTAAAATTGAACTCTTTCCGTATTTTAAGCCTTTATCTTTTATTGGGTAAATGTATAAACATTTAAAAACATATATAATCATATTTTAGTTATTTATATCCATTCCCGCCAGTACAATGGCAACTCGTTAACTAACATTTCAAATAATATTATTTTATTACTAGTGTGCTATGTAAGTTTCAAAGAAACGCATCGTTGCGTATCGGGTACGCTATCGAACATAGCAACCCCTTTAAAATAAAATTAATATTTAATTCGTAAATATTAATAAATATGAAAATTCTTTATTCTTTATTTACCTGGGATGTTACATCCTTCCCCCCTTTTGGGAATTGCGTCCTCGCAATTTTATTCACTTATCAAAATATGTGGGGGTATTTATCCCTCATAGAATTTTTAGATTCCCACGTTGCCTCTTAAATCACATGGTTTTTCCACAAAACCTTTACCTGATGAATCACCTTATTCCTTAACACTTGCTCCCTGTGGTCAAGAATCTGGACCGGTTGTTCCTCATAAGATAGGTTCTCTTCCAGCTAAACTACCTCTGGACTCAAAACCTGAGATGGATCTGGCATATACTTTCTCAACATCGAAACGTGAAAAACATTGTGTACCTGAGATAAAATCGGAGGTAAAGCCACCCGGTATGCAACTGATCCAACTCTCTCAAGAATTTCATATGGTCCAATAAACCTTGGACTCAGCTTTCCTTTCTTACCAAATCTCATCACACTTTTCCAAGGAGAAACCTTGATAAAAACATGATCACCTACCTCGAAAGATAGATCCTTCCTTCGGTTATCCGCATAACTCTTCTGCCTGCTTTGAGCTGTTCTCATGTGCTTCTGAATCAACTGAACTTTTTCTGCCATCTCTTCTACCAATTCTGGTTCCATCAGCTTCCTTTCACCCACTTCATTCCAAAGTGCTGGAGTTCGACACCGCTTCCCATATAATGCCTCAAATAGTGCCATCTGTATACTGGAATGAAAGATGTTATTATAAGAAAATTCAACCAAAGAAAGATGTTGGTCCCAACTTCCCTGATAATCCATCACACAAGCTCGTAGCATATCCTCCAATGTCTGAATTGTTCGTTCTGACTGCCCATCTGATTGAGGATGAAAAGCTGTAGTAAAATTTAATTCAGTACCCAACGACTTCTGAAGGCCTTTCCAAAAGTTAGAAGTAAACCTGGGATCACGATCCGATACAATGGAGAGAGGAACTCCATGTAACCTAACTATCTCTTTAAGATACAAACGGGAAAGTTGATCAAGAGATAAAGTATCTCGTATAGAAAATAAATGAGCAGATTTGGTCGAGCGATCAACAATAACCCAGATTGCATTATTACCTCGAGATGTCCTCGGTAATCCCACAACAAAGTCCATGGATATGTTTTCCCATTTCCACTCTGGCACTGGTAAAGGATGAAGCATCCCTTTCGGTAACTGCTGCTCTGCTTTAACTTGTTGACATGTCAAACACTTCACAGTAAAATCAGCAATGTCTCTTTTCATTCCATCCCACCAGTAATACTCCCGCAGACCTCTGAACATCTTAGTACTGCCAGGATGAAAAAAAACTCATTCTTCAACTGTTAATCACAAGGAACACATAACCTCTTCCCAAACCTCAAAACATAAACACAAACTTATCCAAGAACTCATGGAAAATTTTATTCATAAGGTCCATGAATACAGCAGGTGCATTGGTTAACCCAAAAGGCATAACTACAAATTCATAATGGCCATATCTAGTACGGAACGCAGTCTTCAGAACGTCTGCTTCTTTTATTTTCAACTGATGGTACCCCGACCTCAAGTCAATCTTCGAAAAATACTGAGCTCCCTGGAGCTGATACCACTTCATTCGATGGCCCAACATCTGCTGAAGTTGTTGCAAAGGATTTCAACACCCCTTTTTGCTTGTAGTCTGGCTGCATTCCCCCAGTTGAGCTCTTCGTTGGACACTCGTTTGCATAATGACCCATTTCATTACACTTAAAACATCTTACCGTTGGATTTTCATTTCCTGCTTGATCATCTTCCTTACAGTTACGAGAAATATGACCAGACTTACCACACTGAAAGAACTTACCAGACTTGGATAAACATTCTCCAGGATGAATTTTACCACACTTCTCACAGGATGGATATTTGGTTTTCTTACATCCTTGCTTCTTTGATGAATTCTTCCCCTTTTCCTGCCAACTAGACCTCTTATTCTGTTGTTTGTCATAGAACACCGGATCATCGGCAAACTCCATTTCTACCTTCTCGGCACATCGAACAAGTTTTTCATAACTTTTGAACTCACGAGAAGCTAAATCCCTTCGATACTTTGGCTTTAACCCTGAGTAAAAACGATTTATTTTACTATCAAGATCTCATATGAAGTTTGGAGCATACCTTTCCAATCGAGTGAACTTTTCTTCATAAGTAGCCACTGAATCATCCTCCTGCCTCAATTCTAGGAACTGTTTTTCCATCCTAAGACGAACCACCTTAGGAAAATATTTCTCAAGAAACATACCTTTGAATTCATCCCAGTGAAGATCCTCAATCTCATCACTATTCCTTATATTTTTCACCATCGACCACCACTGATCAGCTTCACCTTCAAAACGGTAAACAACAAGACTAACCTTTTGATGTTCTAAACACCCCATGACATCAAAAATCTTCTCCAGTGCTTTAATCCACCCTTCAGCTTGCACAGGGTCAGATGATCCTCTGAATGATGGGGGATGTTGCCTCATGAAATGTTCCACCACTGACATGTTCCTCTGCGGTTGATCTGGCTGATCTCGTGGATGGATACCACCACCATTTATAGCCTGAGTCAACTATGCCATCACTGCAAAAAACTGTTCAGTTCCGATTCCGACCATCTCAGGTTGCTGATTTGGAAGGTTATCTTTCTCCTGATCTCGTCCCAACATAGCTGCTTTGTTTCCTCTACGGAAAACCATTCTGAACACAGAAATATCTTAGGCGAAGCAACATGGTAATCTGTAAATGCTATATCATTTCAATCATATTATAATTTAACACTTTTCTAACTCCTAAAGTTGTCTAAATCGACCTTTGATACCAACTATAAGGCCCTAGCCTTAAACCTTACTTAATATTGAATTAAATGAATAATTCACATTGAGGATCTTTTCAGGTTTAGAGTTTTAGAGAATTAGAACATAACTATTACATCTTAAAAGATTACAAAGTAGACACTTCTACTAAGTTTCCATAAAATAAAAACTCTTAAAAATAAATATGTCTAGATTCCATGTTTTAGATAGCATGACATTCCCTTGATCCCATCCTTGACCTTATTCCACTTTAAGTCCTGTGAAAAACATTTCAAAAAACTTGGGGTGAGCATAAAAAGCTCAGTAAGGGATACCAAAAGAATGAAAACTGTTAGTTTTTCAAACATCAAGTAAACCATATATACTCTATCAAAGTAATACCTTCACCTTCATGAAGTAGTAAAAACTCTTCACAGAATAAAGTATCATTACTTACCTTTTTGTAACCGAAGGATAACCATAAAACCCATATAAAGAACACATAACATATATAAAGGTAACTTGGGACATAAACATACTTAAGTGGAATAACCATACGGTCGACTTCCACACTTATCACTTAATGGAATAGCCATACGGCCAATTTCCATACATACTTAATGGAATAGCCATACGGCCGACTTCCATACCCAATGCATTGAGGGTTATAATGTAACCACCCGTCTTGGTATTCACGGAACCACCCGTCATATGGTTTATAACGTAACCACCCGTTAAAATTTCCAAGTACCAATATAAAATCATAAAACATAAAACCAATATAAAGGAATGATAACATTTCCACATTTCAATCATAATATAACATAAATATATTGACATAATAGAATCCTTTATCAAAACCATTTTCAATACCAAAATACATAAAAGATTATATGGTATTTATGTTATTCTAAAAACATTACGGCTTGTTGAGAAAGCCAAAGACCAAATAATACTCGCGGCGGCAGAAAAGGTTGTTGTCACCGCGTACGTTAAAAAAAACATTCCTTTTTGTCGTTTAGTAAAACGCTTCGTAGAAAAAGATTCCTTTTGTATAAAAGTAAAAGTCAAAGGATTTTATACACCGTATAAAAGAAAGTTGTGTATAAAATGAAATATGCCTCAATGAAAGGAGATTGAGACGAAGTCCCTTACCTTGGGTCCGACTTGACTCGATCGTTCTTTAACGTCCTGAATAATAAACTTGAGTTAATTTATACTTAATTAAGAACCTTTTTAAAGTTCATTATTCTTTTTATATCACTTATTGCAATGTTATAAACATTATGTAACCATTTAAGTAAATAATGTTTGTTTTGTCAATATTTGGTTCTTAAGTCGAAAGTTGACTTCTTACAATTACATGTTGTTCATGTGGTCAAAAGTTCTTTATATCCAGAATGAAATTCCCGATTTGGAAATAATATGTATCATATATATCCAGCATATACATGTATTTATAATATTACATAATCATTTAGAGGTAAGAAATGAAATGCACCATTCATGGAGACGGTAAGCCGTACGTACGCATGAACTCTACTTCCATTTCTTTGTCATATTAGTGGAATTAAAACTAAATGAGTGGTATGTATATTTTAATTCCAGAATTATATTCATCATTTAGATATATCATTAATTATATATATACATTATATACGTGTAATTTTAATAGTACATTACATTTGGGGATAAGAAATGAAATGCACCGTTCATGGAGACGGTAAGCCGTACGTACGCATGAACGCTACTTTCATTTCTATCTAATACTTTAATGGAAATAAATAATAATGATATAGAGGTATATTATAATTCCAGTATAACATTATATATAATAACTTTAAATCCATCCTTTACATGTCCCACATATGGCATTAACGAATCACATCACTTTGAGGGGGCCGTAGTCCGCACTTCCTTAAATGAAGATATCGTGTTTACCCATAATGGAAACCATAAAGGTATGCCAAAAATGAAAAATAAATAAGCTTAAATAAAACATAAACATATTATATATCATATATATAAATAGTGACATCATAATTGCCACCCTTGAAGGTGTTAAATTAGTATTGAACAATCATCGTTTCGGGAGGCAGAATTTCGCCATCCACGGAAACCGTATGTTCTTTAACCATTTTATGTAGTTTTGTGACAGTTTAGCTCAAATAAATCTTATAAAAACATCCTAGTATATTGAAGATACTGTTGTTGTTACAAAAGAAGTAAATAAAAAGAGTTTAGAGGGTTGGAGAAGCAAAATAAAACAAATGAACAAGAGAGAATGAATTACCTTTAAAAGTGTAACTCCCTTTTGATTTGAGCCTAAAGGCTTCCCTTGAAAGGATTATGCCCAAAGGGAATCCTCTAGGATTAGGAGAGGGATGTGGAGAGAGTAATTGGGCAGGGGTTGGCTGAGCCAAAGGCTTGAGTAGTGTGTGAAATGAGGTAGAGGTGGGGGCCTTTTATAAGAGGAGCGGAGGGGCACTTTTGGAATGTAAAGAAATATTACTTTATTTGAAAATGTGTTTCGGTTTACAAAGGTCCCACATTGGTAGAATTCGTGGATAAGGTGATAAGGTTTCGAAATCCACTCATCCAATTGGTTTTGGACATGTGTAGGTTTTAGAGTTTTCATTATCTTTCCATTTTATTTAAATCGTCAAATAATGATGTCATCACTGCATCATTATTATGTCATATATAATTTAACTTATTTAATGTCTAAAAATTATAAAAAAACTACTATGATGTAGGAAATCGTTTTATCTTTCCAATGACTATTTATAATCAAAATTTGGACTTGTATAACCCCACTCAAAAATTATTTTAGTAAAACAATTTATGTTAGTGTCATTTTCACTTTAACATTAAATAAAAATATATTAATGTCATTTTCCAACTAAAGTGGCTCCATGGGGTCCCCAAGTTGGCCCATGGCTTGTCTTGGTCGGACATGACTCACCCAATAGGTGTAGGACAAGTTTCATGGTGTTTTCACATTCTTATAATACAATTTTTACCTTAAACTACACTAATTACCTCTAATCGCGATTAAAAACTTAATAAGTTACTATTCACCAAAAAAATTATTATAATCTCATTGAACCACATTTTACTTCTTAATGACAACCATGTATGTCGGATTTTTGAAATTCAAAACACAATGATGGAAAAATTTCATTTAAATGGAAAATCAGTCTTTATAAGTACCACTTAGTGGTTTCACTATTCATCAAAAATTGAAGTTTTTCAGAAAATTACCAAAAATTCACCCTAAGCTATATTTGATATTACGAATTCAAAAATGAAGTCTATTTTACAAAATTCAAAACATATAAGTCAAATTAATTAATTTAATAATTAATTCCCGTTGTCAGAGCAAATAGCGTGTTTTTATGAAACAATAAGTATCAAAAGATTGACACTAGTTTAAGTCCGATTTCAAAGTGAAATTGATTCCAACGACCACTATTGGATTTAATGGTAAAAATATTTTCTAATTTCACTTTAAAACCAAATAAAAAGATAATCTAATCATATAAATAAATTTGATTAAAAAGAGGTTTTGAATTAAAACACAACATTTTACACTATTCATAAAAAAAATAAACTTTATCAGAAAGGTACCAAAAATTTACACAAAGTAAAATTTGATGTCCCGATTCTAACGAAGAGTTATATTTGGTCCAAAATAAAGTATAAGAGTGATAAAAACTATATTTAATGACGGTTCACCATTAAAAGGTGATAAGTGAACCTTTAGTGAAAATTAGAGTATATATGCCCTAAAATTGAACTCTTTCCGTATTTTAAGCCTTTATCTTTTATTGGGTAAATGTATAAACATTTAAAAACATATATAATCATATTTTAGTTATTTCTATCCATTCCCGCCAGTAAAACGGCTACTCGTTAACTAACATTTAAAATAATATTATTTTATTACTAGTGTGCTACGTAAGTTTCAAAGAAACGCATCGTTGCGTATCGGGTACGCTATCGAACATAGCAACCCCTTTAAAATAAAATTAATATTTAATTCGTAAATATTAATAAATATGAAAATTATTTATTCTTTATTTACCTGGGATGTTACATCCTTCCCCCCTTTTGGGAATTGCGTCCTCACAATTTTATTCTCTTATCAAAATATGTGGGGGTATTTATCCCTCATAGCATTTTCAGATTCCCACGTTGCCTCTTAAATCACATGGTTTTTCCACACAACCTTTACCTGATGAATCACCTTATTCTGTAACACTTTCTCCCTGTGGTCAAGAATCTGGACCGGTTGTTCCACATAAGATAGGTTCTCTTCCAGCTAAACTACCTCTGGACTCAAAACATGAGATGGATCTCGCATAAACTTTCTCAACATCGAAACGTGAAAAACATTGTGTACCTGAGATAAACTCGGAGGTAAAGCCACCCGGTATGCAACTGATCCAACTCTCTCAAGAATTTCATATGGTCCAATAAACCTTGGACTCAGCTTTCCTTTCTTACCAAATCTCATCACACTTTTCCAAGGAGAAACTTTGAGAAAAACATGATCACCTACCTCGAAAGATAGATCCTTCCTTCGGTTATCCGCATAACTCTTCTCCCTGCTCTGAGCTGTTCTCATGTGCTTCTGAATCAACTGAACTTTTTCTGCCATCTCTTCCACCAATTTTGGTCCCATCAGCTTCCTTTCACCCACTTCATTCCAAAGTGCTAGAGTTCGACACCGCTTCCCATATAATGCCTCAAATAGTGCCATCTGTATACTGGAATGAAAGATGTTATTATAAGAAAATTCAACCAAAGAAAGATGTTGGTCCCAACTTCCCTGATAATCCATCAAACAAGCTCGTAGCATATCCTCCAATGTCTGAATTGTTCGTTCTGACTGCCTATCTGATTGAGGATGAAAACCTGTAGTAAAATTTAATTCAGTACCCAATGACTTCTGAAGGCCTTTCCAAAAGTTAGAAGTAAACCTGGGATCACGATCCGATACAATGGAGAGAGGAACTCCATGTAACCTAACTATCTCTTTAAGATACAAACGGGAAAGTTTATCAAGAGAGAAAGTATCTCTTATAGAAAAGAAATGAGCAGATTTGGTTAAGCGATCAACAATAACCCAGATTCCATTATTACCTCGAGATGTCCTCGTTAATCCCACAAAAAAGTCCATGGATATGTTTTCCCATTTCCACTCTGGCATTGGTAAAGGATGAAACATCCCTTTCGGTAACTGCTGCTCTACTTTAACCTGTTGACATGTCAAACACTTCACAGTAAAATCAGCAATGTCTCTTTTCATTCCATCCCACCAGTAATACTCACGCAGACCTCTATACATCTTAGTACTACCAGGATGAAACAAAAAACTCATTCTTCAACTGTTAATCACAAGGAACACATAACCTCTTCCCAAACCTCAAAACATAAACACAAACTTATCCAAGAACTCTTGGAAAATTTTATTCATAAGGTCCATGAATACAGCAGGTGCATTGGTTAACCCAAAAGGCATAACTACAAATTCATAATGGCCATATCTAGTAAGGAACGCAGTCTTCAGAACGTCTGCTTCTTTTACTTTCAACTGATGGTACCCCAACCTCAAGTCAATCTTCGAAAAATACTGAGCTCCCTGGAGCTGATACCACTTCATTCGATGGCCCAACATCTTCTAAAGTTGTTGCAAAGGATTTAACCACCCCTTTTTGCTTGTAGTCTGGCTGCATTCCCCCAGTTGAGTTCTTCGTAGGACACTCGTTTGCATAATGACCCATTTCATTACACTTAAAACATCTTACCGTTGGATTTTCATTTCCTGCTTGATCATCTTCCTTACAGTTACGAGCAATATGACCAGACTTACCACACCGAAAGCACTTACCAGACTTGGATAAACATTCTCCAGGATGAATTTTACCACACTTCTCATAGGATGGATATTTGGTTTTCTTACCTCCTTGCTTCTTTGATGAATTCTTCCACTTTTCCTGCCAACTAGTCCTCTTATTTTGTTGTTTTTCATAGAACACTGGATCATCGGAAAACTCCAATTCTACCTTCTCGGCACATCGAACAAGTTTTTCATAACTTTTGAACTCACGAGAAGCTAAAGCCCTTCGACACTTTGGCTTTAACCCTGAGTAAAAACAGTTTATTTTACTATCAAGATCTCGTATGAGGTTTGGAGCATACCTTGCCAATCGAGTGAACTTTTCTTCATAAGTAGCCACTGAATCATCCTCCTGCCTCAATTCTAGGAAATGTTTTTCCATCCTAAGACGAACCACCTTAGGAAAATATTTATCAAGAAACATACCTTTGAATTCGTCCCAGTGAAGATCCTCAATCTCATCACTATTCCTTATATTTTTTACCATCGACCACCACTGATCAGCTTCACCTTCAAAACGGTAAACAGCAAGACTAACCTATTGATGTTCTGAACACCCCATGACATCAAAAATCTTCTCCAGTGCTTTAATCCACCCTTCAGCTTGCACAGGGTCAGATGATCCTCTGAATGATGGGGGATGTTGCCTCATGAAATGTTCCACCACTGACATGTTCCTCTGCGGTTGATCTGGCTGATCTCTTGGATGGATACCACCACCATTTATAGCCTGAGTCAACTGTGCCATCACTGCAACAAACTGTTCAGTTCCGATTCCGACCATCTCAGGTTGCTGATTTGGAAGGTTATCTTTCTCCTGATGTCGTCCCAACATAGCTGCTTTGTTTCCTCTGCGGAAAACCATTCTGAACACAGAAATACCTTAGGCGAAGCAACATGGTAATCTGTAAATGCTATATCATTTCAATCATATTATAATTTAATACTTTTCTAACTCCTAAAGTTGTCTAAATCGACCTTTGATACCAACTATAAGGCCCTAGCCTTAAACCTTACTTAATATTGAATTAAATGAATAATTCACATTGAGGATCTTTTCAGGTTTAGAGTTTTAGAGAATTAGAACATAACTATTACATCTTAAAAGATTACAAAGTAGACACTTCTACTAAGTTTCCATAAAATAAAAACTCTTAAAAAGAAAGATGTCTAGATTCCATGTTTTAGATAGCATGACATTCCCTTGATCCCATCCTTGACCTTATTCCACTTTAAGTCCTCTGAAAAACATTTCGAAAAACTTGGGGTGAGCATAAAAAGCTCGGTAAGGGATACCGAAAGAATGAAAACTGTTAGTTTTTCAAACATCAAGTAAACCATATATACTCTATCAAAGTAATACCTTCACCTTCATGAAGTAGTAAAAACTCTTCACAGAATAAAGTATCATTACTTACCTTTTTGTAACCAAAGGATAACCATAAAACCCATATAAAGAACACATAACATATATAAAGGTAACTTGGGACATAAACATACTTAAGTGGAATAACCATACGGTCGACTTCCACACTTATCACTTAATGGAATAGCCATACGGCCAATTTCCATACATACTTAATGGAATATCCATACGGCCGACTTCCATACCCAATGCATTGAGGGTTATAACGTAACCACCCGTCCTGGTATTCACGGCACCACCCTTCATATGGTTTATAACGTAACCACCCGTTAAAATGTCCAAGTACCAATATAAAATCATAAAACATAAAACCAATATAAAGGAATGATAACATTTCTACATTTCAATCATAATATAACATAAATATATTCACATAATAGAATCCTTTATCAAAACCATTTTCAATACCAAAATACATAAAAGAGTATATGGTATTTATTTTATTCTAAAAACATTACGGCTTGTTGAGAAAGCCAAAGACCAAATAATACTCGCGGCGGCGGAAAAGGTTGTTGTCACCGCGTACGTTAAAAAAACATTCCTTTTTGTCATTTATTAAAACGCTTCGTAGAAAAAGATTCATTTTGTATAAAAGTAAAAGTCAAAGGAGTTTATACACCGTATAAAAGAAAGTTGTGTATAAAATGAAATATGTCTCAATGAAAGGAGATTGAGACGAAGTCCCTTACCTTGGGTCCAACTTGACTCGATCGTTCTTTAACGTCCTGAATAATAAACTTGAGTTAATTTATACTTGATTAAGAACCTTTTTAAAGTTCATTATTCTTTTTATATCACTTATTTCAATGTTATAAACATTATGTAACCATTTAAGTTAATAATGTTTGTTTTGTCAATATTTGGTTCTTAAGTCGAAAGTTGACTTCTTACAATTACATGTTGTTCATGTGGTCAAAAGTTCTTTATAAACAGAATGAAATTCCCGATTTGGATATAATATGTATCATATATATCCAGCATATACATGTATTTATAATATTACATAATCATTTAGAGGTAAGAAATGAATTGCACCGTTCATGGAGACGGTAAGCCGTACGTACGCATGAACGCTACTTCCATTTCTTTGTCATATTAGTGGAATTAAATCTAAATGAGAGGTATGTATATTTTAATTCCAGAATTATATTCATAATTTAGATATATCATTAATTATATATATACATTATATACATGTAATTTTTATAGTACATTACATTTGGGGATAAGAAATGAAATGTACCGTTCATGGAGACGGTAAGCCGTACGTACGCATGAACGCTACATTTATTTCTATCTAATACTTTAATGGAAAGAAATAATAATGATATAGAGGTATATTATAATTCCAGTATAACATTATATATAATAACTTTAAATCCATCCTTTACATGTCCCACATATGGCATTAACGAATCACATCACTTTGAGGAGGCGGTAGTCCGCACTTCCTTAAATGAAGATATCGTGTTTACCCATAATGGAAACCATAAAGGTATGCCTAAAATGAAAAATACAGAATCTTAAAGAAAACATAAACATATTATATATCATATATAAAAATAGTGACATCATAATGGCCACCCTTGAAGGTGTTAAATTAGTATTGAACAATCATCGTTTCGGGAGGCAGAATTTCGCCATCCACAGAAACCGTATGTTATTTAACCATTTGATGTAGTTTTGTGAGAGTGTAGCTCAAATAAATCTTATAAAAACATCCTAGTATATTGAAGATACTGGTGTTGTTACAAAAGAATTAAATAAAAAGAGTTTATAGGGTTGGAGAAGCAAAATAAAACAAATGAACAAGAGAGAATGAATTACCTTTAAAAGTGTAACTCCCTTTTGATTTGAGCCTAAAGGCTTCCTTTGAAAGGATTCTGCCCAAAGGGAATCCTCTAGGATTAGGAGAGGGATGTAGAGAGAGTAATTGGGAAAGGGTTTGGCCGATCCAAAGGCTTTATTAGTGTGTGAAATGAGGTAGAGGTGGGGGCCTTTTATAAGAGGAGAGGAGGGGCACTTTTGGAAAGTAAAGAAATATTACTTTATTTGAAAATGTGTTTTGGTTTCAAAAGGTCCCAAATTGGTAGAATTCGTGGATAAGGGGATAAGGGTTCGAAATCCACTCATCCAATTGGTTTTTGACATGTGTAGGTTTTAGATTTTTCATTATCTTTCCATTTTATTTAAATCGTCAAATAATGATGTCATCGCTGCATCATTATTATGTCATATATAATTTAACTTATTTAATGTCTAAAAATTATAAAAAAAATACTATGATGTAGGAAATAGTTTTAGATTTCCAATGACTATTTATAATCAAAATTTGGACTTGTATAACCCCACTCAAAAATTATTTTAGTAAAACAATTTATGTTAGTGTCATTTTCACTTTAACATTAAATAAAAATATATTAATGTCATTTTCCAACTAAAGTGGCTCCATGTGGTCCCCAAGTTGGCACATGGATTGTATTGGTCGGCCATGACTCACCCAATAGGTTTAGGACAAGTGTCATGGTGTTTTCACATTCTTATAATACCATTTTTACCTTAAACTACACTAATTACCTCTAATCGCGATTAAAAACTTAATAAGTTACTATTCACCAAAAAATTATTATAATCTCATTGAACCACATTTTACTTCTTAATGACAACCATGTATGTCGGATTTTTGAAATTAAAAACAAAATGATGGCAAAATTTCATTTAAATGGAAAATCAGTCTTTATAAGTACCACTTAGTGGTTTCACTATTCATCAAAAATTGAAGTTTTTCAGAAAATTACCAAAAATTCACCCTAAGCTATATTTGATATTACGAATTCAAAAATGAAGTCTATTTTACAAAATTCAAAACATATAAGTCACATTAATTAATTTAATAATTAATTCCCGCTGTCAGAGCAAATAGCATTTTTTATGAAACAATAAGTATCAAAAGATTGACACTAGTTTAAGTCTGATTTCAAAGTGAAATTGATTCCAACGACCACTATTGGATTTAATGGTGAAAATATTTTATAATTTCACTTTAAAACCAAATAAAAAGATAATATAATCATATAAATAAATTTGATTAAAATTATGTTTTGAATTAAAACACAACATTTTACACTATTCATAAAAAAATGAACTTTATCAGAAAGGTACCAAAAATTTACACAAAGTAAAATTTGATGTCCCGATTCTAAAGAAGAGTTATATTTGGTCCAAAATAAATTATAAGAGTGATCAAAAATATATTTAATGACGGTTCACCATTAAAAGGTGATAAGTGAACCTTTAGTGAAAATTAGAGTATATATGCCCTAAAATTGAACTCTTTCCGTATTTTAAGCCTTTATCTTTTATTGGGTAAATGTATAAACATTTAAAAACATATATAATCATATTTTAGTTATTTCTATCCATTCCCGCTAGTACAACGGCTACTCGTTAAGTAACATTTAAAATAATATTATTTTATTACTAGTGTGCTACGTAAGTTTCAAAGAAACGCATCGTTGCGTATCGGGTACGCTATCGAACATAGCATCCCCTTTAAAATAAAATTAATATTTAATTCGTAAATATTAATAAATATAAAAATTATTTATTCTTTATTTACCTGGGATGTTACAGTTTGAATATGGTTTAATAAATTATATTCAATTAATCATGACATATGTTTATTATATTTCATTATATTGAAAAATCAATAGTGGTTGATATTATATTCCATTTTGATCATAAAAAATTATTCATCACCGACACTTTCAACAATGATTTATACATTGATTTAATTTTTATATTTTAGTCTAGAATAGATAAGAACATTTAAGGTTATGAAAACCTAACCAAACCAAAAATCTAAAATATATAATATTCAACAACCAAATTGAATCTATTAACCAATTTACAGTGAATTTTACTAGTATAAAGTTGTTTGATTTGATCTGTTTAACTTGATTAATTTAACCATTCAGACTACTTGTCCACCTATACCTAAATAATACCACATAAAATATAATTACAATATAATATTCAATATTGTATCCCAATTATGAGGACAGAACCATAATAATGATAATGGACTAATAATATTCAAACCCTTGATGAATAAAAATACACATGATATTAATGATTCTTAAGTCAACCCCTTTCATATGAATGAATGGGAATGTGAATCTGAATAGTGAAGAAGGCCTAATCTTTTCTAACATCTTAGGAAAGAATATTACACATGGAGGTAATGTATCTTGAGTTAAAACCATGCTTCCAAATGAAGAGTAACATACATTTGATTTCAGAGGAAGCCCAAAATCATGTCTAACCTATTGTGAACAGTCGTTACCATGAGAAGATATGAGCCACTCACCCATTTTTTTACATCACTTTAAATGTGAATCCTAATACTAATAATGATGATATCCTAATTATATCTCCCCTATTAAGAACATACATTCATAAAAGGTAACAAATCTATCCATCCATTATAAAGTCAGGATACTCAATGCCCAAACATATCTCAAATTGGAATATTGAAAAAACCAGATCCATTATAGAGTCCCATGACTCCCAAGCACACTAAAATGTATAATATATTTCTAACCCCTTGTAAGACCCAAAACATAACTCAAATTTCCCTTACTAGCAGTTGATCCCGTTAGTTGAACCTTATATATTAATATATATAAAAACGCTAGCCCAATATTTTCCCTTACCATACTTGAATAATGATGCCACTCAAGCATTGACATTAAGACTACCACCCTAAATACCTCTTTAATCCTAAAAAAATTATTTGAAACCAACTTCATAGAGTTGAAAACCCCTATGAAAAACACCCAAATCCCATATAAATTGGTTCTAATATTGTAGGAACATAAAAAATAAGTCCCTAAGGGTAGTTTCCAACCCAAAAAAACCCATATGAATTAATATTCTTGGTAGAGTCAAAACACACACCTACACAACCCATATTCCACGCATCTAATGTGTGACCATATATATATATCAATGAATGTTTTAGATCACCTATATTTAACCTTGAGGACTAGACTTGTATAAGAAATCCTCCAAATCTTATCTCAATGAAATAGATTTCAAATTCTTGAAATAACCATATCATTTAGGTATTTAATATAGATAAAAAAATGAAACATCAAAAGAAACCTAACATTAGTGATATCATTGAATTAACCTTCTGGTAGATAAATATATCACCCAGTGATGTTAAAATGAAATACAAGTCAAAGTAGGGAGATCATGGCATATCATAGAGATTTTAGGGAGAAGGGATATACCTAGTTGGCTGGGGAGAATAAGACTGAGTATTGAAATAAGATAAGAGTGTCAAAACTACAAAAAATTCCAAATATAAACGTGGGTTTAGGGTTCTCACCAAATATTTGGTTTACCATCACGAGTCTATTAGTCCCTCATCGGGAGGGTCTTGGGGACCTGGGCATTACTTCCCCTATTGTTTCTCTCTTAAAACTTCTAGTCGGGTCCCACAAAACTTCTGATGGGAAACTTTTACTTCAACCATGTTCCATTGGGCCTCCTTTTTATGTTCTCTAGATCTAAAATCCCATGAATCATCATTTGTTGTGAAAAAATCATAATTAAATATAAAATTTCTATATTTAATATAATAAATACCACAAAATTAGTGGGTAATTACACTATTAATCCTCTTTAGTAATGATGGTTGATAAACCACATTGGAATGATATTATTAAATTTATTCCCTTATAATTCCCATGCCTAAATTTATCAAATGGTTATTCATTTACCATGTTCTATCTTCATAGTAGATAGGGTACCATGATCATTCATAGTTAAGTCTTCAACTACCTTGTTTATCTTTCTAAGTTGATAATTTATAGTGAAATCATAATCCTTAAGTAACTCTAAGCATATCCTTAATCTAAAGTTTAACTATTTTTAAATTAATATGTTTTTTAAATTTATATGGGTTGTATATAAGTTAAAAATTTATCCATTGAAAAATTTTCACATTATATTAATAAAAAATATTAATTTTTTGTCTATAAATCAATATTTGGATAATGTTTCTCATAAATATTTAATTTCCTTGAGGTATATGTTATCACTGTCTTATTTTTTCATTGGGATAAAACCAAACCAATTCTTTAAAGTACCATTATAGATAGTAAAATTGTACCTAAAAAAATTATTTTTAGTACATGTATACTAACTAAACTCTAATAAATCTCATAAAAACACTCACTAAACTCATTTTTATAATTAAATTTAGCCCATGTTTTCATTGTCATTTTAAAATGTTTAAACAATCTATTTTTTCAAAAAATATATATAATACTTAGAAAGGAAAATGAAACTATGAATATCTATAACATATGTTTATTTATATCATTATCCAATTATATTGTATTTTAACAGACCAAAATAATTCTTTTCATAGGTAGTTATATGTCCTGAAAATACACTTACTACAAATATAAATCATAATTTTTGAAATTGAATTATAAATTAATTTTTATAAATGTTTTTAGAATACCAATTAGGTATTTCAATGTACCTATTGACTTTTGGAATAAAAATGAATGGTATTTATAAAAACCCCAAAAAAATTAGAAGGTATTTTTTAAATACTCTATTAATTATATCCATAAATACTACATCTTTGTTTTTCAAACCAAGGGGCATAAAAAATTCACACAATCAAAAACTTATTAGAAATGTTTAATTCATTATATCTTACTTATTTAGTTTCAATTGATGATATCCACATATCCGGTAAATATTAAAAAAATATTATATTCCAAAAAAAATACTAAAATATATCCTCGATTATTTTTAGAATAAAATTTTAATTAATCATATTATTATTGAGCTTTTTTTACTCAATATATTTCCACATTAAACCATATTTCTCTTTAGATAGAAGATTAGGTAAACCGTTAGTTGATATAATATCATGAGTTAAATTATTTTCTATAACACTTTATAGTTACATTTTTAGATCTTATATCTCAATTAGTCTCAATTTATATTTTTTATCAGTTTTTATTGGCATATAAGGATTATTTTATTTGAGAAATCCACTTTAGTATGGAAAAAAATGCTTATAAATTGAGTAAATTATGAAACTTTATTTCCTTATTGAAAATTTTTGGGTGAAGTGTCAATAATAATCCTTTACTGATTATATTTTCATATCATACTTCGATTTTATGGGTATAATTTAAATATTTCTCTCACATTTTCTTCTGATTTGGGTTGGCTTAATAGAATGAAAGTGATCACCACCAACTGAATTTTATATTGGCCTAATAAGATGAGTTATTTTCCATACGTAGAATAATATTAAATTTAAAAAATGTAATAAGAACTAAATTTGTATATAATATTTTCTCAAATCTAGTGATAAATAAATAATTGATTATTTTGGTTGAAAATATTATATCATTTGAAATTTTTAATGACAAATACACTTATAACCTTGGAGGTTAATAATTCATATGAACTATATGTTTTCATTAAATAAATTAATGTTTAAATTTATAACTACATAATTCATATGTTTTTATTTGAAAAATTAATAATATATCTATGAAAATATCATTGGTTTATTCTAAATTAGTTCCCATTGTTGCATGCATGCATACTTTTTCTTGAATCTTAAGTGTTAAAAGACTCTATTTTACATCTTTGATCCCTATCTTGGGTCTAAAGTTATCATAGTTCCCAAGTTTATTTTAATGTAATGATAAAACAATTGATAAATAATTTTGAAAAACATTCTTTGATTATTCTTGGATCTTAACATGATTAAATGATAACACTCAATTCAATCATCCAAAATATTCATTGGATTTGTGCTCAATAATAAATTATTTAAAGAACCTCTCAGTTTCACACAAAATTTTACCAGAGATATTGCTTCCACATCTCTAAAAGTGAGATAGTAAACCATATTCCTATGATGATCACTTTATAATGGATGATTCACAAGAATTAATTTTCCCCCTTTATTAAATTACCACCACTAGACCATTGAGTATTTAAAAACTACATCTCAAATTTATTAGATAAAATAAAAAATTTACTTTAAAATTTAAAAATATCACATAGAAAAAAAACACAAAAAAAGGGTCGGTATTGATTTATTTTTAACCTATCAATTTTTTATATAAATTAAAATCTTCAAGATACTAATCTAATCAAATAATGTTATTTTTATATGATATAATGGACTTAACCTCCAATTATTTTAGTTCTAGTAGTTTATGTTCCATATTGACATAAACCATGCAAGGAATGTATTTTTCAAGAAATATATTTTTAAATTACCCCATAGAATATATTAAATATATTATATGTTTATTTTTATGCTTTATTAGGATTTGAAACTTTTCCATTTAACCCTATATGTGAGAAAAGTTTATCATGGGTTTTTATTGTTTTAAGAATTATAATTTAGAGAATATAATTTTGATATATAATCCTCAGTTCATCGAAATTATGGATTTTTCAAACTCATGAATTGATCGATTATTAGTGTTTTATGACATTGTAAAGAATACAATATTATTGGTTATGGTTATTATCTATCACTTCATTCATCTGATTAAAAAATTTCACTATGGGGTTTATTGTAACACTTTAAACATTAGGAAAATTATAACATTTACCATTGTCTTTAGACTTATTATTTCCAATATTTTTTATCTCATTCCTCCAAATCTCCTGAAAATTTTGTACAAAAATAAATTAAGAGAAATTATTTATCCTATATAAAATCATAATTTTATATAACTCATAATTTATAGATGTAAATTTAAATTTTAATATTATGCATTAATTCTATTAATTCTTAATATATTTATCTTTAACATAGGGTTTTCTATTAATTGTTTCCATCCTAAATACTAAAAAGTTAAAACTTGTTCTAATATAAAATGTGATGTCCTAGAATCAAACACTCTAATTTTGTTATATATTAATAAAACGTTCCTATTAAAACATAATAATTCACTATATTTAATGTATTATTATAATTTGAAAATTTAAGGTATTTCGTAATTAAGACCATAATAAGATATAACACATTCTAATATAAATTATTTTGAGATTACTCTAGTCATATAAATGTTTCATACATCATTAATCAACTACATATCCTCTAAATTTACAAGTAATTTTAATTAAGAACAATAAGGTGATATGGAATTTTCAAGAAAGGGTTCGAATAAGCATTTTCATTGTAAAACCTTGAGATATTTGTATATATTTTTATTTGATTAAATACTATATTGAATTACTTCCATTGCACACAAGACTAAACCAAAAAGAACTGCGATACATTTTACTAAGATAAAATTTTAATTGACAATATTTTGGAATCTATGTAGTAAATAAAAATAGAAGGTAATTTTTATTATCATTTTATTAGTAAAATGAAATACTATATCTAGATAATAGATAATATCATTTTATGCATCAAAATACATTTTCCTAAAAATTTACTTTTTTATGTGCTACATATATTTTTTAATAAATTCAATTTAATTAGTTAAATAATGATAAAATATATATTTAATATGAACAATATATTAACAATAATTAGTAATTTATTGGAAATAAGAATAAGAATAGTTATATTTACAAATTTGTTTTCTTATAAAAACAGTTTTTCATTATATTTAAAATTTGGATTTAATATTTAAATTCTGTAATATTAGGAATATAGTTTGAAAAATGAAAATAATTATTTTTATTGAACATAAAAATATTATCTTTTTATTAATTTCTCATATTTTTCTAAAAATAATTATTTTTAGGTGAATAGTGCAAAATAATATTTTTACAAATATTATATCATTTAGGAAATCCTTGGGATATAAACATAAAGTAAAAAATATTTAATATATTATAATAATAAAATATGTATTTAATAAATAAAATTATACATTATAAGGGTTGATTTTAATTTATAAAATTATTGTTAACATTGTATATCCTAAGTAATATTTTTTATAAAATAATAATTTTTATGTGTTATACACTAATTATTTTAGAATAATTTTTAATTAATTTTATAAATTTAAAGTTCTAAAATTATTTTCAAATATAAAATAATAATAAAAATATTATTTAATAAAATTAATTTTATTATTAGTATTAAAAAAAATAATCAATATTAAAAAAAAGTTACAATGGTAAAAGTTATTTTTATTAAGAAGTTAAAACTGAGGGGAAACCAAAAATCAAACAAAACATTCCTAAAAATTTGTTTTTGACAGGATTATAGACCAATAATCATACCCTATCCATTATCTTCCACTTTTCGAGCCACTTTCATTGAATAGTGACTTTTCCTTTTATATTATTACAAAAATGTAACTCTCATAACTTATAAAAGGAGACTTCCATCACCCCTTTTAAATATACTATAATATTATAATTTTTATTGAACCTATATAATGTTTTATAGTCTATATATCTCCATATCAATTTTTAAATCCCCTTGAACAAAGGAAAATCCCTAAATCCTATTTTCCAATAGGTCCTCCAAGGGAAGGTTCAAACTCCCAAAATGTGTACTAATCACTTATTTATTTTTTCTCTTCTTGGAATTTTTCTTCCAAATATATTTTACCCATTATAATATAATGGAATTAGTATTATTTATAATAATAAAATTTTATTATGTTAATGGTAGAACCGTCATCTTCCCTTTCCCCATTCTTAGGAAACTGAGAACGATGTTTGTGCATACATTCAGACTACCACCTCCGTGAAGCGATGCATTCAATTTTTTCATAAATACCTTAAATATATTGTTATGAAATGGTATTTAATGAATAAATATGTTATTTATAAAAATTTTAATACTCTAAAATGATAAATAACTTTCTATCTTTTTTCTATTATATGGAAAATGAAAATATCAATTGTGTGTACATGCGTACTACCGTCTCCATGGAATGACATATTACCTTTTCATCAGCACCTTTCTTGGATTATTCTAAAAAAATTTATAAGTAATTGAAAAAATATTTTTACTTTTTTGAGGTTCGGTGAAGGTTATATTAATATTTGACAAATTATTAATATGCAAATTAGTTTTCGTCAAAAAAAGTATCTAAATTAGCTCTAAAAATGATTCTATCTTCACGAATCATAAAAAATATATTCATATAACGAAATTTAATAATTATAAATTTATATAAATTATCTATTGAAGTAACTTGGATAATATAATAATTATATACTTTGTATCAATAAATGGGGATCAACATAGATACATTAAATCATGAGTAAAATAATCTAAATCGCTAACATATGATGATGATAATAAACTATAAAAAAAATATATAATAAATAATTATAAATTAATATTATATAGGGTAATATATATGAACTATCTTATGAATGTTTTTTTGAATATGGTCATGTTCATTATATAAGAGGTGAAAAGGAATTCGTGTATGTCCGGAGAAAATGGTAAGGGGTTTTCTTGACTCATCTTTTTTTATTTTGTCATAATGATTGCTTTTTTACAATGGTTTTATAATATAATTTTCTTACTTTATTTGATGATATTATAATTTATTTCCTCTTTATTTTCTATGGAATTACATTTATGGATCTATTTCTTTATAAAATTTTATCATGTTAAGAATAATTCTCATTCTCTCTGAATGAGCTCTTTCTCTTCCATATCCATGTTCACTCTTCCCCCCAATGTTATAATTTATTATTTTTAATTAAAAATATGTTATATTAATTAGTATTTAATAATATCCCTTTACCTATTTTCGAATTTTTGATTTATCACTCTGATCTAGGTTTAAATAATTATATTTGTATAATTTTGAATAGGTTTTTTCCTTTTTATAATGTAAATTTTATTATCCAGTCCACATTTCCACTAAATGAACATTTTGTTTTTTAAAGGATATATTACTTGAATTTATTTCAAAATAATTAATTAAAAAGAATTAATTTCAATTTCTTGAATTTTTTTCCAAATTGAATCGTATCATCTTATTTTTACAAAAAATGTTAAGAGATGATTAGGATGGTACATCATTCTCTTGTTCTTCTCAAGATCTCGGCTCACCTTTCATCATCTAGGGTTTCTTCCTCCCCAACATAGATGAATCCTTCGCCTCGCTTCATTCAGGTTCTCTGTAATATTCCTTTCTCACTCTGGCCCGCATTTTCCCCTACTTCCTTCTTCCTTATCGCTCATTCCTCTTTGGGTTTTCAGTCTTTGTTTCACCTCCCTACTCCATGAGGCGCTTTGGATTCTTCCTAGCCACCTCTACCATCTCTGAACTCGCATTACTTCACTCCTCTCAAGGTTGGATTTGGATTGAAGGATACTCCAAGGTTTTGGGAAAGAAATTTGGTGGACGTCGGATTCCTAGGTGCTATGTGAATCAGCCCTTCCTTATTGGGTTCCATCCCGGTTTCATCGTTTTCTTGTTGGGATTTCTTCACAGTGTTTCTTCTAAGGGCTTATTTCTCAATCATCTCATCTTTCTCTGACCTAGTGTTCCACCTCTCCTCTCCTAGTCGGATTTGAAGTGATGGATACATAGCGGTTTTGGGCCTTTCACTTCGGCAATCGCAGAGTCCCCCATGCCAGCCTTATTTTGTTGTCCCTGTGTCGGGTTTAATTCCCAGTTGTCTCTTGATTTAGTTTCGTTTAGGGATACTACCCCAGTTTCATTTATCATTTTGTTTTCTTCCTTGATGATGGTTTTTGATCTAAAGCGGTGGTTTTATTCTCCGGTGTTGATCATTGGTGGTGTGATGATAAGCCAGTGGCGATGGTGGTAGCATCAGTTGGTGTCTCTCAATAGTTTTCTCTGTTCAATGGTGGTATCTGGTTCAGTTTTGAGGTTTCCAATTCAGTGTTTATTGTGATGTTGTGAATTCAAGGACATTATGGTGTTGAGTTTATTTTGTGATGAGGATGGTGGGGTGACGGTATATGTGTTTTCTTCCTTCATCAATTTTCTGGTGTTCCTATTCTCATGGTACTAATATATATTGACAGATCCTCTTGATGACCACCGGTGGAGTTCATGACAATGGTGCATGGAGAGGGGATGATGGTGAAGGTACGATACATTAGTTGATATGATGATGGTGGTGACTATGTGGATTCAACTTTACAGGTCTATCCTCAGTCCATGTAGTGGATCTCACGACCTTTGAGGTGACGATTTGGTTGGATTTGAGGATCAATTTATTTTTAATTCTTGGATCTTTTTTGGTTTAAATTTTTAATTTTGAATCCAAAAATTTGCATTTTTTAATCCTCATGTATAGTTACCACTACTATAAAGTGAAATTTAGAAAATTCAAAAAAAGAGGATTGAGGTTTGAGGTTAAGATATGATTTATAAAACTCTTTTAAATTTTTCTGCCATTTTCATTATGACTCTAAAGGATCATAATAAAATTTATTTATGTTTAATTAATCATCCCACTAATTATTCTATGAAATAATCCTTTTAAATTATTAATTTTTGTTTATCAATCGATCAAAATTTGACATCATTATATGTGATACCATTTATAATGGATATGAACCCATTTTCTAACCATGTGTTTTCATTAAATGATGATAGAATGAAATCTTATGAAACACATATGTATATATGTTTATAGGGGGGTTAATATATCAACCTAAAATGATTTTATAATGTTTTTATATCTCATAAGTTAATGATGTTGAGTATAGATATGGTATAGTTGACTTTATTCAAAATATTGAGCATGGGTATGATGAAATTAGCTATGTTTACAATATTGAGAATAAACATGATGTGGGTAGCTATATTACTAATATTGATAATGAAAAATATGTTAATATCTATGTTGATATAATTGAGTGTAGATACGATGCAACTAGATTTGTTCATAATGTTTTTATTTTCTATGATTATGACACATTTATATGTTATATGCCTATGTTATGATTCATTGATCCTGATTATTTTTTCTTTATTTTTCACTCTTTATCTATAGTATATGTTTGATAATTGGATATTAAATCTTTTTATATCATAAATTATATAAAACTCATATTTTTATATGTTATATTAAATAATATATTTTTTCCATGATCAAGTTTTCTCATATTCTTATTATTTGAATTGATTACATGTTGGTAAGTTTTCTCTTAATGAGTGCTTGAGCTTAATCCTTTCTTATGGTTCCATTCCAAAGTTTATGAATATAAGTATAACCTATGATCATTCTAATGGGTGTTTATATTTTTTTTATTATAGATAAATGTTCATAAGTATTGTAACACAAATTTCTTTTGTAGCTTATACTCAATGACACTAAACCTTCCATTATTGCGGTTTTGAAATTACTTGTGGGATGTATTGTTTAAACAAGGAAAATAAAGTGTAAAATATAAATTGCTAGCATGATTTTTTAGAATTGGACCAAGAAGTGTGGGTTTGGGGTACCTAATTTGGTATTAGGGAAATTTCTAGTAATTTTGGGGGATTATATTAGTTATTTATGAGGATTTAGACTTGAAGGGATAATCCTAAATATATAAAAACATCCTAAAGTTCTAATAAATTATAGGTTATATAGTTTCCTGGAAATGAAATTCTTATATAGATATAAATAAGTAGATATAGTCCTTTGAACAAAATCACCTAGGAATGATAACCCTAAAAAGGTTAATTGGGTATTAACCTGGTCTTTACATAGTGAATGACAATGTGGCCTAACTGCACACCTAGTTCGACACAACATGGGGATATTCATTGGCGATTCATATAACCTTTATAAACTATTTTTAAGGATTTAAATAAAATTTTAGGATGTAACATATAAGTACCTATTATAGAAAACCTAATATCAAAATTACCATGGAAAACCTAGGTTAAATTGAAGGAGTGATAGGTTGATCTAATTATATTATTGTTGAACCAAAAGTATCATAGGTTAAAATGAATGTTTCATTTGAGAATACATCATATGATTTAGTTTTTATATTCATATGAACATTTAATATTATTTTATTAGATATTGTCATAACCATTTTGGTTTTATTATTTTATTAGAAATAAGATCATGAGAAGGATGTTGTGAAAGGAATGTCCATTGAAACTGCTATAAAAACTAAGGAAGCAAATTTAGTGTAATTTTTTTAGAAAAAGTAAAATCTCAATACATGTAGTTATTAGGTAAATAATTAATCTTATAGTATCTAATTTTGTAATGTTGAAATCTCAATTGAAAATATTTTTTTATTTTATTATGGATCCCATGACTTATTTCTTTAGTGACTGATAATTAAATTTTTGAGGACTTAATTTATTTAAGGGGGTGATGTAATGCTTGAAATTTTACTATGATAAAATTACATGTATTAAATGTGACCATTATAATGTAGCCATTGAATTGGAAGGTATAAATAAAAGTAACAAAATTTTAATCTTTATTAAAACTCAAAAAGGGTCATTTTTCATATGAATGAATTGATAAAATTCAATTAGTGTGTCCAAATACCTAATAAGATCATTTTATGTTTAAAAAGGAATTTTCCAAAAAAAACCCTTTTTAAGAACAGTGTATTTTTATAATAATGAACTAAATATAATATGTTTAAATAATAATAAAAAATAATTCTAATATGAATAATATATTATTACCAATAATAATAAATTTATAGAAATTAATAATAACAACATTAAATATTTAAATAGTCATTTTTTGGTCAAAATAATTTTGGCATAATATTTTATTTCCATATTTAAAAGTTAATTTCCAAAATTTTAGAATTATAATTTTAAAAATGATATTTATTTTTTATTCCACATTTAAATATTATAATTGGACGATTTGTTTGGAATTTGGTATGAAAATATTTATTTTTCGGTTAATAGAGAAAAATAATGTTTTTAAAAATATAGTACCTTTTGTGAGATCATTTGGATCTAAAAATTCCCTAAATATGTATGAATTTTTTATAATAAAACATTTCCTTAATAATTAAAATTATATATTTTAATTATTACGATTAATTCAGAAACCTATGACTAACATTGTGGAACCTAAGCAATATTCTTTATAAAAAACTATGTTTTATGCGTTATATACTTATTATTTTAGAGTTAATTTTTATCAATTCAATAAAATTAACATTATAAAATGATTTTAATATTTTTAATAAGAATCTAAAAATTATTTATTAAGTGTGATTTTATTTTCGGTCATTAAAAATTTACCAAAGTTAAAAAAAAGAGTTACGGTGGTAAAAGATGATTTCAGAACAAAGATAACACTAAGGACTAAAGAAGAAAAATTACTCAATCATTGTCTTCAAATGAGTGTATGAGAGGAGGATCAGGACATAATTATCCACTCTCAATTATTGACAACTTTTAAATCCATTTTCCTTGAATAGCAACTTGGTCCTTTATATTATCACAAAAGTAAAACTCTCTTCACTTATAAATGGAGACTTCCCCCGCCCCTTCTACATACATTATAAAATTTAAAATAATATTTAAACTATTAATTTATTTAATTTCTCTATATTCTTATTCTATGATTGGAATCCAATTTTTCTATGTAAAATCAAAAAAAAATACCCATTTTCAAGAGGTCCTCATAGAGAATGTTCAAATTCCAAATGTGAGTACCAATCATGTATTAGATTTCTTATTTTATATATTTCACATCCAAATAAATTTAACCCATTATAATATATTTAAATAATTATTATTAGCATACTAAAATGGTATTATGTTAATGTGATAACCATTATTTACCCTTTCCTCATCCATACAAAAAATGAGAATGTTTATCGAGTATACATACAGATTTCTGCTACCATGAAATAATGTATTTCATTTTTTATAACTGCCCTACATTGATGGATCCAGAAGGTTATTTAATGAATGATTATTTTATTTATAAAATGTTTAAAATTATTAAAAAATAATAGATTTTCATCATTGTCCCATTCAACAGAAAATGAAAATGTTGTTTGTGTGTATGTGAAGACTACTACCTCCATGGAATAACACATTTCATTTTCATAACCACCAATTATGGATTATTATATGAATTATTGAATGAATTAAAATTATTTATATGATATTATTGTGTTTCAAGAAATTTTATACCAATATTTAACTCATTATCAATATTCTAATTTTTTTTCCAAAAATTACTCAAAAAATCATCTAATTGATTCCATCATCATGAATCTTAACTGAAGTTATCCTATACTGAAATTATTAATTTATAAATAATTATAAATAAAATTTTCTAATACTATTTATTATATAAAGTTTATGAAATTTGTATCAAATAATGGGTATCAATATTGACACATTGGAGAATGCATGAAGAATTAAAAATTGCTGACATCATTTGATAAAAATAAACCATAATGAAATAATAAATATATCATAAATAATTATAAATTAATATTATATTGGGTGATTTATCTTAATAAATTTATAAAATATGTTCTTAAAATGGTTATGTTTACTATATTCGGGTTTATGGAATTTGAGATAAAAATTTAAGGAGTTTTCCAGACTCAACTTTTTTCCAAGTCATAATGATTCCTTTTTTACTATGGTTTTACGAGCTGATTTTATTATATTCTATTGTGATATTATAATTCATAATATAGTACTTTTATATGTAATTATAATGATGTATTTATTTCTTCCTGAAATTTAATGTTGCTAAGAATAATTCTCATTCTCCTAAATGATCTCTTTCTCTTCCATACTTAGGTTCACTCATCCCACTAAAGTTATCTTTTCTTATTTTGAATCCAGATATTTTATTATTTATAGTTATCTTAAAATTTATATTTACCACTTTTCTAATGGGAGATTTATTAGTCTATTTATGATTCATGTTTCGATAAAGTTATTTTTAAAATGTTGTAATGGTTTTTATCCTTCCCTAAAGATACATTATTTCTTCCTCTCCACCTTCACACTTGATGAAATTTATGTCATTTAAAGGATCCATTATTTAAATTTATTTAAAAATAATTTTTGAAATGTAATTCCGTTCAATTTCTCAAAAATGATATTTTCTAAAGTTACACATTACTTATTCTTTTTTACAACAATGTTATGAAATGTTTTAAAAATATTATTTTTCATTTTTATTCAATTTCACTCATTAAATGAAAGGGATATAACTCTCTTGGAGTTATGTTTTAGGAAAATCATATAAATTACTTTAGGAAATAATCCTTTTGGATTATTTATATTTTAGAATAAACATATCTAATTTTGACATTATGTTATGTGATATCATTTGGAAAAGATATGAATCACATTTACTTCCCATGAGTTTTCATAATATGATGAATTATTGATATCTTATGGAATATATACATATAAATGTTGATGGGGGATCCTATATCTCCCTCTAATTAATTTTTAATGGTTGTACATCTCATTAGATAATGATGTTGAATTGGGAAATGTTTTGGGTAGCGATGTTGATAAAAATGAGCATGGGAACGATATGGTAATATATGTTCAACATATTTATAATAGACACAATGTAGTTAGATATATTCAAATTATTGACTAATGATATAGTTATCTATGTTAATAATATTGGATGTGAAAACAATGTGGATAATTATATTCACAATGTTTTAATTATCTATTCTTATTCCAAATTTTGATATTGTATTCTTATGTTATGAATCATGGATCTTGGTTATTATCACATGATTTTTCACTCTAATATCGTGATATAATTTTGATCATTTGATATTATATATCCATTTATCATGAATTTTGGAGAACAAATATTGTTAAATGTTCTTTTTACTAAGATATTTATCTCGTTCTCATGTTTTATCATATTCATAAGATCTAACCCTTGAATAAATGTTGATAATGTTTTCCATACTGGGTTTTAAGCTCATTAATTTTATATTTTTCCATTACCCATGCTTTTAATAATATTATAACATAATCGAAGTCTAGAAGGGGGTTCTAGTGTGGTAAGAATATGGTTAAATAATCAATAGTATTTTAAAAAATATTCTTCTTGTAGTTGATACTCAAAGAAACTAAATCATTTATTCTTAGGATTGTGAGATTATCTATGAGATTTCATGTCTAAACTATAATGATAATGTGTATTATATGAATTTTTATATTGGGGAATCTCACACGGTTTTGAATCCAGATTGTAAAGAAATTGATTTTAGCATCAGACTCGAGAGTGTGGATCTGGCGTACCTTGGTAACATATCGAAAAACATTTATTCATATGTAATGGTACATATATGGATATAATTATTAAACATGGTATGGATTATCTATAATCATGATGAAAAACTAATTTATGAAATCTGGAAATCATTAAAATTTTGTTAATGTTAATCATTTTGATACATTTTTAAATAGACACTAGTCAAGCCATCATATCACAATGGGTAAGGATACCCCAATACCCCATACACTACATCTCAAATTCTGAAGCATTACCTAATTCATTAGGGGTTCTATATAACTTTTGACATAAATATCACTTAATCTATCTGGAATATTTTTTAAAAACCTTAAAATTAATTATATATATTTGTATATATCATAACATTTTCTTAACACATGATCAATCTTTATGGTAATCCCATGGTTGAAGGATGTTGGTGTTATTTTTTGAAATCATATATAAATTATGATATGAAAAACAATAGGAATACTCTTACTAAAATATAAAATATGATATAAATAATTAAAGTTACTTGATGGAAATATATCTCATGAAAGGGTTCACTTAATTTCATTTATTTTTTCACTCGCTTATGTAATAATGGTCCTTTAAGCTTGAATATAAAAAAGAGATCAAATTAAATTACAAACTATTCTCAGGTGTTGTCTAAGAATTTTAGTGTGTGTGTGTCATAAAAGGTTGTTATTTAAAAGGATAATATAAAGTATTATCCTCAAAGAAATAAAAAAATGCCTCAAAGATAAGTGTTAATCCTGTAAATCTACTAACATTATAATATATAGAAAATAGTCCACTATAAACTCCCAGATCATTTATTCAAATAAGAAATGTACACTTATTGTAAATATTAGGAGGACTCCTATATGTAATAGTAAGGGTTAAAAATGATATATCTTACATAAAATTTTCAAAAAACTATTACCCTTATATTTTCTTAAATCAATATAACATAGGTATAATTACACATTCATTAAAATTATATAATAAGAAATTTTGAGAATAAAAAAATTAATAAGAAATATTTTGAAAATAAAATACCTTATAAGAAAATTTTATGAAATAAGAGAGAGAAATTTTACCCTATAATCAAATCCTTAATTTAGAATAAATTATTAAATCCTTAAAATTATTATTACATCTATTATTATATTATATCATATTTTATTATATTTTACTATTTTCAGTAGTATTTTAGTATTTATTTAAAAGATAAAAAATTAACTTTTACATAATTTATATTCCCTAATTATGTCTAATAATTTTCACTATAATTATTAAATAAAAAAATAAGTGTATTTAATATCATGCATTGAATATAAGAGATATTAAAAAATAATTAAAATAAATGATAATTATTATAAGGACTATACAAAAAATACATTATAATTTATCAACACCTAAAAATATTTTTATATAATAAATCTAATTTTTTTAATGTGTATAATATAATCTAATAGAAATGTATTGGTTACCTTTAACAGTAACATAAAAGTTATATATCGGTTACCTAAATATATACCTTATCCCATTCCAATAGTCATATTACATTCTTTAATTCCTATAAATTATCCTAATTTATACTCTCAAAACCATACATATCCTTCCTTAAATATTTTCATTGGGATTAATAATTATTTTATAAAATATTCATCTCATTTCTAATAATGTGCATGCTTAAAAACATATTTCTCAGAGTTATATTGATTATTATAGACAATAATCTATAATATTACCAACTCTTAGATATGGCTTTTATTTGTGTTTATTACTCACTTTTATTTTTATCAAATATTTTTAATTTTTATCTTAAATTAATAATTTCATAAATTAAAAATAGGATGAATTCCTACATTATCATATTTATTTATTTATTTATATCATTAATTTATTCATGGATTATTTATTTTAATAAAAATAAATTATATTTTTATTTGATTATAAAATAAATTGATATAAAAAATATTTTGGTTATTATAAATGAAAAAGTCCATTCATTCCTTTTCTCATGAGATTCAACATAAAAAATTGATATTTTGTATACAAAAATTAATATGGATTGTAAAAAACTTATTAAGAAAATGGATTATAAGCCAATAGTCTAAAAAAATAGGAAACCAATCAAAAGGAAAAAAAATTGAAGAAAAAATTAAAATTTAAGAATAAGAAAATGTATAGGAAAAAAAATAAAATTGCAACACAATAAAACATCTCACTGAAACTGGTTTGATAAAATTATCATATTTTCTAAATGAATATAGATATTTATTTGTATTATTTTTCAGAATTGGTTCCCTAAAACAAACTAATTTTTTACTTTTGATTACTGAATCATTTATTTATACATTTCATATAATTATCACATATTTAACTTACTTATTCATACTTTTTTTTGATAATTTCATTAGTATATTTTTTATATCAATATGTTATATTAGTTCTTTTCTATTATAAGAACTTAGAGATGTCATGGAAATATTATTAAATGTATTTCATATAGTATAGATACATATGTCTTGTATGACTAATATTGTATTTTACTATGAAGAATTAAGGGCTCACAAACATTGACAATTCTTCTCATGAATTTCATACTTAGAGATCCCAAATAAGGGAGTTTATAAGGACATTCCCATAAATAGAAACACCACATTATTAATCTGTCATTGGATGTTTTTATCATTTATCACATTTATTATTCCATTTACATGATATTAATATTATGTATCGTATTTTATGTACTCTAATGAATGATAGAAAATATGCTTGTTTAATTGAGGTTAAGTAAATTGTGCCTACTATTTCATTAATAAAATGATATACTGAGAAATAATACAGTTACAACGACAGAGAATATAAGGTTTACTAATTATTGTTACCAAGTAGCTAATCCGTAGGTAACAACAGTTATGATTCCATTATATATGTTCATATTTTATTATTAATAATAATAAGGAAAGAAGAATAGAGATATAATTGAACTCTTATATACATGAAAGAACAATGAGCACTAATAATAAAATTGATATTTACTTCCTATATCTTCAGGTGCATCAAGGATTTGTATCATGTATCCACCCTTGTTGTTCTCCTCATTCCTAAAAAAGGCCCCTTTAATGGGTGGTTAATTATATCAAATATTTGTCTATTTTTTAACACACTGTTGTTTGGGTGTGGCACCTCTTATTTATAGAATTCTATGAATTGTGATACGACACCATTCACAATAATATAAGAATTTAATATGAAATATATTGAACATGAATCCTAAATATTTCACATCACGTTTGACTAATATTGTGGCGTATCCCGATGGGTTATAATGTGATGGTTCCAAAGTATCAAAAACCACATAAATATCAAATTCCTATAGATTATACCATTATGCTGTGACCAGTTATTCATGATACATTTTCTTAAGAATATCCAAAACCATTACCATACCAAAATATCATGTTCTTGTTTTTGAAACCTTTCCTTCACCTTTACATAATTACTCAACATATTATGGCATGACATTAATCACACTCAAGACTAGTTTTGCACTATTTTATTATAGTCTTCACGTTATGGAATAATTTGTTCCCCATAATATCTAAAGAAAATATTAATGACACAAGGATTTAGGATATGGTGTGAATCCTTTGTGTAAGAGTAACATACAACATAACCTCATCTCCATCACAGTAAAACAACTATGATTTTGATGTGGTGTTTCTATATAAGATTAACTTATCCTCTACCTCAAATCCATCATAGTGAGATAAATGATAATATGTTATGAGGCTTATTTTTTAGAGTAAAAATATTCTCTTAAAACACCCCCATCATGATTAAATAAGATCCTTCATGCAGTGAGGTGCCTCAACTCACGAGAGCTTCAACTTAGTGGAAATTAATTCTATTGAAATTCTACTCAACTCCAATAAGACTCTAACTCATCCTTGAGTATGTTATCAATAAATAAAAATTAAAACACTTTTAAAAAACATGAATTAATTCCCTTAATAAAATGTCAATGAAGGGTTCTAATTTTATGGTTATCCAGACTCTACACCATAGGATAAAATGGTTATAGTGAGAGTACTCCAACAATTTTTTTAATATCAATGATATAATGATGACATCTCTATTGAGACCAACTCTATGTTTCCATTTTATTAATTTAATTCATGATGGTAATATCTAATATCTAATTCATGAGTGGATAATGTAATCTCTAATAGGTATCAACTTCTTAAAACTATAGGGGATTTTTAATCACTCATAAATATCAAATGACTGTTTGATCATCCACTTTTTTAAACATAAAAATAAGTTTTGAGGTCTTATATAAGCCTCAACATTGACTACCAACTTCTCTAGTCTCCCCTTTATTATCACATATAAAAAGAAATATGAGTCTATACCCCTTTATAATAATAGATACTTTCATATTATAACGCCTTTTCAGCAAATTTAATTGAATGAAAGAGGAAAAATTATTATTAAAATTTATAGGTATTTTAAGAGAGAAGTAACTCTAAATAACACTATCAATTATTAATGGAATCATTTTAAGAGGATTCATCAAGATATTTGTGACATAATCATTAGTTGAAATATCATCAAATGAAATCTTACCATAACCCACCATCTCCTTGATGAAGTGGTACTTGATATTAATATGATTCAACTTCAATTATTGCACCACATTTTTAAAAAATTTGATTTCACTTTGATTTTTCACACCGAATTATCAATGAGTATGAAACATCCAACCTCTTTTTTATGATATGTTAATTCATTAACATAATTTTTTTATGGAATGTGATTCCACATCATATTTATATTTTTTTATAGAAGTGTTACTGGATTCTTCTCCATCTATTTCCATGTTATTTACCTTCCCCTAATAAATATTGCACATTTATAAGTATACTTATTATCCACAATATCTCCTACCCAATGTATATAAAAATTCCATAAAGAAAAAATGATGTGTTTTTTATCACATTTAAAACAAAAATATTCTGTCCCTTTGATATAGTATAAGGAATGTTTTACTATTATAGGATGTGACTACTTAGGATATATTTGGAATGACACACCTAATGTAATAAAAAATATTATAACCAATCTAGATACTGTAAAAACTTTATCTACCAATAGGCCTTCAGAATTTTGTTTAAACTACACTCCTTCATTTTTAATTAAATATTATGAACATAATTATCTTATGAAAGAGAGATATAACATGATATTTTTCTGAACTAAAATCCCAAGAAAAAGGTCGTCACACCAACGATCAAAATATAAATAGTGTTCCCACATTTAGGAAGAAAATTTTATATAAAAATCCTCTTTTTTCAATAGAAGATAATGTCATGTGTATACAAAATAACTTTGATCGAATTTTTATCATCTCCAATGAGATAAATATTATAATAAATAATTAATTTCTCAAAATTTATGATCTTTAATCTACTATATAGCTTCAAATATAATGATAAAGTTACTTATTTAATCCCATTTAAATCCTTATTCAATATTTATACTAAATAATCATCACTGGTAAGGATAAACCCTTTCAGTTTTTCAATATCAAAGTCAAATTTTAGATCACCAATTAAAAATGATAGAATCATGTCTATTTGGGATAATTTTTAATTTTGACAAGAAATTATCATAATATTGATCCTTATCATGTAAATCCTTGTGACTAGATAAAATGTCTCATCAAAATATATACCCTTAATTTGAGGGTACCCCTTAAAACAAGATGATATTTTTATATGATATTTCTTCTTTATTGGGAGTGTATAACCAAAAACCCAATATTTACTGATCAAATTTTTCTCTTTGGGATGTGATACTAATTCCAAAGTTTCATCATCCTAAATTAGATTCATAACTTCTTCTATTTAATTTATTCAATCCTTATGTTTCACGGATTATTAAATATTTTCTAGTTCAACTTATGAAAAAAACTAGAATTATTGGAATTTCCCTAACTCCGTAAAATTTCAACACCATTGTATTTATCACCAATAAGGGTACAAACATTTATATACTTCATAAGTCATGGTAACCTAGTTTTTTCATCGTTTAGGGCATACTCATAGTTAGATAGTTTTGAATCATCATAAAATTTTTTAAATTCTAATTATCCCTTTGTAATACTCCCAAATTATCTAACATCTTCTCAAAGATATCTCTAAACTTCATAACCAATAAGATGTTATTTTTTTAAATTTTTTATAATACAATTAAATTAAATAAATCGTTTACAGTATTAAAATTATTATTGTAACACTAATATATGCTTCCATTATATGCATATCTAGGAAATGATCTCTAATCGAAACTCTCATAAAGCTTACCTAAGTGTTCACCGTAAATCATGACATAACATGGTATTATAAATTCCTTCAGTATCGTTAGATTACATACATTTGAGTTTAACAACTCATGGGGATTATTTATATTTATCTCTACCGCCCTGTGCATCGTGATCACCACCTTGAATTTATTACATGTTTTAGATGTTTTGATCTTTTGTTGATTAGAAAATTGTAAATTAATCCCAAAATATAATTTTACAATCCTAGCCAAATTATGTTTTCCCAAATGGTCATGTATCCTATTCCATATAAAATTTTCCTCCTTATACTCGCGTAAAAAGTATTATAATCATTAAAGGTGTTTAGCAAGTTTTTATTTTTCATTATCTCTTTATGAGAATTATTCCATCATTTATCATCCTAATGGGGATTTCATTCCTTTGAATGGTCGCCTAATTCCCATTTTCACAATGTTGAGATAAACTCAAAATATTATGTCTCAGCCCATCAAAATAGACAACTCCTCTAGATTTATTATTAACAATATTTGTGTATCAAAATTAACTCAAATTTAATGATACATCATTTATAAAAGCAAATAATCCTCCATCATAACTTTATATATATTTCAATAGATTCTTTTTTTGATCATCTGTGATGAGAAACCACTATCAAGTTTCAAATGATTATCTCATTTTCCATCATTATAATAAAATTCAACCAATATTTATTGATCATGATTATTCCTCCCATTGATAGATTTGAAATTTTTCATTTTCTTCAATTTCACAAGTAGTATAGTGAGACACATGATGGTTTCATGACTAGTTTTATCACACCTACCATAATTTTCATTAGTATAAATAAAATATTTTTGTAATTATTACCTATCTATTAGATATTATCATGGATAGACTCTAGGAACTTTTGATTTACTCACCCTTGATTAATTACCTATATTTTATTAGATAATGTTGAAATTGTCCCAATACTTATATTCTTTGTTAATGTACATTCCATAGCACAAATACCTTATTTAAAAGTAAAATATCCTTGGTAAAATGAAAAATTATATAAAATTTTATAGTTAACATGAATTTAGGCTTAAAATATTCTCCTTTTGTTCATAATTCTCATGTTTAGTAGATTTTTCATTCACCATGACCTTTCCCTAGGATAAATATTTTTATACTTTTCCCAGACATATTTTTTATTAATATTTTAGAACCGACACTAAATTTAGAAATCGGTGTTTTCACCTTCTTAAGTGATGTGATCACCTTCTTCCCTTTTGCATTGTTTTTTCTATGACTTATTTTTTATGCATTATTTTCTAAAGAGATTTTTCATGGTATCACAAAAATAATATCAAATTTTCTTGGTTGCATTAAAAACTTTTTTTCTTTATCTGATTTTTTCATAAATTCAAATACTAAGTGAGTGATCGTTTAGTATGAACCAACTTCACCTTAAGATTTTTTAATTATTTATTCATTGTAATGGGGGTTTTTGGGTAAAATAATGCTTATTATCCCTATATTAAATAGTTTAATCTAGATATTCCATCTTTTGAGTAACCACATTGTTCATCTCTAATAAAATATTTGTAATTCAACTCAGTAAGATATTTTTTTTAAATGAATCATTATCGTATTTAATAGCCTTTAATTCTCTCTAATATATCTTATTTTCCTATAAAAATACCAAAATATCTGTCGGTAAATAGAACTCATTTGTTATTTACTCATCACTTTATTTTGCTTCTATAGTAATCACTTATTATTATTCACTTTAGAGAAATTTGCAATGATTTTATTTTGCTATAAATGTTATTTTACCCTCACCCTTTAAGAATTATTTCTCTCTTTTACTCTTTCATGAAATAATATGGAATCATGTTTTGATATAAATTTTATCTTCTTATTTGTTTTGGCCTTTCTATTCCATTTTAAAGAATTTCCTCCATTGTGACCACTATCTATCCTGTTTTTCATTTTTTTGACCTTTGTGATTTCCTATCCTTCTTATATTATTGTTCTCTATTAGGGTAATTCTCTAAAATGTGAAAAATCATTTAGTAATTGAAACACTTTAATGAAATCATACCATTATATTTAAATTTTTCTTAGTGAAGTTCATTGAATAATATTGATATAATTTTATCAAAACCCATAGAATCTTATTTGGAATTGATTTATTCTTCAAGATAATTATTTGGATATATATATATATAATTTTTGGAATATTTAAAAGGTTTATCCTTCTTATATTTTCCTTTTTTCCCATTTAGGATATCTCTCTCTTCATCTCACAGGTGATCAAAACATAGTTAAATTTATTGATAGTCCATTCAATCATGTCTTGATCCAAAAATACTAAAATATTCTCATTAAATTTATCTTGGAGGATTCACACCATATTCTTAATCATGGTAGAATCTTTAATAATTTCTTCATAACTTAAAATCAAGATTAAAATTTTGTTCACATGAATAAATAAATCTTTCATCATTTCATATTCTTCCATATTGATATCTTTAAATTGATCCCGAAATGTTTAAAACCACCACTCCTTAACATTATTAAATCTATAATGGATTTCATTAACTTTACTCTATATTATAATTATTATTTCAATCCCATGAAATTTGACAACTCCTTCTATGAGAGACATGAAAGTTACACTTTTCATGCTTTCACATCAACATCGATATTCTTATTTTATAACCATGGATAGGCTGTTTGGACATTAATAATATATAAACTATTCTAGGTGATGTCAATAACATCAAATACAATATATAAAATATTCAAAACCTTCCTCTCCTAACATAGATGGGGTTGAACTTATCTATTTTTTTGATTTTAAGGGTCACTACATGATTGTATGCATCACGAAACAAATGAATATTAGGATTATTAAGATAACTCTTATAATTACCCAAACTAACTTTTGAAATCCATTGAAGAGTCTCAATATTCTCCTCACAAAATCACACACTCAATCAAAGAGTATAATAAAATTTCTAGTACTTTTCCATTCTCTATGTTTTGAGGGCATGCTGCAATCCAAGTGTTGAATCATGAGAAAATTATGACACCAATTATACATCTCTTCTCATAATTTAATTATGGTTGACAACTCAAGGTCATTATCATGAATCTAGGGTTCCTTAGCTCTCAATTTTTCTTCAACCAAGTTGACCCATGAACACACCTATCACAAAAAAAAAAATATCTATAATTAATCCAAAATTTACCAAAATCATTAGTAAAACCTTAAATCACAAAACATTTAATAAATCATTACAATTAATTCACATTAGACAGTATTAGGTCCAAAAATCATTTTTAATGACATGTAAAATATATTTTAAAAAACTACGTAGCATTCCATCTGTAAGTTTTTTACCAAGGAACACCTAGAAAAAAGAGAAATTAATCCTCTAAATAACTCTTCACCTGAAATTTATGAGATTGAGTCCCTAATTGACCTCATGTACTCAATATTATTGGGTATATTGAGCATTTATAGAATTTGGGATACAATACGGAAAATAATTTTTCAATATATCTCATTATCTCTTATCTAAATTAATGTTTCACACATTTTAAATTTAAATTTTAACTTGATGAAGTTAGATAATTTACTTCTGAATATTTTTAGAATGATTCCCTAAGTTGATAAGGGCATTAAAAAAATATAATTCTTTGGTTTTTATAGTGAATTAGAAGAAGGGTAAGTATATGAAACCAATGACCGAGTGATGTCAAATGGGGTTAATAAATGTAATTATATTAAATAAAAGATTAAGAAGGATTGTAATTGGAAGTAATCCATTTTTTGGGTGTAGGAGTAAATTCCATTGGGAAAATAAATTTAATGAAATCAAAAATAAAATGGAAGTTTCATGTATATTCATCATCAAATGAAATCTTTTTAATTATATATATTGGTTATAAAGTATAGTTTTTAACTCATTAATTAATATATTTATATATGAACCATTTATATTATGAAATATTGTGAGGGGTTTTATAGATATCCAAGATATTAAAGGAGAAATTATATTTGTATTAATTATATAAGATATGTATGTCATATTTATGAGTGGAGTAATTACCATATTTATAAACATTTAATATATTTTTATTATAACTATAAAATTATTTATGTGTTGAGTTTATAAACATCTTAATTTAATTCAATATTAGAAATAAAAATTTGGCATATGTTATGGTAAAATAATAATAATATAATAGTTTAAATATTTACATGAATTAGAAAATTCCTACGGTGGAAATAAATAATGAGTTAAATTCACAAGGTTAAGTGGAATGGATTATTATACTTTTTTATATTTACTGATGACATTGGTAGATGTTGATATATATATTTTATGCGGTATAAATTTGATTCTTTTACATTATTGTAGAATAAAAAACTGATGCAGGGAATCAATTTGGTAAGAAGATTAAAGCACTATAATCAATGTGATGTGAGAAATATTTTTAGCCAAGACCTCAATGATATTGAGTCATGAAATTATTCTATAATATTTTAATGATAATACGTTACAAATAAAGACATGCACACTTAACCTAGTATTCCAACCAAAATGGAAAATGTGATATCATATGAGTTAGAGTGTGATTGAGAAACCTGTAATATTATATATTCATATATGTGATGAAAATCATTTATTAAGGCCAATGTTATCAACAAACATGCATCAAGATAAATGTAGTGAATATTTAAAAATTAAAATAAAGTAATAATTTAATATTTCCTATCTAATATCTTATATATAAAAGGAAACAGTATATATATATAATATATTTCTATATAGGGAGAAAATTTCTCAAAGATATTGTGGGAGAAATCTAGACATTGATAAATTCCTGGATTCAGATGTTAAGGATGCAAAAGAGTTGGTAGTGTAACAATTTCACATAAACCTTTGAAAAGATATGTTTCAAATATACAAATTCTTTATTGGTCAACTATGAAAGTTAACCAGAGTGATATTATTTATTATCTTTAAGATATTTGACATGTTATTCATTTAGAATAACATAATTCATGGAATCAAAGAGATCAATCTTTTTCGATCAAATATTTATTATGTATCCCAAGGATTCATTGAATCTGAAATGGGAAAAATCATTCAAATAAGTGTTCTATGAGGATCCAAAGAATAATGCTTTAGATGTAGATCAAATATTACAAAATTTCACCTTTAGATCTAAATCTATCTCATTTCTAGAAGTTCTTTAGGGATCATATCTCTTATATAATTCCTTACCAAAAAATTACACTCTTAAAACGATGGATTAAGGGGGATTTTAGGTTACTGAAAATTTTGGATCTCTTTAAAAGAAGTTAGAAATATTAAAATTATCCTTATTATAATGAATTATGTATTCAAAAGTAGATAATCCTTGTTCCTGTACGGATCATAAATTATAGATTTTTCACCTTGGGGATTTTGGAAACTATAAAATAATCCTAATTGGGAATGGTTATTTTCATATCATCCTCAAAAAAAGGATGATTTGAGAATATCTTTTAGTTTTCTAAATCTATAGAATAAACTAATGATCTTGAGGATTTAGGATTGAGATATTAATATCAATCCCTTTTATCAATGAAATTCTTCAACCAAGATTTTTATTAGTTTACATTGATTGATTTGGGTTTGTTGGATCTTGAAGATACTGAATGACATTTCCTCATACATTGGAATCCCTCTGGAATTGGATCAACGCACCCTATGTATAGATCTAGGTCTATATTCTAGGATACATGGTGAGGAAAACATAGACTCAATGATCCCAAATGCCATCATTTTCATGGACAATGATCAAAAAAAAATTGTTAAGATATAGTATGAATATGATCCCCCATTTTTTGATGTTTTCATAATTTTTGGACACTACTTTTCTAATTTCTGGGATGTCTAGAAATAGATGAAACCACCAACTGATGCAAATTCCTAAAAATAAGTGACTATAAATAAATGAAAATATATATTTATTATGAAAGGGGAGTCATCAATAAATATGTGTAGGACAAAATGGGTAAAGAATAAAGTGTCTACTTTAAACACTATGTACATAAAATCACATGCCACTCTTGTAGAAGTAGAATAAAAGGAAAATGAATAGGATAAACTTTCATATGATCTTGTATACGATATTATAAATTTCATTAACAATACTTCCACTGAGAAGATACCAATTTATGAATGTATTGACTATCCTGATATTTTGGATGCTGATAATGCAATATGGTGTATGACTACAACAACTACTAAATCCACATACTCTAAAAGGAAGGATCTGCCAAAGGATGGTGTTATGGTTACACAAATATCTAATTCCACATAAGTGTTATGCTCTGATGACAGATCAGTGAACACATAAGCTAAAAAAGACTATGGAGTATGAACTAATGGTGCTATGGTCACACCTACAGTTTAAGACCTCACTACTATTTGTGAAATCCCAACCACAATTCAATAAAGTCCATATAAAGATGTGCCACCAGATAATAATAAAATAAATGAAATTAATGTTTCATCTTTGAAACACAATATGAATCTAGAAAATGTAGAATTTTTTGATAGAACATAAGGCACAATCACTGTTAAAAGAAATTCAAAACACTCTAAAACTATTGGCCAAATCAGTAAAGATCCTCTGACAACTCCTATCCCTGCGGACCATTTTGACACTCCTGGGATTGAAATTATAAAGGGTACCCCAACTAGAAAATGAAAGAAGAAAAATAAATCAGGAGGAAAGAAGAAATGGGGTTCCACCCCAAAATAAATATTAAATTTAATATATAATTTGGAATTTTCAAGTAGCGGAAAACATTGAAACTTCAATATCTTTACACAGAATCATTCATGTTCATAAAGCCAAATTTCTAGGCATTACTAAACCTAAAAAAGTTTATTGTCATGTATTTTATGGTTTATAAACTAGAGGATATATAATGTTCTGAAGTAGTGGTGTTTTTGAAATGATATATACTTTATGGGTCTTTTCTCACAACTCTATTAGTGGTTCCTCTACATTCAATATTGATGAATGGGTGATAACATGTGAAGTTGATATCACCAATTCTCACCTTTACATCTCCTTAGATTATATTAAGAATAATTATCAAGAATGAAGAAATATTTAGTTGAATGTATAGTTCATAAACCATAGAATTCAATAATTTTGGATTATTCTTGGTGATGTCAATGACATATTGTTCCCTAGAGATATATTGGAATCTTCTCATAACACATTATCTTCAAGGGAGTTTAAGACGTGTATTGAAGAAAAAATTATGAATGATATTAATATTTTTGGGATAATATACACCTATTATAGAAGTTATAACATTATAATGGGTTCTAGAAATCTTAATTGGGACTTCTCTAATGATCAAGCCCTTTAGAAATGGGACACTATCTCAAAAATCACTCTCCCAAGGATTAACTCGGACCATCGTCCAATTTTGGTCAGCCTCATTGCTATGAACCTCAATCCAAGGTTTCCTTTAATATTCAATAATTGATAGATTAACACCCAAATTATATAAGGTTGGTGATTAATTTTTGGAATGACAATCATTATGGTAGTGATTCCGTTTCATACATCACGAAGCTAAAGTTCTTGATGTGCAATTTAAAGTGTTGGTCCATGGACAATTACAACAAGATATAGAATGATATTGTTTTACTCAAAGGTAGACTTAACCAAATGAAATTTGAGGACACTTTTCCTAACATTGATGTTAACATTCAGCAAGAAATTGATCTCTCCTCTAAGAGGAATTATTTACTCTCCATCAAAGACAATATACAAAAAAGATATTTTCAATGTTAAATGGTTAAAATATGTTGATAGAAATGCCAAATTTTATAATTACCTCCAAATATCAATGAAGGATTTTAGACGTCTCACCCTACTAAAAGACGGAGATAATGTAACTGATAATCACGAATATATTACTGATCATATTTTCAACTACTTTTCAAATATATTTAATGGTTATGATCTTAATAAGGACCTTGAGGAAAACATTATTACAACCATGGTCTGTGATGAGGATAAAAATAGGATTACTAACATCCCTCTTGAATTTGAGATAAGAGATGTTGTTTTTAGCCTTAATCCCAATAGTTCCCTGAGCTGTGATGGTTTTACTAATTCGTTCTTTCAAACTTTTTGGGATTTCATTCAATTTTATGTTTTCAGATTAGTTAAATATTTATTCTCTACATGTCTCTTACCTCATGTTATTAATGTAAATTCCATCATACTTATCACCAAGGATGAAAATTACTTTGAGATTCCTATTTTAAAACCCATTTCCCTCATCAACACTAGTTATAAAATTGTTACCAAACTTCTTACCAAAAGACTCATCGCAATTTCAAATATAATTGTCTCTTAGAACCGGTTTGTTTTTTTGAATTGAAAAACAATCTATGACGGCATTATTAGAGCCTAAGAATTATTCAATCTCCTTTATAAAAAAAATTTAGGTGGTCATATTGCTCTCAATATGGATATTAGGAATGCTTTTGACACTACGAATTAGCGTTTTATTTGTAAAGTGCTTCACAGCTTCATCTTGAATGAAATTGTTGTGAATTGGGTTAAATTTATTTTTGAGTCTTCTCATAACTTTTTTCTTATTAATGGTTCTCCAAAGAGGTATTTTAAATGTTCAAAGGGATTCATACAAGGATACCCTATCTCTATCATTATTTTATCCATAGAAGAAAATTATCTGATTAGGTTTCTCACACGTATTATGGATCGAGGAAAACATCAACTTATTCTTGCTTCAAGGAATCTAGATACTCCTAATAACCTCTTATATGCTGATGAAATGATCATTTTTTTGAGTGTAGGTTAAAGAAATATCCAAAATATAAAGAATTACCTACTTCACTATGATTTTATTTCATGGAAGGATGTCAATTAGAATAAATATTTCATTTATTTCAGGAGGAGCATTAAAATTGTTAGAAAATATCAACTCTTGTTAGAACTGGGAATCAAAGAAGGATCTGTAATAATCCAATATATTGGTGTTTCTATATTATGGGGAAGTCCTAATGACAGTCACTTTCTCAAGATTTTTTTTCAAATCATTAAACAAATTTCTTCCTAGAAAGTGAAATCCCATTATATGGATTATGGGACCTGTCTGGAAAAATATATTATTATCTCCAAACTAGTTCATTCCTTTAAGATATATAAATGATCTATTTATCTACTCAAACAACTCAATGATTTCATCGAGAACTTTGTTTGGAGTGGAAACACCCTTGAATTAAAATTTGTCACTATTTCTTGGAAGAAATGTTGAAAACCCATTGATAAGGGTGGCATGGGAATTAAAAACATAAATTTATTCTATGAAGATATGAAATCTAGGTTCACCTGGAACCTTATTAAAATTAACTTGATGTCTCTTATATTTCATAGAGATAGATTCATTTAAAACATAAAAGGTACAATAATTATTATATGGGATCATCTATTTTCCCAGTCATCATATCCTCTTTCCTTAATATCATGTCTCGCTCCAGATGTTTTACATGAAGGGATTACTCTCTTAATTTTTGGAATAAATATTAAAAGATAACCCTTATAATTTCTTTTGTTTATCCTCACCATCTCACATTGGATAGTAATGTCACTATTCATGAATTCGTGGCTATTCCCAATATAGAGGTGACTAGAAACTACCTCAACCTTGTTAATAACAATGTTTTTTATTCCTATAAAAACATAATCATTACAAGATTTTGGAATGGAATTATTGATTCCAAGATTTTTTATCTTTCAAATTTTTGATTAGATAATGATTTTTATTACATCAATTATTTTGATAAGCCTTGGATAATGCCTTCAAGGTTGACCCTAATCTAGAGTCTTCCCCACAACAGAATTCCAATCGATGACTGATTGCAGTCTTATAGAATTATCTTGTGCTCTAGGTGAATGTTATGAAACCAACAGAGGGATAATGTCACACACTTATTCTTGTCATGGTATACTACTTCTAAACTTTGTAAGGTACAGATAGATACAATTTAAATCCCTCTACAGGAAACCTCCAACATAGTTATTATGATTCAACATTTCAAAACTATTAAGGTTTATCCTCTAATTAAAAATCAATTCCTGCTGGTTCTAGTTGAAAATGTGTACATTATATAGAGTGTCTAAAATTCCATCACACATGAGTAGGCTCACTTCTCCCTCTAGGATACTCTCTCTCATATCATCAAAGTATCCAAATAATCCAATTCACTACAGTATGTATACTATTATAATTTGGTGTATGATTTCATGGTGGTTTGTAAAATTGGAGATCCTAGGAAATACAAGTAGTATGTGGGTCTCATAAAATTATTATAGAAGTTTCATCTTCAAGGATTGATAAAAATAAATGTTGAGGAAGCTTCAAAATGTAACACATGTCCTATAACTTTTGTTCCCATTTTTAGGGATCATAATGTAAAGTTTCTTGGATGTTTTTTTGTCACTTGTGGTATTTCCCCCTCTTTAGAGGAAGAAATAACAAGTATAACTAATATTTTCCCATATTCTAGAAGCAATGGCTTGAATAATAGTTTTATTGAAAATGGATCTACAGCTATAATTCAATTTATACAGAATGGAATGATCCACATGCCTTGGAAACTCACTTCTATATGGATATAATGCCTCACACTCCTCTTGGGTTTCAATAACATCATCACTCATGCATACCAAGAAGTAAATACAGTTGTATATGAGAATGTAAATAAACAAATAAACAAGGATATCACTTTTCTAGAATAACATCCATCTAATTGTAGTCTTCTTCTTAAGAAATACTCTAATAAAATCTATTCTTTTTTACTCATGCAATCACTATTTGTTTTTAGTAAATTTATCTTGGAAAATTTGTACAAGATATGCCCCTCCAAAAAATAGCTTATTTATATATAATTAGTAATTAGTAAATATAAAAATAAAAATATAATTATTTTTGGTATAAATATATAGAAACTATATTCAAAAATTAAAATTTATTTGGAAAATGTGTATATCGAATTGTCCGGAGAGTTTCTGAATCCATGGTATGCAAAAAAAGATATGAAAATTGAAAAGATCCATTTAGTTATTGAAGCAAGAATTGTAATCTAGGAATATTCTATTTTAAGATTCCATAAGAGATTATTGTTTTATAAAAAATGAAAGTGGGCATTCTGACTATAAAAGGATTAATGAGAGTGTTATATATTTCATAGTGATATGTTTTAGTGATATATTACTAATGGTAAATTAAGTAACCATATTACAGTATATTAGGAAATTGTTAAATGAACGCTTCTCAATGAAAGATTTAGGTTAAACAACCTACATTCAAAGGATGAAGATCTAGATAGATAGATCAAAGAGGATTTTTTGACTCATTCCTTGTACATACATTAACAAGGTAATGAAAATAAATAAAATAGAAAAATAAAATATAGGTTTCATTCCAATTTCACATAGAATACATCAATCTAAGAAAATTTGTCATCAAACATAGGATGATAGATAAACAATGAATGTATTCCCTTAATATTTGGTAATTGTATGTTTCAGTTATGAAATTCAATTTATTATTAAGTCTAGAATAAATTTTTTGTAACATATATAAAATAATACTAAAGTATTATAATTGTACATAGTGTTTGTTCATACTATATGGAGAAGATAAGAAACTAGTTATGAGGGGATGTATAATTGGCTTCCATAATGATCATTTTGTTATTATATCTTAGTTAGGATAATTATAGTGCACTGTGAAAGGGGAGATTAAAGTGACTCATGGGTATTGATTATATAAAATCTATATATATCCCAAATTTCAATGCATCTAAACAAGAATTATACATAAATTTTGTAAATTCCATCTCCTTAGAAATTTTACTGAAGGATATAGATTCATATTTATTAGTATATCCACAATGTTAAATGTGTTAGTCTCAATGACTAAAGACATGAATCGTTAGAAGGCTGAATATCATGTGACTGTTAATAATTTTATAAATATTATCTTTTTCCCTAATTTAAGTGGGAGTTTATTGTATTTTGATCACTATAACCATTTGAGTTTTTACATTCAATTTTTGGAACATGTATTTTTACATGTTAAATTTTTATCACATATTAAATTTACTTCTAGATACTTCATGTGAAAATGATCATAGAATATTTATCACATTAATAAATTATAGTATTTCCATACTGTAATAAAAACATAGAGATGTCTTGAAAATATTCTCAAAAATATTTTCTGTAGTATAAATACAATAGTTTTATAGGATACAAGTAATGTTTTACTATCAAGTGTTTCATGCTCTTAAAAACGGTTAACTTTTCTCATGAATCCTACACTTGGTGATCTTTAATAAGGGATCTCATGAGGATATAATCACTCAAACAAGTACTATATTACTAATATTTCATTGGATGTTTCTATCTATGATCATGTGTATTGGTCCTTTGACTCGAGATCATTAATATTATATATTATAGTCCCTATAATTTGATGTAAGATAGAAATTTTGATGTGTTTACTAATTATGAAGTAGATTGCATTTGGAGTGACTTAACTATTATGATATTAATCAAATTTTCTAGATATAATTTTTCCTAACTGACTTATGGAAGAAGATATCTCTAGACATTTGATTAGATAAAAGTGTCTGATTAAAATATATGAACCTATTAGTTTACAGAAAAGTTTATCTTGAAAAGTTAAATAATGATAAATCAAGTTGAAATAATAATGACACTTGTATGCATATTTATTAATGAGTTATCATTTGAAAATATTATAATATTACAAAGTAGAATTTATAGGTTGTTATCATTGTGATAGCTCATACTTTATTTATGGGGCCATGAAGTGTTGTTAGATGCAATATTTTTCTTTTGGTTGTACCTACGTCCATTAAAAAAATTTCATAGAGGGTGGCACAGTATGTGTTTCTAGAATATCATTAGATTCAATTGAATATAAGCTTTAGAATTATTTATTCTTATTTTTTGAAATTATATTTATTCATGCTATATTGATCATCAATTCATTCAAATTAATTATCTATAAAAGAAGATCTTATTTGAATTTTAAATCTTATTTAATCACAAGAAAAATAAATATAAAATTTATTCACAAGATGAGAAAATACAGTAATTAATTATTTATTTATAATTAAAGTGAATAAAATAAATATTTATTCACATATTATGTGAATATTATTTTATTTTATAAAATTGAAAAAATAATTATTAAAGGTTTGATAATATGTATATGGGGATTTGGATCAATTTAGTGATTTAATTATTATATTTAATATAATTTAAATAAATAAATATTTATTTATTTATGAAATGATATTTGCATAATACATGTCACCAAAATAATAATGCTTTTATTATTATTTTGAGAGATAAGAGGATTTTTATTTTAGTCAAATTGAATGAAATTATTTTAATTCTTGAACTAAGCATAAAAAATAAAATATTTCGTTTTGTTTCACAAGTGAATCCATACTATCTAATTATCATCTTAAGACCTAGATAAAAAATAATATAGAATCGCCTCTCATGTCTCAATATTCTAGGGAGATAATGCTATATATTTCATCATATGATCAAGAGTGAACAAAATAAATCAACTAATTTACTCACACTAACATTCTAAATATTAAGAAAAACATTTAGAACCTTATTTAACACATGTGGATATGACTAAAAGAATTATTGTTTATATTCATTATGCATTAAAAATGTAAAAATGATTATTGATCCTGTAAAATATGTAAATAATAAGTGGAAATAAAATTAGAAAATAAAACAATCACAGTTAATATTTTGTTTTGATTATAAATTAATAATTTTATATGATTATACTACCAATGTACTTGGCTGATTTCTTAGAGTTTAGATAGAAAATTATAAGTAAGCAGCATGCCCCACCACTTACACTTTTTCTTCATCCTTTATTTTTATAACCATTTATAGTGTGATGAGAAACAAATAGGAAATGATATTTCATAATTTTTATTTAAATGACATGGGAAACTTAGTTACAAGATAATGGTGAGTTTTAATACTAATCTAATATATAAATAATCCGTCGTGTATGTCATGGATAATCTACACTCATTGGGAGTAAATAACAAAAAAAATTATTACCATCATGTGTTTACTACATTTATTTTCTATCACTATTGTTTTATGGAATTACATTCATTTAGAGAAATATTTCATTTACAAGGTAGGAAATATATGTCATGGGGAACTTATTAGTAAATAAGTGGTTGAGAAGTCTTTTAGACATTTTTAAATCATATCCCAGTATTGTACATCATTAAAATTTATCACTGATGTACCACCTATTTCAATGTAAATCATCATATATGAAGCCCATGATATAATATAATTAATTAGTCATTTGATCATATTTGACTATAATAATGTTAATTAACAATATAGTTACAAATAAAAAAAATATTTACTTTATCCAAGTCCATTTTGTTTGTATACCCATAAAAATATGAGAAAACAATTTTTTTTGGAAATTGTCACTTAACATCACTGAAAATAGATTTTTTAACAATGGAAACATTAACAATGTATTTAGTTTAATCATTAATTAATTACCTATTTTAGTTTATATGACACTAAAATTTTATGATTTAAACTATAATAATTAATATCATTTCATTATTGATAATTTCTATTGTGGATTTCAAAGTGGTTAATTAATGTTTGTAAAATTCTGGAGGCATTGTAGACATTTTTCACATTTTATGTAAAATGTTCATTTTAAACATGATCGCAGATGTAAATTTAGATTTTGTATTTGATTTATGGATAAGGTTATTATAGCATGGTATAAGTTTTATTCATTTTTATATAATTTCATATTTTGTTTTTTTAGATTGTTATAGATTTAAAATAAATAATTTTCACATTAAAAATATTTATTTTTTGATGGATAGTGATCAAATGATTTTTATTTTTTTGATAATTTAGGAAATATTTTTTTCATGTATATTAATATGATATAATGGTGAATATGAAAATTATAATGATATATAAATTGGGTGAAATAATAAAAAAATTAAATTTGGTTGATATAATGGTAAAAATACTAATAGAACCAATGGACTATAAAATGAAGAATGATTAAAATTAGATATGAAAAAAAATATTGTCTGTTGGATATATATATAATTAAAAATATAAATATTCATAACAAAGTATATTTAATCGATATGAATATGAGAATTATAAGGATATATAAATTGTGTGAAATAATAAAAAAAAATTAAATTTGGTTGATATAATGGTAAATATACTAATAGAACTAATGAACTATAAAATTAAGTATATTTAAAATTAGATATGAAATAAAATATTGATGTTGGATATGAATATAATTAAAAAGGTAAATATTCATAAAAAATGATATTTAATGGATATAAATTATTAAATAATATTTAATAATGAAATATGTGTATGTAGTACTAGAAATAAGTATAATAAGAATAAAATTCATATATAAAAAGTGATTTTATATAACGATATAAATGTAAAATAAAAAATATAAATTAATAAAGACCTAATGTATGAAGTGATAATAAAAAATACTATTATTAAATAAATGATTAATTAGGATAAAATAGTTAAATTGTAAATATTAAAAAATTAAATAAGAAATATATTATACAGATAATGATAAAAAAATTAATAATGATATATATAATTATGTTTATATAGACTAACAGATGAATTAAACTATAAATTTTTAAATTTGGGTAAGATATTTAGTTATAGAACATATGTATAATTTTTTTATCAATTTAGGATTATTAATAAGGGATATGTGGTATCAATCATCATTAAAATTATGCATTAATTTCTTTTTCCACTCACTGGGCGATTCTTTTATCATTCCAATTGGTGTTATTTATCCATTTACTCCAAATTTATTTAAATAATTTTAATTAATTCATGTACTAGAATATAGTGATACTTATTCATATTAAATTTTTTTTTGAGGTTAGTTACCAACATTTAAGGTATTATTAATTTTGAATATTAACTCAGTGTCTCCCATTTTGAGTATTATTATCCAAATTTTGATAAATCTTAAAAAATCATGGATTTGAATTAATATATTTAGAATAATAATTTTAAATATTAATATTATTTTTGATGTATGTATTAAATATTTTTTGGATCAAACTATTATTTTAACAATGGATTTTGAAAATATTCATATAAAATATTTTTATTGATGAATTGTTTAGTAATTAAATAATTACAAACATACATTCGATGAACTCATTTTGTATCATAGTATTTGATTTTTTGTTTCATGGGTTGGTGAATTATTTTTAATATACTATCATGTTATACACTATTTTCATTCTATTATTGGATGATCTTTAATTTTAAGAAAATTTTGAAGAAGTATCATGGTGTTCATATATTGAATCAAAATGTGATATAAATTATCATTTTGAGTGTTTTGGGAAATAATAATTCTATTACTGTCTTTGAATGGTGAATTACTAACGAATAAGAGTTGTGTTCTAACTTTTAATTATGACATAAAAATTCACAACTATGATTTAACATGAATTATATCTATTTTACAATTTAATACTTAATATAGGATAAATAACATGGTTTCATGGTGAAGTGGAATGGTGGAAGTTTATATCCCTGTCTTCTTTCAGAAAAAATTCATTAAATGATTAATAATTCTCTAGTTCATTTTTTTCATTAGTTATTTCCAAACTGGAATGAGAATCTTATATATAACACCCTAAATCAAATACCTAGTGAATGACCCAAATTAAGGCTTTTCATAATTCTTTAGAAATGTCCCCCAATCCCTGAATGTTGTAAACTACCATCGAGGTATAAATAAAATATTTGGATGGTGGTTTTCTCTGAAAAAATTAATCTATATACTAATTATAATGAGTTACTAAAAAATCTATATGAGGTTTATTTATATAAAAAACCCAAACAGAAACAAACACATGTAGATCTATTATTAGAGATAACCAATAAACTTTCCCTCTTTGTATACTTAGATGTGCTTATAATTTTCCACGAAATAAGTAGATTCATTTTATTTGTATACATTTCACGATAGTTTAATTATAAAATAATTATTTACACATCCATATAAAACCATGATATTAACAAAAGATTTAGAAAACCAAATAAATGTATTATCAAGCCTAAACACATACTAGGAAGGATTCAATGAAAACATGACTCATTTAAAGGGTCATCATTAACTAACACCTCGAGTCAAACAACCCGCATACACACTCTCCACAAACTAGACAATTTAAAAAATGAATTCTTCAACATACCTCATATCCCATACAAGTTTAATCATTACTAGAAAAAAACTATTCTCATTGTTCATAGGCTGATAATTGACCACATCCATCACAAAGTCCATACATGTAGTATATAAGATCATATTCTTAATCAAAATTAAGGGTGGAGTCATAAAGTCGTGAGTACAAAGGTATACATGAATAACATTATTAATTCAAAATAAAAAAACAAATAAATAATAAACCGTAGTGTTACTCTTTTTAAAACCCATGTCACCTCATTGAAAGTATCATCTTAATGATTTTAAGATCATTATCTTAATCGAAAATTGAACATTACTTAGATACATGTTTGTCATGTCACCATGTAAAGATCCACCAGAAAATATATATTAACTTCCCTCAAGGAATCCCTCATACCATTATAATATCTTATCACATGTCACTCTTATTTCATTAAAACCATAAAAATCATATATACATGATTTTTATCTAAAAATATTTCACATTCCTCAATCTCAAACATTACCCAGGCTACTCTCATATCATCACAACCCATCCTGGGTCCACTAAAGGAAAACACACATCTAAAATCCACAAAATCGACTCACTATGACCCTAATATAGTAACATCATCACTAATATATACAACCTCATCTAAAAAATAATTACAATGATGTTCAAAACCCACAATGTTTTTCACATGCTTCGGTCTTTGACATTTATGGAATCTCACATGTTATCTCCCCATTTTGGGCCTTTATCAATAGTGGTATGTCTATACCCACACCAGGAAAACCACTCTAGGTTTTCATTCCTTACTATGTACCCATATACTAAACTACACACTCTAGGATCAGTATCATGTCTATATGCACATCAATTATGCTACCCCTAAGCAACCAATTCCATATTTTTCTCATATAATGGGAAAAGGGAAGTAAAAAAGAAATGCATACCACTAATCCATATTAACCATAGAACATAAGTGTCTTACATATATAATTGATAACCCTTATTAACATACCCATTCTTGGTTCAAGTATCAAATATTGTTATGATTCACCTCATCAATTTCTAAACAATAATAATATAATCAAAATGAAAGTTATGTTTACGTAGATTCCCAATATAATGTTAATAAGGAAAACACTATATAAGTTTCTATTAACACATTAAATAACTTTACTGAATATAAAATTGAAGTGGTAAACCAAAATAAAGAACATGAATTCAATTTTAATTCTATGTACTAATATAATTCAGGAAAATAAACCTCCTTCCACCTCGTGATATAGGGAAATGATAAATAAATATACAAAAACACAATACATAGCATAATAAAAAAAACTATAATAGAGAAAACGTAAATAAAAAACAACTTATTGATCTAACTTTGTGTGTTTTGAAATTTTTTTTAATGATCATTGATCGTGTTGTTGAGCGCATCAAATTAGATGTTTATTTTTAACTAGAATTTCTGTAGTATAGTAGCAACCCTAGGTTGTCACTCAAAGGATCATTAGATCATTAATTTAAAAATATGTTTCTGATTATGAAAATAAAATAGGAATTTGGATTTATTAAACTTGGGGTTTTTTTATTTTAAAACATAAATTATAACTATACTACTAAGTGAGAGAACAAGATGGAGAAATCATGATTAACCCGGGTAAGTGTCCCTTGATGCTCAATCCATCATCACTCTCAAGGGAATGGGAAAGCTCATTGATTAAATTATTTATACACACTAAAAGTAGTATTTTATGTGATTTCTTACATGTTTACCACCTAGGATTTTATCTATCTAAGATATTAATTATCGGAGTCCGCTCAAAATCAACATACTTGAATTTATGTAAAAAACAGAACTCAACCAAGGAATCACATCAACAATGTGATGAGATAAATAGATTAGGGTCAATGATAAAGTATTCCACAAGAAAATAAAATTCATATTCATGGATTCGAGCTCCTGAAATTTATCAACCGACTCACACACTCATGAAAGTGAAGGGGTGAGAAAAGAGGAAACCACATTCAAATCATCACCAGATCCTGGTTTTGAATGGATGCATGAGGATGATTATTCCTTTGATATTGATTTGATCATTCCATAATAAATAAAAATTAAGAGGCATAAATGAATAAAAATTGACAACAAACCTAGATATTCAATTACCTTATGGATATTACAATCATGGAGCTCAGGACTATAATAAACGACACCCCCCAAATTGATCACAAATAGGTTTAGAAGTACATGAGAGATAAGAGAACTAAAATGGGTGAACAGAGCTCTCAAGTTAATCTCACCCATACCCCTGGTCGTACCAGCTATGATAATGAAGGGTATGAGTGATTTTATGGGAAATTACATCAAAATTTCCACAAAAATTGGTCATTTATCTAAATGGCTAGGTGACTATTCAAGGAATAATTTTAACTCCATATTTATCTGGATGGTTGATTGAACAAAATGGGAGAAAATGAATAGAAATTCTGTGGAGAGTTAGTACATTGCATTATTTGTCCAATGTAGGTATAATATACCCAATTGGATCTCTAAGTCCTGAGTTATGGCCCAAATATAGAAAGGTGGTCCAATCTGGCATGCCCAGAATTTCTTCACATTGTGGGCCTATTTTGGGCTGCCAAATGGATGAAATGGGCTCCATGATCTTCTAGAGAAATGTAGAACACATTTTGTTTTACATTAATAATCATATTTTTACCCTAATTAGATGCCCAAATTATCCACAGTACATATTAAGGTCCACATTCTTGATTGGGAACTCACTAGTTTGGCCTATTTTTCTTGAATTCCATCACGGGCTCTCCAAATCACCTTATCCTATATTGTAAACACCCAAAAAAAGTAATATTTCACTATTAAACAGTGATATACAGTAATTTATTGAATAAAAAATTAATTTAAATTTATTATTATATTTGTAATATTCAGTAAAAAACCAATTTAAAATAGAGGTGTAGGGGTGGAATTGAATAATGAATCATTATGCGATCAATAATTGAGTGTTAATGAAGCCTGATGTTAATATGGAATAAATAAAAATGAAAAAACACATCATAAAAGTCAGATTAATTTTTCTTCTCTTTATTCATATAAAAAATAGGCCTTGACATTGAAATCTTCGAGATGCATTTATACTGAATAGAAAATATGATTGACATGTTTGAAAAATCTGAGACCCATAGAGAATTTAAAATTGTCAGTATATATCTCTATGATGAATGTTTTTCTGATGTTCCATACTCATGTTTACAATATATCAATCTAAAAAATTATTTGGGGAATATTTGGATGGGGTTGAGGATTTAAAAAGAAATAATGAATATTTGAGGAATGTTGAGAGTTTGGTTCTTGAGTATTGGGTAGTGTTAGTTTCATGACTTATCTAAATAAGGATAATGACTTTATAAATATTTCCATAAGTCAAATTGGTTTATGTAAGCTTTATATTATTGTGAGATTATGATTATCACTATATAAGGATGATTTTAACTCTATATGACCTTAACTACTGTGTAAGGACAATTTTAATCCAAAAAATTTAAAAATTTCAAAAGTTTAAAAATATAAGAATATTTTGAATATTTTTTCCAAATAAAATTAATATTTGAGATGATACTCAAGATGATAAATCATGGTTTGAACATCAAAAATATTATTTTTGAATCATGAAAAGGAAAAAAATCACACTATAAAGATTAACTTTCTACAGAATAATGCAGATTTATTATTGTGTAACCACTTGGTCACATCAAAACTAGTGTCAGACTCAAAAGGAACCTAAAACTGAGTTTGAAAAAAATATGAAGCAGGAATATGAATAAGATGATGATATAGGGTTTAAAATTAGTTTATGGTTTGAATTTCAATTTTAAATTAAAATTCAAACAAAATTTTGACTATTGTGTGGAAGATGTGTTTGCTGTAAGAGGCATAAAGATGAAATATCAGACCATATTTTCATTGATAGTGAATGGGATCAAGATGTTTGAGATTATTTTGGTGAGTTAAATTTGGTTTCTTCTCTAGATATGGTTGATCAGTCCTTCCTTGTTCACTGGTACCATGGATCAGGTGTGGGAGGTATTGAATGAATGGAAAATACAGTGATATTATAGGCAGGTTCCTAGTGCCTGTTGTATGTGAGTAATAAGAGTATTTATGAGGGAACAGTATCAAATGGTTGGGTGATTATATGCATGATAAAAAATATACTCACTATTATTGTCAATGACTTAGTGATTTCATGATTGGAACCTTCCTTACATCGGTTCATTGGAACTCGGGTTGCTGGGTATGTTGCCCATCATCAGGGCTACTAAATCTGTTGGAACCCCCCTTCAAGGGGCTTGAAATTTAACAATGATGGATCTTGTGTTTCTAGATGGATACATGGAGGGGGTATTGTTGGTGAGAGTTGTGGGTCGACCATCCAAACCTTTTCGATTAGGCTAGGGCAAGGTAACTCACTTTATACTGCGGCGATGGCCATGCTCAATGGACTGAATAATTGCATGTAAAGGAATTTAGAGATCACTAAAGCTGAAATTGACTCTATGCTATTATATACTACTATTCATGGGTATGGTATAGTTTCTTGGTCTATCTCTTATATCATTACAAAATGCAGGAGCATGATTGGAGTTGATATCAATGTTTCCCAAATATTGTGGGAGGTAACAAGGCTACAGACTACATAGCCTCAATTGAAATTCTTGGTCTAGAGAGTTTGTTTTTTCATCTCTTGAATAGTTTGAATCTGGAAGGTATTAATATCATTAGAGGAGATTCCCTTGGACTCTAATATTTTTGGGCCCCTTGATTCATCCCCTTGTCTTGGTAATTCCCTATAGACTAATGTGACTCTAAAAACACATAGCTTTTCTACATCTTTTTAATTAATATCTAAAATTTTAATTAATTAATTTTTTACTTTTTATTAAATATTTTTACTTTGGTAAATTTATAATTAAAAAAATTATATAATAATTTTTTAATTATTGTTGTATTTTTATTTTTTAAAATAATTAATTTATATCATATGTAATTTTTATAGTCAAATAAATTAATAATTAGTTTAGAAGTTTTATTATGGTTGAATTTTTAATAATATGACATTTTATTTAGTAATCATTTAATCATTTAATTTTATTATTAATTAATTTATTCTTCAAAATTTGATTGTTACATTTTGAAATTGATTAACTTTAATGATTATTTTTCATTCATTATTTAATTTATATAAATTTATGTTTAATTATATAATAAAATTTATAAAATTTATTTATTTATTATGATCAATTAATTTAACTAAATTTTTAATTCAATTCAAGATTTTAACATAATTTCCTATTTTTCATTATTTAGTTATTTTATTTTATTCTTAATTTAATTGTTTTTTTATGTTATTATTATTTAATTTATTTAATTATTTTTTGATGTGTTCATTTTTTTATTTGGTTTGTCATTTTTATTTTGTCTAATGGTGTCAAACCACACACCATTCCCCTTTGTTGTTTGCCTCTACCCCAGTTTTCACACTTTTTCATGGTGCTGCCGTTTCCATGCCTTTATGGTTGCACTGATCTATCCTTGCTAACTCATTCCCTTTTTTGTACCACAGAAACCCATTTTTATTATGGAACCATTCTACCCACTACAATGTGGTACTATTTCCTCCCTTTCATGGCCTCACCTCGCCGTTTTTTTTTCAACCACCAGTGGTAGCGTTTCACACTTTCCTTGACACCAGTGTTTCCTTCGACACCGACACTGTTTCCTTGTCTCCTTTATATATTATGGAAGTGTTTCATCAATTGTTCAACCATTTCCACATTTCCATTATTATTCCATTTCTTTCTCTTCATGGTCTCAACATCTCCCTACATCTCATCGCAACACCGTCTCACACTATAACTCCTTACATCAAGCGTCACACCATCACAATTTGACCCACTCCAAGAAATCAACATCACATACATGTATTTTCAACTCAAAACATAGATTTGAAACCCAAAAACTCAGATCTAAAATTCATATCTGCTTGCAAGTTCATGATTTATTTCATCTCTGGTTTTGTGTCACCGCTATCCCGAGCCACTGCTCGGTGGTTGAGTTTCCCGAGGATGGGACACCATTGTCATATTGAATATTTTAATGATAATCACAATGAGGACCCATCTTTACCTACTCAGAGCTACCATAGTTTCCTAGAGGAGTTAGTGGTTTTGGTCATAGCAATGGATCGTATGGAGGCGGATCTTGAGGCAATGTGTTTCCTTCTCCTATAGAAGGATCTTGACCCCCAACCCTGCAGAGGATAACGATTTGGGGGGGAGAAGATATAAAAAAATAATTATAATATAATAATAAATGAATAATAATAACAAATTAAATTAGTATAATAATATATAACAATTATAATATACAATAATTTTAATAAATAGATAATTAATTAAAATTTTAAAAATAAAATAAATTAACATAATAAAATATATTATAAAACTAAAAAAATATTAATAAAATTAAAGTAATGAATAAAATCAAATTAATTCTAAATATATTTATTAATATAATAATAATAACTAAAATAAACTTATTGAAGTAATTTTAATAATATTTTTTAATGAAACAAATAATTAACCTAATAAATAACTGTAAATCCTTATAGCTTTTATTGAAATATATTTTTTAATGTTATTAATTAAATAACTTTTAGTTTTTAATAATGATTCTTTGTAAAATATATTGGTTGACCAATTAAGATATTTATTAAATAATAACAAAAAACTTTTAAATAGTAAGTTAACATTAATTAAAAATGTTATTATTACTTATTTCAAGTTATGTGTTTTTACTTTGATTTTAACAGTTTCAGTCATTATTTGTTTTCTTTGTTCTTTTATAGGTACATACAGGAGACTAAATCACATATTGGTATATTCAACTAACTTATTGGGACTTAGTTACAAGGGAAAAGCTAAAATGACGTTTAATTCACTAAAAAGTGGATGTGTGTGTTGTGAAAGTGAAGCACCAAAGTTTGTCGGTGGAAATTATGGTCAGGATGCAGTAAATGATAGAAGTTATGAAATAAGAGTTGCAGCAAGGGGTAAATTTAACATTCATACAGAAAAACAACTCATTCACTTTTACATGGAGAACTAAAGTAGAGAAGATCGAGGAGACCTGGAGAGCAGCAAGTCCTGGATTCGTAGGAGCCTGACAGTAGAGCACCATTCAAGGAGTTCTGCCTCCCCCTTGTTTAAGTTATTATACTCTATTCTAGGATGTTTTCAATTTCTGTAATGAAAATGATAGTTATATAAATACATAGAGTTCAAGTAATTTCTAGTTATATTGTTTATATTTTTATCTTCCTTCTCACATTTTCATTTTAATGTATTCAGAGTTGATCAATGATATCAACTATAAATCCATTCATTTTCATCGTTCTACTTGAATTAAAATTTCAATTCCACTATCATTTGGTTAGTCCAATAGTGGATAAATTTTCTAAAATTTTATGTTCATAAAGAAAACATCCAAACTATTGGAAAGAATGCATCTTTTGAATTTTACAAAGATAAATTATAATGGTTGAAATTTTCTTGGAGTGATGAACCCTAATAATGTTCAATCTGATTGACTTATCCCCTACTGAGGGAAATAAATAATTCTCTTTCTATGGTTACATTGCATCCATTTATTATGATAAGTAAAAACTTTAAACTAGTATAATAGAGTTTCCCGTAATCATTTTATCATGATTGTTCATTTCTTAGCATTATTGGTCTTTGTTGTTGATACTTTTCATTTTGACTCTTTTTAATTTTAGCATACATCCAAAACATATAAAAATTGACTGTTCTTTACTGTTTTTTTAATTTCTAAAATAAATATAAAAAAACATAAAATAAAATTGTTTACTCTTCCCATTGCGGACAATAGTGGAGTGTTACAAAAGTTTTATATAAAATTGGTAGTTCCACCTTCCCTGTGGATTTGACCCAACCAACAGCTGTACATTATAGTCAGTAGGAGTAATAAATTTTAAACATTGACTCAATTCCAATGAAATTTGGGTCAGTTTTTTGTGCCATTTCTAGGAAAGGTTTCGAGCAACCACAAGTTTCTATAAAAATTCAAAAAAATATAAAAAACACCAAAAATTTGAAAACTTGAAAGCTGTAAAAAAATATTATTGTATTTACTATTTTTTCTCCTAGTGTCTTTCTACATTATTGTTTTACTACTAAATTGCTACTGTTATTTGTTCTGCTGAGTTATTGTTTACTATTTTTTGTGTGTAATTTCACCTTTTATCATATATATCATGAACACTAGGTATAATTTTAAGAGATTAGATCCCATGAACATGGAATTGGATAAACACCAAACTTTTCTTTAGAGGGAAAAAAATTCAAAATTGAAAAATAAAACAAATTGTTCCTATTAATAACTTCTTAAATCATCTGTATCTTTTAGATGTTTTGAAAAGGCCTATGTTGAGGGAGTTCCAACTCCCTCATGTTTCATGTAATCCTTATTTATCAGATTTACTCCTAGATCCTGAAATTATGAGTTGAAATAATCCCATATTCCACTATTTCTTACACTTAATAGACTCTTTAATGAGGACTCTATTGAATTCATTATACATTTCTACAATATTGTGAAACAATTAACTCTTTTTCGACTTGTAGAAAATGAGTTGAGAATGAGCTTATTTCCATTTTTCCTTAAAGGTAATGGTAGATATAGGTTTTTGAGCTTAAATAAAAATATTTTTGAAAACATCGATTATGTTTACAATTATTTTATAATGTAATTTTATCCCAAAAGACATAAAGGAAAACTTATAACTAAGATAACTAGTTTTTATCATGTGTATGGTGAATCTTTCCATGAATATTGGGATAGATTCAGGGACCTTCTTAGGTAGTGTCCCCATCATCAACTACCATCTCACCTTCTCATGAATACCTTCTATGAAGGGTTGTCCTCCTCTGGTTAAAACATAGTAGACCACGCATCTAGGGATAATTAAATTGATAAGACAGATGAAGAGTTGAGATAAATTTTCAACAATCTTGCTTTGACCTATAAACATAAAAATTCAAGAAGAGAGTGAATAGAAATGCTAACACTTGTTCAAGAAATGATACTCAAACATAACTTCATGAAATCACGAACCGACATCAATATTTAATGAACCAAAATTCTAAATAATCTTTTAATCATGATGTTTGTCAGAACACTAACCAATCTTATATAGAACAATGCACTCTGTGGGATTTTCGATCATACTAAAAACAATTTCTATAATTTTGACATGCCATGAAAACAAGAAAACTGAAATTTTGTTAATTGTGGTCCTAGGTTTCTTACAAAAGAAGACCCCCTTTCTAACAATTATAACTAAGGCTATAGAAACCATCCAAATGTGTCCCAGAAAGAACAAGTCCAAATAAGTCAAACCACTTCCCCTAATTATAAAAATTAATAAAGACAAAACATGCAAAACCAACAAAGGGCTGAGTCTTAAAATTCTCAAGGAAACTATAATGGTCTAGTATCATAAAAATAGTATTTAATTTTTAATAGAATAGATTATCGAGAATAAATATTTAAAACCCAATTGAATAAACATAAATCCCAATATGAATTTTATAAAATTAAGTATGATGCAAGAATGCAGAATATAGAAACTCAATTGGTCCAAATAGCTACAGACTTTACATCTTGGGATAAATGAATATTTTCTTGAACAAATGAACTTAATCCTAGAGAGAAATCTATGGACGTTGTCACTAGAAGTGATATTAATACTCAATCTAATCATAATAAAGACATTGAAAATTCCAAAAATGATAAACTGTGTGATTCTGGAAATAAAAACCTAATATGTACCCAATATGTAAATCAATATAAAACTATTGTAAATGAAGAGAATCTGAATTTTTCACCTAAAACCCATCCTAGTTTTTTTAATATAAAATGAACAAAGAAAAAGAGAAAATTCCTAAATAAATGAGTGATATTCCTAATGTCCTTAGGAAGCATTCCCCACCTATACCTTTCCCTAGGAAATTGAAACCTCATAGTAACACTGAAGATGAACTCCTTTAGTTTCATGGGATTTTTTCCAAGTTTCACGTCAACATTCCTTTCATTCCAGCCTTATTTAAAATCCCATCCTTTTTTTAAATAATTTAAAAAAATTATTTCAAATAAAAACACACATTATGAATTTGTTACTTATTGTCTCACTGAATAGTGAAATGTTGTTATCCAATAGAGAATCCCACCCAAACTAAAACACCCATATAGCTTTTTCATACCCTATACCTTATAAAATTCCGATTAGTGTAACTGTATTTGTGTCTTAGGTAATAGTATCAATATTCTCTAATACTCAATGTTCCAACAGTTGATATTGGGTGAAATTCAACCCACCACAATCATACTTCAGTTGGCGGGTTGATCTTTCACTCCTCCTGTGGGGATGGTATATGATCCGCTAGTTGGAGTTGGAAAGTTGTTTCTACCTATTAACATCTTAGTGTTAGACATGGAGTGTGACCCTTAGGTGCCCATAATTATGGGTAGACCCTTCTTGGACACTGGTGGTGCTGTTATTGGTGTCTCTAAGGGTAATCTAATATTTATAATTGGAGAAAAACAAGAAAAATTAAATGTTTTTAAAAATGTCAAAGGACCAAATTTCGATAAAAAATGTTCAATGATGGAGTCCTTAGAGGATAAATGTTCATATGAAAGTCTTGAATAATATGATAAAAACTTCTGTTTAAGAAAAAAAAATTGATGCTAAAAATTAAGATTTTCTTATCTCACATTGTGAATTTTTTTCTCAAACTCATAATCTGGAAAATTTTCTAGAATTGGAAAATTGTCCGGTTTATACTTCTACTAAAAATTCATCATCTTTTTTTCAACATAAGAACATCTTGAGTGATCCTTATGGTGATTATGTTGTCACCAAAACTATTTCTAAACACTTGGATGAATTAGAATGAGGGATATTAATACAACTTGATTATTTTTCTTTGATAAATTTATTAAATTCAAACCTGGAAAATCTAGACAGTGTGTTGTTTACTTTGGACAACAGTACTATAATTTCTAAAACATGTCATGAAATTAAAAACCTATCATATATTAAACCTTTTATAAGAAATATGTTGAAGAACATAGACCCGTTAGGCCTATGAGTATTCAATCAAGTGAAAACCCACCTATTCTAGATCTGAAACCACTCCCTACTCATCTGAAATATTCATTTTTGGGTAAAAATTCCACACAGCCTGTTATAATTTCTATTGAGCTAAATGATAACTAGGTAGAAAGATTTCTAAATGTTCTTAAAAAGTTAAAATCATCCATTGGCTAGACCATAGATGATATCAATAGAATTAATCCTTTACTCTTTGTACATAAAATCCCTATGGATCCAGATCATAAGACAAGGGTAGAGTGTCAAAAAATATTGAATCCAAACATGAAAGAAGTTGTGAGAGAATAAGTAATTAAAATACTAGATACTGGAATAATTTACCCTATTTCTGATAGCACTTGGTTCAATCAGGTCCATGTTGTCCCTAAGAAAGGAGGGTTCACTATTGTTACTAATGAAAAGAATGAAGAATATCAAGATATAAAATCAAGAAAATAGGGATTTTTTATATAATATATGAAGCATTATGTAGCCCCTAAGAAGGACCATTTTCCAACACTCTTCCATGATCAAATAAAAGATATGCTTTTTGGGAATGAATTCTTCTATTTCTTGAATGGGTATTATGGTTATAAGAATATTTCTATAGCTCCATAGGATCAGGAAAAGAATACCTTTACATACACCTTTCGGACATTTTCCTACCAGCGGATTCCTTTTGGGTTGTGTGGATCCCCTGCTACTATTCAAGGGAGCATGATTTCTATCTTTTGTGGCATGATTGATAGAATCATATAGGTGTTCATGTATGGTTTCTATATTGTGGGTAGTACTTTTGATTCATGTTTAGAAAATATAGAGTTAGTTTTGGAGAGTTATTTAGAGACCAAATTATTTCTTAACTGGAAAAAATATCAAATTACGACCACCAAAGGTATTGTGCTAGGACATAAAATATCCATGAGTGTTTTGGAGGTAGAAATTGATAAAATATAAGTCATTCAAAAATTACTACCTCCTAAAAATGTAAAAGGTGATAGAATCTTTTTATGGAATTTTGGTTTCTACTAGAGCTTTATCAAAGAGTTTTCCCAAATTACCATGCCCTTGTGTTCTTTATTTGTTAATGATGGTCCATTCCATTTTGATGAAAATTGTTTAAAATCATTCAATCTGGTTAATGAAAAACTAACTACATCACCTATTATCACTGTACCATATTGGAAACTCCCTTTTGAACTACTGTGTGATGCTATTGATATGGTTGTTGGAGCTTCCCTTAGATAGGGGAGAGATAAGATGTTTCGTGTGGTTTATTATACTAGTAAACTAGTATATGAGGCTAAAATAAACTATACCATTATTTAAAAGAAGTTTATATCTATTGTGTTTTCTCTCGAGAAATTTATACAATACCTATTAGGTTATAAAGTCGTCATTTTCACTAACTACTCTACCTTGAAGTACTTTTTTTATAAGAAAGAATCCAAACTCAGGTTGATTAGATGGATTTTGTTGGAATAAAAATTATACATAGAAATATAAGATAATAAGTGTGATGAAGACACAGTTTCAGACCATATTTCAAGGATTCCTCATACCTATTGTGAAGATCGAGGGTAGATTAACTCTTCTTTACCATGGGAAAAACTATTCACTGTGTCAATCATGAAGTCTGCATGGTATGCAGAATTATGCAATATCTTGGAAGTAGGAGTATTTCTTAAAAATCTATCTAATAACCAAAGAAAAAAATCATTTTTAAACTTAAGTATTACATTTTTGATAATCCATTTCTATTTAGGAGGTGTTCTGATGGTATTATTAAGATATGTGAGCCTAATGAATATATACTTCCTATTTTAGAGAGTTTTCACTCACCTTGGGAGGTCACCATGGTGGTGAAAGGACAACTCAAAAATTCCTTCAACCTAGTTTTTATTATTCTATCTTATTCAAATATTATAGTAGTTTTTTAGTTGGTTATGATATGTGCCAAAGGTTAGGAAATGTTGGTAGGATGTAGGGGTAACCACAAAAAGGTATTCTATATGTTGAGATTTTCATGTTTCGGGTTTAGATTTCATGGGTCCATTTCTATTATCTCATGGGAATGAGTACATTCAAGTGGTTGTAGAACATGTTTCCAGGTGTGTTGAGGCAGTAAAACTACCCAAAAATCAAGCCAACAGTGTCATAAATTTTTTTAAAATCAATATTTTCTCACGATGTTGAGTCCCAAAATCCTTTACCACTAATAATGGATCTCAATTTAAGAAATAAAAGTTTACGAATTTGATGGGAAAGGATGGTTATGTTCATAAAACAAGATCTCCTTATCATCCATAATCCAATGGCCTTGTGGAAATATCAAATAGGGAACTGAAAATGATTCTTGAAAAAACTATTTCAAATTATAGGAAAGACTAGTATTTTAAACTAGATAATTATTTATGGAAATTTAGACTAGATTTTAAGACCCCTATAGATATATGTCTGTATATATTGTTCTTTGGAAAATGTTTTCATTTTCCTATGGAGTTGCAACACAAGTCTTATTATGAATTTAAGGCCTTAAATTTTGATTTTAAGAGTGCTGGTGATAGAAGACTACATAACTTGAGTGAGTTAGATGAAATTAGGAGAGAATATTATGATAATTCAAGGATATATAAATAGAGGACTAAGATATTTCATGATTCTATCATTAATAGAAAAAATATATAAACCCAAGCAAAAGTTCCTTCTCAATAATACAATATTGAAAATATTTCATGGTAAATGTAAAAACAAGTAGTCTAGACCTTTCACAATTTTTAGAGTGTCAATAAATAGATTTGTTGAGATATTTGGGGAGGAGAATAAACCCATGCTAGTTAATGGATAGTGATTCAAACATTATCTTGAAGGACATCCAGAGGTCTTGTCTACCTTCAATGTGATTGAGAAATGATCCAAAATAATTTCTAACTAGAGAATTTAAACTTTTTGTTTCATGGGAGTCAACCCATGCTTCTTGTTTTTTCTTTTCTTTGATTCATTTTTTAAATTTAATAAAGTGTTGTGTGTTTGACCTGTTTTAGTATATTTTATTCTTCTGCTTGTTCTTGGTGATTTTGGTTCTCATTTTATGAGTTAGAATGCTAGTACTGGTGTCATATAAGGAGTGGAATTCCCATGTTGCTTCATATCTAGACAAAATCTATCAGAGAAGTAATTTACTCTTAATTATATATATTTTATTTTTTCCTTTTACTTTAATAAAAAAATTAACTACTGTCAGGGAGTCATTGACTCACCGATGAACCTGAGCTACCGATACGTTGTTTTCAGTGAGCCATTAAATAATTTTTGTTATATATGTGTACTACTACTTAAAAAAATCTACTTCATTTGTTGCTTTGATTTTAATTCTGCAACATGTTACTATGCTGCATGAAAAATGATGCTTGTTCTAAAATTCTATTACATGTCTATTATGTTGAAAATTTTTTCTGCATGTGGATCTTAGTTGAAAATAGAGTTTTAATGGTTTAATATCTTCAATATATGAAGTTATGTGTGTGTGTGGTGGGGGGGTACATATAGGCTTATTTTTTGTGCTTTTCAATGAATCTTCTTGTATTTTTTGGTGTTTAAGCATGCATTTCTCTACTCTATTGAACATCTTATTGAACCCATTGTATTAAGCTTACATTCACCCAATTCACCGTGTAACCAAAAGTTTACATGAAATGGTTTGAAGTAATTGAACATTATTTTCACTCACATTAATGATAATTCATGTACATTCAGGTGAATCTATGGTTAGATAATCATTCTGGAAAACACACATACTTTCTACACATCATTGATACCCTTTAAAAATGTAATAAATATACTTAAATTGAAATTTTTTTAAGCTATAAAAGTATAATTGTAGTCTTCTCCACATTGGAATTCAACTTTGGGGAAAAAGTTGGGTTTTTATTGTGGGGGAGGGGGTTAATTCATGATTGAGCTAAACTGTGCATAATGAATGCTCATCAATTCATACTGCTACGTCAAAAATTTTGTAAAAATGGTTTCAAAATATAAAAATACTTTATAAAATTGAGATTTTTTAGGGTCCACATTGTACTATAATTCAGTCTTTCCTAAGGATAGTATGTTACCCTTAGTTAAGACATTCATTGAGTCTGAGACTTGTGAGTATGGATGATTTCTAATTGAAGATACATAGTTATTTTATGAATCATCGTTTTAGTAATTATGTTTAAGAGTGATATAGGATACATTTTTGTGGAATTGATATCTTAAATTTAGGAATAGGAAGTTTAAAATTGTTCTTATATGACTCACTATTCTTTAAATTATTAAAAGTAATCAACTTAGTGAGTCAGTTTAAATGGTTTTCAAATAGATCTTATAAAACATGAGTAAAATGGACATTTGAGAACCCATGGTGAATTTTTGAGACCCTAGGTACTGGATGTGTTTCTTTAAAAAAATCCCTCTGTTCAATTTGAAAAGGTGTTTGTTCAAAGTGCTTTTCACAATGAATATGGCCTGGGAAAAATTAAATAAAGAGTCTAAGGTAAAAAATTATTTCATTTAGGTGAAGGGAATAATGAACACAATATGAATAAAGGGATAGTTGGTTTACATGTAAATCAGTTTGCTTGTGTCAATAAGGTGATACAAAAAAATTATTTTTTATGTTTGGAACCTCAGAAAAAGTTAAAGTACAAAGTTCCTCTGGTTAATTTTTTACTCCACTATTTTTAACCTTTTATCACTCTTTATCTTTGAACATAATCATGAATTGAAGAAAATCATTAGGAAGCCTCATATCTGAGGCATGAAACCCTCAAAAATGATATATTATTTGTTCTTTTAATTATCCATTGAGTATCTTTTATTGGGAAAGGATCATTTGGACATTGATTATCAAGATCCTACCAATAGTTTATGTCATCTATTCGGAAACTGTTTAACATTATTCATTTTTGATTGATTAATAAAACCTATTTCTATTTTTAAAAGATAATAAAACATGACATTGTTTTAGGAAAAAAAATGTTTAAGTGTGGGGAATTTTATGTGGCTCTAAAACACATAATTTTTCCATATATTTATAATTTATTTTTAAAATTTTCAGTAATTAATATTTCACTTTTTATTAAATATGTTTACATTGGTAAATTTATAATTAAACTAATTAAATATTCATTTTTTAAATAATTCTTTATTTTCAGTCTTTAAACTAATTAATTTATGTCTTACTTTATTTTTAATGTCTAAAAAATTATTAATTAGTTTTCAGGATTTATTATACTTGAATTTTTAATAATATGACATTTTATTAAGTTATAATTTAATCATTTAATTTACTTATTAATTAAATTATTCTTAAATATTTAATTTTTTTCATTTTGATATTGATTAACCTTAATACTTATATTGCATTAATTAATTAATTTAAATCTATTAATGTTTAATTATAAGATACAATTTATAAAATTTATTAATTTATTATAAAAAATTAATTTAACTTAGTTTTTAATTAAATTCAGTTTTTTAACCTAGTATCCTGTTTTTCATTATTTAGTTATTTTCATTTATTCTTAATTTAATTCAGTTTTTAAAAATATTATTTTATAATTGCTTTAATTATTTTTTTATGTGTTCATATATTCTTTGGTTTGTAGTTTTTATATTTTCCAACAGTGTCAAACAACATAATGTTCCCCTTTGTTGTTTTCCTCAGCTATTGTTCTCACTCTTTTTCACAATGCCATTATTTCCATACATTTGCAATAGCACTGATCCATCCTTTCTGTCTCATTCCTTTTGTTTTGCCACAACAACCCATTTTTATTGTGGCATTATTCTACCTATAGTAATGTGGTATCATTTCCTCCCTTTCATGGTCTCACCCTACCATTTTTTTCCTATCAACCTGTAACTCTATTTCACACTTTCCTTACCGTCGGTGTTTCCTTTGATGTTGCTACTGTTTCACCATATCTTTTCTACAGTGTGTCATTATTTCCTCTATTGTGCCACCATTTTCACATTTCCTTCACGGTGCCATCGTCTTCTCTTCACGACCACAACATTCTCCATGCATCTCATTGTGACACCATCTCACATTGTTACTCCATACTTCAAGCCTCACACTATTACCCTTTGAACCACTCCAACAAATCACCATCGTAACCAAATATTATTAACTTGAAAACAAAAATCTAAAACCCTAAAACACATATCTTAAAATCCATATTTTCTTGAAATGTTCTTCTCCCATTTGCCTCCTATTTTGTCCCACTATTGACTTGATCCACCACTTGGTTGTTGAGCCACACGAGGTCGGGACAAAATTGTCATTTGGAAGTGTCTAATGCCGGGATCGATAATGAACCAGCTGCACATGTTTGGAGTTGTCACTATCTCCTAGAGGATTCGGTTGTTATGGCCACAAAAATGGATCATATATAGGCAGATCCTGAGGTTTCCTAGTTTTCTCCTCCTTTATAAGGATCTTGAACCCCCTACACGGGATAGAGATTTGGGGGGGAGGAGATATAAAAAATAATTATAATATAATAATAAATAAATAATAATAATATGAAATTAAATTAGAATAATAATATATAACAATTATAATGTAAAATAATTGTAATAAATAAATAATTAATATCAAAATAAATATAAAATAAATTAACAAAATAGAATATATTATTAAACTAAAAAAATATTTATAAAATTAAAATTATTTATAGAATTAAATTAATTCAGAATAAATATTTTAATATAATAATAATAACTAAAATAAAATTACTAAAATGATTTTAATAATATTAATAAATTAAATAAATAAATAACATAATAAATAATTGTTAATCCTTAGGTATTTTATTAAAATATTAATTTTAATATTTTTAATTAAATAACTTTTAATTTTTATTTAATATTATTTGTAAAATAAATAAGTTAATAAGTTAATATATTTATGAAATAATAACAAATAATAATTAAATAGTAATTTTATATTAATTTAAAATGTTATTAACACTTATTTTAAGTTAAGTATTTTTACCATGCTTTTAATAGTTTCAGTCCTTTATTTTCTTTGTTATTTTGTCGGTACATGTAAGAGCATAGATCATCTATTGGTACATTCAAATAACCTACCGGGAGTCAGTTACAAGTGAAAATCTAAAACTATGTGTGATTTCCTAAAAAGTGCATGTGTGCGGTGTGAAAGTGAAGTACCAAAGTAAGTCGGTTGAAATTGTGGTCATGATGTAGCAAATGAAAGATGGTAAGAAAGTAGAGAAGCACTAAGAGGGAAATTCATCATTCATACAGCATAAAAAATCTTTCAATTTTTTGTGGAGAATCAGAGCAGAGCAGATCAAGGAGACCAAGAGAGGAGAATATTCTAGATTCATAGGAGCCCGAGAACCGATCATCATTTAGGGAGTTCATCCTCCCTCAAATTTAAATTATTCTACTCTATTCTAGGAATTTTTCAATTTCTTTAATAAACATGATAGTTATTTAAATACTTTTAGTTTGGGGAATTCCTATTTCTACTAGTTATATTTTTATCTTCCATTTCACATTTTCATTTTAATGTATTCAAAGTTGACAACAGAGATCAACTCTGAATCCATTCATTTGCATCATGGTACTTTCATTAAAATCTTAATTCCACAATCATCTGGTGAGTTTAATTATGGATACATTTTCATAAATTTTCGGTTCATAAAGAAAACAAAATAAGATTTCACGAGAATGTATCTTTTGAGTTTTTCAAAGATAAATTTTTACAGTTGAACTTTCCTTAGAGTGACAAAACCCATGAATGTTCAATTTGACTAGCTCATCTCCTGGCAAGGGAAATAAGTCGGTATCTTTTAGTGGTTATATTCTATCTATTTATTGTGAGAAGGAGATAATTTAAACTAGTAGAATAAAGTTTCTTCCAGGTAATATTATCTTGATTGTTCATTTATTAGTATTACTGGTCTCTGTTGTTTATAATTTTAATTTTCTATCTTTTTATTTTTAGTGTACATCAAAAAAATAAATTATTTAGTGTTCCTTACTATTTTTTTAATTTCTAAAAAATGAAAAACATAAAGTAAAATTGTTTACTCTTCCCACTAATGACAATAGTGGGTTGTTTTGAATGTTTTATAGAAAATTGGTAGTTCCACCTTCCTTGTGGGATCAACACTACATACCAATATACATTATAGTCAGTAGGGGTTATAAATTATAAACATTGACTCAATTACAATGATAGTTGGGTCATAGACCTTGTATTTATTATACTCTTTTCTTTTCCTTGAATACAAAATTACATGATGATGATGAGATCCAATACAATACCATACTTATATAGTCATTGTGTTAAAATAAAATAAGATGTTATCTAGGGTTGGTATTTTTCATTAATGAAAAGTCAAGTTGAGAGAGATCCAATGAAAATAATATATAAATAATTTATCATTCACTAATGTTTGAAAAAATAATGGTTTTAGATTTGATATATTGTTGAATAAATCTAAACATAAAAAGGAAAAATACATGGGAAGAGTTTTTTGTATTGATTTTTATACAAGAATAATATTCTTGCATTTGAGTTAGAGATAAATAATAAAAATAAGTATTATACATTTCTAATATAAAAAAAGAAGAATAAGGGAGAGAGAGAGTGCACTGTTGTTCATACAAAAAGAAAAAGAGATGTTTTAATTTCATGTTATTGTGAAATTCAAAATGGGTAACATGAATGAAATGTATCACATTATCAACAAGTCAAATCTTATATTTGATAAAACCTTAATATTATTACTAAAAACATATTTTGAAACTATCGGTGGGTAATATAAAGTCCTTGTGGGGGATGTTGATGTGAATGATGCACTATACACTGTGAATAGATGTGTAACATGAGTGTTTTTTAATCCCTTTTCATTGAATCAGACATTTTGATACTTTTAGGTAATGTGATCATGGGTTTTTTCTAATCTCGAAATGGATTAACTGTCTCATTTTGGAGGTAAACATTGTAAAAATATATTTTTCCACTTGTGTGTGTGTATTTTCAGATATGTTTCATTAAAAGTTAACGGTTATATAAAAAGACAAGAGATTCATTCACTTTAATAAGTTTAGAGATAAATGGAGTGGTAATCAAATTATTTAATTAGATAGTAACTCACAAACATTGATTCACTCCCCCTTATTAGTGTTGAATATTTCCTTAATCAGTCCAATCAATTTGTATCAGATCCTGTTTCATCTCTGATGAGATTATCTATTCTTGAGGTTGTTATCTTTTAAAGATTTGTGTATCAAAATTTATAATGAAGTGTAATTTTGGTAAAGATATATTCATTTTATATAACAAGTCTACCCCTACAAAATGTATTAATAACATGAAAAAAAGTGAATAAGAGATTGATGAATGTATCCCTCCTAGGATATGAGAAATAAGGTTTAGATTCTTCATGCCATAATACAAATAAAGAAAAATATTACATAGAATGAGAATAAATGGTGGTTAATTCAACCAACAACGTTATGGAAGACCCTATTATCATTCAAGAATCAAATAATTTTAGTGATCATGAGGTATCTAACAATTCATTCTAGTACTATCCTAAAAAGGTCTAATAATTAATTGGATCAATCACATGTCAACAGATATATTATCTAGAGTAATAAATTAAAGGAAGGGAATATAGGTTTTTGGGTAAATTATAGTGTCGTAACATGTTTTGGAATAGATTACTCAATTTGTGGTACAATCTATCAATCCATAAAAATTTGATGGAGGCTACTCCAAGGGAGATAAAATGAAGACTCATGAAAAATACACAAGTGAAAGGTAATAATATACAATTGAATAAATTATTTAACATTCTTATAGATCACTTTATTATTTTCAATTATTATGATCATGGAGATAAATAATTCCTTATCAACTCAACTAAGCATGTAGAAAATTAAAATAATTAATAATTTCCACAACTGCTAAATCCAAAAATAAAGTCTTCCTTGGGAATTTTTACAATCATGAAGTTGAAAACAATATTCCCATGACGTTTCCAAAGATGATTAATTCAACCACTGACGAAACATTGTAAAAATATTTTGATAAGGTATAATAATTAAACACATATAAAGATGTCAAATTTTCTGATACATCGTCAAGGAATGACAACCAAAGACTAAAATATGAACTATTTGGGATATGAAAAAAGGATTTACATAATTCCAAATGTTTTATAACCATATAGTCTAAAAAAGAAGAATCCTTATAGAGAATTAATACTTTATTGGGAAAGATATCTTTTGGAAATATAAATACTCCACACAAAGAAATTAAATTATTTAAGAGCTCCATTCTGATCATCGAAATATCATGTCTAAAAAATAATAATGCAAGAATGAAAAATAGAGAAACTTGGTTGCAAAACAATTCATAGAAATGATGTCTACATTGAAGAATAAAGAGTTAAACCTTATTCCCTTACTATCTATAATGTATTTTTTTGATAAAAAAGATGGTAATTTAATATGAAGGTAGTCCTTAGGCGGCTTACTGGGATTGGTGTGTAATATTTTAAAAAATGGTCCACTATATGAAAAAAAAACTATATTTTAATGAATCTTCAATTGATATTTTAAATAGCATGTATTATAGAATACCAAACTCAATGAAGAAGTATAATATATCAAATCAATATAACCAATTTAAGAGGAAAATTTTAGTTTATTATTTACTTGATAAATCATGAAATCAATTTATGGAAGAGATCTACATTGATGAAGATTATGTGAAGTGTCTACTTGAGGGAAGAGGAGAGCAGAAGAGTATTGATCAGCTTCTAAATATGAAAAAACCTCATATAAATGTGAATATTAAAGAACATCCTTGGAATAGGAATCATTTACACAATATGACTTCTTATTATTTCATCCTTGGTTACAAAAATCAGATAGTAACATTAAGGATGAGAAATTTATTTTATTAATGAAATTAAAATGGAATAATCTATGATGGGTCATGGCTATTTTCTAAATTTTAAATTTTCCTCTTATGTAGGAATTTTTTAACCAGTGTGTTAAATTGAGTGTAGGAATTCCAGATGAAATTTATATGAAGAATTAATTTATTAGTTGGTATCAATTGGTTTACCCCAAAAATAGTTGGATGGATCCTATGGAAGTTTATGAGTAGTTTCAATTTTTTATATCATATTATTTTATAAATTAATAGATTTTACAAATAAATAAAACCCTATTATTCGTAGATAAATCATGTCTCAAGTAGACTAAGAGTGGAATGCATTATATCTTGTTACTCTATAATGGATTAATACTGTTTCCTCTTAAGTTACTTGGTGTTTATTTTCAATAAGGGGTGAGATGGAATGAAAAATGAAAATTTGATGAGAATTTGGGAGATAAGGAAAGATTATGTTTGAGTAATAAGTTGGAAAGTAGTTGCACATATTAACATATCATTTTATTGGTTCTTGAAAACAAATACCAATAGGGAGTTTATTGTGCCCACATTGTGTGTTTCATATTTTTTTAGTAGGTTCAGTGAATGAGGTGAATGCTGGAAAAGAGTTTGCGGAGCATCCATAATGTTTGGCAATGATTGACTATAACATGTGTCATGAACAGGTCTATAAGGTGATATATGGTTCCCAATATGTCCTTGTCACTTTAAATTGGGGGTAAATATCATACAATGACAAGGAAAACCATAGTGATATGGTTAGGCCTTCCTACATTGATGTTTTCAAGGATGGGAAGAAGAAGTCCGGAAATGAGGTGTCCACCATAACAAACAGAATGTCAAGGAAAGACTACTCTGATTTTTTATGCTAATTTCCACTAGGTACTCTTTCAAGAAATCTTCATAGGAGTTGATATCCTTGGAGAAATATAACTTTAGAATGAAGTATGCCAAGGTCCTAAAACGCTATGAAGGCTCGAAATGGGAGTTGTCCACTACAGAGGAATTCTGTCATAGGGGTGGTGTGGGTATGACTTTTATGACATGTAATCGGTTTTTTGGTTTGTAGTGTGTACATACAGCACATTTATTTTTTCGTAATAAATGGTCAGGGTCCTACCTCTGAATTACTTTCCTAGTAAAGAGTGTTAATGAATCTTAATGTCAATATGGAATTACTAATGTATAAAAACACATCTTATAAGATAATTTTATTTTTCTTATGAATATTAATATTAAAAATTAATAAATATTCACTTTTATTTCTTAGGGTTCCATTTATATTAAAGGTAAACATTTTTTGAGATGTTTGATGAATTTAAGTCCCATTGAGAATTTATAATGGACAGAATTTATCTTTATTGTGATGGTTTTTGTAAGGTTCAATTCTCATGTTTTTATGCTTGGAAAATAAAAAATTATTTGGAAAATATTTTGGATGTTGATGAGGATATTAAAATAATATATTATAACTAAAGGATGTTCAGGAGTTTGGTTTCTGAGTATTTGACAACATAAGCATAGTGATTGATTTTTTCAAGAATTATGACGTTATTGGGATAAAAATACAGATAATTGGTGTATGTGTAAGAATAAAATTTATGTGTCATTATTGTTTTCACTATATAAGGATTATTTTTACTCTATATAATGATGAATGACATGTAAAGATCATTTCCATCCAACACTTCAAAAATGTATATAAGTCTGAAAATATGAGAATTTTCAAAATATATATTCTGAATAAAATAAATATTTTGGAGCAATATAAATCTAATTGATCATCATTAAATCACTAAAAATGGTATTTTTTTATTCAATAAAAGGATATAAATGGTTCTCACTAAAAATAATGAGTTACTAGGAAATGAAGAGTAAAATTTATTGTGTGACCACTTGGTCACGTCACAAACGAACCATAACACTACAGTGACTGAGATGTATTTTTTTAAAGAACAATTAATGGGAAGAAAATATGAATTTGATAAATAATTAAGAAGAAATTACAAGTTTGAATTATTAATTTTGAATTAAAATTTCAACAATATATTGTTCCTAATTGTAAGATATATTTGAAGACGGAATTTCATTCCAAACTAGAGATATCATGAAGAACAAATACTATATTTTAGATGAAATATATTTTTTTATCAAATATAGTGTTGAAGAGATATGACACAACACCTAACATATATAATATAGTTCTAAATAATAAATATATCTACTGCATCTATTTTGAATTAAACAATAAGAAAATAGAGCACGATCCATTTCATTAAAGATATGAATTATTTCATGTATACTGGAATTTAAAAAAAAAGATGAGTCAATTATGCTATAGTTTTGAAGAAATATATACTTGAAGATTCATAATGCGTGGGGAAGAGTATTTTATATTGATTTTAATCCAAGAATATGACTCTTGTATTTTTTTAGAGAATAATAAGAAAGAGAAGCATTTTGGTTCACTATTATGAAGAAGAATAAGAAAAGAGAGTGTGAACTACTATTTATATAAAATAATAAATAGAATTGTTTATTTAATGAATTTTTACAATTAAAATAATAAGAAAAATGAAACACAACATATCATTAACAAATCATGGTCGAAATTGGTGAAACTCCTTCCTTTTTTTATGTACACATTATTTTACAACTTTCAAGAGTTTTAATAAAGACAAACAAGGATCTTTTTGATGTGAAAGATAAACTATACTCTATTAAGAGATGTGTAAAATGAGTGTTGAATAATCCCAAATCATTGTATCTCCCAATTTTATAACAGTGTGTCATTTTATCATTGGGTTTTCATGCTCACACCAAGGATTGGCCTTCTCTTTTTGAGAGGTGAACCATGTAAAAAAATTATTGAGTGTATTCTATTTGTATATTTATTCAGATTTGTTTCATGAAAAAACAAAGGTTAGAAGAGAGAATATGAGATCTATCCACCTTAAAATCTAAAAATTAAAAGGAAAGGGATAAAAAAAATTAATTGGAAAAGAAGTGAAAAATATTGATTCACCCCGCCTATTCAATGTTGAACATATCCTTAATTAGTTCTATCATTTGGTATTAGTGACCAGTTCACTTATGATTAGATTCTCTATTAAATAACTTTTTCCCTTTTGAATATTTTATTTGATTTATTAATTTATAATAAAGTTTAGTTTTGTTGAAAATATCATTATTTTAGAACATCACTCTTCCTCTTCCAAACCACAATAAATAGAAAAAATAAAGTGATAAATATATTGAAGAAAAATATATCTCTTTAGAAAAGTATAAGATGGTTTAGTTTCTCTATGACATAATAATGAAGAAGAAAGATCTATCTTGGAATTAGAAAAACTATTGGCAAATTCAACTACCAATGTTCTAGTAAACCCTTTTACATAAAATGAATTAAGGAATTCAGGTGATCCTACGGTATCTAAAAAATATTATCAAACCCATATGTAAGATGATATAATAACATGTGAGAGTGTTTACACATCAAGATACATATCAATTGATTAATTAAAAGATATTATTCTTACATTTTTATAAATAATTAGTTTCTATGATTTGTGGGATTTTTTAAAGAATATAGGATAAAATCACCCATCTTGATGAAGAGTTAAGAAATATGGAGAAATCCTTAAAATATAAGTTTCTTACATATATAAATCACTATAAAAAATAAATATCCATTAATGTGGTTAATATATATATTGAAGAGAGATTATCCAAATTTTAAAAATAATAGAACAAAAAAATTCACGAGATTGATGAAATCAAGAATAAACTTGAAGATAATATCTATAAATTGGAGGAAAATCAGAAAAAATAGCATTGAGGTCCGGAATTTACAATTTAAGGATAAATATAAGAGGATCAAGGATCTTGAATTATTTTTATAAGATAAGGCTGAGATATATTGTTATGAAGTTGAAATAATAAAGAATAAGAGTGAAGATAAAATAAAAGTTATTAATGATGAGAATAATAATATCAATATTAAAAAAAATGCTTGATGTTAAATTAGAATTTCTTAAAATAACTAAAGATATATCTTTACTATAAGATTATGGAAGGAAGGTTTCTACAACACATTTTACAAAGGTATATTATTGTACTAAAATACCTCTTACTAGTGTAAAAACATCTGTATATCATATAATGATCATTCTCATGGAGCCTCAAGAAAATGAGTACCATCCATTTCAATTTCTAAAGGATTCTCAAAATAATTTTTTACAAACAATTCAGGATTCAAAATATAATATATAAAAAATGAATAAATAAAAATATATAGGATCCTACCATTTCATTAGTTTTATGGAAGAAGTTATAAGAAGACATGTTCCCCAATATGTTCCCATCCAATAAATAATAAAGATAAAAAATCTACATAAAACATTGGAAATTGTGGGTAGAAATAAATTCAAGGATGGAAAAAGAAGTTTTTTGTTAAATGATGGTTCTATAACAGGTTTCGTCATAGATCATCTTATTGTTATTAAAATTTAACAATTCCTCAAAATTTGATTGATCTTTTATCATGGAGTTTAAAATGATGATTGTTTCAAAATCCATAATTGAAAGGAAAGAATATGTCTCCCACTAAATGATTTAAAATTATTAAAGTTCACTATGGTATATGAAAGGAGTGAGGAAACAAAAATGAATCATTCCTTATCAACTCAAATAAGTATATATCAAATGAAAATAATCATAAAATACCACTAAATCTAAAGTAATAAATAATGTCTTCCTTTATAAGTATTCAAAATCATTTATCTTAGAAAAATATTCCCAATAAGTTACAGAAGACGAGTAAAACATCCCTTCAAAATAAACAAAAGAAAAAAGGTTTAATGTGGCTCCAAGAAGTTTAATAGGATTGTTACATATAAAGGGGATAACATGGAGACAAAAAATTCAAATAATCTTTGTCGAAAATACAATAAGGGTTCCAATGTATCCAATGAGTGTATAGTGATTTGGATATAAGATTTGGATTAATAAAGTAAGATAGAGGAAACAAGATTAAAATATTTTGGCAAAGAAAAAAATCCATATAATGTTATCAAATTTCCTAAGAGGTTTTCAATAAATGAGATAAGGGTTAAAGATAAACCATGTGGGAGATGCAAAAAGGATTGATAGAATACCAAAGGTTTCATAACCAAACTTACAGTACAGGAAAAATACTTAATTAGGATTAAGACTACATTATGAATGAACTCTTGTGAAAATAAAAGTAATACATAAAAATAATTAAATTAGTAATGATTTCCATACTACCTATAGAAAAAAAAGATCTGAAAAGTAATTATGAATGAATTAATAATGGAGAAAATAAGTAGAAAAATATTATCAACCATTTTGTTCACATTGATGAACAAGGAGTTACACCTTATTCCCTTATTACCTATATAGTAATTTTGTGAAAACCATGTAGGGAATTGAAGGTGAAACTATATCTCAGGGGTAGAACTACAGTTGTGACCAGACTACATAGAATAATTGATTATTCATGGGATTTCATCATAATAGAATTTATATTTTAGAAATTATACTTATTTACTAAGGTATGGTAAAGTGGTAGTCGAGGGTCAAACCCACAGAGATAGATTGAATCAAAGCAACCTAGTAGTAAGAACTATTTGGGTATGAGTAATCATGATCTATCTTATAATTGGGTTTTCTAAGAACTATGTATCATGGAATTAAATAAGATTAAAATATGGTTTTGGGTCAATATCAATGTATAGATAAAATATAATCTTAAATCTATCTTATGATGTACCTAGGGCTTAGGCTGCAAAGTCATTTAAAAGTTACCAATTGATCTGGGTCAAAAAAATTGGATATACCCAATATATAAACTACCCTTTTGTCTAGAGACTGTCAACAATGTAATTGTGGGAATCCTATCATCTAGGAAGAAAGAATCATCGGCTATTGGTCTTAGCCTACTCAACACCAATTAGGTCAAAGATCCTCAATTTTTCCCTTCTTATGGTCAGGGTATTTTCAAAATAATGAGATTACAATTTTTTAACCTAATTTTTATCCATAGGGTTACCATGTTTTTATTCAAAAAATAATTATAATTAAATCCACCCTTACATTCAAACCCTAACCCAATGAATATTTTTCACACATGACGGTATTAAATTGAAGCAAGTAAATGGGAAATATGTTTTACATAATGAATAAACAGTTTCAATAAAAAAATACAAAATTTAAATTATGTAAAATCAATTAAAAACTAACTTGAATAAAGAAATGATAAAGAATTCAACATAAATCATAGTGGAATGGAAATGGGATTCGATTCAGATAATGGAACAAAAAAAAGTAATGAACAAGTTTTGGAATCGAAAGCATCATTCGTGGAATGAATAAAACAATAAAATAAAGTAATAAAAAACTAGGAAGAAAATGGGAAATAAATAGAGACAAAATTAATAATATATTTTAGAAATCTAAGATCATGTTTCTCCTCGGTGGTTTTTTCATATTTTTATATTAAAAATGGTACATGACATGTAAATATTTTACATTTTGTATGTTCTTTATATAGAATATACACCAAGAATTTCATGGAATGAATGTGGTTTTCACGCTATGTACTTAAGATCCCTTAATTTCTCTAAAGATATTGGATATTTGGATTATATTTCATTTATATTTGGTGGAAATTAGGGTTTGAACTTTTCATGTCATGTATATAGTTCACATCATGTATCTCATCAGATTTTGAAATTCGAGTCTATCATGACATGTATTCTTTATTCACATTGTATAATTAGATCACACCATTTAATTTGGATTCATAGGCTAGACTTTAGCTAGAAGGTTGTATGTTTGTTGATTTCACATAATGTAATTCATATTCAAGACATATAATGTTGATTTTTCTAATTTTTAGCAAGTCTTCATTTGATTATTGAATTCCAATTTCTTGTGAGAAAACATCAAAACACAGTGTATTATAGAAAAATTCTTGATAAAATTTTAAATAAATACATCCAAATGATATATATGAATTATTCTTATCAAATTATATCACCTTTTAACAATTCATTATCCTCGATAAAAGATCATCTCAATAGGGATTCCAAATAATATAATTTTAAACAGAAAACATATATTAAAACCCATAAAATAATACTAAGAGATAGTAGAAAAATAAGACCTCCAGAATCAATCCTGTAGAGAAAATCAATCATACCTCATATTTAAGGTATTTATTTATCTTCTTTATTCTTTTAATACAATTTTCATAACTATTTAGCAGAAGCTATACCCATTTTTAAATTTAACTTACAGTGAATTTTATCTCACAACTCAAGGTAAAATAAAACAAGAATTATTATCATACCCTATATACATGTTTCTAACCATATGAATTTTATGGGATCTATCACATCCACTTCATAAAGACAAATTCTAAATTAATCATAAAATATTATGAAAAAAGTTTCAAATGTTTTTGAGACTAAGGATAGGTGGGTAGATTATAAAAATAACGATCAATAAGCTCTATAGTATAATGTGTGATAATTTTTGAATAGTGAAATGAAGTAACTCCTCCTAGAAAAAATGCCTTTTTTCAAAAAAGATCAAATTAAGTCCATGAATATGTCAATAAAGCATATAGAATGTTTAATTTTCCATTACATTTTACATTTTACTTATTTTATGAAACACTTTTCTAGGATGGAGCTCACATCCATCACCTAATCACATATAATCCATTATAAGATTCAACAGTCTGGTAATGGTGATTTTTGACCTTCCTAATACACAACCCTTCTGTTATAGGAATAGGGTATATGTAGAAAATTCCAAAAGTAAACATGAAAAATTTTAAATCAATCTGGTGAAAATTCCATCATACCTCTTCCCGGTATCAACATCCCTTGTGTGGAAGAGATGAAAAATCCCTTACACTAGTTCAAAATAAAATTATGTATAATATCATTAATATGGTAGGAAGGGATACTAGTCTTAAAATGGATCCTTCCTAACGAGGTTATTCATTTATACTATGGGATAAAGAAGGATAGATGTGCTGGTGGGTATCATGAAAAATGGATCAACAGTGATTTCCACAATCATTTTAATTGTGTATTGGTTCAATCATAGCCACAATAAGTTTCCAATGAATGTTCCTATAGGTTCACATGCCCCATGTATCTCTCAATAAATATTCATAGAAAATAATATGACAATATTGGTCTATGAATTCCATTTTGAATGTGAATATAAAGTTTCTAGAAATCAATAATGGCATAGTATCTAGTAATAAGTTATTCAAAATAAATTATAGGAATGTAGAATTAAAATTAAATTACTCACTCATCAACCATACATGAAAATAGAAATAGGAATAAAAATGGAATTTCGAAATCTATGACAAAAATTTATAATTTATTTAAGTGGGTAAAATGAAATGTCAAGTCAAAAATTGATTTCAATGGAAAGCTTCTCCTAAGATAATGAAAATAGGTGTAAATCGAAGTGTAAATAAAATAATGATCAATAAAAGCACCCCCACACTTAAAAATATATAGAATTTGTAATGTTCTGGAAAGTGATGTGGGAGAGATATCAATAGAATCATAGATAAATATGAAATGTAAATTATGAATTTGAAATCATGGAATATATATATCCCTGTATTGAAATTCATTCCAGGTGTAAACATGTTGGATGGTGATTGGAAATTAGGGTACCTATAAAAATTATCAGAAACAAAATACCTGTACTAGATAAACCATTAGTATATAAGGGTTACGTAATATGGAGGCAGATTAATGGAAGGTGTGGATAGTAAATTTTATGATAAAATAACTCAGATAAATGAAATAAGTGGATACAAATCTGATTTTGATGACCAAAGAACATGAAATTAATGAAAATTTAAAAACAAAAGTCCTAAGAACACAAAAAAATATGAAAAGAAAAAATATGGGTTCCTCTCATATAGTACTAAAAATGAATTCATCATCAAGATGAATTGAAAAATGAATTAGTTGGTGTTTTTCATCATCTCATATGTCCACTACCTCCTATAGAAATGGGTGGTAGTATCTTCAAGCTCATGGGGGCACTTGGCAGGATTAACAACCTTAGAAATGGGCCTCCCAAAACACACATGTGGAAGTAGTAAATTTAATGAAAATCGTGGAGGAGGATCCTAATATATATTGTTATAGAGATGGATCTCCTCAAGATATCTCTATATATTAGCCAGATGCTGATTAATCTCATGCGGGGGGTGAGAGGGTGGCATGACATACTCTTTAATGACCTTAATGGATGTCGCAGAGCTAGACATGGATAAAGTATTGTAGAAGTAAAAAATTAATATAAGAGATCCAAGAAGTAAATTAAAAACTATATCCCTTTCATATATATGATAAATTATATATCAGTGAATATGGAATACAATGGAAATAAAAAGGTATAAAAATAGACAACAGGAATAGAATACAGTGGTGAATGGGTACATGGACATAACTAAACAATATAGATAGTGTTTCCACTATTTGAATTAAGTATCCACTCCCATACAATGGGGGTCTAGATCAGTTATACCCTATAAATTATAGCAATGCTGGTATAAGTAGGGTCATAAAAAACCATAGGAGGTGTTTTGGTGCTGTAAGTAGGCTCATTTGAGGATATATGGGGATATGAGGTGTTGATCCATACTTGGGTTATACATCGAGAAGATGGATCAATCAAATGAACCTTAGAGGTAGATGGTAGGGTGGGACCCTTTCCCCATCATTTTTACTCCACTAAAAACTCATGTCGGGTGGTGGGGTCAATATGTTCTGGGGGTAGTTTACCTAGGTTGGAGGTGGGGTTTCTATATAGGTTGAATCAAGGTCATCATAGGATGGTGGGTGGGAAGATTCGGGGGTTGGTGTTGGCTGGCGGTAGTGAAGAGAGAAGGTTGGGTGAAGGAGAAGAAAAGTAGGAGGCATATATGATGTTGGTTCTCCATAATGCACTGTAGAATATGCTAGAAGTCAGATGTAATGGAATGGGTAGGAATAGTGGTGGTATGGGGTGGTGTCATGGTGGTGGTGGGTGTGGCTATTGAGGTTAAGGCTAGGTCAATAGGGAAAGGGGGATGATGAGTGGGGGCAGTGTCTGGGGTAGGCTAATCTAGAGCCTTAGTAAGATTCTCCAAGTACTCTGGGCCCACTAGTAGCACCCATTGACCTTCCTTAATAGCCCCACATTATGAATCATGAGGAGGTCATTTAGCTTTATCTTCCCTAGAGAGGAATGAAGTTGAGTGGCATACAATACATCAAGATGATGTGGGAGGTTGTAATGAAACTTCCTCCCATAAGAGTATCATGAGATCTTCGTAACTTGGTCTCATAGTATAAAGAAAACTATATAACCATGTTGACAGTTGGATCACCCTTGTTAGATGCTAAGATTATGAAGTCAATATTGATTATGTTTCTTTGTGTATCTCCCCTAGCCAACCATGCATGGGATAGATCCCAATGGAGAATCCAGAGAGAGGCACCCCACAGCTGGGTGCTCTTCACCGTGTGAGGGTCATGGATGCTCTGTGTGTCCTGGCCGATCAACGCCCCAACACCTACATGTATTGTTCATGGTCAGGTCTAACCACATCGCATAGTAGGTAGGGGTGGTGATAAAATTCTCACTATAAATACAGAGTCAAATAGTGAAATATTCCATGGTCTTAGTCTAGAGATAGAACATCCAAATTCGATACTCAAGGGATGAAAAATGAAGGTATGTGTATAGGTTCGGGAATGGGGTGGCACCCTAGGACTGGATGGATGAGTTTTGTTACCCCTATAATTATAGGGGAGAGGCATGACATGAGGTATAGGATAATGGGGTGGAATCAGCAGGTGGAAGTGGAGGTATAAGAATAAGTTTCTTGGTTGGTAGAGGATCATCGCCATGTACCACACCCTTTTGATAGTTTTTTTCATTCCATCAAAGACATATGTGGGGAAAAAGGATGAGGAGTGGACCAAAGGTTATAATAGGATGAATGGGGGAGCAAGGGGGCAGGTAGGATTGTAGGAGAGGCAAGTCAAGTGGGTGGATTAAGGATATGGGGTCGCATGGTAGAGTGGAGGCTGAGATTTGGGGTGTGTGGTGCCATGAACATAGGGTTGACATCTTTTAAAGGTACCTTGAGATTTTAAAGTTGTCTAAATAATACCTTCCATGTAATTCTCAAGTTTTTTATTTTTTTAGACCTGAAAATTTCATGCCATGTATTTTTTTACATAATGCGAATTATAATTTTTTTCATAAGTATTTATTTCTAAATTTAAATTTTTTTTTTGAAATTTTACTTCTAAACCATCTCCATAAATATTAATCTTCCCTAAAATCAAATATATCCTAACCTAGGATTCCTCCAATTCATCACTCTATTTATTGATAATAGATTGACATGATTCCTTTTAGACAAATTTTAGCATAAGGAAATATCCCCACATTGAATATTTCTTTAACATAGAGGATATAAATGGTGGAACTACATTCCTCATTAGATGTGAAGTTTAATTCATTTCATTTTGAACACTATATCTATTTTAAATATGATTTATTTTCATTATACTATCCTTACGGGTCATAAAATCTTCATTCTCTTATGTAATAAAGATGTCTTGACAATCCAATGACGTGCCTCTTTTCTGGGAAACCATAACTATGTATAAAATACATTTTCTTCAACAAATCTTGATATCATTATTCATGGGTTTACATCAATTACCAGCTTCCTAGTGGAACCAAATTTTCTATATATAACTATGAGGACACTACCTTTATCCTTCATGTCCCTAATAAGAAAATTTGTAGGAAAGATGAATTTTCCAACCATTACTAAGATTTCCCAGAGAATTCAATGAGGTTTCTTAACTAAGTGGTGAGAAAGTTAGAGATCCACTCTACTTTGTATCATTTATCTAAGCCCTGGGTTTTTTAAAACACTCATATGCATGATATTGATACATTTAATGATATCACAGAAGGATATTTCAAAATTTCATGTCCTTATAGTGAAAGGAATTCAGCAGATTTTAGGGTATCACATTTTGGGTGAGAGACTCCACTAAACAACTGCAGGGCATCCTTAATTTAAGGAGACAACTCCAATATATTCCATTTCATTCTTAGATAAGAGAAAGTTATTCAGAATCTTATCATAATAATTCATTTGTAAAATTTCCTCTACAAACGGGATGGCTATATAAATTTAAAAAAAAAACTTGAAACTTTTAGTAATGTCCCTCTCTTTTAGCTTGAATCATTCTCTTTAGAAATAAAAGAGGGGATTTGTATAGTGGCGGTGCCACATAGACTTATTCTTTTCTCAAATACTATTGAATTTTAACTTTTTAGTTATCTTTTCTTTCCAAAAAACTTCTTGGCCAACTGTATGTGTGATATCATCATCATCATTGTTTATGATATTCACAAGTTTTTTAGTTTCTTCTAGTTTCATTTCTTCACTTAAACAGGGATACTAAAATTCTAGCATCATTCCACTCCTAAGAACCATATCCTTTACTTTTTATGTTCGATGAATCTTAGTATAACTGGGAAACATACTTGTTAATTATTCTGATATGGTCATAGAAATTTTCCTGACATGATGATCAAGGTTTATAAGGTCCTTCCATTGATTTTTCAATTCATTTTATTGGGTTTTCATCCAATGATTGGATTTTTCATGAATTTGATTATAAGGTTCTCAATATTATACTAATGAGGTTGGTGTTATTGTTGTTGTCATAGAGAATCTTGCTAGATTTGGTGGGGAGATCCGATGGGATGATTTTGATGAGGAAATTATTTTTGTGAGCAAGGATCTAGATTCAATGATGGGAACCCTGGTCGTCCTGGATTCCATGGTAGTGCTTAAAAACTCTTCTATTGATAATAACCTATAATTGGGTATTGAACTGACCTTTGTTGATATTATTATTAAAGTTACTATTGGGGAAACTAAAACTATTGATTTTGTTTATTATAATTCACATAATTAAAATATTTGTTTTTTTTTCACTTCCATACCTTCCCCACAGTCTTAGTATGGGTGTGGTCCTTCACACATTTCTCATGATGGTATCTCAATAACATGGGAAACAGAGGGGGTGATGTAGGCATATGAAATGATTCAATATTTTTTAAGGGATTCAACCTGGAAAGTGAGGTAGGTATTTTCCTCTAATTTATGGGTTCCATGTTAGGTTGGTAATCAATCACTTTTCCACAGAATTCAATTGTGATAGATCACACCTAACAGTGCTCTTCTAACTTCCGATGTCTTGAGCATGACCCTGCCTCCAGTAGTGGCATCCACAATAGTACGCATATCTAGTTAGAGTCCCTGTTAGAAATTTTGTAATTAAATCCACACATTGAGTCCATGATGTTGGAATTTATATTCTGCTCCTTGAAATGATCCCAATATTCCAAATCTGATTCTCTATCCAACTAGTTAAATTTTTTATTGTCATTTCTAAGAATCCATGATTGGTTGGGTGGGAAATAATTATCTACACATTTCTTTTATAAATAATCCCATGTAATTATAGACTTGAATGTTTTAATTTTAATCCAGTAATTTTCTCTTTCGCACAAGGAGAAGGGAAAGACTTGTATTCTGATGGCATCAGATTATATGCCTTTATTGAAAAAGGTGTTGAAAACCTGTAGAAAGTTTGAAATCTGTTCATGGTGGCCTTCACTTTTCATTTTACTAAATTACCTCTTGTTCTAGATTGTATGAACGAGTCTAGGTTTTACCTTGAATTGGTGCAGCATAATATGAGGATGAAAAATGTTGTGTGCAACACTACTAATGGATAAAAGGATTTAATCCATGATGTTGTTCTCCTGTAGCATTGGTTTCTCTTCCTAATGTCTTGGTGGAACATGTTGAAGGTTTGGTGACACAATATTGGTGAATTTAGCCATGGTAAAGTTTAAACAATCAGTGATAAATCTCTTGATTTTAGGATCAAAAGGAATTAGTTATTGTGTTTCCATACTCCTAGAATCAATTAGGGGACCATGGAACATGCACTAAACTAATGAAATGTGGATGCAGTTTCTATTATTTTAGAGAAAATTTAAAAAAAATGGTAATAAAAAAATTGAAAAAATGGGGTAGGTGAGGTAATCTAAGGTTTGTATGGATGTTCATGATACAAAGGCACAACTATCCCCGACAATGGATCCAAAATGTGGTTAGTCCACATGACATCATAGATTACACAAGGGAACTAATCAAATTATAACTTATATTTCTCAAACTACACTCAAATACTAAGGCATAGTAAATTAGTAATCTAGGGTCGAACCCATAGGGATAACTTGAAGGAAAGCAACATACGAGTTAGAATCTTTTGGGTAGCAGTCCTCACAGTCTCTCTAATTTTTGAGTTTTCTAAGAACAAAGTATCTTGTGTTTTAATCAGATTAAAAAAAGAATTTAGGGACAATTTAAGGGTATAGGAAAGAAGATAATACTAAATCTATTTTGAGTTAGACTAATGTATTAGATAAAAAATAAATGAAGAAATCACCAATTGATCATGATACAACCAATTGTATCTACCTAAGTAAGAAAATACTTCTTGTTCTAAATATAGTCTTCAACCTAAGTGCATGAAGCATAGCTTATAGGAAGAAATAATCACATGACATTGTTATTAACATTATAAACTACAATTGGGTCGAGGATGCAACAATTTTCACCTATATTGGTCATGGTAGTTGCAAAATAATGATATTAACAATTTTGGTCAACCTAATTCCTATCCATAGGTTAATAATGTTTTGATTCATAGGTATACTGTGACTAAATTCACCTTTACTATTGACCCCTAACCTAAATCGTATTAGACACAAATGACATTCCTAAATTAAATCATGGAAATGGGAAATATTATTGACATAATGAATAATTAGTTTAAATCAAAGCAATCCAAAATTAAAATTCTTTAAAAATCAATTAGAAACTAACTTTTATAGTGAAACATTGAAGAACACAAAGGAAATTCGGGTTGAACAAAAATGTGATTTGATTTAGATGTTAGAATAATAAAAAATCAATGAAAGATCCTTGGAATAAAAATCGGAAATAATAGAATGAATTAAATAATAATAAAAAGTAATAAAAACAAACTAGAATGAAAATGGGAAATAAACAGAGAATAAAAGAATAAAATAGTTCCGGTGTCTAAACTCCTATTATGCGTTGGTCACTACATATACAACGACTATGAAAGGTACGTGATGTATAAATGGTTCACATTATGTATGTTCTTTAAAAGGAATTTTCATTGAGACTTTCATGATGTGTTAGTGGTTATCACTCCATGTACTTTAGATCCAGAAATTTCTCCAATGTTCATGGATCTCTAAATTTCACAGCTTCTATCTTTTGTGGAAATTATGGTTTAAACTTTGGACATTACGTATTGAGCTCACATCGTGTATCTCATCATATTTGAAATTTCAGTAATTAACAATGTGTATTCTAGTTTCATGATGTGTACTTGGTGCACACCTTGTATTTTGGATTCATTGGTTGGCCTTCAGTTGGAAGGTTATCTCTTCGAGGAGTATACATTGTGTACTTCATATTCATTATGTGTAATGTTGATTTTTCTAATTTTTCATCATGTATTCCTTTGATTATTGAATTCTTATTTTCTACAAAAACACATCAATACGAAATTTATTATCATATAAATGATAATCAAATCCTAAATAATTATATCTAAAATATATATATGAATTCAGTTTATCATGTTTTTGTCTAAGCTGACAAAAACATGATAACTAAATGATGAATCCACCATCGTGGAATGAACCATATATTGATATTGTAAATATTATGTTTTGATGGATATCATCCATGATGATGATGAACAAATTTTAAAATATATATATCCATTTGATGTGATCCATTTTCATGTATTCTCTAGTTGGGAAATCTTGAAATCTATTTATTGAAGGTTCTGACCTTGAAAAAGATTATATAAAGTGCCTCCATGAGTGGGAAACTAGAGAAATGTATTGAGGATCTTCAAAAGATGACAATATAATATTTATATAAATATTTGGGAAGTTACTTGGAGAATACATTATTGAAAAGGAATGATTTCTTATTCTTCCATCCATGGATATAAAATAAAAATACTAACATTATGGAGTATAAAATGATTTAATCAATGACATTAAAAAATAAATATTGGTTATTGTTCATTGTTTTTTTATAAATATTAAATGAATCACTTTTTTTTGATTTTTTTTAAACCACTGTATTGATGTGAGTGCAATAATTCAGGATAAAATTTAAATTAAATATAGATTTATCATTTTACATCTACTGGTTTATCATAATGTTATGGGACAACTCTTGAAAAGGGTTATGAGTAGTTTGATTTCCAATTTGTATAATACTATTTTATAAATATATATATTTGATGTATAAAATAAACCCACTTTTTCTCTATAAAATTCATGAATCACATAGACTTAGATTGGAATGATTTATGCCGCATTGATCAAGAATAGATTGAAACCATTCTGTCTGAAGTTAATTTTTGTTAATTATGAATAAGGGGGAGAAAAGAAATGAAAATTAATGGTTGATGAGAATTGGGGAGGGAAGGAAAAATGGTGTTTGATAAAAGAGTTACATGTATTAACATATCATTTTAGTGGGTATTGGAAAAAAATACAAAGGGGAGTTTTTTTAGCCCACTTTGGGTGTATTGAACTGAATTTCATTGATAAATGAGCATTAATTAAGCATGATATAAATAGAGAATTAATAAATAATGAAAGAAAAATCTTCTTAGTTGGTTTGAATTTTCTTTTTTCATACATATGATAAAGGAAGAACCCATTCCTTTGAAATATTATACATCCGTTTATATTGAGGGTAATTTTTTTTTTATTTTTGAATAAAATGATACCCATGGAGATTTTATAATGGTGAATATTTTTCCCTATAATTAAAGATTATGATATTAAAATAAAATAAGAATTTTAGGGGGAGGATATGAGTTTGGTTCTTGATTATTTAGAAATATAATAATAATGATTGATTTGTGTAAGTATAATAACTTTATAAGGATCACAGTAAGGATAACCAATGTATGTGTAAGAATCCACTTTCAATATAAATATGTTTTTTATTATATAAGGGTTTTTTGTATACTATATAAGCATGGCTAATACATAAGTATAATTTCAAGAAAACACATAAAAATCCATAAGTCTGAAAATATAAGAATTTTCCTAATATTTATTCTAAATAAAAAATAATTATCTAAGAATATGCACAATCTGTTTGTACATGGTTTAAACATCACAAAACAGCATGATTTAATTCATCAAAATAATGAATACTATTCTCATTATGAAGAATGAGTTACTAAAAATAAAGGGTAACAGTTACTTTTCATCCTATTGGTAACATCACAACCTACAGTTCAACACAGAAGAGGACTGGAATTATGTTTGATAAGAAGAAAAGGAAGAGATAATAAGAATAAGAAGAGGTTGAGAAATATTTGATAAGTAGCTAATAATTTGGATTTTAATTTTAAATTCAAATTAAAACAATATGTAATAGTTTTGTGTAGGATATATTTGAATAGGGTCATGTATGTAAACATATAGAGATCATGAATAGCTGAAATTTCATTTTATAGAATAAATAATGGGTATTGAAGATAGTGGTGAAAAGATCTGACACAACACATAACCTGTATACTAGTGGGTTATGTTGTCATGGATTTTTTCTAATTACACCAACTATTTTCCTTCATTCATTTAGAGGTCAAACTTTTAATAAAATTGGTGTCACGCTTGTGTGTGTCCACATTCATATGTGTTTCATAAAAAGGCAATGGTGAGAAGAGAGAATAATAGACACATTCACCTTAATAAGTGTGGAGGTAAAAGTAAAGGGGTAAAAAGGTTTTAATTGGACAATAAGTAACCAAAAATGAATCTTCCACCTTATTAGTATTGAACATGTCTCTAATTAGTCCTTTCTATTGGTATCTGATCTTGGGATTACTTTGATTAGAATATCTATTTTTGAAGTTATTCTCTTTTAGAGATTTTTGTCTCTTTCTGAATTTATAATGAAGTGTAGTTTTATTGTAGATATATTTATTTTATATTAGATATATATCTCTTCTAAATCCATGATGGACAAGAAAAATAAATAGATAAGATTGAATAAAGTATCCATTTAGAGAAAAGGCAAAGAAGGCTTAGTTTCTCACTTCCACAATACTAATAAAGATATATATGTCTTGGAAGGAGAAGAAGTATGGGTAATGTAAGATACCTATGTGGTGAGCATCCCTCATATCTTAAAATAATCAGGGAATTAATGTGATCATGAGGTATTTAAAATTTATTTTCCTAGACATTCTCAAGAAGATCCAAGCACTAGTGGGAGTGATTACAAATCAAAAAATATATTTTTGACTCATTAAAGTATATCTTTCAAACTTTTCCTAAATAATTAGTTTCTCTTATTTGTTGTATTTTTTATAGAATGAAATCACTCAGCTTTAATAAGAGTAATAAAATATATAAAATCCATTAATGTAATGATTCTTAAGTGTATATATCTCTCCAATCAAGAAATAATAATAAATTAAATTTATATATTGTTTGATGAGAGATGATCCAAAGTTAAAAATGAGTCGATCAAAGACGTTCAAGAGAATGATGAAATCAAGAATACATTTTAAGAGAATAACCACTCACTATAATAAAATCATAAGAACAAAATTAATGTTATGATATTATAATTGGAGGTTAGATACAAAATGATCAAGGATCCTGACACATTATTATGAGATAAGGTCAAGATATATGATGAAGAAGTTTAAAGAATAAATAATAAGATTTATAAAAAATAAAACTTATTAAATAAGAGAAGAATAATATCAATAAGAAAAATATTTAGTTTGAATTTAAATTATAAAATCTGGATATAAATCATGTTATCTATTCATAAGAAGTCAATGAAACAAAGGCTCTTACAAAAAATGTTCCCAATTATTATTATTATATGTAAATACCCTATTATTATGTAAAAATAATCTTGAGAATATCCTTTGATCATTCTCATATATACCCAAATAAAATTATTCCATTAATCTCAATTTCTACAGGTGGATCCAAAAAAGTTTTTACAAAAGTACATGTTTGAAGGTAAAATCAATAAAAAATGGATGAAGAAAAATGGATAAAATCATATCATTACATTATTAGTGGATAGAATAAATTATATAAAAATATATTTCCCAAGAATATCCTACATTGAAAATAAAAAATCTTTTAAAACATCTTGCTTACATCTCTGGAAATTATGGACAACAGGATACTCAAAGAAAAAAAACCAGGTTTGTGGGTAAATATTAGGTCAATAAAAAATTTGGGAAAGATAACCTTATTATTTGTAAAATATATCAATTCCTAAAATTTTGGTGGAGACTATGTCAAAATGGAGCAAATGAAAACTGTTTTAAGTACCACAATTGAATGTAAATAATCTATCTTCAACTAAAAAAAAATTAAAATTCATTGATTTCATGGAGGTATTGGTAATGATTTTGTTCAAAGAGATAAATCATTCCTTATCAACTCAACTAAACATGTATCAAATGAAAATAACTAGAAAATACCACAAATGTTGAAGCAAGAAATAATTTCTACCATTAAATATTTTTAAAATGTTTAATCTTTAATAAATATTCCCATGAAATTATAATAGAAGAGTAATGAAACTTTGGACAACAAAATAATAAATATCATGTTCAATGTGGGTCAAAAAACTATAATAGGACTGTTAAATATAAATGAGTTTATGTGGGGTAAAATATCCAAATAATCCATGTGGAGACTCCAAGAAAGAAATCGATGTATCTAAATAGAGTATGGTGATTTTTCTAGTATATTTGGAGAAAAAAAGGAAGACTATGGATGAATAAATAATATTTTATTCTCAAGGAAAAGAAGATAAACCACATGAAGATGTCATATTTCATGAGATATTTTTATTAAATACCAACTCAAGCGTTAAATGTGATTTTTAGATGAAAAAAGGCTAGAAATAATGGAAAAGGTTTATTTACCATACATTCATCACAATAGAAATCCATAAAGAGTATTAATACTAAATTGTTTCATGATGTTTTTAAAAATGTCAAATAGTCCATATAAATAAATTAAATTAGTGGATATTTCCATGCTACCCAAAGAAAAAATAGATCTGAAAAGTAATTGTACAATCATGGAGAATGGAGAAAACTAGTACAAAAACATTTTCAACCATGTTATTCACATTGAGGAATAAGGAGTTCCACCTTATTACCCAATTATCTATTTTGGGTTTATGTTACAAACATGTAAATAATTGAAGGTGAAGCTGGTTATTATGGGGATAATTAGAGTTTGTCTGTAATCCTTCAAGAACTGGATAACTAAATGTAAAATCCATCATCTTGGAATTATCTATCAAAGGATATTGTAAATAAAATGTGTTAAATAATAAAATCCTTTATGAAGACATGAAATCCATAAAATATATAAATCCACTTTAAGTAATCTAGTTTTGTTCATTCTATATATGGGACATCTTGAAATCTATTTATGGAAGAGATCCACATTGATGAAGATTATATAAAGTGTCTTTATGAGGGGGATAAAAGTGAATAAAAGTGTTGTTAAGATTCAATATATAATTAAAATCATTTAAATCTAAATATTCTATATGTTTATTTCAAAATATATCATTAGAACGGTATGGTTGATTATTATTTAATAGTTTGTTACAAAAATATGATCCTCAAATTATTTGGGTAGAAATAGATTTTATTAATGACATTAGAAAGGAAATATTAATAGTGTAACATGGATATTTAATGATGTTTAAATATTCCCCTTATGTTTGAATGTTTTTAACCTATGTATCAAAATGGGTGTGAATTTTTAGGTTCAAATTCAATGAAAAATATATTTATCATTTGGTTCCTATTGGTTCAACATGAAAATAGTTATATATATCCTAAACAAGGTGATGAGTAGTTTAATTATAAGTTGGTGTCATATTATTTTATAAATTGATAGATTTTATAACAAAGTCAAACACTATAGTTTTCTACACTGATCATGGATCACATATACTTAGAGTGGAATGACTGATGACACATTCTTCAAGAATGGATTGATACCATCAAATCTCCAAGTTTCTTTTTTTTCTTATCAATAAGGGGGTGAGAATAAATGAAAATTAAAGGGAAATAAGGAATGATATTGTTTGAGAAAAAAGTGAGAAATATTTTACCAATATTTACATTCCATTTTAGTTTTTATTGAACAAAAATTACTAGGATAAGTTTTTTGAGACCACTTTTTTGTGTTTCATTATTTTTCAAGGATCAACATGTGTTAATGAAGACTTATTTTAATATGGAATGAATTAAAAATCAAAAACATATCCTGGAATATGGTTTTATGTTTCATTTCAATATTAACATGAAAATAAAGAGACCCAGGAATCAATGTCATGACCAACCATTTATATAAAATCTAAAAGATATACGAGAAGTTTGAAGGGTTTGAGTTCTAGGGAGAATTTACAATGGTGAATATTTATCATTATTATAATGGTTTTTTGAAGTTAAATCCTTGTTATTATAATATTATAAAGTAAAAGAATATTTGGAAAATATTTGTATGAGGTTGAAGATATAAAAATAAAATTTGAATATTAGAGGAATATTGGGATTTTGGTTCTTTAGTATTTCAAAGTGTAAGAATCATGAATGATATTTATAAGGATAATGACATTATAATGATCATCATTAGGATAATTGGAATTTGTTTAAGCATCGTTTTTTTCATAATCATGATTTTCACTATATAAGGATGATTTTTACTCTTTTTTAAAACAATTATTCTATAAGGATCATTTCAATCTAATTCTTGTAATGATTATATAAATTTAATAAATATATAATTTATAGAATATTTATTCTAATGAAAATAAATATTTAAGATAATTCTCAAACTATTCGATCAGGGTTTAAAAAACAAAAACAATGGTAATTTATATTCTTAAAAATGTAATTATAAGGTTCACACTATGGATAATGAGTTAATACAAAATGAAGGGAAGTAGCTGATATGTTATATTTTGGAGACATAACAACCAATTCCATGACACTACAGTGACATGGGTTCAAGTTTGAAAATAATAAGTTGAAGTTTGAAAAAAGAATTATAAGTTGAGAAATAATTGTGATAAAGTTAATAGTTTGAATTCTAATTTTAATTCCAAATTATAACATGCTAATACTATTTTCAACAAGCTATACTAATATAGGGTCTTCTATAAAAAAGTAGATATATTATGAAGAAAAAATTCTATATTTTATTCGAATCTTCTTGGTTTTCAAATATAATAGTGAAGATATCTAACACAACACCTATCCATTATAATGTGCATGCTGAAACTAATGATTAAGTAGATAAAATGTTTATGTTTTGTACTGAATAAGAATAAAAAAACTGGGAGAGATCAATTGCTTCAAAGATAAAAATTATTTAATGTTCATTAATGTGTGAAAAAAAGAAGAGTCTTTTCTATTATAGTTTTGAAGAAATTTATACATGAAGTTGAATAATGTGTGGGAATATCTATATATTGTTGTTTTAATATAAGAAGAAATTTTTTTCATTTATATAAGAGAATAAGAAGTGAAATCATCATGTTAGTTCACTGTTATAAATAAATAGAAGATAGTGGAGTCTAAATTGTTGATAGTCATATTTTATCTTAAATTTTATTATTTAACTTTTGGTAGGTAGAATAATTACCAAGATATATTCTAATGATGTCCGGGATACACTAGATAATATTAGGAGGTGTGTAACATGAGTACTGTATAATCCTTACTCATTGAAGCTCACAATTTGATACTAGTGGGTAGTGTAATTGTGTGTTTTTCTCAATAACACCAAGGACTAGACTTCTGATTTTAGGAGGTGAAACATGTAAAAAAATTGATGGGACACTTATGTGTGGGTGAATTCGGATGTGTTTTCTGCAAAGTAAAAGGTGGGAAGAGAGGATAAGAGTTCTATTCACCAAAAAAAGTGAATCGATAAAAGGAAATGGATAAAAAAAATTATGTTTCCAAAAAGTAAACAACACTAATTAACCCAACTTATTAGTGTAGGGTATATCCCAAACCAGTCTACACAATTTTTATCAAATCCTAGTTCACCTCACAATGGATTCTGCATTTTTAATGTTGTTCCCTTTTAAGGATTTTAATCACTTTATAAAATTATAAGGAAGTGAAGATTTTGGGAATATTTATTTATTTTAAAATAGAACTATATATCTAAATAATAACCCAGATGAATAGGAAAAAATAAAGAGAATAATAGTTTTAATAAAGTATCCCTCTTGTTAAAATATAATGAATTGTGAGTTTCTCTACGATATAAAACTAATGAAGATAGATGTAGCTTGGAAGGAGTAGAATTGGTGTTTAATTAAAATACCAAAATTATGTACAACTTATCAACCTTAAAAGAATTAAAAAAAACTACTAATAAAGAGTTATAGATAAATTATTTTCAAAGTTATCTTCAATAAATATTCAAGCACTAGTTTGAGTAATCACATGTCAATAGATATATCAATTGATTTATTAACTTATATTCATTATACATTTCCCAAATAATTATTTTATATAACTTGTGGGATTTTTTAAAACATGCAGGATGAAATCACTCATCTAAAATATGAGTTAGAAAATATTGCTAATTATTTTAAATATATGTTTTCAACATGTATAAAGACCTCAAAAAATATTGATCTATAAAATGGAATTAATATGGATATTAAAGAGAGATTCTATAAAGGTAAAAATAAATAGATTAATTAAGATCAAGATAATGATGAAATGAATAAGACTCTTGGGGAGAAGATATAATAATATAAGTGAAATCATAAAAATAACATTGTTTTCAAGAATTTACAATTAGAGGTTAAATCCAATAGGATCAAGGATTTCACACATTGTTCCGACAGAAGATTAGGATGTATGATTAATAAGATCAAAGAAACACAAAGAAAAGTTAATATAGAATAAAATTTATTAAATATGAGTAGAATAATTTTAATATGAAAATTATTAATCTTGCGGATAAATTATCAATATTAGAAATAACATAATCTATATTTCACATGAAGTGGTTGGAAGAAATACTGCTTCCACGCATTTTCTTAATGGATATTATTATATGAAATACCCAGCAACTTTTGGTCAAATAATATAGATACAAACTAATGATTATTCTCTTGTACACTCAATGAAAAGGGTGGCATACATTTTATAATTTCCAGAGTTTATTTTTAATATGTTTTTACAAATAGTTTAGGTTTCAATAAAATTTGTAAAAAAATATATGGTGAAAATGTAAGAAATAATACTATTTCATCGATGTCATATGAAAGAAAGTATAAGAAGAGTAGTTCCCAAACAATATGCCAAACAGTTGATAAAAATGCTCAGAAATAGCCTTCTTACGACTCTATAAATTTTGAAAATAATAAATTCAAAGAAATAAAAATAATTTTGGTTAAATTGTGGTTCTATAATTAGTTTGGGCATAGAGACTATTATATTTTTACAATCAAAAACTTCATGAAACATAATGTTTCCTACAACATGGTCAAAAAAAATAAAGACGATCGCACAATCCATAAGTTAAAGGAAATAATTTTTCTTATACTAAAAATTTAAATTTTTTTATGTTAATTGTGGTGTTTACAATGAGGGAATTCATAAATATGAATCATTCCTTATCATATTAACAAAGCATGTATCAAATGAAAATAAGCAAGAAATACCCATGAAACTGAAGTAATAAATCTATATCAGCATGGGAATTTTTCAAAAACATGAGGATAAAAAAATCCAAATAATTTATAAAAGAAGAGTAATTCATACATGGGAAACAAATAAAATTATTATTATGTTTAAATAAGGTAAAACAATTATAATAGGACTTCTACATCTAAAGGGGATGATTTGGTGAAAACACACCAAAGAATCCATGTAGAAACACTAAAATGTTTGTTAATGTATCCAAAGTGTATGAAAATTGGGCCAGAAGATTTTTAAAGGAAAAGAATATAGAGTAAGCCCCTGCTAAATAATGTACCAAATAAAATGAGTAAAATATACATGAAGATATTAAATTTATTTATTCATTGTTAATAAATTTCAACTCAATAGTTAAAGATGGATAGTTTTTGAGGTTTAAAAAGTTAGATACAATTCCAATGTTTTCTTAAAAATACCTATAGAATAAGAAAAATCATTAAAGATTATCAATACCATATTGGTTACGAAGGTTTTATAAAATTCATGTTCTTTACATAGGGAAATTAAAGTGGCTAAGAGTTACATTATTCCCAAAGAAAAATCAAATATGAAAAATATTTTTTCTAGCATGAAGAATAGAGTAACTAGTTTAATAAAAAAAATTCAACGATTTTTTATATTGTAGAATAATGAGAAATTCCTTATTTTATTATTATCTATATTGTATATTTCTTCTATCCAAGAAGGTAATTGAAGGGGAAGCTAGTTCTCAGGGGGGGGACTAGATTTGGTGTGTAAGTTTTCAAAAAATAAATAGCTAAATATATAATCCACAGTCTTGGAATGATCCATAAATTATATTATAAAAAATGTGTTGAATAAGATCTTACATAATGAAGATGTGATAGATATGTAATCATTACATCCACTTGAAGTGATCCTTTTTGTGAAATTATTTACTTGGGGCATTATGAAATATATTTATGGAAGCAATCTACAATGATGAATATTATGTAAAGTGTCCCCCTATGTGGGAAAAATGTATTGAGAAGCTGGTAGAGATGATCAAAATCATGTAAATCTAAATATTTTAGAAGTTACTTGGGAAGGATGTTATTCACAAGGTATGATTTATCATTCCTTTATTATTGGTTAAAAATATCAGATACTAAACATTAGGGTGACAAATTAATTTTATCAAAGACATTACAAATTAAAATATTTGTGAAAATTCAAGGATGTTTTATAAATTTTAAATCTCCCACTTTTGTTTGGATGTTTTTAAGTGGTAGGTTGAGGATTGTATAAGATTTCAAGAAGAAATTCAAATGAAATAAAGATTTATCATTTGGTATCTATTGGTTCATCTTTAAAATAGATGTAAATCTCTTGAGTACGATGGTGAGTAGTTTCATTTTTATTTCATATCATGTTATTTTATAAATAAATAGCATTTATATCTAAATAAAACCATATACATTTTCATAATGAGCATGGATAACAAAGACTTAAAGAGGAGTGATTGATGTCCTGTTTTTTAAGGATGGATTAATACTATCATCTTTAAAGATACATTGAATTTCTAATCAGTAAAGGGGAAAAAGAAATGAAAAATAAATGTCTAACTATAATTTAGGAGACAAGGAATGAATTTTCTTAAACAAGAAGTGAGAAATAATTTTCATATATTAACATATCATTTTAGTGTGTATTGACAATAAATACTAATGATCATTTTTTTGTGACTACATTGTGTGTGTTCTATTCATTTTCAACGATCGAAGAGTTTTAATGAAACTTGATGTCAATATTGAATGAATGAATAACAAAAAACACATCATGTAAGTTAGTTTTAAGTGTCTTTTAATAATTAATATGAAAATGGAAGATACATTTCTTTAAAGTCTTGTACATAAATTTATATTAAAGGAAAAAAATTGAGATGTTTAGAGAATTTGAGTCTTATTAAATATTTATAATTGTCAAACTTTATCACTGTGATGAATGTTTTTTTTGAAGTTTCATACACATATTTAGAATACTGTAAAATAAAATATTATTTTTGAAATGTTGGGATGAGGATAAGGATATTTATATAAAATAAGAATATTAGTGGAAACTAATAGTTTGGTTCTTGAGTATTTGGAAACGTAAGGATCATGATTAATCTGTATGAGGATTACGACATTATAAGGATCATTGTATGGATAGTTAGTGTCTAAATAATAATAATATTTCTATTTAATAATTATTTGAAACACATAAGGATTATTTTTACTCTATTTAATAATTTTTTCTGCATAAGGATGTTTTTAAACCAACATAATGAATAATTTAAGAAGTCTTAAAATACTAGAATTTCCGGAACATTTATTCTGAGGGAAAAATATTTTTTATGTTTTTTAAGATTTTAGATCATGGTTAAACATAAAAAAATTGTATCTATGATTCAAGAAAATGAATAAGAAGGTTCACACTATATAGAATGAGTTGTTGTGAAATGATGGGGATTTGTTATTGTTTAACTACTATGTGACATAAAAACTAACTCTACAAAACTATAGTGGCCTAAAAGTTTGTTTGAAAAGAATAATAAGAAGTAGGAATATGTAGAATAAGTTGAGATATATTTGAGGAGAAATTAATAGTTTGAATTTAAATTTTAAATTCAAATTCATAAAATATTTTATTTCTCTGTGTAAGATATATTTAAATGGGGTTTTTAATACAAGAGTAGATAATCATGAAGAACATATTAAAAAGTTTATAGAATAAAACTTGTGTATTAAAGATAGTGGTGAAGAGATTTGTAATAAAACCTATCCTTTATAATATGTGTATTTAATCATGACAAAAATATAAAGTTTTGTTGTTATGAATTGAAGAAAAAGATGAAAATTGGCATAGATCCAGTGCTTTGGAGATATGAATTATTTCATGTTCACTGATGTTAAAAAATGGAGGAGGAATCAGTTCTTATAAAGTTTTGAAGAAAAAAATACTTGAAGGGGGAGATGTGTAGGAAGAGCTATATGAAATATTTTACTACAATAATAAGGTTCTTTCATTTTTTAATAGAATAATGAAAAAGTAAATAATTTTAGTTCATTGATGTGAAGAAGCATATTAGAGTGTATAGATTATTATCTATAAAAAATAAAAACGATAAGTGTTTCTTGTATGATGTTTCATAAGTAAAAGAAGAGGAAGAAGAAGGAAATGAAAAAAATCATCAATAATTAAGAGTTTATATTGGAAAACAACTTTATTTTTGTTACCCACACTTTATTTTATAACTATTGTCAGGCTATATAAAGACACAGCAAGAAGTTGTTGACTTTTGGGATGAATTATAAACTAATGGGATAAGTGTAACATCAACGTTGAATAATCATGGATTATTTTATATAACAATTTTATACAAGTGGGTAGAATGATCATGGGTTTTTCCAGATCACACCAGGGAGTATCCTTCTCATTTTAAGAGGTGAACCTTCTAAAAAAATATATTATTCCTCTTGTGTGTGTGTGTGTGTGTGTGTTGGGATGTGTTATATGCAAATAAAAAGGTGAGAAGAGAGAACAATAGATTAATTCTCTATAAAAAGTGAGGAAGTAAAAGTAAAGGGATAAAAAATTTCTAATTGGATAAAAATCCACCTACACTAATTCACCCCCCTCTCAATGTTGAAAATATCCCTAATAATTACTCTCACCACTCTTTAGTAACATAGATTTTAATTCATCTAGGTGTTATCTGTGTATAAGACCTAGAATCTATCAGAAGTTCTGAAAATTCATATCTTTTTTATCTTATCATAAATAGTAATAGAAAGAAAATTAAACAACTCCCAGATACCACTTTATATCATCCTCGGTCCATTTCACCTCTACTATGAAAACATTAGGTTCCATATACCTCAAACATGCCACCAAGTATTTTTGAGGGTTCCAATCAAGGATGAGGGACTGTATGTGATTCTATGGAGACTATACCCTCTGGTACATATAACCATAGAATATAATAAAATCAATAATAATTAGTTATCATCACTGTAAAATAAATTAAAGTAGACATCAATACTACATGCCTAAAATAAACAAATAACAACTCCCACACAATACCAAAATGAGTAGATGTAATTTTATGAAGGCATAAATAAAAAAATGGTCACCCACAGGTCGTCCATGAATAGACTACCAAAAATAAATAACCAAAGTAATGGATCTTATAGGAAAACTGGGTCATGAGTCTTTATCTTATCTCAACACCTGACTCCATTCAAACCCACCTGATCAACCATGAAATAAAAAGACTATTACCTTACCTATGACTATAACCAATAAGTCTGATCGAGTACGAGGGTACCCAAGTAGGGTGTGAGAACAACTAATAAGGCCCACAATTGAGATCCCAAAAACAAATCCAATATAAGTATGTATATCTACACTGTGATATAATCATAATAAATTTAAACATGTCTTTAAAATATTTGTAAATATGTCACACCCAGGGGTGATACATGGTCACCATATGTGAAAAATACATGTTTCAACTTATATCAAGGTGAATTTGAACATATCACATAAAACCATCTTGGAATCACATCCCAGGTCATAAAAATGTGTATATCATCCTATTATATTATAATGTCCAATAAATGAGAAATGTGACCCAATAAAATCTCCAAAATAGTGGGAATAATGTCCCAATGATGATGTAATAAACAATACATGGAAAATATATCTTGATAACATAGTCACAACCATGGTTATAATAACCATGAGAAATTATATTCATGTGGGGATCATAACCTCACTATAATATGATGTTAGGAAATAAAATCCCCATAAATCATATATTAGAAGGCACCACATCCCAAATACTTCATCAAGAGATCACATAAAATCCATATCCATGGGCATATACACAAGAAGGAATAATCTTGAGTCTTGGGACACAAAATTATAGAGATCATCACATCCAAAAAAAGCCAATATCATATGATAATCTCAGCTCATTCCATATAATAAACACATCAAAAGATAATCATCACACTCCCACGAGTTATAAATAACAGTTGGGAATCTCTTCCTAGATATCTCATCCAATTCATTGAGAGAATTATAGCATGGATAGTATATCCCATAACCAAGGGGAATAAAAAAATATCTAGGCATCTCATCTCAAGATTATTTTCAAAAGAGGTCATAACATATCCAAATAATAACCATTCTCATGAGGGAATCACATCCCCTTTTTTGGAAGCATAACACCCTATCCAGTATGCCCCACTTCCATGGGTAAAATGAAATACTAGGGATTATCATCCCATCATTGCCATTATCATATGGGAATCTCATCTCCTTCTATGGAAGCATTAAATTATGGGAGGTTTTTCCCACTTCCTTGGGTAATGGTAAATGCTCAGAAATAAAATATCATTATCAATATTTCCAAGGCCACATAGATATTACATTTAATATCCTAGTTAGAATGGAATCCCCTAGAAAAATGCATACCATCCAGGACATGAGATCATAAAAATATAGGTATTTCATCCATTAACACATAACTTAATATAATTGGGTATTTTATCTCATACCATATACACTAACATAATGGGTATTATATCCCATAATATAGGATTCATTAACACAAATGGGCATATCATCCTAGGTCATAAGCAATATCAATGTTAATGGATTGGTTGTACCACCCCATAACAAACAAATTAATCTAGGGGAATATCATCCACCTTATAAAAATAGCAAAATGACCAAGCATATCACCTCGTCGCACTAACACATAATGGAATAAATAAACTGCTTAAGTTAATTTTCATTATAAAGGAATGATTAGGATATAATAATAACCAGCTCCATTTATATATAATCTAGTTTGTCCTCAAATTCCTAACAAACATTTATATTAAAAAACATAGGTATAACCCACTCAATCTCCACAATCTAGAAATTGGTAGTGCCACTCAACAACATTATTGTCATATAATCCAAAATACTAATAAAGAAACATAATGTTTCTATCATATCAAGCCCAAGATAACATCATATAATTCAAACGTCTCTTACGCAAGGGAGATTAAGAGAACCTATATTAGGTCCCTATGTTGTGGTGTACTAAGAAGACATCCCTCTTGATTATAAAGGCCATAATTTCAAATTCATTTACTTTCACTCATGACCCATAATGTCTATGACATAAAGACACATCAAAAAGAAATTCAACCATATCCCTAATAGCATATACATTCTCTTATATAGTGAATGGAAAATACCCATGTAATGGATTATGTCATCCTCTCTTAATTACACATCACTTTTATGTCCAATGAGCCAAAAAGGAACATGATCAAGTTCCCATGTGTCATGACACAACTAAAAAGAATTTATAATAGGCCATGGGTTTAAATTCCAATATATTATAATTCAACACCATGTCCATTCAGGGATATAACATCAAAGTATAACTACAAAGTGTTTTATCATGGACCTAAATTTTCTTACACTACTCAAATGGGGCTAAGGGAATACAATTCAATTTAATTATTGGTAAATTACACATGAAGGAAATATTGAATAACACACATTTTAGGAGTAATGAATAAACCATGGGGATCCATTATAGATCACCTACCCCAATGCATTGGAATCCCTCTCATTAAATATCACTAGTTGAATCTACTCAGATTAATATATTTTCCAAAATCTAGAAAATTTCATAATTTAATGATTAAATGATGGAACACATTGAAATAATAATAAAAATAGTGAATATACCAAACATGATTTATAAAATTACCTCTAGTGATCTACCAGAATAGACATCTTAGGATTCTAAGCTCAAATGGAGGAGAAATAAAAAGAAGGGAGGAGCCACCAAGAGGGAGAGGGATATGGTTGTCATTATTGGGGGTAAATAATGAACCCTCATTTTAAAAAGCTTATAATATTTAATTTATTTAATATAATTTATAAATAAATACATAGTACATGAATTGTGGTGTAACCACCATGGCTATAATTTAATGCCCCAGCTAGGTCTCTCGTAGGGTGCATCCCCTCTGGTTACTATGCAGAACCATTCACACTATAGAAAAAACACCCAAAACCTCCTTCCTAGGTGATGTTGGGTATAATTTGTCCCATAACATCATAGTGACCCATATTTGAATAGTTATTCATGCCAATTCCTCCATTAATATACCCCTTTTCTTTCCACTTTCCCATTAATCTCACTGATACATAAAGTATGTAACATCATTACTATAAAATGTTCACTTATAACTACTCGGTCTGAGTTCTCATAAGCATCTTCCATTTTCATTATATCTCTAATAGAATGATTCAAATTCCCTCATCCCCCCATAAATTCCTATTACATTTTGTTAATGAATATTAGGGTATCCAAAAACATGCTACAATAAGATTGTATGATTCTCAAAACGTTCTGATCTGGTTTGTCGATGAAGATGACCTGATTACTATGCGTCCTAGAGCCTATTTATTCTTCCACATGGTTTTATTTTTTAAATAAATTATATATGTCCAATTTTTTCCTTAGAAGACTTTGAAATATTTATATATATATATATTTCCAAATCTATGTGATGAGAAAAAATGTGATTTTGAGACCTGGTGTACATGGAATTAATTTTATAAAAATATTATATATTTTATATTATGTATGTGTATTTTCTTAAAGAAAATGGGATAAATAATAAATAGAATCTCGAATAAAAAATGATACCAATATTGAGTCTGAAAAGGTTTGTTTACCCAATGTGTGACCTAAATTAGGTTGTCATGGGGCGTTCATACATCTCTCCCATTGGTGATAAGTTCAGTGAATATATTAATTTATTAATTTAATTAATTGATTTATTTGAACTAACTGAAATATATATAAATATACATCCTTGGAGATTTTCCATGGGTTGGGCTCATGATACTTGGTTCTTTTGAGCACTTCTTACTCCACCTTCTATTGTCGAATCAAATAAAATGATGATGAAACTATGGATAGGAGTAGATCGGGATGCAGTGAATGCAATGACTTCCCTCAATCATTGGTGAGCACATTCCTCAATGAATAATGATCCAATATCTAGGTAATAATTGACAATTTTTGGTTTATTCCCTTTTCAATTAAATTGATTGAGCAGATCAATCCCTTTTATTGATATGATCCAACTTCAGAGCCTTTTTATGCTCACATATGTTGATTTAATTGGTTATTCTTGTTTTAGAACCCCAGATCTCCTCATTCTTGATCATTGAAAAATAATTTTGTCCAATGATGGTTAAACCTTTGTTTTTGGGCCTTTCTCCCTCCATTACTTCATGTTCTCCACTAATAGGACCCCACGGTCCCGATTCAACATTATCGGGTGGTAACGACCCTGATCAGACCCCTAAAATCACAAAAAAATGATAAACCTAGCACAAATCAATGAAATGATAACATATATATGATTTTTTCAAGTCATAAGTGATTGTTTTGACAAAAAAATTATTTAATCTTCAATTCTAGTTGAAACCAGGGTGAGCGATACATATGGTGGAACCCTTGTGGGTTTACAGAATCATTTTTTGGCCACTGAATAGCCAAAAATGATGAATCCAGACTAGATCCACTAGTTTTGGGTGGTAAAAAGAGGAGATATGTGTTTGAATAGTCCAATCAAGGTGGAGAAAGTGTGTGTAAAAATCTGGGGAAATCCCAACAATACGTTGGGTACTATGATGAACACACAAAATTTAGACACATGGTTGCAGTGGATAGGGTTTTTGAAAATCATATAGATGGCATGGTGTGTAGACCTCATACACACTATGTACCTCATTCTTGGATGGATGATCCATGTGATTGATCACATAGTTAGGACTCCAAGTAAGAGTACACGGCCAGGCACATGACCGTGTACCGAACAACACATACATGGGGTCAAGAACACAAACATGTCCAGAAGGATGTAGCCCGGTCTCAGATAGTTTGGACACACCGTGTAATCCAACTTCATCTAATTTACTCTTATATTGATTTGGATCCATGTGATAGCATAGGACATGGCTAGGAAGTGGTTCAGGACCACATGTTTTGTGGGTCCCCTCACAAGTCGTGTACTACTTGGTTAATTTATAGGAAACTTCAAGGTTTGGTATCTCCTTCGATTGGAATCAAATTTCAGCCCACTACTATTATATCGTAAGTGTTTTTACATGTATAATTTGATGGTTCCCTTGGTTGTGGATTTGGAGATACAATGTGAAACGTTCCAAGTAAGAATCTTATTTGAAGCGATGCCTGAAAACTACTAGGATTAGGTGGAATCACTAGAGGCTTCTTATAGAGTGAACCCCCCCCCCCCCATTAGCATGGGTGTTGGTCCACTAAAGCTACCTTCTAAGTGGAACCCCCTTATCAGATAGGGTGTGGGTCCTCAATAACCATAGTGGAACCCCCTATTAGAATCAGGGTGTGGGTCCTCAACCTAGATAGTGGAACCCCTTATCATCTTGTATGTGGGTCCTCTACCTACTGATTGGAACCCCTATCGGATAGGGAACAGGTCCATGATGACCATAGTGCAACCCTCCAATTGTACCAAGGAGTTGGTCCTTATGTTCTGATTGGAACCACCTATCGGATGTGGCGTGGGTCCTAGATGACCAGAGTGGATCTCCCTGTTGCACCAAGGTGTGCGTCCGAGAACTAAAGAGTAGAACCCACTAATACACTATGGTGTGGGTCCTCAACTTAGAGTTTGTGCCCCCTTGGTTTTTTGGCACAGTGATGAGGCGTGTGCCTTTACACGGTTTCTTCTCAGCATTCCCATGAGATGATGGGCATCATTGGTGGACTTTTAGAAATGTTGGATACTCTTTCCACAGGCCGAGTAGTGATATAGATATCCTCATAGTCTCTCATTTGGGATTATTTGGGTGGGAATATATATACAGCTATCAATATCCATAACATTGGATTTTGTTACTATGTTTCCATGATATGTGAAGATGTATGGGGTATTCCACATGCTTTGCGTGTTTAGGTTATAATTTTTGGATGAGTTTTATGTTCTAGTATTTGTGGAAAATACTCAACGTGTAGTTTATCTACTCACCGTGTTGATCCCCCTATGCTTGGATGAGGTTACTCTTTCTCCTTATTTGGGTTGTGATACATCTTATTTACTATCTACTGTCTTTCTATTCCTATAATATCTCTTAATGATCCCCCGTCAACTTTAGGGTATCCAACTGGGTATGTATATACTCACCTTTGCATGGGATTTTCTTACATGTCTCATGTCATATAAGGACAATGGATATGCTGGAGATAACTTCATATGAGATTAGGGACACCTGGTACTTTGGACCACGTATAGTGGTTATATCATGGAGATCAACAGATGGTATATCTCTACATTTAACTTTACATTTTTCTCAGGTTGGATCATATTTATGGTTGGGAATGTATTTTATCACTTTAATTTCAGTTTACACTACAATACTCCTTCATTGTCTAGAGGTTTTACATGCATGGATGTTATCTTACTAATTTTATCCTTTTAATTTTTCTTCCCCTAAACATATATATAAATATGGTTGTGTGTGTGAGCATAAATGTACATAGAAAATGGCCCCCCTGTGTTAGTTATACCTTCAACTCTTCTCGCAAGCACCTCGCCTATAGAGGTGAACATGGGGTAGTTTCCGCTCAAGTCCGAGCTTCGGTCCGGTTGTGAGAGATTGGTATCAATGGAGGTAATTCCTTGGTACATTGTTTAGATTAGTCCCCTTGAGTGGATTTGGTTGAAATTAGTTAAATAGTGTTAGAGTGTCTTGAGTGTGGCTCTTAGGAAAAGGAATACTGTGATGGTCTGGGCAACAAACATATCCATTCATCAAGACCACGACTATATACTTTTCAACTCAAAATATTGAGACATTGGTTGTAGGGAACAATGGAATATGCATCATATAAGATTGATTATTCATCTACCCTTATGGAGTCATATCCCCATTGTTATTATAGATATATATATTCTCATCTGACTATGGTACGGATTGATTAAAAATTTCAGGATGCTTGTGCGGTGACATCCATCTAGAATACCAGTTTCTGATCTTGATGACAATCAGATGAGCGATGATGCCTTAGTTCTGGTTCCATCTAGAGATCTTATTCCTCCATGTAAGCATGTAGAAACACCTCCACCCATTGATCAGAATATCATCCTAGTATAGTAGGTTGAGGATGTGTGTAGGGTAAGTGTGGTCTGCGAGTTCCAGCGTGAAAGGCCAGAAAGGTTCTATTGAAAGACAGATCCTCATGAAGTATAGGTTTGGATAGATTATGTGTTATATGTCATCAGGCTCATCAGGACATCGATGGATCAGGTGGTTTCATAGGTATCTAGCCATTTTCATTGAGTGGTTGGGAATTGGTGGAGTCTTATTACCTAAATACATGATGAGTTGACACTCTCATAGCCCAATTTCTAGCAGCTGTTTTATGAGGAGTACTACCTCTCCTTCTTGTGCTTCTTTTGGATTTAGAAGCTTATAGAGTAGTATCATGGTGTGATCATAGTGGATGAGTATGCATCGAGGTTCCAAAACCTTATCCATAACGTTCATGACATGATCCTAGAGAGATACTTACGAGAAAATATGTTTGACTAGGGACTCAATAGGAAGATTTGTGCTAGCACGATGCCCTTGTTCTTACCCAACAATGTCAGGGTAGGGAATGGGCGCCTGTGACAGTGATATTTCTATTAGATTTATTCTAGATAGTCAGACCTAGTAGTGGGCGTTACAAGTCTGAGTCATCTGCAGCAACCAGAAGATGTCAAATGATAGGATATCAATGTAGGACACCTCCCTATGATCATTCTTGGGTAGGTGGTCTTGGGAACTATAACGCCCCGACCCCAGTTACCCAGAGTCGGTGCATTATTACATAACATTGGCATGATCACAAAATATCATGTCTCAAAGGACTGATTAGTTTAGTATCCTTGGAATCACTAGATATATTCATAAAGGTTACATTACATCATAAAGTGAAAACTACAACAACATCTTCTCTCCACACTCATATCCCCTTATACTATCCATGCAGGTCATTTATAAAATACTTCTTCACATCCTGGGAAAAATTATAACATTGAAAGGGGTGAGCTCAGATCCTCAGTAAGGATAACAATATAGTCGAAACATTCATAAATAAACATAAACATTTAAGGGAATGAATAACTAAAACAAAAGCCTTTTAAACTTGAACTTCAGCATAATATGGAAAAGATAAAATGAAAAGATTCCATTTAATTATTCACATTGATATTCTACTATTGGAATAATCACATGCAATATCAATAACAACTTTCATAATGATGAAATGCATAATGCTAGACTATCATAACCACATAGTCAAGGCCTCATTCCAAGACTACGAATAAGTTTTTTTTGTCAAGGCCTTGTGCCAAGACACTATTTTTTCTCATGAGACATACCGATGCATCGAGGATCTATAGCGGGATCCACCTGTCACTTACTAAGTCTAATTCATTCCTCATATGAAAAGGTTTAACCATAACATAAACATTCGTATTAAAACTGGCATACGAAATGTCAATATTTTAACCATAAACCATGAATGGTATAAAAATAGCACATTCATAGTCAAATATATCACAAAACCTTCAATAAAATATAAAATATATGTACCATAACAAATCAACCTCAATCAAAAATAAAATATAGTAAATGATGCAGACATAGTTGAAAATGATGAATAAAACTTTTTGAGAGAAATATCCTTTTTGTAAAATCATTTAAAAGTCACACATTTATAAAGTAAGTCATCTAAAAGAGATTTTTGAATCAAATTGTCCCTTACCACATTGAAACTTTTGAGAATAATTATCATTTAAAAACATTCATGTCCATATAAATAAATCCTTAAAATCATTTTGAAAACATGGACAATAATTAAAAAGATTTAGAAAGATAAATCCTTAAAACATTTAAAATTCTGATCCTGATAAAGAGTACCTTTAACAAATCCTTAAAATATTCATTTTGAAATCATTTTTATGAAAAATGGACATGGATGATAAAAATTTCCCCATAAATACTTACACATAAACAATCTCAGATAATAATGAGACTGAGGAATTAACCCTTACCAATTTGGTAACGTACAAAATATACACCCCATGAAAGAGGTATCATACAAAGAATATGTAAGTATGAATAAATAAAAATTTATTACACAAATAAGACAATTATGGGTAGTACATACACCACACAAAAGGTAATAGTGGCAATATGGCATGTATCTCATGGGAATAAAGAGTGAGATGAAAACCCCTTACCTTGTACTTTTCCATGGGTGAGGGTAGGTTAACCTCCTGTATAATAGTTAAATCATGTTATTAAATTATACAAGAATCATATATATAAATATTATATCATATATGACCTTTTGATATTGTTTTGTTAATAATATTTAAGTATTATCGTCGTTTCAGGTGATAACTGATTCGTTTTCCTTTATTTGATTTGTTACGTAAGCCGTGTTTGTTATGGATAGGTTTTATCTTCTTGATATAAATAATGATATAAATTCTTTAAACATTACTTTTAATCATCAAATGATAATTAGTCTTTACTGGATATGATGGGGAAATGAATCTCATCGCGTTCGTGGAGACTGTAATCCATACATGCGCACGAACGGTACTTCCATTTAATTTTTCATTTAAAAAGGAATCAAAACCAAATGATACATTGGTATATTGTTATTACAGTATAATATAATATCTTATATATGTTACTTAATTTCATTAACACCATCCTTTATACCTTCCATGTATGGTATGAACGAGTCATATCACTTTGAGAGGGCGGTAGTCCGCACATCCTCAAATGAAATTATCATATATATATAAAACATGAAACAAATAATGGTATGATATAATATAGAATTAAAGAAGATTATATATAAAATAAATATCATTAATATCATATTTAATTACAGTTCCATGATAATGTCCACCATGAGAGGTGGTAGGAGATAATTGAACAATCATCGTTTCGCGGGGCATTTGGTTTCCATCCACAGAAACATTATGTTCTTCACCCATTAGATGGAGGTGTGTGTAAGTGTAGATCGAATACATCTAATAACAATATCCTAGTATATTTTGAATATTTGGTTTGTTACAAAATGAAATAATAGTATGAGTTTACGGGTTGGTGAAGTAAAATAAAATAAAAGAAGCTAAGAGAAATCATGACCTTTAATTTGGGTAACTCCCTTTGGTCTGAACCAAAAAGGACTCTTGAAGTGAATTATGCCTAAGTTAAGGCTTATAGAATGGGTAGAGGGATGTATGGAGATTAATTGTACAGATTTTGGATGAGCTAAAAGGCTTGAGAGGTGTGAGGAATTGGTTAAAAGTGATGTCCTTTTATAAGGGGGAGGAGGGGCTCTTTAGGAAAAACATAAAGTATTATTTTATAATAAAATAATATTCGGTTTCTGATGGATAAAGAGTGGATTATTCAAAGTCTATGGTGGGTATAGGTCGAAAAAAACTTAACCAATAGGTTTTAGACTGGTTTGGGTCACTTTATTAACCTTATCATTTTGTTTTAACTCTTAGTTAATTAGGTTGACACTTACCATGTCACTTTTTTGTTTTTATATTATATAGTAAATAAAATTACTATATATATCCAAGTGACCCCCAAGAGTTCCATTAGCAATAAACCTAAAATTATATATGTCCTTTTTTCGATCTTTATATTTTTGGAATTGAATATCAATTATTAATACAATATTTGTTTTTAAAAACTCTTTTATGTCAATTTTGACACTATTTAATAATTAATTTTTGATAAAGTCTTAACAAATTTATTGATTCGACCAAAATTAATTTAAGTAATATTATAATGTCATATTAACCAATAAAATTCTATTATGTCATCAAAACATTCAAATTATTTTTATTTTAATATTTATAATACCAATTATTTGATTCCTGCATTAATAAGGAAAATACTGCATCATTATTATGTCATAAATAAATTTAATTATTAAATGTATAAAAATTATAAATAAATAACATTATTTATTAAAAAAATTTATCTTTATAATTAATATTTATAGTCTAAAATCCAATATATATAACCCTATGTAAATAAAAATTTTCAAAAAGATATATGCTTATGTCATTTTTTTCGTTTACTTTAACTTAATTAATATAAAGTTTCATTATTACTTACAAGTGGCTCCATGGGGTCCCAAAATCAACCCAAATATGCCCATGGTCGGAAATGTATCAAAAAATAGGGTTAGAAAATGTTTTAGGGTAATTTAGTATTATAGTAATATTATTTTTTTTACCCTTATTAACCAGATTTACCCTTTTACCATGGTAAATAAAATATTTACCGAAGTAATTATTCAAAATGTCTAAAAATAAGAGTTACATATTTACACAATTTGGACATCCTGATTAAAAATATGGAATCCATTTTTCCAAATTCAAAACCCAGAAGTGGAAGAAATTAATTTTAAATTAATTCTCGTTGTCAAAACAAAAACGTGTTTTTATGAGATAATAACTATTAAAAGATTGACACTAGTTTATGTCTGGTTTAAATGTGAAATTATTTCCAATGACCAACATTGTTTTAAATTTTAAAAATATAATCTTAATATACTTTAAAATCACTGAAATACATAATTTATCACTATTAATTATTTTGATTAAAAAAGTGATGTTTAATTAAAATTTAGTAATTTTCACTATTCATCAAAATATGAAAGTTATCCGAAAAGTACCGAAAATTCACCATAAGTTAATTTCAATATTCCAAATCCAAAAATGAAGTAAATCTTGAAATATAAAATGTATAGAATTTCCAAAAGTGGGTATTACTATTCATAACGGCTAGTTTGATTGGTTGTGGTGAGTGTTAGAACTCGATGTTTCGTACAACACATGCTACTGTATTATTCAAAGAGAAGCGTATCGTGGATGATTGGGGAGTTACATTCTACCCTCCTTCAAAAAATTACATTCGAGAAATTTGATATTGTTCTTTGAAAATAAAAGGTTGAAAATAGAAAATATCTTTGTGGGAAAACCCACATTGAAAATTTGGTTAATAAAATTTAGTCTTAATAAGATGGAAAGTGAAATGAAAGGGTCACCACCAAATTATGATCTCAAGTTGGAGAACATTGGTGGAAACTATAGACACATAATTGGAGGAAAAGAATAAATATTTATAGGGAGTGATTTAGGTCATCAGTCAGAAACAATTGTAGAATTGAGGGCCTCGAAGCCATAAATCTATGATGATTTAAAATATCATTGGTTCAACACAACATAAGGTATTAGGATAACCCATTTTTGGTTTTAATATCCCCTACCTAATTTTTAAGAATTAATTTACCCATAGAATAAGGTGAAATAATTATATATATATATATATACTTGACAAGTTGAGTTTCATCCTTCAACTAGTTCCTATGACAAACTCATCTTTCACTACAAAAGATAATAGAACTCAAAAATATTATATTTATCATAATCGTATAGGGATCCAAACATTATCTCATACCATTAAAATGAATAAAAATACATTTTAATGACCAGGGACTTCCTGTCGGCTAGTGGTAGGTAATAAAGGCCTCTCGCACTATCGTTGTAGGTTCGATTCCTGCAGCTTTGTCCGATGCGACGGGTTATCACCAGACTTGCAGGTTGTCCTTTTTTTAAAACTATAGTATCATAATATTCAAAAAATTAATCATAATAATTGGTTTAACCTTAAACAATACTATCCAAAGTTCAACATAATCCACTCCAATCATTATAGTTATCCAAAGTACCTTTTTCCAGACTCTCTGTAAAAGGTATCTAAATTCCAAAATCAATTAGCACATCATATTCCCCAGAGAAAGTAAAGTTTATCTTATTGTAAAATACTAAAAATATGATTACTTTAGTCATATTAAATCCTTAATGAAAATAACAAGTACTACAGTATAATCCTTATATATATCACATTATCCTTATAACCATAATATAATCTTTCAGTCCAAAAACACAAATACATTAATTATTCCACCTCAATTGTAGTAACAACATAAGATTGGCCTTGATCCCTTGGCATTTTATGAGGTATGTTTCGTTGGTGCTTAGGGAATTCATTTGCATAATGCCCCATTTCTCTACAATTGTAGCATTAAGCATTGAAAACATCTTTCTTTCCCTTGCAATCACGAGCCTGGTGACTTTTCTCTCCACATTTGTAACAAACTCCCATTCTTTTTAGGAAAGTACCAGAGTGTTTATTACCACATGTATCACATAATGATAAATAATTCTTTCCATTTTTCCCTTTATCAGTCTCTTGCTCTACCGTTCTCTTCTTCTATTACTTTACTTTTTTGTTAAAAGATTTAGAGAATTCATTTTCGGTCTTTATAGCACTTGATACAATGTCTTCATATGATGAGAAAGATTATGAGACTAATGATAGATGGAGAAATGGTTTTAACCCATCAAATAAACGATCAATCTTCATCCTCGAGTTACGTATATAATCTTCTGCATGCCTCACTAACCTTGTAAAGTTAGATTCATACTTTGCAACATTCTCATCCTCCTATTGCCTCAGACTGAGAAATTGTCTTTCCATATCTTCTTGATGTTCATGAGGAAAGTATTTTTCTAATAAAATCTCTTTAAACTCTCTCCATTCCATACTTGATACTTCTTCGTCATCCTTTGTGTTTTGAATTAATTAACACCATTGATCAGCATCTCCAGTGAGGCGGTAAACTGCCATGATATCTTTTTCCCTTTCAGTACCCCCCAAAGCCTGAAATATTTTCTCTAGGGAACTTATCCATTGCTCATATACTAGTGGATTTGTACCCCCATTGAATGTTGGTGGTTGTTTCCTCATGAAGCGATCTAACATTGATCCTCCATGCTGCGGATCGGGGTGCTCCATACGGGTAAGGTTATTATTCATAACCTGAGTGAGTTGTCCCAATTTGGTGATTAGATAATCAACATCAGTTGCATCACCAGCTCCACTATAATTATCTTGAATAGGAGGGAAATCCCTACACAGAGTGCGTGCATTGATACAGTTTCCATTCCTTCCACTATGAATCATTTCTAAACAATGGCATAAACTAGATCAGTTTATCAATCAAAATACATAATTCTATACTTGAAAAACACTTAACATAAATTGAACTTTTTATGGATATAATCCATAATCACAAAAATGTTTTCTTTGAGGTTGTATATATTCATAAACACTTCATAGTGGTTTGTAAATAAAATGAGAATTATCCTAAGCATATACCCCGAGAGTGTCTTAACCAAGAGTGCAGCAAGGCCCGTTGTCATGAACCAGTTCCCATTCAAGTCTTGCTCAAAATGGTGTTTTCGGGATTAATCCCTAGGTACATCTGTTCCAGAGCCGGCTCTACCTACTCGTATCCAGAGAGGGATGTATTTCATGGAAAACTCACAAAATATCTACAATACCAAAATTCTAGAAAGTTCTTCTATAATAATCCTCAAAGTCCATCTTAGGTCTATGTGCTCTAATCAGAGTTTATATAAATCTAGCTCCAAAGGATTGTACTAAATTTACTCTGATACCAACTATAATGCCCCGACCCCAGTTTCCTAGAGTCTGTGCATTATTACATTACATTGGCATGATCACAAAATATCAAGTCTCGAAAGACCGATTAGTTTAGTAGCCTTGGAATCACTAGATACATTCATAATGTTTACATTACATCATAAAGTGAAAACTACAACAAAATCTTGTCTCCACACTCATATCCCCTTATATTATCCCTACAGTTCATTCATAAAATACTTCATCACATCCAGGGAAAAATTAATACATTGAAAGGGGTGAGCTCAGATTCACAGTAAAGATAACAATATAGAGAAAATTTTCATAAATAAACATAAACTTTTAAGGCAATGCGTAACTAAAACAAGATCCTTTTAAACTTGAACTTCATCGTAATATGGAAAAGATAAAATGAAATAATTCCATTTAATTATTCAAATAGATATTCTACTAGTCCAATAATCACATACATTATCAATAACCACTTTCATAATGATGGAATGCATAATGCCTGACTATCATAACCACATAGTCAAGGCCTCGAGCCAAGACTAAAAATAAGTTTTTTTATCAAGACCTTGTGCAAAGACACTAGTTTGTCTCATGATACCTACTGATTCATCAAGGAGATATAGCGATCTCCACCTGTAACTTACTAAGTCCAATGTATTCCTCACATGAAATGGTTTAAACATAACATAAACATTCGAATTAAAACTGGAATACGAAATTTCAATACTATAACCATAAACCATAAATGGTATAAAAATATAACAACTATAGTCAAACATATCACAAAACCTTCAATACAAAATAGAAGATCTGTACCATAATAAATCATCCCCAATCAAAAATAATATCCAGTAAAGGATGCTGACATAGTTGAAAATGATGAGTAAAACTTTTTGAGAGAAATATCCTTTTTGTAAAATCATTTAAAAGTCACAAATTTATAAAGGAAGTAATTTAAATGAGATTTTTCAATAAAAGTGTCCCTTATCACTTTGAAACTATTGAAAAGAATTATCATTCCCAAACATTCATGTCCATATAAATAAATCCTTCAAATCATTTTGAAAACATGGACAGTAATTAAAAAGATTTAGAAAGATAAATCTTTAAAACATTTAAATTTCTGATCTTGATAAAGAGTACCTTTCACGAATCCTTAAAATATACATTTTGAAATAATTTTTATGAATAATGGACATGGATGAAAAAAATTTCCACGTAAATACTTACACATAAACAATCTAGGATAATAATGAGATTGAGATATTAACCCTTACCAATTTGGTAACTTACGAAACATACACCCCATGAACGAGGTATCATACAATTAATATGTAAATACACATAAATTAATGTTTATTACACACATAATACAATTATGGGAAGTACATACACCACACAAAAGGTAATAGTGGCAGTATGGCATTAATCTCACAGGAATAAGGAGTGAGATGAAAACCCCTTACCTTGTACTTTTCCTTGGTTGAGGGTAGGTTAACCTATTGTATAATAGTTAAATAATTTTTATTAAATTATACAATAATAATATATATAAATATGATATCATATATTATCATTTAATATTGTTTTGTTAATAATATTTTAGTATTATCGTCGTTTCGGGTGTTAACTGATTCGTTATCCTTTATATGATTTGTTACGTAAGTCGTGTTTGTTATGGATAGGTTGTATATTATTCATATCCATAATGATATCAATTCCATAAACATTAATTTTAATAATAAAATGAGAATTTGTCTTGAATGGATATGATGGGGAAATGAATATCATCACATTCGTGGAGACGGTAATCCGTACGTACGCAAGAACGGTACTTCCATTTCATTTTTCATTTTAAAAGGAATCAAAAAGAAATGATACATAGGTATATTTTTATTCCAGTATAATATAATATCTTATATATGTTACCTATTTTCATTAACACCATCCTTTATATGCTCCATGTATGGTATAAACGAGTCATATCACTTTGAGGGGGTAGTAGTCCGCACTTCCTCAAATGAAATTATCATATATATATATACAACATCAAACAAATAATGGTATGATAAAAAATGGAATTTCAGATGATTATATATAAAATACATATCTTTAATATCATATTTAATTACAGTTCCATCATAATGGCCACCATGAGAGGTGGTAGGAGATAATTGAACAATCATGGTTTCGTGAGGCGTTTGGTTTCCATCCACAGAAACATTATGTTCTTCACCCTTTAGATGGAGGTATGTGTAAGTGCAGTTATAATACATCTCATAACAATACCCTAGTATATATTTGATAGAGGTTTTTTTACAAAATAAAAAGAATAGTTTAGGGGTTTTAGAGGTAAAATAAAAGAAAAGAAGGTTAGAGAAATTGTTACCTTTAATTTGGGTAACTCCCTTTGGTTTGAACCAAAAAGGACTCTTGAAGTGCCTTACACCTAAGGTAAGGCTTCTAGTAGGAGTATAGTGATTTAGGGATATTTATTTGGTAGAGATTTGATGATCCAAAAGGTTTGGTAGGTGTGAGGAATTGGTTAGAAGTGTTGTCCTTTTATAAGGGGGAGGAGGGGCTCTTTAGGAAAAACTTAAAGTATTATTTTATAATAAACTCATATTCAATTTCTAATGGATCCAAAGTAGATTATTCAAATTCTATGGTGGGTATAGGTCAAAAACAATTAACCAATAGGTCTTAGACAGGTTTGGGTCACTTTATTAACCTTATCATTTTGTTTTAACTTTTAGTTAATTAGTTTAACACTTACCATGTCACTTTTTAATTTTAATATTATATAGTAAATAAACATTATATATACATCCAATAGATCCCCAAGTGGTCCATTAATAATAAAACTACCATTATATAAGTTCTTTGGACGATCCTTATAATTTTAGGAATAGAATATCAATTATTAATATAATATTTGTTTTAAAAACTCTTTTATGTCAATTTTGACACTATTTAATAATTTATTTCTGTAAAAGTCTTAAAAACTTTATTGATTAAAAAAAATTCATTTAAGAAATATGATATGTCATATTAACAAATAAAATTCATTTATGTCATCAAAACGTTCAAATTATATTTATTTTAACATTAATAATACCAATTATTTGTTTCTTTCATTAACAAGGAAAATACTGTATCATTATTGTGTCATAAATAAATTTAATTATTCAACATATAAAAATTATAAATAAAATATAATAATGTATTAAATATTATTATCTTTATAATGAATATTTATAGTCGAAAATCCAACTTATATAACCCCATGTTAAAATTGTTTCGCTAAAAGCTATATGCTTATGTCATTTTTGCATTTACTTTAACTTAATTAATATAAAGTGTCATTATCATTTACAAGTGGCTCCATGGGGTCCCAAAATCAACCCAAATATTTCCATGGTTGGACATGTATCAACCAATAGGGTTAGGACACGTTTTAGTGTAATTTATTATTATAATAATATTAGTTTTTTACCCTTATTTACCGGATTAACCCTTTAACCATGGTAAATAAAATATTTACCGAAGTAATTATTCAAAATGTATAAAAATAAGAGTTACCTATTTACAAAATTTTAAAATCCTAATTCCAAATATGGAATCCATTTTTCCAAATTCAAAACACAGAAGTGGCTGAAATTAATTTAAAATTAATTCCTGTTGTCAAACCAAAAAACGTGTTTTTAAGAGATAATAACTGTAAAAAGATTGACACATGTTTTTGTCCGATTTAAATGAGAAATTATGTCCAATGACAAAAATTGTTTTAAATGGTAAAAATATATTCTATTTATACTTTAAAATCACTCAAATTCATAATTTATCACTATTAATTATTTCGATTAAAAAAGTTGTTTTTAATTAAAATTTAGTAATTTTCACTATTCATCAAAATATGAAAGTTATCCAAAAAAGTACCAAAAAGTCACCCTAAGCTAATTTAGATATTCCAAATCAAAAAATGAAGTCCATTTAAAATGATAAAATTTATAAAATATCAAAAAGTGGGTATTACTATTCATAATAGCTAGTTTGATTGGTTGTGGTGTGTGTTAGAACTCGAAGTTGTGTACAAAACACGCTACTGTATTATTCAAAGAGAAGAATACCATGGAAGCTTGGGGTGTTACAATAACTAAATATAACTAGGGAATCCCAGGGAGGGTTAGTTTTATGCTTTTCATGGGTGTGGTCACATAGTGTGAGATGTGCCAACTAGAAATGTCAATAAGCATAAGCAGATAGCTGACATACCACCACTACAGAGGCAGTTCCCTTATCAGGGACCTCCCCTAAGAGGGAAGGATGGTCCCTAAAGATGAGGAGTTATTATAGTAGGAAGAGCTGTTGGATTTGGACGACACTATGAGAACCTTCCACCACCACAACTGGTCGGCCTATATTAGACTCATGGAGCTGGCAGCTGAGGCCACAGACAGGTGTAGGATTTGGAGACTTATGTCCCCATGTAATATGAGATGATTAGAGGTTTTATATATGTTTATTATATTCATTATTAAGTATTATTATACATAGTTTTTAGTCATTCCTAAAACTCTATACTCATAGTGAAAAAGAGGGAGCTCCAAATTGAGGCATTAGCCTAAAAACATTATCTTGTGGTTCCTATAGGGAAAACTTATTCTATATAATTTATCTATCATTAGTTTGATAGATATCTTAGTGGATAAAGGTGCACATAGGATTTTTTTCTCATTACTATGGAACCCTATGATGTCATATTGATTATATATTGCACTTCCATGGTTCGAGCCCAAATTGACTGTCATCGAAGACAAGTCATATTTCTTCACACTGATGGGGAAAAATTCACTTTTATGGGTGAGATATATCTCATAGAAGGATGAGTGAGTTATATGAGTATGAGTATAAACCCCATCACCCATCCTTTATATAGTATATACCTATGTGAATTAGGAGCATCAAAAATCTATATTCCCCTAGTTGTGGAGGATTATATGAAGTGTTCCCTGGGGACATTACTAGACTACCCCTGAGGAGGTAGATGTATTTTTTCATCTACTTTCATTATGGGACCACTATAATATCTTCTATGGAGTATCATGTGTCCTCTACCATGATCTTGGAGCTACAATTGTAGTTGGAGGACCTTCGAGCGAAGGGTTTCATCAGACCCAGGGTGTCCCCATAGGCATCTTCGGTGTTGTTCATGAAAAAGATTGATAGGGTCTTGTGAACTTATGTGGATTATAATCACCTGAACCAAGCCATGATGAAATAAAAAATACCCCATTTCCATGGATTTATGAATTCTTTGAATACTTGTGAGGCATGAGATGGTTCTCAAAGATTAATCACCGGTTCTACTTCCACCAGTTGAGGGTTCATGAGGATGATATTCCAAAGCAAGCATTCTGATGTTGCTACGGGATGTATGATTTCCTTATGATGTTTTTAGTGTGATGAATTCCCCCATTGTTTTTATTAATTTTATGAACTAGGTCTCCCAGACATACTTGGACATGTTTTTAGTTTTCTTCATCGATGACATACTCATCTACTCTACATCATAGGAGGATTATATAGAGCATTTTGAGAATGGATCTAGATTTTCTTTGAGAGAACTGATTTTATGTAATTTTCTCGATGTTCTAGTTCTTATTCATGAGGTTCAATTTTTGGGGAATGTTATTCCTAGGAATATTTTAGTTTCGGACCCAGTTAAGATTGATGTTGTTCTTTCTTGGGAGCAACCCAAGTGCTTGTTACAGGTGAGGGTATTTATTTGATTGGTGGGTTACTATAAGAGGTTTGTGATGGGATTCTATAAAAATGAATCCCATTTGACTACCCTGATGCATAAATGGTAGTCATTTAATAGGTCTAATTAGTGTAAGATATAATTTGAGTAGTTGAGGTTGAGTCTGATGAGTGATATTATGTTGAGACTTCCGTAGGAGGAAGTGGAGTACGCAGTGTATTTCGATCCCTCGGGAGATCGGCTCAGTTGCATTCGGATCCAGCCGCAAGATAGTTATCCCATACGGGTCAAGGTATTTGATACCCAAAGAGAATAACTACACTAATTATGACCTACAGTAGGTAGAAATAGTATTTTCACAAAGTATACTGATAGACTACATTCTTTGGAGGGATTTTTGATTTACTCAGACCATAAGAGTCACAGGTACAACTTCACATAAAGAGACTTGAACCTGAGATAGTGGTGTTGATTGGATTTCCTTCATTACTATGACATCAAGATATTCTATACTCTATAAAATGAAAATATGTTATTAGATTCCCTAAGTTGGAATTCATAGGCTCTTTAGTGTAGGAGGCTTCAGATCAGTTGGGCTATCTACTACTGACCCTGTGGGAGTATGGGAGCATAGATTTTCTGTAGTTGTTTGTGTTAAATTCTCCTCTTATTGAGTTTTTGAGAGAGTCCCAACAAAGATACATTGACTGTGAGTTCATACATGGAAATATATCCATGGGGGATTCACTATAGGTATTTTATAAAGTAGATAATCACACCATCATTTTTTAGGGATAGACGGTGGTTCCAGTCATGATGTGGGAGGAGGTGATCTGAGAGTTCAACACTTCTCCCCTAATTGTACATACCTATGTTAGGAATATGTATAGAGTACATTAGAGGTAGTTTTTGTAGTCCTAAATGAGATAAATAGTAGCTAAGTTCATATGTCAGTGCCTCACATGTTAGTTGGTGAAGGCTGAGCACCATGTTCTGGACGGTTTGGTGAAGCCTCATGTTATCCAGGAGTGGAAGTGGGAAGGCGTATCCATAGAATTTGTGATAGGGATTATATGAGTAGATAAGGGCTCTAACACCATCTGGGAGATCGTTAACGAACTCACGAAGTCATAACACTTAATTTCTATTAGGGAGAGGAGTTCGTTGGAGGGTTTGGGATAGTTTTCTGTATGATAGATTGTTTACCTTCATGGGGTTCCCTCTGTGATTGTCTCTGATTGTGAAGCGTGGTTTACATCATGATTTTAGAGAGGCTCACTAGAGGAATTTTGGGCCCAAAGGAGGATGATTAAAACCTTTCACCCCCAAATGTATGGGCATACCAAGTGCACTATCCATGTGTTGGAGGGTGTGTTGAGGGCTTGCTTGTTAAACATTATCCGGAGTTGGGAGGTTCACTTTCCCTTTATAGAGTTTGGGTACAAAAATTGATACCACTCTTTTATCATAGTGGAACCTTTTGAGGCCTTATATGGGAGACCTTAAAGGTCACCCATGTGCTAGATAAATATTAGTGATACATATCTTGTGGGACCAAAGTTGGTGCAGGTGACAACGGAGAAGGTCCTAGTTATCCATGATAGGATTTGGAAGGGCCAGAGTAGACATAAATCATAAAAATATCACCATTGTATGCCCTTGGAGTTCAATAAGTGAGATTTTTTTTCCTAAAATTCCCCTCATGATGAAAATTTCAAATGTTCTTCATTAGATGTAAGATATCCCCGAGATTCATCAGGCCCTTCAAGATTGTACAGAGGGATAGCGAGGTGTCATACCCCCTCTCTCTACCCCTATAGATGGTCCGGGTTCACGACATATTCCACATGTTTTAGCTAAGAATATATGTGCAAGACCCCATTCAAATCATCAAATGGGGTGATATTTTTATATAAGATGGATCAACCTTTGCGGAGCACCCCGTGGTGGTCGAGGATCGATAGAATAGGACCCCGTGTGGATGGATGATCCACTTGGTTCGTGTGTTGTGGAAGCTTGAGAACATGTAGGAGAGTTCCTAGGAGTGGGAGAGCCAGATACAGGCTTAGTACCCTGAGTTGTTTTTATTTTTTTTCTTTTAGGGGATGAACATCATAAAGGACAGAAAGTTATATAGAACAATTTTTTCCCTTTTAAGACTATTAAATATTTTATATGTATTTCTAGAGCTAGCCTCTAATATGACGTGTGATTCGGAGGCCCTGTGTTCACAAAATAAATTTTATAAAAATATTAAATATATTTTAAATTATGCAAGAATAGTTTCTTAAAAAAATGGGATAACTCTTAAATGGAAGCATAGATCTGAAATTTGAGGCCACAATTGAGTCTAGAACACATTGTTTACCCTTCACGCAACATAAAATAAGATGGTGTGGGGCTTTCACACATCTCACCTGCTGGTGGTACATTCAATGATTAAATAAATTGAATAATCTAATTAATTGATTTATCAAACCTAACTAAAATATTGTCAAATATACTACCACAGATATTTTCCCAGGGTTATCCTCATAACCTAGGAATCTGCTGAGCGATTATTCTTCCTCCTTCCATTGATGAATCACCTCGAACAATGACGAAACTCTTGATCAAAGAAGATTAAGATGCAGTGAGCGCAACTAATTCCTTTAATCATTGATGGGTTATTTCTTTGATGAATAATGATACAATATCTACGTAGGACTCGCCAATTTATGTTTTACACACTTTTTGATTAAATTGATTGATCAAGTCAAACCCTTCTATTAATTAGAACCAATTGTGGATTCTTGGCATGCTACCATGTACGGATTTAATTGGATATTCCTGTTTTCTAACACTAGATCTCACCAATCTAGATCATTCGCCAAGAACGCTTGGAAAAAAATGGTTAAACCTATGTTCTTATGCTTTTCCCCATAAATTTCTTTATGTTATTCACTAATAGGATCTTATGGTCCTGGTTTGACGTTGACGGGGAATACCAAGCCCGATCAGACCCCCATAATTTGGATGAAATTAAAAACAAGGCACAAATAGACAAAAATATAATATATCTATGATTTTATGAAGTAATGGGTGATATTTTTGACAGAAATAGATTGAATCATCAATTTTGGTTGAAACTGAGGTGATAAGTGTGTACTGTGGAGCCCCCATGGGTTAATGGAATCGTTTTTCGACCATTGGATGGCCTGAAATGATGAATTGGGACAAGATCCACTAGATTCAAGTAGAAACAAGGTAAAACACATGGTAAAACATACTAAATCAAGGTTTGAAAATCATATCTATGAATCTGGACAAAACCCAACTACACATCATATACCATGATGAACACACAGTGCGTAGCCGCTTGGTTGTGGTGGCTAGAGTTTTGGAAAATCATAAAGATGACACGATATGTAGACCTCTAAAACTCCTTGTACCTTGTCCCCATATGGAAGAGTTGTGTAATAGATAACATGTGTAGGACTCTGTGTGGGAGTACACAGCGTTGTATCAAAGTACACGGACATGGGGTCAAGAACACAGACATGTCCAGAAGGAGATAGCCTGATCCTAGATAGTTGGGACATGTTGTGTACTCCACTAGCATGGAATGTACTTCAACATAGATTATGATTTTTGTGTTGTCCATGGACATTACATGGTTGTGGAGAGGGACCAAACCTCATATGGGTCCCCTTACATGTCGTGTACTACTATGGTCCTTTTGAGGAAACTTCAAGGTTCTTTATCTCTGTCATTTGGACTCATATTTTGGCCCATGATTATCCTATCCTGAGTTTTTTTCCATGTAGAATGTGAAACTTCCATCGGTTTTAGGTTTTGAGATATGATGTGAAATGTTATGGTCACGACGCTTATTCGAGCAGATTCCCAAAGAAAGTAGTGATCAGTTGGAATCATTATAGGCTTATTCTAGAGTCGACCCCCCCCCCACATCAGCATGGTCGCTGGTCCTCTATAGATTCCTTTTGATTGGACCCCCTATATAACAGGGTTAGGGTCCTCGATGACAAGAGTGGAACCCCCTGTTTTATCCTGGTGTGTGTCATGAACCTGTAGAGTGACCCCCCCCATCATGGGAATGGGTCATCCACCTTCCATGTGGAACCCCCAATCTACTAGGGTGTAGGTCCTCATGAAACCTGAGTGAACCCCCCCCATAAAAATGGGTGTGTATCCTTTAAATATACCTTTGGAGTGGAACCACACCCTATTGGATACTGTGTGGGTCCTTGATGACCAGAGGGGATCCTCTCGTATTGTTCCAGGGTGTGGGTCCCCAACTTCTGAGTGGAATCCCCTTATCGAAAATGGAATGGGTCCATGATTACCAGAGTAGAATCTCCCATGTTATACTAGGGAGTGGATCCTCAACATTGAAGTGGAACCCCCACTCGGATAGGGAGAAGGTCCTCGATGACCATAGTGTAACCCCTCATTATATCAGGGAGTGGTTCCTCGACCTATAGAGTGGAACGCCCTGACGCACTATGGTGTAGGTCCTCTATATGGATTTCACCCCTCTATTGTAATGCCCTGACCCTAGTTACCATGATTTGGTGCATTATTTTAATACATTGTCATGATTACAAGGAATCAATTCCCGATGGACCGATCAGTTTAGCAGTCTTGGATAATATTTTACATACATGAATGTTACATTGCAGTTTATAACATACAAAACAACATAAATAATATTTATGGATGCCATTATTCCCCTGGATTAACCCGGCATGTCAATCACAACACACTTCTTGGAATCCTGGGGGAAAAATAAAACATAGAAAGGGGTGAGCTCAAACGCTCAGTAAGGGCAAGCAATACAGCAGAAACTTTCATAAACAAGCATAAACATTTAAGGAAATTTATAACTAAAACAAAAGCCTTTTAAACATGAACTTCAGCATAATATGGTAGAAACAAAATTAAATAATTCCTTTTACTCATTCACATGGATATTCAACTAGTCAAATAATCACATGTAATATCAACAACCACATTCATTATGAGAGAATGCATAATGCTGAACATTAATTTCTGTGTCAAGGCCTCGTGCCAAGACCTAAGGGATAACTGTAAACGGAACCCATCCCAGAGAGCCTCTATAAACAGACTCCAACCCAGAGAGCCTCTGTAACCGGACTCCAACCCAGAGTGCCTCTAATTACCGGACACCAACCCAGAGTGCCTCTAATAACCGGACACCAACCCCGAGTTCCTCTAATAACCGGGCACAAAACCGGAGGGTCTACTGTAACCGGACCCCAACCTAGAACATACTAGTCCGACACATTCATCTTAATAAGAGGATGAAATATAACATATGAATTCATATTAAAACTAGCATATAGAATGCCACAACATTAATCATAAACCATTAATGGCATAAAAATAACTCATCCATAGTCAAACATATCACAAAACCTTAAATACAATATGGATGATTTGTATCATAATAACTGAACTTCAAATAAGCTTAAAATCTTTCAAATGATGCTGACATAGATGAAATCAAAACTATTTGAGAGAAATATCACTTTTTTTAAATAATTTAAAAGTCGCATTATTATAAAAGAAAACATTTACTTTAAAAATATTCTTATAATCTTGTAAGGGAAGCTTTGAAGATTTTATAACGTCGGAAAATAGCCACACCTTCCGTATAAGTTAAAAAAAGACATTCTTACCTTATTTCTTTCGAAAACGTTAAAAAGGACCTTGTTTGGAAAACAACGGAAAGATTACTTTATAAACTTCTTATAAAAAGTAAACAAGGGTAAAAAAAACTTTAACCCATATTCTTTAAAATAGTAAGAATGTTTTGAAATAAATTTTTAATAAAAATGGATATGGATGATAAAGATCTCCCAGTAGATAATTACATATAAAAAACCTAGGATAATGAAGAGATTGTGAAATAAACCATTACCTTGTACTTTTCCTTGGTCGAGGGGTAGGTTAACCTCCTTTAATTTGGGTAACTCCCTTTGGTTTGAAAAAAAAAGGAATCTAGAATTGACTTTTGCATAAGGTAAGGCTTCTAGGAGGAAGAGAGGGATATAGGGAGCTTAATTGGGTAGAGTTTGGATAAGCCAAAAGTCTTGAAAGGTGTGAGAGATTTGTTATAAGTGGTGTCCTTTTATTAGGGGGAGGAGGGGCTCTTTAGGAAAAACTTTAGATATTATTTTATAATAAATTCATATTCAGTTTATAATGGATCTAAACTTGATTATTTAAAGTATAAGGTGGTGATGGGTCTAAATCCTTTCAACCAATAGATTTTAGACAGGTTTGTGTCAGTATATTAACCTTGTCTTTTAGTTTTAACTCTTAGTTAATTAGTTTGACATTTACCATGTCACTTTGTATTTTTATATTATATAGTTAATTAACATACTATAATATTAACATCGACCCCAAAGTGGTCCATTAATGATACACCTATAATGATATAAGTCCTTTGGCAGAACCTTAGATTTTTAAGAATAGAATATCAATTAATAATATAATATTTGTTTAATAAACTCTTTTATGTTAATTTTGGCACAATTGGGTATTTTGTTTTTGATAAATTTATAACATCATTATTACATAGAAAAAAATTCATATAACCAATCCTAATATGTCATATTAACCTATAATATTATTTTAATTCATAAAAATTCTCAAATCACATTTATTTGGGTATTTATTATTTCAATTATCTTAATCTTTCATTAATATGGTAATTACTGCATCATCATTGTGTCATAAATAAATTAAATTATATAATGTTTAAAAACTATAAATAAAATACTATTATGTAGGAAATCATTTTATCTTTCTAATGAATATTTATAGTAAAAAATATTACTTACATAACACCATATAACAATTAATTACTTGAAGGTTTTTATTTATGTCAATGTTTCCATTACGTTAAATTAATTAATCTAAAATGTCATTATCATTCATAAGTGGCTCCATGGGGTCCCCGAATTGACCCAAAGATTCCCATGGTCGGACATTAATCATATAATAAGGTTAGGACATGTGATAAGGTAATTTTGAATTATTACAACATTCTTTTTACCTTGAATTACCCTATTTACCTTTAACCGCGGTAAATAAAAGAAAAAGTTACTATTCACCAAAAATTATTTTTATCTTATTGAATCAAATTTTACTCCTTGATATTAACCGTGTCTCTTGGATTTTAAAAATTCAACTCACAGAAGCAGTAAAATTTAGATTTATGTAAATTTTCAAATTCTCCTAGGATGTGGGTAAAAGACGGTGAAAAGTTCAATAAAAATTTTATATATCTAAAATTATTATAAACTAACACCAATGAATTACAATGAACTTTTAAAAGTATTATGTATCTATTATGACATAAATTAATTTAAATAAAATAAATAATTATTTAAATAAAAAATCAGTTTTAACCAATAACTCAGTGTTTTTCACTATTCATCAAAAATTGGTGTTTCTTAGAAAAATACCAAATATTCATCCTAAGCTATATGTGATATTATGAATTCAAAAATTATGTCTATTTAACCAAATTAAAAATATATAATTTTCTTTAATTAATTTAAAAATTAATTCTTGTTGTCAAAACAAATAGCGTGTTTTTAGGAAATAATAACTACCAAAAGATTGACAGTTGCTTGTGTCCATTTTAAATGTGAAATTAGGTCCAATGACCAAAATTTCATTAAATGGTAAAAATATAATATAATTATACTTTAAAATAACTAAAATTCATAATTTATCACTATAAATTATTTCGATTAAAAAAAGTTGTTTTGAATTAAAATTTAGTAATTTCCACTATTCATCAAAATATGAAAGTTATCAGAAAAGTACCAAAAATTCTCCCTAAGGTAATTTCGATATTCCGAATCGAAAAATAATGTTCATTTTGAATGATAAAATTTATAAAATTTCAAAAAGTGTGTATTACTATTCTTAACGGCTAGTTTGATTGGATGTGGTGTGTTAGAACTCGAAGTTGTGTATAACACATGCTGCTGTATTGTTCGAAGAAAAACGTATCATGAAATATTGGGGTGTTACATTATCCCCTACTTAAATAAATTGCATCCTCACAATTTATGCTCGGTATTGGAAACTTAGGGTTGACATTTCAAAATATCATAGTTGAAATCCCACGTCGAAAAATGGATTAATGAGGCCTCTATTTAAAATAAACAGTGGTAACTATGAAGGTTACCAAAAATAACACATAATAGGGTTACATGTAGGAAAATATGGATATGGAAGAGAAATATAGCCATCAATATCTGATGAAGAGTGGTAGAGAACACGGCTATGAAAAGGCCAACAATCACAAATCCATAAATTTGTGATGATCTAAGGTACCATCTAGGAAATCGTTTTTGTTCTAAGTTCCTTTTCTTAATGTTGACGAATTTATTTATTATATTTTCTAAAATCATAAACATATATACTTAATTTATAATTAGTGTTTTATCCATTAATAAATTTCTACCACAAACTCATCTTTCACTCCAAACCATAATATAACTCAAAAATACTCTATTTATCCTAATCGTATAGGGTTCCAAATATAATGAATTGATAATTCAAATATCAGACCCTTTAAGAAAACTACATTATACAATCAAGGGACCTCACATAGTCCAGTGGTAGGTGATAAATCTCAATCGCACAGTGGTTTTGGGTTCGATTCACGCAGCTTTGTCTGACGCGACGGGTTGTCACACGGTCAGCATGTTGTCCTTTTATAAAAATCCAAAAATATCCTTTCAAACTTAATCTATTCCAACTTTTAGACTTATCCAAGATAATACTATCCAAACTCATAGTCCAAAATTAATAAAGAAGTTAAACACAATGATGATCATTTTTTCCATGTAATAACGTGTGAACACCTTCATCACATATTATTTTGAAACATGGTAACATCATGAATTACCATAAAACCTTATTGACTACATTTATCCTCCATTATTATTTATATAATACTAGATATACTCCTTATATCCAAAAATGTTGTAAACTCCAACAATGAAAAATAATTAATCAGTTTCAAGGTAGTCAGGAATATCCAATATAATTTATTCAAATCAACCATATCTTATTCCAAAATCACTACCTCATTATCGGGACCATATTAATGGTTACCTTTCCTTCAACCATGTATTTTCAAAAAAGTATAGCTTACTATTAAGTCACTTTTCTTAGAACCATATAATCTCAAATCCTCAATAAAATAGTACTGCAGTACACTCCTTATTTATCTCCATAATTCATGTAACCAGTATACTGTTGATACAACACCCAAATAAAATATTTCTATAATAAAAACATAACAACACTAGTCATTCATCTTCATCTGAGGTAGTATCATAACTTGATTATTATCCAATAGCATCATTTGGTGCATTCACTGATGATTTGGACATTGGTTTGCATAGTGTCCCAACTCTTTGTAGATGAAGCATTGTACATTTGAAAACTATTTCTTAACATTGAAATCACGTACTTGGTGTCCTTTTTCTCCACACTTATAACAAACTCCCATTCCCTTCAAGAATTAACCAAGGTGATTCATTCCACATTTATCACATATTGGAAAATCTTTCTTTCCCTTATTCCCTTTATCCATATTTCTTTCTACCATTATTTTCTTCTCTGGCTCCTTTCAAATCCATAGGACTCAAATAATTCCTTACTTATCATATTAACACATGATACTATTTCATCATATAATAATAATACGTGGGAGACTATTTCCCTTCTAAATTCTGGGTTAAGACCATGTACGATATGATCCTTCCTACTATTTGGATCATGCGTATTGTTGGAGTTCTCATTCCTTCTACTGGGTGCCATTTCTAAACAATGGCATACACTAGATTAGTTTATGAATAACAATACATAATCCCAAACTTTTAAAACACTTAACATACATTAAAAAGTTTATAGATATAATCCATAATCATAAAAATGTTTTCTTTGAGGAAGTATATACTCATAAACTTCATAATGGGTTGTAAATAAAATGAGAATTATCCTAAGCATATCTCCCATGAGTTTCATAACCAAGAGATCAGTAAGGCCCGTTGTCACGCACCAGTTCCCGTCCAATTCTAGCTCAAAGCGTTGTTTTCAGGTTTTACCCCTAGGTACATCTGTGCCAGAGCTACCTCTACCTGCTCGTATCCAGACAGGGATGTATTTCTCTGAAAACTGACAAAATATCTACAATACCAAAATTCTAGGAAGTTATTCTATAATAATCCTCAAATTCTATCTTAGGGTAATGTTTTCTAATCAGAGTTTATCTTAATCTTGTTTCCAAGGTTATTGTTAAACTTCTTCTGATACCAACTGTAATGCCCCGACCCTAGTCACCCAGAGTCGGAGCATTATTTTAATACATTGGCATGATAACAAAGAATCAAGTCTCGAAGGACCGATCAGTTTAGTAGTCTTGGAAAATAGGTTACATAAATTAAAGTTACATTTCACTTTAATACATACAAAACAACATAAATAATTTTTATGGGTTCCATTATTCCCCTGGCTTAATCCTGAATATCAACCACAACACACTTCTTGGAATCATGGGAAAAAAATAAAACATAGAAGGGGGTGAGATCAAATGATCAGTAAGGGTATGCAATACAGCGGAAACATTCATAAATAAGTATAAACATTTAAGGCAATTTATAACCAAAACAAAATCCATTTAAACTTGAACTTCAGCATAATAGGGAAGGAAGAAAATGAAATAATTCCATTTATTTATTCACATGAATATTCTACTAGTCAAATAATCACATGTAATATCAATAACCACTTTAATAATGATGGAATTCATAATGAAAAACATTAACTTCTGTGTCAAGGCCTCATGCCAAGACCTAAGGGATAACGATAACCGGAACCCAACCTAGAGAGACTCTGTATCTGGACTCCAACCCAGAGAGCCTCTGTAACCAGACTCCAACGCGGAGTGCCTCTAATAACAAGACACCAACCCGGAGTGCCTCTAATAACCGGACACCAACCCGAAGGGTCTACTGTAACCAGACCCCAACCGGAAACATACTAGTCCAACACATTCATATTAATAATAGGATAAAATATAACATAAACATTCATATTAAAACTAGAATACGGAATGCCAAAACATTAATCATAAACCATTAATGGCATAAAAATAACTCATCCATAGGCAAACATATCACAAAACCATAAATACAATATGGATGATTTGTATCATAATAACTCAACTAAAAAAAAGCTTAAAATCCATCAAAGGATGCTGAAATATATGAAATCAAAACTATTTGAGAGAAATATCTTCTTTTTTTGAAATCATTTAAAAGTCACATAATTATAAAATAAAAAATTTACTTTAAAAATATTCTTATAAGCTTGTAAGGGATGCTTTGAAGATTTTATAATTGTGGGAAATAGCCACACCCAACGTATAAGTTAAAAAAAATACAATCTTACCTTAGTTCTTTAGAAAAGGTTAAAAAGGACCTTGTTTTGAAAATGATGGAAATATTCATTTATAAGCTTCCTATAAAAAGTAAACAAGGGTAAAAATGACTTTAACCCATATTCTATAAAATAGAAAGAATGTTTTGAAATACATTTTTAAGAAACATGGATGTGGATGATAAAGAGGTCCTATTATATAATTACATATAAACAACCTCAGATAATGAAGATATTGTAAAATAAACCCTTACCTTGTACTTTTCATTGGTCGAGGGAAGGTTAACCTCCTTTAATTTGGGCAACTCCCTTTGGTTTGAACCAAAAATGACTCTTGAAGTGATTTCATCCTAATTTAATGCTTCTAGGAGGAGGATAGGGATATAGGGAGCTTAATTGGGTAGATTTTGGATGATCCAAAAGTCTTGACAGGTGTAATGAATTTGTTAGCAGTGGTGTCATTTTATAAGGGGGAGGAGGGTCACTTTAGGAAAAACATAAAGTATTATTTAATAATAAATTAATATTCGGTTTATAATATCTATAATCTGGATTATTTAAAGTCTAAGGTGTGGATGGGTCTAAATCCTTTCAACCAATTTATTTTAGACAGGTTTGGGTCATTATATTAACCGTATCTTTTAGTTTTAACTCTTAGTTAATTAGTTTGACATTTACCATGTCACTTTAAATTTTTATATTATATAGTTAATAAACTTACTATAAACTTCCAATAAACCCCCAAGTGGTCCATTAATTATACACCTATCATGATATAATTCCATTGGCCGAACATTAGATTTTTAGGAATAGAATATCAATTAATAATATAAAATTTGTTTTAAAAACACTTTTATGTCAATTTTGGCACTATTGGGTATTTGGTTTTTGATAAATTCATAACTACATTATCATTTCAAAAAAAATTCATATAACCAATCCTAATATATAATATTAACCTAAAAAATTATTTGAATTGATAAAAAGTCTCAAATCACATTTATTTGGGTATTTATAATCTCAATTATCATAATCGTTCATTAATACGGTAATTACGCCATCATCATTGTGTCATAAATAAATTAACTTATTTAATGTATAAAAATTATAAATAAAATACCATTATGTAGTAAATCTTTATATCTTTCTAATAAAAATATATAGTCAAAAATATTACTTATATAACACCATATAAAAATTAATTACTAATTTTTTTTGTTTTTGTCAATTTTGCCTTTACATTAAATTAATTAATCTATAATGTCATTATCATTCATAAGTGGATCCATGGGGTCCAAAAATCGACCAAAATATTCACATGGTCGGCCATTACTCATCCAATAAGGTTAGGACATGTGTTAAGATAATTTTTAATTATTACAACATTCTTTTTACCTTGAATTACCCTATTTACCTTTAACCGTGGTAAATAAAATTAAAAGTTACTATTCACCAAAAATTATTTTTATCTTATTCAACGAAATTTTTCTCCTTGATATTAACTATGTCTCTATTATTTTAAAAATTCAAGTCACAGAAGCAGTAAAATTAAGTTTTATTTGAATTTTCAAAATCTCCTAGGAGATGGGTAAAAGACGGTGAAAAGTTCAATAAAATTTTTAAATATCTAAAATTATTATAAACTAACTCCAGTGAATTACAATGAACATATATAAGTATTATGTATCTCTTTTGACATAAATTAATTTAAATAAAATAAAAAATTATTTAAATAAAAAATTGGTTTTAACCAATAACTCAGTGTTCTTCACTATTCATAAAAAATTGTTGTTTCTCAGAAAAATACCAAATCTTTAGGATAAGATATATTTGATATTATGAATTAAAAAATAATTTTTATTTCAGAAAATTAAAAACATATATGTTGCATTAATTAATTTAAAAATTAGTTCTCGTTGTCAAAACATATAGCGTGTGTTTAAGAAATAATAACTACCAAAAGATTGACACTTGCTTATATCCAGTATAAATGTGAAATTATGTCCAATGAACAACATTGGATTAAATTTTAAAAATATAATCTAATTATACATTAAAATAACTCAAATTCAGAATTTATCATTATTAGTTATTTTGATTAAAAAAGTGGTTTTTAATTTAAATTTAGTAACTTCCACTATTCCTCAAAATATGAAAGTTATCAGAAAAGTACCAAAAATTCACCCTAAGCTAATTTCGATATTCCGAATCGAAAAATGATGTTCATTTTGAAAGATAAAATTTATAAACTTTGAAAAGGTGGGTATTAATATTCTTAACAGTTTGTTTGATTGGTTGTGGTGTGTTAGAACTCGATGTTGTGTATAACACACACTATTGTATTATTCATAGAGAAGTGTACCGTGAAAGCATGGGGTGTTAAATCTATTTTGTGGCATAGTGGGAAGGTTTGGGCCTTTAAATGGTTACTAATGAGTATACCTGTGAGATGTTGGTCAAGTTAGTGGACTTTTGGAATAATTGCTGACTCTTTTCTTGGGTTGATCATTGAGATGGTGATCCCCTTACTCTATCATTTGGGATTATTTTGACTAAGTATATGTATTCACCTATTTGTATCCATACCTTTGGATTTGGTTACTCTATTTCCATGATATGTGAAGACATGTGAGGTACGCCACCTGCTTTCCTTGTTTATCTTCTCATGGTCAGATGAGTTTACTCTCTTGCTATGTGTGGTAAATACTCAACATGTAGTTTATCTACTCATTGTGTTGATCCCCCTATTCTTGGATGCGGTTACTCTTTCTCTTTATTGGGGCTTCACTATGTCTTGTTTACTATCTACTGTTTATTTATTCATGTAGTATCTCTTAACACTCCCCCTGCATATTTTAGGTCATCTATGGGGTATGTATATACAAACACGTGGATGGGATTTTCCCGCACATTTCATGTCTTCTGAAAATGATGGAAAGGTCAATGATGAAATTAATGTAGGTTAGGGATACCTTATACTTTGGACCTTTTATAGTGGTCATAGCTTGGAGATAAAGATCTAGGCTCTCTCAGGGTTTTAATTTCTTTATTTTTCAGGTTGGGACATATTTCTGGTTGGGTGTATATTTTTTCCAATTACTTTCATTTGATAGTATCTTACTCTTGTATTGTCTATAGGTTTCACATGCATGGTTATTACCATTGCCTTTTTCTCCTTTTACATTTACTTCCTTTTTACATCATCAACAAGTTTGTTTTCTGTGTGTGTACAGGTACTTAGGCAAAAGCCTCCCCATGTTAGTTATTCCTTCAGAGATGTTCTCTATCCCTTGGCCTATGGTGGAAGTCTTGGGGAAGTTGCGTCTTGATCCCCATATAAGGTTGAGTCTTGACATACATGTTCATTTGACATTCATATAAAATGTGACAATTCAGGTGTCTTGAGAATGAGTTTCCCTTCAATGATGGCATCTACAATTTTGTGTGTAGTTGGTTGGAGTCCCTAGTAGAAATTTTTTAATTTAAGTTGTGCATCGAGTGTTTGATGTAGGGATTTACATGTATGCTCCTTGAAATGGGACCAAACTTCCCAAGATTATTCTTCATATATTTGTTTAAAATTTTTAATCTAATTTACGAGATTCTAGGTTTGGATCAGTGGGAATTATTTATCTATATATTTCATTGCTAATTCATCCATGTCATTATAGACTCAAGATCTTTACTTTTATTCCAATTCTTAGTTATTTCGTTCAAGGATAAGGGAAATAATTGTAGTCTGATAGTTCTAGATGATACACCTTAGTTGTGAATTATATCATAAACCCATAGAAAGTTTTAAATGTAATCATGGTGTTTTTTTCACATTATTATCCACTAAACTACCACATGTTCTATATCATATAAATGAGTCCAGGTTTTATCTCGAATCATATCTTCTAAGTAGAAGGACACACAATGCTGGGTGAAACACCATTTATGGACAGTATTCTATAATCCATGATGGTGTGATCCAATAGCACTAGCTTCTCTTACTAGAGTTTAGGTGACACATATTGACAGTTTTTAGTGTAATACTATTGCATTCTTCCATGGTGAAGAGTCATCGTGCATCAATAGAACTCTCAATTTCAAGATTGAAAGGATGCAGTTCTTAGGTGTTAAAGATCCTAGAATGAGGTAGGGGTCCCTAGAGCATGCACTAAGCAAAAGAAAATAAGATGCGTTTTCTACTTCATGAGAAAAAATTATAAAAAGAAAAGGAGAAAGAAAAAATAAAACAAGGTAGGGTGAGGTAATCCACAGTTTGTTCTCATGGTCACTTTACCAAGGCACAACTATCCCCAAAAATAGTTAAAAAAATTGACCATCCCACATTGAATTATTGATAACATGTTGGTGTTGAACATATTAGAATTTATATTTCCTAAAATACACTTAGATGATGAGGCATAGTGGAGTGGAATTTCAGGGTCAAACCTTATGGACAACATGAAGGATAGAAACCTAGCCATATGAACCTTTTGGGTAGGAGTCTTCTGTTGGAACCACTTTGTGTATAAGGTTGTATTTTTTTTTCAATAATTATCAATTAAGATCAAAATTAAGGACATCAAGGAGTAATCCAATGAAATGGTTGACTGAAAATTCAGATTATTGTTGTATTGATCATAAGTTCAAAGAACATGTGTCAAAGGTGACACATTGTTTACAGTAGTGAAGAATGTTCAGGTATAATCCATCTGAGTATTATTAGAGAAGAATGGGGATTTGATGAAGACCATGCAATTCTTCATGATTTCATGAGAAGCATTCTAGAGCCTACTTGAAGAATTGAATCATATTTTTTGCATGAAGTAGATAATGACAGTTGAAGAAGAAGACAATGTGAAAGGGATTGAAATTTTTAGATAGCCATGAACTTCACATTGTATCAAACTATGATTATGCTAAAGATGATCTATCAAAGGATATATATCACCATTTTAGAGTTTGTGATGAAAGAAGAAGAGTTACTGTAGAAGGAAATTCACAGAGGTGATTGTGCTTGTCGAAAAATAAAACAAAGACATACAAACTTGTTGACAAAAGGGACTTTATGGTGGAATTTAGAGTTCAACAGATATGGTCAATGATCCATGTTTTATTCAAGAACTTCGAAAAAGGAATGGTTGATCTAGAGGCGGTACAAAAAGAACATATACAAGGTGGAGTCGTTTTCCAATGTTTGCCATATTTCTGTGGCCTGAAAATAGACAAATGAAGAAAAGTGGTTTTTGGAAAAGGGACATGTGGGCCATGTATTTGAAGGAGAAGAAAATTTCATGCCATATTTTTTTCAAGATCAGAACATCAATTTATGGAAAATGGATAAGGGTCACGCAAGTATTGGTGTAGTCGTGCAAGTGACCTGCGTGCCGAGAAGGGACTTGTGCACCAGTGCCTAGGAGGATTGGAACTTGCATGCCTATTGTTTTTCAAGAATAGAACATCAAAATATGGAATAGGAAAGAGGGTCGCGCAAGTGTTGGTGTGGTCGCACAAGTGAGTTACGCGACAAAGGCTAGGGCAGTCAGAGACTTGAACGCCAAAACTTGTGCACCGAGAGGATGCGTCCACGCCACCGAGGAGGGGGTCCAGTTTGCCTATAAATAGAATATCACCCCTCCTAATTTAGTACAGAGTTAAACACTTAGAAAATAAGATCTCCCATCGCGCAGGTGTGGAAGTTGCACAGGTAGTGTGTGTTCGCGTAGGTGGACTAGCACGCCAATGTTGGAAGCTGCGCGCCTGTTGTTGATTGCGCGCCCAAGGTGGTTTGGGCGAGAAAGTAAGTGAGTTGCGCAGGATAGAAGTTGAGGAAGGCAGTGTCATGTAGGTGGTTTGGTGATACCTGCGCGCCAGTTTGGACCTGTACTCTGAAGACTTCTATTCCATATTGGGACCTGCGCGCCAGGCTTGGAGAAGAGCGCCAGGTGTTGTTGGACCTCACTTGTCCTTTTTGAAGCTGCATGAAAGCTAGAAGATTTCCCAATGCCTTCGGTGAAACAGATGATGTATTCATTTGAATAGATGAAAGGTGAGTGAACAATTTGGTTTTATGAAGAGAAGTGGTACCACACACACATGACTGGTGTTTAACACCCATGTTGTGCTTTGCAAAGAGAAGAAGAATGGTTCGTGCAAGTAAACTCAGATTTGCACAGATAAAGGGGAATATATCAATACACTCAGGTGTCGGTATTGGGAATCAAAGGAAGATAAGAAGAAGATACAGTGCATTCAGTTATTACACTAAAGTAAAAGATTGAATACAAAATAGAATCAACTCCGCACTTTGATGCAAGCATTGTCTCATGCTGAATAGGATACAAAGACTTCAATGCAAATCTATTGAAGAGACCTTCATGTATATAAACGGAGAGGGACTTCACCCAGGGTTGTGAGCTAGGGGGAGTCAACGTGACTGACCCGAGGGAAGCAGTGAGCTATCACTGAACCTTGTAAAGGCAGTGAGCCTGGGATAGAGTGACTGTGTTAGAACCTTGTAATCCACAGCTGGTGAAGTTTAGTGGAATTTGGTACGATCGGCGACTTGTCGACATATGCTCCTTGGATGTATCCCTTAGTGGTTAACCAATTAAAATTTTTGTGTCATCTCTTTGCATGTGAATGTTTCAATACTGATCATATCCATCATACAAGTTTAACCAGTTCCTACCAATATGGGAACAAGATCCTTGGTTTTAAAAGAAAAAGTTGACACCTTGATTCAACCCTCCCCTCTTAGGGTGTTCTGGGGTCATACATCCACATGGTCAATCTTATGTTCGTGTTTTCTAGGAACTATGTAGTTGGGGTTTTAATTAGAATAAAAGAAGGTTTTAGGGTCAATTTTAGGGTATAGGTATAATATAATCCTAAATCTAGATTTGGATTGACGTATGTATTAGGTTGTAAAGTGGTGGAAAACTCACCAATTTATCTTTGTCTAACCAATTTGATCTACCTAAGATAGAAACTACTCCTTTTTTCATAGATAGTAAAAAAACTATGTGATGAGATCTTAGCATCTTGGAAGAAATAATCACAAGCTATTGGTCATCACCTGATCAACTCCAATTATGTCAAGTATCCTTTTTTTTCACCTCCAGTGGTTAGGGTATTTTCAAAAAAATGAGATTAAAAAAACTAACCTAATTATTACCCATTATGTTACCATTTTTTGATTCACAGACTCATTATGATTAATTCCACCCTTTCTATCTAACCCTAACAATAATCGTACTGCTCATGCATGATGGCGTTAAATTAAATCATGGAAACATGCATCATGGTCGACATAATGAATAAAAAGTTTAAATAAAATCAATCCATAATTTAAATTATGTAAAATCATTTAAAAAAACTTATAAGAATAAAAAATGAGGAACGCAACACCAATCAAAGTTATAGGGATCAGATTCAGACATTATAACAGAAAACAAGCAATGAACTAGTCTTGGAATTGATATAGGAAACAACGGAATGAATAAAAAAATAAGATAAATTAATAGAAACAAACTATAATGAAAATATGAAATAAACGGAGAAGAAAATAATAAAAGTGTTTGGGTGTCCGAGATCCTATTTCATGTTAGTGGTCACTGCATATATATAGACCGCGAAAGTTACACTATGTGTAAATGGTTCACATTGTGTATGTTCTTTAAGTGGAATATGAATTTATAAATTCATGGTGTGAAAGTGGTTTTCATTTTTTGTGCTTCAAATATGAAAATTTCCCGGAAGATCTTGGATCTATAGATATCATGGCTTGTATCTTCGGCAGTAATTATGTTTTGAACTTTTCACATCATGTACTGAGCTCATGTCATGTGTCTCATAATATTTTAAATTTTATTCTTTCATGATGTGTATTATGTATTCAAGTCTTGTACATTTTTCACACATTGTATTTTGGATTCCTGAGCTGGCCTTTAGCTGGCACGCTTTCTATTCGAGGAGTGAGCGTTGCGTACTTCAGATTCACAATGTGTAATATTGATTTTTCTGATTTTTTTGAAAGTCCACCATTGATTCATGGATTAATATTTCATAGAAAACACATCAAATACAAGTGTATTATATAATAAATGGTGATCAAATTCTAAATAAATATATCCAAAAGAAATGTATGAATTCAGTTTATCAAGTTGGTGTGTAAGCTGGAAAAAAATTGATAATTGAAAGATGAATCCACTATCTTGTAATGAACCATAAATTTATATTATAAATAATATGTTTTGAATAATATCAATTTTTATAAAGATGTGAAAATTTTCAAATCTATATAGCCATTTTAAGTGATCTGGTTTGATGTATTCTTCACTTTGGACATCCTAAAATTTATTTATTGAAGATATCGACCACGATGAAGTTTATGTAAACTATATCCATGAGAGTAAAACTAGATAAAAGTGTTAATAATATTCCAAATATGATAACATCATGTAAATATGAATATTTGGTAAGGTACTTGGAAAATAATTCATTAACAAGGTATGATTCTTTATTCTTCCCTCCTTGGTTAAAAAAATCATATTCTAACATTAAGGGGTAGAAATCTACTTTATCAATGATATTAAAAAGGAATGATTGGTGAAGGTTCTTTGTTATTTATAAATCATAAATAAATCACATGTTTTTGAATTTTTTTAACCAATATATTCTTGTGATAGAATTAAATGAGGTTGAAATTTAAATTAAATATAGAATTAACATTTTACTTCTACTAGTTCATCCTAACATGAGTTAGACAACTCTTAAGGAAGGTTATGAGTAGTTTCATTTTCAATTTTAACCATACTATTTTTAAAATGGAATTAATTGATGTCTACAATAAACCAACTTGTTCTTCATACAATTCATGGATCACATATACTAATAGTGGAATGATTGATTTCACAATTCTCAATAATTTATTGATAACATTCTTTCTAAAGTTACTTTTTATTTCTTATCAATAATGGGGTAAATGAAATGAAAATTAAAGGATGATGATAATTGGGGAGAGAAGAAAAGATGGTTTTTGAGAAAGTAGTTACATGTATTGAAATATCAGTGGGTATTGGCAAAAAATATAAATAGAGAGTTTATTGATATCGCTTTGTGTGTGTTGTATTTAATTCCAATGATGAATGAATGTTAATGAAGCCTGAGGTCAATATAGAATGAATAAAAGATGAAAAAAAATCTTGTAATTTGGTTTGATTTTTATTATATTTGTTCATATTATAATGGAATACATCTTTACTATTGAATATTATAGATTCTTTTTTATTCAAGGTAAAATATTTTTAATAATTTTGATGAATATGAGACCAACGGAGAATTTATAGTGGTGAATCCTTATCCCTATGATGATGTTTTTTGTTATGTTCCATATTTATGTTTATAATCATAGAAGGTAAAAAATTATTTACTATATATTAAAATGAGTATTAGGATATTAAGAAAAATAAGAAGATTAAAGTAAGGATAGGAGTTTGGTTCTTGAGTATTTAGAAACATAAGAATCTTGACTGGTTTGTTTAAGAATAATAACTCAATAAATATCATCGGAAGGGTAAATAGTTTTTTTTTGTAAGAATAATCTTAGAATATAAACGTGATTCTTACTATATAAGACTGATTTTTACTCTCTATAAGCATGATTGTTTTCTAAGGATCATTTCAAGAAAACGCATTAAAATTCCAAATGTATAAAAGTATTAGAATTTACATAATATTTATTCTAAATAAAGAAATATACATTTTATAAGAATCTCAAGCTATTCGATCATTTTTTGAACATCATGAAATGGTATTTCATATTAAATAAAAGGAATAATAAGGTTCTCAATATGAATAATGAGTTGCTGAAAATAAAGGGGTATGTTACTGTGCAACCTCTTAGTCACAACACAACCTATATCACAACACATAAGTTTTTTAGTATCAATTTTGAAAAGAATAAAAATAATTAATAATAAGTATAAGAAGTTAATAAATAGTTTATAATTAGCAAGTAGTTTGAATTTTAATTTTAGTTTCAAATTCAAAAAGGATTCATTAGATATGTGCATGATATATTCAAATTGGTTATTGTATATAAAATTAAAGAGATCATGAAGAAATTATATTTCATTTTATAGGAAAAATATTGGGTATAAATGATATTGGTGAAAATATTTGACACAACATATAACCTATATAATGGTGGGTCATGTGATTATGGGGTTTTCTTGATTACAGTTAGGATTTTCCTTCTTGTTTTGAGAGGTGAACCTTTAAAAAACTGTGGTGTGCCACATGTGTTTGTTCATATTTAAATGAGTTGCACGAAAAGAAAAACGTGAGAATAGTGAAAAAGATATCCATTAACTTTAATAAGTATATAGGTAAACAAAAAAGGGAAAAAGGTTTTAATTGGACAATAAGTAACCAATAATGATTCAACAACCTTTTAGTATTGAACATAGCTCTAATTAGTCCTATAAATTGGTATCTAATCTTGGATAAAATTTGATAAGATTATCTGTTTTTCAAGATGTTCCCTTTTGAATATTTTAGTCACATTTTGAATTTATAATTATGTGTATTTTCATTATAGAGACATTTATTTTAGATTAGAACTCTATCTCTTCAAAAACCAAGATGGAAAAGAAAAAGAAAGAGATAATATTGAAGATATTATTACTTTATAGAAAAGAGAATGAAGGTTCAGTTTCTCCATTCCATAATACTAATAATGATAGATATGTCTTGGAAGGAGAAGAACTGTGGCTTAGGTAAACTACAATTTTGATGAACAACCCTCATACCATAAAATAATTATGTAATTAGAGTGATCATGAGGTATTTAAAAATTATTGTCCAAATCATTCTGAAAAAAGATCAAATAACTAGTGGGAGTGATTACATGTGACAAAATATATTAGTTGAGGAATTAATGTATATACGGAAAAAATTTCTGAATGAATAACTTTCAATTAGTTATTATTTTTTTTATAGAATGAAATCAATCATATTGAGTAAGAGTAAGAAAATATAAGTAAATACATGAAATATATTTTTATTATATATATAAATCTCTCCAAACAAGAAAGAGACTTAAATGAAATTTATATACATATTGAATAGAGATGATCCAAAGTTAAAAATGAATGGTTCAAATAATTTCAAGAGAAGGACGAAATCAAGAATACACTTTAAGAGAAGATCCATTCACAAGAAGAAAATCATAAAGAAATAATTTATTTTAAGATTTTATAATTTGAGGTTAAATACAATAGTAACAAGGATATTGACACATTGTTACAAGAGAAGGTCGTGATATATGATGAATATGTTTAAAGAATTAATAAGAAGATTTATGAAAAAATAAAACTGATTAAATATGAGAAGAATAATCTGAATAAGAAAAATGATGAGTTTGAGGTTAAATTATAAAATATGGAAGTAACTCCTATTATTTCTTCATCAGAATTTGATTCAAGAAAGGATGCTACCACAAATATTCATAAAGGATATTCTCATACTAAAATATCACCTTATTATGGAAAAATAATCTTTATTACATCCCTTGATCATTATCATATATCACCAAATAAAAGGTTTCCATTAATTTCAATTTGTAAAGGTGGTTCTAAATATATATTTACAAAAGTAGAGGTTTTAAATTAAAATCTATAAAAAAGTGGATAAAATCCTTCCAATACAACATTGGTAGATGGAAGTGGGTATAAGAAGATATATTCCCAAAAAATATCCTACACTATCAATGAAAATCCCCAAAAACAACTTTCTTACAACTCTCCAAATTCTAGATAGAATGATACTCAAGGAATAAAAACTAGTATTGTGGGTAAATACTGGGTATATAAGAGGTTTGGGAAAAGATCACCTAATTTTTGATACAACACATCAATTCCTAATAGTTTTTTAGATCCTATTCCAAAATAGAAAAAAGGAAAACTATTATAAAATCCACAAGATCATGGAAATAACCTATATCCCACTAATTTTTTTAAAATTATTCAATTTCATGGTGATATTTGTAATGATTGTGGTCACAGAGATGAATCATGACTTATCTAATCAAATAATCATGTACCAAATGTAATGAAACATAAAATATCACTAATGTTGAAGTAATAAATCATGTCTACCTTAGGGTGTATTCAAAGGTACTAACATAAAATCAATATTCCCTAGAAGTTATAAAATAATAGCAATCCAACCTTGGAAAAAAAATATGAGGTTCAAAGAAGGTCCATGAATTCTTATAGGAGTGTTCCATTGAAATGGGTTGATGTGGGGAAAATATCCAAATAATCCTTTTGTAAAATCTAAGAAAGATATCAATGAATATAAAAAGTTAATGGTTCTTTGGATATTATATTTGTATAAAGTAAGGAATATGGTGGAATCATAAATGAAATCTTATTCCAATGGAAAAGAAGACAAACCACATGATGATGTAAAATTTCGTGAGATAATCTCAATAAATAATAACCCAAGAGTTAATTATTAATTATGTGGGAGATGAAAAAAGGATTGACATAATACCCATGGTTTGTTTGCCATCATTTCCTCAAAATAATAATCCTTAAAGGTTATTAATACTATATTAGTCATAATGTATTTTTAATGTTAAAAACACCATAGAAATAAATTAAATCACTAAACAGTTCTATGTTTTCCCATGAAAAATTTGATCTGAAAAATAATTGTGCAAGCATGGAGAATGAATAAATTTGGATTAGAAAAAAGTGCCAACCATGCTGTTCACTTTGAGGAACAAGGAGTTCTAACTTATTCACAAATTATTTGTGTTGTGTTTATGTTCCAACCATGTAGGGATTTGAAGGTGAAGCTAGATCTCAGGGGGGATTAGGGTGGGTGTGTAAGTTTTTATGAACTAGAAACATAAATGAAGAATCCACCATCTTAGAATGATCCATCAAATGATATTCTAAAGAAAAAATGTTAAAGAATACCATCCATTAGGAAGATGTGAAATCCATAAAATCAAGAAATATACTTTATGTGATCATGTTCAGTGCATCATCTATTTATGACATCTTGAAATCTATTTATGGAAGAGATCCACCTTGATAAATATTATGTAAGTTGTCTCCATCAGGAGGATAAATTTGGAGAACAATATTAATAAGATTCTATAGATGATTAACGTTATGTAAATCTAATCATTCTATAATTTTCTTTAAAAAAATTATCATTAAAATGGTACGATTTATTATTCATTCATGCTTGGTTACAAAAAAAGATCATCAAATTAAGGGGGATAAATCAGTTTTATCAATGAAATTAACAGGGAAATATTATTTATGGTTCATAAATATTTTATGTAGTTTAAATATTCCAATTATTTTTGAATGTTTTTAGCCTCCGTGTTGAAGTTGGTGTGAATTTTTAGGATGAAATCCAAATGAAAAATATATTTATCATTTGGTTCCCATTGGTTCAACATGAAAATAGTTAAATAGATGCTAAATAAGTTGATTACAAGTTTAATCATTAGTTGGTGTCGTATATTTTATAAATTGACAGTTTTTTTTCAAAATCAAACCCTCTTGTTTTCTACACCGAGAATAGATCACATATACATAGTGTAGAATGACTAATGACACTTTATTTAAGAATGGATTGATAGCATTGAATTTCAAGTTACATTTTATTTGTTTTCATTAAGGGGGTGATAATAAATGAAAATGGAAATTTTATGAGAATTGGGGAGAAAAGTAAATATATTTTGTGAAGAATAAGTGATAAAGTGGTTACACATATTGACATTCCATTTTTGTGTGTATTGATAAAAAATACCAAGGAGATGTTTTTTGAGACAATATTTTGTGTGTTTCATTATTTGTCAATGATCAGGGTGTGTTAATAAATATTATTGTTAGTATCAAATGAATGAGGAATAAAAAACATATCTTGGAAGATGATATAAAGTTTCTTTTCATTATTAACATTAAAGTCAAGAGACCATGGCTTTGATGCCATGAACATCCATTTATATTAAAGGTAAAATATGTTTGAGATATTTGAAGGATTCGAGTCCCATTGTGAATTTACAGGGGTGAATCTTTGTCACTGTTATGAATATTTTTTTGAAGTTCAATCATCATGTTTGTAACCTTGGAAGTTAAAAACATATTTGGTAAATATTTGTATGAGGATGCCGATATTAATAGAAAAGTATGATATTGGAAAAATGATTATAGTTTGGTTCTTTAGTTTTTGGATGATTGAGAATCATGGTTGCTCTGTGTGAGGATAATGAATTTATAATGATAATTGTAAGGACAATTGTTATTTTTATAATAATAATCTTGTTATGTAAGCATGATTTTCACTATATAAAGATGGTTTGTACATTGTGTACGAATGAATGCTACATAATGATCATTTCAATCCAATTCTTTGAAAAATTATATAAGTATGAAAATATAAGAATTTCTAGAATATTTATTCTAAAGAAAATAAATATTTAAGATGATTCTAGAACTACTTGATCACAGTTTATAAATAAAAAATGGTATTTCTGTTTCTAATAAAAGAAATTATAAGGTTCACACTAGGAATAATGTGTTACTAAAAAATAAAGGGGAGTGGTTACTATGTTATGGTTTGGAGGCATCACAACTAATTCCATGACATTTTAGTGACATGGATTAGAGTTTGAAAATAAGTAGATGAAGTATGAAAAAGAAGAATAAGATGAGAAAAAAATGAGGTAATGTTAATAGTTTTAACTTTAAATTTTAAATTCAATCCTGCTACTACTATTGTGAACATGATATTTTTAAATAGGGTCTTATCTGAGAAGTGAATAGATTGTGAAGAAGAAATACTATATTTTATTAGAAACATATTGGTTTTTGAAGATAGTAGTGAAGAGATATGACACAACACCTAACCTTGATAATGCACATGTCGAATAAAGAGATGAAGTAGATCCAATATTTCTATTATTCAGTAATGAATAATACAAAAAGAAGGGGAGATCAATTGATTAAATGATATGAATTATTTCATGTGCACTAATGTTTGAGAAACAAGAGGATTATGTTCTGTTATAGTTTTAAATAAATAAATAATTTAATAGGTATAATGTTTAAGAATATCTATATACATTGTTTTGTATACAATAAGAAAAGTATTTCATTTGTGTAAGAGAAGAATAAGTGAAAGAATCATTTTAGTTTTTTTATGATGAAGATGAAGATAATGGAGTCTATATTGGAGAAAGTACTTTTTTATGACACCTTATTATACAAATTTTTAGGGGATGAATAATGACCAAGAGATATGTTCCAGATATGAGGGATGCACTAGAGAGTATTAGGAGGTGTTTAACATGAGTACTGGATAATCCCTACTCATTGAATCATACATGTTGATACTAATGTGTAGTGTAATCATGGGTTTTTCTCAATCATACAAAGGACAATCCTTCTCAATTTAAGAGTGGAAACTTGTAAAAAATATTCTTGGTCATTTTTGTGTGGATGAATTTGGATCTTTTTCCGTCAAAGGAAAGGGTGGGAACAGAATACTATAGTTTCATTCACCATAAAAAGTGAATACGTAAAAATAAAGGGAAAAAGGTCTTAATTTCGAAAAAAGTTACAAAAACTAATTATCCCCACTTCATAGTGTAGAGCATATCCCTAATTAGCCCTCAAAATTTGTATCAAATCCCATTTCATCTCAGATTGGATTATCCATTTCTAATTTTGTTCCTTTTTAAAGATTTGAGTAACAACATGAATTTATAATGAAGTCAATATTTGGTGAATATATATTTATTTTAGATCAGAACTCTATATCTTCTATAATCCATGATGAACAGGAAAAAGAAAGAGAAGAATATATTTAAGAAGGTATCCCCATTGAGAAAAGAGAAAGAAGGATCATTCTCTTTATGTCATAAAACTAATGAAGAATGATTTGTCTCATAAGGTGTATAATTTATGATTATATCAGCTTACAAAATTATGGACTATCCATATACTCCAAAATAATTAAAAAATGCATCTTATCATGATGTATCTAGATATTATTTTCAAAAATGTCCTCAATATTGATTCAATAATTTCATTGATTGATTACATATAAACAGATATATCTTTTGATTTATTAAAGGATATGTTACATACTTTTCCCATATAATTATTTATCATATTTGAGGGATTTTTGAAAGCACGTTGAAAGAAATCACACATCATGAAGATGAGTCAGAAAATGTAGATAATTCCTTGACAGATATGTTTCTTAAATATATAAATATCTTTAAACAAGAAGTATCCATAAAATTAAATTAATATAGATCATAAAGATATTGGCTCAAAATTTAAAAATAAATGGATCAATGAAGTTCAATAGAAGGATGAAATCAAGAAAACTCTTGAGGAGAATATCTGAGTATTGAAGTAATATCATTAAAATAACACTCATGTTAATAATATACAATTAAAGGTCAAATCCAAGAGGATCAGGGATCTTGAAACATTGTTCCTAGAGAAGGTAAATATTTACAATGAATAATTTTAAATAATAATAAGAAAAGTGAAAATATAATAAAAGTGATTAAAGATGAGAAGAATAATCATAATATGAAAAATATTAATCTTGATGTTAAATTTTCAAATTTGAAAATAACTCAAGATATGTTTCACAAGATGTTGGTGGAAGAAAGATCATTTCAACATATATTCTTAAGGGATATTTTTATAACGAAAGACTACTGAGTTTTCAGAAAATCATCATGAGGCCATCCAATAGTAATTCTCAGGTGGATTCAATGAAAAGGATACCACACATTTTAATTTCTAAAGGCTATTTCAATCTATTTTTACAAATAGTTGAGGTTTTAAAGTAAAATGTTTTCAAAATATATGGAAAAAATTGAAAGAATACTCTTATTTCATTGGTGAAATGTTGAAGAAATTATAAAAAGATCAGTTCCAAAAAAAGTGCCAAACTAGTTGATAAAAATTCCAAGAAATAGCCTACTTACAACTCTTGAAAGTTTAGACAATAAGAAATTCCAGGAATGAAAACAAATAATGTGGGTAAATGTTGGTTCTATAATTGGTTTGTCCATAGAGCATATAGCTTTTTACTATCTAAAAATACTTGACACATGATGGTACTTGTTTAATGGTGGATCAAGGAAGACAATCATAGAATCAACATGTAAAAAGAAAAAATATGACTTCCTCTAAAATATTCAATATCCATAAATATCATTTTGGTATTTACAATTAGGGTATTCAAAAAGATGAATCGTGAATTATCAACTTAACTGAGCACTTATAAAATTAAAATTAGCAAGAAATACCCATAAATATAATGAAATCAATCTACTTGGGCATGATAAGTTTTTAGATGAATAAAGAATAAAAACATATTCCCGTGAATTTATAAAAAAGGGAAATTCATTATTGTAAAAAATAGAATAAATTTTATGTTTAAATAAGGTCTAGGAATTCCAATTGGAGTGTTACTTCTAAAGGGAATGGTGTAGTGAAAACACACCAAATAATCCATGTTGAATATCTATGATGGATGGAACTATATCCAATGAGTGTATGATTATTAGGCCAAAATATATGTGGAAATAATTGAAGATGCAGGAATCATAATTAAAAGAATTTTCCAAATACATGGAATAAAATACACCTAAATTTGTGGAATTTCATGAGTTGTTGTTAATAAATCTGAACTCAATAGTTAAAGATAAAGATTTTTGAGATGTAAAAAGGTTTGATACAATGCTAATGGTTTCATAACAACACATATAGCACTATAAAAAACCTTATGGAGTATTAAGACCACATATTTTAGGAATGGTTTTGAAAGTTTATGTACTTCAAAAAGAGCGATTAACATTCTTAAGAGTTACATACTTCCCAAAGAAAAACCAAATGTGAAAAATAAAATTTTAATCATGAAGAATATAGCAATCGGTTTAGGAAAAAATTCTCATCCAATTTTTTTATTTTATCGAATAATGAATTACACCTTATTCACTTATTATCTATGTTGAATTTGGGTTATATCCATGAAGGTAATTAAAGGTGAATCTAGTTCTTAGGTGGAGGACTAGAGCTGGTGTGTAAGATGTCAAAAACTAAACATCTAAATAAATAGTCTACCACCTTGGAATGATCCATAAATTTATATTTAAAAAAATATTTTTAATAAGATCATACTTAATTAATATGTAAAAGATATCTAATATAAATACCCACTTGAAATGATCATTTTTGGTGTGTTATCTACTTAGGGAATCTTGATGTTTGTTTATAGAAGAAAACCACATTGTTGAAGATTATGTAACCTGTCTCCTTATGGGGTGGAGTGGGGAAAATTACTGAGAAGCAACTAGAGATGATCAACATCAGGTAAATCTATATTTTTTATAAGTTTCTTGGGAAATATTTTATTTAAAAGGTATAATTTCTTTTTCTTTTATTGTTGGTTACACATACTAGATCCTAACCTTAAGGGGAAAAAATTGATTATATCGATCCAATTAAAAAATAAACAATTAGTGAAAATTCAAGGATTTTTTCTAAATTGTAAATATTCCACTTTTATTTGAATTTTTTTAAGAAATATGTTTATGTGGGTATATTAATTGATGATTAAATTCAAATGAATGAATGAATTATCAGTTTTTATCTATTTATTCATCTTTAAAATAGTTGGAAGGCACCTGGGGAAGGTGATATGTAGTTTTATTTTTAGTTGGTATCATATTATTTTATAAATAAATATATTTGACATATAAATAAAACCATATTATTTTTTACACCATGCATGGATAACATAGAATTAGAAATGGATGATTTATGGAACGTTGTTTAAGGATGGATTGATTCCATCATCTCTCAAGATATATTGTATTTCTTATCAATAAGGGGGAAATAAGAAATGAAAAATGAAAGGTTGACGAGATCTTATAAGAGACAGAAATATGATGTTCTATCAAGAAGTGATAAATAATTCGAAAATATCGGAATATTATTTTAGTGGGTATTGATAATAAATACAAAGGAGGAGTTTTTTGAGACGAATGTGCAAGTGTCGTATTCATTTTCAATGATCAAGGAGGGTTAATGAAGCTTTATGTCAATATATAACGAATGATGAATGAAAAAAACATCTTGGAAGTTGGTTTTTAGTTTATTGTTATAATTAATATGACAAAAGAAGAGACATTTCCTTTGAATTCATGTATATAGATTTATATTAAAGGTAAAATTTATTTCAAATGTTTGAGTCCCGTGAAAAATTTATAATGGTCAATATTTATCTATATAATGAATATTTTTTAAAGTTCCATTATCAATTTAAAAATCTTGGAAATTAAAAAATTATTTGGGAAATATTGGAATGAGGATGAGGATATTAAAATTAAAGAAACATATTGGTGGAAACTGAGAGTTTGGTTCTTGAGTATTTAGAAACATAAGAATCTTGACTAATATGCATAAGGATTCAGACATTATAAGGGTAATTTTATTTGTAATTCAATTATGTATAATCATAATATTTCTATGTAATATTTATTTTCACCAAATTATGATTATTTTTACTTTCCATAAGCACGATTATTATGTAAGGGTCATTTCAAGCCAACTCAATGAAAATTTTAATAAGTTTGAAAATACTAGAATTTTTAGAATATTTATTATGATGGAAAAATATTTGATATATTTCTCAAGATCTTAGATCATGGTTTAAACATAAAAAAATGGTATATGTGATTCAAGAAAAGGAAGAATAAGGTTCACAATATGGACAATGAGTTGGTGTGAAATGGAGGGGAGTAGTTATTTTGTAACTACTTACTCACATCAAAACTAGTTTTGTGACACTTCAATAACCTGAAAGTGTGTTTCAAAAGAATTATAAGAAGAGGGAAGATAAAGAATAAGTTAATATATAGTTGATAAGAATTTAATGGTTTGAATTTAAATATTAAATTCTAATTCAAACAATATATTGTATTTGTATTTAAGAAAAATTCAAATAGTTTTTTTTATACAACATGATAGAGCTCATGAAGAATATATTCAAAATTATATAGAATAAATCATGGGTATTGAATATAGTGTTGAAGAGACATAAAAAATGACGAAATTTTATAATATGTGTATCAAAGCCAAATAAGGAGTAAATTCATTATTGTATTTGTGAATTGAAGAAGAACATGAAGAAAAGAGGTAGAGACCAAGTGCTTCGAAGATACGATTTATTACAGGGGAACTGAAGTTCAAAAAATATGAGGAATCAGTTCTGCTAAAATTTTGAATAAAACTATACATTAAGGGGAAAATAAATTTTAATATATTTGTGAATTGATTTTCATACAGGAAGAATGGACTTGAAATTTTTGTAAGAGAATATGGAGAAAGACGAGCATTTTTGTTCACTAATGAAAAGAAGAAGAATAGAGTGTATGAATTTTTGTGCATAAATAAGAAGAAGGATAATTTTTTCTTGCATTATGTTGCATAAGTAAAATAACAAGATGAATAAGGAAATGAAACACATCATCAATAAGTCAAATTGTATATTGGAAAATGATATTATTTTTTGCCACCTACAATTTATTTTACACCTATCCGGAGGTAGATTAAATACCCAAACAGATGTTTTTGATGTTTGGAATGCACCATACACTAATGGGAGATGTATAACATCAATTTTGAAAAATCACTGCTCATTTTATCAAAAAATTGTATTCTAGTGTGTAGCGTGATCGTGGGATTTTCTTGATCACACAAAGGATTAGCCTTGTCATTTTAAGAGGTGAAATCCATTGTGCCGCTTATGTGTGTTTTTGTGTGTTTGTGTGTTGGGTTGTGTTATATGAAAATAAAAAGGATATAATATAGGACAAGAGATCAATTCACTATAACAAGGGTGAAAATAAAAGTAAAGGGATAAAAAATTTTCTAATTGTATAAAAAGCCACATGTACAGCCCCCCCCCCCCTCAATGTTGAAAATATCCCTAATACGTCCTCTCACAACTCTTTGGTAACTTTGATTTTCTTTCATATAAGTGTAATCCATGTATAAGAACTAGCATAATTCATATGTTCCAACAATTCATATCTTTATCTATCATATTCTATATAACAATACAAAAAATAAACAAGTCCCTACAACCACTTTGTAGCATCCTCGGTCTATTTCTCCTCTACCATGACAAAATTGGGTTCCATATACCTCAAATGTGCCTCCTAGTAATCTATATGTATCCAATAATTGATGTGGGTAAATATTTGATTGTGGGGAGACTATACCCTCTGGTTCATATAACCATAAAACATAACAGAATTTATAATAGTAAATTATCATCACTTTAAAATAGATGAAATTAGAAATCAAAACTACATGAAAAAAATAACAACATCCATACTATAATAAAATGAGTAGCAATAATTTCATGATGGAATATTTAAAATAAAATTGTCACAATAGGTCGTCCGTGAAAAGACTACCAAAAATAAATAAATAAACGGTGTTTATAAGAAAACCAGGTCACAAGTCTTTACTCGATCTCATCTACTGACTCCATTCAAACCCACCTGACCAATTATACAAAGCAAATCCCATACCTTTACCTGGGCCTAAAACCATATGGTTTGATCATGTATCAGAGATCCCATGTAGGGTGCTAGAACAACTCAGTAGTCCACCAATAGTGGTTCCCCTAAAGATATCCAATATAAGTAATTGTATTTACTATGTGATATACTCATAATAAAAGTAAAAATGTATTAGAAATACTAATAAATATGTTACTCCCATGGGTGAAACATGGTCACCCTGTATGAAAAATACCTATTTTGACATATATCGAGGCGTCTCCAAACATATCACATAAGAAACATTTGGGCATCCCATATCAAGTCATCAAATGTGGGTATTTCATCCCATCATATTATAATAACAAATACTTGAGAAATGTGACCTAACAGAATCACTTGAATAGTGGATATAATGTCCCTATGATGACATAATATATATTACATGGGTATTACATCTCGATAACCTAGTCGTATTCATGAAAGGATCATAACCTCACTACAATATCAAGTGAGGGAATAAAATTTCCATAAATCATACACATGCAGGCACCATGTCCCTAATACTTAATAAAGAAAGTGCATAAAAACCATATTCATGGGAATATACACAAGAGGGAAAACACACCGATTCTTGGGCAACATCATTAAAGAGAGAATCATATCCGAAAAAAACCAATCTCACATGAGTATCTCATCTACTTCTTTAGTCAAAATACTTCAAAAGAGGAACATCACACTCCCAAAGTATATAAAAAATAACTAGGCATCTCATCTGGGGTATCTCATCACCTTAGTTGGGAGTATTATAGCATGGATAGTAAAACCCACAACAATGGGGAATAAAAAATATACGGGCTTCTCACCTTAGGTTGATTTTCAGGATAGGGAGTCACATCCCTAGACATTAACCATTCTCATTTGGGAATCACATTACCATCCTTGGAAGCCTCACACCCAAGCCAATATGTCCCACTTTCTGGTGTAAATGAAAATACTAGGGAATGACATCCCATCATTACCATTCTCATATGTGCATCTCATCTCCTTCCTTGGAAGCATCAAATTATGGTAAGTTTGTCCCACTTCCAAGGTAAATGGTAAATGCTTAGACATTGAATCTAATTATCAACATTTACATGGCCACATTGGAATTACATTTCATATCTTGGTGAGAATGACATCCCCTGGAAATATTCATACCATCCTGGACAAGAGATCATCTAAATAAAGTTATTTCATCCCTTTACGCATAACTTAATATAAGTGGGTATTTTATCCCATAGCTTATCTGATGGCACAATGGGTATGCCATCCAATGACATAGGCATTATTAACACAAGTGTACATATCATCCCATGTCATAATCAATATCAATGTGAATGGATGGGTTGTCCCACCCCCAAACAAACATATTAAGCAAGGGTGATATCGTCAACCATATAAAAATAGTAGAACGACTAGTCATATCACATCACCAAACTAGCTCATAATGGAATAAATAAATAGCTTATGTAAATATACATAAGAGATGCATGATTAGGATAATATAATGCCCAACCCCCTTTATATTTTATGTAGGTTGGTGCTCCCATGCACAACCAACATTTATATCAAAAAACAGTGGTATAACCCACTCAATTACCACAAGCTAGAAGTGGTATGGACCACTCAACAATATGTCTACCATATAATCCAAAAGAAAAATAATGAAACATAATGTTTCTATAAGATCAAGCCTAAGCTAACCTTATATAATTCAAACGTCTGTTACTCATGGGAGATTAAAAGCACCTATCGTAGGGTGAACTAAGAAGACATACCTCTTGGTTATTATGGCCATAATTTCAAATTCATTTACTTTCACCCATGACCCTAAGTGTCCATGACATAAAGCCACATCAAAATGAAAGGAAACCATATCCCTATTAGAACATAATTTCTCTTAAGTAGTGAATCGAAAAGACTCATGTAATGGATCATGTCAGCCTCTCTTAATTACACACCACTTCTATGTCCAAGGAGACAAAAGGAAACATAATCAAGGTCCAATGTGTCATGACACAACTCAAATGAAGTTCTAATGGGTCAGGGGTATAAATTCAAATACATTATAATTCAAGCCAATGTCCATTGATGGCTATAACATAGAAGTATGACTACCATGTTGACTATCATAGACCTAACTTTTCCTACCTTTCTCTAATGGGGCTAAGGGAAAACAACTCAATTTTATATTTGGTAAATTGCACATGGCAAAAATATTGAATAACACACATTTTCATGAGAAATTAATAAACCATGGGAAAATATTTTGGATCCCCAGCCTCGATCCATTGGAATCTTCGAATATCACCATGTGAATCTTCTCTGATTGATATATTTTCCAAAATCATGAAAAATCCAAAATTTATAGAATAAATGATGGGACACAATGAAATCATAAGAAAAATAGAGAATAGATAAAATAGTAGTGATAAATTACCTCAATCGACCTATCAGGATAGACAACATATGATTCTGTGTTCAAATGAAGGAGAAATCAAAAGAAGGGAGGAGTCAACAAGAGGCGATGGCTATGGTTGTAACTATTGGGGGTATGTAACAAACCCACATTCTACTAGTATTATAATATTTAATTAATTTAATTGAACTTATTTTAAAAAAAACTACATAGCCTCCATGGTCAAAATGCCAAAAAGGGAACCGATAAAACAAAAAAAATGTAATGATCCAACTAGGTCTGTCTTGTGTTGCATCCCCTCTGGTTACTGCGCAGAAACCTTCATACTATAGAACCAAAACCTGACCTCCCCTTCTTGGGTGATGTTGTGGTTGGGGCGTAATATGTCCCATCACATCACAACGACCCATATTTGGATAGGTCTTCATGAAACTTCCTTCATTCATGGACCCCCTTTCACTTCCTACATTCCCATTTATCTCGCTGAGACCTAAGGGATAGTTTGGAAGGGGTGAAACAGAGAGAAAAGAAATGACATTGAGATGAGGGATTGGTTTCTTATGTTTGGAGAGATAATTTTAGGATGAGAGAAATGATAAGGGGATAAATATAGAGAAATTGATTTATCTCCTGCTGTTGTTTTTAAATAATCCCAAATTTGGGATGATCTGGAATGAAATGATGGTGTAGGATTGTAAATATTTTAAAATTCCAATTTTTTCCATTTTTCCTACATCTATCAAAAAATAATTTCTTTTCCTTTCCTTTAAAAAGATTCACCAAACAGTATGGAGAGAAATCCAAATCATTTCTTTTCATTTACTAAGTTATTGATCCAAACCTAAGGAGAGAAATTACAATCATTTATTTTCTTTTCTTTTCTTTTATAAAATATGAAATAAATTTATTTTCTTCTACTAAAACCTAACCCAACATAGTGTAATATCTACAACATCTCTGATTCAAATTCTTCACTTCTAATTACTCAGTGTGTTCTCAGAAGTATCTTCCATCCTCCACTTCTCTCTGATAGCACGTTTCGGATGCCCACATCCCCCCATCGATTCCTTTGAAATATTTGTTAATGAAACTCAAAATCTCCAAAAACATGCTACAGTGGATCCTTACCTTTGTTCAGACCAGAGAACTCTGATCTTGGGTCACCCAATCTCCCCATGGATTTTTGTAGAGGTATACATTTCAAAGATCTCTATAAATACTGTCCGGATTGAAATTGAAGGGAATTATAGGCATAAACAATAGGTTTACTTCAAACCTTGGTTTGAGTTATGTCATCTTTGTTTAAGAAATGGGCATTCATCCCAGAATAGTCACAAGAGAAGTCATGTCCCCTATGAATTCACTACCGAGAATCATAAAAACAAGGCATACATGGGATTGTTTTCAGAGCTAGATCTTCCAATGTGTCTGGTATGAGGTACAATGGGAACATAGACGGTATGGTTTCTTCTAATTTAATTTAGGATAAACTTTTCATATTGGCAAGGTAGGAAAAAGTATAGCAGCTATAGTGTTGACATATGCAGAAGCATTGAATCCTTGCGTGGAACCCCTCAGTCCTAGGGTGAGAACTCAGGAACCCCCTTGTATTAATGAAAGAGGTTAAAAAATGAAGTTTCTATCAGTGTGTAATGTGGGAGTGGCTATATCTGGTCCATTTAAGCCTTGGAATTTCAAATGCAAAGAGGCAACAGAACAATCAGAACCATCCTTTTATGTGGAGGAAGTTGCACAGGGCCCAAGTGCAGAAGTTAGGGCCCAAAACAGGTTTGACATTTTTGGTAAATGAGTCATGGGAATTGAGGAAACCGAAGGCCAGGAAGCTCTATAGTAAAAAGAGGAAGAATAAAAAAGGTTTTGTTGAGGTCACATTGGACAAGAATCCAAAGCAGTGTTCTTAAGAGGTATTTTTAAATTCTGCTGATGAGTTTCATAGGTAAGATGGTATTAAAATGTCTATTTTCAAAACAAATGACCAATATTCATCATTACTTCATAGAGGTGAAATGAATTTTAAAAAGCGGGATTTGATTCGAGATGTTTCCCCAGATGTAGGAAGGATTACTCAAATATTTAGAAACTGATGGTTACCATATTGGTGGAGAAAAATGAAGACCCAAATAACAAAGGGGGAGACCTATTAAATGAATATCTAAAAGCTACTAAACATGATCCCAACAATGATCAACTGATCCTTGAAGTTGGAAGTGATCCATCAACCAAATTAGATATATTAATAAGCTCTCGAGGAGAAATGGATGATGAGTCTTTTCCCATTAGGTCCTCAAGGGAAGATGCTGAATGATTGTAGGGAAGAGAGTTACAAGTCTACATGAATGAGGAAAAAAAAGATAAGATCAATTTTCAAGATCACAATTTTCTAATTTGTTTTAATGAAGGGATAATCATTGTGGAAGAGTTCACCAAACCTAGGACAAAATGGTTAACTGCTTTACATCCCTCATAAATGATGTTCCAGAGAAGAAGGAAATTTCCACTAAATAGAGTTTACATAGGATTCATCAATCAAATATTATTAAAACTTTCTAGAATGATCTTGTAATGTCTTATCAGGCTTAATACTTTTTCTCTATTTAGATATTTTATGAGGGTTCACACAAACATTTAATATTTTCTACTTGAAAATAAAAATATTGGTCGAAGGCATGATAAAATAAATATTTGACACAAAGAATCATATATTTTATTTCTTTAAAAACTCATATGTTTTGTTTTCATTAAAATACATTTGTAAAAAAATTTAAAATTCAAAATAAAAGTTTAGTTTCACAAAAAAATTTCATAAAACTCTATATTTTTTTATAAATCATAAAATAATTTAATGAAATAATAATTAATTTTTCAATGGGTTAGAAGTTTTGTCGTGCATAAAAATTTATATATTTCAATAAATAAGGATTTTATTTAAAAATGACATTTTCCAAATATAAATTTTTATTTATTGAATGGATGTAATTTTAATAATCAAATTTTTGAAATTTGGTTAAGGTGAAATTTTGATATATTTCCTAAATAATAAAATACTTTGGTAAAAAGTAAAGTATTATATAAAAACAATATTTTTTAAAAGTTTATATGAATAGATTATTGATGAATCTAGATGAATATTTTAATGTTCCATTTACTATTATATCACAAGCCCCTTACTATTGAATAACATGATTGAACACTATTTAGAGATATAATATTTTATTCTAATATTTTTTATAAAACACTCTTATATTTCCCTCATATATACCACAATCCTACACCTATTTATCTTCAATTTAAAAACACCTTAACATTCCAAAAATCTACCTAAATACCTACTTAAATCTATTATCCACATCCTAGTAGCTCTAGTCTAAAAATGGTCAATCTAAGAATGATTAAGGTGTATTGTAAAGGAGCAGCATCAATGTGAAGTAAGTTTTCTATTTCTTACTCCATTAAATTTATTTTCATGATTCCCCTGACATACTCTTTCTAGTTGTTATAATAATTAAATTAAAAATATAATTAAAAATAAAACTATACTATAATGTGAAATATATCATCTTATAATTCATATAATCCCTTTTTTAAAGTTTTTCATGGCACTTGTCCCATCGTGGCTAGTTTTTATAGCCTATATGGATGATATTATAAAACATATATTACCACCATACATGGATGGTTTTAATATTTTATTAATATAATATTCTTGGAATTATCATTATTATATAAATATAATTTGATCATTATATCATTGATATTAACAATAAATGATTGTGTCAATTTTAACCGTCTAAAATGAGCGTATCGAGACAGTTCTCAAAATTTGAAACTATTTTTGACCATCTATTGAACCATATAATATATTTTCTACTAAAATGAAAAATAATGTATACCTCTACAATTCTAGAGATCATGTAACTATTTTAAAACACATTTTAACATGATCAACATACATAAATAATTTTCAAGAAGTTTACTAAACAACCCCAAGTGGACGATGTAGGTAACAAATATTTAACAAAAGAAATAACTAAGATAATAAATAGACTTAAAAATGAAAAATAGTTGAAAAAGGTTTTGAATAAAGTATTAAATATATTTAATTTTATTATTATGGAAGTTATATGCACTTACCAAGAAATTCAAGACTTGTTCTAAGGAAACATTCAAACCACCATCTTTCCTTTTGAGTTATGCTTTCTCTCTCTTTACCTCTATCTCTCTACATCAAATTTAATTCTTCTATATTATGTATATGTGTTTCTTACATATATACATAGTTTATATTTCTATTCTTTTTCGGGGATATATAATTTTTTCAAGTTCCATTATATTGCTTTTCTTTAATGTAGGTCCGATTAAAGAGAAATTTTTTATTATTTATTCGATTTCATATATCACACTTTCAAAGTCTTTTCTCCATATTGATTTCCCAAAATGACATCTATTTTATAGAAATAACTATTCTGGATTTTTTTTGAATTTAAGGAAATACTATGTGATTTCCTTCTTAAAAGTTTCTTTACACGTTTCTTAAATAATCGCTTAAGAGGTTCATTTATATACCCACTTATCTAATTTCTTCTTATTATTTTCCATCACTTGAAAACCATTTTCATGTCCTATGTTTCCTTATACAATTAGAAATATCTTAAACTCTTAAATCCATTATTTTATTTATAATCTTTCTGATATACAATTTTGATATGGTTTGAGTATAAGGCCCCGATATTAAACATTACATAATCATGAGTTAAATGAATAATTCACATTGAGGATCTTTTCAGGTTTAAAGTTTTAGAGAATTATGACATAACTATTACAACTCTTGAACAAAAGAGTCATGTCTAGTTTCATGTTTTAGACACCATGACATTTCCTTGATCCCATCATTGACCCAATTCCACTTTAAGTCCTGTGAAAAACATTTCTAAAACCTTGGATGAGCATAAAATGCTCAGTAAAGGTAGTAAAACAAGGAAAGAAAACATTAGATCATCAATATATACAAAACATAAGCTTTTTAACACACCTCAGGAAATCATAAGATTTTCGAAATACACATAGAAATTGTAAATCAAAAAAGGTAACTTAAGGTATACATAACATACTTACATTGTAGCTATCACAGCTATATAGGGAGTCACATTTGGAATACCCATCACAATATATTCCCTAAATATCTTAGGAGAAACATTAACGTTTACCTCCTTCACGTTACCCAATGCATTGTAGATCAATATCGGGCTCACCCGCCCTAGGTTTATCACGGAACCACCCGTATACGTAACAATGTCCAAGAACCATAACATAATCACAACGCTTAACATAAGCATAAAAGAAAGATAATGTTCCCACAATGTAATAACAATATAACATTTTATCATATTGAAATAATAAATATATTCTAAAAACCATTTTCAATACCAAAATACCTAAAAATAGTATACGGTGTTTTTTTCATTTTAAAAATATTAAAACTATTTAAGGAAGGAAAAGGTTACATAATATTCATGGCTGCAGAAAAGGTCGTTGTCACTACTAATGTAAAAAAGAAACATTCCTTTTTGTCGTTTAGTAAAATGCATCATAGAGAAAAAATTCCCATTGAATGAAACGAAAAGTCAAAAGAGTTTTATACACCGTATAAAATAAAGTTGTATATAAATCAAAGGATGCCTCAATGAAAAGAGATTGAGATGAAGTCCCTTATAAAGATGATATCATTACATTAAGGATAAATCAATGACATAATTATGTGTGAAAAAAATAAATACAAACAATATAATTGGATATTAAGTGTAAAACAATCATAGTTAATTCCCACATATTCATAGCATGAAATAACCAATAAGTAGAGATTTAACCCAATGAATTGAAATTGGGTTAAGAAGTTCCCTTACAGAAATTCGACAGCCTAACGACGTCACTTTAAAATTATGAAAATGGGTTGATGAGAGATAAAAAGGGTATCTCATCACTTGGACATAACATTTAAAACAATAAATATATATAAGAACATGTCACAACATAATAATATGTAAATTAAATTACCTAACAAAAATAAGTCTTTTAAAAAGAGGAGGGTGAAAGGTTCCCTTACAGATTTGGGTAACTTTGAAAACATACACCCCATGAAAGAAGGACTATATAATTTTGATGTAACTACCCAGGAATGAAAGTACATTACACAGAGAGTAGAATAATGGGCAGTACATACACAACTCAAAGGAGATAGTGACAAATATAGCATGAATCTGACGACAATAAATAGTGAGATAAAACCCCTTAACTCGTTGTAATAAATCGAGTCATATGACCAAAAGATAATAGGAACCAAATGAATCCCATAATACCATGAATATAAATAGAATCATGATAATATATATCAAATGGAAGTACACAATATACCACATGAAATAAATAATTGGCGAACAATGGAAATCTCTCGGAATTAAAAGTGAGATAAGAAATCCCCTTACCACGTGTCTGACTTGAGTCGCTCATATGTTCCTTGTTATTCCTGAATGATAAACTTAAGTTAATTTATACTTTCTTAAGAAACTTTTTCAAGTTTATTATTTCTTTTATATCACTTATTAACATGTTATAATAATTATGTAATCATTTATCTTAATAACGGTCGTTTTGTCGATATTTGGTACTTGAGTCAAAAGTGAAATTCTCATATTGGAACGTTGTTCATGTAGTAAAATATTCATTATCTCCAGAATTATATTCATGATGTATATATCATATATATCATATATATCTTGTATATATATGTATTTATACCAGTACATAACATTTGAATGTAAGAAATGGAATGAAAAATTCATGGAGACGGTAAGCCGTACGTACGCATGAACACTACTTTAATTTCTATTTCAAATTTAATGGAATGAAAAAATTATGATATATAGGTATATTATAATTCTAGTATAATATCATGTAACACCCCAAGATTTCATAGTGTGTTATTTCTTCAAAATAATTCAATAACTTGCACTACACGCAACACTGAGTTCAATCACACCATGACTTACAAAAAGAAGCCATTCAAAAGAGGTTATGAATAGTATTATCTAAATTTTAAACTTTATATAATCCTTATAATTTTAGAATCCATATTATGAGTTTCTTAGATATAATGCAAGAAAAAACTCATTTTCATTATTGCACTTTTATCAACTTATAATAGTGAACCCTTTTTTAAATACAATATTTTAAACTTTTTGACTAAATGGGGACATCAATAAAATTTAAAATGAAACATCCCAAGCTTCCACGGTATGCTTTCCTTTGAATAATATAGTAGTGTGTGTTGTACGCAACTTCGAGTTTTAACACACACCACAACCGATCAAACTAGCCGTTATGAATAGTAATACCTACTTTTTGAAATTATATATATTTTTCAATTTCAAAATTGACTTCATTTTTGGATTCGTAGTGTCGAATTTACCCTAAGGTGAAATTTTGGTACTTTTCGGATAACTTTCATATTTTGATGAATAGTGAAAATTACTAAATTTTATTTAAAAACAACTTTTTTAATCAAAATAATTAATAGTGATAAATTATGAATTTGAGTGGTATTAAAGTATATTTAGAATATATTTTTACCATTTAATATAATGTTGGTCATTGGACATAATTTTACAATTAAACCGAACATAAACAGGTGTCAATCTTTTGATAGTTATTATCACTTAAAAACACGCTTTTTGTTTTGACAGCGGGAATTAATTTTAAATTAATTTCTGCCACTTCTGTGTTATGAATTTAGAAAAATGGATTCCATATTTGGAATCAGGATGTCCAAATTGTGTAAATAGGTAACTTTTATTTTTAGACATTTTGAATAATTACTGTGGTAAATATTTTATTTACCATGGTTAAGGGTAAATCTGGTAAATAAGGGTTAAAAAATAATATTATAATAATAATAAATTACCCTAAAACGTGTCTTAACTCTATTGGTTGATACATGGTCGACCATGGGCATCTTTGGGTCAATTTGGGGACCCCATGGATCCACTTTTAAGTGATAATGACACTTTATTTTAATTAAGTTAAAATGAATACAAAAATGACACAAGCATATATCTTTTAGAAAAACAATTGTTACTTTGGGATATATATGTTGGATTTTAGATTATAAATATTAATTAGAAATATAAAAACATTTCCTACATAATCATATTTTATTTATAATTTTTAGACATTAAATAATTTATTTTATTTATGACACAATGATGATGCAGTAATTACTATAATAGTGAAAAATTAAAATAATTGATATTATAAATACCCAAATAAATATAATATGAAACTTTTAATGAATTAAACTAATTTTCTAGGATAATATGATATATTATGATTGATTTAATTGACTTTTTTCGAAGTAATCAATCTGTTATGAGTTTCACAAAAATCAACTATTGAATAGTGTCAAAATTGACATAAAAGAGTTCTTAAAACAAATATTATATTATTAATTGATATTAAATTCCTAAAAATCTATGGTTCGGCCACGAGACTTATATCATGATAGGTGAATCATTAATGGACCACTTGGGGGTCGTTTGGATGTATATAGTATGTTTATTAACCATATTATATAAAAATACAAAGAGACATTGTAAAAGTGAAACTAATTAACTTAGAGTTAATACTTAAAGATAAGGTTAATATAAGTACCCAAACATGTCTAAATTATATTGGTTGAGTGGTTTTCGACCTATCTCCACCTTAACCTTTTAATAGTCAACTTTGGAGCCATTATAAACCGAATATGAATTTATTATAAATTAATATTTCTAGCTTTTCTAAAGGTGCCCCTCACCCCTCTTATAAAAGGGAACTCCTCCTTCTCATTTCTTCACACCTTCAAAGCCTTTTGGTTCGGCTAAACTCTCCCCAAATACTCTCCCAACATCCCTCACTACAACCTAGAGGCCTTAGTTTGATCAGAAAGCCAACCTAAGGAGCCCTTTTGATCAAATCAAAAGGAAGAACCCGAAGAAGAGGTAATGATTTCACCACCCTTCTCCAAGTTCATTTCTTCTTCCACTTCTTCTTCCTTTGTTCTTACCATTCTAAAATAATAACTCCAGTATCTCACATATACTGTGATGTTATTATAAATATGGTACAACCATATTCAGTATTCTATCCACCCTTTGAATAACATGTCACCATACGTGCGTACGTACGGCTTACCGTCTCCACGTCGTGGTGTAATTGTTATTCAATATATTATTATTTGGATGGGTATAATAATGATGTGTAACTCATGTAAATAATAAATATAACATGTTAATGATTCTGTATATATGATATACCATCCATTTATATATTATTTTAATATCAAAAGAATGATATTGTCGCTCGTGCGTACGTACGGACTACCGTCTCCACGAACGCGATGAGATTCATTCTCCATCGTATCCATTCAAATATAATTATCATTTGATGATTTAAAAATGATGTTTATGGACTTGATATCATTCTGGATATGAATAAGATACAACAAACATGGCTTATGTAACAAAACATATAAAATAAAATGAGTAAGTTAACACCCGAAACGACGATAATTCTAAGATATTATTAACAAATCAATGTTAAAAGATAATATATGATATCATATTAATATATATGATTCTTGTATAATTTAATAACAATTATTTCACCATTATACAGGAGGTTAACCTACCCCAACCAAGGAAAAGTACAAGATAAGGGTTATTTCACAATCTCTTCATTATCCGAGGTTGTTTATACGTAATAATCTACTGGGATCTCTTTATCATCCACATCCATGTTTCTTAAAAATGTATTTCAAAACATTTTTACTATTTACTGGAATATGAGTTAAAGTCATTTATACCCTTTTTGACTTTTATAAGTGGTTTATAAAGGAATCTTTCGGTCATTTTCAAAACAAGGTCCTTTTTAACCTTTTCGACAGAATTAAGGTAAGAATGTTTTTTTTAACTTATACGGCGGGTGCGGCTATTTTCCGCCGTTATAAAATCTTCAAAGCTTACCTTACAAGATTATAAGAATATTTTCAAAGAAAATGTTTTATTTTATATGTATCTTAAATGATTTCAAAATAAAAGGAGATATTTCTTTAAAAAGAATTTTGATTTCATCTATGTCAACATCCTTTGATGGATTTTAAGATTATTTGAAGTTGATTTATTATGATACAAAAATTATATATTGTATTGAAGGTTTTGTGATATGTTTGACTGTGGATGTGCTATTTTTATACCATTCATAGTTTATGGTGAAAGTATTGACATTTCGTATGCTAGTTTTAATACGAATGTTTATGTTATATTTAAACCTTTTCATATGGGAATGCATTGGACTTAATATGTGACGGGTGGAGCCCGCTATAGCTCCTCGATGCATCGGTAGGTCTCATGAGACAAACTAGTGTCTTGGAATAAGTCCTTGACAAAATCTTATTTGTAGTCTTGGCACGAGGCCTTGGCTATGTGGTTATGATAGTCTGGCATTATGCATTCCATCATTATGAAAGTGGTTATTGATTTTGCATGTGATTATTCGATTAGTAGAATAACCATGTGAATAAGTAAATGGCATTATTTCATTTTATTTATGCCATCCTATGTTAAATGTTCAAGTTTAAAAGGCTTTTGTTTTAGTTATACATTGCCTTAAATGTTTATTCTTATTTATGAAAGTTTCCGCTATATTGTTATCCTTACTGGGAATTTGAGCTCACCCCTTTTCTATGTTTTATTTTTCCCATGAAGTGAAGAAGTAAATTATGAATGAACTACAGGGATATTATGTGGGGATATGAGTGTGGATTATGGAGACAATATGTTTTTGTAGTAGTTTTTTCATTTTATGATGTAATGTAAGACTTATGAATATATCTAGTGTTTCCAAGACTACTAAACCAATCGGTATTTCGAGATTTGATCTTTCTTGTGATCATACCAATGTTATGTAATTAATGCACCGACTCTGGGTAACTGGGGTCGGGGAATTACAGTTGGTATCAGAGGAAGTTTAGTACAAACCTTGTAATCTAGATTTAGATAAACTCTAATTAGAGCACATAGACCTAAGATAAACTTTGAGGATTAGTATAGAATAACTTCCTAGAATTTTGGTATTGTAGAGATTTTGTGAGTTTTCCGAGCAATACATCCTTGTCTGGATACGAGCAGGTAGAGGCGGCTCTGGCACAGATGTACCTAGGGGTAAAACCCGAAAACACCTCTTTGAGCTAGACTCGAACGGGAACTGGTGCACGACAACGGGCATTGCTGCACTCTTGGTTACGACACTCCCGGGGGATATGCTTAGGATAACTCTCATTTTCTTTACAAATCATTATGAAGGATTTATGAGTATATACTTACTCAAAGGAGGCATTTTTATGATTATGGATTATATCCATAAACTATTTAATTTATGTTATGTGTTTCACAAGTTTGGGATTAGGTATTGTTATTCATAAACTAATCTAGTGTATGCCATTGTTTAGAAATGGCGCCCAGTAGAAGGAATGAGAACTCTAGCAATGCACATGATACAAAGAGAAAGAAGGATCATATATTTCATGGTCTTAAGCCAGAATTTATAAGAGAAATAGTCTCTCATGTATTATCATCATATGAAGAAATAATATCATGTGTTGATAAGATAAGTAAAGAGTTTACTGAGTCCTATGGCTTTGAAAGGAAGCAAGAGAAGAAAAGGATGGAAGAGAGAAAGATGGATAAAGGTAAGAGGGAAAAGAAGAATTTTCCCATATGTGATAACTGTGGAAAAAAACACCCTGGAACTTGCTTGAAAGGAATGGGAGTTTGTTATAAGTTTGGAGGGAAAGGGCACAAAGTACGCGACTACAAGGGTAAGAAAATGGTTTTAAATGTACAATGCTTCATTTTCAAGGAGTTTGGACACTACGCGAACCTATGTCCCAGTCATCAGACTATGCCGCAAATGATGCTATTGGATAATAATCAAGTTATGATACTACCACAGATTAAGAGGAATGATTAGAGTTCTTATGTTGATTATGTCAATTGAGTGTTGTATCAACAATGTACTTGTTATAATAATTATGGAGTATATAAGGATTGTACTGCAGTACTATTTCATTAATGACTTGAGATTGTGTGGAACAAAGAAAAGTGACTCAATAGAAGGTTAAATTTTTTGAAAATATATGGTTGAGAGAAAGATAAACCATAATATGGTTTTGATACCGAGGTAGTGATTTTAGAATAATACATGATTGATTTGGATAAATTATATTGGATATTCTTGACTACCTTGAAGCTGATTAATGATTTGTCTATTCCATCATTGTTGGGGTTTAAAACATTTTTGGATTGATGAAGTATATCCAACATTCTATATGGAATAAGGGAGCATGAATGTAATCAATAAAGATTATGGCAAATCAGGATGTTTCAGTGTATTAAAAGAATACATGATGAAGGTATTCATATGCTATTACGGGGTAAAAAGGATCTACATTATGTTTACCTTCCTTATAAATGTTGGACTGTGAGTTTGGACAGAAGTATTTTGGATAGTTCTAGTTTGGATTATTTTGGATTGCCATAAAAGGACAACCCGGAGGTCGGGCGGCAACCCGTCGCGTCCGGCAAGGCTGCGAGACATGAACCCGCAACCAAAGGGCGACAAGGGTGTATCACCTACCACTGGCCCACGAGATGTCCTGGATTGAATAATGTAGTTTTTTTAAAAGATCTGGTAGATGAATTATAAATTCATTTATTTTGGAACCCTAGTATGTGTTATTTTCAGTAATCTTCATACTTTCCACTCTTTATTTTAAATAGAGGCCTCGTTAATTCATTTTTCGATGTGGGATTTCAACTAAGATATTTTGAAATGTCAAAAATGTGTTATCCTAATAACCTATGTTTTCTTGAACCGATGGTATTTTAAATCATCATAGATTGATGAGTTTAAGGACCTCAATTTCATACTTGTTTGTGATTGATGACCTCAATCACTACCTATAAATATTTACGTTTTTCCTCCAATTATATGTCTCTAATTGCCACCAATGTTCTTCTAATCGAGATCATAATTTGGTGGTGACCCTTTCATTTCTCTTTTCCTCATATTAAGACTAAATTTTAGTAACCCAATTTCCGATGTGGGTTTTCCCACAAATATATTTTCTATTTTCAACCTTTTATTTTCGAAGAACAATTTGAAATTGCGAGGATGCAATTTATTAAAGGAGGGGAGAATGTAACACCCCAAGATTTCATAGTGTGTTATTTCTTCAAAATAATTCAATAACTTGCACTACACGCAACACTGAGTTCAATCACACCATGACTTACAAAAAAAAAGCCATTCAAAAGAGGTTATTAATAGTATTATCTAAATTTTAAACTTTATATAATCCTTATAATTTTAGAATCCATATTATGAGTTTCTTAGATATAATGCAAGAACAAATTCATTTTCAGTATTGCACTTTTATCAACTTATAATAGTGAACCCTTTTTTAAATACAATATTTTAAACTTTTTGACTAAATGAGGACATCAAAAAAATTTAAAATGAAACATCCCAAGCTTCCACGGTATGCTTTCCTTTGAATAATACAGTAGCGTGTGTTGTACGCAACTTCGAGTTTTAACACACACCACAACCGATCAAAATAGCCGTTATGAATAGTAATACCTACTTTTTGAATTTATATATATTTTAAATTTCAAAATTGACTTCATTTTTGGATTCATAGTGTCGAATTTACCCTAAGGTGAAATTTTGGTACTTTTCGGATAACTTTCATATTTTGATGAATAGTGAAAATTACTAAATTTTAATTAAAAACAACTTTTTTAATCAAAATAATTAATAGTAATAAATTATGAATTTGAGTGTTTTTAAAGTATATTTAGAATATATTTTTACCATTTAATATAATTTTGGTCATTGGACATAATTTTACAATTAAACCGAACATAAACAAGTGTCAATCTTTTGATAGTTATTATCACTTAAAAACACGCTTTTTGTTTTGACAGCGGGAATTAATTTTAAATTAATTTCTTCCACTTCTATGTTTTGAATTTAGAAAAATGTATTCCATATTTGGAATCCGGATGTCCAAATTTTGTAAATAGATAACTTTTATTTTTAGACATTTTGAATAATTACTGTGGTAAATATTTTATTTACCATTGTTAAGGGTAAATATGGTAAATAAGGGTTACAAAATAATATTATAATAATACTAAAATACCCTAAAACGTGTCTTAACTCTATTGGTTGATACATGGTCGACCATGGGCATCTTTGGGTCAATTTTGGGACCCCATGGATCCACTTGTAAGTGATAATGACACTTTATTTTAATTAAGTTAAAATGAATACAAAAATGACACAAGCATATATCTTTTAGAAAAACAATTGTTACATAGGGTTATATATGTTGTATTTTAGATTATAAATATTCATTAGAAAGATAAAAATATTTCCTACATAATGATATTTTATTTATAATTTTTAGACATTAAATAATTTATTTTATTTATGACACAATGATGATGCAGTAATTACTATAATAGTGAAAAATTAAAATAATTGATATTATAAATACCCAAATAAATATAATATGAAACTTTTAATGAATTAAACTAATTTTCTAGGATAATATGATATATTAGGATTGATGTAATTGACTTTGTTCGAAGTAATCAATCTGTTATAAGTTTCACAAAAATCAAATATTGAATAGTGTCAAAATTGACATAAAAGAGTTCTTAAAACAAATATTATATTATTAATTGATATTAAATTCCTAATAATCTAAGGTTCGTCCAAGAGACTTATATCATGATAGGTTAATCATTAATGGACCACTTGGGGGTCGTTTGGATGTATATAGTAAGTTTATTGACCATATTATATAAAAATACAAAGAGACATTGTAAAAGTGAAACTAATTAACTTAGAGTTAATACTTAAAGATAAGGTTAATATAAGTACCAAAACCTGTCTAAATTCTATTGGTTGAGTGGTTTTCGACCTAGACCCACCTTAACCTTTGAATATTCAACTTTGGAGCCATTAGAAACCGAATATGAATTTATTATAAATTAATATTTCTAGCTTTTCCAAAGGTGCCCCTCACCCCTCTTATAAAAGGGCACTCCTCCTTCTCATTTCTTCACACCTTCAAAGCCTTTTGGTTCGGCCAAACTCTGCCCCAATACTCTCCCAACATCCCTCACTAAAACCTAGAGGCCTTAGTTTGATCCTAAAGCCAACCTAAGGAGCCCTTTTGATCAAATCAAAAGGAAGAACCCGAAGAAGAGGTAATGATTTCACCACCCTTCTCCATGTTCATTTCTTCTTCCACTTCTTCTTCCTTTGTTCTTACCATTCTAAAATAATAACTCCAGTATCTCACATATACTGTGATGTTATTATAAATATGGTACAACCATATTCAGTATTCTATCCACCCTTTGAATAACATGTCACCATACGTGCGTACGTACGGCTTACCGTCTCCACGTCATGGTGTAATTGTTATTCAATATATTATTATTTGGATGGGTATAATAATGATGTGTAACTAATGTAAATAATAAATATAACATGTTAATGATTCTTTATATATGATATAACAACCATTTATATATTATTTTAATATCAAAAGAATGATATTGTCGCTCGTGCGTACGTACGGACTACCGTCTCCACGAACGCGATGAGATTCATTCTCCATCGTATCCATTCAAGTATAATTATTATTTGATGATTTAAAAATGATGTTTAAGGAATTGATATCATTCTGGATATGAATAAGATACAACAAACATGGCTTATGTAACAAAACATATAAAAGAAAATGAGTAAGTTAACACCCGAAACGACGATAATTCTAAGATATTATTAACAAATCAATGTTAAAAGATCATATACGATATCATATTAATATATATGATTCTTTTATAATTTAATAACAATTATTTCACCATTATATAGGAGGTTAACCTACCCCAACCAAGTAAAAGTACAAGGTAAGGGTTATTTCACAATCTCTTCATTATCCGAGGTTGTTTATACGTAATAATCTACTGGGATCTCTTTATCATCCACATCCATGTTTCTTAAAAATGTATTTCAAAACATTTTTACTATTTACTAGAATATGAGTTAAAGTCATTTATACCCTTTTTGACTTTTATAAGTGGTTTATAAAGGAATCTTTCGGTCGTTTTCAAAACAAGGTCCTTTTTAACCTTTTCGACAGAATTAAGGTAAGAATGTTTTTTTTAACTTATACGGCGGGTGCGGCTATTTTCCGCCGTTATAAAATCTTCAAAGCTTCCCTTACAAGATTATAAGAATATTTTCAAAGAAAATGTTTTATTTTATATGGATCTTAAATGATTTCAAAATAAAAGGAGATATTTCTTTAAAAAGAATTTTGATTTCATCTATGTCAACATCCTTTGATGGATTTTAAGATTATTTGAAGTTGATTTATTATGATACAAAAATTCTATATTGTATTGAAGGTTTTGTGATATGTTTGACTGTGGATGTGCTATTTTTATACCATTCATAGTTTATGGTTAAAGTATTGACATTTCGTATGCTAGTTTTAATACGAATGTTTATGTTATATTTAAACCTTTTCATATGGGAATGCATTGGACTTAATATGTGACGGGTGGAGCCCGCTATAGCTCCTCGATGCATCGGTAGGTCTCATGAGACAAACTAGTGTATTGGAACAAGGCCTTGACAAAATCTTATTTGTAGTCCTGGAACGAGGCCTTGGCTATGTGGTTATGATAGTCTGGCATTATGCATTCCATCATTATGAAAGTGGTTATTGATTTTGCATGTGATTATTCGATTAGTAGAATAACCATGTGAATAAGTAAATGGCATTATTTCATTTTATTTATGACATAATATGTTAAATGTTCAAGTTTAAAAGGCTTTTGTTTTAGTTATACATTTCCTTAAATGTTTATTCTTATTTATGAAAGTTTCCGCTATATTGTTATCCTTACTGGGCATTTGAGCTCACCCCTTTTCTATGTTTTATTTTTCCCAGGAAGTTAAGAAGTAAATTATGAATGACCTACATGGATATTATGTGGGGATATGAGTGTGGATTATGGAGACAATATGTTTTTGTAGTATTTTTTTCATTTTATGATGTAATGTAAGACTTATTAATATATCTAGTGTTTCCAAGACTACTAAACCAATCGGTCTTTCGAGATTTGATCTTTCTTGTGATCATACCAATGTTATGTAATTAATGCACCGACTCTGGGTAACTGGGGTCTGGGCGTTACATATCATATATAATATCATTAACTAAATCCTTTATATATCCCACATATGGCATTAACGATTCAAATCACTTTGAGGGGGTTGTAGTCCGCACTTCCTAAAATGAGATTATCGCATTTAGCAATTATGGAAACTGTAAAGGTATGGAATAAATGAAAAATACATAATCAAAAGAAAAAACATAAATATAATATATATCACATATAAATAAAGTGACATATTAATGTCCATCATGAGAGGCGATAAGAGATAATTGAAAAATCATCATTTCGTGAGGCAGTAGTTCGTCGTCCACAGAAACAGTATGTTCTTCTCCCATTAGATGGAGGTGTGTATAGTTGTATACCGAATACTTATCATAAAAACATCCTATTATATTTTATATAATGTTCTTGTTACAAAATAAAGGAATAAAAAGAGTTTAAGGGGTTGGAGAAGCAAAATAAACCAAAAGAACATAAGAGAAGACATTACCTTTAAATCGGGCAACTCTTTTTGATTTGAGCCAAATGCTTCCTTTGAAAGACTTCTACCCAAAGTGAGGATTCTAGGAGTAATAGAGGGATTTGGAGAGATAATATGAGAATAGTTTGTATGATCCAAGTGCTTGAGAGGTTTGGGTAAGGGGGTAGAGGTGGGGACCTTTTATAAGACGGAGGAGGGTCCCTTTTGGAAAGTCTTGAAATGTTACTTTATTATAAAATGGTTTTCAGATTTTAAAGGTCTCACAATGATATATTTCAAGTATAAGGCGATAAGGGTTCGAAATCCACCCATAAAATAGGTTTTAGATAATTTTAAGTCATATATGTTTCCTTATATTCTCATTTTAATTAAATTGTTCATTAATGAGGTAATCACTGCAACATCATGGTGTCAAAAATAAATTTATTTATTTAATGTCAAAAAATTATAAAAAAATAAAATGATGTAGGAAATATTTTTATATTTCCAATTAATATTTATAGTCAAGGAGATCATTTATATAAACAAAACTAATTTTTTTACTTAGATGATACATACTTTGGTTATATTTTCCTTTCATTAAAAAATAATATGATAAAAGGTCATTATCACACTAACGTGATTCCCTAGGATACCAAAGTTGGCACAAGGCATCCCATGGTCAGCCATGACACAACCAAGAGTATTTTAACACATGTTGTTGTCACTTTATATTATTATGATATTATTTTATTACCCATAACTTACCTATTTCTAATTAATCATGATAATTAAAGATAATCGTCGTTGTTACTATTCATATTGTCCAAAAACAAAAGAGTCTTAAGTAAATAATTTGGACCTTCTGATTCCAAATATTTAATCAATTTTACCAAATTCCAAACATAAAAATGGAATTAATTAATTTAAAAATAATTCCTATTGTCAAAACCAAAGACATGTTTTTGTAAGAAGTAAAATTTATCAAATGATTGACTTGTTTTTAAATCCAAATGAAAATTGAAATTACATCAAATGAAAAACATTGAATTAAGTGATAAAAAAATAATTCAATTACACTTTAAAGTCAATTAAATGTAAAATCTATCTATATAATTAAATTAGATGAAAAATCAGTTTTGAAGTAAAATGCAGTATTTTCACTATTCATTAAAAATGAACATTTGTCAGAAAAATAAGAAAAATTTATGAAAAGTAAATTTGATATTCCATTTTCAAAAATGAATTCCATTTTACCAAATTCAAAACATATAAGTTTCATAAATTAATTTTATAATTAATTCCATGTGTCAAAATAAATAGCATGTTTTTAAGAAACAATATCTATCAAAAGATTGACAATTGTTTATGTCCAATTTCAAAGTGAAATTAATTCCAATGAACATAATTGAATTAAATTGTAAAACTATATTATAATTACACTTTAAAACAAATTAAAAAGTTAATCTATCCATATAAATAAATTACATTAAAAGGAGGGTTTGAATTAAAATACATCATTTATCACTATTCATAAAAAATGAACATTATCGGAAAAATAACAAAAAATTTCACAATGTAAATTTTGATTTCACTATTCTGAAGAAGGATTTTATTTTTTCAAATATAACAAATAAAATTGTCAAAAAGTAGTTTTAAAAAGGGTTCTCCATCAAAAGGCTATTAATCGACCTTTTAACAAATATTAGAATATTTATGCTTAAAATTTGATTCATTCGCATTTTAAGTATCTAAAATTTATTAGATTAATGTAAAAATATTTAACAAACATATATATTAATTTTTTATTTAGCTCTATTCATTCCCTCTATTATAATGTCTAGGCGTTAAATACCATTTAAAATAATATTATTATTATATTATTTGTGTGCAATGTAAGAATTCAAAGAAACTCATTGTTGCGTATTCAGTACGCCATCGAACATAGAATCTGCTTTAAAGTAATATTAATATTTAATTCATGAATATTAATAAATATGAAAATGTCATATTCTTTATTTACCTGGGATGTTACATCCTTCCCCCCTTTTGGGAATTGCATTCTCGCAATTTTAAAATTGGGCTTGGAAACTTAATTCAATGCCCCACATTTGAAAAAGGAGTCAATAAAACTATCACTTTAAAAGAATGAAATAGAAGTCCAATGGTCACCTGAGTTAACCCATACTAGGATTCCATGTAAGAAAACATGGATATGGAATAGAAAACAAAGGTTCAAGTTCTAATGGAGAGTGATAGAAAACTTGAATAGGAGAAAGTTAACCACAAGAAAATCGCAAAATTATGATGTCTGTAAATAGTCATTGATTACTCGGTAGGGAACTTAAACTAGCATCGTTTTTGTTTTACATTCCTTTTCATAATTTTGATGAATTCATTTACTTCATAGAATAAAAAAATATGGAAATATAATTACCTTCAATTAGAGTTTCATCCTTTAATAAGTTTCTACCAAAACTAATCTTTTCTCCAAATGATGAACATTCAAAAAGACTTGGTCACATCAAAAGCACAAGAATTATCTTCTAGATAATCACATAATCCACAAAAGGATAACTATATATTTCCCATGTCATTAGACGTTATCCCAAAACCAAAATGGTTAGTACATGATCAGATAATCCCCAAAAGGGTAATCTTTCACAAAGAGAAAACTACTCTTAATCTCCAAAATTTGTCCAAAAAAACCCAAAGTTCATCAAAGACCATTCAATAAACAGTTTTCCATAAAATTCTTCAAAGTAATCCAAACTAAGATTGAAACCCAAATCTCTGAAGGATTTAATCAAATAGTTTTCTAAGTTAAATCTTAACATTTATCTCCAAATAATATCAGTAACTCTTAAAGTATCATATTGAAAAGTAATTATCCTAATCACATATCCTCCATGATAGGTTAATAATTTTCATAGATAACCCAAAATCAACATATTCCTAATTCATAATAACATCTAACAAAAAAAGAAATACTCATATTAATAAGGGACTTCACATAGTCCAGTGGAAGGCGATAAATACCCGTCTCACTTTGGTTGTGGGTTCAGTTTCCGTAGCTTTGTCCAATGCGACGGGTTGTCACGCGGTCTGTGTGTTGTCCTTTTTCAAAAACTATATAAATTTAGAACATTCCCAAAAGTAGATAAATTCATCAAAAATAACATAACATAATTTAACCATGAAGTTTATCTAATAACTTTAATTTGGAATCCCAAAATGTATTAACCTATAATTTCTTCAAATTCAAGGATTATATAAACCGAAATGGTTTTTTATAACTATATCCACAAAAGAAAAGATAATTATTCCTTGAATAAAATTTTCATATATCAAACATCAGGGTTATACATACTATAAAAATTCTTCTAATGTAATCCCATTATCAAAAGAGCCTTAATACTTTTAAGCATTTCACTATCCTAAAATATACCATAACTCTTGAATCCCTTATATTTTGACTTCTTAATCATTCAACATTATTCATGATCCTTTAACCATTCCTTTTTATCTTATTCTGAAATAATTATTTCCTAAAAACAAAATCATGAATCTTATCCTAAGATTTCAATAATAGGAAACATATCTTATGAAATAATCCATATTTTTATTGGTCATTGTCAGTTTCTTCATCCTCAATCAGAATGGAATTAGGTATTTGAAAACAAATATTTGTACGATCTTGGTGATCCCATTACTGAAACTTCTTCGTAGGACATGTGTTTACATAATGACCATGCACACCACTTTTAAAACATTCAATTGATCCTTCATAAAGAACTTCTTTCTCTTTCCTAGAGTCAAATGTATGCTTCCTTTTTCCATGGCAGGTTCTTTCTTTATGACCTTCATTTCCACATCTATAGCATCTTTCTGTCCCTTTGAAACATTATCCTTTTTGTTTCTTTCCACATATTTGACACATAGGTTTTTGAACATTATTTCCATTATGATTGTTACCTGAACTTCCATAGGGATTTGTTTCTCTCATATATGATGCCTTATAAAAATCACTAAGGTTCAGGTGGTAAATCATGACTCTAGAAAGTTGGTTGAGAATAACCACAAGATTTTTCATTGCAGCTCCCATATCATTCAATTTCTCGTTTAGAAAATTGTCACAGTTTCCTTCACATCCACTTTTACTTTGGTGGCTTCTAGATCCATCCATTTACTAAAACCAAAAAGTTCAGTGTGATTATATCATTAAAATCGTCATTTAATACTATGATATAATTATTCATGTTATCTTAAACTCATTCACTTTATAAATATAACTATGACTCTTTCTAAAATCCTAACCATTATTGTAATTTCACGTATGTTTAAAGGATAACCTAACCTCTAAAGTTATCTAAACCAACCTTTGATACCAACTATAAGGCCCCAGCCTTAAACATTACATAATTTTGAATTAAATGATTAATTCAAATTGAGGATCTTTTAGGGTTTAGAGTTTTAGAGATTTAGGACATAACTATTACATCTCAATTATTACAAAGTAGACACATCTACTCAGTTTCCATTATTTTCACATAATAAAAACTGTTGAACAAAAGAGTCATGTCTAGTTCCATGTTTTAGCCAGAATGAAATTTCCTTGATCCCATCCTTGGCCTTATTCCACTTTAAGTCCTGTGAAAAACATTTCAAAAACTTGGGATGAGCATAAAAATCTCAATAAGGGATTTAAAAAAGAGAAAGAAAACATTAGATCATCATTATATACAAAATATAATCTTTTTAACATACCTCATGAAATCATAAGATTTTTGAAATACACATAGAAATCATATATCATAAAGGTAACTTAAGGCATACATAACATACTAACATTGTAGCTATCACAGCTACATAGGGAGTCACATTTGGAATACCCATCACAGTATATTCCCTAAATCTCTTAGGAGAAACATTAAATTTACCTTCATCACATTACCCAATGCATTAGAGAGCTGTCTCGAGCTCACCAGCCATAGGTTTATCACTGAACCACCCGTATACGTAACAATTTCCAAGAACCATAACATAATCATAACACATAAGTTAACCATAAATGAAAGATAACGTTCCCATATTGTAATAACAATATAAATTTTTATGATATTGAAATAATAAATCTATTATAAAAACCATTTTTAATACCAAAATACCTAAAAAGAGTATATGTTATTTATTTTCCATTTAAAAATATTACAACTTGTTAAGGAAGCCAATGGTTAAATAATACTCACGGTGGTGGAAAATTTCATTGTCAACTCTTACATAAAAAAACATTCCTTTTTGTTGTTTAGTAAAACGCTTCCTAGATAAAATATTCCCTTTGAATTAAATGAAAAGTTAAAAGGGTTTTATACACTATATAAAAAAATTCATGTATAAATCAATGGATGCCTCAATGAAAGGAGATTGAGACGAAGTCCCTTATAAAGATTGTATCCTTAGATTAAGGATAAATCTATGACATAATTATGTGTGACAAAAATAAATAAACCCAATATAATTGGATATTATGTGTAAAACAATCATAGGTCATTCACATATATTCATAGCAAGACATAATCAATAAGTAGTGGTTTAACCCAATGAATTTAAATTGGGTTAAGAAGTTCCCTTATAGAAATTCGACATCCTAAAGGCATCACTTTAATATTCAGAAAATGAGTAGATGATAGATAAAAAGGGTATATAATCACTTGGAAATAAAATTTATAGGAATAAGGATATATAAGAACATATCCCTACATAATAAGATGTAAATTAAAATACCTAACAAAAATAAGTCTTTTAAAAAGTGGAGGGTGAAAGGTTCCCTTACCGATTTGGGTAACTTTTGAAATGTACATCCCATGAAAGAAGGACTATACAATGTTGATGTAATTAACCATGACTGAATGTATATTACACAAAGAGTAGAATAATGGGTAGTACATACACCACTCAATGGAGATAGTGACAAATATAGCATGAATCTCACGGGAATAAATAGTGAGATAAAAACCCCTTTCCTCGTTGTAATAAATCGAGTCAAATGACCAAAAGATAATAGGAACCAAATGATTCACATAATAACATTAATATTAATAAAATCATGATAATATATATCAAATTTGAGTACGCAATATACCACGTTCAATAAATAATAGGTGAACCATGGAAATCTCTCGGAATTAAAAGTGAGATATGAAATCCCCTTACCACGTGTCCGACTTGACTCGCTCGTATGTTCCTTTTAATTCCTAAATGATACACATAAGTTAATTTATAAATGATTAAGAACATTTTTCAAGTTTATTATTTCTTTTATATCACTTATTACCATGTTATAAACAATATGTAATCATTTATGTTAATAACGGTCGGTTTGTCGATTTTTTGTACTTGAGTCAAAAGTGGACTTCTCATATTTACAAGTTGGTCATGTAGTAAAATATAACTAATCTCCAGAATGATATTCATGATGTAGATATAATATATATCATATATATCCAGTATATATATGTATTTATACCTGTACATAATATTTGATGGTTAGAAATGAAATGCACCTTTCATGGAGACGGTAAGCCGTACGTACGCATCAACGCTACTTTCGTTTATATGTCACATTTAATGGAATAAAAACATTATGATATAAAGGTATATTATAATTCCAGTATAATAACATATATAATATCATTAACTACATTAATTATACTTCCCTCATATGGCATTAACGATTCAAATCACATTGAGGGGGCGGTAGTCTGCAGTTCCTAAAATGAAATTATTGTGTTTACCCATTATGGAAACCATAATGGTATGGCATAAGATAAAAATACTGAATCATAAAGAAAATTTAAACATAATATATATCATATATAAATACAGCGACATCTTAATGGCCACTGTGAGAGGCAGTAGGAGATAGTTGATCAATCATCGTTTCGTGAGGCAGTAGTTCGTCGTCCACAGAAACATTATATTCTTCATCCATTAGATGGAGGTGTGTGTAAGTTTAGCTCGAAAACATCCTATTATATTTAAGATACTTTTTTGTTACAAAATAAAGTAATAAAAAGAGCTTAAGGGGTTGGAGAAGAAAAATAAAACAAAAGATCATAACAGAAGACATTACCTTTAAATCGGGTAACTCTTTTTGATTTGAGCCAAAGGCTTACATGGAAAATATTCTGCCCAATGTGAGGCATCTAGGAGTAAGACATGGATGTGGAGAGATAATATGATCATATTTTGGACAAGACAAGGGCTTGAGAGGTGTGGGAATGGGGGTAGAGGTGGGGGCCTTTTATAAGAGGGAGGAGGGTCACTTTTGGAATGTCTTGAAATGTTATTTTTTTATAAAATGGTTCTCAGATTTTAAAGGACCCACAATGATATATTTCAAGGATAAGGTGATAAATATTTTAAATACACCTATAAAACATGTATTTTACATGTGTAAGTATTATATTTTACCTTATCTTTTCTTTTTATTAAAATAGTTCATTAATAAGGTAATCACTGCATCATCATGGTGTCATAAATAAATATATTCATTTAATGTATAAAAATTAAAAAAAATACCATGATGTAGGAAATTTTTTAGATTTACAATGAATATTTATATTCAAGGGGATAATTTATATAAAATAAACTAAAATTGTTTTACTTAGGTGATAAATACATTGATTATATTTTCCTCTTTTTAAAAAATAAAATGATAAAAGGTCACTATCACACTAAAGTGATTAACTGGGGTCCCAAAGTTGGCACAAGGAATACCATGGTCGGCCATGAAACAACCAAGGGTATTTGGACATAGTTTGGGGTCATTTTATATTACTATGATATTATTTTATTACCCTTAACTACCAGATTACTAATTAATCATGATAATTAAAGATAATTGACGTCGTTACTATTCATAAAGTCAAAAAACAATTGATTCTTAATTAAATAATTTTTACCTTATGATTCCAAATATGGAATCCATTTTAACAAATTCCAAACACAGAAATCATAGTAATTAATTAAAAAATAATTCCTGTTGTCAAAACCAAAGATGAGTTTTTTTAAGATGTAAAATTTGTCAAAAGATTGACTTGTTTTTACGTCCAATTGAAATGTGAAATTTATTAAAATGAAAAACATTTAATTAAGTGATAAAACAATAATTAAAATAAACATTAAAACCAAATAAAAGTAAAATCTAACTGTATAATTAAATTAGATGAAAAATCAGTTTTGAAGTAAAATGCAGTATTTTTCACTATTCATTAAAAATGAACATTTGTCAGAAAAATATCAAAAAAAAATCGAAAGTAAATTTTATATTCCAAATTAAAAAATGATTTCCATTTTACCAAATTCAAGACATAGAATTTGCATTAATTATTTTTATAATTAATTCTCACTGTCAAAACAAATAGCGTGTTTTCAAGAAACAATATCTTTCAAAAGATTGACCCTTGTTTATGTCCAATTTCAAAGTGAAATTCATTACAATTTCCACTATTGAATTAAAATGTAAAAATATATTCTAATTACACTTTAAAACAAATTAAAAAGATAATCTAACCATATAAATAAATTACATTAAAAGGAGGGTATGAATTAAAATACAGCATTTATCACTATTCATAAAAAAATGAACATTATCATAAAAATAACAAAAAAATTAACAAAGTAACTTTTGATGTCCCTATTCTAAAGAAGGATTTTATTTTTTCAAATATAACATATAAAATTGTTAAAAAGTAGTTTTAAAAAGGGTTCTCCATCAAAAGGAGGTTAATCAACCATTTAATGAAAATTAGAATATTTATGCTTAAAATTAGATTCATTCACATTTTAAGCATCTAACATTTATTGGATAAATGTAAAAATATTTAACAAACATATATATTAATTTTTTAGTTAGTTTTTTTCATTCCTGCCATTACAATTTCTAGGTGTTAAATACCAGCTAAAATAATATTATTATATTATTTGTGTGCATCGTAAGATTTCAAAGAAACTCGTTATTGTGTGTTGGGAAGGCCATCGAACATAGAATCTCCATTAATGTAATATTAATATTTAATTCACGAATAATTTTAAATATGAAAATTTCATATTCTTTATTTACCTTGGATGTTACATAGAGAGATGATTATGTAAATCATTTCCTTCTCATGAGTTTTCTCATGCTTATGATTTATGTATAATTTCATTTCATTATATGGAACACATTTCATATGAATATTATGATATAATGGGTGATCCCAAAATTATATATACTCACAATGAATTGGGTATTTTATTCATCTCATTAGATACCATTTATGTCACACTAAACAATGTTGTTTGAAATATTCTAGGGGTTTTGGATCACAAAAATCAAGGTAACTAAATCCTCCCCAACTATAATAATTTTTATCCCCAAAAAGGAGATAGTTAGGGATCATCAAAAAGGAAATTTCCAACCAAATTCACAGGGAAAACAACCCACAATCATACACACTTCCTTTGCATTTGGTGGTCCGAGCTATAAATGAAATCAGTGCATGACCACCTATGATGGGGATATCCTCTTTCATCGCCAATGTTATTAGCTCCATCTTGTATTAAATCAAGACCTTAATGGAAACATGTTTTCACCATACAAAATCATTTTAATGCCTTTATAACCCAAACCATATTCTCATCTAAAGGTCATCCTACCATATGGGAAAAAAGAATCCATGAACCACTGATTTCCATCCCAAAATGATTTAATTACATGGTTTCCTATAACAGGAGAACTTCTCCCCCAACATTTAAAAAGAATCACATGGTTTACACATGAGAACAACCCATCCACACATCACTCAACCCTTAAGCGCTTCACAAATATTTTTCACTAACACCATAATAGTTGAAAAAGGACATTATCCTCTAGGCATGTGGTAGTTTCTCCATCATCTCATGCATGGAAGGCATAAGCATCGATGTCACTAGCTTGTGGAATAATTTAATTTTCCCCTATTTATCAATCTCTTTTCAAAAATTCACAAGAATCCTCCATCCCCATCCCAATTTATAACAGGTTCACATATATTATTGGGGATAATATAGTTGTGTTTTCATCTATTTTTCCCAAAATATTCCAATTAGAACAACAAGAATAACACTAAACTCAAAAAATTTCTTGACAACACACAACTGCATGTCTGGTGGATTAATTTTCCAAAATATGAAGTGGATGGTCCTTCCCATTCAGATGAACCTATGTTGTTAGATATTGAGCCCAAGATGAAACCTTCCCAAAAATTGGGCATTCAAGAGACTGAAACCTCTTGATAAAACCACATCCTCCATCACACAAGAGGATTGTCCATGTGATGGGAACACCCATGAATGTTATTTTAAATATACCACACTATGGGTACCACTTCACTAGGGTAGTAAACACCCAAAATTCATATTATTCTATTCAATACAAACATCAAGATAAGAAATTAATCAACTAGGTGATGTTGGTGACATGTTCCCCACCTTCAGGAGAACCCTTTCAGGCCCATGTCCTGAGAATGCTCGGCCACATAGGACCGCTAAGTCAATATGACCACCACATGTCTTTCTCAAAAAAAGGGAAGAGTTTGGGGCCACTACATTCAATAGATGGAAAGAAACATATCCCTGTCCGTGTGAGAATCACCTACCCCAATGCTTACTTTTCATGTGCCTCCTCCATCTTTTTGACATGCAATCCTCTATTAGAAGCATCAAACACTACACCACTAATGTGTGACCTTGATCTCATCATTCACTATAGTTTTTACAATATTGTGTCCAACTAATAATATTCAATGAATCTAAAACTCACACTATGATATGTTTCTATAAAAATGATACTCTCATGATAAGGCTATGGGATTTTCTCAAATTCATAATAGGTTCCTCCATAAATCGACACAAGGGAATCTTCAATCTATATACACAAATAAAATATGGGTGCTAATAATTCCACTAAGTGGCACTTGAATGTCATATTTTGAATAAAATTCAATGTATACATTGGTATATCATTGAGGGACAACCGTTGTTCATCCTTCTGTAGAATTCACACATTCCTCACATTCAGGGGAAGTGAATTATCATCCATACACAAAAGAACATAAATCCATTCTTACCATCTGATGGGTATCTGAATAAAATTCTTGAAGGGTGGGTTATGACCGAATTCCCAAATCCTAAACATATTATATATAAATAATAACTCAAACTTGTTCCATATATTATGGGGGTATTTGATGCTAATACACAAATCATAGTCTTAAATACATATATTGGTTTCTAATCATAGTCACAACTTCTATATGTTATCCTTTATCTCTGATTGTTATAACCCAATGCGTGATAGGAACTACCTGATGATTGTGTTAGTGGGAGAGTATTATAGCATCATCCATCCCCATCTAATTTTTCACCACTTGATTCTGACAAAAAACACCTCTGTGAAAGTCCACAACCTTCAACCGATAAATTGATAATTTTATGGATATTCTCCATGTGGAGGTCCATCCATTAAATGACTTTGGATATCATCAAAAAAATCTATCATTAACCCTAGTTAAAGGGTGAATACCCACCATGAATACTCAATTCACATCTTCTTCCTCAAGGGACTCAAAGAGAAGAGGTGTTGAATGAAAACAAAAACACACCCCATTAATTTTTTTTCTAGAGTCACCACTAGAACCACATTGATTGAAACATTAGACCATGAAACATGTCTGAGGAGACCTCCTGAGTTCATAATCCCCATTATATACTAAAACCCATTCATTCTACCCTATGGAGAGTCCAACATCCTTGGATAAAACTATATCCAGTACTAGGGCCAAACTCAAGCCATGGCAGAGTAGTTCATTATTGATTGTGAGAAAAAAGCTATTCTATATAGGGATATAAATATTGTAATTTTTATTTAGTTAATGATAGTCTGAACTTGAAAAAATGTGTGTCTAATACTCTAGCCAAGCCTCTGTTTCCTGGGGACCAGATTCTCCTCGTAAACTAATGAGGCCTCTACCATTATAACTCACAAAAAAATCTCTATATTATGGGGAGTTTCTCCAAAATTAGTGGGAATTACAATCAAATCAATAATAAAGGATTAAAAAAGCATAGAGGGGAAAAATAACTCAAATCATGGATCAATTATAACAACCCAGGCATTAAACACATAAAATTTCATTATTCATAACCTTATTATACAAAAATCAATAAACCCTGAGGATTAAGAATTCATGTTTCTTTGAAAAAATTGATACATAAATGTAAAATCATAAACAAATTTAAACTCAAAATGGTTCTCATAATCCCATAAGACCTCTAAAATTTCATGGGATATCCTGGGGAAAATACATAACTGAATGGTTGAACAAAAATTCCATGTAATGAAATATACATTGAAATAAATAATTACATGAGATTAAAGAGGCATAACATGATATCATAAAGATAATGATCATAATAATTGAAATAATGTGTATATAAATGAATCATAAGATCATGGAATCATAATCATGTGAAAACATCATAAATAATGACATCATAAGCATATGTCAAATATAGTCACAAAGACAACATAATATAGGATAACTGATATCATAATCATGATATGTTTGGGATAAATATTTTTATAACATAGTAAAATTTGGATAACCACACCTGAACTATACATAGTTATCTTAGGCAAACCACCCATACATCATCCATAGTAGGCTTAGACTAACAACATTTACACCATACATGGAACCTTATGAGACATTAACATTACCCAATGTATTGGAGGGATATAATGGATCCAACCATGACATCATAGGCTAACTAACCTTATAAAATATTTTTCTTAGGATAACCACCCTTTCACGATACATAATATTCTTAGGATCACTTCCCATGCACCATACACAGAATATCATGAGACATTTACATTACCCAATGCACTATAGGGCTATAAGGACCCACCCATGAAAAGTTAGAATAATCACCCTCATAATATATACCAGATTAAGGGTGAAAAAAAAGAAAATTAAACAATACATAAATCATAATCATTCCAATCCCATGAGAATAAATTGTGTTTGACAATCTTGTCTTAAGGCATTACCAAAGGCTATATCAAACAAATTACTAAGACAATAATGAATGAAATAATTAGGAACATTCATAATTAAAAAATGAACATTGGTATTAAACAATGGTATTCATTTTATAATACAATACAAGAAATAATTTAAAGATGTTAGAATAAAAATAACCTCTTAGGTGTTTCTTTTCTAAATGAGAAAAGAAACTTTGATAGAAGAAACTGAATTTTTTTTTATTTTATAAGAAAAATTGATCCAAAAAGTGTTTTCATGAAATAAAAAAGATTTAAAAAAAATAAAGGTTAAAACATTTTATAGGGGTGGTTATTGACATTATTGTAGACAAAGGGAAGTTCCTTTAAAAATCTAGTTCACTAGAAAGTGAAAACACTAAAAGGAATATAGAAATGTACTTTCCCTAACAATGAAAGGTAAAGTAAACAAGGTATATATATAAAAAGAACATAAATAAAGAATATGAATGGTATACATGAAAAGATTATAAATGGAAATGGGAGAAAATAAACAGAATTTGATACCAAAAGGTAACATGGGTGGCTCAGGGTACCCCTTACCTTTATGTCTGAAAGCATTTTTCCCTTGCACTTAACATTATTTCCCTTGAAATTTCTCCCTTGGGTAACTCATTAAGACTCTTTAGCTTGGTAGTTTTGTGAGAGAAAAGATTTCAATACATAGGGAGGGTGTTGAGGAGAAACTAGTGTAAGGATTTGGGTTATCCGAGGCTTTTGAAATGGGTGGAGAAATGGGTAGGATGTGGTCTCCTTTTATATGGGAAGAAAAAGGGAACTTTGGTAAAAACTAATTATTTCTCAATGATATCACTCCATTTTTCAGGGATAAAGGCTCAAAAAATTTCCAATATTGGTGTGGGGGTATATATAAATCTAATCCTCTCTCCAAAATTTAATATTATATAGTTGTTGAACATGTTTTACACACTTTTACAAGGTTTAAACCATTTTTACCCTAATTTACCCTTACCATGGTAACTCCACTTTCACCCTTCGAAACTAATTTTAATGGACATAATTTAAATTTATATTATCTAATAATTTTAATATTATAATTTTAAATATGTAAAGATTTTTATAAAATAAAATTTCCCAGAGTTAGAGAAATTAATTTTAATATTAGCGCACATAACATTTAAAACCCTGTATTTAAAAAATATATATATTTAATCGTAAGATTTATATTTATGATAAGGTTATCAATTTTATTGATTATATTCTAATTAATTATTATTATAAATAAATAAATATTTAATTAACACTAAATGAAGTTGAAAAACTAATTGAACCTTGTGAAATGTTTATTAAAACAAAAAGATGAAAAACATATTTATTAAGACATTACCAAAATTTCTTAAGATAATAAGAAAAATTTTAATATTTAAAATAGTATTTTAAAATAATAAATTTAACATTATATAATATTTTTTAATTTTAAAAATGTTTTAAAAATATTTTATTTAATTCTTGTATAATAATTTCGTAAATGTTTCAGTATTATTAAAATCAATATTTTCCACTATTCAACTTAAAATTAATTATTTTCCCAAAAAATACCAAACATAAATCCTAAGATAATATTCACATATTGAATTAAATAATGAAATGAAATTTATTCTATTCAACTTATATAATTTATGAATGTTATCTTTAGATATTAGTTCTTAAAACACAATAAAAACAATTTTTTTGAAAATTCATTTTTAAACATAAAATATATCGATATTATTGATGTACCACAAGTTACATTTTTATCCCAAAGGAAATATTATAATAATATTATGTTCAAAAATAATGATTAGGTGATTTTAGTTCTTATCATATATATTACCTTATATAAAACACATATATATTTAGAATGGATAATTTTTATAGATAAATTTGGGGTCGTTATATTCTTCCCCCGTAAAAAATTTCACACTCCAAATTTAATTCCATAATTCAAGGTGAAATCATGTGAGAGTATTTTTTTGTTTCATTTTCTCTTCTGGTTCAAATGTTGTCTCTTCAAACCAGTGGTTTCTCTAAAGTACTTTTACAATGTGATTTTTCATGTTGCGCATAACTTTTTCTATACGGTCTAAGATCCTCACCAGCTGCTCCTCATAAGAGAGATCGTTCTCCAAATATAACACCTCAAGATTCAGTACATGTGAGGTATTTGGTATGTAATTTATCAAGAGGGATACATAAACCACATCATAGAATTTATAATGGTTTGGTGGAAGATTTAGTTGATAGGACATAACTTCCACATGATCGAGGATGTCAAAAGTACTAGTGTATTTAGGACGTAGCTTCCTATTATTTTCAAACATCATAAATCTATTCCATGTAGAAATACTATTACATACCACCCCAAATCAATTTATTAAGAAGATATGGAGTGCCACTAGCCTTAGGTGACATCTCCAAGATACCAAAGTATGAAAATAAATGCTAAGGGCTTAATAAAAAGATGTGGGATGATTTTCCCTAAAGTACCAAAACACCCAAATGAAACAAAATACAAAAAACCAAATAACTATACGATGCATGTGTAAAAATAATACAACCCAAGTAGAAACCAAAGGACAAAAAACCATAGTAATAGTGAAGAAGTAAAAAAAAGTTGACATAAGACTCCAAAAGGCATCCAAATGAAGCAACATAAAAGTGAAATTACTATAACAACAAAAAGAGATATCTCTGTGATCTGAACACCAACTAATAAAAAAGAATCATTATAAACCACTATAGTAATGGGACACCTTTCCATTACTTGTTTTTTTTAAATAATATCTTGAAACACAATAAATTTCCTAAGAATTGGGTCATTATAACTCAGTATGAATAACATAAAGACTTCCCAACATATGCTACTTGGAAAAGAACATGTTACGAAATTTTATACCAAATATAAGAAAATAAGATAAATAGTTTATTGAAAATAAATTAGTAAGTTTCATGGAAAAAATTTAACAAAACATTGAAAAATTTCTTACCACTTATCATCATCACCCCATCTCCACACCCTCACACACACATAATGCATGCAACCATAGGCCTCCCTATACTCATAAGTAGTGAGTCATCCATTCACCAATTTGTATTTTGGTGAACCTGTTTAATAGTAGAACATTAGACCATTATCCAACCAATGTTTTACTTATTGAAGGTAGAATATTTGACCATGATACATCCCCCAAATGAACATGAATACATGAAACCATGTATGCGACGTTATCATATCAAATTATTCTAATAAAACATCTCATTTTGAAATCCCTTTTATTTAAATAATTTTATTAAACACCATGTGATCATCATTTCAAAACCAAAGATATTGGTACTAAAACAAATATAGGTTTCTAGAATAATCAAATAGAAGAGAATTTAAAAACCAATACCTCATGTTCTATAATGAGTATAATGGAATAAAATCCACCTACCTCTCATAAGATGATGAAACCAAAGAAAGACACTAAATACTTATATATTTAGGATCATAAAACCTTCCCTTAAATAGATATAAGAATAACTCATCAAGATTCACATCATAACACATAGATATACCTATAATAGTTTAGATATTTGGATATAAGAGAGAGTATAAGGGTATATCTAGAGAGAGAGAAAAAAGGAAAAAGGACTTACTGTTGGTTACAACTCTCCAACCCACATTGATTTATCAAAATTTCCCTCCAGGTCAAAAATAACCATCAATGGATACTATGAGAGGATTAGAGTTTGGGGCCCTATAAGAATAAGAATAATATGAGGGTTATATAACCCTAATCAAAATTAAAACATTACATTTGAAGAATTAACTACACATTGCATTGTTAGGTCATATAGTTTATCAAATTGTGTGCTAACCATGCGCGTGCTACCAGAAAAGATCCAGAGAGATTAAAATTTTGCACCACACTGTTTGGAAAATCATAATCCAACCATGTGGTGATACTATCCCAAGGTCACACCCTCATATGGTTGGCTCACATGGTTTGAAAAATCATGCATCAACCAGAAATATTTCTCTATCATTAGAAACATAGTTTCTCCTAGCATGCACATGTTTTGGAAAAAATTTCTTTAAACGCGTTCCGACCTAATCACTCCCACTATCACCTGACACATTTTCCTGGAGATAGCTCATGGTGTCCCCAAATTGTTATCAAAACATTTACCCTTTAAAACATGTCCTACAATCATCAAAACTATATAGAAACTACCAAATATATCCCTAAGTATTATATAATACCAAAATATATATTAAAAGTTTAATGTACCTAAAACAAGGGGTGTTGCATTCTCCCCACCATTGGTCATTCGATCCTCTTAATGTCGGAGAGTGGGGTTGTTTTGGAACATCTCAGGAAAATTCTTTACCATTTTCTTTTTACATTACCTTATCTTTTCATGAAACAGACCATGCTACTATAAAAATCATACCATACTCATGCTTCTAAAATAATAGCTTCTCATTACCATCCCAAATTAATATCAACACATGAATCAATATAAAATCTAGTTCAAGATCAATATGGTCCCATCAATTCACATGGTCATGATCATATAGGTACTTCTTTAATTGAGATACATGAAAGACATTATGAAAAAAAATTATACCTTAGTGCTAAATCCAACCAATAAACCACATCCTAAATTCATTAATGTATCTGAAAAAGGAAAATTCACTATAGAGAAAACATTCCATTATTACCAAATGATGATTTAATATCCTAGGAGAGATTCTCAAGAACGCATGATCACTCACATCAAAGGATAATGGTCAACAATGATGAACCAATTACAACTTATAATGAGTCTGATGAATCACCATTATTTATCTAGTCATATGAGTATTCTATATTTTCTCTTTAATGAGGATTGGTCTAGAAAGTGAAGTATTGCTTGTTTCAACCAAACAATGTAGAGAATGACAAGTATAATAATATAATGCTTTAAAATGGTCCATATTTATAGAGGCATTATAACTATTGTTGTATGAGAACTCCACTAAAGGAATATTCTCTTCCATGGGCCACCAAAATCCGTCACATAAGATCAACAAATGTATTGTAATGTTTGAATCATCCATTAATATTTTTCATCCACTTGAAGACGATAAACTATGCTCATAGCCAACTGGGTTTCTAGGGATTACTATAAGGACTTCTAACACTGAGATGTAATCCTGGGTTCCTATCTAGACAGAATTAATATTTGAATTCTATGAATCTTTATAACTTCCCAAATGCATATTTTGGAAAAAAATTCCACCATATTAGTTTCATGAATATGGATGAATTGACCTAAATTCATGATCTAATCCACAATCACCCATATGGAATCATGTTTCTTTACCATTTTTGGTATACCTATGAAAAAATCCATTTAAACATTCTCCTATTTAAATATGATAATATGTAAAGAATGCAACATATCAACCATCATTTTGATCTTTGCCCTGATCTACTAACATATGAGATATCATGAGACAAACTCTTCCACATTGATATTCATTCCAATACACCAAAAATGTGATTTAAATTCCCTATAAGTAATTCTAATACCCATATGAAAAACCAATATTGAATGATGGAAGTATTTAAGAATTCATTCTTGATAGTTTGGAGGAACCACAATCCGATATATAAAACACAACACATATCTTCTTTATATTGTTAATCCCTCTATGGTCTCCCCACCATTTAGTTTTGACATCATGGTTAGAAATTATAGATCATATGTATGAACATATTTATCCTACTCCACTAAACTAGGAACACTGTGAATTGGGATGAAAACTAAAAAATCACCTTGATCTGAACAATCCGTATGCATATTAGTTATGACTGATATTAGCTGTCATTTATCTGAAACCTCTTTCGCTAACTAATTATATGACTTCCTACTAAATGAATCATATATGAAAGTTAATTTTCCCAATTTATACATCATGTTGAAGACAAATATTTGTATATATTCCATCGATAAATGTTTTCTTATATTCAAATTCCTTTGTGAGAAAATGTGTTTTAGGCTATTATGATTCATAAACACTATAAATTTCTTTCCAAAAAGATAGTAGTTCCATGTTATTAAGGAATGACATAAAATAACTAATTGTAAAACAGGTGTCAGGTAATTATTCTCATAATCCTACAACTATCATAATCCATAGGCTATAACATGATCTCTCTGCATGAGAACACATCCCAAACCAAATCCAAATGCATCACAATAGACCACATACCCCTGTCCTAACTCTGGAAATACAAGGATATGTGTTGATGTAAGGTGATCCTTATGATCTTGAAAACTATTCTAGAACACATTTGTCTATTAGAAAGGTACATAATTCCTTTTCAATGCTGTTATTGGTGAGGATAATGATGAAAATTCATGAAAAAATCTTTAGTAATATCCGGAAATGAAATGGAAATTACGTATCTTGAATAATTATTTGATGGTTTACAAGTGATAACAAACTCTATTTTTTAGGATATATAGAAACTCCTATTTCAAATATTATGTGTCCAATGTAATGTACCTCTTACAACCAAAAATAATACTTTGATATCTTAGAATAAAGGCGTTGTTCTCACAATATAACCAACAATATAGAAAACTGTTGTTCCTGATAAACCATTGTTCAGGAATACACTATAATATCATCATAAAACACCAAAAAAGTAGAAAAGATACCTTTGGAATATATTATTCATGAATAATATAAATATTGTCCGTGTATTTGTAAGACTAAAGGGTATAACCACATATTTATAATGGCTATAATGACTCTAGAAAAGATGTTTTTGGAATATCCAACCCCCAAAATCGAAATTGGTGATACCCTAATCATAAATGAAGTTTATAGAACCATTGGTATCCCATTGATTAATAAACTAAGTTATGAATTCATGGAAGTTGATTCCGATTCATTAAAAAATCTTGGTTGAGATTACAATAATCCACACAAATCCTAAGACTTCAATTATCCTTGTTTACAATAATAACTAGTGCGACCCATATAGACATACTAGGTCAAATAAACCCTATGATATCCAATAAATTTTAAATGAATTTCAATTCCCTAAATCCCATTTGTTCCATCCAATAAGATGTAAGTGAAATAGTATTGTTCCATGGCAGAAGATCAATTGCAAATTTCACTTCTCTATTGGGTGGAAATGTAGATTAGATTTCAAGAAAAAATCTAGAAATTGATCAATGATGTTTAGGAAATATCTATGTCCGATTTAATTTACAAATGCCAAATTAACCACTACCAAATGACAGGAGATAGTCCCAACCACCAGAACCAATGGTCCTTCTCTTATTTCATTCACAGTTCAATAACCTTTAAAGATATGTCTAATGTCATTAGAAGATGGGTAACAAAATTTATGAGCATAATAATCAATATGAACCTCAAAGGATGTTGAATAATCCTTTCCCAAAACTATTTCATAGATATATATCTTAAGAATAGATATATCCCAAACCATTTATTAACATAGATTGTTATAGAACATGCTAAACAATTAAAGTCTCAACACTCTCATTTTCCGAGAGATGATTGATGTTTCAAGATAATGGGAATCATCTCAACAGGTAAAACCATAAGATCAATAATAATAGAAATAATGAATGGGTGAGATTCACTCAAATTTATAGGGATTTTTTGGCAGTAGAATTCAAAATAATAGTACCTTACACTATTTAAGGACCACATTGATCCTCTGTGATCATTTGCTCAGCACTATACAATTTCTTACTTTACCCCTTGATAATGTCTTCTTTACTTTGATTGTATTACTTTAGGATTCATGGTGTTCCTATAATCACCGTAGATCACTTCGTTTTTTGGATGAGAGTTACTCTAGAGAGGTCTCCAAGTCAAAGTGTATGATGTATGAGATACATGGGATACATATCCAGAACCAAACGTTAAATAACTGTGATAATAAATCTAGTTATACCCCATACAAATAAAGCTGTAAAAAACTCAAAGTTTTGTCATAAAATATCTCTTAATATGAGAAAATGAACCACAATATAAAAAACCACGATTTTTATTTGGTCTTGGATGAATGTTTATCGATTTTCTGGTTTGAGTATGAGGTGTGCCCCCACCTTGGGAATAAGTTTCCCTCTTTCGATTGTTCACAACATTAGAGTTACCACCTATCCTAATAGGGAAAACATACTTCCTACCACATGATTTCCAATAACACCAATTTCCACTATAGTCACCCTATTAACTATCTATGAATAGTCTATTATATAGAGTACCACTATTTTAGAATGAATTTTTTGTAATAGTCTTCATTCAAAGATGTGTGACTTCAAGGACACATTAGAAGAAATATCCAGAGTGCAGTGATCTAAGTTTATAAATTTAGCTGTTTACTTTACCACTGATAGGTTCTCATGTGTAAGGTTTAATAAATCAGTCTCTTGGGCTATCATGAATGTGTGAGGATAGAACTTTTTGTTGAAAAATTCATCAAATTCCTCACACAAACGAGAATAGGTAAGTCTAGTCCAGAATACTAAATACAACCATTTTCATGAAATATAATCCAGAATAATGGTTTCCTAATTGACTTTTAGTTTAGTTGGTGTACCAATGAGAATAAATTATTCAATTCATTCTATTCAGCCACACTTCATCTTTTTCAGGCTCAGAATCCTCCTAAAATATGGGTGGGTTATATTTCAATAACTATATGGAGTGATCCAATTGTAAGGGATCGTCATTCAAATTTCACTAATTAACAGCTTCAAAATCATGAATGTTTCTTTTGAGAAGGTTTTGCTTCACCTATGCCTCAGGTATAACAATATTTTCCACTACCTCCTCTTACTAATTTTTACAACATCTCCCCGATGCCACATTCTATCACTAGGAAAAAAATACCATTTTTTAATCACTCTCTATAAACTGAAGGCTTAGCGAATTCCAAATCACCATAAAAATTAATAAATAACCATTATTTTCAAAATTCAACATTTTTTTACCAATTTTTATAAATCATAAAATATGAAATGAAAAATGAAGTCCTAGTAGGAAGTATAACTAAAAATTCATGATATTAAACACTCATCGGCGAAACCCATAAAAATGAGATTAAAACACACCTAGAAGTGTATAAGAACACTTTTTTACCTAAACCACCCTTGTAACTTTAATTTCAACAGAAATAGGTTATCCATGTCTTTTTAATCTATAAATTTAAAGTTCTGACATTCCTATATCCTTGCTACCATCTCGATAGACATATGGACTGACCTATATACATATCATTTGTAGCTTCCCAACACAACTCATTTTATTGAGAATAGGTGGAGTGCAAATAATCATAGGGGACATCCCTAAGATTAAAACGTCTATAAATAAATTCCAAGGTATTTACAAAAATATGGGGGGTGGTATTCTCTAAAAAACTAAAACTATGAAATGAAACAAAATGCAAGAAAGAAACCAAATATATGATGCATGATTATTAATAATAAAACCCAATTAAAAAAAAAGGAGAAATAATTAGAGTAATAGCTAAAATGTAAGAAAAAGACAACATATGAAACCAAAGGACATTTAATCACAACAACAATAAAATGGAATTACTCCAAAAATATCAAGAGAGATCTCCACACACCATAAAATAACAGAGAAAGATGAATCATGATGCACTACTAGAGAAATATGACACCGTTACATTACCTTTATATCGATATAAAATATATAAAAATAGACAAAATTTCCGTACCAAGGGGTGATTATAACTCAGTAGACATTCCCTAAAGACTACCCAACACATTCCACTGGGTTAAAAACATGTTAACACGTTTTATATAAAACAATAGAAAAAAAGATAAAGTGTTTATTGAAAATCCATTGAGATATTTCATGGAAGACCTTTAATAAAACTTTCAAAACATTTCTTACCACTTATAATAATCAACAGGTCTCCAAACCCTCTCACACAAAACTCATTCAAATGCGTTCCTCATAATACCCATGAGTGGTGAGCCCTATTTTCACCAAGATGTCACTTGGTGTACCTATTTAATGGTGGAACTTATGAAAACTATCTCCCCTAGTTTTCCTTATTGATGTCGGGACTTATAACCATGATCCACCCCTAATATATAGATAAACACATGCATCCATGTATACCATGTTCTTATATCAAATTATTAGAATAAGACATATTATTTCTAAAATCAATTTCTTTGAAGAATTTTATCAAGTGCCATGATCATTCAAAAAACCAATGATATTGGTACTAAAACAAAGAGGATTTTCCAACAAAATTAATGAGAAAGTAATTATAACACTAATATTTTATGTTTTATAATTATATTAATGGAAGAGAAACCACCTACCTCTCAACAGATTATAAAACCAATGAATGACACTAAAAACATCCAGATCGAGGCTCACAACACCCTCCCTTCAATATATCCAACAAGATGTCATCAAGATCATGTCACAAAACATAGATATAATAATACAACAATTTATATACTGATTTAATTGATATTATAATGTTATTTCTTTAGAAAATAAGGAATATAAAAAACTTACTATGGGATCCATATTTCAAATGAACATTGATTTATCAAAATATTCTACTACATAAAAAGGATTCTCCAATGGAGCCTAGGATAAGAGAATTGTTTGAGATCCTTGAAGAATATGATATACATGAGGTTTCTCAGGTCATAATATGAATTAGAACCTAAATTTTAGAACATTAAGTACATATCTCAAGGTTAGTTCACATATTTTTTCAAACCATGTTCCAACCATGCACAAGCTAACATAAAAGATCTAAAGATCCACATTGTTCGTGCCACACAATTTGGAAAATTGTTTTCCTACATTATGGAGATACTGTCCCAAGGCCACAACCTCACATGGTTCGATCACACAGTTTGAAAAACTGTGTTCCAACCATTCTTTTCCCTCAATCTCCAAACACATATTTTATCCTAGAATGCACACGGTTTTGAAAAATTGTGCTCCAACTGTTCACCTTCCCATTGAATCCTAGCATCACATTTCATAGTTTTCTGGATATAAGGAATGGTTTCCCATGATCATTATCAAACTACAAACCCATTAAAACTCTCCCAACATACTTAAAAATAATAAATATACTTATAAAACTATTCTAAATTATTATATCAGATAAAAATTCATGATAAAATGGTAAATTACCTAAAACAAGGAGTGATACATATATGATGAAAAAAATTATCATCAACTTCTAACTATATGATTCACTTGAAGTTATCAGTATAACTCTAGTGTAAACTTTGATCAATTTTGATGTGTTGTTGAATGGTATTTTCTATCTATACCATTTCATCAACCATTATTGGTATTAGAAACGTCTATTCACCAAATTTATCTAAACCAGAAGGTGTTCTAAATAACGTCCAATAAAGAGCATAATATGGGCTATTTTAATTCTTTAGTGAAAAAAATTGTTTTACAGGAACTCAAAAAAATGGGATATTTTGATACTAGCCTCCCTTTATGTCCATAGAGAAATTTCTCAAAATATCCTCAAGTGTTTGGATAGTTATTTTAGATTAACAATCATTTTGAGGATGATATTCTGTATTGATGTTCAACACTATGTTTAGAAGAAGTTGAAAAATCTTCTATATCTTTGAGGTGAACCTCATATATCAATAATATATAATCTATAGTGGTTTTCCTTGAATCATTACCACTTATTAAATGTGTATTTTTTCAAGTTGATCAAGTTGGAATTCATCTTGAATTGAAATTAATTAAGTAGTATTTGTAAGATGGTCCAACACAACACATATATCATTGATCCATTTTTATCTATTTAGTAGACCCATGATAAAGTCCATGATGATGTTTTCCCATTTACCCATAGGTATGGGTAATGGTTTCATATTCCATTTGGATTTTTTTCCACTCATCCATCACCTGATAACACACCAGGCACAGTGATATATATTTCACAATATCCTTATTCATATTTTCCCACCAATAGTTTTATTAGTGATGTATATACATCTTTATAATTCTTGAGTGAATGGATAATATTGAGCCATGATCATCATTCAACATCTCCTTATTTATCTCTAGTTAATATAACACAAATTTTTGTTTCCCAAATCTCACCGCTCAATCATCTTTAATGAACTCTATGTATATTTCAATTATCATGGCATCCACAATCTTTTGTATCCCCACATAATTCCTATATAATTTCTTAATTTTATACATGAGTGATTTTTGAGAAAACATTTTAAAAAGTTTGGATGAATATCCCTCATTTATTACTCCCATTTTCATCCATTACATATCTAAGAATATTTGATCCTTCTTAATATTATAACAACCCCAACTCCATAAGTACGTAATCTGTAGTTATTTCATTACATTGACATAAGATACAAGGAATCACATCCAGAAAGATTAAATAGTTTTTTAGTCTTGTTAAAATAGTTACATACATGATTCCCAGATTAAATTTGAAAACTAAAAATACAACATAATTGTTTTTTGAGAATAAATCTATTCCCTCAAGTATATCCTTTCATAATAATTATAGTACACTTCCTGGACTCCTAAGGAACGGAAAACAAATAAGGGTTAGTTAAAATGCCTAGTAAGGTTTAAATATAGTTAAAGCATTGAATAAATAGAGAATAATCAATACGTGAAGGTAAATAATTAAAACATATGCAGTTTAATCCATAACATGAGAATAATATGGAAGGAAATAAATATATTCAAATAGTGCCATATAAATTATCAAAGGAGAATGAAACTTAACCATTAATATTCTACTAATTGAATAATCGTAATAAATATCAATAACTACTCTCATAATGAGGTAATTCATGATATGCGATATCATAAATATACCATCAAGGCTTCAACTAAGACACCATACATAAACAGATAAGTCCTTTTCCAATACCCAAACTTGTTTTCCTTGTGAGACCTAATGATGTATTAAGGGGTTATAGTGGTCCCTTAACATCACTTACTAAGTCTAATTAATTTCTCATATGATATGGGAGAAACATAAACAACATAAAATTTTTTATTGAAAAACTAGCATATCAAATGTTAATAATCTCCCTAATCAATAGACATAACCATAAACAGTCCAAACTAATATAATTAATGGTATCAAAATAGTATATTCATAATAAACTAATCATAAAACATAACATGAAATAATAAGTATGATATCAATAGAACATATCCCTATTGTATCATAATTTTATTAAATTTTTGATGTCATTGATGAATAAAAATATCTATAAAAACTTTCTTGAGGAAAATATCTTTTTCATTTTCAATATCAATTTTTAAATAATAAAATTTCAATTTTTTTTGGAAAAAAATTATTTTAAGATATCCCTTGAATAATTATTAAATATGGATTTAAAACATTTCATGGTCATGACGGTAGGAAATTCCTTACATGATGTACATGTTAAATAAAAGTTTCCTTTCAAAGTTTTTATAAAATCCAAACGAGCATTATTTTTAAAATGCTATGAAGATTATTTAAAATTTTTTTTATAAAATAATGGAAAAAATATTTCATAAAATATTTTGAAATGGTTAAAAACCTTATTGAAATTTTTTTTATAAAAAAAGGGTTTTGATGAAAACATTCTGACCGTAATGAAAAATAAAGTTGTATTTTCTTTAAAACAATTTTCTCAATCAAGTTATGAACCAAAGAGTGAAAAAATTTTACTATAACATTTAAATTTTATGAATGAAAAAAGAATCTGAAAATAAATTGAGTTTAACATATAAATATTAAATAATACCCCTAAGTAAGACATAAACAATCATAATGCCAAATAATGGTGAGATTGTGAAACAAACTCTTACCACTTTGGTAACCTCGGAATCCTATGCCCTATAAAAGAAATTATCATAAAATGAAAAATTTAATACCATTAAGATAAATAGATTCATGATATGATATAAAAAATGGGTATTATATACACCACAAAAAAATAAGTTGCGAATAAGACATATATCTCATAGAAGTAAAAATGAGATGAGAAACCCAGACCAAATTATAATCAATCGAATCATATGTCCCATGAAAAAATAACATTTCAAAAACTATAAATATCATGAAAATAAATAAATTCATGATATAGCATGTCAAAGCGGTAATATATATTGCTCACAATATAATATAGGCACATAACATCATAATTCTCTTTAATTCAAGAAAATTGGGATAAAGCCCTTACAATGATCATATCATTGAAGTGAGCATTAATAAAATGAATAGATTATGTGTATCTAATGTAAATACACATAAAAAAATATTAAATACAACATAATATAATAAAAATTAATTTCACACATAATCTTAGCATGACATAATCAATGAAGTTGAAGTTTAACCCATTGATTGGAAATTGTGTTATTAAATCCTTAACCTTAGGTTTGAATTCCATAAAATGTATCCAAAACTACATTATAATGGTTTTAAACATGATATTAATTTATAATAGAACCATTTTTATATTTATAACAACTTATATGATCCTTTTATAACATATTACTTCTCGTTCATTAATAATATTTTTTTATTTTCATTGTTTTGGGTGTTAATTGCCTTGGTTTCTTGTGCATGTTTTTTAATGAAAAACCAGGTTGTATTTTATAGGATATAGATTCATCATCTAAAAAATTAAATTAATTTTATAAATATAATATTTTACCATTAAATAAATTCTTATAACCATTTATGAATTTTGTATAAGGAAAATGAGTCGCATAGCTTCATGGAGACGGTAGGCCGTATGTACGCACGAGTGACGATATCTTTTCCTTAATGGAGAATGGGTAAAGAATGGATGATATATTTATTTTTTAGAGTAAATATCATTTTATTAGTATCATATATATCCATTATTTTTATCATCATACCCATCCAAGTAACATGGTGATTAAAAAACTAATTACACCGCTACATGGAGACGATAAGTCGTACGTACGCACACACGGTGCTTTCTTTTTTCATTTTATGGATAAAAAGTGTAAAATGATTGTATCATAATCATTATAAAATCTCAATATATATATTATACTGGATTTATTATATTATTATGAAAAAATATATGAAGATAAAATAGAAGAAAAAATAAACTTGAAAGAGTAGGTAAAGAAGATTACCTCTTCTTCGACAGACTTCCTTTAGTTCTCTCCGTAAGTGATCTAGGGTTAGTCTTTTGGAAGGAACAGAACCACTATAACATGGATACAGATTTTAATAAGATAAGTGGGTAGATTTTTGGTTGGGATATATGGAAAATATTGTTTTATATAAGTGAATGAAGGGGTTCCCTTTTATAATTGTGGTGAGGGTCACTTTTAGAAATTCTCAAAATATTAAAATATAATACGACTATTCTTGAGCCAAATGCTCCCAAATGGGCTATAAATGCACAATATATGAATTTGTTTACCACATATTACCATCTTTGTGATTATTTGATTTTTATTTATTTTTTTCTATAATTTAATAAAATATTATATTCATGACTTATCATTAAACATTATTGAATACTTTTGCTTTAATAAAATCAATACAAAATAATAACTTCAAAAAAATCTATTAATAGATCCCTAATATATCATATTAGTCAATAAATTTTTTTTAGAACCTTAATTAATTCAAATTATATTACGTTTAATATTTTTAATATAATATATTTGATTATTCCATTAATTGAATATTTACTACATCATTATTGGGTAATCATTTAAGGTATTTAAATCTTCACTAAAAATAAAAAATAAATTACTATCTTGTAGATACATATTTTATATTTTATAAGAATATTTATAGATGAAAATATCTTTTATATAACACCATATTAAAAATGTTATAGTTATAAAAACAGGATTGTGACATCTTTGACTTTTAATTAAATAAAATATTATAAACATCATAATATCATTATAATGGATATAAATAGTCATATATCCGAAAATTAAATTATTATAAATGAAATTTAATAAAAATTAATATTTATTTAAGTTTTTTCACCATTAAATGGTTCTTGTCATTTTATTTTTAACCTAAATTACCCAATTTACCCATTAACACGGTAACGAATATTATAATGGTCACTATTAATATTGGAATAAAATGAAAGGGAAATATTTAAAAAAATTGACCTCACGAATCCAAATATAAAATTAAAATTTTAAAATTAAAATCAGAGAAGTTGAAAAAATTAATTTAAAATTAATCTCGCAAAACGCAAAGAAAAACAGTTTTCTTGAAAAATGAATTTTATGTCCAAAAATATACTTATTCCAAAATAAGGTATATATATTATTAAAATGAAATTAGTTATATTATATATAACTAAAGATTAATTATGTTACATCAACATCAAATTAAAATAAAAAAGGGACTTTTTAATATAAATAAAATAATAGTTTTATAAAATTTGGCATTTTTTCACTTTTTCCAGGAAAATCAATCCGTTCAGAAAATTACCAAAAATTCACCCAAAGATAATTTTAATAATTTAATTTAAAAAATAAATTTAATTTTATCAAATAAAATTTCAAAATGTGACAAAAACTTATTATATTTATTTTCTCAAAGAATGAAATAAAAATCAGTAATTGAAGAAAACATATATTTAAAGAATAAAATAACTTTACTAAAAATTATGGTTTTATTTCTTAAGAATAAATAAATGTAAAATTATTAAATATTTAATAATATATTTAATCTTATTCAAAACCTCAAATTTAACGTATAATTTATAACGGTCGTGAAAAAATAATAATATTTAATAGTATATCACAGTTCCATAAACTATCAATTAAATTTTATATATTCCAAAATATCTTGATGTTACATTCTCCCCACATTAAATAAATTTCATCCACACAATTTTAAATTTCACTTTGAAAATCAATGGTTGATATTTTTCAATTCCTTGGTGGGAAACCCATATCATAAAAAATGATAATAAAACTTCCTCCTTAAAAGAGGAAAGGAAAATAAAAAGTTTACCACAAAACTAGGATTATGAATAGGATAACATTAGTGGGAAGTGAAAATATTTTCATGAAAGAAAAATATAACTATCAAGGACTGATGTCGAGTGATATAGAATATTGTCATTAGAGATTTAACCATCAAAAAAATTTAAATGATTCATGGAATAAAAGACTATTGATTTCATTATTAGAAAATTAAAAGAATAATGTTTTTGTTCCAAAATAATTTTCCAAGAGTTGAGGAATTATTTTACTACCTAGAGTAAGAACATAATGAAGTATACTTGAGAATTATATTTTCAACATTTAATCAATTTCCACCAAAAATCAACTTTTTATCTAAATGATGAGTGTAATTTTGTATGCCCGATGCACAAGAATAAAATTATATAGACCAAAAAATTTATTAAAAAATAATTATATATTCCTCCTTTCTTTTGGAATTAACCAAGTAAAAAATAGTTAGAACTTGACAAAAAAATTCCTAAAAAGAATAACCTTAATATGAATAAAACTACTTTCATCGCGCAAAATTCAAAAATAATACCAAAATTCAACTTAAATTGTACAACAAATAAGTATCCTTAAATTTCATAAAAAATATTATATCCTAAGATTGAAACCCAAAAATCAGATGGATTTCATCACACAGGCTTCCCTAGTAAATTTAATATTTATCTCAAAAAATGTTCATGACCTCAACATATAATCTTGAAGGTACACTAACCATTTACATAAATATCATGAATCAACATAAATCCACAATAAAATCAAATATTCCTCCAAATGAAAATTCAACCATTATTTCTCAAATAATATTATATATACCATAATCATATAGGCTTCCCAAAATAGTGAGAATCTTCCAAAATAACATAAATCACATATCACCAAATCAATTTCCAATCCCATGGTTATCTATAAGATATCATTTAAATAAAGAAACAACAATTTCATACTAATCAGAACATCATGTAGGCTAGTGGAAGGTGATACACCCTTGTCTCTATTTGGTTGTGGGTTCAAGCACCATGACCTTGCTGGATGCTATAGGTTTTCACCCAGCTTGTGGGATTTCCTTTTTATAAAACAATATTAATATAATTATTACATCTTTCCCAAAATAACATTAATATATTCAACATTAATGAAATTTTTTAACCTCAAAGTTTATCTCATACATTTCATTTTTCATTACCAAAAATATAATAACCAATAATTACCATAAAATAAATGATAATATGAAACGCAAAGGTTATCCTTACCTTTAAACTTGTGTCCCGAAAAGAAATTTCATTCTTTCTCAAAAAACCCTTTTTGACAAGTTAAACTTAAGGGTTACATGCACCTCAAACACTTATCAATATTAAATTAATGTATCCAACATATTATCACCTTTTAATACACCACTTTTCTATTTTATTGATTCCATATAACATACGTTTCCAAATTTTGAAAAAAAAACCCACTATATAATATCCTTTAGGTGTTTCATGATTCTCATGATATTTAGGATATATAATAATAAAGTGATAAAAACATTCTTCACTAATCATCCTTTTTAAACCATTAACCATGGTTTTTGTTTTATCTCTCTATAAATCAATGATATTAAATATATCATCACAAGTTATCTATATCAACCCAAAATTTTTCATACTTATATAATAATAAAATAATTCATACCCTAAATCCAGACACTAGTGTCTTCCTTTATGTTATTGATATCTTTATAATCTTCCATCACAAAGTTTATATTTCTAGAAAAGGAATAGTCAAGTCCTTAGTGGTATTTTTCTTGTCAAATGAGATGGAAAAATTGATATTTTTAAATTTGATAATGTAGGCTCTATCATTCATTGAAATTTTAGTGAAATGAAAATGTATTGGACAAATCAAATAATTTCCTGCAAATTTTTTATTATTCTCCTTAAAATCCATCATGTAAACCACAAAATGGGTGTCTAAGACATAAAAATTATAAACAACCATATACTTATTAACCCATGATAGTAACTAACAATCTTAAAAAATATTCTCCTGAATCAAAAACATATTATCTTTGCAAATATTCTCAAAGTCATTCATAGGGTTATGTTATCTTATCTATGTTTTCCAATATCTAGTTTTCAAAGATTCTACTAATCTATCCCCGATACCAAATGTAACAACCCAACTCTAGATGTTTGGGATCATCAGTTATTTCGTTACATTGGTATAAAATACAAGAAATCACATCTCGAAATACTAAATAGTTTAGTAGTCTTGGTAAACCAGATACATACATGATTCCAATATTACATTTTAAAACACAAAATTCATCATTTTTTTTCATGAATATCATTATCCCCTATAGCATATCATTGAATAACAAACATTTTACACTTAATTGATTCCATGGGAAATGAATCAAAATAAAGGTGGTCCCAAATGCTAAGTAAGTGTTAAGCACAAAAAATCAATGAATAAATAATAAAGAAAAAATATTGTAAGGTAAATAACTAACACACATTCTATTTAATTAATAACATGACCACAACATGTATGGAATAAAATATGATCAAGTAATTCCATATAAATAATCACATGAGAATGAAAATTAACCATGGATATTATAATAATATAATAATCATATGGATTATCAATAACTGATCTCATAATGTGGGAATTCATAATGCATGAAATCATAAACATACCATCATGTATTTGAACAAGACACCATACATAAATGGGTAAGGCCTCAACCGATACCCAAACTAGTTTGTATCAAGTGACCTTCCAATGCATCAAGGGGATATAGAAGGCCCCACTTATTACATAATAATTATATTTCATTTTTTGTATGAAAGGGGAGAAATATAAACAACATAATCCTTAGTATTTAAAAACTATAATATGAAATTTAAATACTTTCCCCAATCAATAAACATAACCATAAACCATACAAACTAATAAAATGAATAGTATAAAAATATCATATTCATAATCCAATGATCATAAATCATCCACATAAATAACAAATATTATATCAATACAACATATCCCCAGTTGATCATAAGTATATTAAAGGGGAGATGTCATTGATGAATATAAATATCATTAAAAATATTCTTGAGGAAAACATTCATTTCATTATGAAAATAAATTTTTAAAACTAAAAGTTCACAACAGATTTTGAAAATACTTTTATGAAAAGATAAAATTTTAAAACATATAAAATAATATTTAAAACTCTTTGTGGTCATGGTGGTAGGAAATTCTATATATTCCATACATGTTATAGAAAACTTTCCTTTCTAATTTTTAGAAAAAGTTAAACATATATTATTTTAAAAATTATATGAATATTATTATTGAAAACATAATAAAAATTGGTAATAATTTTTAATAAATCATTTTGAAAGGGTTAAAACCCTTTTTAATCCCTTTTTAGAAAACAATGGTTTTGATGAAAATGATTTCTAACCGAAAAGAGAAATAACTTTATATTTTCTTCAAAATATTTTTCTCAAATATTTTAATTACCATAGAGTGAAAAATGGTACTATTAAATGAAAATTTGATTAATGATCAGAGAAGAATAAATTAAATTTATTTTAACATATAAATATTAAATAATTCTCCCAATTGAAACTAAACAAAAAAAATCCCGAATAATGACGAGGTTGGGAAATTAACTCCCACAACTTTGCAAACTTATGAATCGTAAGACCCATAAAAGTAATAATAATAAAATTGAACATTGAATACCTCAAAGGTAAATATATTTATGATATTATATATAATTTGGTAGTATATACACCACACAAAATAAATAAGCAGTGAATAAGGAATATATCTCATATAAGTAAAAGTGAGATGAAAAACCCTTACCACAATATAATTTGTCAAATCATATGCCTCTTGAAAGAATATGATTTAAAAAACATTAAATATAATGAAAATAAATAAATTCTTGATTAAAAATTTAAAAGGGATGATATATACACCTAATAAAGTAATACAGGTTTATAACATCAAAACATGTCTCTAACGGCCCAGGCTGTGGCTCATTAAGGAGTTTTCCAAAAAACTCAGTTCCATAAAACGTTTCCAATGAAATGGTGGCACCACTTATGGTGGAACTGTGGTGGTGGAACCGTGATGGTCGCAGCATCATGGTCACACACCGAAATAGTGGCACCGCTTACGGTGGCACCATGATGGTGGCAACGCAAGGGTCGCACCGTCATGGTCGCACACAGAAACAGTGGGACCACTTATGGTGGTACCCTGATGGTGGCACTGTTATGGTCGCACACTGAAACGGTGGCACCTCTTATGGTGGAACCGTGATGGTGGCACCATGAGGGTTTCACCATCACGATCGCACACAGAAACATTGGCACCACTTATGGTGGCATAGTGACTGTGGCACCATTATGGTGTCTCACCTAACGGTGTCCCACCCTTTGTTCTTTTTCCAGTTTCCAACTTTTTTCCATTCCTGCAATGTATCTTTTGATGTAAATTTTTTTTAATCTCCCATTTAAAAACCATTTAAATCCCATAAATTATATCTAAAATCTCCCAAGAGTTGGGTGACCCTTGAATTACCAAAAAGTGTCTCTTTTCCTCAGTGTCACACATTTTTCCCATACATTCATGTTACTCCACTGTTACGTGTATTTTTCTATGTTTAATGGAAATCATTTAACTAAAAGCCGTTATAGCCACATCACTGATGAGAATTATTAAATTACAATTAATTCCATCGTGCGTAAACACCCAACCACGTGATGAAACCACGATCGGCCTTTAAAGCCGTTTATGATTTCCATGTCCTGTAACTCTAGGATATTGCCTTTTTATCACATTAGAATTCATTATTTCTTCTTCTTAGATGGTTTCTTTCTTCTCCTTGGTGTGTTTGGATTCCCCCTTCCTGAGGCAAGTGGTGAGCCTATGCTAGAGCTTTTCTGCTCACTCTTGGAGTCCTCAGAATTCCTCCCCTACAAGTCGTGCATCCCCAGTTCTTGGTGTGTGGAGAGAAACATCAATTGTTGATCAACCATGTAGTGTTTTTCCTTCGTCTCTCTTTACTGTGTGTCATGCAGGGTGGGTACGATTATGTTACTTCGGGGATGGATGAAATCGAACCATAATGAAGATAATAAATGGTTTTTAATGAATTAAGAGGTGTTTTTGATGATGCTACTATATTCTTTTATCTTTTTATATATGTTGTGATTTCTATGGGATTATGTCTACTAAAAATAATGGTCATTGGTGGTCCTTCCTTGAACACTAATGAACTTATGTCTTCTATGATGATTGAGTGGGTGTAACATGGAAGTTGGGTATTCACGTAAACTTGGTGGATTAAATGGATGTCTAGTGAACAACAATCCTTGTGTGATCACCCTGGTAAACCAAATAGAAAGAACGAAATTAACAAATGGTGTGCTTGAATCTGGACACCCCATTGATTTGTATTGGTAACATGAGTTGTTGTTATGCTTGTGGGTTGTTGGGTGACATGGATGGGGATGGTATCTCCTGCTACTGTGCAATCATTGGTTCAGGAATCTGAGGCCATGTGGGACCGAATGTTTGGGCGTGGTTTGGTTCCAATACTTTGAGGGATCACATGGATCCCTTTTGTTGTTATGGATTTACAAGAGAACCAGGTGTGGATGCTTAAATTGTCGTTGGTTGTTTTCTCATTTCTTGGTTTTTGGCTATGCCATTAGTTTCCTGATAATAAATAATTATTTAAATGGAATCACTTGAATATGATAACTAAAAAGGGTTCAACGGAGAATTGTTTTCTAGGATTGATTTTTTACCTTGTTATGGTAGTTGGGCATTTTATGAATGAATAGTAACTAGGGAGCTTGTGTGTGGGATGGTTTTTGGAACCACTTGGTCGAGATGAGTGCTTGTTTACCTATGTGAATAATTTAGTTCTTATTTTTCTTATTCTTTCCCCACCCAAGTTGAGAACATTGTGCCGAACACCCCCATTTCTTGGGGGAGGGTGATTTCTTCAATAATCCTATGAGTGGCTAGTTATTAGCTCCTTTTCTACTCCCTTTCCCAAGTAACCTAAGAGTATTTGGGTAGGTTGTGACGGCCGGAGGTCCATCATATCCTTAGATTCTTAGAGAAGGGTACGTGATGGTGGTTGGCCTAGGTGTGTGTGGGTAGGTTGCTTTCCCAAGTGTCTTCAGGATGAGGCCCATATGTCTTCGGGCATGGTAGTGGTTGTTCGGGCCCTGGTCTGTGTAAGCGTGGTAACATTTGGTTATTTTTTCCCAAGTGTTTGTGGGTGGGATGTGTGGTTGTGGATTCCCAGGTGTGTGTGGGTGGGGTATGGTAGTGGGACTGCAGTGAGAATGGCAGAAGAGGGATGACTCATAGGATGTCTCCAATAACCAGTGGGAAAGTGGCTCAGGGTACCCAATGATCGATGTGTTATTACTATTAAATACTTGACTTGCGTTATTTGGGGAGTGTTTCTTGGTGAGGTTTGGGGGTATAGTTTCTCTATTAGGTGCTTTGGTTATCTCCTTTTCTCACGAGGCATTAGAATTTATCCCCACTTATTCAGGAGAGCTTTTGGTTTTCCCTACTAAGATTAAATGTATACTCACCCTACATATCTAATATGCTTTCAGGTTTCCAAGAGGACTTAAGGGATCGTGTGGGACCCTAATTGTTCGGATGTTGGGACAATTTTTTTCTTTTTTTATTTTTTTCGGTACTTTTCTTTTGGAGTTTTCTTGTACTTCTGTAGAACTTACTTTTGGAACATGCATATGGGAATGGTTTGTTTTTGATTTACTTTTACCTCCTGTCTTGGTGTTGTTTGAGATTTACTATCTTATCTCCCAATACTACTAAATAAAAAGGGAAAGGACTTCCATTTTATGTGTGATTTTATACCCTTGGTGCTAGTCGCCACCCCGACACCTATTGAAGGCCCCTTTTCTGGGGTCATTATCTCTCCTTCAACTTGAGGAAGGACGGGTCTAGCAATCCTTTATCCCTTTCCTCATCCTGATGAAGGAAGGTCCTAATTGAATGGTATCATAGGTGATGGTTGAGAGATTCCAAGGAGTCCGGTGTTAAGAACAGTGAGGATTGCATGTGTTTGTAGGGAAACAAAGTTAGGTAATCATGGTGCATGAAATAGGATAGAGAATACCGGCTAGGACATGGGATTTTAGGGCCCCCTGTGATCTGATGCATGGATTATGGGCCCACCAAACGACCAAGTGAGGCTACACTGATTTCATGGTGGAGAACCTAGGAAGGGTACATGCATCATTATGACTTTTTTTCTTATGTGTATTGGGTACTTTTGGGATTTAAAAATAAATAAAACGGATTAAGAAATATTTAAAAGCAAGCTTCTACACTACTCGGGCTTAGCCATTCCTTATTTACCTTGTTGCTATGGAACATGAACGATGACCATGAGTAGTGCAGGCGATCGAGGCCTAAGAGGCTGATCTGGCTGATCAATACAGGGCTGATCGAGGGAAGGAAGACGACCGATGGTAGAGTATGCTTCATGCCTTTCAGTGGAAGACCCTCGGGAAGCATGAGGGAAGTATCTTAGACATAGAGATGGAGAGCTGGTTCGAGGATCGGGTGATAGCTTTCATATTAATCCGGTATTTGATGGAATACTGGGTTCCTATGGCTATAATCCAAATTTGGGGAGCAGTGTGTAAGTGGTGGAAGCTTTATCTTGGGGAGAAGTGGGAGGCTAAGGTCTTGTGGACTAACTTAGATAGGGATTTCTGAGTGGAATTCATCTCTTCCATGATAAAGTTAGAGAATAGGCAGGAGCTAATTGCCCTTCATCAGGGGAGTATGTCAATGAGGGGGTTGGGAATCAAGTTTAAGGATCTTCATTACTTTTCTTTGGACCACTTTCAAGATGAGGAGACTCGAGTGAGACGTTTAGAGGAGGCACTCTGGCCTTCTTTTCAGTATGTTGGTACTCCCTTCACTCTAGCGACGTAGTTAGAGTTTAATAAGAAGGATGAAGTGTTGGAGAGGATGCACACACTTGGAGGTGTATTTCAAGAGGGAGTCTAGTTGGGCTCGTCAAAGGGGAAGGTCATCAGTAGCTAACCTCCAACATCAGGGTCGTCCAGGTATTAGCCATTGGGGAGCAGGACCCAGTAGTTTCAGTTTCGATCTCATGGTCATCTCCCCTTCCTTGTGGGACTAGGACTAAGATGATTCAATTTTTGTAGTCTTGGGAATCATTGGAATCAATAACCACACCATGTACAATATAGTGGGGGAGGGCATGTTCAGCACCCACCTCAGCAGCAGCAGTTTCTGGCCAGGCCTTTTCTGCAGAAACGGTAGGGAAAACTAACTCCTTCTCTGCCGAGAGCAGATTTTGTAGGAGGCCGGCCTCAGGGTTCTCCTCAAGTACCTCAACTAGTTCATGGTCTTGGAGGCAACTGACAACCTATGGGAAGAGGATCTGGGCATGGGGAGTTTCACGCCGCAGAGGCAGCAATTCTAGCAGGGCCACAAGTCATTCGAGGTACGATCTGTTTGTTCAACACTCTTGTTTTTTCCATTTTTTGATTCAAGAGCTTCACACTCCTTTATTTCACCCAATACTACCCATTATCTGGTCCTAGATGCAGAGAGACTAACCGTACCCCTGGTTTTGAGTACGCATGTCAGAGGTTAGACCAGCTTCTCTCGTGTTTGTTGGGGATGCAGAATGATTTTGGGGCCACATCGGTCCATTGGGGACCTTCTTTTACCATAGATGTGTCCGTATGATGTCATTTTAGTCATCGAATGGCTATTATCTATGTGTTCTTTTGTTGACTTATTCTATATAAGGTTTGTGTTTTCATATATGGATGGCCATAGTTTGACTTTTTCTGGCCAGTGGGCTTGTTAGGGGGGACGTCAGTGAGTGGAGATCCTCTTTCCTTGTTTGCTGATTTTTCAATGGAGTTGGTGGATACAGAGATGGTGGTAGTCTCGAGGATCCTCAGTGAGTTCATGGACATATTCCCTGAATAGGTGGGGACTCTAACCCCTCAACGTGATGTTGAGTTCGGGATGAACTTGCAACCTGGTGCCCATCCAATTTAGATGGATCCTTATCGGATGACACCTTCTTAGTTGTGGGAGTTCCAGACTCAAATTGATGATCTGATGAAGAAGGGTTTTTTTCAACCAAGCGCATCGCAATGGGGTTCTCCAGTCTTTTTCACAAAGAAGGAAGATGGTGGTCTTAGGTTATATATAGACTACCAGAGACTAAATCAGGTAACGGTCAAGATCTTTTACCCTCTCCCAAGGATCGAAGACCTTTTTATTAGTTGAAGGGGGTATGATGGTTCTCCAAGATCGACCTACGGTTAGGATATCACCAGTTGAGGGTGAAAGAGGGTGATATCTCAAAGACATCTTTCGGGTTCAGATATGGGAACTTTGAGTTCATGGTCTTTCTGTTCGGCATTAGGAATGTACCTGTTGTATTCATGAGGCTCATTAACTCCATATTCTGGGAATATCTGGACCGGTTTCTATTTGTGTTTGTTCAAGAAATCTTGATCTACTCTAGATTAGTGTTGGATCACGATGAGCATCTGAGGATGGTTTTAGAGGTCCTCTAACAACACCAGATATATGGGAATTTGCCTAAGGGCATGTTTTGGATGCGAGAAGGGAAAATCCTTGGCCATGTGGTGTCCAAGAAGGGAATAACATTGGACCTGTTAAAGGTTGAGGTGATTGTTTCATGGGAAACTCCCAATAATGTGGCAGAGGTTCATAGTTTCCTGGTCCTAGTAGGTTACTACCAGAGATTTGTTCCTAACTTCTGTCAAGTTGTAGCACCATTGACAGCCTTGACCAAAAAATACCAGGCTTCCATGTTGAGTGGGAAGTGCAAGGAAACCTTTAGTTATATGAAGGTGAAGTTTGTTAGTGCCTCGGTTCTGAGGTGTCCATAAGAAGGGGTGACATTTGTGCTGTTATGTGATGCTTCAGGCCAACGCCTAGGGTTTATACTAATGCAACATCAGGGGTGATCTCTTAGGGGTCTAGACAATTACGTCCCCATGAGCATAACTATGCTACCCCATATATGGAACATGCAGCGGTCATGTTTGCACTAAATTTGTAGCAGCATTAGCTCATCGAGGAGAAATTCATTATCTTCATGGATCACAAGAGCTTGAGGTATATCTTCTCCTAGTGAGACTTGAACTTGCAATAGTGGAGGTGGATGGAGTTCCTTCAAGTATATGACTTCAAAATCTTCTACACCTCATGAAAGGGGAACGTGGTGGTCAATGCCTTGAGCAGGAAGTCACAGAAAGACGTGGTTCGAGAATCAGAAAATTCTTGGAGGGAGATTGAAGAGTTGGATACCCTACACCTGGATTCATGGGCGGACGACGGTAGAGGCTATCTATTTCATATGATAGTGAAGTCCTCTCTGTTGCAGCAAGTGGAGGAGTCTCAGTGGGTGCTCTTAGAGGATGAAGTGATGCATGATCGTGTTAGTCAGGGTGATACTCCAGAAGGTTTGTCAGAAGACGGGATGAATCAGATGATATTTCATGGAATGGTTTTCGTACCGGTGGGAATGCATTATAGTGTTCATGGTGAGTTCCACAACTCACCCCTAGCGGTACACCCATGAGTTTCGAAGATGTACAAGGGTTTGAGGGGTCAATTTTGGTGGCTCGTGGTGAAGAGGGGATATGTAGAGTTTGTGGTAAGGAGCCTCATGTGTTAGTAGGTGAAGGCTGAAAACCACGTATCAAGAGGTTTTTTACAACCTTTATAGGTCCCTGGGTGGAAGTAGGAAGACATCTCGATGGATTTCATCACAGGACTACCCAGGGTTCAAGGAGGATGCGATGCTATCTATGTATTGGTGGACCGGTTGACAAAATCAGCTCACTTCCTTGAAATCAAGGATTCGAGTGTAGTGGATGCCTTAGCATAGAGGTGCGTAGATGAGATGGTCAGTTGCATGGGGTTCTGAGGTCCATAGTCTATGATCGGGATACCCGGTTTACCTCACGGGTCTGGAAAGGATTGTAACATGCTTTTGGTACCCAACTATGTCTCAACAATTCATTTCACCCCCATACAGATGGAAAGATAGATCATACCATCCAGATGCTGGAGGATATGCTACGGGCATGTGTTTTGGACTTTGGGGGACCGGGGGTGTGACACTTTCATCTGGTAGATTTTTTCTACAACAATAGTTATCACTCTACCATTGGAATGGCTTCATTCGAATATTTTTACGGAAGGCCGTGTCGCTCACCCGTGTGTTGGATAGGGGTGAGGAAAGTAGGTGTTCTTAGCCTAGAAGTGATGCAGAGCACGTCGGAGAAGGATTATCTTATACAGGTAAGGATGAATGCGGCTCAAGACCAACAGAAGTCTTATGCTGATCATAGTAGGAGACCTTTGGAGTTCGAGATCAGGGACCACGTGTTCTTGAAGGTCTCACCTAGGTGTGGATAATGGAGGTTTGGTAGGGGGAGAAGGATTTCTTCCAGGATTATTAGACCCTTCGAGGTGTTGTGGCGGGTCGAAAAAGTGTCTTATAAACTGGAGCTACCACCGCAACTACAGAGGGTGCACAACGTATTCCATGTGTCCCAGCTTTGTAGGTATCTGTAGGATTATTCACACATCCTCGACTGGGGGAAGATGGATATCGAGGACGACGTGATGTTTTCAGAGAAACCAGTGATGATCTAAGACTGTGAGGAGAAGGTGCTTTGTGGATGAACCATTCCCTTGGTTCATGTGTTATGGAGGCATGGTGGCCTCTAGGAGAGTACCTAGGAATGGGAGGAACAAATGCTTGCCTAGTACCTAGAGTTGTTTGGAATATTGTTCTGTTTTGTTTATTACTTGTTTGTGATAAAGTGCTTCACCTTGTTAACCCTGAGATGGGTTGTATTCCCTTTTACCGGAATGTGTGTGAAGAGTCCAGACTATGGGGAGGGGAGGACATGATCCCTGATCAAGACACATTAAAGTCGATGTGGTTAAATGCGTTTGGGAAAGTCAGTGCCGCCCAAAGAGGATAATATATTGACATGGGATAAGAGACTCCCTAATCTATATGACTAGATAGTTTGACCTTTTACTTTTTGTGTGGTTACTTGGGGGAGAGGAGCGGTAGTGTATCCATGTTCATTCAAAAGAGAGATGAGGAATAGTTGTTCCTAGATGTTAGGGAGGTTTACTCCTTAGAGGTATCTTTTGAGGTGATTTTTCGGACCACTCTCTTTTCTTATGGTCTAGTTTTGATTCTCGGGGGTGAGAATTGTTTGAGAAGAATCTGATGCAATGGCCAGTGAAGTGTCTCATTAAAGAGTTTTACAAAAACTCAGTTATATCAAACAGTGGCATCGCTTACGGTGGAATTGTGATGGTGGCACCGTGACGGTCACACCGTCATGGTTTCAAACGGAAACGGTGGCACCATGATGGTTTCACCATGATGGTTTCAATGTCCTGGTCACACACCGAAATGGTGGCACCACTTACATTGGCACCATGATGGTGGAACCGTGAGGGTCGCACCATCACAGACACACAACGAAATGGTGGAACTACTTATGGTGGCACTGTGACAGTCGAACCGTCACAGTGTCTCACTGAATGGTGTCTCATCGAACAGTGTCCCACCCTTTGTTCTTTTTCTAGTTTTCTACTTTTTTACACTCCCGCAACAAATCTTTTGATGTAAAATTGTTTTAATACCCCCTTTAAAAACCATTTGAATCTAATAAATTATATCTAAAATCCCCCAAGATCCGGGTGACCCTTGACTTACCATAACTTGTGGGTTTTCATTAGTGTCCCACCTTTTTCCCGTACTTTCTAGTTCCTCCTCTGTTATGGGTGTTTTCCTCTGTTTAATGGAATTCCTTTAACTCAAAGTCATTATCGACACCTCTCCGATGAGAATTATTAAATGAAAATTAATTCCATCATGTCTAACCACCCAACCACATGGTGAAACCATGATCCACCTTTAAACCCATTCAAGATTTTCATGTCCTGTAACTCTAGGATCTCGCCTTTTCATCGCATTAGAATTATTTATTTCTTCTTATTAAGTGGTTTCTTTCTTCTACTTGGTGTGTTTGGAGTCCCCCTTCCTGAGGCAAGTGGTGCTCTTGTGCTGGAGCATTTCTGCTCACTCTGGGAGTCCTCAGAATTCCTCCCCTACAAGTCGTGCATCCTAGATTCTAGGCACGTGGATAGAAACTTTGATCATTGATCATCTAGGTAGGTTTTTTCATTCTCCTCTCTTTATTTTGTATCTTTAGGGGTGGGTTCGATGATGTTCCTTTGGGGATGGATGAAAACGAACTTTAAAGTAGATGATAAATGGTTTTTAAAGTATTAATGGGTGTGTTTGATGATATTGTTGTACTCTTTTATCTTCCTCTGTATGTTGTTATTTGTATGGGCATATGTCGACTAAAAAATGTGTTCATTAGTTGTCCTTTTGTGCACACTAATGAACCTATTTCTTCTGTGATGATTGAGTGGTTGTAACATGGAGATTAGTTAATCACGTAATTTCAGTTGATTAAATGGATGTATAGTGAACAACAATCCTTGTGTAATCACCGCGGTTAAACAGAAACAATGAAGGAACTTGATGAATGTTGAGCTTGAGTCTAGAAACCCCCTTTCTTTTTTTGGTAACATGAGTGGTTGTTCTTCTTGATGCTTGTGGGGTGACGTAGATAAGGATGGGATCCACCGCTGTTTTGCAGTTTTTGGTTTGCGAATATGAGGTTATGTGGGACCTTATATTGGGGCCTGGTTTGCTTCTAGTACTTTGTGGGATCCCACAGATCACTTTTGTTTTTTTGATTGTACCAGAGAGCCGGGTGTGAATGCTAAACTTTCTCTTAGATGATTTCTACTTTCTTCGTTTGTGGCTATGACTTTAGTTTCCTAATAGTGAAGATTATTTAAATGAAATCACTTGAATATGATAACCAGAACAAGTTCAATGGGGAATTGTTTTCCGAGAATGAGTTGTGACTTGGTTGTGGTAGTTGAATGAATAGTAAGGAGGGTGTTTGTGTATGGGATGCTTTTTGGAACCCCTAGGTTGGGATGAGTGTTTGATTACCAATATGTATAATTTAGTTCTTATGTTTCTCATTTTCACGCCACCCAAATTGATCACTTCGTGCCAAACACCTCCATTTCATGGGAGAGGGTGTTTTACCCAACACTACTATGAGTGTATGGTTATTAGATCCTTTTCTTATCCCTTTCCTGAGTAACCTAAGACTCTTTAGGAAGGCTGTGAAAGCATGAGGTCCATTATAGACATAGATTTTTCAGGCATGGTACGTGGTGGTAGTTGGCCTCGGTGTGTGTGGGCATGTTATTTACTAAGTGTCTTCAGGATGAGGCCCAGGTGTCTTCGAGCATGAAAATAGTTTGTCGGACCCAGGTGTGTATGGGAATTGTTATTTTTTCTTGTTGTGGCCCAGGTGGTTCTGGTTGGGATTTGTGGTTGTGGTCGCCCAACTATGTGCGGGAGGGGTATGGCAGTGGGACTGTGGTGAGAATGGCGGGGGAGGTCTGACGCATAGGATGTCTCCAATAACTAGTGGGAAAGTGGTGTGGGTAGCCCAAACATTTATGTGTTATTAATACTACTTGCTTGACTTGCGTTATTTGGGGAGTGTTCCATGATGAGGTTTGGGATGATAGTTTCTGAGCTAGGTGATGTGGTATTTCCTTTTCTCAAGGGGAAATATAATTCCTCCCCACTTGTGTGCGAGATCATTTGGTTTTTTCTACTGACTATACTTGTATACTCACCCTAAGTATATAAACATCTTTTAGGGTTCCAGTAGGACTTCGGGGATCGTGTGGGACCATACTAGTTCGGACGTTGGGACATTTTTTGTTGCTATTTTTCTTTTCTTTTTTACTTTCCTTTAGAGTTTTCTTATACTTCTGTAGCACTTACTTCTGGAACATGCATATGGTTATGGTTTTTTTGTCATTACTTTTACCTCCAGTCTTGGAGTAGTTTGGGATTTACTATCTTCTCTCCTGATCCTACTAAATAATAAGGTAAATGCCTTCTATTTTGTGTGTGATTCTATACCCTTGGTGCTAGTCGCCAACCAGGGACCTATTAAAGGTGGGTTTTAGGGGTAATTATCTCTCCATGAACTTGAGGAAGGATGGGTCTTGAAATTATCTGTCCCTTCCCTCATCCTAGTGAAGGTGATTCATGACAATGTTTCAATGAAAGAAAATTGAGACAATGTCCCTTACAAAGATCATATCATTGAAGTGAGCCTTAATCAAATGAATCAATTATGTGTATACACTATAAATACACATAACGCAAGTGGAAATAAAACTTATGATAATAAAAATTCATTTCACACTAAATCATATCATGACATAATAAATGAATTAGGTTTTTTAACCCAATGATTGGAAATGGAGTTAAGAAATCCCCTACCCCAGGCTTGACTTCCTTAAAATCCATTTAAATGTACATTATAATGGTTTTAAACATGTTATTAATTTATAATAGAATTTTTTTAATATTTATAGCATCTTATATGATACTATTATAACATCTTACCACCTGTTCATTAATAACATTTCCTTATTTTCACTATTTTGAGTGTTAATTGCCATGTTTTCTCTTGCATGTTTTGTTATTAAAGTCCCAATTCTCTTGTATAGGGTATATATAAAAAATTTAAATAATTATGTTAATGTTATAAATATCATATTTAATCATTAAATACATTTTTATAACCATTCTTGAATGTTGGAAATGGAAAATGAGTCACAATGCTTCGTGGAGACAGTGGGTCGTACATACACACGAGCGACGATATCAACCACTTAATGGTAAATTGGAAAGGAAATTAATGATATATATATTTATATAATCAATATAATTTTATAAGTATTATATATATCCATTATTTTCCTCATTTTAACCATCTAAGTAATGTTTTTATGAAAAATGAATTACACCGCTATGCGGAGACAATAAGCCATACACACACACACACATGATGCATTCATTTTTCATAGGATGGATAAAAAGTGTAATATGGTTGTATCATAATCATAATAAAATATAATTATATATATTATATTTAATTTATTAATTTGTTATTTGAAAAACATATTAAGAGGAAGTAGAATAAGAAATAAACTTGAAAGCGTTGGGAAAGACAATTACCTCTTCTTCGGTGGACTTCCTATAGATATCTTCTAAAGGGATCAAGGATTTGACTTGTGGAAGGAACATTACCTCCAGAAAATGTATAATTATTATAATAAGATATATTGGTTGATTTGTTTGGGATATATGGATAAATTCGATGCAAGGAAGTGAAGGATGTGGTTCCCTTTTATAATTGAGGTGAGGGGAACTTTTGGAAATTCTCAAAATATTAAAATATAATAAGACTATTCTAGAGAAAAATACTTCCAAATAGACTTTAAATTCATATGATATTACCTTTTAGGACATATAATATTTTATTTTTTATTATTTAATATTATAATGATTTTTAAACAATTTAATGAAAAACTATATTCATGAATTATCATTATTGTCAATTCTGACGCTATTCATTACTCTAACTTCAAAAAAATTAATAAAACAAGATAAAATCTAATAAAATATTTTAATACCAACCTAATATTTCATATTAATATATAAAATTCATGTAAAACCTTAATTAATAAAACTTATAAAACTTATAATATTTCTAATACCATTTATTTTTTCCCATCAATAGAATATTTAATGAATCATTGTTGTGTAACCATTTAAGGAAATTATTTATTTGATAAAAATTTAAAATAAAATACAATGATGTATAAAAATATAATATATTTCATAATAAAATTTATATTCTAAAATATCTTCTATAGACCACCATATTAAAAATGTTATAGTTATTAAAAACATAATTGTGACATCTTTGTTTTTTAATTACATAAAATTTTATAAACATCATAATCTCATTAAAATGGACATAAATGGTCATATAACCAAAACTAAAATGATTATGGATAAAATTTAATAATTTCATAAGGGTTATTTATGTATTTATTTAATTAAATGGTTTTTATAATCTTATTTTTAACCTAAATTACCTAATTTGCCCATTATCATGGTAAACTAAATTACCAAGGTTACTACTCATATTGGATAAAAATAAAAGGGAACTATTTAATAAATTTGGACCTATAAATAAAAATATGGAATCCAATTTTCAAAATTCAAAAAGTACAATTTTTATAAATTAATTCTAAATTAATCCCACAAAACCTAATGAAAAACAGTTTTCTTGAAAAATGCATTTGAAGTAAAAAAATGTACAAATACCAAAATAATTTATAAGGATGATTAAAATGAAATTAATTAGATTGTATATAACTAAACAATAATTATTTTATTTTTAGACAAAATTATAGCCATAGATGTAATTTTTAATAGAAATAAAATAATAGTTTTATAAAATTCAGCATTTTCACTATTCCCCAAAAAATCAATCTTTTCAAAAAAAATCCCAAAAATCATCATAAGATAATTTTTATATGATTCTTTATAAAATGAAAATTATTTTTTAATGTAAATTTTTTAAAAGTGTCAAAAGTTAATTATATTTATTTTCCATAGAAATCAATAATAATCAATTTTTGAAGAAAACATATATTTGAAGAATAAAATAACATTACTAAAAATTATGTATTTTTTTCCTATGAATAAATAAATATTAACTTCATATATATTTCACAATGTAGTTAATATTATTAACACCCACTAATTTAACAGATAGTTTTTAAAGGTCATGTTAAAATAATCATATTTAATAATATATCACAATTCCATAAAATATCAATAAAATTTTATATATTCTAAAATCTCAGGATGTTACAAATTATCATCATGGATAAGGATTCATGATCCTTTTTCATAGAGAATATTGAACTTTTTCTCATGAAATGGATTGAACAATCATAATATTTTATTTCCTCTAACTATCTTCATTAATATATATTGAGATACTTCTTTGTGAATATATATTTTATGATTTTGTGATCTATATATATTTCACACTTCTCCTCATATAGATAATTCCTCTAAATCATCAATGAAAATATTATTGTATCTAGCTCCAAATAAGTCATTAGAAAGTTATTTTCATTCACCTTAAAATATCTTGTGTCATATGATATTACATAATAATTCTACATGAGAACATAGCCTAAGACATTCATTTAATCATAAAAATATATTAGAAATCCTTCCCAAATAAAGGTAGTGTGAGTATAGGTGTTTTTATTAAACATTACTTAATCTCCTTATAAATTTACTCATATATATCATTCCAAGTATATGCCACTCACTCTAAGTTAGATTGGTTAGTGGGTTTGAAAATCATGATACATTACACACAAATCATGAAAAATACCCAAATAGCCTAATGAAACTATATATTTCTATAAAAGATATTGGTATGGTCCATTCCTAAATTACATTCTTCTTTTATAGATATACAAATATCCCTTCACTTGTGATAACATTCCCCAAATACGATTTTTTCTCCAGCGAAAATTCACATTTACTATACTTTTTATATAGCTTCTCTTTTCATAATAACATTAGTAAAATATACAAATGCACCTCATGTTCTTCTTGGTTTTGCAGTATATAAGAATATCATCTATAAACACTACCACCAATTTCTAAAGACTATATTTTTTAAGTCCATCGTAGCTTTCCTATTAGGTTATAACAATCATTTTTTTATTAATACATTGAAATCCTTTATAATGGTTTGTAATGAATATTTGAATTACACAAAGAATATCCCCCATGAATGTCAAACTAGGTGCAAGGTAAGAGACCATTAACCATACACCATAATGATGGTCATGATATACTTGACTAACTCTTTTGGGGGTTATTACCCCTAGATGAATATGTTCCAAACCACATCCACTTGTAGTATTCAGAAAATGATGAATTTATAGGAAAAACACATAATATATACCTTACCTAAACATTATTATCCTATGAATAGGAACTTCCTTAGGGTTTTCAATTATATTCCATAATCTTAATCTCCAAAATTAACTAGACCATTATTTTATGACAACTATAATGACACAATTCTCAAAAACACGTTATTTCATTATTAATAACATTATTTTTTTGTAAAAATACACACTTAGGATCTTGAGGTCAAGTGTCTTTATAATATTAGACACATAAATACAAAATATTAATCATAAACTAAACAACTTTATTTAAATCTATAAATTGAACTCCTACTCCCGTAAACCCTTTAAATTTGTATGTGGTATCCTAAGGAAAATGAAAAAAGGAATGTTTGAGCTAAAAATCCCATTAAGGGAATAAACATGGAAATAAAGCCTAAAATGTGAGTTAATAGGCATAATATGATATCATAAAGAGAATGATCATACTCATGAATACACGTTGTAATGAAATGAAATCATAAGATCATACAATCATAAACATGTGGAAATATCATAAATTATGACATTATAAACATATGTCAAGGTTAGAAAACATGAAAACATAATATAGGATATCTATCCTCATAATCATGTAATGATTTGAGTAACTTCCATCATAACATAATATGTTTAGGCTAACTGGAAATGCACCATACATAGTGTGATTAGGCTAACTGCTAATGAACCATACCTGGAATCTCATGAGACATTAACATTACTCAATGAATCAGAGGGATATAATAGACATAAGTATAACCACATAGGAAAACCACTATCATAATATATTGTGATTAGGATTAACAATTTTGAAACATACATAGTGTTCTTAAGCTAATGGCCTATGAACTATACGTGGCATCTCATGAGACATTAACATTACCCAATGAATTGGAGGGTTATAACTGAACCACCCATCAAAACATAGGCTAATATCCCTCATTATATGTGAAAAATTATGTGTTCCAAAAACTAAAAAATAGACTATTCATAAATTACAATCATGATAAACCCATGAGAATAAATTGGGCATCACAATCTTTTCCTGAGGCATAACTGAAAGCTATATCATATGTAATCCCAATAGAATAAATAATGAAATAATTTTGTACATTCATAATTATAAAAAGGAACATAGTTCTTGAATATGGGTAGTCATTTTAGAAAATAATTTGTAAAAATTTAAAATAAATAATAATAAAATTAATCACTTATGTTATTTTTTTTAAATTAGGGAAGAAACTTTTAAAAAAGAAAAGAAAAAATGTTTTATTTTAAAAATATAATTTAACTAAAAATGTATTTCATGAAATATATATTTTTTATAAAATAATTACAGTTCAAAAATTTTTATTGGGGTGATACCTGGAATGATTTTAGAAAATTGGACCTTAAAAGTTTGGTTCACTTAAAAGTGAAAACATTGAAGAAAACTTAAAAATAAACCTTCAAAAATAACGAAAGGTAAATAAAACTAAGTATATATTTAAAGGAAACATATATAAAGAATATGGATGATATAATTTACAAGAAGATAAAGTAAAATGGGAAAAAATAAAGAGAATATTTAACCAAAATGTAATGAGGGTTGTTTGGAGGATCACTTACCTTTATGTCCGAAATAGTTATGCACTTGTACTTAAAATTCTTTCCCTTGGAAGTTATCCTTTGGAAACCTCCTTAAGAGACATTAATATTCTATTTTGGGGAGAAAAAAATTCAAAGGAATAGGGATGGTGTTGAGGAGAGACTAGGCTAGTGTTTTGGGTGTGCCATGTCCTTGGAAATGGATAATAAATTGAGAGGAGGTAGAATCCTTTTGTATGCGACAAAATGGAACTTTTGTAAAAATTCATTATTTATCAATGGAATCAAACCGCTTTTCAAGGCCAAAGGATCTAAAAATGGAAAATAACGGATTAGGGATAGATATAAATAAACGAAACCATCCACCATTAAATATTATACCTATTTCTTACATTTTGTATACACTTTCACAAGGTTTAAAACATTTTTATCTTAATTAACCCTTACTGTGGTAACTCTAATTTCACCCTTGGAAAACAATTTTAATGGAAAAAATTTAAAACTAAATTATTTAATAAATTAAAAATTATTACATTAAATATGTAAATAATTTTATAAAATACAATTTCTAAGAGTTTTAGAAATTAATTTTAGTATGAGCACACATAATACGTCAATGTCCATTTTTAGAAAAGTGTATTTTTAATCATTTGATTTTTTTAGAATAAAAATATCATGTTTATTGACTATATTGATAGTAAATTTATTATTACTAATCATTAAAAGTTAATTTTAAATTTAACTAATTTTAAAAACTAATTCATTAACATGAAAATTTTATTAAAAGAAACAGGTGAAAAATAATTTCATTAAAACATTACTTAAATATTTTAAGATGTTATGTGTGAGTATTTTATATCAACATAGTATTTTAAAATACTTAATTTATCTTTATAGAATATATTTTCTATTTTTTTTAATCTTTAATTGAAATATTTTATAATACTTTCATAAAATATTCAACATTACAATAATCAGTATTTTTCATTATTCACCTAAAAATTAATTTTTTTTTTCTGAAAAACAAAAAAAAATTCTATGATTCTTTTCACATGGTGAATATACAAATGAATGTTGTTTTATTATATTTAACTTATATAAGTGATAAAAGTTATTTTTAGATATAAGTGCTTAAAATTAATTTTTTTAAATGCATTTTAAAACATGAATTATATCTGTATTATTACTAAACTAAAAGTTAGATTTTTATCCCAAAGGTAATAATATAAACATATTATATTACCAATTAATGAAAATTTGATGCTAGTTATTATCATTTATATTACCTTATATGAAACACATATATATTCATAATGGAAAATTCCTATATATAAATTCCTAGTTGTTACTGTAAGTGTATATCTGATCAAAGTCTCGAAAGCAATGCCCCATCCCACAATAATTTGAAAAGAGAGGAACATCTACTGGTATAGTATCTTCATGACCCAACATATATACATATACCAGATATTAGTTGGTAGTACCTTATATTTGATAAGGTTGTACAACTAGGTTGAGAGCATATCTGGATGAGATGACATGGGATACACATAAAAGACAGTATTTAATTTATATATAATGCATGTATGAAAACTTTTGTACCCTAAAATGATGTATTAGAGATTTGGGTAGACTAAAAAGTTACCAACATCCTAGAGAATGGATACGCTGGCCACTGTACCTAAGTTGGACTCCCGGGTTTGATAACAAAACTCATGAAACTCATATCATTATTGATAAAAATTCCCAAACTATACCTCACATATTTACTTTATTCAAACATCATCCCTAGGAATTTAAATCTTTGATACCAATCTAACCTGACTTGACCCACTAGGGCCCATACAAGGCCATTGATTAGCCATTTGTGACACCCCAAGCCCACCTCTAATAGACCATAGATCAGTGATGAGCACCGAGTAAAAATATCAAACAAAATTGGATACCTTAACATATATTAACCATTAATAGATGTATATTTATAATAAAAACAAATATCCTACAACACATGAAACAAAAAAAGGAATATAAAAAATGAACAATATAAAACACATGCATGAGATAATAAAATATAAGAAAAATTATAAATATGAAAATAAAAAAGTAATTGTACATCTGACAAGCCTTCGAATCTAATATACACAATACATTCTAAATATCATCCTCATTATGTGTAATCATGAATTGATCACCATCCATAATACTTGGTAGGATTCCCCAAAAACCTCAAAGGAAATATAAGAAACAAGTTAGATTATACCCCATTACATAAAGTCAGCTAGGAGTAAGATAATGAAATATAAAAAAGTGTGTTTCCACTAGAATCCATAGGGATGAAAAGTAGTAATAGTCATATCAGCTACAATCATCAGTGGATGTAACTTATAAGAAACTAGGAATTCTTGTAGTAATGAAAATATAAAAAAGTTTTAAGTTGATAGCCTAGCTATATGTTGCACCTTGAAGAAAACTGTGGGGTTCCTGGGGAATCATAAATATTGAATCATCCAATATTATCAACATATCCAACTTCTACATCACAACTGGAAGCCATATGGGGGAACCAAACCTCTTTGAAGCATGTGTAAGAGTTGGGGGAGTACCACACCACGATATCCACCATTATTGAGTCACTGTTTAAGAAATTTATTGGGGATCCTACATTTTGACATAGAATACTTTTCAGTCAGGAGATAACTAACCCTTATCATCATAGCCACCAAGCTCTGGGAAAACCCATGTATCCTAAATAAAATTATAGTAGAACTTCTAGAATTTTTCTAGTAGCACACAATATATGAGAGACTCTATAACTCTATCGATATGGGACCCACAACTTGAGTAACACATAATTAAAAAAATCATAGACCAGAGAGGAATTAAATTCCAAGATAGAGGATCCATATAACATCCTTGAACTCATACATCTAGATTTGGTACTAAAAAAATAATCATTACATTTGTGGCTTTGATACTGATAAAAGTGACCCTATTTTAGCCATCCAAAACTTACAACATCAATCGAATGTGAAAGATCACTTACATTCCAAAGGACCTTTTATGTTGTGAGTTTTAAATAATTATGGAAAACTATTACATAACAATACCCATGTCTTCAATTAATATTTTTTCCACTATACATAGTTTTTCTTATTCTATATTAAGTCTTAATCATTACCCACATGAAACCCTTCTAAACATATCTTACATAATATCATTATTTATAACATGGGAAATGATTCATAAGAAGTGTGAGATGAAATTCTCAATAAGTGTAAACACAATACTAAAAAATAGATATTTAATAGTTTTTGAATATGCCTTTATCAGTGCTCAAAAATCATTAATAATCAGAGCGCAGTTAAAACCCCGAAACATTTAACAGTGCTAAAAAAGCACTGTTAAAGGCCCTACTGATAAAGGGTGTATAATTTTTTCCATGCACCCTTTATCAGCACTTCCCACCCTCAACACTTTATTAGAGCTTCCTCCACCACTTTATCAGGGCATTAGATAATTCCTCCCTCCTGCGCATTCCCCTTCTTCTAGCGAGTTTCACACCAAAGACCTCCAGCTTATACACCAGTCCCTTTTCCACTCCCCTATACTATTTTGTTTTAGATTTTATGATATATCAATATATTTATATATATTTAATTACATTGTTTATCCTTGTATTTATATATAGGATTATATATTAGTAAACGTATTTTGTAAGTAAATATGTTTAATTATTTTTTTATAAAATTAAATTTTAATGTAAAATATATAAAATCTATTAATATATTGTCATATATTTTATTATAACTAAAAATAAATTTTTCAAAATGACAAAATTTTAAATCCATAATATCAATATGAAGTTAATACCTTGTAATTAATTCTTTCCCCAAAGAAAAAGGGAAACAAATACCTCCTTAAATAGGGCTTAAACTTCATAAAATGTTAAAAATTTAGGTAACCTAACAGAGAACTCTGTTTTGGAGGCCTTCTGGGCCATTTTTTCCTCATAAAATATAACTTATTTTTACCTCCATCAGTAAAGGCACGAAGCTCATCAGAAGCTTTGATTTGATACATGGTTGAGAAAAAAAGGACACCTAGATCAAAGTTATGGCCATTTGAAGTTCGAGTTTCGTTTTCAACTTATTTTTTCTCTTTTATTAATTTTTTAATTTTTTATCTTCAAATTGATATTTAATGATTATTACTCAGTCATAATAAGAAAATTATTAATTTAAAATATTTTTTAAGTATTTTATAATCCATTTTCACTCAATATCTTATATATTATGTTTAAATGCATATTTACCATATTTAAAACATATTTTAAACAATATATTTTATATTTATATCAATATAAATATATTTATATATTAATATTTTCTTTAACATTTGTTTTTCAATTATATGATTATCAACACTACTAAAAAACACTTATATGGGGGGGTCTTTTTTAGTGCTTCTATAAAAGCACTGATAACCCCCCCCCCCCTTTATCAGTGATTTTTATAAGTGATTATAAATGACCTCATTAATATGTGCATTTGTAAAAGTACTGATTAAGGGTGGGACACTATCAGCACTTTATAATAATAACTGATAAAGGTCCCCCATTAACATTTTTTTTGTGCTATTAAAGACCACCATTAACAGTGCTAAAAAGGGCTTTTAATGATTCCCTTTAACAACAATTTTTTTACTACTGAAAAAGGCTGTCTTTAATAGAGCTTTTAGATATCGACATTAAAGCACGACTGCTGGATAAACCTATATTTTTAGTAGTTACTGGAGAGATATGAATCATAAGTGTGAATATAATAATCATAAGGGTATAATAACATAATCAATTTCATGTCCTTGATAAAAAATATTCATACCTAGAAAATCCTAGATATTTATCTCCAAAATCAAGTCAAATCTAGAAAAATGTTTTATAAGGGAGTTAAAGAAGTAATCATCATTCAAGATTCATAAAATAGACATATGGAATCATAATCATAGAAAATTCTAATATTATGAAAATATATATTTTCCATCATTTCCATATATAATCTTTTGAGAAATCTATAAGCGATCATCCTCACATATAAAAATGTGAACATATCTATTCACAATCATTTCCACACATACTTTTGTAAGCATAGCTAGAATAAGTCACACTTAAGCTACAAAATGTGAATATAGTTATTCATATTAATTTCCCTGATCAGCATTATCATACCACGAGTTATATAAATCATATTTCCTAATTAATTGTAGTCCTATAATGGACCCAATCATCACATTATCAAAATCCTTTCATATTTATTCTATAAGTTCATGAAAAAATTTATAATGTTATCAAATCTTAACTCATGGGAAAAAAATTATCAATATTTTATCATCATAATCAATAACCATATATAGAAAAATATGCATTTTATCATTGGATAATCTCCCCAATTAATCATAAGTAACATTAATGGATTATTTCATTGTTGAAAATACCCATAAAATACCACCAAAACATTTCATGGGGAAAATATTATTTTCATTTTGAAATCACATATTCAAAAATCAAAAAAATTCCAATATGTCAAGGAAAACTATTTTATTTGAAAATAACTATGGAATATTGTAATGGAATATTAATATAATATAGTATAAATGATGGAGGGGAATGTTGTTCTTACATTATATGTTGAATCAATGATTACATTCACACCTTTGGTAAAAAAGAATACCACATTCGGAAAATGACCTGAGATTCATTTTAATTTTTCTAGAAAGTAAAATATGGATAAAAATGACATAACTAAATATTTTTGGATTGGTAAAAAATCCTATAAAACCTTTTAATGTGAATATATAAAATGAATAAAATGATTGCCAAATAAAGAGTAAATAATGACTAATTTTCTTCAAAAACATTATGCATCATTTAAAGTACCAAAGAGAGAAAGATGGTACTATTAACTGAAAACTACATGTATAACAATAAAATAGTAAAATATATTGTTTATAAAGGATAATATCCACATAATTTATTTCAATGTAAATTTATCATAGACAATCTTGAAAAGAAGTGAGATTGTAATATAAGTCCCATATCGGTTCGGTAACCTTTTAATCATAACACCCATGAATGAAATAAATTCAAATAAAACATTAAATAAAATTAATATAATGGGATTCATGATATATCATAAAAAATGTAATTATATACACCACATGAAATAAACAAGTTGTTAATATAGAATATGTATCTTATGATCAAAAGAGAGAGAAGAAACCCTTACAATAAGTTTTATCTTGCTTTGTACACATTAAATCCTCTTGTATAATATATATATATATATATTAATTATAAATCTATTATAATATTATATTTATAAAAAAATTAATATTTAAAATTTCATTAAAATTTATAATTATCATTTTAATCACAACTATTTCTTAAAATGGACATTTGTTGAAAACTAGCCTATTTTCAATGCTTGATTCCGCTCGATGGCTTTAGTACTTGCACCTTGATCATTGTTTTACTTTTTGATGGATTGAATAAAAGAAAGTTAAATTATAATTCACATTTCTAGAATCATTATTATAATATAAATATTATATATATACATTAAATTTATCCTTGATACCTTACATTTAGTTTGTAACTAAAATACAACTCACATTGCTTTGTGGACGTGGTCTTCCACACGTACATGTGAGTGACGTTATCATTTTCCAACATATGGGGAGGTAATATGGTAGATAAGATAATATAATTACAAAAACATAATAATTTCATAAATAATATATATATATATATATATAATAAATCTATCACAATAACTAATCACAAATGGAAGTTATGAGAAATGAAATACATCGGTTTGTGAGGCGGTAGTTTACACATATGTATGATTGATCATTTCATTTTCCATTTGTTAGAAAATAATATGAATAAGTTTATGAAATTATCATAATAACATCTTATTATATGTTAGATACTTGTTTTATTATATTGTAATGGTCAGGACATTATTTATTGAGGTATAAGAATAATTAAAATGAAGATGCTCGGTTAAGACGATTAGCTCCACTTTGAAGAACCTCATTTCACATACACCTTAAGACTTCTAAGATGGAATTATGGAAAGACCATGACCTATAGAAAGTGTGGAGTAATGTTTTTAAGTTATTGTAGTAGATATTTACTAAGAAAAATGTATAATTAAGTTTGAGGAAGAGAGGGGGTGGTGTCCAAATATAATAGAGGAGAGGGTCACCCTTGGAATCACTTAACATATGAAATTAAAATAAATAAATTTTAAAATTTTAGTGTGATAAAATTTAAATATTTAAAATATAGGGTGAATATAAGTATATTTAATCTCATATAATAAAATCAACAAATTTTAAGGCTATTTTTTAACCCTTATCTCTTATTTTTATCCCATGTTAACTCTTTTAATGATTACTATGTAAATAATGTTTTTATTTTTTGGGAACAAGAAAATTACAATAAAAATACAAGTAACACACAAGTGGAAATTGGTTGTTATTCTTATCAATATCCCATTCACTTGGATAATAATAATATTTTTTTAATTTTAAATCATTTAATAAAATATAATTTAATATAAAATGTCATTAAATTCATTTTTGAGACTATTCAAATTATTGAAATTAAAAAAATTACAGTAATTCTGTTGGAATATGTACATTTTATGATTTAATAATACATTATATTTATCTATATTATTTTTGTAACACTATAAATCACCAAAAAAATAATACTTTTTATGTTTTTAAAATCATTTACTTGATTTTTTATGGCTTGCACAAGCATTGTGTCAACGTTTCATAAGAATTTAAAATAATTATTTCATCACTAAAAATAAAAAATAAATTACCATAAAAAAATATTTAAATTAAAAATAAACATTCATAACTAGTTAGAACAATTTTTATTCCTATCACAATATACTATAGATATTTTATGGAAGAAAGATGCATTTTAGAATTTTCCTTTACATAAAATAACACAAAAGTCTATATAAAATAAAAAGGGAACTAATATTCAATATTTTATAAATTTTTAAGTTTTTTTAGAGTTATAATTAAAAAATCAAATATATACAAGTGATTAAAATATTTGGAATCCCTATTTCATAGTTTTCATCTTATTTTACTCATTTTATCCTTAACATGGTGTTACCATTTTTACCATGGTTTTTATTCACTATGAAAAAAAGAAAATTGACCTATTTATAAACTTTGGAAATGATGATTGAAAATATGGATTTCATTTTATAAAATTCAATCCATATATTTTAATAAATTATATTTAAAATAATACAGCGAAACACGATGAAAAACAGTTTTCCATAAAAATGCATTTTTATGTATAAAAATGTTTTACATAAAAAATAAGAATGATTTCAATTACAATGACATAATAAGATTATATTTAATAAAAATAATATAATTAAATTTTAAAATAAATTAAAAATATGGGCCTTTGTAAATATTTGAAAACAAATGATAGTTTTCTATAAAAATTCTATTTTTCACTATTCACTGAAAAATAAAATTTTAAGAAAAAACCCAAAATTTCTCGCTAATATTATTTTTATATTCATGTTTAAAAATTGATATCATTTTTATTAAATGAAATTTATGAATTTTTTATAAATTTATTACAATATCCGCTCAAGTAAATTAATAAAAAACATTTTTGATGAAAATGTATTTTTGAAGCATAAAATGACTTTATCAAAAATAGAGTGCTTATTTACTTAAAATAAATTAATAAATTTGTATTATGTTTGATATATATATATATTATAAATTTTTTACTTCAATTCATATCTATTAATTCAATGGCTAGGTGATAAGAGTCATATGTAAATAATAATATTTCACAGTTTTTAAAGATCGATGTTCTGTGTCATGTATCTATCAAAAATAAACTTATTTTAAAATCATTTGATTTAGAATTACCCCCAATTAAATAAATTGTTTCCTCACAATTTGATCTTGAGATTGGAAATTCAAGGTTTTAATATTTTAAAACCCGTTTTTTAAAACTCACATTGTAGAATGGTTGATAAAATTTCCATTTGAAAAGAGGGAAAGGGAAATATGAAGGTCACATAGAATAACACATAAATAGGTTTAGAAATATGAGATAATTAACGGGAAGTGGAAATATGAATATGAAGGATAAAATAAATTTCCAAATAATGATGGGGAGTGGTAGATATTGTGAACATGAGAATGTTAATAACCACAAAATCACAAATTAATAAGAGAGAAAGCAGACCATCAATCCATCAGAAATGATTGTAAAAATGTATTATTTTTAGTTTTGGAAGGATTATTTTATTATTTTCACAAAGAAAATTAGAAAATATACATGATTTATTTGAAATACATATGTTCAATTTCATCCTTTGGTTTCATGTTTTATCAATTTTATACCACTATCTCATCCTATATTCTATGTGATGAGTATCCATGATGAATATAAATCATTACAAAAGAATCAAATTTTAATAGATCGTAATATCCATAATAGGATGAAAATTTTATAATCCAATATTTACTAAATTCAAGATGGTTTTCATTGGGTATGATAATACAAAAATGAATAATTCTTCATATGAAAAAACAATTTTTTGAACTCCATACTTTCCAAAATTACAACCAAGGTTCATGTCATTAACCAACCCAAATACCTTGGTACATCACTACCCAAACCAGTTCTAACATACCGAAAATGTCATTATAGATCCATATTGGTTAGATACTTGCACCTAGTATCATATCAAACATTGAAAGGGAATAAATTTTCCACAAGAAAACAATAAAGATAGAAAAACAGAAAAAAAATCCAATTAGTATACCAAACACTTCTCAAGGAGGAAATTCCCACAAGCTGATAGATAAACATCCCAAAGTAAACATAAAAACAAGAAACCACAACATATATCATGTCCAAGTCGCAAAAAACTAATGAAATAGGTGGATCACATCCCCACTGGTCCCCTCCATCACTCCAGGTCCCACGAATCAAGAACACTGTCCACCTCCAAGCACTACTTTTCCATTCCGAGGACCTAGCATAAAAAATATACAAATTCATAAAGGGAAAAGTAGGTTGTGAGCTAAACATCCCAATAGTATCTCACCAAGTGTTCTATAATCAATTACATAACAATTTAACCATTTACGCCGGCAATTTACAAAAAAAAATGCATGGGAATTTTTTTATATATTTTAATGCAAAACATGTGTTCAAATCATTAGAAGAAAGATATATCAAAAGAGTATTAAATGAGTATTTTATATATAACATTTATATAAACATCCAACATGAAAAAATTGTTATCTAAATAGTGGATTATATAATAAAGTAAATAAAACAAGAACCAAGGTGTTATTCCCTCTAATGGCCCGTAGGCATTATATTTTTTATTATATGATAAACCCCCTTTTAAGGGAAGGAGGAGGCAAACCCGAACAGACTTCAAGGACATAAACAAACACAACTCGAAGATAAAAAATAAAACCAAGACAGACACTTGGATTTGCCTCTCCCTAGCATTTAAACCTGATAAGTCTCTCCACCGTTGCAAGACTGTTTGAAAAGCAAGTGTCCTGTGTCAAAGCACAGACCCGGTCCAATGGCTGACGTTATACCCTCTCAAACATCCAAATCCATACAGCCTGCATAAGTGAACCGCCTGCTCTTAATCCTTCTCTGAGGCTTGTTCCTTGAGGTCACGTCCAGCTGAATCTTCAAAATATGATCGATGAAAACCAACCCAACAAAAATATGAAAAGATCCAAGCATACATGATTCCAAACATCACCATCAACCATCATCCTGGAAAACCCCGCCGCACTCCACAAGAAAACCCGACCACCACAGCCGAAGAATCCCGAAAGAAAATCCAAAGGACACGAATCCAATCCATCATCACCAAGGACTGGATGGACCAAACTCGCACCAAGGGAATGCCTCCGATGAGGGAATCCGGATCTTCCTGCAATAGAAACGTCACTCTGGACATGGATCTACTCCAATCAGAACCAAGACTGCACCCCAATCGGGTTCCGAAGCAAGCAAACGTTTGAGAGAGAACAGAGAAGGGGCAAGGGTAAACCAGCCGCAACAAACCAATATCAGAAGACCAAATGCACAACAAATTGACCCAAACCAACATATGATACCATGGCACAAAACCTTCACCGAATCAAAAGCCTTCACAAACTAGCAGGGAAAGCCTCGCCCTGCCAACTGCACACCTGGACGACGAACCATCACCAGATGAAGACACCACTACTCCCAGGACAACCTCTGAAACCGCAGCCACAATAGAAATCTGAGGAGGCAGACAGACCAAGGAAAAAGAAGCGGAGCCAACGCCACCCAGGGTTGGTAGGCCCAACGACCATTCCAAGGAAGCGTCACCGATGAGGGGGACCGAGCCCAGCTGATCCAGAAGCGCCGCTTTGGGCATGAGACTAGCATATCTGAACCCCATATGAACCCTCACTAGAGGCCAAGATGAGAAAACGACAGAAAACGGAAGGAGGAAGACCAGTGAGAAGCAGATCCACAACGAAGATGGCGACACCGCGAAACCACCAAAAACCCATTACCCATCAAACCAGATCCATGCCAGAAAATGACCGCTGCAGAGAATCGAGACCAGACCCGACACCAAATTCACTCGAGAAGACCGCAGATCCGCCCAAAGCACAGAGGCGAGACGCGCGTCTGCAACCCCAGACCGTAGCAGACCAGCGCCCGTCCACAGAATTCACAGCACCGCCCTGAATGATAAGCCCACCAAAGATCACAAGCCTTCGATGCTGCGGTAGCCCGATAGTTGGCTACAACCCACAACGCTGCCAAAGAACCTGCAAACCCTTGAGACCACGAGCCCGAACCTTCGGCAACGGTGAAAATAGGAAACGAACCTCGACATCGCCACATAGGAGGAGCACACCATGAACTCGCTGAGAACCCAAGAGCGTAGCCGCAGCCGACTGGGAACTGGAAGTCGGCAACGGGGAACCCTAGCATCGCGGAGGAGCCCCTTACGAGTGCATGGTCTCTCTGTGTCAAAAAAGCCCTTCCCATGGTCCTATTCCGTGAGTTATGTTAGTTACATGATCTTAGATCCTCACACAACTCAGTCATTAATCATGGCTCAAGAATGTGTTCATAGATCCCTAGGATTAGGCCTATGGTATTAATTAATCAGAATACCATTAGGGAATATCATTCCAAACGTGTATTAGTTTTAGATGTTATCGTAAATCCATTAATAGGGAGTTAGAGTCTAAGCGTACATGTCCTCACATGCGATTCAATCAATCAACAAATCTTTGGTAAAAACATTCATAATTCACAGTTCAAATACCTAATTTCAAATGTAATCATTCCATTTTATTTTCACAAAACCAAATCATAATGTCATCATCAAATTCATTCATTTCAAATCAATTATCATTTGAATCCATTTTCTCAGAATCATTTCTAATCATTTCATCAAAATTATTTCTACCACAATCCATGTTTTCTAAAAAATATTTCAATATCTCAAAACCACTAAAAATAGAGTTTTAATAAAAAAATCCATTCCCTTGAAATTAATCATAAAATCCCTTTTAAATTAAAGCATAGAAAAATTAATTTTAAATTCATTATGAATTAATAAATCAATTATGGTTTAAATTATATAGAATAATTATTAAAAAATCACTAACATTTATCACATGATCAATTGATCAATCATTGGAAATGATAAAACCAATATAGAGTTGAAGGAATGGATGAATATGAAGGAATCCCTAGAAGAAAAACCCATCAGATCAACATTCAAATCCATCAACATAATTAGGATTTTTCATTCTCAATGAGGGAGAGAAGGAAAAACAAAGGATTCCACATGATAGAATATTCACTTAACAAAGAGAGATCGATCTCATCCACCGATACTTTGAAATGAGAGGAAGAGAGGTTATAGGGGTCAAAATCCACTTTTAAGAGACTCCAATGGCCATGTTGTCAAGTGGGAGTTGAATGTGGGAATTTGGAAAAAAATGGGCTTGGTACTTTTAAACTCTGTAAAACACAAACCACATTGCAACCCCCCATGACCACGATACAGAATGGTGAAAATACCCCAGACGACATCACAACCACCCTAGACCACAGTACAGTCACACTTGATTAACTGGACTCCTGAAAATATGCTACAAACCTATCTAGATATTATTTACCTAGCGTAAGGATATAGAGAAACCCATACACCATGCCATAACCATGCTCAACTTGAAAGAGATACAACATCCATCTCCATGTCATAGCTCTCCTCTACACTGAATTCCTACGTAATTTGGAAGAGGCTAAAAAACACACCACATCACAACCTAGTAGTCCACACCATATCTATAATATAGTCGTCCATGGTAACAAAATTGGATAAACTGTATCCCTGAGCTCTATACCACACCTAAACTCACTCCACACTACAACCACCACTCTCCATGGCATAGTCCCCCTAAATAAAAAACTAGAATTTCTGAAAGTTCCAAAAACCTCCAGAAAGACACAGAACTGCACCCAAAAAATATGTGATAAAATAAAACGGAATAAGTAGTACCTGAAAGTTGTAATTTGATGCTACTACCTCCCCGCCATAAAAATTTTTTGCCCTCAGAAATACTACAAAGAAGATTCCATTTCAAAGAGATAAGGCCACTGCTCTCTCACCAGTTCCATATGCTCCCATGTTCCAGGAAAATCCGAACCATGTGGCCATATCCCAAAGAATAAAGGTATATAATTATCATGAAGAACCTTTTCCTTAGAATCAACAATCATGTATAGATGATTAGTCAAAGTTAAATATGGTCCAACATCAAGGCCCTCCAAGCCCAAAAAATGAGATGGTTCAGAGAGATACTTTCAAAGAAATTATACATAAAAAATTAAGAATTCAAATCAACTGCAGTGGAAACAAAAATTGGCATGGAAACATTCCAATTTGATCCACAACCTCAAATGGCCACACATATAGAAGTTCAATCATTATCTATTTTCCAATCCATTAGGGACCCAATCGTGGTGAATCTCACAAGACACCTAGTCATTAATGGAAAACAACAAAGGGTATACATGGTGATCAATATAATATTTATACTAGATCTAATACATCACAATTATTAGAAAAATAAAATAAATCTTTGTTGTATTATCTTGGACCAAACTAGGTGAAACCAATAATGCTTCACCAATACATTACCAACATAATGAATATTTACATGGGAGACTATACAATGACTCGAAGGGTTCAATACAGATGGATGACTGCTAACTATTGTTTTAGGAAAACTCAATCAGTCCCATGTTTCTATCCCAAGATCCACCAAAGTTAAGAATAAAGTCATGAAGAACATATTCCATGATCTATATAGCTCGTTCTCTCTAACCATCCATTCGAAAATGATAATCCATACTCAAACTCACATAAGATTTCAATGCATCATGGAGGCCTCTAAAAAACTAAAAAAGAGAAATGGATATTCTTATCTGAAACTATGATCGATGGAACTCCATGAAATATTATAATCTCAAGCATGTAGAGGTTTCCCAAGCCCTTAAATTTGGTTTTATCTTCAATGGGAATGAAGTGAACAAATTTGGTTAACTGATTGATCACTTCCTATATCATATCACTCTTCAAAGGGGTATGGGGAAACCAAACCACAAAACCCATAAAAATATTGCCCAACATCCATGTTGACATAGTAAGGGGCCAAAGAAAACCTGAAGGTTTTTTGTGCTCTTCCCTACCTTTTTTCGAATCATAAAAACAAGAAACAATTTTAATGATGTATTGTCTAATATTGGACCATCAAAATCATCAGCACATATCATAAAACATCTCCATGCTTCTAGGGTGCACTGCCCACTGAGTTGTATGGAAATCACCCATTATATATTTTCTCACTAGAAAAGGTACAACATACCCATCCTAAAAAAATTGGAAAACCTTAGAGGAGAATTAAAAATCACCAATAGTCTACCCATAACAAATAGAGTTTCTAATACCATATAATTCATCCTTAAGCTACTACTCTTGAAGAATCATCTCAAAAAGAGATGAGGTCAACAACATGCTCATAAAAAAACTCATCCTTATCCTCTAGGAATCCTAAATGAAACTAATTAAATTGATCCATAAAATTACACTATTATGATGATTATTTCATGCTCTGGGTTGTAATTTTTCCACTTAATGAATCAGTAATGACATTCCAATAACCAAGGGTATAGGAAACATCAAAATAAAAATATTATAGGTACTCCAACCATCATCTCTACCAATGGTTCAAATATTTTGGAGAGAAAATATATATCAAACTTTTGTGAATAGAATATATGGGAAACCTCTATCCAAAAAGGTAATAACACCTACTCTTGAGAACATGCATCATAGGTGATATTTTGAGATCATGAGTAAGATAATTCATCTCATGTCGAAAGAGCTATCATGAATCATAGGCTATCACGTGATCACCCTATATAATAATAAAAACCAAAACCAAACTCTATGCATAAACAAATACCACATATACTATCCTAGCCTTTGGAAGAGTCAACACAAGTTCATAAGGGAAAATATCCTTTAAATCATCAAAAGAATTCTGAAATTTTACATCCCATATAAAATTCTCTCCTTTTCAAGTGAAGGTGGTCCTTAGAGAATCCAAAATTAATAAATATTTGATGAACTAATGTTAATACCCTGATAAATCCAAAAATAATTGAATCTTGAAGTTATTTATATGGTTTTTCCCAAGACATTATAAATTTCACCTGACCAAGATCAACTAAAATATCAGGTTTAGAGACTTTGTGTCCCATGAAAATCACTTTCCGAACCATAAAAAAAATATTTTGATATATTGATATAAATGCAGTGATCTATCAATATTTTCATAGCTACTCTCAAATTACCCACACTATCCTTCTAATTATTAGATAATACCAAGATTTAATCCACAAATACCAATATTAATGTGTGAATATTCTCATGGAATAATATATACATCAGCACTATAAAAAATGTTGGATCATTGGTTAGACCAAAATCACCAAAAGGTACTTGTAATGGATATACCATCTCTGTAATGTGGTTTTTGGGTTTCCAGATTATTTTATTCTCAACTGGTGATAACCAAACTGAAGATCAATTTTCAATGACCAATTGAACCCTTTCAACTGATCAAAAAAATCATCTATTTGTTGAAATAAATCCTTTTTATTTACCATAACTGGTTTGAGTTTTCAATAATCATCACAAAGGTGAAGTGTCCCATTGGATTTCACTACAAAAAGAACAAACACCTACCAAGGTGAAAAACTTAGGCATATAAATCCATTTTACAAGGAATCATCAAATTGAGTATTGAAATATTTTAATTTAGCTAGTTCCATATTGTAATAAGGAATAGAGTAGGGATGAGTAATTATTACAAAATCAATTGAAAACACTACATCATATACCGGTGGTATGAAAAAAAAAATTAGTTAGAAACACATCAAGAAACTTGACGATAAATTGAAGGAGATCACCACTCAAATATTCCCACATCAGGTGATAAGAAAAAATAAATATTTACCTACCTAAATCTAAAAAATAATGTTCGTTACTCATTGACCTCAAGTCCCATTATATCAAAACAATACAGCACACCCCATTGGGAACAATAAAGGAGACCTGCCAAAGATAATAGTGAATACAGTATTTATGACTAATTAACCAATCCATCCCATGAATGATGACAAGAGGTTTCATGTGAGAACAATAAAATTTCATGTGAGGTTAATCTCATATGGATAGGAAATTAAAGAGGGAAATCTAAGACCCTACTCTCTCTTTGTTTTATGGGGCGTAGAAGTATCCATCACAAAACAAATAAGCTCCCTATGAAGATCCAGTAAGCTCACAATACAAGTCTATATGAATGAATGAGATTCAAAAATATCCAATAAATTGGTCACTAATGATATAGGTATAGTGATGGTACCTCTAAAAATTATTGGACCGGCATTGGATTCCTCTCGAGACACATTCACTACATGAAGATGATTCATTCTAGATGCCTTTTCCTTGAGACCCTTAGTTATTGAAGCATATGATTGCAACATATTACCTTTAGGTGATGATGATTCTATTCAATAGCGTAGGGTAGAAAAGATATAACTTAATTTCTATAGGAGTAATGAGAGATCACATGATCCAAAAATCTTCAGCACCTCCTTACAAACCTGGCTCAATTTCCTAATATTTCCACACTTGAAGAAATTCGAAGGGCCTCTTCCAGACACCAAAAAAGTTTTGGATAAACCCTATTATCGATATCAACCATGAGACTCATCATGCTTCCCTTTTCCATTAAATAAACTCATAGAAGTAGTAATGTGAGTAAAAGGAACTCCTGTAAACACTGACAACCCAACTAGGTCAAGCATAACCATTAATACTTTATCTATTATGTAAGCATTGTAAGTTAAATTCAACCTGAAAACATATGATCAGATATCAGGTGAAATAACCATAAAAATTTTTTATACCATCACTTTCTCATTTGTCACCACCTCATGAGAAAAATGAACAAGTTTCAGAAAATGGTTCACATACCAAGTCATAGTCTTATCACCCAATTAAACATTAAGAAACTATATAATCTTTTCCAAAACCATCAAATCAGGATATATTTTTTTAAAAAACTGAGATATTAAGTCTTTCCACTCTAAGCCTTCATGCTTCATTTCTATAACCATTGAATACCACCACCTCCTTCTAGGCCCATCAGTCTTAAAGGGAGAATATTTTAGCATTATAGCTTATGGTTTTTCAAATAATTTAAAAAAGAACCAGATCCTTTTCAACCAATCCTATACCTTTATAGGATCACTCTAACCATGTAAATTTGATGGGTTTTAGTGATAAAACTATTGAAAATAATCTATATATTCATCTATTCGAGGTTCCACAACTGGATCCTAAATGAGATCGAGTGGAGTTACCTATCATAGATCTTGGAAAACATATACTACTATCTCAATGAGGTTTTGTTCAACTAGAGGGTTCACTTGTTTTGGTTTATTGGCATCTCCCTCATTAGTTCTATTCAATCATCTTCTTGGGGGCATGGTACTACATTACATCAACAAGAAACATTGTAAACATCCAAAAGGATACTCAGATTGTCACCCAATCAAGAGATAAAGGATTATCAATTCCATCAAATAGAGTTAAATCTTTTATGATTTCAAAATACTCATATAAAATTTGGAAACGACTCAAATTAGATCAATTAATTTCTGAAGGATGCTTTCCAAAAACACCGATGGTGACTGGAATCTCGGTAAAATGAGATTTGGCTAGAAACTGAATCTTAAATACCCTTCAATTACTAAAAAACCTACATCCTATATGTTTGGTTATCCTATATTACATACTAAAAATAATGAAATATGTAAAAAATCCATTAACAAAACTCAACAAGAACCATCCCAGATACCCTTGTACACCGGTACCCAAACTGACTCTAACATACCTTGAAGGGCATAATTAATCCCCATAGGTGGAAAAATAAAACCTAGATTCATATGAAACATCAAAGGGAATAGTTTTTCCATAAAAATTCATCATTATTGAATGTTAGAAAACAAAAAAATAACCAATTAGTATACCAAAAACTTCTCAATGTGAAAATTACTATAAACAGAGAGATATATATCCCATTGTAAATATAAAAAAAATGAAAACACATAATCTTTCAAGAAAAATTCACATAAAACCATGAAAAAGGTGGTTCATATATCCACTAATCATGTCTATCACTTTAGGTCCCACAAATCAATCCCACCCACTGCCTCCAAGTGTTTCTTTCCCTTTAACTGTACAATGATTAAAAAATTCTACAAACACCTAAAGGAAAAAATTAGGATGTGACCTAAAGAAACCCTTATTATCTCACTAACTGTTTTATAATCAAATCCATAAAAATTAAACCATTTATTACTTTAGTTTAAATAAATTAGGGCATGGAAATTCATTTAAATATTTTAATCAAAAACATGCTATCAAATTAATATAATGTGGATTTATCAAAACAATCTTAAACGAAAATGTTATATAAACCATTTATATAAAAAACCAAAATAAATAAAATATTTCCTTCAATAATGAAATTCATAATCAAGTTAACAAAAATGAGCACCATGGTTATATTCCCTGAGTTACGTTAGTTTTAAGCTCTTGTATTCTCACACTACTCAATCATTAATCATAGATCAAGAAAATGTGCACATGTACCTAAGATTAGACTAAATAGTCCAATAAATCAACATCCCATCAAGTATAATCATTAAAAACATTGTTTTTCTATATTTTTCATTGTAAACCCATTTCTAGGGAGTTAGAGACCAAGAATAATTGTCCTAATCACCCACTAACTACTCAGGACCACATGTGCTTCAATCAATCAATCAATCTTAGGTAAAATAATTTTTCATTCATAGTTAAAATACCCAATTTCATGTTCAATCATGCCATTTAATTTATTTTAGAACAAAATCATAGGTTTTTTCATCAAATTCATTCCTTTCAAATCAATTATCATTTAAAGTATTTTTTTTAGAATAAATTCAACTCATTTTATTGAAGTTATTTTCATCACAATAGATATTTACTCAAAAATAATTAAATGAATCAAAACCACCCATAAATATGTTTTATTTCACAAATCCATACCCTTGAAATCAAGTATCAAATAATTTTTAATTGAAATAATAGAAAAAATTATCTTCAAATCTACATTGAATCAATTAAGAAATTATGATTTCAATTGTATAGAATAAGTATTATGGAACCACCTAACAGTAATCAAAAGATGAAACGATCAAACAACTAAAATAAGAATTCCAATGTAGAGATGAAGGTGCATAAGAACAAGAAGGAATACCTAGAAGAACAACCCATTAGATCAATGTTACAATCCATCAACCTCATGAGGATTTCTCTCTCTCAATGTGGTAAAGAAGGAAAAAAGAATATTCCACATGAGGTAAGATTAAATTACTAGTGAGGGATCGATCATATCCACTTGTACTTCAATCTGAGGAGAAGAGAGGTTTGAGGGGTCAAAATCCTCTCTTGTGACCCTCTAAGCGAGACATGGTTAAGTGGGAGTCTAATATGATAATTTGGATTTTAAAATGGGATTGAGACTTTAATTTATTTAAAAACAAAAACAACACTACATCACCCTAGGTCCACGATACAGAAGGGGGAAAATTACCCCAGACATGGTGAAACCACCCTATACCATGACACAATCACCCCCAGTCAAAAAACCTCCATAAAACACACCACAAACCTCAATAGATCTGCTTTACTCAGGGTAAGACTATGATGCATGTAATGACATGAACTTTTATAAATGGAATTCCATTTTTAAATTATTATATTCCTTTTTAGGAAATGAAGTTATAGAAAACACATGCACTAATTTGGTTATGTTGGACCATTATAAGTTAGGATTTTTTGGATTTAAAATAATATTAATTATCATAACCATTTACAATATATCCATTGAAGATTGATTGTGTGATTAGTATATATAAAGGGCTAAGATAAAGTCCAATTGACACAAACAAGAGAAACTATAGCCTCAAGCAGTAGAATCATACCCTCTGAATCCCATTTATTAGATTTTAGAGGGATATAACATCACTAGGATTTTACCATGAGAAATCCCAAGTCTATATTCAATAAATAAAGGACAATCAAAACTATTTATGTGAGAAGTTTGAGCTTATTGAGATCACAACCCAAACCATGTTTTCCGAACCACCCCTTGAAAATTTTACTATCACACACCTTACCCTTAGGAAATTCTCCAGTGCAATAATCGTGTATGTATCATGAGTCTAACATAATTAACTTTAATATTTTATTTCAATAAAATAATTATGATAATTATTCCTTTTTATTAAAACATTATAAATTATTATAAAATAACTTTAATCAAAATTTGATTTTGATACAATAAAAAACATATTTAATTTTATGGAAATATATAGTTTCAAAAAAGGAACTCCTTTCATTGAATTAATTTTTTTCTGAAATAAATTTTATTTTAATAAAATATTAATTTGAAATAAAATTTATTAAATACAAATGATAATATTGTTTAATGAAGTCAAATTTAATTTTTATAAGGGATGAAATATAGTTATTGTAAAATGAAACTATTATTTTTCAATAAATGAGGATTTATTAATTAAAAATATAAATTATCGTATTTATAGATTTATTTATGGTAGAAGAAATATTATATTTGAAATCATCACATAAAAGTTATCCAATGGTAAATTTTTTCAAAATTTTAAGTGGCATTCAAATTTTCAGGTAAAAATTAAATACGGTATTAATATACTATACATATTATGATATCCTAATGACCCAAAAAGTGATGTAATATTATAAATAAAAGGTATTAATGGCCAAATATATTTCTACGATTTAATATATTTTTTTATTCTATTTTATTGATTTTATAATCCCTTAATGAATCCTCCAAAACCTATTTTATATTTTAAGGTTTTACAATCAAGTCTTTATAATACTGACACACTTCCACATCACCAAGGGAATTAATTCATTGTGTTTGGTTCTTATTCTATTAAAATAATTCATACCACTCCTATTTTATGGAAACCATTTAAGGAACCATGGGATGTTTTGTGGTTTTGATTACTTTATCGTATATATTCCAAAACCTATGATTGGAAATTAATAAATAATTATCCTCTATTTTTCTATATAAACTCACCCAACATCCCATTCATCTTCAATATAAACTATTATAGAATGAATTTAATCTTCCCTTCTATCTATATATCCCCCCGAAGGTTCCCCAGGCTCTTAAGATGCTCCACCAAAGCTTTAAGAAGCACCCTATCAAGGTAAGGGATCCTCTCCTTATCCTCTTTATCCATGAACCTCATTTATATTATGCATTTGTTTTCTCACTTTTTATTGTTGGGATGTGTTTTCAAACATCCCCCATACCTCTATTATGTTGTTCAACTAATTTGATACTTCTTTCACTCTCATTAATCCCTCTCATGAATCTTTAAGTATCCCCATTATACTGTCGAAATTATCCTGTGATTTTCCTTTACAAACCATTGTATTTTGAATACCCATACTCATTTACACTCAATTTTATTCTCCTAGTTTTAACTATACTTAATTAATTATTTATTTACATGTATTTAAACCACACTCTTTAATCATGGGGTTGAAATTGACGAAATACATATTTATGTTTTATAATCTATGTGGCATAGTTATGCATGTACATGATATGAAAGTGATGGGTGGGCCCAAAATTATATAGCCCTATAATGCATTTGGTAATGTTTTTTATCTCATCATATTAAATTTATGGTGAATTGGAGTTTATCCTAATCACACTATGTTATGTTTTCTAGGAATTTATCACTGACTTTTGTTTATGATGTAATGTTTTACGCTGTTTCCACATTCCCATGTTGCCTTTATGTTATCATGTTATAACATGCCTCATTGTTCAATATTATGATTCTCATATATATTATGTTACCTTGATATAAATATTGGATCAAATGTAATGATTTTAAATATTTTATGATTTTTTATTACCTTTCTAGGCGTTATATCTCACCCCTTTCTCTTGTACATGCTCTTGTTATCCTATGGAGTTTTAGAAGAATGATTGAATTTTAGGAGCATGTTAAGGAAGTTTCCAATAATATAATTGTACTTATATTACAATTTATTATACTATTTACCTAATTTCCCAAATACTCTAGTCATCATGATCTTCTGGGTTGTACTGAGTATTATTTTATGTAATAAATCATGAAATAAAGTTTATTCAAGATATGGGTTTTCATAGTTATCATCAGAGTAAATCCTATTTATTTTTGAGAATTAGGATAAGAAAACTCTCATGGATGCCATAGGGATAATAATAAAGGTAGGAAAAATCACTAAATTTTGGTAAACTATAGAGAAAGTCATATCCACAAAAAAAATCATTGTTTGGATACTAAAATTGGATGTGGCTTTGGTATAGTTGTATCTATGGGTAATAACCTTGAAGAAAAGTCTCCTTGATATGGAATCGATTGACACCTAGTGCATGAAAATGGTCCTTACTACACACCTGATTTGAAACACTGAGGGGGTATGTTCCGATAAATTTATAAGCTCATTATGAACAGTTATTAAGTTAAACAAAATTCCACAAGAATTTATGTTAGAAAATAGATAATAGATAATATTGATTAAAACCTATAAATTCATATGTTATGGAATTTATATCATTTATAAGTTATCCCTTCCATGTTTTCATTTTCCCATTTAAATGATTAATAGTTTGAAAATTCTCATCCCTAATTCTAATATGGATGGAGTTAATTATTATAACCAGAATAAAATAGTAGGATGTCGGCTTATCGTCCAATCATGAACTTAAAATGTCCTATATGATTATGGTTCTACACATTCTTTCATATCATGCATGTTTAGTAGAACTATTCAAACACCACCTCGAAACATGGAAGTTTGTTTATCATTGAAGATGGAGAATGGGTAAATTATTTAATCCCAATAATATAACTCATCCCATATACATATATGTGGGATGATCTTTTAAGTGAACCTTATAATTATCCATTTAGATTAATTTTATGTAATTCTAGCTAAATATTGGATTACCTTATATAGATCCAATATAAATTTCTGATAGAGGAAAATTACCCTACACATCATGAATTGTCCTCCAATTCAATACAAGTTCATGGAGGCCGATAATCCTTCTTGGGTACCAATATCTAAAGCATGAATATTATTTCCTAGTGAGATAGTGTATAAAGATAAAATGGTTGAGACTAAAGAAAATATTATCATTGATGACATACCAATTATAAGGGAATTTATTTATGTGTTTATAGAAGAATTTCTTGGTCTTCCTTCTAGTTGTGAGGTTGATTTATCAATCAATCCAACAGTTAGATATTTTACAAAGAATACATATATAATGGTTTTTATTAAACTTGAGTATCTAAATACAAAAATTATAGGACTATCGGGATAAAGGGTTTATACACCCAAGTGCTTCACCATGGGGTGAACCAGTCCATTTTTTCAAGAATATGAATGAGTTAATTCACCTATGCATTTATTATCACGAGGTCAAAAAAATCATGTTAAAGAACAACCATCCTCTTCCGTAGATTAATGAATTTTTTGATCAGCTATGTGGAGCGCAATACTTCTCTAAGGTGGATATTCGTTCAGGATTTTATCAAGTAAAGATGAAGGGGGATATCCCCAATATAACTTTTTATACAAGGTATGTGCACTAAAAGTTCATATTTATGTCATTTGGAATCACAAATTCTCCAACTATCATCATGGAATTTATGAATAGAGTCTTCAGGTATTACCTTGAAATTTTTTTGGTATTCTTTATAGATGATATTATTATTTACTCTAAAAGAAATGGGGAAAAGGAGGATCATTTGAGTGTTCTACTTAAGAACATATAGAAACAAAATTTGTATGAAAAGTAATTTAAATGTGGCTTTTATTTGAAGAAAGTAACATTTTTGGGTCATTTTACACCAATAAAGGGATATCTATTGATCTATAAAAAATAGAAGAAATTTAAGGACATGCCAAATCAAAATTTGTGATAGAAAGATGTAGTTTCCATGGATTAGTTGGGCACTATATTTGATTTGTGAGAAACTTCTCACAATTATCAAGCCCAATAATGAAGCTTACACGAATGGATGTCATGTTTTTTAGATTAATAAATGCAATGAAATATTTAAGGATACGAAAAAGAGGTCAATCACAGCACTTGTTCTCACATTACCCACTAGTGGGGAAATATTTGTGATCTATAGTGATGTCTCCACAAAGGTCTTGTTTTGTTTAGTCATACAAGATGATAAAGTGATGGCCTATTCCTCCATCCAATTAAATATCCATGATTAGAAATACCTAAAACGTGATCTAGAATTTGTAGTAGTGATCTTCACATTCAAGATTTGGCCGTAGTAAATGCCACAAGTATACATTCACAATAAATGAGCTAAATATTCTTCAACACAGATGGTTAGATCTAATAAAATATTTTGTTTATTCAATCCATTTGCATTCTGAGAAAAATAAAAATGTGGAAGATGGTCTATGTAGAAATGATCATGCAACCTTAACCATGATAAGAATTGAAAGGTATCCAATCATCTTGTACCTACAGAGGATGGACATGGGAATAATAAAAGGATATTCATCTTACCCTGATCAAATAACTTCTCATCAATTTATTCTTGAGAGGATCAAGGAGGCCTAGAATGTTGACAAATTTCTACATAATGAGGTTGAAAATATTACAGAGTTTAACTTTACTGAAGATGGATTTATAAGTTTTGGAACCTATATGTCCATCCCATCAAAACTAGAGATGGAGAGTGAACTTTTGGATGATGCTCACAATTAATCCATCTCTATTTTTCAAGGAAGAACTAGTATTTATAAAGTTTTAATGAAAAAATGTTAATAGAATAACATGAAGAGGGAGATTATGAAATTTGAACAATGATACTTGGTATGCCAATAAGTCAAGTGTGAACAAAATAATTCTAAGGGAATGATGAAACCATTTTCCATACCATTATGGAAATAGGAAAACATAACCATGGATTTCTTCATAGGCCTCCCCGATACCCCTAAAGAAAATAACACTATTTGGGAGGTAGTAGAACAACTTACCAATTTAGCATTTTTAATTTCAATCAAGAAAGATTTATCTCTTGACAAAATCATGAATATATACATAAAAGAAGTGGTAAGACATCATGGATTTCTACTCTCTATTATATCTGATCAAGACATGAGGTTTAACTGGGTTTTTGGAGAAGCCTTTTAAAAGCATTGGATATAAAACTGTGCTTAGACACTATTTATCACCCGTAGATGGATGGTCAGTCTAAAATAACTATTAAATCTCTAGAGGATATGATGAGATCATATTCAATAGATTTCCAAGGATGTTGGGATAAACCCTTTACCTTGTAAGGTTCTCATATAACAACAGTTTCAATTATAGCATTCAAATAGAACCTTATGAGGCTTTGTATAGGAGGATGTATTATACTCCAACATATTGGGATAAGTTTGGAGATCATAAATTTATGGGGCCTGATATTATCGAAGAGATGATAGAGAAGGTGTAAACCATTCAGCATCATATGAAATCCACACAAAGTCAATAGAAAATTCATGTAGGCAATAATCAATTGAACCTGAAGTTTGAAGTCATAGATAATGTTTTTCTTCGTATATCACCATATAAGAAAGTCATTATGTTTGGAAATAATGGAAATTGTAGTCCATAATACATCATCCACTTTGAGATCTTTGACCACATCAGAGGGGTGGCCTATCAACTAGCACTCCCACCTAACCAATCTCAAGTACATGATAAATTCCATGTGTCCCTCTTATGGAAGTATATAATAGACCCCTCACATGTATTGAATCCATAGGTTGTAAAATTGTATAATTATCTTTCATACGAGGATAAACAAGTGAAGATATTAGATTATAGAGGTCAAGATCTACAAAACAAGAAAACGCACATGGTCAACATGTTATGGTAGAACCACATATTTGAGGAAGCCACATGAGAATCAGAAGAGTTGATGAAACATAAGTAACTTCATCTATTTTTGTGTATGAAATGAAAATTTCCAGAATGAAATTTCTTAAGGGTGAATAATTAAATGACCCAAAATTTTATAAATGGATTTCCCTTTTTAAATGTGTAAATTCTTTATTGATAAATGAAGTTATACAAAACACATGAACTACTTTGGTTAAGTCGGACCATTATAAGTCATGTCTTGTTAGATTTAAAATTCCATTAAGCATCACAAACATTGATAATATATCCATTTAATAGTGATTTTATGATTAGTATATATAAAGGATTAAGATAAAGTCTAATTATCACATACAGAATAAGATGTGGCCTCAACTTATCAGATTATACACTAAGAATCCCATTTATTAGAGCTTATCAGGGAGATAACATCATTGTAATTTTCCCATAACTATTCCAAAGATGAGATTCAACAATTAAAGCATGAGAGAAATCATTTTTGGGAGATTTTTATGCTTATCAAGATCACATACCAAACTATATTCTCCAAACCACCCCATGAGAGTCACACAATTGCACATATTATCCATAGGCAATTCACTGGTGTAATAAAAGGTTGTTTATCTAGACCCTAAAAGTCATAAAATTTATATTTTATTTAAATAAAATAATTTTTATAATTTTTATTTTTATTATTAAGTCTTAAATGATTAAATAATAAGTTTGATAGAAATTAGATTCTGATATGAAAAAACACAAATTGTATTTTTGGAAAATATATAGTTCCTACCAAGGAACCACTTTTGATGAAATACTTTTTTTAAAAAAATTATATTTTAATACGTTATTATGATTAAATAATATTTATTAGATATAAATGATAACAAATTTTTACAAAGGAAGATGCAATTTTTATAAGGGTCATAAAACTATTCTTGTAAAAACAAGTATTTTTCAATAAATGAATATTTTTGAATTAAAAATTTAAATTATCATATTTAGAAATGTTATTTATATAAAAAAATATTAATTTTAAAATAATCATGTATAAATTGTCCTATGGTGAAATTTTCATAATTTTTGGAGACATTTTAATTTTTGGGTAAATTATAAATATTTTATAAATATGTGGTATGTATTATGAAATAATAATGACCCAAAATCAATGTAGTGTTTGTAATAAAATATATCCATGGAGAAATATATATTTCACCTTTAAAATATTCAGATTGTTTAGATATTTGATTAATTTTATAATCTCTTATTGAATCCCCAAAACCTATATTATATTTTAATATTTTAAAATCAATTATTTTTAAACGTGACTCACTTCCACATCATCAAAGGAATTATTTTAGTGTGAATGATTTTAATACATATAAATTAATAATTCAAAACCCTATTTTTCAGAAAACAAGGAAAAAACCATGGGATGGTTTGTGGTTTTGATTAGTTAATCGTATAGAGTTCAGAACCTATGTTTGGAAATTAATAATAAAATATCGACTCTTTCTCTATATAAACCCAAAAAACCTCACATTAATCTTCACTAAATACCCTTGTATCTTAAATATAATATTACATTATTTCTCTAGATCCGTCCCAAGGTTTTCCCAAGATCTTAAGAATCTCATCCCAAGCTTTAAGAAGCACCCTCAAAAGGTAGGGGATCCTCTGCTTCTTCTCTTTATCCAAGTACCACCTTTATATTAGGCCTTAATTTTACACTTGTTCATGATGGGATATGTTTTCACATCCATATCATTTCCCTTATTATTTAAATGTGATGAGAGACCCATTCCACTCTAATTAATCCTTCCCATGATTCATTATGTACCCTTGTTATGCCATCAAAATTATCCCATGATTTTCCATGCCAAACCATTGTATTGTGAATAACTATCCCAATTTTCACTAAAGGGTATTCAAATAGTTGTACCTATCCTTAAATTATTGGGGATTTACATGTTTGTAACCCATTATCCTTAATCATAGTGTTGGAATTTATGAAATACTTCCTTATATTGTATGATTTATGTGGCACACTTATGCATGCACATGATATGAAAGTGATGGGTGCTCCTAGAATTATATAGCCCTCAAATGAACTAGGAAATGTTTTTAATATCATGAGATTACATTTATGGTGAACAATAGCTTATCCAAAGCAAATTATGTTATTTTTTCTTGGTGGTTAGCCGCGAATCATGTTTATGATGGCATGTTTTAAGTTGTTTCCACATTCCCATGTCACATTTATAATATCATGTCATATCATGAATCATAGTTCAATATTAAGATTATCACCCCTCTTATGTTACTTTGATATGCTTGTCGGATCACATGTACTACTTTACCTTATGCTATGGTTTTTTCGTTACCTTAATGGGATTTATAGATCACCCCTTTCTAATGTATGTGGCTAGGTTATCATGTGCAGTTTTTTAAGAATGATGGAATTTTAAGAGCATGTTAGGGATGTTTTCAATAATGTCATTGTACTTATATTTCATTTTGATCTTCTATGTACCATATTTATCAAAAAAAAATAGTGTTAAATATCTTATACATTGTACTAATTGTGAATTTAGGTAATAAATCATGAAATAAAGTGTATTAAATATATGGGTTTTCATAACAGAACCCATACACCATGCCATGGCCACCCTCAAAAAAGTAGTGGCACCACATCCAACTCCATGTATTAGCTATCCTATTTTTTGTATCCCTTACAAATTTAGAAGAGGCTAAAAAACACACCACAACATGACAATTCTATATTTGGTTATGGAACCAAAATTGGTTACACCATATCCTTGATGTCAGTGTCATAGCCAAACTCACTCCACACCACAACAATGACTCTCCATAGTATTGTCCCAATCAAGTAAAAAACATGAATTTACAAAAAAAGTTCCAAAAACCTCTAGAATGACTCATAACGATACAAAAAAAGTTATCAAAGGCAAATGAATAAGTAGTACCTGAAAGCTATAACAGACTGTTACAGTTCAACATAGATTATTCCATAAATAATTAAACCTCTATATCAATTAACATCAATAACCTCATCATTGATGAAAATTTTAACCTCAAATGTTATCTCGTAACATTCAGCTTACATCCCCAAAAATTAAATTAAATTCATCCAAAATTTTACTTCATGTTAAATCAAATCATACACGTGACAAATCTATTTTTTTAAGAATTTAGAATATTTTAAGGAAATATTTTCAAAGCTAGGTGCTAAGTCAATGTGGAATTCTAGGGCCTGGAGATCCTTGGTACGACGATATTAAAAATATTAAATATATTATTTCACACACGTAGGTTTTTTGAAATAATGGATAAATATTGAATAGAGAATCACATAGGAAATTCAAGACTTCCTTTGAATTCGGAATGTGGGTTTTACCAAAGGCATTACATAATCGTTATGCACATTGGATGTTTGGTTTAAGAGTGGTTATGGGAAGATTTATAAATAAATAAAATAAATAAATTATAAAAAATATTTATTTTATTAATTAATCATCAGAAAAAATCCAATATTATAAAATAATAGTTATGGAAATGCTATAGTGTTGGAGTATAACCCTAGCGATTGATAGAGGATCAATTTGAGAAGCATTCATGGCTGAATAACAATAGATCATGGTGCAATGGTCAGTGTTCCAATGAAGTTCATGGATATCACCAATGAAAATGACCTAGAATCACTCTTCATCAATGATCAATCAAAACATGAGGAATGGACTTTTTTTATATTGTATTAATCTCATTTTTTATCCCATGTCCAACATGAATCATTTTCCAATATAAAAATTGATTTATTGGTCAATGGTTGATTTATTTAGATGATTTCTATTCATAGGTATTAGGAATTAATGTTTTTATTTTTTAATCTTCATTATCCTCTCCATTCATCACCTTCACAATAAAGTATTTAGGAAAACCCAAACAATAGACGAAGTTCATTCCTCACATTTATGTTTTTTACATTTCACCTCAGGTTCTTCACACAATCATCATCAGTATTCCATTTTTCTAGTGATTCAAAAAATACCCTATAGGAGATAGTTACATCATCGTTCTTTGGAACAATTTATTAATACCACATGTTTAGGTTTTGGATCGATGGTGAGATCAATGATCAATGATGATGGTTGATGGTTTGGGGGTTGGATTAGAGACCCAAAATTCATGGTTTCATATAGAGGCATTGCAATGCAATGAGTCTTATTTCCATAACAATTTCTGGATGGAATCCTGCCATCAGTGATGAAGGTAACTCTAATGAGGACCATGTTATGAAAAAAAAGAGTTTGGGCTATTTGGAACACTAATATGGTGGAAATGGTGGAATTTATAACAACGAATGGTCTGAATCCAACATTCAACTGTGCGTGGAGGATAGTTAACTCATATTATTGGTGTTGTAGTTTGAATAATGGAAAAATAGAAGTGATGGAGGAGGCATGGAAGAATCCAAATAAAGAATCATGAATTTTTTAAGATTCTAAACTACATAGTGTGTAGTTCAAAGGAACACAGACCATGTACTTCCCCTAAAGTGACAACTAGTGTTTAAATGTTGTGTTAAATATCACACATCATATGAATTACTCACATTCCATGTGACCATTAGTCTACTAGCTCAATGTGTGTATGAAATATACGCCTAGGAATCCATGTAGTGATACACACCATATGTGATTGCTTACATACTTTGAAACCCTAGGTGATTGGAATGATGTGTATAGGGAGTACACCCCCAGGTGTCCATGTGACCCACATGAAATGTGTGACGGGGAACACACCTTGTACTTTAGAGAGTACTCTGACACTAATAGTGCACATGAACATTCCCTAAGTAAATGGGCATGAACTATAGTATATGGGCTAGACCAGAGGGTAAGCTGAGTTCAAAACTGACTGCTATATGCCATGTACCCCTGGGGAACCACTATGTATTTTGAAAAATGAATATTGTGTGAGCACAAGACATGGATAATTCCATTCCTAGTTACACACACCATGTACCCCTATGGGAAATATTGTGTACTCTGTAAAGGATAGGTTTGAGACGTTGTTCTTCTCAATTTAGATTTGGTGTGAGCATGGGTGTGTTCCCTTAGACCTTTTTAGTGTGGCTATGTTCCCTTGGCCTATTCCCATTAGGGTACTTTGATACCTCAAATCCTATGCATAGGACATGATAACCCTATAAGGTTTTAGTCTTAGATAGAGTCATGGAATCCCTCTTTGAGGCCCAAGGTGTGATCCTCTATCATTATATTTTTGAATAGGTGTGGTATTAAGAATCATCTTGACTAATGTACATGGGTGTATGATCCCCTACTTAGCAGGTTATTCCAGTTAGGCCAGGTATACATCAGAGGTCCTGGGCATGATCCCCTATCTATTTATTGGCATCTACTAACTTTTAATGTGATGTATTCTGATCAAGTGTGTATCTAGGATGATCCCTCTCAGTTTCTATCATGATTCTTCATGGAAATATAGAACTAACATATCCTCTCAGATGAGTTCCATATGTATAGTAAGACTCGACGGGTGAGACCTCTCTGATGACTGTCATCATAGATGAAAAGGATCATGGAGTGATTCCTCTCATATGAGAGTTATCTTGAGCCTCTAGTATAGTCCTAGCATAGATGTGAGATTGTGACCTCACATTGAGACTTAGTGTCTATCTTGAGCATATATGGGTTATTTTTGTAATATATTTCTACGATTCATATCCTTATTGAAATACCACCGTGGTAATGATATGACTACTCTCTTGATGCTTTGTGTTTAGTGATTTTATGGTGTTCTACTTGATATATATATAATCACCCATGATTGGGCTCTGCCCTCAAATTCCATGTATTATATAGATGAAAATATTTTTATTAGGGTCCTTGGTGGATTAGGAGAAAGGGGTGCTTAGTTGTGATACATAAAACATAGATGGATCTATGTCACGAACCAACCTAAGTACCCTAGTAACTCGATAACTGAGCCAGTCTTGAAATATCCCTAGGGGTCTTCTTGATCCCCACGGGTCAACGACTATCACCTAACATCATATAAAATGAAAGTGGGAACGATTTTCCACTAACAATGCATAATTAAAAGATACAATACAATATACATATCAAAATAAAATCCACTAGAATTACTGTACTAGAAGTAATCATGAAAAAAATCCCAAATTACTACAACCAAATTCCAAAATGGGGAAAAAACACAATCCCCAAAGGACACGAGTCACCAAGTCCAAGGATCAACAACTCGATCCACCTCTATGAGATTATTTTCCCTTATTCGAACCTGGAAGGAGATAATCTACAAAAACCTAAAGGCACAAGTAAGGCATGAGAAAAATCCTATTAGGATTTCCCAAAAGATTCCATAACAGATTCCAATATCAAATTACCCATGTAATGTTATTTCAATTAAAAAAAGGGTTTGGAATTTTAAAATTGTACTTAATCAAAGCATTAAATACATTTTAAAGATAGAAATAAGTTTACCAATTCTTGACTCACATTTAAATTGATATAAATGAATTTCAAAGGATGGAATCTACCTGTAATCAAGGGGCTCTTTACACAAATAGATCTTTTCACAAATGACATAAGCAAATACTTTTATATAAAATAGTTTATATAAATTCACATGGCATGTAAAATAGTTTATAAAAATGGAATATATACATTTAAAACAATAAAAACATGAGAAACATGGTCATGTTCCAAATAGGCATGATATTTCCATGCTAAAGAGACCCAGTAATGTTAATATAGAAAAGAATGTGCATATTTCCCTTAACCAAGGCAAAGAGGTATCATCACCATCACCAAAGATATGTGATATACTGATATGATGTTTTAGAATGTTTTAGAATTGTAAAGTGTTTTCCATGTAACTCGATAACTACCTAAGTATTGAATGATTTAAAGTACAAATCAATGATTGAAAATTTATTTAAAGACTTCTTAAAATAAAATTCATCCCATTATCTATTTCAAATATGAAATTTTGTTCTTTAAAACCATAAACGTTTTTGAATAAAAAACACGCCCTTGTATAAAGATGTAACCACTAGGTTTCCACCGAAAAACATTTTAATCCATTTTTCACAAACCTGGATTTGAAATAAAATGTCCTTTACATTAAAAAATTCCAATTTCACAATAAAATTCAACAATTTAATTTCGATTTAAATTCCATCAATTTTATAACAAAAATCCCAATTCAATGAAATTGTATTTTTTTCATAATTTTCAATAAAATATATTTCTACAATTAAAATAAAAAAGTTAATTGATTAAAATAACATAAAAATATCATTGAAATTTAACAATTTTAACTACCACAATTTCTATAAACACACCCCAATTCAATGGAATTGGGGGTTTTCCAATTTCATTCCAAAAAACAATCTTTCCATAACCCCCAAATTTAATGGAATTGGGTTTTTATATAAAAAAATATTGAAACCATTTGGGTCAAAATTATATAATTTCATATAATTATAAATATTTTAAATTAAATAATGAAATTTAGTGTCAATGAAAATTGGGCATCGTAACAAAACCACCTACCTCAGAGACACTATATCTTGAAGAAACCCTAATTGGGATTTCTAAGGAAGAACAAAAAAATGGTGTCCGTAGAGACTAGGATTATAATCAAAGATTATAAACCCAAAATAGTGGTATTAGTTTGAAAATTTAACACACAGATCCACATAATCCTAAGGAGAAAGAGACATATCGTGAGATATCAATAACGGAAGGAGGAAACTAAACCGAATAGGATCGAAAACCATTTTACTAGCTTCAGATCACATGTGGGAGGGGTCTTAGGGGACAAGAATCATTCTTGGGAGCTCCATGGATAGAGGAAACTCATTTTTATCAATGGAGGTCCTCTCAGGACCTAAAAGGATGGTTCAACAAAATTTAATTAAAAACAGATTAAGTTAAAACCTGCCCACATGGTTTCCTGGGAAGAGGAGGATAGTATAGTTAAATTGTTCCCCAACCATGTGCCTTTTTGAAAAGTGCCACACAGTTTCTATAGATAGGGTGAACAAGTTTTTGAATCGTGGGCATCTTGTGTGAAGAGCACAACCCAAATTTCCACTTTTTGGCATGATAGGGTGAATGGTTTTTCAAACTATGCTCCAACCATGCGCCAACCATACACTAGCCCAGAAATTTACAAAAACACTTAAATTTCACCTGAATAAACCCCAAAAAAAAACCAACCAATGAAATATAAAAAGTATGCGTTTAGGATACCTTAAAACAATCACAAGATGTTACATCCTCCCCATTATATAATCTTTATGTCCCCATAAAACCTATGATTAAGCCTCAATTCCAAATAGATGAGGCCACTTCTCTCTCATCAGTGAATACCTCTCCAACCTATCATGAGAATCAGATCCATTATTCCATATTACACACTGCAAAGGTATCTTCCTTCCATGATGTACCTTGGTTTTAGAAACAACTATCCTGACTGGCCATTTAGTCACAAAAAAATTAGGTTCAACCTTAAGATCACTCCATCTCAGAGCATGAGAACGATCATATAGATTAGTTGAGATACATGAAAAATGTTATATATCTACTTTTAATATGGTGGATGTGATAAATGATATGAAAATTTCCCCACCTACCTAACAACCTCAAAAGGTCCCACAAAATGAGGAGCAAGCTTCCCTTTTATCCAAAGACGTCGATGGCCCATCCAGGGTGAAACATTCAAGAACACCTGGTAAGTAACTGAGAACTCAAAATTTCTATAGAACCAATTATAATAATACTTATATCAACTCTATTTCATTTATATTATCTGATGAATCAGCTGAATCTTTGTTGTCCTCTCTTGCACCATTCTTGGTCAAACCAAGGAAATTTCTCCACCCTATGACCAACACAATAGAGATTTATATGGCTGACCATAAAAGTCCTCAAAAGGATCCATATATATCATGGACTGGTAAATACTATTATAATATGATTCAACTAGTCCCAAGTGACCATCCCAAGCCCCACCAATGTTTAGAACACAAACATGAATAATATCCTCAACAATCTGTATAGCTCTTTCTATATGGCCATCTGACTGCAGATGGTATACCATACTCGAATGGATGGGGTATCCTAGTGCTTCTTAAAGGCTTCTCCAAAAATGATATCTTAATTGAGGATATCTATTAGATACTATAGAATATGGAACTTCATGCAACTGAATAATCGCTTTTCTATAGAGATTTCCCAACTCATCAACATTGGTTGTATCTTGAATGGGTATAAAGTGATCATGAAATGGTCATAATAGAAATAAAAACCCATATTGTATTCTTATTTTTCTATATATGAGGAAACCCAACTAAAAATTCCATATATATCTTATCCCAATTTCAAGTAGGAACTGAAAGTGGCTGAAGAAAACTAGAAAGTTTTTAGTGCTCTACCTAAACCTACTAGAATGTATAAAAATGAGAGACAAAATCAGCAATTCCATGTCTCATACCTAGAAACCAAAATTAATACTGTATTTCATAGAACATCTTCTTGGTTCCTGGGTGCACTACCCATTGTGAACTATGGAAATCCACACACACAACTTTCCTTAATAAATACAGTACCACAAAACGATTACTATAGCATAGAATAACCTTTTTAGAGAAGGACCAATGGGAAATTATCTACCCAACATAAAGGGAGTATCTAATTCTATAGAACTTATCATCAACATGTTTCTCCTATAGAATAAATTCAAGAAGATTGGATGAAATTTGAATACTATCCAAAGGAAACTCTATCCCATTTCTCATGAAATCCAATATGAAAATGTGAAATGAGAGCCATCAAATTATAATTTTTCAATGATTCTTTTACTATACAGGTCATAAGTTTCAAGATCAAATCATCTACAATGGCATTCCCTTTCCCCATGGTATATGAGATGTTGAAATAAAAATACAATAGGTATTCCACCCAATGCCTTTGGTGGAGACTCAGATATTTTTAAGAGAAGATATAACTAATGTTTTTGTGGTATGAAAACACGATGAACCTTTCTCCGTAAAGGCAATGCCTCCATTTCCTATGTTCTTGCATCACAAATTCAATTTCAAGGTCATCAGTCAGATAATTCTTCTTTTCTATCATAAGATGATGATATCTATATGAAACAACATGATTACATTTCATAATAATGCAAACCAAACCTAAACTTGATGCATCATAGAAGACTACATAGCCCTACCCAGCCTCTGGAAGAGTCAACACTAACACAGTATTAAAAATAATTTTCAGCTCAAAAAAAAGAACTCTAAAATTTATAATTCCCATAAAACATTACTCCCTTTCAATCTAGTGTAGTAATTGGAGAAGCTAACTTTGGGAAGACCTTAATGAACCAGGGATAATATCCTGATAAACCTAAGAAAATCTAAATATTAAAAAAGTTCCATGGTTGTTACCATGTAAAAACTATTTTCACATTCATAGGATCAAATAAAATACCATGTTCCAACACCACGTGTCCCATGAAATTCATTCACTAATATGAAAATCACACATAAAAAGTAAATCATAGAGTCAGTGATTTCTCAACAAACTCAGAACTGTTCTCAATTGATGCACATGATCATCCTTTGTCTTATAGTAAACGAGGATTTCATACACAAAGACTACCAAAAAGGTATCCAGATACTCATGGAAAATACTGTTCATAAAAGACATAAAAATGAAAGAGCATTGGTTAATCCAATTAACATAACAAGATACTCATAATGGACATACCTACTACGGAATGCAGTTTTCATAATGTGAGATTCCTTTATCCTCAACTGATGGTAACCATAGTGAAGATTAATCTTCAAGAACCAATTTTCTCCTTTCAACTAATCAAATAGATCATAAAAAAATGTAAATTTATACTTGTTCTTTACCGTCCCTCGATTGATATTTTGGTAATCAACACATAGGTGAAGTAAACCATCAGTTTCTTAGATAAGAGAACTATCACCACACAAGGTGAAACACTCGGGGATATTAAATATTTCTCAATAATTCTTTCAACTCTTTAAATTCAGTTGGTGCCATGTATTATGAAGGAACAAAAACTAGTTTAGTACCCAGAATTATTTTAAAAGAGAACTCAATCTCCCTTACCCGTTGAAAACCAGAGTAGTCGGAAGGAAATACATCGGGAAACTCGACGACAACTGGAGGAAGATCACCAATCAAAGATTCTCACTCCAAATCAATGGAAAAAAATGATATTACTTTACCTAACTCTAGATAATAAGGTCTTTCCTTGCCCGACCTTGGGTCCCATTATCATTGATAAACATGACACAGACTACTGGGTATATTGAAGGAGACTCGTCAAAGATAACAATCAATTTGGGATTTATTGGAAATGAGCCAATCAATCCCAAAAATGAAATCAAGATATTTCATGTTGAGAATAAAACAATTCCTGGAAATATCAATATCTAATAGAGAGAATACATAAGAGGGACTATGAAAACCCAACTCTCTATTCTTACTAAGGGGTGTAGTAATATTCATTGCATAAGATAAAAGATATCTATGAAGAATAATCAGATTAACAACACGAGTGGAAATAAATGAATGATATTCACTTGTATTAAATAAAGAAGTCAGTAATGATGAAGCTATAGTAATGGTACCTCTAATAGTTGATGGACCTGTATCCGCTTCCTCTGGAGACGCTTCCACTACATGAAGAAGCTTCATTGCATATGCTTTTGGCTAGAATCCAATTGTGAGTGAAGCATTTGATTTCCCTGCTATTTAAGTATGATATAATGATACAATTTCACTGTATAGAGTAGAATAGATATGGATGTAAATGACCTAAACATCCACATGATCCATCACGGTTCTGTTTTCTGTTTGCATACTCTATCACAGTATTGTCAGCCTGCTCGAGTTTGAAGAACTCAGTAGATTTGGCTAACAACATCAAATATAGATAGAATTAGTTAGTCAAAATAATCTTGAAGTAGTTTCACTCTAATCCCTCAAACTTATTCACCATAAACATTGTTTCCCACTATATCTTACACATACCTTCATGTATTAAGGAGGCATACTTCAAATTGATTTCATTGGGTGTGTCAAAAACCCAAATAGATGCTCCATTATTCCCAACCACTCCTCAATATATTGAGGATCATTTGATACCTTGGATGGTTCTGTTTTATGGAAAAGGAACTCTTGAGAACAAACATTGAGAACTTCCCTATGAGGATTCATAGCTAGAGCCTGAATAGGAACTATAGGTTGTGCACATCCCAGCTCTAGGATGGTGGATAGAATCACCTCAACCGGGTTCGAGTCCACAAGAGGATTTGGTCACTAATGTTTAGCAGTAGATTCCTCCAAGTTCCAATTACACGTCTTCTTCAAGTCATGATGCAATGAAACATCATCAGACAACAAGGAAGACATCATATTAACACTCAAATAGAGAAACAAGGAAAATTAATCCCAATAGAGAGGATAACAAATATTTGTATTTAAATGTATCCAAATAAAAATGGGGAAAATACTATAACTAATACAAACTACACCTTTCAGTAACCACCCCAGGATACATAAGGTTCATTATAGAGAGATCTAGCTAGGTACTGAATCGAAACTACCTCCTAAGTCTCGACAAGATTTCACAAATGCATACTGACTTCAAGACAAAATCATTATGTGGATCGCTGATAACACTTTTTCACAAACCAGACAAGGTACCCTGGTAACCCAATAACTAAGTTTGTCCTGATATAGCCCAAAGGGTGTTCTAAATCCCCACAAGTAAACAACTAGAACCGGGTATCATAAAAAATGATTGTGGGAATGATTTTTCCACTAAAAATGCAGATGTAAAAGAAACAAGACAATATTCATATCAAAAGAAACTCCAGTGGGAGTAAAGTATCAGAATTCAATCCTGCAATAAATCCCAATGTATTAAAACAAAAGTAAAAAAATAGGGAAAATATACCAATCCCCAAAGGACACAACACACCAAGTCCAAGGATAAACTTCTAGATCCACCTCCAGAAGATAATTTTCCCTTGCTCAAACCTCGAGGGAGATAATCTACGAACACATGAAGGAACAAGTAGGGTGTGATCCAAATCACAATAAGACTTCACCAAAGATTCTATAATATATTCCAATAACAAATTATCTAAGTAATGTTCATTGAATTAAAAAAATAGGATTGGCATTTCAAAATCATTTAAAAAAAACATTCTTTACATTTTCAAGTTAGAAATACATTTATAAATTCGTCCTTCATTTTTCAAATAATGTAAATACATTTCAAACAGTGGAATTTAACTTTAATAAAAGGGTGATTTACACATATGGAACTCTACAAAAATGGATTAAAAAACACATTTATATAAATCAATTTATATAAATTAAGAAGGCATGTAAAATAGTTTACAACAATGACATATATTCATTTTAAACAATAAACAATCAAGAAAAATGGTCATGTGCCGAATAGGTATGATAGTTCCCGAATAAATAGACCCAACACTATGAATATGAAATATGTATGTACATAATCCCCTTTAACCAAGGGCAAGAGGAATTATCACCATTGCCTTTGGGATGTGATGTGATGATATGATGTGTTGGAAAATTTTAGAATCATAAAGTGTTGTCTAAGTAACTCACTAACTACATTAGTCTTGCATGTTCTCTAGTAAAAATCAATGATGAGAAATTTATTTCAAGGATTTCTAAAATTAAATTCCTCAAATTCTCTATTTTAAATATGCTACTTTATTCTTTAAAAACCATAACTAGTATTTTATAAACAACATGGATTTTTTCATAGGTGAAACAACTATGTTTCTATAAAAAAGAATTTTAAGAAAATTTTCACAAATAGGGATTTGAAATAATTTCAACATTCAATTTCACAATTCCAATTTCACAATTAAATGCAATAATTTATTTTTCTTAGAAATTCCATCAATTTCATAAAAAACCCCCAATTCAATGGAATTGGGTTTTTTTCACAATTTTCCATCAAATATATATCTACAATTAAATTAAAAAATGTAATCGATGAAATTTCCATAAAAACAATTATTCAAATTTAACAATTTAAATTACCATAATCTCCATAAACACACCACAATTCAATGGAATTGGGGGTTTTCCAATTTCATTCCAAAAAAAATATCTTTCCAAACCCCTAATTCAATGGAATTGGGTTTTTATCCAAAAAAATAATTGAAATTACTTTGATCAAAATTAATAAATTTCTTTTAATTCAAAATAGTAATAATTAAATAAATAAATTTATGGTCAATGAAAATCTGGAATCGTAGTGGAACCACCTACCTCAGAGCCGCTAAATCATGAAGTGGAAAACCCTAAACAAGATTTCAAAGGAAGAAAAACAACAATGTGATCTGGGGAAAAGAGGATCAGAACCTAGCTTTATAACTCAAAAAATTGTCTCTTAAATCAACAATTAAACACAAGGAATCACAAAACCCTAAGGAGAAAGAGATACATTGCGGGAGATCAAGAACAAAAGTATGAAATTGTTCAGAATAGGATTGACTGCCATTCTTCTAGCTTAAGATCACTTCCATGGGGGGGTGTGAGCGGCTAAGAATCCTTCTTAGGAGCTCTAAGGATGGAATATACTCATTTGAGTCGAAGGAGGTCCATCAGGGACCTAAAAATAGGGTTTGGGAAATTTTAATTAAAAATCAGATTAAGTTAAAAACCATTTTAATGGTTTCTTAGGTAGAGCCACAAAATTTAGTTAAATTGTATACTGATAGTGAACCTCTGGTAAATAGGCTTCACAGTTTCTCTAGAGAGGGTGCATGATTTTTCAAACTGTGTACAGGCTGTGCAAATCCCACTATCTAAATTTCTACTTTTTGGCTTGAGAGGGCGCACGATTTAGAAAACTGTGTGTCAACCATGTACCAACCATGTACTATCCTAGAAATTTACAAAAAATTAACATTTTACCTAAATAAATTACAAAAAAACCGACCAAATAAATCTCAAAAGGAGGGGTTTAGGAATACCATAAAATAGTAACATGATGTTACAATCTAGGAGTTTATTTTGGGTATTTTCCCCCCGTGTTTTCACCATGTTGGGTTTTTTTGTTTTTTTTGGTGGGATTACTTATTCCGATTTATATATATTTTGTACTTCTTGTGGTACTATGATGTGGGATTGATTCTGTTCATGCATTTACAGTACGAGTTAATTTCCTGTCTGCATTATTCTAGTGTATGGAGATGCGTGCCTGTGTATATGTACTCTAGGCTAAAGCCTCCCATGTGTGTGATATGCCTACTCAGTGCTAGTTTGTATCCATTGGCCTATTGGAGGTGGTATTGTGGTGTCATTCTCATCATACCACTGTCTGGGCATACCATCATGGGTCAGGTCATGATAAAGTGGTATCAGAGAGGGTCATCTTAGGACCAGAATTTGGAAATTATATAGCTATGAGTTTTTTAGGGAATTAATGAAACAATGATAAATTGTCTTGAGTTTGGATTCCAAGCCAGGGAACCTAGTGTTGGTTTGGTGGCTGACATTTCTATTCACAATTACTTTTATAATCTATCTATTGATTTGGAAGATGTAGGAATTGGTTTTAAGGAAAACATTTTCACATGCATCATATATGAATGGTTTATTTGTTTCATCTCCTTAATAAGTCATCTCCCCAAATATTCAGTTTTAACTATATTGAGTCTCAACTATCTCTAGATGATTATTTGATGACAACCAAATATGATTATATAGTAGGATCATGGTTATGATCCACTTATAGATGAGGATTATGTTTTTGGATCTTTGTAGGAGGAAGTTTATCCACGTGGATAGAGAAAGATCTCCACTTGTTAAACAACATTTTGACCCACCTCCGATTGTTTTGTTGGATGATCTCTATCATGATGTGTAGAAGTTAATTATAGATGTACAAGTAGATAACATACCCATTCTATGTGTGTTTTGGGAGTTTTAGATATAGATATTTCCTAGGCCTCATAGTGGGTTAAAGCCCCTTTCATAGGTGGTAGGTGTAACATCTGATTACTTACTTTAAGATAATTTCCATCCCTTTACATGTTATCCTCTTTAATTGGGTCTCCTGAGGATGGAGAGAATTTTATGGAAAAAATTACTTAATGTTTATGGATGTATGCTTGTTTGAATTAATGGAGTCCAGGTATAAAGGTGTTAATGGCGTTGCATGGTTCTCCCAGAGTTCACCGAATACTCGTGTTTTTTTGGGGATTTTTGTGTATGAATCTACAAGTTTTGAAGATTTTATGAGAAATAAATTTTGTGTAATGTTAGTACATAACATGTATGTTTTTATGGATGATTCCATGATCATAGTATAAAATGTAAATGGATTACACATCGTGTAAAATTACACCTCATGTAATGATTAAAGGTTAGTTTTATTAAAAAATAGATTGGTTTTGTAGTGTATCTTAGTAATGAGGATTACACAATATGTCAAGGGATTAAAATCCCTATAAATGTCATGATATTGTCTTTTAGGGTGATTCTAGACTGATATTTTATTTCATTATTTCATAGATCCATTGACTCTCAACCTAAATCCCTTCTCCTTCGATTTTGGGAGTCTCAATTCGATCTGGATTGATCAGTTCAGTGATTGATCACTATTAGAGTTAGTTTTCATTTCTCTATGTGATTAAGTATTTATTATTATTTATTTCATTGATCATCATAACAATATTACATTATCTTATCAGATCCGTTGATCCATAGCGATTTTTCCTTTTTTTTCTTTCTAGATCCATTGTGAGATATTATTTCGTGGTCTGTTTCCTTTGTTGGTTGTGGGGTGGTGGGTGTACGTTCTTAAGGTATGTATTGTTTACTCTAATCCACAAACACTTTATAAAACTGAAACAATTCTAGACTGTGTAGACTGGTTCTTGGGTGTCTATTTTCATTATTGTGATATTTTTGTTGGAGGATCCTATGTGGGTGTGTGAGACCCTAAGTTTGAGGTAGGTGGTTCAATCTCTAAACTGTTTTGGATGAAATATATTTCTCATATGTTTATAAATTTATTTATAAATAAATATGACATGGTTTTGTTTGTGTCTGTAAATGGATTTCTTATAGAAGGTTTTTTTTCAATGGTTTTTAGTAAATGGAAAATGGGTATTTTGAAAACATTGAAATGATTCATGAAATATAGAACATGGGAAGCCTTGGGAATGTAGGTGGAAGGTTTAGCTTAGAGACATCATCCATATTACTATTAGGAGGTCTAATATTGGTGATTTTCTCTGATACCTAGGCCTATTTTTCTAGGGACTTGTTTTTTACATTGTTGGGGGGGGGGTTTAATAATGGGATGTTATTATGATCATCAAGCTAGTGGTATTGGGTTTTGTTGTGAACAAGTAATCTGTTTTGGTATTAGTAGTTTGTTAACCAGACATATTAAGTTCCTTGGCGTGATTTACCTATGTTTGGATTTTTATTGTTTCAGATTTGATAATAATTCTATTATTTTGATAAATCACAATTGAAATTATTATTGAAATTGATATACCAAACTATCTTTTTTGAATTTTTCAAAAATGGAAAATATTTACCACACTTTAATAAATCTTCTTTTTCTGATTATCATGCATTTTTTTATTTAAAAATATCATTCATGAGTTATTTTTACACATAATTTCTATTAAATACCTTTGTGGGGCCCTACTAAGCTTGTTAGCAGACACACTATATACCTCTTCGATGGAGCGTAGACTTGGTTATGACTTTTGATGCAGGGAAATTCAAATCTCTGTAGTGAGCTAGTAAGTTATTTTGGACGAATTGAGTAGCTAGTGGTGAGATGGTGGGAGTCTTCCTATGCTATCACATATATTAGTTGACTTTACTATTTTGGTAGTCCTTTATAGTTGGACTTGTACAAGGATATTGTTTCTACTCTTGAGTCGTTTGGTTTCTTATGTTTAGTTTCAGTTATTGAATATATTTATCTTTTCTGTTTTTTTCTTGTTGTAATGGTTTATTACATTTTCAAAATTGGTGGTTGGAGGGGTTCAGGGGAGTATTTGGTTGAGGTTGGAGTCACAGCAGCGATACTGCAGGAAATACATGCCCTGTTAATGTACTAAATTATGTGTAATGGCAGTTCATAGTTGGTGTAGCTGGGTGGTTCATGGATTTTACATGGATAAGGGTTATCTAATGAAAAGGTTACATTTCATGTAAGTGTGATTCACATTTTGTAATAAATGTGGGTGTCAAATCCTTTGAGGCAATGTGATTTTTGGTGAAAGCTTGAATTTTTGGAAACCCGAGGATTACACATTGTGTAGGGGTTACACAATGTGTAACCTATGGGATTCAGGTTATTGTTATAACCCTTATGGATGAATTTAATTTAATTCAGAAATTACCTCCCTCTTTTTTTGGTAGAACCATAGGTTCCTTGAGGATCCATTTTATCTCTCTTCTTCCTTTATTCGATCCATTGGTTTTGATTGGTTCCCATTGGTGATCCATGGTTAGTCCTTCCTCTATTTAAAGGTGATTTTCATCCTATTATTATTTTAAGAAGCCACTACGGTGGTGTGGTTTTTGTTTGGATTGTTTTTTTGGGATATGTTTTGATGACCCTTTAGTTTGGTATAGGTTTATCTATGGTTCATCATGGTGAGGATATGGTTTTCATGTGTTTCTTATTCTCCCTATGATGCATAATGTGTTAGAAATCTTATTTGATGTTAGGAATCCATCGTTTCTCTTTACTATGTATCATGTGGTGGGGGTTTAGTATTTTTATCTATGGGTTATAGTTGTAATCACTTAATAATAGATAAATAATTTTTTAAATTAAAATTGAAATTTGAAAGGGGAAAAAATTAATCTATTATGGCATTGATATGTTTGTGATATAATGATTGTACATGATTTATTCCCTACAGAAAATTGTGGTTGTTAAGGGGTTTTTTTATACTGGATGATATGTGTTGAGGTTTTTTCTTTTATTTTGATTATTTTGATATCACCCTAAAATGAAAATTCACTAAACACTTATACTTGGTTAATGAAATGGTTTCACCAGGATTATGGATTCTGTGATAATGCTCCAAAAACAATGTTGAATATAAAAAAAATCACCTTTGTAAATTTTTAATATAATCCTTGATTTGATGGGATGTGTGACCATGATTTAGGGGGCAGCGATGTGTGGTTGATTTGAGGCTGGGGCATGGAGGTAGATGGTTGTTGGGACATCCATTTTGGGGTGGCGAGGTTGTTGTTAAGTGTTCTATATACCCATGTAGTTATGGAATAAATAATTGTTTAATAATGATTAAAATGATGTGGTTTGGTTTGGTAATAGGATGTAAATGTTCAATGAATAAAAAATGATGGGTTCTGTGGTTAAATGTGGTTGATTCTTTATAAATAATTGAATTTGATTCATAATGGCAGTTAGTTGGTGATGTGACATGTGGCATGTGGTTTGTGTGATTTCTTCTACATTTAGAGATGGTAGAAAAAGTGGTAATGTTGTGAGTTAGTTAGTGTTTGGTTGTGAGCCCATAAGTTGGGATTGTGTGTGTGGATATATGTATATATTTTTATATTCCTTTATATTTTTATATGCACCCCACCAACTTCAAGAACAATGTGTCTACACCCACATAGTCATACACGTGGGTGTTTTTCCTGACATCTGGTGAGGAGGGTGTATGGTTGGGTACTCACCCTTTCCCGATTTATATTGTAGGTGAGGTATCTATTTCATAGGAAATGATATATGGAGTTATGTTACTTCATTTGATAGTGTTTGTGATATCCCAGTTGTTTTTGGGTGAGAGGTGAGGGCTGAGGTCTTTTTGTGTGAGACGTGACCATACTTGTGGGTTGGTGGCCCAAGTGTTTTCAGGCAATATAGGATTTGATCGTTCTTATCGAGTGGCTTCTGGTGGGGGTTGTTCATGGTCAAAGGGAGTAATGAGGTTTATATCCTACATGTTAATGATACCCTACTACTCTAATTATGGTTTTGGATGTGCTGTGGCCAAGGTTTTTTTGGGTCAAGATGTGATGTGATTGTGCTTGTGGGGCGGTGAGGCCAAGTGTCTTCATGAGAGGTTTGTTGTGACCATTCTTATGGGGTGGTGTGGTGTACAGAAAAGATGGGAGCTCCAGGATGTATGATGTTGTTGTAGAGCAACTTACAACCAATAAAGGAGTCTGAGGTATTCTTATTAATATGATGATTATTATAATTTATAACTTGGATTGTGTTATTTGGTGAGTGTGCCTTGGTGACGTTGGGTTTGGATAGTATACATGTAAAGGTTTGGTTTGGTTCTTTTGTTTTATCAAAGGAGCATTAGTATTGTATTTAAACATGAGAACGAGAGACTTTTTTTATCGTACTAGGTATTCTTGTATGATCAAGATACATATATAAACTATTTTTAGGTTTCCAAGAGGATTATGTAGACCTTGTTGAACTTTACTATCTCAAACCTTTGGATAGATATCATGTCGCTTCTTTATCTTTTCTCTTAGGTATTTACTTTGGAGACTTTTATTTTTATCTGTATTATTTGTTGATGCATTGGAAGATGGTTTTGGTTTCTTTTCACACAATGTAATTGTGTTTTTTTGGATGATTCATCTTATCTTTTGGTCTTAATTTATTATAGAAGGGTAATGCCTCCCATTTAATGAGACTTATATTCCCTTGGTTCCAGCCACAAACCTAGGACCTAATGGAGGTGGGACTTGGGGTTCATTATCTCTCTCTCATCATTGCTGTATCTTTCGAGGGAGGGGGTCATGTAAGAGTGGTATCAAAGGAGATGGATGTGATATAGGATGGAGTTTAGAGTTAGTCATGGTGAGTATTGTAAGTATTGTTATGGAAATAGTTTTAGTTGACCAAGGAGCATGACCTAGGCTATGGAGACCAAATATGACATGGGATTTTTAGGCCCCCAAGATCCAGTTCATGGACTCAAATCTTATTTTACAACCAAGTGAGGTAGAACTATTTTCAATGCAGATAAATTAGAGAGGAACATGAATTACAATGACTTGTGTTATTGTTTAAATTTTTTATTTTGAGAAGGTTATAGTGAATAAAATTAATTAAAATGAGTCTCAATAAAATTCCTTAATACCCAATCTTAGTAAATATTTAATTCCTCTTTCATATATGGATCATATTCTTCATCCTTTTTTGGATCATGCATTTGAGGTTTAGAAATATGATCTGACTAATCACCGTAGGTTTCATCGGATAGAGGAGGGTGAGGTTTGGTAGAGGGTGTTGCAAGCTTTTCAGCAGCAGGATTTAGGTAAGTACGAGGGCAGTGTTTTGAAAGTGGAGATAAAGGGATGATTTCAGGAGCTCGATATTGCTTTCAATTTGATTTATCCCCCAATAGAGTACTGGGTTCCCTTGGCAGTTATTCAGATACCGGGAGCTGTGCAGAAAAGTGGATGTTGTGCTTGGGAGTGTAGAAGGAGGTATATGTTTGATGGGTCATATTCTATAAGGAGTTCTGGGAAAAGTTCATTTCATCAAACATGAATGTAGTGAAGAGGAAAGAGCTTCTTTCACTTCTGTAGGTGAGTATGCTAGTGCGAGATTTGGGGATAATGTTCAAAGACATTATGTTTTTTTATCGATGAGGAGTCTCATGCGATATGTCTTGAGGGGGAATATTGTCCATCTATCTAGTATGAAGATACTCCTTTTACATTTCCAATGTAGTTGGAGGTTCATAAGAATTTGAAGTTGATTGAGAGAATACACTTCTGAGAAGGTTTACCATGAGATAGGAACCAGCTGGGTTCCTCGAGGACCATTGTTTTCATTGGTTGGTCTCAGGTACCATGACCTTTGATGTTTCGAATAGTGGGGATTCGAACTCAGTAGTTCCCTGTAAGACCATATTGGGATATTGGTTTCCAAGATTTTCCTAGGGGCTTTGTTCCAGTGTTCTTTAGTTATGGGGTTTTTTGAATATTTCTATAACAAGGGCCTAATGGTTCCTCAAGTTCTGTCTAGTGGAGTTGGACTGGTTCAAATCCAACCTCAAAAGTAGTTTCCAGTGAGTCTGTTTCAATGGCATGGGAAATAGTCTTATGCTCCACCATGGGGAGATGGAGCAGTTTGAGGTCGACCTTAGGATATTCATCAAGTTGATGGACCTCGACCCAAACACGTACATTGAGGTGGTTAACAACATAGAGGTACGTGAGATGGGAATGGTCAGTTGCACACAGTAGAGGCAACAATGATATAGGGTCCAGAGATCATCAATGTGTATGATTAGTTTTTTTTGTAACCCTTATTTTTTTCTTGTTTGATTAAGGAGATTCACACTCCTTTTTTTCACTCACTCTAGCATGTTATCTAGGACTATAAATCGGGAGGCCTTCCATTACCCTGGTGTTGAATGTGCTAGTTGAAGGAAAAACTATCTTGTTTGATGTGTACTAGTGATGTATATTGATGATGGGGCCACATCAGTCCCCTAGGGATCCTATCTTTCTAGATATGAATCCATAAATTGTTATCCCTAAATTTGAATGGTTGTATTCTATGCATTCTGTTATCAACTTCTTCTGAAGGAGGTCGTGTTCTCAGATGTGGATGACCAATGAGTGATTTTTTATAGAAAGTGGGGTTTTCAGGTGGGCAGTCAGCGTGTGGATACCCTTATTTATTTGATGTTCATGTTATTCTAGAATTAGCGAAGGATGTGATGGTAGAGGTTCCCATGTTCATTGCGGGGTTTCAAGATGTTTTCCTAGATGAGGTTGTGATACTACCCCCTTGATGTGAAGTTGAGTTTTGTATGGACTTGTATCATGGTAATTCTTTGATTTAGATAGATCCCTATTAGATAATTCCTTATATATTGTGGGAGTTGATGATTAAAATTTATGATTTGATGTAGAAGGGTTTTATTCAGCCCAGCATATCGCTGTGGGGTGCTCTACTGTTGTACTCCGAGAAGGAGGACAGTAGTCGGAGGTTGTTCTAGACTACCTGAGGTTGAATTAAGTGAAAGTCAAGAACCTTTACCCTCTCCCAAGGATACACAATATTTTCAACCAGCTAAGGGGGGAGATTTTGTTTTCAAAGATCAATATACAATAAAGATATCACCAGTTGAGGGTAAATTAGTAGGGTAGATGGTGTTCACAATCTCTCAATCTAGTTTCTTCTCATCCATGGCCTATTGTGGGGTTTTAAATACCAATAATGGTCACAACTCATGGGGAGGGTCTTTCTAGTGTAATCGTATTCCATCAAAGATAAACTTCCCCATCCAATGGCTCCACAACAATGCTCTATCCATGGATGATGAGGTTTGTTAAAAGAATATTTATATTGTTTCCAACTACCACTGTTTCCTTAGACCTAAGGAATATTCAGCCTCCCATCTCTTCATCGAGAGTGACTGGGCTAGCCCCAGCTAGAACTCCTTCACTGATGTAGTTGGATGTGAGGTAAAAGGTGTATTTGGGGAAAAATATTTTCCAGTCTTGGTGTGAAGGGTTGATAGACAACACACATAACCATACAACACGAGCCTTGTTTTTCATTATGGTCTATTGGATCATTTGGAACACCCATAATAAGGCCATATACAAGGGTCTCTCCTCCTCCAGCAAGAATATTCTAGTTAGGGTGAGGGCTTTATCATTGAACATTGCACCACTTCTTAAGCGGGGCATTCTATCTCCATACATGAGGATGATTTTGTATATAAATTGAATCTCCCATCTGTATTCATGTGTGATGTCCCACTGAAATTGGGTTTGGAGGAAACCCCTTGTGATAGGTTTCAAATTAAATGTTGATGGGTCCTAATCGAATAGTTCCATGAAGGGTGGGGGCACTGTCCATGACCAGAGGGGCTCCATGGTTTTTTACTTTCATATAGTAGATTGGTAAGGGAGAATCCCTTCTAGATGAGGATTATTATTTTCTCAATGGTTTGGAATCATGTTTCTCGCACAACTTCGCTCTTCGTCAAGTGGAGACTGACTCCTTGATCCTTCTCTATTCTATCCAAGGTGTGAAAAATATACCCTAGGTAGTAACTTATTTATTTTTCAACTATCTAAATTTCATCCCTGATAGTGTTGATCTCATTCACACAGTGAAAGAAGGAAGCACAGTTGTGGAATTCTTGGAGTCTTGGGGATCACCTAATAATCCTTGTAACATTTTCAGTTCCACTAAATCCCTCCCCCCTGAGTGTATTTTTTTGTGCATGCTAACGCTTTACGCCTAAACTACTTCAATAGACCTTGAAGTTTTTGGGAATAAATCCCCTTTTATGTCTTAATAATATTCTTTATATGTTGTATTGAGGGTAAAGGAGGGGGATATCCCAAAGACTACCTTTTGAGGCACATATGGGCACTTAGAGTTTGTAGTCATGCCATTCAGTGTTACAAATTCACTAGACGTTCTCATAGGAATTAAGAAATCCATGTTCCCTGAGTTCTTGAACTAGATCATCATCATATTGATTGATGATATATTAATCTACTCAATGGTTGAGGAGGATACTACCTATCATCTCAAAGTTATCTTGTAGGTTCTTTGATGCTAACAACTATATAGTAAGTTGTTCAAGTGTAATTTTTGGACATTAGAGGTGCATTTTATTAGGAATGTGGTGTCCTAGTAGGATATGGAAATAGACCCATCAAAGGTTGAGGCAATTGTTTCTTGGGAGGCACATAAGAATGTTTCACTGATTCAAAATTTTCATAGCCTCGCATGCTATTATCATAGGGTTTTACTCAATTTATCTTACATTACAACCCTATTTAAGGATTTTTACAGAATGTTATAGGATTTTTATGAATTCATTAGTGTAAATATGTGTTCAATAACCTATAGTGGAGGTTGTTTAGTGCTCCAGTTCTTCAGTTTCCCAAGGAAGGGGTGACGTTTGAAGTGTTTCTTAACACTTCCCATTTGGTTTTGGGATAAATAATAATTTAGAAGAGGATAATGATCTTATATAGATCTAGTGAGTTATGTCCCCATGAGAATAAAAATTCCACCCATGATCTAGAGTTTTTATCAGTTGTGTTTGCACAGATTTTGTGGAATCATTACCTAATTGTGGAGCACTTTGTGGTATTCAGGGATCACAAGAGTTTGAGGTTCATATTTTCTCAGCATTATCAAAATTTTCAGTAGTAAAGGATGATATTATTTCATTAGGATTATGATTTTGAGATCTCCTAAACCTCAGAAAAGTGAAATGTTGTGGCTGAAACTTTGAGAATGAAGTCATGGAAATATGTTTTTTAGGAGTCTGGGGAAGCATTGACGGTGATGAAGGAGATGGAATCCATGCACATGGATGCCATGGTGTATGATGGATAAGTCCATTTATTTCAAATGATGGTAAAATATTCATTGATGCATAAAGTGGAGAAGTATCAGTGGGGAGACTTAGAGGAATAGGTGATGCATGATCATGTTGGCCATGGTGATGCTCTAGAGGGGTGGTCAAAGGATGGTCATAATTAGATGTTGTTTCATGGGAGTTTTCTTGTTACGTTATTGACGTTCAATATATTCCTCCTTGATTTTCATATCTCACCTTTTTTGGTACTCCAATGAGTTTACAAGATGTACCATGGCTTGAGGTTTCATTTTTGGTGTCCTAGGATTAAACATGCAGTGGAAGAGTTTGTTGTAAAGTGTTTGGTTTTCCTGTAGGTAATGGATGAGCATCTTGTTACTGATGGTTGGTTGCATACCTTGGATATTCATGAGTGGAAATGGGACAACAGCGCAGTGGATTTTATCAAAGTGTTACCCTGAGATGAGGGAGGTTATGAATCTATCTGGTCGATAAAGGATTAGTTGATGAAATCAGCCCACATCATAGTGGTTAGGGAGTCGGGAATAGTGGATGCTTTGGCTAATAGGTAAGTGGATGAGGTGATTCAGTTTCATGGGGTTCTGAGGTCGAATATCTCAGATCAAGGTGCACGTTTTACCTTGAAAGTCTGGGGGGATTACATGTAGAGACCCGAAGCTTGATGTACATGGACATTACATTACTTTTGCAGAATACTTAATACAGAACAAAAATTGGCACAAAAGGATCGTAATAGTTTAGTGTCTTTGGAAACTCGAAATATAATCTTCTAATCGTGGCGAAAGATCTTAAACATCTCCCTTAAAGATATCCCCTTTTTTTCTTACAAAAAACCTTTCATTATATCCTTGTGAAAATAAAACATAAAAGGGGTGAGCTCAAATGCCCAGTAAGGGTAAACATAGAGAACATAAAACAATCCATAAACATTTGAATGAAAAAACTTGAACATAAAATCTAAACATCAAAATCATGAGCAACAACATAAATCTTGGAAGTACACAAGGAATAGATCATAAAGTAACATTATTCATGATAAACTAGAATGGTAATAAAACATGTAATTGTGGCATCTATTAAGCACATGTTATGATTTCCATAGTAGCCAAGGCATTGCTGCCAAGACCATCTTAGTGGACAAAGTCCCATTCTGAATCGAGTTCACTCCTCGTTCCAGTCTTGTAACATTGAACCGGATTAACTTACCATTCCAGCCATGTCTATCTCATGAGATATAAATATTTAACTAATTAATTGGATGGAGATATAGGTACCACCCATCTCATAATTAAATCATTCTTACTTGTGCCACAAAATAAACATACATCATTCATAATAACCCAAAAAATAAAATGGGTTTCATAAACATCATCCCATCATTACATAATGCATATAAAAGAAATGGATATCATTTCATACTAAGAAAATTGAAACCATATAAATCATAGAGACTTTATACTTAAAACATACACATATGAAATAATGTCATCTTAGATGGAAAATGGTTTTGATAAAACACTTGAAATGAATTCTTGAGAAAAATATCCTTTCTTCTTCAAAATCAATTTATTTTCACAAAAAGTCATGGAATTTTAAAAGAAGGAGATTTTGTTGAAAATATTCATGAAATATTTAGGAGTAAGCTTTATGAAAATAAGGCATTATAAAACAGTAAAAATCCTTTCATGCCGTATAAGTTAAAAAAAACATTCTTCTCGTACTTTTGCTGGAAAAGTCAAAAAAAGGTACCTCGTAATGTAAACAAAAGAAAGATTCCTTACATACCATGTAGTAAAAGTAAAAAATGGGTAAAAAGGACATTAAACATACATGAAAACAATTTTATAAAACATGCACATGGATGATAACAATAATCCCAGTAAATACTTATGAATAAGCAATCTCGGATAAAACTGAGATTTGCAAATTTATCCCTTACCTTATGTCTGATATGCTTAGTATGTATCCGAACCTCCTGTATAATGATTTAAATAATGTCATAGAATTATTATAGAATCATATTCATTGTTATGATATCATATATGGTTCACTTATGACTTTATATTACCCGTTCTTTTGTAAATTCCATGTTAAAGAGCGTTTTGGGTAAAATCATTTCATTTATCTTATGTGTTTCAACTTGTCGTTCTTGATATTATTACTTATATCCTGATTTACATAATTCCAGAAAATAAAACATGATTTATATATAAGTTATATTCATCATATACATATATATTATAGATCGATAAAAGCAATGAAATACACCGTTTATAGAGACGGTAGGTCGTACGTACGCATGAACGTTGTTTTCATTTACTTATTGGATTGAATGAAATTAAGTAGATGACATAAATATATATACACATAAATCCAGTATCATTATTATGTCATATATTTCATGATTACTTATTGTATATACTTTATAATCATTCATGAATGGTTAACATGGAGAATGAATCTCATCGCTTCGTGGAGACGGTAGTCCGTACGTACGCACGAGCGATGATATCATTCCCATGATCGTGGAATTTCATTGAAGTGTATGTATAATATTTTATAATAAATATCACTTTGAAATAATCATATATAGTTATTTATTTACACCATTATACCCATCCATGTAAGGTGGTGGTCGAAAACAGATTACACCACGGCGTGGAGACGGTATTCCGTACGTACGCACGCGCGGTGATTTCGTTTTCCGTAGGATGGATAGATGGTGAAATTGGGTCGTTTCATACTTATAATAATATATCAGTATATGAGTGATACTGATGTTATTACTTCATAGTGAAACAATTAAAGAATAAGAAGTGGAAGAAGAAATAAAGTTGAAAGAATCGGTAATAGATATTACCTCTTCTTTGAAGCGCCTCTTCTTAACCTCATCTTAAGGTCCTAAATATGGTATTTGAAGAAGACCAGGACTTCTAGGATGTTTCTAGGGATGTTAATAGGAGAAATTGGCAGGGTTTTTCCGAACTTGAAGTCTCAATGTGGTGTGAGGAACAGAGGGAGGAGGTACCCTTTTATAAGGGAGGAGAGGGGCACCTTTGGAATAACAGAAAATATTATTTCATTATAAAGTCATATTCGGTTTTTAATAGCTCAAAATTGAGTTATTACGAAGATAATGTGGGGATGGGTCTAAATACTCTCATTCAATTGAATTTAGGCAAGTTTACGTTTCTATTTTAACCTTATCATTTAGATTTAACTTTAAGTTAAATAATTTGTTTTACCGTGTCTTCTTGTTTTCTTACAATATAAGGTTAATAAACTTACTATAACAAGACAAAATAACCCCAAGTTGTTTATTATTAAAATATATTACCTCATCTAAGTCATTTGGACGAAACTTAGATTTTTAAAAATAAAATAACAATTAATAATATAATATTTGTTTTAAAAACTATTTTATGTCAATTTTGACACTATTTGGTAATTTATTTTTGTAAAAATTATAACAGAATGATTAGTTCGAAAAAATTGATTAAATCAATAATAACATGTCATATTAACATAGAAAATTATTGTAATTGATAAAAAGTCTCAAATTACATTTATTTGGGTATTTATAACATCAATTATGTCATTTTTTCTTTAATAAGATAATTATTGCATCAGCATTCTGTCAAAAATAAATTAAATTATTTAATGTCTAAAAATTACAAATAAATTAACATTATGTAGGAAATCGTTTTATATTTCTAATGAATATTTATAGTTGAATTTATCTTATGAATAACTGTATATTAAAAATGATTTAGTTATTAATCTTTGATTTTAACTATTTTAACCCATCTTTAAATACATTAATAATAAATGTCCTAATCTAATCCAAGTGGGCCTAAAGGGTAATATTTTATCCCTAATGTTATTTTTGGTCGAATTACACTTATCCAATATAATTAGGACATGTTGTAGGGTAATAATAATATCATTTTTACCCTTAATTACCCCATTTACTTTTAACCGTGGTAAAAAAAATTAAAAATTTACTATTCACCAAAAATTATTTTCATCTCATTGAACCACATTTTACATATTGAAATCAACCTTATCTCTCGGATTTTTAAAATTCCACTCACAAAAGTGGTAAAATTAAGTTTTATGTAAATTTTCAAATTCTCCTAGGAAGTGGGTAAAAGACAGTCAAAAGTTCAATAAAATTTTTATATATCTAAAATTATTATAAAATGACTCCAAAGAATTACATTGAACTTATATACATATTATGTATCAATTTTGACCTAAAATAAATTTAAATAAAATAAATAATTATTTAAATAAAAAGTCAGTTTTTAAATAGAAACCCAGTGTTTTCACTATTCATAAAAAATTGAACGTTTTCAGAAAAATACCAAAATTTCACACTAGGCTAATTTCGATATTCCAAATCCAAAAATGAAGTCCATTTTCAAAAATAAAATTTATAAAATTTCAACAATTGGGTATTACTATTCATAACAGCTAGTTTTAATAATATTTTAATAGCATATCGTTGCATAACGAAACTCGGTAATGCGTACAACACATGATATTGTGGAAGGTCACGTTTCTGTGTTATGCAATCCAAGTCAGGGATGAGTGTTGTGCAAGCTCCTTTTGGTGTAGCGTACAACAAAATACATTAATGAAATTAAAAAGAATATTTTTCATAAAATCTTGGGGTGTTACATTCTACCCCCCTTAAAATGAATTTCGCCCTCAAAATTCTTCGGGGTTATAAATGGTTTACTACTCAAAAGTTTCATTAATAGAAACCCACATCGTAAAAAGGAATACCAAAACTTGGCTTTTAAAACTAAAGTATGAAACATAACGGTTACCCAAATAAACTAATCACTGGGTTTCCACATAGGAGAACATAGGTGAAAATATAGATATGGAAGAGAAATCTAACCATCATGTTCTGATGGAGAGTGGAAGAGAACATGGCTATGAAAAAGCCATCAATCACAAAGACATAAATTTGTGATGATCTATGGTACCATCTGATTCATCATATATAAGAGCACTAGGACAAAATTTTTGGTTTTCAATATCATTTCCCTAAAGATGAAAATTTTTAATTAGAAGAAATACTTGCTTTATTTTGGTACAATCTCACTGTTGTTCGTGCATTGAATAATTTCCACTTCATCTCTTAAAGATATGAAGTTGAGTTTGTTATTTGTGAAGTGCTAACCGATCATGTGATAGAATGATGGGGCATTCCATCTGTTTCAAACAAAAGGTTAGCAAAAGTTATCAAATATACATAAGTCCATCTATGGTGAGGTTAATCGTATACGATTCCAAAAATGAACTTATACTTCATATATCATACCACGTAATAAAATAAAACTAGTTACCACTAACCATTGACTTCTTGTAGGCCAGTGGTAGGTGATAAAGGTCAGTCGCACTTCGGTTTTGGGTTCGATTCCCACAGCCTTGTCCGACGCGATGGGCTGTCGCCCGTCCTGCAGGTTTTCCTTTTTCTAAAACTACATTACTATAAAATCCCATCAATAATATAGAAAAAAGTGCTATCCTTAAACAATACTAACATATGTCTAACATAATCTATTCCAATATTTAGGCTTACCTAAAATACTTCGGTCAAAGATCATAGTATAAATAAAATGATTACTTGAAATTTCATATAACAATCACGTGAATGCCATCATTTATCCCCCATATATCATAAGATATATCTTGTTGGTCAAATTACAAACATGTGAATACCTTAATCATGTATTCTCTTGAAGAATGAATACCCATTGAACCTTAGTGAAAACATGAATGTTGTTAAATTTTAACACTTTCCACATACCAAAATCCCTAGAATTCTATATACTAAAACCATAATATCACATAGTCCTTATATCAGTCATGAGCTCATGAATACAATCAAACATCTCATTATCTTTTTATCCCTTCATTATGCGCATATCATCTACTTTCCAAAAATATCTGAATAACGTTTCATGGTTACCGGTACCATTCATCATATACTTTCAAATACTTTAGGAAAAACAATAGTGTAACAATCCTTAGATGATTCTTTATTCCATAATACCATACATTATTCTTTATAAACCTACAATCATTCAACTAACTTATTAAACCACTGACTGAGCTTCATCATTTATTTCATATCATATATCATTTGTATTCTCTTCATCATCAACCACATAAATACTACTCATATGACCATGCTAATTCTCTTCATGAGATTTTCCCTTAGGGAATTGGTTTGCAGAATGCCCGTACATTCCACATTTAAAACACTTAACCATTGTTGATGTCTTAGAAATACCATTATCATTGTCCATGGTGTTAACTTAACATTTTCCTTTCCACTTACTAGATTTATATCCTTCTTTTTTGCACCCAAAGCATCTTCCAGTTCTTCTGAAACAATCTCCCCGATGTCTCTTCACACATGATTTAAATGAGGGAAATTGAACTTTCTTTCCTGTATGATCATCATGAAACTCCATCTTTCTCTTATTATCGGAGTCGGGAAACATACCAAAGTTGAGATTATTGATCATATTATGAGATTGCTGATTAGGCATAATAATGATGTTTGGACTTCCAAATCCCATTTCATTTGGTTGCTCATGAAGAATATCATTCTATTGTCTGTCATTTCCTCCATTATCATGAATCTTCCTGTTTCCATCCATTTTCTAAAACCCAAAAACAATAGTGTGAGAGGCAAAAATATTGCTAGGGAAAACAACATCGTAAAGGGGGAGTACCCTCAAGATCTAACATCTTAGGTTAAATTCTTTGATCGTTACTGTAGTTCTAGGGCTATATCCTATACGTATACTTATCCTTAGGGACATCCCTAGACATACCTTAGAAATATCTCTAGGGATATCGATAACGTTTTCGCATCCTAGATTCCAAAGGATGACTAAACCTTTGCTCTGATACCAACTGTAGATACCCAAAACTTGATGTACATGGACATTACATTACTTTTGCGGAATACTTAATACAGAACAAAAACAGACACACATGGATCGTAATAGTTTAGTGTCTTTGGAAACTCGGAATATAATCTTCTAATCGTGGGGAAAGATCTTCAACATCTCCCATAAAGATCTGTCATTTATTTCATACCTAAAACCTTTCTTTATATCCTGGGGAAAAGAAAACATAAAAGGGGTGAGCTCAAATGCCCAGTAAGGTTAAACATAGATAGCATACAACAATCCACAATCATTTTAATGCAAAAACATGAACATAAAATCTAAACATCAAAATCATGAGCAACGACATAAATCTTGGATGTACACAAGGAATAGATCATAAAGGAACATTAGTCATGATAAACTAGCATTGTAATAAAACATGTAATTGTGGAATCCATTATTCACATGTTATTATTTCTATAGTAGCCATGGCATTGCTGCCAAGACCATATTAGTGGGAAAAGTCCCATTCTGAATCGAGTTCACTCTTCGTTCTAGTCCTGTAACACTGAACCAGATTAACTTACCGTTCCAGCCATTTCTATCACATGAGATATAAATCATTACCCAATGCATTGGAGGGAGATATAGGTCCCACCCATCTCATAATGAAATCATTCTTACTTTTGCAACAAAATAAATATACATCATTCATAATAACCCAATAAATAAAATGGGTTTTATAAACATCATCCCATCATTACATAATCCATATAAAAGAAACAGATATCATTTCATAATAAGAAAAGTGAAACCACGTAAATCATAGAGAGTTTATACTTGAAACATACACATATGAAATAATGTTATCTTAGATGGAAAATGGTTTTGATAAAACACTTGAAATGAATTCTTGAGGAAAATATCCTTTCTTCTTCAAAATCAATTTCTTTTCACAAAACATCATGCAATTTTAAAAGAATTATATTTTGTTGAAAATAGTCATGAAATATTTTGGAGGAAGCTTCATGAAAATAAGGCTTTATAAAACCGTAAAAATCCTTTAATTCCGTATAAGTTAAAAAAACATTCTTCTCGTACTTTTGCTGGAAAAGTCAAAAAAAGGTACCTCATAATGTAAACAAAAGAAATATTCCTTACATACCATGTAGTAAAAGTAAAAATTGGTAAAAAGTACATTAAACATACATGGAAACACTTTTATAAAACATGGACATGGATGATAACAATAACTGCATTAATTACTTACGAATAAGCAATCTCGGATAAAAATGAGATTTGCAAAATTATCCCTTACCTTATGTCCGATATGCTTCGTATGTATCCGAACCTCCAATAAAATGATTTAAATAATGTCATTGACTTATTAAAGAATCATATTCATTGTTATGATATCATATACAGTTCACTTATGACTTTATATTACCCGTTCTTTTGTACATTCCATGTTAAAGAGCATTTTAGGTAAAATCGTTTCATTTATCGTATCTGTTTCGACTTGTCGTTCTTGATATTATTACTTATATCCTGATTTACATAATTCCAGAATGTAAAACATGATTTATATATAATATATATTCATCATATACATATACATTATAGATCGATAAAAGGAATGAAATACACCATTCATGGAGACGATAGGCCGTACGTACGCATGAACGATGTTTCCATTTCCTTATTGAATTGAATGAAATTAATAAGATGACATAAATATATATACACATAAATCCATTATCATTATTATGTCATATATTTCATGATTACTTATTGTATATACTTTATAATCATTCATGAATGGTTAACATGGATAATGAATCTCATCGCGTCGTGGAGACGGTAGTCCGTACATACGCACGAGCGATGATATCATTCCCATGATGGTGGAATTGCATTGAAGTGTATGTATAATATTTCAGAATCAATATCACTTTGAAATAATCATATATAGTTATTTATTTACACCATTATACCCATCCAAGTAAGGTGGTGGTCGAAAACAGATTACACCACGGCGTAGAGACGATATTCCGTACGTACGCATGCGCAGTGATTTTGATTTACGTAGGATGGATAGATGGTGAAATAGGGTTGTTTCATAATTATAATAACATATCATTATATTAGTTATACTTATGTTATTACTTCATAATGAAACAACTAATGAAGAATAAGTGGAAGATGAAATAAAGATGAAATAATCGGTAACGGATATTACCTCCTCTTTGAAGCGCCTCTTCTGAACCTCCTCTTAAGGCATTAAATATGGTCTTTGAAGAATACCAGGTCCTCTAGGATGTTTCTAGGGATTGTTAGAGGACAAATTGGCAGGGGATTTCCGAGCTTGAAGGCTCAATGTGGTGAGAGGAAGAGAGGGAGAATGTGACCTTTTATAAGGGAGGAGAGGGGCACCTTTGTAATAACAAAAAATATTATTTTATTATAAAGTTATATTCTATTTTTAATATCTCCAAATTGAGTTATATAGAAGCTAAGGTGGGGAGGGGTCAAAATCCCCTCATCCAATAGAATTTAGTGAAGTTTAGGTTCCTATTTTAACCTTTTCATTTAGATTTAACATTAAGTTAAATAATTATTCTTTTACCATGTCTTCTTGTTTTCTTACCCTATAAGGTTAATAAACTTACTATAACAATCCAAACGAACCCCAAGTTGCATATTACGAATATATGTAACCTTATCTAAGTCATTTGGCTAAAATTTAGATTTTTATGAATAAAATAACAATTAATAATATAATATTTGTTTTGAAAACTATTTTATGTCAATTTTGACGCAATTTGGTAATTGATTTTTATTAAAATCATAATAGAATTATTAGTTAGACGAATGTTGGTTAAATCAATACTAACATGTCATATTAACATATAAAATTATTGTAGTTCATAAAAAGTCTCAAATTACATTTATATGGGTATTTATAACATCAATTATGTCAATATTTCATTAATAAGATAATTACTGCATCATCATTGTCTCTTAAATAAATTAAATTATTTAATGTCTAAAAATTACAAATAAAATACCATTATGTAAGAAATCGTTTTATATTTCTAATGAATATTTATAGTCGAATTTATCTTATGTGTAACTCTATATTAAAAATGATTTATTTTTTAACATTTGATTTTAACTATTTTAACCCTTCTTTAAATAAATTAATAATAATTGTTTTTAATCTAATCCAAGTGGGCATAAAGGGTAATATTTTATCCCTAATGTTGTTTTTGGTAGAATTAAACTTATCTAATAGAATTAGGACATGTGTTAGGGTAATAATAATATCATTTTTCCCTTAATTACCCTATTTACTTTTAACCTGGGTAAAAAAAGTAAAAAGTTATCATTCACCAAAAATTATTTTCATCTCATTGAACCACATTTTACTAACTGAAATCAACCGTGTCTCTCGGATTTTTGAAATTCCATTCACAAAAGTGGTAAAATTAAGTTTTATGTAAATTTGCAAATTCTCCTAGGAGGTGGGTAAAGGACGGTCAAAAGTTCAATAAAATTTTCATATATCTAAAATTATTATAAAATGAATCCAATGAATTAAAATGAACTTATATGGGTACTATGTATCAATTTTGATCTAAAATAAATATAAATAAAATAAAAAATTATTTAAATAAAAAGTTGGTTTTTAAATAGTAACCCAGTGTTTTAACTATTCATCAAAAATTGAAAGTTTTCAGAAAAATACCAAAATTTCACCCTAGGCTAATATCGATATTCCAAATCCAAAAATGAAGTCCATTTTCAAAAATAAAATTTATAAAATTTCAAAAATTGGGTATTACTATTCATAATGGCTAGTTTTAATAATATTTTAATAGCATATCGTTGTTTAGCGAAACTTGGTATTGCATACAACACATGCTATCGTGGATGGTCGCGCTTGCGTGCAATGCAAGCCATGTCAGGGATGCGTGTTGTGAAAGATCCTTTTGGTGTAGCATACAAAACAATACATTAATGAAATTAAAAAGAATATTATTCATAAAATCTTGGGGTTATACATTACAACATGATTTTGGCACTTAGTTACACCTCAACACTAATTTCCAACCTCAGATATATTGGTAGATAGAGTTAACTATCAATACGTTAGATGTTATTTTGTGGGCGTGGGTCTTGATGTTTGGTTGATCTTGGGTATGAAACCTACCTTTGGTTATGTTTAATTATTATAATATCTATCACTCTTCCATTTACATGATTTAATTTGAGGATTTGTATTCGTGACCATGTTGTTCTACGTTATGATGGATATAGGTTGGGGAGGTAGTAGTTCTTGGTCCCGATGTGGTGCAGAGCACGATAGAGAAGGTTCAGCTTGTTCTTGAGAGGATGAATGAAGATCAGGACTGATATAAGTCTTATGATAATCATATGAGGAGGCCCTTGGATTTCTAGGTTAGGGGCCACTTGTTATAAAAGGTTTCCCCTCAACATGGGCATCAGATGTTTGGAAGAGGAAGTAAGTTTTATCCCATGTTTCTTGGTCGATTTGAGGTGTTGGGGTATGTTGGAAAGGTGGATTGTTGATTGGTATTTCCACCCAAGATGGAGAGGATCCATGACATCCTCCACATCTCTCAAATTCTTCAATATCTTCACATTGACTCTCATGACATTGATTTGGGAGAGTTGGATATCGAAGATGACATGACATTCGTGGTGCAGAAAGTAGAGATCGAGGATTGCCAAGATAAGGCACTATATAGATGGACTATTTCATTGGTTTTTTTATTATGGAGGCATGGTGTCTTGGAGTATAGTCCTTATGAGAAAGAGATATTGATGCCTGACTAGTACCCATAGTTTTTTTTGCGTTTTCCCTTTGTATATTTTTCTTGTTGTGTCATGTTTCGATCCTCCTATTTTATGAGATAAGCTATTTTTCCTTTTCTCTGATGTATAATGTGTGATAAATTCCTAATATATGAAATTGGAAGGACCAAATTCCTAATCAAAAAACATTAACTGGAATGTGATTAAGACCATGATGGCGAGTGAGTTCCACCTCGAGCAAATAATATATTGACATGGAGGATGGAATTTTCTGATTTTTGTGTTCAAAGTAGTGTCATTAATTAGTTGTGTAGTGGTTGTGATAATGGATGGTTATGGTGATGTGGTTATATGGTGATGACATTTTGTGAGATTTTGTGTCTATTTGGTTTGGTGTGTTTTCCTGGTGGTAGAATTTGAGGTATGATAAGGTCCCTAAGAGGTATCTCACGGAGTGGTTGTTTGAACTACTTTTCCTTCAAGGGTTGGTTTTGGATTGTCATGGTCCAGAGTCATTTGAGATGTATCTAATGTAATGAACCATTCCTCCTCGGTCTTCTACTTATCCATTTTTTGGTGGTTGGAGGTGTTCGAGGGAGTTTTCAATGGAGGATGGAGTTACAGTAGAGATATTTTAGGAAATAAGCACTATGTAAATGTATTAAACGTTCTGTAATAGTGGTACATGGCTTGTGTAGCCAGGTGGTTCACGGTTTGTACATGACTAAGGGGCATCCCATGAAAATGGTACACATAATTTAGGTGTGATTCATGTTGTGTAATAAATTTGGTTGTTAAATCCTTTAAGGCAACATGATTTTTAGAAAATATGTATTTTTTGGAAACCTGAGGATTACATGCCATGTAAGCGAAACATGATGTGTAACCTGTGAGATCCATGTTATTTCTATAATATTTATGATTGAATTTTATATTATTCTAATTCTCTGTCCCTCTATCATTTTATTATAACCCTAGGTTCCTCGAGTGTCCCATCTATCCCCTTTCTCCCCTGCTATGATCCATTGGTTTCAATGGATTCCTATTGGTGATCTGTGGTAAGTCCATACCCCTTTTCATGGTGGGTTTTCTCCTACTATTTTTTTGGGAAACCACTGTAGTGGTGAATTTTTGGTTAAGTTTTGTGTTTGTACTTCATTTTTATGATCCTTTGGTGTGTTATAGGTTGATCTATATTTTTTTGTTGTGAGGTTGTGGTTTGTGGGAATTTCTTCATCGCCCTACGGTGAAAAATGAGTTGGAAAGCCTATTTTAGGTTGGGTATCCATCGTTTATCTTTATGGTTGATAGAAAAAATATTTTCTATATTTTTACTTTTAATTTAAATGTTTTTAATCCCAAAAAATAGTTATTTGAAGGGAAATTGTCACATTTTATGATTTTAGTGGTATGTTGAGCTTAATCAGAAAAATTGCCTATTTTTAACTTTAATTGTTTGAAATTATTTTTGTATTTTTACCATAAAATTTTCTATACTTATCAAAAGAGTGAAATTATTATTTTTAGTATCCTATACATCATGGGACTCATTTCATTCTTCTATACCCAAAGTAAAATCCAACATTTGGAAGCCCAAAACAATCTCCCAAGTTGTGCCTTGAAAACTGTTCACAGATATGGACTTTGTTTTAAGTTGGGACCATATATCCTGATTGGACCAACCGAATTTGATGAAATTTGGAGGGGAGACTTAAAATACAGTTATGAACAACTTTTATGATGTTGTACACATGTGAATCAGTCGTGTTCATGTTTCTTAATGCATGAGAACTGAAGATATGGAATATGGAGTGTCTTCCAAGGTAGAATAAATTCTTGGATAAAAATGGACACAACTCTTTTTAAAAAAGGTCAAATATGATGAAATATTTATAAGATATGAGAAAGAATCTTGTGAACAAATTTTATGAATAAAACATTTCTAAATTATTCCATTTAATGGGGATAATACATAGACAATTTATAAGTAAAATTCAGGCCTATATAAGGAGTCAAGAAGCTCATTTCAAAATCATCTTATATCATCTGGGTAACTAAGGAGGAGATCTCCACCAAGGGAGGAAGATAGGAGAAACCTTGTCTCCCCCCTTATTATTCTTCATTTAATTTTTTTTCATTCATTTAATTATTAATTTTCATTTCATTTAAATTTATATTTATATTTTATCCTTAATAAATTAATCCAGGAATTTGATTTAAATTTTTATTTCTCTATCCATTCCACAATGATTCTTCTCAATTTTATTCTTTTAATTGTTATGTATTATTATTAGTACAAATCTAAATATAATTATTTATTATTATTATTATTATTATCACATTTCTATTTTAAATTTATTTTGTTATTCTCTTCTCCAATTTCCAAAAAATATTCTCTTAATAATAATAATAATAATTATTATTATTATTATTATTATTTTCGAATTATTTATAAAATTTCTATTTTATTTATTTTCTTACTTTGTTTTATTTTATTTCTATATCACTCTCTTCTCTCATCCCAATTATATTTTCTTTTATTCTTTTATCTTCCCACCCTTGTTATTTATTATTATTATTTATTTTATTTTATCTTATTTCTCATTCTCTTCATCCATCCAATCCATCATTGTGATATATTAATCACTAAAATGGGTGGCTTCCCCCGAGGCTTGTCCTTGGATAATGTCAAGGAATTCTTGAATTTTCCTTAATATTTAATTTAATGTTTGTGGTAAATTTGTGTTGAATTCATGGTGAGGTGAATGTATCTGATTTAATAACTACCAACCAATGATATGAAATTAGTTTTTTTTTCTATTATTTTATTTAAATCATTTCCCCTCCCTCTAATGGTTACTTCTTCATATATTGAAGTTGATATAATTAATGGATGAAACAACATTGATTGAGATGGGTCCTGGAAGATGAATCCTCCTAGACCAAGGAGTGTCATCAACCTCGATTAAAATAGGAGGTGAAATTAAGGGTTATTAGGAATTCAATGATATTCTAAAATCTATAAATAAATAATATTAATTAAAACATGAAATTTCATGTTTGGATTACCAAACTAAAATCAAACACATAAACGAGAATGATGAATGAATCCACGACAGAACCCAAGACCAAGTTCTTTCATTCCTTAACTCATTATGTCTAGTTTCCATGTTAATATAAATTAGAATTTACATTATTTCATGTCATTATTCAAGAACACAAAACTATTTTACATGGTTTACTTAGATAACAAAAAACAAAAAAAAAGTGATATGATAGGTGATTTAGATCAAGAAGGTTAACAAATTGAATGTCTCCTCAAGTGAGATGAACATGGTTATCTACCATTCTTTATTATTAAAAATATGAAATTTCTTTTTCCCACACCCCACAATAGGCAGCCATTAATTTTGTATCATATGGGAGGGGATTACTTTTTTTTATTTATGGGTCATGGTTGTACTTGATTAATCAAAAATAAATAATTTCATAAATTGTAATTGAAATGGAAAATAAGAATTATTAAAATTATTTTACAGCTTTGTTTTGTTGTGATATTATTATTGTATCAGATTGATTCCCCACAAAAGATTTTTGTCCATTGGGGTCTTTGTTTTCACTGGATGACATTTTTTGTGATTGTCTATTTGGTTGTGATTCTTGTGATATCAGCCTATAATGAAAATTGGAAAACCACATATATTTGGTTAATTAAATGGTTTCCCTAGGATTCGGTCTTGTGTGATACCACCCATAAAAAGTATAATTTGATAAAATTTCCACATTGAATTTGTAAAATTATCCTTGATGTGCTATGAATCGTGGTTGTGCTTTTGGGGTAGTGATGTTCGGTTGATGTGTGGTTTGGGCATGTGGTGATGATGGTTGTTGGTCAATTATTTTTGGGTGGTAGGGTGGTTGTTGGTTCATGCTTTTAGGTTGGTGAGGTTGTAGTTTCATTGTGCTAGATGCCCAGGTAGTGATGGAATAAATAATTATTTAATAATTATTGAAATAACATGGTTTGGATTGGTTAATGGGATTGAAATGATCAATTAATAAATAAACTCTTGGTTGTGTGGTTAAGTGTAGTTTATTCTTAATAAAAAATTTTATTTGATAAATAATGGGAATTGGTTGGTGATGTGACTTATGGCATATGGCATGTGTGTTATTTTTTCTACATTTAGAGGTTCCAGAAAAATTTGCAATTTTGTGAGTTTGTTAGTGTTTGGTTGTGAACCCATAGACTAAGCTTTTGTGTGTTTTTATAGGTATATACTTTTATATTCTGTGTTATTTATATATTCACCCCTCCCATGTCGAGCACAATGTGATGACACCAAAATAGTCACACAGGGGTGTTTTCCCAACATCGGGGGTGGATGATAGATGACTGGGTACCTGCTCTTTCATGATCTCTCTTCCAACAGTGATAAGTATTGAATAAGATGTGATAGATGAAGGACTATTATTGAATTATATGGTGTTTATGATAACCGAGGTGTTTTTGGTAAAGATGTGATTGTGATATCCCAACCCAGGTTCCATTCAAAGGTACACTGAATCAGGTTGGCCACATGGCCTCAAGAAAGCCTCCCCATACTCTAGAGGATGATGACTAACACCGAGGGCCTCATGTGTGACCATGGGTATACTATTACCTCAGGTTAGAGTGGAGAACATCAGATAATAACAATAACAGTTAAATACAGGAAGTATAAGATACAAGCATAATTGAATAGAACCACACATAAATATCCAAGCAATAGATAATAATCAGAAGTAGGAAATTGAATCATATATAAAAGTTGATGATAATGTATGTCATGTTTATAAAAAACTAGAAAATAGTTATTAATGGAAATATGAAATACATTCTATAAAAAGAATTTGAAAATAATTAAAAAATCTATCCAGCATCCCGAATACTGGATCTGTCATATTCTACCAAGCTCTATTGTAATTCAAGTAGTCGAGATCAGGTCTCCAAAGAAGGATGTTTCCACTTATAAAAAATTGTATATATATAATCTTCATAGGTACCATCGGTGTCCCAAATGGGGTGTGAGATAAATCTCAGTATTCCACCACCACCAACATCTATACCATCTAGTATGTGAATATAAACTGAAATAGTGTGAAGGTATATATAAAAATGATGCAATTCTATAATGATAACCAATACATGCTTCAGCCACAACTAGAAATGTCTCTAAAAATGAAATCATTTAACTAATTCATTTGAGTTTAGTTTATATTATTATGTCACATGAGTTATATCATCACTAACAATGTAACATGATAATTATAATAATAAAGGATAAAAGGTGTAATAAGGCATCATGAAATGATGATGATTATAAGAGAATCCAAGTTAGTTAATTATGAATCCTATGATGATGATATTAAAGAGTGTCCAAGGTAATTACCAAGAAATCTTTGACCTTAGGGGTCGAGCCAACTCCGTAATAACATGAAGTCTGGCTAAATGGGTCTGAGCGTAATCCAAGGGGAATCTCCCATGGCATCCCACTATAAATTATTCTGACCAAGTCCAAGGATCTCATCAAAGGTAAAATGGGCTTAGTGTGAACGAGATCAATGGGTTGAATCCTTGGCACAGTTTGTATGAATACATCAAGATGGATCCAAGGAGTGTATCCAAGACATCATAATATCCAGAATATAGTGACAAGATCTTACAACACCATTTTAGGCATCTGATAAGTGACCGGGACCATGTTCTAAGGTGGATATATCCCTTTACAACCAGATCATTGAATTGGAATGGCATCCTCTGAGTGTTCATGGAATTCCATTAGGAGTCAAATGATGGGTCAAGTTTAAACACTCCCATAATGGTAAAATGGTCTATATGAAATAGACAACTTATAATTATTCTATTTATATCGTACGTAATCATAGGCCATGTAATACTCCTGCCTTTTTAATTATTCAATTTTTTCATTCTATTACCTTTCATTAACATGCCATGTCAAAACAAGACATACAACCATTTATTATTCTCATCCCATATTCAATCATTAGGTTCATTCCTTCACCTTTCCTAAACATGAAAAGGAAGTCATAGGACATGAAACCATATGTAATTCATTTATAATTAACTAGTCCAAGTGATATCTATAAGTATACTTTTCATTTAACCATTTAAACATTCATTTATTAATTTGAAAAATTACCTTATAAGGGTCAAGTGATATTACACATGTGTTAGCCACTAAAAATTCAATATTTTAATTAAATACATAACTTTATTAAGGCCAAGTCATAGGCCTCCCTAATAGTAGCACATATAGTTATAACAAACCACTAAAGCCACAACAGAAGGAAAACACCAAAATTGGGGTGGCCAATGTTGAGGAAATAACCTCCAACGATGTTGAACATATATAAAGGAGATCTAGAATATGAGCATAAGGAATATAACCATAGAATTTGAATTTAAATAGGAAATGCCGGATGAAATCAATATGCACAGAATAACGATAGTTTATAAAATCGTGAGATATTAGGGAAGAGTCATAGGCTACCTACCTTGAGACTATATCAATCTTCTCATCTAGTATTAGCCTTTACTTTGGCCTAGTTCAGAAGTAAAATTAGGAACATATCAACACCTTGAAAATATGGAATTTCATCTTAAATTAAATTAGCATTTTTAATAGGAAGAAAAATGATGAACTGAGTCTACAGATTGTGGATCCTTCTTAAAAGAATCAAATGATACCAACAGAAACACGATCAGGCACAGGATGATGAAGATATTAAGAAACATATGAATAGGGGACTTGGGAGCTCAGAACGAGAGAGTGGGGAGTCCTCTATCGCCTGGAATTAAGAAATTAGGAAAGATGTGGGTTAATTATATTTTTAAGGGAAAAAGGCTAATTTTACCCCAAAAAGTAGGGGTTGCACAGTTTGGGAACATGGTTATCGAAAACATGTGCCAACCATGTGTTTCCAAATGCTTAAGGAGTGACCCATCATGATTAGGCCACATGTTCTTAGAAACATTGTGCCAACCATGATCAGTGGATCTATTAAAAACTACAGACCAACCACACGGGTGTGTGCCTCAAGATTCATGGGTTCCTCAAGACGTGTTGCCTCCTCTAGCCCTCCATCTAGACCTCACATAGTTATAGAAACAACATGACTGGATCACATGGTTTCTACTATCTGTATAGTCCATTCCTTTTCTCCATTGGATCGGTTTCCGAGCTCCTAAACTACCCTAGGAACCCACAAAACAATTGTGAACTCATTAAGAACCTATACTAGGTCCAAAATAAATAATTATACTTAAATTTAATTTATCCATACCTCATATAAAAAATGAGTTCTTACAGTCTTCCACATACAAATGAATTCATCCCCGAGTTCACCTTCCACGAGAAGCAAAATGTGTTCTGAGAGAAAATCTGGCCACTGGTCATGTACATTGGCCTCAATCTCGCAAGTATTGTCTTATACTTTCTTGTTCATCCATAACACTCATACTAAAGGTACATACTGACCATAGATATCCTTAATGCATCAATCAATAATGCGTATAGAATACCCCTCAAAAGAATCTTTGACATCTATCTCAACCTCCTCAGGATCAAAAGTACGAGATGGGTTGGCATGATGATGGAAAAACTATGAAACGAGGAAGAAATTGAGCATTGAATAATACCTATGAGGTAGGAAAAATCAATAAGATAACATCTTTCCTCTATCTATAATCCCAAATATCCTGACAAAGTGCAACAATCTATTCCCTTACCTCTGTATCCATCTATGAAATTGTCTAGGTGATACCAACATGAAACCCTCATACCTCGAACTCTTGAGGACATTGATGCTGATCAATATAAGATTTATTCCTAGACTGAGAAGTATACATATAGTTCATATTCATATGAACCTACTCCAATGTCTCCTAAACAAGTCAAGGACCTAGTAGCACAACCTCTCCTACCTCTAACCAGCATTGGGGTTAACAACATCACCAACCGTAGAAGGCCTCATAAGGATCCATCTAAATAGTCACCTAAAATATATTATTGAGGGAAAAACTATGAGAGGAATATGTTTCTCCTAAGAACATCCAAAATCAATGATGAATTCTTAGAGATTGTTTTCTAACACCTATATCATCTGCTCTGATTGACTAATAGTCTGTGGGCTAAAGGACATTCTCAAGAGACCTAGTGTACCCATAGCCTTCTGTAACACTTATTAGAACCTTGATGAGAAACAAGAGTCCATATTTTAAATGATAGTATAAGGGACCCTATGTATCCATATTATATCATGGAAATAGTGTCTTCCCATCCCATCAACTGAGAAAGTCTCTCAGGTAGGAAGGATGTGGGATTCCTTTATTTTTCAATCCATGACTACCCAAACTGCGTCACTGCCTTGAGGTGACCTGAATAATATGACTACAAAATCCATTACAACATCCTCCCATTTCCATTCTAGGACCATAATTGACTGTAAAAATTCAGTTGGTCACTGATTCTCCACCATCACCTTCTGACAGGTGGAACACCTTGTGATAAAACACGCTATCTATCATTTCATTCCATTCCACCAATACTAGCGCCACATGTCTTGATACATCATGGAGATTACTAGTATAATTTCCTACTAATAAGCATGATTCTATCACATTATTTACTCTCCCATATCTATAGAATCTCAGAAACAAGCATTTCTATGGAGGAAAACATCCCCATTAACAAACCAATCCTAAGTTAGGTCCTCAATAGAAATACTCTCCCAAAGAACCGTGAAATCAAGATATGAAAACTACACTATCTTCACCCTATCAAGGAGTGAAGAGGTAACTGTCAAGTACATGAGACAATATTGATCACGAATATCATGAAACTATTGATTTATCTTTGAAAATAGGGCCATCGATTTCGATTCATCACTAGCTTCTTGTACTATCTCTGGCTGTGTTTTCTGACTCAGTGAATCTATTACAACATTAAATTTTCTAGGAATATTGGAAATATCAGAATCCATTGGGTAATTTATCTCCTGTGGCATCCACTATCAAGATACATACACAACAACTCTATCCTCATGCATCATCACTACTCCCAGACTAATGCCAGATGCATCACATAACATTGTATAGAGTCTTCTAAGATATAGAAGAATCGGAATAGGTGCTGAGGTAATCATCTCTTTTAGCTCCTGAAAGTCTTTCTCACAAGATTCCAACCAAAATAACTTAACAAATATCTTTGTAAGAATAATAAGTGGTATAACGAGGCATGAGAGGTCTTTTATGAAACACCTGTAATATCCATCCAACTCCAAGAAACATTGTATATAAAACACGATATTGGGTTGCTATTATGAAACCAAAACACTCACCATCTATGGGTCAATATATACTTATGATTCTAGGATAATATGACCCAAGAAGTGAACTTTTTCAATCTAGTAGTGGCACTCTGCAATCCTTCCCTAAATATGATGATATCTTAGTGAATTCAAAATGATCTCAAGGTGTCTAGAATGGTCACTATGAGTATGAGAGTACAACACGATGTCATCCATAAAGACCAAGAAAAAATAATCCAGATAGGGATATAAAACCCTATTAATCAAATATTTGAAAAATTAAGGCATGTTCTTGAGACTAAACAACATAATGAGATACTCATATATACCATACCAACTTAAGAAAGCCATACATGTTATATCTAAAGGCCTAACTCGTACATGATGATAGCCCGATCTCACGGTGATCATAGAAAACACCCTAGATCCTCAGAGCTGGTCAAAGAGATCACCTATTTGAAGGAACAGACTCTAGTTCTTAACCATAATATGGTTCCACAATCAGTAATACATTAAAAGCATGAGGGTTCCATCTGTCTTTTAAGCCAAAAGCATGGGTGAACCCTAAGAGGAAGTACTGGATGAAATTAAACCATTAGAATCTAGATCAACCAAATTTCACATGAGCACACAGATCATAGTAGGTTCCATCTTTTAATGAGGAATGTACACTAGATCTTCTCATAGAATAATATACATCGTAAACCCTACCTCTCTCTCAAGAGGTAAGATGAAAAAATCCTCAGGAAATACTTCCTTGAAATGATATGCTACTAGAAAAAAATCTATCTTAGGAACACCATGATCTTCCAGGAAAAGACTAGATATCTGGGTGGTCACCCTACCTATACCATGATACTCTAGTCCAAATCTACTGGCTCGTACATCCCACTCACCCTTATGTAGATAACTACTTCCCTCTAATGATGTAAACAAAAACCTATGATGATAGCAGTCTATAAAGGTACGATAGGGAACCAACCAATCCATCATGAGGATGACATTGAATCCCATCATCTCTACGAATAAGTGCTCCCATAAAAAGTTATAACTAGCTACCTCAAGGGGATAATCCCTTCATTGACACATACCCTCTGACTGCACTCTCAATGGTGTGTCTAGAGTCATCACACCATAGTAATAGTAAATTTACAAACTGTGACTTTCCACAGTTCATAAAGAGATGAATGATTAAGAAAAACCAATATCAAATAAAGTAGATATAATAGTATAGTCTTCTAGAATAATACCTCTTACTGTTGCTGATTTTGAACTATGATCCTCAAGTATCGACTATAAGGCGTGATAATGACTGATACATGAGTCTATCCTACATCTAGACTACCCTGAATAGGTATGCTCTCCTTGAACTAAAAATCAGAAGTCTAGCTACCATGACCATAATATCCTCCTCGTCCAGTAATTCTGGTGATACTTTAACATCCTACCTGACTTAGAGTAAAAGATCCTTCCCCTGAAGGTGGAGTTGCTGTTGTTCCTCTTCCATTTAAAGAAGATGGAAAGGTTCAACAGAATCTCAAAAGTTTCCCTATACAGCTGCAAGAAAAACACTCTATCAGGTATCTATCACATTGAGGCTTTAGATACCCCCTCCTTCCACAGTAATTGAATATAATGGAGTTTCTAGTAAATATACTGTAGTTGATACTAATCTAACAAGAAACCTCAAGGGAACACTTCCTACTACCGAAAGAACTACTACCCTATCTTGACACTAAACCTCTTTTCACAGTACTAACACCTTACCTAAAGTTTTTTCAGTGATATGATTCTGATTGAAAATATCATAAAAGGTATGTATGAAAAATATATTCACCTAGGTATGAATGGCATATGTAATCCCATCCTCAAAGCATTGAGCTCGCAACCACTCATCCCCAGCTAAAAGAAGTGCAAAGCACTACAACTCAGTAAAACATACTGAATAATCCATTAATGAAATAGAACACTAATATAGGTTCTTGAACACTCTATCTAAATTGTCATTCAATATATTAGGAAGGAAATACTCATTGAAAATAGTCTGGAAGTCATCCTAGAACAATAACTGATGATGACTAGTCTAGGTAATCACAACCCACTAGCACATGGTAGATTCAAACATCATGTAATTAGAAAGATTGAAACTCCCCTATAGAGGCATATCTATATTCATAAATATAGATTGGGTTTACTCCATCCATGAATCAATAGCCTATAGTCCTCCATCCCCTGAGAATGTAGGAGGATGCTACTGTTGGAACTCATGAGTTAGATCGACCATAGTAGGTGCAGGTCATAGAGCACCATTTGTGGACTGTATATAACATAGGAATCCCTACAAAATATGATCATTAGTTCCATGATCAATAATAATAAGTGGTTCCTAAGATAGAACTACTAGAGGGATCACTGGTGGCTTAGGGCCCACCGACACCCAAGTGTGATTGTCACCACCCTCCTAGTGTACAACTAGAGGATGTTGTGGTGGAATACATCTACAAATTCCAAGAACATGGATCATAATAGAGATATATATATATTGATACTATCAAAATCATATCATAATGAAATAGGCTCACTACCCATGGTTTACTACCACATCTATCTGCATAGAAGCCATGATATTGTTAAGTGGGAAAGGTTAATTTAAAGAGATTAAAATAGATGAAGTGTAAATTATGCATTACATATTCATTTACTAGAAGCCATTTAATTTTTATAATTCAATATTTACATTTTAAGTTTTAATTTTATTATAAATATAAAAATATTTTATTAAAAATTTATTGACATTCCTAATGAGTAAGGGCCCATATACCTTATCAATGAAATAAATACACATTTACTTTATATTCAATCCAATCTACATTCGTTCTCAAAATGTAACAGGTTATATATGATGGATCAAATCAGTAGATTACCTATTCCAATCCATGATGTCCCATACACTTCATTAATTGAAACTGGAAATCATTCAATCAAACCCAAAGAGTATCTCATTTAACCATAGGTAAATAGCTGACATGGCTAGAAACTAGCCACTTAAGATTCCACCAAAATCTTATATAGTAAAAAAATATTTGGATTGATGCTGAAACATTAAATAACCAATTACCTTACCCTATTAAATATTTTAGCATCACCAAAATATATAAATAAATAATATTAGGGGAAAAGGTAATGAAAGAATTTAAATGCACATATATGGCATAAAATATGCATGACATGTGATTTTTAGGCACCTATAATAATGCATGATTAATGCTTCCATTCCCTCATTTCATCGGGCCAAGGATGAAATGTAATCCTCAACTATAAAAATAATAATAATAACTATCACATATCATGTGCATCACCCAACAATTAAAGGATATGAACATTAAAAAGTGAAAATACATAACAAGATTCTTATTTCAAAAAACTCAGTATTTACCCCGAACATGGGTTAGAGACACCGAAACATGGATTATAACCATGTTTCAAAGAACTTCTAATCTCTTATATATTTTCTGAAAATAGTAAAGTAAGAAAATAAAGCTCCGATACCACTTTGTGGCATCCCGACCCGGGTGCCACTCAAAGGTTCCCCGAAGCTGGTTAGCCACATGGCTTCAGGAACTCCTCTCTATAAGACGTAGGCTACTGACTAGCAGTGAGGGCCTAAGGTGTAATTGTTGGGAGACTATACCATCATTTCATAGTAGATCACAGTGGATAATAATAATAATAATAGGTAACTAGTACAATCATAATATAAAATAATTACTTATTAGAAAAATACATAAACATACAAGCAACAGATAATAATCAAAATATGGAAAGTAAATCATATAAAAAAGTTGATGATAATGTATGTCATGTTTTTAAAAAACTAGAAAACAAGTATACATGGAATCATGGAACACATGATATAAAAAATAATACAAAAAACTATCTAGCATCCATAGTGTTGGCTTGATCATTTACTACTAAGCTCTATCCTAATGCAAATAATTAAGATTAATTGTCCAAAGCAAGATGCTTCCCCTTATCAACACGTGCATACATATAATCTACCCTGGTACCATCGGAGGCCCATGTAGTGTGTGAGATAAACTTCATTAAGTCACAACCAATGATGTCTATACCATCCAGTCTATGATTATAAACTAAAAAAGTGTGAAAGTATATATAAAAATGATGCAATGCTTCAAATATAACTAATACCCAGTTCAGTCTCAGCTATAAATGTCTCTAAACATGAATTCATTTAATTAATTGATTTGAGTTTAGTATATATAAATAATTTACATGAGGTATGTAATCACTGAAAATGAAATGTGATTATAATAATAATAAAGGATCCAAGGTGTAATATGGAATCTTGAAATGATGATGATAAGAATAAGATCTAAGGTAGTGACCAAGGCATCCTATGATGATGATAGTAAAGAGGATACAAGGTAATAACCAAGGAATCCATGGCCTCATGGGTTAGGATAACTTAGTAATAACATGTTTCTTGGCTAAAGGGGTCTGAGTGTAATCCATGGGGCATCACCCATGGAATTATACTATAAATGATTACAATCGAGTCTAGGGATATTTTCCAATGTAAAACGGGATAAGAATGAATGGGAATAATGGGGGGATTCCATGGATCCACATTTTCAATGAAATAAAGCTAGATCAAAGGAATGTGTCCAAGACATCCTAATATATAGAAGATAATTAAGGGATACTAGAATTTCATGCATGTAATCTGCTATTAGAATGAAACCTTGTTCCATGTTGGGTATCCCCCTTATAACCCAACTCCTTAAATTGGAATGGCATCTTATGAGTGATCAAGGCATTCCATCAGGAATCCGAGGCTGGCTCAATTCTAATCACTCCAATAAAAATAAAAGGTTCATATTCAATAGGAACCTTATAATAATTCCATTTAGATCTCATTTAATCAAAGACCGTGTAATACTCTTGTATTTTTAATTATTAAATTGTTCTATTCCATTACCATTCATTAATGGGACAACATAAAACAAATACATGAAACCCATTATTATTATCATTCCATATTCAATTAGTAGGTTCATTCCTTTACCTTTTGTAAACATGAAATGGAAGGATAAGGACATGAAACCATATGCACTTCATTTATAACTAACTAGGACAAGTGATATCTATAAATATACATTCCATTTGAGTGTTTAAAGATTCGATTATTATTTGTAAAACATTCCTTAGAAGTGACATGTTATATGAAACATACGTTAGCATTAAAAATCAATCCATTTAATTATACACTTATGTTTAGAATAATCAACTTATATGACACATGACCGTGCATGTGGGGCGGTGGACCATGTGTTTTTGACCAAGATGTGATATGACAGTGCTTGTGGGGTGACTTATGGTAGGGGTGATTCATGGTAGGAGGAGGACATGAGGATGATGTCCTACATGTTCATATACCCTACTAATCTGGTTATGGATGTGGATGTGTTGTGTCCTAGGTATTATTGGGTGCGATGTGATGTGTCTATGCTATTAGGGTACTAAGACCAGGTGTCTTAGGGTGAGGAGTGTTGTGACCATGCTTATGGGTTGGTTTGGTATACATAAGAGATGGGAGCACCAGGATGTATGCTGTTGGTTTGAGAGTGACATACTATTAGGAAAGCAGTGTGGGTTACCCTTATTTATATGATTCTTATTATATTATATTACACATCCTACATTATTTTGTGAGTCTCATTTGTTTTGTAGCCTTGTATAGGTTTTGTTTCGATCTACTATTTTCTCATAGGTACATTAATATTATCTTTTCACATATGGGCAAGATATTTTTTCCCTATTGATCATACCTATATTCTCACCCTACTTATATAAACTATTTTTCGGTTTCTAGGAGGCTTGCATGGACTATAAATTACCTTACTACCCTGGACCTTTGGATAGATACTATTTCAGTACTTTATATTTTCTTTTGGGTGTTTACTTTGGAGACCTTTATTTGTGTCAATTTTGTCTAAAAATTTATTATGTGTTGGTTATAGTTTCTATATTATATCATGGGGTTACTATGGATAATTTATCTTATCTCCCAATACTATATTATTATAGTGGGTAATTACTCCAATTTCATGGGATTTCTATACCCTCAGTGCTAGTTTCTAACCCAGGGTCAACTAAAGATAGGACTTGGGGTCATTATCTCTCCTCCCTCATTGCGATATCTTTGGAGGGAGGAAGTCATGAGACATATTGTATATATGTTCCATGTTGTTTCTTTAGGTTGGGAAAATAATTCCATCTAGTTGTTGTTTTATGTCTAGTTTCTAGTCTCTATCCTTCAGGGATCATAAATTCCCTTCGAGTATGTGATGGGCTGGGTTGGGTATGAGTTTAAGAGGGTATTTGGGTCAATAAAATATAATTTGGTATCATAGGTGTTCTATCCTAAATAGTATTTATATTGGGAAGTTTGGTAGACTAAAGATTGGATTGTCAGGACATGATAGGTATATTTCAATGATTTATTGACCATCTCTTTCCAAAATGAGATTCAAGTTACCCAGGGATGTTGGGATGTGTGTCTCATATTATAAGTTCTTGATGTTAATCTCAGTTTTTTCTTATGGGGTTTCTAGTTTGAACTGATATTTTTCTATTGTATGATTATTTCTTTTGTTTTGGTGTGAAGAAGTATGCCTCCAAAATGTGTTTTCTGAGTTCCTCAGGGGGTGCAGCTGATGCTCCTCAAAAAACTCCTCTGATGGATAAGTACTTTACCGAGGCTATCATGTGAGCAGTTCATGCTATTGATTAGTATGTGTCATTTTTTTATAACATAGTAGTTGTGGTACAACCATGTGTTTTTGGAGAAATAGATTTATCATTGGAGTTCTTATGTGAGGAGTCACTATCCATTAAGGGTATGAATGAACCTCAAGATGTAGAGGAATGGATGGAAAATATTGATTAGATATTTGAATTCCTAGATACATATGAGATTATTAAGGTGACTTTTATGGAATTTCAACTTGAGGGACCTAGAAAGAGGTGGTGGGATTCCATGGTATAGGATGAAAAGCATGTGGGATTTGACTGGAAGGGTTTCAAGAATCTATTCTTCCAATATTTTTTTCCAGATTCACTAATTATGGAAAAGTACTTAGAGTTCCTCTCTTTAAAGAAAGGACATCACATCGTGTCAACATAGATCAATAAGTCTACTGAACTGGTTCATTTTTCACTAGAGGTTGTGAAGAATGAAAAACTGAAACTCAGAAGTACCTTAAGAAATTTCCACCAAATATTAGATCATAGGTATTTATGATAAATCTATTTACCTATGCATAGAGAGTGGATAGGGATATGATGAAAGAAATGAATATGGTAGAAAAAATTGGATATTCTTCACCCTCTCTTCCACCCAGCGGCAGCTTTGGTGGCACTCTAGGGAAAAAGAAGTGATAGGATCACCTCATGAGTGGTGGTGGTGGTTCTTAGCTATATGGCTCTTTGAAACCTACAGTTACAGCTAGTAGTGGTACTATGACATGCTTTCAATGCAGTAAGGTCGAACGCTGTAGGCACTCATTTCATTACCCTGCATAGATGTGTAATAGATATTGGAGTTATGGTCATCTATTAAATTTCTATTAGGAAATGTATACTCCATAAAACAGTTGGGATCATTAGATTTAAGGGATACTAAATTACATTTAGATTCTTCAAAGACTATAGGGATCCATCCTTTGTACTTAGGAGTGAAAAACCTTCATGTAGTGGATGAGTTTCTAGTGGAGGTAGATGTTGGTCCAGGGATAGTGAGAGGTAGAATCTTTATTTTATCTTCAACAACAGTTTCTTTATTTGATACTCATGTGTCCCACTCATTTATAACGAGGAGTTTTTTGATTGGATTAAACATCTGATGGAACTCATTTGATTTGTTATGGAGTTAAATACAACTTTTGGGAAGATAAAAGAGAAGTGGTTTTAGTGTCCTTATGTGATATTGATTTTTGACGCGAAGTTATTATGATATTTTCTTGTTCTAAGTCTATATTTGTTTGACATCATCATCGAGATGGACTGTATTGTTTCTAATTGTGATGATTTTAATTTTTTATCAATGACTTGTATAATTTCTTTGGGTCAATGGGAGATCATAGGTGTTTCTAGAAGAGTGGGATCTGAGTTCTGGTTGGGCATGACCTTCTCGCCTTGAGATCCTAAGTTTGCTATCTACTTTTTCAGCTAAAGTCGACTATGTTTTCTCTACTATGGATCATCCTGTCATTATTTTGGGGTTCTTCTTAATGTTTTCACAAAAAATTTATCTAGTATTCTTCTAGAATGGGAGGTAGAGTTTATGATTTACTTGGTGCCTAAGACATTATTGTTATAGATACCTTCTTATTATATGGAACTAGTAGACCTGAAAGAGATCATGATTTATTTGGATGATCTAGTGGATAAAGGTTTTGTTCACCCTAATGGTTCACCATGGGAAACCCCAAATAAGGTAGATAGTTCACTCCAATTCTTCATGAACTATCTAAAGTTTAACTAGGTAACTTTTAATAGAAATTATACTTTTCCCCGTGTGGATGATTTGTTCAGCCAATTAAAGGGGGAAAAGTGATTTTGGAAGGTTTTTATTTAGTTAATTTAACAGCAGCTCATAGTTTTAGAGTGTGATATTCTAAAGAAGAATTTTAAGAGTAGGAATGGCCATTATGAATATCTTGTTTTTTCATTTGGTCTATCTAATGATACTATAGTTTTCATGGATTTGATGTATCAGATATCCCATCAATATCTCAACACTTTTTTGGCAGTGTTCATAGACAAAATTTTGGTTCACTTGAGTTTAGAACAAGAGCATGAGCACTATTTGAGGTTTGTTATATGAATCATGAAAAGTTATTTTATGAATGTGATGCTTTTGTAATGCACTATATGGAATCAATAATTGATGTTCTTAGGGAATGTGATTTCTGATCATGGATTATCATTTGATCTTGAGAAGGTAGAGGTTGTCTTGTTAAGGGAAGATCCACGAAATATCATTGAGATTTATAGCTTCCTTGGTATTTTTTGTTACTATTGATGGTTTATCAAGGATTTCTAAAAGTTTTAATCTCCTTTGACTACTCTCACCAAGAATGGGGTGAAATTATGATGGGATGAAAAGTGTCTATCTTCTTTCAATGAGTTTAAGAAACTTCTAAAATTAGATACTATTTTGATCTTACCTGATCCCAATAAGGGGTAGGTGTGTTTGATTTATGATTCTAGATCTAGTTTGGTAATTCTTCTTATGTAGTAAGATCATGTGGTGGCTTACAGTTCTTGTTAGCTTAAACTGTATAATAATTATTACCCACTCCTATTCTATAACATTCCATAGTTATTTATGAACTTAAGTGTTGAAAAAATTATCTTTCAGGGGATAGTTTCATACTCATTTCTTACCAAAAGAGTCTGAGTTATATATTTTCTCAGAAACACATAAATCTCAAATATAAATGATTGGTGGAATACCTAAAAATGTTTGAATTCAATATCTCCTACACCATGGTGAAGGGGAATGTCATTTTTAGATACACTTTGTAGAAAAGTACCATAAAAAGCTATTTTAGAATCGAAGGAATAGTGGAACCACATGGGGATTCATTCTTAGTTTATTTTGGATGCTCAAGAAGATGTCTCAGGCATGGTTTTAACTAGTGTTTAATTATATTCTCTCACCTTGAGTCCATTATATAGAGTCAATAGTAGGATGTCTAGTTTAGAGTAATTAGATAAACCTTATATGATGGGGAGACCATTTCAGTTAGGTGTCTCTTTTTATGTTATACTCTATTTTGGGGATCTATTTGTTGTCCCACCACTAATAAGGAAATAAGTTTTGTTAAATTTTTATACTTATTAATTGCCTGTTCAGTGAGGATGTATGAAGATGTATTATGACATGAGTTTGTGATTATGGTGGTCAAGTATGAAGCATGAAATTTTTTATTATGTGTCATGTTGTTACACCTACCAACAGATAAGGCCAGAGAATTTGAAAACATCTAGTTTTCTCCATCCTCGTCCAGTTCCAGTTTGGAAATGGGATGAGGTATCTGTGGAATTTTTTTTCGAATTACAGTGGAATCCTCTTGGGAGTAATTCTATCCGGGTGGTGATTGATCAGTTGAAAAAGTCAGATCATTTCATTCCAATCAAAGGCACCACAAAAGTTGAAGATCTGGGTAATTTTTATGTGCAAGAAATTGTGAGGTTACATTGGGTTCCTTAATATGTTGTTTCCAACATGGATCCTATGTTTACTTCAAGGTTTTGGAGAAGTCTTCAAGAGGCGATGAGGAATTAGGTTAGATTGAGTACAACATATCATCCATAGATAGATGGCCTGACAGAGCATGTTATTCAGATATAGAGGATATAATGTATCTTGGATTTTGTTTGTTTGTGGGATATCCAATTGGAAATTATTGAGTTTGATTATAATAACAATTATTATGCCTTGATTAGAATGGCTCCTTTAAAGGATTTGTATGGTCACCCATGTAGGTCACCTATTTATTGGGCAGAGGTTAGAGAATATTATTTGGTGGGATTGAGTTTGGTTCAGGAGATTTCTTCAAGGATTTAGGAAATATTTGGGAATCTTGTTATAGTGACGAGTCACTATAAATCTTATGTAGATCAGTGGTGTAGCCTTTTTGTGTTTTACCAAGGTAACTGGGTTTTCATGAATCTTTCTCATCATTTGGGTCACAATAGGCTTGGAAAATAGAAAAATTATGCTCTAAGATATTTTGGACAATTTGTGGTCCCAAATATTCTTAGGAAATTTGCTTAAAGGTTGTCATTTCTAGTTCAGTTGATAGGAATTCATGATTTTTTCCATATATAACATCCCAAGAAATATTATACCGACCCCTCCCATGTTTTGAGATAGGAAGAGATTGAGTTAGAGACATATGTTTCTTTTTTTGAGTATCTAGTTGAGATCATTGACTCTAAAGTAAAAATCCTTCATGCGAAGTATATTTTGATGGTCATAGCATTTTGGAGATAGAGATCATATTCTCATAAGAATTGGGATCATGATTCATTGATGAAGGAACAATGTACTCACCTCTTTAATAGACTTTGTTCATCCACATGACTTCATAGGGATGAAAATTCTTATGGTGGAGAGTTTATAACACCATGCTTCCGACTTTAAGGTAATTTCCTCCCCTTTAATTATTTTCCTCTTTAATCAGGTGCATCTTGGGACTCCTCAAGATAAATATCATTTTTTGTGGAAACTGAATTAATGTTTGGGGATGTATGTTTTTTTATTAATAGAGTCTCATTATAATGGTGTTAATGGTGATTCAGTGTTCTCCCTGAGTTCATAGAATGCTCATGTTTTTTGGTTTTTGGTGTAATAATATATAGTTTTTTTAGATGGTAGGAGAAATACATGTCATGTAATTATATTATTTGAAATTTAAGTTAGGTAGGGAAGATGTTGTGAACTTAGTACATAGTGTAAATGGATTACAGGGCATGTAAATATTACATGCCGTTTAAAGATTACATGAAATGTAATGTTAAACTGTCAGTTTTTAATAAAAAGTAGATGTGTTTTTTTGGATTATCTAAGTCTCGAGGATTATACATCTTGTAAATGTTGTGATGTTATATTTTAGGGTGACTCTCGACTGATATCTAATTTTATTTCTCCATATCTCATTTGGATTTGAACATAAATCCCTTATTTGATGATTTTTGGAGTCTCTGTTTGATATGGATTGATCCATTCAAGGATTAATCACCACTAAAATTGGTTTGCATCTCATCTGGTGAGTAAGTATTTCTATTTATTTGTTTCTTTTCCAACAATATCCATGTTTCATTATGTTATCTTATTATTTGATTTACAATTATGTTTCCTTTTTCTGATATCTAGATCTGTTGTGTGATCTTGTTTTGGTGGTCCTTTCCTTTGTTGGTTGTGGTGTGAGAGGTTTGTGTTCTTGAAGTATGTGTTGATTCCTCTTCTCAGTCAACCATTTGTTGAATTTAATCAACTCTTGGATGTTTAGACTGGTTCTAGATCCTTAATATTCATTATATTGATCTTTATGGAGGATACTTTTGGGGTGTGTGTGACCCTGAGTTTGAGGTAAGTGGTTCCATCTATAGCCAATGTTGGAAGAACTGTATTGATCATTCTTTTATAAATTTATTTATAAATAAACTTTTTCATTATTATTTTGTGTGTGTAAATGTATTTGTGATAAAATATGTTTTTTTTTCAGGTTTTTAGTAAATGGAATATTGGGTATTCTGAAGGAACTGAAATTATTTATGATATACATGAAATGGGATGCCTTGGGTATGTAGGTGGAAGGTTAATCCTAGGGATATCATCCATATTACTGCTGGAAGGAATGATCATGGGGATTTTCCCTACTCCCTAGGCCTGTTGTTCAAGGGACATGTTTTTAACATTGTTGGGGGTGTCAATCAGGGTGTTTTTTTATTCTCCATAGGCCTGTGTTCTAGAGACCTTTTGTGAACTGGTCATTTTTTGTTGTATGAGAAGTCTTTTAGGCTGGGTTGTTGAGTTCCTTATCATTATTTACTTGTTCTTGTAATTATACTATTTTGGCAGTGACATGAATTATTTTATTCTGATAAATGGTAATTGAAATTAGGCCTAAAATTTATATACTTGCATTTGTTTTGGAATTTTTGGATAAAGAGAAATATTTATCACACATTGAGAAAACCTCTTTACTACTTATCATGTCATTTTTATTTGAAATTTGAGGACTTATTTTATTTGTACCATGGATTTTTATGGAACACATGGGTGGGAACCTACTATTCTTGTCAGCTCACACCCTATGTACCCCTTCTGTAGTGCCTATAACTGGTTATTTATTTCAAAAAAGGTAAAGTAAAGGCACCATAGTGAGGAGGTGATATTTTCTGTTAGTTGAGTTGAGTAGTTGGTTGTGAGATGGTGGGAGTCTGTCCAGGCTATCACATGGATTTGTTGGTATTCATATTCTGATGGTCATTGGGTGGACATACTTGTAATTTTTTATTGTTTATACTCTTGAGTAGTCTAGTTTCCACTATCTTTTTTTAGTTATGGAATATATTTATCTTTTCCACTATTTTTTATATTGTATATATGTTCCATGTTATTTATCTAGGTTAGAAAAATTTATTCCCTCTCATTTTCGTTTGATGCCTAGGTGCTAGTCGCCAGCCCGTGGGGAAGAGAAATTCCCTTCGTGTATGTGACGGTTCAGGTCATGTACCAGTTTGAGAGGGTATCCGGGCTGGTTCATTATCTTTGTGGATTGTATTGATCATGTGGGGTGAATTTATTACTTATATAGGACCCCTCTTGATAGTTTTTTTGGTGGAGAGAGTTATACAGGGAGACATTTGGTGTTAATATAGCCCTTTTTAGTGTTTTTTACATGGATTTCGGAACACAATTATGAGGGGTTCTTATCCCATCAATACATGTTATTGTGACTTGATTTAAAATATTTTGGGAGAGTCAGTTCCACCCAATGTGGATAGTGATGAGGTGTGGTAGACGAGTTCCATTGAATTTAAAGTTTGAGTAAATTTTTGACATGCTAATGTGTAAAAGAGAGCCTTGGTTATGAAGAATAGGCATTAGATAGAAAATATAGATTCACGAAGGATTGGTTTGTGACCTAGAGACTTTAAGTGTGGTTTGAAGTATGGCATGTGTATTCTATTCCTAGATGCAGTTTTAGCATTGAATCACAAGTCATATTTCCCTAAACAAATCCCTTGTTTGAAACCTAGTGAGTCATGTGGATCCTTTTTAGCTTCAACAATTTTTTCAAGGCTATTTTAGAAAGGATTGGTGAATACACACTTCCACTAACACTGTGAACAAATTCTATGAGATATATAGAGAGATAGCCTCACATGGAATCATTCCATAGTGACAGCGAGGTGCTCCAACATTTTCCTCGTTATGGACTAGTTGCCTACTATCCATGCCCAGTTGATTTTTTACTAGTGGGGGTTGTAGTGTAACTGAGTTGATGGGACAATATTTTCCTTCTTTGGTGAGAAGGAATCCCATGCATAAAAGGATGAGATCGTGTAAAGGAGGATACAAACAATTTCCTGTCAGTTGGTTAGTATGACCCTTGTAGCAGTGGATTATGTGAGCTTTCAGTTTCATGTGGTGTTGGATGAATATGGGGATTTCTTCCATAAGAATTTTCTAGGATTACCTCCCAATAAGAATATGGTTTTTAGGATTGAATTTCACTTGGTATGGCCTGATATATGTTCCAGTATATCGGATGATCCCATGTAGCGGTGATAACTGATGGTGTAGTTGGAGGATCTATAGAGGTAAGTATTCCTAAAACAGAGTGTATTTTCCTAGGATGCCAAATTTTTTCACCTATAAGGAAGATAATATATTGAGGTTAGGTGAGGATTAATAATGAATAAACTTGGTGATATGGGAAAGACTATCCACCCCTGAGAATTGATGACTTCATTGACCAATGAATTGGGGTGAAGTAGTTATTGGATTTTGACCTCAATTAGGTTTATCACAAGTTCCAGGTTTGAGAGGGGCACATATTAACAGTGGGTTTCTAGAGATTCTAAAATTTCATTGAGTTCATAGTGATACATTTTGGTGCGTTTAATTCCCTAGTAATTGGTGTGGGACTTATGGACCTGATCCTCTGACCCTTCCTGGATATGTTCATGATAGTCTTCTTTGATGACATTCTAGTGTACTCATCATTAGATTTGTAACATGTGAGAAACTTTATTATAGTTTTAGATGTTCTATAAGAGTAAAATATTTATGTTAATATCTTAAAGTACTAGTTCTGGTTTCAGGAAGTTCACTTATTGGGATTTTTTCTCATAAATTGGAGTGATAGTGGACCCAGAAAAGGTTGTTGCAATGAAATCTTGGGAGCCACCTGAGAGTGTGAAGGTGGTATTAGATGCTCATAGTTAAGTTTCTATTCTGTATTTTTGAGCGAGGTGATGGTTTAGTTGACATTTTTTAGGTAACCTTTAAGGATGAGGATGGTGCAACAAACCTCCAACTGATGGTTGTTACCCCTCTACCTCTGCAACAAGCCAGGGAAGAAAAAACATAGAGATATTGATAATGAGATTTTCCATTACGATACATCCAATAGACATGTTCTTGATAGATTTTATGAAAGTTATGAGAATGAAATTCTTGTTTGAGGATGGAAAATGACAGTAGTTATGTTGTGAGAGGAGATTTATAGGTGGTTTCAAGCATTCCATTAGTGGTACATCCAGGTGAGGTGAGTATCCACTAGGATCCTTTAGAACCGATTTGGGTGGGTAAGGGTACAATAGCGTATTCTTGAGTTAAAATCTTAACGTCTTGCCAATAATTTGGTGAAGATCAATGTTCCTAAATTGAAATTAAAATGGGACAATAGATTTCTCGTTTTCATGTTGGTACCTTTGTGATTCAACAACATATCTTAGTAAAGAGTTTGGGATATCTATTCAAGTATGTAGAAATGCAGCTTTATGGAATTACCTCGAAAATCATTTCATACCATGATAATAACTTCACATTATGATTCAATAGAGGATTTATGTAGCCTTTGGGACTTGGTGTTAGTTGGTCACAATGTGTCAACTACATAAATATGGACATGTAAAGAGAACCACTTTTGTTCTGGTGGACATGCTTATGGTTTTCATGTTAATTATGTCCCATAGTTGAGAGGATCATCTAGCATCGATGGAGTTTTCATATCATAGTTTCTACCACTACAAAGATAGTGTACAACCTTTTGACGCCATGTATGTGAGAACCTATAGGTCACTACTGTACTAGTTAGAGTAAGTGGGAGACAACATTTGTGGGCCCAGAGTTGGTGCTAGAAATGGCTTTGAAGGGTTCAGTTCATCTAGGGGAAGATGGGGACTTCTTAAAAACATTAGGATTCCTTTGTGGACTAATAATGATGGCCTTCAGAGTTAGATTAACTTATCATGTGTTCTAATAGATCACACATCATCATGGTTCGTAGAGATTTTGACAGGGTGATTAGCTATCCATAAGGATCATAGGATATTTTTCTAGTTACTACATTAGTTTAGCAAGGTGGAATTCCACATATCCTTATGATTGTAGTTACAGCTGTTTCATGATGTATTCTTTATGTCGCAGATAAGGATATATTTTCATGACTCATTGCACTATGTCTACCAGGATGAGATGGATAATTAGGGTGGAGTTACATTATTGAGAAGTTCAAAGATCCTGGTGGCATTTGAGGACCAATAGGAGAAGATACTTTTTGGACAACGGTTTTCCTTGGGTGCTTGTTTTTTGATTGAATCGGAACCTTCTAAAGAGTTGATGGTATTGGTAAACCCAGTTGAGATCTCAATATCCAAACTTGTAAGAAGTTTTTAAATTTTTGGGATGATAATCCATTAAGGTGGGGAGAATCTAATAAATATGTTTTCAAGAACCTAAATTTTCTAATAAGATATGAATCATTTAAATTTAAGTACTAATTTTTTGTTTTCCTTTAATAGATGTTATTAAAGGTTTAAGAACGAATTTAGGAGTGTATAGGTCTTGTTCAGGTGGACATCAGGAACCCTAGGACGACTCGTCTCTTTTGGTGATGACGATGACGGCTGCACCGATACCTCCCCCTCATACGGGGGAGGGATATTTCTTCAGGAATGAAGCACATCCTTTATGGCCCTTCTCATATCTTAGCCTTATTCCTCCATTTCCGAAAGTGTATTTATGCCCTATGGTTCTGGAGCTCATCGATGGATGCCCGAATCTCCACATTTAGACTTCAAAGATCATTGAATCCTCTACTCTTCTGAAGCTCTCCTTGGATTCATAGTTTAAGTTGATAAGGCCATCGGTTGATACCTTTGATATGTTCATATTCGATGCATGGGATCTCGATGAGCAGGCGACAATGGCCTTTCTTGAGAATCTCCATATCATGATCTATTTTTCATCATAGGAGGATATCATCTTTTCTTGGTTTCGGGGTGCCCCGAAGTTGCAATGGCTATCATTTGTTATTGTTTTGTTGGTCATTTGAATTCCACATGAATCTAGACTCTCCATCCACTACGATTTGGGTTAGTTTCTCGAACCACCTATTACCATTTCAAAAACCCCTCAATCATTAGGATGCTCGGAGACCTTGTCGAAAGATACCTCTGTTCGAATAGTATAACAGAATTTGTTTTCCATCCTGTTTACCCGAGGATATGTGTTGAGATGGATGTATTGACGGTTCCCTTTTATTATGATTGGATTATAATCATTGAGGAATATATGTGAAAAAAACATGTTATCTATGAGAGATGGACGGACTATTGTTCTACATGTAGGTGGCTGGGGAACGCTTCTGATTTGTGTCGGTGGTGGTATTCATCGATGGCAGGCATGGGATTTGGCTTCCAATCGATCGATTCATGGAATAGTAGTGGACAGGTCGTGTCTTAGATTGTGGAAAATAGCAAGGTCAAGGACCTAGTGGTATGGGAGGTAACAATCTTCAGACAGACTGCAATGGGTGGAGAGAATAGAACAAGGGGAACTCTGTCATTGCAGCCGATGGAGGAGGAATGAACTACCAAAGTGGAAGTGGACTACAATGTGGTGGGTGTGGGTCTTCATGGCCCTGGTGTGGCATCACACCAGATAAATCTGAAGGTTTCAGATGTGTTAAACAATCTAAGGTGGGACCTCACAGGTCCTTCCAATTGTAGTGTGCAGGAAGTAGATAGAATGTCTTAGTACATGGATGTTCTAGTGGAAGTCTAGAGAAATGGGGGAAACTGGATCATGGATTGGCCATTAGATAGTTATTAGGTGGATTTTTCTGAATCAATTATTGATGGGTGTAAGGGGAGGAAAGGGTCTGATATAGATGCGGTCATTCCAAACATAGGTGGGAAGAAAGGGGGTTCATACTTGTTTCAGATATCGGTTCCCCTGTGAAATAGGTTCGACGGCCTTCCAAAGGCTGATTTGAGTTCTGATTCCACTATTCTAGGAGAGGAAGATGGGGTTTACGTGATGGTTCCCAAAGTTATTGAACATGACCACTCGGTAGATGAGGCTTCAAGAACAAAAAGTAATAGGGTTTCCAGGTGGAGGAAGGGGAGGAAATATTACTCCGCACTAACTCCTCTTATGGAGACCCTCTCTGTAAAGAAGATGAGTGACAAGAATATGGCCATGGAGGTTATGATCCATCATAAGACAGAGGTACAAGTGGGTCATTCCTTTGTTCTATAGTTTAGTTCCGATGAAAAATTGATAAAACATGCATTATTGCTCAACACAGTCCAGGAGGAGGCAACTAAAATGATGGGGATGTCTCCAGAGGTGTCTCCCAATATGGATCAATATTCATGGATTGACAAACATGACTCAATTTTGGTTGGAGGTTTCAACCAAGTAAAGATCATCATTGAGGAGTACTTTTAGTCTTGGGACCAGCTAACTTCAGTGTTTGAGAAGCTGATATTAGAGGGAGTATATTTACAGATTGCATCCTAATCATGGGAACTATTTATGGAAACTGATTCTGGTAATATCATGTTTCTCTTTAACATATATGTTTAAGTAGCTGGGTTTGGTCAGCTAGTTTGATAGAAATGTTTGTACGAGCTGTGAAAACTCTGGGACTATATTTTTTTTGACTTTTTGTGAAGTTTGGACTTGTTTCCAGCACTCTACTTGGACCAGCAACAGAAGGGGATCAGAGCATGATGTCTTCATCAGTGCGAGACTTTTGTATTTGGATGTTTGATAGGGTATGACCTTGCCACTAGTTCTATGATCGTGAACCTCTGAAAGAGACCGTTTTCCGAAGGGTCCTGTGTTGGTGAAGGATTTTTGTCATGGCACATTTGATGGGGTGGGGCAGGCCTGGTAGTTTTCTTTGGTTTTATGTTGTTGTTCAACTATCTTTTTTGGTTTCTCACATTTTCCTTAAAAGTGCTTTAATAATAAATGAAGTAATTTTCTGTCAGTATGGGTCTTTTTGGATCTTGGATCTCTAGTTATTAGAGGAACAGGAATAGGCGCATGGTTGGAACATGGTTAGTAGTAACCTTGTGGCTTAACCATGTAGTCTTATAAGAGGAGGATCACAGTTTATAATCATTTCAAGGTAGGCTGCTCAACCATGTGAGGAGATGTATATAAAATTCATAGGGGATCCATATGGGATATGCAATGTTTTCCAAACCATCCACCTATCCCAAAAACGTAGTGCCACATAACCAGTATAAGAGCATAGTTCCGAAACCAATGTGGGAAAACCATGCTCCCTCTTCAAAATGTGTCCAATTTTAGATTTTTTATGTAAATTCATTATGAATTAAAATACCTCTTCACCTAACTTTTTCTTGAACACTCTTCTATTCTTGATAGATCCATTCCACCTTAACATTGTCTTTGAGCTAGCTCCTTCAAACAATGTCCTATTACTTTTCCATCATTCACATTGGTAGTGTATCGGTATGATATTCCATTAGTTACCTACCTTACATTGTATATCATTCCCTATGGAATTCAAAATCCCTAATAAATCATAAACTATATTTTTAGTTCCTTAATCTATTTCTTCAATTTTGACATTCCTAGACCGAATTAGTAGCTGATATGGGATGAGGAGAGTTATAAACATCTTAGGTTGGTGGTCTATACATTTTCCAAAAAATTGTGGGTGTTTTATAACTTACATAATAGTTCCACATATTGGTTGTTATTGTCATTTCTCCTTAAATATACAGACCAATAAATTAGATGTTTGAACCATGATTTAAACATTTTATTATTCCCACATATAAGGGTGGTGGTTTAAAACCTCAACATGAACCACCCTTGAGGTGGGTTTATTATATTTACCATGTCTATGCAACCCAAAGGGTGAGTTGAGATCGCCTATTATTATAGGGGTCCAAATAAAAATTAAATAAATTTTTAAAGGTTGAGTTCCTTGGTTAGAACTTTATCAATTATAAATGAAATGAATAAAGAAATGAATTAAATGGGAATTGTGGAATGTATAGGGAAATCCATTCGCTTATTAAAAACTATGAAATTGACTAGTGACATGGAATGGAAACTAACATGGACCTTTTTTATCACATGTATGTGAATTAAATTTAGAATTAAATATGAAAATTTTATGTGAATAAAGAAAATTTAAACTAGCATTTCCCCTTGAATCCTTTTACATTTCTTTAAAGGGAATTGATTAAAGGCATGGATACTAACATGGACTCCCACGTTGTCACTTTTAAATGAAATGTATAATAAGATGACTATGATAAAAACAAATGATAAGAGGTTATGAACACTAATATATCCCCTTGAATTATTATATCGATCACATTGATGATGACTAATAAAGTATGGAACCAAAAACCCACTCACATATTATATGTTGGATTCCATAATTTATAAATTGAATTTGTCTTACTTAGACCTCCTTAGACACACTCCTTGGGTTTCACCAAAGTATTTCAAAAGTTTTCTATAGACTCTCTTTGTGGACTCGAGGAGGATTCCTCAGCCTTAGGGTCGAGGTTCCTAGACCATGTAGGTCTACAGTACACTGATTTTTTTATGGATAAGCTTCGTTAACATGATGAGGACACCTTGTTCATTAGACCTGGGTCTTGGACATCATAGTCATGATACATGATTATTCAAGGTATGCCAAACATTATTGACATTTTATATTACAGTGTAGGATGTAGTTGATTCTTTACTCTATTTTCAGATATTCATCAATTATAGGATACTTTTTATAGCATGTGTTTTTAGACATGGTTGCATCACATATCTTTATAGCTTTATTCCTGTTATATCTATAAACTGTTACAACATATAAGCATAGACTGGATTTGTTATAAACACTGTTGGTGGTGGCCTTTTGAGTGTATCTCACTGCCTTTTTTCGGCCACCAATTTGTTCCCAAATAGAATTCATGATTATAGGTAGGGATAGAGGGAAGTGTCATTTTATGGACAACTTAATTCTCATGATAGGATGGATTACGATATTAGAGGACCGATCCTATGCTCATGATGCTAGTGGAACTAACTTTTGGGTATTTTGAATGTTTTTGTATGGAATGTTTTATATGATTGTTTTCCTTTTTCCCATGTATCATCCAATTTTTATATATCATTAAAAAATTATAAAAATCATTTATATATTACATTAGATATCTTTCTTCCATTATATCTTTTATAGTTGAATTATTTACTTATTACACTGTTGTTTTTTTATTTAGCATACTTTCACTGATTATCTATATTTTGTTTTCACTATGTAACACTTCGCTCTTGAGGGTATAATATCCCCATCATCATATTACAAACCCTATCAACTATTAGAAATCCTCTAGAATATGGGGATGTATTCTTTAGGCCATGTGGCCATGGGTTTGGTTACTTTTATTGAGTGAGTTCGGATGAGACATCATAAACTAATATCAGAGGCTTATTTTCCTTTTTTGTGTTACTAATTGGGTTATTATATAGGATACTATGAATGTGTTATAAATTTGTTAGGTTCATATAAACGAGAGTAACTAACCCATGTACGGGGAAAATCCAAATTAAATGGGGTGGAAAATTTTGTTTTAGATTGTGATTATTATAGTTGCATTGATTCCACCATTGGGAGATGCACATGATTTGTTGTGATATTATTATTATTATTATTATTATTATTATTATGGATTCTCTTTTACCCTTGGAATAATGATTCAAGGGGGTTTTACCTCATGCATCATATTAGGAATTTAATGATTTGCATATCATGCTTATTCCATGCCATATCTATTGTATGGTGTGCATTGATTGTATCATGTTATAGTACCTTGATTAATATATGTGTTATCTAAATAAAATTTTTAAAGGATTAATAAGATATATAATTCGATAATTAAAGTTTCTTCATAAAACTAAATGGTTTATCCTATATGGCTTGATGTTGGCACCTTAATTAACCAATTATCCCAAATTTGAGATATGTGACTATGATTAAATGAGATGAAACGTCAGTTAGTAATGATTGCCTGGACAAAAATTTAAATTTATAGAGACGTTACTTATAGAAATAGGGAATGATGATCCATATAATTGAGCTATCATTATAGATTTGTTACATTCTGATATCAAATGTAGAAATCTGGTGACAGTTAAATGATGTGTTAATTACAACATATAAAGTATAGTACATTGTAACCTAGGAATGGAAACATAATAACTATAAAATGATAAGTGTATATAAATTAAAACATGAAATTTTTAATTTATTGAAATATAAATGATATGTCCATTTTTATATGGATATTATAATTATATGTTAAAGGGTGTTTCCTCTATAACTATCAATTAACACATCATATACTAGGACCCCTGACATAAATTGGAGAACATTCCTTTGACCCAACCTTAGTAGTAGGTAGTGGAGGGTGTCTCTCATGACTCTTATGATATTATATTCCACCCAAACCCAACATTATGAGCAATAATAGGGGTGTGGTCCTTATATATGAAGTCTTGTACCTGTTTCATTCATAAAAAAATGATTTAAATCATTAATAAATATATTTTGAGGAATATTCTTGTCATTTGTTGAGATATGAAACTATGAAATCCTTGAACCATGCATTAGTAGGGTGGATATGACTATTCTCTGAAGGTGGTGGGCCCTGAGCCACTAGTATTACCTATAGTAGTGCCACTTACGACACCTCCCATTATACCTAACCAGGGAACTGAATCTTGGTCTCAAGAGGGATTATTATGGATCATGAAGACTATGATAGGATCCCTATGACCTATCACTAAAATGATTGAGTTGATGTGTGAATTATAGCCACTACATCTACCAAAATTTTAGGGGATGGTGTTCCATAGGCTATTCAGTCATGGATAGATGCAACACTATCTATTTTTGAGCATCTAGAGAAACCTATCAAGAGGATGGTCAAGATCACAACTTATATTAAACATGATTCTTCCAAGAGATGGTGGGATGTGTTGAACTAGAAGTATTTTAAATGTGATATGGTTTGGAGGGATTTTCAAACATCCTTATGTGATTATTTCCTTCACGAGATACATCGGGATGGTAGAGCTATAGTGTTTATGCACATATAGTAGGGCACTTTATCAATTATAGACTAATCTATTTACTTCATGGAGATCCATTATTTCTCACCGATCCTTCTGGGTGATGATATATTTTGGGATAAAATATTTTTAGTATGGTCAAAAGTATGAAATCCAATTTTAGTTAAACATGTTTCATTTGAAAACATTCACTGAGATAGTGAATCTAGCCTTGATTATTGAGAAAAACCCGAGAGAGGCCGTGGGTGTGAGCCAAGGAAGTTTAGTTCCAACACATGGAACTACTTATACCATTGGAAGGAAGCATCACATGGAACATTCTTTAAGAGGTAGTTACAGTCAGATCGTGCGCCCAAGTAGCCACACGATCTACCATCGATGTGGTAAAGAGGGCCATATAAAACCCCAGTATGATAGATCCCCAGTTTAATACATAGATTGTAATAATGTGAATAATATTTATAGATTATTCTTGAAAATTCAATATATTTATAGTGAAAGAGGGTCCGCACAATCCCCATTTTCAAGAGTAGGATCATCAGCTCCACATCGGGCAGGGAGATGGAGAAATTCTGGCTGTATAGGTCGAAGAGGTGGATTTGGTCGAGGGAAAAAATCCTAGGATTTACAGTTCCAGTAGAGTGGTCCTATATAGGGAATTAAAGATATATCTATGGGCCACAAATCAGACTAGGTATATTTAAGGCAATCGATCCCTGAAGAGCAGAGTGATTTTCCATCTACCGTTTGGGGATTGATTTTAGTAGAATATACTCCATTTTCAACTCTATTTGATATAATCACTTGTCACTCCTTAATATATATGGATAAAATGGAGATTATTTTCCTTTAGATAGACTATTTAAGTGGGGTGATAAAACTTGATACTCCATTGGGTATTCAATCCAAGAGTTTATGCCAGTGCAAGGAGTTCCTCCTTGAGATAAGAGAGTATGTTTTGACATCATTCTCATGATAGACTAGTTAATTCCTTATAATTCTTATTTCGATTTTTATTGTTGGGGTAAATCCTTAACATCACCATAGCGTGATATATACATTCACAAGGGTGAATTAGATTTCCAATAAATTCAAAAAAGACACGTGAATCCTGGGTTGAGTGGAGTGACCACATATATTTATGTCCTTTGTATGTATAACCAAAGAACACATCAGGATGCTTTCACTCCTGTTGTAGATCATTTCGGGGATATGTTCCCTGATAACTTTTCTAGACTGCCTAATTATAGATAGGTAGTGTTTAAAATTTATCTAGTGCTTGGATTAGTATCAGTAACTATACATCCTTAAATGATGGCTACTAATGAGATTCATGTGCTCAAAAGGAAGCTGGATGATTTGGAATATAAGGGTTTTACATAGCCGAGTACTTCCCCATGGGGTTTACCTATTATTTTTTCCAAGATGGTAGAAAATACCCTCAGTCTTTTCATGTATTACCATTAGGTAAACCAGTTTATGGTTAAGAACTAGTATCCATTTCCACATATAGGAAACCTATTCCACCTACTCTAAGGAGAATAGTTTTATCTCTAAGATTAATTTCAGTTCGGTCTACCATCATGTGCATGTTAGACCATCCGATATACCTCGTACATCATTATGTAGTAGATATGGATTGTAAAAGTACTTGGTTATGAAATTTGGTCTCTTAAACATGCAAATGATATTCATATCATTGATGAATCAGGTTTTCCACCCGTATTTGTATTCATTTCTGGTATTCTTTGTTGATGAAATATTGGTGTACTCACATACTCAACATGAATATTCCCAACATCTTGATATCATTTTGAGCACTCTATGAGAGCACTGACTCTATGGTAATCTCAATAAAATTCACTTTTGGATTGATAATTTCAACTTCCTGGGTCATATTTTCATAGATATATGAGTATCAGTTAACCTAGAGAAGGTGAGAGTCATTGTTTCCTGTGAACAACCAAATAATTCCTTTCTCATGTAGAGTTTATTAGTGATGGATGGATATTACATACACATTATAAATGATTTCTCACGTCATGAGGCACCACTCAAAGGCTTGACCATGAAAGTACTCTAGTTTATATGTTATGAAATTTGCAAGAAATTATTTCAGGATATGAAAGGGAGATTAAATTCAGTGTTGTTCCAGATTTTAATGGAACCTAAGATAGGCTATAAAGTTTACTTTGACGCATCATGCATTATGATGTGATCCATTTTTATGCATGGAGATCAGGTTGTGGTGTTTGAGTCTTTCCAATTAAGGCATCATGAGCATACTTATTCATTGCATGATCTTGACCTAGCAGTTTTGATGCCTTACATTATTGGAGGCATTACTTAATGGAAGAGGATTTTAATATATAAATAGTTATCAAAAGAATAAATTCTTATATTTCCACTCGATGACTATAATATAAGGACATTATGATGGGTTTAATACTTATATTCATTTGATTTTTATCTTGCATATATGCATGGAAAATGTAATGTTGTTTCAGATGCTCTGAGCCATAATCTTGGGACATAGGTAGTTTTAGGTTCAAATAGTGATAGGAAGTTAATGAACCTATTTTCAGAGATTCACGTTGATGATTAAGAACATCATGGACTAACAAAAATTACATTGTTATCAGTGACCAATTCAATTTAAGAAAAAGTGAAGATAGGGCAGAATTCGAATCCCGGGGGCTTGGTCCTATGGGAGAGTGTTTTAGGTGGGGACCCACCAACTTATTGAACTATTGATGAGGATGAGGTCCTACACACTCATGGAAACATCTAGGTTCCTATAGACATCTGATAGGAATTGATAAAAGTGTCTCATTCCTCTTTTTTTGAGGTACATCCTAACCTTATGAAGTTTTACCATGATTTATGCGATTAGTAATGGTGGACTGGTATGAAAAGGGAGCCAACTAGTATTGTTACTCAGTATTCCACATTTCAGTAGGTGAAGGTTGAACACTAGTAACCAGTAATGATTTTAAATTCATTTCATATTCATTAGTGGAAATGGTATGATGTCACTATAGATTTTATGATGGGATTACCTATGTCATCTCAAGTCCATGATTCTGTATGGGTGATCGTAAATATATTGAAAAAGTTTGTTCAATTTTTAAATATTAGAGAGTCCTTTTTAGAGGATGATCTTGGGAGGATATATGCCAGAGATATCAAATACATTCAAATAGTTTCATGTACTATAATATCGAGCAGAGATGCTAGTTTTACGTCATTGTTCTGACAGGGATGTGAAATGGAATTGGGTTTATATGTACTATTGAGTATATACTATCACCCATATATCGATGGTACATCTAAGCATATGATATTGGTATAATAGAAAATTGTCAATGCTTTCTTCCAAGATTTATGTAGTTCTTAGGCTAACACCCACCTATTTCCAAATTTTCTTATAATAAAATATTTCAAGTGACTATATTGACGGATCATTACGAGGATTTATATGGTAGGTAGTTTCAATCACACCTATACTGGTTAGTGGAAGGAGAGGTTATGCAACTATGACTGCATATCCTTTAGAATTAGGATTAGGTAGAACTTTTCTAAAATCATATGGGTACATCTCAATCCGGGAATAGGTCTTATGCTGACTGTCACTACTGTCGACTAGATTTTGAGGTTGGGGATTATGTATTATTGTGTGTTTCACATAGAATGGGGAATAGAAGGATCTCAAGACATTGTAATCTTATGCCTCATCATGTCTTTCCCTTTGATATTTTAGAGATATTTGGGTTTGTAACCCATTGGTTTTAGTTACCTTAGAGGTACCAATCAATGAATGATGTCTTCCTTGTGCCTCATCTTTAATGTTTTAACTCATACCATATCATATTCTTTAGCATGATGAGGTTGGGTTTATTAGTTGATTCATATTTTTAGGATAATCCTATTTATATAATTTATCAGAGAAAAAAGTATCTCTGAGGAAGATAAGTTCCTATAATATGGGTGTTATGGAAGCACAACCATGTACAAGATGACACCTAAGAGAGTGAGGTCGGTGTACATTCCTAGTGCCCATAGTTATTCATAGATGATGATTTACCACCATTGAAAGTTAAACTTGTGGATGATTAGTTTTAATAAGGTGAGATTGTAAGATCCCATCTTTTCTAATGAGGTATGAACGCTTTAATTTTCATTACTAATTTATTTTTTTTCCTTTAATGGAAGTGATTAAAGTATTAATGAAGAGTTTAAGCACCTCTTTTTCTTTTTTAGATCTCAATGATCTAGTTTCTAGTAGAAAAAGAATAAGAGTATAGTTGGAACATGGTAATTAGTAACTGTGTGGCTTAACTATGTCACCTTGTAGGAGGTAGAGAATGTTTAGTAAACCATGTGATGTAGCCCACATAACCATGTGAGGATTTGTGGAGAAACTACAGAGGGTTTCCAAATAGGTTATGCATGGTTTTCCAAACCATGCGCTTAGCCTAAAAACTAATTTCCAGTTAACCAGTATTAGTACATGTTTAGGACATTGTTTAGAAAACCATGCGGCCAAACCATGCACCCTCTAACAAATGAGTGAAATATTAGTTTCCCCGTGAATTATTTAAGAATTAAAACCCCTTTCCCATTCATATTTTCATAGACGGACATCCATAATTGAGAACTCCCTTCCACATTCAGCTAGGAATTGAGATGGGTCCTTTAAACATTGTGTGATTCATTTATAGTTATTCATGTTGTTAGAATATCAGTAATATATTTAATTCATTACCTCCATTCCTTCTTTTATCTTACCGTATGGAACGTCAAATCCATGCGAGAGTTTTTGCACTATTTTTAGGGTGTTCATATATTTATGTGATTTCTTTCATCCTAGACAAAATTAGAAGCTGATATCAGAAGAGGAGAGTAGTACCCATCAAGGGTAGGCATTATATAGCTTTTCACTAAATGTTTGGGTGTTTTATATGTTGTTTCATAGTGAAATGCACTAGATTTTTCATGCGCTGGTACATAAATTTATAAAACATTAAATTGGATGTTTAAACCATGATTAAAACTTTTTATTATACCCATATGAAGGGCTGGAGTCTTTAAACCTCCACTTGAACTACCCTATAGGTGTTATTGTTATATTTACCATGTTTCGGCCACCCAAGGGGTGAGTTGAGATCACCTCTTCTTAATGTGAGTCAGATAAAAAATAAATTATTTGTTAAAGGTTGAGTACCTAGGTTAGAACCATTTCGTTTATAAATGAAAGGCAATATGATATGGATTAAATGAGAATTGTGTAATGAAATGGAAAATCCATTTTCTTATGAAAATCTATGAAATTGATTAGTGAAGTGGAATGGATGCTAACATGGACCCCTTCTTATCACATGTCTGCGAATTTAATTAAGAATTGAATATGACAAATTCAATTGAAAAATGTAAATGGAAACTAAAGTGGACCATTTAATTCATCAATGATTTATTCAATGGAAATTATTAATGTAATGGAAACTAATATGGTCTCCCACCTTGTTACTTATACATGAAATGGTCAATTAGATGAAAATGATAAACAAAAATGATAAGAGGCCATGAACACTAAAATGACCCCTTGAATTATTATATCAATTACACTGATAATGGGTGACATGGTATGGCAATGATTTCCCACTTAAATATCATATATTATATGCCTAAGACTATTATCATGGATCAGGATTGCTTGGAAAGGCACAGAAAAACTCATTGGGCCCCACCTAAGTCTTTACTAATTTTGACATGGACGACCTCTGTGGACTCGAATAGGACACCACGGCCATAGGATCTAGGTTCTTGGATGATGATGTTCTATATTACATCATGTTTTCTATGTAAGAGATCCATGGACTCATAGAGGATGCCTTGGTCATTGGACCTAGGTCTTGGCCCTCATAGGACTTATATATGATTATTTTTCATATGTTGTAACTCATTGATAGTTGATATATCGATGTAGGCCATATCTGATGATTTTCTCTATTTGTAATTATTCATCATTTATAGACTACTTGCTAAATAAAGTGAATATAGACTGGATCACATCACTTATATTTATAGATTTATTCTTTTTATATTTACAGAATATAATAACTTATAAAAATAGACTTGATTTGTTATAAACATTATTTGTGATGGCCTACTGAGGGTATCTCACACCCTATTTGGGACACTGATTGGTACCCAGAAAGTCTTTAAGATTACAGGTTGAGAAAAAGGGAAGCACCTAGTTTGGGATATCTAATTTCTAATCATAATATAGAGTATGGGATTAGAGGACACAAATTATGCTCACAATGCTAGAGGTGATATATTTTGGGCCCTTTCATGTTTTTCTATAGCATGTTGTATATGCATGTGTCAATGCTTTCTACGTACCATCCACCTTTTCCATATCAACATGAAATTATCAAATTCATTTTGTATATGACATTTGATATTTCTATTCCAGCCTATCTTTTGAGGTTAAATAATTTACTTTTTTTATTCTATTTATTTATCTATTATTCTTCCACTTATTATTGTTATTTTTTTCCATATGTTATACCTTGATCATGAGGGTGTAGTCTCCCAACCATCCTCTATAGACCCTTACTACTATTAGGTAGCCTTTAGCATTGAGGAGGTGTGTTTGAGGCAATGTGGCCACCAGTTTAGCTACATTAATCAAGTGAGTATGGCTGGAAAGTCAAAATATTTTTCAATATAAGGCTTGGAATATTTTACGGAATTTATTTGAAGATAGAATCTGAGTCCACAAGATGTTCTTGGGCCTAGAGATCCCTAGTGTGGTGATATTTAAAATATAAAATAAATTATATCTTGCATGATTTTTTATAAATAATTGAATAAATTCCAAATAGTGTATGAAATGGGAAATATGTGGCCTCCATTGAATATGGAATGCATGTTTAACCCTATGTGTAAAATAATCATTGTGTGTGTTGGGCATTTTGATTAAGAGTGGTCATGGGAGGATTTATAAATAAATAAATTAAACAATTTATTTACTTTGTTTAATTAATCTATAGACAAAATAATCTATTATAAAATCCCCAATATAGAAATTACTAAGGGTTATCTGCATTTCCATACAGATTTAGAGAGGCGCCATTGGAGGAGCATTCTTGGGAGAAAGATAATGAATTATTGTGCAGCAATCGGTGTACCCACAAAGTTCATAGATCTCTCCAATGAAAACAACATGGAATCATTATTCATAAATGATCAATAAAAACTCAAGGTAGGATATTTGTTGATGATGGTTTAATCCCATTTTTTATCCCATGCAGAACATGATTCACTTTCTTCTAAAAAATTGATTTGTGGGTTGTTGTTTGATTACAGTTAAGTTTTTATCTTCCTAAGTAATGGAAATTGGTTTTATTATTTTTTATTCTTGATTATCATCTCTATGTATTGCATTCATGACAATGAATAGAGGCCAAAACAAAAAATGGCAATGTTTTATTCCTCAGATTTGTGTTTTGTTCATTTCACCCCACATTCTTCGCAAAAAAAAATCATCAGTATTCCATTTGGTTAGAGATGTGATAAATACTTATTAGGAAATCAATGTGCAATCATTCATTGGAGAAATAGATTGATACAATGGGTTCAGGTTTAGGAATGACAGTGTGATCAAGGATTAATGATGATGATGGAAGTTTAGTGGGTGATATTATAGACCCATGATTCATGGTTTGGCATGGCTAAATCATGATGTTATGGGAGACATTTACCTAAACAATTGGTCACTAGAATCCATCCACCAACGATGAAAGTGACTCAAATGAGGTGTGGGTAATGAAAGAATCATGGGTTAGGCCATATGGAACATCAAGATAAAGATAATGGTGGAATTTATAGAAACAAATGGTCAAAATATAAATTCTATCCATCCATATAGGCTAGTCAACTCAAATATAGGTGTTGCTGCATGATTTTTCGTAGAATCAGAGGCAATGAATGAGGTGCAGAATAATATTCATGGAGAATCAGGAATTATGGAAAATTCAAAACCACATAAAATTTAGTTTTGAGGAACACATGCTATGTACTTTCCACATGAGTGGTAGATAGGGTATACATATTGAGTTAAATAACACACGCCACATCACCCTTAGTCATTCAATTAGGGTGTACACAACCAAGAATATATGTGGTGATATACACTGTTTTTTGCAAGATTAAACATCATGTAACCAATGGAAAACAAGTAAACATGCATAAGAAGTACATGTCCAATAGTCATTGTGACTCCACACTTTGTGTGTGATGGGGAACATTCCATATAATTAAGAGAGAACTCAGAAATGTCCAGTGTGCATGGGAACACCTTAAGTACACAAGGGAGAGATATAGTACACAGGCTCGAACATATAACACACCAGGTGCCAGAATGAACTTTACACACCATGTATCCCTGGGGACATGCTATGTATTTTGAGAAATGTATGTCACATGTGTGTATAAATACGCTAACCCTAGTAACCTAGGGTTGGTGGTTACTTTATTAAATTTGAATAATAACAATGAATTGACTCTTGAAGGACAGAACAGTTTCAGAGTTTAAGAAAAACTAGATACGTACATGAATCATACAACAAAGGTGAAAATATAAAATACAACATAGTGAATCCTTTGAGAACACCATTATATTTTTACATTAACCATTCAAATAAATCCTAATAAAATTATTAGAATCCTAGGAAAAAATAAAAGATAATAATAATGGGGTGATTTTAGATGCTCGGTAAGGGTATGTATACAGTGGAATCTATAATAAATAAAAAATAACAATTATGGAATGGTAAATAACTGAAACACTGCCCATTTAATCAATAACATCAAAATAATATGTCTAAAATAAAAGATGATCAAATAATTTCATATAAATAGTAACATGATCTATAAAATATTACCATGGAAATTCTACTAATCCAATAATCACATGTAAATAAATAAATAATATCATAATGATGAAATTCATAATGTTAGACATCTAAAAATTACCATTGATGCCTTAACCAAGACATCTGAAAATAAATGGGTAAATCCTTAGCCAAAACCTAATCTCAATTGTCTCATAAGACATACTGATGCATCAAGAGGATATAACAAGCCCTGCATGTCACTTAATTTATTTCAATCCTCATATTAAAGGGGTGAAATATAATCAACACCAACATTTGTATTGAATCTAGTATAAGAAATGTGAATAACTTTCCCTAATCAGTAACCATAGTCACAAACCATCAAGAGTAATATGGTGAATGATTTCTAAATGTTACATTCACAATAAAACTAATTATAAACCATTCAGTAAAATATAGTAGATGATATCATAATAGATACACCTCAATAAATCATAAGATTTAATAAAGTATGGTGACATAGATGAAAATAATTTAAATGAAATAACTGAAATATTCTGGTACGAAATAAACATTTTCACATCAAAAATTACTTAAAAATTTTATTTGAATATAATTTTTTAAACTTGTAAAGGATGATTCAAAAAATTCAGGTGTTATGATGACATAAAAATCACATGATACTGTACCAGTTAAGAAACATTCCTTCTATATTTTTTTTAAAAGTATCAAAAAATATTATTTCGAAAATGGAAAAAATATACCTTTCAATCCATTTATTAAAAAGTCATACATTAATAAAAATTAATTTAAAAAATAATAATATAATAGTAAAAAAATGGGAAACAATTATATAAAACATGGACATGAATGAAAAAGTTATTTTTAATGTTTACTTTTTAAAAGAGATAATTTTTATTGAAATAATGTCTCTTAAAAATATCATATCATTAAAGTGAGAATTAATAAAATTAATAAATTATCTATATCCACTATAAATCATAATCAAACAAGTGAAAATACAATAAAAGGTAATCCAAATTCATTTCACACATAATATTATCATGAAAAAATAAATGAAGTAGTTTTTTAAAATAATGAATGGTAATTGAGTTAAGAAATTCCTTACCACTTTGTAATCAGACAAATCTTATGCCCTATGAAATTAATAATTATAAAATAAGTGAATTATTACCATTAAGATAATTAGTATCATGATATTATATATCAAAGGAATTTATATACATCACTCAAAATAAATAACTGGTGAAAAAATAAAAATTCTCACAATAATAAAAGTGATATGAAAAACCCTTCCCTCACCCTTCCATTTAGTTTTACAAACATTATCCTCTTGTATAATGGTTTAAAGAATTAATTAAATTATTATAGAACTATATTCATATTTATAATACATTATGTTATTATTTTATAACATATTTCCACCCATTCATTAATAATATTTCATTATTTTTTTTGTTTCAGGTGCTATTATTTCAGGGTTTCATGGTCGGTTTACTTGTGTACAATTTTGGATGTTCTTAAAATATGGAAATAAAACTAAATAAGTGATATAAAATTTAATTAATTCACATAAATATGTTTAAATGGTACTACATATGAGTTTTCATTCAGACATGGGGATGATTCATTTGATAAAATGTTAATGATAAATGTTTAGTTTATTTGGGCGGGTTTTTCAACCATCACGAACTAGTTTTGTTTTATTTTATATTATGTCAATATATTAGTTCCAAAACATAAAAGAGGTTATAATAAAATTATTAAAATATTATTTAACATTATTAATACTTTTATGATGAGCCTTGAAGGTGGTATATAAAACAAAAAAAACCATCATCCATAGAGACAATTAACCATCATAATTTGGAGAATGGTTTTGTTACATTAAATGAGAGGAGATGAGAAAAAGGTTGGATATAAGATATTAAATTAGAAATATAAAATTTTATTATATAAATTATACCAGATTTATTATGATTTTATGGTTGAATGAGATTAAGATAAGGTATAATAATAATGGAAATTCAGAGAGGTTGTTTGAAAAAGTTACCTGTTGAATATCACCACTTTGAAGGATGCGTTAAGGAACTCTGAATTGGTAATGGGTGAGAATAGTAGAAAATGGATGTGAGGAGAGTTTTTAGGATAGTTTCTAGTAGATATTTAAATATATTTAAGTCTTGTGATGAGAAATGGGGTGGTGAGGAGTAGTATTTATACTTGATGAAGGGGGAATTTTAATTGATTAAATAATGATTATTTTATATTTAAAGCCAACAACATTTGGTTGGGATTAACTAAAAATAGATTAGGTAATAATTAATATTTTAAAGGATTATTCGATTCTAAAAACACATAAACCACCCATTTAATGTCTTATATATTTTTTACTTTAAGATTTATCCATTTAACATTAACCCACTACATTATTTTACATATATTGCAGTAAATCTTTTTTTACCATGGTAAAATTTTTATTCCTAAAAAAATTCCCATATAACCTAATATTTAACTCCTAATAGAAAATATGGAATTAATTTTAATTGAATCAATTTATAAAAGTGATAAAAATAAATTCTAAATTTGTTATGCGTATAACTAATAAAAATAGTTTTTAGGTTAAAATTTTGGTTTTTAAAATTACTAGGCTTGTGTTTTTAAATGTAACAAATTGCGTATTTTTAAATTCCATTAATAATTTCTGATCAATAATTCTAGTTGATAAATTTTAAAGAATTTTTAATATAATAATTATATCTTAAGATTTATTGTATTTTATAAAAACTATATTTTAACTTTTTAAAACAAAAATCAACTTTTTTAGAAAAATCCCAAAAAATTAACTTACGTTAATTTTGATATGATGAGACCAAAAATAAAGTTTATATTTTCAATATAATTTCAATGTATAGTAATTTAAAATTTTAAATAAATATCTTTATTTTTGAAAATTATAAATTTCTTCAAAAAATAAACATTCTTACCATTATAACAATTAAATAAGACTTCATTAAAATATATTATCATGTAAAAATAGTCATGTAAGATTATATTATGAAATTAATTTTTATATGAAGCCTATATATTTATGATAAACCCAATTTCAAATAGAATATGTTTATAGTCTCCCAAAATAATCTAATTTTGATTATATATTTAAATCATCCTAAAGACCATTTAAATGTTTTGACATACCCAACAATAAAGACCTACTATTTTATTGAGTAATGGTCATAATGACGATAAAATATATTAGTAAAAAAATAAATCATAATAAAAATATTTAATTATAAATACACCCTTATAATTACTCTCCATCATTCACTTGAATTAAAATCAAGGTTTAATATCATTTCCAAAAATGAATATTGTATTACTAACTCTCTATTTCCATGATATAACATAGTTCATGGGTGGGATGATTCTAAGGGACCGAGGAGACCCAAATTTTTATATTTTAATTTCTTCATTCTATGTTAGTCATCCTATTATAATAATTTAATTAATAATAGGAATTGTTTTAGACTGAATTTACCATTATTAAACAAAGGAATAAAGTGTTGTTAGTTTCTTATTAAGTGTCATCTAACGTTTTTTATTTCAGTTATAAAAGTTCATATAAAACTATGATGTAATTTTTTTTTTGATGAAATGTAGATGTATTTCTATGTGATCATAAAAAAACCATTATAAAATAAATGTTCAATGAATTACATAAATGAATTTTTGGGGCTTTACACTCTTATCAACTTTAATAAATTGTATGCTTGATAATTGAAATTTAATATCGAAAAAAGGTTAATATTTTAAAATTACTTTGTGGGAATACAATAATTTAAGAAGGGTGAATAAAATTCCCTCTTAAAAACAGGAAAAGGAAAATGTGGATATCACCACAAAACTAGGATTCCAAATAGGAGATCGTTAGTGGGATGTGAAAATATAGAGATGAAGAGAAATCAAACTATCAAGTTTTGATGGAGAGTGATAGAAAAAGTGTTCATTAGAATGTTCACTATCACAAAACTATAAAAAGTTTATGGTTTAAAATGACATTAATTTATCGATATTAAAATTAAATGAATAATTTTTTTGTTCCAAAATCCTTTCCCTATATTTGAGGGATTATTTTACTATATAGATTAATATCTCAATAAATAAACATACATTATTTATAAGCCCAATATAAACTATTTTATATGATTATATATATTTTTACTTCATCTCTTATGCTAATAAATGGATATTCAAGGTGAATATTTCATGTGACAAGCCTTTTTAATGAATCATAACATCCAAATTAGATTTTTTCGACCTCAAAATATATACAAAAACTAAAAAGGTTATAATATTTTATCAAAAAAAAATAATATCCAAAGTTAAACTTAATCCATTATATAAATAGTTAATCTTAATACTCATCCAAAATATGTATTCCCAAATTCAAGTACTAAGAAAAAATAAATAAGGTCACTAAATTTCCAAATCAACTTAACATTAGTTACCCAAAAAAATGTAACTATTAATTTCAAAAACCAAATATATGAATACCTTGTTCACCATAAAACATTAATGAAAACATGAATTCTTCTAAAATAATAATCTCAAATTGTCAAATATATTCCTTAAATCTAATAATGTAGTAAATCCTGTAAAGGTAACATAAACCATCAAATAAATAACCAATTTCATGGTCACCAATAATATCCCATAAAAATAAATTTGTAATTATTATCTCAAAATCAGGTATATATTTAGGGTTCTCTTCCCCAAATCAAGTGTTTTCCAAAATATTAACATTAGACAGAATCACTTTTCTTGGTACTAGTACAATTCATCAAATGATTCCAAATCCTGAATAAAGAAGTAATGTAGTACAATCCTAATATATCTCTTGATTATTAAAACTAAAATATCATTGATAATTTTACAACCTAATACATGAATCTAAATACACAAAAAATTAATCATTACACTTCATTATTAAACCATTAACTAAGATTCTTCATTTTTTCATCATTCTTTTTATATCTCATTTGTAGTCTCATAATTAATAAAAATATAACTATTACTCATATAACCTTACTAATTATTTTCATAAGTTTTGTACCTAGGACATATATTTGAATAATGGTCATAATTTCCTCATTTAAAACATTCAATTATTGATAATACCTTAGAAAACCTCTTATTCCATGATTTGCATTTTTTCTCAGAAATTAATTGCTTTATATCCTTTTTCCCACTACCAAAACATTTTCCCATTCCTCTAAGAAATTAAATTGGATGTTTCTTTTTACATTATCAACATATGTAAACCAAAATATTCTTTTATCAATTATCTCTACCACATGATATCTATGTGAACTCTATCCTTCTATTCATTTGAGAGTCCTAGAGTTGGTGAAGGTTCATTTTTTTAATCATATAGCATGATAAATGATAAATAAAAAGTAGAATATCTTTTACTCTAGAAATATTCCCATTGGTTTCTCAACCACACATTGTCTATAAAATTTTACCAATTTTCTTCTTATTACACCATTGAATAAAACCAAAAAGAAATGTGTAAGAATTACACTACACTAACTAGATTGAGCTAATATTATTTAACCTATGTATAAATAATGACATGTTATTTTCAATATATATGTATTTTTATCTAACCTATGTAATCCACGGTCATTACAAAACCTATAGGATATTATACTATTATTTGAATTATCCTCAAATTCAGTATTAGGGTTATTTTCCATAATCTATTTTTCCCTAAATCTAGTTACCATGGTTTCAACTAAACTTATTATAATACCAATTATAATGTCCTCATCCTTAGTAACCCAAGGTTAGTAGTTACATTATTACATTAGAATAGTATACAAGTAATCACATCTCAAAGGAGTAATTTTTTTTGTTTTTTAAAACTAGATACATTCTTTAATATTACCTTACAAATGAAAATATAAAATACAGCATAGTGAATCCTATTTGAACACCATTATTCTCCTAGATTAAGCCTACAAATAAATCATAATAAACATCATTGATATTTGTGGAAAATTAAATCACAAGAAAGGGGTGAGATAATATGATCAATAAAGGTATCTATATAGAAGAATCAATCATAAATAATAAATAACAATTATGGAATGGTAAATAAATAAGGCACATTCAACTTTAAAAATATCTTGAGAATGTTATGTCCATGATAAAAGATGATCAAATAATGCCATATAAATAATCACATGATCTAAAAAACTTGTCCAAGGATATTATACTAATAAAATTATCAAATGGAATTCAGTAACTAATCTCATAATTATGGAATTAATATTCCAATAATCTAAAACTTAACATCAATGCATCGACCAAGACATCTGAAAAAAGTGTATAGCCTTATCCAAAACCCAATCTAGTTTGTCTCATGAGACCTAAGGATACATTGAAGGGATATAGTGAGACACTCCCATCAATTACTAAGTATAATTAATTCATAATATAGAATACGTGAAACATAATCAACATATGCATTTTTATTTAAAATATCATATGAAATGTAAATAACATTCCCCAATCAGTAAAGATAATCATAAACCATCAAGATTAATATGGTGAATGGTATCAAAATATTAAATTCCCATTCAAAATGTTCATAAACCATTAAAAAATTTTGGTATATTATATAATAAGAGATAAAACCCAATGATGAATAATATTTAACAAATTTCTCTGATATAGATTAAAATACTTTAAATGAGACCATTGAAAAATTATTTAGGAAAATAACCTTTTTCTCTTAGAAAATCACTTATATTTAAAATACCATGAAATTATAAAAGTAAAAGTTTACTTTGAAGATAAAATTTTAAACATGTAAAGGAATAATAAAAACATTAATTCATTATGATGGATTGAAAATACACTCATGAAGAATAAGTTAAGAACAACATTTCATTAGTATTTTTGTCAGAAAAGTCTCAAATAACCTTGTTTAGAAAAAAAATACACCATTCAAACTGTTTTGAAAAAAAATCTGAGTAAAAATGACTTAAAATAAAAATTGGATAATATTAAAAAAATTAGAAATAATTATAGATAAAATTTTCATGGATGAAAAATTATTTTTTAAGGGGAACATTATAACAGAGATAATGTTTTTAAAATAATGTATTTTAAAATATCATATCATTGAAGTGATCATTAATAAAATGAAGATATTATGTGTATTTAATATAAATAAACATTTAAAAAGTTTTAATACAAAATCAAGTAACCAAAATTCATTTCACATGTAATATCATCATGTCAAAATCAATGAAGTAGAATTTTAACCCAATGAATGGAAATTGAGTTATGAAATCCCTTACCACTTTGTAATTTGTCGAATAATTTTCCCAATAAAATTAATAATTATCAAATTAAACATTTTATAAAATTAATATAATGATATTTTTGATATGAAATATCAAAGTGAAGTACATAAACCACACAAAATAAATAAGTAATGAATAAGGGAAACATCTCACTGAAGTAAAAGTGAGACGAGAAACCCTTACTTAATGCTTCCCTTTAGTTTTTTTCTATGTTAAACTCTTTTTTAACGATTTAAATAATGTTATTAAATTATTAAATAACTATATTCATATTTATAATACCTTATATGATTATTTTATTATATCTTACCTCTTATTAATTAACAATATTTCACTATTTTCATTGTTTCAAGTGCATTTTTTATGGTTTCCTGGTCGGTTTACTTATGTATAATTACGAATGTTATTATTAAAGGAATTATAACACTAAAATTAAAATTAAATGTTATTAAGGAACTTAAATAAGTTTAAATGGTACAATATTTCATTTTTATTTCATACATTATGATGATTCATTTAATAAAACAATAATGATAACTATTTAGTTTATTTTGGTAGTTTTTCCGACCATCATAAACATGTTTTAATTTATTTAATATTATGTTTATATACTAGTTATAGAACTTGAAATAGGTAATAATATAATTATTAAAATATTATTTAACAATAATAATACTTTTATTACCATCCTTGAAGGTGACATAGAAAATCAACAAAATAATTTTCTACAGAGATGGTCAACCATCATAATTTGGATAACTGTTTAGTTTCATTAAATAAGGGTGATGAGAAAATCAGTGGATATCAAATTTTATATTAGAAATATAAAATTATAGTATATAATTCTAAGTGTAATTATTTTTATTTTATGGATGATTGAGGTGAATATAAGGTACCAGAGGAAATGAAATTAAGAGAGGTTGTTTGAGAATGTTCCTCTAGAATATGACCTCCTTGATGGACCCCTTAAAGTACATGGAATTGGTCTTTGGATGAGACCATCAAAACCAAGAGGTGGGATGTGTGGGGAGTAGAGGGGTTTTCAGAAATTTTATGATAGTTAATGATTTTGAGGATAAATGAGGTGGTAAGGGTTGGTATTTATACTTGAGGAGAGGTGGGTTTAAGTGATCAAATAATGTTTATTTTATACTTAATGCTAACCACATTTTTGTGGAATTAATTCAATTGAAATTGGTTGATAATTAATTAATTTAATTTTTTATGGTATATAAAAACATATAACAACCATTTAACTTTTATGTTTTTAGGTATTTTATGATTAAATTTTTAACTTTAACCGAGTACATTATTTTACACATACTCTGGTAAATCATTTATTTGGATGGTAAATTTTTAATGATAAAAAAAGAAAATAAACATATAAAGTAATTTTTAACTCATGATTAAAAATATATATTCCATTTTACTATATTCAATTTATAAAAGTGATAAAATTATATTCCAATTATGTTACTCGAATAACTCATAAAAATAGTTTTTTATGGTTAAAATTGTGGCCTTCAAAATTGATAAGTATGTGTTTCTAAATGTAAAATATTTGGTATAATATAATTATATAAATATATTTTGATCAATAATAATGGTTAATATATTTTAATTATAGATCATATAATAATTATTTCATAAGATTTATGGAATTTCATAAAGACAACATTTTCACTTTTTAAACCAAAAATCAAATCTTTTATAAAATTCCAAAAAAATAACCCTGAGTTAATTTTTACATTATGAGTCCAAAAATTAGATTTATTTTATCAATAAAATTATCTAAATATTAGAATTTTAACTTTTAAATAAATAACCTTATTTATGGAATTTATCAATTTTATTAAAAAATAAATATTCTAACCATTATAACAATTACATAGGACTTCATTAAAATATATTATAAAGAATTTTTTTTGTAATATTATTTAATGATTAAAGATTTTATATGAAACTTATATATTTACCATAAAACACATTTTTAATAGAATATATTCACAGTCTCCCAAAATAATACAATTTTGATTATATCATTAAATAATCATAACAATCAATTATATGTGTTGACGTATCCAACAATAATGACCAAATATTTTAATGACTAATGATCAAAATATTGATAAACTATATTAGTTGACAAATATAAATGATTATGATAATATTTCACTATAAATACACCATTATACTTAACTTTCACCATTCACATGAATTCAGATGAAGGCTCAATATCATTTCCAATATGAATATTATATTACTAACTCTTCGTTCCTTGCTAAAACATTGTTCATGGGTGGGATGATTCTAGGGGATTGAGGTGACACATATTTTTATATTATAATTTATTTATTCTTGGTTACACTCCCAATTATAATATTTGAATTATTAATTGGATTTTTTGTAAACTAAATGTACCATTATTAAATAAAGGAATAATATTTTCATAGTTTCTTAGTAAGTGTCTAATATAATTATACTATTCATGGTTGTAAATGTTCATCTCAAACTATGATGTAAATGTTCTTATGAAATGTAAATTTATTCTTATATGATTATAAAAATAATTCATTACAAAATAAATGTTTTATTAATAACATAAATCTATTTTTGGGACATTACAGAGTGAGGAAAATGAAATTATATCCTTACTGAGACACACCATGTACCCCTATGGGATATATCGTATACTAATTAAAGGGAATATTTGATCCATTTTTCTTCTAAGTTTATATATGGTGTGATCATGGGAGTGTTCCCTTGGACTGTTTTGGTGTGTGTGCATTCCTTTGGTCAATCCCCATGAGGGTACTGTGAGGCATCACATCCTGAGCATAGGATGTGATCCCCTATATGGGTTTAGTCTGAGAAAGAGTTATGGAATCCCCTCATGACACCCAATGTGTGATCCTCTATCATTATATTCTTCCTTGTGAAGGGTTTTATTAATATTCATGATATACATACATGGTAATATGATCTCCTACATAGCGGTTTTTCTAGTTAGTGTCATGTATACCCAATAGGCCATAGGTGTGGTCCTCTATAATTGTATCAACATATTTTATCTTCTAATGAGGTGTATTCAAATAAAGTGTGTATCATGGATTATCCCTATCAATTTACTTCATTATTATTAAAAAAATAGATGATGGTCATTTTCTGTCAGATGAGTTCCATTAGTGAAGAAACAATCAATTTATGTGGTCTCTTCGATGAGTGACATCAAGCATGTCATGGCTCATGGAATGAGTTCTCCTAGATGAGTGTTATATTAATCCTTAAGTAAAATCCTTGGATGGAAGTGTGGTCATGACCTCACCTTGAGTATTAGTTTCAATATTTCACATATATGGGTTCTTGTTAATAAATATTATTATATCACATATCATTATTGACATACCTTCATATTGATGAGATAACTACTCTCTTGATGATTTTTCCTTGGTGAATTAGATGTATCCTACTAGGTATTTATATAATCAACCATGCATGGTATATTCCAAAAAAATACTAATAATACAAAGAATAATGGATTTTTGTGGTATTCCTTGGTGGACCAAAGGTATCTGGAGCTCAGTCAGAGATTTGTTGTTCTAAAAAGTTTTCATATGGATCCAGGAGTTGATTTTTGGTAGATTTCCTCGTGTTTTCAATTGGTTGCATTCTTTTAAAATTTTAGCAGGCTATTATTTTTCATTTTCAACTTATTTTTTCCCTATTTGTGTAATATGATATGGGATATATTTTATGCGTGAATTTAAAATATGAGTTTTTTTAAATTTATGCAGTATAATTGTGTATGGAGATGCATGCCCGTGTGTAGGTACTTAAGGGTAAGTCCTTCCATATTTGTGATATTCCTACTCGATATTAATTTCCATCCCTTAGCCTATTGGAGGTGGGATTGGGGATTTATTCTCAGCTTACCGCTGGCTAAGAATGCCTTAGTGGTTTAGTTCATGATAGTATAACTAAGGGTTATTTGTTCCTCAAACAAATAAAACATATCCGAAAATATCATTATTCACTTTAAAGTTCCATCACCTAAAACCTAAAAAGGGGAGAGTATGAATTATAACTTATTATAAATCATAAACTAACAATACCATGATGGTATACATAATTTTTTAGTTATACTCTCATGAAAACTTCTAAATCTACATAGTTATCTAAACCATTCTCTGATACCAACTATAACATCCCTGAACTCACACTTCTAGATCCAATGATAAAAAACATATATATCAACATTTCTCTATTTGATACTGATAAACATGAACTAATTTTATCCATTCAAAAAATACAAAATCAATTAGAAATGTTGGATCACTTACATACCCAAGGACATTTGGGATTAGAGTTTTTAGAAATTAGGATAAAATCTTACATAACAATTCATGTATCTTTAAGTGATATCTTTCCTACTATACCAAGTTATCATTATTCTACATTATTTCTTCTTCATCACTAACATGAAACCCTTTTGTAAATATCATAATTAAAATATTTCTTTATAAACTATGTAAATGAAACATCGGAAGGGTTAGCTAAAATACCATATAATGGAAAACATGGGAGATATTAATCATAAAAGAGGATAGGATGATCATAAGGGTATGGTAACATAATCAATTACTTTTTCTCATTGTAAAAGATTAATTTCTATAAAATCATAGATATTTAACTCCAACATAATGTCATATCCAAAAGTATGATTAATAAGGGTTTAAAATAGTAATTATCATTCAAGATTCACAACTTAGGAATGTGGAATCATAAGAATAGGAAATCATAATATTGTGAACCAGCTATTTTAAAACATGTCTATGCATAAAATTGTGAGAATATCTAGAAGAGATAATACTCACATATATAAATGTGAACAAAGCTATTCAAAATCATATACACACATAATCTTGTGAGCAAAACTAGAAGAAATCATACTCATGCATCAAAATATGAACATAGATCATTCAAAATCATGTCCACACTTATCATCATCATCTCATGAGATATCTATATTACATTACCTAATGAATTGGAGGTCTATAATGGGCACAATCATAATCTATTTATATGTTTTCCAAAAGTTCGTGAAAAGATTTATCATTTCATTATAGCTTAACATGGGAGAATGAAAATTAGATTCATTAGTATTTCATCATCTTAATAAATAAAAATATAGAGGAAAATAAGGATGGTATCATTGGATAATCTCTATAGTGAATAATAAGTAACATCAATAGATGTTGTCATAGATGAAAATACCATTAAAATATTATTGGAACCCTTATTGAGGAAACTGCATTTTCATTTTGAAATTACTGTTTTAAAATATAAAAATTTCATGAATATTAGGGGAAACAATTTATTTGAAAATAAACATGGAAACTTATAAATTATTTTTTAACTAATGGAGTAGTAATAACTATATGAAATGTCTTCATGCGGTATATATTAAAACAAATATTCCATTCCCACCTTTGGTACAAAATACCGTGTTTAAAAAACAATAAGAAGAGTCATTTTAAAATATATTGTAGAATTTAAAATAATGGTAAAAATGTAATAAATAAATCATTAGAGAATATTAAAAACATTATTTGCCACGACCCGTCCTTGGGGCCCGTCCCGTGACTACCCCAAGCCCGCCTTCCATAGGGCAGAGGCTGGAGACTAGGACCAAGGCATAAATATTAGTAATAAGGGAAGGCATTGCCTTTGTAAAGTAAACAAACACCACAGAGCAAGCAAGAAGTAGAAGTAAACACTAAGTAAAAAACTGAGTACAATAGTAAGTGTGAAAAAGTAAGTGGGCTAGTATACAAACCCAAACTGAAAGTAAAGTACAACTGGAAAGGGAAAATAGTAACTTAAAGTAAGGATGCAGCGTCGAGCCGTCCACTAGAAGTCCCACCTGAAGGGTGGGTACAGATAGCCTCCACAGCTCCTCGGGTCCAGCCGTCCGCTCCGAGTACGTCCCGCCCAGTAGTCCACCTCCGGGTACCGACCTGCTCCATAAGCCTCAACCGTGATCAGCGTTGTCCGTCGTCTCCAACCAACACAACGTCGTGCGGGCATAGCCCGTGCAGTGGTGAGTATAAGCTACTTAGTAGGGACCCCGAGACCCCTGAAGGTCTCCCAGAATTCACAAAGGATATCCACAACGGAAAGATACAATCACAAAGTAACATTCGACCCTTCTTAGGTATATGAGCATACATATACCTAAGTCATCAATTCTCGTTCGGCTCCAACATCTGAGCCCAAGTACAACCCAGTCCACACAGGAACGCAAAACGTAAATCCACACAGGATAGAACAACACAATCCACAAAGGAAAGAAAAACAAGATTCACCTCACACAAGTATACTTCTTCGTATGACGATATAGATGATCAGATATAGCCATTGATTCATCTAACCCATCGGACCCACAAAGGATCGATAGGTACTAACCCCCGCAATGACCCACAAAGGATCTGACCCACAAAGGATCGATAGGTAACTAACCCTCGCAATGACCCACAAAGGATCTGACCCACATAGGATCGATAGGTAACTAACCCCCGAAAAGACCCACAAAGGATCTGACCCACAAAGGATCTATAGGTAACTAACCCCCGCAATGACCCACAAAGGATCTGACCAACATAGGATCGATAGGTAACTAACCCCCGCAAAGACCCACACAGGATCAGACGCACACATGATCTATAGGCGCTAGCCCACACAGGACCGCTGAGCGGTGCCCCACACAGGATCGGACCCAAACAAGATTGGTAGAACTGATCCACATAGGATCACTGAGTGCTGAAGTTGTTGCCGTCGAATCCACTGATGACCTCTGCACAGTCGTCGTTGTCATCACAGATGCAGCCAGCTCTAGGGTTCCCACACACAGCAAGCTCGTTCCGGAGGGTCTGCTCCATGATCCGAGAGGCGGATACATCAACTGACACATAGTACATATTTTATGTATCCAAAAGTTCCGTATCTTCAACAGGAACTCAACGTCGCAGATGATGCGTCAATCGGACGCCCGGTCTGAGAGTTATTGGCTTTTTCGTCCCAGGGGCCCGGTTGGTTTTTAAGTTAAAAACAACTCGACCATACTCCACCTGCATTCAATCCTCAGTAGGATTAAGCCAAAAGATCCATCTCACTTAGAGGAATCCAACAATGTCGACAACACGTCAATCAGACGTCCGTAGCTCATGTTATGAGCGTTTCCACTCTGAGGGCCCGGTTGGTTTCGTGTACGAACCAAACCGGACAAACCCAAAGTATTCCAAAACCTTGATTTAGATATACCAAAACGACCGTCTCGATCCAAGGATCGCATTGCAACTGACGGTACGTCGATCGGAGGCCCATAGCTCAAATTATGAGCAAACGACTGAAAAGGTCCGTAAATGGGGGGTCTGGGCCCGGACCGACCCGGCCCAACCCCCCTGGGATGGCCCAAACCGGGTCGACCAGACCCGGGTCCGGGTCCGGCCCGGCTGGCGCGACCCGTCCTCGCCGGCACGGCCTGTCCTGGCCTGGGCACGACCCGGCTGGCGCTGGCCGGGTAGCCAGCGGGTCGGCTCCGCCGTTACGGCCGAGTCACGGGCGGGGGGCGCACTGCCCCCCGCGTGATGGGGCCGCGACCCCGCATGGGGCCGCCCTTGCCAGCGGATGTGGCAGTCGGCCGCGTCCTATGCCCCTCTGGTCCCGCGTGGTTGCGGGACCGCGCCTTGCCGCCGCGGCGGCTCCTCCCGGTGGCGCGCCAGGCGCCGCCGTGCCGGCAAGGCGCGCCGGCAGGCTGCTCCGCAGACCACTGGACGAGTTCCGGTGGTTGGAATTGTATGTCGTCTTCGCCAAAAGCCCTCTCGGGGTCCGTCCTTCACTGCGAGGACCTCACATCACCCGTGCGGCTTACTTTGTCGTTGACCGCCATTCCGCACACAAAGAACAAAAAGGGCGGTGGGTTCGGACTTGTTCGTTGGTCCGCACCCACCACGTTAGCGGTTTTAAAAGTCTCACAAAAAAAATTCAATCAAATGCCATGGGTATAAATCAAAAAATATTTAAAAGAATCAACCCCTACCTCAACGTTGTCTTTGAACGTGAGTTTGTCACAGAAGAAGAGGATCGTCGCGTCACGGAAGGAGCGTCACTGTCGTCGCGGTACATGGCGTAACGTCGACGATCTCTGAGGGTTAAAAACACATAGATTTAATTGTACCATTTAAACCCATGTTGAGAATAAAATTCACAAGAATTAAAAGAGCTGCAACCCCTACCTCAATCGGTTGTTGATCAAAGATTTTCGCAGGGAAGGAACATCGTGGAAGAAGGATCGTCGGCGTCACAGAACACGGCATCGTGTCGTCGATCTCTAAGTGTTCGGCGTTCTTCGTCAGAGGCCAGCATTCTTCGCGTTCTTCGCATTCTTCGCATTCTTTGCGAAGAAGGATGAAGATCTCCAAGACTTAGAGCTTCCCCCAATTCCTCTCAACATGCAACCCTCAAGTAAACACGTGTTGGTTTTATTTTATTCCCATGCCAACGATTTGAAATTCAAAGTTAAGAAACGAACCATTAATTCGATGAATTAATTGTCACGACATAAATTCCCAATAAATGAGGCATTTCTTAACTCAAATAAATGCTTGGTTGACTTTATTTAACATAGGTTTTCGCGGGTGTGTTACTTAGAGGAAAATAAACATTGGGGCTCGTGCGTACCCCACCTCACAAATATCCTACCATGTGGGTAGGATATTTTGGGTTCCACCCTATCCGCTTAACTTAGCTTAAGTGGCTTTAAGTGGCTTAAAGTGAAATAAAATAAAGTTGTTGCACCACTTTATTTTATTTCATAATTAAACCCAAAAATTAAAAACCACACCCGACCAAACGAAACTCCGGAAAAGGCATTTCTAAGAAAATAACAGTGTTGTGATTCCATCGGTGCCCTCATAATTTGATTCCAAGCACCGGTTCAAAAGTTAGAAAAACCCGCTCATTCGTTCACTGAACGTACCCGAGCTAAACTTCAGAAAATGATTCCGGGCACACCGGGCCTCTGAATCAGGTGCCGTCAGAAACTGTGTTCTTGTAAAATTCCAAAAAAAATTAAGAAAAAAATTTCCTTGAATTTGACGGGTCTTTACATCACTCCCACCTCAGGGATTTACGTCCCCGTAAAGATACATCATAAACTAGGGAAAAAAGTGGGTACTGAGCACGCATCTGAGCCTCCCGCTCCCAGGTGATCTCCTGAAGGTTCCCGTGCTTCCATATGATGCGCACTAGAGGAATCGACCGTCCACATAGGACCCGCTCCTGTCGATCCTTGATCTCCACCGGGACCTACACAAAAGTCGCCCCATCATCAACATCCAGCTCCCCATGGTCAATGATATGCGTCGGGTCGTGCACGTATCTCCTCAGCTGAGATATGTGGAAGACGTCGTGCACCCGGTGCAACTGAGGTGGTAGAGCCAGGTGATAGGCCACCTCGAAAATCTTGCTGAGGACCTGGAATGGTCTGATGACACGTGTATACAACTTTCCGCCTCGGCCAAATCTCCGTAATCCACGTCGAGGTGAGACCCACAAGAAGACGTGGTCACCATCCTCAAACTCTAGTGGCTCCAGCCTCCTGTCAGCATAAGACTTCTGCCGGCTTTGAGCTGTCCTCATCCACTCATGGATGACCTGGACCTTCTCTGTCGTGGCTTGGACCATCTCTGGTCCCACAAGTGCTGACTCCCCCGGGTCTGTCTAGCACAATGGAGATCTGCACGGTCGGCCGTACAACGCCTTGTATGGGGCCATCCCGATGGTGGAGTGGTAGCTGTTGTTGTACGCAAACTCCACCAAGGGTAGGTGGTCCTCCCAGTAGCGACCAAAGTCGAGGACACATGCATGGATCATGTCCTCGAGAGTCTGAATGGTCCTCTACGTCTAACCATCCATCTGAGGGTGATAGTTGGTGCTTAGACGTAGCTGCGTCCCGAACGCCTCCTTCAGCCCCTTCCAAAGCCGGGAAGTGAAGCGAGAATCTCGATCGGAGACGATAGATGATGGAACATCGTGAAGCCGTAAAATCTCCTGAACGTAGAGACGTCCCAAGCTCTCTACTGATCCCTGCTCTCGGATGGGTAAGAAGTGTGCCGACTTGGTGAGTCGGTCGAAAATCACCCAAATGGAGTCGTGACCTCTGGAAGTGCATGGAATTCCAGTCACGAAGTCCATAGATATTCCGTCCCACTTCCACTCTAGGACCTCCAAGGGCTGTACCAAGCCTGCTGGTACCTGATGCTCTACCTTCACCTGCTGGTAGGTGAGGCATTGAGAAACGAACTCCGCCACAGCCTTCTTCATGCCCGGACACAAGTTCTGTCATCTGAGATCCTGGTATATCTTCGCCACTCTAGGATGCACCGCTAAAGGAGAAGTGTGAAACTCTCTCATCACATCCTCCTGAAAAGCAACCGGTACCAAGGTGCATCCTTTGAAAAGGAGGTCATGCTCTTCTCCAAAGGAGAAACCATCAGGTGTCTTCCCTAAGGATATCTGCGCACGTCACGTCTCACAGTCAACGTCCCCATGTTGTGCCTCTCTGACCTGCTGCAGTAATGGAGGGGTGACTGTGAGAGACTGAAGGAAGGATTCTTCATCTCTATCCACGAACGATATCTGCAAAGCGGCTAGCTGCTCTATCGCCTCCTCAAGTAGCTGAATGCACGTCCTCCTATTGAGAGCATCGGCTACTACGTTCCCCTTCCTAGGAGTATAGACTATCTCAAAGTCATAGTCCTGGAGGAACTCGAGCCATCACCGCTGTCTCAGGTTCAGGTCCTTCTGAGAGAAGATGTACCTGAGACTCTGATGGTCAGAAAAGACTGTAAAGCGCTCGCCCATCAGGTAGTGTCACCATGTCTTCAGAGCGAAGTCCACTGCTGCTAACTCCAGGTTATGGGTAGCATAGTTCTACTCATGCGGCCTCAACTAACGTGATCCATAGGTGATCACCGCCTGCTCCTACATCAGGACACATCCGAGTCTGGTCCCTGATGCATCGCAGTAGACTACGTACCATACTCCCTCCTCCGACAACCTCAAGATAGGGGCGCTGGTCAATCTCTGTCTCAGCTCCTGGAAGCTCTTCTGACATCTGTCTGACCACACAATGGGTTTCCCCTTCTTTGTCAAAGCAAAGAGTGGTGCCGCAACTCTGGAGAAGTCTGGCACAAATCTCCGGTAGTATCCAGCTAGTCCCAAGAAACTCCGCACCTCAGTCACGTTCCTAGGTGGCTCCCAAGCTAGCACCGCCTCGATCTTCGCAGGGTCTACTGCAACTTCCGCCTCAGAGATGACGTGTCCCAAGAAGTCGACCTCACATATCCAGAACTGACACTTCGAGATCCTTCCATAAAGCTGGTGCTCTCGGAGTGTGTCTAGTACAACCTGCAATTGGTAGGCTTACTCCTCCTCAGTCGTTGAGTATATCAAAATGTCGTCGATGAAGACCACGACAAATCGATCAAGGTATGGCTGAAAGATCCTATTCATGAGGCCCATGGACACTGCTTGGAGCATTGGTTACGCCGAATGGCATATCCAAGAACTCATAGTGGCCATACCGACATCTGAAGGCCATCTTCTGCACGTCCTTGTCCTGAACTCTGAGCCGATGATAGCCAGATCTGAGGTCTATCTTTGAGAACCACCGTGCTCCCTTGAGCTGATCGAAGAGGTCATAAATCCTCTGTTGCGGATACTTGTTACTCACTGTCACCTGGTTCAGGCGACGATAGTCGACACAAAGTCGCAAGCTCCCATCCGCCTTCTTGGAGAACAATATCGGGGAAGCCCAAGGTGAAACACTAGGTCGGATGAATCCATTGACCTGCAAGTCCTCCAACTGTACCCATAGCTCTTGAAGATCAGCGGGGGCCATCCGATATGCTGGAGTCGATATCGGGGCTGTCTTGGGGTATAGGTCAATATAAAAGTTTTCCTCTCTGCGAGGAGGTAGTCCTGGAACGTCGTCGGGGAAGACGTCCGCATACTGATCCACCACTACAGGAAAACTAGGACTCCGTATGTCAAATGCTCCTAGGATGAGGCTATCCAACTGATTAGTGATGGGCTATCCTCTCCTCTGTGGAAGTCCATCCTATGCTGTGAAGGCTCCCTTATCGCCGGTGAAGGTGAACCTGCTCCCGTCGGTGCGTACACATCGCACCTTGTGCCTAATATAGTCAATATGAGCATGGACTGTAGATAACCAATCCATGCCAAAGATGACGTCTTAAGGCCTCGACGGCGCTACAAGAAGATCCTAGCCGAAGCTCTCACCTCTTAGAGTAAGCTCAAACTACCGGTACCAGTGCGTAATTGTCGAGTCTGCTCCCGTAGGAGTCTCTAACTGTAAGGATCGAGCCAACGGCTCTGTCGGAATCTCCGAGCTCCGAACAAGGGCAATGGCTATGAAAGAGTGACTTGCTTCTATGTCTATAAGAACTACATTAAGGGTGGAATAGACACATATAGTACCTCGAATCATCTCGGGCGCACCGTGGTCGTAGGCCTCGGCTGCCTGGAGTTATGCCTGTCTCTGCCCGCCAGCTCCCTGTGGTCGGGGTGGACCTCCCGGGTGGTGGTGGTGGTAGAGCCTCAAAGCGTCGCCCACCACCTGCTACTCGGCCAACTCCTCTGCCTCATCCACCTGCTCCCCGCGGACTGCCACGGTCGACCCTCTGCCTCCGCCTGGGTGGCCCCTCAACCATCTGCTGCTCCTCGGCACGGTGGGTCGGGCAATCATGAGCCATGTGGCCCTGCCCGCCGCATGTGTAGCACTGTCTGCCTCTCGAATGACTGGCTCTTCGATGTGTGCCCCACACTGCTGAGCCAATGTCCTGAGGTCTTCTGCATGAGGGTCTGGTCTGCCTGGACCCATGAGTCATCCGTCGACTGCCTGCTGCAAAAGACTCTGCTACGTGCCGCCCCGCGGTAGGTCTTGCTGCTGAAGAAGGTTCAGCAAAAAGATCTCCATCAAAAGGGCTCTCTCTAGTACCCCTGCGTGAGTTGGAATGCTGAGGGAGATCAGCGATGCCCTGATCTCATGTCTCAATCCCTGCTCAAAGGTCCAGGCCCGGAATAATGTGTCTCGTACCATGTCTGTCGAGTAGTGCGAGAGATCGGTAAATCTCACCGAGTACTGGGCGACCATCAAGCTGACCTGCCGCAGCTGAAGAAGCTCATGGATGCGCACCACACAGAGGGTGGCTGGGATGAACTCCGAGCAGAAGAGGCTCTCAAAGTCCATCCAAAGAAGAGATGTCTCATCGTGCACCTGGAGCATCAAGCTCCAACATCAGCCCGCTGCCGCGTGCAGTAGGCTCGCTGTGAGGATCACCATGAGGTCTGCTGGTGTCCTCACTAACCGGAAAACTCGTACCACTGCCTCCAGCCAGTCCTCGGCTTCCTCGGGGTCTGTCTCCCCACGGAACCTGGGCAGTCACTGGCGCTGAAACTCGTGTTGTGCACTAAGGTGACATGCATCGTCAGCGGCTGGGGCTGGAAGCATCGGTGGCTAGGTGGGTAGATGTACCGCCGGTGCCTCAGCTGTCAAAGGGCCATGTACCGAGGCCTCGTCGCTCGGTGGGCTGTCGTCACGCTCAACTCTCGAAACCCTAGCTGGCTACCGTCGTGGGGCCATCCTTAAAAGAAATAGGTGCATTACGGTCAAACAGTATGCCTGGTGAGCTGACACAATGTAATCATAATGAAAACTTGAAACACACATGCAATCAATGTTTTCATGCATTAAGTCGGAAATCAGAAGTCAGGGTCCTGGTGTACGGATACATCGGCCGCCGCACCAACACTCAACTCCCTAGACTGATAACCACACCCAATATGCTTAACACTATTGCTTCACATAGAAAAATATCAGAGTCCCATGTTCTGCGGTAGAACCAAACTCCTCTGATACCAATTTTTCACGACCAGTCCTCAGGGCCCGTGCTATGACTACCCCAATCCCGCCTTCCATAGTCCAGGGGCTGGTGAGTAGCACAAAGGCGTAAATATCAGTAATAAGGGAAGGCAATGCCTTGGTAAAGTAGAAAAACACCACAGAGCAAGAAAGCAGTAGATGTAAACACTAAGTGAAAAACTGAGTACAATAGTAAGTGCGGAAAAGTAAGTGGGCCAGTATAGAAACCCAAAATGAAAGTAAAGTACAACTGGAAAGGAAAAACAGTAACTGAAAGTAAAGCTGCAGCATCGAGACGTCCACTGAAAGTCCCACCTGAAGGGTGGGTACAGATAGCCTCCACATCTCATCGGGTCCAGCCGTCCGCTCCGAGTACGTCCCGCCCAGTAGTCCACCTCCGGGTACCAACCTACGCCTCAAGCTTCAACTGCGATCAGTGTTGTCCGTCGTCTGCAACCAACACGACGTAGTGCGGGTATAGCACATGCAGGGGTGAGTATAAGCTACTCAGTAGGGACCCCGAGACCCCCGATGGTCTCCCAGAATTGACAAAGGATAATCCTCCAAGGAAAGATACAATCAAGAAGTAACATTCGACCCTACTTAGGTATATTCCCATACATAAACCTAAGTCATCAATTCTCATTCGGCTCCAACATCTGGGCCCAAGTACAACCCAATCCACACCGGAAAGAAAAATGTAAATCCAAAGAGGATAGCACAACACAATCCACAAAGGAAAGAAATACAGGATTCAGCTCACATAGGTATACTTCTTTATATGATGATAGAGATGATCAGATATAGCCACTAATTCATCTAAGCCGTCGAACCCACAAAGGATCGATAGGTACTAACCCCCGCAATGACCCACAAAGGATCTGACCCACAAAAGTTCGATAGGTAACTAACCCCCACAATGACCCACAAAGGATCGGACCCACACAGGATCGATAGGTAACTAACCCTCGCAATGGCCCACGAAGGATCTGACCCACAATGGATCGATAGGTAACTAACCCCTGCAATGACCCACAAAGGATCTGACCCACACATGATCGATAGGTAACTAACCTCCGTAAAGACCCACACAGGATCTGTAGGTGCTGACCCACATAGGACCGCTGAGCGCTGACCCACACAGGATCGGACCCACACAGGATCGGTAGCACTGATCCACATAGGATCACTGAGTGCTGAAGTCGTCGCCGTCGAATCCACTAAGGATCTCTGCACAGTCATCGTCGTCGTCGAAGATGCAGCCAGCTCTAGGGTTCCTGAACACAACAAGCTCGTTTGGGAGGGTCCGCTCCTTGAGCCGAGAGGCTGATACATCAACTGACACATAGTCCAGAGTTGATGTATCCAAAAGTTCCGTATCGTCAACAGGAACTCAACGTCGCAGACGGCGCGTCAATCGGACACCCAGTCTAAGAGTTATTGGCTTTTTTGTCCTAGGGGCCAGGTTGTTTTTTAAGTTAAAACCAACCCGACCGTACTCCACCTGTATCCAAACCTCGGGAGTAGTAATCCAAAAGATTCGTATCACTTAGAGAAATCCAACAAAGTCAAAATCACGTCAATTAGACGTCCGGAGCTCAAGTTATGAGTGTTTCCGTTTCGAGGGCCCGGTTGGTTTTGTGTACGAACCAACCTGGTCGAACCCAACGTATTCGGGAACCTTAAGTGCGATATACTGAAACTACCCTCTCAATCCAAGGATCACATCCCAACTGACGGTGTGTCAATCGGAGGCCCGTAGCTCATGTTATGAACAAAAGACCGAAAAAATCCGAAAATGGGGGGTCTGGGCCCGGACCGACCCGGGTCGACCCGACCCGGGTCCGGGTCCGGCCCGGATGGCACGACCCAGCCCGGCCTGGCGCGGCCTGGGCGCGACCCGGCTGGCGCTGCCCGGGTGGCCAGCGGGTCGACTTAGTCGTTACGGCCGAGCCGCGGGCGGGGGGCGCGCTGCCCCCGCGTGATGGAGCTGCGGCCCCGCGTGGGGCCACCCTTTCCAGCAGATGCGGCAGCCGGCCGCGTCCCGTGCCCCTTCGGTCCTGCGCGGTCAAGGGACCTTGCCTTGCCGCCACGGCTTCGGCCACAGTGGCTCCTCCTGGTGGCGCGCCAGGCGCAGCCGCCTCCTGCCGCTGGCGCCGCCGTGCCGGCGAGGCGCGCTGGCGGGCTGCTCCGCGGACCTCCGAACGAGTTCCAGTGGTCGGAATTGTACGTCGTCTTCACCAAAAGCCCTCCCGGGGTCCGTCCTTCACTGTGAGGACCTCACATCGCCCGTGCGGCTTACTTTGTCATTGACCACCGTTCTGCACACTAATAACAAAAAGGGCGGTGGGTTCGGATTTGTTCGTTGGTCCGCACCCACCGCGTTAGCGGTTTTAAAAGTCCCACAACAAAAATTTAATCAAACTCCGTGGGTATAAATCACAAAGATTTAAAAGAATCAACCCCTACCTCAACGTTGTCGTTGAACGTGAGTTCGTCGCGGAAGAAGAGGAACGTCGCGTCGCGGAAGGAGCGTCGCTGTCGTCGCGGTACATAGTGTCGCATCGACGATATCCAAGGGAAAAAAACACACAGATTTAATTGCACCATTTAAACCCATGTTGAGAATAAAATTCACAAGAATTAAAAGAGCCGCAACCCCCTACCTCGATCAGTTGTTGATCGAAGATTGTCGCGGCGAAGGAACGTCATGGAAGAAGGATCATCGGCGTCACGGAACACGGCATCGCGTCGTCGATCTCTGAGGGTTCGGCATTCTTCGTCGGAGGCCGGCTTTCTTCGCGTTTTTCACGTTCTTCACGAAGAAGGATGAAGATCTACAAGACTTAGAGCTTCCTCCAATTCCACTCAACAAGCACCCCTCAAGTAAACACATGTTTGTCTTATTTGATTCCCATGCAAACGATTTGAAATTCAATGTTAAGAAACGAACCCTTAATTCGATGAATTAATTTTCACGACTTAGCTTCCCAACAAATGAGGCATTTCTTAACTCAAATAAATGCTCGGTTGACTTTATTTAAAAGTGTTTTTCAAGGGTGCGTTACTTACAGGAAAAGAAACGGTGGGGCTCGTGCGGGCCCCACCTCACAAATATCCTACCATTTGGGTAGGATATTTTGGTTTCCACCCTATCTGCTTAACTTAGCTTAAGTTTCTTTAAGTGGCTTAAAGTGAAATAAAATAAAGTTTCCGCACAACTTTATTTTATTTCTTAATTTAACCCAAAAATTAAAAACCACACACGGAAAAACGAAACTCCGGAAAAGGCGTTTCTAAGAAAATACCGGTGCTGCGATTCCATCAGTGCCCTCAGAATTTGATTCCGAGAAGCGGTTCAAAAGTTAGAAAAACCTGCTCGTTCGCTCACTAAACGCCCCCGAGCCAAACTTCGGAAAATGATTCCGGGCACACCAGGCCTCGGAATCAGGTGCCGTCAGAAACTGTGTTCTTGTAAAATTCCAAAGAAAATTAAGAAAAAAAATTTCTTTGAATTTTACGGGTCTTTACATTCTTGAAAAAATTTTAAACAGAATATGGACATGATAGAAAAATATTCCTCACCAATAAGAAAATAAAGTCTATTTGTTTCTTAAAAACATTTTCTTGAAACTTTTAACTACCAAAGAGAGAAAAATGGTAATATTAATTTAAAATTTCAGGAATAAAAATATTAAAAGAAAATAATGGTGTTTTAATGGTGAATATCCCTATAATTTCCTTCAATGTAAATTTATCATAAATAATATGAAAAATAAATTAGTTTGTAACATAATTCCTCTACCGCTTTGATAACATCGGAATCATATCACCCACGAAATAAATAAACTCAAATGAAAATTTTAATACCATTAATATAAAAGGATTAATTATATGTCATATTAAAGGGGATATATATACACCACATGAAATTAACAATTGGTGAATATGTCATATGTCTCATTGGAACGAAAGTGATGCAAGAAACACTTACCTTAGGTCTTTTCATGATCGTATGAGTTGGAAAATGCTAAATAATACATATTTATTTATTATAAATCTATTAAATAACCATATTCACAAATAAATTAGAATTTACCATTACATTATAATCTATAATTATCTATTTAATATCAATTCTTCCTTAAAATGGACATTTGGGTTGGTCTATTTTCCATGAATTATTTCATTCAATCATTCATGTACTTGAACCTTGTTCATTGTTTCATCATTTAAAATATAATAATAAAAAAATTATCTATCATAATTATTAATTATATACACTTATAACCATTTATATTTAAGATTGACAAAAAATTAATTACATCACTTCATAGAGATGGTAGTTAGTATGTACACATGGGTGATGTTTTTCACTTTTTGATGGATCTAATGAAAGAAACGTAAATTATAATTCATATTTAGAGAAATATTATTATATTTTATATATTATATAATATATATTTGTTAAATATTTTTTTACAAACCATATATATCTAAAAATAAAAATGAATTATATTGTTTCGTGGAGGTGGTAGTCCACACGTACGCTTGAGCGACCTTATTATTTTACAAAGGATGGGATGGTAAGAAGGTAGATGGGATATTATAATTATAAAATCATAATTATATCATAAATAATATATATATATATATATATATATTAAATCTATAGTAATAACCAACCACGAATGGAGGAAATGAGAAACAGAATGCATCAATTATCGAGGGGATAGTCCGCATGTATGAACAAAAAATGAGTTTATTTCACATTTGATAGAAAAGGAATGAATAAGGTTATTAAGTTATCAAAATAAAAATTTAATATATGGGAGAAATTTATTTTCTCATATTATAATGGTTAGGATAGAATTTATGTAGGTAGATGAAGAAGTAAAATGAAAATTCCCAATTAAGCCGATTACCACCTATTTGAAGAACCTCATTTAAGTTACACATTAAAAATTATAGTATGATATTTTGGTGAGAAAAATACCTATAATAATTGTTACAGAAATTTTGGAAGCTATTTAGGAATATATTTTTCAAGATAAATGGCTCAAGAAGTGTGAGGATGATATGAGGTGTGGTGTAGTAAAATAATAGAGGAAAGGGGCACCATTGTAATTTCTTATAGTATTAAATTAATATAAAATAAATTTTATGATCATGTGGCATAAAATTTATATATTTAAGAGAAATTGTAAATATACTTTATCTAAATAAATAAAATTTAAACATTTCTAGGAGACATTTTAACCATTATATGTATGTTTTAAACCCATAGTTAACCCTTTTAACGAATGTCCTGATAACAATGTTTTTTACTCTTTAGGGGTGAAGAAAGTTAAGAAAAAAAATGAACAATAAGTGAAAAATGCTGGATATGATCAACTAAATATATTTAAATTTTCTAAATACATTATTTTTATAAAATTCTAATCATTTAATAGATATTATTTTATATAAAATACCATTAATTTCATTTTTGATACTATTCACATACTTGACTTTTTAGGAAATAAATAGTGTAATTTTGTTTGAATAAAAAATTTGAAAATGTCTCCAATAAATTATATTAATATAAAATCTTTTATAACACCATAAATCTCCCAAAAAATATAACATTATATGTTTTTTAAATCATTTACTTGATTTTTCTATTGTTTGCTCAAATAGTGTGTTGGTGCTGTGTAAGCATTTAAGGAAATTATTTCAAACCAAAAAGTTAAAAAATAAATTACATCCATAAATAAATTATTTATATTCCAAATAATCTTTTTGAACCATTAATAATTTTTTTATCCCTGTCATAAAATATTATAGATAATAGAGGAAAGAAAGATACATTTTGAAAATTTCCTTTACATAATATAATATAAAGGACATTATCAAATAAAAATGGCACCCACATGAACTATTTTCATATATTTGAAGTGGTTGGTCGAAATAAACTCATAAAATGCAACATAGGAAAGTCTATTAATGATTTTTAAGCCATATTTTTTTATTTTTAATCTTTCTCTATCCATTTTACCCTTGTTGTAGTGACAACATTTTTATCAAGGTTACTATTCATAATGAAAAAAGTTATATTATTTACCATATTTGGAAATGATGATTTTAAATCTGGAATCCATTTTATCAATTTAAATCCCTATAAACATCATAAATTACAAGTAATATAAACCCACAAAATGTGACAAAATCATTTTTCCCGAAAAATGAATTTTTAAATATTAAATTGTTCTTTATAGGAAAATTAAGCTTACAGTTAATTAAAATGAAATTAATTGGATAATAAATAAAAAAAATAACTAATGAAATTTTAAAACAAATTCAACACAAAATGTTACTTTATAAAGCGATTAAAAGAAATGACAATTATATATATAAAATCTTTATTTTTCACTATTCATGGAAAAATCAATCTCATCAGAAAAAACTCTAAATTTCACCCTAATATAATTTTTATATGATGATTTATAAAATAATATATATTTTTGAAAATAAAAGTTCTAAAATTTTTATAAATAAATTATAACAATAACTCAAAAATGAATAAAAATGATTTTTGAATAACATGTATTTTTAAATCATAAAATGTCTTCACTAATAATTTAATGGTGTTTTTCCAAAGAATTAATAAATAAATTTGAATTAAGTAGGAACCTTATATATATATATATTATAATTCGATTAAATTTATTCTTATCTTCCACTTCAACAGCTATGCAATAACAATCATATTGAAGTAATAATAATTCACAGCTGTTAAATCTTGATGTTGTGTGTCCTATACACTATTGAATATTGTTTTATTTTAAAATATAAGGGTTTTAAAACCCATAACCAGAGTAGTACACAAGAATAAACAAATACCTGAGTGAGGGGTATTGAAATTTATAATGAATCTGGGGGACACACAGCCCGATATGAATATGTCTCCAAGTGGTATTAATCTTGTGAACACTCTGATCATTGTGCCCAATGTTCATCAATGTCAATATAGAAAAAAATTCTAAAAGATCAAATCTACCCATGTAAATGGACTCAAATTTTCAAATTGACCAATCCATCATAATCTATATGGGAAAATACTCTAGATAAGATATTAAATTTGCAAAATTAATTGATGGTAAAAATATCCTAAAAAAATAACTCCACAGTATAAGACGGGCCTCCTAGTGGCCCTGAGAATTCGACCTAGAACATCAGGGGGGATGGCCCTATGTGGATTTTACCACATAATGTATTGGTGTGTGGCACCAATATGAAATGAATGTTTTCCTTACCTACCTCTTAATGCGTATGATGGACTCGAACTAGTCATATCATCTACCAGACTGCATGGATTGACCACTTGGGTCAGTGCAATATGACCATTTGATTAGATAAACCTACCTATAATATGTTTTGGGATATACATACCTAGATTGGCATAGCTGGTTAGGCACATGAATCCCCCAATTCAACATGTCATGACCTGACCCACCGGGGCCTGTCAGGCCAATGATAAGCTGAGTTTTCCACCCAAATCCTACCATCAATAAGCCAAAGTATGGAGACAAGATCCAAGTATCAATACCAATGAAATGCGATACCATATCCTAAATTACCAATATGTACACATACATCAAACTCCATGCAATATTGCATATACATAGTAAGAGATTGAGGCATCTATAGTGTAAACCATGCATGAAAAAACATCTCGAGAATACATAAAAGTAAAACAACATAATATATATGATATAAAGTGGTGATATAAATGCCCCAATAGAAATGAGGTCTCAACTTGAGAAAAACTAGAAATAGGGATAGAATGAAGAGATCCCAACACCCAATATCCATGGCTAACCACCAAACATGGTCAGCACCGAGAACTATTAAGCTCCTTCAAAACTATATCCAGCAAGGACACCAACAATTAATCTTTCCACTACAGAAGACTCAATATAGGTGAGAAAATACAATCTAAGGGTGATTATACAAATATTCAATAGTATGACTCAGAAACCAAAAGGGATTAATAGAAATAGAAACAGTAAGCTCAATCCATAAAGCAAGAGGGTTAAAAGACCCCAAAACTATATATTCTCAAAAGAAAACCAAGTGAAGAGGGAAAATGGATCTACATCTCAACAACCTAGATAAGAATGATTATTCATCCTATATTCCCCAAAGGTCAATCCTTAATGTCCAAAAAAATAAGAAACCTCACTAGAATTAGAGTGGAGGGTCGTACTCTTCACAAATGTGTTATAAATCCAACGAATCACTAACACATATTGAGTACCCACTCCCCACCAGAGCTTGATTATTTTGGAGTAACAATCCATAAATAGAGTAACTATATCCTCTATAATATGGGGGAGTACTTACTTTACCTATGTAATGAGTATGGGGGACCCATTCCCTAGTGCAATAGGGAAGTACCAAACCTAACAAATTTCTGAAGAAAAAAAATCATCACATTCATCATCTAGGAATCACTGAAGGAAGAATCCTTCTTTAATGACCTCATATTGTATCTTTGATGAAAAAATTAATGCAACCATCATATCCCACGAAGAAAAATACCCATGATAGGCTACTAGAGGGCCCAAATTAGAGTCCCAAAAAAGGGGACATGCAGAGAAGAGGTCCCATGGAGAATTATACGACATGTATAGGAAATACACAACATGTCCTAGCTAGCCAAGGAATTTCCCATGTCCTCCGATGAGTTCCCATGCACTCTTTTTCATACCCATATACTCTAGATTTTCCCATGTACTGTATCCATGTTTAAATAATCTGGACATGTCTATGCCCATATACCTGGCCATGGCCATGTACCTGGACATGACCATGTACCTTAGGGGTACACTCCAGGTCACTAACACGAAGTCACACATCATGTGGTCTTGCCACATAGTGTGTGATATTTTATTTTCTGTGAAACCCTAGCCACCACAATAAGGGTCCACATGACTATTGCTCTTCCTTAGTACATGTTGTGTATACCATGATTTTCCAGAAACTATTGTTTCTTTAGAAAGATTCTAGATATGGTTCTACCACTACCTTCCTCGCCATTTGATAAAACAAAATATGATAAAAGTAAAGTTTAAAGCCTCCGATCATCGATTCCTAACCTCTAGTGGCCGGAAAGAGGAATTCTGGTTACCCACACGGTAACCCGTCATGCCTCCCATCACCGCTTAAGGTTCCATTTCATGAATACAACAAAACATCACAAAACACACCTCAATATGTATATGAAACACCGATCATCATGTTGGTCTTGAATCCACCATGAATCTGGCGGTTGATCGCACTAGAATCGAGTCTATTAATGTCAAATCACAGACCTTGTGGGAAAATGTTGAAGAAAGTGAAGAACAATGGGGGAGAACATAATAATGGAGTGAAACCCATCATTTTGTTGTGAGATCATGTCCAATGATTTCATAATGTCGATACAAGGGTAAAATAAATGGCGTAGAAAATAAAAAAACAATATGTTCGATAACACTATATGGAATTGGGGACATGTGTAGAAGAAAATCGCCATAAAAATAAATACAGATAACAAATTCCATGATTGTAAAATAAATCAAGATATGAAATCCATGAAGTAACTTTTCCAAAATGTAGTTTGGATAAATCTCTAAAATAGAACGGTTCTATTCCATTTTCATTAGTGATATTCATGAGCTTTGTAGGAAAAGACAATTCATTTGAAAAAGGAAGGTTTCTCCATGATCCATTGTTGCTCATCAATGGAACTCCCACAAAGCTCCCCTTAAATCCTCAGATTTATGTGGAAAAACCTATGGATTTTAAAAATTAGGGTTTAAATATATTATTTTTATGGTTTTTGTAAAATAAATAAATTTAATTAATAATTTAATTTATTTAGTTTACACTCCCGCCAATGACCACCACTAATCAAACCCCTGACACTGACCAAATTTATGTCATTCCTAGGGAAAACCCTGTGTTTTAGTATCAAATTTAGTATTAGATTTTCCAATTGAGGTCTCAATCAATAGGAAACCCATTTATTCTGAAAAATGTGCTCATATGCCTTAATGTTTATCAATATGTCTAGTATATTAATTCTGGGGACTGGTGACACCCCACTAAAAAACAGTCGATCAGAGGTAGTTTCTAGAAGGGGTTATGCACAACCACCTCTAAATTTATATTCTATATAAGTTAGAGGGGGTTATTCTTAAACCTTGAATGTTATTTAATTTAGAGGGGTTTCACAACCCCCTCAAAATTTATTATCATAATTATTTTAATATTTTGTTTGATTTTAGTGGGGGTTATGCCAAAAGCACCACTAATTTAATAATTAGTGGTGATATATATTTGGTTAAATTTTAGAGGTGAAATATATGTGTAATATTCATGTGTATTTTTTAGGCTATAAATATAATGGGATTTGTTTTTAAAGGAATTATAGGGGGTTTTGAACCCCCTTTAATTTAAGAAATTAGAGGGGTTCATAAACCGCCCATGATCTCTTATATTAGAGGGGGTTTTGAACCCCCTCAAATTTTTGACATCAGAGGGGGTTCTGAACCCTCTCTAATTTAAGAAATCGGAAGAGGTTTATGAACCATTTCTAATACCTTGGATCAAATGGGGGTTTTAACCCCCTCTAATTTTTTTTTAGAAAATAAATCACATATATATTCAAAATTTATAATATATATGAGTGTGTACGCATATGTGTGTGTATTTATATATAATATTCATTTGGATTTAGAGGCTATATGTATAATGAATTTTTTAATGGAAATAATGGGTGTTAAAACCCCCCTCTAATATCCAAAATTTGAGGGGTTTTGAACCTCCACAAATTTAAGAAATTAGAGGGGGGTCATAAAGCACCACTAATGCCTAATATTAGAGGAGATTTTGAACCCTTTCTAATATAAGATATTAGAGGGGGTTCATGAAACACCACTAATATCTTAGATTAGAGGTTGTTTCAACCCCCTCAATTTTTTGTAAATAAATCTCATATTAATTTATATTTTATAATATATTTGTGTGTGTGTGCATGTATATATATATATATTACATAAAAAATATTATATAAATGTATTTAAATACATAATAATTAAAAATATATATATATTCATTATATAAATACTTTAAATAAATACTTATAACTATAAACAAATGTATACATATATAAATATTGGTATACATAATATAAATGTTATTATAAATATGTTTATTCAAATGTAAAAAATTTATACGTGGTTTTATAAATATTACACATTTATTAAATACCTTTATATAATGATTTATATTATACATATATTATATTAAAGGCATTTTTATTTTATATTTTTCTACAAATACATTTCTATTATATTATATATAAAAACATATATAATATAGACAAAATTAAATATAAATATATATTATATAATTATATGGCTAAAATATATAAATTTAAATATATGTATTAATATATTTATATATGTCAAATATATTTATATATAAATATTTATAATTTCATCTATATAGAAATATTTTGAACAACTCAAGGAGACTCCAAAGGATGTTAATGGGGTAATGGAAGATTTTTCTGGCCAGGGAACACATACAGATGTTGTTCAAGGAGATTTGGTCATCAATGGTGTGGCCGGACAATACCATGGTTCACTTGTGGTGGCAGAAGGTAGTGAACATGGTACTGCCAAGGAAAAGGAAACAAAGGTGATGGAAAATTCGAAAGTGAGTCAGGTCATTGGAAGAATTATGAATGACTTGGGTAAGAGCAACAAGGCTGAAGTTGGTTGTGATGTGGAGTCACTTGGCTACCCCCTTCAAGAAGACCATGGTAATGATCAATCTATGGCAATTATAGTGTATGAGGATATTTCAAGGGCTAATAATGATAGGCATACTATTAATACTCACAATCGATTTTCAAATCTGGAGAATCATGTTGAGCAGGGTAATGACTCTCCGTGCCTAGCTCCTAAGGATACAAATTTGTCTCATTCAGGTGACTTGAGGCCGTCACAAACCTCCTTGGAGATTTTTAAGGAACGAGGATGTCTTCATGGTTCCTCTATCTTAAATGGGAAATGGGGGGATGTGTCAAATCACAATAAAGTGAATGATGCACCTATAATCTCATACAGTGATATCCTTATGAGTGGGAAGAAGGGACCCTCTGTGAGGGAAGAGCATACGAATAATACAATCAAAACAAGACCAAGGAGGTATTACTCTTATATGACTAAAATGGTGTCGACGTGATCTGCCTTCAAAAACGGTAGAGGGGATGCTATTGATGCAGGTGGGAGAGATAATGGTAAACGTCCCTAAAAAGAGAAGCAATCTGCGGAATAGTTGAAATGAAAGGAACAATATATCCAACTCTTCAAACAGTATGAATCGTCAGAATGGGATTCTGCTGACGTTGATGCGATGTCAGACTATGGTGATGGTGAGGGTTATGGTTTTGATGTGATGTAGTTTTTTCTTCTGCTTGTCTTTGCCTCTTGTTATGCACCTTTACTTTTTATTAATAAATTTTGGGGATCAAGCATGCCTGATCCGAACTTTCCTGGTGTATATATATATATATATATATATATATTATTTTAATTTTGTACACACACACATATATATATATATTTGTATAATATATTTGGGTAATATATAAATATATACTCTAGAATTTATATAATTTTATATGATATATAAAAATATTATATATAATTTTATAAACATATAAATACATGTGAATTTATAAATAAATAAATAAATATATTATAGTAAATAATATATATAAATATATAAATATAATATAAATATGCTAAATATAAATATGTTATATATAATCATATATATATAAATAAAATTAATAATATATATATTTTTATAAAAATGTATTTAAATAAATTATGACTATACTATTTATTTGAATAATCAATCAAATATATATAAATATACTCATGTGTATGTTATAACTAAAAACTGAATCATCATAGTCGTTTGGTGGAGGGGGCACGGGCGCTGGAGGTGGCTCTGGTACGAGGTTCAAATTCCACAAGTAGTAAGATTATACATGGGATGGTTAGTTATTTGCAGGAAAGCGCACACAGGGTGAGTGAGCGGGGTCAAATGAAAGTATTGATCATTCTAGTCATGGGTGAGTGGGGATGGGATGGGTTAACTATAATGCCCTGACCCCAGATACCCAGAGTCGTTGCATTCTTACAAACATTGGCATGATCACAAGAAAGATCAAGTCTCGAAAGACCGATTAGTTTAGTAGCCTTGGAAACACTTGATATATTCATAAATTTTACATTACATCATAAAATGAAAACTACAACAATATAGTCCCCATAGTCCACACTCTTATCCCCTCATACTATCCCTGCAGGTCATTCAGAAATTACTTCTTCACATCCTAGGAAAAATAAAACATAGAAAAGGGGTGAGCTCAAATGCCCAGTAAGGATAACAATATAGCAGAAACATTCATAAAAAATAATAAATATTTATGGCAATGTATAACTAAACAAAAGCCTTTTAAACTTGAACTTCAACATAGTATGGCAAAAATAAAATGTAATATTGACATTTACTTATTCACATGGATATTCTACTAATTGAATAATCACATGAAATATCAGTAACCACTTTCATAATGATGGAATACATAATGCCAGACTATCATAACCACATAGCCAAGGCCTTTTTCCAAGACTAAAAATAACATTTTGTCAAGGCCTTGTGCCAAGACACCAGTTTGTCGCATGAGACCTACCGATGCATCAATGAGCTATAGCGGGCTCCACCCGTCACATATTAAGTCTAATGCATTCTCATATAAAAAGGTTTAAACATAACATAAACATTCACATTAAAACTAACATATGAAATGTAAATACTACATCCATAAACCGCGAATGATATAAAAATTACACATCCACAGTCAAACACATCACAAAAACATCAAAACAATATGAAAGTTTTGTATCATAATAAATCAACTTCAAATAAACATAAAATTCATCAAAGGATGTTCACATAGATTAAATCAGTACTATTTGAGAGAAATATTTTTTTGAAATCATTTAAAAGTCACACATTTATTAAGGAAGTACTTTAAAAGAGATTTTTGAATCAAAGTGTCCCATACCACTTCGAAACTTTTGAAAAGAAATATCTTTTCAAAAAATTAATGTCCATATATATAAATCCTTAAAATCATTTTGAAAACATGGACATTTATTAAAAATATTTAGAAAGATAAATCTTTAAAACATTTAAAATTCTGATTTTGATAAAGAGAACCTTTCAGAAAATCTTAATATTTTCATTTCGAAATCATTTAAAAGTCACATAAATATAAAATAAAACATTTACTTTGAAAATATCCTTATAATATTGTAAGGGAACCTTTGAAAATTTTATAACGACAGAAAATAGCCACACCCACCTTATAAGTTTAAAAAAAGACATTCTTACCTTAATTCTGTCAAAAAGGTTAAAAAGGACATTGTTTGGAAAATGAAGGAAAGATTACTTTATAAACATCTTAATAAAAGTCAAACAAGGGTATAAATGACTTTAAACCATATTCTTTAAAATAGTAAGAATGTTTTGAAATTCAGTTTTAAGAAACATGGATGTGGATGATAAAGAGGTCCTAGTAGATCATTACGTATAAACAACCTCGGACAATGAAGAGATTGTGAAATAACCCTTACCTTATACTTTTCCATGGTTGGGGGTAGTTTAACCTCCTGTATAATGGTGAAATAAGTTTTATTAAATTATACAAGAATCATATACATTAATATGATATCATATATGATCTTTTAACATTGATTTGTTAATAATATCTTAGTATTATCGTTGTTTCGGGTGTAAACTTACTCGTTTTCATTTATATGTTTCGTTTTGTAAGCCGTGTTTTTCAGGGATATGTTGTATCTTAATCATATATAGAATGATATCAGGTCCTTAGATACTATTATTAATCATCAAATGAGAATTAGACTTGAATGGATACGATGGAGAATGAATCTCATCGCGTTCGTGGAGATGGTAGTCCGTACGTACGCACGAGTAACAATATCATTATTTTATATATAATTGGATGTTATATCATATATAAAGAATCATTATCATGTTATATTTTTTATTTACATGAATTTCACATCATTATTATACCCATCCAAATAATAATTTATTAAATGACAATTACACCACGATGTGGAGACGGTAAGCCGTACGTACGCACGTATGGTGACATGCCATTCAAAGGATGGATAGAATACTGAATATGGTTGTACCATATTTATAATAACATAACAGTATATATAATATCCTAGAGTCATTATTTTAGAATAGAAATAAAAAAGAAATAAGAAGTTGAAGAAGAAAGGAACTTGAAAAAGGGTGGTGAAAACATTACCTCTTCTTCGGGTTCTTCCTTTTGATTCGATAAAAAGGGCTCCTTAGGTTGGCTTTCTGATCAATCTAAGGCCTCTAGGTTGTAGTGAGGGAAGTTGATAGAGTATTTGGGCAGATTTTGGTAGATCCAAATGGCTTTGAAGGTGTGAATTATTGAGAAGGGGGAGTGTCCTTTTATAAGAGGGGTGAGGGGCACCTTTGCAAAAGCTAAAAATATTATTTTATAATAAATTCATATTCAGTTTCTAATGGCTCAAAAGTATATTATTTAAAGTTTAAGGTGGGTATGGGTCGAAAAAAACTCAACCAATAGAATTTAGACAGGTTTGGGTCATTATATTAACCTTATCTTTAAGTATTAGCTCTTAGTTAATTAGTTTCACTTTTACAATGTCTCTTTGTAGTTTTATATTATATGGTTAATAAACTTCTTATATACATCCAAGAGACCCCCAGGTGGTCCATTAATGATACACCTATCATTATATAAGTCTCTTGGCTGAACCATATATTTTTTAGAATTTAATATCAATTAATAAAATAATATTTGTTCTAAAAACATTTTTATGTCAATTTTGACACTATTCAATAATTGATTTTTGTAAAACTCATAACAGAATGATTACTTCTAAAAAGTTAATTAAATCATTACTAACATTTCATATTAACCTATAAAATTATTGATATTTATAAATATTCTCAAATTACATTTATTTGGGTATTTTTAATATAAATTATTCTAATTTTTCATTAATTAGGTAATTACTGCATCACCATTGTGTCATAAATAATTTAAATTATTTAATGTCTAAAAATTATAAATAAAATACTATTATGTATGAAATCTCTTTAGCTTTCTAATTAATATTTACAATCGAATTTAGCTTATGTATAACCCTATATTAAATTTTTTTTAGTAAATAAACTTTGATTTTAACTCTTTTAACTCTTCTTTGAATTAAATAATAATAAAACTCCTAATCTAATAAAAGTGGACGTAAATGATAATAGTTTACTCCTAAGATTTTTTTGGTCGACATACACTTGTCCAATATAATTAGGACATGTGTGAGGGTAATATTAATAACATTTTTACTGTTAATTACCCTATTTATTTTTAACCGTGGTAAATAAAAGTAAAAAGTTACTATTCACCAAAAATTATTTTCATCTCATTGATCCACATTTTACTCCATGATATTAACCGTGTCTCTTGGATTTTCTAAATTCCACTCACAGAAGAAGTAAAATTATGTTTTATGAAAAATTCATTTTTTTAACTACCACTTAGTGGTTTCACTATTCATCAAAAAATGAAAGTTTCCAGAAAAATACCAAAAATTAGGCCTAAGATATATTTGATATTATGAATTCAAAAATGATGTATACTTTACCAAATTCATAAAATATCAGTTACACTAATTAATTTAAAAATTAATTCCCGTCGTCAAAACAAATAGCGTGTTTTTAAGAGATAATAAATATCAAAAGATTGACACTTGTTTATGTGTGGTTTAAATGTGAAATTACATTCAATGACCAAAATTTTATTAAATGGTAAAAATATATTCTAAACATACTTTAAATCCACTCAAATTAATAATTTATCACTATTAATTATTTCGATTAAAAAAGTTTTTTTAAATTCAAATTTAGTAATTTTCACTATTCATCAAAAAATGAAAGTTATCTTCAAAGTACCAAAATATCACCCTAAGCTAATTTCAATATTAAGAATCCAAAAATGAAGTCCATTTCAAAAGATAAAACTTATAAAATTTCAATAAGTAGGTATTACTATTCATAACGGCTAGTTTGATTGGTTGTGGTGTGTTAGAATCTCGAAGTTGCGTACAATGCATGTCATTGCATTATTCAAAGGTAAACGTACCGTGGAAGCTTGGGATGTTTCATTGTAATTTTTTTTGATGTCCCCATTCTAAAAAGTAAATTTATTTAGTCAAATTGATTATATAAAAGTTTAAAATATTGGATTTAAAAAGGGTTCACTATTAAAAGTTTGTAAAAGTGCAATACTGAAAATGAATTTGTTCTTAAATTATGTCTAAGAAACTCATAATATGGATTCTAAAATTATAAGGATTATATAAAGTTTAAAATTTAGTTAATACTATTCATAACCTATTTTTAACGGCTTCTTTGGTAAGTTATGGTGCGCTTGAACTCGGTGTTTCGTGTAGTGCAAGTTATTGAATTATTTTGAAGAAATAACACACTATGAAATCCTGGGGTGTTACATTCTCCCCTCATTCAATAAATTGCTTCCTCAAAATTTGAAATTGTTCTTCAAAAATAAAAGATTTAATATAGAAAATATCTTTGTGGAAAAACCCACATCAGAAATTGGGTTGATGAAATTTAGTCTTAATAAGAGGAAAAGAGAAATGAATGTGTCACCACCAAATTATGATCTCTATTCGGAGAACATTGGTGGCAATTTGAGACATATAATTGGAGGAAAACGTAAATATTTATAGGTACTGATTGAGGCCATCAATCACAAACAAGTGTAAAATTGAGGGCCTTAAATTCATCAATCTATGATGATTTAAGATACCATCAGTTCAGCAAAACATATGGTATTAGGATAACACAATTTTTTTTTGTTTTAAGATCCCTTCACTACAGTATAAGAATTAATTTCATCAATGAATAAGAGAAGTAGAAAAATATATACTTGACAAGTAGAGTCTCATCCTTTAACTAAGTTCTACCACAAACTCATCTTTCACTCTAAATGATAATAGAGCATAAACATAATATTCTATTTATCCTATTCGTATAGGGTTAAAAATGAATTTATAATTCATCTATCAGAACCATTAGAAAATGAAATTATTCAATCCAGGACATCACGTGGGTCAGTGGTAGGTGATATACCCTTGTCGCCCATCAGTTGTGGGTTCAAGTCTCACGGCCTTGCCGGACGTGACGGGTTGCCGCCCGACCTCAAGGTTGTCCTTTTATGGCAATCCAAAATAATCCAAACTAGAACTATCCAAAATACTTCAGTCCAAAATCTATAAGGAAGGTAAACACAATGAAGATCCTTTTTACCACGTAATAACATGTGAACACCTTCATCATGTATTCTTTTAAAACACGACAACATCCTGAATTACCATAAAACCTTATTGATTACATTTATGATCCCTTATTCCTTAAAGAATGATAGATATACTCCTTCAATCCAAAAAATGTTGTAAACCCCAACAATGATGGAATATACAAATCATTAATAATTTTCAAGGTATTCAAGAATATCCAATATAATTTATTCAAATCAATCATGTATTATTCTAAAATCACTACCTCGGTATCAGAACCATATTATGGTTTATCATTCTATCAACCATATATTTTCCAAAAATTTAACCTGCTATTGAGTCACTTTTCTTTGTTCCACATAATCTCAAGTCCTTAATGAAATAGTACTACAATACAATCCTTATATACTCCATAATTATTATAACAAGTAAATTGTTGATAAAACACTCAAATGATATAATCAACATAAGAACTCTAATCATTCCTCTTCATCTGTGGTAGTATCATAACATGATTATTATCCAATAGCATCATTTGTGGCATAGTCTAATGACTGAGACATAGGTTCGCATAGTGTCCAAACTCTTTGCAAATGAAGCATTGTACATTTGAAACCATTTTCTTACCCTTGCAGTCACGTACTTTGTGCCCTTTTCCTCCACACTTATAACAAACTCCCTTTCCTTTTAGGCAAGTTCCAGGTTGTTTCTTCCACAGTTAGAACATATGGGAAAATTATTCTTTTCCCTCTTACCTTTATCCATCTTTCCCTCTTCCATCCTTTTCTTCTCTTGCTTCCCATCAAATCCATAGGACTCGGTAAACTCTTACTTATCTTATCAACACATGATATTATTTCTTCATATGATGATAATATGTAGAGACCCGTATCTTGACGTACATGGACATTACATTACATTTGCGGAATACTTAGTACATAACAAAAATACACACTAAAGGATCGTAATAGTTTAGTGTCTTTGGAAACTCGGAACGTAATCTTCTAATCGTGGTGAAAGTTCTTCAATATCTCCCATAAAGGTCATCCCTTTTTTCTACCTAAAACCTTTCTTTATATCCTGGGGAAAAGAAAACATAAAAGGGTGAGCTCAAATGCTCAGTAAGGGTAAACAAAGGAAATATCAATCACATAATTTTCATAAGAACATAACATTTTTTTGGAAATCTTAACCTGCAAAAGAGAGCATAATTTCATAACATGGGATAAATCATAGTAGTGAAATGAAATCATAACTTAAAACATTACTCATTGTGGCATACACACATAATCATAGAGAATCATTTCTTGTTAGTCAAGACTCATTGCCAAGACTATCTTAGTGGACGAAGTCCCTTTCTGAATCGAGTAATCCTCGTTTCAGTCCTGTTTCACTGAACCGGTATAACCTACCATTCCAGCCATGTCTATCTCATGAGATATAAAATCTTTACCCAATGCATTGGAGGGAGATATAGGTCCCACCCATCTCTTAATGAATCCTTTCTTATGTGTGCCACAAAATCATAAATCATACATCATTTCATAACCCATGTAATAAAAATGGGATTCTTAAACAACATGACATCATAAAACCATTCATATAAGATAAAGGAATTCATAAACATAATTCCATCACAACATAGTCAAATCAATGTAAAAATATGGATAGAAACAGAACTCTTTATTATCTTAGATGGAAAATAATTTTGATAAAACACTTGAATTGAATTCTTGAGGAAAATATCCTTTCTTCTTCAAAATCAATTTCTTTTCACAAAACATCATGCAACTTTAAAAGAAAGAGATTTTATTGAAAATAGTCATGAAATATTTTAGAGTAAGCTTCATGAAAATAAGGCTTTATAAAACAGTAGAAATCCGTTCGTGCCGTATAAGTTAAAAAAAAACATTCTTCGTACTTTTGTCGGAAAAGTCAAAAAGTACCTCGTACGACAAAAGATTCCTTTCATACATATTACTAAAAACTCACCGAAGGGTAAAAATGGATTTAAACAATTGTAGGTGGATGGAAATAATATTACATTTTGATGAAACATGGATGTGGATGATAAAATACACCCCAGTAAATACTTACGAATAAACAATCTCAGATAAAAATGAGATTGTGATATTTCCCTTACCTTAGGTCCAATTTGCTTCGTATGTGTCCGAACCTCCTGTATAATGATTTAAATAATGTCATTGACTTATTACAGAATCATATTCATTGTTATGATATCATATATGGTTCACTTATGACATTATATTACCCGTTCTTTTGTAAATTCCATGTTAAAGAAGCGTTTTGGGTAAAATCGTTTCATTTATCGTAGGTGTTTTGACTTGTTGTTCTTGACATCATTATTACTTATATCATGATTTACTTACTTCCAGAATATAAAATATGATTTATATATCATATATATTCAGTATATATATATATATAATAGATAGATAAATAAAATGAAAAACACCGTTCATGGAGACGGTAGTCCGTACGTACGCATGAACGCTGTTTTTCTTTCCTTATTGTCTTGAAATGAAAGTAAGTAGATGACATACATATGTATATATATATACATAAATCCAGTAGCTTTATAATGTCATGTATTTCATTATTATTTCTTATATATACATTATAATCATTCTTAAATGGTTAACATTGTAACGCCCCAAGATTTTATGAAAAATATTCTTTTTAATTTCATTAATGTCTTGTGTTGTACGCTACAACAAAAGAAGCTTTCACAATACGCATCCTTGACTTTCCTTCCGTTACACGCAATCGCGACCTTCCTCGATAGCGTGTGTAGTACGCAATACTGAGTTTCACGAAACAACGATATGCTATTAAAATATTATTAAAACTAGCCGTTATGAATAGTAATAACCACTTTTTGGAAATTTTGTAAATTTTATTTTTCAAAATGGAATTCATTTTTGGATTCGGAGTATCGAATTTAGCCTAAGGTGAAATTTTGGTACTTTTCGGATAACTTTCATATTCTAATGAATAGTGAAAATTACTAAATTATAATTAAAAACAACTTTTTTAATCGAAATAATTAATAGTGATAAATTATTAATTTGAGTAGTTTTAAAGTATATTTAGAATATATTTTTACAATTTAATACAATGTTGGTCATTGTTTGTAATTTCACATTTAAACCAGACATAATCAAGTGTCAATCTTTTGATAGATTTTGTTTCTTAAAAAACACGCTATTTGTTTTAACAGCGGAATTTAATTATAAAATTAATTAATGCAACTTCTATGTTATGAATTTGGTAAAATAGACTTCATTTTTGAATTCGGAATATGAAATATAGCTTAGGATGAAATTTTGGCATTTTTCTGAAAACTTTCAATTTTTGATGAATAGTGAAACCACTAAGTGGTAGGTTAAAAACGGAATTTTGCATAAAACTTAATTTTACCGCTTCTGTGAATGGAATTTCGAAAATCCGAGAGACACGGTTAATATCAAGGACTAAAATGTGGTTCAATGAGATGAAAATAATTTTTTGGTGAATAGTAACTTTTTACTTTTTTTACCACGGTTAATAGTAAATAGGGTAACTAAGGGTAAATATGATATTAATATTACCCTAAAACATGTCCTAATTCTATTGGACAAGTGTAATTAGACCAAAAAAAAACTTAGGAATAAAATATGACCATTTAGGCCCACTTGGATTAGATTAGGACATTTATTATTAATTTATTTAAAGAAGGGTTAAAATAGTTAAAATCAAAGTTTAATAAGTAAATCATTTTTAATATGGGGTTATACATAAGCTAAATTCGACTATAAATATTCATTAGAAAGCTAAAAAGATTTCCTACATGATGGTATTTTATTTGTAATTTTTAGACAGCATATAATATAATTTATTTATGACACAAAGATGATGCAGTAATTATCTTATTAATGAAATATTGACATAATTGATAATATAAATACCAAAATAAATGTAATTTAAGACTTTTTATGAATTCCACTAATTTTCTAGGTTACTATGATATATTAGTGTTGATTTAATCAACTTGGTTCGAATATATAATTCTGTTATGACTTTCAAAAAAATCATATATCAAATAGTGTCAAAATTGACACAAAATAGTTTTTAAATCAAATATTATATTATTAATTGTTATTTTATTCCTAAAAATCTAAGGTTCGGCCAAATGACTTAGATAAGGATATATTTATTAATAATATACAATTTGGGGTTCGTTTGGCATGTTATAGTAAGTGTATTAACCATATAGTGAAAGAAAACAAAAAGACACGGTAAAAGTTAAATTATTTAACTTAGAGTTAAATCTAATTGATAAGGTTTAAAATAAGATCCAAACATGTATAAATTTGATTGGTTGATGAGATTACAACCCTATCTCATCTAAGCTTCGAATATGAGTCATTTTTGGAGGTTTTTAAGTGGGGTTATATTTATTATAAATTAATATTTTTAAGAATTCCTAAGGTGCCCCTCTTCTCCCTTATAAAAGGACACCTCCTCCCCCTCCTCCTCACACCAATTTGAGCACTCAAGCTCGGCCAACCCCTGCCAAAATCCCTTCTCCACTTCCCTAGCAACATCCTAGAGGTTCTGGTCTTCCTCAAAGACCAATTCTAGTGCCCTAAGAGGAGGTTTCAAAGAGGCACTTCAAAGAAGAGGTAATTACCGTTACCAATTCTTTCATCTTTATTTCTTCTTCCACTTCTTCTTCTTAGGTTGTTTCATTATGAAGTAATAACATCAGTATCACTCATATACTGATATGTTATTATAAGTATGAAACAACCCTATTTCACCATCTATCCATCCTACGGAAAAAGAAATCACCGCGCGTGCGTACGTACGGAATACCGTCTCCACGCCGTGGTGTAATCTATTTTCCACCACCACCTTACATGGATTGGTATAATGGTGTAAAGAATAACTATACATAGTTATTACAACATCATAATGATTCTGATATATTTTATAATCCACTCCAATTCAATTCAATATTTATAGAAATGATATCATCGCTCGTGCGTACGTACGGAATACCGTCTCCACGACGCGATGAGATTCATTCTCCATGTTAACCATTTAAGAATGATTATAATGTATATATAAGAAATAATAATGAAATACATGACATTATAAAGCTACTGGATTTATGTATATATATATACATATGTATGTCATCTACTTACTTCCATTTCAAGACAATAAGGAAAGAAAAACAGCGTTCATGCGTACGTACGGACTACCGTCTCCATGAACGGTGTTTTTCATTTTATTTATCTATCTATTATATATATATATATACTGAATATATATGATATATAAATCATATTTTATATTCTGGAAGTAAGTAAATCATGATATAAGTAATAATGATGTCAAGAACAACAAGTCAAAACACCTACGATAAATGAAACGATTTTACCCAAAACGCTTCTTTAACATGGAATTTACAAAAGAACGGGTAATATAATGTCATAAGTGAACCATATATGATATCATAACAATGAATATGATTCTGTAATAAGTCAATGACATTATTTAAATCATTATACAGGAGGTTCGGACACATACGAAGCAAATTGGACCTAAGGTAAGGGAAATATCACAATCTCATTTTTATCTGAGATTGTTTATTCGTAAGTATTTACTGGGGTGTATTTTATCATCCACATCCATGTTTCATCAAAATGTAATATTATTTCCATCCACCTACAATTGTTTAAATCCATTTTTACCCTTCGGTGAGTTTTTAGTAATATGTATGAAAGGAATCTTTTGTCGTACGAGGTACTGTTTGACTTTTCCGACAAAAGTACGAAGAATGTTTTTTTTTAACTTATACGGCACGAACGGATTTCTACTGTTTTATAAAGCCTTATTTTCATGAAGCTTCCTCTAAAAGATTTCATGACTATTTTCAATAAAATCTCTTTCTTTTAAAGTTGAATGATGTTTTGTGAAAAGAAATTGATTTTGAAGAAGAAATGATATTTTCCTCAAGAATTCAATTCAAGTGTTTTATCAAAATTATTTTACATCTAAGATAATAAAGAGTTCTGTTTCTATCCATATTTTTACATTGATTTGACTATGTTGTGATGGAATTATGTTTATGAATTCCTTTATCTTATATGAATGGTTTTATGATGTCATGTTGTTTAAGAATCCCATTTTTATTACATGGGTTATGAAATGATGTATGATTTATGATTTTGTGGCACACATAAGAAAGGATTCATTAAGAGATGGGTGGGACCTATATCTCCCTCCAATGCATTGGGTAAAGATTTTATATCTCATGAGATAGACATGGCTGGAATGGTAGGTTATACCGGTTCAGTGAAACAGGACTGAAACGAGGATTACTCGATTCAGAAAGGGACTTTGTCCACTAAGATAGTCTTGGCAATGAGTCTTGACTAACAAGAAATGATTCTCTATGATTATGTGTGTATGCCACAATGAGTAATGTTTTAAGTTATGATTTCATTTCACTACTATGATTTATCCCATGTTATGAAATTATGCTCTCTTTTGCAGGTTAAGATTTCCAAAAAAATGTTATGTTCTTATGAAAATTATGTGATTGATATTTCCTTTGTTTACCCTTACTGAGCATTTGAGCTCACCCTTTTATGTTTTCTTTTCCCCAGGATATAAAGAAAGGTTTTAGGTAGAAAAAAGGGATGACCTTTATGGGAGATATTGAAGAACTTTCACCACGATTAGAAGATTACGTTCCGAGTTTCCAAAGACACTAAACTATTACGATCCTTTAGTGTGTGTTTTTGTTATGTACTAAGTATTCCGCAAATGTAATGTAATGTCCATGTACGTCAAGATACGGGTCTCTACAGTTGGTATCAGAGGAAAGGTTTAGTCAACCTTTGGAAACTAGGATGCGAGAACTTTAGTGAGATCCCTAGAGATATTTCTAAGGTATGTCTAGGGATGTCTCTAAGGTTAAGTATACGTATAGGTTATGGTCCTAGAATTACGCTAACGATCTTCGAATTTAACCTAAGATGTTAGATATTGAGGGTACTAACCCTTTATTATGTTGTTTTCCCTAGCATGATTTTTGCCTCTCACACAATTCTTTTGGGGTTTTAGACGATGGCTGGAACCCGAAGGAACCGTGTTAATGCGGAATGTGATGGGCAATGCAATGATTGTACCCCTGAGCAACCAAACGATATAGGAGCTGGAATGCAAAATCTTGTAGCCATGCTCACACAACTTTCTCAAGCTATGAATCATGCAGGACTTCCAAACGAGCAAAGGAAGGAGCAACATTCTGTTGAATCCTTCATGAGGCAGCGTCCACCTTCTTTCAGTGGGTCTACTGATCCATTAGTTGCTGAACAATGGATTAGTACTACTGAAAAGATATTTTCAGTTCTTCAATGTTCTGAACATGATAAAGTCATCCTAGCAGTGTATCGTTTGGAAGGAGATGCTGATCAATGGTGGAATCTTATTAAGAATACAAGGCAAAGGGATGAAATTGAGTCTATGGAATGGGACGAGTTCAAGAACTTATTTTTCAATAAGTACTTCCCTCGTATTCTTCGAACAAAGATGGAGAAAGAGTTTCTTGAACTGAAGCAAAGGGACGATGAATCTGTTGGTACCTATGAAGCAAATTTTACAAGACTTGCAAGGTATGCTTCTGGAATTATCATCCAACCTAAAAGTAAAGTTGATCGATTTTTCAGTGGCTTAAAACCAAGTCTTCGAAGGGCATTAGCTATAAGAGACTTCAGTAGCTATGAAGAAATTGTGCGTTGTGCTATCAAGGTAGAAATGGAAGTTGGTGTTACATATCCATCTCATGGTTTTGACAAGAAACGAAAGATGGAGTTCAAGGAGAAATCTCAGAATAATGGTGAAAAGAAGATGAATGTTTCCTTATGCACAAAGTGTGGAAAGAAGCATGGTGGAGATTGTCTAAAAGGGACTAGAAAATGTTTTAAGTGTGGAAAAGAAGGTCATCGAGCAGCTGAGTGTCGAAGTGATGGAAAAAGGGTTTCTAATGATAAAGCAAACACTGCAGAGAACGCACCGCCAACACTTCAATGCTTCAAGTGCAAGGAAATGGGGCATTATGCTAATAATTGCCCTAATCCAAGGGTTAGTGATGATCAACATGAGCAACCACTTAAGGCAAAGGACAAAGGGAAATCACATGCGATCACTATTGGCAATGTTGAATATGACAACGATGTGGTGGAATGATTAAGTGTTTATGTAATGGGATTCCAAAATAATGTTGTATCATTGAGTATTGCAATATTTATTGATGTGGTATTCAAAGTGATTGAGATATTTTTTTTGGAAATAAGATGATATGCGCATAATGAAGACGAGAAAATGAAATGTTTAATAGTATTCATGAGCTCATGATTGATATAAGGACTAAGTGATATCATGGTTTGAGTATAAATAATTTTGAGGATTTTGGTATGTGTAAAGTGTTAACTTTTAACTGCATTCAAGTTTTCACTAAGGTTCAATGGGTATTCAAGAGTATACATGATTAAGGACTTTGAATGTTTGGAATGTGACCAAAAAAAACATATCTTATGATATATGGGGATCAACGATGATATTAAATCTCTGGTAATTGTTTTCACTATGTTATGAGAGTGGACTGCAGTATTATGGATAAGCCTAAAGATTGGAATGGATTGTGTTGGACGATATTATTGATGGGATGTTATAGTAGTTTTGGAAAAAGGACAACCTGCAGGACGGGCGACAGCCCATCGCTTCGGACAAGGCTGTGGGAATCGAACCCACAACCGAAGTGCGACTGGCCTTTATCGCCTACCACTGACCTACAGGAAGTCCCTGTTTAGTAGAAACTAGTTTTATTATATTAAGCAGTATGATATATGAAGTATAAGTCCATTTTAGGAACCATATATGATTAATCTCACTATAGATCGACTTATGTATATAAGTTTTGCTAACCTTTTGTTTGAGACAGATGGAATGACCTGTCATTCTATCACATGATCTGCTAACACATCACGAATAACAAATTCAACTTCATTTATTTAAGAGATGAAGTAGAAATTGTTCAAGGCACGAACAAAAGTGAGATTTTACCAAAATAAAGTAAGTATTTATTCTAAGCAAATTTTCAACTTTAGGGAAATGATCTTGAAAACCAAAAATGTTGTCCTAGTGATCTTATACCTGATGAATCAGATGGTACCTTATATCATCACAAATCTATGGATTTTTGATTACTGGCTTTTCCATAGCCATGTTCTCTACCACTCTCCATCAGAACATGATGGTTAGATTTTTCTTCCATATCCATATTTTCACCTATGTGGAAACCCAGTGATTAGTATATTTGGGTAATCGTTACATTTCATACATTAGTTTTTAAATCCATATTTTGGTATTCCTTTTTACGATGTGGGTTTCTATCAAAGAAAATTTTGAATAGTAAACCATTTATAACCCCGACGAATTTCGAGGGCGAAATTCATTTTAAGGGGGGTAGAATGTAACGCCCCAAGATTTTATGAAAAATATTCTTTTTAATTTCATTAATGTCTTGTGTTGTACGCTACAACAAAAGAAGCTTTCACAATACGCATCCTTGACTTTCCTTCCGTTACACGCAATCGCGACCTTCCTCGATAGCGTGTGTAGTACGCAATACTGAGTTTCACGAAACAACGATATGCTATTAAAATATTATTAAAACTAGCCGTTATGAATAGTAATAACCACTTTTTGGAAATTTTGTAAATTTTATTTTTCAAAATGGAATTCATTTTTGGATTCGGAGTATCGAATTTAGCCTAAGGTGAAATTTTGGTACTTTTCGGATAACTTTCATATTCTAATGAATAGTGAAAATTACTAAATTATAATTAAAAACAACTTTTTTAATCGAAATAATTAATAGTGATAAATTATTAATTTGAGTGGTTTTAAAGTATATTTAGAATATATTTTTACAATTTAATACAATGTTGGTCATTGTTTGTAATTTCACATTTAAACCAGACATAATCAAGTGTCAATCTTTTGATAGATTTTGTTTCTTAAAAAACACGCTATTTGTTTTAACATTGGAATTTAATTATAAAATTAATTAATGAAACTTCTATGTTATGAATTTGGTAAAATAGACTTCATTTTTGAATTCGGAATATGAAATATAGCTTAGGATGAAATTTTGGCATTTTTCTGAAAACTTTCAATTTTTGATGAATAGTGAAACCACTAAGTGGTAGGTTAAAAACGGAATTTTGCATAAAACTTAATTTTACCGCTTCTGTGAATGGAATTTCGAAAATCCGAGAGACACGGTTAATATCAAGGACTAAAATGTGGTTCAATGAGATGAAAATAATTTTTTGGTGAATAGTAACTTTTTACTTTTTTACCACGGTTAATAGTAAATAGGGTAACTAAGGGTAAATATGATATTAATATTACCCTAACACATGTCCTAATTCTATTGGACAAGTGTAATTCGACCAAAAACAAACTTAGGGATAAAATATGACCATTTAGGCCCACTTGGATTAGATTAGGACATTTATTATTAATTTATTTAAAGAAGGGTTAAAATAGTTAAAATCAAAGTTTAATAAGTAAATCATTTTTAATATGGGGTTATACATAAGCTAAATTCGACTATAAATATTAATTAGAAAGCTAAAAAGATTTCCTACATGATGGTATTTTATTTGTAATTTTTAGACAGCATATAATATAATTTATTTATGACACAAAGATGATGCAGTAATTATCTTATTAATGAAATATTGACATAATTGATAATATAAATACCAAAATAAATGTAATTTAAGACTTTTTATGAATTCCACTAATTTTCTAGGTTACTATGATATATTAGTGTTGATTTAATCAACTTGGTTCGAATATATAATTCTGTTATGACTTTCAAAAAAATCATATATCAAATAGTGTCAAAATTGACACAAAATAGTTTTTAAATCAAATATTATATTATTAATTGTTATTTTATTCCTAAAAATCTAAGGTTCGGCCAAATGACTTAGATAAGGATATATGTATTAATAATATACAATTTGGGGTTCGTTTGGCATGTTATAGTAAGTGTATTAACCATATAGTGAAAGAAAACAAAAAGACACGGTAAAAGTTAAATTATTTAACTTAGAGTTAAATCTAATTGATAAGGTTTAAAATAAGATCCAAACATGTATAAATTTGATTGGTTGATGAGATTACAACCCTATCTCATCTAATCTTCGAATATGAGTCATTTTTGGAGGTTTTTAAGTGGGGTTATATTTATTATAAATTAATATTTTTAAGAATTCCTAAGGTGCCCCTCTTCTCCCTTATAAAAGGACACCTCCTCCCCCTCCTCCTCACACCAATTTGAGCACTCAAGCTCGGCCAACCCCTGCCAAAATCCCTTCTACACTTCCCTAGCAACATCCTAGAGGTTCTGGTCTTCCTCAAAGACCAATTCTAGTGCCCTAAGAGGAGGTCTCAAAGAGGCACTTCAAAGAAGAGGTAATTACCGTTACCAATTCTTTCATCTTTATTTCTTCTTCCACTTCTTCTTCTTAGGTTGTTTCATTATGAAGTAATAACATCAGTATCACTCATATACTGATATGTTATTATAAGTATGAAACAACCCTATTTCACCATCTATCCATCCTACGGAAAAAGAAATCACCGCGCGTGCGTACGTACGGAATACCGTCTCCACGCCGTGGTGTAATCTATTTTCCACCACCACCTTACATGGATGGGTATAATGGTGTAAAGAATAACTATACATAGTTATTACAACATCATAATGATTCTGATATATTTTATAATCCACTCCAATTCAATTCAATATTTATAGAAATGATATCATCGCTCGTGCGTACGTACGGAATACCGTCTCCACGACGCGATGAGATTCATTCTCCATGTTAACCATTTAAGAATGATTATAATGTATATATAAGAAATAATAATGAAATACATGACATTATAAAGCTACTGGATTTATATATATATATATACATATGTATGTCATCTACTTACTTCCATTTCAAGACAATAAGGAAAGAAAAACAGCGTTCATGCGTACGTACGGACTACCGTCTCCATGAACGGTGTTTTTCATTTTATTTATCTATCTATTATATATATATATATACTGAATATATATGATATATAAATCATATTTTATATTCTGGAAGTAAGTAAATCATGATATAAGTAATAATGATGTCAAGAACAACAAGTCAAAACACCTACGATAAATGAAACGATTTTACCCAAAACGCTTCTTTAACATGGAATTTACAAAAGAACGGGTAATATAATGTCATAAGTGAACCATATATGATATCATAACAATGAATATGATTCTGTAATAAGTCAATGACATTATTTAAATCATTATACAGGAGGTTCGGACACATACGAAGCAAATTGGACCTAAGGTAAGGGAAATATCACAATCTCATTTTTATCTGAGATTGTTTATTCGTAAGTATTTACTGGGGTGTATTTTATCATCCACATCCATGTTTCATCAAAATGTAATATTATTTCCATCCACCTACAATTGTTTAAATCCATTTTTACCCTTCGGTGAGTTTTTAGTAATATGTATGAAAGGAATCTTTTGTCGTACGAGGTACTTTTTGACTTTTCCAACAAAAGTACGAAGAATGTTTTTTTTTAACTTATACGGCACGAACGGATTTCTACTGTTTTATAAAGCCTTATTTTCATGAAGCTTCCTCTAAAAGATTTCATGACTATTTTCAATAAAATCTCTTTCTTTTAAAGTTGCATGATGTTTTGTGAAAAGAAATTGATTTTGAAGAAGAAAGGATATTTTCCTCAAGAATTCAATTCAAGTGTTTTATCAAAATTATTTTCCATCTAAGATAATAAAGAGTTCTGTTTCTATCCATATTTTTACATTGATTTGACTATGTTGTGATGGAATTATGTTTATGAATTCCTTTATCTTATATGAATGGTTTTATGATGTCATGTTGTTTAAGAATCCCATTTTTATTACATGGGTTATGAAATGATGTATGATTTATGATTTTGTGGCACACATAAGAAAGGATTCATTAAGAGATGGGTGGGACCTATATCTCCCTCCAATGCATTGGGTAAAGATTTTATATCTCATGAGATAGACATGGCTGGAATGGTAGGTTATACCGGTTCAGTGAAACAGGACTGAAACGAGGATTACTCGATTCAGAAAGGGACTTTGTCCACTAAGATAGTCTTGGCAATGAGTCTTGACTAACAAGAAATGATTCTCTATGATTATGTGTGTATGCCACAATGAGTAATGTTTTAAGTTATGATTTCATTTCACTACTATGATTTATCCCATGTTATGAAATTATGCTCTCTTTTGCAGGTTAAGATTTCCAAAAAAATGTTATGTTCTTATGAAAATTATGTGATTGATATTTCCTTTGTTTACCCTTACTGAGCATTTGAGCTCACCCTTTTATGTTTTCTTTTCCCCAGGATATAAAGAAAGGTTTTAGGTAGAAAAAAGGGATGACCTTTATGGGAGATATTGAAGAACTTTCACCACGATTAGAAGATTACGTTCCGAGTTTCCAAAGACACTAAACTATTACGATCCTTTAGTGTGTGTTTTTGTTATGTACTAAGTATTCCGCAAATGTAATTTAATGTCCATGTACGTCAAGATACGGGTCTCTACAAACATGGAGAATGAATCTCATCGCGTCGTGGAGACGGTATTCCGTACGTACGCATGAGCGATGATATCATTTCTATAAATATTGAATTGAATTGGAGTGGATTATAAAATATATCAGAATCATTATGATGTTTTAATAACTATGTATAGTTATTCTTTACACCATTATACCCATCCATGTAAGGTGGTGGTGGAAAATAGATTACACCACGGCGTGGAGACGGTATTCCGTACGTACGCACGCGCGGTGATTTCTTTTTCCGTAGGATGGATAGATGGTGAAATAGGGTTGTTTCATACTTATAATAACATATCAGTATATGAGTGATACTGATGTTATTACTTCATAATGAAACAACCTAAGAAGAAGAAGTGGAAGAAGAAATAAAGATGAAAGAATTGGTAACGGTAATTACCTCTTCTTTGAAGTGCCTCTTTGAGACCTCCTCTTAGGGCACTAGAATTGGTCTTTGAGGAAGACCAGAACCTCTAGGATGTTGCTAGGGAAGTGGAGAAGGGATTTTGGCAGGGGTTGGCCGAGCTTGAGTGCTCAAATTGGTGTGAGGAGGAGGGGGAGGAGGTGTCCTTTTATAAGGGAGAAGAGGGGCACCTTAGGAATTCTTAAAAATATTAATTTATAATAAATATAACCCCACTTAAAAACCTCCAAAAATGACTCATATTCGAAGCTTAGATGAGATAGGGTTGTAATCTCATCAACCAATCAAATTTATACATGTTTGGATCTTATTTTAAACCTTATCAATTAGATTTAACTCTAAGTTAAATAATTTAACTTTTACCGTGTCTTTTTGTTTTCTTTCACAATATGGTTAATACACTTACTATAACATGCCAAACGAACCCCAAATTGTATATTATTAATACATATATCCTTATCTAAGTCATTTGGCCGAACCTTAGATTTTTAGGAATAAAATAACAATTAATAATATAATATTTTATTTAAAAACTATTTTGTGTCAATTTTGACACTATTTGATATATGATTTTTTTGAAAGTCATAACAGAATTATATATTCGAACCAAGTTGATTAAATCAACACTAATATATCATAGTAACCTAGAAAATTAGTGGAATTCATAAAAAGTCTTAAATTACATTTATTTTGGTATTTATATTATCAATTATGTCAATATTTCATTAATAAGATAATTACTGCATCATCTTTGTGTCATAAATAAATTATATTATATGCTGTCTAAAAATTACAAATAAAATACCATCATGTAGGAAAGCTTTTTAGCTTTCTAATGAATATTTATAGTCGAATTTAGCCTATGTATAACCCCATATTAAAAATGATTTACTTATTAAACTTTGATTTTAACTATTTTAACCCTTCTTTAAATAAATTAATAATAAATGTCCTAATCTAATCCAAGTGGGCCTAAATGGTCATATTTTATGCCTAAGTTTGTTTTTGGTCGAATTACACTTTTCCAATAGAATTAGGACATGTGTTAGGGTAATATTAATATCATATTTACCCTTAGTTACCCTATTTATTATTAACCGTGGTAAAAAAAGTAAAAAGTTACTATTCACCAAAAAATTATTTTCATCTCATTGAACCACATTTTAGTCCTTGATATTAACCGTGTCTCTCGGATTTTCGAAATTCCATTCACAGAAGCGGTAAAATTAAGTTTTATGCAAAATTCCGTTTTTAACCTACCACTTAGTGGTTTCACTATTCATCAAAAATTGAAAGTTTTCAGAAAAATGCCAAAATTTCATCCTAAGCTATATTTCATATTCCGAATTCAAAAATGAAGTCTATTTTACCAAATTCATAACATAGAAGTTGCATTAATTAATTTTATAATTAAATTCCGCTGTTAAAACAAATAGCGTGTTTTTTAAGAAACAAAATCTATCAAAAGATTGACACTTGATTCTGTCTGGTTTAAATGTGAAATTACAAACAATGACCAACATTGTATTAAATTGTAAAAATATATTCTAAATATACTTTAAAACCACTCAAATTAATAATTTATCACTATTAATTATTTCGATTAAAAAAGTTGTTTTTAATTATAATTTAGTAATTTTCACTATTCATTAGAATATGAAAGTTATCCGAAAAGTACCAAAATTTCACCTTAGGCTAAATTCGATACTCCGAATCCAAAAATGAATTCCATTTTGAAAAATAAAATTTACAAAATTTCCAAAAAGTGGTTATTACTATTCATAACGGCTAGTTTTAATAATATTTTAATAGCATATCGTTGTTTCGTGAAACTCAGTATTGCGTACTACACATGCTATCGAGGAAGGTCGCGATTGCGTGTAACGGAAGGAAAGTCAAGGATGCGTATTGTGAAAGCTTCTTTTGTTGTAGCGTACAACACAAGACATTAATGAAATTAAAAAGAATATTTTTCATAAAATCTTGGGGCGTTACATAATACATGGGAGACTATTTCTCTTATAAATTCTGGCTTAAGACCATGAAATATATGATCCTTCTTTCTCTTTGGATCATGTGCATTTTTGGAGTTCTCAATCCTTCTACTGGGCACCATTTCTAAACAATGGAATACACTAGATTAGTTTATGAATAACAATACCTAATCCAAAACTTGTAAAAAACATACCATAAATTAAATAGTTTATGGATATAATCCATGACCATAAAAATGTCTCCTTTGAGGATGTATATACTCACAAACCCATCATAATGGTTTGTAAAGAAAGTTAGAATTATCCTAAACATATCCATTGGGAGTGTCGTAACCAAGAGTGTAGTAAGGCCTATGGTCGTGCACCATTCCCATTCGAGTCTAGCTCAAAGCGGTGTTTTCGGGTTTTACCCCTAGGTACATCTCTGCCAGAGCCACCTCTACCTGCTCGTATCCAGACAGGGATGTATTGCTCGGAAAACTCACAAAATCTCTACAATACCAAAATTATAGGAAGTTCTTCTATACTAATCCTCAATGTTCATCTTACATCTACGTGCTCTAATTAGAGTTTATCTAAATCTAGCTTCCAAGGTTTTTACTAAACTTCCTCTGATACAAACTATAATGCCCCGACCCCAGATACCCAGAGTCAGTGCATTATTACATAACACAGGCATGATCACAAGAAAGATCAAGTCTCAAAAGTCAGATTAGTTTAGTAGCCTTGGAATGACTAGATATATTCATAAAGTTTACATTACATCATAAAATGAAAACTAAAACAATATAGTCTCCATATTCCACACTCTTATCCCCTCATACTATCCCTGCAGGTCATTCATAAATTACTTCTTCACATCCTGGGAAAAATAAAACATAGAAAAGGGGTGATCTCAAATGCCCAGTAAGGAAACCAATATAGCGGAAACTTTCATAAATAATAATAAACATATATGGAAATGTATAACTAAAACAAAATCCTTTTAAACATGAACTTCAACATAGTATGGCAAAAATAAAATGAAATAATTCAATTTACTTATTCACATGAATATTCTACTAATCGAATAATCACATGCAATATCAATAACCACTTTCAAAATGATGGAATGCATAATTCCAGACTATAATAACCACATATCCAAGGCCTTGTACCAAGACTACAAATAAGATTTTGTCAAGGTGTTGTGCCAAGACACTAGTTTGTCTCATGAGACCTACCGATGCATCGAGGAGCTCTAGCAGGCTCCACCCGTCACATATTAAGTCCAATGCATTCCCATATGAAAAGGTTTAAACATAACATAAACAATCGTATTAAAACTAACATACGAAATGTAAATACTACATCCATAAACCACAAATGGTATAAAAATAACACATACACAGTCAAACACATCACAAAAACATCAAAACAATATGGAAGTTTTGTATCATAATAAATCAACTTCAAATAAACATAAAATATATCAAAAGATGTTGACATAAATGAAATAAATACTATTTGAGAGAAATATTTTTTGAAATCATTTAAAAGTCACACGTTTATTAAGGAAGTACTTTAAAAGAGAATTTTGAATCAAACTGTCCCATACCACTTCAGAATTTTTGAAAAGAAATATCTTTTCAAAACATTCATGCCCATATAAATAAATCCTTAAAATCATTTTGAAAACATGGACATTAATTTAAAATATTTAGAAAGATAAATCTTTAAAACATTTAAAATTCTGATTTTGATAAAGAGTACTTTTCAGAAAATATTAAAATATTCATTTTGAAATCATTTAAAAGTCACATAATTATAAAATAAAACATTTACATTGAAAATTTCCTTATCAGATTGTAAGGGAAGATTCAAAAATGTTATAATGGCGGAAAATAACCGCACCTGCCGTATATGTTTTAAAAAAGACATCCTTACCTTAATTCTGTAAAAAAGGTTAAAAAGGACCTTGTTTGGAAAACCACGGAAAGATTCCTTTATAAACATCTTATAAAAAGTCAAACAAGGGTATAAATGACTTTAACCCAAATTCTGTAATATAGTAAGAATTTTTTGAAATACACTTTTAAGAAACATGGATGTGGATGATAAAGAGGTCCCTGTAGAAAATTACGTATAAACAACCTCGGATAATGAAGAGATTGTGAAATAACCCTTACCTTGTAATTTTCATTGGTTGGGGGTAGGTTAACCTCCTGTATAGTTGTGAAATAATTGTTATTAAATTATACAAAATCATATACATTAATATGATATCATATATTATCTTTTAACATTTATTTGTTAATAATATCTTAGTATTATCGTTGTTTCGGGTGTTAACTTACTCATTTTATTTTATATGTTTTTTTACGTAAGCCGTGTTTGTCATGGATAGATTTTATATTAATCATATCTAGAATGATATCAAGTACTTAGATACTATTATTAATCATCAAATGAGAATTATACTTGAATGGATACGATGGAGAATGAATCTCATCACGTTCGTGGAGACGGTTGTCCGTACGTACGCACGAGCGACAATATCATTCTTTTGAGATACAATTGGATGTTATATCATATATACAGAATCATTATCAAGTTATATTTATTATTTACATGAATTAAACATCATTATTACACACATCCAAATAATAATTTTTTGAATGACAATTACACCACGACGTGGAGACGGTAAGCCTTACGTACGCACGTATGGTGACGTGCCATTCAAAGGATGAATAGAATACTGAATATGGTTGTACCATATTTATAATAACATAAAAGTATATATAATATACTGGATTTATTATTTTAGAATAGAAATAACAAATAAAGAAGAAGTTGAAGAAGAAAGGAACTTGAAAGAGGGTGGTGAAAACATTACCTCTCCTTCGGGTTCTTCCTTTTGATTTGATAAAAAGGGATCCTTAGGTTGGCTTTCTGATCAAACTACGGCCTCTAGGATTTATTTAGATAAGTTTATAGAGTATTTGGACAGATTTTGGCTGATCCAAATGGCTTTGAAGGTGTGAATTAATGAGAAGGGGGGGGGGTGCCCTTTTATAAGAGTGGTGAGGGGCACCTTTGGAAAAGCAAAAATATTATTTTATAATAAATTCATATTTGGTTTCTAATGCCTCAAAAGTAAATTATTTAAAGTTTAAGGTGGGTATGGGTCGAAAACAACTCAACCAATATAATTTAGACAGGTTTGGGTCTTTATATTAACCTTATCTTTAAGTATTAACTCTTAGTTAATTAGTTTCACTTTTACAATGTATCTTTGTATTTTTATATAATATGGTTAATAGACATTATATATACATCCAAGAGACCCCAAAGTGGTCCATTAATGATACACCTATCATGATATAAGTCTCTTTTCCCAACCATAGATTTTTAAGAATTTAATATCAATTAATAATATAATATTGGTTCTAAAAACTCTTTTATATCAATTTTGACACTATTCAATAATTGATTTTTGTAAAACTCATAACAGAATGATTACTTATAAAAATATAATTAAATCAATAATAACATGTCATATTAACCTATAAAATTTTATTTATTTATAAAAAGTCTCAAATTACATTTATTTGGGTATTTGTAATATTAATTATTCTAATTTTTCATTAATTATCTAATTACCGCATCACCATTGTGTCATAAATAAATTAAATTATATAATGTCTAAAAATTATAAATAAAATACCATTATGTAGGAAATAGTTTTATCTTTCTAATGAATATTTACAATCGAATTTATCTTATGCACAACCATATATTAAAAATGTGTTAGTAAATAAACTTTGATTTTAACTCTTTTAACTCTTCTTTGAATTAAATAATAATAAAAGTCCTAATCTAATAAAAGTGGACCTAAATGATAATAAGTTACTCCTAATATTGTTTTTGGTCGAGATACACTTTTCCAATAGAATTAGGACATGTGCTAGGGTAATATTAATATCATTTTTACCCAAAATTACCCTATTTACTTATAACCGTGGTAAATAAAAGTAAAAAGTTACTATTCACCAAAAATTATTTTCATCTCATTGATCCACATTTTTCTTGTTGATATTAACCGTGTCTCTTGGATTTTCTAAATTCCACTCACAGAAGTAGTAAAATTAAGATTTATGAAAAATTCAGTTTTTTAACTACCACTTAGTGGTTTAACTATTCATCAAAAAAATGAAAGTTCCCAGAAAAATACCAAACATTAGGCCTAAGGTATATTTGATATTATGAATTCAAAAATGATTTCTATTTTACCAAATTCATAAAATATCAGTTTCATTAATTAATTTAAAAATTAATTCCCGTCGTCAAAACAAATAGAGTGTTTTTAAGAGATAATAACTATCAAAAGATTGACACTTTTTAATGTCTAGTTTTAATGTGAAATTACATCTAATGACCAACATTTTATTAAATGGTAAAAATATATTCTAAATATACTTTCAAACCACTCAAATTAAAAATTCATCACTATTAATTATTTCGATTAAAAAAGTTGTTTTTTATTATAATTTACTAATTTTCACTATTCATCAAAAAATGAAAGTTATCTGAAAAGTACCAAAATTTCACCCTAAGCTAATTTCGATATTTCAAATTCCAAAATGAAGTCCATTTTGAATGATAAATTTTATAAAATTTCAAAAAGTATGTATTAATATTCATAACGGCTAGTTTGATTGGTTATGGTGTGTTAGAATCTCGAAGTTGCGTACAATGAATGTCATTGCATTATTCAAAGGGAAACGTACCATGGAAGCTTGGGATGTTTCATTGTAAATTTTTTTTGATGTCCCCTTTCTGAAAAGTAAATTTATTTAGTCAAATTGAATATATAAAAGTTTAAAATATCGGATTTAAAAAGGGTTCACTATTAAAAGTTGGTAAAAGTGCAATACTGAAAATGAATTTGTTCTTACATTATGTCTAAGAAACTCATAATATAGATTCTAAAATTATAAGGATTATATAAAGTTTAAAATTTAGTTAATACTATTCATAACCTCTTTTGAACGGCTTGTTTTGTAAGTCATAGTGCGCTTGAACTCGGTGTTGTGTGTAGTGAAAGTTATTGAATTATTTTGAAGAAATAACACACTCTGAAAACATGGGGTGTTATAGTAACAGAAGGGGGGAGGGTTGACCATCGCACTCCGGTGAGAGGCGGTGGGTGTGTTAATCGCCACACTCTGGTGAGAGGTGAAGATAGGGGAAACTGGATGGAGGGGTGACCCATAGGGTAGGGTGAACAAGATAGAAGGGGTGGGTTAAAAAATATAAAAAAATTACTTACTAAAAAAACACAAATTTATTGGAGGTTTCAATAACCCCAAAATTATTTACATTTTAGGGGAGGCATTCAAAAACTATCACAACATTAATGTCTTAAAAACAATTAGGGATGGTTAAAACTACCCCTAATATAATTAAACTAATTAGAGGGGGTTTAAATCCCCTATAAACTAGATATTTTAAGAAATTTAGGGAAAAATTAGGAGGGTTCAAACCCCCTCTTAAATAACTACTGCTAATTCTCACAAGAGTATACGATGGATTTATAAAAACCACCACTAATAGTATTGGGTGGCCACTTTAGTGGCATGTTTCCATAACTTCTAATAAAGCATTTATAGTGGGTTATAACTCCCTTTAATTCCAAAAATAACCCCTTATAATGAATTCATTTTTTGTATTGCCTAAACCTAGTGAAAAGTATGAAGAAAAATCCAAAAATATATATAGATATATTCAAACGATCAAAACATAGATATTGAAGTCCTTACATTCTACCCTTATACAAATCTTGTCTCCCCAAAAAGCACATTCTATAGAAAAAGGTGGGGTAATGATCCCACCTATGGCTCCTATAATGACTCGACTCTTGGGCCAAGGTATAAATTGTTTGTTTTTTTATTTTTCAATGCCTTGAATGCTCCTAGTGTGGTCTTATAATCATGATAAATTTCTCATAGAATAATTTGTGGAACTTTTGAATCCTGGAGCACCGAAAAAGGGAAAAGTAGGATGGGTCGTATGGTTAAGAGAAACTGTACGAGCCCAAACACACTACCGTGCGAAGTAATGGCGAGAGTTTTAGAAGTTGCAGAACCATTTCGCACGGTCTGGGAAACTTTGTACATAGACCATGAAGGATTAGTGTAAGTGGACAAAACATTGCCCACGGTTTCCCCACAGTTTCCCAATTAGTGAGCATAAACCGCGTGAGCTAAATTTTTGGGCAAAATTACCCTTTCCCCCTAATTCCTTTTTATGTTGCTTTCTTCTTTCTCCCTTTCTACATGTGCATAACAAATCTTTTTCTCCCATGTGTTTCAAATCATCTATCTCCTTCAATAGTTCATAGGTCCTCCATCTGTTTTCTGATCTTCATTCATCAATGGCGTTGGATCCCCCTTTGGTAATGATAACATCTTATTCCCCTCTTTCTTTACTAAATGTTTCGATAAGTTTCACTATTTAGGTGCAAGCTCATTCGCCCTATTTTCATGATATTGGACATAAACTCATATATACTCAAACCAACTATCAAACTAAGGATGATACTCAGTGAGTAATTGTCTATGACCCTAAGGTTGGTGTTCGCATAGTTTTCAATTTGAGTTTTAGGCGTTTCATATTTAAACTCATTGTGTCGTGGGCTGACCATTTCATTGATCATTTAATGTTTTGATATATTCATTCCAATTGACCCTAGAGTGATGATTTAGGTTTATTGAATCATATTTAGGGGTTTTTTATCACCCTTTCTCAATACGGACTCCCAAAGTTTGTCCCACCAAAATTGGCAAATTTAGGCCAATTTCACGAAATGGGGTTTTAGAGTTCAATTATCTCGACTTTGTATTTAAATGAATTGGACTTTTTCTCATGTGTATTTTGACTAAACAAAGATACCCCATGGGTGTTTTGACATATATGGATTGAAACTCTTAAATTGTCCATGTGACTATTTAATATTTCCTTTTTTCCTTTGTTTTGTGCCTTGTAAATGGAATTCATATTATGAAAATCAAAAGGGTGACTTGTATGGGTTGTCTAGGATGTGACGACCAAAAAACTAATTAATTATTTAGATCATATGGAAGGGATCAATTGATGGAACGACCACTCCGTTTTTTGTTTTATCAATTAAAGGCATTACATAATAGATTCTTGTCTAATTTGAAATGTTGTAAGATGGTTTGCCTTACCTTTCATATTGTGAATGCCTTTATCATTGATATTCTTGTGGATTCAATAAAATGTGGGTGGTAGGCATTATAGACCTAATCCATTATGTAAAATGTGGGTGGTAGGCATTATATCACTAAGCCATTCTATAAAATATGGACAGTAGACATTATATACCCAAGCCATTTTGTAAAACATGGGTGGTAGGAATTATATCCCAGAGCCATTCTATAAAATATGGGCAGTAGATATTATAGCTATGTGCCATTCTATTATATGTCGATAGTAGAAAATATATCACCATGCCATTTATATAAATATTTGTATATACCCATTGACATACTCAGACATTCCAGCACTAAGTTGAAGCGAGTAGACCCGCCATGTGTCCTTTGGAAGCTGAGTAGGATGTTAATTTATTACATTGTATTCTATTATATTCCTGCTATTAGATTCACACTATTTACCTATGAGTGCTATTCAGATTACACATAGATTCCTTTTTTTGTGGCCTATTGAGATTTATCTCACACACTATTTGGGATGCCTTTGGAACATGAGCAGATTGTTTACATATAGGTATGGATATGGGCAAACACTCCTCTTCTATATGTCTAATCTCTTTGCTTGGTTGGAGTTTAGGAGTATAGGATCAGGCTTAGGCTCAAGATTCTTTGACCAGCTTTTGACTTTGGTTTCACTTTTATTGTACTATACCATGTTTTCCAATTTCCAACTTCTATTCCCATTCTGTACTAGCATACCTTGCATTCATACTTTTATCAGTCACTACCTATGAGGCCCATTATTTATTATTCAGTTTTCCGCTGTTTACTTATTCTTTCTTTTAATTATGATTTTGTTATTGTATGTTTCAATTACACCTTTATTTACTCTATTTTATGGGTAAAGTATCCACACTGATTTTACCATTAAAACCCCCACTACAAGTCGGCAGACCCTTGATTATGGGGAGATGCTCCATGGGTCATATGGCCACTCGTTCTCAGGGAATGGGTTAGGTGGAAGCTGGGTCTGGGATGTCACAAAGTGGTATCAGAGGTAGTTCCATTCATTCATACTATTTACAGACAATATATTGGATATTTGGTATTCTTAGGTACTTATTTATGATCCATTCCTAGGCATCACGAACCCATGTATGAGGTACAAAACCTGTTTCCTTACCTATTGATGTTATTGTTTTTCTATTACTATTGATACCATTTCACCATTCGGTGCCTTACATGTGTTGTGAGGTTATTGATATAGATGATTCTGAAATTGTGTTTTAATTGTTTGAACATATGAGATGAGGTTATGTGTTGAAAAATGCATAAAAATTGGCACAATATGAATAGTCTATGAATCTTGCCATGTCATGATTAGATTTTCTACGAGCATTTTCAATTTCATATTATTATGACTTGTTATATATATAATTATGCAGACACATTTCTGTAGGATTTAGATCATTTCATATTGTGAGTTTAGTATGTTCTATTCTTTGATTCATAAGGTTTATGGGCCTTTATGGATTAGAAAATGACATTCCAACTAGCTCAACCATCTGAGAAATAATATAATCATAGGTTTAATCACCACATAAGATGTAAATTAAAATCAAATGAGTGTCATCTTATGACTCATGAGGTGTATGGGACCTTAAGGTTCAGAAAATGACATATCATTGGTTTAAAGTGGTTAAAAGGACTTGTAACTTGAGAAAAACCTTTTTAAGTATGCCTAACATAGAATATTGATCCGAACCAGACTATAGTAGTGGGTAGGGGGTGTTCTTCATTATTATGGCCTATTAAGGTCTATTCTAGTGTCTACACCATTATTTAGAAGTAGGAAGAGAGGTGTGTTTGTTATTATAGGAAGGATTTAGTACCTTTCCTAGTTTCATAAATGCAATCCTTTGAATTGAATAAATATATTCTGACACATTCATTTAGAATTGTAGCATTTTTCCAACACAAAGTCCTCTGGTTGTGTGCCTAGATGGATACCAAGATTATTTTCCTGAGGTGGAAGGACCTAATCCATAAATTGTTCTTCTAGATGTTCCACCTATGTATCATCCTCATATACCTAAATTAGGCTCTGATACCCAGTTTTGAGAGGGATTATTGTGAATTATTTGGAATATGCAAGGTGGAGTGTGACCTACCCTGATCATGACAGATTTGACTTATCAGTTTTAGCAGCATCATCCTCTCACATTATTGGTGGATAGTGGACATTTTATTATAGTGTCTTGGATCAAGGTGATCCTTTATATATTCAAGAACATAGAGGTGCCTCCAGAGAAAAGGGTCAATCTAGTGGCCTACCTGCTACACGACTCAGCCAAGAGGTGGTGGAATGTCATCACCCAGTAAGGCCAACAAAAAGAGATGGTTTGAGATGGCTTCAAGACTGTGTTCTATGACTACCACTTTCCACAAACTATATGATCTGAATGAGCTATAGAGTTCATGAATATGCAGTAGGGGACTATGTCAGTCATGGAGTACTCATCTGGTTTCACTAAGCTATAGTGTTTCACTCCTTCTCTAACTGCTGATGAATATATGGGTACTAGGCAATTTGAGGTTGAGATGCGTTTTTCCATCTGGTCACAGGTCAATGTTTTTTGGATGATGAATATTTCTGATATTTCCAACAGTGCCCTTATTATAGAGAGGAATATGAGAGATGCTGAGGGTGCATGTTAGGGCAATTCCACACCGAAATCCTGTAGTGGATCTTCTTTAAGGAAAAAGGGTAATTTTGGGGAATCTCATGGGAGTGGTAGTGTTCGGGGTCCTTCCAATAGAATCTATCTTATCTATCACTAGTGTGGAGCGCCAGGGAATAACCAGAGATAGTGCATGTGATATTCATTTGAATTTAACGGATGTTGAATGTTGGGTCACGTACACCATTTCTAAATATTTCTCCCTCCAGTTCCTATTAAGTAGAGATCTTCACCTACCCCTCGGTCATGAGTGGGGTTTGCGGCATCATGGCACTAAGGCAGCTAGAATACCAATGGTCAATCAGGATGAGGTGGTGGTAAAGGTAGAGGGAATCAAACATATGATTCATAGCACCAGCAGATAGGGATTACTCAGGGATTCCAAGCTGTAAGTCAGGGCAGTAGTACAAGCCAGTTACATGCAATTCAGCCTACATCTTAACAGTATATCGCCAGACCATCTACCGTACAAGGTATTATTCAAGTAGTCTCCACTTTAGTATCTTCTTTTTTTGATAATGGTGATTCTCACTTGTTAATATATAGGGCTGTCACTAAGAGTTTGGGTCTCAACGTTGAGTTTTACCATGTAGTTATAATGCTAGATAAAACTAGGGTATCCATTTAGAGGGCGTTCTCCATTTTCAAAACTATCTACTTAAGATAAGTTGTTATCTTTTCAAATGGAACCTTTATGTTTTTGATATGACATGGTTCAATGTAATCCTCAGTATGGATTGTTAGTTCCCTATGGATCCCATATTGACTGATATTGTCTAAGGGTGATGTTTACATCTCTAGAGGGAATTACGGAAATGTATAAGGGAGAATGGGATGTTTTTGAAACACAAGAAGGACCCAAGTAGGAGAGGCTGGGTAGTGTTATTACACTAGTTTCCAGTCTTTACCTCAACGATCTAGGGTTGAAACCAATAGTTTTTACTCCTGTAGTGGAGCACTTTATAGATGTTTTTCCTAACAACTATTTTGGTATAACCCTGATACTAGAGGTGTAGTTTACTATAGAGTTTGTTCCATGAGCGGCACTGGTGACCATTCCTCCATATAGGATGGAATATAAGGAGCTTATAGAACTAAAAAATTGGTTGAAGGATCTTATAAGGAAAGGTTTTATATTCCTAGTAAATCTCCTTGGGGTTCACCTATCCTCTTTTCCATAAAATCATAATGTAACCTTAATCTTTATGTGGATTATCATCAGTTGAATCAGTTAACAATAAAGAACTGGTATCCCTTTCCTATAATAGAAGACCTCTTTGATCATCATTGAGGAGAGAAGGTGTTTTCAAAGACAGAACTGAGGTCGATATTTTATAAGGTGAAGGTTAAGACTTCACACATACCTCGCACAGCTTTCAAGAGCAGGTATGGTCTTTATGAGCTCCTGGTTATGCTGTCTAGTCTTACAAATGCATCTACTATCTTTATGGCTCTTATGAATATGGTTTTCTACCCGTATCTGGATTCATTGATGGTCTTCTTCAAAGATAATATCATGGTGTATTTTCACTCAATACATGACCATGAAATCCATCTTGATATCATTTTGAAAAAGATGATTGGGGATCATCACTATTCTAATTTAAGTAAATTACACTTTTGGATCGATAAAGTTCACTTAATAGGTCATATCATTCCAAAGTCAAGAGTTTCTATTGACCCATAGAAAGTGAGGTCTATAGTCTCTCGAGAGTAGCCTAATAATGTATTTTTTATTTAGAGTATCTTGGGGATTTGAGAATACTACAGATGTGTCATTCAGGATTTCATACACCTTGAAGTGCATCTTACATGTTTTACAAAATGGGTGTGAAATTCGAGTGATCAAAATCTTGTGAGGAATCCTTTCAAGAGTTTAAGGGAAGTCTTACATCAGCATTGATACAGATTCTTCCATATCCAAGTGGTCTTATACAATATAATGTGATGAATCTTGTATCGGTCTTGGAAAAGTATTGATGTAGGATGAGTGAGTTTTTGCATATGTTTCTCGTTAGTTGAGGCCATAAGAACAAAATTACACAACACACAACATCGAGCTCGTTGTAGTTGTTCCTGCATTATACTATTGGTGAAACTATTTATTGGGATAGTTTTCTGGTGTTCACAGACCAAAAAATACTCAAATACATCTTCACATAATAATATATAAAACTCAGGTAGTGTAGGTGGGTATAGTACCAACAATTGTTTGATTTTGATCATACCCACGCTATAAGGAAATGAGATTCAGTAGCCGAAGATCTGAGCAAAAAGACACAGACACATGCAGTTTAAGAGTCCAGTGACAAATGGAATCTTATGGCCTTATTCTCGGAGATGCATGTATAGGTTCAGGAGGACCTTGGTAATACTATCCTCTCATCCTTAACGTGGACATCTACTCTTTTATAACTAGTATGGTCGAGAAAGATATCTAATCATAAAGGACTTTTTCTATGGGAGAGTGTCTTGGATGACGACACATATTCTGGTTGGACGGTGGGTATGGATGATACTCGTCTATTCTGTCGGTGTGTATGGGTCCCAGAAGACATCGTAGAGAAGCTGATGAGGGATTTCCATGCATCATCATGGGTAGTTCACTCTGGTGTCCCCAAAATTTACTGCGATCTACGATGCCAGTATTGGTGGCTCAACATGAAACCTGAGATATCCGGTTTCATTATGTGATTCTCCACATATCAATAGGTGAAAAAGGAACACCAACATCTAGTAGGGATTCTACAGCCGCTTTCCATTCATAAGTGGAAATGGGGTGACTTTTTGATGGACTTTGTGATTGGTCTACATAGATCACCTCATGGAAATGATGTTGTGTGGGTTATCGTTGATTATCTGACGATGGTAAAAAATTTCTTACATGTGAAAGATACATTTTTAGTTGATGATTTATGAAGACTTCATTTCACGGAGGTTGTACATATTCACGGAGGACTTCATTCTATTGTTTCTAAAAGAGATTCCCATTTTACATCATAATTTAGGAAGGGGTTTTAGAAGGCCTTGGATACGTAGGAACTTTAAAGCATGACTTATCACCCTCATACCAATGGTCAGATAGAGCGTAGAATTTAGGTATATAAGGATATACACCATGCATGCATTCACGACTTTGGGGGTTCCTTGGAGAAACATAATACCCTTGTCAAGTTTTCTTATAACAATAGATTCTAGGTTACCATTAATATGGATCCATATGAATCTTTGTATGGTAGGCCTTGTCGCTCACCTTTTTGATAGTTGGAGGTAGGGGAAGCATCTGTCATTGGGCATCGTCTCATGTAGGAGACATCAGATTAGGTCTAGCTAATTCAGAAGCATATGTTGACAGCTCATTCTCGACATTAGTCTTATTACAACAAGAGCCAGCAACCTCTTGAGTATGAGGTGAGAGACCAAGTTTTCTTGAAAGTCTCAACAAGGTGAGGGAATAGATGTATTCAGATGTAGGGTAAGATATCATCGAGATTCGTTTGAACCTTCACATTTGCGAAGATGATCGCACCATTGGATTACCATTTGGCACATACACAGAGGTATCAGTCCAGGCATGATGTCTTTCATGTATCACAGCTTCGCCATTATTTTCTAGACCCATCCCATATGTTTCGGATTGATGAGGTTGAGATGGATATGGAGGCTTCCTTTGAAGAGTATCTAGTTTATATTGTTGATCAGAGCATGGAGACAATATGAGGCTGATATGTTCCTCTTGTACGAGTTCTATGACATCACGGTTGAGTATAGGACGAGACCTCATAGTAGGGAGTTGTTGTAAGATCTTAGCAGATATAACTATTTGCTGATAGTACCTCTTGCCGTCATAAGTTAATCCAAGGGATGAGTGGATTTATGGAGGGGAGGTTGTAATGAACTGACTCTTTGGACATGGTACAGATAACTAGTTTTTCTTTTTTAATGTCTTGAATGGTCTTAGCGAGGTCTTATAATCAATCTAAGGAGTTAATGGAAGAGTTTGTGGCACTTCCAAAGCCCATAGCCCTGAAAAAGGGAAAAAAGGCTGGGCCGCACAGTTAAGAGAAACCGTGGGGGCCCAAATGCATGGTCGTGTGACCTTCTCTAGTGAGTTGTAGCTTTTATATAACCATTTCTCATGGTATGTGCACAGTTTATGAAACCATATATAGAGGCCATGCATTATTTATATAAGGGGATAAAACCTTGTACATGGTTTGCTCACAGTTTCCCAAACCATGCGTAGAGTCCGTGCAAGACATATTTTAGAGAAAAATTATCATTTCCCCCTAATTCCTTTTTAGGTTTCTTTCTTCTTTATCCCTTTCTCCATGTGAAAAACAACTCTTCTTCTCTTGTGGGTTTCCAAGATTCCACCTCCATCAATCGTCCGTTCCCACTCTAATCAGTGTCTGATTTTTAGTCTATCGGTGGTACTGGATCCCCCTCGGTAAGGCTAACCTTCTATTCCCCACTTTCTTTACGGAATCTTTCCATTAGTTGTGCTACTTAGGCATATGATCATTCACCTTATTCTCAGGGTGTTGGATGGAAATTCTAACATAGTCTGACCTACTCTGAATCTAAGGCCAATAGTCAACAAGTCATCATATAAATCCATAAGGTAGGTGGTCTTGTAGTTTTGCATTTGAGTTTTGACCATTTTTTATTTAATATCATCATGTCGTGGCCTGGCCTTTGTCGATCTCTTTTAATGTGGTGATTCCTTCATGTCTAATTATCCCTAGAGTGATGAATTAGATGGATTGATTCATGTTTAGTGGTTTCATTATCACCCTTTATCAATATGGGATCATAAGGGGCCTTCCACCAAAATTGGCCATTTTATGCCAATTTCTCAAAATGTATTTTCAGGGTTCAAGGATCCTAGAATGGTATTTAAATGAATTGGTCTTTTTCTCACATGTAGTTTGACTAAACCAAGTCACCCAATGGGTGTTTGGACCAGTGTGAATTGAAACTGCTAAATTGACTATGTGACTATTTGATATAGCCTTTTTTTCCTTTTTTGGGCCTTTTACATGGAATTTACTTATTAATAAAATGAAATGGGTGACTTTTTTGGGTTGTCTAGGTTGTGAAGGATGAAATCCGTATGAATTATTTGGATTATATGGAATGGATCAAGGGAAGGAATGAACACTCCCTTGTTGTGTTTTATCATTAAAGGCATTTCATAAAAGTTGCTTATCTAATTTGAAATGTTTTAAGATGGTTTAACATACACTTCATAATGTGAATACATTAAACATTGGTTTTCTTTCTGATTCTATAAAATGTGGGTGGTAGGCATTATATCCCCAAGACATTCTATAAAATGTGGGTAGTAGGAATTATATCCCCAAACCATTTTGCAAAATGTGGGAGGTATGCATTATAGCACCGAGCCATTTTGTAAAATGCAGGAAGTAGGAATTATAGCCCTCATCGATTTTTTAAAATTTGGTCGGTATGAATTATTTCTCTATTCAATTCTGTAAAATGTGGGTGGTAGGAGATATAGCCATGTTCAATTTATATCAATATGTGTGTGTACCAAGTGACATACTCACACATCACATCACTGTGATGAAGTATTTAGACAAGCCAAGTGTCCTTTAAAACATGAGTGATAGGTTAATTTATTACTTTTTATTACTTAAATTTCCTGCTATTAGACACACACTGTTTACTTATGAGTTCCCCTCAGATTTCATGTGGAAACCATTGGTGGTGGCCTACTAAGATTCATCTCACACACTATTCCAGATGCCTTTGTAACCTGAGTTGATTGTTTACCTATAGGTATGGATATGGGAAAACATCCCTCTTCTTGATGTTCACTCTCTTTTCTTTGTTGGGGCTTAGAAGTAGGGAACCTTGCTTAGGCTCGAGACGCTTGTAGTAGATTTTGACTTTTGTTTCACTTTTGTAGTACAATACCATGTCTACCTGTTTCCTTATTTTGTTCCCATTTTTTACTAGCATTCCATGCATGAATACATGTATTAGACACTACATATGAGGCCCTGGTGTTTATTCATCAGTCTTCCACTATTTACTTATTTTGTCTTTTGATTATTCTTCTGATATTGTATGTTTCTATTACACGACTATGTACTCTGACCTAGGGGTAAAGTCTCCCAATAGATTAGACCATTAAAACCCCCACTTCTAGTCACCGACCCCTGGATTGTAGGGAGACATGCCATGGATCATGTGGCCAACCAGGCTTGGGGAACGGGTTATGTGGCAGTTGGGTCTGGGACGTCACAACTCCCATCATCCTAGGAGTTCTCCTACACATTAAAATACTACCAATGCATTCTACCCCCAAGTGAAGATCCATCCATGTAGGTTCCTCTCCCATAAGTCCATGATTGCCACCGTGTACTCTATATAGGTTTCTTCATCCACGATGTCAAACATTTCCTAGTAAATAATGTGTAATGGGTTGTGAACATATATCCTCAGTTGTGACACATGGTAGAAATAATTCACTTAGTACAATTGAGAGGTTAATAAAAAGAGGTAAGAAAACTCACCAACCCTATAAAAGAACTAAAATATCAAGATGAACCTTGGGGATACCATGATTCCTTGGAAAAACCTCCACAACACATATAGTAGAGAGACACTCAAGAAAAAACTGTCTATCTTCTCGAACAACAAAGGCCTATTACACCGGTCTACATACTATTTTTTTCAGCTTTGAGTTTTCCTCATACATTCAGGGAAATCTAGAACCTTTTATTTCATTTCTTGTATCATATCTAGCCCAAAAAGAGATGCCTCACCAATCGTAGTCCTTCATAAGGGCGGATTGTTGGATACATTGTACATGGCATCGAAAGGCTCCATGCTAATAGTAGAGTGACAACTATTGCTGTAAGAAAACTCAATGAATATGAACTGACCCTACCAAATTTGGATGAATTGTAATACACAGACTCTCAGTATATCCTCTAAAACATGTATGATCTTCCCGGTCTATCCATTATTTTGGCAGTGAAATATTTATATAATCTATAAATGGTTCTCAAAATCACACCAAAATCCCCTCAAAAACAATATCGTGAACAGGGAACCATGGTAAAAGATAATTATTATGGGTGCCCCATGAATCTAGTCAATCTCCCGCATGCACAACTACACCAAACTCTCAACCTAACTCATCTCTTGAATGGAAAAAATGTGTGCTGACTTAGTGATTCGATCAACAATAATCTAGATATCGTTATTCCCTCATTCTATCTTCAAAATCCCATTCACAATTTCTATTGATATTACATCCTAATTCTATTCCATAATGTCAAGAGTCCAATTCAAACCTACTGGAACATTATTTTGAGACATTACCTGCTATCATGTGAGTCACCAAGAGATGAAATCAGACTTTCTCCGCCATATTCCATCCCACAAAACTACTATTTAATGTCCTTGTACATATTTTTCGAACCTAGGTGTACAACCAAGGGGGATTTATAATAGTCCTTGAACACATCCTCACCTAAGGTGACCAAAACCACCTTCCATTCATGGAAAAGGATATCAAGATCCCCTCCTTAAAAGAATTCATCTTGTGAATCTCCTATGGATAAATGGTCATGTATAACCTCATATTTAATATCCCTAAACTATGATTTTATCACATACTAAAGAAGAGTGGGAGCTACTACCATCAACTAAAGATAAATTGCACTTGTCTCCTATACTAGGGTAGGCTATAAGGAATCAAATTGCTCAGATTCCCCCACCAACAAGTAATAATTAGATTTCCTACAAAGGGAGTTTAATAAAAAAGTTATCTTCCCTGAAGTATAGAATATCTTGAAGTCATAGTTCTATAAGAACCCCAACCAACACCTCTGTATTAGGTTGATATATCTATGAGTGAATATGTACCCTAGAATCTAATGGTCTAATTAAACAATGAAATTCTTGCCTATAAGATAATACCTCCTTATCATTATGGGAAAAAATATCACTTCCAAGTCTATGTAATTGTTCGTGTAGTTGTTATCACCGATTATCAATATCCTTGACCCATAAGTGGTCACTTCCTCTCTTCACATAAACACACATTCAATCCTAGATCTAGAGGCATCACAAAACACCATGTACTCAAATACCTCCTCATAGAATTTCAAAATCGGAGCATCGATCAACCTTTACCATGACTCCTTGAAGGCTATATGACAATTCGTAGTACAGGTAAATAGATTACATTTTCTTATCAAGATACTTATAGGGTTTTCATACTTGAAAAATTAATCCATAACCCCATGCAGTACCCTAAAAATACATGAAAACTATGCACCTATTTCACATTAATGAGTGATTCCCAAGAAATAACTGCATCAATATTTGGTGAATTCATACCTAAAACATTCCCAGAAAAGCCATACCTCAAAAAGTGAACCTATCAGATCCAAAAATGAATCTTGGAGTGACTACGATATAACTAGTTCACCCATAATAAGTCCAGGACCAACTTAAATTGCACTTCATGCTCCTCCTCTAATGTAGAGTATATGAAAATGTCAATAAATTTTTTTTTTGAAGTGATCCAAGTATGGATGAAATATATGGTTCATATGTACCATGAAAAAATGGTGGATTTTTTTACACCAAAAGTCATTACCAAGAAATCATATTGTTTTTATTAATATCAGAATGTCTTGTTCAGAATATCATACTCCCAAACCCTCAAATGATGGTTGTGAAACTAGAGATCGATGTTTAAAAATTAACTAAAACCTTTAAACTAGTCAAAATGGTCTCTAGTCCTTAGAAATGGGTACTTTTTCTTGATCATTACCTAATTAAAGTGATAATAATCAAAAAAAAAAAACCCTCAAACTCTTTCCTACATTTTTCACAAACAAAACAGGATCAACCTATGGGGATACACTGACATAAATAAAACATTTCTATTAAAGGTCTTCCAAAAACTCCTTATGATGTTTTATCTCTATAGGGGTTATATGATATGATTTAGAGGATATCAATGTATTCCTTGGGTGAAAGGAAATATCAAATTCAATCTCTCAACTTAGTGGTAGTCCTATGACATATTCGAGAAAGATATCCATATAATCCTCGTCTATCGTCGTACAATGGGTGGATGAAGTTCCTGGTACAACAAGTGGTAAAATCATTAACTATTGGGTGATAAGTTTCAAGTTAATCATTGCGAGCCCCAATCACTCTTCCATAATATCTCTCTCACCCCATTAGGAAAATATCATCCCATTTTCCCCAAGGCATCTAACTCTCTTGGAATAAAAATCTATCCAGGAACACTCCATGGACATCCAGTATATTCCAATAATGACACATACATGACTTATTTTAAAGTTATTTTTTATTTAATTTCAAATATTGCTTTTTTGGGTGTTTCCCATGCATTTCTGGAGGAATGGACGAGTTTTCATGATTTGGGACAAACTGTGAGCGCATTTCCAAATTTTGAATCCAATTTTGTTTCTTTGATATATCTTTCATTTTTCAATATTTTTCACCAATTCCACTTCCAAAATGGCATTCCCTTACCTGTTAACACTGCCATATCAATTTGGACCATTTATGAATCCATAGTATGGTGTGTTTTTATTTTTTTTAAGGAATTGGGACATCTAAAAATCCCATTTCCTTTTTAAAAAAATAAAATGTTTATATAATATATAATTAAAATTTTATTCTTTTTTGGTGATTACACCTCCCAATAAAACCCAACATCCCTAGGCATGACCCCAACTTATCTTATCCCTCTTTGGAGCTCATTTCCATTTCTTATTAAGGAAAATATTCTCAAGATTTCTCAAATCATCCAGATTTGAAGAGGTAATTTGTTTCCCTCATAACTCCTTCATTTACAAATATTTCACCACTTCCCAGTTCCTACATGGCCTTATCTTCTTTATTAGAATATAAATTTCATTTTTTTATCAAATTCATATACTGGTGTATTTGGTGATATTTCATCCAGATCCCTCATGTAAGTAGGTCTCCTTCATTCTTATTTCAATTTTCTTAGGGTTACATTCAATTTAACTAGGATTTTATACCTTATCCTTGAGGTTCCTAATGTACAAGAACTAGGGTTTCTATCCTAGTTTTTTATTCTGGTTTCCTTGTTATATTCTTTTGATTTTAGGCTTGATCTAAGTCTCTTGTGGCACGGCGGGGATGCAGTTTGCTTTTCGCAAAAAGATTCAAGGGTTTTCATTATTGTTCTTGGTTATTCTATTATGTATGCAATCCTTCTGACATAGATTTCTATGTTTATAGTATTTTCATGATTTTATGATATGATTATTATTGCAAAAATTGGTTTTAGTGGTGTTTGTAATGCCAATGAATTTTAAGTGACATTTTTATGTGAAATTGGGGGTTTTTCATAGAAATATCTTATCATTTCATTTGGGGATACACAATAATTATTTGTTTGATTTAATTTAAGTGTATTCAGGATGAAAATAAGGTTTTTAATCTTTATCTCTGTTGTTTTTTGGGTCAAAACATGTTTTAATAGTGATTGTGAAACACGTGAATTTTTAAGTGCCGTGTTTGAGTGAAAATTGAGGTTTTATAAATATATCACTTCATGGTTCATATGGGGAAGCCCAAAAATTGATTTATTGGTTTCATTGAAAGGTATTGGGATGAAATTTCTATTTTGGTGACTTTTAAGTATGCTCATGGTGTGTAAAGTGGGGATTTCAAGGATTTCTTTGGTGAAAAACAATGTGAGAATGTGAGAATGTGAGAATTAGTTTTATTGAAAATCTAAAAGTTTTGTTGCGTGTTTTAAGTGGTATAAAATTTTTATAGATACTTTATTTTTTTCATTGAACATTAGTTGTGTTTTCATATTAAAATAGATGTATATAGTATTCTGGAATTGTTTGATCACAAAAGGAAAATCTCAGGTACCTAGGTGGGTGGATATGTACTACTACGACTAGTGATCCATATGAGTGTTGTCTCTATGTAACTAAGAATATGGATAAAGAAAACACTAAAAAACATATACGGATGATGTTTGGGGACCACTTGGTTACAGTTATGTTCTCTACTAGTGTCTCATGCACGGGAAATTATTTGTGACTTGGATACTTTACACTGAGGTACAAGGTACATAGGGCATGAGACTATCTAGTTTCCTTGGTGTGTTCCCGGTTTTAGTGCTCATTGTATTTGTGGTACATAACCTTTTCATAGGGTGTGTATGGTTTTACTTTAGAGTATCTAACACTTCTTATTTAAATTTTTTATCATTCTGAATGTGTTAGTTTGAAAACTCTTTTCAATTGAATGTTTCATTTCATGGAATTTATCACTTCTTTTCATTACACATTAAAATTACTTGCCTTTTCACCTTGTATTGTATACTATTTGGAATCTTGGGTGTTATACTATTGGTCTTAGGATAACCCACTACTTACAACCCTTGTGTGTAAGTAAACATCATTAAGTTTGACACAGGTAATGGTAAAGCATCGGGTGAAGATGGTTCGGGTTGCTAGTCCCCTCCAATGATGTGGTGTTGTAGAGATGGCTCAGGGGTGATGACCCCTTTTCATTTAGATTCATTTTGGATGACTTTATTCTATTTTTATTATTATTTGGACCTCATATAATTTATTTAAAACCATGTATTAAATTGTTGTTTTTTCTTAAGTCTTGTTTGGCATGGAAATTTCAGATTCTTATTACCGATCGTTTTAATGTTTTATGATTTCATTATATGGTAAATCGTTCCCAAACCTAATTTATTGTTATTGGGGAACTTTTTCCATCTCCTGGGGATATGGAATGCCCTTCGGGCGTTGTCATGGGTTGGATTTGGTTCCTGTATTAGTGGTGACCAAATTCGGTTCGTCAAAAAATGGTATCAGGGGAGGCCAATGTTTTGGGTTATATTGCTCTTTTGGGATAAGTCTGGATAGTCAAGAGCTAGAAATATTAGGGATTGGGGTTTTGTCCATGAGTAGGGTGCATAGATCGCAATCCTCGTGGTAGACCTTGAGTCACCAGGGGATGTTGGAATTGTTTGATTGACTTCACTTCCTGGTGAGACATGTGGGCTGCAGACCACAAGTGGACATCAGGGAGGGTGGAGTAGTTGTTTATTTTATTACTGTAATGTGTTTTTATTATTCATATTATATGTATTTGATTAAAATTTTCAGAATTGTGTTATTGACAATTGTTTTTGTGACTGTTGCATTTTTTAGCAACATGCCTCCCCGGAAAGCTCACATGCACCCACGGGAGGATGCTGGGGAGAGATCTCCCATAACAATTGATCAGAGGCTAGTCAAGGACATGGTTTGGTCTGTCCAAGAACTAGGATAGGGATGGGCTCCTGTTCGATCTCATGTAACAGAGGATGAGACTGGTCTTAGAAATGACAAGGCCCAGGAGTTCTTGAAAAATAATCCTCCCACCTTCTGAGGTAGCATAGAACCCTAAGAAGCAGAGGAATGGTTCGAGAAGATCAAGAACATGTTTGAGTAACTTGATAAACCTGAGGATATCAGTGTGAAATATACCTCTTTTTTTAAGGGTCCCAGCCGTAGGTGGTGGTAATTATTACTTCGGACTAGGAAGAATGAGCAGATGTGCTGTGTAGATTTCAATTTTTTCTTCAATGAGAAGTACTACTATGAGGTCTTGGCATATGCCAGGTCCCAAGAGATAATGTATCTTGTTTAGGGGAATCTATCAATGATAGAGTTTTCCAACTGTTTTGCTGAGTTGGTTCGGTATGCACCAAAATTCATCTCCAATCAGCAAGCGAAGTCCCAGAGGTTTGAGAAAGGCTTGCAACCAGAGATATACTCCTAATTATTCTTGTTTAATGTGAGGACCTATACAGAGGTCATTGATCGAGCATGCATGATGTAGATTGAACATAAAGGTAGATATGGTGTCTTTGGGTCAGTATCTATAGTGGGAAGTGGCAGATCTTCGAAGAACAAAAGGAAGTAGGAAGAACATGTGAAGAAAAGAGGTGGCACTTCAGGACACTCTTCCAAGAAGTTATCCTCCATGGATTCTGATGGGAGATCAGTCATGTGCCACTATTGTGGGAATATGGAGAACATATGACTAACATAACCAATTCCTCTGAAGCCTTGTTACTAGTGTGGAGGTATAGGGAATTTTCAGCACTTCTGCGGGGTGGCACGTCCACTTTTGAGTGGGGAAGGACACTAGCATCAAGAGGAGTGCCAGCATAGTTCGATCCATCGAGGATTGGGAGATCTTGATTTCGTGTACGTGGTGGTAGGGATATCCCATATTCTAGGTATATCTAGTTTAGGGAACAACCAAAGACTAGCGGTCATCCTTAGGTAGATACCGGACATCTCCATACGGTGGATCAGGCACTAGCAGGATTAGAGGCGGGACCGTCGAGAGTTAGAGGTACCATTTTAATCAAAACTTCTATAGATGCTACTATTTTTGATACTGGTGCATCTATTTCTTTAATTTCTACATGTTTTGTATACACACTAAATTTACCAACCGATTTGATGACTTTTGTGATGGAGTTGTTGATGCCGCTGGGAATGAAGAAGGAGAAGGGTCTCAGGTTCATATCGTGTGTGTTCTCCATGTCAAGGATTGAGATGGTGTGGAACTTCTTGGTCTTAGATATGAAACTGTTTGACATAATTATCAGAATAGATTGGATAGTACACATGCAGACACACATTGATAGCTACATGAGGCAAGTGAATTTCACGACACCTGATTGGAGTCGTTAGGTTTTTCATGGAAAATGGGATCGTTGGTCGGGTCACGCAGGACCTCCACCCTTAGAGTTGGGAAGTCTTATCTTCCAATTATTATCACTCATGCTAGTGGATGATTGTATTACCCATTAATGTTCACTACCTCATGTATTCAATGAGTTTCTTGAGGTATTCCCGGATGAATTTTTTGGTTTTCCCCTGGAGCAGTATGTGGTGTTCTTGATTGAACTAGTGTCGGGAACACATCCAATATATTTTCTCTCATATTTCATGGACCATATCAATCTGAGGGAATTATGTTTATAGCTGGATGAAATAGAATTCAAAGGATTTATTTTCCCAAGTGTCTCCCCTTGGACCACTCTTGTGTTGTTTGCGAAGAAGGCTGATAGATCCCTCCGGTTATGCATTGACTATAGGAAGATGAATAAGGTAAAAATTAAGAACAAATATCCTTTTCCCAGAATAGAGGATTTTTTCAATTAGTTGAAGTGGGAAAAGTGGTTCTCAAAAATGTAATTGCATTTGGGATACCATCAACTTAGGGTGAGATAGGAATATATCCTGAAGACAGCCTTTCAAACCAGGTACGACCACTTTGAGTACATTATTTTGCCCTTAGAATAGACCAATGCTTTAGTAGTCTTTATGGAACTAATGAACAAGGTGTTACATAAGTATATCATTTCCTTTTTTGTGGTGTTTGTGGATGCCATTATACTATAATATGGTTCTGAGGATAAACATGAACATCACTTGCGGATCATTCTGGGAACATTAGGGGATCACTGCCTCTATGCAAAGTTATCAAAGTGAACTTTCTAGATCAGGGAGGTGAAAAATCTAGGGCTTCTGATCTTGGATCATGGGGTTTTAGTGGACCCAGATAATATTAGTGAAGTTATGTCATGTGAGCAACCGAAGAATGTGTTCGAGATCGGGGGTTCTAGGGCCTGGATGGTAATTATAAAGGATTCGTTCAGGATTTCTCTCAGCTTGCTTCATCGATGATCGTGATCACCCAGAAAGTAGTGAATTATATATGGGGCCCATAATGTTAGGGATCCTCTAAGTAGATAATGTGGCGGTTGCCTACTGCCCCCATGCTTATTTTTTCTGAGGCTAGGAAGGGGTATGTGGTGTATTGCGACACTTCATGTATGGGCCGTGGGTGCGTTCTTATTCAGGATGATCACGTGGTGGCGTATTCATATCGATAACTCAAACCACATGAAAAGAATTACCCAACCAAAGACTTGGAGTTTATAGCAGTGGTGCATGCTTTAAAGACCTGTCGTCACTACCTCTATGGGGAGATGTTCATGATCTACTCTGATTACAAAAGCTTGGCCTATATATTACCACCAAAGGACCTCAGCTTGAGGCAGCATCGACGAATTGTGTACTTGTAGGGGTTTGACATTGAAATTGTCTATAACCTAGGAATGGGTAATGTGGTGGCCGACGCCTTGACCAGAAGAGTTCCAGTGCAGGATTTGAGGAAGTCCAGTGATGAGTGGACTTTGATGGGACTATATTCTAAGATGCATGTGGAGATGAAGGAGAAAAATAGGGGTTCATTCATGGTGAGTGTTCAGTGGATTCATTCTCTCTTAGAGTTGATTCAGCGAGAACAGCCAAGTGATGAGCTTTTTCAGCGGTCGAGGTAGTTTATTCATGGTGGGGAGACATCCCCTGATTGGTCATCATCTCTTGTGGGAATCTTGTGCTTCAAGGGAAATTTGGTAGTGTCAGTATCTGTATTGAAGGTGGTGATGAAGGATAGCCACCAGTCTTAGTGGGATTTCCATCAAAGTTCCACCAAGATGTATTATGATGTGTGACGACAGTTCTGGTGTCCATGTATGATATGGAACATAGTAGAATTTTTGTCGAGATGCTACACATTCTAGTGGGTTAATGTAGAGCATTACAGGCCCTCCAGTTTGCTCCAACCATTACCCATTACTACCTGGAAGTGGGAATAGGCCTCCATGGAATTCATTGTCGGCTTTCCTCATACACCTCAGGGATATAATTCCTTTTGGGTGGTGATTGATTATATGAGAAAGTTTTCCCACATAATTCTGATCAAAGACACAACTAAAGTGGATGAGTTGGGCCATTTTCATCATCAAGAGGTGGTGAGACTCCATGGTCTTCCATCAGCAGTTGTCTCATATAGAGACCCCCGCTTCACTTATTGGTATTGGGAAGTCCTTCAAAAGGCCTTGGGGTCTCAGATTAATATGAGCATAGCATACCATCCTCAGACGGATGGTCACATACAGTGTGTGAAATAGATTTTCGAGGAGATGCACTGTGCATGTGTCTTGGACTTTGGAGGTTCTTGGAATAGCTATTTGATATTGGTTTAGTTTTATTATAATAATAGTTACCAATAATAAATTTGAATGGTTCCTTTTGAGGTTCTCTATGGTCGGTCTTTCCAGCCACCCCAGAGTTGGGATGAGGTAGGTGATACCTCACTACGGGGGCCGAGTCTGGTGTAAGAGACATCTGAGAAGGTCAAGTTGATCAGGAAGTGATTATTTATAGCTTAGAGTCTCCATAAATCATATGTGGACCAGAGGCATTTAGACCTAGAGTTTTGTGTGGGTGACATGATATTCTTGAAAGTGGCCCCTGATTTGGTCCATTTTTTATTGGGAAAGCAAGGGAAGCTGATGTCCTGGTATGTCAGAACTTTTGAGAATACCTAGAATATTGTCAAGGTGGAATACAGGTTGGTCTTGCCTTCATAGTTGAAATTCATCCATGACATCTTATATGTATCCCAGTTGAAGAAATACAAACCGGACCCATCCCATGTACTGAATTGGGAGGAGTTGGATATAGAACCTGATTAATCTGTTGTTGAGTATCCGGTGTGAATAGTGGACTTCCAAGATAAGGGGATTTGGGTAACGTCTATTTAACTGGTCCAGGTTCTTAGGTAGCATGAAAATGATACACGTGAGACATGGGAGTAGTAGTCATGTGTTGAGGAAGAGTATCTGCTCCTGTTTTTCGATCAACCTTCAGGTTAACTTTTCAGGATAAAAAGTTTTCATGGTGGGGGATTTGTCACATACATGAGTTATTTTAAAATTATTTTTCATTTAATTTATATTCTTTCTTTTTTTAGATATTCCCATGCATTTTTGGAGGAATTTATTAGTTTTCTTTATTTAGGCCAAACAGTGAGCCCATTTCCATATTTAAAAACCAATTTTGTTTCTATTATAACTATTTAATTTTTCAATATTTTACACACATTACACTTCTAAAATGGCCTACCCAGACCTGTTAACTCCACCCTATCAATTTGGAGCATTTAGGAACCCATAATAATGGTGGATTTGGGTTTTTGTATAAGGAATCGGTTCATCCAAGAATCCCATTTATAGTTTTATGAAAAAAAATGTTTATTTAATATTTTAATATTTTTTATTTCATTTTCGGTGATTCCACATCCCACTCGAATCCAACATCCCTAGGCATGACCCCGACTTCTCTTCTCCCACTTTGGATATCATTTCCACCTTAGATTAGGGATACTTGTCTCAAGTTTTCTCAAATCGTCCAGATTTGAAGAGGTAATTTGTTTCCTTCAAAACTCATTCATTTATCAATATTTTCCCCAAATTCCAAATCCTACGTGACATTATCTTCCTTATTTGAGCCTCAATTTTATTTTTGGATGTTTTAAAAATCATCTACCTGTGTATTTGGGGTGATTTCTTCAATATCCCTCAAGTAAGTGGGTCTCCTTTATTCTTATTTCAATTTTCTTTGGGTTTCATTTAGCTTTTGTAGGGTTTCATACATTTTACATGAGGTTCCTAATATCCCAAAACTGGGGTTTATAACCTAGGGTTTGATTCTGGATTTATTATTATATTATTTTGGTTTTAGGCTTGATCTATGTCCCTTGTGATGTGGCGGTGGTGCGGTTTGATTTTCGTACAAAGATTCAAGGGTTTTCATTATTGTGGCAGGTGATTCCCTAATATATGAAATACTTGTGACTTATCGTTATGTTTTTATAGAATTTTCATGTTTATATCATTTGATTATTTTTGAAAAAACAGGTTTTAGTTTTGTTTTTAGTGGAAATTAATTTTAAGTTTCATTTTTATGTGAAATTGGGGTTTTTCATAGAAATCTATTGTTGGTTCATTTAGGGAGACCCTATAATAACTTGGTTGATTTTATTAAAGTGTATTAGGGATGGAAGTATGGTTTTTAATTTTTATATCCTTTAATTTGTTGAAATCTTCTTTTAATAGAGTTTGTGAAACACATGAATATTTAAGTGCCCTATTTGGGTGAAATGATGAATTTATAAAGATATCTCTTTATGGTTCATATGGAGGCGAACAAAAACTGATTTGTGGTTTTAATTGAACTGTATTTGTTTTATATTTATGTTTTGGTGACTTATAAGTATGAACATGGTGTGCCATGTGGGGATTTCAAGGATTTTTGGGTGCAAAATAATGTGAGATTGTGATAAGTTGTTTTATATAAAATCAAAATGTTTTTGTGGGTGTTCTATGTGGTATAAAGAGTGTATAGATTATATATTGTTTGTTTGTTAAAATTAGTGGATTTTTTATATTAATATTCATGTATTTAATATGCATAAGTTGTTTGATCCCAAAGGGGGTAGCCTGTGCACCTAGGTGGGCGGATATGTACTAGTATGGCTAGTGATCTGGATGGGTGTTGTCTCTATTTCATTGAAAAAATGGATAACGTCAACTATAGATGAAATATATAGATGACGTTTTAGGACCACAAGGTTATGGGTATGTTCCCTACTAATGTCTTGTTCCTGAGAAAGGATTTGTGACTTGGATACTTTACAACGAGGTACGAGGTACATAGGGCCTGGGACTATCAAGTTTCCTAGGGGTGTTCCTGGTTTTTGTGTTGATTGGATTTGTGTTATTTACCCTTGTATTAGGGTGTAATTGGATGTAATTTACAATATATAACGTTTATTTTTTAAATGTGTTAAAATTATTAAAGTTTTAGTTTGAATAATGATTTCAATTGAAAGTTTCATTTCATTGAATTTATCATAACTTTTCTTTACATATTAGAACTTCTTGCCTTTTCACCTTGTATTGAATACTCTTTGGAATATTTAGGTGGTATCATATTGGGATTAGGTTCACACCCAACTTAACCCCATTGGGTGTAATTATACTTCATTATGTCTGACATTGGTAAAGTTAAAGCCTCAGGTGAAGGTGGTTCGGGTTGTTAGTCCCCTCCTATGGTGCAGTGTTGTGGAGATGGCTTCACGGTAATGAACCCTTATTATGTGGAGTCATTGTGGATGACTTTATACTATTTTTATTATTATTTGGGCCTCTTTTAATTTATTTATAACCATGTATTCAGTTATGTTTATTTCTTAGTTCATTTTTGGCATCGAAATTTCATATTCTTATTATTGATTGTTTTAATGTTTTATGCTTTCATGCTCAGGTGAATCATTCCCAAACATAATTTATTGATACATGGGAACTTGTGCGAGCCCATTGGGATAGGGAACACCCTTCGGGACTTTTCATGGTCTGGATTTGGTGCCGGTATTAGTGGTGACCTGATTCGGTTTCTGACACATAATGATAACTTAAGGTTTCTTCTTAACAACCAATATGTCCCACAAGAATCTCTCTCTCTCTATAGATCTATCTCACACTAATTGAAAATGTGTGATATCAATGAATAAATCCTTGTAAGAACCTCTAACCATTGATAATGGGTTAAAGACTCAATTAGAATCCTTATCTCTCACACAAGGGATACAGAGATAAAATAATAACGCGATCCTATGTCTATAGGTACTAGAGGTAAAATATAAAATACATATATAATACCAAAAATCATCTGAGTAGTGTCCTGATCGTATCCATCCAAGGCTACAAAATCCCACATCCTCCACCACCATCCCTCTAAGCGTTATGTGGGCCATCTAGTGACGGTGGAGGGAGTATATCATGGAATCATCCACTGGTATCTCATCCATATATAGCTCCACATGCTCCTCTATCAGCATCAACTCGATAGGAGAAACTATAACTTCTCATGGGAGATCCCGAATCATGAAGTTGCCTCAATTGTGGTGGTCCATCCATGACATTTCAAGCTTCCACAAAATGCTGGGTTGGGAAATCATGAGACATGTGACCTCACCCACTATAATCATAACATCTTTAAAATCCAGGTTGACTAGATTCTCTGCATGAACCCTATATTGTAGATCCATGTTCTATGTCCAGGAATGAGTATGCTTATTGTGGAAAGACCCTAAAGAATGATGTCTACTAGATACTACAAATAACTCAGCCGCATTATGTCTACTTCCATTCTCTATTGCAGACCATCTCTCTAATATGATGTTCTATATCACCAAGTTCCATTATAGAACTCCAGTATAAATGGGAATTCACAAGGAGACCACACTATCAGGGTAGTATCTAAAAAGTCCGTATTCAAACATTAATTCCCATAAGTATCCATCCTAAACCATACATAGAGAGTAACACATGAGGTTAGTGAACCTCGTGGTGTACTCAACAACAGATAGATCACCGTATTACAGCTCAAGAAGATCCTAAATCCTTATAGAGAACAATATTGAAGGTTAATAATCACCATGGAATAAATGTTGTAAGTCTAAATCTAAGAGAATCACGTCATCCTGAGTCAGAGTAATCAGGCTCCACAAGCACCCTACTTCTCCATGAAGAAGATTTGTCACAAGCACAACCATATGATTATATGGGGTTCGAGCAAGCATAAAAACTCGGACAACCACCTTGATAAAATCCTCCACTGACTAAGGGTCCTGATCACCATGAAAACAAATAGGTCTCTATCAATTGAACCCATATAATGTGCTAAATCCACACACATTATCTCCACGACCTCATGGAGACATTGAATACCAAATATGTGGTCAATTATGTGCTCATACCACTTGGGGTGGATCTATGCAGTGCTCAATAGGTGTTGGTACTAATCTATTCTCGCATGGTGGACACAACTCATAAGTGGGTCCCTCAACTCAGGCATCATTGCTCAACTGATTTTCATCAAAATATTTTATTGGTTTCCAAGATTCTAGTCTTCACAAAGGAATATTAAAAGTTAACAGGACATACCGAAGATATATGAGAATATATAGAGAGATGACTCAAGGATGAAATGAAATTTAAAAGACCCAATACTATATAATTCATGCACTATTGTTTCCTTAAAACTGATTCCTTGAGATTCCAAGACATTAAGTTGGTCGTCTATTTCCAAGTTTATGGTACATCGACCGCAACGCCAACCCATGGTTCTCAATCCTGAGATCTAAAACCAAGACACTCACAGATTGTTTCAGTAAGATCCCAAACCAATCTTCATGACATGTAAAACTCTAAATACAAACCAAAGGAAAATACACAATTGATTCCACTTTTTCATGACCCGAACCACCAGGTCCTACCTGTCTGGTGGTAAGACAAGTGTGACACTCCAGGCCTCCTTCCAATAGGCTCATGGCTGGTGAAAGACACCATATAGGTATAAAACTGAAATTGGGGGGGGGGGATTATTCTATTGTATCTACACACACACAACCCACTCCATGGAACAATGAAAATATATAATAAAAAACTAAAACATACAAATTGTACACCATACATAAAACAACCTATTGGAAATACTTAAAATTACATCATCATTATGAAATGATATACATGGAAAAAATACATTCCCAAATTGAAATGAAATCCCAAACTAATAACAACTCAAAATAGGGTAAGACTGAAGAGAGTCCAACTCCAAATCATCAGGGCAGACAACTGAACATGATCAACACTTAGAGATGATAAGATCTATTGAAACCAAGTCCACCATGGTCACCATCGATATTCTTGTCATCTGTATAAGACATAATACATTTTGGAAAATTTCATTTTGGGTAAGTTTGTATATACCCAGTTAGATTCCCCAAAATCCAGAACAGAGAATTAAAAAAAGCAATAGTTATCTCAACCCATAAATAAAGAGGTTGAAGAAAATAAAACATTATATATGATCAAAATAAACCCATGTTAACTGGGAAATGGTAAATACATCTCCAAAACCTAGCTACCAATGATGTGTCATCCTGAAAATACCAATAGTCCATCATCGATTCCTAACCCAATGAGAAACCTCACCAAAATGAGAGTGGAGGGGATAAATGATCACAATTATTATTCATGGCTGAGGGAGAAATAACTCCCATCGAGGACCCACTCCCCATAGAAAATTGGTTATGGGGATAGTACCACTATATAGATAGGGGTCATGCACCTTTTTTAAAATGGGGGAGTATCAACTCTACCTGTGTAAAGAGTATGTGGAACATCTTCCCTAGTGTGATAGGGGAGTACCAACCCTGAAATATATCAAATGAATAAACATGATCACTTCCATCAAACAAGAATCCATAAATAAGATTTCATACTCACAAGTTCTCACATTGTGTATCTGATACAAAAAAAAGGCCTCTATCATGTCTACATAGAAAACTACACAGGATAAAAAACTCAAGACACGAAATCCACATCAAAAAAAAATGATATAAGAAAGGTAGAAGTCTCCTGGAGGAGTAAATGATGTGTATAAGATATAAACTACATATCTTGGCTGGCCTAGGTACTACCTAGGTCCTTAGACCCGTGCCCATATACTCTTGTCCAATCCTGTGTACTCGGGTCATGTCTAAGTAATTTGGCCAAGTATGTGCCTATGTACATGGCTGTTCTCATATACATGGACAAGCTTATGCCCATGTACCTTTTGGGTATATTCTAGACGACCAGTATCTAGTCACATAATCTGTGATCCATCCATATGGAATGTGATATTTTATTTTATATAAAACCCTAATTTCCGCAGTATGGGTCAACATGGCATGTGTTCTTCCATAGTACACACCATGTATACAAGGAATTTCTAGAAATAAATTTCTCTTAATGAATACTATATATATAGTTATACATACTCCTTACCCCTATTGACCACTCAAAATCCACCAAAATTGAAGGGAAAATCCTTTAATAATTTATTCTCGACCTATCATGACTGAAAATTGGAATTCTGGCTACCCATGCAACAAGTCATCATGCATCTTGTCACTGCCTGAGGCTCTATATCATGAATCCAACTCATTAATCCCAGAACATTACTCAATCCATCTATAAAAACAATGATCCAAAAATCTTTCATGAATTCTCCATGAATCTAGGGGTTTGATCATGCTCAAATCTGGAATGTCAATATTGAATTGCTGACCCATGGGCCAGTGATGAAAAATGAGAAGAACAGTGTGGGAATGCATAATAACAAGATAAAACCCATTATTTGATAGTGTTACCCCTCTAATGATTTAATAATATATAATAATGGGTAAAATCAAGAGTTAATATAATAATAAAACCAATTGGTTTAAAAACAATATTTGAAATTGGGCTTAGGCGATGAATGGAAATCAATAGAAAAATAAAAGTAGATAAAAAATCCATTATTATAAAATAAATAAAGGGAAGGAACCCATTAAATAACATGACCTTCCGTGAGTTTTGATAGTTCATTGATGATGGATAATTTTATGATGTTTTCATTGATTAGATCCTGGAACTTCATTGGGAAAAGCAATTCTATTACAAAATGATCATTTATCCCTGCTTTCTGTTTGTTCATCAACGGTTCTTCTCCTTAGATCCTCTTAAATATTTAGGGTTATATAGATAACCCTATGAATTTTACATAATAGTGTATAAATGTAAGACTATTATAGAATTTGGAAATTTATTAAATTAATTAAATAATTTCATTAATTCACATGACACACCCACCAACAGTTGCCTCTAATTGAACACTCGATGCTGACGAATTTAATGTCACACATAGGGTAAACCACACATTATGAAATCAACCATGGTATAATATATCCCATCAATGGTCCCAATCAATGAGAATCCATTTAATATAAAAAAATTCAAACATTTTCTTTAATACAAATTAATATTTTTAATATATTAATACTGGGGTTCTGCGACACCCAAAAAAACATAAAAATTGAAAAAAAATCCAAAGATATATATTGAAATATTAAAATGATTAAAATATAGAAAATAAAATTATAACATTTTGAGGTTGGGATATGAACCAGTCTGATACCTCGATGGAGGGATACCATTCAGTCTTAGAGGATCATATGGGTGTGGTTAGTGACCTACCCACCCTTCCATCTTGGATCTGTCACCCAAAGTCACGCCCACCACCCAGATTGATCTCTATGTGGGTCACTATCGGCCATTGTGGCTATCCTTCAAAACTACAATAGGGTCACTGCCAGGCTCTACACTAGCTTTTCATCACCATGTCACCCCACCTAAAATTGTTCACTATACTTAAATTCTACCCCTTCATGCATTTCCAAAACACTAATTGCGCCTTGCCTTATACCTCAATGATTGATTGGGAGAGAGAGAGAGATCAAGGTATATAGAGAGGGAGTCTATGAACATGTTTCGACCACCCTTCAATTAAATACCAACAGAGGCTAGTGGATTTGACATACACCAAGGAGGTGCACAACTCAATAATGAGGGAAGGAATCTTGCACTCTGTCCCAAGATGGACACCTCAACTCAATTCAATATCAATCTACCAAGGTTTGTCATTCCCTAGAATGACCAATGTTAGTGTGATAAAATTCTACCCTATAATTCATGTAACTAGAATAAAAAACTCATGAAAAAGTAAAAAATAAAAAATTCGACATATAATTGGAATAATAAATTAATCAAAAACAAAATAACAAGACGTTCCTCTTGATTTGATCAGTCAATGAATAGGTTCATATCTATTATTTGATCCCTCCAACATTTCCAATGAAAAATTTATTCATCATTTCCTAGATCCTACCATGATCTACACCTATAACTCCCTCTCTAAAGCTTGTTTTTATGAGACTAACCCTAGTTATAATGGTTAATGATATAATTAAATGGTAGATTATTGGTTATAGGTTTTATTAGATTCAAAATTAATTACTTAATTAATTAATTATCGAGTGAAATTAATTAATTAACTAATTCCACCTAAGACAACCATGATCCCGAGGACCTAATGTGAAAAAAATATTATACCACCCATAGGGTAATCCCCCTATTATGAACACAAATGCAGTTTCTGATTTCCAATCCAAGACTCTAATTTTATGTAAAAGCATTATTCACACAAACATGCATGTGTGGAAAAAAATTGTTATATAATTTTTAATATATTATAATTGATTCCCTTTTAATGCCTACAACTCTTTGTCAAATTTTTGACACATCACAAAATTAATATTTGAAATATTCTAAGGGTTCTGAACCCAAAAATCTTGGTTACTGAATTTAAATCTAATCACCATTTTCAAAACATTCATTACCCCTGTAGAAACTAGAGAGGGCTCAATAGAGGGGAGAATAATATATGAGATACACTCACTCTATTCATTAACCATTTTACCCATTATCAAAATCAATCCATTTTTCATTACTCCCATCATAAATGGGTCAATATTCCAAACCATAATTCTCAATCATTAATCTATTGGTAGAGTTTTATAAGAAGAATAGATTATTCTATCTCTCTTAATCCATTAATTCTACATGGTTGGATTTCATAAATTCTAGAGTCTACATTTCAAACTAAATATTCTCAAACAAATTATTACACCCCATTTATAAATTTTATCCCCCCATCAATCACCTACTAATAAAAAAAGACTGTAAATAACAATAAAATTATAAATATGTATTCAATCATTCCCATGTAGATCACAATAAAATAAACTGAATCAATTAATTATACACATTTATTAAATAAAATCAAGACATAGGTGTTACAATTATACCCAAGAATGATTTTGACCCCCTAAAATTCAATGGGTATGTACATCACTGATTTTATAGCCACTCATTCCACTTATGGGTTTCACTCTCATGATTTTCTTGATGAATAATCACATACAACTATAAAACTTACACGAATGTAATTATTTATTCAATCTAAATTTTCAATTTATAATATGAAACATATAATTGTATTTTCTGTATGACACATCAAGTTATAAGTTAACTATCTCCTAATTTAGAAAATGAGATTCATTTGTTAGATACTTTTCAAATTGTAAAACATGTAAAAAATTATGAATTTGTATATAATGGTTTGGAAATTAAAACAGGTATTACACTTCAGCGATCTATTAAACATTCTCTAAATAAACTACATACATGGTAATTGCTTTTATTAGTTTTCACAAAATCTGATGTCCTATCCTTTGATTTTTTTTAAAATACATTACCTAAACATAAAATATCAAGGTCATTATTAATGATTAGAATGATACTTCTACAAAAATAAAAGATAAAACCGTACTCTTATAAATCAATTTAAGTCGATATGTTAGCTCTTACGCAACACTAGGTCCCACTGGAGTCCTTTGACCAGTCATGGTCCGACATAAAGGTAACCAACAACATTCTTTTTAGTAATCAAATAGTTCCATATAAAACAATGATGGATAAATATTGTTATCTTCATACTTCAATAACGATAGGTGATATACCTATTACTTCCCAAAGTCAAGAACACATAGTTAGATAATATCTTAAAACATTTCATTAACTCGTTCCATTTATCTATTTATCGGAGGCTGATAATATATACTCATCCTCGGCTATATTACCATATAATTTTAGATCCCCTTCAAGAATATTGTTGAATACCTTGTATCTTTATCCAAGAAAATGTAAATCAAAACTGCCTATGTCTAACAAATACCTTTATATATAGATTAATCTGGTGATTAACTCAATATGTTTCTCATATAGGTATTGTAACACATGGTCTTCTTAATATACCATTACCTTTAAATATGTCAATGTATTTTTTTTTTCACCTGAAACACTAAACTTAAATGAAACTGTAATATATTTAGAAAAAAATATAATATTCACCATGAGGATTAAATCTTATTTGATAAACTATATGGAATAAATAAGAGGATCAAATTTATAAAATATCTATATAAGGGAATATAGTATGTAATTACAATGCCCATGAAATTCATCTTATATAGCTAAAATAACTATTATGATCATTGTTACTTAGAAACATATTTCAATTAATACATAATTTTTATCAAATAGGAATTTATATTTCAATAAATATAGGATTAATGATGATAAAATATATTTGGAATCAATTATTGTTTAATAAAAATTTAATTATTAAACGATTGGAAATAGAAATGAGCCTGCTAACTATTATAAAAAATTCATTTTCATATAAAATTGTTTTTCATTATATCTCATCATTTTATTTATAATACAAATTTCGAAATATTATAGTTTGAATTTGAGAAAATGAAAATTATTTTTGGATCCATCAAAGTAATATTTTATTAATATTATTTTATGATATTTTTAAAAAATGTCTCATTTTTTGGGGAAGAGTTCATAATTATATTTTTACAAATAAAAATAATTTTATGACATTATTATTATATAAGTATGACTTTTAAAATTCTAAAACCTTTTTTAAGACCAAATATGCATTTTAAAAGTGATATTAAAATTTTAAAAATGTTTTTTAAATTTAACAATACATATTTTACATTTTAGAAAATATTTATATCATTCATTTTTTTTAAGAATTACACATTCAGTATAACACACAATATTTTACAATTTCTCTCTTCTTAAATAAATTCAATTTCATAGATAGTTTACATTGCACACAACCCCAATCTTAACCGCGCAATAAATTTTTTATAACTTAGCCGTTAAACTAGAGGGATTAAACAATATTGAAAAAATTATGAAATTTATATATATTCGAATGTTTTTACATTCCTCCAATAGATTTTACACAAATATGATAAGAATAAATCCAATGTTATGTATAATAATCTAAATTTTTCTAAAGGCAGTTTCACAATTTTCTTTTGGAGCACTTGTTTTAAACCTAGTTTTTGACACTTTTTTGAATTATTTTTGACAAAATAAACTTATTCTTTGAAATAAGATTAAATTTTTTTCATTGGTTCAATTCTTGGTATTTTAATATTAAGATTTATGTTTTTATGAATAGTGAAAATTACTGAATATTAATTTATTTTTATTCACCTAAATAATCTATAGTGTTAAATTATATTTATGAATGAGTTTAAAGTTTAAATATGTCAATTTTTTTCCATTAATACAATATAGATCACTGAAAACAATTTCAAATTGAACATGGATATAAAAAAATTATAATATTTTCATTGTTTTCACTTTAATAACTTCTTTTCTCACTCTATCAACTAGAATAATTTTAAATTATATTTAGCCAATTTTATATTTTTAATTTTGAAAAATTGATTCCATATTTTCAAATAAAATTTTATAACTTATTAAATAGTTACATTTTATATTTGGACAATATAAATAGTAAATTTATAAATTTTTTATTACCCAAACTAAGGGTAAATCAGGTAATTAAGGTAAAAACTAATATTATAAACATTATAAAATTACCCTAACTCTTTTCATAAACTTATTAGATGAGATATTGATAAAAAAAAATCATCCTTGACCCAATTTTAATAGCTCATGGAGCCACTTGGATGAATTTAAGCATTTTATAGTATATTATTTAAGTAAAGTCATCAATGTCATATTAATGGTTTTAATATTTTTTACATTTTTAATATGTGGGTATTCATAAGATATATTCAAAATAAATAATAATTTGAAACCTTTTTTTTCATAAATAATAGTAATTAATTTTTAAATATTAGGACATAAATTACTACATTGAAGGCATATATGATGATGATGCAATAATTGTTTAATTAACGGAAATATCAAATAAAGGATATTAAAAATGATAAAAAATATATAACTTTAGATAATTAATGTCATGGATGAATTTTATATATGAATTTTACATTTTAGTGATGATTTAAAATAATTGTTTCAAATATATCATGTTATAATATTTTTAATATGTCATGTAATGAATTGTGTCGAAGTTGACATTAATGATATTTTAAAATAACTATTTTTTTAAATGATATAAAATTCATAAAAATATAAAATTATTCCAAAATATTGGTATTGGGTTTATAATTTCACCCAAGACTCGTTTATGGTCCATTTGACATTTTATAGTAACTATATTAACCATTTAGGGTAAATATCCTAGTTGTCTTGATAAGAGATAAAGGGTTTAAATAAGGGTTAAAACAAAAATGTAAGGGTAATAATGTTACATAAACATCTATAGAAATTATTTTATGAGATTATTTAGACCCATAATCATATTATATTCAATATAACTCACTATGGACCCATTTTTAATTGAAAATTAATTTATACTAATTTAAGACTTTTAGAGTTTCCTGAAGTACCCACCACCTTATTTATAAAAGGGAACCCACTCCCTAGCTTATTCACACCACTTTGAGTCTTATAGCTCTAAAAAACCCTAATATTTTCTCTTATAAACATACATATACACATTATGGTGGTCCTAATATTTCATGAATATCTACGCTGGATCCCTTATGAAGATATCTAAAGGAAGTCCACCGAATAAGAGGTAATCATTTTTAATAAATCATTCGAGTTCATTTATTATTAGACTCCCTCTTCTTGTTTCTCTTCCATGAAAAAGTAATGAATATAGTATAATTTATATTTTTAGATCCTATTATGATTATGGTATATCTGTATTGAACCTTTTATCCATCCTATAAAAAATAAAATCACTGCTTGAATGTACGTATGGCTTACTGTCTCCACACCTCGGTGAAATTTGTTTTTCATGAACACTTTAATTGGATGGGTATAATGATTTTAATAATGGATATATATGGTAATTATGGAATGATATATATTTTTCATAATTAATAAACCATCCACATTCTTTCCGTTTCCACCATTAAATGAATGATATCGTCACTCGTGAGTACATACGACCTACAATATCCTTGACATGATACGATTCATTTCCAATGTTTCACATTAAAGAATTATTACAAGACATTATTTAATGATTTAATATGATATTAATAACATTAATATTATTTTTAATATGAGTAACTAAATCCTATTTATAAGAACCAGGACTTACACAATAAAACAAGCATAAAAAACGAAGGAGTTAACACCCAAAATATGGGTAATATTGAAATATTATTAACAAGACGGTAAAAAATTGATATAATTATATAAAATAAAAATTAATAAATATGAAAATGGTTTGGTTATAAATTCATAACATGTTTTAAACCATTACAAAATAGTTTAAAGCATGTAAAATGAAAATGAAGTGTGAGGTAATCGTTTTCGTATCGTATCACTTTTATTTCTACGGGACATATGACTTATTCACCACTTATTCCTTTTGTGTTGTGTATATACTGACCATTGACATGTTATATAATTAATTTACTTATTCTCATGATATTTAATGTTTTTTTAAAATTTATTCTTTTATGGGGCATACAATTCGACTGATTACAATGTGGGAAGGAATTTTTTAACTCAATTTCTATTCATTGGGTTAAAAATCAACTTAATTAATTACGTCATGATAAGATTATGTGTGAAATAACTTTTTGTTATCTCATTTTGTATTTACGCTTAATTTATGTGGATTTATAGTATATACACAAAATCTATTAATTTTATTATTTCTTAAACCACATACCAATTTTTACATAAAGTGTCTACATTGAATGTTATTTGAATTCCTAGGGAAAAAATGTTAAATTCAAATCTTTTACTCAATACAGATACTTGTTGATGTGTCTTATTGATTGATTAATTAAATCAATCATTTAAAAAATGAGGAATTATTTGGACATGTAATAAGGGTTGGGGATAATATATAGAAAATACCCTTGATGCATTGGTGATCTCATTAGATGACAAAACTAGCCAAATTAAATGGAGTTTTACCCATAAATATTAAACTGTATTGGTAAAGGCTTTGACGGTAAAAGGTATTATGTTCCTAGGAAATATGAATTCCAATAATTAAGCATTTCATTCATTACGATTTCAATTATTATTATCCATGAGATTTTAACTATGATACTATCCATGGATTCATATTTTGAAAAAAGTTATTCATTAAATGGAATGTGTGTTCAGTTATTTTTCCTTGCCATATTTGTTTTAAATTACCGATTTTAGGATAGCTCTAGCTTTAAGTAAATATTACTAAGCATATGATATTACCCTTTTATTTGTTCTCTTTTACACATGTTCTGAAAATGAAATGTTATATTTAAATTTAGGATGAAATTTAATTTTAGTTGTTATGTCCTATGTTTAATTACCAATGTAATAAGGGTTCCATGTATCTTTCTAGTTCTACTAGTTTACTAAACTCATCAGTCCTTTGAGATTTAAATATTTTATTTAATACCATTTTAATGATGTAACCACGGAATCTGGGTTACTCAATATGGGATTTTCATAGTTGGAATTAGATTAATTTTAGTTGAAATCTTGGGAACTATATTTTAAAATAAAGATAACCAACGTGAGAACATTGATAATTCATTAAAGGATTTAAAAAGTATTACCATTAGAAGAATTTTTATTTTGTGGCTCAATACTCATGAATATTATGGGATAACATAGTGTGTGCCATAATTTAGTGATGAAACCTAATGGAATGATGGGAATAAATACTTTCAAACTATGTAGGGATTATCCCATTGGGATATACAATGCAATTGGTGTTAGAGATAATCAGATCATGAAAATGTTTTGATAAACTACTTAGGATATGAAAAATAACCATTCTAAACCTATGTTGGATCATTTCATGTGGTGGAAGGCCCCATTTTTAGTGGAACTACTAACCTATTGGCAGCTGAGAAATGGATTATGTCACTTGAAAAGATATTTTAAGCCTTGGGATAAGATGAAAATGAAAATTTAGTACTGAAAGTATATTATTTCAAGGGTGATGCAGATCAATGTTGGTTGTTGATCTAGAATTCTAGGGAGTAAGATGAAATAGAACACATGGATTGATGATACTTTAAGGAAACATTATTCAAAAAATATTTCCCTCATGAACAATAAACTAACATGAAGAGAGAAATGCTTAGGTTAAAGAAAAAGGAGGAAGAATGTGTTACAAAATATGATGATACATTTACAGGATTGGAAAATTATACTACATAATATATATGTCATATAATGTACAATATTTATCATTTTGTTGAATATCATAAGACAATTCATCTAAGGGATTCATCACCTCGATCATTTTCATCATATGATGAAATAGTGTTATGTGCCATCTAAATGGAGAAGGAATTATCTAGATCCTACATCTTTAAGGGAAATAAATAGAATAAGAGGTCAACTAAGTAACATGAGAAAGGTAAAGCACCAAATAAGTATATGAGAATAAATAAATTTCTATATTGTAAGAATTGTGATAAGAAACATCTAGGGAAATGCCTAAATGGAAAATGAGTGTGTTATAATTGCAGAGACAAGGGGAATCTGTCTCATTAATGAAAAGGGAATAAATAATCCAATGATATTAACGATTAAATTGTAAATAAATGGGTTATTATTCAAATCACTATCCAAAGCGTCAGTCGAATCTACCATAGAAGAGGCCAAAGGGAGATGGACAAGCTTATACAATTACTATAGATGAGGTAGAAGTACCCAATGATGTGGTGGTATGTACATTAATTCTCTCTTCAAATTTTTCGAATTCGTTGTTTGTGTTTGGATCATCACACTCTTTTATATCTACCCATTTTTCAATGAAAAATATATATTTTTCTATTTATTAAATAAGTCAGTTTCAGTCAAAAATCTTAAGGGAAGTCTCATTGCAACAAATATGTGTTTGTCTATCCATATTCTGACACATAAATGTGATTTATTTTCTAACCTTATCATCATAACTATGGTTTACTTTAATATAATATTTGGTTTGGGATGGATTTAAAAATATGATGCAAAAATTTATTGCAAGAAGAAATAAATTATAATTTATAAGGAAGATATAAAATTACTTATCCTTAGATAAGAAACTTCATCATATGATTCCTATATAGATCCCCACCAATAGCTATACTGAATGAAATTATTTAGCAGGAAGAGAAAAAAACACCTTGGTATTAGAAGGTAGTCTTAAAATTGAGAACATACATATTTTATATGAATAAATTGGTGTATTTATTAAGGAATTACCAAAATACCCACAAAAGTATGATGTTTAGTTTTCCATTGATTTAATACCTCATGCAAGACCAATATAAAAAACACCCTATCGAATGACCACTATGGAATTAGGGAAACTAAAGAAAAAACATGAGGATCTATGTAATAAGGGATTTATTCACCCTAGTGTTTCTCCCTGGGGATCCCCTATTCTCATTGTTAATATGAAATATGGATCCATGAGGTTATTCTTTTATTATATAGAAATCAATTATATTATGACAAATAAAAAGCATCGTATTCCTCACATTGATTATTTATTCTATTATCTTCTTGGACATCCATATTTTTTTGATTATTGACCTCTGTTCTGGGTATCATCATTATCAGTAAAGAAGGAATCTATTACTAATATATCTTTTCAAATGAGGTATAGACATTATGATTTTTAAAAAAATTCCATTTGGACTCAGTAATGCACCCTTTGTTTTCATGGATCTAATGAACATAATATTCAAGTAATATATTGATAATTTTGTTTTGGTATTTATTGATTATATCATGGTGAACTATAAAATTTATGAGGTCCATGAGAATAAAAAGGGATCATTCTTGAGTCTATTACAAGAAAATATTTATATGATAAATTTAAAAAGTGTGAAATCTAGCTTCAGTAAATTTCTTTTTTGTCCATATTTTCTCTATAGATGGAATCTCAGTTGATCCTACAATGAAAAACGTTTTCCATGAATCGATTAAAATAATATACACACCATGGTAGATAGTTACATTTTTTTGGAAGGTTACTACCGGATATTCATTCATAATATTTCTTGATTTTCTAACCTATTAACCAAACTCACATGAAAAGGTATAATGTTTGTATGGAAAAAAGAATGAGAGGAATTTTTTGAATATTTGAAAAGTTTATTGGTAAATGCTCCAATTTTTATTCTACCATCAGAAAATGATGGGTTTATGATATACAGTGATGCATCAAATAAATTACAGGGTCGTGTCCTTATACAAAATGATAAAGATGTTGTGTGTGAATCAATACAGTTAAAGACTCATTAACAGAATTATCCAGCTAATGTTATTGAGTTAGAAACAATATTATTTTATCTAAATATAGAGATACACAATATCAATAGTGAAATATGTGAGATATATGTAGAAAACATGATTTATAAATACATCTTATCACATAATGAACTCAACAAGATGGTAATACAATGACTTGAGTTACTCAAGGAGTATGATTTCTTAAGTAAATACCACCCTCAAAAAGAAAATAAGATATTATATGAACTAAGTATGAAATATCATGGAGTTATAACCCAAAAATGGATTGAGAGAGATCCTATATTAAAGGATTTAGTAAGTATGGATATGGGAATTACTAAGGAAGTGGAGACATTACTCCTTTTACAAATGATTCTGAAACAATATCTGTTTGAAAATATAAAAATCTGTCAATCTAATAAAGATATTTTTTTCAATAAAATTAATTATTTGAATGATGGAAATTTGGTAGGATTTGTTTGTGAATATGGTGTTCTAAAATTTGGAAAATGGATATGTGTCCCATCAATACCTAAGCTAAAAAGGGAACTATTGGATGATGCTCATAACACAAATTTTTTGATACACCTGTTAGTACCAAGATGTATAGGGATCTGAAGGGATATTTTTAGTGGGATAATACAAAGTGGGAAATTGATGACTTTGTGTCAAGCTGTGTGTTTTTTCAATAAGTAAATTTTGAGAGACAACATTCAAGATGATTCATGAAATCTATTCCTATACCTGTATGGAAACGAGATTACATTACAAAGGATTTTATCACAAGAAAACCAAGGAATCCTATAAGGAATGATGTTCTATGGGTCATTGTTGTTCACCTTACCAAATAAAAAAATTGATTTCTGTAAGAGAATACTTACTTCTTGATCAGCTAGAAAGTCTCTATGTTAATGAAGTTGTAAGACATCATGGTGCACCTCTATAAATTGTGTCTAATTGAGATCCCAGTTTTAAATCAATATTCTAAAAGATTCTTCATAAGGATCTAGATACAAATCTTAATTTGACCACTGTCTACTAGAATAAATCTGATGGACGTTTTGAAAGAACTATTCAGACATTAACATAAATGTTGATATCATGCTCACTGGACATTCAAGGTATGTGGTATCCATATTCACCATTGGTAGATGTTTCCTATAATAATAGTTTCCAATCAAGTATTCGAATGGTGCTACATGAAGCATTATATAGAAAGAGATATAACTCTAAAAATAGTTTGGATAATGTTGGTGAAACGAAACTTATAGGCCTAAAACATATTGAAGAGACAATAAAAAAGGTAAAGACTATACATGCTCATATAAAAGAAACTTCCAGTTGGAAAAAGAGTTATCGTGACCATATGAGAAAGGATTTTGAATTTCAAGTGGGAGATAATATCTTGATGAATGTATATCCATGGAATGGTGTCATAATTTTCTATAAGAAATTGAAAATGAGCATTAGGTATATTAGAACATTTGAAAAACTAGAAAGAATTTGAGTTGTATCATACCGATTAACAATTACACAAAACCTCTCCAAAGTTCATGATGTTTTCAACATATCATTGTTAAGGAAGTTCATGCTACAACTGATGCATGTAACCACCTATGAAGAAAAATAATTAGAACATAATATATCTTGCTGTGAAGCGCCTATCGAGATTCCTTACCCAAGATACCAAGTGTTCAGGAATCAGTTGACTCAACTAGTAAAGGTTCTTTAGAGAAACCGTAAAATGGAAGAAGAAACATGGGAACTTGAGGATATTATGAAGAAGAACCACCTTATTATTTTTAGAAGGTAATATTCATGAAAATTTCAAGGATGAGAATTTTAAAATGAAGGAAGAATATAACACCCCAATCTTTTATGGTATGTCTCTTCTTCAAAAAATTCAATTTCTTCAATAACATACGTTGTACACAACCCCTAACTTAACAACACAACAAAATTTCATGATAACCTAGACGTTAAATTGGAGGGAATGAATATTATTAATCACATCATGAAATTTATATATATTCAAATGTTTTTGGAATTAATACAATATATTTTATAGGCTTATGATAATAATAAATCCATTGTTATGTATAAAAAGCAATATTTTTTTAAAAGTAGTTTTGCCTCCTTTTGACGGTGCTATCATTTTAAATATATTATTTGACCCTTATTTGAATTTTATTTTTAAAAATAAACTTATTATAAGAATTTGGAATAAAAAAATTAATTTGGTATAATTCATGGTATTTTTCTAATAAGACTAATGTTTTTATGAACAATGAAAAATGATGAATATTAATTGAAAAATTATTTTTCATAAAAATAATTTATTTTAGTACAATATATTTTATATTGGTTTTGAAGTATAATTAGATAAATTATATATCATTTAATCCAATTTAGTTCATTGGAATAAAGTTCAAATTGAACACGGATATAGAAACATTAAAATCTTTTGAACGTTTTCACTTTAATAACCCGTTTTATCACCTAGTTAACATGGTTAATTTTAAATTAATTTTATCAAATTATATGTTTTAAATTTTTAAAAATGGATTCCATATTTGTAATCATAATGTCCATGTTTAGTAATTAGGTCTTTTTTTAAAAACTATGAATAGAACTTTAGAAATTTTTTATTACTACGGTTAATGGAAAATCAGATAATGAAGGGTAAAAATAACATTATAAATATGATCAAATTTCCCTAAAATTTGTTATAATTTTATTTTATGAGTTAATTTAGGCCATAAACATCCTTGGGATTAAATTATGAGCTCTAGGATCCACTTCATTGAATTTAATATTTTAGAGTATTTTAATTAAGGGAAAGTCAAATATATCATACTCATGGTTTTAATAACTCTTAAAAGATATATATGTGGTTATTTAGAAGCTATATTTGACTATAAAAAGTAATTTGAATGTTGAAATTTTTATCTTCACCATGGTAAGTTGTTTTTAATTTTTAGGAAATAAATTATTGCCTTTAATGCTTACAAAATGATGATGTAGTAATTATTTAATTAATGGAAATATCAAATAAATGATATTAGATATATTAAAATAAATATAATTTGATATAATTAATGTCATGCAAGAATTTTATTATATATTTTAAATGTTAGTTATGATTTATAATAGATTTTTAGAATATATAATGTTGTTATGAAAATTTTAAAATATCAAGTAATGAATGGTATCAAAATTGACATTAAAGATATTTTAAAATAGCTAATATTTTATTAAATGATATAAAATTAAAAAAATTAAAAAATTTGGACAAAATATTGGGATGAAGTTTAAAATTTCCTCCATTACTCATTTTTAGTATGTTATTAATTTTATAGTAACTATATTAACCCTTAAAGAGTAAAAAACCAAGTGTCATGGTAAGAGTTAAAGGGTTTAAATAAGGGTTAAAACCAAAAGGAAAGGGTTAGAATGTGACCTAAACTTGGCTAAAAAATATTGTATGATATCATTATGACCCGTAATCATCTTAAATTATAAATAAATCACATTTATATATTTTTAATTTAATGTTGATTTATACTAATTTAATATTTTAAGTGTTTCCTAAAGTTCCCCTCAGCTAAATTATAAAAGGGAACCTCCCCCTCACTTATTAACACTACTTTGAGCCTTCTATCTCAACCAAATAATTATATTTTATATTCCAAAAATCTTTATCCATGTTATAGAGGTTATTATCTTTGAAAAATACCAATCCTAGATCCCTTAAATATGGATCTAAAGGATGCCCACCGAAGAAGAGGAAATTTTTTTTATAATTCATTCAAGATCATTTCTCCTCTTATGTCCTCTTCATGTGATGTTTCCATAATAAATTAATAAATCTAGTATCATATATATTATGAGATGTTATTATAATTATTGGACAACCATATTACACCTTTTATCTATCCTATGAAAAATTAAATCTCTGAACATTCGTACGTACGTCTAACTATCTCCACGTCGTGGTGTAATTTGTTTTTCATGAAAAATTTGCTTGGATGGGTATAATGATGGAAATAATGGATATAAATCAGAATTATGTAATGATATTGAATTTTCATAATTAATATACCATCCACTTATTTACCATTTTTATGATTAAATGAATGATATCGTTGCTCATGCTTACGTATGACATACCATCTCCATGATGTGATACGATTCATTTTTCTTATTAAACTTTCATGTGTGATTATAAAACATTATTAAATGATTAAATGTGATACTAATAATATTAATATAATTTGGATATTACATAAATATAACCTATGCAACAAAACTTGGACTTACAAAAATAATCATGCATAAGTAAATGAATTAGTTAACACACAAAATAAGGGTAATAATTAAATATTATTAACAAGAGGGTAATAAAAAGATATAATAGGAAAATACATGATGTAATAAATATTAAAATGGTTATTTTATAAATTAATAACATTATTTAAACCCTTATACATGGGTTTAAAGCATATATATAACCAAATAGAAGTTTTAATTAAAGGTTTTCTTTTTGTTTTAATTTTATTTCTGTGGGACATATGAATTATTCACCACTTATTTTTTTGTGTGGTTTATATTATTCCCTTTGACATGTTATATCAGGAATTTATTTATTCTAATGATTTTTAATGTTTTTAAAATGTTATTATTTTATGGGGAATACAATTAAACTAATTACAATATGGTATGGGATTCATTTACAAAATTTATGTTCATTGGGTTAAACTTATACTTAATTGATTATGTAATGAAATATTATGTGTGAAATTAATAATGATTGTATATTGTTTTATTTCCACTTGTTTTATATTGATTTATAGTTGGAAAACATAATCTATTCATTTTATTATATTCTAAATAGTTTACCATTTTTACATATAGTGTCTATATTGAATGTTATTTTAATTTTTAGGAAAATAATGTTAAATCAATATCTTGTAATAAATATAGATGCTTGATTATAAGATTTTGTTACTAATGAATTAAATCAATCATTTTGATATATGATGAATTTTTTTTAAATTCTTGAATAGGTGGGGGTGTATATAGAAAATCCCCTCAATGAATCTGTAGTCTCATGAGGAGATAAGGTTGGCCAAATTAAATATATTTTACCCATAGTGGTTACAAACTCTTGTTAAAGGACTTGAATGTAAAGGTATTACGTTTCTAGGATACCTAAAGTCCAATAATTAAGCATTTCCATCATTAATATTTTAGTTATTATTATCCATGATATTTTAATTATGATATTATCCATGGTTTCATATTTAGAAAGAAGATAATGATCAAATGGAATGTGTGCTAAATTATTTTATGTCTCTATATTTATTATTAATTATTTATTTCAATAAAACATAAAATATATGTAAATTCTACTAAGAATCTGATCTTACCATTTTAATTATTCTCTTTTCCCCAGGTTTTGAAGATGAAATGTTAGAATGAGCTCGAGGATGAAATTTAATCTTCTTTTTTTCATATGTTTAATTACCAACGTAATAAGGGTTCCATGTTTATATGTAGTTCTTCCAAACTACTAAACCAATCATTCCTTTGAAATTTTAATCTTTTATTTAATACCAATGTAATGAAATATTAATCGATACGGGGTTACTGTAGGTGGGTTTGTTACATTAAGTATTTAAAAATTATTTTTATTTAATTTGTAAAATAAATGTAAAATATGGATTTAAACATTTGATTCATTCGGTTCAATTTTTTTAAAATTTTTAACTTTATTTTCAATCAAAAAGGGTCAGTTACATTGGTAAAAACTAGTTACTTTGGTGAAAATGAAAATGTGTAAAAAGGGTTTAACTATGATGGAAAGGCCACAAAAAAGTTTAAAACAGTTGTGGGTGTGGGTCATTGAGGAAATTCTTGACCTTATATATTCCCCAATCCATTATTTTTTTTGGATCCATTTTACATGAGATTAACTTCCCATTAATGAGAAGTTTTGAGTCTCTACAAAAATGTTACCCCTTTTCACTTATAAAAGGGGAAATCCTCTCCTCAATTCCCCTCACTCCACAAGAAAAATAGTTTGTCCACAACTATAATAATTCTCATCCTAAAAATTCCTAGACATCTTCAATAGGTTATTACTGTCTCAGGGGACCATCCCTCAAATGCATAAACTTATTACAAAAGAGATAATAAAACAATTGAAGTATAGATTTCTATATTGTTCTTTATCATTTCTATTTAATTATGCACACTTTTATTTATCAAATTACAGTAAGCCATAATAAAATTCTTTCATAAGTACCATTAATAAACTATTACTTTGTTATAATGAACGTATAATGATTAACCTCCTTTCTATTTTCTAATATGAAAAAAACTGTCATTCGTGTGTTGTGTAGACTAACACCTCCAAGACACAATGAGTTAAATGTTACTTATTTTCCAAAAAAGGATATTAATAATATGGAATTTAACATATATGAATTATTTTTATAACCTATTTTATATTCTTAAATGATTAAATATATCAAAAAGTTATCCTGTTATACGGAAAAGGAAATCATCCACCAAGTTTACGTGTGGACTGCCACCTCTATAAAATGGTTGATTTATATCATTATTTTCATCACCAACATACGTGGATGATCTTGAGAATAGTTTAAATGGATATTTTTTTTATATCAATAAGGTTTTGGTGTAAAACATTATAGAACTTATTAATGATACGATCAACAAACAACCATCATTAATTCAACTGTGTACAACAAGCTTACTAAGTGAAATATTTTATTCATATAATATAATATTTTTATATCAATTAGTTATTATTATAATTAAATAACATTATGATATATCTCACAAAAATACCCAAAATAATATCATTATTATAATGATATTATAACTAAACCACCACATGACCATATATTAATCATTATATACTCATGTTTGGTTCGGTTTAACCACATACATGAAAAAATTAACGAATTTATGTTATAAAGAATATATGATTGAGGTACATAAATACATGGGTATATGATTGATTGAATGTATAATGTTTTTTGAAGAAATATAAGAAAATTGATATATGTTAAGATAGTAAGGTAGATGTCATATATGAGGTTATACTGTGAATGATAAATATGTTTAAAATACCTTCATATAATTTTATCAGTAATTGATAATTAAAATTATATGAAATGAATTTATTTAGGTGGGGGGATATATAGCTCCATAGGATTTTAAAAAACGATTACCTTTAAATATTTCAATGTGTTTGATATGTTTCTCTACAAAAAACATTGAACATACACAAACATGAAATATATGTATATATAGATAAAAATAAAAATATTAAATATGGCTATTAAAATATTGCTATTAAATTAGTAGAAATAAACAGGAGTATATGATTTTTAGAAATGAATACAATGGTCACTTTTAATACCTATGAAATTCAGTTGATATAGTGATGCATGAGCTATCAAAGGGCCACTAATATCTAAATTTTAAACACTAAAAAATGTTGTAGTATTGGATTCAGGTTCACACTCAGAGTGGAATGTGTTATGGTTATGTTTTTATTTTTTAAAATCGATTTGATTTTTTAGAAATTTAGGGTAAGATTTATTAGTTTTATAAAATTTTACAATAATGTAGCCAAAAAATTACATTCCACTCACCCATTCTTAATAAATAATTATTCCTAACCTTATCTCATTAATTTTATAATGTTGAGACACATAGAGTTTGGGTAAAATAGTTTTTATTTTTCAAAATTGAAAATCATATTATTTATTTATACTATTTATATAAGAATGTATTTTAATTTTATTATGGGAGATAATATTTAATTTTAGTTGATGTATTATAAATTTAAAATCTATTTTATTATTTGGTTCATTTTTAATTATATTTTTTATTAAAATTAAATTTGATATTAAATTGTTTTAAAGAATTTTATCATGTTTTATTTAATGAATTATATGTTATTTCATGTGTGTATTTTAAGTGTTTGATTTTCAATCATGGTTTATTATTTTTATAATAGTTTTTTTGAAATCAGTTTTTCAATAATTTTTTACTATTTATTTTTATCATTATTTTTATTCATTATAATCATTATTGTTTTAATATTTTAAAAAATTAATTTTCTAGCCATTTTATTTACCATTACGTAAGATTGGTTTTACCCTTATGTTATTTCTGAAGCTCGATATTTACCTTTATTTAAATTTTATATTACCTTTGTATATAGATTATTTTTTGCATATACCCTTTCAAAATGTACACCTTATTCTTATATAGGTAGTTAAATTACTAAACTACCTTCATGAAACTATTAGTTTTCTTTATATAAAGTGATTATACCCTTAATTAGAGATGTGAGTACCGTTACACAACTGACTTATTTATATATTTACCTTTATGTAACCTATGGAAAATGAGGGTTACATTAACAAAACATTCTATTTTACCCCTACATAGGTTTATTTACCTTTACGTAGCATGTGTGAAATATGGTCAACCTTTATGAATCTCTTAAAAATATTGTTTACCTTTACACATAACTTAAAAATATTGTATTAGCCTTAAAAATTACTACATTACGTTTACTCGTGTATTAAAAATCTTTATTACCTTTATAAAAAATTGGGTTGAACCTTTATGCAACATGTGAGTTACCCTCGCATAGGTCTTTAATACATATCATGGGAATTACACTGTTACACATGATTTATTAAATATTAGCTTACCCTAAAATGGTAGTATAAATTACCCGTAAATTTATTTTCAGTCACCCTTAAGTAAGATATATAATTACATTTATAAAACATGAGACTTCTATAGAAACAGGTTCCTTGAAACAATAATACAGGAATAAAGAATATTGATTAAATGGTTTAATTAGTACAAGATATTCAAATATAGATAATTTTTTCCTTGTTTTTTATAACCGTTTAATTTTAAATATGCGGTTGAAGAAATAGGAAACATCACACAGAGATGGTTCATAGGGATTTGTGTAGATGTTATGTATTTTGGTCTTGAAATAAGTGTCAAGTGAAGAATAAAAGAAAAATTCAAAGAGAGAAACACTATGTTGGTTCATTAATACTTATTTTTTGTGGTTTTTTAGTTTCCTAAGACTTCCATTGTTTTTACATTAATTTCAAAAGGGTGGAAACTCATTGTTATGCTCCATCATTATCATTGACACCTTATGATATTTACATAGTTTTATTGTTTTATATAAGTGTCTATTTTTCATTGTATTCACACATAGGTGATACCTCCTTTAATAGTAGTGTCTAGTTATACATTCCCGGGAAAAAATATTTCAGAAAGGATTAGTTAATATAGAATAGACTAGGTTATTTCTGATCCCAAAAAAGGTAGGTTTTTTAGGTAATGACTACTCTTTTTAAAGAGTAGGAAATGTTTAGATTCTCTAATATAATAGACTAGGTTTGATTCTACACCTATAAAAAATTTCTCCTCTATTATTTTAGTGAGTAAAAGTCCTCTCATTGAGTTTGAGGGGATTGAAGAGTAGACTAGGTTCATATATGGTAAACTGAATCAATATAAAAATTATGGTGTTTTGGTTATTTTATTTTTATCTTGCTTTATAAATTGATTGAATTCCAAACACACATTATCTATTATAATGAATAATACTATTATAATTTTACTAAATATAAAATGTTTAAATGGACTATTAACCCCTCTATAGTCTATATTTCTATCCATATCCAGGCCAAAAATTTGTAATATAGCTATTTCCATTGGATAGGTTAAGTTATATATTTTATTTTGTGCTAACAGTACCATAAAAATAATAGTATAAGGAAATATATTTCTTTTCAATGGTTAGTCAAGAAACTGAAGTCATACAACCACTTAGACGACCTCATTTCTATAGTAGTTATTTTGAATATTAGAAGTATTGTATGGATGTATTTTTAAAGAATATCAGTATTGAATATTGTATTGTTATGATTAAACCGTATAAACTCCCTAAAGTATATTTTTATGCATTAATTCGAAATGATGCCTCCAATTATGTGTTAGAAAATAAAATCATTCATTAACTTTCTTATTCTTTATATAGGAACTTGTATAGTCATATTTAATCCTGAAAAACATCTAATGACATTGTTCAAGACTTTAAAAGTCAAACATCATGGAAGTAAAAGGTTTCAATGAACCATGTTTTGAATACATCATAATTTTTTTTAATAATTCACAATGTATTACTTTTAAAACATTAATGATATGTACAACTAATTTACAATGATTTTGAATGGAAATATTTAGCATAGGGAGACTATGAATAATTGAGTAATTGTTGATATAATACATCATGAATTACCAAATAAATGATTCCAAGAAGGTTGAAACTGATGAAAGTAAGGATTTAACTCAATACAATATAGATAAGATGATCTGATCACTTCTTTAATATAAATTGGAATTGAAGATTAATAAGGGTGATGTCTTTGACAAAAATAAGGGAGTACTATTTAAATATTCTAAATATATTTCATGTGACTCATTTAATAAAATTTTAGGATCCTCTAGTAATGATAAAGGTAATTGTTTGAATCAAATTTTTAAATGTTTGAAAGGCCTTGTGAAGAAGGAATAAAGTTCAAATAAGGACAAGATTCATTTCAAAAGAAAATTATTTAAAAGTAAATTCATATTTATTTTTTATGAATATAAGAAACCTAACCATAAAAAATATGATTACCCAAAACTAATTAAATAAGAGAAATAGATGAAATATAATAAGGATATGAGGTAAGATTATCCTTATAGTTTGATATATACTGAGGATTCAAGCTCTACCAGTGAGGAATATTAATGTGATATGTAAATTGATAATCTTTCTTTTATGGATACACATGACAGGGTACCTGAATTGTCTATTCCCCCATTATTAAATCTGACTTTTGTTGTTAAATTATTTGATTATGAAACATATTCTGAATCATATTCAAGTACGGGTAATAAAACATAATCCGAAAGTGTTGGTTATAAAAAATTAAAATAAAATAATTAAAAATTACAAGATGGTGCATTATATTTTTTATAGGTTCTTACTCAAATTAATGATAAATATGTAAAGATGAAAAAATTATATTAAAAGTTGATTAATGAGAATAAGAATGATAAAAGTTATAATTCCTGTTATAATTGTAAAAATATTGAATAACATTAAAAAATGAGAAGTTACAAAATAAGAATAAATGAAATATGTATTTTATTCCTAAGAATAATATAGGCCGGGAATGGATATTAAAATTTGGTTTCAATGATATCCCTAAAGTTAAGAATGAATGAAAGAAACTAAATGAGGAAAATATTAAACCATCAAATTCAGTTTCATGCTCTATTAATAAAATCTAGAAAAATATGTAAATTTATCATAGAGAATGAAAATATTAAATTGAAATTTGATTCAATTGAGTAAAATATTTCAAATTTTGGGCGAGGGAAACAAATTTTTGACAATATTATATACATGAATAAAATAAATAATTAAAAAACATGTTTTGGTTACAATAAACTAATTCCTAATATTGTTATCATATTATTTATTAAGAGCAATGATATTATGTTTTCTAATGTTAATTGTTTTAAATGTGAAATATTTGTACACTATGATATGGATTTCTCTTTGAATCATGCAAGATATTTAGGATACAAAAGGAACTTATTTGAAAAACCACTTTCAATTTTTGCAGTACAAAAAATTCTACAATTTGGGTTTCTAAAGGATCATATTCAAATCCAATAGGTCCCAAGCTAGTTTACATGCCCTTTTAATTGTACGGTTTTGGAGAGCATTCATTTTATATCCTTATTATAATAAATGACATTCTTGCATGTATAAAACTGCATATTTTTCTCTCTCTCCAATGATCATGCTCTTAATTTTGGCGTTATGGTTTACTGGAATGCTCTTAAAAATATATATTTTAATTAATTGTAAAATTATTTCAAATTACTTAAAATATATTTATTATATATGCTTACATTTTAGGTTTTCATATATTCTTAAAGGGTTTTTATCATTGTATGATTAAATTTTTATTTATTATTATATTTTCCTACGGTTGAATTAATTTAGGGGGAAGTTTTCCCCATGGTACTAATATATAACTTAGTAGAAAAATATATTTACAGTGAATGTAAAAATTTTAAAGTTATGTGTTTTGTAAATATTTCACTAATTCATCGTGTTCTAAGGATGTTTTTAATATAGATACTTGATTCTCTATTCATGTTTAAACTTATTTTTACCCTATTAAATCATTTTCAATATTATTTCTTCCATTTTTAAATTTAATCTATCTGAGATTTAATGTTTTTAAAACAAGTAGTGTAAATAGTATTTATTCCAAGGTAGTACTCAATATTAATTTTATTTATTTATTAGAAGGGGATATTAATTTTAAAAAATGGATTTTTTTGGACTATTTGGTTCTCATTGATAAATTTCTATAGGGGAAGAATATTTTTGGGGGAATTTTATGTTGTTTCTGAATTAAATGTTTTATCTTTTAATTTGGATAAAGGGAGATATTATTATTAATGATACACTATGACTTTTGGTAAAATGTTTTTTTGGTTCTGATAAATTTAAAATCCTCCAACTTAATTATTGAATTTATATTTTAATATGGTTTAATTTTATAATGGGTAATAATGGTTTATTTTAGTTGAAGTAATATAAATTTAATATTCATTTGTTTAATTGTTTCATTATTTATTTTATTTTTTCATTAAAGATCATTGTAGATTAAATTGTATAAAATTCATATCAAAGGTATTATTTAATGAAACATATCTAATTTAATATATTCATTTATTTTTATTTATTTTTATGCCTGATTTATTATTTTTATTATATTTTTTGAAATTAATTATTCCACAATTTTTCATCATTTATTATGATCATTATCTTTATTATTTAGAGTCATTTTTTAATCAAATGAAAACATAATTCTCATGTCATTTTATTTACCCTTATATAAGATTGGTTTTAACCATATGTTGGCTTTGAAGATCTGTTTTTACCTTTACATAACAATTATATTTCCTTTTTGTATTGATTATATTTTATATTTATCCTTATGTGGATTACCTGTTACCCTTACATAACCATTTAAATTGATAATATACCTTTACACCGATGTTAGTTACCTTTAAGAAAAGTGATTTGACCCTTAAATAACGTCACTAGTAAATTTATTTAGCATATATATTAATATATTTACCATTACGTAACATATGTAAATTGAATGTTACCATTATTAAAGTTTCTATTTTTCCCTCACGTATGTTTATTTACCTTTACAAAGCCCATATGAAATATGAGCTACCTTTACACAAATTTTAAATAATATTTTTTTGATCGTATAGTTTTGAATCTGAATTTTGAAAATTTTGGGTTTACTGCCTCTAATTATGGAATGTTTTCTACTAAAGAGTTTAACAAGATTTCTATATATCAAGGGAAACATGATATCTGGAATAATATGGTGTGGTTTAGAGGTATCCCCATGAAATTCAAATTACTTGTTTGGGGAATTAGAAACTGGGATATTCTCACCGATGAGAATGTGAAAAGAAGGGGCATTAATCTAGTTTCAAAATGTAACTATTGCAATGTAAATAAAGAGGAGAAATACCAAAATTTGTTCTTTGAGAGTAAATGAGATATGGATTTTTGGAGGTCTTTTGGTGAATTCACAAACTTCATAGTCTCATGTTCTAATGAAAATTCTTTTCTGGATAAAGGGTTTCAAGGATTGAGTGGTGCAGGTCTGGAAAAGACAGCTAGAGATGTGGTTCATAGTGAGGGTGTTGGTGTATTTGGTAGGAAAAAAACAAGTCTTAATTTGAGGGTATTCATTCTAGAGATAGACATATTATCTTGAAGAAAATATTTCTTCTAATTTACTTGGTTTGGTGCTCTAGAATTTGGAGTGATACTGTAACGCCCCATGATTTTATGAAAAATATTCTTTTAATTTCATTAATGTCTTGTGTTGTATGCTACACCAAGATTACCTTGCGCTATACGCAACACCGTATTAGCTTGCAGTATATGCAACACTATTCTTGGATCGTGTTACACACAATTTTGATAATAGTTATTCTACACAACATTGAGTATATATATATATATATATTCAATGTATAAATGAAATATGGTTGGATTATGTTATAGGAAACAACGAAGGATTCTTGCACAACACGAAACCCTGACTTGCTTGCATTGCACGCAATCGCGACCTTCCTCGATAGCGTGTGTTGTACGCAATACTGGGTTTTACTAAATAACGATATATTATTATAATATTACTATGAACTAGCCGTTATGAATAGTATTAACTAAATTTTGAATTTTTTAACATTATTATTAATCTTACACATTTTCTAGAACATGGTATTAGAACAAAATAAATTTTTCGGGTAAAATATGTATTTTTCAAAAAATGCAGTTTTGCCACCTTTTAATGGAACACCCACTTTAAATATAGTTTTTGACATGTTTATAAGTTCAATTTTACAAAATAAAATTATTCGTTGGAATCAAGAAATACAAATTTACTTTGGATAAATTTTTCATATTATTCTGGTAACTTTCATATTTTGATGAATAATAAAAACACGCTATATTTTAATTAAAAACAAATTTTTGCATCGCAATAATTTATATGGTTAAATTATAATATTTAATGATTTTAAAGTATAAATAGAATATATTTTTACAATTTAATATAATTTAATTCATTAGAATTGATTTTACATTAAATTCGTAGGTTAAATCAATTCAATCTATTGCAATGTTTTAAAGAAAAAACAGTTTTCTTTCGACAACGGGATTAATTTTAATTTAATTTATGCAACTTTTTTGTATTGAATTTGGAAAAATGGATTCCATATTTGGAATCAGTGGGTCCAAATTATGTTAATAAGCTACTTTTTATTTTTGTGAATTATGAATAGTAACTACGATAAATTTTATTTACCATAGTTAAAAGTAAATCAGGTAATTAAGGGTAAATATAATATTATAAAATTAACATAACACATGCCAAAATTCTATTGGATGGATAAAAGAAGACCCATATAACCTAAGGGTCATATTAGATTCATTTTATGGACTTTTTACCATGGAAATAAATTAATTATTATTAAAACCAAAGAAAGTGACAACATGTCACTCTCTTAAATATTATAAGTATAATAATTTTAATTTAGTGATAAACATCATAAAACTTCAAAACTGAATAGTCTCCAGAAAGCTAATATAATTATCTACATCATGATAATTTATTTATAATTTTAAGGGATTAAATAATTGTCATTAATGGTGATACATTAATGATACCGAAATTATTTATTAAGTGGAAAATTAGTAATATAGTTTTTATTGAAATAATAATACCCATTAAAAGGCCCAAAAACCTGCCCAAAACTTATTGGTGGTGTATATATACACCTTAATCATCCAATGACCTAATAGATAACTGTTTGGAGCCTTATAAAAGTGATTATGACACTTATATTATTTTATTTTAAATGATTCCAAAGTTGTCACCTTCATAATTTAATAAATATAACAATTTAAATATTGTGATTTTAAGATGATAAATTCGAGTAAAGGAGTCATTTCGAAAGTTAATAGATATATATTCATCATAGTTTTTTATTTTTAATTTTTATGCAACAAATCAGTATATTAAATAATTATACAAAAATGTTGTAGTAATTATTTTATTAAGGGATAAAAAAATAAACGGTTTTAAAAAGAATAAAATAAATATTATATGAACTATTTAATGTGATACACCAATTTTATAGATACATATGACCTTTTATGAATCTATTAAATCTTTTATTTTGGACATATCTTCTGTATATATTTTATTTAAATTCAAATAAATGAATAGTGTCAAAATTGACACTATTGTTATTTTATAAAAATAACATAATATAAAATTGTTTAAAAATCACAAAAATATTTAAAAATAATAAGTTTAAATTTATATGTTCTATAATGTTATAAAGTAAACAATTATGTAAAATTCACAACAAATAAGTAATTATTTGTTATAATTTAAAATTTAGAATTTTATTACCACAAATAAACTTAAATAGATTAAATAAGGATAAATCAAACTGATAAGGTTTAAAATAAGATCCAAACATTTCTAAATTTGATTGGTTGATGATATTACAACCCTATCTCGTCTAATATTCGAATATGAGTCATTTTTGGAGGTTTTTAAGTGGGGTTAGATTTATTATAAATTAATATTTTTATGAATTCCAAAGGTGCCCCTCTCCTCCCTTATAAAAGGGCACCTCCTCCCTCTCTTCCACACACCACTTTGAGCCTTAAATCTCGACCAACCCCTACCCAATTCTCTTCTCCACTTACCTATAAAAATCCTAGAGGTCCTTGTATTCTTCAAAGACCAATTTTAGTGCCCTAAGAGGAGGACTCAAAGAGGCGCTTCAAAGAAGAGGTAATGTCCGTTACCGATTCTTTCAACTTTATTTATTCTTCCACTTATTCTTCTTAGGATGTTTCAATATGAAGTAATAACATAAGTATCACCCATGTACGGATATGTTATTATATGTATGAAACAACCCTATTTCACCATCTATCCATCCTATGGAAAACGAAATCACCGCGCGTGTGTACGTACGGAATACCGTGTCCACGCCGTGGTGTAATCTATTTTCCTCCACCACCTTACTTGGATGGGTATATTGGTGTACATAACAACTATATATGATTATTGTAAAGTTATATTGATTCTCAAATAGTATACATACACTCCAATACAATTCCACGATCATGAGAATGATATCATCGCTCGTGCGTACGTACGGACTACCGTCTCCACGACGCGATGAGATTCATTATCCACATTAACCATTCATGAATGATTATAAAGTATATATAATAAGTAATCATGAAATATATGACATAATAATGATACTGTATTTATGTGTATATATATTTATGTCGTTTACTTAATTCCATTCAACTCAATAAGGAAACGAAAACAGCGTTCATGCGTACGTACGGCCTACCATCTCCATGAATGATGTATTTCTTTCCATTTATATATCTATTATACATATGTATATTATGAATATATAGTATATATAAATCATGTTTTATATTCTAGAATTATGTAATCATGATGTATGTAATCATATGAATAATTACAAGTCAAAACACAGACGACAAATGAAACGATTTTACCCAAAACACTCTTTAACATGGAATTTACAAAAGAACGGGTAATATAAAGTCAAAAGTGAACCATATATGATATCATAACAATGAGTATGATTCTGGAATAAGTCAATGACATTATTTAAATCATTATACAGGAGGTTCGGACACTTACGAAGCAAATCGGACCTAAGGTAAGTGATAATTTTTAAAATCTCATTTTTATCCGAGATTGCTTATTCCTAAGTATTTACTGGGGGTTATTGCTATCGTCCATGTCCATGTTTTATAAAAGTCTATTCATGTATGTTTAACTTCCTTTTTCCCCATTTTGACTTTTACCCCATGGTATGGAAGGAATCTTTCTTTTATTTACCCTACAATGTACTTTTTGACTTTTCCGGTAAAAGTACGAGAAGAATGTTTTTTTAACATATACGTCATGAAAGGATTTTTTCGGTTTTATAAAGCCTCATTTTCATGAAGCTTCCTCCAAAATATTTCATGAATATTTTCAACAAAATCCTTTTCTTTTAAAAATTTCATGACATTTTGTGAAAAGAAAATGATTTTGAAGAAAAAAGGATATTTTCCTCAAGAATTATTTTCAAGTGTTTTATCAAAACCATTTTTCATCTAAGATGACATTATTTCAAATTTTTATGTTTAAAGTATCATGTATCTATGATTTACATGGTTTCACTTTTCTTATGATGAAATGATATCCATTTTTTATATATGGATTATGTGATGATGGGATGATGTTTATGAAACCCATTTTATTTATTGGGTTATTATGAATGATGTATGTTTATTTTGTGGCACAAGTAAGAATGATTTGATTATGAGATGGGTGGGACCTATATATCCCTCCAATGAATTGGGTAAAGATTTATATCTCATGAGACAGACATGGTTGGAACAGCATGTTAAACTGGTTCAGTAATACAGGACTGGAATGAGGAGTGAACGCGATTCAGAAAGGGACTTTGTCCACTAAGATGGTCTTGGCAGAAATGCCTTGGCTACTATGGAAATAATATCATGTGCTTAATGGTTTCTACAATTACATGTTTTATTCCCATGCTATTTTATCATTCTTAATTTTTCTTTATGATCTATGCCTTACGTACTTCCATGTTTTATGTCATTTCTCATGCTCTTGATGTTTAAACATTATGTTCATGTTTTTAAGTTCAAATATATATGGTATGTTTTATTTTATCCATGCTTACCCTTACTGAGCATTTGATCTCACCCTTTTTATGTTTTCTTTTCCCCAAGATATAAAGAAAGGTTTTAGGTAAGAAAAAAAAGGGGGAAGATCTTTATGGGAGATGTTGAAGATCTTTCACCACAATTAGAAGATTACATTCCAAGTTTCCAAAGATGCTAAACAATTACAGTCCTTGTGTGTCTGTTTTTATTATGTATTAAGTATTCCTCTAAAGTAATTGTAATGTCCATGTACGTTAAGCTTTGGGTCTCTACAGTTGGTATCAGAGGAAAGGTTTAGTCAACCTTTGGAAACAAGGATGCAAAAACGTTAGTGAGATCCCTAGAGATATTTCTAAGGTATGTCTAGGGATGTCCCTAAGGATAAGTATACGTATAGGATATAGTCCTAGAACTATAGTAACGATATTATATTAAACCAAAGATGTTAGATATTGAAGTTACTCCCCCATTATTATGATTTTCCCCTCACACTATTCTTTTTGGGTTTTAGAAAATAGCTGGAAACAAGATGATTCACGATAATGGAGGATATGACGGACAATGGAATGATATTCTTCATGATCAACCAAATGAAATGGGATTTGGAGTCCAAACATCATTATTATGCCGAATCTGCAATCTCATAATATGATCAATAAAGTAAAATTTGGTAAGTTTCCTGACTCGGCTAATAAGAGAAAGATAGTGTTTCATGATGATCATAGAGGAAAGAAAGTTCAATTTCCCCTATGTAAATCATGTGGGAAGAGGCATCAAGGAGAATGTTTCAAAGGAACTGGAAGATGATTTGGGTGTGGAAAAGAAGGACACAAAGCCAGTAAGTGAAAAGGAAAAGGTTCAGTTAACACCAGGGATGAGGATAATGGTATTGCTACGACATCAACAATGGATAAATGTTTTAAATTTGGAATGTACGATCATTATGAAAACCAATTCCCTAAGGGAAATTCTCATGAAGAGAACAGTATGGTCATTTGGGTATTATTTATGTTGATGATGATGAAGAGACTACAAATGATATGTGAGAAGAAAGAATTGTTGATACTCGGTCAATGGTTTAAGAAGGTAGTGGAATGATTACATGTTTATCAAGTGTAATGTTGTATAAGTAATATCATGGTACTATGGAATAAAGAGACATCTAAGGATTGTTACACTGTTGTATTTCCATAAGTTTTGAAAGTGTGTGATGAATGGTACCAGTATTTTTGGAACGTAGATGATATGCGCATAATGAAGAGATAAGGAGAAAATTAAATGTTTGATAGTATTCATGAGCTCATGACTGATATAAGGAGAAGGTTATATCATGGTTTGAGTATATATAATTTTTGGATTTTGGTATGTGGAAAGAGTTAACTTGTGACAACATTCATGTTTTCACTAAGGTTTAATGGATATTCATTTTTCAAGACAATACATGATTAAGGTATTCATATGTTTGGAAGGTGACCAACAAGATAATGGGGGATAAATGATGTTTGGTTGATGACATTTCAAGTAATTGTTTTCTTTATATTATGGGCTTGGACCAAAGTATTTTAGATAAAGATTGGAATGGATTATGTTGGACATAAGATAGTATTGTTTAAGGATAGAATTTTTTTTCGATATTATTGATGGGATGTTATAGTAATATAGTTTTAGAAAAAGGACAACCTGCAGGACGGGTGACAGCCCATCTTGTCGGACAAGGCTGTGGGAATCAAACCCACAACCAAAGTGTGACTAGCCTTTATCACCTACCACTGGCCTACAGGAAGTCCCTGGTTAGTAGAAACTAGTTTTATTTTATTAAGCAGTATGATATACAAAGTATAAGTTGATTTTTGGAACCATATACGATTAATCTAACCATAAGATAGACTTATAACTTTTGCTAACCTTTTGTTTGAAGGAGATGGAATGAACCATCATTCTATCACATGATCTGCTAACACATCACGAATAAAAAATTCAACTTCATTTCTTTAAGGGATGAAGTGGAAATTGTTCAATTCACGAACAACAGTGATATTGTACCAAAATCATGCAAGTATTTTTTTAATTCATCAACTTTAGGGAAATGATCTTGAAAACCAAAAATGTTATCCTAGTTCCCTTATATCCGTTGAATCAGATGGTACCTTAGATAATCAAAAATCAATAGCTTTGTGATTGTTGGCTTTTTCATAGCCATGTTCTCTACCACTCTCCATCAGAACTTGATGGTTAGATTTTTCTTCTATATCCATACTTTCACCTATGTTCTCCTACGTGGAAACCCAGTGATGAGTTAATTTGGGTAACCGTTACATTTCATACTTTAGTATTTAAAGCCATGTTTTGGTATTCATTTTTACGATGTGGGTTTCTATTAAACAAACTTTCGAGTAGTAAACCATTTATAACCCCGACGAATTTCGAGGAAGAAATTCATTTTAAGGGGGGTAGAATGTAACAACCCAAGATTTTATGAAAAATATTCTTTTAATTTCATTAATGTCTTGTGTTGTATGCTACACCAGGATTACCTTGCGTTATACGCAACACCGTATTAGCTTGCAGTATAGGCAACACTATTCTTGGATCGTGTTACACACAATTTTGATAATAGTTATTCTACACAACATTGAGTATATATATATATATATATATATATTCAATGTATAAATGAAATATGGTTGGATTATGTTATACGAAACAATGAAGGATTCTTGCACAACACGCAATCCTGACTTGGCTTGCATTACACGCAATCACAACCTTCCTCGATAGTGTGTGTTGTATGCAATACCGGGTTTTACTAAACAACGATATATTGTTATAATATTACTATGAACTAGCCATTATGAATATTATTAACTAAATTTTGATTTTTATAACATTATTATTCATCTTAAACATTTTCTAGAACATGATATAAGAACAAAATAAATGTTTCGGGTAAAATAAGTATTTTTCAAAAAATGCAGTTTTGCCGCCTTTCGATGGTGCACCGACTTTAAATATAGTTTTTGACATGTTTATAAGTTCAATTTGACAAAATAAAATTATTCTTTGGAATCAATAAATAAAAATTTACTTTGGATAAAATTTTCATATTCTTCAGGTAACTTTCATATTTTGATGAATAGTAAAAACACGCTATATTTTAATTAAAAACAACTTTTTTCATCACAATAATTTATATTGTTAAATTATAATATTGAATGGTTTTAAAGTATAGATAGAATATATTTTTACCATTTAATATAATGTATGTCATTATCATAGATTTTACATTAAATTCGTAGGTTAAATCAATTCAATCTTTTGCAATGTTTTAAAGAGAAACCCGTTTTCTTTCGACAACGGGATTAATTTTAATTTAATTTCTGCAAATTTTGTGTATTGAATTTGGGAAAATCGATTCCATATTTGGAATCAGTGGGTCTAAATTATGTTAATAAGCTACTTTTTATTTTTGGGAATTATGAATAGTAACCATGGTAAATTTTATTTACCATAGTAAATGGTAAATCAGGTAATTAAGGGTAAATATAATATTATAAAATTACCCTAACACATGCCAAAATTCTATTGGATGTATAAAAGTAGACCCATATAACCTAAGGGTCGGATTAGATTCATTTTATGGACTTTTTACCATGAAAATAATTTAATTATTATTAAAACCAAAGAAAGTGACAACATGTCACTCTCTTAAATATTATAAGTATAATAATTTTAATTTAGTGATAAACATCATAAAACTTTGAACATGAATATTCTCCAGAAATATAATAAAATTATCTACATCATGATTATTTATTTAGAATTTTTAGGGATTAAATAATTGTCATTAATGGTGATACATTAATGATACAGAAATTATTTATTAAGTGGAAAATAAGTAGTATAGTTTTTATTGAAATAATAATACCCATTAAAAGGCCCACAAACCTGTCCACTTGTTGGTAGTGTCTATCTACACCTTAATCATCCAATGACCTAATATATAACCGTTTGGATCCTTATAAAAGGGATTATGACACTTATATTATTTTATTTTAAATGATTCCAAAGTTGTCACCTACATAATTTAATAAATATAAAAATTTTAATATTTTTATTTTAAGATGATAAATTCGAGTAAAAGTATTATTGTGAAAGGTAATAGATATACCTTCATCATAGGATTTTGTTTTTAATTTTTATGCAACAAATCAGTATATTACATAATTATACAAAAATGTTGTAGTAATTATTTTATTAAGAGATAAACCAAATAAAAGGTTTTAAAAATTATAAAATGAATATTATATGATCTATTTAATGTGATCCACTTATTTTATAGACACAAATGACCTTTTATGAGTCTATTAAAGCTTTTATTTTTAACATATCTTCTGTATATATTTTATTTAAATTAAAATAAATGAACATTGTCAATATTGACACTATTGTTATTTTATAAAAATAACATATTATAAAATTGTTTAAAAATCACAAAAATATTTAAAAATTATAAATTTAAATTTATATGTTCTATAATGTTATAAAGTAAACAATTATGGAAAATTCACAACAAATAAGTAATTATTTATTATAATTTAAAATTTAGAATTTTGAATTTTATTACCACAAATAAACTTAAATAGATTAAATAAGGATAAATCAAAATGATAAGGTTTAAAATAATATCAAAACATGTCTAAATTTGATTGGTTGATGATATTACAACCTTATCTCATATAAGCATTGAATATGAGTCATTTTTGGAGGTTTTTAAGTGGGGTTAGATTTATTATAAATTAATATTTTTAAGAATTCCAAAGGTGCCCCTCTCCTCCCTTAAAAAAGGGAACCTCCTCCCTCTCTTCCACACACCACTTTGAGCCTTAAAGATCGGCCAAAACCTGGAAAATTCTCTTCTCCACTTCCCTAGAAACATCTTAGAGGTCCTGGTCTTCTTCAAAGACCAATTTTAGTGCCCTAAGTAGAGGACTCAAAGAGGCGCTTCAAAGAAGAGGTAATGTCCGTTACCGATTCGTTCAACTTTATTTCTTCTTCCACTTCTTCTTCTTAGGTTGTTTCATTATGAAGTAATAACATCAGTATCACTAATATACTGATATATTATTATAAGTATGAAACAATCCTATTTCAGCATCTATTTATCCTACGGAAAATGAAATCACCGCGCGTGCGTACGTACGGAATACCGTCTCCACACCGTGGTGTAATCTATTTTCCACCACCACCGTACTTGGATGGGTATAATGGTGTAAATAATAACTATATATGATAATTGTAAAGTGATATTGATTCTTAAATAGTATACATACACTCCAATACAATTCCACAATCATGAGATTGATATCATCGCTCGTGCATACGTATGGACTACCGTCTCCACGACGCGATGAGATTCATTCTCCACATTAACCATTAATGAATGATTATAAAGTATATATAATATGTAATAATAAAATATATGACATAATAATTATACTGTATTTATGTGTATATATATGTATGTCTTTTACTTAATTCCATTCAACTCAATAAGGAAACGAAAACAGCGTTCATGCGTACGTACGGCCTACGGTCTCCATGAACGATGTATTTATTTCCATTTATAGATCTATTATACATATTTATATTATGAATATATAGAATATATAAATCATGTTTTATATTCTGGAATTATTTAATCATGATCTAAGTAATCATATGAATAATTACAAGTCAAAACACGGACGACAAATGAAACGATTTTACCCAAAACGCTCTTTAACATTGAATTTACAAAATAACGGGTAATATAAAGCCATAAGTGAAACAAATATGATAACATAACAATGAGTATGATTATGGAATAAGTCAATGAAATTATTTAAATCATTATACAGGAGGTTCAGACACTTACGAAGCAAATCAGACCTAAGGTAAGGGATAATTTTGCAAATCTCATTTTTATCCGAGATTGCTTATTCGTAAGTATTTACTAGGGGTTATTGCTATCGTCCATGTCAATGTTTTATAAAAGTGTATTCATGTATGTTTAAATTCCTATTTACCCATTTTGACGTTTACCCCATGGTATGGAAGGAATCATTCTTTTATTTACCCTACAAGGGACTTTTTGACTTTTCCGACAAAAGTACGAGAAGAAAGTTTTTTTTAACTTATACGTCATGAAAGGATTTTTACGGTTTTATAAAGCCTTATTTTCATGAAGCTTCCTCCAAAATATTTCATGAATATTTTCAACAAAATCCTTTAATTTTAAAATTTAATGACATTTTTTGAAAAGAAAATTATTTTGAAGAAAAAATTATATTTTCCTCAAGAATTCATTTCAAGTGTTTTATCAAGACCATTTTTCATCTAAGATGACATTATTTCACATTTGTATGTTTCAAGTATCATGTATCTATGATTTACATGGTTTCACTTTTCTTATGATGAAATGATATCCATTTTTTATATATGGATTATGTGATGATGGGATGATGTTTATGAAACCCATTTTATTTATTGGGTTATTATGAATGATGTATGTTTATTTTGTGGTACAAGTAAGAATGATTTGATTATGAGATGGGTGGGGCCTATATCTCCCTCCAATTAATTGGGTAAATATTTATATCTCATGATATAGGCATGGCTGGAACAACAAGTTAAACCGATTCAGTAATACAGGACTGGAATGAGGATTGAACTCGATTCAGAAAGGGACTTTGTCCACTAAGATGGTCTTGGCAGCAATACCTTGGATACAATGGAAATCATATCATGTGATTAATGGTTTCCACAATTACATGTTTTATTCCGATGCTATTTTCCCATTCTTAATGTTTCTTTATGATCTATGCCTTACGTACTTACATGTTTTATGTCATTTCTCAAGATCTTGATGTTTAAACATTATTTTCATGTTTTTAAGTTCAAATGTATATGGTATGTTTTATTTTATCCATGCTTACCCTTACTGAGCATTTGATCTCACCCTTTTTATGTTTTCTTTTCCCCAGGATATAAAGAAAGGTTTTTTGTAAGAAAAAAGAAGGGGAAGATCTTTATGGGAGATGTTGAAGATCTTTCACCATGATTAGAAGATTACGTTCGAAGTTTCCAAAGATACTGAACTATTACGGTCCTTGTGTGTCTGTTTTTGTTATGTATTAAGTATTCCGCTAAAGTAATGTAATTTCCATGTACGTCAAGCTTTGGGTCTCTATAGATACCCCCTAAATGAAGAATATGTAGTCATATGATTCTTTATAATATTCTTCATATCAGGTTATAAGAGGGAACCAGGTTCGCTAGTTACCTCATAACATGGGCCTAAAACTCAACTTTGATGGTTCATGCATTGGGGGAAGCATTATAGGTGTTGTTGTTGTAAGGGATGGTAGTGTCAGCATTCTTCTTGAATTTACTGCATCTTATGAGAGGGGAAGTTCTATCCAGTAAGAGGATGAGGCTATGCATACAGGTATCATATTGTGTGCTAAAAAAATATATCTTTTAGTCTAAATGAAACTGACTCCATGTTTATATAGAACTTGATGAATGTTAATGATTTAGCCTCCATGGTCATTTTATTATGTTATTATTAAGTGTTGAGATATCCATAGTAACAAAAATATATAGTTTATTGATACATGGCATTGAGGTAATAAAGTATAATTTTATTTGGAATCTGTGGTGGTGGCTGCTCAAGGTACCAACATTTTTGAATTTTCTATCTCACTTCAAAATAATCCATAATTGGTGAACATGATTAGGGGGGACCAACATGGTCCCCTTTATTTTAGGCCACCTTGAACATATTTTGTATGATCTTCCCATGGTTTTGTTATGAGATTTTTTCTTGTTTAAAAAAAATGCATCATTAAAGTGAAGTGAGTTACCCTCACACACAGATTAAAATGACTAACACATATAATGTAAAATAAACCCTTACACAGTCATTATTAAATATTAGCTTACCCTTATGTGGTATTATGATTTACCCATATGTTTCATTTCAATCACCCTTATATAATATATATAATCACATTTATTAAATAATGGAAAAATAACTTCCTTGATACAATGATAAAGGAATGAAGCATGAGGATTAAGTGGTTGAACGAGTTATTCATATAAAAATAATGCTATAATTTTTTCATGTTTGTGTTCTAATTGTTTATTTTAAATATGTGATTGATGAAATAGAAAAAAATTTAAGGAAATGGTTTGTGGGGATTTCTATAGCTGCTAGTGATTTTTATCTTTAAATTGGAGTGAAGGAAAGTATAGAAGAATAATTAAAATTGATAGACACTATATTGATTCATTAATGATTATTTATTGTCTTTTAATGGTTTCTTGAGACTTCCCTTATTTTTACATAAATTTCAGAATGGCCAAAGCTCACATTTCCACTCCATCTTCATCATCGACACCTTTTGATATTTAGTTAGTTTTATTATTTTACAAAAGTCTATGAATTTGATTATTTTTGTACAAAGGTTATTCCTCTTTTAAAGGTCGTGTATTTTTATACATACCTAATCAGAAGGAATTCACAAAGGATTAGTATTTCTTATAAAATATACTAGGTTATTCTTTATCCTAGAAAATATTGTTTGTTAAGGTAATTCTCTCTCTTTTTTAAAAAGTATAAAATGTATATTGAATCCTATATAATTATATAGGTTTGAGTATTTATCTAAAAAAATTTCCTTATCCTTTTTTTTGGTGAGTACTAATACTTTCATAGATTTATAATAGATTTAAGAGTAGGATGGGTTTATATATGATTAACTAAACTACTATAAAAATTTGGGTGTTCTTGTTATTTAATAATTTATTCTGTTGCATAAATTGATTTAACACCACACTCATATTATCTATTAAAATAAATAAAAATATTATAATTTTAGTTAATTAAAAAAGTTAAAAGGAATATTAACCCCCTGTAGTCCATATTTGCATCTATATCTAAGATAATAATCTTCCTCTCTATTTTCTCTATAATCATAAAAATATAATCGGACCTCCCACCATTACTTATTTTGGTACAATCATAGGGATGTAATGACAACTCCAGCCTTAGATCACCCATAGCTTAGTGAACATATATCTGTAATCACTCTCGGTTTATCACACTTCTAACAATCATATAAGTGTATATTCTCTAGGTGTAATGTGTGTGAAAACAAAAAGGGGTGGAAGAAGAATTGGAATTCATTGAATAAAAGAAAATTTCCCTAATATTAGTCACAATCAAACAATCTTAGATATAAATTAAAAAAAATCAATTTACTATTTAATTCAACATAATGGTTGAAGTGGGTATCCTAGGATTAGACACTAATGGCTTAATGTTCTATCACCGAAGTTATTTCAAAAAACAAAATGAATGAAAGAAATAAAAACAATATCCTTGTATTTGGTGATCATGTAATGAACCCCTTCCGCATGTGAAAAATTCATAATTTATTATGTAATGATTGGATTTATTTAACATGATTTGAAATTCACTACATGAGATAATATCTTATTTCTTAAAATCCTTCAGGTGACTCTGAGAATTTCCATCAAATTCAGTGCTAGGAAATAAATTCTTCTATTTTAGATGCTAAAAAATGATTAGTTTCCATAACATAGAAGTATTTAGATGGGGGTATCTTTATGAATTATCCTATCTCAGAAATTCCTCACATGATTGAGATTTAAACCCTTGCGGTTAATCATTGAATATTTTATTTGGTGTATTGTTAAAATAGTTGAAATCGGCCTCTACCCAACATGTTTATTTGATGATAATGATGCACATTATATCTTGGTCCTGAGATAGGTCATGAAAACTTAGTGGGACTAGTGGTGGATTGGGATCATTCACTACTGATCTTGGAGAGTTATGGGGTCCAATTATTGGTCATGAGATTTGCAAGTAGAGAAGGCTTGGGTATCATATTAGAAAAAAAATTTGTGTTTTATCTTTTTAAAATGATAATGAAGCTTTATCTTGAATACAATTTCATGTGTGACGTTAAGGAGGTCTGCTAATTGGGTCTTTAGTTGATAAGCCCTTGAATGTAGGGCCTAATGTTTTATTGGAGTGGGAATTACTTTGTACTTGGGATTCAACACTACACCTGGGCCACAATTTATGATGGAAAAGATGGTGGATTTAAATATATGAATTCAATGTTTTTTCTTCCATAGTAGAATTGCCTCATCTTAATATAAAATGATTTATCCTGGTTATTCTTCCATTGATATCCCCTCAGTTTAGATATTCAAGCTTACATAAATATTTTCACGAGTCCTCTTCCAAACTATAGAATCCATTAATACTATTTATGTTTTAACAAATTCATCAAACACCTATGAATTACTAAGTTCATCTAGAGTGAATAAACTCAAAAACATATTCATCATTAGGACATAATTTAATTCATCATACCATTTCATAGGAAAAAATACTTTTGACCATCACTTTCATTCGAGTGGTTAAAAATCCCCAAAACAAACATTGAATAAACCACAGTTCCATGAATTAATATTGTTTGAATGATATAGTGATTATATCTTTATAGGAAATATATCAAACACATAAATAACACTATTTTATGATTATAAGGAAAAATCAAATTGGGAACTAATTTTTTCATCCTTACAGAGTGAAATAAATTTTGATAACAACGTATCATAGTTAGATCGCAACCTAAACATCAAGTACCTCTTCAAATAAGATTTTTTGAGCTTGATTAAGTACTCCCACTGGTGGACCATAATATTATGAAAAGCTGCAACCCCCTTCAAATGATTCTGAAATATTAACTCATCTCTAGACCTACATCAATTCTTCTCTTCCCTTCACCTATAGAATATCGAAAGTTCAATATGTTTTGAATTATTTTATTTGATAGATATTTATTCCATGATAGAAGATATACATTTATTCACTATAATAAAATTTATGAGATTGAGCTTTGATTGAAGCATCCATAGTGTAGATTGCAATCTTTAATATCCTGGTCTACTTCTAATTTCAGTCAAACTTTGGGCATTCATTTTTATTATCAGAATAGGATTACGTTTGGTTGATTCTTCAATACCAGTATGATAAGGTAAGTCTAGTATCTATATATTTCCCTAGTGGGAGATGATAGTCACTTGTGAAGGTAGAGGAGAGAACATGTAGGGTGTTGTGGGGACGGTGTGGTCAGTTATAGAGAACGACAACGGTAGGTCGCGGATTCTATCCTCATGATTAGTATCCTATCTATTATTGGTAGTGTGGTTAATTTTTTGATGGATTTTGTAGTCATGTGGAAATTTATCAATGGTTAGTTGTGTGAAAATAGAGAAACAATGTGTCAACATTATTTTTTTCACTTGTAGTAGGTTGGGGATCGACCATCTTTGTAGGGTTCAAATATGTTATTGTGGTTAGAACACTATCCACGGGGCTTCATACGATCACTTGAAATTTTCAAGTGTTCTCCCTGTTGGATCGAATAGTCGATATAAAAGTCTATTAGATGGAACAATACAAGAGGGGAGGTGAATTGTAGGTTTTAAAAACCTTGAGTTTTAGTAACAAAGAGATTAGTTTAAAAGATTTTAAACTAATACAAATACAAACACCCACAATTGTATTGAATGTAAAAGGTATGATATATTGTAATACTATTGTAAAGCAAAACAATTGTATTCAAGGTGAACACAATAATCAGAGTAATACAAATATGAATGATTCTACCTTAAAGCGTATATAACCAATCAATACAATATGTAATGGAATGATTGTAATTGAAACAATTACAATTGAATAAGTAAAGAAAGGAAACAATACAAATCCCTTTCTAATACAACAGCGGAAATGTAAAAGTAATACAATTCTTTTAACCCAAAGAGAAGGGTTATCCTTTCACCTAGGATAAAAGGTCTGTCTCACCAACACCTTGGTGAGTCCTCGATACGATTATCGGCACGTCTGTCTGCCTATCCCCGGCAGCCCTCGATACGATGATCGGCTCGTCTGTCTGCCTATCCCCGACAGCCCTCGATACGATGATCGGCTCGTCTGTCTGCCTATCCCTGGCAGCCCTCGATTTTGCAGGTAATCGGCACCTCTGTCTTTCAATTACTTGAAAGCCCTCGATACGATGATCGGACGCACAAGGCTGATGAGAGAAGTCACAATGTCTCTCTCCAGAATCTTCGTAGTTCACAGAGTCTTCGTTCATCAGTATTTTCTCAGCTTCAAATGACCTCATATTTATAGGCCTCGGGTTCCAACGGTCATATTGCCTCCAACGGTCATATTGAAACAGAAAGCACGACATCGTTTTGATTAGTATATAACTAACTCAACGACATCGTTTCGTTAGGATAAGAGATATATAGAAATGTAAAACATGAGTACGATTCATATGCAGAGAGAGTTTTTGACAAAGTACCAAAACAAATAATGATTATCTGAATAGCAAAGTCAGTACGATACGATTGACAGAGTCAGTACGATACGTTTGACAGAGTCAGTACGATACGTTTGACAGAGTCAGTACGATACGTTTTGGTCGGTACGATCAATCATCGAACGATACGATAAACATGATAAAAGACAATTTGTTATTTACAAACATATGATAGAATACTTTTGTGATTTCCAAAACATGACATAGAATATATTTGTGATTTCCAAAACATGACATAGAATATATTTGTGATTTCCAAAACATGATGTAAAATATATTTGTGATTTCCAAAACATGATGTAAAAGCCAAAAGAAGATTTTTGACTTAACAATCTCCCCCTTTTTGGAAAGCACAAACACACAAAGTAAATGAAACAAGAAAAACTTATCTCCCCCTGAGTTATTGAAAACTCTTCTGAATAAGAAATTGAATACAACTAACTCCCCCTTAGGTATTGACTTTCCTAAGGATTGTATTCAGTTTTTCCTTAAGAGCATTGTAATGCATTCTCCCCCTTTGTAAAACAACCTTTGCTTTGTAAATATTCTCCCCCTTTGTGATTTACAAAAAGAAAGGAGGAATCTCGAATTGTCTGAAAGAGTTAGTGAAGTAATACAAGACAATGGACAAAAGAGAAAGGATTATAAGAGTTATTACAAAACAAACAAGTCCCAAAAGAAACAAATACAACAATCATTTGTTTTCTCTTTCCTTCTCCTTTTTTATAAGCTCATGAAGCACAGCTTTCATCTTCTTGATCTCCTTCTTGTCTTCAGAAATTGATTCACCCTGAGTTTTGAGAAGCTCCTATTGATCCGCAAAAATCTGATCTTGATTTCTGATGGTCTCCTCCTGTACTCTGATTACTTCTTCAAGGGTATCAATTCTGTTTTGCAGAGTCTTGTTATCCTTGGACAACTTGGAATTTTGATTCTTCAGTAAAACCATTTCATCTTTGAAAGATGAAACCTTCGAGAATTCAGATTGGAAAGCATTCATCCTCTCTTGCAAATCTTTCACTGAAGAAACATCGGCTCTTTGAGATGACAAAAGGTTCAGCCTTTCAATTGTTTCTTTATCAAGCTTGTTGAAAGCAATTGCAAGCTCATTTGATAACCTTCTTATATCTTCAATAGCAATCTCATGGTCATTGATTGAGCTCTCTATTTTGTATGACCACTTGGTCATCTTATTACAAGCTTTCTTATGAGCAACTGAGCTTTCCGAAAGAACTTTCAGATCGGCTTCAACAGACAAGACTTTCTTTCTCAATTCTTTTACAGATCCAAACTTCTTTCTCTGATTTTCAGTGATAAAATCAATCTTTCCTTCCAGCCTCGGAAAATAAGGAATGGTTTTCTCCATCCTTCTCAAAACTGGAACAATGTAATCACTCTTCTTGAGAGAGATTGTATGCTCTGAATCGGTATCATCATCGTACGATGCTAGTTCATACGATCTGCTTGAATCAACAACTGGCTGTTTCCCTTTCACTTTTTCTTTCTGTTTTCTTTCATCATCCACTCTGTCACTAATGACAACTACTTTATCAGATTGAGAAGATTGAGCATCTTGCTTTTCTCGAGATGACATCCTGTCCGAAGATTTTTCCTGATCGGCATGAGGAGTTTGTTGAACACCTTCGCTCAGCTTTTGAAGCGATTCCTCTCTACTTTTCTTTGAACTTTGAAGAAATTATAACAGAAAATCTCCTTCTTCTACTTCCACTTCTTCTATCACTTGTTTTCCTTTTTCTTTCTCAGGCAAACTCTGTACGATGGGTTCTTGATGTACTTCCACAGTTAGTTGAGCACTAGCATCTTCAACTGCTTTCAAGACTTTAGAAATATCAATGTCCTGAGCCTTTCTTTTCAAAAGAGTCTTCTTTTTCTTTTCAGCTTGAAGGGTTTCTTCTACCCTTATTCTTTCTGCAAAAGCCTCAGCAGGATCAAGACCAAACTTCGGATCACCCTCTTTTCTCTGTTCCTTGTCCTTTCTCCATTTGGCTACAACTTCCTTACTGTACCTCGGCTTCTTCTTCTTCGGCTTTGAACTAGTCTGTGGATCAGACTTTCGAGTAACACCGGTGGATTGATTGTCTTTGGCTGGCATAGGTGCCGATTGATTTTCAGGCAATTCAGCTTCTACATCTCTGACAAAAAGTTTTGAATTTGAATCAAAACAAACATTCAGCTTTTTCATCGTACTCTTATTAATGAAAGACGGCCACAAATCCATAGGTTTTCCTTTCAAAGGAATGTTACAAAACTTCATACTCTCAAGAATGAATTTTGTAAGGATGGCTGGATACATTATTATCTGGGATTTAATCCCTCCTTTCTTGACATTCTTGACGGTTTCAAAAATATATCCCATGAGATTCACTTTCCTCATATTCACAAGATAATCGAGCATAAAGACATCAGAAACTTTAAGAGTTTCTCTATCCCCTTTCCTTGGGACAAGAAAACCTTTCATCCATAAAGTGACAAACCGATTGTCCGGTGAAAGATGATAAACTTTCCTCTTTCCCTCATTAACAACAAACAAAGATTTTTCAGCACTCTCTCTATTAAATGTACCAACTTCCTCTGGTAGTTTGTGAGATGGACAGAATGAATCCCCTTCTATAGAAACATTCAGAAAGTGTGCCGCTTGTTTCACAGACATGGATAATTTTCTATCGTACACAGCGAAGTTTATAGTCATATCTTTGTCGAAAGACACGGTTTTGTAAAATTGACAAACTTCATCAAAAAGAACTGGATCTTGAGTATCAGGCTTTTCCACACAGAGATGTTCCCATCCTTGAAACAAAATAATCCTCTTGATTGTAGAATCGTACATATCGAAGAATTCTCGGGATACTAACCTTTCTCTGTGAAAGTCTTTCTCTGTAAAAGTCTTTGAAGACATTTCAGCGGGAGTGTTGGCAGAGGATTGAGACATAAAGATGATGCCGATTGAGAAGATCGTACGATTGTTTATAGCTAGGGGAGCAGAGCTTCGCCTCAATTCCTGAACAATCAATGTGGGTTTGGGGAGGGGAGGGGGGTATTTAAAGGCAAAAAAAGAGATGACCGTTGAACTTCTACGGTCGAGATTAGATAATACCAGATCAATGGTTAGGATTAAAACAAAGAAAGAAAATAAAATAAAAATTGAAAAAGATACCTGTCGGAGAACAAAAGGTGATTTCTGGATTTGGTAAGTATCAAAGAAACAATCGTAAGGAAAAAAATGATGCCGATGGAAAACAAAGTCATTACTATGGTCGGACCGTACGATGGAAAATAGTTGTTATCATTAACCGACAGTACGATGGAAAACAATCTCAATACTATCATCGGTCAATACAAAAAAAATATTGAATGATACGATGGAAAAGAATTTGAATACTATCATCGGTCGATTCAAAAAATATTGAATGGTACGATGGAAAAGAATTTCAATACCATCATCGGTCGATTCAAAAAATATTGAATGGTACGATGGAAAAGAATATCAATACCATCATCGGTCGATTCAAAAATTATTGAATGGTACGATGGAAAAGAATTTCAATACCATCATCGGTCGATTCAAAAAATTATTGAATGGTACGATGGAAAAGAATTTCAATACCATCATCGGATGATACAAAATTTTTGAACGATACGATGGAAAAGAATTTCAATACGATAAACAGAAAAACTGAAATGGTCAATACGATAAACAGAAAAACTGAAAATGAAACAATAAAACTGTCAATACTATAAACAGAAAGAAACATATATAAAGAGAGTAAATATTTAAAGATCAGAAACATAAAGACATAAAGAAATGTCCTCCCCCTTTCTACGAGGAGTTTCTTACTATTAGGAGAGATGTAAAACAGGAAGTAGATATGAATGATTATTTTATTGTAATCATTCCTAGCTTCTGTTTTATAAATTCAAATCTATCTGAAGGTAAAGGTTTTGTAAAAATATCAGCAAGTTGTTCTTGCGTTCCGATGAATTGTAAAACAATATCTCTTTTTTGTGTGTGATCCCTAAGAAATTGATGCCTAACATCTATGTGTTTTGCACGAGAGTGATGTGCTGGGTTTTTACTAAGAGCTATGGCACTTGTATTATCACACAGAATTTGAGTTTTGGAGAAACTCAAACCATAGTCAGTGAGTGTGTGCTGCATCCACAATACTTGAGCACAGCAACTTCCAGCTGCTACATATTCAGCTTCAGCAGTGGAGAGTGCTACTGAGTGTTGTTTCTTGCAAGACCAAGAAACCAAAGAATCTCCTAAGAAATGACAAGTTCCAGATGTACTTTTTCTATCCATTCTACAACCACCAAAGTCAGCATCTGAAAAACTTTTTAAAACAAAATCATTTCCAAAAGAGTAGAAAAGTCCTAAATCCATAGTGTCTTTTAAATACCGAAAGATTCTCTTTACGGCCTTTAAGTGAGACTCTTTTGGATTAGATTGATATCTTGCACATAAGCATACAGAAAACATCAAGTCGGGTCGACTAGCTGTCAAGTATAGCAAACTCCCTATCATACCTCTAAAAATTGTTTGATCTACTGGTTTCCCAGTTTCATCAAGATCAAGAGTATTTGAGGTACCAATTGGGGTGCTAATACTTTTAGTTTTGTCAAATCCATACTTTTTGAGTAAGTATTTAATATACTTATATTGAGATATATAAGTTCCTTCTGGTTTTTGAGATATTTGAAAACCTAGAAAGAATGTTAACTCACCCATCATACTCATTTCAAACTCAGATTTCATTAAATTTGCAAAAGAATCGGTTAAAGATTTCTGAGTTGATCCAAATATGATGTCATCAACATAGATTTGGACAACCAAAACATTTTTGTTTTCCATTTTGATAAAAAGAGTTGGATCAGCTGTACCTTTTCTATAATTGTTTTGTAAATGAAATCCTGTAAGTCTATCATACCATGCTCTAGGGGCTTGTTTAAGACCATATAGAGCCTTGGTAAGTTTAAAGACATGATCAGGATGTTTTGGGTCTCGAAAACCAGGAGGTTGTTCGACAAAAACTTCTTCTTGAACAAAACCATTTAAAAAAGCACATTTGACATCCATTTGAAATAGTTTGAAATTGAAATATGCTGCGAAGGCTAATAGAATGCGAATAGATTCAAGTCTAGCTACAGGAGCATATGTTTCTTCATAGTCTATTCCCTCTTGTTGATTATAGCCTTTAGCAACAAGTCTTGCTTTATTTCTTACAATGATTCCATTTTCATCACACTTGTTTCTGAAAACCCATTTTACACCAATTACAGTTGTTTCTTTAGGTCTTTCAACTAAAGTCCAGACTTGATTCCTTTCAAATTCATTTAGTTCATCCTGCATTGCTTTGATCCAATCATCATCACCTAAAGCCTCACTTGGACTTTTAGGTTCAAATTGGGAAAGAAAAGCAAGATGTTCTATTTCATTTCTTAAGGAATTTCTGGTCCTTACAGGTTGATTTATATCACCAATGATATTATCACTGGGATGATTCCTAAGAAACAATTGATTTTGGTTTTGTAAAACCTGTTCATCAACATATGGTAGAAAATCTTCTGTGGTAAATGTTTCAGGAACACTTTCTTGAACATTTTCCTTATCAGAATGTTCTTCTAACAAAGGTTGATAAACATCTTTAGAAAACACATCCGAGGATGTAGGATTGGGTTGGTTGAAAACAAAAGGGTTAGTTTCATCAAATTTTAAATGTACTGTTTCTTCAACAGTACAAGTGTTTTTATTGAAAACTCTATAAGCCTTAGAGGTTGTGGAATAGCCTAGAAAGATTCCTTCATCAGATTTTGGTGCAAATTTGTGTAAATTTTCTTTTGTATTCAGAATGAATACTTTGCATCCAAAAACTTTGAAGTAAGAAACTTTAGGTTTTCGGCCAGTCCATAACTCGTAAGGAGTTTTATTAAGAAATGGTCTAGTGAAAACACGATTTATAGTATAACAGGCAGTACTTACAGCTTCAGCCCAAAAATGCTTAGCAATTGAGTATTCACTCAACATGGTTCGAGTCATTTCCTGAAGAATACGATTTCTTCTTTCAACAACACCATTTTGCTGAGGAGTTCTTGGTGCTGAGAAATTGTGAGTAATACCTTTCTTACTACAAAAAGTTTCAAAATCTGAGTTTTGAAATTCACCACCATGATCACTATGAATAGTTATCAATGGTAGGTTTTTCTCATTTTTAACTTGGGCTCTAAAAGTTTTGAAATACGAAAAGGCTTCAGATTTCTTTGTGAGAAAGTAGACCCATGTAAATCTAGTAAAGTCATCAACTAAAACAAATACATAGTATTTGCCTCCAATGCTTCCAGATTGTGAAGGACCAAACAGATCCATATGCACAAGCTGTAATGCATTAGAAGTTGAAACTTCATTAATTGGTTTAAAGCTAGTTTTATATTGCTTGCCAAACTGACAAGGATCACAGACTTTTGAAGAATCATATCTAAGATCCGGTATCCCTTTTACAAGTCCTTTCTTTGAGAGTTTTCTTAGGTTTCTCAAATTACAGTGTCCTAATCTCCTATGCCATAGCCACGATTGGTCTTCTATTACACTTAGACAAGGTAAGTTTTGGTTTTTAAGGTCTTCTAAGTTAATAGTGTAAACATTCTCTTGCCTATGGGCAGATAGAATGAATTCATCCTTGGAATTGTGAACTAGACACTTATCATTTCTAAAATTCACAAGGTAACCTTCATCACATAATTGACTTATGCTGATGAGATTGTGCCTAAGACCTTTAACAAACAAAACATTTGAAATAAGAACTTTTCCAAGAAAAACGATATTACCTATACCAACAATCTTTCCTTGAGCATTATCTCCGAAGGTAACTTTTCCACCTTTTGTTTTGATAACCTTTTCAAAGAAAACTTTGTTTCCAGTCATATGTCGAGAGAAACCACTATCCATGTACCAAATGTTCTTATTGATACACTTCTCGTTTTCCTGAAAAAGAAACAATTAGATTTTCGGAATCCAAACTTGTTTGGATCCAGAAGGATTAGATAAAAGAATTTTAGGAATCCACATTTGTTTTGCAAAATGAGCTTTATGAAATCCTAAGGATTGAGTTTTGTTAAGAGAACAATCTCTTCTCCAATGTCCACCACATTGACACTTGGAACCGAAAATGGTTTTTTGAGGAACAAAATAGTTATTACTAAAAACAGGGTTGGAATAAGTAAAACCAAGACCCGAACGATTTCTCAAAGGTCTTATTTGAGAGTACATCCTATCAAAGTTTTCTTTTCCATGAGTAAAGTTTGACAAACACTTTTTCAAGGATAAAATCTCTGACTTTAGTTTTAAAACCAAATTCTTGTTTTCTAAAACATTTGAATTAGAACTAGAGTTAGACTCTAAAATGTTTTTCTTTGAAATAGCAGTTTCAAGATCCTTAGAATGTTTATCTTTTTCAGATTTGACTTTCTCAAGGGTTTTCAAAATACTTTCAAAATCAGAAGTTTTCCCATCAAGATCTTTAGAAAGATCTGATACTTCTTTAGTCAAAATAGAAATTCTAGAATTTGCTTTTTCAAATCTCTTTTTGAGTTTAGAATTTTCATTTTCAAGTAATTTAGCAAATCTAGAGACTTCTTCAAAAGAAGGTAAAGTATCATCTTCTGATGATGAGGGTTCATCATTTGAAGATTCATAATATTTATTATCAACATAATTTGCATTTAAAGAGACATTTGTAACAGCTTCAGCATTGTGTACCTTAGCCATGAGACAATGATCTTCAATTGGTAGTCTGGCTAGAAGTCCAATATTCCTTTGTCCTGACGTCTCATATTCTGAAGAATCATCTGAGGAATCACTACCACTTGCACTCCATGTATCATTTGCTTTCAAGCCTTTCTTCGTCTTATAAAACCTTTTCTTGTTTCTTTCAGAGTGTTTCTCTTTTCTATCTTTCCTCTTCAGTAAAGGACAATCAGGCCTTATATGTCCTGCTTTCTTGCATTCATAACAAGTTACCTCTGAATCTTTCCTATCTTTCCTATCTTTCTTTTTGAATCTATATTGAAAATCTTTCTTTCCCACAATCTTGTTCATCCTCCGAGCAAGATTAGCTAACTCATTGTCTGAAAGATTACAATCACTTGAATCAGAAACAACTTTCTTGGATTTAGACCTTGTAACTCTTTCAGGTGTTTTAGCTTTAGATGCAAAAGCTACACTTCCATTCCCATTCTTCTTCTTATTGAAATCAGCATCTCTTTTCATTCTTGTCTCGTGCTGTAGAAGAGTTCCAAAGAGTTCATCAAGAGTAATCTGGGAAACTTTTCTATTTTCATCAATTGCTGTTCTTTTTGACTCCCATTCATTTGGCATAATATCTATAATCTTATCAACAAGAGCTTCATCATCAAGACCTTTTTCTCCCATAGATTGTAAGCTGTTGACAATTGTCATAAACCTTTGTTGCACTTTACATACTTGCTCTCCATAAGGAAAAACAAATCCATGATACTCTGCTCGAAGCATTGCTCTCCTTGTTTCTATAACTTTGGATGTACCAAAATGAGTGACTTCTAATTTCTTCCAAATACAGTTGGCTGCTTCACATGAAGATATCTGGCTATATATATTCCTGGTCATAGAACATAATAAAGTATTGCGTACCTTGTAATTCAGTTGATATTCTTGCTTCTCTTGATTTGTGAAAGTACTAACTTCTTTGTCAGGAATTTTGTAACCCCCAGTAAGCATAATAAAATTGTCTACACCAGTATTGATGAAGAAAGTCTTCATAAGATCTCTCCAATACTCATAATCATTCCCATCAAAGATTGGTGGTCTAGAAGGATTCAGATTATCTATTGATCCTATATTCATTCCTGCCATCTAATATAACAAAAACAACTTTTCCACTCCACACGTTAGTGTAGTAATTATTTAAGAAAGTAATAAGAAATAAAGCTAGTAATACAAATCAGTGGAAAACCTCCTCTGATACCAATTGTTGGATCGAATAGTCGATATAAAAGTCTATTAGATGGAACAATACAAGAGGGGGGGTGAATTGTAGGTTTTAAAAACCTTGAGTTTTAGTAACAAAGAGATTAGTTTAAAAGATTTTAAACTAATAAAAATACAAACACCCACAATTGTATTGAATGTAAAAGGTATGATATATTGTAATACTATTGTAAAGCAAAACAATTGTATTCAAGGTGAACACAATAATCAGAGTAATACAAATATGAATGATTCTACCTTAAAGCGTATAGAACCAATCAATACAATATGTAATGGAATGATTGTAATTGAAACAATTACAATTGAATAAGTAAAGAAAGGAAACAATACAAATCCCTTTCTAATACAACAGCGGAAATGTAAAAGTAATACAATTCTTTTAACCCAAAGAGAAGGGTTATCCTTTCACCTAGGATAAAAGGTCTGTCTCACCAACACCTTGGTGAGTCCTCGATACGATTATCGGCACGTCTGTCTGCCTATCCCCGGCAGCCCTCGATACGATGATCGGCTCGTCTGTCTGCCTATCCCCGGCAGCCCTCGATACGATGATCGGCTCGTCTGTCTGCCTATCCCTGGCAGCCCTCGATTTTGCAGGTAATCGGCACCTCTGTCTTTCAATTACTTGAAAGCCCTCGATACGATGATCGGACGCACAAGGCTGATGAGAGAAGTCACAGTGTCTCTCTCTAGAATCTTCGTAGTTCACAGAGTCTTCATTCATCAGTATTTTCTCAGCTTCAAATGACCTCCTATTTATAGGCCTCGGGTTCCAACGGTCATATTGCCTCCAACGGTCATATTGAAACAGAAAGCACGACATCGTTTTGATTAGTATATAACTAACTCAACGACATCGTTTCGTTAGGATAAGAGATATATAGAAATGTAAAACATGAGTACGATTCATATGCAGAGAGAGTTTTTGACAAAGTACCAAAACAAATAATGATTATCTGAATAGCAAAGTCAGTACGATACGATTGACAGAGTCAGTACGATACGTTTGACAGAGTCAGTACGATACGTTTGACAGAGTCAGTACGATACGTTTTGGTCGGTACGATCAATCATCGAACGATACGATAAACATGATAAAAGACAATTTGTTATTTACAAACATATGATAGAATACTTTTGTGATTTCCAAAACATGACATAGAATATATTTGTGATTTCCAAAACATGACATAGAATATATTTGTGATTTCCAAAACATGATGTAAAATATATTTGTGATTTCCAAAACATGATGTAAAAGCCAAAAGAAGATTTTTGACTTAACACTCCCTACATCCATTTTCCAGATTTTGAGCATGGTCACTTGGAATTATAATAATAAGGACATTCCCACGTGGTCTGTTGAGTGATCATGAGGTAGAAAATGTGATGCAGTTTGATCCATTTGAAATTTTTTATTAATCCTTCATTTCCAAAATACATTTTTTTCATTGAAAACATTTTATAAATAATTATAAAAATAATAAAATTATTGAAAATGATAAAAATATAGTATAATACCATAATTATAATTCCCTAATTAATGTTGGGTTAAATTTAACAAATTAATTAAAAATTAAATTTTAAAATATAATTTTAAAATTAATTACCTAATTCAATGGAATTAAAATATTTAAATCATTGATTTTTATCTCAATTTTAATTCAAATAAATTCCAAAACACATTTAAAGGCCAAATTAAAAATTATTCATTTAAAATTTATAGTTAAAAAATCAAATTCAATTTCTTCATCACACACGAATTTCATAGTTGAATAAATTAATTGTATTTTAAAAATAAAATTATTTATTTTCTAACATTATTCAAAATTGATAAAAAAAATATTTTTTTAAATATTTTTTATCCTTTAAACAATTAAATATCAAATCAAAGTCATGGTTTGAAATTAAATCTAAATTCTAATATAGAATATATCATTATTAACCCTTATGAAACCAAAATTTTCAGAAATCCGATAATCTCAAAAAATATCAAAACCATTAAAATTACTGAGGTATTGAATTAATAATGGGTTTAAATTTAATAAATTGTAGATATTTTTTTAAAAAATTCAGCTCTCATCACCCCCACAATTGAACTATTTCACTCTCATGTATTAGATTGAATTCAAAAAAGACGAACGTCCTTTCTAGAAATAAATAAACAATCATGAAATGAAGAGAATACTATATTTCTACATTGTTTTAATTATCATGACTCTTCTTTGATTTAAATTCACTATCTCTCTTAAATGCAGGTTAGTGTTCCAAGTGTAGAAGATGAATAAATTAGTTTCAAGTGGAATAAATGTTTTATCATGAATCAATTCCATTTATCCATTTCACTTAACTTTCTTAAACTAGAGTTTCAATTTACACTACATTGATACAACTCATATAAATTTGTTATAAATAATTTTCTTCCTCATTCACCTAGGTTCAATATTCGACTCACTTAAATAAATTCATGTTTAGCATTTAAGGACTTTATTGATTCTTTTCCTATCAATTTATGTGAAAATGACTATGAAAAGGAATCTACTGTATATATAAAAATTTATTACTCATGCACCCAATGCATAATATCTCAGAGATTCACTATGACATCACGATTTCCAATTGTACTCTTGATTAAAAATAATTTTATCAATTTATGTTTATCTAGATCCCTAATGTGATACTTTTCACAGAGGACAAGTTACTTCATATTTGGTTCTAAATTTAATTTAACCCATTTTAGAATTATGATTCCAAAAAGATCTTTTTACTCACAATCCATTTCCAAGTTCTAAGATGGAATTATCCTTCATGGAAGTGAAATATTCACCCATAATTCATTTAACTCTTATAATTTTAGAACCAGTAAAATACTTCCACCCATGCATGGTATTGAAATTAATTCAGATAATATTAGTTAAATGATTGATTGAAATAATAATAATGAAAACTATATAGAAGATTCATATAAACCATTTAAATGTAAATTTGTTTTTTATATTTTTAAGGCTCAATAATCATAAAAATGGAAGAAAACATAAAAATTATTTACATCCTATGATACTTATCCTCTACACCACACTTAGTTCAAACACAGATTCATAAAATTCTATCTTTCATTTTTTTAGATGAAATAAATTAAGTAAGATATTTCAAAACTATGTGATGGAATGATAAAACCCACGTTTCCTTATTCAACAGAGCCTGGGAGGAATATGGACTCCTCCAAGGGTTATTTCTTGATATCATCATGATACTTCTATAATTTTTTTCCTTTCACATTGAATAAATTATTTTAACCACCTCCTTTGATCTTAACTATACCAAAAGGAAACATATTAGTTACTGTGTATGGCTTAGTCCACTTGGATAGAAGCGTTCCTAGGAATAAAAATATTCTTGAAGAACATAAAAAAACTTTTTCTCTAACTTTGAATTCTATCATCTTGATTAATTTATCAAGAAAATATTTATCTTTCTCTTTATACAATAGTGAGTTCTCATATTTTTACCCTCTCACCTCTTCATTCTCCATTATCTATAGCTTCCACTACTCCCCAGATTTTCACAATTTCATCTATACTTTATTAACAACCTAGTATACATTGTGTTGTAGCTCAACTGGTATGTGAAAGTGTTTAAAATTAATGATTATATATAGATACATACCTAAAGGGGTATTATTGGAATTTCAATATAACGATGGTGCATCCTTTAATTTCGTACTTTAGTATTTGTGTTTGGGATACTTTTTTTTCAAAAATTATTTTCACTTATATGTTTAACACCAATAATGGTCCATTTATCCATGGGTTGTAATAAGGTGATGTCTTATGGTTCACTCTATATTTCTTTATAAAGGATTCCATTTTATTTATTTAGAAGTGGGTTCCTTGGTCACTGATTATATCTTGAGGTATTCCAAACCTACAAAAAATAATTTCCTTTATAAACTCAATAATATTATTAGAATCATTAGTTCAAGCATCTCTTTCTTCAATCTACATAGAAATATAGTACATTACTAAATGTATATTGGAAAATAAAAAATGAAACTGGAAATGGCCCCATGATATCTATTCAAAAAACATCAAAATATTTAAATAAAATCAAAGGTTGTTGGGTAATTTAGATTATTTTTAAATCCCACTAGTGAACTAATAATTTGAATATTTTCTATAAAAATCATGCGAGAATTGAAAATTTTAAATCAAACAATAAGCCAACATCCAAAATTTATAGCTATTATTTGAGGTCCAAAATGGCCTCTACATGAAATTTTGTATAAAATAGAAAGAATATATATAATATCTTCTAGAGGGATACACCTCCTGATCACTTGTTCATTGAAAATTTTCTATGTTTAAGTATCCTTTAAGACCAAATATTTTGATTTAGATTTTAATTTAAATGTTTTTTCTTTAGATAATGAGGAGGGTACCTTTAAGGAGACTAAATAACTGAAGAGATGAGTATACCAAGAAACTTGGGTAAGATTTCATTGTTTCTCTCCTTAGAAAAAGTCATCCAAACTTTTCATACTGATTGGTTATACCTCATATGTTTGAGGTAGATAACTCATGTGGTTTTCCACTATATTCTGACAACCCTTCTAGTCCTTAATCTATAGGTTAAACTCTAATATTAGTAGAATCAATATCACTATACTAGGCTATGTATTATCTTATTTGATCAAATATTTAAATTAATTTATTTATAAATAAGAAACATTTTTAATTCTTATAAGATAATACTAGAACTATTTTAAAGGTACAAAAATAGAAAAAAAATAATTCTATGTTTTTTTGAAGTTAATCTAGGTAGTATATAGGTTTATTGAAGTATTTTATATCAATTTCGGATGTATTTAAATCATTTGGGATGAAATAACCCCTATATCTCTATTGGAGGAATAACATATAATATCAATTGTGTAACTCTATTTTTGTAGAATGAATATGAGAGTAGTGGATGTCTGTCTTTCAACATGTCAAAGGATTCACTAAATTAATAATAAAATTTAAAGATAATTTCATTCTTGAGTAGTTTATTTATGGTCAATGTAATGTTTCTAAAGTCCACAGTAAACCTTTATAAAGTCCAATACTCCCTTCAAATGGTCTAATGTGTTTCAAAATGTGGGGATAAATCAATCTAGAATTAAATCAACTTTATATTTATCTACTTAAATTCCATTCTTAGAAATTATGTGTCTCAAAAAGTTTCCCTTTTCCATAATAATATTTCAAATTTTAGTATTTAAAACCATTTTTTAATAAATATTTTTAAAAACTTTTCAAGGAATTCTAGAAAACATTGAAAATAATTTCGATAAATAGTGAAGTTATCGATAAATACCTCTAGTAATTTTTCAATAACGTCTAATAAAATACATACCACAAAATACTAAAATGTTACTGAATCTTTAAAAATACCTAAATGAATCAATCATTATAAAAAACTATTGTCGTGACACTTGAAGGTGGTATCCTCTTGATCTTCTATTGAAATTAAAAACAAAAAATACCTATAAAATACATCAAGGAAAGAATTATGACCCTTATTAGTTAATGTGTCCAATAGTTTATTCAAAAATGTTTTTGGAAATGGTCATTCTTCTTACATGGTTCAATATCCTATGATCTTTGTAGACTTAATTACTATTATTAATTATTTTGGGAACTAACTCCTTGTTTTAATTTTTTAAAAATATATATTCATCTTTATTTTGGACAATTTATATGGGACCCACCCATTGGGAGTATGATATGGGGTAAATTATTCCATCTTCTAACAGTCTCTCAAATTCATTTATAACTACTTCTAGAAGGGTTAGGTAGAGCCTTATTTTGGGTTTTGGTAGTTATTTAGAATTTCATTCCAGGAAAATTCGATACCTGATGGTGGTAGGGATAATTTTTGGAATTTATCATATTCTCCATTATATTTCTATTGGATTTTGTTTCAAAATTCCCATTTTTTATACACATGTTTGGGATTTTTGTTATTTTTAATGATTACTAATAGTTTTTAATTTTCCATTAAAATGGAATATTTCTAGTTTGATGGTAGAAACATAAGTTTCAATTTAGTTGGGTTTTACAAGGAAGATTTTATTTTATTGTTATTTATGTTGGGAAACATCCCATGAAAGAAATAAGTATTAATAGTATATTTTAGTAACTCATAAATATAAATTTCACTGATATAATCAAATTGCTCGACAAAAAAAATAGTTTATTGATTAAGATCATTTATAAAAAATAGATTCATCAAGAAGATCAGGTGTCCACAAATCTGTTACAAACCTAATTATGTCATCCAAAATTTCAATTTTATCCTTATAAAAAAGTTAATTAAAATTTTTTTAATATAAAAATATTTTTTTTATTAATGTGGGTACTTCATTGAGTCAAAATTGATGAAATTCATTATTTTCTCACTAAAATGTTTAGAAAAAGTACATTTATTTTCATTTATTATGGTTTTATTAGTGTTTAAAGTTTTATTACCTATAATGATAAATGATTTATCTTTGAATTTTATTTTTTACATATTGAGAATGTAGAAGTCTACAAGGAATAGAAATCCTCATACTGTTACCAGGACTTCCTAAAAAACACCTACTTGGAAGGAAGTGACTTGATTGGTGGGATTCAAAATCACATGGGTAGTTTTTAGGTCTCCTATTTATAGATAAGAGTAAATATAATAAGGAATTACATTAATTTATCATATTAAATCTCATAATTCATTGCAAAAATTAATCTCATTAATAGATTAGAAGAGAGTGAAATTACTTGGATCTTTACATTTCTTAAGAATATATAGGGTAACAAGGGAAGAGAAATTTTTAAATAATCATACTTCTTTTTTTCCCTATAATATCCTCCTTTAATTACACATGTCATTAATGAATTTTTCAAATGTTTTAATTTTGATGATATCCTCTAATTGAGGGATGTTGATCTTGTTTTTTTTGAAAGCCTACAACATTTAATATTTAAATGAAAAATTACTAGTTTTATTGGGTACATGTATCCTTATAAGAGAGAGTGGTAGAAGTTAAAATTATGATTCCTTTTTGGATTTCTCCTTATCTTTATTCAATGGGGTTCCTTGATAGGTTCCTTGTTAGGTTCTCTCTCAAAGATAGATTCTTCAGGTCCTTGTTTCTATTGTCTCCCATATTTGATATCTCGGGGAAATCATTAACCAATTCTGAAATCCTTAACACTAATTAATGTACTAGAACTATAAATTACATTATGTTTGGGAATTTTTTGAGAAATAATCTTACCCAAGCCTTGATTCACCTGGTTATTTCGGTGTTCATGAGTTGGATAAATTATCCTTTTCATTCCTTTAACTATAATATATGAGTGGTGATAGTGTTTTTCCAAAAAAAAACGTAGACTCTATAACCTCTATCAGTATATCATTAATGAAATTATCTATATATTTTCCTTACTGGTAGCTTGTAGATAGTTGGACACATTATATCTAGAATGGTGGGGGCCAGAAAGTTGTTGAGAAGCATGTTGTAAATATTTATTGAATGGAGTCCTTTGAGGCTATTGGCACCGAAATACCAATTGATTGGAGGGAAATTATCTAAATAATTGGTTTCCACTTTTTGGATATAAATATTTCTATGGAACATTAAATTAAAAGAATTTAGTCCCTAAAACATAAGGGTATCAACTAGTGTAGTTCCACTAACTTTAACAAAGCGGTTAGTCCGGAGGGGGTGTGGTGGATGATATGTATTACACATTTTTCTTAGATAGAAATCTCAAAAAAGAGGATAGTTATAAAATTTAATTTTCCAGGGATGTTGAGTTGGAAATTTTTAACTCATGGAATTTTCTTATTGTAGTTATAGTAGGAAATTGTTTTATATTTTAAGATATCCTCTCAATCATTTCGTAGAAATCAGCAAGTTACATATAAATCGGTTCCCCACAAAGAAGTTTCAAGTAGGTTATGGTCTCTATCCATCGATACTGTAGAGGCCCCAACCCTAGTATCCAATATTCAATGGTACTTTCTTACATTGGTATAAGATACAATGAATCACATACCAATGGACCAAGTGGTTTATTAGTCTTGGTAAAAAAAATCTTACTTAAAACCCACATTACATTTCAAACAAGAACAACCAAATATGTTTTCTTTAGGAATTCCATTACCCCCCTTAGCATATCCCTGCATATCAATCAAAAAAATGTCTCAGTATCCTAGGGAAAATAAAACATAAGAAAGTGGTGATATTAGATGATCAATAATGGTATGTGTAAAATTGAAGCTATCCTAAATGAATAAGAAAACATAATATGGCGTGGTAAATAATAGAAGCACATTCAATTTAAGCAATAACTTGAACATAATATGGTAGGAATAAATGATGACCAATCAAATCTATAAAAATAATATCATAAGGATGACACTTATCAATGGATATTCTATCAAATAGAATAATCAAATGGATATCAATAACTGATCTCATAATAAAGGAATGCATAATGTTGGACATCAAAAACATATAGTCAAGACCTTTCATAATACTGTTTAAATATATAGGTAGAAAACCATCTAATATGGACATCTGATTTGTCTCATGAAACCTTTAGATGCATCATGGGGATATATATAACTTGGTCCCACCAATTTTTTCCCAATTAAAATGCATTACTCATTTGAAAAGGGTGAAGCATAATCAATATAAACATTCACATTGAAAAACTAACATTCAAAATGTAAATACTTACCCCAATCAAATAAAACATAATCATAAACCATCAATAATTATATGGTGAGTGAGGTATAATTGTATATCCAAAGTAAAACTAATCATAAACTACCCAAATAAGGTATAAGTTGATATAAATAAAATATAACCACACTGGATTATAATTTTAATAAATGGTTGATGTCATTGATGAATAAAAATACCATAAAAATTTCATCAAAAACATTCTTTTGGAAAAAAACCTTTTTATATTGAAAATTAAGTTAAAAAAAGTTCTCACAAATGTATAAAATAATTTTATTTAATAATAAACTTTAAAACATATAATATAATATTTCAGTCATTGATATATCATAGTGGTGGGAAATTCTGTTCATGTCATACTAGTTAAAACAATGATTCCTTTCACATTTTTGATAAATGCCAAACATGCCTTATTTTGAAAATAACATGAAGATTACGTTAATATTTTAAAAAAAACTAATAATGGGTAAAAATGTATTTAATAAATCATTTTCAAAAGGTTCAAAATATTTTTGAAAAATATTTGCAGAAAACATGGATTTTAATAAAAATGGATTTTAGAATAAAGAGGGAAATAAAGTCATATTTTCTTAAAATCATTTTCTCAATAATTTTAACTAAAAAATAATGGAAAATATTACTATTACATAAAAAATTAGTTAATAAATAGATTATAATAACATATATTGAGTTTAATATACAAATTTAAAATAATTCCCACAAGGGAGACTTAAACAAGAACAATCCCAAATAATAATGAGATTGTGAAATAAACTGTTACCACCTTGGTAAATTTTGAATAATAAGCCCCATGAAATAAATAACATCAAATGAAACATTAAATACCATTAATATAAATAGATTCATGATATAACATATCAAAAGGGGTAGTATATACACCATAGAAAGGAATAAGTGGTGAATATGGCATATGTCTCATGGAAGTAAAACTGAGATGAGAAATCGTTACCTCAGGTTTGAATTCCATGGTATGTTTCTAAACCTCCGATATAATAAATATAAGTTTATTATACATCTATTATAGAACCATATTCATATATATCATTCCATATATGATTTACATATAGTCTTTTATCACCCTTTTGTTAACAACTCTTTGTTAAAATCAATGTTTCGAGGGATAATAGCTTGGTTTTTCATGTGTGTTTTAGTTCGGTAATTTTTGTCCTTTTAATTTGATTATGGTTAAATAATATATCTAATGTTAAAAATTATATAAATATAATATATATTTTTTATATATTTATTTACAGATATAAAATGGATTACACTATTCACGGAGGCGGTATGTTGTACATACGCATAAAATCTATTTACATTTTTCTAGAGGGATTGAATGAAAAGAAAAGAAATATTAATTTTTATTTAGATAATTTTTATTATTTCATATATATCATTTATATAAATATATTACCCCCTTATAACCACCCATTTATATATAAAATGAAAAACATTTCACACTGCTATGTGGTGCTGGTAGTCCACATGTATTCATGAACGAGATTATTGTTTTCTTATAGATTGTATGGTAAGAAGATAGATGTGATATTATATTTAAAAAAATATTATAAGATAATAAATATCACATATATTCAATAACATTAACCTTACTTCATTTCATGAAAATCATAAGTGAAAAAAATCATATCCCTTCATGAGGCAGTAGTCCTCCATACTCATGATTGATGTTACTATATCCCCCATGTAATGGAATGTAAAAAGGTATATGTGAAATAGTAATCACATAAGTATAATAATTTCATAAATATAATATAATTCTATTAAATACATCATTATATCCAAGATTTAATGGTGTTGAGGTAAATTGAATTACATCGGTTTGCGAGGAGATAATATGCAGTACAAACAATCATCACGATCATTTACCATTAAATGGAAGTAGAGATGGATTTGGGTTTTTCCATTAACATAATAACATCTCATTATTAATTATATACTTGTTTTTTATATTATCATAGTTGAATAAGTTTTTAAGGAGGTTTAGGAATAAATAAAATAAATAAACATGTTCAATAATTTTACCTCTTCTTCAGAGATCCTCTTTATGTTTATATGTAAATCTATAACATGAAGTATTTTTAATAAATAAAATGCCTCTAGGATGCGTGTAATTAATTAGTGATGGTATTTGGGTATTTGGGTTATCACAAACCAAATCTTTAGTACACATTAATACATGATTTTAATACTCTATCCTACTTAAATCAGCATGGGATAAACTGAGGACATACATAAGAAATGGGTGACCCATAAATCCCAAAAAGGGAGTAAACATGACATTATATGAAGATAATAATACTGGTTCAGCAAGACATATCATTGAGTCATAAATGAACATGAATAAAAAATAATGTTATAACATGATATTCATAACATGGAAATGTGGAAACAACTTAAAACACTGCATCATAAACATAAGTCAAAGATAAATTAAAAGACTTCATGGAGAAAAAATATAGCCTAAAAAAATCCAGAAAACCCCTGTCCTAGACTGAAATATCATGATACTAAACATTACTCAATGAATTGGAGCACTATCAGGGTTCACCGTTCATAATCATTTAATTATCATGCTTATGTGTTCCATATAGATCGTAAAACAGGGATTCATTCATCAAAATATTTCATTCCACGATCAAGAAGTGTGGAATACAAACATGTATGTCCAAAATAAAAAAGTATATCTACATAAAAGTGGACACCATTGATATGAAATGGGTATGGAATTCACTACACATTGTTTTGAACAGTAAATTCACCGTGCAATTTCAGCAGCCTAACAACGTGACATAGAAATTCATAAAAATGGTTTATGAGAGAGAAATGAGTATCTCAAAATATATACATGAAATGGATAGTAATAGATTCTTATAAATACATGTCCCGACATAAATAATTTGGAAATATAAGGGGTAACATAATAAAGAAAATTGAAGAAATTGAAGAAATGGATTAACTCTTACGAAATTTGAGCATGGTAACGGGTGTATATGGGAGTAATTATTGATATATAAAGGGGTATATAATTATTCGAACATAATAAGGGAATTATAGGGGAGGTTAAAAAACATACACCCATCATTTATATTTGAAAATAAATGTGTGTAACAATATAAGTGAACTTGGACATAAATTGAGAAAGGAAGGTACCCTTACTCGGATGTGTGATCCCAAAGGCATAGGAGAGGATTCATGGGAGCTTAGGGGTGCCTTTGGAGGACTCTAGGGAGTATATATCAGATTTTGGACATGATTCCATGAGTTTGAGTGTAGAGGAATCGGTGCATGAGTTGTTTTATATCAGAAATGATGGGAAATTATTTATTATTTTGGTTTTGGACACTACACAATAAACTATAAAAAACTAAAATCTAATGCATAGGTTTTACACTAGTTTTCTAGAAAAGGGGATTTGAAAAAATTATTTAATAATTCTAAGGGACAAAGTCATTAAAATATTTTCCTTTCTTATGTGGAGGTGAGTATAAGGCCCCAGCCTTAAACCTTACTTAATCTTGAGTTATTACAAGATTACACATTGAGGATCTTTTCAGGTGTAGAGTTTTAGAGAATTAGGACATAACTATTACATCTCAAAATATTACAATTAGTCTCTTCTACTAAATTTCCATAAAATGAAAACTCTTAAAAAAGAAACATGTCTAGTTTCATGTTTTAGGTAGCATGACTTTCCCTTGATCCCATCCTTGACCCTATTCCACGCTATGTCCTGTGAAAAACATTTCAAAAACTTGGGATGAGCATAAAAACTCAGTAAGGGATACACAAAGAATAAAAACTGTTAGTTTATCAAAACAAAAAGTAAACCATGTATACTTTAACAAGGTAATACTTTTCACCTTTATGAAGTAGTAAAAACTCTTCACTGAATAAAATATCATTACATACCTTTTTGTAACCAAAGGATTACCATAAAACCCATATAATGAACACATAACATATATAAAGGTAACTTTGGACATAAACATACTTAAGTAGAATGACCATACGGTCGACTCCCACACATATCACTTAATGGATTAGCCATACGGCCAATTTCCATACATACTTAATGGAATAGCCATACGGCCGACTTCCATACCCAATTCATTGGAGGTTATAACTTAACCACCCATCCTGGTATTCACGACACCAACCATCATAATGTACAAGTACCATTATTACACATAAAATATGGAAAATATAAACATTTCAATAACAATATTTCATTTGCAATCACAATAAATAATTCCCAGATATTGAATTAATCAATCCATTTTCAAAAACCATTTAAAAGAGATTTTTGAATCAAAGTGTCCCATACCACTTTGAAGCTTTTAATGGAATTATAATTTTAAAACATTAATGTCCATATAAATAAATACTGAAAGCTATTTTGAAAACATGGACATTAAAGATAAATATTTAGAATAATAAATCTTTAATACATTTAAAATGATATTTTTGTTAAAGATTTTTTAACAAAATGAGAGACTCTTGAATACAAATAATAGAAGAATAACATTTAATCCGAACTTTATAATATCATGAGAATAAAATTATTCATGATATAATATGTCAAAGGATAGTATACACACCATATAAGAGTGAATTGGTGCATAACAACAATTAAGTCTCAAAAGAAATGTAAAATGAGATGAAATTCATTATAAAGAAGGTATCCTTAAATTAAGGATAAATCAATCTCATAATTATGTGTGAAAAATATAAATACACCCAATAAAAGTGGATATTAAGTGTAAAAATAAAATAAAAGGTCATTCACACATATTCAATGGATGACATATTCAATGACTACAAGTTGAACCCAGAGAAATCGAAATTGGGTTAAAAAGTTCCCTTGACAGCCTAACGGCATCACATCAAAAAGAGTTGATGAGAGATAAAAAGTGTATCTCATCACTTGGACATAAATTTACATCAATAAGGATATATGAGAACATATCCCCACATAACAATATGTAAATTAAAAGACCCAACAAAAGAAGTCTTTTAAAAAAGAGGAGGGTGAAAGGTTCCCTTACCGACTTGGGTATCTTTCAAAACAAACACCCCATGAAAGAAGGACAATAGATCATTGATGTAAATACTCATAAACGAAAGTATATTACACAAAGATTATAATAATGGTCAGTACATACACCACTCAATGGAATTTGTGGCAAATGTAGCATAAATCTCACGGGAACAAAAGTGAGATGAAAAATCCCTTACGAAAACTCGGCAGCCTAACGGCGCCACATAAAACATCCGAATATGGATTGATGAGATCAAATAGGGTATCTCATCACATTACAATAAAATGTACAGCAAGAGGAATATAAAGGAACATCCCGCAACATTACAAAGAGGAGCTTAAAAGAAGTGAGATAAAGGAGAGTACTTAAAAAGAAAGAGAGAGGTTAGATCTCTTACAAAAGTTCGGCAGCCTAACGGCGCCACTCAAAACTTCCAAAATGGGTTGATGAGAGAGAATAGGGTCTCTCATCACATGAAAATAAAAATTACAGTAAGTGTAATATAAAATATCATCCCAATAATAAGAAATATGAGCTTTAAAAGGAATGACATAAAAGTGTGTACTTAAAAAGAAAGAGAGGAGTAGGATCCCTTACCTCGGGTTCGACTTGACTCGATCGTTCTTTAACGTCCTGAATAATAAACTTGAGTTAATTTCTACATTCTTAATAACCTTTTCAAAGTTCTTTATTCCTTTTATATCAATTATTGACATGTTATAAACATTATGTAATCATTTAAGTTAATAATATTTGTTTTGCCGATATTTGGTTCTTAAGTCGAAAGTGGACTTCTTACAATTACATGTTGTTCGTGTGGTCAAAGGTTCTTTATATCCAGAATGAAATTCCTGATTTGGATATCATATATATCATATATATCCAGCATATACATGTATTTATAATATTACATAATCATTTAGAGGTAAGAAATGAAATGCACCGTTCATGGAGACGGTAAGCCGTACGTACCCATGAACGCTACTTTCTTTTTTTTGACATATTAATGGAATTAAAACTAAATGAGAGGTATGTATATTTTAATTACAGAATTATATTAATCATTTATATGTATCATTCATCATATATATCCATTATATACATGTACTTATAATAGTACATTACATTTGGGGATAAGAAATGAAATGCACTGTTCATGGAGACGGTAAGCCGTACGTACGCATGAATGCTACTTTCATTTCTATCTCATAATTTAATGGAAAGAAATAATAATGATATAGAGGTATATAATAATTCCAGTATAACATCATATACAATAACATTAAATCCATCCCTTATACGTCCCATGTATGGCATTAACGAATCACATCACTTTGAGGGGGCGGTAGTCCGCACTTCCTAAAATGAAGATATCGCGTATACCCATAATGGAAGCCATAAAGGTAAGGCACAAATGAAAAATACAGAAGTATAAGTAAAACATAAACATATTATATATCATATATAAAAGTAGTGACATCATAATGGCCACCTTTGAATGTGTTAAATGAGTATTGAACAATCATCGTTTCGGGGGCAGAATTTCGCCATCCACGGAAACCGTATGTTCTTTAACCATTTGATGTAGTTGTGTGAGAGTGTAGCTCGAATAAATCTTATAACAACATCCTAGTATATTTAAGATACTGGTTTTGTTACAAAAGAAGTAAATAAAAAGAGTTTAGGGGGTTGGAGAAGCAAAATAAAACAAATGAACATGAGAGAATGAATTACCTTTAAATGTGTAACTCCTTTTGATTTGAGCATAAAGGCTTCCTTTGAAAGGATTCTTCCCAAATGGAATCCTCTAGGATGAGGATAGGGATGTGGAGAGAGTAAATGGGCCGGGTTTGGCCGAGCCAAAGGCTTGAGGTGTGTGTGAAATGAGGTAGAGGTGGGGGCCTTTTATAAGAGGAGAGGAGGGGTACTTTTGGAAAGTAAGAAATATTACTTTATTTGAAAATGTGTTTTGGTTTGAAAAGCTCCCACATTGATATTATTCGTGGATAAGGTGTTAAGGGTTCGAAATCCACCCATCCAATAAGTTTTGGACATGTGTAGTTCATATATTTTACATTATCTTTCCATTTTATTTAAATCGTCAAATAATGATGTCATCGCTGCATCATTATTATGTCATAACTAATTTAATTCATTTAATGTCCAAAAATTATAAAAAAAATACTATGATGTATGAAATCTTTTTAGCTTTCCAATTACTATTTATAATCAAAAAGATGACTTGTATAACCCCACTTAAAAATTGTTTTAGTAAAACATATCATGTTTGTGTCATTTTTACTTTTACATTAAATAAAAAGTTATTTATGTCATTTCCCAACCAAAGTGGATCCATGGGGACCCCAAGTTGACCCATGGCTTTTATTGGTCGGCCATTACACATCTAATGAGGTTAGTACATGTTTCAAGTTCATTTCATTTTATTAAAGCATTATGTTTACCTTAAACTACACTAATTACCACTAATCGCGATTACAAACTTAATAAGTTACTATTCACCAAAAAATTATTTTTATCCCATTAAACCACATTTTACTTCTTAATGACAACCATGTATGTCGGATTTTTGAAATTCAAAACACATAAGTGGTAAAATTTCATTTAAACAAAAAATCAGCTTTTATAAGTACCACTTAGTGGTTTCACTATTCATCAAAAATTGATGTTTTTCAGAAAAATCCCAAAAATTCACCCTAAGCTATATTTGATATTCCGAATTCAAAAATGAAGTCCATTTTACAAAATTCAAAACATATTAGTCACATTAATTAATTTAATAATATATTCCCGCTGTCAGAGCAAATAGCGTGTTTTTATAAAACAATAAGTATCAAAAGATTGACACTAGTTTAAGTCTGATTTCAAAGTGAAATTAATTCAAACGACGAATATTGGATTTAATGGTAAAAATATTTTCTAATTTCACTTTAAAACCAATTCAAAATATTATCTAATCATATAAATAAATTAGATTAAAAATATGTTTTGAATTAAAACACAACATTCTACACTATTCATTAAAAAATGAACTTTATCGGAAAAATACCAAAAAATTACACAAAGTAAAATTTGGTGTCCCGATTCTTAATAAGAGTTTTATTTGGTCCAAAAGAATGTATAAGAGTGATCAAAACTATATTTAATGACAGTTCTCCATTAAAAGGCGATAAGTGAACCTTTAGTGAAAACTAGGGCATATACACCTAAAATTTAATTCTTTCCGTATTTTAAGCCTTTAGCTTTTATTTGATAAATGTAAAAACATTAAAAAACATATATAATCATATTTTAGTTATTTATATCCATTCTCTCCAATACAACGGCTACATGTTAACTACCATTTGAAATAATATTATTTTATTATTAGAGTGCAACGTAAGATTCCCAAGAAACTCGTTGTTGCGTGTTGGGTACGCCATCGAGAATAGCGTCCCCTTTAAAGTCATATTCATATTTTATTCAAAAATATGGATAAATATGAAAATGTCATATTATTTATTTACCTGGGGTGTTACATCTTTCCCCCCTTTTGGGAATTGCGTCCTCACAATTTTAAAATTGAGCTTGGAAACATCCTTGAAAGTCCCACATCGCAATAACAGTCGGTAAAACAATCACTTTAAAATAAAGGAAGATAAGTACAGAGGTCACCCGAGTTAACCCATACTAGGATTACATGTAGGAAAACATGGACATGGAGGAGAAAACATAGGGTCATGTTCTGATGGAGAGTGATAGAAAACATGTTTAGGAGAAAGTTAACCACAAGAAAATCACAAACTTGTGATGGGTTAAACGGTATTCGATTCCCCAGTAGGAAAAGTTAATAGACAACATTTTTGTTTTAAGTTACTTTTTATTGAGGAATTTATTCATAAGGAAACATAATCACTTATCATGTTGAATCTCAACTTTTACTAGATTCCTTAATCAAACTCATAATTTTTTCCAAAAGACGAGTTTTTAGGGAGACTTGTTCACATTAAGAGTACTATAATCAACTTCTAGAGAATCACCTAATCCACCAAATAGAACTATATACATCCCATGTCTTTAGGCATTAACCAAAACCAAAACCAAAAAGGTTAGTACAAGGTCAGATAATCCAGAAAAGGATAACCCTTTATAAAAATAAAATCTATTCTTAACCTCCAAAATTTGTCCAACAAAACCCAAAGTTCAACGAGGACCACTCTATAATCAATTTTTCCATAAAATTCTTCAAATTAAACCAATATAAGATTGAAACCCAAATATTTGAAGGATTTAGTCACATAGTCTTCCAAGTTAAATCGTAACATTTATCTCCAAACAACATCAGTTGCCCCTAAAGTCTCGTATTGAAAAGTAATTAACCTAATCACATATCCTCCAAGATAGGTTAATCATTTTCATAAATAACCCAAAATCAACATACTCTTAATTCATAAAATCATATAACTAGAAAGAATCTGTAACATCCCAGGTAAATAAAGAATAAATAATTTTCATATTTATTAATATTTACGAATTAAATATTAATTTTATTTTAAAGGGGTTGCTATGTTCGATAGCGTACCCGATACACAACAAAGAGTTTCATTGAAATCTTACGTTGCACTCTAATAATAAAATAATATTATTTTAAATGTTAGTTAACAAGTAGCCGTTGTACTGGCGGGAATGGATAGAAATAACTAAAATATGATTAGATATGTTTTTAAATGTTTATACACTTACCCAATAAAAGATAAAGGCTTAAAATACGGAAAGAGTTCAATTTTAGGGCATATATACTCTAATTTTCACTAAAGGTTCACTTATCACCTTTTAATGGTGAACCATCATTAAATATAGTTTTGATCACTCTTATACTTTATTTTGGACCAAATATAACTCTTCTTTAGAATCGGGACATCAAAATTTACTTTGTGTAAATTTTTGGTACCTTTCTGATAAAGTTCTTTTTTTTATGAATAGTGTAAAATGTTGTATTTTAATTCAAAACCTCTTTTTAATCTAAATTATTTATATGATTAGATTATTATTTTAATTGGTTTTAAAGTGAAATTAGAAAATATTTTTACCAGTTAATCCAATGGTGGTCATTGGAATCAATTTCACTTTGAAATTGGACTTAAACTAGTGTCAATCTTTTGATACTTATTGTTTCACAAAAACACGCTATTTGTCATGACAGCGGGAATTAATTATTAAATTAATTAATTTGACTTATATGTTTTGAATTTTGTAAAATGGACTTCATTTTTGAATTCGGAATATCCAATATAGCTTAGGGTGAATTTTTGGTAATTTTCTGAAAAACTTCAATTTTTGATGAATAGTGAAACCACTAAGTGGTAATCAAGCAAACTGATTTTTCCGTTAAATGAATGTTTACCACTAATGTGTATTGAATTTTGAAAATCCGACATACATGGTTGTAATTAAGAAGTAAAATATGGTTCAATGAGATTAAAATAATTTTTTGGTGAATAGTAACTTTTTTTCATTAATCGCGATTAGAGGTAATTAGTGTAGTTTAAGGTAAAAATGGTATTATAAGAATGTGAAAACACCATGAAACTTGTCCTAAACCTATTGGTTGAGTCATGGACGACCAGGACAAGCCATGGGCCAACTTGGGGACCCCATGGAGCCACATTAGTTGGAAAATGACATTAATATATTTTTATTTAATGTTAAAGTGAAAATGACACAAACATAAATTGTTTTACTAAAATAATTTTTGAGTGGGGTTATACAAGTAAAAATTTTGATTATAAATAGTCATTGGAAAGATAAAAAGATTTCCTACATCATAGTATTTGTTTTATAATTTTTCGACATTAAATAAATTAAATTATATACGACATAATTACGATGCAGCGATGACATCATTATTTGACGATTTAAATAAAATGGAAAGATAATGAAAAATCTAAAACCTACACATGGCCAAAACCAATTAGATGAGTGGATTTCGAACCCTTATCACCTTATCCACGAATTATATCAATGTGGTACCTTTTAAAACCGAAACACATTTTCAAATAAAGTAATATTTCTTTACTTTCCAAAAGTGCCCGTCCTCTCCTCTTATAAAAAGCCCCCACCTCTACCTCATTTCACACACTCCTCAAGCCTTTGGCTCGGCAAACCCCTGCCCAATTACTCTCTCCACATCCCGCCCCTCATCCTAGAGGATTACCTTTGGGCAGAAGCCTTTCAAAGGAAGCCTTTAGGCTCAAATCAAAAGGGAGTTACACTTTTAAAGGTAATTCATTCTCTTTTGTTCATTTGTTTTATTTTGCTTCTCCAACCCTCTAAACTCTTTTTATTTACTTCTTTTGTAACAACAACATTATCTTAAATATACTATGATGTTGATATAATATTTATTTTAGCTACACTCTCACACAACTACATCAAATGGTTAAAGAACATACGGTTTCCGTGGATGGCGAAATTCTGCCTCCCAAAACGATGATTGTTCAATACTCATTTAACACCTTCAAGGGTGGCCATTATGATGTCACTATTTTTATATATGATATATAATATGTTTATGTTTTATTTAAGCTTCTGTATTTTTCATTTTTGGCATACCTTTATGGTTTCCATTATGGGTAAACACGATATCTTCATTTAAGGAAGTGCGGACTACCGCCCCCTAAAAGTGATGTGATTCGTTAATGCCATATGTGGGACGTGTAAAGGATGGATTTAAAGTTATTATATATTATGTTATACTGGAATTATAATATACCTCTATATCATTATTATTTATTTCCATTAAAGTATTAGATAGAAATGAAAGTAGCGTTCATGCATACGTACGGCTTACCGTCTCCATGAACGGTGCATTTCATTTCTTATCCCCAAATGTAATGTACTATTAAAAGTACATGTATATAATGGATATATATAATTAATGATATATCTAAATGATGAATATAATTCTGGAATTAAAATATACATACCTCTCATTTAGTTTTAATTCCACTAATATGACAAAGAAATGAAAGTAGCGTTCATGCGTACGTACGGCTTACTGTCTCCATGAACGGTGCATTTCATTTCATACCTTTAAATGATTATGTAATATTATAAATACATGTATATGCTGGATATATATGATATATATGATATCCAAATCAGGAATTTCATTCTGGATATAAAGAACTTTTGACCACACGAACAACATGTAATTGTAAGAAGTCCACTTTCGACTTAAGAACCAAATATTGACAAAACAAACATTATTAACTTAAATGGTTACATAATGTTTATAACATGGCAATAAGTCATATAAAAGGAATAATGAACATTAAAAAGGTTCTTAATCAAGTATAAATTAACTCAAGTTTATTATTCAGGACGTTAAAGAACGATCGATTCAAGTCGGACCCGAGGTAAGGGAACTTCTTAACCCAATTTCCATTCTTTGGGTTAATCTCCTACTTTCAAATTATGTCATGATATTATTATGTCATATCTTGTATTTGTACTTTATTTATGTGTAATTATAGTTAATACACATAATATATCTATTTTATTCAAAAAAATGATCTTTGTAAGGGACTTCGTCTCAATCTCCTTTCATTGAGGCATATTTCGTTTTATACACAACTTTCTTTTATAGGGTGTATAAACTCCTTTGACTTTTACTTTTATACAAAAGGAATCTTTTTCTATGAAGTATTTTACTAAACGACAAAATGGAATGTTTTTTTTAATGTACGCGGTGACAACGACTTTTTCCGCCGCCGTGAGTATTATTTGATCTTTGGCTTTCTCAACAAGCCGTAATGTTTTTAGAATAAAATAAATACCATATACTCTTTTATGTATTTTGGTATTGAAAATGGTTTTGAAAAAGGATTCTATTATGTCAATATATTTATGATATATTGTGATTGAAATGTGGAAATGTTATCATTCCATTATATTGGTTTTATGTTTTATGATTTTATACTGGTACTTGGACATTTTAACGGGTGGTTACGTTATAAACCATATGACGGGTGGTGCCGTGAATACCAGGACGGGTGGTTACGTTATAACCTCCAATGCATTGGGTATGGAAGTCGGCCGTATGGCTATTCCATTAAGTATGTATGGAAATTGGCCATATGGCTATTCCATTAAGTGATATGTGTGGAAGTCAACCGTATGGTTATTCCACTTAAGTATGTTTATGTCCCAAGTTACCTTTATATATTCTATGTGTTCTTTATATGGGTTTTATGGTAATCCTTTGGTTACAAAAAGGTAAGTAATGATACTTTATTCAGTGAAGATTTTTTTACTACTTCATGAAGGTGAAGGTATTACTTTGATATAGTATACATGGTTTACTTGATGTTTGAAAAACTAACAGTTTTCATTCTTTCTGTATCCCTTACTGAGCTTTTTATGCTCACCCCAAGTTTTTTCGAAATGTTTTTCACAGGACTTAAAGTGGAATAAGGTCAAGGATAGGATCAAGGGAATGTCATGCTATATAAAACATGGAATCTAGACATCTTTCTTTTTAAAAGTTTTTATTTTATGGAAACCTAGTAGAAGTGACTACATTGTAATCTTTTGAGATGTAATAGTTATGTTCTAATTCTCTAAAACTCTAAACCTGAAAAGATCCTCAAAGTGAATGATTCATTTAATTCAATATTAAGTAAGTTTTAAGGCTGGGGGCTTATAGTTGGTATCAGAGGTCGGTTTAGACAACTTTAGGAGTTAGAAAAGTGTTAAATTATAATATGATTGAAATGATATAGCATTTACAGATTACCATGTTGCTTCTCCTAAGATATTTCTGTGTTCAGAATGGTTTTCCGAAGAGGAAACAAAGCAACTATGTTGGGACGACATCAGGAGGAAGACAACCTTCCAAATCAGCAACCTGAGATGGTCGGAATCAGAACTGAACAGTTTGTTGCAGTGATGGCACAGTTTACTCAGGCTATAAATGGTGGTGGTATCCATGCACGAGATCAGCCAGATCAACCGCAGAGGAACATGTCAGTGGTGGAACATTTCATGAGGCAACATCCACCATCATTCAGAGGATCATCTGACCATGTGCTAGCTGAAGGGTGGATTAAAGCACTGGAGAAGATTTTTGATGTCATGGGGTGTTCAGACAATCAAAAGGTTAGTCTTGCTATTTACCGTTTTGAAGGTGAAGCTGATCAGTGGTGGTCGATGGTGAAAAATATAAGGGATAGTGATGAGATTGAGGATCTTCACTGGGACGAATTCAAAGGTATGTTTCTTGAGAAGTATTTTCCTAAGGCTGTTCGACTTAGGATGGAAAATCAATTCCTAGAATTGAGGCAGGAGGATGATTCAGTGGCTACTTATGAAGAAAAGCTCACTCGATTGGCAAGGTATGCTCCAAACTTCATACGAGATCTTGATAGTAAAATAAACCGTTTTTACTCAAGGTTAAAGCCAAAGTATCGAAGGGCTTTAGCTTCTCGTGAGTTCAAAAGTTATGAAAAACTTGTTCGATGTGCGGAGAAGGTAGAAATGGAGTTTGCCGATGATCAGGTGTTCTATGACAAACAACAGAATAAGAGGTCTAGTTGGCAGGAAAAGGGGAAGAATTCATCAAAGACGCAAGGAGGTAAGAAAACCAAATATCAATCCTGTGAGAAGTGTGGTAAAATGCATCCTGGAGAATGTTTATCCAAGTCTGGTAAGTGCTTTCGGTGTGGTAAGTCTGGTCATATTGCTCGTAACTGTAAGGAAGATGATCAAGAAGGAAATGAAAAGCCAATGGTAAGATGTTTTAAGTGTAATGAAATGGGTCATTATGCAAACGAGTGTCCAATGAAGAACTCAACTTGGGGAATGCAGCCAGACTACAAGCAGAAAGGGGTGGTGAAATCCTTTGCAACAACTTCAGCAGATGTTGGGCCATCGAATGAAGTGGTATCAGCTCCAGGGAGCTCAGTATTTTTCGAAGATTGACTTGAGGTCGGGGTACCATCAGTTGAAAGTAAAAGAATCAGACGTTCCGAAGACTGCGTTCCGTACTAGATATGGCCATTATGAATTTGTAGTTATGCCTTTTGGGTTAACCAATGCACCTGCTGTATTCATGGACCTTATGAATAAAATTTTCCATGAGTTCTTGGATAAGTTTGTGTTTGTGTTTTGAGGTTTGTGAAGAGGTTATGTGTGCCTTGTGATTCACAGTTGAAGAATGAGTTGTTATGTGAGGCTCATAGTTCCCTGTTTTCAGTTCATCCTGGCAGTACTAAGATGTACAGAGATCTGCGGGAGTATTACTGGTGGGATGGAATGAAAAGAGATATTGCTGATTTTACTGTGAAGTGTTTGACATGTCAACAGGTTAAAGCAGAGCGGCAGGGATGCTTCAGCCTTTACCAGTGCCAGAGTGGAAATGGGAAAACATATCCATGGACTTTGTTGTGGGATTACCGAGGACATCTTGAGGTAATAATGCAATCTGGGTTATTGTTGATCGCTTGACCAAATCTGCTCATTTCTTTTCTATACGAGATACTTTCTCTCTTGATCAACTTTCCCGTTTGTATCTTAAAGAGATAGTTAGGTTACATGGAGTTCCTCTCTGCATTGTATCGGATCGTGATCCCAGGGTTACTTCTAACTTTTGGAAAGGCCTTCAGAAGTCGTTGGGTACTGAATTAAATTTTAGTAAAGCTTTTCATCCTCAATCAGATGGGCAGTCAGAATGAACAATTCATACATTGGAGGATATGCTACGAGCTTGTTCGATGGATTATTAGGGAAGTTGGGACCAACATCTTTCTTTGGTTGAGTTTTCTTATAATAACAGTTTTCATTCTAGTATACAGATGGCACCATTTTAGGCATTATTTGGGAAGCGGTGTCGAACTCCAGCTTTCTGGGATGAAGTTGGTGAAAGGATGTTGATGGGACGAGAATTGGTAGAAGAGTTGGCAGAAAAAGTTCAGCTGATTCAGAAGCACATGAGAACAGCTCAGAGCAGGCAGAAGAGTTATGCGGATAACCGGAGGAAGGATCTATCTTTTGAGGTAGGTGATCATGCTTTTCTCAAGGTTTCTCCTTGGAAAAGTGTGATGAGATTTGGTAAGAAAGGAAAGTTGAGTCCATAGTTGGTTGGACCATACAAAATTCTGGAAAGAGTTGGATCAGTTGCATACCGAGTGGCTTTACCTCTGAGTTTATCTCAGGTACACAATGTTTTTCACGTTTTGATGTTGAGAAAGTATATGCCAGATCCATCTCATGTTTTGAGCCCAGAGGTAGTTCAGCTGAAAAAGAACCTATCTTATGAGGAACAACCGGTCCAGATTCTTCACCACAGGGAGAAAGTGTTACGGAATAAGGTGATTCATCAGGTAAAGGTATTGTGGAAAACCCATGTGATTTAAGAGGAAACGTGGGAATCTGAAAATTCTATTAGGGATAAATACCCCCACTTATTTTGATAAGTAAATAAAATTGCGAGGACGCAATTCCCAAAAGGGGGGAAGGATGTAACATCCCAGGTAAATAAAGAATAAATAATTTTCATATTTATTAATATTTACGAATTAAATATTAATTTTATTTTAAAGGGGTTTCTATGTTCGATAGCGTACCCAATACACAACAAAGAGTTACATTGAAATCTTACGTTGCACTCTAATAATAAAATAATATTATTTTAAATGTTAGTTAACAAGTAGCCGTTGTACTGGCGGGAATGGATATAAATAACTAAAATATGATTAGATATGTTTTTAAATGTTTATACACTTACCCAATAAAAGATAAAGGCTTAAAATACGGAAAGAGTTAAATTTTAGGGCATATATACTCTAATTTTCACTAAAGGTTCACTTATCACCTTTTAATGGTGAACCATCATTAAATATAGTTTTGATCACTCTTACACTTTATTTTGGACCAAATATAACTCTTTTTTAGAATCGGGACATCAAAATTTACTTTGTGTAAATTTTTGGTACCTTTCTGATAAAGTTCTTTTTTTTATGAATAGTGTAAAATGTTGTATTTTAATTCAAAACCTCTTTTTAATCTAAATTATTTATATGATTAGATTATTATTTTAATTGGTTTTAAAGTGAAATTAGAAAATATTTTTACCAGTTAATCCAATGGTGGTCATTGGATTCAATTTCACTTTGAAATTGGACTTAAACTGGTGTCAATCTTTTGATACTTATTGTTTCACAAAAACACGCTATTTGTCATGACAGCGGGAATTAATTATTAAATTAATTAATTTGACATATATGTTTTGAATTTTGTAAAATGGACTTCATTTTTGAATTTGTAATATCAAATATAGCTTAGGGTGAATTTTTGGTAATTTTCTGAAAAACTTCAATTTTTGATGAATAGTGAAACCACTAAGTGGTAATCAAGCAAACTGATTTTTCAGTTAAATGAAAGTTTACCACTAATGTGTATTGAATTTTTAAAATCCGACATACATGGTTGTCATTAAGAAGTAAAATGTGGTTCAATGAGATTAAAATAATTTTTTGGGGAATAGTAACTTTTTTTCATTAATCGCGATTAGAGGTAATTAGTGTAGTTTAAGGTAAAAATGGTATTATAAGAATGTGAAAACGCCATGAAACTTGTCCTACACCTATTGGTTGAGTCATGGCCGACCAAGACAAGCCATGGGATAACTTGGGGACCCCATGGAGCCACTTTAGTTGGAAAATGACATTAATATATTTTTATTTAATGATAAAGTGAAAATGACACTAACATAAATGGTTTTACTAAAATAATTTTTGAGTGGGGTTATACAAGTCCAAATTTTGATTATAAATAGTAATTGTAAAGCTAAGAAGATTTCCTACATCATAGTATTTTTTTTATAATTTTTAGATATTAAATAAAGTAAATTATATATGACATAATAATGATGCAGCGATTACCTCATTATTTGACGATTTAAATAAAATGGAAAGATAATGAAAAATATAAAACCTACACATTTCCAAAACCAATTGGATGAGTGGATTTCGAAACCTTATCACCTTATCCACGAATTATATCAATGTGGGACCTTTTAAAACCGAAACACATTTTCAAATAAAGTAATATTTCTTTACTTTCCAAAAGTTCCCCTCCTCTCCTCTTATAAAAGGCCCCCACCTCTACCTCATTTCACACACTCTTCAAGCCTTTGGCTCGGCCAACCACTGCCCAATTACTCTCTCCACATCCCTATACTCATCCTAGAGGATTCCCTTTGGGTATAATCCTTTCAAAGGAAGCCTTTAGGCTCAAATCAAAAGGGAGTTACACTTTTAAAGGTAATTCATTCTCTCTTGTTCATTTGTTTTATTTTGTTTCTCCAACCCTCTAAACTCTTTTTATTTACTTATTTTGTAACAACACCAGTATCTTAAATATACTAGGATGTTGTTATAATATTTATTTGATGTACACTCTCACACAACTACATCAAATGGTTAAAGAACATACGGTTTCCGTGGATGGCGAAATTCTGCCTCCCGAAACGATGATTGTTCAATACTCATTTAACACCTTCAAGGGTGGCCATTATGATGTCACTATTTTTATATATGATATACAATATGTTAATGTTTTCTTTAAGCTTCTGTATTTTTTATTTTTGGCATATCTTTATGGTTTCCATTATGGGTAAACACGATATCTTCATTTAAGGAAGTGCGGACTACCACCCCCTAAAAGTGATGTGATTCGTTAATGCCATATGTGGGACGTGTAAAGGATGGATTTAAAGTTATTATATATGATTTTATACTGGAATTATAATATACCTATATATAATTATTATTTATTTCCATTAAATTATTAGATAGAAATGAAAGTAGCGTTCATGCGTACGTACGGCTTACCGTCTCCATGAACGGTGCATTTCATTTCTTATCCCCAAATGTAATGTACTATTAAAAGTACATGTATATAATGGATATATGTAATTAATGATATATCTAAATGATGAATATAATTCTGGAATTAAAATATACATACCTCTCATTTAGTTTTAATTCCACTAATATGACAAAGAAATGAAAGTAGGGTTCATGCGTACGTACGGCTTACCGTCTCCATGAATGGTGCATTTCATTTCTTACCTCTAAATGATTATGTAATATTATAAATACATGTATATGCTGGATATATATGATATATATGATATCCAAATCAGGAATTTCATTCTGGATATAAAGAAATTTTGACCACACGAACAACATGTAATTGTAAGAAGTCCACTTTCGACTTAAGAACCATATATTGACAAAACAAACATTATTAACTTAAATGGTTACATAATGTTTATAACATGGAAATAAGTGATATAAAAGGAATAATGAACTTTAAACAGGTTCTTAATCAAGTATAAATTAACTCAAGTTTATTATTCAGGACGTTAAAGAATGATCGATTCAAGTCGGACCCGAGGTAAGGGAACTCCTTAACCCAATTTCCATTCTTTGGGTTAATCTCCTACTTTCAAATTATGTCATGATATTATTATGTCATATCTTGTATTTTTACTTTATTTATGTGTAATTATAGTGAATACACATAATATATCTATTTTATTTAAAAAAAATGATCTTTGTAAGGGACTTCATCTCAATCTCCTTTCATTGAGGCATATTTCGTTTTATACACAACTTTCTTTTATACGGTGTATAAACTCCTTTGACTTTTACTTTTATACAAAAGGAATATTTTTCTACGAAGTGTTTTACTAAACGACAAAAAGGAATGTTTTTTTTAACGTACGCGGTGACAACGACTTTTTCCGCCGCCGCGAGTATTATTTGATCTTTGGCTTTCTCAACAAGCCGTAATGTTTTTAAAATAAAATAAATACCATATACGCTTTTATGTATTTTGGTATTGAAAATGGTTTTGAAAAAGGATTCTATTATTTCAATATATTTATGATATATTGTGATTGAAATGTGGAAATGTTATCATTCCTTTATATTGGTTTTATGTTTTATGATTTTATACTGGTACTTGGACATTTTAACGGGTGGTTACGTTATAAACCATATGACGGGTGGTGCCGTGAATACCAGGACGGGTGGTTACGTTATAACCTCCAATGCATTGGGTATGGAAGTCGACCGTATGGCTATTCCATTAAGTATGTATGGAAATTGGCCGTATGGCTATTCCATTAAGTGATATGTGTGGAAGTCAACCGTATGGTTATTCCACTTAAGTATGTTTATGTCCCAAGTTACCTTTATATATTCTATGTGTTCTTTATATGGGTTTTATGGTAATCCTTTGGTTACAAAAAGGTAAGTAATGATACTTTATTCAGTGAAGATTTTTTTTACTACTTCATGAAGGTGAAGGTATTACTTTGATATAGTATACATGGTTTACTTGATGTTTGAAAAACTAATAGTTTTCATTCTTTATGTATCCCTTACTGAGCTTTTTATGCTCACCCCAAGTTTTCTCGAAATGTTTTTCACAGGACTTAAAGTGGAATAAGGTCAAGGATGGGATCAAGGGAATGACATGCTATATAAAACATGGAATCTAGACATATTTCTTTTTAAAAGTTTTTATTTTATGGAAACCTAGTAGAAGTGACTACATTGTAATCTTTTGAGATGTAATAGTTATGTTCTAATTCTCTAAAACTCTAAACCTGAAAAGATCCTCAACGTGAATTATTCATTTAATTCAATATTAAGTAAGTTTTAAGGCTGGGGCCTTATAGAATCAGTCAAACTAACCAGGGACTTCACGTAGTCCAGTGGTAGGCGATAAATACCAGTCGCACTTTGGTTGTGGGTTCGATTCCCACAGCTTTGTCCGACGCGACGGGTAGTCACACGGTCTACGTGTTGTCATTTTTCCAAAACTATATAATTCTTAAAACATTCCCCAAAATGAGATAAAATCTTCACGAATAATCATAACATATTTTAACCTCAAGTTTATCTCATGCCCTTCATTTTCCATCATATCATATAATAACCCATAATTACCTCAAAAGTAAGGATCATATAAACCCTAATGGTTACCTTAATAATTATTACCTGAATTTCCACATCGAGTTGGCCATCTCGTACATGACCCATTAGAGAACTCACCACGGTTGAAGTGATTGATCATGACTCCTTGATAGTTGGTTTAGAACAACTATGAGATTCCTCATTGAATCCCCCATCTCATCCAGTATCTTAATCAGAGAACCACCACAGTTTCCTTCAAACCCATTGTCACTTTGGTGCCTGCTAGATCCAGCTATTTACTAAAACCAAAAAGTTCAGTGTGAGTATATCAACAAAACCATCATGTACTAATGAGGAAGGTAAACACTAAGATATACTTACTCATTCACTTTATCAAAAATTAGGACTCTTTCTGAAATCCTAACCATTATGGTAATGTCACTTATGCTTAAAGAATACCTTAACCTCTAAAGTTATCTAAACCGACCTCTGATACCAACTATAAGGCCCCAGCCTTAAACCTTACTTAATCTTGAGTTATTAAAAGATTACACATTGAGGATCTTTTCAGGTTTAGAGTTTTAGAGAATTAGGACATAACTATTACATCTCAAAAGATTTCAAAGTAGTCTCTTCTACTAAATTTCCATAAAATGAAAACTCTTAAAAAAGAAACATGTCTAGTTTCATGTTTTAGGTAGCATGACTTTCCCTTGATCCCATCCTTGACCCTATTCCACGCTAAGTCCTGTGAAAAACATTTCAAAAACTTGGGATGAGCATAAAAACTCAGTAAGGGATACACAAAGAATAAAAACTGTTAGTTTATCAAAACAAAAAGTAAACCATGTATACTTTAACAAGGTAATACTTTTCACCTTTATGAAGTAGTAAAAACTCGTCACTGAATAAAATATCATTACTTACCTTTTTGTAACCAAATGATTACCATAAAACCCATATAATGAACACATAACATATATAAAGGTAACTTTGGACATAAACATACTTAAGTGGAATAACCATAAGGTCGACTCCCACACATATCACTTAATGGATTAGCCATACGGCCAATTTCCATACATACTTAATGGAATATCCATACGGCCGACTTCCATACCCAATGCATTGGAGGTTATAACGTAACCACCCGTCCTGGTATTCACGGCACCACCCGTCATAATGTCCAAGTACCATTATTACACATAAAATATGGAAAATATAAACATTTCAATAACAATATTTCATTTGAAATCACAATAAATAATTCCCAGATATTGAATTAATCAATCCATTTTCAAAAACCATTTAAAAGAGATTTTTGAATCAAAGTGTCCCATACCACTTTGAAGCTTTTAATGGAATTATAATTTTAAAATATTAATGTCCATATAAATAAATACTGAAAGCCATTTTGAAAACATGGACATTAAAGATAAAGATTTAGAATAATAAATCTTTAAAACATTTAAAATGATATTTTTGTTAAAGAGTTTTTAACAAAATGAGAGACTCTTGAATACAAATAATAGCGGAATAACATTTTATCCGAACTTTATAATATCATGAGAATAAAAGGATTAATGATATAATATGTCAAAGGACAGTATACACACCATATAAGAGTGAATTGGTGCATAACAACAATGAAGTCTCAAAAGAAATGTAAAATGAGATGAAATTCATTATAAAGAAGGTATCCTTAAATTAAAGATAAATCAATCTCATAATTATGTGTGACAAATATAAATACACCCAATACAAGTGGATATTAAGTGTAAAAATAAAATAAAAGGTCATTCACACATATTAAATGGATGACATATTCAATGACTACAAGTTGAACCCAGAGAAATCGAAATTGGGTTAAAAAGTTCCCTTGACAGCCTAACGGCATCACATCAAAAAGAGTTGATGAGAGATAAAAAGTGTATCTCATCACTTGGACATAAATTTAAATCAATAAGGATATATGAGAACATATCCCCACATAACAATATGTAAATTAAAAGACCCAACAAAAGAAGTCTTTTAAAAAAGAGGAGGGTGAAAGGTTCCCTTACCGACTTGGGTATCTTTCAAAACAAACACCCCATGAAAGAAGGACAATAGATCATTGATGTAAATACTCATAAACTAAAGTATATTACACAAAAATTAGAATAATGGTCATACATACACCACTCAATGGAATTTGTGGCAAATGTAGCATAAATCTCACGGGAACAAAAGTGAGATGAAAAATCCCTTACGAAAACTCGGCAGCCTAACGGCGCCACATAAAACTTCCGAATATGGATTGATGAGATCAAATAGGGTATCTAATCACATTACAATAAAATTTACAGCAAGAGGAATATAAAGGAACATCCCCCAACATTACAAAGAGGAGCTTAAAAGAAGTGACATAAAGGAGAGTACTTAAAAAGAAAGAGAGAGGTTAGATCTCTTACAAAAGTTCGGCAGCCTAACGGCGCCACTCAAAACTTCCAAAATGGGTTGATGAGAGAGAATAGGGTCTCTCATCACATGAAAATAAAAATTACAGTAAGTGTAATATAAAAGATCATCCCAATAATAAGAAAGATGAGCTTTAAAAGGAATGACAAAAAAGTGTGTACTTAAAAAGAAAGAGAGGAGTAGGATCCCTTACCTCGGGTCCGACTTGACTCGATCGTTCTTTAACGTCCTGAATAATAAACATGAGTTAATTTATACTTGCTTAATAACCTTTTCAAAGTTCATTATTCCTTTTATATCAATTATTGACATGTTATAAACATTACGTAATCATTTATGTTAATAATATTTGTTTTGCCGATATTTGGTTCTTAAGTCGAAAGTGGACTTCTTACAATTACATGTTGTTCGTGTGGTCAAAGGTTCATTATATCCAGAATGACATTCCTGATTTGGATATCATATATATCATATATATCCAGAATATACATGTATTTATAATATTACATAATCATTTAGAGGTAAGAAATGAAATGCACCGTTCATGGAGACGGTAAGCCGTACATACGCATGAACGCTACATTCATTTTTTTGTCATATTAATGGAATTAAAACTAAATGAGAGGTATGTATATTTTAATTAAAGAATTATATTCATCATTTAGATGTATAATTCATCATATATATCCATTATATACATGTACTTATAATAGTACATTACATTTGGGGATAAGAAATGAAATGCACCGTTCATGGAGACGGTAAACCGTACGTACGCATGAACGCTACTTTCATTTCTATCTCATACTTTAATGGAAAGAAATAATAATGATATAGAGGTATATAATAATTCCAGTATAACATCATATATACTAACATTAAATCCATCCCTTATACGTCCCACGTATGGCATTAACGAATCACATCACTTTGAGGGGGCGGTAGTCCGCACTTCCTAAAATGAAGATATCGCGTATACCCATAATGGAAGCCATAAAGGTAAGGCACAAATGAAAAATACAGAAGTATAAGTAAAACATAAACATATTATATATCATATATAAAAGTAGTGACATCATAATGGCCACCTTTGAAGGTGTTAAATGAGTATTGAACAATCATCATTTCGGGGGGCAGAATTTCGCCATCCACGGAAACCGTATGTTCTTTAACCATTTGATGTAGTTGTGTGAGAGTGTAGCTCGAATAAATCTTATAACAACATCCTAGTATATTTAAGAAACTGGTGTTGTTACAAAAGAAGTAAATAAAAAGAGTTTAGGGGGTTGGAGAAGCAAAATAAAACAAATGAACATGAGAGAATGAATTACCTTTAAAAGTGTAACTCCTTTTGATTTGAGCATAAAGGCTTCCTTTGAAAGGATTATGACCAAAGGGAATCCTCTAGGATGAGAATAGGGATGTGGAGAGAGTAAATGGGCAGGTTTTGGCCGAGCCAAAGGCTTGTGGAGTGTGTGAAATGAGGTAGAGGTGGGGGCCTTTTATAAGAGGAGAGGAGGGGTAATTTTGGAAAGTAGGAAATATTACTTTATTTGAAAATGTGTTTCGGTTTTAAAAGGTCCCACATTGATATTATTCGTGGATAAGGTGTTAAGGGTTAGAAATCCACTCATCCAATAAGTTTTTGACATGTGTAGTTCATATATTTTACATTATCTTTCCATTTTATTTAATTCGTCAAATAATGATGTCATCGTTGCATCATTATTATGTCATAACTAATTTAATTTATTTAATGTCCAAAATTTATAAAACAAATACTGTGATGTAGGAAATCTTTTTAGCTTTCCAATTACTATTTATAATCAAAAATATGACTTGTATATCCCCACTTAAAAATTGTTTTAGTAAAACATATCATGTTTGTGTCATTTTTACTTTTACATTAAATAAAAAGTTATTTATGTCATTTCCCAACCAAAGTGGATCCATGGGGTCCCCAAGTTGACCCATGGCTTTTATTGGTCGTCCATTACAAATCAAATGAGGTTAGGACATGTTTCAAGTTCATTTCATTTTATTAAAGCATTATGTTTACATTAAACTACACTAATTACCACTAATCGCGATTACAAACTTAATAAGTTACTATTCACCAAAAAATTATTTTTATCCCATTGAACCACATTTTACTTCTTAATGACAACCATGTATGTCGGATTTTTGAAATTCAAAACACAGAAGTGGTAAAATTTCATTTAAACAAAAAATCAGCTTTTATAAGTACCACTTAGTGGTTTCACTATTCATCAAAAATTGAAGTTTTTCAGAAAAATCCCAAAAATTCACCCTAAGCTATATTTGATATTCCGAATTCAAAAATGAAGTCCGTTTTACAAAATTCAAAACATATTAGTCACATTAATTAATTTAATAATTAATTCCCGATGTCAGAGCAAATAGCGTGTTTTTATAAAACAATAAGTATCAAAAGATTGACACTAGTTTAAGTCTGATTTCAAAGTGAAATTAATTCAAAAGACCACTATTGGATTTAATGGTAAAAATATTTTCTAATTTCACTATAAAACCAAATCAAAATATTATCTAATCATATAAATAAATTAGATTAAAAATAGGTTTTGAATTAAAACACAACATTCTACACTATTCATTAAAAAGTGAACTTTATCGGAAAAATACCAAAAAACTACACAAAGTAAAATTTGGTGTCCTGATTCTTAATAAGAGTTTTATTTGGTCCAAAAGAATGTATAAGAGTGAGAAAAACTATATTTAATGATAGTTCTCCATTAAAAGGTGATAAGTGAACCTTTAGTGAAAACTAGGGCATATACACCTAAAATTTAATTCTTTCCGTATTTTAAGCCTTTAGCTTTTATTGGATAAATGTAAAAACATTAAAAAACATATATAATAATATTTTAGTTATTTCTATCCATTCCCGCCAATACAATGGCTACATGTTAACTACCATTTAAAATAATATTATTTTATTATTAGAGTGCAACGTAAGATTCCCAAGAAACTCGTTGTTGCGTGTTGGGTACGCCATCGAGAATAGCGTCCCCTTTAAAGTCATATTCATATTTTATTCACAAATATGGATAAATATGAAAATGTCATATTATTTATTTACCTGGGGTGTTACAGTGAGCCACACTCTCAATGAAATTATTTTAAAATCATAAAATATTTTGTATGTCTTGTAGGATTCACTAAGGATTTATAAAAATAATAATAAAAATATTGAATCACATTATTTTAATGGTAAAACATATATTTTTCCTAATATACCTTTTATAGTATTTTAATACATCATTATTGGGTCATTATGATGTCATAAAACACATTATATATTTATATGGTACTTAGTTTTTAGCCAAATATTCGACTATCTCATAAAATTAGGAAAAATTCAACATTGGATAATTAAAATTTCATGATTAAAAAAATAATATTCATTTTTTCTAAATAATTTTCTACATATGAGACTTTTTACATTTAAAATAAAATAGAAAATTTATTTAAAATTGATGGGTTTTGAAAAAATAGTTTTCAAGGTATAATAAAAAGTACAATTGACTTTAATAAAATTATATAATGATTTATATTTAATAAAATTTATTATATAATAATCTTTTATTAAAATATTATTTATTTAAAAATTCCACTAATTCTTCAAAATAGATTTTTTAATTAACCAACAATACTATTTGTGTGCTAAAAATCAAATACAAGGTAACATTAATAGAATGAATTTATATTAAAAATAATGTACATAATAATAATTATAGGTTATTAATACAAATCCATTTATTACACAAACATACACCCAATGAGTAAGGTGCGTGATGGTGTGGATTTCATTGGGCCATTCAGTGAACATGGTTTGGGTCGTGATCTTGATGATATTGAAATTTTCTGATAAATTGTTTTTATCATGCTTAAGTTACTGGATCTTGGATTGGGATTGGTTTAGGGAAAATACCAAAAATGTTATCTCCCTTGGAAGCTCTGATATATGTGCGTCATAGGGTACAATCCTACTAGTCAGGGCCATCCCTTCCTTTTTCTATGTCAAAAAGATTTATTAAAACCATATATTTATACAAGTAAGGTGATCACTTCTCAATGACTATGTTGTCAACAATAATGATACTTAATGGTCATTTAAATCCAATTAGATACAATAAAAACTACATGTGCTTTCTATATCAGTTACACATTTAATTAAATCGAAAGAGAAAATTTGTTCATTAATGTTTCAGCTGTTACAACCTTTCCCCCTTAAGAAAACATTCCTTCAAAAGATTTTTTACCCACCACAAAAAAGATGACAGTAATTATTTTTCATCACTTCTTATGTTTACCATATTGATTCATCAACCATTGGATTCCCAAAAACTCCTTGAAAAGGGTATCATATTATTTCATAGAAATCTCTCTCTACGATCTAAGATCCCCACTGGCTTCTTCTCATAGGAGAGGTCATTCTAAAATGGTACCACCTCAAGATTTAGTAAATGTGAGGGCCCATGTATGTACTTTCTCAAGAGTGATATATGGAATACATCATGTGCTTGAGACATGTTCTCTGGGAGTGGTAGTCAATAGGCCACTGCTACTATGCTATCAAGGATCTCAAAAGGGAATATGTACCTTAGACTAAGCATTCCCTTCTACCCAAATTTCATTACTCTCTTCCATGGTGATATGTGGAGGTATACCATGTATCCAACATCAAACTCTAGGTCACATCTAGGATTTTCATGATAGTATTTTTTTCTACTTTCAGCTGATTTGATATGCTTATGGATGGTCTTATCCTTCTCCACTATTTCATTAACCATTTAATACCTAGTAGTTTATGTTCCCCAACTTCATCCCAACATGCTTATTTTCTGCACCTCTTCCCATAAAGGGAATCATAGGGTTCCATTTGGATGCTTGATTGGAAACTATTTTTGTAAGAGAACTCCACCAATGGAAGGTGTTGGTCCCATTAATCTTTTAGTTCCATTAATAAATCTCTCAACATGTCCTCAATTTTTTGGATAGTCCACTCAGATTGGACATCCGTTTGAGGATGAAAAGATGTACTGAAGTTCATATCAGTGTTTAGAGAATATTAGAGACTTTCAGAAAACATAGAGGTGAAACTTTGATCTCGATCATACATAATCGATAGTGGTACTCCATGTAACATTACCACTTTTCTGATGTATATAGGTACCAACTAATCTAGTGAAAAATCCTCTCGAATTGAAATGAAGTGTGCAGTCTTTGTAATATGATCCACAACAACCTAGAGAGCATTGTTTCCTTTCAATGTATTTGGAAGTATGGTGATGAATTCAGTGATAATGTTTTCCCATTTCAATGTTGGTATGGGTAATAGTTACATAATCCCATTAGACTTCTTCCTTTCATCATTTAATTGAGGACATTTAAGATACTTTTATGTATATTCCATGATCTTCTTATTTATTTTGTCCCTCCAATAGTTCTCTCAGAGATCTTGATACATCATTGTGTTTCCTGGGTGAATGGATGAAGTCAAACTTTGTTCATCATCCAATAGTTCTTTCTTTAACTCTGATTTGATTGAACACATAGTCTTGACACAATTCTTAAAACACCTTTATCAATAAATTGAACTCCAAGGATTTCCCTATTCATATAGTTTCCACTTTCATCTAAATTCCCACATCATATTTTTCAGCATCATTTAACCATTCCAAAAGAAATGGGTGATTAATAATTTCTGAAAGGATTGATGATTTTCCCTTCTTTATGATTCCCATTCCCATATTCGTAAAATCTAGGAAGATTGTATCCTTCTCAATTCTCATCAAAGATATAATTTTTGGGTCCTTTCTACTTAGAGCAGATGACAGTGTGTTTTCTTTCTTAGGATGGTAGTGGATTGAGAAGTTATAGTCTTTTATGAGATCTAACAATCTTCATTGGTGCATATTCAACTCTTTCTGTGTGATTATATATTTGAGAATTATATGATTTGAATATATTTTACACTTCTTCCCAGAGAGATAATGCTGCCATATTTTCAACATAAAGATCAAAACTGCACACTCCAAATAATGTGTGCACAACTAGAAAATTAAGCTATTACCATGGATCTATAGACATAGTTTTTAAAATCGTGGCTATAGGTAGGTTATAGCAACAGTTTTAGTAAAAACATGGCCACAAATAATTTTTTCAAAGACTATTTCCATGGTTTAAACTATATCCATAGGTATACTTCCATGTTTGAGATCAATGTGACCTGTTTCGATAGCTTTAAAAACTGTGGAAATTGACCACCTACTTCCATGGCTAAAACCAAGGCTTTAGGTCTCCCGCACTCACGCGAGAGAAATATTTTCCCACCGAAAAATGGAGAGAAACATAATTTCCATGGTGTTCAGGATATTTCCATGGTTTTTAATAATATATATAATATAACACACACACACACACATATATATATACATGAAGTCATTGTGGGTGTAGTGGTTATGGTTCTAGAATATTAAGTTTAGGTGTTGTGATCAAATTCCATTGGGAACACATTCTTTTTAGGCTATTACCACAATTTTCAGGGGCTATAGCCACAGTTTAAACCATGGAAATAGGTCAACTTCCAAAATTGACACAGATGCGACCTATTTCCTTATTTTTAAAAACTGTCACTATAGCCCACCTACTATCATGGTTAAAACTATGTCAATATGTCAAAAAATACTACCACGATGATTATAAGAACCCAGGTTTTCATACAAGGTAAAGATATTTCTATTTTATATTTAAACACATTTTTATATCCTTATGATAATGCTTATCTTGATAGTGGTTGTTTTGGATGTTTTAGGGTATTTTTAGGAGGCCCAAACCAGGTTTTGGGTAGGAAATGGCCATACACACGGTATGCACACAGTTTGCACACGGTTACAACAAACTATGCGATTGGTCTGAAAATTTCAGGTTTTGGAAAGAGTGTTCTGCATAGTTACCATAGAGTTAGTCAGACTGTGTGGGGTAACCATGTAGGGTGGCCCTCTTAGGCATAGAGGTGCACACAGTTTCCACACGGTTTCCCAAATCATGAGGGTAAACCGTTCGATCCCCACTATGTGTGTGTTTTAAATAAAAATTAAATTAAAAAAATAAGTTTTCTTTCTAAAACCCAATTGGGTTTTCATTCTTCCATGCACAAAGCCTCTCCTGTTGCTCTCCCCTTTGGATAAAATCATATGCTTTGAGCCATACTCTCTATCTGAATTCCATTTTGATCAACGTTCATCAATACATATCCATAAAAGTAAGGCCTACATTAATTTTTACTCATTCACGCTTTTTCAGAACAATGAATGCACTATTTTTATTTAGGCTCATATGACCACATTTTCCAATCTTCATCCATTCTTTATATTTCATCCAAATCCGGAAAAAATAGGACACGATACTGGATGAGCTGTTTACTACCAAGATGTGGTAGGTGGTCTAGAATTTCATTCGGATTTTCTTCATGTTTTCCGAGCATTCGAATGAAATGCCATTTTTTGGACTTTCCTAAGATGACTCATTTTTGAGAGACTAGATTTTAGTACATGTAGTTGGACCTAGTGAGGATGACCATGGTTTCTATTTAGGTGTGTTATCACCTATTACTTGTTTCGAGGTAACGTACGGGTTTTCCTTTTGGGATTACTTTGTTTAGTCATGTTTAAACCACAAAATGGGTGTGTAGTTGTGCTTTCCTAGATAGAGTAGGCCCTTATATTCCATGGAAGCTTGAGTAGATTTCATAGGATATGTACTGCCTCCTTTCATGTTGATATATTTTTATGCGTCATCTATTTCGATAGCTTTGAATACATGAAATGTGTTTATATGGGTGGGTATACCAATATGTAAATGACTACTGGCTTGTTAAAGGGTTTTAATGGGAGGGTAGTCCCATATTCGTATTTTGATAAAAGTTTTTCATGAGTGGGTATACTCAAAGCTTGTGCGGGTGAATGTGAGTGGGTATACTCACATGGAATAAATTTTTAATTGGAATGGTTTAATTCTTGAAGGAATGATTTGATAGATTCCTTGGACTGCTCTCCATGGAGCCATAATACGGTAATGGATGCCTTGGGTTGACTCTGCCCCTTGGGTCTTGATTTCGTGGGATTCCTTGGGCTTTTCTACCCCTTAGGATCCAGCTTTCTTGGGATCGCGTAAGACATGCTATTTCCATGCTCCTAGTACCCCAACTAGTTCCTAACTGAGTTTCCACTAGGGATACCCATGATACTTGATGGGATTCCATGGAAACACACCTTGGATCTAGCCCTCCACGGTCTAAATATTAATAACTTGGATACCATGTTCTACTAAAACCTTGGATTCGGCCTTTGGGCTCTACACTTCACTATATGGCGTGAACTTGTGATGTTTGTTCCCTTTATACAACGTGGATGTGGGTTGTAAGATATAGATGGATGTACGACATGGCTGTGTGACTTGATAACTTTGTTATTTCTTCCTTTTTAAGAGATGACTCTCTTTTGCAGTTAGCCTTGAGGGCTGTCCAGTTTTTCATTACATTAGACTAATGAAAATGGCATATTCACTTACTATTGTTTACACTTCCTTGAACCTTTTTAGAATTTTTGTTAGAATTGTATAGACCTGGGTGGTTTCATACTAAGATGTTTATACCACAACCTGTTTGGGCCTCCTCAGGGACCTAAATAGATTATATGGTTTCAGGTGAAGATAGGGGCAAGTTACCTAGTATAGGTTGTTAATTGTGGATTTGGAGCAGGGGACCATTTGACCAAGATGAGGATTTCGATGCAAAGATATCTTTTTGTCCTTTTGTTCATTTGTTATACTTGTAGTGTATTTCCATGTACTGTTCTAGATACTTTCTAGATACTTGTAACATTCACATCATTTTTGTATCTGAGACACTTCTGGTTATTTATATAGATTCTTATCTTGTCTTAATTTCAGATGTTTGGTGTTTATTTTTCTTCTTCTATTTTATATATGTTTGTCTTGCACTTTGATACTCTATTAATGAGGTATTAGTCTCCCCACTGACTCACCCTGGACATTGTTTCTAGTCAGAATCCTCTGGCATTTTGGGAGATCTGCTTGAGGCATTGTGACCAAACAGGCTCAGGGCACCATTTCGGGGGGCATCTGGGACAGGGATGTTAAAAAGTTGCATCAAAAGATTTTTTTCTTTTCTTATTTGACTTAATATTCGGAAAAATTATACAGGTATAGGAAGGAAGTGTAATTTTTTAATAAACTATGCCCGAGAGTAGCTACCCCACATATAAGGAAAATCCAAATTGATTCAAATTGGGTTATGATTTTCTAGATTTTGACTTTTCCATTTGATTAGATTTCACAATTGGGTGATGAAATTGATTTATTATATTACTATTAATGCTATTTTGGGTTCTATTTTAGTTGTAACCCGATGAGATGGGTGTCTTCTATCTCATGCATTATATAGACACTTTTTAGTATCACATGTCGGGCTTTATATCATTCCATATATGATGCATTAGATATTTAATGATTTTGTAATAATTGATGTGATATTTGTGCCTACTATTGTTTTAGTTGGGTGCAATGGATAAAGGTATGACGCTGTCATTCAATCCATAAGGATAATGGGCCCTTATGAATTTTTAAATGATGCACCGATGGAATGTAAATTCTTAAATAAACTTTTTGTTTTTATGGTTTGGATGGGAGGAATGTTTTGGGTTCATGAGGGGTTATGGGCCAACAAAGATTCAGAAATTGGTAAACCCTTGGTAGAAAAAATTTCATGAATAACTGAATGTGAAATGGAAATGGAACTGAAATGATGAAAAGAGACTTGACCTAGACCTGAAATTTGAGTGGGGAAGAGGCATAGTTTCTACTGGTTTGATGACTGTTCTTTATGCAACCCTGTCTTTAGGAGCATTTTGTGGGTTTAAATTGGTTTATAGGTGAATTTTGACTTATCCTATGGTTTTGAACTATGTTCCTTGATGTTGTTCTTTCCTGAGGTATGTTTTTGGCATTGTAGAGACATGCCACCATGAAGACATCCATTGGTTTGTCACTATGGAGAAGATGAACATAATTTAGATATGGTGGGCCATGGGATACATATTAATCCTCTTATAGTATAAGCTATGAAACTTGAGCTTATTCCAAACACAGGTCCTGAGTCATTATTCTGTGAGGGTTTTGTTCTCTATATTCAAACATTTCACGGAGAATTATAGCCATATTTGACAATGGTTGGTCTTACATGGGTGTTCTAGAAACAACATCCTCTTACTTTATCAGAGGATGGAAGACCACAAGCTGTAGAGATGTGGCTAGAGACCACATTAGTGATTTTAGAGCATCTAGAGATGTCTCAGGAGTGGATGATCAAGCTCACAACTTACATGCTATGTGGATCAGAAAAGTGCTGGTGTGACATTCTGAACAAGGCTGATGGGCGGCATGATATGGGTTGGAATGAGTTCCAAACCCACTTCTATGACTAATTTTACCCTGAGACTCTTCAAGTAAAGCTGGTGATTCAGTTTATGTGTCTGGAGCACGACGCGATGACGCTTATGGAATACTCAACACACATTATAGAGCTGCAATTTTTTGTGCTGATGTATCTTACTGATGTACTATCATGGGAGAGATTCTTCGAGGATGGTTTTAGACATGCTATCAGAACCCAGGTCAGTGTGTTCAGGTTGCCTTATATCACTGAGATTGTGAATCAAGCACTGATTAAAGAGAAAAACTTGAGGGAATGTGGGTGTACATAACAGGCGATTTTTATTTCTCACCCTAGTGGATATACATCTTCATAAAGGAAGCACTGTTTCGAGGCGTCCCGTAATATGAGTGCTAGTCAGGCTGTGGGTGAAGGAATCCTGGTGTTTTTATATCAGTTTTTTATTAGAGGACATATGAAAAATCAATGCGACCATGACCTAGTCGAGTGCCGAGATTGAGGTAGGATGGGGAACATGTAGTAGTTTTTCACGCGCTTCCCCCCTGCTATGAGTAGAATGGGGTTAGGTCTGACATAATGTTCTAGAGTAGGTCCTTCATTTTATCATTAGGCTGGGAGATGGATTAGTGTTGGACGGTCAAGCCAGGGCAGTGTTGGTCTTGGTCGTGGTAGCTAGACACTGAGTTCTCAGAGACATCGGGGAGGATCATCTCAGGGTTTCAATGTAGGGTCACCGAGCCATAATATAGGCTAGACTTATGCAGTGAAACAAACCCGACATGATAAGGATCCAATACTATTTAACGTGATAAGTATAATTTTAGTTGCTTCTACTATTGCATCTGCTCTTTTCAATATAGGTGCCTCTCACAGCTTTATATATGTACAAGTGGTAAAGATCCTTGGTCTTTTTGTTTTTCTTTATAAGGGTGTTTTGATGTTAGGAACACTATTGGGTGTTTGGATGGGTGATGTACGCCAGTGTATGGAGTGCCCCATTAAGGTTGGAGGGTGTCACTTCATCTGGGATCATTATTTTCTCAAGATGACAAGGTTTGATGTCATTATCAGAATGAAATGTTTCATAGCTTATCAAGCATACATTGACTGTTATCACTGGAGGGTGGCTTTTAAATCACTAGAGGGTGTAGTTTTTATTCATAAGTGTGAATAGTATGTATAGGTGAGCATAGATGGACCTGAGAATCGTGGGCTTGGAAGAATGATAGCCAAGATTTCTAGTTTATTTCTAGATGACCATAGAGTGAGTCGGGAGGACTTTCCTCTAGTGGTAGAGCGACTCAGGGATGTCTTTCCCAACGAAATTTTTAGTTTACCTCCTGAGAGAGAGGTGGATTTCACCATCGAGCTAGTGCTAGGATCTACACCAGTATCCATTCCTCCATACAGGATGTCCATGACGGAGTTGTAGGAGTTGAAGAGGTTGCTGGAGGATTTGGACGGAAAGGGGTTTATTAGACCCAATAATTCTCCATGGTGTTCCCCAATCCTTTTTATGAAAAATCTATATGAGTCTCTTAGGCTATGCGTGGATTATCTTAAATCGAATCAGCTGATGATAAAAAACTAATATCCCTTCCCATGAATAGATGAAATGTTTGATCAGCTTTGAGGAGATCGAGTGTTCTCGAAGATCGACTTGAGGTCAGAATATAACTATGTGCATGTTCAACCTACAGATATACCTCGTACAGACTTTTTTATTAGGTATGGGTCATACATGTATCTTGTTATCCCATTCGGTCCCATGAACATTCCATCAGTTTTCATAGCACTGATGAAACTAGTGTTCCATCCTTACATGGATTCTTTTGGGGTGGTTTTCACGGATGATGTCTTGGAGTATTCACACAACCTACACGACCATGAAAACCATATTGAGATCATTTTTGATACATGGAGAGAGATTAAATTATATTCTAATCTTACAAAGTTCTAATTTTTGAAGGATTAGATTAACTTGAAAGGCCACATTATCTTGAAGAAAGGAATGTCAGTGGACCCAGAGAAGGTGAGAGCTGTAGTTTCCTGGGAACATCCCAAGAACGTTTTTGACATATGTAGTTTCCTGGGGTAGCTGGTAACTATAGGTTTTTTATATAGGACTTCTCATGCATTGAAGTGCCACTGATGAGCTTGACTAAGAAGGGGGGTGATGTTTGTGTGGCTAGAATTATGTGAGACATACTTTCAGGAGAAAAAAGGGAGGCTGACATCAGCACCAGTCTTGATACTTCCAGAGTAGAGCCATAGTTACACAGTGTACTGTGATGCTTCAGGAATTATTCTGTGGTAGTGTTTATGTAGGGGGATCGAGTCGTAGCATATGGGTCTCGACAACTGAGGCCTCACATGAATAATTACCCTACGAACAACATTGAGTTAGCTATGGTTGTTCATGAATTGCGCTATTGGAGGCATTACTTCTTGGGAGAGTATTTGGTGGTGTAAATAGACCACAGAAGCCTCAATTATGTCTTTACGTAGTGCGATATGAATTTTAGGTAGCGAAGGTGGGTGGAGTACCTATCGCCTTTTGACTTTCAGCTTTCCTACATGCCTATTAAGGGAAATTCAGTAGACGATGCACTGCATAAGAGGACTAAGATACTGGTAGTGCAGTAGGCCTGTAGCGAGTGGAAGCTTATGGCATTGTTCCCTAAGATGCAACTAGTGGTGAATGAAAGACAGAGGTAGAATTTTATTTCATCTTTAGTTGTAACCTCTACCCTACTGGATAGCGTAAGGATGAGGAAGTTATCAGATTCAGAAGACCTAGTTCTATGGGAAGGTGAGGCAGGTTAAGACACTCCTTTTTGGATGATAGGAAATGATGAGATCCTACGTATCCATGGATGAGTGTTGATTGTAGATGATATATATGAGGAATTTTATGCGGTAGTCTCATGATTCAGTATGGGTAGTTCATCATGGGGTAACCAATATGTATCATGACATGAGATATCAGTACTAGTGGTTAGGAATGAAGAGAGAGCTGGCTGGTTTTGTTACGAGGTATTCCACCTGTCAGCAAGTGCAGGCGGAACATCAACGACCAGCTGGGCTTTTACAGTAGTGATTTATTCCGTAGTGGAAATGGGATGATGTCGCGATAGATTTCATGACGGGTTTTCTGAGGTAGCCTTGAGGAAACTATATTGTGTGGGTTGTCATTTATAGGATTACAAAGGTCCCACACTTCTTGCCGATAAAGGAGACCTTCAGTGTTGATGATCTTCAATAGTTTTAAGTTTTTGAGGTGGTACGACTTCATGGGGTCCCATGCACTATCATTTCAGAAAGGGATGATCATTTTGCATCTCTTTTCTGGTAGGGTTTTCAGAGGGAACTAGGTACACAGGTGCTTCTGTGCACAACATACCACCGTCAGACTGATGGAAAGTCAGAGTGTACAATATAGGTGCTAGAGGACATGCTATTTGCATGAGTCCAAGATTTTGGGGGCTCTTGGGAAAGACATATTCCCCCAGTTGACTTTTCATACAATAACAGTTATCAGGTGATGATACAGATGTCACCTTATGAGGATTTATATGGTAGGCCAAGCCATTCTACCCTGTACTGGTTAGAGGAAGGAGAGGCAGGTTTACTAGGATTGTGTCTCCTACAGTAGACTTTTGAGATGGTCTAGTTGATTCAGATGTGGATGGCTACTCCACTGTCTTGTCCAGAATGATAACCCAATCACCATAGATGACCTCTAGAGTTTTAGAATGGGGATCATATTTTATTACGTTTTTCCCCGAGGTTGGGACATAGACGGATCATGAGACAGGGTAAAATTTCACCGAGATATATCAGGCCATTTTAGATTCTAGAGAGAGTCGGGTCGAATGCCTATCTGTTGTAGTTTCCTCAGAGGAACAGAGCCATTTACAACATCTTCCCTGTATCTCATTTGTGACTCTATCACTTAGACCCATCTCACATGTTCCAGCCTATAGAGGTTGAGCATCAGGTTGATGCCTCCTTTGAGGACAATCCGATTTGTGTCGTTGACAGGAGCACAAAGGATCTTTGAGGATGGTTAGTTCCTCTAGTATGGTTTATATGGGAATGGGAGAACATATATTTACAAGAAAAGACTAGGGATAGAGAGGCTGGAATACGTGCTCAGTGGGTGGAGTTGTTCTCAGAAAAATCTTTACCACCCTTCAGAGAGAAATTCGAGGACAAATTGCTATATGGGGGGAAGATTGTAAGAACCTAGGTTTTTTTATGAGGTACAAATCCTTTTAATTTAGGATTAAGTACATTATTATGTCCTTATGTGAATGATTATCTTGATCATTGGTGTTTTGGAAGTATCTGGGGCCCATTCAATGGCGAGAACCTGGTTTTGGGTAGGAAATGGCTTACACATGGTTTGCACACAGTCTATGCACGATTACGATAAACCGTGCAAGGAGTCTAAAAATGGAAGGTTTTTGAAAGGGCATTCCACATGGTTACTAAATGGTTAGTCAGACCATGTGGGTAACCATGGGGGGTGGCCCTATTTGGATGATAGGTTGGCACGGTTTCCGCACTATTTGGGAAACCGTGTAGGTAAACCGTGCAAACCATAGTGTGTGTGTTTTTATAAAAAATTAAATTTAAAAAATATGATTTCTTTTTAAAACCCCATTGTATTTTCATTCATCCATGCATAGAGCCTCTCCCATGGATCTCCCCCTTGGTTCCTATCATAGGCTTTGATCTATACTCTCTGTCTGACATCCATTTTGATTGTCATTCATCTATAAAGATCATCAATGGTAAGGACTACATTCCTTTATAGTTTTTATTGATTCTTAGGAACAATGAATTCACTATTTGGATTTAGGATCATATTCTCTAACATTCTGTTCTTCATCCGTTATTCAGATTTCCTCTATACTGGGAAAAATCCAGACATGATACTAGATGAGCTGTCTACTTTTGAGACGAGGTAGTTGGTCTATACTTTATTTCGGCTTTTCTTCATGTGTTTCAAGCGTTTGGATGAAATTCAGTTTTTTATAATTTTCAGCGAGGTCTCATTATTGAGCGAGTAGATTTTTGTGGCTGTAGTTGGACAAAGCGAGGTTGACCATGGGTTCCGTTTAGGTTTGTTAGCACCATTTTCATGTTTCGAGGTCGCCAATAGGTGTGCCTTTTGGGTTTATTTTTTCTTATGCCTTCTTAAACAACCCAATGGGTGTGTGTTTGTGCTTTCCTATATAGAGGATGCCCTTGGATTCTTGGAAAACATGAGTAGATTTATTAGAAGATGTTCTACCTCCTTGCATATTGATATATTGTTATGACTCGTCTATTTTGACATATTGGCTTAAATAGAATGTTTTTATATGGGGGGATATACCTATATGTAATTGACTAATGGCATGTTAAATGGTTTTTAGGGGAGGGTAGGCCCATATGATTATTTTGATAAATTTTTTTCATTAGTGGGTATACTCATGGTTTGTGCAGGTGGATGTGAGTGGGTGTACTCAGATGGAATAAATGTTTTATTGGAATGTTTTAATGCATGAATGAATGGTTTGATAAATGCCTCAGACTACTCTCAGTGGATTTGGAATGCGGTAGTGGACGCCTTGGTTTGAATCTTCCCCTTGGGTCTTGATTCACTGGGATGCCTCGGGCCTAGCTACCCCATAGGATCCAGCTAACATGGGCTCGCGTAAGAGTTGCTATTACCATTCACCTAGGACCCTAACCACTACCTAACCGAGTTTCCACCAAGGATGCCCATGGGACTCGATGGGATTCCTAGGACACACTACTTGGACTCGGCCCTCCATGTTCTAGATATTAATTACTTAAATTTATTGGTCTGCTAACACCTTGGATCCGTCCTTTGGGGTCTACACTTCACTATAAGGCATGGATGTGGGATGCTTGTTCACTTTATACAATGTACCTGTGGGTTTCTGGATATAGAAGGATGTATGACATGGCCATGTGACTTTTTTACTTGGTTATAGCTTCCTTGTTAGGAGTTGGCAGTATTTTGTATGTAGCCTTGAGGGCTGTTCAGTTTTACATTATAGTACACCTATCCCATGGGTATATGTACTTACATACTATTGTTTACACTTGCTACCACCTTTATAGAATTTCTGTTAAAACTCTATAGACCTTGGTGGTTGCCTACTAGGATTTTTATCTAACACCCTGTTTGGGCCTCCTCGGGGACCCTAATAGATTATATGGTTGCAGGTGATGATAGGGGAAAGTTCCCTAGTACAGGTTGTTGATTTTTGATTTGGTGAAGGGGAGAATAGGATCGAGATGAGTCTTTCGATTCTCAGATACATTCTTGGATTTTGTTATTTTGGGATACTTGTATTGTATTTCAAATTGATATTCTGGCTGCTTTCTCAATACTTCTACCATCTACATCAATTTTGTATTTGAGACACTTCTGGTTATTGATATATATTCCTGTCTTGTCTGAATTTCAGTTGTTTTATATTTATTTCTCTTCCTCTATTGTATATATGATTGGATTTCGTTGTTATACTCCTGTAACGATGGAATAGTCTCCCTACTGACTCACCCAGGCCCCTGATGCTAGTCGGAAACCTCTGGCATTTGGGGAGATACTCTTGAGGCCTTATGACTAACTGGTCTTAGGGCACTATTTTGGGAGGCATCTCAGACCGTTATGTTACAACGATATCACCCACAATTTTGAAAAAACATGTTCATAGGATACAACCATGATTTTGGGACTTTTTTCCATGGATTTCAACAATGAAAATAGCCCATTTTTCTTGTTGTGGTGGGATATTTTTTGTCATGAATTTTCAACTTCCTTGAGGTGTAAGCAATGACTTTTTTATTTTTCATCAATATGTATCCCCATCCCTTCATTAAAGCATCCCTAAAAATTATGAGAAACTCCTTAAATTTGGCTAATCTAAGTACATGGGTAGTGATAAGCCTATTCTTTTAATCCATGATGCTTTATTTTCATTTATAATTCCAAGAATACTTGATTACTTTTGAGTTATCTTGGTAAGAGGTTATGATGATTGTGAGAAATATCTCACATATCAGCAATAACATCGAACTAACCTATGGAAGATATGGATATCCATCACTGATGTTGGCCTCATCCGTCCCATAATTTTTTTTCTTAGAAGTATACACAAATATCCCATTACTTGTGATGATATTCCCCAATAATGAGAGTTCCTTCAACCATAACCCACACATGTTGTACTTTACATAGTTCGTCTCCTTTATCAATGTATTTATCATAGTACTTAAATGATCCTAATTCTTCTCTTTGATTTTAGAGTATATTGGAATATAATATATAAATATTACCTCAAATTGGTAAAGGTAACCTATAAATATTGTTTTAATCATGTTGATGAAAATTCATATAGCATTAGTGAGTCTAAATGGAATTACAATGATCCAATAATGTCCGTACCTTGTACGAAAAGTAGTTTTGGGGATATCCTCCATCTTCACCCGTACTTGGTAATATCTAGACTATAAATCCACTATGGTGAAGTATTTTTCTCCATGTAGCTGATAAAACAAGTCATCAATTCATTGAAAAGGATACTTGCTCTTTATCATGATTTTTTTGAGCTCACGAAAATCAATGAAAAGGTATATTGACCCATAATTATTCTTGATGAAGAAGACTAGATCACCCTATGATAACGAACATGGTTATATAAACCCTTTATCCAGATTATCATGTAATTGTTTCTTTAGCTCATCAAGCTCCAAAATAGCCATAATATATGGAGTCTTGGATATTGGAAACACCCAAAGTATCATATCGATTGAGAATTAAAAATCTATTCTAGGAGGAAGAATGAAAAATTCCTCAGGAAACACATCATCAAATTCTCCCACAATAGGCATGTCTTCAATGATGGTTATTTCTTCATAATCATCCATCTGACATGATACACATTCTCATAGGAAAATAATATAAATTCTTTGGATGTTGGTTCTAAATAAGATTAATCATACTCCTTGAACTTATATAGAATTTGGGGTTGATTTTCCATACATATAATGATTTAACTCTCATGGAAATTTATGTTGGATCTATACAGGGAAAGCTAATCCATGCCTATAATTTCATCGAATTCCACCAGAGAGAGTATGATAATGTGTTCCATAAATGTCAATCCACAAATTATTATAGGGGAGGAGATATATACATAGGATGGAATAATTTTCCCATTTGTCATTTTCACCGACACCTCTACATCCATGCATTGTGGTGGTGTTTGGATTCTTCTACTAATTATTTGTGATATAAAAGAATGTGTAGAACCAAAAAAAATGTATGTTCACTATTATATTATTAATAAAAATAAAACCTATCACCACTTCACTATTGGGATTCACTTCAGCAGTTACGATTGAAAAAGATCACCCTTTCTACCATGGAGGCAATTTATTGCCTCAAATTACCCTTAGATTCAAGACCAGGTTTCAAAAGTAACCTTGTTCCTTAATTTTGTAGGAATGAACAAAAAATTGAGGGTCTAATGGAGCTTTCCATTCCTCTATTTTATTAGCATGTTTTTCTTTCTAGTAATCACTAGCTAGGTTACCTTCCTTCCCCCACCTAAATCATTTCCTGGTCCTCTTCATGAAATTTCTAGGTTTCTTCTTTCCACACCTTTGGCTAGTGGGATATTGAAATTTCATAGCACCGTTATATATATCTATCAGACAACCATAATTTAACTATACATTCTTCTTATTATCCCCTTGATACCCTTAAGATTCATAGATCATAATTTTGACTTTAAGGGCACATCGTAAAATTTCTTCTTTGCTATCAATGTTACGGATCGACATGGATTTCTGTATGCTACTTTTTATACCACCAAAGAAGCAGTCAACTATGCATTAAAAGTTAACAAAAAAGTCAGAGGATTGTCATTCAATCCTTGTGATGTTTCCTCATACTCTTTGATGAATTATTTATCATTTATATTTTGGTCAAGGAAGTCCCTTTCCATCTTAAGTCGGAGGGTGAATGGAAAATATTTATCGAAAAACATTTTCTGAAAATTGTTCCATTCCATCATCTTGATCTCTTCATAAAGCTTCTTATTTATGATCAATGTCCACCATTGATCGTATTTACACTCTATATAATAAGAAACCAGACGAACCTTCTCTTATTCAAATTATTTAAGGATATATAAGATCATTTCAATTGAGTTGATCTATTGTTTGGTAATTGAGGTATTAAATGATCCATTAAATGTAGGAGGCCTTTGTCTCATGATTATCTCGATTGCGACTTCTTATTTCTTGTGGGGGGGGGGCGAAAATTCCACTTGACATAGGGTTCTATTCAAAACATGTGTCAACTGAGAGAGTATTGTGATGATGTTCTCAATTCCCTCTCCCATTAGATTGGGAAACCCATTAGTGCAGCCATCACATTGATCTTCACATCAGTTCTTTGCCCAATTCCTCATATTACCTACCATTTTCTAGAATAAAAGGAAAAATAGGGGTAAGTATTTCAAAATATTAAATACATAAAGGGTAATCCGATGAAATTAAAAGGATGACATATAAATTACTTTTATTTCCTTAACATATGAATTTTTCAGCTTCAATCTAAGATATCCACGATCAATTTCCTAATGTATATTATTATGGGATTTTTTATTCTCTTAATAATGGTTTATACTAATATTATAAATTTACCAAGGAATATCCACCATGAGTGTCGAACTAGGAGTACAACATGGCCCATTGTCGTGCACCAATCCCCATTTGAGTCTAGCTTAAAGCGGCATTTTTGGGTTTTACCGCGAGATATATCTGTGCTAGAGGCACATCTACTTGTTCATATATATATATATGGATGAATTATCTTTATAAAAATACTTATCATATACTCACCAAAGTTTAGGGATGTTTTTCTTATACTTAGTCTTATCCCTTAGTCTTTCACTAGAGTTTTCTAATCCTAATACCAAAAATAACTATACCTTACTCTGATACGAACTGTAACAACCCTAATATTTATTACACATTAATACATGATTTATTACATGAGATAAAACTTAATAAAACCCAAAAAGCTCGATAATTATAATGTATTTTGGAATTATGTACATTATATGACATCTTTAAACATGAAATACAAAGTCTTTATTGAAAACATCCTTAACATGTTTATAATACTCATTCATACATAAAACTGCATGGGATAACCTGAGGACATACATAAGAAAGGGTTGAGCTATAAAGACTAGTAAGGGAGTATACAATACATAACATAAAGATAATAATACAAGTTATGAAATCTATATCAATGATGTGTAAAGGAGCATAAAAAAGCATGATATAACATGATATTCATAACATGTAAATGTGTAAACAACTTAAAACACTGCATCATAAACATAAGTAACATCTAAACTACAACGACTTCATGGTGAAAAAATGTAACCTAAAGGAATTAGGTAAACCCTATCCCAACATGGAATATCATGATACATAACACTATCAAATGAATTGGAGCACTATTAGGGAACACCATTCATAATCATTCCAATCTTATGTTTAAGTGTGCCACATATATCGTAAAACATGGATTCATTCATTGTCATAATTTATTACATGATCATGGAGTGTGGAATAAATACATGTAAGTACTCAATGAAAATCTATATGTGCATAAAATTTAACACCCTTGATAGGAAACGAGTACTAAATTCACTACACAATTGTTTTGGAATTCAAATTCATCATACAATTTCGGTAGCAAAATAGTGTAAAATAAATATTTATAAAAAGATTGATAAGAGTTAAAGAAGTATATCATCATATATTAAGGAAATTAATTGTAATATTTTCATATAAATTTATTTTCCAACATAAGGATTTTCGAAATAGAAGGCGTAACATTGTAAAGAAACATGAAGAATGAGAAGAAATGGATTAACCCTAACGAAATTTCTTCTTGGTAAAGGGTGTACATGGGATTGATTAATGAGATAGAAAGAGGTATCTCATTATTCAAAAATAATATAGAAAGTATGGGGGTGGTTTAGAAACATTCCCCCATAATTTTTAATTGAAAATAAAATTGTGTAATAATATAATGAAACTAGGAAAGAAATTGAGAAAGGAAGGAACCCTTACTTGGTTGTGAATCCAAAGGCATGAGAGATGATTAATGGGATATTGGGGGTTCCTTGGGAGGAATATAGGGTGTAGAGTGTAGAGTGATAATGAGCTTCAAATATTTTTATTGAATATGGATGAGTGCTTGGGTGGGTTTATATTGGAATGGAGAGGGAATTGTTTATTTTTTTGTTTTCGGTACTACACACTAAAATATTCAAATCCAAAAACCATCCAATGGTTTTTTCTAGATTCTGGCCAAGTGGAGTGGAATTTGTTTTTTAACAATTCCAAAGTATGAAGACATTAAAATATTTTCCTTGTTTATGTGGAGGTGTGTCACACTCTGAATAAAATTGTTTTAAAATCTTAAAATATTTTATATGTCTTGAATGATTCAATAAGGCTTTATAAAATAAATAAATCAAATATAAGATCAGATTATTTTAATGTTAAAACATTTATTTGGCCAAATATCCTTTTAATGGTATTTAATTACATCACCATTGGGTCATTATGAGGTCATAACACATATTATATATGTATACGATATTAAATTTTTACCCAAACATTTGGTTGTCTCAGAAAATTATGAAAAATTCACTATTGGATAATTTTGAAATCACAATTCAAAAAATAATATTAATTTTATCTAAATAATTTTCTAAATATGTGAATTTTGACTTTTGAAATAAAAATTTACATTATTTGAAAATTTACGGTTTTTGATAATATAATTTTCATTCTTTAATAAAAATTACTTTAGATTTCATAAAAATAATATGCTCATTTATATTTAATATAATTAGTTAAATAATAATATTTTATTAAGATATTATTTATTTTAAAAAAACATTAATTCATAAAAATATATTTCTTCATTAACTAAAAATACAATTTGTGTTTGAAAATTCATTTAGAAGGTAACATAAATAGAATGAAAGTATATTCATTATTCTAAACAAAAAATAATGTATATAAACATAATTATAGGGTCTTGATACATATCTCTTTGTAACACTAGCATACGCCCTAAGAGTAAGGTGACTAATGGTTGGTCTTTCAGGGGGGTCATTCGATGAACATGGTTTTGGCCCTGATATCAATGAGATTGAACTTCTCGTGTAAACGGTTTGTCTCATTATTATGTTATTGGATCTTGGAGTGGGGTTGGTCTTGGGAAAGGCCGACAAATTTTATCTCCCTTGGAAGCTCAGATAAATTGAATTTATTGGGTACAATCCTACTAGTTGATGTCGTTTCTTCCTTTGTCTATGTCAGATGGATTTTTTAAAACCTTATATTTGTACTAGTCATGTTATCACTATTCAACAGCTATATTCTCAATAGTAATGAAACTTAACGGTCATTTAAATCTAATTGTATATATTAAAAAGTTCATGTGCTTTATATATTCATAATAAATTCAATTAAATAAAAATGGAAATTTTATTCATATCAACTTGGGTCATTACAATAGTTTTTGACGTGTTAATAAGGGAGGAGAGTGGGTGACCTTTTATAAGTTTGGGAGATGACAACATGAATTTTTTGAAAAGATAAAGTGAGACCCACAATTTTTTAATGCCATAAGCTTCAAAAATGGGTCATTATTGAACAATATAGGTTTTTTGGTCTAAATATGGTATTAAATTTGTGTTGGTATAAGTTTCAAGTCATTTTAATCCTTACCTTCTTTGTTTAACCTCCCGGTAAATCTATCATTACCATAAACATGATAATTAATTTTTACTATTTTCACAATTCAAATTGGAAAAAAATTATTTTGACCTTATTATATGTTATAAGTTATAATTCTTCCTAATATTTAATATATTTTTCCAAATTAAATTCTCATAAGTGGAAGAATTAAATTTAAAAATTTATAGTAGTCATGACAAAACGGTGGTTTTCCAATGAAAAATTCTGATATGTATATAATTTTTTAGTATAAAAAATAAACTGAAATTTATTCCAATGTTATTAATTATTTAAAATTTAATATAATTTAAATAATTTTACTTTTAAACCAATTTGAAATAGAATTTAAAATTTTATATAATTTAAACCGAATGACAGTTTTGAATAAAAAAAGTATTTTTCACTATTCATATAAAATTTAATATTTTCAAGAAATGCTCAAAAATTCACCCAAAGATAATTTTGAAAAACATATTTAAATAATTAATTGTATTTTTTCAAATAAATATTTCAAAAAAGGTAAAAATTAATTTTATATTATGTGTACAAAGCGTGACTAGATCACCTTTTTGGGAAATACTATTTTTCTAAAATCATTTCATTTTATTTCAAAATGGTTCTTATTTTATTTCAAATAAATATATAACCATTAAATTTATTTTATACTTGTGAAAATCATGAAATTTTAATAAATTAGTTATTACTATCCATACCCACCATCTTAATGGATATGTTATAATGACAATGTTCAAAAAGAGTATCAGGTTTTTTTTTTCAAAATCAGTGTTGTGTACATTGAATGCTATCAAAGAGAATATATTTACTTAAAAATAACTAATATAATAAATTCTCAATATCAAATTTTTTTCTAGAATGGGGTTTCTTATCATACACTCTATTGGACATGATATTCATCTTTTAAAATCTAAGGGTGTTAGATTATACCCTACGTAAATAAATTGGGTCCTCACAATTAATCTTGATCCTATAATCAGGGGGTTGAAATTTCAAAATAACTTTGTTGGAATAACACATAATATAAGGGGGTACTAATTATTCCCCTTGATAAGATATAATGAGAAGTAAAAAGGTCATCCGTAAAAACACATTACAATGTTTCTAAGTAGAATAAAATTATTGGGAAATGAAAACATTGACATAGAAGAGAATACTAACACTGAAGGATTAATACAGATTGATAGAGTAAATGTTCATGAGAAATTTAACCACCCAAAAACCATAAATCCGGGGTGATTTAAAAGGATATTTGATTAAATAGAAATAAAATCAACAGGCCCACATTTTTTCCTCAATATATATTTCCTAATGTGGAGGGATTCTATTACCATTCTAATAGAGAACACAAAAAATTATATTTATAATTTTATCCTTGGATTGTTATTTGCTCAATTCATAATTCATCTCTTACTCCATGAAATTAAATCTAATACAAATTTATACACATGAAGCAATAAAATTTACATTTAACAGATCATTATCTCAAAAAATTAATGATATGTCATTCCTCATTTATCTAAATATTTTATAATACCAAAATAGTTAGCACAAGTAATCCTATAACACCCAAAGTTAAAATTAACACTTTCCAAAAAAATATAATCTTAAGACTCATCCAAAATGTCTATGAACAAATTCAATGTTCAAAAATTTAGAAGGGAGGTCACTAAATCCACATTAAATTCCCTAGACAATATAAAGTGTCTCTGAATGTCAAATTCCAAATATGTAAATAACATGATCACTATAATACCTTGATGAAAACATGAATTCTTAAAAAAATGAAATCTCAGGTCAGGAAATATATTCCATAAATCCACATATGTAGTAAACTCCAATAAAGATAAAATAAATCACTAAAAAATTTCAATGTTAAAAATACTATCTTATAAACATCTATTTATCATTATTATCTCAACATAAGACACATATTAGGGTTGTCTTCCGTCAATCATGTGTTTTATTAAAATACCATCTTTCCACTAAATCAATTTTCTTGATTATCAGTATTATTCATCATATTCTTCTGGAATATTAAATAAATGAAGCTACAATAAAATATTTATAAATTTTATGATTCTTAATATAAGAATATAATTGGTAAAATAATTCTACAATACATTTCTTTAATATGAATACAAGAACTTTAATCATCACAGTTTGAATGTATTTTTATCATAAACATGACCTTGATTCCTTTAATTCTTATCAGGTATATTCCCCTGTCACATGGTAAATTAATATGTGTAGTGAATAATCTATTTATAGTTGATGCATTGATCATTTATAACATCTTTATTTCCCTTGAAATCATGAGCATGGTGTAATTTCTCTCCACACTCATAGAAAATTACCCTTCCATTCAAGAAAGTACCAGGTTGTTTTTTCCACATTTGTTAAATGAGGGAAATCATTATTTCCCTTCTTCTCTTTATCTATCATTTTTTTCATCTTCTTCTACTATTGCTTCCCATTAAATCCATAATACTTAACAAATTTATTTTTTTTCATTATATCAAAATATATCATTTTCTTTTTATTATGAGAATGTTTGGGAGAATAGTTCCCTTTAAATGATTTGCTTAAGACCAAAATAGAAATGACCATTCTTACTATTTACATTACATGCACTGATATGGTTCACATTCCATATACAAGGATCCATTTTTAAAAAATAGAATACACTAGGTTAGATCACAACATTATGTATCATAATGTATAATCCTAATACTAGTATAATAATTAACATAAATTGAAAAATTAATTCATGGATAATCTCTTAATCATAAACATGGTTTCTTTAGAAATTTTACAAATCATAAAAATATTTTTAAATCATTCATAATGGTTTATAATGAAAATGAGAATTAACCCAAGTATATACGACAAGAGTTTCAAAATGGGTGTGTAGTATGACCCATTTTCATGTACCAAGAAATGATCAAGTCAAGCTCAACAAACCATTTTCAGTGTTATTACCCCTAGAAACATTTATTCTAGGACCAAACACACTTATAGTATCATGATGGGGATGAATTTATAAGAAAAAACACATAATATCTACCTTATCCAAACATTAGGATATGATTATATACTTATCCCCAATGACTATCATAGGGTTATGATCCCTAATCTAGTTTTCCAAAAGTTTGTTTGCAAGGCTTCTATTAATCTTTCTCTGAAACCAACTATTAAGACCATGGCCTTAATAGACTAGAGTCCATGGTTACATTATTATATTGCAATAAGATACAAGGAATCACATCCCCAAATTATGATTTGTTTAATAATCTTAGTAAACTAGAAACATAATTGAAATTCACATTACATTTGGAACAAAAAATACACAAATTGTTTTCTTTGATAAAACTATTATTCCCATAGAATATCCCTTAATATCAATCAAAAAATAGTTCTTAGTATCCTGGGGAAAATTAAATGTAATTAATGTGTGAGATCAGATATTGACTAAGAGTATACATACAATTGAAGTTATCATGAATAAATAATCATAATCAATGGAGAATTATAAAAAAACTGAAACACATTCCATTTAAACAATAACTTTAACCTAATACGGAAGGAATAAATGATGATCAAATAATGCCATATAAATAATCCGATAATCTTGAAAAAATTCATGTATATTATAATTAATATAATAATCATATGGACATCAACAACTGATCCCTTAATGAGGGAATTCATAATTCTATAATTCCAAAACATACTATCAAGTTCTTCCAAAAGACAGTTTAAATCTATGAGTATAAACTCATATAATTTGGCCGACTGACTTTTATCATGTGACCTATCGATACATTAAAGGGATATTTATAACTGAGACCAACCTATCATTTTCTATGTCCAACGTATTCATCAAATGAATCTAGTGAAACATAATCAATATAAATATTCATATTAAAAAACTAACATACAAAATGATAATAGTTACAACAATCCAATGAACATAATCATAAACCGTGTAGATTAATATAGTGAATGGCAATAAAATTTTACATCCTAAGCAAAACTGATCATAAAACTATCATATAATGAATAAGGATGATATTAATACAACATATCTATATCATATCATAAGTACAATAAAGGTTTTACATCATAGATGAATATAAGTGCAATAAAATTTCCATTACAAACATTATTGAGGAAGGTGAAATTTTTAATTTAAAAATAAAATATTCAAACTAAGAATTTCACACTTTTGTTTTCAAATAAAATTATTTTAATATAATTTTTGAAACATTTAAATAAATATTTAAAACATTGAGTGGTCATGACGATGGGAAATTCTGTTCACTCCACACACACTAAAAAAATATCCCATTATCATTTTTTATAAAAGTTAGACTAGCCTTATTTTTAAAAGGTCATGAATATTCGTTTAATTTTATTAAAATAAAAAATTTGTAGAAAATAATTTAATAAAAAATTGAAAAAATTTAGAAATTTTTTTGATTTTATTAAGAAAACATGGATTTTGATGAAAAATGATTTTTTACCGAAGAGAGAAATACAATCATATTTTATTACAAAAATTCTAAATAATTTTTAGTACCAAAGAGTGGGAAAGTGGTTATATTACATGAAAAAGATCATTAAAAAGAAGAGTATAATAAAATAGATTTATTTGGAGATAGAAATATCAAATAATCCTCTTAAGGGAGGCATAAAAACAATTCCGAATAATGATAATACTGTCAAATTAACCCTTACCACCTTGGTAGATTTTGAATCACAAGACCCATGAAATAAATAAAATGAAACATTAAATACTATAAATAAAAACAGCTTCGTGATATAAAATATCAATTAAAAGAATAAACACCACAAAGTGGATGATATGGTGAATATGGTGTATATCTCACGTAAGTAAAAGTGAGATGTGAAACCCTTACCATAGGTTCAAATTCCATTGTATGATTATGAACCCTCAATATAATAAATATATGATTATAGTACATCTATTAAAAATCAATAATCATATATCAAATTTAGTATATATTTTACATTTAGTATCTTATAACCAGTTTATTAACAACCCTTTGTTAACATCACTATTTTGTGTGATAATTACTTCATTTTTAGGTATATATTAGTTCAGTAATTTTAATACTTTTAATTAGATCACATTTAAATTATAAATGTAATTTTAAAAAAGATATAAATAATATATATATGAAGTACATATATATTTATAGTAATCTACTAAATTTATAGAGAGAAAATGGATAACACAATTCATGGAGATGGTAGGCTATATGTATACATGAACGCTCATTCAATTTTTCTAGAGGGATGGAATGAAAGGAAAATAAACATTTACTTCACATTTCCAAAATAATAATTACATATTATATATAATTTATATTAATCAAATACATCTTTATTACCGTCTATGTAAAAATAAAATGAATAACATTTCACATCGCCACGTAGAGACGATAGTATACACGTATGCATAACTGAAGTTACTATTTTCCAATGGATTGGAATATAAGAACTTATATTTGGTATTATATTTAAATTGGAATGTTTAGATAATAAATATGACATATATTCATTGACATTGACCTTAATAGCATTCTAGTAAATGTTATGTGAAAAATGAATCACATCGCTTCACATGGTGCTAGTCCATCATACACACGAGTGACATTATCGTATCCTGAATATAATTTAAATAAGGAAAGAATTTTTCATATAAAAATTAAATAAGTATAATAATTTCATAAATATCATATAATTTTGTTAAATCATTAATTATATCCATCATTGAAATGTGGTGGTGGAAAATGAATTACATTAGTTCGCCAGGAGGTAGTCCACCGTACACATGATTGACAATTTTGTTTCCCAATTTATGGAAGTGTAGATGAATAAGTGTTATCAAATTAACATAATAATAGTTAATTATATATGAGACACTAGTTATATTATATTATTATATATTAATAATTTTTTTAGGAGGTGAATGAAGAAATAAAAAAATACACATGTTTAATAAATTTCTTTTTTCTTTAGAGAGCGTATTTAGGTTTATACCTAAAGCCTTTCTAATATGAATTACTAATAAATCTAACAACTATAGTATCTTTTGTGTTAATTATGGAAGTTATTTGGTTAGTTATTGGCTGAAAAATGGGTTTTTATGCGTGAATAGGGGTGGAGAGGGGGTGGCCTTTTATATGTGGGGAGAGAGGGCCCCGATAGATGTTTTTAGAAGCTAAAGTGATACAGACATTTTTCTCATGAAAAAAGATTCAAAAATGGGTCATTCTCAATAATTATAGAATATAAGGTCCAAATATGTCTATAAAATGTCTGTTTTACAGGTTTGAGGTCATTTTAAACTCTTATTTTCTTTGTTTAACCCCTGGTATACCCATTTTTACCATAACCGTGATAATTTTTTTTTTCTGTTTTCACTATAAATTATAGTGAGAAATTAAGCTGAACATTTTAGATGATGTAAATTATTTGGATTCTAAATATTTAATTCATTTTTCCAAATAAATTTCATAAAATTTATATAATTAAATTTAATGTTAAATCATAGATATGATGAAAGGGAAGTTTTCTAATGTGGAAATTTTCATAAGAATAAAATGTTTTAATATCAAAATTCAATATGAAATAGATTCTAGAGGCCTAACTAGTAAAGTTTTAATATAATTTAACTAATTATTCTTTAAAACTAATTTATAATATAATTTATCTTTGTAAATAATTTAAATGAAAGACAAATTTCAATAAAAATAAATATTTTTTCAGTATTCATATAATAATAAATCTTTTCAGAAAATGATTAACAATTAAACCAAAGATAAATTGAACCTGTATATTTAAAAATTGAATTTTATTTTACCGAATAAATTTAAAAAATATGTAAAAATCAATTTAAAATTATGTGCACAAATTGCGACTAGACTGCCTTTTAGAAAAATTCAATTTTTCAAAAATAATTTATTTTTATCTCAAATGGTTCTTATTTTATTTCCTAAAAATATAAAACCATATAATTTATTTTATAAATAATTAATCCAAATAATTTTTATAATTTAATTATTACTATTTATACTTATCATCTTAATGTCTTGGTTATACTGGTTGTTTTTAAATAGAGTGTCACATTTCTTTCATGCTTGGTGTTACAAGCATTATAACCTATCAAAAATATTGAGTTTATTTTAAAATAAAAATATAATAAAGTCTCTAAGTGCCAATTTTTTTTCCTGATCTTGGCGTTTCATTACATAGACTCTATCAATCATGATGTTCCTATTTTAAAGTCTCTAGGTGTTACAAATACTTTTTAAAATAATACTAACAAATTGATATTATTCATAAGGCTGGTGTGGGAGAGAAATATTAAATTTATTGAACATTTAAATATTATCTAAAAGTGTTTATTAAAATTCTTTATTCATTCCATAGATTTAATTCCTTAGTAGAGTACTCGGTGAAGCATGAGATTTTTTTTGGAATAATGCCTTCTATATCTCGCCATATGAGATGACTTTTCTAGGTTGTAGATTATAGAGACACTCCTTGGATTCCCCTTAAAGATAGAAGGGGAAATCCATCCGGTCGATCCATGCCTCAATGTCTTATCTAGTTCTAAATTTATATCTTAATTTTTAAAATTATCTCAAATTTCTATTGGAATCTTCATATTATAATAAATTAAATTTAAAAAAAAATCAATAATTCATGTTTTAACTTTACAGTATCATTGACCATTAAATAGTAAATATTTGTTATTAATATTGAAATTATGTGCATAAATTTACATAGAATTCCTATTCAATTGAGTGAGATTATCTTCTATCTTTTCACTACCTAATGTTACTCTAGTGGAAGAAGAAGTTAAGGATGTAGGGTCAGTCAATAGAATGGTGAAAACTCTATTTCTTCTTGTTTATTGATATTTAGAGTTCAAAGTACTTCCACCATAGTTCTCTCAACCTAGATAAAAATGAATAAAGTGGGAAGAAATATATCAAGTCATTAATTGAAATTATTTAAAAAAAAATTTAAAACTAAAAATAGATTCCCTAACAACGATGAAAGGTTGATGCATGACTTATCATGAGGGTCCTAAATAACAAATTTTGAACCTAAATAAATGTTATAGTACTCAAGTTGTCTCTCAGATAGGAGGATGTTGTGGGTGTTTTTCTATTTAATGGGTTCAATTTTTTGGTAACAATATGTGATATTTATTGATTTAAATTATATTTAAAAATTAAGATACCTAGCCTATGATTTCCAACTAAATTTCTTATTAAATAATTATTCCTTATCTTATCTCTTAATTTTCTCTCCCCATTTTCTCTCTAGTAAAAGAAAATCTCATATGCATACCTTATATTATTTCTTATCAATTTATTAGATTTATTATGTAACTAATTAATCCTCTAATATACCCCAGATCGGTGATAATATATATCTAATCACTCATAGATTGTCACATTTTAAAATATCATAGAACTTTAGATGCTCCAGGTCGCTTATGTATAAAAATTGTATAAAGGAGAATAAGAATTTTAATGAATCAAATAAATGGAAATCTCATTAAAAATAACCATATAAAAACAATTACAAAGATAAATATAATTAAAAATAAACTTACTATTGAATTTATCAACATGGGAAGGAGTTCTCCTTGGATTTTCCACTAATGGATTAGTGTTCCATCCATGTAGTTATTACAATAATGAAAAATGGAATAAATATAGAACATCATTAACTATGGATTTGGTGACCACAAAAGAAAACCCTTCTGAATGTTAATTTGTTTTAATTTATAAATGAATTCTTTGAGCTATTTTTCATGATTTAAAATTCAACATGTTTGAAGAATGGGTTTCCTGATATCATTTGGGTGACTATGAAAAGGTTCTTCAATTTTAGTGACTAGCAGTGTAACATTTTTCATTGTGTGATTGATATTGTTTAGTATTTTGGGCATGGATGGATTTAGATGAGGGTATCTTTTTTAATTATCTAATATCAGATATTAATCCTAAAATCATGCTTCATACCTTTGAGAATAATTCCAAAGGATGTGCTTTTTTGTAACATGTAAATAGTGGAAATCAACCTATGATTTAAATTCTTATTTAAAGAGGATTATGATAATTATAAATTGGTCCTGAGAGTGTACATGAAAACATAATGTTCATATTAGTGATCTGGGAAATGTTTTCACTACTCTAGGAGGCTTGTGGGGTCTAATTTTTAGGGGATGATATCTGTAAGAGAATAAGGTTTGTCTAATATATTAGATCTCAAAATAGTGTTCTATTTCTTTAAATTGAGTATATATATTGATGATGATTACAATTTCACGTGCATATTCATGGAGGTGTATTTCATGGGTTTGGAGTGTATAGGCCTCTAAACATAAAGGGCTATTGTTTTACTTTAGAAGGCTTGGTTTTGTACTTGGTCTTCATCTCTACATTTGGGACTCAATTTATAAAGTCCTGGATGGTGGATTTAAGTATACCAATTTAGTGTTTCCTCTTTCTTAATGGACATAGATTCTTCTTAAGCGAAACTAGTCGGGTCTATTTCATCCTCCCTCAACATCCCATCTGGTTGATATTTAATCCTACTTTAATATTGGCATAATTCATCTTCTAAATTCCACATTCCATTTATACTCTTTAGATCAGTATAAATGTTTTTAGAGACTAAAGACTCATCAAGGAAATCTCGGGTCAACAAACTCAACATCATAATTATCATAATGATGAAATTTTAGTCTTCATCCCATTTTTAAAAAAAGTATTTGGTCATCATATTCCTTTAAGTGGTTATAATTACCTATTATAAATGGTGAAGAATCAAGGTTCCATGAACTTCTATTGTTCGAATGATTTAGTACTCAACTCTTCCAATGAATTTTTTCATACACACACAACAAAGCATCTTGAAAACATATATCCAAATCAATTGGTAACTCAAGGTTCCATCCATCTCAAATGAAAATATTCCTAAATATAATGTGTTTTAAGGAACCCACAACATGAAAATCAATTACCTCTTTAACCAATATCAATCGATGTAAATTTGATACTCTCTCTAGTGCACCATTGTCTTATGAAAATAAGGAATCCAAATCAGTCAAGTATTAAAATTTTCACTTGGATTAAGAGCCTCATTTATTCACCTCTTCCTATAATCCCAAAAAAATATCATGTTTAACCCATTTCAAAAAAACTGATTTATAAAATTATTTTTTCATAGATGAGGATCAAATTTTCTTTACTACTATTGGTTCGATATGCTTTAGCTTTGATTCGATCTTCCAAGAATTTAAATCCATTCTTCATCATCTTAGTTTGATTTTTTTTTCAGTCACCATGAATTTTTAATCTCCAATCAAAATAGGAATTGATTGGAGTGATTATTTAAAATTAGTGAGATGTGGTGATTGTGGTACCATGGGTGTTCTTGAGGAGGAACTCATAGTCGCTTGTGATGCTGAAGGAGAGAACCTGTGGTAAGTTGGGGTGATGGTGCAGTCCGTTGTAGAGAAAATCAATGGTTGGTTTAAAAATATATCCTAATGGTAAATATACAGTTCAGTAGAGTCAATTTCCTTAGTTTTCCAATAGATTTTTTGGTAGTTTGACAAGTCATCCACAATCAGTTGAGTGATCGTGGAGAAACAATATGATTGGTTGCTTTATCTCTCTTACAACAAGTTGGGGATCAAACATCATGATTGTTTTGCAATTCCTTTTTTCAATTAGTGTAATAGCCCATGATTTTAGAATATACTTCAATTTAAATATATTTTTTTCTTTGACATCTTATATTATATTTAAGACATAGATTTAATGAACCACACTATAATATTAAAATATTATTATTTAAATGTTAGCATCATAAACTGGCCATTATAATCTGTGGTTAGAATATGAATAAAAACATTATAAAAATATTTATAATGGTTTTATATAAATAAAATACATAAATATTGAAGTATTCAATTTCTAGTAAAGTCTTTATATGCTTCAAAAATGCATTTTTCATCAAAAATTATAATTGTTTTTTTATAATTTAAAAAAAATTAATTTCTTAAATTAATAATAAAATAATTATAAAACAATTAACTTCATTTATGAAATCATCATGTGAAAATTACCTTAGTTTTATATTTTTAGAATTTTGGGAAAAGACTGATTTTTTGATGAATAGTGAAAAATAATGATTTTTATTAAAAACTACCATTTCAATTAAATAATTTAAAAAGATCCGTTTTTTTTAAATATTGATTTAAGATATAATTAGTACAATTATACTAATAATAACACAATTTATGACTTTGGAATTGATATTTATGTTAAATTTTTATATAAAATATTTTATACTTAAGAAATTGTTTTCTTTGGAATTCCGCTTTTCATCGCGTTTGTCTCGTTTATTTTAAAATTAAGAGATTATAATTCTAATAGTTAGAATAAGTAAAATTGTTTTTATATTTGGAATAATAATAATTAATATAATATAATATCGAAAACATATTTTCGGTCATTATGAAAAATGACCATAGTAAATATTTGTCACCTCGTCAGAAGAGGAAAAATTGGGTTAAAACCACTTGGTAAAATGATAAAATGACACTAATACATTCCTTTATCCTTTTGTATAAGTGGTTTTTTTTACCAAATTTAACATTAATAAATTAAATAATTATTTTGAATAATTATTATGAATTTTAAAACCCATTCATGAATTTTGTGAAGATATGTTATATTTAATTTAAATTAAAACCTTTTTTGCATATTTTAATTCAATGGAATAGATGAAAGGTTCCATTGAGTTTTATATTCCCTAAGAAATAAAAAAACTTACATTGTTTTATTATTTAATAATAAAATTCTAGTAAACCAATTTATTACTTTATTTCAAGTTAAAATTAATTTTACTCTTAAATGAGTTATTTTCCTAAAAACTTTTTTCATGCATTTTGTGTTGTTATATTAAAATTAGTTTATTCCAAATATAGAAATTAAGTTTGATAAATTTAATACCAAATTTAAAATAATAATTTCTAATATTTTTTAGAATGCCCAATTTATTTTTTGTTATATTATGATGTTATAATGGTAAAAATTATTTTATCCTAGTTAAGGTTTAAATGGGTTTAAAGTAATATAAGTAAACGATATGGATTAAAATGTTTCAAAATTTGGAACAAATGTGATTATTTGAGTTTATTAAAATTTTATAATAGATTATATGGTATTTTTTTGTTCTTTGGTGAAAAATGAAATGTATAAGATATATATTATTTTATCTTTTAAGTAATTCTAAGTGTGTGCATTCCCTCCCATGTAAAAGGGTAAAACCAAACCACTATAATCCACACATCATTATAATTTTATCCCAACCCATAATTAACATAATTCATTCATACCTTCATTATCCATATCATATAACTTTTTATCCTGATAAAATACCATCCTTTCAAGGCTTAAGGTGTAAGAAAAAAAGTGGTTTCTCATTAAAGAGGTATAACTCTTAAATGAGCATTTTCAATTTTATTTATTTTTAAAGATACTAGAAATATATATTATAGATTTTAGAAAATTTAATTTATTATCTTAATTATACTTAATTGTTATTATGATGATGTAACACCCATTATCCACTTCCTTCCCATCCGTTCGAAAGTGATAACGTCATTAATGTGTATGTCTTCACTACCACCTGCACGATGTGATATGATTCATTTTACACTTAATAATTATCTATATAATAATAAATATATATTTAATATATATATATATATGATATATATTATATATATGATATTATAATATTCCGATAAAGGGGAATTGTTATTTAACTTTCTTTCATTTCATCCGTTGAAAAGTGAAAACTACTTTTATTTGTACGTATGGACTACCATCTTTATGAACTGTGTAAATCATTTTTATTTCAGTATTTTTTGGTTAAATACACATATATAATGAATATATATGATATTTATATAGTAATTAACATTATAGATATTACGGAACCATGATCAATGTATAAGGACCATAACTACTAAATCAAAATTTTCATGAAAAATAAGAGTTAACACCTAGAGACGACAAATTTAATAATAAATTGTTATTAAATGGTTGATGAAATGTTATAAGTGGATCATATATTATATTATAAGTATGTAAATTATTATTTTATAAAATTATAATAAATTTAAATATAATATATAAGAGGTTAAATTTCTTCCTATGAAATTCAATCTCAAGGTAAGGGTTTTCTTTTACAATCTCATTGTTTTTTGGGATTGTTTATGATTATGTTTAAAATGAAAAAATATAATAATATATATATAAATAAACACATAAAGTTTTTTATCCTCTCTTTATTTTTTTATAATACATGTTTTCCTTTCATTTTCTTCTCTTTAAGTATTTAAGAGACTAAAATAATGTTTTAAGGAAAGCCGACATTATTTCCCTCTTCGGTTAAATATTTTTTATTCATGTCCATGTTTTATAAAAATGGTTTCAAGAATGTTCTTAATATTATGTTTTGGTTTTTAAAGAAGTTTTTAGTGATTATTTAATATTTAAAAAATGGGTTAAAAAGAAATCTTCTTTTCATTTTTCGAATGAAGTACTTTTGACTTTTTACCAAAAATTTGAAAGAATTATTTATTTTAAGAGATATGGCATGGATGTAATTTCCCACTGTCATGATTTAGAAATTATTTTAACATTATTTTAAAAATTTACAAGGTTTTTTTAAAATATTAGTTTTTCCATCATATTTTGGTGATTTTTATATTTAAAATTCGGGATTCTAAAATTAAAAGGATATTTTCCTCAAGAAATATTCCAAGAGGCCTTATTCAATTATAATAACACCCATTGGTGTTAATTATGATTTATTGTTCATATTTTCTAAGGATATGATACATGTTATTTATATGGAATTTTATGGAAATGATGACATGATGTTTATAAAACTCTTTTATTTTCTACTGGTTATGCTATGAAGAAATGTTGAAATGTTTATGAACCAATTACCTTTCAAGGAGTTATGATTTGATGAATGTTTTATGATATTATGGCACAACTTTTTTGTCTATTCTGAGCTGTTCTCATGTGTTTCTGAATCAACTGAACTTTTTCTTCCATCTCTTCTACCAATTCTGGTCCCATCAACTTCCGTTCACCCACTTCATCCCAAAAATCTGGGGTTCGACTCCGCTTCCCATATAATGCCTCAAATGGTGCCATATGTATACTGGAATGAAAGATTTTATTATAAGAAAACTAAACCAAAGAACGATGTTGGTCCCAACTTCTCTGATAATCCATAGAGAAAGCTCGTAGAATAACCTCCAAAGTCTGGATCGTTCGTTCTGACTGCCCATCTGATTGAGGATGAAAAGATGTACTAAAATTTAATTCAGTACCCAACGACTTCTGAAGGCCTTTCCAAAAGTTAGAAGTGAACCTGGGATAACGATCAAATACAAATGAGAGAGGAAATCTATGTAACCTGACTATCTCTTTAAGATACAAACGGGAAAGTTGATCTTGGGAAAAATTATCTCGTATGGTGTGGAAATGAGCAGATTTAGTCAAGCGATCAACAATAACCCATATTGCATTATTACCTCGAGGTGTCTTCAACAATCCCACAACGAAGTCCATGGATATATTCTCCCATTTCCACTCTGGCACTGGTAAAGGCTGAAGCGTACCTTTCGGTAATCGCCACTCTGCTTTAACATGTTTTCATGTCAAACACTTCACAGTAAAATCAGCAATATCTCTTTTCATTCCATCCCACCAGTAATACTCCTATAGATCCCCATACATCTTAGTACTGCCAGTATGAACTGAAAATGGGGAACTATGAGCCTCACATAACAACTCATTCTTCAACTGTGAATCACCAGGGACACATAATCTATTCCCAAACATCAAAACACAATCATTATTAATGTTGAATTCAGGGAACTTACCCTTCTGAACCAGCTCTACTTTTTTTTACAACTCACTATCTCCCCTCTGTGCTTGCTTAATTCTGTCTGATAGGGATGATCTCACTAATACCTGAAACAAAACAGAAGAACTTCCTGCACCAACAACTTCTATGACAAAGTTCATCAAATCAAAAACCAAAGGATCTCATTCCAAATGTAGCATGGTTAATGAAGCATTACTTTTTTGACTCAAAGCATCGACCACTTTATTTGCTTTTCCTGGATGGTAATGAATTGTACAATCATAATCCTTGATTAATTTCAGCCATCTCATCTTACTCATGTTCAATTCTTTCTGAGTGAATATATACTTTAAACTTTTGTGATCAGTATATATTTCACACTTTACTCCATACAAATGATGCCTCCAAATTTTTAGAGCAAAAATAACATCATCTAATTCAAGTCATGTGTAGGGTAATTTACCTCATGAGTTTTCAACTAACTTGAAGAATATGCAATTAACTAATCATTATGCATAAGGACACAACCAAGTCCCTTCCATGAAGCATCACTGTAGATAACAAACTCACGATTCCTGGAAGGAAGTGCCAAAACTGGAGCATTCACCAATCTTCTTTTCAACTTCTAAAAACAATCATCACATTCTTTTGTCTAGATAAACTTAACACCCTTATGATTTAGCTTAGTCATTGGACTAGATAACCGTGATAAAGTTTCAACAAACCTTCGGTAGTAACCTGCCAACCCATGGAAACAACGGATCTCAGTTACATTTGTGGGTCTTGGCCATTCTTCAACAACTTTTGTTTTAGCAGGATCAACAGTTATGCCATCTTTTGAAACAATGTGACTAAGGAAAGAAATTTTTTGTAACCAAAACTCACACTTGCTGAATTTTCCTTACAATTTCTTTTATTTTAAGGTTTGCAAGATAACCCTTAAATGACTTTCATGCTCCTCTTTACTTGTAGAAAACACCAAAATATCATCAATGAAAACAACCAAAAACTTATACAAGAACTCATAGAAAATTCCATTCATAAGGTCCATGAATACAGCAGGTGCATTGGATAACCCAAAAGTCATAACTAAAAATTTATAACGGCTATATCTTGTACGGAACACAGTCTTTGGAACGTCTGCTTCTTTTACTTTCAACTGATAGTACCCTGACCTCAAGTCAATCTTCGAAAAATACTGAGCTCCATTGAGCTGATCAAAAAAATCATCGACACGAGGCAAATGATAATTTTTCTTAACAGTAATGTTATTTAAGGCTCTATAATCAGGCAAAGTCTCATTGTGCCATCATTCTTTTTAACAAACAAGACAGGAGAACCCCATGGTGATGTGCTAGGTCGAATGAAAACTTTATCTAATAACTCCTGCAATTGCTTCTTTAACTCTAAATGTTCAACTTGAGCCATTAGATAAGGGGGTTTTGAAATTGGCTTAGAATTAGGAACTAAGTCAACAGTGAATTCAACTTCCCGATCATGAATAATGCCCGGAAACTCATCACGAAAAACATCAAGATACTCATTTACCACTGGCACATCATTAATTTGAACAGTTCCTTTATTTTCAACAATATGTGCAAGGTAACATTCATTTCCATCTTTTACTAGTTTCTCAACTTCCTTATATGTTATCAAAATCAAGGAGTCATTCTTGTTGACAAACTGAAAATATTTCTGAAAAGAAACCATTTTAGCTCTGCAGTCAATCTTAGCATGATAAACAGAAATCCAATCCATGCCCAAAATAACATCAAACTCTACTAGAGGCAAAACAATAAGGTTTGATGGTAGATTCTTTCCACACAAAAGGATAAGAAGGTTCTTATAATTACTTTTTGTCTCAACGTTCCCTCCATGTGTTTTTACCATAAGTTCAGGATTCATATCTTGAGATGGAATTTGCAATTTAGTAGAAAACTTCTCAGAAATGAAAGAATGTGTAGACCCTGAATCAAACAACACATTGGCATAATCTGAACAAACAAACAGTGTACCTGATACTACTTCATTCAATGGCCCAACATCTGCTGAAGTAGTTGCAAAGGATTTCAACACCCCTTTCTTCTTGTAGTCTGGCTGCTTTCCCTCAGTTGAGTTCTTCATTTGACACTCATTTTCATAATGACCCATTTCATTACACTTAAAACATCTTACCGCTGACTTTTCATTGCCTGCTTGATCATCTTCCTTACAGTTACGAGCAATATGACCTGACTTACCACATCGAAAGCACTTTCCAGATTTGGATAAACATTCTCCAGGATTCATTTTACCACACTTCTCATATGATGGATATTTGGTTTTCTTACCTCATTACTTCTTTGATGAATTCTTCCCCTTTTCCTGCCAACTGGACCTCTTATAATGTAATTTGTCAAAGAACACCTGATCATCAGCAAATTCCTTTTCCTCCTTCTGTATGACCCCGAGCTTCCACGATACGCTTCTCTTTCAATAATGCAATAGCTTGCATTTTACGCAAGTTTGGGATTCTAACACACCGCGACCAATCCAAATGGCCATTATGAATAGTAATACCCACTTTCTGAAATTATATATATTTTATATTTCATAATGGACTTCATTTTTGGATTCATAATATCTAAATTAGCCTATGTTGAATTTTTGGTATTTTTCTGAGAACTTCCAATTTTATTATGAATAGTGAAAAATACATAAAAACAACTTTTTTAATCAAAATAATTTATAGTGATAAATTATACTATTAAGGGGTTTTAAAGTATAATTATAATATATTTTTACCATTTCATCCAATGGTGGTCTAAGAATAAATTTAACATTGAAATTAGACATAAACAATTGTTAATCTTTTGATATATATTGTTTCTTAAAAACACGCTATTTGTTGTGACAGCGAGAATTAATTATAAAATTAATTAATGCAAATTATATGTTTGGAATTTTTTAAAGTAGACATCATTTTTGAATTTGGAATATCAATTATAGCTTAGGGTGAAATTTTGGCATTGTTCTGAAAAACTTCAATTTTTGATGAATAGTGAAACCACTAAGTGGTCGTTAAAAAACCGAATGTTCGTTTAAAGGAATCATTACCACATATGTGATTTGATTTTCAAAAATCAAACATACATGGTTTTCATTAGGAAGAAAAATTTTCTTCAATGGGATTAAAATAATTTTTCGTGAATAGTAACTTTTAAGTCTAATTAATCGCGATTAAAGATAATTAGTAAAATTTAAGGTAAAAATGATATTATAAAAATATTAAAATACCTTTACACTAGTCCTACATCTATTGGATGAGTCATGGCCGACCAAGAAAATCCATGGGTCAACTTGGGGACCCCATGGAGCCACTTTGTTAGGAAAATGACATTAAAAACTTTTTATTTAATGTTAAAATAAAAATGTCACAAACATGAGTTGTTTTACTAAAACAATTTTTAAATGGGGTTATACAAGTCATATTTTTGACGATAAATATTCATTATAAATATAAAAAGACTTCCTAAATCATGATATTTTTTTATAATTTTTAGACATTAAAAAAATTAAATTATTTATGACACCATGATGATGCAGCGATTACCTCGTTAATTAATGATTTAAATAAAATTAAAAGATAATGTAAAATACAAGGTATACACTTTTCAGAAACCTATTTTATGAGTATATTTCGAACCTTTATCACCTTATCCTAGAAATATATCATTGTGGGACCTTTATAATCTGAAAAGCATTTCACAATAAAGTAACATTTCAATCTTTACAAGAGTGCCCCTTCTCTCCTCTTATAAAAGGCCCCCACCACTACCACCTTATTCACACCATCAAAGCCTTTGGGCTCGGCCAACCTCTGCCCAAATACTCTCTCAACTTCCCTCTCTTACTCCTAGAATCCTCACTTTGGTCATAATTCTTCCCAAGTAAGCCTTTGGCTCAAATCAAAAAGAGTTACCCGATTTTAAGGTAATGTCTTCTTTTATGTTCTTTTGTTTTATTTTGCTTATCCAACCCCTAAACTCTTGTTATTCATTTATTTTGTAACAAAACCAGTATCCTAAATATATTAGGATGTTTTTATAAGAATCATTCGAGCTACACTTACACACACCTATATTTAATGGTTAAAGAACATACTGTTTCTGTGGATGGAGAATTTCTGCCTCACGAAACGATGATTGTTCAACACTCATATAACACCTTCAAAGGTGGCCATAAAGATGTCACTATTTTTATATAGGATATATAATATGTTTATGTTTTACTTAATCTTCATTATTTTTCATTTATGTCATACCTTTATGGTTTCAATTATGGGTAAATGCAATATCTTCATTTTAGGAAGTGTGGACTACCTCCCCCTCAAAGTTATTTGAATCGGTAATGCCATATGTGGGATTTATAAAGGACGGAGTAAATGGTATTATACAGGAATTATATTTTCCCTTTATATAATTATAACTTCATTCCATTAAATACGAAATAGAAATGAAAGTAGCATTCATGCGTTCGTACGGCTTACCGTCTCCATGAACGGTGCATTTCATTTCTTACCTCTAAATGTTATGTAATATTATAAATGCATGTATATACTGGATATATAGGACATATATGATATCTAAATAATTAATATAATTCTATAGATAATGGATATTTTACCACATAAACAACTTGTAATTATAAGAAGTTTATTGTTGACTCAAGTACCAAAGATCGACAAAACGACCGTTATTAACTTAAATGACTACATAATTATCGTAAAATTGTAATAAGTGATATAAAAGGGATAATGAACTTGAAAATGGTTCTTAAGAAAGTATATTTAAACTCTAGTTTATTATTAAGGAGGTTATAGAATGGTCGAGTCAAGTCGGACACAAGGTAAGGGAACTTCTTAACCCAATTTCCATTCTTTGGGTTAATCTCCTACTTTCAAATTATGTCATGATATTATTATGTCCTATCTTGTATTTGAACTTTCTTTATGTGTACTTATAGTGGATACACATAATAGATCTATTTTATTTTAAAAAATTTATCTTTTTAAGGACTCGTCTCAATCTCCATTCATTGAGACATATTTTATTTTACACACAACATTCTTTTATATGATGTATAAACCCCTTTGACTTTTACGTTTATTCAAAAGAAATATTTTTTATATAAAGCGTTTTACTAAACGACAAAATGGAATGTCTTTTTCGTACGTATGCGGCGATAATGACTTCTCCGCCGCCGTGACCATTATTCGAGTTTCGGCTTCCTCTACAAGCCATAACATTTTTAAATGAAAAATAATTAAAATGTTTTAATTTTATTTTATTTTGGTATTGAAAATGGTTTTGAAAGTGTTTTTATTATATCAATGTGTTGTATTGATATCTTGTGATTGAAATGTGGAAATTTTATTTTTCCTTTATGCATGTTTTATGTGATACTATTATGTTATGGTTTATGATATATTTAAACATGTTCATATGAGGAATGCATTGGACTTAATAAATTACGGGTGGAGCCCGCTATAGCTCCTCGAGGCATCGGCATGTCTCATGAGACAAAATAGTGTCTTGGCACGAGGCCTTGACAAAATATTATTTGTAGTCTTGGCACAAGGCCTTGGCAACATGGTTATTATAGTCTGGCATTATGCATTCCATCATTATGAAAGTGGTTATTGATATTGCATGTGATTATTCGACCAGTAGAATATCCATGTGAATAAGTAAATGGCATTATGTAATTTTACTTTTTCCATATTATGTTGAAGTTCAAGTTTAAAAGGCTTTTGTTTTAGTCATACATTGCCTTAAATGTTTATGTTTATTTATGAAAGCTTCCACTATATTGTTATCCTTACTGAGCATCTGAGCTCACCCCTTCCAATGTTTTAATTTTTCCAGGATGTGAAGAACTATATTATGAATGAATTGCAGGGATAATATGAGGGGATATGAAGGCAAGATGTTGTTGTAGTTTTGTTTTACTTTATGATGTAATGTAACATTTATGAATGTATCTAGTGTTTCCAAGGCTACTAAACTAAACGGTCTTTCAAGAAATTATCTTTTGTGATCATGCCAATGATACGCATTAATGCACTGACTCTGGGTAACTGGGGTCGGGGCATTACACCTTCTCCGCACATCGAACATGTTTTTCATAACTTTTGAACTCACGAGAAGCTAAATCCCTTTGATACATTGGCTTTAACCTTGAGTAAAAACGGTTTATTTTAATATCAAGATCTCGTATGAAGTTTGGAGCATACCTTGCCAATTGAGTGAACTTTGCTTCATAAGCAGCCACTGAGTCATCCTCCTGCCTCAATTCTAGGAACTGTTTTTACATCCTAAGACGAACCACCTTTGGAAAATATTTCTCAAGAAACATACCTTTGAATTCGTCCCAGTGAAGATCATCAATCTCATCACTATCCCTGATATTTTTCACCATACACCACCACTGATCAGCTTCACCTTCAAAATGGTAAACAGCAAGACTAACCTTTTGATGTTATGAACACCCCATGAGATCAACAATCTTCTCCAGTGCTTTAATCCACCCTTCAGCTTACACAAGGTCATATGATCCTCTGAATGATGGGGGATGTTGCCTCATGAAATGTTCCTCTACTGACATGTTCCTCTGCGGTTGATCTGTCTGATCTCGTGCTTGGATACAACCACTATTTATAGCCTGATTCAACTATGCCATCACTACAACAAACTATTCTGTTCCGATTCCGACCATCTTAGGTTGCTGATTTGGAAGGTTGTCTTCCTCCTGATGTCATCCCAATATAGATGCTTTGTTTCCTCTGTGGAAAACCATTCTGAACACAGAAATATCTTAGGCGAAGCAACATGGTAATCTTTAAATGCTATATTATTTCAGTCATACCATAAATTAACTTATAATTAAACAATTTTCTAACTCCTAATGTTGTCTAAACCGACCTCTGATACCAACTATAAGTCCCCGACCATAAACCTTACTTAATATTGAATTAAATGAATAATTCACACAGAGGATCTTTTCAGGTTTAGAGTTTTATAGAATTAGAACATAACTATTACATCTCAAAAGATTACAAAGTAGACACTTCTACTAAGATTCCATAGAATAAAAACTCTTAAAAAGAAACATGTCTAATTCCATGTTTTATATAGCATGACTTTCCCTTGATCCCATCGTTGACCCTATTCCACATTAAGTCCTGTGAAAAACATTTCAAAAAAACTTGGGGTGAGCATAAAAAGCTCATTAAGGGATACACAAAGAATGAAAACTATTAGTTTATCAACACAACAAGTAAACCATGTATACTTTATCAAAGTAATACTTTTCACCTTTATGAATTAGTAAAAACTCTTTACTGAATAAAATATCATTACTTACCCATTTGTTACCAAAATATTACCATAAAACCCATATAAAGATCACATAACATATAAGGGTAACTTGGGATATAAACATACTTAAATGGGATAACCATATGGTCAACTTCAACACATATCACTTAATGGAATGGCCATACGGCCAACTTCCATACCCAATGCATTGGAGGTTATAACGTAACCACCAGTCCTGGTATTCTTGGAACCACCCATCATATGGTTTATCACGTAACCACCCTTCAAATGTCCAAGTACCATTAAAAAATTATAAAACATAAAACAAATATAATGGAATGAAAACATTTCCACACTTTGATCACAATATATCACATAAATATATTGACATAAAAAATCCATTATAAAAACCATTTTCAATACCAAAATACATAAAAGTGTATATTGTATTTATTTCAGTTTAAAAACATTACGGCTTGTTGAGGAATCCAAATAAAAAATAATACTCGCAGCGGTGGAGAAGTCATTGTCACCGCATACGTATGACAAAAACATTCCCTTTTTTCGTTTAGTGAAATTCTTTGTATAAAAAGATTCCTTTTGAATAAACATAAAAGTAAAAGGGGTTTATACACCGTATAAAATAATGTTGTGTATAAAATGAAATATGCCTCAATGAAAGGAGATTGAGACGAAGTCCCTTACCTCGGGTCCGACTTGACTCGATCGTTCTTTAATGTAACATCCCAGTTAAATAAAGAATAAATAATTTTCATAATTATTAATATTAACAAATTAAATATTAATTTTATTTTAAAGGGGTTGCTATGTTCGATAGCATACCCGATACGCAACGATGAGTTTCTTTGAAACTTACGTAGCACACTAGTAATAAAATAATATTATTTTAAATGTTAGTTAACAAGTAGCCGTTGTACTGGCGGGAATGGATAGAAATAACTAAAATATTAATAGATATGTTTTCAAATGTTTATACATTTACCCAATAAAAGATAAAGGCTTAAAATACGGAAAGAGTTCAATTTTAGGGCATATATACTCTAATTTTCACTAAAGGTTCACTTATCACCTTTTAATGGTGAACCTTCATTAAATATAGCTTTGATCACTATTATACTTTATTTTGGGCCAAATATAACTCTTCTTTAGAATCTGGACATCAAAATTTACTTTGTGTAAATTTTTGGTACCTTTCTGATAAAGTTCTTTTTTTTATGAATAGTGTAAAATGTTGTATTTTAATTCAAAACCTCTTTTTAATCTAAATTATTTATATGATTAGATTATTATTTTAATTGGTTTTAAAGTGAAATTAGAAAATATTTTTACCAGTTAATCCAATGGTGGTCATTGGAATCAATTTCACTTTGAAATTGGACTTAAACTGGTGTCAATCTTTTGATACTTATTGTTTCACAAAAACACGCTATTTGTCATGACAGCGGGAATTAATTATTAAATTAATTAATCTGACTTATATGTTTTGAATTTTGTAAAATGGACTTCATTTTTGAATTCGAAATATCAAATATAGCTTAGGGTGAATTTTTGGTAATTTTCTGAAAAACTTCAATTTTTGATGAATAGTGAAACCACTAAGTGGTAATCAAGCAAATTGATTTTTCAGTTAAATGAAAGTTTACCACTAATGTGTATTGAATTTTGAAAATCCTACATACATGGTTGTCATTAAGAAGTAAAATGTGGTTCAATGAGATTAAAATAATTTTTTGGTGATTAGTAAATTTTTTTCATTAATCGCGATTAGAGGTAATTAGTGTAGTTTAAGGTAAAAATGGTATTATAAGAATGTGAAAACACCATGACACTTGTCCTACACATATTGGGTGAGTCATGGCCGACCAAGACAAGCCATGGGCCAACTTGGGGACCCCATGGATCCACTTTAGTTGGAAAATGACATTAATATATTTTTATTTAATGTTAAAGTGAAAATGACACTAACATAAATTGTTTTACTAAAATAATTTTTGAGTGGGGTTATACAAGTACAAATTTTGATTATAAATATTCATTGTAAAGATAAAACGATTTCCTACATCATAGTATTTGTTTTATAATTTTAGACATTAAATAAATTAAATTATATATGACATAATAACGATGCAGCGATGACATCATTATTTGACGATTTAAATAAAATGGAAAGATAATGAAAAATCTAAAACCTACACATGGCCAAAACCAATTGGATGAGTGGATTTCGAACCCTTATCACCTTATCCACCAATTATATCAATTTGGGAACTTTTAAAACCGAAACACATTTTCAAATAAAGTAATATTTCTTTACATTCCAAAAGTGCCCCTCCTCTCCTCTTATAAAAGGCCCCTCCTCTACCTCATTTCACACACTCCTCAAGCCTTTTTCTCGGCCAAACCCTGCCCAATTACTCTCTCCACATCCCTATCCTCATCCTAGAGGATTCTGTTTGGGCAGAATCCTTTCAAAGGGAGCCTTTAGGCTCAAATCAAAAGGGAGTTACACTTTTAAAGGTAATTCATTCTCTTTTGTTCATTTGTTTTATTTTGCTTCTCCAACCCTCTAATCTCTTTTTATTTACTTCTTTTGTAACAACACCAGTATCGTAAATATACTAGGATGTTGTTATAATATTTATTTTAGCTACACTATCACACAACTACATCAAATGGTTAAAGAACATACGGTTTCTGTGGATGGCGAAATTCTGCCTCCCGAAACGATGATTGCTCAATACTCATTTAACACCTTCAAGGGTGGCCATTATGATGTCACTATTTTTATATATGATATATAATATGTTTATGTTTTCTTTAAGCTTCTGTATTTTTCATTTTTGGCATACCTTTATGGTTTCCATTATGGGTAAACACGATATCTTCATTTAAGGAAGTGCGGACTACCGCCCCCTAAAAGTGACGTGATTCGTTAATGCCATATGTGGGACGTGTAAAGGATGGATTTAAAGTTATTATATATGATGTTATACTGGAATTATAATATACCTCTATATCATTATTATTTCTTTCCATTAAAGTATGAGATAGAAATGAAAGTAGCGTTCATGCGTACGTACGGCTTACGGTCTCCATGAATGGTGCATTTTATTTCTTATCCCCAAATGTAATGTACTATTAAAATTACATGTATATATATAATTAATGATATATCTAAATGTTTAATATAATTCTGGAATTAAAATATACATACCCCTCATTTAGTTTTAATTCCACTAATATGACAAAGAAATGGAAGTAGCGTTCATGTGTACGTACGGCTTACCGTCTCCATGAACGGTGCATTTCATTTCATACCTCTAAATGATTATGTAATATTATAAATACATGTATATGCTGGATATATATGATACATATTATATCCAAATCGGGAATTTCATTCTGGATATAAAGAACTTTTGACCACATGAACAACATGTAATTGTAAGAAGTCAACTTTCGACTTAAGAACCAAATATTGACAAAACAAACATTATTAACTTAAATGGTTACATAATGTTTATAACATGGAAATAATTGATATAAAAAGAATAATGAACTTTAAAAAGGTTCTTAATCAAGTATAAATTAACTCAAGTTTATTATTCAGGATGTTAAAGAACGATCCAGTCAAGTCGGACCCAAGGTAAGGGACTTCGTCTCAATCTCCTTTCATTGAGGCATATTTCGTTTTATACACAACTTTCTTTTATACGGTGTATAAACTCCTTTGACTTTTACTTTTATACAAAAGGAATCTTTCTCTACGAAGCGTTTTACTAAACTACAAAAAGGAATGTTTATTTTTAACGTACGCGGTGACAACGACCTTTTTCCGCCGCCGCGAGTATTATTTGATCTTTGGCTTTCTCAACAAGCCGTAATGTTTTTAGAATAAAATAAATACCATATACTCTTTTATGTATTTTGGTATTGAAAATGGTTTTGAAAAAGGATTCTATTATGTCAATATATTTATGATATATTGTGATTGAAATGTGGAAATATTATCATTCCTTTATATTGGTTTTATGTTTTATGATTTTATAATGGTACTTGGACATTTTAATGGGTGGTTACGTTATAAACCATATGACGGGTGGTGCCGTGAATACCAGGACGGGTGGTTACGTTATAACCTCCAATGCATTGGGAATGGAAGTTGGCCGTACGGCTATTCCATTAAGTATGTATGGAAATTGGCCGTATGACTATTCCATTAAGTGATATGTGTGGAAGTCGACCGTATGGTTACTCCACTTAAGTATGTTTATGTATCAAGTTACCTTTATAAATGTTATGTGTTCTTTTTATGGATTTTATGGTAATCCTTTGGTTACAAAAAGGTAAGTAATGATACTTTATTCAGTAAAGAGTTTTTACTACTACATGAAGGTGAAGGTATTACTTTGATAGAGTATATATGGTTTATTTGATGTTTGAAAAACTAACAGTTTTCATTCTTTCGGTATCACTTACTGAGCTTTTTATGCTCACCCCAAGTTTTTTCGAAATGTTTTTCACAGGACATAAAGTGGAATAAGGTCAAGGATGGGATCAAGGGAATGTCATGCTATATAAAACATGGAATCTAGACATCATTCTTTTTTAAATTTTTTTTATTTTATGGAAACCTAGTAGAAGTGACTACATTGTAATCTTTTGAGATGTAATAGTTATGTTCTAATTCTCTAAAACTCTAAACCTGAAAAGATCCTCAACGTGAATTATTCATTTAATTCAATATTAAGTAAGTTTTAAGGCTGGGGCCTTATAGTTGGTATCAAAGGTCGGTTTAGACAACTTTAGGAGTTATAAAAGTGTTAAATTATAATATGATTGAAATGATATAGCATTTACGGATTACCATGTTGCTTCGCCTAAGATATTTCTGTGTTCAGAACGGTTTTCCGCAGAGGAAACAAAGCAGCTATGTTGGGACGACATCATGAGGAAGATAACCTTCCAAATCAGCAACCTGAGATGGTCGGAATCGGAACTGAATAGTTTGTTGCAGTGATGGCACAGTTGACTCAGGCTATAAATGGTGGTGGTATCCATGCACGAGATCAGCCAGATCAACTGCAGAGGAACATGTCAGTGGTGGAACATTTCATGAGGCAAAATCCCCCATCATTCAGAGGATCATCTGACCCTGTGCAAGCTGAAGGGTGGGTTAAATCACTAGAGAAGATTTTTGATGTCATGGGGTGTTCAGAACATCAAAAGGTTAGTCTTGCTGTTTACCGTTTTGAAGGTGAAGCTGATCAGTGGTGGTTGATGGTGAAAAATATAAGGGATAGTGATGAGATTGAGGATCTTCACTCGGACGAATTCAAAGGTATGTTTCTTGAGAAATATTTTCCTAAGGTGGTTCGTCTTAGGATGGAAAAACAGTTCCTTGAATTGAGGCAGGAGGATGATTCAGTGGCTGCTTATGAAGAAAAGTTCACTCGATTGGCAAGGTCTGCTCCAAACTTCATACGAGATCTTGATAGTAAAATAAACCGTTTTTACTCAGGGTTAAAGCCAAAGTATCGATGGGCTTTAGCTTCTCGTGAGTTCAAAAGTTATGAAAAACTTGTTCGATGTACGGAGAAGGTGGAAATGGAGTTTGCCGATGATCAGGTGTTCTATGACAAACAACAGAATAAGAGGTCTAGTTGGCAGGAAAAGGGGAAGAATTAATCAAAGAAACAAGGAGGTAAGAAAACCAAATATCCATCCTGTGAGAAGTGTGGTAAAATGCATCCTGGAGAATGTTTATCCAAGTCTGGTAAGTGCTTTCGGTGTGGTAAGTCTGGTCATATTGCTCGTAACTGTAAGGAAGATGATCAAGCAGGAAATGAAAAGCCAACGGTAAGATTTTTTAAGTGTAATGAAATGGGTCATTATGCAGACGAGTGTCCGACAAGGAGCTTGAGTGATGGGAAGAAGTTATACTACAAGCAGAATGGGGTGGTAAAATCCTTTGCAACAACTTCAGCAGATGTTGGGCCATCGAATGAAGTGGTATCAGCTCTAGGGAGCTCAGTATTTTTCGAAGATTGACTTGAGGTCGGGGTACCATCAGTTGAAAGTAAAAGAAGCAGACGTTCCGAAGACTGCGTTCTGTACTAGATATGGCCATTATGAATTTTTAGTTATGCCTTTTGGGTTAACCAATGCACCTGCTGTATTCATGGACCTTATGAATGAAATTTTCCATGAGTTCTTGGATAAGTTTGTGTTTGTGTTTTGAGGTTTGTGAAGAGGTTATGTGTGCCTTGTGATTCACAGTTGAAGAATGAGTTGTTTTTTCATCCTGGAAGTACTAAGATGTACAGAGGTCTGCGGGAGTATTACTGGTGGGATGGAATGAAAAGAGACATTGCTGATTTTACTGTGAAGTGTTTGACATGTCAACAGGTTAAAGCAGAGCAGCAGTTACCGAAAGGGATGCTTCAGCCTTTACCAGTGCCAGAGTGGAAATGGGAAAACATATCCATGGACTTTGTTGTGGGATTACCGAGGACATCTCGAGGTAATAATGCAATCTGGGTTATTGTTGATCGCTTGACCAAATCTGCTCATTTCCTTTCTATACGAGATACTTTCTCTCTTGATAAACTTTCCCGTCTATATCTTAACAAGATAGTCAGGTTACATGGAGTTCCTCTCTCCATTGTATCGGATCGTGATCCCAGGTTTACTTCTAACTTTTGGAAAGCCCTTCAGAAGTCGTTGGGTACTGAATTAAATTTTAGTACAGCTTTTCATCCTCAATCAGATGGGCAGTCAGAACGAACAATTCAGACCTTGGAGGATATGCTACGAGCTTGTTCGATGGATTATCAGGGAATTTGGGACCAAAATCTTTCTTTGGTTGAGTTTTCTTTAATAACAGTTTTCATTCCAGTATACAGATGGCACCATTTGAGGCATTATATGGGAAGCGGTGTCGAACTCCAGCATTTTGGGATGAAGTGGGTGAAAGGAAGCTGATGGGACCATAATTAGTAGGAGAGATGGAAGAAAAAGTTCAGTTGATTCAGAAGCACATGAGAACAGCTCAGAGCAGGGAGAAGAGTTATGCGGATAACCGGAGGAAGGATCTATCTTTCGAGGTAGGTGATCATGTTTTTCTCAAGGTTTCTCCTTGGAAAAGTGTGATGAGATTTGGTAAGCAAGGAAAGCTGAGTCTAAGGTTTATTGGACCATATGAAATTCTGGAGAGAGTTGGATCAGTTGCATACCGGGTGGCTTTACCTCCGAGTTTATCTCAGGTACACAATGTTTTTCACGTTTCGATGTTGAGAAAGTATATGCCAGATCCATCTCATGTTTTGATCCCAGAGGTAGTTCATCTGGAAGAGAACCTATCTTATGAGGAACAACCGGTCCAGATTCTTGACCACAGGGAGCAAGTGTTACGGAATAAGGTGATTAATCAGGTAAAGGTTTTGTGGAAAACCCATGTGATTTAAGTGGCAACGTGGGAATCTGAAAATGCTATGAGGGATAAATACCCCCACTTATTTTGATAAGTGAATAAAATTGCGAGGACGCAATTCCCAAAAGGGGGGAAGGATGTAACATCCCAGGTAAATAAAGAATAAAGAATTTTCATAATTATTAATATTTACGAATTAAATATTAATTTTATTTTAAAGGGGTTTCTATGTTCGATAGCGTACCCGATACACAACGATGAGTTTCTTTGAAACTTACGTAGCACACTAGTAATTAAATAATATTATTTTAAATGTTAGTTAACAAGTAGCCGTTGTACTGGCGGAAATGGATAGAAATAACTAAAATATGATTAGATACGTTTTTAAATGTTTATACATTTACCCAATAAAAGATAAAGGCTTAAAATATGGAAAGAGTTCAATTTTAAGGCATATATACTCTAATTTTCACTAAAGGTTCACTTATCACCTTTTAATGGTGAACCGTCATTAAATATAGTTTTGATCACTCTTATACTTTATTTTGGACAAAATATAACTCTTCTTTAGAATCGGGACATCAAAATTTACTTTGTGTAAATTTTTGGTACCTTTCTGATAAAGTTCTTTTTTTATGAATAGTGTAAAATGTTGTATTTTAATTCAAAACCTCTTTTTAATCTAAATTATTTATATGATTAGATTATTATTTTAATTGGTTTTAAAGTGAAATTAGAAAATATTTTTACCAGTTAATCCAATGGTGGTCATTGGAATCAATTTCACTTTGAAATTGGACTTAAACTGGTGTCAATCTTTTGATACTTATTGTTTCACAAAAACACGCTATTTGTCATGACAGCGGGAATTAATTATTAAATTAATTAATTTGACTTATATTTTTTGAATTTTGTAAAATGGACTTCATTTTTGAATTTGGAATATCAAATTTAGCTTAGGGTGAATTTTTGGTAATTTTCTGAAAAACTTCAATTTTTGATGAATAGTGAAACCACTAAGTGGTAATCAAGCAAACTGATTTTTCAGTTAAATGAAAGTTTACCACTAATGTGTATTGAATTTTGAAAATCCGACATACATGGTTGTCATTAAGAAGTAAAATGTGGTTCAATGAGATTAAAATAATTTTTTGGTGATTAGTAACTTTTTTTCATTAATCGCGATTAGAGGTAATTAGTGTAGTTTAAGGTAAAAATGGTATTATAAGAATGTGAAAACACCATGAAACTTGTCATACACCTATTGGGTGAGTCATGGCCGACCGAGAAAAGCCATGGGCCAACTTGGGGACCCCATGGAGCCACTTTAGTTGGAAAATGACATTAATATATTTTTATTTAATGTTAAAGTGAAAATGACACTAACATAAATTGTTTTACTAAAATAATTTTTGAGTGGGGTTATACAAGTAAAAATTTTGATTATAAATAGTAATTGGAAAGCTAAAAAGTTTTCCTACATCATAGTAGTTTTTTTATAATTTTTAGACATTAAATAAATTAAATTATATATGACATAATAACGATGCAGCGATGACATCATTATTTGACGATTTAACTAAAATGGAAAGATAATGAAAAATCTAAAACCTACACATGGCCAAAAACAATTGGATGAGTGGATTTCGAACCCTTATCACCTTATCCACGAATTATATCAATGTGAGACCTTTTAAAACCGAAACAAATTTTAAAATAAAGTAATATTTCTTTACTTTCCAAAAGTGCCCCTCCTCTCCTCTTATAAAAGGCCCCCACCTCTACCTCATTTCACACACTCCTCAAGCCTTTGGTTCGGCCAAACCCTGCTCAATTACTCTCTCCACATCGCTCCCCTAATCCTATAGGATTACCTTTGGGCATAATACTTTCAAAGGAAGCCTTTAGGCTCAAATCAAAAGGGAGTTACACTTTTAAAGGTAATTCATTCTCTTTTGTTCATTTGTTTTATTTTGCTTCTCCAACCCTCTAAACTATTTTTATTTACTTCTTTTGTAACAACACCAGTATATTCAATATACTAGGATGTTGTTATAATATTTATTTTAGCTACACTCTCACACAACTACATCAAATGGTTATAGAACATACGGTTTCCGTGGATGGCGAAATTCTGCCTCCCGAAACGATGATTGTTCAATACTCATTTAACACCTTCAAGGGTGGCCATTATGATGTCACTATTTTTATATATGATATATAATATGTTTATGTTTTCTTTAAGCTTCTGTATTTTTCAATTTTGGCATACCTTTATGGTTTCCATTATGGGTAAACACGATATCTACATTTAAGGAAGTGCGGACTACCGCCCCCTAAAAGTGATGTGATTCGTTAATGCCATATGTGGGACGTGTAAAGGATGGATTTAAAGTTATTATATATGATGTTATACTGGAATTATAATATACCTCTATATCATTTTTATTTTTTTCCATTAAAGTATGAGATAGAAATGAAAGTAGCGTTCATGCGTACGTACGGCTTACCGTCTCCATGAACGGTGCATTTCATTTCTTATCCCCAAATGTAATGTACTATTAAAATTACATGTATATAATGTATATATATAATTAATGATATATCTAAATGATGAATATAATTCTGGAATTAAAATATACATACCTCTCATTTAGTTTTAATTCCACTAATATGACAAAGAAATGGAAGTAGCGTTCATGCGTACGTACGGCTTACCGTCTCCATGAACGGTGCATTTCACTTCTTACCTCTAAATGATTATGTAATATTATAAATACATGTATATGCTTTATATATATGATACATATTATATCCAAATCGGGAATTTCATTCTGGATATAAAGAACTTTTGACCACATGAACAACATGTAATTGTAAGAAGTCAACTTTCGACTTAAGAACCAAATATTGACAAAACAAAAATTATTAACTTAAATGGTTACATAATGTTTATAACATGGCAATAAGTGATATAAAAAGAATAATGAACTTTATAAAGGTTCTTAATCAAGTATAAATTAACTCAAGTTTATTATTCAGGACGTTAAAGAACGATCGAGTCAAGTCGGACCCAAGGTAAGGGACTTCGTCTCAATCTCCTTTCATTGAGGCATATTTCGTTTTATACACAACTTTCTTTTATACGGTGTATAAACTCCTTTGACTTTTACTTTTATACAAAAGGAATCTTTTTCTACGAAGCGTTTTACTAAACTACAAAAAGGAATGTTTATTTTTAACGTACGTGGTGACAACGACCATTTTCCGCCTCCGCGAGTATTATTTTATCTTTGGATTTCTCAACAAGCCGTAATGTTTTTAGAATAAAATAAACACCATATACTCTTTTATGTATTTTGGTATTGAAAATGGTTTTGAAAAAGGATTCTATTATGTCAATATATTTATGATATATTGTGATTGAAATGTGGAAATGTTATCATTCCTTTATATTGGTTTTATGTTTTATGATTTTATAATGGTACTTGGACATTTTAACGGGTGGTTAAATTATAAACCATATGATGGGTGGTGTCGTGAATACCAGGACGGGTGGTTACGTTATAACCTCCAATGCATTGGGTATGGAAGTCGGATGTATGGCTATTCCATTAAGTATGTATGGAAATTGGCCGTATAGCTATTCCATTAAGTGATATGTGTGGAATTCGACCGTATGGTTACTCTACATAAGTATGTTTATGTCCCAAGTTACCTTAATAAATGTTATGTGTTCTTTTTATGGATTTTATGGTAATCCTTTGGTTACAAAAAGGTAAGTAATGATACTTTATTCAGTAAAGAGTTTTTGCTACTTCATGAAGGTGAAGGTATTACTTTGATAGAGTATATATGGTTTATTTGATGTTTGAAAAACAAATAGTTTTCATTCTTTCTGTATCCCTTACTGAGCTTTTTATGCTCACCCCAAGTTTTTTCAAAATGTTTTTCACAGGACTTAATGTGGAATAAGGTCAAGGATGGGATCAAGGGAATGTCATGCTATATAAAACATGGAATCTAGACATCTTTCTTTTTAAAAGTTTTTTTATTTTATGGAAACCTAGTAGAAGTGACTACATTGTAATCTTTTGAGATGTAATAGTTATGTTCTAATTCTCTAAAACTCTAAACCTGAAAATATCCTCAACGTGAATTATTCATTTAATTCAATATTAAGTAAGTTTTAAGGCTGGGGCCTTATATTTAACGTCCTGAATAATAAACGTGAGTTAATTTCTACTTGATTAAGAACCCTTTTCAAGTTCATTATTCGTTTTATATCACTTATTACCATGTTATTAACATTATGTAGTCATTTAAGTTGATAATGTTCATTTTTCGATATTTGGTACTTGGGTCAAATGTGAACTTCTTACAATTACATGATGTTCGTGTGGTAAAAGGTTCATTATATCCAGAATGATATTCATGATTTTGATATCAAATATTTCATATATATCCAGAATATACATGTATTTATAATATTACATAATCATTTAGAGGTAAGAAATGAAATGCACCGTTCATGGAGAAGGTAAGCCGTACGTACGCATGGACACTACTTTCATTTCTTTGTCATATTAAAGGAATTAAAACTAAATGAAAGATATCTATATTTTACTTCCATAATTATATTAATAATTTATATGTTACATACATCATATATAATAACTTTAAATCCATACTTTATACGTCTCACATATGTCATTAACGAATCAAATCACTTTGAGGGGGCGGTAGTCCGCACTTCCTAAAATGAAGATATCTTGTATACCCATAATGGAAGCCATGAAGGTGTGCCATAAATGAGAAATACAGAAGCTTAAAAAATACATAAACATATTATATATCATATATAAATATAGTGACATCTTAATGGCCACCTTTGAAGGTGTTGGAAGAATATTGAACAGTCATCGTTTCGTGAGGCAGAAATTCCCCATCCACGGAAACAGTATGTTCTTTAACCATTAAATGTAGGTGTGTGTAAGTGTATCTCAAAATCTTCTTATAACAACATCATAGTATATTGAAGACTCTGTAGTTGTTAACAATTAAATGAATAAAAAGAGTTTAGGGTGTTGTAGAAGCAAAATAAAACAAAAGGACACAAGTGAATACATCACCTTAAAATCGGGTAACTCTCTTAGATTTGAGCTCAAAGGCTTCCTTGAGAATACTTCTGCCCAATGTGAGGCTTCTAATAGTTATAGAGGGATGTGGAGAGACAAAATGTGCAGGTTTTGGCTGATCAAAGGCTTTGGATGTTTGGGTAAGGTGGTAGAGGTGGGGGCCTTTTATAAGAGGAGAGGAGGGGCACTCTTGGAAAGTAAAGAAATGTTACATTATTTTAAAATGATTATCGGATTTAAAAGGTCTCACATTGATATAATTAGAGTATAAGGTGATAAGGTTTCTAAATATAACCAACCAATAGGTTTTTGACAAGTTTAGGTATTATATTTTACATTATCTTTTCATTTTATTTAAATCGTTAAATAATGAGGTAATCGCTGCATCATCATGGTGCTATAAATAATTTAATTTATTTAATGTCTAAAAATTATAAAAAAAATATAATGATGTAGGAAATATTTTTATCTTTATAATGAATGTTTATAATCAAACATATGACTTGTATTACTCCATTTAAAAATTGTTTTAGTAAAACAACTCATGTTTGTGACATTTTTACTTTAACATTAAATAAAAAGATATTAATGTTATTTTCCTTCCAAAGTGTCTCCATGGGGTCCCCAAGTTGACCCATGGATTTTCTTGGTCGGCCATGACATATCCAATAAGGTTAGGACATGTTTTTAGGTCATTCCATATTATTAAAACATTATTTTTACCTTAAACTACACTAATTACCTCTAATCGCGATTAAAAACATAAAAGTTACTATTCACCAAAAAATTATTTTTATCCCATTGAACCACATTTTACTTCTTAATGACAAATATGTATGATGGATTTTTTAAATTCAAAACACAGAGGTGGTAAAATTTCATTTAAATGAAAAATCAGTTTTTATAATTACCACTTAGTGGTTTCACTATTCATCAAAAATTGAAGTTTTTCAGAAAAATACCAAAACTTCACCCTAAGCTATATTTGATATTCCGAATTCAAAAATGAAGTCCATTTTAAAAAATTCAAAACATATAAGTTTCATTAATTAATTTAATAATTAATTCCCGCTGTCAGATCAAATAGCGTGTTTTTATGAAACAATAAGTATCAAAAGATTGACACTAGTTTAAGTCTGATTTCAAAGTGAAAATAATTCCAATGACCACTATTGGATTTAATGGTAAAAATATATTCTAATTTCACATTAAAACTAATTCAAAAGATAATCTAATCATATAAACAAATTAGATTAAAAAGTGGTTTTGAATTAAAATACAATATTTTACAGTATTCATTAAAAAAATGAACTTTATCGAAAAAATACCAAAAATTTACACAAAGTAAATTTTGATGTCCCGATTCTAAATAAGAGTTTTATTTGGTCCAATAGAATGTATACGAGTGAACAAAACTATATTTAATGACGGTTCACCATCAAAAGGCGATAAGTGAACCTTTAGTGAAAATTAGGGTATATATGTCTAAAATTCAATTATTTCCGTATTTTAAGCCTTTATCTTTTATTGGATAAATGTAAGAACATTTAAAAAACATATATAATCATATTTTAGTTATTTATATCCATTCCTGCTAATACAATGGCTATGTGTTAACTACCATTTAAAATAATATTATTATATTACTAGTGTGCAGCGTAAGATTTCAAAGAAACTCATTATTGAGTATCAAGTACGCTATCGAACATAGAATCCCCTTTAAAGTAAAATTAATATTGAATTTATAAATATTAATAAAAATGAAAATTCCTTATTCTTTATTTACCTTGGGTGTTACATTGTTAGGTAAGAAATAAAGGAGATAACTATTACCTGATCATGTCTAAGTTAGAATATAGAATCTCGGTGGGTACTCATTCACTCAAGATGATATAGGACATTGATTAATTATTATATCTAGGATTCATGATAAATAAATATCATCCAACACATCTCATTATTTTATCCTTATCACCATGTTACTGCAATTTCTATGATATTTGTAAAATGAATTGTATGGAGAAATCACTTAAAAATATTTTGGATAATTTTTACTAAGTTAAGGGGACAAAAGGATAAATATTTAGTTCTTATGGTTAAAAAAAAAATATACACAATTAAAAGACCTATGAGAATTATTATTCTAAATGCACATTCCCAATATCCTTATAAGAAACTTAAGATAAAGGGGGTGATCCTTGAAGAATATTATATTATATATTTATATGGTTATAAAGGCCACTAGAAGGGAAATTTAAATGAATTGAATATGAAGTGAGAATAATTTTATTTGTTAGGTATATTCATCATTATATGTAATATTTTTATTTTAATTATTTCAAATTAGAAATTTTTTTGACTAAAAAATTTATATAATAATACATGAACCAAGGGGGATCAAAAAATTAAAAGAGTGGAGTGGATCTTTAAGTCGTTGATGAAGATTGAATCATTTTCTGATCCATAGAATTTTTATCGTTTTATTTCAAAGAGCAATGATTATTTTCTTTGAGAACTATTCATATAAATTGGGTATTACCAAAATCATAATATTAGTTTCATGTTTAAATAAAATGTGATTTTATTTCATGTTTGAAATAAATATTTTTATGGTATACTATACTTGAATATTAGATATATTTTACATGAATCATAGATATCCTTTCAGGAAATTATATTAGAATAAAAAACATATGATTTAAATAATACCCATTAGTGGAAATATAATTTTTTTTAATCAAAACTATAAGTCAATATCAGTGATTTAAAAAAATAGTTTTTAATGTCATTAAAGTGAAAAATATTTGGGATTTAACAAGATTTATTGTTATGTATAATAATCAAGAGAACATTCAGAATGAAAGGTTATAAATACACAAAATAACTAGAATTAATACTTTAATATATGAGTGAATTTCTATTTGTAGAATCTTGTGAAATTTTTTGTTCTTATTGAGATTTATTTACGAATATTAAGGTATGTAATGAGAAATACAAAAATAAGACAGCTATAAAGATAAAATATTCTTTGGGCATACAATCCATAAAATGTAATAAGAAATAATTCATTACTAATTTAATATAAAGCTATTAATTTACATATATTAACATTTTCATATACACATCAATGTGATTTTGTTAAAAAAAGAGGATTTATTATGAGTCATGTATGTCTTTTATGTTATTCGACAATAATGTTTAGAATTTTTTTTCATGTAACAATTTTAATTCTTATCATATGATAACTATACTATAAAATGGGTATTTAATATTTTATATAATGAATAAAAATACATTATGTCATAAATAATTTTATAATTTTGGGTGCTGTTCGTTAAGGATAATTTTTTCATGAAACTTGAATTCATAAACAAAAGGTGCATATGTATGTATTATCCTATGTCATAAATTATATTATATAAATTAGTAAGATAGAAAAATAATATACAATTGAAATGATTTAATTTTTTTAAGAGGCTATCCTATCTTTATTTGAGGTAATTAGAGAAATATAGAATTTGATAAAGTTAGGTATTACAATTAATAGGTAGTTGGCATAGGAACAAGTTCCCCATCATCTCATAGAAAAGTATGGTTTCAAAGACCCTTACTACATTGGAATGTTATAAAACCAAAGTGATATTATTTTATTCTCATGGAGTTTTGTGATATATTAATCATAAAAAATAATAAATCATTATCAAATAAGAAACATGTCAGTGGGAAATTATCCAAAAAATTTCAAGTTGGTATGAATTTAAAAATTGATTCCATATACAAAAATCAAATCAGTATTTTGGTAGTAATTCCATTAAAAATGACAAACACATATTTTATAAGAAATTAGTTTTTAGAAAATATACTAAAATGGGAAGTGGATATGATTATTTTTTGACTTTTCTATAAGAGGCTATTGGTGTCACGACCCGCCCTCGGGGTCCGTGCCGTGACTACCCCAAGCCCGCCTTCCATAGGCCAGGGGCTGGCGACTAGCACCAAGGCGTAAATCCCGGTAAAAAGGGAAGGCATTGCCTTTTGAAAAGTAAACAAACACCACAGAGTAAGCAAGCAGAAAGTAAACACTAAACAAAAGCAGAGTACAACTGAAAGTGCGGAAAAGTAAATGGGCCAGAATACAAACCCAAACTGAAAGTAAAGTACAACTCGAAAGGGGAAAACAGCAACTGAAAGGTAAATGCCGCTACACCGAGCTGTCCACTGGAAATCCCACCTGAAGGGTGGGTACAGATAGCTCTTCTGCTCCACAGGTCCCGTCGTCTGCTCCGTGCACGTCCCGCCCAGTGGCCCACCTCCAGGTACCGTCCCGCTCTGCAAGCCTCAGCTAAGGTCAACGCTGTCCGTCGTCTGCAACCAACACAACGTAGTGCGGGCAAAGCCCGTGCAGGGGTGAGTATAAGCTACTCAGAAGGGACCCCGAGACCCCTGAAGGTCTCTCAAATCCACAAAGGATAAACCACGAAGAAAGGTATAATGACGAAGTAACAACCGACACTGCTTAGGTATATGCCCATACATATACCTAAGTCATCAATTGAAATACGCTCTAACCTCCGAGCCCAAGTAAAACTCAGTCCACACAGGAAATTAAACGTATTCCACACAGGAAAGCAAAACGTAATCCACACAGGATTGCACTACACAATCCACACAGGAAAGCAACAGAATTCAGCTCACAGAGGTATACTTCTTCAAAGGACGATAAAGATGATCACTGATCCATCTAAGTCGTCGGACCCATGAAGGATCGATAGGTAACTAACCCTCGCAAAGACCCACACAGGATCGGGCCCACACAGGACCTGTAGGCGCTGGCTCACATAGAACCGCTGAGCGCGGACCCACACAGGATCGGACCCACACAGGATCGGGCCCACACAGGACCTGTCGCACTGATCCACGTAGGATCGCTGAGTGTTGTAGTCGTCATCGTTGAATCCACACAGGATCTCTGTACTGTCGTCGTCGTAGTCACAGTAGCAGTCGTAGCAGTAGTAGTCACAGTAACAGTCGCATCAGTAGTAGTCATAGTAACAGTCGCAGCCAGCACTAGGGTTCCCGCACACAGCAAGCTCGTTCGGAGGGTCCGCTCCACATGCCGAGAGGCTGATACATCAACTGTCACAAAGACCAGAGTTGATGTATCCAAAAGTTCCGTATCGTCAACAGGAACTCAACGCAACAGACGGCGCGTCGATCGGACGCCCGGTCTGAGAGTTATTGGCATTTTCGTCTCCGGGCCCCGGTTGGTTTTTTAAGGCAAAACCAACCCGACAGTACTCCACCTGCGTCCAAACCTCGGGCGGAGTATGCCAAAAGATCCGTCTCACTAAGAGGAACACAACACAGCTGACGGCACGTCAATCGGACGTCCGTAGCTCAAGATATGAGCGTTTCCGCTCCGAAGGCCCGGTTGGTTTCGTGAACGAACCAACCCGGCCGAACACAAAGTAAACCAAAACCTTGAGTGAGATATATGGAAACGACCGTCTTGATCCAAGGATCGCGTTTCCGCAAACGGTTTGTCAATCGGAGGTCCGAGGCTCAAGTTATGGCCAAAAGACCGAAACTGGTTCGAAACGGGGGGGTCCGGGTCCGGGCCGACCCGGCCCGACCCCCCCTGGGGCGGCGCGGCGGCGCGGCGGCCGCGGCGGCCTGTCGCCGCAGGGTGGCTGCACGCGGGGGCTAAGCCCCCGCTGATTGGAATGTCGGTGAGGCAATATGCCGCGCCCCTTCTGCAAAACCGCCCCCCACTCACGTGGGGGCTTGATTGAAAAAAAACCGGGGGGCTGCTGCCCCCCCCCTTCCTACAAGGAAACCGCCCCCTCTTAAAGAGGGGGGTTTTAGACGTTGGCCGGGGAATTAATTTTCCCCGGATTAACGTCATCCGGCCGGCCAGCTGGCCGGCCGGTTTTCTCCAACGGGACCGGAAATTCCGGTCCCCTCTTCGGCTTCCGACGCCGGCGGCCCGGCCGCCGGTCTTCTCATTCCGCCGCGGCCCGGAACCGGCCGCGGTGTTCGTCGTCCGGTGCGGTGCGACGACACCGCGCCCCTTCGCCGTGCCTTGATTCCTTTCAACGCGGCGCGACGACTTCGTGTTCTTGAAGATTCTTCCTCGGCGTGGCGCGACAGCGCCGCCCAAAATAATTGCACGATTATCCGCGTGGTGTGACGGCACCACGCCACTTTGCTTCCACCCGGAAGAATAAACAACAAGAACGATGGAGGGGGTTCGGCCGTGTTCATGCGGTCCGGCCCCCTCACGTTAAGCAATAACGCATCTTAAAATAATCCAAAGCCACACGTTAGACTTGATAAAATTCATGATCAAAAATAGAATAACTAAACAATAATCAACAACCCCTACCTCGGGTATAAGGTTCGAAGATTGTCAACGTTCCGCGGAAGACGACGTCGCGGAGGTCGGGCGTCGCGGTAGCCGTTCGTCAAATCCGATGACGAAGGGATGCGTCCGAAGAGACACATCGTTGGCGAAACTTCTTATGTCGACGAAGGGAATCCGAGGAGGAAGCGGCGTTCCCACTCGTTGACACGGAAGACGAAGAAGAGCGGAGCGGCGTTCTTCGTCGGGACTTGAGCGTTCTTCGTCAAGTTGAGCGTTCTTCGTGATCTTCGTTAGAGATGAAGAAGAAGAAGAAAAAGCTCTCCACCTCTCAAGAAGACAAACAATTAACCAAAATAAAATAAGACAACATCTTATTTTATTAACACATAACACACTAGAATTTCAAATGTTTGAAATTCAAAAGGATTAACTCCCATAATTAAATAAGTAACTCAAGTCATTTATTGAGGCGTTAAGGGAGTTGAGAGAATATGAAAGGTTTAGGGGTTCGTGTGGGCCCCACCACACTTAATCCTCCCAAGGGAAGTTAAGTGGGTGTGGGTCCCACTTCCAACCCCCTTTGGTAGGTTTTATCAAGTTATAATAAAATTTGTTCTTCACAAATTTTATTTAACTCAAACTAAAAACTCCAAAACTAACTTTCAACCCGCAACAAACGCAACTTCCGAAAAGGTCTCTTTAAGCGAATATCGGTGCTGCGAGTTCATCGGTGCCCTCAGATTTCAATTCCGAGCAACGAATCAAAAGTTAGGAAAACCCGCTCGTTCGTTCACTGAACGTACCCGAGCCAAACTTCAGAAATTAATTCCAGGCACTCCGGGCCTCGGAATCAGGTGCCGTCTGAAACCGCGCTCTTGTAAAATTCTAAAGAAAATTATGAAAAAAAATTCCCTTGAATTTTATGGGTCTTTACATTACTCCCACCTCAGGGCTTTACGTCCCCGTAAAGTTACATCAAAAACTAGGGAAACAAATGAGGGTACTGAGCACGCATCTGAGCCTCCCGCTCCCATGTGCTCTCCTGGAGATTCCCGTGCTGCCATCTGATGCGCACAAGAGGAATCGATCGCCCACGCAGGACCCGCTCCTGTCGATCCTCTATCTCCACCGGGACCTCCATAAAAGTCGCCCCATCGTCAACGTCAAGCTCCCCATGATCAATGATGTGCGTCAGGTCGTGCATGTATCTCCTCAGCTGGGATACGTGGAAGACGTCATGCACCCGGTGCAACTGAGGTGGTAGAGCCAGGCGATATGCCACCTCACCAATCCTGCTGAGAATCTGGAAGGGTCCGATGAAGCGCGGAGATAACTTGCCGCCTCGGCCAAATCTCCGAATACCACGTCGAGGTGAGACCCGCAAGAAGACATGGTCGCCATCCTCGAACTCTAGTGGCCTCCGCCTCCTGGCAGCATAGTACTTCTGCTGGCTCTGAGCTGTCCTCATCCACTCCTGGATGACCTGGACCTTCTCTGTCGTGGCCTGGACCATCTCCGGTCCCACCAGTGCTGACTCTCCAGGGTCTGTCCAGCACAAAGGAGATCTACAAGGTCGGCCGTACAATGCCTCGTACGGTGCCATCCCGATGGTGGAATGGTAGCTGTTGTTGTACGCAAACTCCACCAAGGGTAGGTGGTCCTCCCAGCTACGACCAAAGTCGAGGAAACATGCACGGAGCATGTCCTCGAGTGTCTGAATGGTCCTCTCCGTCTGACCATCCGTCTGAGGATGAAAGGCTGTGCTCAGACGTAGCTGCGTCCCGAACGCCTCCTGTAACCCCTTCCAAAGCCGGGAAGTAAAGCGGGCATCTCGATCGGAGACGATAGATGATGGCACGCCGTGGAACCGCACAATCTCCTGAACGTAGAGACGTCCCAAGCTCTCTACTGAGCCCTGCTCTCTGATGGGTAAGAAGTGTGCCGACTTGGTGAGTCGGTCAACAATCACCCAGATAGAGTCGTGACCTCTGGAAGTGCGTGGAAGTCCAGTCACGAATTCCATAGATATGCCGTCCCACTTCCACTCCGGAACCTCCAAGGGTTGTACCAAGCCTGTTGGTACCTGATGCTCTGCCTTCACCTGCTGGCAGGTGAGGCATCGAGATACGAACTCTGCTACTCCCTTCTTCATGCCCGGCCACCAGTGCTGTCGTCTGAGGTCCTGGTACATCTTCGCCACTCCAGGATGTACCGCCAAAGGAGAAGTGTGAAACTCTCTCACCACTTCCTCTCGTAAAGCAACTGGTACCATGGTACGTCCTCTGAAAAGGATGTCGTGCTCTGCTCCAAGGGAGAAACCATCAGGTGCCTGTCTCGAGGATATCTGTGCACGCCGTGTCTCACAGTCAGCGTCCTCACGCTGTGCCTCCTTGACCCGCTGTAGTAGTGGAGGAGTGACTGTGAGAGACTGAAGAAAGGCTGCTCCATCTCTATCCACGAAGGATATCTGCAAAGAGGCTAGCTGCTCCGTCGCCTCCTCAAGTAGCTGAATGCCCGTCCTCCTGCTGAGGGAATCGGCTACTACGTTCCCCTTCCCAGGAGTATAGACTATCTTAAAGTCATAGTCCTGGAGGAACTCGAGCCATCGTCGCTGTCTCAGGTTCAGGTCCTTCTGCGAGAAAATATACCTAAGACTCTGATGATCGGAAAAGACTGTAAAGCGCTCGCCCATCAGATAGTGTCGCCATGTCTTCAGAGCGAAGACCACTGCTGCTAACTTCAGGTCATGGGTAGCGTAGTTCTGCTCATGCGGCCTCAACTGACGTGATCCATAGGCGATCACGGCCCGCTCCTGCATCAGAACACATCCGAGTCCGGTCCCTGATGCATCGCAGTAGACTACGTACCCTACTCCCTCTTCAGGCAACCTCAAGATAGGTGCACTAGTCAATCTATGTCTCAGCTCCTGGAAGCTCTGCTGACATCTGTCTGACCACACGAAGGGTTTCCCCTTCTTTGTAAAATCTATGAGTGGTGCCGCAACTCTAGAGAAGTCTGGCATGAATCTCCGATAGTATCCAGCTAGTCCCAAGAAACTCCGAATCTCAGTCACGCTCCTGGGTGGCTCCCATGCTAACACAGCCTCAATCTTCGCGGGATCCACTGCAACTCCCGCCTCAGAGATAACGTGTCCCAAGAAGTGGACCTCACGTATCCAGAACTGGCACTTCGACAGCTTACCATAAAGCTGGTGCTCTCGGAGTGTGTCAAGAACAACTCGCAAGTGATAGGCGTGCTCCTCCTCTGTCGTAGAGTAAATCAGAATGTCGTCGATGAAGACCACGACAAACCGATCGAGGTATGGCTGAAAGATCCTTTTCATGAGAGCCATGAACACTGCTGGAGAATTGGTTACACCGAAAGGCATAACAAAGAACTCATAGTGTCCATACCGACATCTGAAGGCTATCTTCTGCACATCCTCGTCTCTGACTCTGAGCTGATGATAGCCTGACCTGAGGTCTATCTTCGAGAACCACCGTGCTCCCTTGAGCTGATCAAAGAGGTCATCAATCCTCGGTAGTGGATACTTGTTCCTCACTATCACCTGGTTCAGGCGACGATAGTCAACACAGAGTCGCAAGCTCCGGTCCGCCATCTTGGCGAACAATATCGGGGAAGCCCAGGGTGAAACACTGGGTCGGATGAACCCCTTGCCCTGCAAGTCCTCCAACTGTACCCGTAGCTCTCGAAGCTCGGCGGGGGCCATCCGATATGATGGAGTAGATATCGGGGCTGTCCTGGGGTACAAGTCAATATAAAAGTCTACCTCTCTACGAGGAGGTAGCCCTGGAACGTCGTCGGGAAAAACGTCCGCAAACTGATCCACCACTGCAGGAAAACCAGGACTCCGCACGTCAACTGCTCCAAGGATAAGGCTAGCCAACTGATGAGTGATGGGCTGTCCTCTCCTCCGCGGAAGTCCATCCTGTGCTGCTAAGGCTCCCTTCTCGCCGGTGAAGGTGAACCTGCTCCCTTCGGTGCGTACACATCGCACCTTGCGCCTAAAACAGTTAATCTGTGCATGGACCATAGATAGCCAATCCATGCCCAAGATGACGTCATAAGGCCTCGACGCTACTACAATAAGATCCCAGCCGAAGCTCTCGCCTCCTAGAGTAAGCTCACACTGCCGGCACCAGTGCGTAATCATCGAGTCTGCTCCCGTAGGAGTCTCTAGCCGTAAGGATCGAGCCAACGGCTCTGTCGGAATCTCCGAGCTCCGAACAAGGGCAGTGGCTATGAAAGAGTGACTCGCTCCTGTGTCTATAAGAACTGCAGCAAGGGTGGAGTAGACACAGATAGTACCTCGAATCATCTCGGGTGCGCCGTGGTCGTAGGCCTCTGCTGCCTGGAGCTGTGCCTGTCGCTGCCCGCCAGCTCCTTGTGGTCGGGGTGGACCTCCTGGTGGTGGTGGTGGCAGAGCCTCAAAGCGTCGCCCACCACCGGCTGCTCGTCCAGCTCCTCTGCCTCGTCCACCTCCTCCCTGCGGACCGCCACGGTCGACCCTCTGCCTCTGCCTCGGTGGTCCATCAACTGACTGCTGCTCCTCGGCACGGCGGGTCGGGCAGTCGCGAGCCATGTGGCCCTGCCCGCCGCATGAGTAGCACTGTCTGCCTCTCGTAAGACTGGCTCCGCGCTGTGTGCCCCGCACTGCTGAGCCAGTGTCCTGAGGTCGTCTGCCCGAAGGTCTGGTCTGTCTGGACCCCTGAGTCATCCGTCGACTGCCTGCTGGAGATGACTCTGCCACGTGCCGCCCTGCGATGGGTCGCTGTGCTGGTGTAGACTCAGCAAGGAAGCTCTCGATCAGAAGAGCCCGCTCCAGTACTCCTGTCTGAGTCGGTATGCTGAGGGATATCAGCGATGCCCTGATCTCGTGTCTCAAACCCTGCTCGAAGGTCCAGGCCCGGAAGAATGGGTCCCGTACCATGTCGGTCGAGTAGCGCGAGAGATCGGTAAATCTCGCCGAGTACTGAGCGACCGTCATGCTGCCCTGCCGCAGCTGTAGAAGCTCCTGGATACGCACCGCACAAAGGGTGGCTGGGACGAACTCCGAGCGGAAGAGGCTCTCAAAGTCCATCCAAAGTAGAGATGCCTCATCGTGCACCTGGAGCATCAAGCTCCACCATCGTCCTACTGCTGCGTGTAGTAGGCTCGCAGTGAGGATCACCATGAGGTCTGCTGGTGTCCTCACTAGCCTAAACACTCATACTACTGCCTCCAGCCAGTCCTCTGCTGCCTGAGGATCCGTCTCCCCGCGAAACCTGGGCGGTCGCTGGCGCTGAAACTCATGCAGTGCGCTGAGGCGACGTGCATCGTCAGCGGCTGCTGCTGGAAGCATCGGGGGCTCGGCGGGTAGAGCTACCGTCGGTGCCACTGCTGACAAATGGCCCTGCACCGAGGCCTCGTCGCTTGGTGGGCTGTCGTCACACACGACTCTCGGAACCCTAGCTGGCTGCCGTCGTGGGGCCATCCTGAAAAGGAAATAGGTGCGCCACGGTCAGAACAGTATACCTGGTGAGCTGATATAAGTAATCACAAAGAAAACTTTGAAACACACACGCAATCAATGTTTTCGTCCATTAAGTCGGAAATCAGAAGTCAGGGTCCTGGTGTACGGATACGTCGGCCGCCACACCAACACTGGACTCCCTGGACTGATAAACACACTCAATACGCTAAACATTATTGCTTCACATAGAAAAGATCAGAGTTTGCGGTAGAACCGAACTCCTCTGATACCAATTTGTCACGACCCGCCCTCGGGGTCCGTGCCATGACTACCCCAAGCCCGCCTTCCATAGGCCAGGGGCTGGCGACTAGCACCAAGGCGTAAATCCCGGTAAAAAGGGAAGGCATTGCCTTTTGAAAAGTAAACAAACACCACAGAGTAAGCAAGCGGAAAGTAAACACTAAACAAAAGCAGAGTACAACTAAAAGTGTGGAAAAGTAAATGGGCCTGAATACAAACCCAAACTGAAAGTAAAGTACAACTCGAATGGGGAAAACAGCAACTGAAAGGTAAATGCCGCTACACCGAGCTGTCCACTGGAAATTCCACCTGAATGGTGGGTATAGATAGCTCTTCTGCTCCACAGGTCCCGTCGTCTGCTCCGTGCACGTCCCGCCCAGTGGTCCACCTCCGGGTACCGTCCCGCTCTGCAAGCCTCAGCTAAGGTCAATGTTGTCCGTCGTCTGCAACCAACACAACGTAGTGCGGGCAAAGCTCGTGCAGGGGTGAGTATAAGCTACTCAGTAGGGACCCCGAGACCCCTGAATGTCTCTCAAATCCACAAAGGATAAACCACGAAGAAAGGTATAATCACGAAGTAACAACCGACACTGCTTAGGTATATGCCCATACATATACATAAGTCATCAATTCAAATACGCTCTAACCTCCGAGCCCAAGTACAACTCAGTCCACACAGGAAAGTAAACGTATTCCACACAGGAAAGCAAAACGTAATCCACACAGGATTGCACTACACAATCCACACAGGAAAGCAACAGAATTCAGCTCACACAGGTATACTTCTTCAAAGGACGATAAAGATGATCACTGATCCATCTAAGTCGTCGGACCCACGAAGGATCGATAGGTAACTAACACCCGCAAATACCCACACAGGATTGGGCCCACACAGGACCTGTAGGCGCTGGCTCACACAGAACTGCTGAGCGCGGACCCACACAGGATCGGACCCACACAGGATCGGGCCCACACAGGACTTGTCGCACTGATCCACGTAGGATCGCTGAGTGCTGTAGTCATCGTCGTCGAATCCACACAGGATCTCTGTACTGTCGTCGTCATAGTCACAGTAGCAGTCGTAGCAGTAGTAGTCACAGTAACAGTCGCAGCAGTAGTAGTCACAGTAACAGTCGCAGCCAGCACTAGGGTTCCCGCACACAGCAAGCTCGTTCGGAGGGTCCGCTCCACGAGCCGAGAGGATGATACTTCAACTGTCACAAAGACCAGAGTTGATGTATCCAAAAGTTCCGTATCGTCAACAGGAACTCAACGCAACAGACGGAGCGTCGATCGGACGCCCGGTCTGAGAGTTATTGGCATTTTCGTCTCCAGGCCCCGGTTGGTTTTTTTAAGGCAAAACCAACCCGACCGTACTCCACCTGCATCCAAACCTCGGGCGGAGTATGCCAAAAGATCCTTCTCACTAAGAGGAACGCAACACAGCTGACGGCACGTCAATCGGACGTCCGTAGCTCATGATATGAGTGTTTCCGCTCCGAAGGCCCGATTGGTTTCGTGAACGAACCAACCCGGCCGAACTCAAAGTAAACCGAAACCTTGAGTGCGATATACCGAAACGACCGTCTTGATCCAAGGATCGCGTTGCCACAGACGGTTCGTCAATAGGAGGTCCGAGGATCATGTTATGGCCAAAAGACCGGAATTGGTTCGAAACGGGGGGGTCCGGGTCCGGGCCGACCCGGCCCGACCCCCCCCCCCCCCCTGGGGCGGCGCGGCGGTGCGGCGGCGTGGCGGCGTGGAGGCCGCGGCGGCCTGTCGCCGCAGGGTGGCTGCACGTGGGGGCTAATCCCCCGCTGATTGGAATGTCGGCGCGGCAATATGCCGCGCCCCTTCTGCAAAACCGCCCCCCACTCACGTGGGGGCTTGATTGAAAAAAAACCGGGGGGCTGCTGCCCCCCCTTCCTACAAGGAAACCGCCCCCTCTTAAAGAGGGGGTTTTTAAACTTTGGCCGGGGAATTAATTTTCCCCGGTTTAACGTCATCCGGCCGGCCAGCTGGCCGGCCGGTTTTCTCCAACGGGACTGGAAATTCCGGTCCCCTCTTCGGCTTCCGACGCCGGCGGCCCGAAACCGGCCGCGGTCTCCTCGTCCCGCCGCGGCCCGGAACCGGCCGCGGTGTTCGTCGTCCGGCGCGGTGCGACGACACCGCGCCCCTTCGCCGTGCCTTGATTCCTTTCAACGCGGCGCGACGGCGTCGCGTTCTTGAAGATTCTTCCTCGGCGTGGCGCGACGGCACCACGCAAAATAATTGCACGATTATCCGCGTGGTGCGACGGCACCACGCCACTTTGCTTCCACCCGCAAGAATAAACAACAAGAACGATGGAGGGGGTTCGGCCATGTTCATGCGGTCCGGCCCCTTCACGTTAAGCAATAACGCATCTTAAAATAATCCAAATCCACACGTTAGACTTGCTAAAATTCATGATCAAAAATAGAATAACTAAACAATAATCAACAACCCCTACCTCGGGTATAAGGTTCGAAGATTGTCAACGTTCCGCGGAAGACGACGTCGCGGAGGTCGGGCGTCGCGGTAGCCGTTCGTCAAATCCGATGACGACGGGATGCGTCCGAAGAGACACGTCGTTGGCGAAACTTCTTATGTCGACGAAGGGAATTCGAGGAGGAAGCGGCGTTCCCACTCGTTGACATGGAAGACGAAGAAGAGCGGAGCGGCGTTCTTCGTCGGGACTTGAGCGTTCTTCGTCAAGGTGAGCGTTCTTCGTGATCTTCGTCAGAGATAAAGAAGAAGAAGAAAAAGCTCTCCACCTCTCAAGAAGACAAACAATTAACCAAAATAAAATAAGACAACATCTTATTTTATTAACACATAACACACTAGAATTTCAAATGTTTGAAATTTAAAAGGATTAACTCCCATAATTAAATAAGTAACTCAAGTCATTTATTGAGGCGTTAAGGGAGTTGAGAGAATATGAAAGGTTTAGGGGTTCGTGTGGGCCCCACCACACTTAATCCTCCCAAGGGAGGTTAAGTGGGTGTGGGTCCCACTTCCAACCCCCTTTGGTAGGTTTTATCAAGTTATAATAAAATTTGTTCTTCACAAATTTTATTTAACTCAAACTAAAAACTCCAAAAATAACTTTCAACCCGCAACAAACACAACTTCCGAAAAGGTCTCTTTAAGAGAATATCGGTGCAGCGAGTTCATCGGTGCCCTCGGATTTCAATTCCGAGCACCGAATCAAAAGTTAGGAAAACCCGCTCGTTCGTTCACTGAACGTACCCGAGCCAAACTTCAGAAATTAATTCCGGGCACTCCGGGCCTCGGAATCAGGTGCCGTCTGAAACCGCGCTCTTGTAAAATTCTAAAGAAAATTAAGAAAAAAAATTCCCTTGAATTTTACGGGTCTTTACAATTGGGAACACCATATTTTTTCATGTAGAAAATGTTGATAACATCTCAAAAACATTTACTAGTTTTATAATTATTTAAAACCAAGTTGAAAAACATTTCATCATAATTGTCTTAAAGTAATATCCCTTGTTTTAGTTAACATGATATAATAAAATTGATCTATAGGGTTTATTATAGTACGGTAAAGTATATATATTAAAAAGGTATTGAAAAATAAACGTTTGAATAAAATTTATGGTAATTATGGTGTATTACACATATAATAAATATCTCCAGGATGATATATTTAAGAAAATGAAAGAGATTAACATGATGAGTAAAAATTGTTCCAATTCACTGGTATGATCTATTTTATATCCCATGATATATATTAGAATTTTTATTTTATATTCTGAAAATATGGTGATAAAATATCAAATATATCTAAGATAACTACAAATGGTTACATTTAAAATTATCCAATAGTACATGAGATAGTTCATGTGATAAGTTCTTAGTAAATTGATAAAAAGTAATTATGGCTATCAATGATAGATAAAAATAGTCTTCAAACAAATCAATTTTATATATTATCATACTAAATATAAGGTTAACAATGAGTATCTAATTGTATATAGTAATATCAATGTCTCTAAAACATGGGTATGTTGCAGTTCTTATTATTGCTGAAGAAACAATATAAATATGAAATAATTTGTACCAATTATTGTAATTTTACTTGAGAGTATATTATTATCATATTTTTTTGTTTATTTATAAGTCTCTTAAGGAAATGGATATAGAACTATAATATGGGGTGGTGGGTGGGTGGGTGAATTGTAGTTATAAAAAAATTGAAATTATTTAACACACTCAAATTATAAATGAAATGGAAAATTTAAATTCTAATAAACATAAAATATATCAAATTAAAATTTAATGTTTAAAACGTAATGGAAAATAAATTTATTGAAAAATGGAACACTATCAAATAAATATAATAAGAATAATTTAAATTAAAAATATAATTCAATGTAATGAAAATCATAGATAAAATAATGCACACAGTATTGGATCAAACTCATAATATTTTTTTATATGAACCTTTAACCTATACCCTATGATGTGTTAATTTTTACATTCCATTACAATGAACTAATGTCCATGGGAAGTTTTCCATATTCTAAAAACATTAAAGATTCATTAAACATTAAACCAATGAATAATAAAACTATAAAACATAATACTAAAAACAAAATATTTCATGTTTAACCAAATTCATATATTAGAATATTGTGATTTAAAAAACTAATGAAGGATAAATATAATATTTAACCAAAAAAATATCTACCATTTTATAATCACAAACTTGAACGTCAAATTAATTCTAAAAAAAGTAAATTTATCTACCTTTGAATTTTAATGAAATACAAACCACATGAAAACTTTATATCTTTTTAAAACATCAAATATTCCTCTTTTTGAAGACTATATGTAAACATTAGAACCATTAAAGAAAACATAATCTTCCAAAACACAATATTTCCCAATACCCCCTTATGACTTTCAAAATGAAATCCACAGGGTTGAAAAAATTAGAATAACATTTGACAAAAAATATATTAAAACCTCTTAGAAAAACAATTTCTGGTAAGAATATACTTCTCCCCCATATGATTTTATAACATTAATTATATTCTATCACAAATTAATATCATTAATATTTAGAAAAATAATTTATACCTATTAATAATGTATAATGTTGTAAATAAAAATAAAAACTCAATTTTATTAAAATCTAATGCATTACCTCTTTACAAAGAATAATCCTTTTTAAATATTATAAATATTTACCAAAATTTGATGAATCGATTTGTGGGTAAAAATATTCAACAAAAATTAATTAAAAAATCATTAAGAGATTTATTAATTAGAACATTCATGGTTAGTTGTATAAATTCATAAAATAGAAATGATAATTTATTTAAAAATATATTATTCTAAAAATGTTTTATAGATCATATTTTTAAGACTTATAATGCTCTCTTCAAAAGATTTTTATGTATCCTTTTAATTTTTTAAATAATTATTCATTCCTTTCATCCCTTTTTCCTATACAATTAAAATTTGTTCTTGTATTTTCAACTTATCAGCCTATTATTTTATGTTATGATCCATAAAATCTAGATTGTGATTTTAAATGACATTGTAAATGAGAATTTTATGCATATAAAATAATTTATTATTTTTATAATTTTCTATTTTATTATTATTTCTGAAGTAAAGATCATAATCTTCATTGAAAATAGATAAGTTTTATTTTATATCTACCAGTTGGTCTAGGAAATGTTTGAAAGGTTGAGAGTGTCGATTAGTGGTCAAGCTATTCCATAATATACTCAACCTAGAATCCATTTAAAATAGAATTTAAGTCACATTCATTACACATTGAATAATTTTTTCCATCAAACTCGTCTAATTCTTTATTCGCCCAGAACATAAACTATATTCCATAAATATTTGGGATGATGAAATTTATTTATGATCTTATGCTTCTTTATCATCAATAGTCATTCCTTATATATCATCTTTTTGATATTCTTTCATTGATGATATTCCTATGACATAAAGATAATGATATCGTTATGAATCCTCAAACATTTGAATATTAATCCCATTTTTATCACTAGTAAGCAACTTTTTTTATACCATATAATCTTGTGAATTTTGTTTTCCAACCACAGGAGGATTTTATAATTATTTCTTTGAAATAGAAAATTATATATGGTATTTGTTAGATTATTCAACCTCACTAGAATACCATATCTTCTATGATTTATCTTTCTACGAATTATCAAATTTCATTTCATTTGAATTTCAAGTAGAATATTTTAAAGTGGATCAATAGGATTAATCAAGAGGTGGTGATGGTTCTACAGTTACCTGAATTATAGCTTCCACATTTTTGAAATTGATGAACTAGTCTTAGTTTTCTTCTTCTAAGGAGGATGTGCTTACAAAAAATCCTCCTTTTTTGAAAAAAATTACTATGAATCCAGATTCTTATTTATTGTTAACTCATCTATAGGAAATTTTCTTTTAGGATGTGGAGGAAGTGAATCTTGAGATTTTGTTATTTATTAACCATATTTTCTATATTTTTTAACCTAAGACTTATAACTCTCTTTTTTTTCACATGGGTTTCTGATGGATAAATATACAAAATTTTAATATATTTTGTGTATAATTAATTAAGAAGAATTAATTCTAATGATTTTTTATTCTCCATTAAAGTATTTCTGTCCATAAATTATACAACTTTCTTCAGCATCTCCTCTTGCAGTTGAGTATATACTAGTGGGTAACATCCATTTTTCTTTCAAAAAAAGTATTGTCATTTAGAAGATATAAAATATTAATAAAAAATAAGCTTTTTTCATCTAATAGATATTCGTACCTTCTTTTAGTAAACAAAAAATAATTTAATCCTTCCTTTATTGAGTATTTTATTAGAAAATGGAGTACTTTCTAGTAGTAAGGTAGAACCTTCTTCTTCCCCATTTTCATGAAAAAAATTCAATACAAACCCTAATGAATTTAATAATGTTGAACATATTTATTATTACAATAATTTCAAGAAAATAAATATCCTAAATTTTGATAGAATCTCATTATAGTTTTCTCAAAATGATAAAACCTTCCATCAATTGAAATATAATCATAATAAATTGGTATACGTGTTCCATATTATGAATTTTCTCATTTATATGGAACATAATTTCCACATTATTACTTATAATTGTTCCATTAATCATTGAATGTTTATGTGAAAACTCTCTCTATTAATATAATTTCCATGGAATATGGAAAATATTTCTACGACATGATAAATTTTTCCCCTTAAAGTTTAAACTCATAATTTAAAATTTTTTACATTATTGAAGAAATATCTCCATATAATTGTAAAATAATCCATAGATAAAATAATTCCATTTCGTAAATGAGTAAAAAATTCCTAGAATTATAAAACAATTGATTACTTCAATATGAGTTATCATTAACATAAAAATATATCTCCATAAGAGTTTTAGTAACAATAACCTTTGTTGGAATGTCAATAGATGAATTCATTATAGATTGAAAATAATAGAAAATAGTTTTACACAATAGAATCTTAGAATTATAGTCTACAAAATGAATACATGTAGTTAACTTTAGGGCCAAACCTCTATTAATAGGAATTTTTTATTATAGATTATGCTAAATCATCCAATTATACAAATGAATTCATGAAAAAAGAGATGATTATGAAAACATAAATAATGAATAAATTTGTAATTTATGAAAAAAATATCTATATATTATGAAGTTAAATTTAGAAATTAAGATAAAAATTAATCAAATACTATAGCCAGTTTTTCTTAATGAAAATATATATATAACAAAAAAAATAAAAAACCATGAAACATAAGATAACAAACAGATTTAAAAAAACTAGGGAATGTATAAAAATGTTAAAATTTTAAAGAAGTTATCTTCCACTATATATAAATTATTCTCCCTCTATTGAAGATAATTATAGTAGATATTAAAAATTATCATTCATATTTTCCATTTAGAAAACCAGTAGATAAAAAATTACATTCATGAAAGTCATCTACATAAAAAATAAATTCCCTAAAAAAAGGTGTTAACATTAAAAAACATTCATAAATGATATTACCAAATACCATATATATGTTTTAAACAATCAGTATAATACAAATTTATTTAAACTGAAATTATTTTCTTGGAATCCAAATATATATTGGTCATATGTAATTGTTAAATAAGACATTGAGATCCACGATTTTTTTGATTCTTCTATGTTCAAGAGCTTCATGATCCTCTGAAATGTAAACTCAATAATGTAAATGTAATTGATTTTATTGATTGAACACAAATTCCATCAATATATACTTCTCTGACAAATAGTGCATAAGGGGAAACAACAAGGACCTAATTAATTATTATGATAACACATACTTTTGGTGAATTTTCTTCCAAATTTGTATATTTATCTCTTAACACTTATCTTTCCATACATTTTTTGGGAATAATTTATTATAGTGGTGAAATTTTCAATAAATTATTTAGCTAATCCACATATGATTTTAGCTTAAAATTATCATTCTTATGGTTTAGTGAAATTACTAAGACTTCCTTAATTCTTAATAAAATTTTTATCTCAACAACTCTTATGTAGTTTATACCAACTCCATATTTATTTAACTCTATTCTTTCTTCATATTTGAAATTTTATTATATATATGTAAATAAAATTAGATTTAAGCCTAGAGAACATATATTTAAAAAATATACACAACCCTTTCTCTTATAAGTAGTCTTATAAACATTTTTTTAGGTTTCATATTTTCCATAATAATTTCAAAAAGCCCATGTTTAGATTAATTACATTGCAGTTTCATTGTGCGATCACTCCTTCCAAACATTTCACAAGCACAACCATTTCATTATTAGATGGAGCTAATCATCCCAATCGTTTTTTGGAAATTTTTTAGTGTTTTGTCAGATTTTTGAAGAATTATATTCCCTCTAGAACATGGAAATTATCTAGAGAACAAGTTTTGGAGCATTTTTATGTTGACACAATGGTTTTTTTATTTTATTTTTAATGCATAAATTGTGTTCAAACTCATGTAATTTAAATTATAATATGTGAGGTTGATAATATTTTGTAATTAATGAAAGAGTTTCTGAGTTCATTTGAATAAATTAATGAATTTGGAGTTTCTATTTGAAGAATGGATAATTACATTAATCTTATAATGGGTGGGATAGTTAGCTATAAGGTTTAGATAAACACCTTGTATAGTTGGGACAGTTATAAGTAATATCCTGAATGACTCCTCATAAGGTTGGGAAAAACATAGAATTTATGGTTCAATCAAGAACCTCATAAGTTTAGGAATACCATGTTATAATATTGAGACATATCCTCATCATGTTTATAAATTTCATAATAAGTTTGAGACACTATCACCTTAAGGTTGGTTCTATTCACTCATATATTTGAAAAAATAAAAAATTTTAAGAATATTATAGATTTAAAATCAATGTTTTCATAAATTTATATATTTTTATTTATATATTTATTTGGCATGATTCTAAAGTTGTTCAATTATGGATGAAACATAAAAAAATGGTTTTTTGTGATTTATGTCAACGGGGAAGAAGGTCTACACTATGGAGGACCCATAACATAAAATATAAAAGGAATAAGTTATAAAACATTCTAATTGACCATTCTATATATATTCCTAATATGTTGTTAAGACAAAGAATAGAAATATACGATAAAAAATATGAGGGGGAAATTAATAAAATGTTTGTAAATTATTATAGATTATTTATTAATTGTAATTTGAATATAAATTTCAAATTTATATGTGAAGGAGGTATTTTTTCTATTATGTGCAAGACATATTTGAATAGGAAATTACATAAAAGGGGGTTAAGTTGTATATTGAGTCGAATGGAAAAACAAAGAAGAATATTAGAAGAGAGTTAGTGTTATAAGTTGTAATGATGATATTATCATGATGTAGTGAAGAAAATAATACTTTAGAATATTATTATAGAAAAAAAGGATTTTAACGTAAATTAAATGTTTCATAGTGAAATATAATGAGAAGAAGAGGAAGAAAAAAGAGGAAATGAGTTCTTGTATGAATTGAAAATAGAATAAGAGGAAGATAAATAGAAGATTATTTTTTTGTGTGTTCATCACAACAATTATGTGTGTAGAGGAATAAGATAGCCAAGTCACAATGGATATTACTATAAATAAGAACAAAATGATCACTTTATATTGTGAGGAGTCAATCGTTATAGGTTATGAATAATACATATCTCAATTATACATGGAAACATTTAATTTTATTATAAGTCCAATTATAAAAAAGTAATGTTGATCATTCTTTTTTCATGAGTTTAAGGTATACATTGATAATATCATCTATGATAGAAATTCTAGTGGATCATGTGATAAAGTAGGAATACCAATCAAAAAAATTATAATCCTTATCATTTTAGAGGTTAACCTTATACATATAATGTCCCTATTTTTTCTTTTCATGGTGTTCATGAGTTTCTCAGTGAGATTGATCACCCTAATAAGTGAAGGAATTTGATTTCATAATAAATGAATATATATATATATCACTAGTTTACCCCTATCAATGAATTTTATTTTCAATTTCCCATTCCAAATGGTATTGGAGCTCCCAGGTTTCCCCTATAATTACCAAGATGTTTGGATTTTCTAACATTGAATAATTTTTGAGCTCAACTACTTTTTGAGTTCCTTTAGAAATAGTTTCTCTACGTTTGATGATTTGGAAACTGGTATTTAATATCAAAAATGGATAATTTAAATTCAATACATTACAATGGGATTCCCACATTTGATTGGAAAGGTTTTCATATATGGAAACATAGGATGTTACCTTTCCTTTTACCCATCAGTTATGATTTTTCTAAAGCTGCAACTAATGGATTTAATCCATGTGATTAAAGATCTTAAATGATATAAAAAAAAATAAGAATCCAGAAAATGATATAAATTATTACAATGATATCTTATCTTCCATTTCATAGAGTGAATTTGTCAAAGTCAAAGGATTCAAAAAAATAGAAAAAGGCATCTGGGATAAGTATCAGAATATCAGTGGAGGAAATACCAAAGTTAAGTGGGTCAAGTTATTGATTTGGTTGTTAAAGTATGAATACCTAATTATTCCTGATGATTAAACTATAGATTGCTACTTTACAAGGGTAAATGATGTTTTTTTCATGATCGTAGGATATGTAGAGAATTTATATGACTCTATAATTAGAGAGAAGGAATTTCAAATTATTCTTGAAAATATTGATGAAAATTTTTTGGATCTGGAAGATAAGGATCCATGTAACATTCCTCATGATGGAATACTTTTATTTCATTATACTAAAATATAAGTAAAAACAAAGTTTTCAGGAATAATAGAATGGGTGAAATATAAATTTCTTTTAAAGCCTTAAATGCTGAGAAGTATTAAGAAATGATTTATGAAGTGAAAACATGCCATTATAATTTAGAATTAAATATGTATTTGAATATTGATAAAATAATTTCAATTATCTTTAGAAATTTTATTATAGGAAATGTAAAAATACACAGGGAATCTCCCACTAAAATATTTTAGGCATGAAGATATTGGAAACTTTGATGAAAAATAATCATAGTAGAAAGATTATGGAAATAGTGATGAGGAAGTGGAAATACTTAAAAGGTTCTCTAAAAGAAAACTAATAAAATAAAATTTTCCTCTAAATAGAGTGGTAATATGTTCTATAAATATATAAAAATAATCTTCATATATATCTTTGAATGATGTGATGATAGTGAAAATTAATAAGAATTTTTGACTTTTTGTGATGAAGATAAATAAAAACTACTTTTTTTAATGTAAATGATGAACATTTAAGTAGTGATTAATGAATTTTTTATAAACGATTAAAAAGAAATATAGTTGTATCTTTATTTGAATAACGAACTAAAATGGTGTATCATAAAGGTATTTAAATTGGATACGAGCATCAAAAGATTGAAAATATATAATTTATCTTCCAATGGTAGTGAATGTAATTTCACATTAACAAAATACCAGTTTCTAAATAGGAATGAAAACTTAATGAATTTCCCTGATGGTGATAAGAACATGAATTTGAAGATGAAACCCATAAGAAATTATAATGGGAATTATATTAACCATATTAAATAGAAACTCGTGAAATCCGTGGAAGAACTGAATCATTCTAGATTCAATATCATTGATTCTATTCAATAATTTAGGGAATGTTCATTGATGAAAGAAGATTTAAGTGATAAAAAAGAACTATAAATTGAAGAAAATGTTTCTAAATATTTTTGTTAAAATCGAAGACTAATAAAGATAAGAATCCTTTTTCTATGGGAAAATCAGGTGAGTCTAAAAATTTAGATATTATGAGATCTCTATCATAATGTAAATAACTACTTAAACTAGTGATTCAAGAATTTATAGAAAATGTCTTATATATAATAATAAAATTTCAGGAGTTTATAATTATTTTCATTCATAAAATGATCCATGATTTGTTACTTAATGAAGTAAATAAGTTAATCATCAAAATCATTACAACATGTTTTTTACAGGGGTATGTATGATTTGTATGGATTCTATGGATTCCATGGAGGCTATGGTAATATGAAAAATATGTGTTGATTTAATTAACAACATCATAAATATCCTATAATACTTTGACGGTATGGTTTAAGGGAAACTCAACCCAGTTAATGGAAGGAAGGTATAAAATATATTAATTTTTTTGAAATAAATCATGAAATAGATTTGATTCTTTTTAAGTAGTCTTTGGATGTTGTAAAAAGTTTATTCACCATATAAATTAATGTTTCAACATCATACCAAACCAAATGAGTATGCATTAAAATACTTATGGTTCTCATAAGAATATTGTTAAATGTATGGAATAAAATTTTATTATGTATTTTTCTCCAAAAGTATCATGAAAATATTGTCCATGGATATTAGAATGTGGATTATCCTAACTCATGATAGGAGAACTAAAGATCTTGAACAATATTTGGAGGTGAAATAAACCATTAATGAATAATAATAATATTGTGTCACTAAAAGTTAGATGTATTGGTTTGAAAAAATCCTACAAAAAGGAAATATGTAATTGAAGAACTCATTAATTAGTAATGGTTTGAAACATAATTTTATATGCGTGTATCTACTTTTTGATGGAAATTATGAAGTGGTATTTCAAAATAAATTATGTGATGTATAAAATATGAAAAATATATGTTATGTGGTGAGATGAAAACTTACTTTAGGAAAAATTTATTATGTTGGTGATACTATAAATAAGAAGATTCCCTATAATAAGAACATAAAATCTATTGATAAGCCTTTGGATTTTTTATCTTCAAAATAAAAAAATATTGTCTACTTAAAAATAAAACAAAAAAAATGTTATAAATAACAAAAGATCATAGAAATAAATAAATATAGGATATTTCAATTTCAAAATAGAAATATTAATCTTATAAAAACAAGAAATTCAAGAGAAAAAAGAATATATAAGCTTCATCATGTCATATGGAATAAATTCAATAGAAGATGCATACTACTAATAAGAAATGGGAGTGAAAGAAGAATTTTGTTAACAAACTGCATATATATCATAGGAAGTGTTGAGTACTAAGACATGGAGCTTGATGATGAACTCTAAACATTTATTCATTAAGGGATAATGTATAAAAATTCATCCTCATCTCTCATATTTTTCTTCATATTATTATAGTCAAAGGGGAGGGCGGGGGGGATAAATGAAAAAATAAATCTATGTATTATATTTTTTATTTAGAAAATTGTATTAAAAAATGTGAGTATTTTTCTTAAAATGAATACATTTATTTTTTAACAAAGGAGGTATAGATCTATTTTTTTGGGGGAAGTACATTTTGAAGTAGAGTTATTAAAATGGGTAAGATATGAATTAATAATTTTTCATAAATATATTAATCTAATAGTAAGTCAAGTGCATGAATGAATTTTTGTATTATATATTTCATGGAATGATTTTTAAAGTTAAGGGATGATATAATGTGATTATATAGTATTTATTAAAGAAGAATTGATTCATTCTTATATTATATTTTATGTGGAATTATTTCATCATGTTAAATCAATATGAACATGTTTGAAGAGGAGGGATGATATAATGTGATGATGAAGAACTTATTAATGAAGAAGTGATCTATTCTCAGACTAATTTTTAATTGGTATCATTTCATCACCTTAAATAAAGAGGAACATGTTTGAATATGTATGGATTCAAAACAATATTTTTATGAAATAAATTACATTGTTATTCAATTTTATTATGTCATACAATATGTTCAAACATGTAAGATTATAATTTTTATAATTATGATTCAATGCATAGAGGTATGAGTTTGAAAGTGATTTATTTTCCATTTTTTTTCAAAAAAATTAAAATGGGAATATTGTTAAGCCAAAGATCCATTTGAAAGTTATTGAGTAATTGGGGAGATTATTAACAAAAAATTCCCTATAGAAGAGGAAAAATATATATATAATATATTTTTGAGTTGTTTGAAGTGGATTAGATTGTAGTATCGTTTTTTAAACACATAAATCATGTTACAAATCACACAATTTGAAGCATAATATGATGGTCGATAATTTTTGGATTTTTTTTAAAGTGGTTTTAATATAATTGGAAGTAAATACTAAATTTTTAATTTCTATTTTAATAAATGGGAATGTACTTCAGTCTTGATATGGTTTGGAGTATTATACCTTAGATTTAGATAAACACTAAATGTGGTAGTGACTTTCACCCTTAAGTTTCAAATAAACACCTCCTAATTTTGGGGCAAAGAGAGGCCATAAGGTTGTGACAACAAGCTCGTAAGGTTGGGAAAACCGGATTGAAGGTTTAACAAATTTATTAGTAAGGTTTAGACATGTCATTATAAGGTCAAGAAAATATCACAACATGGTTGGTTCTAGTTTCTCATAAGGTTATACTCTAAAAATAATTTCAATAATGGTATAAACTGAAAACTCATGTTGTCAAAAAATTATACAATTTGAAGAAATTATTTGGTTGGGATGATGATCAAGATATTCAATTAGGGATAAAAATCACAAAATATTTTTTCTTATTCAAGACAAGGTAGAAGAAGGCTCAAACCATGGAGGATCTATTTCGTAATAATTAAAAGGAAGAAAGTATAAAAATAAATTCTCAACAAAATTATAGATATTTCAATACAACACTAGGGCTTGGAGAAAAGGTAAATGCGAGGAAAAAAGTGAGAGAAAAAGAAGAAAATATTAGGAAATAATTGTGGAGTTGTTTTATTTGGATTTAAATATAAAATTGAAATTCATATAGGAAGTATCTGCTCTTTCTACTATTCACATGATATATTCAAATAGAGACATTCATGCAATGTTTGTGCACCTGCGCCGAGAGATGAAAAATACACAGTGGAGAAGAGAATATGAAATTTAGGGTTGTGGGATGTAACGATGATAATATCATGTAGTAGTGAAGAGAAAAAAAAATTGAGAAGATTATTCTAAATAAAGAAGTAGTGTGCTGCAAATTGTATATTTCACAGAGAAATAGAAGAAGAATTGAATGATATAAAAGGAAGAGAGTAATTTAAAGAAGTGTATGTAGAATAAGAATAAGAAGAAGAAGAAGGGAAAGAGAATAATGTTTTGATTATGATTTCATCACAATAATGATGAAGGGTGATGAATTTTGTTAAGTCAAAACTGTTATAGCTATGTAGAAGTAGTGTGAGAGCCCATTATATTATTTGGACACAATTATTATATGTGAATTATAATCAATACTTAAACTATATAAGAAAACACTTTATTTTTTTGAGATACTTTTTGAGAGAAAAAATACTGAATAATATTTTATCATGAGTTTAGGATATACCATACTCATTTTGTATATAATGATAATTATAGAGGATTATGTGATCTTAGATGAATCTAAATCACACAAAGTATGTTCCTTTCATTTTTATTGGTGAACCATGTCCATCGACTATCCTCGTTGTTTCTTTCCCAAATGTGTATGATTTGTACAAGGAGTTTGATCACCCTATCAAGTGACAAAGTTTGATTTTATAATAAATCACTAAAATAAGATAAAAAATATAGTTCATAGATTCACCGACCTCTCAATTAAACTTATTTAACAAGGAAAACAATGGGAGTATAATCTTTATTATTTAATGATGTTAAAAAGATATCAAAATGAGAATCAAAATCGATAATAGAATTTAAAGATACATGATTATGAGTTTTAGGAAGAACACTCCCCATTAATAACAAATTTTTAAAGGATAATTATTATAAAAACAAATAATAATTCCCCTATCATTGTTATTTGAGTTACTACTATCATTTGAAGAGGATGGATAATCATTGAAAATGAATTTATCATTTTCTTATTGAAAATATTTTTATCTTATTTTTTAAACTAATATTTTTTTATATTTTTTTTAATCTTATACTATCTAATATACTGTGTATTGTTTGTTTAAATTTCTAACATATCATATTTGATGACTATTTCTTTTTAAAATTATCTTTTCTATCCTTCAAATCAATTCTTAGAATGCTTATCTACCCCATGTATCTATTCATATATATGGATAATTAATCTATTTCATGTTCACTGAACTCTATATATCTATTACTATTAGATGTTATAATATTAGGATATTGAAAATTGGATGTAAATGTTTAAGATGTTGATGAAAAAGGGAATCCATTAATTGTTTTCTCTTTTTCATTATATCTTTTTATCTAACTACATATTTCAAGATATTGACAATTAATTTATCCAAAAATGGTTTTGTAATATTTTTTTATCATCAATCAATATCATATTGTATTCCCATTCCTTAGAGAAACTATTAATCACTTATTTTACAATTTTATCATCTAAAAATTCCTTTTCATGGAGCAACTAAAGGATTATAACTATCATAAGTCTCTAATTCATTTGAATAACTGATTCTCATTAAAGTTAATCAAAATATTTAGAGTCCACATACAAAAAATCAATTTTAGTTTCAAGGATTTTGGATGTTAAAAACTAAGAAACTTCTATTTTTTTCAACATTCCACATTGAATCAAAAAATGATGGTATTTTACAATTAATATTTCATTAAATAATAAGAAATAGGCTGTTTATCACATGAAAATTAATTTTAAATTATATCCTTTCATCTTGAATGAATCAATTGACTTATTTCCCAATAATATAGCTACTTCCAGTTAGCATAAGATAGTTCAAACACAATTGTAGATAACATATGTTTCCAAATTATCTCCCTAGTACTCATAGTATCTACTATAAATGATATGAGGTATTTTAGATGTTTGGTTGTAAATCGATCTGACATGTATTTATGTTATATCTTAAAAAGGGTTCTTTTCACTTGTATATTCAATTGTAAGGAAACTTGTGTTGTAATAAAGAAATATATCAACAAACAATCTCTAATACGATGTGTAAGTCTTAGAAGGGTGTTGATATAGCCTAAAAAGAGGTAATGTGAATTGTAGTTATAAACAAACTTCTAATTTTAGTGTCATTCAAATATCAAGTGGATTATAAAATTAAAAATATGATCAATATAAAATATATCATATTAAAACATAATGTGTAAACACTTAAAGTAGTAAAATATAATTTTTTCACAAATTATAACACTGTCCAACAATGATAATAATCATAGAGAAAGTTAATCATATGTTGTAATTTAAAATAAATAACAGATAGAAAAATGGATGAAGTATAAAACAATCATTTGAATCCTCATTAAAATGGACATGTATACCAACATCTTCTAATAAATAGAATCCTTTACTTTCATCCAAAGTGGAAGGAGGATCTTTAACCCGATCCAGGTATCCCCTTTCTAAACTAAAAAAGTCTTCGATTATCAAACCCATCAGATGGTATCTATTTCTAATTGTATTATACTATGTCTTCTAGACCATGAAATACCTTTTTCAAACTAACCTGATAATATATATATTCCAATCCATGTAATCCCTTTATCTAAAAAGATTAGTCACAAATATTTCTTCAGATCCCTAAATTCCCTCAATATTAGAAATTTGACAAACCATCTTTCAAACCTCATACAAATCAATATGAATAGATAAAAAAATAATGAATACAATGAAAAAGTTAATATCATTAAAATCACCTCACAAATTATAAATCATAGATCACACAAAAAAGATATTACAAATGTGAGTAAATAAGGAAAATGATAATATTTCACAACTTCACATATATTAGTTCAAATACAGTAAAATTACTTTGACATCATTCGGATCCTCAAAATCTTAAGTTCTATTTATATGATTCTATTGTAACAACCTACAATGGTATGATTCTATGTTTTTGAGTTTAGTTTCTACAATATTAGTCATAGCTCAGTATCTTTTGTTGGATGTGACTTTAACCTCTATCATTAGATGTGTTCAATTTTGTATTCTATTACAACATGATATTATTCTTAGGAAGTATTTTATGGAAAGTAAAATATAAATATTCACCAAAATTTAAACCAACATAAAATAACACAAAACAAATAAAACTCAAAATGATACATTTACAGTTAAAAAAATTTAATACATGAGGGTATTGTGGTTTTCTAAACAAAGTAATTATAAAAATAAGCCTTCTCCTTCATAATAGTAATATTACAACAATGGTTTAAACCAATAATAAAAGGTGATAATATAATGTAATAATAATATACTTGGGATATATGAACCCTTATAAAATTTTATTCATGGAGTAGAAGACATATTTAAGAAATTATACATGGAGGAAAACAAGGAAGGCCCAACGATTCCAATTATAACGTAGAATTAGAATGGTGTTTCATGTGAGAACTAGTAGTTAAATGGTCATTAATTTGGGTCTCGTGTAAGTGGGGGTGTAATGATAGTGGCTTCCCTAAATCCAACAAGAGTTATAATCAGTGATGAAAATAACATTTGTAAAAAGAGTTGTATATGATTTTTTTATTTCCGTAATAGTGTTACTACTTCAATAAACAATATTTTCATGTTAATTTCCTTTGACTATTTTTCAAATATAAATGATATAGTTATTACTAGACATAAATATAAAAATATATAATGTTATTAATATTTAACATATTTATTATAGGTTTTCATAGCTATTAATAAAATGGTAAAGATAAAAACATTATGCTAAAGATAAATAGATTATGTTATTAATATATGATTATATTTTATAATAAATTAAAGATAAATAGATTATGCTACAGAAAAAGTGTTCTTTATGGGTTTTCATAGCTATTAATTATCCTAATCTCTTTAGGGGCCATAATATGTTGCTGGATACCACTCTTGGTCTCTGAGGAATTTTTTTTCTATCAACAAAAGGTCCTACAAGATTACAAACTATTTATATCAATTATTGGATCTCTTATGATTTATTAAGGATTAGTCAACATTACATAAACAAATAGAAACCCAAAATCCCAATATCATCATGATTGAATAGCCTAAACCATGATATTATAAATAAAATTATGAAATTGACTAATGTTTACCTTACCATGAGGATTCTAGAAACATCATCTACATTTTAAATACATAAATAAGATTAAAAAGGTAGCTAAATGAAATCCCTCTTTGGTGTATCCATTGGATATTACAAATAACATGACACCAGATCTTGACTCTCCTCCAATGATAATATGATTGTATATCATATTTGAAAAGGGGGAATATGAGAGACCAATGGGTATAGGAGTATCTAAAAGAGGCATAAAACTCAATTGAGCCACCTAATTTAATTTTTTTGGCCTTATTTGTGATCCTTAAAGACCTGCCTTAGCTAACAATGCATTTGATCATGCATTAAAATTTATATGTAAATTATTTTTCATATTTATGAATTCATACCATGAATTAATTTTAGAACATTCCTTGTGTTTCATCATATGCATCATTGGTATTAATAACAGTTTATATGAAAGTTTCATTTTATTATTAACACTTAACATATGGTTTTTAAATCAATTGTAACACTACCATATAGATGGAATTAAAATATAACCATTTATTCAATATAAGTTATATAGGTAGTATGCGTGATATATTATATCATTCCCTTATAATATTACCTATCATACCATAGGATATTGAATTAGTACATCACATGAAATTATACTTTAGGTAATATCTCATTCAATATCTCACTTTCACTAAATCCTAATAATATCTATATCAGTCCACCACAAATAGTATCATATTCAATAACTTGTGAAACCATATTCCAAAAAAAAGTTAGATATACATTGAAACACTTTTTTAATGATATCAGAATCTTCAACTTGCATAAAATCATATGAAATACAACATTAATTCTTGATTCAAACCTTATTTTGGATAAACTCTAAAAAAAATTAGAGTAGCATAAATTAAATTCCAATTCTTTTAATAAAATGTGTGACACCATATGACTTTATAGTTTTGAATACTAATATAAAATTTTTAATTTAAAATCATATGAAAATAGGTCTATAGTGAATATTCAATGCTACTCACAAGGGATTTTTCATGATATACATAAAAAATTAATGGATCGGGTATCTGGGAGTGGTGATTTGGGTTGAATATTAGGCTAGATACATGTATTTTTCACTTTTGAAGAATCAAGGGTATCAATGAAGGATAATAACTAAATCTCATGAACTGTACTTATCACAAGATTGAGTTTTTAAATTTTTTTTTTGATGTTTTGAAAATAATAGTTGATATGATCAATTTAAGATGAGGTAAGAATATTGTATATTTAGTTTGGTAAAAATGAGATGTTTTGATGTTTTTCTGGTCAGGGATGAAAAATTGGCTATGTACTCTTGTGTAAGTGATTTTAATAATAATAGTTCTCATGTTTAAGGGTAAATATATCGGGTTTATGGGTATATTTATCATGTTTATGGGTTTTCCTCTTTCATAAAGGTTCATAACTTATTCATGAAAAATAGTTATTTGTTTGAAGAACTACATTATGTAAGGGTTTATCAGGATAATGTAATGGTTTCCCTATGGAAACCGAAATATGTAAGGGTAAATTATATGAAATATAAAGTTGACACTTTGAAGGGTAATAAAATGGTAAAGTATCAATATGTTAGGGTTGATACATAATGTTCTCCCACATAATAGGTAAGGTTTGATATATACTTGGAAAATGGATATGTATTTTTTATATAATTCCCTATGAAAAATAATGTTATGAAATGTACTAGAGTAAGAAATATGGTGAACTTCAAGATATTTAAGTATTGTATTTGGGTGATATGTAGGGGTTAATGCACACCTTGTGTAGTGTAATGGTTAAAATGAAAAGTTTGACATGTTAGGGTTATCATATATAAGGGTTTATACATTGGGGTTTTATGAAATGATATACAAGTGTTTTAGAATTTTTAAATATTGATCCAGATGATAAGTAATGGTTACTTAGAATGTGAGGGTTACTTTTATATATTATATAAAATATATGGTTACTGAATATAAAATCCAAAATTTACATAATATTGAGTGTGATGGTATGAAAGGGAAATGACATGTGGACCTGGGGGTCACTCCATGACATCAAGGGGAGGAATCATTCCATGATCTTAGTAGTCATGTCTTGAGATTCCTTATGTCTATGTTTTTCAATAAATAAATAATTTTTCTAAATTCAATATGAGGGGGTGGGGATGTTGGCGATTTAAATAATCCAAACACTGGGTATTACCTAATCTTTCCCCCTTTCTTCTCTTCTTCCCTGAGTGAGTTTATAGTCTATTCATTCCAATTCTTTAAATGGTCAGATGTAGGTAGTATTTTTGGGTAAGGATTTCTTCCTTTGAATTTTTATTTCAATTCCATGTTATCATCTCTTGGTTTTCTATAGATTTTTCCTCAAATTATTATTATGTTATAGATTATTTGATTTCTTCTAATCAATGTTTGGTAAAACAGATCACCTTAGTTTATAGTGTCATTTTTAATCTAGGTATGTGGTTCTTATATTCTTCTTATGTTATATATGTGTTTTTACATCACATGATAAATGGGTGAGGGTAGGGTCATGTGAGTGGACTCAATGAGAACCACTAGAAGTTTTCATTATTCATAGGTGATACCTAAGGGTTGAATCTTATTGAAAATTATGGTTTTTTATGGAATGGATTGTATTTATTGATGGTGTGTTTTAATATATTCATCAAAATGATTCTACGTGTTGTGGATACAGTTTCTTTGGATACTGTAATTTATGTGGTTCTTTCAGAACATGATTGGTCTAACCGGTGTGATTTTTGGTGATGTTGATCACCAGGAATGGTGCAAAAAGGTCTCCTTGTGGGTTGAAGATGGTGTTTCCTTTTTATATGGGTGGAGTTTTAGGTTTTTCTTATTTTTGTTGTAGTTTTTTAGTGATTTCTTCTCACCATGTGGTTCAAGTATTTAGGGTTATGTTCACATTGGGTTGGGATGATGACGTGGATTTGAAAACATGATATTGGTGTTATCCTCCATCGATTGAGTAAAATATGAGTGATAGGGTTTATCATCATTAGAGAGAAGGAATAAAATATATATGGCCAAAAAATCATGGGGGTGATTGATATCATCATGAGGGATAACGATGTTTTGCGTATATGTTCCATGTGTTGTGGTAGATGGGTTGGACTTAGTAAAGGATGGGTGTTACCTCTGCCTTGGGTTTATCATGCCTATCATTTCCCAATAAAATCATGAAGTCGCATGGGGGGTGAATCAGTGTGATATTTTAACTATACATTTTATTATTTTAATTATTAATCTCAGTAATCAATGCACTATTATCAGTTAATATATATAAGGATCTTATTATGAGTTCCCTCCACACAGTAACACTTCATACATTACTGAAAGTAAAGAATTGTAATGAAAACGTTTTTCACCGTGCTTGATCCAAATTATGGTTTCTACTACTTTATGGGTTCATTCCATGTCTGAGATGAATTTAACCATTATATATCACAAGTGAATATAATATTATATCCCTAAAAAATCCTTTTCTCTATCCCAATAGGTTCCTTGTATATGATCCCACTAGTTTCATCGTCTCTTGACTGGTTCTTTATACTAACACTTACCAATTTATAAAGTTACTTATTAATAAAATTCTGAAGACAATATTCATTTTTCTATGGATGTAACCATATCATAACTTCAAGACTGTCTACCTCAATTAGAGTCTCTGTTTACTAGTTGATAGTATACTACAGTTTTAGGCACATCAGTTTCTTTATGTATCTAAGATTTTAGACCTTATTCATAATGAGTATTTTAGGCCTCACATAATTTGATATTATTCAGTACTTATATGATTTTAAATAAATATTCCTCATAAATTACTGAGAGTATTGACACAAGAAACAAAAAACAACCTTGTATCCTATTCACCTATCTCTTAAATATTTTTCTATTTATTCTATATCATCCTATATGATATAATAATATCATAGTAAATGTATTATTACATATTTATTTTTTATTTTATTATTATTATTCATATACACATAGATTTTTATTTCCAAAAATAGTATCTACTTCTCCCTCTATAATATATAAATCCTTCAACGGTATTATAATATCATTTTTCTCCAAACATCTATTTTTTCAATTATAATTTTTATATTCCCAATAAAATTAATATATCTTCCATATTTGAATATGGAATATTAGTTTATCTTCATCGAATGATCTTAAATTTAATCCAACATATAATATCCCTATGAAATCATTCAACTCATTATTATCCTTCAATCCAAATCAAATATTTCTTCATTTAATCTTCCAAGATTCATAGGAGTATGATTCTTCAAGTCATCCATACAATTCACAAGTATTAAATATCCAAATAAACAAGATAAAATGAAGAAACCCTCATTGTGTGATAATTATATTCAACACTCATCTTCCTAGAATAATCCTTCTCTTCATATCATGTATGATTCTAATTTCAAAGAACAATCTTCGATTGGTATGTCCTCTTAAGAGTACTTAAAAATGTGATCTTCTTCTTCACCGTATGGAAAACCCCATCACAACATAGCCTTATACTTCACTGATTATCTTCTTTAATCTTATATTTACTCATGGATCTTAAAATAATTTGGTTATTTAATCTTTTAAGTCTAACACAACATCATCACATTTAATAATTCATTGGAAACACGATCTTTTAAAACCCCCTATAAACTTTTAGAAATCTCACATTTTTTTATATGTTAAGACCCCTTACATTTCAATCCTTTTAGTGGAATGAGGATTAAATATTGATCATGTTATAATTATATATCCCAAATTTCTCTAAGTCTTTTATAAATAATCTATTTTAATGGCTCTTACATGTTAGTTATTTGAAATTTATTTATCACAATGGTGTTTTCACATTTCAAATATACACTCCTAATTTACATAATAAATCTTATGTATTTTTAAATTTTTGAAAGCTAAAATTATATATCTTCTATAAATTCACTTATTCTAAATTTAATGTCTCATAGTATTACTTTTTCTAGAACATGATCCTTATATAAATTTTTAATTAATCTGAGGTGAGAATGATCTATATTAATGAATGGTAAATAGTGGTGAGCTATTCTAATAAGATAGAAATTTAATTCTATTAATGTTCTTCTAATTCATACATGATCCTAAAAGACTATTTTACCCCATAATTATCTCTATTTTTGTTTTTTTAATCTCACGAAAGATAGATTTATTCTTCCACATTAGTTCTTCGTGAGTTTTAATCTCAGGTTAAGGAATTTTATTCGTATGAGAGTCATCTAAATCATATTTAATCATATGTAGAAGACATATTCTCAATTTATCCCAATGTATCTACTAAAACCTTTTGAAACCTATTCTAAAAATCCCCAAATCATCAACAATCACTCTAAATTATTGAAATAGACTCACATTACATTAGTAAATTCAGAATATATTTTTCATAAATATTTTTATCAAAAACCCGTTGAATTTTAAACATATCATAACTCAATCTTGAGTATTTTAATTAAAACTTCCACTACCTAAATTAACCCCAGAACTACACAAAATTTTTTCCAATCTCTATACAAGTGATATTATCCATTTATTGTAGTTTCATTCATTCTTTAAAAAACATGGATTGTACCTCCCTCTTTAGATTTATGGATTCTACAACAACACTATAAAAGTTATAATCCTCATAAATTTATTATAGATATAGATATAATCATACATCGTCAGTTTCATTTGATTCATTACAAGATAAATTCTATAAACATCAGATGTGATTACTACTTCATACCATGAAGCATGAATCATTTACCATTCTTAATGGAAATATCTTCTTCATCCTCAATTCCAATATTTTATTGGATCTACCATATAATATTCAATGGAAGACAACTTCTTTCAAGTTGTATCTCCCACATCTTAATCTATATTTATATTGGAATCCATATCATCAACATGATTTAGAATATATTAAATTTACACCAAATTTACATAATAAAAACAAATATAAATAATGAAACTTCTCTTCTACAATCCAATTGGGAACTTCAATACCCCCCTTTGGATTTTTAGTATATACCAATTTTGATCCTTTAAATTAAAACTCATTATTATTCCCCCTATTTTTATTGTAAATAAAATCTTATATAAGTAATGTAAATTATTTATATTTTAATACTCTAATAATGAATTAAAATTTAATTTTAATCCCTTTTATAACTCCCCCTATTTTGTGGTATATCTCGATTCACCTAAGAGAAACGAGATTCACATTTTACGTAGCAAAAATCCAAAAAATTGAAATATAAGTCTACTTGAGAAAGATCAATGTATAATTTAAGAAATATTTATATTGATAGAAAAGTTGTGAACTAAACTATCCATAATTAGATAAAAACTAATCAAATCTATTTCGAGGGTTTTCCCGAGTAGTTTTACAAAAAACACCTACAATCATCTTCAATAAACACATTAAAAACATTAAAGTGCAAGAATTCCTCTCCCATCCATAATTTTTTGTGCTAAAATATTTCAACATTAATAATAAGGAATGATTAAATTTTAAAAAAATTGAGGAAATTTTTTATCATATCTCAAATTCAATATTATCTAGATATTTTAGTTTAAATTGAAATAATAATAATCTAACAAATGTTTATCTTGATAACCTCCCCTTAATAGATTAAGTCCATTATTCATTATCATGGTTGATCTTTATGAACTCCAATAATTTCCTATTTATATCACCGAGAATATTACATGGATCCATCATGGTATGAATCAAATAATTATTTTATTGATATACATTTATTCTATATAGTTATCACAACTTTCATCTAGAAACCCCATTAGATACATCATCTTAAATTCCCTAAAAAAGAAAAATATATGAATAAGGTGATCCAAAAATGATATTTAGTGAGAGAGAAAAAGATTAGAATATCTTCTCAACCAAGATACACTTCCCTATTTAGCTTCTTCTGCAAGTAATCTTGTCATGCTTACTGATCACACCACAATTCATTGTTTCATTTTCACCCTTACACTACTCTTCTAAAATAGTTTGGTATTGAAAATTATAAAAATAGTAAAAAATGTCACTTCATTTTTGAGTCATTTTTTTGTGTTTATCACTATTAAAAGGGGAAATTATACTTGTTTTGGTATTTTCATTTTAGGTTGAGGTGATTTTGAGGCCCCGAAGATGATCCCCAAGGAAAATTGGCCAAACTGCATAGAATCCCAAGGAAACCTTTCAACTATTTTGTACATTGCAGGAAATGAGTGCTTCAAAAAGGAATGAAATTTTTTTGTAATAACTAAACAAAAATGGGATACAACCCATATCAAGAGAGAGAAGTCTAATTAGTCAATATGATGGACCATCTTGACCAATCTGGCCAGGAGATAGAATCTGAACAAATTCAAATCTTTGGTTCAGTATTTTAACAATATCTCTAAATAAAGATGTATAATGGCTACCAAATTTTACATGTATAAATTAAATAGTCCCAAAAAAAACTCTTTTATTTTTTCCAACTCGTTTTATGGCCTTTTAGTACTCCAATTCTATGATATAATTGGTATCTCGAAAACTGGGGGCCCAAAACCACTTTCCCTTTTACCTATAAAAGGGCACCATGGGTACCTATTTTTGGAGTTTGAACTGGATGAAAATATTTTCTATTTTTTAGTTCTAAATGACTCTCCTCCTTATCCTATATGTTCTGGATTCCCCTACCCTCATAGGGGGATCATGCATGAAGAATGAGTTCCACCAGAGCTTCCTCCTCCTCTTGATGGTGGGCTAAAAAGTGGGTGATCATTGTGAGGGATCTACAATCATGAAGAGGGTGTTCTGGAACATAACACTCTATTGGTTTGATGTATATTTTAGGTTCTATGTTTTCTTTTATATGTATCTCATCTTATTTTGATTCATTTAACTGAAACACTTTTAATTTCATAACCAATCGGTGTGCAATTTTAAGTGTGAGACTTGTATTCTTCCATTTGGACAAAATAAGACCACTCTTATTTCCCAAACATTTGATATTTCAATGTTCCTTGACAAACTTTAATTCATGATAAGGGGATGGAACGTGACTGCATTATTTTTATGTCAAGGTTTAGTCCTATTTGCATCATTTTATGGGTTTTGGGTACCCAATATCTTGGATAACCCTCAATCATAGGATTGAAACAAAACCTAATAATAAATTATGAAAAAGTAAATTTTAAAGTGGGGTAGTAACATAGAAATGATAACTTATTAATCTAATATTTTCCAGAATCTACTAGGTATTTCAAATATATAAATCATTAAATTATGTTACTTTATTAAAAAATTTTTAAAACACCCCCTCTTTTTTGTACTTTTTATTTAAAACGTGTACTCTAAACCTATCAATGATCATTGAGAGATGACATAGGGACTTCCCTAGAAAATAAAATCATATTTAAAAAATAGTAAATCTTATGTGTCATGAAATAGTGTTTAAATTTTTTCACTGTTTCCGGGGAGTTATATGGTGTCTAATGCGTGTTTTTGATAATATTTTTGTAAATTTTGTGAATATTTATTTGTTTTTTATAGATCTATGCATATTTGGTTTTTATTATTTATTTATTATTTAGGTTATGTTCATGATGTGTTATACTCTGGGAGACTTACCACCTTTTGAGCCCAAACCAGAGAGGATCCTATGTGAGTGGCACTATGATGCACATGAGAATCCTCTAAAGGAGGACACACATAACATTGACACACTTATTAATCCTTCTTCATCCTATGGAACCCACATTAAAACTATATTAAAATAGAATAATATAACTAAGAACTATATAAGATTAAAAGAACTAACCTAACGTAATGTTGATATATAACCCACCTATTTTCAATTACAAGGTGAGGCTCCCAATTATGAACTTTAATCTGGTTAATTAATTTATCACCAAGATTTCATAGACTCGTGGGAGAATATCCACATAAGTAATTAATGGAATTTAATATTTTGTGTTCTATATTAAAACATGCTAATGTGGATGAAAAAAATAAAGCTTATGTAATTTCCATTTTCATTAGAAGACACTATGAAAGATTGGTTGTATTATGTAAATTCACTAATTAGAGGTTGGAAGAACATGAAACACCTTTTTCTTGTATAATATTTAAATACCTCTAGAACCACAATAATAAAGAAATAAATAAGTGGTATAATACAATGTTAAGGTGTCATTATTCATGAATAATTGGAACAATTTAAAATTCCTTGTTCAGGTTTCCCACACCACCAAATGATTGATCAACTTTTAATTCAATATTTTTATGAAGGTCTGATTACTATTGATCAGAATATGATTTAGGAAGCTGTAAGTGGTGCACTAGTTGATAAGACCCGAATTTCTACAATAATCCTCACTATGAATATGCCAAAAAACACTAAAAAATTAGGTTTAAGTTCCATCGTACCCATTCAAGGTGTCCATGAGGTAAAAAGTGATTAATTTGAGAGGAATGAGGGAACAAAGATTAAAGAGGTACGTAAAATTCTTTGATAACTTTCCCTTTCCCAAGGGAAATCTAAATATCCTCCTCCTATACATTTTTTCATATGTTCTTCTAACACCCACTATTCAAACAAATTCCAATAATTTAGATAACTACTAAGAGTTGTGAGCCCAAATTTCTAGGACTCTATTATAACCAACCCTTTAGGAAGGATCCTTACTATCCATCCAATCCTGGGTGGAAATAAATCCAAGCATATAGGAAAAGGGGTATTCAAACCAACCAAAAAACCATAGATTCAACTAGGCTAGAGAAGTCATCCACAACCACCATCCAGAAAACCAAAACCACCCAAAAGGCCTTTCCAAAACCCCCTAAAAACATGAGCCTATCCTAGAAGAAATGATGAAGCAAATGGCTGTTAATAACTTCCAATTCAATTAATCCACTCAAGCAGCCAAACAAGAACTAAAAACCCAATTAGTCGAACTATCCAATTTGGTGGGGGAAGCCCAATTTTATTTGTCAGGTAAAATACCCCCTTAATTAGTAGTTAACCCTAGGGATAAGAAATATGTTAGTTCCATAACCCTTAGGAGTGGAACAAAATGAAAAAGACAAATGAATCATCCATTAGAGTCATCAACTCACTAGTAAATCTCTATCCCAACAATTTAAAATGTAAAAAATATTGAAAAACATGTCCAGTGAGAAGCCCTTGCAAAGGAAAGAGCGCGTCTATTGATGATTCACCTTTCCCAAAAATTCATCTTCTATTTTACCAAAGGTACAATCAACAAAGTAAATAAAAAGAAACTGAACTTGATAAATAGTTCTTAGAAACGTTCAAAAAAGTGCAGGTTAAAATCCATTTGATTGATTTTGTGAAAAAATTCCAAGATATTCTATGTTTATGAAGGATATGTGTACAAATCGAAGAAGAATTTGTGGTGATGAAAAGGTGATCTTGGGGAGGAATGTATCAACATTGATAAATCCATCACATCCTATTAAACAAAATGATCGGGAAACAATCTCAATTCCTTGCATCATAGGGGAGTATTATTTTTCCAATGTTATCCTGTATTTGGGTGCTTATATAATTGCAATTCATCACTCTATTTACTCTTCATTGTAGTTCATGGAATTGAAGCCCAAAATTTTTTTTGTTCAACAATAAAATTGGAGTACCATACACCGATAAGGTTTGTTATAGTATGTTCTTGTGGTGATGAAAAATTCATTTTTTCCGACATATTTTTATGTAATAAAAATGGAAGATGATATGATGAATATACATTCCCCAATTATATTTGGGAAACCTATCATGAAAACCACCAAAAACAAAATTAATTTCCACAATGGTAAATTGTATATGGAGTTCTGTGGTGACATGTTCCAATTAAACATCCTTGATTCCATGAAGCACTCTTTATTAGAACATTCTTATCTCTCTGTTAACTCTATATATGTTCTCCCTTCCCCTAAAAAACTTATTTTCATTACCTTGTTCCCATTTTTGGGATTTCATCATTGATTGAAATGATATGAAATGAAACATGCATAGAATGTTCTTCCACTTTAAAAAAAGGTCATGCATGTTTGTTAATTGATTATTTCTTGAATAATGAAGATCACATGACCATCAATGATAATTATAAGCTTGTAAATGATCTATCCTCATCTGATGATTATACCATTGAGCAGTGAGATGATATTACTGACCTCTTACTTTAACAAAAACTCACATAAATCCTAAATTCCCCTAAATTGGAACTAAAAAAGTAGCCTAAATATTTAAAATATTTCTATCTTGAGAATAGAAACAAGTTACATGTCATCATTTATATTTTACTACCTCCTAAGTATGAATTGTGACTGGTTGAACTTTTAAGGGAGTATAAACACGATTTGGGATGGGATCTTTCTAAAATTCTTGGTATTATCCCATCAATTTGAACAAATCATATATTGTTAAATGATGAGGTGAAACCAGTCAGGAAGACACAATGTTGAATGAATACAAATCTCTTATATGTTGCTAAAAATGAGGTAACATTGCTATTATAAACTATAATCATTTATCCCATCTATGATAACTAATGGGTCTGTATAGTTCTAATGGTTCAAAAAAACATGTCTTACAATAATTTAAAAAGAAAATAATGAATTTTTTCATACTCTTGTGAAGAATAGTTGGTGTGTCTGTATTGACTATATCAAACTAAACCAATGAACTAGGAAGGACCATTTCCCATTTCCATTCATTGAATAAATGCTAGATATGCTAGTAGGGAAGTCCCATTACAATTTTCTTCATGTGTATTCTGGATACTTTTAGACCCATATTAACCCCAAAGATCAGGAAAAGACAACATTTATTTCCCCTTTGGCACATTTATATATAGGGGAATTCTATTTGGTCTATACAATGTTCTATGTACTTTTCAGCGATGCATGGTTGTTAATTTTTTGGATTACCTAGAGGATTTCATGGAAGTTTTTATGGATTATTTTGTTGTTTATGGACCCTCTTTTGATGAATTCTTGAGCAGTATTGGTTCAATATTTTGTTGTTTTATTGAAAATAATATTATTATAAATTATGATAAATTCATTTACATGGTGTGATAACATATAGTACTAGGGAATTCCATTTCCGGTGGTGGTATCCAAGTATATTAACCAAATGTGTATTCCATTTCTTCCCTACCATTCCCAAAAAATGTACGGGATGTGTATTATTTCCTAGGTCATGCTGAATTTTACCGTCATTTCATTCATGTAGTTAGTAATTTATAAATACCCCTCTCCCAATTTCTTAAAAAAATGAAACGGAATTTGTTTTTTATAAATAATGTGAGGAATATTTTAAAAAATTAAAATAGCGTCTCACATCACCCCCAGTAATCCAACTTCCTCGGTGGGATTTTTTATTTGAGATCATGTGTGATTCCTCTAAATATGAAGTTGGGGAAGTCTTATCAGAATGGGTCAATAGAAATCAACATGTCATTGCCTATGCCTCATGTATTTTGGACCCTAACCAAGAAAACTACACCACAACTAAAAAATAATTACTTGATACACAATTTTCATTGGACAATTTTTGGTCATACCTCTTAAGGTCCAAAACCATTTTGTTCTCTGACCAGGAAGCCCTTAGGTATCTCCTTAATAAAATAAAATTGAAACCACATCTCATCCACTGGATGCTCCTCCTTCAATAATTTAATCTAAAAATGTGGGATAAAAATGAGCATGGAATGTGGTGGCTGACAAGATTTGTAGGATTCACCCATCCTCGGACATTGACTCATCCACCTATATTCCCATAAATGACATGTTTCCAGAGTATAAATTGTATCTAGTTAAATATTTTATTCCTTGTTATTCTGAAATTGTAAATTAATTAGTATCATCTCCCATTCCTACTGATTTTAACATAATCAAGGTCGACTGTTTAATACATGATTCTTGTGGTGACATTTGGGATGCCCCATACCTTTGGCACACATTTGTTGACTATTTCCTCATGAGTTTTATTCCCGATTGTGAGTTTCAGTATGTCCATAGGTTCTTCTACACTCTTTCTTGTGGGGGACACGTTGGTCCCCAATAGATTTCTCGTCAGGTCCTCGATTCTGGTCTCCTTTGGAAAACATTATTTTAGGATGTCCATGAATTTTGTAAGTATTTTCCTTGCTGTCAAATATTGGGTAATGTCTCTAAAAGAAATTAAATTCCACAACCACCATTTATATTATATTAAAATTTCAATGTTTGGGGAAATGAATTTATGGGACCATTCCACAATTCATTTTGGAACCATTAAATTATTTTGGTAGTGGATTACATTTCAAAATGGGTAGAGGCATAATCCACTTAGATAGATGATTCCAAGAAAATTGTGGAATTTTTGAGAAACCAAATGTTCTATACATTTATATTTCCAAGGATTGTCATCAGTGAATAGTGTTCTCATTTCTAAAACTAAAAAATGAAATCACTTTTGTGTAGGTATGAGGTTGGGCATCGTGTGTCTAATGTATACCACCATCAGAAATTTTGTCAATCTGAGGTGTTAAATAGAGAGGTAAGTCAAATTCTTGAAAAAATGGTTCAACCCAACATAAATTCTTTGATTCTTAGACTTTATGATTCATTATGGAATTACTATACTGCCTTCAAAACTCCAATTGGAATATCACCATATCCGCTAGTTTTTGGAAAGAGTTTTCACCTCACTATGGAGATACAGAACTTGGCCATCTAGGCCATTAAATAATGCAATTATAATATTTTTGGTATATTTGTAGAAAGAATGTTACAATTTCAAGAGTTAGATGAAACGAGAATTGATTTATTTGAGAACTCCTAGATTTATTAAGAGAAAACCAAGGCTTCCCTTGATAGTCTTGTCCTTTATCATCAATTACACATCAAGAAGAAAGTCCAACATTATAATGCAAGGCTGATGTTTCACCCAGGTAAGCTTCATTCCCACTGGTATGGTCCATACACTATTACTAATGTTTATCCATTTGGTGTTATCTAGGTTACAAATGAAGAAACCAAACCAACCAGCACTACTAATGGGTAGTGGTCGAAACACTTTCATGAACAAATTCAAGAGTCCCCGATAGAGGAAATCAATGTACAAGTATCATCCTACTAATGAAACTCCCCCAGTTTTACCCCTCCTTCCCACATTATCTTTTATTATAGTGGGGACACTTCAAAATATATGTGTGGGGGGATGGGTACATTTTTGTGTTACTTAGGAATTTTCATAATATTTTTTCTTTCTTATCTTTTATTCTTACTGATTAGTATTGTTAGTTCCGCCATTTTAGCCCCCTCAATTTTTATTCCAAAATATTAATTTTTGATTCCCACTTTATCATGGAAAATTATAGATTCTTAACCTTGGAAATGATTGAACATTTATGAGGGATTTCCCTTTTTCACATTGTTTTAACATTAAAAAAATTATTTCAATGAGGGAATTTTTGTTTTAGCATGAATTTAACATTTTTCTGTGATATTTTCTTGAAAAATGGTTGTTTTTCGATGATATGAATGGTTTTATCACTTTCAAAACATTAAGAAGAATGGTACCATTTGTGTGAGTTGTTAAAAGAAAAAGTGTGCTATATCATTTTGTTATCAATGTTTTCACCAAACTATGATGTGTGAATATTTCATACTTAATATAAGTAAAATATATATAAGGTTATTTTTTATCTGCTTTACAGAATGATTTTTACATATGTTTGTTCCTTATCCAATTTGTTACATTACTATACTGAATTTCCCTATTCTTGTGAACCTGTTATCTGACTATTGTATACCCTATAAAAACATAAAAATTTGGGTTCTGTCTTGTGAATTTCAAAAACAATTATTCTTCAACCTTTTATCTGGTTATAACTAATACAATTAGTGTCGTGAGGAGATCAAAAAGGTATGTGAGATGTGTGTGAGATTTGTTTTAGGTGAAAAGTTTCAAATAATAATAATAATAATAAATAAAGGGAATGATGAAATGTGAAACTTATGGGGATATCTAGGTTTGGAGATTATGGTTGGACTTCTAGTAATTATTAAGTTAGTGGGTATGAAAATTTGATTGCACAAGATGTAGGGTAGGTTCAGTGGAAATAAGAATTTAAGTATATTTTCTTAAAATAACTTATATTTTCTTGATAGAATGTAGAAGGAATTGCATGTAATGGGTTTCACACACACATTAGAGAATTAGTTACATGGTTAACATGTGAGTTATCTTTTTCATTTTGGTATCATGCATCTATTAGAATTTGTTTTTGATATATTATATGAGACATCTTTTCACATGATCATTGAGAATAACTCCTTGGTGGATTTTTTCTTTGATCACATTGCTATCAAAAAACAATTAGTGTTAAATCATAATGATTTTTGGAATATCTCCATGCATGATTTCTAGAAATATTGACTTTCTCAAAAGTGAAAATGTTTAGGTGTGGAGGTGTGATCGCACCGTGATTCGCTGTTTAATTTCCACCCTTACCCCATTGTGCTAAACTAGTTTTTTATTGAAAATTATAAAAATAATAACTCATTTAACTTCATGTTTAATTTATTTGTTTTTTTATCAAATTTAATAATGGTAAACTGTACCTGTTTTTTGTATTTTCATTGTATGTAGAGGTGATTTGGAGGCCAAGATGATGATCCAGAAGGAAAATGGGCCAAACCACATTGAAGCCCAAGGACACATATCCATGTTTTTTCAAATTCTGTGAAATATGTGCCTCCAAATGGGATGATATTTTTTTGGAAGATCTAAAAATCCAATTTATAAAACACATATAAAGGAATAGAAGTCCAATTCTTCCATCTATTTTTCTATCCAAACAAATATTTACTCGGGATAATATCTACCAAAATTCAAAAGTTAGGTTCGTTATTTTGACAATATCTCCCAATAAAAATGTCTAATGGACTCCAAATTTTATATGTAGATAGTAAAGAGTCATACACAGAACTTGTTTATTTTTTATATGTCGTAAAATGGCCTTTTCAATTCCAAAACAGATACAAATGTTGTATCTCGAAAACTGGGTTCACAAAACTAATTACCATTTTGGCTATAAAAGGGAACTATGGGTACCTCATTTTGGAGTTCGAAATAGCAGAAAAGATCTATAGTTTTAGATTCCTATTGGAGTATCTTGATTATCCTAGAAGTTATGGAGGCCACTATCCTCATAGGGGTATCAGGAATGAAGTAAGAGTTCCAGTCGAGCTTCCCCTCCTACCGATGGAAGGATAAATAGTGGGTGATCATTGAGAGGGAGATACACACATTAAGAGGGAGTTCCCAAACATAATTATATACTATTTTGGTGTATATTTCTGTTTTTAATTGTTACTTTATATGTATATTAACTTTTTTCAGGTATTTAATTGAAATAATTTTTATTTCTTAACCGATTAGTGTGTAATTTTGAGTGCTTGACTTCTGTTGTTCCGATTAGACAACATAAGACTCCTATTATTTCCCAAAAATTTTAGATTTCAGTGTTCCTTGAACAACCTTAATTCATTATAATGGTATGGAACTTGACAACATGATATTTATGCAAGTTTAGTCATATTTTCAACATTTTAGGGGTTTTGGTTACCCAAGACCTTACTTAACCCCCAATCAAAGGATTACAACAAATCATAATAATAACATTTGAACAAAGAACTTTTCCAGTGGTGTGGTAAATTAGAAATGGTCAATTATTTATCTCATATTTTTCAAAATACACATGGTATTTCAACTATATAACTCTTTAAATTATGTTACTTTTTTAAAATTGATATTAAAAAAAACCCCTCTTTTATGTAATTTTTATTAAAAACACATTCTATAAACCTATCAATGCTCCTTGGTATATCACCTAGGGTCTTACCTATACTATAAAATCAAATTTAAATAATAAAAAACCTAGAGGTTCATGACAAAAATTTCACTTACACTTGAATTTTTCCCTCTCTCTAGATTTTAGAATTCATGGGTTGCATGAACTTATTTTTTTATTATGATTTATTCTCATGTAGAAATGGATTTTTCACATTATCTAGAAAGAAACTTGAATTTTCATGTTCTTTCTCTATATTATTATCCTTTTACAACTATTCTATCTATACAGTCTTGCATTCTTTAGGAACATTCTCAAACTTCTTACTTTGTCAAGACTCCTTCTTCATAGAAGACTTTGTATCACTTGAATTTCTCAATTATTTAATTATTTTATTCTCCAATTCCTGGTATCCTAGAGGCACTTTTATAACTTTTTAGGATGTCAAAAAATGTTTTTTTCTTCCAAAATATTCCTGAAAAACCATCTAGTTACCCTTCTTAGGATACTTAAAATTTCACTTCCCATATGTCTTCCACCAAACCTACCCTTTTACTTATTTCTGGGATTGATTAAATTTGAAACACTAGATTTATACATCATTTTATTTTCAAGGATCATTTTTATTTATCAATGTTGGGTCCTTTTCTCACATTGTATGAGAATTTCTACTTGGTGTATCAACCTTTATATATTTCCTCATAGGAATATATTCCATAACAATTTTCTTGAAACCAAAGGAAGAATCATCTTTTATTCTTAATTGTTTCCTTTTTAAACCTAGTATTATTATCATTTCAATAAACACATAAATAATTATTTTTAGACTTATACCATCACTAAACCACATGATGACCACATGCATTACAATTCTCACAAAAATAATCCAAGTACCTAAATATATTTTTGAAGGATTAATTCAATCTAATTTTCATCTATTATCTATTCTTATCCTAAAATTTGATCTTTTTTATTATTTAACATCTTTTATCTCCATAAATTGAAATTTAGGCCAAAATCATATTTCCCTCTACCAAACCTACAATATTACAAAAAATAACCAGTAAATATTGTTATCTTTCCATTACTTTCAATATAGAATATTTTGTATCTTACTTTTTTTGGGTATAGAAGCCCTCCTTTTAGAAAATTCTTAGGGATATTATATTCTTAAGAATTATATTATCCAACATTGATGTTATTATGGATTTATTAAAAAAACAAACATATTTTTCTACAAGTATAATTATTATCATCTAATAAAATATGAAACAATATTGTTAAATATATTATTTTCTCAAAAAATGGTTTCTTTATTCTATGATATTATATAAGATAAATCACTAAATAATATCATTATTTTATTGCAACTATTTTGAGTATTTATAGAGATTAGACTCAAATAAAAATTATTTCTGAGGAATCTTTTTCATTTAGTGGTTTTGGAGGACTTATCCTATGTTACATCCAAATAATTCATCTTTACCTAAAGATTAAGAAAAATTAATTTAAATATAATTTTATCATCCTAATCTAATCATATTATTACTTCCCATTCTTTATTTATCTTTTCAATTTATTATTCACATGTATTACAATCTTCTTTTATAGAATTTTCAAGATTCTTTTTTCACTTCACATTTATTTCTAAATGAGAAATTTAACATTTATAGATTTTTTTTCTTATGTTGTATTTAACTCTTCATCGTGTACCTTCCTTAGTCTTTTTTATCACCAACTATCCCTGTATATTTTTCTTTAGCTAAAGAGATATTTTCTTTACAAAGGAATATAGTTTGTTCCTTGTATTCAACCAATTTTGTTAGGTTTTTTCACTTTTTATTGTTTTATAAAATTGTTTTTTCATATCATTAGATTCCAATTCCAAATATATTTTATAATCTAATTACCCGTGTAAATGAAATAATAAATCTGAAAAATTTAATAAAGTCATTTTTCAAATATTAATTTATTTCAAAGGTAAAATCATCAAGTGATTTAACATCTAATTACACTTATAAACATGATTTGGATTCATCAATAAGACCTTGCTCAATGTATCAATAAGACCATGTTCCATAGTTTCTGAACATCAATCATTTTTTTTATTATGATGGAAAATACAAGGAGAATTGATGTAGTGAGACATTGTGGAATGATGAGGCGGATATATTTTAATTCTGAAAGAATATTTTGTCATGGGAATGTGGTATATTTTAGATTGCCTTTACAAATGAATTTGTTGTTAAACCAAGCATTTATTATCCATGTTATAGTGTTTATGTTTGATGGAGGGAATAAATAATTTGTCTTTGAGAAGGAGGGAAAATATTTTTATAAGAATTTATAATTTTATAGTGATAGAGAATATTTCACCTCATCAAAGGTGAATGAAATAGAAATTTATTTTTCTATGGTTGATATAGCTTACATTTTTTTATTCCCCCATAATTGTGTTTTTCACATTAGTTTAAGATCAATTGGGGATAATGTTTAAAAGTTTGACTATGTTATGTATTTTCTATTTGGAACCACTCAAATGAGAAAGATTATAGTCAAGGATATGGTGGTGGACCAAAACATATTTGCCAAATTCATTCCAACTATTATAGTTTTAAGGATATCTGAGTTAGATAAAATCCTCTTCCCGATCGTGTATGTTATATTTTTGATGATTAGTGAAATAAGACATAATTTCTGTAGTTTTTTGTCATGGTATATGAAAACATTCTTGTAGAAGGATGTGGGAATGTCCTTATAGTCATATGTAATATTGGTTTCTCTTTTTAATATATATAATATATGGATGATATGAGACATCTGTAATAGGAATAAGTATCGTAACATAAACATCATTTCTACTGGAATGCTCCGAAAATTTGGGTTTTTTTCTAGAGAATAAACAAGTGTAAGATGATGACCATTGGTGATAAGGATGAAGAATAATATGTATCTAATTCTATAGGGGAGAAAAATATCCTGAAGTTAGTTGGGTCTTCTAAGTGTGATGTATAAAAAGATGGTTAGTCATTAGTTGAAGAAATTAGAGTACCTCAAGTAGCTAGGGGTCTGGAATAATATTTTATTAGCATTTCTAATATTCTTATAAGTGTCTGGAGAAGGATAGTGTTGGAAGAGAATATCCCTTCTATGATAATGGGATTTCTTCAGTTATAGGGCCTTTTAATGATATAGAAAATAGATACTTGATTGTTGAGATTCCAAAAAAAGAGAGGATCCTATGGAGTAGGTTGTAAATGATGTGGTTGAATATTTAGACCAAACTATTTCTTATGAGGAAAGTGTTTAAGAGAGATATACTATTGGTTTTTATTCTGCAGGAGATGAAAAAGTTCATGTTTTGGAACATATTATGGTGGAATCTCATCATAGCGAGTAAGTAAGAAATTCTAATGTTTTTGAAACAACTAAGATAATTGGGGATCAGTCAGTTTATTTCATAGAATGCTCCTTGGAGAGAACATCTGATGAAATTGGTGAAGGTACATAAGTTCTTAGTAAGTTATCTAGTGAAGAGTTAGATGTTTAGTCACTTAAAATGGTTTAAGATTATTAACCATCATTAAAACAATATCATGGTTCATCAAATTCTGACGATGAGATAAATTTTTAGGAGAAAGATCATTAATTTTCTTTGGGTATGCTTTCTAAATCTAACTAGGTAAAGGATGATGTTGTTAAGTTGCAATAAGAGATTAAAAATTATGACATTTCTTATGAGTATGTGAAGAGTACTTCTATTTCAAGAATAGAATTTGAATCCCTCCATGTTTAGTATCAAATATTGTAATAAAGTTCAATATCATAGAATGATTTTAATTGTCATAAAATAGATATTTCTGATCATGTTTCGCTGATCGGAAGTGAAAGTGTTTCTAAATTATATTTTGGTGATATGAAAAAAGTTTTAACATATAATTTTGAGTGTATAAAATCCTGTTATAGTAAATATATAGTTTCTAATTCCAATGTATCATGTTCTGTAGATATTTTGAGAATATTCTATTGATTGAAATAAATTATTCAATAATGAGAGAAAATTTTCAAGGTATACAATGTTGTAGTGTGACCTAATATACTTTTGTAATAAAAAATATTTATTTGAGAAGATAACCTCTTTAGATCATAGTGATTTGTTTTTGGTAAACCAGGTAGGTTAAATGATTGATAAATATGCCTAGTATTCTGATACTATTGATAATTTTAAAAAAGTGAACTTGGTGGAGGTGCTGATGAAGTTCCAGGGTTAAATCTTGTTGATAATGGGTTGGGCTAGGCTAGTGAATTGGAATTTTGAGATGTCTCTAGAGTATTTAAATGTAGTATGTAAGAATATACATGATTAATTGACTTTATAATCTGATTACAATGAGGATAAACCTTTCCCAAATCCAACCCCTTATATTTTTGAAACTTTTAATCCAAATATTATTTGTAATATGGGATTATTAATGCAATGAAATTATTTTTTTATTTTATATTATCTATTATATTTTTATATTATTCTCTAGTTTTATTTTTTTGAGACTTTTCCTTTTAAGGATGCATTTCCTTTTGGATTAACTAGAATTCACCCACAATTGTGATATACATCAAATGTGTTGTAATATAGATTTATAATTTAATGATAATTTCACAAAAGGAGGATAAATTTAGATAAAGAAAACATTTTTTTACTCAATTTGATATATCTATTTTTGATTGATTATTATTTAAAACCTATGTATATTTGTGTTCACATCTACTCATTTTGTGATCATCAAAATGAGAGATATTTTGGGAATATGAATATTGATCCATTAATTTCATTATTATCTCATTGATTTTTTATATCACATACACTGATATTTGTTTTTCTAATAAATACTATTTAAGTGAATTCTATGGGTAAATTTATTTGAATAATAATTTTTTCTATACAATTTTGGAACAAATTTTTATAAATTTATTATTTATTATTTGTATTTTCAATGTTTTAATGTAGTCTGGAATTTGTAATCATATCTATAAAATTATGATGAACATTTGGTTTGAGTACCAAACATTTGTTAAGTAATGAAACATTATAGACCTTATGTTTAAACTAACGATTGTGATTGGGAACCTATCTTTTGTAAAGAACACAAAATTTTTGAATCTATCATATGGTTTATTAACCCAAATTTTGGAATCCACATTACATTGTGAACCTTACATTAGAAGATTACATGTTTAGAGAAATCTCTATGGTGAATCAATTGTCTGTGGAATTTTATTTCAAGATATATTTTGAGATTTTGAAAATGGTTTTTCTAAAGTAAATATCTCATTAAAATATTTTCAAAGGCTGAATCAAAGGATATTAAATAGTAGATTAAAAATATTTTATTTACATTTGAAGTTACATTTTTTAAATTAATTAAATAGAAATTTTGACCATGTTGAATGTTTTAGAGATCAGGATTTATTTGGAAATATTTCTAAATCTTCCTGGCCATAATTTTCCCACATTTTATATTTAATTTAAAATGAAATATGTGATTTAGAGAGTGTGTGTAAATTCTTAGTTAATCTGATAATCATATATAGTTGAACCACTCTCTATTTCTCTAAAGTTTTAAATATGAAACTCTTTATTATTTCATCAAGAAAATATAAGTATATTATTGTTTCTTCTACTAATGTACCTATCTATTGTTAATCATAAAATGTTTTTCCAATCCATTATCATGAATAGAATTTGGATACATACATGTTTAAATATACTATTGTGTATCCATCATACTATTGAGAAGATTATTTTTTGTGGTTGTGGTTTTAGTATAATACTCTATAGAAACATATATTTTCTTCAAGAGGACTATGGAATAAAGTCATTATTCTATTCCTCTGAATATATTTTTATCTATTAGTTATGGGGGAAACTAAGATATGATTTTTTTAACAATCATAATCTATTTCATATTGTAGTGCTAACTTATTTCACTATGTTGTTTTTTTGGTTCGATGTAAAAGAACTAGAATTCTATGTTAAATGTTTTCTATAATGTTTACATATCTTGTACTCAGTTTTACATATCTCCAATAAAATTACATGTTTAATAAAAATCACTAATCCCATAGAGAGAGTAGTTGTTAGTGGACATGGGAATAGTTGGGCCCTGATCCAATATAAAATTGAAATATTATATTTTTATTTTTTTACTTCCCAATGTGTTTGAATAAAACAACACAACATCCCTTCACAAATCACACAAGGTGAATAAATTTAAATTATTTAGGTGTTATTAAAAAACACAATTAAGCAATATTTTTTCCTTATATTTATTATGACCAACAAGAACCTCAATTCTTGTTAGAAAACATCAACATATCGATAAGAAATCTTAAGGACTACTGGTGATTTGTTCTAGTTATAGTTGAGTGAGCTTCCTTAAGATGTTACAAAGTGGTATCAGAGTTAGTTTTTTTATATGGTAGATTTGTTACTTTGGAAATATATTCTCAAACATATAAAAAAAATATTGGGACAAATATCATTCCATGTGCTATGCCATTATATATATATACTAAATACTAAATTACCATGGAAATTGTGACCATTGTTTTTGTTTTTTGGTACATTTGAGTTATTTTATTTGAATAAATTTGTATTTGATGTTATTTTTTAATGTCCCTTAGAACAAAGAGGAAATATTTGGTACTCATAAATAATTTTATTCATTCTGGGATCACATGAAATGTGTGTCCTTACATTTGGTTGTAATTTTAGTTCTGACAGAGAGAGGGGATTGGGTATTTAATGTTTCAATAACAACCTATGTTATGTTTTCTCATATAGATTCTTATATTAATTCTTATAAGAAAAACTAGGGATCTAATTCTCAATGTTAATATGTATTTGGATCCTATATATATATAGTATATTTGGTAATTGACACATGAATGTGTAGGTATGGTCATGACGTTGGATGGTATAACACTTGGGTAATGTAGAAAAGTTAAAGGGAAATGGGTTGCAATACCTTTTATAATATTACATATTTGATATATCTGGACTATTGTATGTATCATGAATATCATATTTTGTATTTATGGTGATTGTAACTTGATGGTCACTATTGGAGTGTCAAAATATTAGAGATATCGTGATACTGAGGAGTTATTTCAATAATTTCCCTGAGGGAGGAGGTAAACATGAGGCATAGATGATGAATCTAAGGAAATAAGGTTATATATAAGTTTTAGAGAATCCCTAGAAGTTGTTGGATGACTATCATTGCGTGATCCTAGTGCGGGTTACCCAGAGTATTTATTAGGGTTCTTAGGGAGCTATGTTATCTATAGAATACTTAACACAAATGTTCTAGTCAAATCATTCTATTTTTTTAAAGGTAGGAGGTGTTCCCCAAGTACTTGAGTACTAGATTGAGTCAGTTTAGATGAACATTGATTAGATTAAGAGATCCTCCGGGAGGAAGTTGATGAATGCTACATATATGCTCAAAGCACCACTAACACACTAGTGTGATGTACATGTAAAAGTAGGTAGGTTAGAACTGATGAATATGAAACATTTAATATATGTTCTTTTATTAATTAATTATTGAGATGTTGGAGTCGATATAGAACTTGAGTTCATGAATTTAACATAAGGATATACTTAGGTCATGGTTTAATATATGATATATTTTTTAGATTTTACATATTTATTTTATTTTTCACTACTAATGGTGGGAGAGGAGTCCACCAAGCTATGGTCATTCAAGGATGGATTATGACCTGATATCAGGTTTTAGGAAAAACAAATTCAGGTTGAAATCATTTATATAGTTTATAAAACATAAAATGAATAAAAGATCAACCTTATGGATGTGAGTATACCAACCTAGATAGTGGTTCCATTCATGAACGATAATAGAGCTATGTGTAATTAGAAGCGAGGACATGAGAAGGACTATTGAAAAATTTAGTTCATTGGTTTAATGATACCACCATAGATTAGGTCATTTGAGAGGGTTTTCTAGTGTGGTAAAACATGTAATGTTTTATCCTAGTGTCATTTACCACAAAATGATTTTCCAGAATGTGGAAAAATAAAACTTTTTATGTAGTTTTTTCTAATTTATAACAGTCATCTGGGTGTTATGGATCAAGTCAAACTCAATAATTTTTGGTAAGATAGTGAGAGGTTTCAAGAGTCAGTAACTTTGATACAAATGCACATGATAGTCTAAAGAGTGTATGGGATACTAAATAGTGGGGGTAGTGGCTATAACATGTGTGAATCTATACAGAGGATGGATGTTATTCAGTTTGGATTTGGATTAACTATATGTGATTCATTTAATTTATTAACAGACATACATGGAGTCATTAATAGTAAGAATTATGCCACATAAATTTTTGATTTTGTTTTTCATCATGTTAAATAGTGCATGATGCGTGATATGATATGGGATTATTTTTGGGTTTAATAGAACTAGATAAAATTTGGGCATTAGTATGATGTAAGATAATAGAAAAAATTACAAATTATTGAGGATGATGATGTGTGATGATTAAAATATTTGAGTTCTAGTATGATGGTTAGTTTGTTACAATCATTATATTGGGTAGTTTATACAAGATCTAATAAGTTAGGTATTTTTTATGGTTAGAAGTTCATAGGGATGTAATTAACCTATTTTAGTTGGTTTTTTGTAATTTTTGATATATGAGAATTCATTCAGTTTCATCTCGATGCATTGGGAGTATTGAGAGTGGGATCCTCACATTTCAAAAAGTGTTGGTAAGTGTGTAACCTAATATAGCTTGGGGATGAGATATTGTAGGGTGGGGATATTGTAATAAATATGGTATATAATAATGGTAATTTGTGTTGGATATTAGATCAATTGCGTATATTTGGACCCAACCAACATTCCTGGGAGTTAGTGTTGTCTTGGAACTGAGTCTCAGAAGTTATAATGGGATCAAAGCTTTGTTTTTATAGTCTTGGATGTGTTTTTAAATAAATTATATTTGATGATATTAAGTGTATATGAGTTTAGAATCCAATAATTCGTGTTTGGTGAAAAAGAGACACCTTGGTGTTATACAGGCTGGGGATAAAAAATTGGGTAAGCCCATATGTGTAAGGGTTCTCATATGTAAGGGTAAAGATCACACACATAAAGGTAAGGTTCTCATGCATAGTATTAGTATTCATGAAAAAAAGAACATAACTTATTCAGGAAATAATAGTAAAATCATAGAAGGATTATGACATATAATGATCGACCATGAGTACATATGCATTTCTTTGTTGAAAAGTCAATACAAAAGGGTTAACTCAATAGTGTATAAGGGTTACATTGTGATGGGTTATAAGAATAGTAAAGTATCAACAAGTGAGGTTTAATATGTAATGGTTATCTTGATGATACATAAGAGTTTACATAGTATTGGAAAATGACTAAGTATTTCATGTTTATCGGTTACAAGACATATCCCCTTGATAAGTGTGGCTATGAGATGAAGTAGAGTTAGAAAAATAGTGATATTCTTAATGAATAAGGGCTATATCTGTATGATTAATAGTGATTTATACTTACCCTATGATGTGTAATGTTTTAAAAATAAATGTTGTTACTTAAAGGTTCTAAAATATAAGGTTTTATATATTGGGGATTCTTATATAATAGTTAATGATTCTAGATACCAACTTTTTTGATATAGATGATACATATTGGTTCTTTAATATATATGGGTTACTTTTTTATATATGATTATATGTTAGGTTAATTAATAGATAACCCATGCTTTTTCAAATATTCATTTTGATAGTATGCAAGGAGGTAAATCACATCATGGTCTTGGGGATGATTTCAACATGTGTGGAGGAGGAATCACATCATGAGATAACTGGTCATGAAATGATATAAATTATTTCCAATTTTTAAAATAAATAATTATTTGGTTTATATTAATTATAAATGTGGGTTTAGGTCATTTCATCCCTCATAACATATGAAATTCTATAATTATTCTCTCATTCTTATTTTCTTCCTTGAACTATTTTTTAGTCGATTCTTACCAATTATTCAAATATTCTAAAGTAGCATTTAGAAACTGGTATGGATGGATACCCATGATATATATAGATGGTTTCTCTAATTATTTCCTTATTTTCAATTATTTATACCCTAAATAAACTGTTTTTATGGATCAATGTTTTTGTTTTTATGATAGAAGAATCGACCATAGCTCCTCAGTAAGTGGAGTCCAATTAAATCTTGGTAGGTGGTTCAATTATTCATGATATGGTACTGAAAATTCAATTTCTTTCCATAGTTTTTCTTGAGTTTCAAGGATTTTCCCACCATTTTAATATTTTTTGTGAAAATATCATAGAAATTTAATTCATCAAATAATATAGATTTTGTAGAAATTATTTTAAATTAATGCTGTAGATATTTAATTAATATTGTGGAAGTAACAAAATATAGATTTAATTACTTATTTTTTCTAATAAATAATTAATATGGAATTGGATATTATACTTGACTAAGTAATCCACCATCTATATTTGATGATTGGTGTACTATTCTGAAAGGATCTGGGGATGTACCAATGATTCATGGGGAGGACACTATTTATACTATATCAAACATCCATCCATTGGTGGATGTTATTGAATAATCATTTATGTGGATGTAGATATAGTCTTGATGAAAATGAAAATGTATTTTGAGTATACCATGAAACATGTTGAATAGAAAAAAATATATTCAAGTAATTCTTCAAGGATTTCTATTTTTTGAGGAAAATATATATTACCCTTATTATTTAAAAAGTTTTGAGGGTTTGGATTAAAAAAAAACTATACCATTTTGTATCCCGTATGGATAATCCAAGATGATAGTATGTATAGGAAGTAATGATCACATGAATAGTACACACAAGAGCACGAACATGCTGTGTATAGATGTTCTAGAGACACTGTGCAGTGGGGTGGCATGTCGATGTGAGGTAGGTGTGTGACTATGTTCCAGAGTGCATCTGATTACATCGCTAAGAGACCATTACCATATCTTTTTATATTAATTGATGTTATGGTGATTGTATGACCATTCTGGGAGTCAATATATAATTATTATATTTCTTCCTGTTAAAAAAGAACGTAACGTTGAATGTCATCTGATCCATTACATCTGAATTGTTCGATCATGCCTCACAATAATCTTCAACCTAAGGTTAAACATCCTGATGGGTTGAATGACTATGTGAAAACTGCTTAATTTACCACTTGAGTTCAAAGAATGGTTGATATATTAACCACACAAACAAAATTATGATCAGTATTTTTACCTTATGAAGAATTACACATGATATTACAACCTACCATGAGATTCAACGTTACCACATGAAGAAGGAAACATGAAAAATCAACGTCTAGAGAGCATTGAAGTGATTTCAGGAAGAAATTCAACGCATGGTCAATTAAGGGAATGTATGATGAATTTTTTGCCAATCCAACATGATCCTATAACCTGCCCCATGAAGAAGTTTGAAGCATACTCTGTATAGTGAAGGCTTGATTATCAATACAAATATATTTGATCAACATGATAAACTATAGTGTGAGATAAATTAACCACATGATATTCATATCTGAGGTGAAAAAAGGGAGTATCCAAGAAGCCTACATTCAAGGTTTCTCAGCCACATCCCCCTATTAATATGGGATTTATTCTTAATCAAAGATATCATCTCCAAAAATTTAATCTAATATCAAAGTTATTATGTCATGAATAATGGTGAAGTCAATCCAAATGACTTTTTTGATTTATGATAAACATTTAGGTGAAATACTACCATGATATAATCTGGAGTCTCTCCTAAGAGATTTAACTGCATCAGAAGTAGAGTATCTTGTTTATCCCAGATAGAATATTAAATGCGACTATACAACAATATGAAAAATTCATGCTATGTGTTCTACATGAATTCATTGTTCCCATCACTCTGAAGATACTCACAAAGGCTACATGAAAATTACCAATGATCATTATAGCCACACAAGATGAGGAAGATGTTCTATTTCAGATTCCTTGATCATAAGTAAAAATTTTCATTTTTTTATTAGTGATACAGATGTGTTCCACATGAAGATATTACATACACACATGTAATTATAAAATAAGACTAACCATGTATTATTCTAAACATTTCCATGCATGTAGAGCATATAAATCTTTGGATATGGAAGTTCAAAATTTTTATGTACAGATGGGTCTTTTAAGAAAAATAATTTCCATGATTTTGACCAAGATTACTATAAGAATAATCACATTCATTTCAGGATTGAGAAAATTTATATTCAGTGAATAATATATCACATTATCATATTACATGGTTTATGGAAATTTTTAATTCAAGGGTCATAGGAATATAAGATTTATCGAGATCTTAGGAATGAAACTAGGCTTTTTGGACATGAAGTATAATCTGAATAGAAATATGGGAGGACTAAAGAATCTTTGGTGCCTAATAATAAAGTATTGTTTATACTGGATGAGAGGGATTGCTAGATTTATTATAGAACTTGGATAAATGATCATAATTTGATAGAATTTTATTTTACTATTATTTTCTGTTCTCTTTTCATTTTAGTACTATAGTATCTTCAAATTCTTGAGTCGTCCTTATTATCTATAAAATGGAGGGGAACATTTAATAATTGTATTGGAGAAGCAATGGTGGACCTTATAGAATTATTGTGTCAAGGTATTTCAATTAATATAATTCTCTCTTTGTTACTGATTAATTTGAATACTTTGGAAATGATTAAAATTTGAAACAAGGTTTTGTTTTATATTAAAATTTCTATTATTTATATTTTTGTATGAAGATCCATCATCTCACTATACTTAGGATTAGACCAAATATGGTTTAAAAATATAGCTTGAGTGGTGAAGTTTTAAGTGGGTTCTCACACGTGGGTGAGGTTGTGTGGTTTTACCTAGAATAAATGGTAGAACAATACTTATTTTGGTGTTGTCTAAGTGAATATGGGGTGATTTACTATTATAATTTCATAATTTTAAAAGAGGATAGATCAAATCAGAGTTTTTTGAGCAAATATCACCAGTATCATTTTACTAGGGATGAAAGTTATTACATAACCTACCACTTCTCAATTAATAAAAAGGGGATCTCAACAATTAGTGACCAAGATAAAATCAAAATTGGAAATCCAACCCTATATCTATAGCTTTTTTCATGACCTATTTCCAAATCAATATTTAATAATTTCTCTATTTTCTAAAAAAACATATTTTTTATTAACGAATAAGTTACAAATGGATTTAGTGAACTCCTCCATGTAAAAAACCTAAATTTACCACTATTAATTATACATTAACTTGTAGAATAAATATATTTTTTCCTATCCAATGATAATATTGTGTCAAACACTTATCACCATTACAAGGAAGGCAGTTCCAAATATACCTTTCTGAATTTCATGACTATGACTTATAATAAAAATATTAACACTTTAGATGAAGAAATTGAACGAACCTTAATGAGTAAACTTCATAACATTAAATTTGGAACTAATTACTATGTAATATACCTTTTAGTTTCAAGTGAACCTTTATGTGTTCAATATGAGCCTTCCATAATGTAATAGAAACCTAAAAAATCGCAAGATACTTTTGTGATCATTATTTTGATAACTTATATAATAAGTTTATATTAAATATATTAAAAATTATTTCAAATTAAAAATTATCGTAATATAAATTCTTCCAATGTTTGACAGTCTTCGAGGTAAAGACCCTAGCAGATACATACAAGAATTAACAAATGCCTACTCAACATTGAATCCTAACAGAGTAGCTGAAGAACCTGTCTGGTGGAGGAAGGTTCCCTTTTCACTATAAGGGGATTCCAAATAGTGGTTGCATAACTTACCTCCAAGATAAATCTATGACATGGGAGACTTTTAATAATGATTTATTAAAATATACCTTTTAACCTCCTAGAGAGTAGTGATACAGAATGAGATATATTCCCTCATACAAGAGTCTGGATAATCTCTATGAGTACATTAAGATATTAAAGAAGTTATGTTCCAACTACAAACATAAAATCATGGAAGAAAAGAACATCCTAATGTTATTTTATTAACATTTTCAAGATAATCGTAAATATATTTTGGATTAATCATTTAGAAGATCATTGATTGACAAGTCACTAGTAGAAACAAAGAGAATAATTGATAAAATTGTATAAATTTAATAATAATTATGTATAATAGGTATGGATATAAGTGGTATTCACGTGGAAGGAACTTGAAACTCATAAACCTTAATATATTCAAATCATTAAGACATTACTATTTTAGTGAGATAGATGGCATTGAAAAAAATTAGTAAACAATAAACACCAACTAAGGTAAGTGGTTTATTCTCTTCACCTAATTATTTCTTTGCAAAGTGTTCCAAATTACAAGATATAGAGTGTTTTTATGTTTGTTTATAATGAAGGACCCCCAAAAAAAAACTTGAAAGATAACCCGTAATAAGAACCAGTATTTAAAAGTAAAAAAATTCAAGCTGGATCCTTTGACCAAAACCAATACCCACCTCAAACCATATTTACACAATAACATTAGAAAAACCCACCATCATAACAATCATATTAGAAATATTTTAAAAATATATCATACCAACATCTACCACATTTAGAAAATAATAATACCTATATAATCCATATACCATATTTCTATAACTTATAATAAAACAAAACTATGTTTAGGAACTAGAAAATAAAATGGAAAAAATAACTAAATAACACAACAGTCAAATAGAAATTCTATGAAAAAAATCTAGGTAAACTAACATCTTAGGTAGTACAAAATCTAAAGGACGATGTATGTATTATATAAATAATAATTGTTTAATAGTTTTAACCACTTAAAAATAATAAATATCAACCTAATCATGATGAAATAAAAATTAAAAATTTTATAATGTTTTATGAAAAAAAAGTGAACTGAGAAGAAGTATGACAAGAAAAGATGGAATATGAAGGATGGAATGGAAGGTAAAATAAGTAATGACTAGAAGAACTCATGATAATGAAACAAATGAAAAATGAAAACCATAATGCTCTATTCCCACTATGTAAAATTTAGTCATAGAGGATTTAAGAACAATAACATTAAAATATAATTATAAAAATCATCTTGAAAGTTAAAATCGATATACATATTTTATAATCCATAAAGAAACCAAATATGAAAAATTTATCTAATAACCTTCTACCAAAAAGATAATGCTTGATTGAAATAAAAGGATTTTTTAGGGGATGTGTTTTGGATATTATCACACCACTTTCCCCAATTATATTTCAACATGTAGTGAAATTTTCTATTCCCTGCACCATTATCTCCTTATATTATACTGTTTATTCATATGTTTTATGTGATTATATAAATTTTATGCCTCTATTTATGTTTACTAATTTCTAGATGGGATATTTGAATCTCCCTAGAGTATTGGTATATCTTGATACTGGATCAACTATTTTTCCATCCATAGATTATGGAGCTATGTTCATTGGAGTTAATAGCCAGATATTCCCATCAAAATTTTATAAGGTTAGCATGGATAAATACATATCATCAATCCACTCAACCATTATTCTAGGAAGTCCATTATTAAATACAATGAATACAATAATCAATGATCACAATTGAACCCTTAATATAATGTTTTGTGAAAACACTGAGCACTTATATATTTTCTACTGAATAAGGAACCCTTCAGATAGACACTCACTTTATACACTCTCCCATACAGAAGATAATTAAACAATTAGAGACCTCTGTATGTTTCATGAATTTTTATAGATAGGGAAGCAATTTTTTATTAAAAATACCATTGAATATGTGGCAATAAAAAGTTATTAGAATTATTTAAAATTCTATAAAACTTATTTTTAAATTATAAGAATCATAAAACTCTTAGTGTTTTATTAATATAAATATTTATTTAATGAACAAAAGGCTGATATGAATCCTTTCATGCATAAAATCACACCCTTAGGACTGTGGAACCTCAATTTAATTTCATTTATTAAATATGCCTCAAATATATAATTAAAACCAATTCCAACTGATTTAATTTTTATAATTCTCATGAAGGAGAAAAAATTATAGAAATCATTTCTAATAACCCACTCTATTGTCAAAAATAGAAATTTATTTTACTTTTAATAGAAAATGTGAAAGAAATAGGTTGTATTTTAGGTGATATTATATCTATAAACCCAAAAATATTTACATATATAATTATTCTTTGATGAGATTCTAAACTAGTTAGGAATCCCTAAAAGAGGATAAATCCCACTATAATTAATGTAGTGAAAAAGGAAATAGATATATTGTTAGAATTAGACATCAATTACCCTATTTTCGACTCACAATGGGCAATCCCCATCCATGTAGTTCCCATGAAAACCCACCTAACCATTATGAGGAATGAGATAAATTAATTAAACCCTAGTCTTTTTAGATACATCCGATAAAATTGGAAGGATACAGAGAAGGTTAGCATGTCCCTTATGGAAGGATGACACACACATATTGAGAAAACAAATTAATCCCTATGAGAAATAAAAATATTGGGAGACTGTGTATTTTCTCTAAAAATATGAATCAATTTAGTGTAAAATATAACTTTAAAATTCATTTAACATACCAAATTATATAATTATTAACATGAAGAACACATTAATATTTCATAGATGGCTTTCAAGATATCTTCTGGTACCCATTTTTCATAAAGACCACGAATTGAAAACCATAAGATGTAATTTTGGAAACATTTCCCATAAGACGATACCTTTCCGACTATGTTATTCCTTGGGTACATTTCAAAGGTAATTGGTAAGAATATTGTTTTTTGATAAAATTGACAACCACATGGATTTATTCTTAGATGACGTCAGTATTTATGATGATATATTTTTTCACTATTTAAGAAACATAGAAAAAATATTGAAAACATGTACTGAGAAAAATATTTTTTTAATTATAAAAATTTCTATTTCATAGTTGAAAGAGGAATAGTCTTAGGGAATAAAATTTAACAGAAATTAATTGTGGTAGAAAAATATAAAATTGAAGTAATAAATTCTTTTCCCTACCGAACTTCATTGAAACTTATTTCTTAGACCATGTGGGTTTCTATATAAGGTTAATAAAGTATTTTAGTAAAATTTACCACCTTCTTTATATGGTAATTAAAAAAGAATATTTTTTTATAGTGATTAATATAGGGAATAATTTAATGAACTTAAGAGGAGTTTAACCATCCCATTAGTAATGTAACCACCTAACTGGGAACATCCATTAGAACTATAGTATAATGTTTCAAACCATATTTTGGGAGTAGTTATATCCCAAAAAAATAAAGGCATACCACAAGTTATTTCTTATGCCAAAATAAAACTAGATACTCCAAACTCAACTAAACCATTAACTAAATCTAGTTCCTTGATTTTTTTTGGATTAGATAAGTTCTAATATTATTTTCTTGAAACTCAAAGCATTTTATTTTCTGAACATGCATCCCTTAGATACTTGATAAAAATGGATTATGAAAAATAATTATTGGAAACATGGATTCTACTTCTGTAATAATATAAACTATAGTTTAAATATAAAAAATTATATGAAAATAAAGTTTTTAGTCACCTGAGCATAATATCCAACACTATTGAATTATAAATTTCAGAACATAACCCAATGAATGGCCACAATCAAGAAGAATTACTCTATATAGTTTAAGGGGAAGTACCATGAAATGTATACATAATAAATTATTTGGATATTTATTAGGTACCATCTCATATAAAATCCAATGAAAATGATATAAAAATTTAATCAAAAATATATTTTGGAATATCAACTACTTTGAAAAATTTATAATGATCATGTAATAAGGGGATGTTTTCCTATAATTGAAATCGAACAATTCCTTAAATATTGTCACTAACTAGATTCTAGAGGACACATTTAACATTAATAAACTACATTTTTTATTAGAATATATTATTTATTGGCATAAAATGTTCAAGGATACAATTGATTACTATAAGAAGTGTGAAAAATTCCAATTTTCTAGAAATATCTCAAAAAGATAAGAGACTCATAAAAACCTATTATCTATTTTGAAAATTTTGAAGTATGTGGAATAATATTAATGGAACCTTTTATAATTTCATTTTTGAATTCATATGTTCTTCAAACATTACATTATGTTTCAAAATATTTTGAAGCCAATTCCACGAAAAAAATTTATTCTAATGTTTTGTGTGATATTTTTATGACTTACAAATTCTATAGGTTTTGTGTATTTAGATCGATCATTAGTAACCTAGAGAATAAATTGTAAAATAAAATAATAAAGGATCTATTGGGAAATTATGTAGTACATTAATACACATCTACTCCCTACCTTCCCCAAAAAAATGTCGAAGATGACGTTTTGAACAAGAAAATAAAAGTTATTATGGAAAAGAAAATAAAACTAGAAAATTTGGTTTTAAACTGAAGGTTGTGAGAAATCTTATGGGATTATAAGATTATCTAAAGGACACACATAAGAGTGAATAATTTTTGGTAAATTTATGGAATGATTTTCCACCAAACTATTGAGTGGTGGAAAAGAGCATACTATGTTGTGAAATAAATTATTCTAGACATTGAAATAGAAAAAAAGTGTGAAAATTACAGTAGTAAGAACTAGATTATATTAGAAGAGAAGCTTTTAAAAATTATAGAATTTAAAAATAAAGGATAAGGGGGGTTCATTGAAAGGCCATACAAACAAAAATCTTCAATCACGGAGATCATGTTTTCATCTACAAATCTTGGCTCATGTTATTGTTAGGAAATCATTATTCTAGATGGAAGGTCCATTTATAATCACATATGTCTAAACATGGTGTTGTAAAGATTATAAAAGAAGAAGAAGAAAACCTAGAAATTGTTAATGGGAACAAGTTAAATACATATAATGGAAATCTACCCCACGAACTAGTGGAGGAGCTTACACTCATCCCAATTTCATATCAATAACAACCCACCATGTTTTACCTCTCATAACACTTGATTTAATGATGTGATTCTACCTTTAAAATTCTAATCTAATTAATTTCCTTGAAATCATTGAGTATATTTCATAATTTCATTAGATAGGTGGGAGAATTTTCATATAAGGATTTTAAATTTTACTATTTAAAAATTATGTTAAATTTCAATTTTTTGTGTTTCTTTTCATTTTTAACTAATTTTTGAGACTTTTAAGATTAATAAAAATACCTTTAAAAACTTTTAAACATTATAATGATAAAAAAATGATTTAACCTATTTACTCACCAAATATAAATTCGAAAATAACGTATTTTTATAATTTTAAATAAATTGAATTTTGGAAAAACCCGGTAGTTTAGAAAATCTAAAACCATCAAATATTGTCCAATATTTTTTGTCACTTTCCCATGAAAATTCTGAGACAATTTATTTATATTCTTTATAATTAATTTTTTTGTATGTAAATCATTATATACTTGAATTACCATAGCATTCTTAGTAATCTAGGAAAAAACATGTATAATTTTATTTTTCTATTATATACATAATTGAGGCATTATTTAAATTTGAAACCCCATTTGGTCCCATAAACACCCTTTGTAATACTACCATTACATTTAATATTTATATTCCATTGTAAAAATTAATGAATTTATTAGGAATCCATGTTATGAGGGATAAATATATATATACCTTTCTCTAGAATAAATTTAATTATCATGGTGGACTTCATGTGTAGGGGATGGGAGATTGGGATCTAGGAAACTACTTAATAAAATATGTGTGGAATTAAAGAATGAATTTCTTTATATTTTTTGCAATTGTTTTAGGAGAAATACCATAATATAAAGAATCTATTGGTTCTTTTTATATCATCCAAGTCCAAAAATGATCATTCCCATCAATTTTTAAGAATTGTGTCAATCTCATACACTCAAAAATTCTAACCTAAAGAGAAATACATATATGAATACAATAAGAAATATGCCAAAAGCGTTGAAATAAAAATACTCACTAATAATAAAATTCCATGGGGATGGCCTATAAAATAACCAGGAAAAATATTTGAAAGACTACTAGGATTTTAATTAGATTTCATGTGTTTTTTAATGTTATGGTGATGATTGTAGTAATTGAGTAATCTATACGAGATGGGAATTGAAAATCATGCATCGAGTTTCATATTAGAGATTACAGTCCTCTTTCAATGTTAATAGTTATATATTAGGATCCTTCTAAGCATTAATCCTTAGATAAATTTCATCTCGATCTTTAATCCCTCATGGTATTTACATATTCCTGACTCATTGGGAGGAGATGAAGAAATTCATCAAGCCTATGGTATCCCATATAAGAACATGGAATGAGAAAAACATTTCCTAAAATTCATACAATGTGTTGAGTAGAAAAATTATAGTAATATGGTTATATGTTTTCATGAGGGAATGAAATAAAAGGATTTAATTGAATAAAATTGATGATGAAAATAGAATAAATATACTTCATTTTGAATTATAAGTGTGATGAACATGATGTTTAGGAAGGTAATTTTTATTAGATTTATTTAAACCTTGTTTAGTAATATTTTAAATTCACTTATCTAGAGACTAAGACATTCATATGGGAGAATTGCGAATCCAAAATTTTAATATATGTTTTCTTGAGTTTCAATGATTTTGTTCCCACCAATTTATGTATTTACTTATAAATATTTAAGGTTTTATTTTTATAAAAAATATTGAAATTTTATTGTGATATGACATTAAACTTGAGGTTTTAATGTTTATTTAATGTTTAGGGATTATCGTAATAAATCTTGCAATAACACATGCATGTTTTGATAATTATTTCATATGGAATTATATTTTATACATTACTATGTAATCCTCTATCTGTATTTCATAACTGGTGAACTATTCTTTAATTCTCAAATACATGTTCCATTTATTCTTAGAGATGTCACTAATTTTACCACATGAATCATCCATCCTATGATGTGTGTAATTGAAGAATAAATTATGTTGAGGAAGATGAAACCTTAAAGAAAATAGGATTATATTTTGAAAAGACCATGAAATATGTTGAATATTAAAAATATATATTCAATGAAAACACTGAGGATATTGGGACCAAGTTGGATGGAGAAAGAAGTTTCTAGAGTTAGCTTTTCTAGAATGTTGTATTTTATTTTCAAAGAAGATAAATCAATTCACTTCGTAAAAGTCTCATAAAACCAAAAAATGCTTTGCTGGATTGTATTTCAAAAATATCTTAAGTTATAAGAACTTGTGATGCAAGACTTAAGTAGGAAAGGGGGAGTAAAGGTGATTCCAGTCCAATTCAATTTTGATTGGAAGAAAAGTTGAACTGCAAGACATTGAAGGTTTGGTGCTTTTTGCTAACAATATGATGATGTTAAAGTTGTCTGATCAAAGACTATATATCACAGAAGATACAGTTCTTGTTAAAAGTAGTTTCTTGTTGAATAATCTGGATGATAATGAAGTACCATTGGTGTTCTTGTCGAAGAAGATTTTAAGGTGGCATCGTTTCCCTGTATTTGCCAAATTTTTAGGCCTGATAATCAGGAGATGGATAAATGTGATTTGGGTAAAGGATGATGCACGAATGTTTGAATATTTATTAGTATTTTGATCAGAAGTGGGGTTCCATGATCTAAACATCAAAATCCAGAAAAATATAGTCTTGTAAGAATGATTGATTTTTTCGCGTAAGATTGAAGGGAGTTTGGAATGTTGTTGCAAGGCATGATTCGAAGTTCAAAATTCAGAAAATGGAAAAAGGCATGAAGTGTGTGAAAGATTCAAGAAGTGTTCTAGAGATGAGGATGGCGTGAAAGAGACTTACGCACCCAATGTCATTTCAAATGGGGGTTTACACGACATGTCATGATCTTGTGTGACACATCGGGTTTTTTGTGCGCAAGGACTGGCAATTTCTATAAATAAGAATTAACCCCCTCACATTTTCAATGCTCGACACTTAGGGATATACCAAGCTCTGAATCATGGAATAATTTTAAGTAAAGGGAGGTGAGTGAATGAAATAGAGTTGTGTGCAAGAATGAGAAGTTGTGTGCAAGTTTGGAGTCACACGTAAGAGGTGTTATGCAACAAAAGTTAAATCTTGTGAATGAGACCAAAAATTTGCATGCAAGACACCTAAAATGGTGCGTGAAAGATTTTGGATCATTGCAATTATTAAGTTGTGCATAATATAGTTCTTACCAGCTTTTGGGTAGGAAAGTGAAGATTCGTACCTTAGAGAATACACTTATTGAATTGTAAAGAAGAATTGTAACACTGTTTTTCACTATTTGTGAAAATATAGTGCACAAGAGCTTGTGGATTGTTTTCCAAGTGCTACACGAGTTTAAGGTCATATACTACTCATTTTATTCAATATAAAAGGATTGTTTCACAGTGGATTCTGTGTTACTGGATTATTTATGTACCGTACCATGGACGTAGCTACTCTTTTTGAGTAGTGAACCTTGTAAATCTTGTGTTCTTGTGGTTGTGAATGTTCAGAAGGGAAATATCTATTTAACAGGAGGTGAAGGTTTTTTCAAAAGAAAGGTAAAATAAAAGAAAAAGATATCACTAATTCACCCCTCCCCCTCTTAGTGATACTTGGATCTTGACTAGGGAACTTCAGAGGATACCCATTTTTATAGAATATATATATTAAACTTATAATTTATTAAGTTTTATGGTTGGGGATTTATTTAAAATTTGGTGAGGTTTAGGCCATGAAGGGTCAATATGTTTGGAAGAAATCCTAGGAAGTAGTGGGAACATGAAATGTGCTCATAGGAGCATTCACAATATGCAAAAGGGTATCATAAACCCTATGAAATGGGGTAGCCTAGAGTTGTGGGGGAAAGTGTGTAAGGGTGTTTTGTATCGGACCTAATTACATCATCAAGTGACCATTATCAAGTTGTGGTGTATTTATTGAAACACAGATGCGTGAATGACTGATTTGGGACTCGAGATGTAGTACTACATTTATTCAATGTTTAAAAGTCTTTATGTGATTTAAGGCTATCTTATACATTTACTCTATGTTTTCTGATCACAACATATGATCATATTCTTCCTTAGGATGAATTATCTAATAGTTTGTCTATGCACAATCAATTTAATAAAATATATGGGCTCACGTCATGGTCAATATATCGAATGTATGAATAGAATAATGGTCAGTATTATGACCACATGAAGAAGGCCACATATAATTTTAAACTACTATGAGATTCAAGGTTACCACATGAAGAATGTCACAAAACAGCTCAACCAACCATGATCTTTGACGAAAAATCATTGATATATTTAAAGCACGACCAGTAGAGTGATCAGTTGATGAGATTTTGACATATGGTGAGTGAACCTTCAACCTAACACACAATGTAGCTTGATGTTCGGTAAATGGAGTGACTGAATGATGATCAGACCTATTGAAAGTGACCAACATGGTTAACAATAAGGTGAATGAAAATTACAGTAGGATATTCTTATGTGAGGTGAAGAGAAAAGTATCTGATATGCCTACTTACTTGGTTTTCGAGCCACATCCACTGACCATGATGATATTCCATCATCATCATAGATGTAAAATTTTTAAAATCAATCTAATAATGAATTTATGGATATATAAGAAATGAAGAACTAAACCTATGTTACTTCTGGTATTTATGCTAAACCTTCAGATAACACATCACCTTGATATGTGTAGGAATGTTTCCTAGGAGCTTTAACTTCCATGGAAGCTGAGTATCAACTTTATCCCAAAGTGGAAAATGCATGTGACCTTATAGAATCATAGAAAATTGATTCCATGAGTTATATAGGAATTCATAGTTCACTTCAAACTCAAGTTATGCAAGAATGATGCATTAATAATTACATGGGATCAGTGGATCCATACATATAGAGTAAGTGGTTTTTCTTTAGATGATTCAAACTTAAAGAGATTTTTTATATGAGATTTTTCATACATATTTGTGACATATAAAGAGATAGCATACACTCATGGACTCATGGAAAAATAATAACCATTTATTATTCTAAACACTACCATGCACATGGAGCATATGACAAAATTCGAAAGGGTATTCACAATGTGAATGCACAATTGGCTCTTTCAATAACAATAATTTACAATATTTTTATCATGATTCATATAATAATATTCCAATTCACTATATTCATGTGTGATTTTGAATTCAGTGAAGAAGATATCACATTATCATATTCCACAATGGATGAAAATTTTAATGTTGTGAGTAATAAGAATAAAATATCTTCCAATATCATTTGATTGTGAACTATTATTAAATTCTTAAGGACATGTGTCAGTTATTATTGGACGGTTAACAATGTTTAAAACATGAAGTATCCATTTTATTGTTTGTGTTATTGATTTGTAGTTTTTTGTAAATCATGATGAATTCTTGAATAAAAGGTGATTAAATTTTGAGAAGACCATTTAATATATTGACGGTAAAACAATATGTTTAAATAAGGATTTGAGGATTCCAAATTTTAGGGGAAAATATATATTACACATATAATTTACTATGTTTTGAGTTTTAGGGTTTACTAAAAATTGGGCCATGGTCTGGTCATAAATTACCATCAAAGATGCTAGTAAGAATAAAAAGTTGTGGGAATATAAAAGGTGAACAAATGATCATGCACAATGTCCATAAAGAGGTCCCAAAGGCAATGTAAATGGGGTTTCATGATTTTGTGAGGAAAGTGTGTTAGTGTATTTTCTATTGGACCAAGTTACATCATCAGTAAACCATTACCATGTCCAACTGTATTAATAGAAGTGTGGCAAAGTAGATGAATGATGTGGGACTTGTGATATAGCTATACTTTTTCTCTATGTTTAGAAAGCATTGAAAGATCAGATATTATTTGTTCCATTCAATATGAGTGTTTCAATCATGTCATACACCCATCTCATTAATCTTATTGAATCTACCACATGGTTTTTTCTCTAGGCACAAAATATTTAGTCAACCTCATGTGTTTACTTTATGGTTGATAGATCGACTCAACGAACATAACCATGCATAATATTTTCATAATAGGAATAAGGAAACATATATTATCAACCAACCATAAGCTTCAAATTAACCTTACAATGAATTAAATATTTCATCTCATCCTACTATGTCTTTTGAAGTTTACACATTAATAAATTCGAGGAATGGTATGTAAAGAGGGAATATGATGAACTTTTGACCAACTATGTGTGAATCTTCTACCTACCATATGAGGAAGCTTGAATCACGGTCATTGGAGTGACTGAATGATGATCAAACCTATCATAAGTTCTCAAGGTGGACAATCACAAGGATATATGAAGTAACCACATGATATTCTTATGTGAGGTGAAACATAATGCATCCATGATTCTTACGTGTGAGTTTTTCAAGAAAAATTTATTGATCTAGATGATATTCATTCATGAAAAAATGATTTTATCCCATTTAAATCAAACCAAGGATGATGTTATTACTACTTAAATAATGGATCAGTTGAGCTATGTTAGTTCTTATATTCAATATGAGCCTTCATATGACATATCACTGTGATAAATGAATGAATGCTTGTTGAGAAGTTCAACTTCCATGAATGCCAAGTAACTAGTTCATCAGGAAGAGAACAATGGATGTGACCATACATGAACATTAAAAACGAATTTAATGGCTTTCATATGAATTCAAAGTTCATGTCTCACTGAAAATATTCACGATAGATAAAAAACCAATTACCAAGGATTATTGGATCCATGCATAATGAGGAATAGGTTCTACTTGAGGTGCTTTGAGAATAAGAATACATTTTCTCATATTTTATTAGTGATAAAAGTTTATTCCATGTGAATATTTATCATTCACACATGGAAACATGTAATAAGAATAACCATGTATTTTTTTAAACACTTCCACAAGCATGGATCATCATAATCTATGAAAACATAAGTATAAAACATGTAATCACACATGGATCAAACAATAAATTCAGTTTCCATGATTTTGATGAAGTTTCAAGTACAAAATTCACATAAATTTAATGTATAAGATAATTTAAATTTATTAAACAATATATCATATGTTTTTATATCATGATGGATGGAAATTTAATTTTCATGATCCATACCATTAAGATATCTCATAAGATCTTAATAAACGTAACGGGCATGTCTGACCATGAAAAATTATCTAAATAGAAATATTTGTTTAATAATGAATAATTGGTGCATATTATTCAGTGGTGTATTGATTATAGATTTGGGGGGTTAGTAGTAAAATGAAATAACTTGACTGGATGATAGTGATCTTCAAATATTCCGCTACACTCTTATTATTTTAATTTTCACTTTAGGACTATAATGTCTTCCACTTATCCATTCAACAATTTTATATCAATAATGGAGGTATAAAACTTCAAAGTGATTTGGGGAATTGATTTTATAACATTCATAATGACTAATTCTTATACTTTCAATGAATATAATGTTCTCATCCATGTATATTGTGTTTCATATTTATAAAAAGATTTTAATTTTGAATGATATTATGATTTACTTAATTCTATATATTGTTTGTATCATTTTCCATGTATCTATCATCTCATTATAATTATTTTAAAACCATATTAGATGGAATTTTTTGGATGAGTGTAGTTGTTAAGTGGTTTATAAAAAATGATAAAACTTGAGTGGTTACTCCAAGATTACTTTTAAAGACAAGAATCGATTGTGGGATGCCTACCTGAACTGAGGGAGATTTATTATTTAACATTCAAATATTTGGAGGTTAATACAAATTAAATTTTATTTGGTAGGATAATCTCACCATTATCATTGAAATATAAGTTAAAGAAGATAAGGTTTTATAACCTTTCACTTATCATTTAATAAGAAGAAGAGCTCAAAAATTATAGACTAAGATAACATTAAAATTGGAATATAATAAATAACAAAATCTGGTTTACCATCATCTATTTCCAAATATTTTTTTATTATTTATTTTTTTGAAAACCAAAAAAAAAACATTTTCTTAACCAATAAGTGAAAAATGGATATAGTGTGGTCCTCTTAGGAGTGATCCTATGGTCACCACTGGTAATAAATTACCCTAGGAAATGAATTATTTTTTTCAAAGTACACAACAAATTTGTTTCAGTTATCAATGTGTTTACTCATGTCGGGTTACATGGGAGAGCCAAGGGTAATTTAGTAACTTCTAATGTTACAACTTACTATTTACATAATTCAGAATATATATCTATGGTTAGTATCATGTGATAAATGAATGTTTTTTTCTAGTAGGGATTGGATTTATGTATGGTTTATTTTAAAGATTTGATTGAAATGATGTAATGTGTTATGGAAAGCACTTCATTGGATGTGGTAATTGATGTGATGTAATATACCATACCATTTAGACTTGTTCTTTTATGGGATTTGGTTAATGGATGTGTTTAGATAAGTCTTTATGAGGAAGTGTTCTGATTAATGATAGAACATTAGATTGGTAAAGGAGGTCACAACATGGCCATTTGGATCATTGGTTGAGAATGTTTGGAGAAGTATATGTGTGATCCTATAGTTATTTTTCACATTTTGAGGGTTGGGTTAATCTTTGGAAAGTTATTTTAATAGTGAAATTAATTCACATACAAGAATCATGTCACAACCATGTTTTTGTGGTGCATGGTTATGGGAGGAGATTCACTGGTTCTTATTAGGATGTGGTTGAAACACGGTGATAAGGGTTTCCACGTTTCCCTTATTCATTAATTTATGATATAGAGTATTGATCGAGTCTTGAATGATATGAGATTTGGGGGAGTCATAATGTAATTATGGATCTCCTTTGGAAAAATTGTTTTTTAGGGGAGGTATTTTTTAATGCTCCATGACTTTGTGATTTTTTGGGAATTCATAGTATGATAATATCCTATCACTCTATGTTTGATTGATTTCCAATAAATATAGGAATCAAAAGCCCCTTAATTATTCAATGATTTCCTAAGATTTCTCTAAAACCACAAACAATCATAGTTGATTACTTGGAGGTCTTTGGGACCACATAGTTTGTCTTTAGACACTGACTTTTAGAGAAATACGGGTAATGATTCGAGGGAATTTTCTACTATTCCTCTTGATTTTCCCCCATTAAACATTTTGGAATGTCATGAAAGTATGTTTAGGTGATTTATCTGATGGACTGTGATTATAAGTTTTATAAAGGTTGATATTTTTATGGTTTTTGTGGTTCTGTTATATAATTTGATCCTTAAGATCATCAATTATATGTATTTAGTTTGAACAATGACGACCAAATCAATTTTTGTGGAAGAGGATTCAATAAATATATTATAATTTCTGTTTAATATGTAATTGGAATGATTTTTCTTGTTTGTATGGATTTTATAGTTTATACTAACAATGATAAGTAACAAAGGAAAAAATAAATAAATGTAAATGGTTTGTTTCAAATGTGATTACGTTTTTCATGTTATTGTTTGTGAACATGATTCTTATTCCAATTTATTTTACGAAAATTATCTTATTAATATAGTGATTTCTTTCATCTCTATTGTGATTATATGATTGAAACACCATTCATAAATGGTTAATAACATAAATACAACAACAAACACGGTTTTATGAAATACATGATTTTATATATTTAACAATATTTTAAAGCCTATTTAAAATAGAAATTGTGCTAGTTCTAGATGTGGAAATATATTGATTTTTAGATGTGGGAATTATTTTTATTTTTGGGTTATTATGTGGTATAAGATTTATTGTTCATGAGATATATATATGGACATTACATCACGTGATATGGGGTATTACATGTGAAGCGTAGTGTGATGTGGTTGAGGTCATGGCATGTGGAGAGGGGTTATAGCATTCATTCCACAATTTTAAAGATAAGAGGTGGTTGTTGTTATTGAGTTATGATAAAATTGTTTATTTCAAAATGGAAGAGGAGATGTTTATGATGAAAGTATATAGAATTTAGATAGATGTTTTAGTTGTTGGATTTATATGCAATGTGGGTTTTTGTTCTAGATATTCAGTGATGTTGAATACATTGTTGGAAATGGTAAACATAAAATCGGAGTGGATAGAAATAAATTAATCCCGGACTATAAATTATTTAATAATACATGGAATGAATGACTTTTGGATGAAATAAATATTGGTAATGTTTTTAGAAAATTATCATTAAATAAAGAATTGAACAAAGTATTGAGTATAATCTGGTTAGTAAAATGGTAAATCATGAATCCATTAATGGTATAATTAAATGAGATATGTTGTGGATTATTTTATGATATGTGGGTTCGGTTTGGTGAATTAATAAATGGACACAGTGGTTAGAGTATTGTAGTTGTTTCTAGTGTAATTTCATGGATTTCTTGTTTTTTTGGGATATAATAATACCATTTGACATTAAACCTTCAAGGTTGGGTTGTGTGTTATTATCATATATGTTATACTGTCTTGTGATTTTAATTGTACCCCACCCATGTTAGACATTCTTATTGATTCCCTCATTTTGAGTATTAGTTTTTTATCCTAGACATCCAAGTTGGAAATTGAATTGGCATAAAAAATACTCCCTCTTCCCCTTAATCCCTTTTAATTGTTGCATGGGATGTGATGGATTGAGGAATTCATTATAGAGACCCAATAAATTTACAAATATTATTACATGATTTTGAGAAAAAATATACATTAAATACAAACCAAGGATCTTAAATTCTAGTGTCATTAGAATACTAGGTACAAAAAGTTGAAAAAATGGAACAAGAATAAAAAGACATTTTATTAATCTTACATAATGATATTTTAACATCATTTGAGATTTTATATCTGCTAGGATAACCTGGGAAACACATAGACCAAACAGATGATCTAAAGCATCCAATAAAGTAATAATAATGGAAAAAGCGTAACACATTGGTTAAAGGAATAACATGAAAGAATAATTGTCATGACACGTGAATAAAAATGTAGCGTCATATCACACATAACAAGGAAAAATTTTATCATGGAAATAATGTAATGGGTTTCCAATATATAACATGACATAAACAAGAGAAAGGATAACTTCCAAGAGTATATCACATGGTGGGAAAGTCAAATAATGTATATGGTTTACTACATAACCCTATACATGATGTCTCAGGAGCCAAAATATTACCCAATGAATTGGAGCACTATCAAGGTGCACCCATCATAACTAATTCATGTATATGTGTTCAATATAAACAATCATACATAATGAATAAACATAAGGGTTACCCAACTAATGATATAAGTTTCATATTCATGTCATAATTCATAACCAAAGGGAATATAACAATGGTATCTATGAAAAAAGGATTTATATCCTTATTGGACATTCATTAAGTAAAAATAAGAATATATTATGAATAATTAAAAATATGGAAAATAGTGGTTACATAATATTAAAAATGTGCCACTTATGTTATGTTTTTGGGAAAATAATAAAGAGTATTTATTGAGGACAAATGCATTAATGTTTTCACTAAAAATAAAAGAACTAAAATAGTTTTTAATGATAAATTTACTGAATTTACAAAAACATTGGAGGATTAAAAGAGCTTATGTACTATACCTAAAAATGGGTATGAAGAAGAGAAGTTCCCTTTAATCGGGGTTTCTTCTTGAGAATAATTGATAAGAGAACCTTATAACACCAGTAATTTTCCATTAGAGAAATATGAATTGAGATAAATAAAGTTTCTTGTTACATAAAAATTTAATATATAATAATTATATAATAATAATTATTACATAATTTTATGTAAAGAGAAAGAAATCAAAACCCAAATTAATAAAGGGAGGTTCAAAGAGATCCCTGGATTTATATTTGAAGGCATTCTAAAATTAAACTTAAAGATTGAGATAATAAGAATATATTCACTAATTACTAAATTTGGATCCTCATATTTTATTATTTTATTTATTTTTATTTTATTATGTTCATTTATGACCATTTTAATGTGTTATGAAGTTTAATTTTTTCATTTTCAGGATAGTTTGAATCATGGTTCTAGGGTTGGTTCACTTGTGTAAAATTATGGAAGTTATTTTAAAATTGAAACAATTCTAAAAAATTTAATTTATAAATAATTAATGCACTTAAAGAAGTTTAAATGGCCACATATATCATTTTTATTGTATTAGGATTATTTATTTGATAAAACGTTAATGATAAATGTTTAGATAAATTTGGTGGTGTTTTTGGCCATCATGAACTAGTTTAATTTTATTTAATATTATGTTTATATATTAGTTAAAAAACATGAAAAAATTAATAATATACATATTAAAATATGATTTGACCATAATAATTGTTTTATTACCTGCCTTGAATGCGATAATGGAAAATGAAATTGCATTATCCATGGTGATGGTAATCCACCATAATTTGGACAATAGTTTAGTTTCTTTGAATAAAAAGATATATTAAAAGAGGAGAAAAGGGATATTATAATATAAATATAAAATTATTTTACAAACAATATAATAGCTTTATTATGATTTTATGTATGAATTTGGTGTGTATAAGTTTGAATAATAAATGAATTTAAAAGAGATGGTTTGAGAATGTTTTAACTTATAAATCACCTCCTTGAAGGACCCCTTATGGAACGTGGAATTGGTATTTTTTATGAGACCAATAGATCATGGATGTGAGGAAGAGGATTGGGAAGAGAATTGGATATAATATTTACATGAAAAAGGATTATAAGGAGTGAGGAGAAGGGGTGGAGAGTGGTGGTATTTATATGGGGAGGAGAGGGGTGGTTTTGATTATTATATTCATTAGTTAATTTTTTTGTATCAAGAATATCAATAGTGTTGATTCTCATGAATTATTTTATTAAATGGTTCAATAGAGTTTTAGATAATTGGGTTTTACATGATCCATGACTTAGAAATATATGTATTTATATTATAATGTTAAATACCTTAAATTACTGTCTTTCTCTATTCCCAAAAAATTAATATATTTGAGAAAAATCAGGGAAATTCACTCTAAACATTTTTCAAAATTTATATTTCCGAAATGTAATAAATTTTCCTAAATTTTTTTCCTATATATGTGAAATTTATTTTCTAAATAAACTCATCATTAATTTGAAAAATTATGAATTTAAAATTATGATATATGTTTTAACCCTTTGAAAAATTAACTAAGGCTGCATTAAATTATATTATAATTATAAGAAAACATAATATTAATATTTGAATATATTTAATGAGAGTAAAGTTTCTTTTAAATCATTATAGTAATTATAGAAATTTAAATAAACATTAATTTTTTACAAAAATACTAACTCATAATTTATTATTTTAAAATTAATTATTTATTATATCATAATATACATATTTTATTTTTTATTTATAAGATAACTAAATTTTATTTTATAACTTCATAGGTGAGGAAACTATTCTAACAGCTAAATTACTATTCTGAATGGTTAGATTACTATTCCAGTAGTCATATTACTATTCAAATGGTATCAATTTCTTAATTTCTATAATTACCACTTATTATTATTATTTTTCATTCACTTATAATTTCTATTAAGGTTATATATTTTCATATTCAGAATTAATATTATATTATTAAAACTAGGTTTTATTTATATATCTTTTTAATGAGTGTGATCATTCTAGTGGATCGATAGGATCCAAATTTTCACATTATTATTATCTTATTTTCTATTTATTATCCCGTAGTAATTTCTGGAATTCTTATTGGACTATTTGATTAATAATTTATCATTATTCAATTATGATAATAATGTTTTTATTGGGTACTCTAGGTGATTTATGTATTATATTATTATAAGAAGGGATATTCCATTGATAAAATTGTGGGTCATTACATTCTTCGGCCATTATGAAATTCCTCCCTGGAAATTTCATTTCACATAATATGGTGAAATAGGTGAGGGTATTTTTCTTTTATCACTTCCTTTAATTCCCATTTCACCTCTTCATACTTATAGTTTCTCCATAGTACCTTGATCAAGTTTGTAGTCTAGTTGCATAGAACCTTGTTTCTATAGTCCAAACTCTTCAGTGGCTGCTCCTCATAAGATCGATCATTTTACATATATACCACATTTGATTATATTAGATTTTAGGGATCTGGCATGTACTTCATGAATATGGATACGTGGAATATATCATGTACTTTATACATGGTTGGTGGAAGTTTTATGTGATAGGCCACATCTTTGATTTGATCAAGAATATTGATGTGGCTGATGTAGTAGGGAATTAACTTTCCTTTCTTCCAAAATCTCGTGACCCTCTTACATGGAGATATGTGAAGGAATACATTGTCACCAACCAAAAAATCCAATTCCCATTGATGATTATTGGCATAGCTCTTCTATCAACTTTGGAAAACTTGGATAGGCAGCTTGATGGTCATCCCCTATTCATCCATTTCCATGACCATTTTGGGTCCCAGAATCCTATTTTCACCAAATACATCCCAACATGAAGGTGTTATACATCTTTTCCTAAAAATTTATTTATATGGATCCATTTGGATACTTGATTGGAAACTATTATTGTAAGAGAACTTGACTACTGGAAGATGTTGATCACATCCTACATTGAAGTCCATCAATAATTTTCTCTACATTTCTTCTAATTTATGAATATTCCACTAATATTTGCCTTCAGTTTGTGGTTGATAAGCCATAATAAAGTTTATTTCACCTATTAGGGAATATTGGAAACTTTTCAAGAACATGTAGTTAAATTTTGGATCATTATTGGATATAATTTATAATGGTACTCCATGCTTCCTCATGACTCCTCTAATGTATATCAATGAAAGTCAGTCTAGTGATAAGTCCTCTAAAAATAAGATGACACGAGTTGACATTATGAGCTGATCCAAAAAATCCCATATAGAATTATTTAGTATGGATGTATTTAGATGTCTAGTGACAACGTCCATAGTGATGATTTACCATTTCCATGTAGGTATGGGTAATGGTTGTGTCATTCCCTTAGACATTTTCCATTCATCCTTCACTTGATGACATACCAAAAATATTGATGTATATTTAGCAATATCCTTCTTCATATTAACCCACCAATAGTTCTCTTGGATATCATGATACATGTTTCTACAACCTAGGTGGATATAGATGGTTGAGATATGTGATTCATTCAAATATCTATCTTTATCATGGGATATAATGGTACCCATAGTTTTAACCCAAATATTATGGCTCCTTTATCATTAATTTTTAATTATAATGAATTCCCATTTCCAATAGATTTTACCCTCTCTTGAATTTCCAAATAATATCATTGAGAACACTTTATCTTATTTAAAAGGGAGGGCTGAGAACTCATTTGTGGAAGAAATGATGATGTGTATTCCTTTAATATTCCAATGTATATCCTTTACAAGTCTACGAATATTGGACACTTGTCAATTATAATAATTGATAAAGATTTATGATCCTTTCTACTTAGAGAATCTGTTACTTTATTTGATTTACCAGGATGGTAGTGGATTGATCATGCATAATCCTTGATGATTTATTTCCATATTTGTTGATACATATTAACCTCATTTTGTGTAAATATATATTTTAGGCTCTTATGATCATTATATATCTCATAATTCTTCCCATAGAAATAATGCCACAAAATTTTCAATGTGACGATCAAAATCTCCAACTCCAGAACATGCGTGTGATAGGTTTTATCGTGAAAATTGAGCTTCCTTGAGGTATATGCATTTACATTATAATTTTTCATAAGTACACAACCTAATACCTTCTTTGATGCATCACTGTTTACCATGAATAGTTCCCCCTATTAGTAGTGTATGTAATAGGGTAGTGAGAGGAATCCTTTTCAACTCTTTAAAGCAGTCTTCACATTCACTAGTCCAAAAAACATTACTCCCTTTTGAGTCAGATTGGTTTGGGGGTTTTACAAACATGATAATTCCTCACAAATCATCTGTAAAACCCATCTAGACATAGGAATATAGGGATCTTCATTATTTATTTCGGTCTAGGACACTCTTCAATTAACATTGATTTAGAAGGGTCCATATATATTCCATTACTGGTAATAATATTCCCTAAGAATGATACTTCCACTATCCAAAACTCACATTTACTATACTTTGCATATTGTTTATCCCTATGAAAAGTTATTATCATGAAATTAAAATGCTCCCCATGTCCCTCCTTACTCGTGACGTATATAAGAATGTCACCTTGAAATACTACCAAAATTTCTTCAATATAATCTCTAAAGAATCTATTCCTTATGTCCTTGGTAATTACTAGATAATTTGTGAGATTAAATGGAATCCTTATGAACTCACAGATTCCATACCTCATTCAAAAGTTAGTCCTAGAAATATCATCCTTTGTCACAATTAGTTGGTAATATCCTGACTAAATAACCCCCCTTAGAGAAATAATTGTACCCATGAAGTTTATTAAACAAGAAATTTATCCATGGTAGGGGATAATTCTTCTTTATCATGATTTGGTTGAGCTCACGATAATCATTGCTGAGGTGCACTGATCCATCCTTCTTCATGATGAAGAGGATTGGAGCACCCCACAGTGAAGTTCTAGGGTATATAAAAACCTTTTCCAGACTCTCTTGTAACTTCTTATTTAGTTACTCCAAAGTCAATGATGGTCATCATGTAAGTTGTTATTGATATAGGTAGAGATATAAGTTGAATTGAGAAATCGACCTCTCACTCAAGAGAAAGACCAATAAATTAATCAGGGAACACATCAGTGTAGTCCCTCACAATGGTAACATCTTTGATAATTAATCTCTTCTTTTAATCAACCATTTGAGTTAGACATTCATGATCATAAATTAATAATATCTACAATGGAGATGATGATTGTGAATGATAATTATATTCCTCACACTTTTAGAGAATTGTAAGAGTCCTCAAGATGTGAAGAGTGATATCACTTTTCTGATAGTTGATATCATATTTATATATAATATCTAGTCCATTCCAAATATAGAAGAAAAATCCACTAAAGGAAGTAAGAATACATTTTCTTGGTTGGTTTAGTCCACAAAAATTTATAAGGATGAGTTAAATACTTTAGATTGAATAATGTTCACATTCATTATTCTTATAGATATCTCAACATTCATATTTTGGGGCAGTGTTTGAATAATTATTCTAAATTTGAAATACATAAAATTATACAAAGAACTAGAATCAAATAGTACATTTTATATTACTGAATAAATAATAAGCATACTTATCATCACATCATTATTAGGATCCACCTCAGCAGTTGTAATACTATATTCCCTTCCATGTTTCCTTGGAGGTTCTTATTATTGATATTCTCTGACAACCATTGGCATAGGGAATTGGCATGAATAATTCCCATGTTACTTATTGTTGGAACACATTACTGTAGGACGAGTGTTTATCTGAAAATTCCTTAACTCTTCTTTATTAGTGGGATTCTAAAATCCTATTAAAAATAATTATCTAGATTCCCCTACCTTCCACATTTGATGTGTCTCTTGGTTCCCTTTAAACAATTTCTACGATGCTTATTCCCACACATTTGACATGTGGGACATTTTATTTCTTTCTTTTATGCACTTTATATGTTGATCCTACCATATTGAACTCAATTTTACTCTTTTTATCTCTGAGTCCATGAGACCACTAACAGTATTTGATCTCCATTTATACTTAAGGGCATAAGAACCAACAAATTCATAGCTTGTCAAAGTCTTGAATCACCATGTATTTTCATAGACTAAGTTTTAATACACTAAATAATCAATCCACATTACTTTTAGTGATTATGAAAAATTCAAAGGAATATTTTAAAATCATTATAATTATTTACTCCTATGTACTGATAGGTTTGTCTTTTTTTTTCTCCAGTTTGTGGAACTCCCTCTCCATATTAAGATAGCCTTTTTATTTTTGATCATTTTCCACCACCAATTAGCTTCCCTATCAAAACAATAGACTGCCAGTATGGATTTTTCATCCCCTAAGGCTTGATAGAAAGGTAGTATATTTTAATGGAGTTAATAAAATGTTTTATGATGAGGTATATGAAAATAAAAAAAATATAGGATGCTTTGTCGCATAAAGTATTTGACTCCAACATTCTCTTTCTTATGAGAGGAAGGATGTTCCATATAATCCATATTATCATTCATAACATGAGCAAGTTGTGCCAGTATTATCAGGATGTTTTGGGAGCCCATTCCCATCAGGTTTAGCATCTCATTATGTAAATTTTTACATTAACTATGATATTGATTATTGTCATAATTTCTTCTATTTTCGTCAATTAACTATTTAAAATAAATAAAATACAATTAGGGGGATTGAATAATTAGTTAATGAGAATATAAAAAGGAAACTATGAACATATAAGAAATAACATATAAATGAAAATTAAATCCTAACATATGATTTTCTAATTTTTAATTCTTTTTATCCATAGATATATAATTATTCCTATTGTTTTCAATAATGTTTTTTAGTCCTTATCCCCAAAAAACTAGGCTGTGGATCATATTCCAACAATAGTGACCAAATCATTTTAAACATTTTATTTAATGATTTAAAGCATAATTATATATCAAATACAAAACGAGGATCATAAATTATAGTGTCTAGTGAATACTAGGTAAATAAAATTGAAAACATGGAACTAGAATAATTAATCTATTTATTAATATTCTATAATGAGATCATAACTTCCATTGATCTCTTATATCATCATATTATAACCTTGAGAATGCATATAAACAAGGGATGATATAAGAATCCCAATTAGGGAGTAGGTATGGAAAAGAAGAATAACACATGAGTCATATGCATAACCTGATACCATAATAGGAATGGAAAATGAATAAACATGTAGAGGAATATTATATAGAACATTGAATCATATGATCATGGAAATATTAAAATGTGGAACCAACATATATCATGATATAAATATGAGTCAAGGCTAACTACCAAGAATATATAAAAAGGTAAAAAAAGTCCCATAATGGATTAGGTTTACTCCCTAACCCCATAATCAATGTATCATGAGAAAAAACATTTCCAAATTCCTTATAGCACTATGTTAGTACACCCATAATAAAATGTTCACAAAAATGTTCACTATAAAAATATTCAAACATAATGAATAAACATGAGGGTTACGCCTGAAAAGAAATGGGTATCGAAATCTTGTTATAAGGAATGAGAAATGGGAATACAAAAATGGTATCCAAAAAATAAGGGATTTAACTAATTATTATATTTTAATAAATAAAAAATTTTAATATATCCTAAATAGTTAGGTATAGCTGATGTGAAAATGTGAACAAATGTGGTTAGATAACATTCGAAATTTAACACTTAAGGGCGGTTTTAGGGAATAGAATAAAGCATGTTTATTGAGGATTAATGATTACTTAATTTCATAAAAATATAAATGAACTAAAATATTTTTTCATGATAATTTGAGTGATTTTAGAAAAATATTGGATGATTAAAATAATTTATGGATTGTACTAGAAAATGGGAAAGAAAAATTGAAGATCCCTTTAATGAGGATTTTTTATTTAGACGAACTGAGAAGGGATCCTTATAAACTATGTAATTCACAATCAAGGAAATTTGAATTGAGAGAAATAAAATTATGTGTGTTACATATAAAAGGAACATATTTGAAGTATATAAGAATAATTAAGGGATAAATTTAGTAAAAGAGAAATAATGTGTAACCCAATGGAAAAAAGGATGTTCAGAGAGATCCCTTAACTTATGTCTGAATGTATTTTGAAAATACACATAATGTATAGTATAATAAAATTATATGCATTCATGAATTAATTTATAACATATAATATATTTATTTGATTTATTATGATTTTATTAAGTTCATTTATGACCATTTAAATGAGTTATAAAGTTCAATATCTTCATTTTGGGAGCCTTTGTTTCATGGTTTCATGGATGGTACACTTACGTAAAATGATGTAAGTTCTTGTAAAATGGGAATGATTATCTAAATGTAAATATATATGGTATTAATTCATATAAATAAGTTTAAATAGACCCTTATATAATTTTATTTTGGTATTAGAGAAATTTATTTGATAAATTGTTAATGTTAAATGTTTGGTTAATTATGGCTATTTTTCTAACTATTATGAACTAGTTTAGATTTATTTAATATTATGTATATGTATTAGATCTAAAACATGAAAAATGAAATAATATTTATATAAATATTATAATCTTATTGAACCATAATTATAGTTTTATGACCCTCCTTGAATGTTGTAATGAAAAATGAAAAATCATTATCCATTGTGATGGTAAACCACCATAATTTGGAAAATGTAATAATTTCATTGTATATGAGGTGATGAGAAATGAGATAGATAGAATATATTACATTATAAATATAAAATTAAATTATATACATGATAATTGAGTTATTATGATTTAATGGATGAAGGAGGATATGATATTGTAGAAGAATAAATGAAATTAAAAAAGATGGTTTGAGAAAGTTACCTCTTAAATATCCCCTCCTTGAAAAACTCCTTAAGGAACTTGGAATTGGTCTTTTATTGATACTGAAAGCACTCAAGGGATGGAAAGAGGTTTTTAATGATATTAGGAAGAATATTAAAAAGCTACAAGTCTTATAAGGTTTGAGTATAAGGGGCGGTGAGGGTTGCGATTTATTGGGGGAGGAGAGAGGTGTTTTGATTATTATATTCATTAGTTTATTATTATGGCTGAAGAATATCAATAGTGTTTATTAGTATTACTAAATTTAGTATATTTGTATTTATATTTTGAGATAATGGGTTATTATATTATATTTGACTCAGAAAAATCTTGTATTTAGCTTATAGTTTTAAATACCAAAAATTACCATATTTTACTATTCACCAAAAATTCAAATAAGTTACAAAAATAAAAAAAATTCCTAAGAATATAATGATATGTATATTTCAAAATTGGAATAAATTTAATGAAGATATGTTTTTATATATGAGAAATTTCATTTCAAAATAAAAGCAACATTTATTCCAAAAATGTCAATTTTAATATTATATTCGATTTTATGACCGTCTGAAAAATCAATTAAGTTAACATAAAAATATCATATATTTATAATAAAACATAATATTAATTTATGAATCTATTTAATGAAAATAAATTTTCTTTTAATTAATTATGTTTATTAAAAAAATTTAAATAAACATTTACCATTTACAAAAATAACAACATATAATTTATCATTTTTAAAACATTTACTTTCTTATACCATGATATAATATATAAAATTTTATTTATAAGATAACTACATATTATTTTGTACTTTAATTTGTGTGTTTACTTTTCTAATGACTGGATTACTATTCTTAATGGTCATATTACTATTCCAATGATATAGGTACATTCATTTCAACAGATACATCTTATTTAATTTATTATTCATTCACTTACATTTTCACATAAGTTTATTTATTTTAATATTTAAAATGAGTATTTTGTTATTCACATTATTCATTATTTATATATATATGTTCATGAGTGTGGTTAGTCTAGTGAATCAGGAAGATCTGGATTTTCCCAATCTTATTATCTTATTTTATATTTTTTGTCCCACTAAAATATTTGGCATTCTTTTGGTATATTTTTTTGGCTAATTTATCATTCTACATTTATGTGAATAATGTTTTTATTGGGTTATCATAGTGATTTATTTGTTTTATAATTATTATAGAAGGTAAATTCAATTGATAAAATTCATGGCCTTTACATGAATAGTCATACTAATATAGTATGTGGTGTTTTGTCACACAATATAATGAATTAGAAAGATGATAGGTACATGGTGTATTGGAAGACCCTTCAGGGTATGGATGGGGAGGTACAATGTGTACTAGAAAATCTAGTGGGTAGGGGGTATTAATTAGTGAAAATATAATATTTGAATATATTTTATCATTAGTAAATATGGTTTCAAACTACCCATCTTGTGATTTTTTTCAATAAAAATTCATTAATATAGGAATAATTTTGGTAATATTTGATAAATTTCCTAAATATTAAGTTTTAATTGAATATTTAATGCATTTGAATTATTATAACAAACCCTAAATTCATTTTGTGATTTCGGGATTATTATTTATGGTATCTTGAGTACTTTAAATAGAATTTGGGATGTTTTGGAATTGATTTAGAGTGGTTTGGAAATTCTAATAAACCATGTTAATTTTTTTCCATGTAGGATAATTCCATGTATAGAAATTCACCCAAATATGGGAATTCAACCATATTAATCTGAAAATTTAGGTGGAATTATCATGTAATATAAATATATAAGGGAAATTTTTTAGCTACATATGTGAATTTGGCTATGTTGTTATCCAAATATTCAAATAAAACACATTGTTGATATTGGCTATGCATCAATCCTCAAATGGGAATCATTAATGTATAGGAATTTTAGTGCCAAAAAATGTAGAAAATTAGGATTCATCATAAAATCCCATAGAAGGCAATCAACATAGGCTATTTCTAGCTACATAAGGTAATTTTTCAGCTATGTAGGAGGCCCCTATAACCAGGAATGAAGTTTCACCCAAACCGTGAGTCGAATCCTTAGGATTTCACATCAGCATCCAAGAAACATATAAGAGGTTGACCTATGTATTATTATTTGCATACTTTTTCCATCAAGAATCAAGGAAAGATTCTGAATATTCTGTGGTAGACCTAATCTTGTTAAAAAATTTAGCATTAAGAATAAGGAAACTTATAGAATTAAAAAATGAGACTTCGGAGTCTTGAATGACTATTTCATTAAAGAAATCCATGTGCCTTTAATAGAATATCATATCACATTTGGTCAGATAATGATTCTTATTGAGATGTGACTATTGTTATTGGACCCATTCTCATATTCTATTGTTTAATTTTATTTCTTATTATTGTTTTTTTAGTTTTTAATATTTTTCTCTTTCCATTTATTCTATGATTCCTTTCTTATAGAGGGGTAATCTCAAAGTGATACAGATAGGGAAGGTGACACCTATTTATAATTCTTGATTTTATAAGCATGAGGGAATAAAACCCATTATTTCATCAGTTAAAATTGATTCATTAATCAAATTTAGATCATTTTTATCAAGTGCAATTATGTTTGGTTTTATACTATATTAATTTCCATTTACTTGTTCATTTTTATATATCTCCCTACACTTAGTTTTAGTCTATATATGATGGAATATGTTAGAGTTATGTCCAAATGTTCAAGGCCATTTTCAGTATATGTGGAAGTGGAAGTAAATTTTTTTATTTATTTAGAAATAACATAATAAAATTGGGAATTTCCCATGTGAACATAGATTAACCATTGCAACACTATCACCCATAGAAAGGATGGTAGACCAACCATACATATCATATAGTTATACCATGAACATAAAAATTTAATCTAAGAGAGAGAAAAAGAAATTGTGGAACCTCTATCTTATAACCATATCATAAGAAGAATGGATAATTTTAGAACATGTATGACATTGCAATAGGTTATGCCAACACATACATAAACACCTTAACTTAAATTATTTTCAAAAAATAGTTTAAATTTATGAATATATATTAAAATATAAAATACAAATCAAAACGTCAATAGTTAACTAATATAAAAGTTAAGACTTATATTTTGTGAACTCCTCTGTAGGTGACTACCTAGGTTACAACTATAAAAATAGTAAAATTAAAAAATAAATTATATTTATGCACACAATTATAATGGAATGTTTTAAGATTAGAGATGTTACTATGGTAGAAGTGACACAAAAATACTAATTTAGACCATTTATAACATGAATATATAATAATACATTAATTGAATTTGATCTCAAAACTGATGAAATAGTAATTAGACTAAGAATATTGAACATAAAAACAAACATTGGGGAATTAGTTATAATTAAATTTATTAAAACCACTAGTGTTCACTCTAATCCTAAAAAATAGTTAGACGTTCCATCCAGACCCTCAAAGACTTTTGTATACCCTAAATTGTAAAAAAAACAGAATTTTAATGTAGATATTAAATAATTAGATTGAATTAAAAATTGGAATAATATAAATTTTTCTCATGTTTTTTGGTCTTTATGGTGACAAACGCAATAGAAAAAAATATTAATTCACTCATTTATTCAAAACATTGAATCCTTGTAGTGTAGATGATTAATAAAAGATGCGGAGAGAATTTTTATTCTAAATTTAACAAGCTATAAATGAGTAGATGTATAAACTCTATCCAGGTGAAGTCCATGAATTTTATTATATTCAAAGTTGATTCATGAATAAATTATACCCACCTCTAAGAGTATGACAATTATAAATGAGGCATATACCATCAAACACGAAGTAGGAGAGACACTTAACTGCTACTGGGAGAGGTTTAAAATGTTGGGGGATTACTATCCCCATAATGTTATTGAAGACAATAATTTCATTGTGTTCTTCTACAAAGGCATGATAGAAAATGATAAAAAACTACTGGATACCTAATTAGGAGGTTCCTTGATATGAAAAACTCTAACATAATCAAAGGGAATACATGGGAATATTGATCCAAAATCACAATAATTCAACACAATAGATAATAATTAAGAGAAATACATGAGGTAAAAACTTCTGGTTCATCAAATTTACATAAAAATAAACTTTTTGAGTTAAATAGCTTATTGAGGCTGATAGATCTAAATCATGTTAGTGAATAAGAAACACCCAATGCATTTAGTTTATTCCTTCAATCAATTCACTAACCAGTGTATTGAAGTGAAGACATTGGAATGATATGAAATAAAACCCCATAAAGAGAGATTCAAAACAAAAAAGGTATGGAGATATCCTATTCAATTCTAACATGGATATGGAATTTAGAAAAAACCAAGAATATCCGCTTATCAAAATCATTACTCAAACAATCCCCCATTCTATTAACAAAACCAGTAGTATAAAACTTCACCAACCTTCGAATAAATTTTTAAACATACTTAAAATCAATACGTCCTATTCCATCATTTTAATTGAAATAGAAACTGTAACCAATAATCCAACAGTGAAAAAAATCTACTTCAGTACAAACAAATTACAAATGTGGTGGAACATATGACTAAAATGATAGGGAAGAGAAAAATACAACTATAAGTGTCCAAAAAACACATGAAAACTTATGACAAAAACAATGCCTAACCCTAGGGAAACTGTGAATATGATAAAAATAATAAGTTGAAAACAACTCCAACCATGAATAATAATTGAACCTGATCCTACCCAACCATAACAAGAGGTTCATGAGGTTGTAAATCTTGGAAATTCTTGGTAGATGTTAGAAAAATGGACCCATATTGAAAGAAATAAATAAAAATAAGTAATGAATAAACCCAAGGTGGATGAGACGAGAAAAAAATTCCAAAAAATTAATTGGAATTAAAATACTGGACCCTAATGTTTCCATAAAAAATTTAAAATAAACCTACATTTCAGAATAAGAACCTCAAAATTAAATTCTGGATTGTTTTTGAAAAGAGGAAATCAATTTCCCTATTCTTAAAACCGTTAGAAAATTAAATTATACGGTATTTTTTTCAAGGGTATATACAAATAAATTGTCTTATTCTAGGTAATTAATGTATAATATTTTGAAGAAGTGTCTTATCCTTGTTCCCACCTCATTCACATAACAAATATCATGATCCAAGGACACTTTCTAACCCTTCTACCATTGGATTATTGACCTTTTATTCTATTTTATGTGATCTTGGTTCATCAAAAAAATTATTTTACACCTTTTAATTTTTTTAATTGATATGTAATTTGAATCCCATGATATTGGTATTCTAACTTGAAAACTGATCAATTGTTTTTTAATAGGTTTGTTGGAAGACATCCTTGTAAAAGTCTAAGAACTGTAATTTCATTCTAACTTCTGTGTTCTAAAATTAGAGTAGTTACAAGGACCAAGATACTCACCCATCATATTGGGAGATAATACTTAATTAAATCCTATATCATTATTAATGTCCATGAAGGATCACTTACCATAGATTTTTGAAATGTCATGGTATAATTCACCATTTTTGACTCTATGAGACCCCATTCAGATGACCATTCAATTTTTACACTATTCTATAATGAAAAAGCTTCACCATATGATTATCTAGTTATTTTAAATGCCACTATATACTTAGGAGAAAATTTTCAAATTGAAAAGCTCATTTATAATTAAGAAATCCATAAATTTAAAATTTATATTTCAATATGGTGGAAGTGGGAACTCATGGGATTTCTTATGGATCTGATGATTTATTTCAAGAAGAATATGTTTATTTATATCATTGTGTGAAAAAACTAAAATCATTGGGAGTAGTAATCCATATTTTAATTTAATAACAAGAAAAAACCCCAAAATCATGAATAAAAACCACTAACCTCTGAATTAAAATAGTTCTATTTACCCAAAGGAGAAAATTTCACTATAATATATTTTAATAATATTTCTAAAAATGATTAAAACATTATTATTGATATTTTTTGAAATAATATCCAATAAGTAAGATATATATTATATGATATTCAATGAATAAAATAATATTCTCATATAAAATTATACTTAAATAAGATTACCATCCTTAGGAAGCCCTAATGGAGGCCAAATTCAACTTTGATAAAGCTTTTAGTGAATGAAATAGAGGAATACATTGAATCATGGATAATATTTTCCATTATAAACTCTAAATAAGTCATCCCCATCTATTTAGTTTCTAATAAAACTGGTAAACCATTTTGTAGAATTAAAATAATGAATTAATCCATTTGAGAATTTAGAATAGTTGGATAGATTTCATAAAATATAATAATACTAATTTGTTTTCCAATAAAGATAACATCCCGATACATTTAATTGACTATATATAAAATATATTTATAGTAAATACTCATTATTTCTTCTTTGATATATTGTTAGGTTATTTTCATGTCCCCATTTCTCTTGACGATCAAGTAATGAAAAATTTTACATACTCCATTGACACATTTTCTTATAGGAAGATTCCATTTAGATTGTAATGATCTAGTGAAATTTTAGATATACATAATAATTATATTTTCTAATCACATGAATATTTATTTTAGGTATTGTTAGATTATTTCACAGGTTTTGGAGACTAATTTTATAATTGTTTGAATAATAATGAAAAACTATTAAACACATGCATTGAAAAGCATATTGCATTGATATTTGAAAAGTCTCATTATATGGTGGAAAAAGTAATTTTATAGGAGAAAATAATTTCACAAAAAGTCATTGAGGTTGAGAAATCAAAAATTAAAATAATAAATTCACTGCATTACAACAATTTTATGAAGCATGTTAAATTGTTTTTAGGAAATACATGATTTTATAGGAGGGTCATCAAATATATCTATAATTTTTTCTCAATATCTCTATATTAATTTTGATGGATGATTAATTTTATTTAAATGAGGATAGTAGAGAATGATTTGAATAATTTATGAGGATATTGATATTCCCACTTGGGATATAACAACCCAATTAGAAATGTCCATTCAAATTACTATCTGATTATTCTAATCAAGCAGTTAGGGTAGTTATTTCACAATGAATAGATTGAAAAACTAAATTTATATATAATTCCTATAGAAACATAGATGTTTCCTAATTCACGTACACAACAATATAATAATAGTTTTTGGTAGTTGGATTTTCTTTGGACAGATTCAAATTAAATATTCCTGTAATTAAAGATTAAGATTTTACTAATTATGTAGCTATTAGATATTTTATGAATAAGTAATATTATTAGAAAATGTTTTTAAGATGAATTATACTACTACATGAGTTCAAATTTAAAATAAAAGATAAAAATTTCCTTTATGTTAGGAAGCTGATCACTTAAGAAGACTGCTAAACACTGCTAAAGAAGAAATTGCATACCAAAATCCATTGAATGAACACATTCGAGGTGAAAAATTATACATTTTACAAGGGTAAGTAAAATGGTATGAAGACATAGAAAATTATATGGTAATTTCTTATGTACAATATCATATTAATCCCCAATAAATTGAAAAACTAATTTCTAAATCCCAATATTATATTTGTGAATATCAATTTATTTAGAAAATTTTCAATGATCAAGTAATTGTGAGACAATTTCATTTAGGTAAAATGATTTTGTCTTTCATTTTTTTCACACTTTATCACATGGGGGACATTTTAGATCTAAAATGAGAGTAAAAAAAGTCTTAAAATCTATAATTCTTTGGACATGTTAGTTTAAAGATAAACATGACATTTGTAAGAGATGTAAAAAATGTCAGTTTATGGAAATATTTAGAAATGACCAAAAATACCTCAAAGACCCATTATCTTTTGTGACTTTTTGATGTTTAGGGAATATATTTCATGGGACCATTTCTGATGTAACATGGGAATTATTATATTTCACTTACTTTGGAATGTGTCTACAAATGAGTGTAACACCCCATGATACTATGGTATGCCTCTTTTCATTGATATTCTTTTCTAAATCTTACGTTGCATGCAATACCCAACTTAAATGCACAATGAAATATTATATTAACCAAGATGTAAAACTGGATGGAATAAAAATGATTAACCAAATTATTAAATTTATATGTTATATATTTAATCAAATTTTTCTACATAAATCCAAATTATTCTATAGGTATAAGATAAGATTGAATCCAATTTTTGGCATTAAAAGACTATATTTTCTAAAGGTAGTCTTACCACCTTTTGATCGTGCATTTATTTTAAATATAGTTTTTACACTTTTATATATTCAATTTGAATAATAATAATTTTATATAAAATAATAATATCACAATTTTCTTTTTTAATTTTTTTTTGTATTTTTTGGTAAGTTTCATGTTTTGATGAATTGTGAAAAATAATGAATTTCAATTGAAAATAGTTTTTTCATCAAACTAATTTATATTATTAAATAATAATATAAACATGTTTTAAAGTTTAATTAGATAATTATATTTTCATTTAATCAAATTAAAGTAAATTTTTATAAATTTAATATTGAATTTGGATATAAAAACATTTCAATATTTTGAAGGTTTTTACTTTAAAAAAATGTTTTCTCATTCAATTAATGGGATTAATTTGTAATTAATTTATGAAATTTCTGTTTTTTTAATTTTTAAGAATGGATTTGATATTTATAATCAAAAGGTACAAATTAAATGAATAATTCCCCTTTATTTTTAAAATTATGAATAGTAACTTTGGTAATTTTTATTACCACAATTAATGTTAAATATGGTAATTAACGATAAAAAGAATATTATAAATATTCAAAAATTACCCTAAAACATTTCCTAATTTTAGCGAATGAGTTATTTTCAACCCAAACAATCCCTTTTACGATTTTGTGCCCTCTTGGATCCACTTGTGAGACATTAAGTATTTAATAGTATTTTAATATTTGGAAAGTCAAATATGTCAACCTTCAATTTTTAATAAGTATTATTCTTATAATATATGGTTATTCAGAATATATATTTGACTATAAATATTCATTTAAATGATTAATTTTTTATCTTCATCTTTATTTTTTTTATTTTCAGGGAAGATAATATTAGATTAAATCTTGAACTAAAGTAATAAATAAAATTGTTTAATTATTCAAATATCAAATGAATAGTATTAAAGATATCAAAATAAATTTATTTTTATATAATTAATGGAATACATGAATTTTATAGTTGATCAAGACATAATAGGGATGCATTAATGGTTTTTATTAGAATTCATGTTGTGTATTAATATTTTTTTATAGTCAAACTCATGAATCATGTCAAAATTGACATTAATGATGTATTAAAATAAATAACATTTTATTAAATGATATAAAAATCATAAAAATTTAGAACATGTCCAAAAGATTATGTTAAGGTCTAAAATTTAATAATTGATATATTTAATATTATTTTGTAATTTTATAGTAACTATATTACCCCTTAAGTACAAAAAACACATGTTGTCATAGTAAGAGTTAATTAGACTAAATAGGGGTAAAATCAAAAAGATAACAGTAATAATTTGTCCTAACGTGTCTAAAAATTATTATATGAATATAATTATACCATTATCCTCTTAATATATAATTTTATATTTTTAATGGAAAATTTTACTTGAATATAACTTATATATTATTTAAATAAAATATAATTACAAAATCTCACTCCTTATGTATTTAATTGCATTTAAGTGTCCACATAGGGAAAAATCATGATATGAACAAAAATAAATGTTTATTTTGATATTAATTTAATTAGTATCATTATATAAATTTATATTAAATTTTTTTAATTACATAATTACTTAAAATGATTCTTCAATGATAAAAAAATATTTATTTAATTGATAGAAAAATAACATTATTTATTTGAAAAGTAATTCTTTTCATATATTTGGGATTAATTAATGATTATAATTAATTTTATTGATCTATTACATTTTTTTGAGATGTTTGGAAGCATTATATTTGAATTTAAACTTTCACTTGATGTATTGGAAGTCAAATTAAATTAATATTATAAAATTTGACAATAATGATATTTTATTGAATTAATATTTTTTAAAATTATATAAAAATAAAAAAAAATGTTAAATAGTAAAAAAAGTGGATAATATATAGTAAACAATTTCTTACCATATACATTTATTACCAATTTTTATGACTTTGGGTCCTAAATATCCATATGATTTTTAATATTTTGAGGTTTTTGGGAAGTGCAACTCACCTAAACTATTCACACCAATTTGATTCTTGTAGCTCAAAAAAATCATCTCCATTTATCTTTAAAAAAACACCTTGTTATGTTTTGAAGTTTATTTTCCTTCCAAAAGTCCTACCCTAGGTCACTTAATAAGATATTAATGTATGTGCACTAAAGAAGATAACATCCTCTAAATCGACACATTCATGTTTATTTCTTATTCCAATTCCTCTTGAAGTGTTGTTTCCATTACAAAGTAATAACTCTATTATATTATTTATTATGTGTTGTTTTTATTATTAAAAGACTACCATATCCCCACTTATATCCATCCTATGAAAAATGAAATTACCACGAGTGAGTATATACAACTTACCATCTCCAAACCATGGTGTAAACTGTTTTTCATCACCACTTTACATTGATGGGGATAATTATAGAAATAATTGATATATTTGATAATTATTCTAGAAAAAAATTTATTCAATCCACTTCCTTACCCTTTCACAAATGAGGTATTGATATTGTTTCTCGTGTGCACATATAACTTACCGTCTCATGACGCAACGCAATTCATTTTCCATGTTCACCGATCGACAATTTTTTAAAAATGTATAAAATGAATATATATTATATTTAAATCATGGATAAAATTATTTATATGATGATATCATGATTGAATTAATAGGAACCAAAAAATAACATGTCAAAACATATTAAAAAACTATACAGTTAACATCCCAATCAGTGAAAATAACGAACGAATATTAATAGACTGGTGATAAGGTGACATAATATGATCATATATGAAATCATAAATATTAATATGATTTTGGTTTAAATGAATAACATGATTTATAACATTAAATATTAGTATATATCACATTTGACTAAAGGAAGTATTATTTATGAGACTTTATCTCAATATAATTTCATTAAGGCCTAGTTTGATGTTATACACCCACCTTCATTTATGATGCGTATAAAAATAACCTTTGACATATCATGTCATTAATTTTTTATTATCAATTTATTTAATGAAATTTAAAATTTTGTTCATTCATGTGGATTATGATTTAAATATTGAAATTGCTTTGGGACACCTTGAAGGTTTATAGATTAAATTATAAAATCTCTTTCTCCATGTAAATATTATTGGTATTATTTTATATTTTTATGAATATAAAAATATCATAAATAAATTTTCATACCTATTTTTAATTTCATTAAAATATTTTCAAAAAATATTCTCTTTATGTGTTTTATATATAAAGTTATGAAAAATAAGAAAAGTAATGTTCTGTTCTTAATATATATGTCAACAATGACTTTTCTTTCGCTGTGGAAATTATTTTATTTTTGTCTTCCTTTTCAAAATTTCATGTTTCTTTAAATGGAAAACCACCTTTAATTTTTGGGAAATTTTTTATTTAAATGGATTTTTAAAGAAAATCATGTTTTCGTATTGAAAATGGGGTCTTAAAAGAAAAAGGTATTTTCATATGAAAGTTTTTTTCATATGGATTTAATAAGAGCGTTTCCAAAATAATTTTTCAGTGATCTCATTTGAAGTATATTCATCTATGTCAACATCAGTTTTCAATCTTAAAATTTATCATGGATTGTCTCTTATGATACTATCATACATACTTTAGTAAATGGTTTTTGGTTTGTTTTACTAGGGATATAATGTTATACCAAATGTATAGTTATCGATTTTGTTTTGATATTTTAATTCAGTTGTATTATTTAGTCAGGTGAGGAATGAATTAAAAAAATGTATGGGTGGGGTTTGTATAAAGAAAAACCCCTTCAATGTGTTGACAGTGTCTTGAGATTAAATCATTTGATGGAAAAACCTTCATGTTTGTTTCCAAGAAGTTTTAAATTTTTATGAGGATAGATCGTGAGAAAAATTAGATGGGTTTACACCCATAGACTTAAATTGTCTAGAAGATAGATAATGATAGTTTCTATCTTGATGATAGATCTTGATAATCTATATATCCAAAATTATAAATTCAATCGTTATTATTATTCCATGTGATTATTTAATTATTTATAAAATACATGGATAAGTATCCTAGATCATATTATTTTTTTAAATGGAATGTGTTTCGGTTATTTACCTTTCCATATTTTATTATTCCATATTTACTCACTGATTCCACTATATGCATACCCTTATTGGGCATTTGAGATCACCCATTTCATATGTTTTGATTTTACCTAGCTTTTTAGGATTATTTTACAACTGATATGCATGTTTACCCCAAGGGTGAATAATGAAAAACACAAATACAATTATTTTTTATATTAGGTTTAAACATAAATTTTAATTTCAAATATGTATCTAGTTTACAAATAGTACTGAACTACTCAGTCATTTGGGACAAAAATTCTGATATCTTTTTTCCCATCTAATAAATTATAGCACTAGCTCTGGGCTATTGATGTCGGGATGTAAAAGTTGGTATCAGCGAAAGTTTAGTAGAAACCTTGAGGACTATATTTAGTAGATCAAGGATTAGAAAACGTAACCCTATGACTGACTTTGAAAATAATTCTATTTATAGGACAACATCTTTTAGATTTTGTAACAGATAACCAAAGATAAACCTATATACTTATAAACTGAAAAGAAGATTCCATGATTTATGCATCCTATATATGATTCTTTATGACTATTTCACTATGATTAGTGTTTCACACATTGTGCTTTGGGTTTTTGATCATTAGTTAGAATTAGGAAGGTTATACAAGTAATGTTTATACACTTGATGATTAAGAGAATACAAAAGAAAAACGAAAGGAAAGATATATTATGTAATAAAACGATAATTCATAGTTAATGGTTTAATAATAAAGTCGAATGAATAAAGTTCGTATGTAGTTGGATTCAATATTTATTTCATAAATGGTTCTCAAGTTATATGAATCTTGAGGTATATAATGATTTAACTACAATACTTCATCATTATTGATTTTGAAGCCAGAACATTTTAATTAAAATTTTTAAGGGGACAAAATATTCGGTCAATATGATGTTATGAATGATTTTGTAAATTTAGATACATTTTTTAACTGTGAATTTTGATAGAATTATTTTGGAGGAGTCTTAAGTTTGCAATGGATTGAGTTGAACTTTGGGTATTATTGTTTAAGGTTAAAGCCTGATTTACTAGAGACATTATGCAAACCATTTTTTTTTTGTAAATATTTAAAGGTTTAATGAATGACTAGTGTATCATATGATTCATTAACATGTTTCAAATATAAAAATATTAAATTTTATATCCATTTTGTGGCATAATCGTTGTTGTGAAAATAGATCAAAGCGCTACCAAAGGATAAGCTCGTTCTTATAACATTAAATGATATGTTGTAATATTATTTTATCAAGTGTATATTTGGTAGTAAAATAATACCTAAAATATAGGAATGAAATTTTGAGAAAACACACTATTCTTTTAATTTTCATACTGAGATATCAATTACCTCTTTGACCCACTATAGATTAATAATTTTATATTGGTAGACTTTATGATTACCATATTCTTTGACACTCCTCATTAGAATTTGATTTTTTGATTTCTCAGAAATGTCCAGGTTTTCACATACCATTAATGTTATCCAATTCAAATGCCTAATTTTGTGGTGACAATATCATTTTCTTTTCCCTCTATTAAGGGGATATTTTATTAACCCAATTTCCGATGTGGGTTTCCCAAAAAGAAATTCTCAAGTATCAAAATTAGATTTTTGAAGTGAAATTCCAAATTTGGAGGAAACAATTTATTGAATGAGGAGAAATGAAATACCCTGATATTTTATGATATGTCTCTTTTTTCATGTGAATTATTTTTAAATATTACGTTTCACACAATGCCCAGCTTAAACAAACAATGAAATATTATTTTAACTGTGACATCAAATTGGAGATAATGAAAAGTATTAACCAAATTATGAAATTTATATGATATATTATTAATCAAATGTTTTTATATTCATCCAAATTGGGAACTAGTTTTAAATATAGTTTTTTAAAAATTTATAAATTATATTTGAAAAATAAACATCTTCTTTGAAATAAAAATATAAATATTTATATTGGTTTAATTTTTGGTATTTTTCAGATAAGTGTCATGTTTAGATGAATTGTGAAATATACTTAATTTTAATTAAATTTTTTTATCTAAATAATTTATAGTGTAAAATTATATTTCTAATTTTTTAAAGTATAATTATATAAATTTATTATATATTAAACCAATTCAGTTATTTATAATAAATTTCATAATGAATTTGGATAGGAAAATTTTCAATCTTTTGATGGTTTTTACTTTAAAAACTAGTTTTCTAATTCCGTCAATGAGATTAATTTTTAATTAATTTCACAAATTTTTTAGCTTGTAATTTTGAAGAATGGATTCCATATTTTGAATCATAATTTCCAAATTATGAAAATAGTCCCATTTTTTTGGACATTATGAATTATAAATTTGTAAATTTTTATTACCATGGTTAAGGGTAAATCGTGCAATTAAGGGAAAAAATAATATTTCAAATATTAAAAAATTTCCCCAACAAATGTCCTATTATTTTAGGATGAGTAAATTTTGACCAAATTAATACATTTATTTATATTATTTCCTCTTGCATATACTTGGATAAATTTAATGCTTCTATAGTATTTTATTCCAAGGAAAGTTAAATATGTCATACTCATATTTTTAATAAGTATTAAATTTATATTCTTTCATTATTCAGAATATGTCTTCAAAAATAAAAAGTAATTTGAAATCTAAAATGTTTATATTTGTCATGATAATTTTTTTAGGGGATAAATAATTAAAATAAAGGCTTGCACAATGATTATGCAATAATTGTTTAATTAATGGACATATAAAAAAAATAAATAATGTTTTTGAAATACACTTATTTTTATTTAATTAATGGAATAAACTAATTTTATAGATTATAAAAACATATTAGAGGTCAATTAAAGGGTTTTATTTTATTTTATCTTGTTTATAAATAGTTTTGAAAATTCTAATTGATGAATAATGTCAAAAATGACAATATTGACAATTTAAAATAATCAATATTTTATTAAATGACATAAAATTTATATAAAAATCAAATATTTTAAAACTGGTTTTGATAATATTTTAAAATTTTATCAATGATCCATTAAAGGTTCTTTTGTTATTTTCAGTAGAAATATTAAACGTCAAGCATTAAAAACACATGTTGTCATGGTAAGAGTTAAAGAGAATTAATAAGGGTTAAAGCGAAAAGATAAGGTTAAGAATGTGGCTAAAACATTACTAATTTTTTTTGGATGAATATAATAATCCCCGTATCAAATTAATATCAAATTTTAGTAGTTTAATGGAATCATTTCCAAGGAAATAACTTATATATTATTTAAATCAAAGATTGGTACAAAATGCCACTCTCTTTGTGTTAAATATCATTTATTTGCCCACATATGGAAAAAAGAATGATATTAGAGAAAATAAAATCTTATTTTGATATTAATGAAATTATATTCATTATATAAATTTGTTTTTATTATTTAAAAATTATATAATTACCTTAAATTCTTCTTCAATTCTAAAACAATATTTATTTAATAAATATAAAAATAAAATAATTTATTTCAAAAGTAATACTTTTCATATATTTGTTATTAATTGATATTTATAATTACTTTGATAGGTATTTTGGATATATTTGAGCTATGTGAAATAATTATATTATAATTTTTACTTTGTTGTGATGTATTGGAAGTCAAATTAAATGAATATTATTAAATTTATTATTAAGGATATTTTTTAGAATTAATATTTTATTAAATTATTTAAGAAGAAAACAAATGGTAAATAATCACAGATGGGATAATAAATGGTCTAAAATATCTTTATATATTCATTTATATCCTAGTTGGAATTCTTTGTCTCTCGAATAGTTGCAATATATTTTAATATTTTGAGGATTTCTGAAAGTGCCCCTCACCTCAATTATCAAAGAGAACCTCTTCCCACACTTTCTCCCACTAATTTGAGCACTCTAGAATGAAAAAAACCTACCCATTTCTCTAAAAAATACCATCATTAATGTGCTAGAGGTTCAAGTCCTTCCAAAATAACCTACCCAAGATCACTTAAAAATATATTAAAAGAAGTCTGTTGACGAACAGGTAATCCTCTTCATCGACTCTTTCAAGTTTGTTTCTTCTTCCACTTCCTCTTAATGTGTTTTTTATATTATAAAGTAATTAATATAGTATTATATTTATTATTAGATGTTATTATGATTATGGTACAACCTAATTCCACCATATATCCATCCTATGAAAAAAATGAGTATCATGTTTGTGTACATATAACTTACCAAATCCACGACGTGGTGTAATCTATTTTTCATCCCCTGTTTAATTGGATGGGTATAATGATGGAAATAATGGATATATATGATATTTATAAATTGTTATTTTTTCTATAAAAATTATTATACCACTAAATTCTTTACCCTTTGACCATTAAGGGAATGATATCGTCGCTTGTGCGCACGTACAACCTGTCGTCTCTACGATGCAATGCGATTTATGTTCCACGTTCACCATTCAAAAATCATTTTAAAATTTTTCCTAATGAATATATTTTAAATTTACATAAGGATTTAAATTATTTGTATGATTAAATAATGATCAAAATAAGAGGAACCCAAAACAAGAAGCCAAAACAAACCCTAAAACAAGGAAATTAACACCCAAATCAGTGAAAATAATGAACAAATATTAAAAAATGGATGATAAGATGATAAAAAGGATCATATAAGATATAATAAATATGGATATTGTTCTTTTATAAATTAACAACATACATTAAACCATTATACTAGAGGTTAAATTATGTTTGACTAAATAAAGCGCAAGGTAATGGAATTTATCTCATTCTCCATTTGTTGAGGCATAGTTTGAGGTTATACACCCAAATTCTTTTATGAGGTGTATATACATCCCATTTAACTTATCATGTTATTTATTTATGTATTATCATGTTTTTTTATTGTTTTTAAGTGTTATTAGTTCATGGTGTTTAGGATTTTAATGTTTAATGTGGCATGGGACACCCTGAATGTTTTGATATTTAATTATCAAATATTTTTCTCCATGTCAATATTTCAGATATTATTTTATATATTTATTCATATGAAATTATTATAAAAACAATTTCATTTAAATTTTTAATTTCAATAATTTTATATAAATATGAATATTTCTATATGTTTTATATGTAATGTTTTGACAAATGACTAATTGAATGTACTATTTTTAATGTATATGATGACAATAAATTTTTCCCCACCATGGAAAATATTTTATTTTCCTCTTACTTTTCGATATTTCATGTTTCCTTCAATGAAATATATGAATTTATATTTGTGGGTATTTTTTTTATCGAAAATGGGGTTTCAATAAAAATTGTATTTTGGTATTGAAAATGGGTTCTTAAATAAAATGTGTATTTTATTTGAATGTATTTTTCATATGGGTTTAATAAGTGATTTTCTCAAATAAATTTTTAGGGATCTATTTTAAATTATTTTCATCTATGTTAAAGTCCTTTTTTATATCTTGTAATTAATTGAGGTTTATATTTAATGATATAATCTTCCATAATTTACCAAATTTTTTATGGTTATTTTTACTAAGGAATTATTGATATATCATATGACTAGTTATTGGTTTTGTTAAGACAAATAAATTTATTTATATTTTAAATTCATGGGAGGAATGAATTTTACATTAATGAATGGGTGGAGACCATATACAGAAAAACCCCTTAATGCTTCTGTGGTCTCTTTAGATGAAATTATTTAGAAGAAAACTATTTGTGTTTGTTTCCATGAGGTTTTGAATTATTAGGAGGATAAATCATGAACCATATCTGATGGGTTTTTACCCATAAACATAAATTATATTGAGGATATTCCTTGATAATAGCTATCTTTTGGATAGATCATAGCAGTGAAAACGTCTAACATTAAGTATTCCATTATTATTATTTGTCAATGTGATTATTTTATTAGTTATAATACACATGTATAAGTTTCCAAGATTATGTGATTATTTAAATGGCATGGGTTTCATATATTTTCGTTTCTATATTATTTATGCCATATTTACTCATAGCTTACACGCTATGCTTACCCTTACTATGAATTTTATCTCACCCAGTTCATATGTTAATATTTCCCAAGGATTTAGAGGTGTATGTTATAAATGATATGAAGGGTTATTAAAAGGGGTAAAAATTCTAGACACAATGAAAATATATTTTTAATTTTATGTTTAAAATGAAATTTTAAATTCAATTATGTATCTATTTTTCCGAGACTACAAAACTGTTCGGTTCTTTGGGATGAAAATTCATGTATCTTATGACAATTAAATAAGTTAAGGCACTAGGTCCATGCTACTGGGGTTGGTTCTTTACAATGAGTGCATGACAAGGCCACCAAAATAAATTATTCTCATATTATGTTTGGTTTTTCGGGAAAAAATATTTTATTAGTTAGGTGTTCCTAGTCCCATCATTAGTGATTAAGGGAAATAATTTTTTAATGGGACAATTTAGTCTTTGTGTAGAAATTATGTCATGCATTATAAAACATCAACACCCAATTATGAAAAAAAATAGTGGACAATGAGTATTTTCTAGTAGGGGAATCAATTAAATTCTTATGAATACCTTCAAACTAAATAGGAAGGATTGGATCCCAATATTAGAATAAACCTTATGGGATACTAGATAGTCTACTAGACAACCATTTGAATGAGCCCATAATAATTAATTAATCTAAAAAATGCCAGCTACATATATAATTATAGAAAACAAACTATTGTACTATTGGGGAGATGAATCTAGAACATAATAGAGTTATGAATAATATGATATTATACATAAAAAATAGAGTTAATAATGGTGTAAGATTTAAAAAATTCAAATATAAGAAGATAAAATAACAATGGCTTATGTTAAGATGATTCAATCAAAAACTTTTCATCATAGAGATCATGTGGTATAATACAACTATAAACTAAATTTTATTTTAGCTATAGTTTTTTCCATATGGGAATGGACATTGATTTTTTCCAATGTATACCCTTATGTAATTCTGTATATTTTAGTATAAGGATAGGAAACCTTATTTACTATTAATTAGAATAGGGTGAAGATGTACCATGGGAACCTACCCTAATAACCAGTGGATAAGACCCCGCTCCTATATCCTATTTATCAGTGAAAACCCACCAAATTTCATCATTACATAACATTTTTTTACATTTTTTATGAATTTAAAATCTTCTTACTTGACAAATCAAACAAAATCCATTGAGGACACTTCATCAATTAATTTTGGGGAAGGAATCCTTATAGATTAAGAATTTTCATTTTTTTTCTTGAGAATTTTATAATGTTTTTATGTATTTTCATTTTCATTTTCAATGATTTTTTAAAGGGTTTTTTTGGTAAATTTTATATCAATTAAAATTTTTATGTCATTCCAATATGGAGGAACTAATATCAATAACCAAATAATCTTATATGAATGATAAATAATTTCATTTTCAAAATGTAAATAAAATAATTTCATGCTAAATTCAATAATTTTTTAGACTCATTCCGTGGAATAATTCCCCAATTTATAAATATATACCAAAATAGAATTATAATCCAATGTTACACTCTCTTTATAATTAACTATTTATTGAGAGAACCAATATGTACATGAATAATTATAATTTCTATGTAATATAATAAATTCCTTAGTTAATTCAAAGGAATATTTCATTAAATGATTGAGAAATTATTATTTTTAATCCCCTTTTATAATAATCAACTTTTCATGCCAACCAGTACATAAATCCTTATATCCCTTAGTGTCCATGACTTACTTTGTAATAAAAACTATTTATAAGACTAATATGCACACACAGCTTCCATTGGAAGTATTTACATTATCTAATATGAATTGACATGAGGGGGAGGAATAAGTGAGATATAAAACCTATTTGGATGAAGTTATATTAACTAAAAAGTGAAATTCAAGAATATTTTATGATTATTTTTGAGAGAAACAACATAGTTTAATGAGTGATTTTTTAATGATATCATCTCTGAAAATACATCAAAATTCTCCACTATTTGAAGCAGAAAAGGCCACCAACATCTTTAAAAAGTATTATTTTGAAGATAAATAATGTTCTAAAAATGTTTAGAAAAAATTATTTGGAAAATAGAATAATTAATGATAATTATGTTTCTACTAATTTTTTCAAAGGAAAATTTCACAAGGAGTTTGAGAAGGCCCCACTCCCTCAATAAGAAAATTCATATTTTCCATATTCCTTCAAAAAAATAGATAAAAAATATATATTAAGTGAAAATAGAGGAAGATAATTATTTCTACAGTAGGTGTTTTAAAATGGAATGGAAAATATGTAGACATTTCAATGATGTTGAGCACAAAGACTGGGAGAGGAAGTAAATCCAAACTGGAGAGAAAAGTGAAATAATGAATTGAGATTAAATTTAAATCCAAACAACCTCATTTGAAATTAGATTGTTAACATTCATATTCCATAACCCCTTCATACTTAGATACATTTTATAAGGCCCCAGCCTTAAACCTTACTTAATATTGAGTTATTACAAGATTACCCAATGAGGATCTTTTCAGGTTTAGAGTTTTAGAGAATTAGATCATAAAACATGCATTACATCCCACATTTAAACAAAGTGGTTACATAAAAGATAGTATTCATTTCTCCCATCAACAGAAACACATTTAAAATAAAACATGGATTCTTTCTTGACACTTCATTGACACTATCATCAAATCATGTACCATTCCCTTGACCTGTGAAAAACATTTCAAGAACATGGGATGAGCATAAAAAGCTCAGTAAGGGTTATAAAAATATGGAATGGAAACATGAGTTCATATATACATAAGAATGAATTCATACATTACCCATAAAACATAAGCACTTTAACATACCTCATCAAATCATGAAAAAAACATAGAAATCATAAGACATAAAGGTAGCTTGAGAAATTCATAACATTCTTACATAGGGATTAACCCTCTTGGTTACGTTTGGAATAACCATCATAGTATATTCCGTAAATCTCTTCAGATAAACCTTAACGTTTAACTCCTTCACGTTACTCAATTCATTGGAGAGCTATATCGGGCTCACCCTCCCTTAGTCTATCACAGAACCGCCTGTTTTCATAAACAATTCCCAAGAAACATAAGATAATCATAGAATATTACATAATAATAAAGGAAAGATAACATTCCCACATTGCAATAACAATATAACATTTTAAGATATTGAAATAATGAATCCATTCTAAAAACCATTTTCAAAACCATTTAAAACATTCAACAAAGAGATTTTTAAATCAAATTGTCCCATACCACATTGAAGCTTTTAACATTTTAAACCATTAATATCCATATAAATAAATCCTTAAAACCATTTTGAAAACATGAATATTAATGAGAAATATTTATAAGAATAAATCATTAAAACATTTAAAATGATATTTTAGTTAAAGTGTTTTTTAACAAAATGAGAGACACTTGAATACAATAATTGGGGAATAACATTTAATCAAAACATTATAATATCATGAGAATAAATGGATTCATGATATAATATTCCAAAAGACATTATATACACCATATAAGAGTGAATTGGTGCATAACAACAATGAAGTCTCAATGGAAATGTAAATTGATATAAAATCCATTATAAAGATGGTATCCTTATATTAAGGATAATTCAATATCATAATTATGTGTGAAAAATATAAATACACCCAATATAATTGGATATTAAGTGTAAAATAATCAAAGGTCATTCACACATATTCAAAGGATGACATATTCAATAACTACATGTTGAACCCAAAGAATTCGAAATTGGGTTAAGAAGTTCCCTTAACAGCCTAACGACATCCCATCAAAATTTAGAAAAAGAGTTGATGAGAGAGATAAAGGGTATCTCATCACTTGGACATAAAATTTACGGCAATAAGGATATATAATAACATATCCCTACATAATAAGATTAAAAATAAAAGACATACCAAAATAAGTCTTTTAAAAAGCGGAGGGTGTAGGTTCCCTTACTGATTTCGGTAACTTTCGAAACGTACACCCCATGAAAGAAGGACTGTAAAACATTGATGTAAATACTCATAAAGGAAAGTATTTTACACAATGAGTAGAATAATGGACAGTAAATATACCACTCAAAAGGAAATATTGGCAAATGTGGCATGAATCTCACGAAAACACAAAGTGAGATAAAAAGCCCCTTATGAAATTTCGGCAGCCTAACGGCGCCAATTAAAACTTCCAAAATGGATTGATGAGAGAAAGTAGGTTTTCTCATCATATGAACATAAAGATTACAGTAATATTAATATAAAATAACATCCCAATCATAAGAAAGATGAGCTTAAAAGGAATGACATAAAAGAGTGTACTTAAAAAGAAAGAGAGGGGTAGGATCCCATACCTCGGGTCTGACTTGACTCGATCGTTCTTTAACCTCCTGAATAATAAACTTGAGTTATTTTATACTTTTTTAAGAAACTTTTTCAAGTTCATTATTCCTTTTATATCACTTATTACCATGTTATGAACAATATGTAATTATTTAAGTAATAATGGTCGTTTTGTCGATCATTGCTACTTGAGTCAAAAATAAACTCTTTATAATTACAATTTTGTTCATGGGGTAAAATATCCATTATATCCAGAATTATATTCATTATTTAGATATCATATATATCATATATATACATTATATACATGAATTTATAATATTACATAACATTTAGAGGTAAGAAATGAAATGCACCGTTAATGGAGACGGTAAGCCGTACGTACGCATGAATGCTACTTCCATTTATATGTCATATTTAATGGAATTAAAACATAATGATACATAATAGTATTATAATTCAATTATGATATCATATATAATATTAGTAAATCTATTCTTTATACATACCGCAAATGGTATTAACGAATCAAATCACTTTGAGGGGGCGGTAGTACGCACTTCCTAAAATGAAGATATCACGTTTACCCATAATAGAAGTCATAAAGGTATGCCATAAATGAAAAATACATAAGATTAATGAAAACATAAACAGATTATATATCATATATAAATATAGTGACATATTAATGGCCACCTTTTAAGGTGTTAAAAGAATATTGAATGATCATCGATTCGTGAGGTAGAAATTCACCATCCCCAGAAACACTATGTTTTTTAACCATTAGATGTAGGTGTGTGTAAGTGTAGATCGAATCCTTATTATAAAAATATCCTATTATATTGTAGATACTGTATTTGTTACAAAAGAGATGAATAAAAATAGTTTAGGGGGTTGGAGAAGAAAAATAAAACAAAATAACACAAGTGTAGACATTACCTTAAAATCGGGTAACTTCTCTTGATTTGAACCAAAAAGGATTCATGAAGAGAATTCTGCCAAAGGAGAGGCTTCTAGGATGATGAAATGGATGTGGAGAGACAAAAATATTAGAGCGTGGCCAAGCCAAAGGCTTGAGAGGAGTGGGTAAGGAGGTAGAGGTGGGGGCCTTTTATAAGAGGAGAGGAGGGGCACTCTTGGAAAGGTATAAAATGTTACTTCATTTTCAAATGATTTTCGGATTTTAGAAACCCCACATTGATTTATTTTGAGGATAAGGTGATAAGGGTTCGAAATATACTCATCTAAAAGTTCGTTGACAAGTTTTTGGAATTTATTTTACATTATGTTTTTATTTTATTTAAATTGTTAAATAATGAGGTAATCACTACATCATCATGATGTCAAACATAATTTAATTTATTTATTGTCTAAAAATTATTAAAAAACTACTATGATGTAGGATATCTTATTATATTTCCAATAAATTTTATAGTCCAAAATATCATCTATTTTTGAAAACTTAAAAAAAAATTCTCAGGTGATACATTCTTTGTTATAATTACTTTCTTTTAAAAAATAAAAGATAAAAAGTCACTTTCCCACAAAAGTGATTCCATGGGGTCCCCATGTTTGGCACAAGGCATCCCATGGTCTTCCATGAGTCAACCCGTAGCATTATGACACATGTTGTGGTCATTTTTTATTATTATGATATTATTTTATTATCCTTAACTACCCGATTACTCATTAATCAATATAATTAAAGATAATTACCGTCGTTACTATTCATAATGTCCAAAAACAAAAGAGTCTTAATTAAATAATTTGTACCTTCTGATTCGAAATATGGAATCCATTTCATCAAATTCAAAACACATAAATTGTATTAATTAATTTAAAAGTAAATCTCGTTGTCAAAACAAAAGACAGGTTTTTAAGAAGTAAAATTTATCAAAAGATTGAGTTGTTTTTACATCCAACTGAAAAGTGAAATTACTTCAAATGAACAACATTGTATTAAGTGATAAAAACATAATTCAATTATACTTTTAAAAAAATTAAAATGACAATCTAAATATATAAATAAATTGGATGAAAAGGATGTTTTGAATTAAAAACTGTATTTTTCACTATTCATTAAAAAAAGCATTTTCAGAAAAATACCAAAAATTAACCCTAAGCTATATTTGATATTTCAAATTCAGAAATTATGTCAATTTTACCAAATTCAAAACATATAAGTTTCATTAATAAATCATATAGTTAATTCCCACTGTCAAAACAAATAGCGGGTTTTTTGGAAGCAATATCTATGAAAAGTTTGGCACTTGTTTATGTCCATTTTCAAGGTGAAATTAATTCTAATGACCAACATTGAATTAAATTTTAAAATTATGTTCTAATTAAACCTTAAAACCAATTAAAAAGATAATCTACCCATATAAATAAATTATATTAAAAATAGGTTTTGAATTAAAATACAACATTTTTCACTATTCATTAAAATTGAAATTTATTGGAAAAATAACAAAAATTTACACAAAGTTAATTTTGATGTCTCGATTCTAAAGAAGAATTTTATTTTGTAAAATATAACACAGAAGATTTTCAAAAGGTGGATTTAAAATAAGTTCGCCATCAAAATGCGGTTAATCGACCTTTTAAATAATATTAGAATGTTTACGCTTAAAATTGGATTTATTCGCATTTTTAATCCTCTAACATTTATTATAATTAGTAAAAATATTTGACAAATTCATATAATCATTTTGTAGATAGTTTTTTTCATTCGTTTCATTGCAATGGCTAGATGTTAACTAACATTTAAAAATAAAATTATTTTATTATTAGAGTGCAACTTAAGATTTCAAAGGAACTCGTTGTTGGATATTGGGTAAGCCATCGAGCATAGTGTTCACCTTAAATTAATATTAACATTTTATTCACAAAATTTTGATAAATATAAAAATTCCATATTCTTTATTTACCTGCGGTGTTACATCCTTCCCCCCTTTTGGGAATTGCGTCCTCGCAATTTTAAAATTGATCTCGTAAATATCATTGAAAATCCCACATCGGAACAAGAGTCAGTAAAACAATCACTTTAAAATAAAGAAAGAGAAGTAAAAAGGTCAACCGAGTTAACCCATACAAGGATTCCATGTAGGAAAACATGGATATGGAGGAAAAAACAAAGGGTCATGTTCTAAGGGAGAGTGATAGTAAACATATCTAGGAAAAAGTTAACCATAAGAAAATCACAAACTTGTGATGGGTTAAACGATATTCGATTCCGCAGTAGGAAAAGTTAACAGAAAACATTTTTGTTATAAGTTACTCTTCATTGTGGAATTTATATTTGAGCTTAACTAAATCATAATGAAACATACTTACTTGTCACGTAGACTTTCAACTTTTACTAGATTCCTTAATCAAACTCATATTTTCTCCAGAAGACGAGTATTTAGGAAGACTTGTTCGCATTAAGAGTACTATAATCCTCAAATGAGAACTATATATTTCCTATGTCTTTAGATCTCATCCACAACCAAACCAAAACGTTTAGTACAAGATCAGATAATACCCAAAAAGGATTTTTTTTTAAAAAAAGAAAAACTACTCCTAAACTCCAAAATTTTTCAAAAAAAACCCAAAGTTCAACAAAGACCACTCAATAAACATTTTGTCCATAAATTTCTTCAAACTAAACCAAACTAAGATTGAAACCCAAATATTTGAAGGATTTAGTCACATAGTCTTCCAAGGTACAAATTAACAGTTATCTCCAAATAACATCAGTTGCTCTAAAATTATCATATTGAAAAGAAATTATCCTAATCACATATCCTCCATGATAGGTTGATAATTTCCATAGATAACCCAAAATCAACTTATCATAAAATCATGTAACTAAAAAGAATTAGTCAATCTAACAAGGGACTTCTTATAGTCCAGTGGTAGGTGATAAATACCAGTCGCACTTTGGTTGTGGGTTTGATTCCCGCAGCTTTGTCCGACGCAACAGGTTGTCACACGGTATGAGTTTTGTCCTTTTTATAAAACTAAAAAATAAACCTAATATGTTTTAACCTCAATAGTTTCCTTATAACTCTCATTTTCATCAAAATTCATTACGATCTCAACTTCTTAATTCTTTAAGTCTTATTTCACCGCCATTAAATAAAATGATTCCTGAAATGAATAACAGCATACCTTGATCATGGCATACACTCAGTTTCATCGTCATCTTTTTCATGTAGGTAAAAGTCCCATGCATTACAAAAATGATTTTGAGATCCTTAAAAATCATTTACTTCCTCCATCCAAATACACCTTGTACAACATGGGTCATATGGGTGTTCACAGAAAAATAGTTTTGAAAAATAATCATGTATGACATATAATTCCAAAACATCTGATAAAACATGGTTTCTATAAAAGAGTCGGACAGAATTTGAGTTGAAAATTTCTATCATTGGTCCTTTTAAAATACCATAATTATGTTCTGGGAGACTATATTTTAGAACCAAATATAAATAAGTTGTGCAAGGGTCTTCTTCCTCAACACCATTTTTAAAATCATAATATGCTTCAAATTCTTTTGATAAGGTAAAATATTGGCAAATACCTTGATAATATTTACCTTCCATGAAAATATGAGAATATTGTGAAAATAGTATTTGCATAAATACAACCCATGACCCACGATGATAACGAGGTATAGTGGAGGTGTTTGATATCTCAAACAACTGCTTACAAGTGAGTTGTATGCTAGAAAATGTTTCACAATCATCCGAACATGACTTTACAATAATTATTGCAAGCATGTCATCAGGAAGAGATAGGAATGTCGTTTGAGATCCTCCTCCTTCCATTCGTAACACACTTTACTTGACCTGAAAAAAATTATAAAACAAGGATTTAACTGAAATAATACATATAGGGACTAACCATGTGTCTAAAAAAACACATAATCCCTAAATTTGTCTAAACCGAACTCTGATACCAACTATAAGGCCCCAGCCTTAAACCTTACTTAATCTTGAGTTATTACAAGATTACACAATGAGGATATTTTCAGGTTTAGAGTTTTAGATAATTAGATCATAAAACATGCATTACATTCCACATTTAAACAATTTGGTTACATAAAAGATAACATTCATTTTTCCCATCAACAGAAACACATTTAAAATAAAACATGGATTCTTTCTTGATACTTCCTTGAAACTATCATCAAATCATTTACCATTCCCTTGACCTATGTAAAACATTTCAAAAACATGGGATGAGAATAAAAATCTCAGTAAGGGTTATAAAAATATGGAAAGGAAACATGAGTTCATATATACGTAAGGATGAAATCATACTTTACCCATAAAATATAAGCACCTTAACATACCTCATCAAATCATGAATAAATTCATAACATTCTTATGTAGGTAGTAACCCTATTGGTTACATTTGGAATGCCCATCACAGTATATTCCCTAAATCTCTTCGGATAAACCTTAACATTTAACTCCTTCACGTTACCCAATGCATTGGAGAGCTATATCAGGCTCACCCGCCCTTAGTTTATCACGAAACCACCCATTTTCATAAATAATGCCCAATAAACATAATGTAATCATAGAACATAACTTAATCATAAAGGAAAGATAACATTCCCACATTACAATAACAATATAACATTTTAAGATATTGAAATAATGAATCCATTCTAAAAACCATTTTCAAAACCATTTAAAACATTTAATAAAGAAATTTTAGAATCAATGTGTCCCATACCAAATTGAAGCTTTTATCATTTTAAACCATTAATATCCATATAAATAAATCCTTAAAACCATTTTGAAAACATGGATATTAATGGGAAATATTTATAAGAATAAATCATTAAAACATTTAAAAAGATATTTTAGTTAAAGGGTTTTTAACAAAATGAGAGACACTTGAATACAATAATTGGGGAATAACATTTAATCAAAACATTATAATATCATGAGAATAAAGGGATTCATGAAATAATATTCCAAAGGACAGTATATACACCATATAAGAGTGAATTGGTGCATAACAACAATTAAGCCTCAATGGAAATTTAAATTGAGATGAAATCCATTATAAAGATGGTATCCTTAAATTAAGGATAAATCACTCTCATAATTATGTGTGAAAAATATAAATACACCCAATATAAGTGGATATTAATTGTAAAATAATTAAAGGTCATTCACAGATATTCAAAGGATGAAATATTCAATAACTACATGTTGAACCCAAAGAATTCGAAATTGGGTTAAGATGTTCGTGTGATAGCCTAACAGCGTCACATCAAATTTTAGAAAAAGAGTTGATGAGAGAGATAAAGGGTATCTCATCACTTGGACATAAAATTTACGGCAATAAGGATATATAATAACATATCCCCACATAATAAGATGAAAATTAAAAGACATAACAAAAGAAGTCTTTTAAAAAGAGGAGGGTGAAAGGTTCCCTTACTGATTTGGGTAACTTTCGAAATGTACACCCCATGAAAGAAGAACTATAAAGCATTTATGTAAATACTCATAAAGTAAATTATGTTACACAAAGAGTAGAATAATGGACAGTACATATACCACTAAAAATTAAATATTGGAAAATGTAGCATGAATCTCACGAAAACACAAAGTGAGATAAAAGGCCCCTTACGAAATTTCGGCAGCCTAACGACGCCAATTAAAACGTTCAAAATGGATTGATGAGAGAAAATAGGGTCTCTCATCATATGAACATAAAAATTAAAGTATTATTAATATAAAATAACATCCCAATCATAATTAATATTAGCTTAAAAGGAATGACATAAAATAGTGTACTTAAAAAGAAAGAGAGGGGTAAGATCCCTTACCTCGGGTCTGACTTGACTCGATCATTCTTTAACCTCCTGGATAATAAACTTGAGTTAATTTCTACTTACTGAAGAAAATTTTTCAAGTTCATTATTCCTTTTATATCACTTATTACCATGTTATGAACACTATGTAATTATTTAAGTTAATAATGGTCATTTTGTCAATCATTGCTACCTGAGACAAAAATAAAGTCTTTATAATTACAAGTTTGTTCATGGAGTAAAATATCAATTATATCCATAATTATATTCATTATGTAGATATAATATATATCATATATATCCATTATATACATGAATTTATAATATTACATAACATTTAGAGGTATGAAATGAAAAGCACTGTTCATGGAGACGGTAAGCTGTACGTACGCATGAACACTACTTCTATTTCTATTTCAAATTTAATGGAATTAAAACATAATGATAAATAATTTTATTATAATTCCAGTATGTTATCATATATAATATTATTAAATCTATCCTTTATACATACCACATATGGTATTAACAAATAAAATCACTTTGAGGGGGTGGTAGTCCGCACTTCCTAAAATGAAGATATCACGTTTACCCATAATGGAATCCATAAAGGTATTACATAAATGAACAATAGAGAAGCTTAAGGAAAACAAAAACATATTATATATCATATATAAATATAGTGACATCTTAATGTCCACCTTTGAAGGTGTTAAAAGAATATTGAATGATCATCCTTTCATGAGGCAGAAATTCACCATCCACAGAAACACTATGTTCTTTAACCATTAGATGTAGGTGTGTGTAAGTGTAGCTCGAATAATTATTATAAAAAAATCCTAGAATATTTAATATACTAGATTTGTTACAAAAGAAATGAATAAAAATAGTTTAGGGGGTTGGAGAATAAAAATAAAACAAAAGAACACAAGTGTAGACATTACCTTAAAATCGGGTAACTCCTCTTGGTTTGAACCAAAAGGGTTTCATGAAGAGAATTATGCCAAAGGTTAGGCTTCTAGGATGAGGATAGGGATGTGGAGAGACAAAATGATCAGAGTTTGGCCGATCCAGAGGTTTGAGAGGTGTGGGTAAGGAGGTAGAGGTGGGGGCCTTTTATAGGAGGAGAGGAGGGTCACTCTTGGAATGGTATAAAATGTTACTTCATTTTCAAATGAGTTTCGGATTTTAGAGGTCCCACATTGATTTATTTTTAGTATAAGATGATAAGGGTTTGAAATATACTTATCCAATAGTTCTTTTACAAGTTTAGGTCTTAGATTTTACATTATCTTTTTATTTTATTTAAATCGTTAATTAATGAGGTAATCGCTGCATCATCATGATGTCATAAATAATTTAATTTATTTAATGTCTAAAAATTATGAAAAAAATACTATGATGTAGGAAATCGTTTTAGATTTCCAAAAAAATATTTATAGTCCAAAATATCATCTATTTATGAAAAATTAAAAATGTTTTACTCAGGTGATACATTCTTTGTTATATTTACTTTCTTTTAAAAATAAAAGATAAAAAGTCACTTTCCCACAAAAGTGATTCCACGGGGTCCCTAAGTTTGGCACAAGGCATCCCATGGTCGGCCATGAGTCATCCTGTAGCATTAGGACACGTGTTGTGGTCATTTTTTATTATTATGATATTATTTTATTATCCTTAACTACCCGATTACTCATTAATCAAGATAATTAAAGATAATTACTGTTGTTACTATTCATAATGTCCAAAAACAAAATAATCTTAATTATATAATTTTTACCTTCTGATTAAAAATATGGAATCCATTTCATCAAATTCAAAACACATAAATTGTATTAATTAATTTAAATGTAAATCTCGTTGTCAAAACAAAAGACGGGTTTTTAAGAAGTAAAATTTATGAAAAGATTGACTTGTTTTTACATCCAATTGAAAAGTGAAATTACATCAAAGGAACAAAATTATATTAAGTGATAAAAACATAATTTAATTATACTTTAAAAAAAATTAAAATGTCAATCTAAATATATAAATAAATTGGATGAAAAGGAAGTTTTGAATTAAAAACTTTATTTTTCAATATTCATTAAAAAAAAGCATTATCAGAAAAATACCAAAAATTAACCCTAAGCTATATTTGATATTTGAAATTCAGAAATGATGTCCATTTTACCAAATTCAAAACATAGAAGTTTCATTAATAAATCATATAGTTAATTCCAGCTGTAAAAACAAATAGCGGGTTTTTTGGAAGCAATATCTATGAAAAGTTTGGCACTTGTTTATGTCCATTTTAAAAGTGAAATTAATTCTAATGACCACCATTGAATTAAATTTTCAAAATAAGTTCAAATTAAACTTTAAAACAAATTTAAAAGATAATATAACCATATAAATAAATTAGATTAAAAAGAGGTTTTGAATTAAAATACAACATTTTTCACTATTCATTAAAAATAAAATTTATTGGAAAAATACAAAAAAATTACACAAAGTAAATTTTGATGTCCCGATTCTAAATAATAATTTTATTTTTTCAAATATAACACATAAAATTGTCAAAATGTGGATTTAAAATAGGTTCTCTATCAAAAGGAGGTTAATCGACCTTTTAAAGAATATTAGAATGTTTACGCTTAACATTGGATTCATTCGCATTTTTAATCCTATAACATTTATTGTAAAAAGTAAAAATATTTGACAAACATATATAATAATTTTGTAGTTAGTTCTGTTCATTCACGTCATTACAACGGCTAGGTGTTAACTACCATTTAAAAATAAAATAATTTTATTATTAGAGTGCAACGTAAGATTTCAAAGGAACTCGTTATTGTGTATTGTGTAAGCCATCGAGCATAGAGTTCCCATTAAATTAATATTAACATTTTATTCACAAAATTGGGATAAATATAAAAATTCCATATTCTTTATTTACCTGGGGTGTTACACATTTTATACTGATCGTGAATCCATAATCATGTACATAATTACATGACTCATTGGGTGGAGATGAAAAAACTCATCAAGCCATTGGTGAATCTTTTTAGAATATTGAATGAGAAAAACCAAACATGAAAGTCAAACAAGAGGGTATAGTTAAATATTTCATAGAAGGTAGGAAAAAGTTTGAATGAGGGTATAAAAGAAGAATGGATTAATTTAATATACATAATGAATAAAATGGAAACAATTACAATGATAAGGAATGATAATTTGATAAACATCATATTGAAAAGAAAAATTCACTTAGGGTAGGAAGATGATTTTTTCATTGATAATAATTTTATGTTGACTTGTCCAAATTCAACAATTTATGTGTGGGGAAATTAACAAGACAATATTTTCACTGAAATTTAATGGTTTTAAACACATAATTTTGAGAAAAAATTATCATAAGTTATTTTTTTACGAATAATGTAGATATCATTAAATAAATTTATTAAATCTTGTTTTTAAATTGACTATTTGATCCTTAATAATAATTTTAATAAAGCCTATATTTGTTTAAGGATGTTTTTATGATTAGTTATTGTTTATTGAGTGAATTTTAAAGAATCAATGAATTTGAGAACCAATTTATAGAAGTATAATAATTATTTAAAACAATGCTTGAAAATTAAATGACGTAGCATAATTCCATATTTTTCGATTCATCATCCCATGGAAATTAAACTATGTGAATCCAACCATGTTGGAGAATTTATCATGTAGGGGAATTTTATATAAGAATAATTTCATCTACATGTGGTATATTTTCAGAAATATTTTCTATATATGATAATTAACCATGTACATGAATTTATTTATGCATCGATCTATGTATACAAAAAAATTCAATTATTCGAATTTCAATGAAACCTCATGTTTCCAAATTTGACTAAGTCATTACCATAAACATAGAGATATATATAGAGTGTAGTTATAGAAAAATAAGGCTTGTTTTTTGATATATAGGATATCTCTAAAATAATTAATAGAGATTCACCTACACTTCATGTTGAAGCCTTGGGATTCCTAATCTGTATCCATGAAACTTATCAAATGAGGCCACATGGATCCTAATAACATAATTTTTTAATTAAGAATTAAGGAAACAATATATAGTTTCTATAGAAGAACATATCACAATAAAATATATAGGGTTAGGAAAAAAAACCTCTAGAATTAAAAAAGATGGTATTTTGGAGGATTGACCAAAAAAAATCGGAGAAGGAAACTTTGAACCATTAAGAGTAGATGGTGTAACACTATATCAGAGCATGACTATGATTGAGAGAGGAATGTAGTTCATGGACCTATTCTTTCAATATCATTTGAAATTATTCAGTTCATGTGATTCATGTAATAAAACCATATATTTATTCTATTACAATAGTATAAATTCTTGAATTTTAGTCTTTATTATCAATTGAAATCGTATTTGGATTTAGAATTTGATAGTATCTACTACCCTATTTAATGATCCATTATCTCCATGAACCTAGTTGTATACCATGTGTTTTGGAACATGATGGAGATTTATGGTGATGTTCTTAGTTATAATCATTATATGTGGAATTGGTAGAGGGAACTATTGGTTGTTTATGAATAATAATAAAAAAATGAGTATTTCCCATGTTAACTGGGAGTACACTCTAAGAAATTTCATACCTATGAAGGAGGTTAGACTATCCAGAGAACTAATTTAAGTATATTTTCACAATCCCCATTTTTCTAAGGGAAATAGAAGAATATATTGTAGAATAAATCTCTTATCAACCTATTTTAATAAGATTAGATAATTTGGGATCCAAGAGAGTATTTCAATATGTTTAGAAAACCCAAACATTATCACCCTATCATAAACTATTTTCAAAACACGGTTTAAATTTGTTTCATTATTTTTAAATTAATTATACAAATAAAACTCCTTTTCTTAGTCAATAAAAATGTGACAATTGTTTTATTTTTCATTTCTCTCAAAGAGAAAACCTAGTTTCCCACTATAACTATATTTAACACAAGAAATAAATTACCTTCCCACACCCCATGGAATGGCATGAATTATTGATTGTATTTTTCATTGTGGGGGTCACTCATGCTAGGAATTAGGAATAAGGTTGATTTTATTTGTTTTCAAGATTCCCTTCTATATTTGATATGTGATTGATAGATGAGAGGTGTTTTTTAGTAGGGGGTATGAAATTATTAGGGTGATATGGCTATCATATGTGATATGGTGCACTAAAACTTGATTGTAGAAGATATTGGGAAAACAATACATTTAAATTTTTCATATGAGAGTGATGAAATAGAGGTGAAGTGGTTGTGGGGTTATTTTTCAACTATATATTTTATATTTCTTTATAACACCTGGAAGTGATATTATATTAGTGATACTTGGTGAGACGGGATATTAGTTAACTAGATAAGAGTAAGTTTGAAATGTTGTTTGTAACCTAATGAATTTGGATGCTCTTACTATATTTTGTTGAGTTTTTTTGAATATGATCTTATTTATTATACATATTATCCAAAACCTTATATATAAAAATTGTTTGATCATATTTATATTCTGATTTTTGTGACTTAGAAATCACTATCTGGGGGCTTTATATTGGTCATGGAGTTATTGTATAAAATATTATTTGGTAATTTTATTTATAAACATGTAATTTATAATATATAATATATTGTGGATTATTATGGGTTTGGTTTATTTAATATTATGAGGTCGATTTATGGATTTACTATTATGTTACAGGGATTTATGGGGGTAATGTCACACATTTTAAGGTTATATTTCCTCATCACTGGTATCCATACCTAGACCCATTAGTGTGGATCAAAGGGGAATATTTAGGTATTCACTATAGGCCTAAGATTTATTCATTGTGGTAAAGGGCTATTCAACAGTTTTATCAAGGCTTTGGTTGAGATTAAGGATAGAAATTGGAGTTAAACTCTATTAAGGATTTCATGGGTTAGTAGGGAAACAACAATAATTGAAAATATTAGCTTTGAGGAAAGAAATGGGAGAAAAGATAAGACATAGTATTTTAGGTCCCCTTATTATATAACACATGGAACTTAAGCTAACAGAAGATGCTAGGTGATGTGATGTTGTATATAGGTTAGAGACCTAGGATAGGTACATGAATCCTAATTGATTATAAATTTTTATGATATTAGTTACATTTAAGGGAATTAAATTGAATCTAATTAAATGAATTTTATTAGATAAATTACATTCTAAAAGGCTTATGAATTTGGTTTTCATTTGTAAGTAAGCATGATGGTTTCCATTAGGGCATGGTTTGTTTTGGTGAGGTTCATCTATTTTACTTGGTTGGTCATAAGAGGGTTAAACTATATAGAGAATATAAACTTTTAAAGAAGACATTATGTGGGTTCCAATGTTTGGGTAAAGAGAAGTCTGAGGTGGATCATAATTAATTTTGGGAAAAATAGTTTTCTTGAGGATCTTTAAATTCTTTTCAACACGATTCATATTAGGGTGAATTATCATATTAATCTAGATATTAGTTAGATATAGGGTACTACTCGATATTGGTGGATATTGTATCCTAGGGGGGAAAATAGGTATATGTTTCATGGGATGTTTTCTGGATGTAGTTTCAGGTGGAGTATTTATCATTAATTATGAGTGTAGTGATGAACTATGAGTTTATTTATCTTTTTTACAGGGAAATTTATTGTGTGGGGGTCAAGATTAGATTCTATGAACTCCATGAATTCACCACTATTGTTTTCTGAATGAAGTTCTCTATTTTGTCATTCAGAGGAGCTATTATGACCTGTTATTCAATATACAGTCACCCCATTTATTTTTACTATGTATCTAGAGATACAAATGATGGATGATGTCATTGGAAGGATTTATACTTATCCATGATCATCTAGAGAGCATATACATCAAAGTTTCTTTATCTATATACTTTTTTGCAAAGGATCTAGTGTATATAGACTATCTAGGTTTCTGTCAATAGGGTGTCAACCTCTACAGTTCCCTTTTATTTCTATTGGTAAATCTGTTCCCATTCACCTACCAAGATATTTTATCACATGTTCTTGGATTTTGGTAGATCTGTTCATTGATGATTTAATTTCCCTATTATCCTTAGGAATGAGAGTAATGTGGGTGGTTAGTTTCCATTCCAACTTCTTTAACAGTTTCCTATAAGGTTTTCTTTGAAATATATACAGTTGGATCATGTTTCATTTAGAGGATATCGAGCTGTAAAAGGAAATCTCCATGATAGCCCCCAACCCCAAGGACATACAGCTGAGTGTGGACATGGAGGTGGTCATCAATAATGAAGTAGAAAAGAAGAGTGTAGGATGTTTCATTCTATGGATGTACTAGTTCTAGCGTGGCTAAAGATCATCCATGGTACCATATCTCCATCTTATAACATGGTTCATTATTTACATGATTCCATAGATTTGAACTCTTTTATTATACCCACCCAGGTCCCTTCCTTAGCACTCAATGTAGGGAGGCTTCCAATGCCCATGGTGTTGACTACACTAGTCGAGGATCAGTCAAGTCTACTTGATTTTTTCATAGGATGTGAGATTTTGATCAGGTAGAATTATTTATCTAAGGATTTCCTTGTACTAATGATGTTATTTTTCAAATCAACTGGTCAGATTCTATGAACATTATTTTTAAATCCTTTTGGTGGAGAGTTTTTTTCTAGGGTATGAAAGGACATTATGTTGTATTCATTAGTTAGTCGGATCATTGGATGGGTCATGGTTTTTTTAATCTAGTTTTATACAAGTTAGTATCCTTATTATTATATTTACTGGAGGTGCATTCTATAGAGTTTCTAAGAGTAATAAAAGATGTCCATGATGTTCTTTCTAAAGAGGAAATGACCCTACCCAATAAATTTGATATTATGTTTGAGATATAGGTATATATTTTTGTATCTATGATTTTGATGAATCTTTATCATATGATAGCCTCTAAGCTATTGGATTTGGGGATTCATGTTGATGATAATCTATAGAAAGGATTTAATCAACCTAGTGTATCACCATGGGGTGACTGTGTGTTCTTATCTAAGAAAGAAGATGTTATTTTGAGATTGTGTATAGACTATCGGTAGTCAAATAAGGCCACAATCAAGAAACAATAACCTCTACTAAGGATTAATTATTTACTCAGCCAATTAAAATGATCCAGGTAGGTTCTCAATATTGATATACAGCATGGATATAATCAGATGAGAGTAATGGAGGAGTATATATTGATAGAAACATTAAGATGGAATTTTGGGAAATTAATGTTCATGGATAGGTCATGTAGTGTCTAAGACACCGCAATTATTTTTCTTTGGAATCAATTAATCTACATTCTATGAGTTCCTATATAAGTTTCTATTCCTATTCATTGATGATATTTTTGTGTAATAATGTTTAGTGGAAGAGAATGTAGAGTACCCAAGGTGTCTTTAATTATTATTTTGAAACCATATGATATATGGAATGATGTATAAGTGTATTTTTTTTTTGGAAAAGGTAGTTTCAATTCCTTGGACATTTGGTATGTCAGTGGGCAGTAGTACTAGATTTGTTTAATATTAATGCCATTTTTTCATAGGAATCACCCAAGAATGTTATATAGGTATGTATTATTCTCATACTTTCTAGATATTATCCAATGTGTGTGTCTAAATTATCTTGAGTAATGACCCCTTTGATATATTTGATAAGGAAAGACCCAGATTTCATATTGGATGATCAGTGTTATGTGGATTTTAACTATTTTGTTGGGGTGGTTAACCATTTCTCTGGAACATGATCCTGAATAGAAGGGAGTGATGTTTAAGGATTTATATGAGGTTTCCCATATTGTAATGGGATTCATCATGATGAAAAAAGATTAGTTATATGATAAGGTTATAGGTAGTTATGTCCCCAAGAGAATAACTTTTCCACGTTGGATCTTGAGTGAGTGATGATGGGGTTTTCTTTGAATCTATGCAAAAATTACCTCATTGATGTTATATTTTTATTATTCATACAACATAAGAAATCGAGGTGTATTTTTTATTTGGATTTTAATTTAAAATAGTTTCGGTGTATGGAGTTTCTCCAAGGATAAATATTTTTTACCTTATAAACACTAAGGAATGAGAATGTATTTATTGATGAGATGGGTAAGAAGTCACTATGAGATTTTTATAGAGAGTCTTGAGTTTATTGGGGAATTGGTAGAAAATAAATTTTCAATGATCTCTTTTTAAGGATGGTTTTTTAAAATATGATGTGATCATGAATTTTAATATTAGTTTTTAAAAAACCAATGTTAAAATCAACATTTAACAACAGTTAAAAAAGATAAAAATATATATTTAACATAAATATTCTAAAAACCATAAATAAAATTATCTTTTATCATTAGTTATATTAAAAATAATATTTTATCATCATTTAAAAAAATGGATGTTAAAATTATAGTATTAAAAACAGTTTTAAAAAACCAATTTTAAATGTGTGGTGTGATTTTTTCTAAAACATGCATGATATTAAATTTAGATTTTTTACATTGAACACTTGTGACATTTTTATTACCTATTACTAATACATTATGTGATTGTGAATTTCTTTTCTTTTCTACTAGAAATACATAATATCCATCACTGTTAATAGTTTCACTCAAAAATTATAGTTCTTAAACTTTTTAATTTGATGATCTACTTCTATTTTAAATTTTGATTGATTTGAAGTTAAAATCAATTTTTATTATAGTAATTATTTCAATTTTCTTTCATTAGTTATTTTTTGTTGACTATTTATAATTTTTTTTGATGAGGATGAGACTTTCAACGACAATTATGCATCCATATGATATCTCTATAAAACTTCTCAAAATAACATATAATCCTTTCAACACAGATCAAATTAAAATCATGAAATTATTCCTGAGGACATTACAAATTAGATTTATTAACAAGAAGAAGGTAATAATTAACCATTTTTTTATTTTTTATTGATATTTTATTATTATAAAATATTTTATCAAATATATTTAATATAAATAAATTAGTTTTGACGAATTTTTTTTACTTGACACATTAGTTATATATATAACTGATGTAGAAAACAATTCCAAATTATTTATCTACATAATTGATGTGAAAGTTAATTTTCACATATTATAAAGTTGGTTATATAGATTACTGACTTGAAAAATGTTTTTCAACATCAGTTATATATATAATTGATGTGTAAAGTGTTTTCCCAATACATTTTTACATAGGTTTTTTACAGATGGTGTAAATATGTATTTACAACATTGGTGGTACTAATATTAGATAGAAAAGTTATTAAAATACAAAAAATATGATAGTAAAGAGTCTTTAATTACTATTGGAGGTAATGAGGTCCTACTAGTTATGTATCTTGATAATAATGAGGATTGTGTTATAGGTTACCGATTTAAGATGACAATGAAATACACATTAATACATAAAATCAAGGAGTATCAGTTGGGAGTATTGGAGTTAGAGGTGACTCATGATCGTTTTATCCATGATTATGCTCCAGTGGGATGGTTTATTGATAAAATAAATCCTATAATATTTCAAAATAAGTTGTTTTTTCTATCATAAGTGTGTGAGGATGTTCTATTAGGGTTCTATAATTAACATGTTGTAGCGCATCATAGTATATTGAATATATTCCATGCCTTTAGAGGTTATTTGTTGGGGATCATGATGAAATAGACAATAACTAAGTATTTATCATAGTTCTTGGTCTTTTGATAGATGAATTAAGAGCATTATGTTTTATGTAGTTTAATACAACCATTTGATATCCTTGATTTGAAATTGGGGAACATATCTATAGTTGTTTTGATTGCATTACTGTAATCATAGTGATAATGTAATGCTATTTGGAAAATCATAGATTAGTTGATGAAGATTGACCACTTCCAATCCAATAGAGAGTCTGATACTATAAATTTTTTAGTGAGGTTGTATGTACATGATATTTTTTAAATTCATTGGGTATTGAGTACAATAATTTCTAATCAAGATCACTGGTTTAGTCCATGGGAATAGAGAGTGTTGTAAAATTATTTTGCCTCATAGCTACATATTAGTATAAATTTCTATTCTTAGATTGATGGGTAAATAGAGTAGACTATATAGAAATTATAGGAAATATTATGGGATAATTTCATAGATCATGGTGGATCTTTTGAGATCTATTTTCCTTGGTTGAGTTTTAATATATAAAAAATATATAATTTTCCATTTATATAGCCATATATTATGTGTTGTACGAGTAATATTTTTGATCCCCACTATGTTGGACCGAGGAGAAGAATTTGGATGTCCTTGGTCCTGATGTGATACATCATAAAACTATCTAGATTATGATGGTATAGAAGTGAATAAAGGTTGATAAGGACTTTCAGAGGTCTTATGTTGATCGAAAAAGGACATCTATGGATTTTAATGTCATAGACCATGTATTCTTGAAGGTATCTCGTCATCATGGGTAGTGGGAGTTGGGTTGGGGATTAACATCACTCCTTTATTTATCTTTTCTTTCAAGGTATTTTTATTTTTTATTATTATTGGAATATGAGTTAAATAACCCCTATAGTTGGACCTAGTCCATGATGTATTTCAAGTGTCTCTACTTTAATGGTAACTTCATGAAGAGTCTCATATCATTAATTATGGATAGTATTAAATATATTTGGATTCAACAATCATTTAGTAACTAATAAAGATCTTGGATAATCGAGATAAGGTGTTGTGTAGATTCATCATTCATTTAGTTATTGTCTAGTGGTGGTATAGTGTCCCGTAAGAATCTATATGGGAGTGAGAGTTGAATATGCACACTCATTATTCTGATATTTTATGATTTTTTATGTTGTTGATGAATTGTTTTATTTGTATTTAATTAAATGAGGTGGTTGATATGGATTTTGGAATAAATCATTTCTCTTAATGATTTTTTGTTCATAATAGTGGAAGTGATATGTTTGAGTGGTATCAAATGGGGGATATTGTCTTGGAGGGTGTATAGTATATTGGGGTGTGATTTTAATTCTTGAGGATAAGAATTTTTTGATTGGTATATAATATAATGAACCAAAATTTCTAACCAATTCCTTTTAGTTATTTAGACTATGGAGATATTGAGAGAAATTTAGGGAAACTGTGGTACTAATAAAAGATTCAAAAGAGCCTCATCCCAGTTGGTGGGGACTCATCATGTGCATCCAAGAGATCAAAGTTGAAATCCTGATAGAGATATAATTTTGAGGGTACTATAGCAGTACTTTAGTAGGCACTATATCTAGAACTACATAATGTTTTGTTCTTTATTTTACCAGCTAGAGCTATTCATCCGTTTTGGATTTTGGGAAACCGGTTATGTATATGGAACCTTCAAGGACTTTGGGAAACCCAAGGAATTCACTCCAGTATGTCTTAGGTCACCTCATGGCATTTGGGCCACCTCAAAGATTTTAGACTATCTGGAATTGTGCTTAATGGAATAGGAAGTCTCTACAAGGATAAGACTCTAGATGATGATTCAGAGCCAACTCTTTCACCAGAGTAGAAGCTAACAAATTTGGAAGATAGAGAGGTTATGGAGTTTCCATTGGGAGTAGACTATGCATTCATAGGAATCATAGTCGAACATCTATTCAAATGTGAAGAGATTTCATCAAGATATAGTAGCTGGGGAGGATCAGTTCCTTGATGTTATAGTCTGGATATTTCCTTTAAGACCTATTGGTCATATAATATCTAATCCTATGGGCCTTGTAAGGGTTCCCCCTCGCCCTTTAAAATGGGTGTGATAAAAATATCAATAAAAAAAGGCCTTCAGGATTTTCATGTGGTAATGATAAAATATGGAATTTGATAAGGGGTAACGGAGGGTATTTCATTGACTTTGGGGTCATATAGAAAGATGGTTGGTATAAGTAGACATGTGGTACTGCAGTTCATATTCATTGTATGAGGGTTGTGTTCATAGAAAAAAGGTGTCAATGTAGTGGTGAATATTTTCCATAGATCTGGTTCATGGAGGGGACATTTTTGTTGTTATGTGTAACTTGGGAGATTAAATTCAGTGGTTCTTCCAAGGGTGTTGTCAAAATGTGGTGATAAAGTCTTTAGAATTATAATTCTTTAGTTTTTTGTTATTTAGAGGTCTTACTAAGTGATGAATGATATGAGATTTGTGGGATTCATGGGAAAAATTATAGATTTCCACTAGATGAGGACTGATCATTTAATAGAGAAGTATGACACACTCTGGATCAATGTTTTTCAGGGAAATCATGGTAAGATGATAGACCGTCACACCCTAACCATATGTTTTTCATATAGATATGAATTAGAATCCCTTTAATTTTCCAATATTTCATTTGTTATCTTTCAAACCACCAATGATCGTAGTTTAATCATTTGGAGTCTTTCATCCAATATAGGTGTCCTTAACCCCAACATTCAATTGAATGTCTTGTACCAATTTGATTTAAGTTTCCCTTCACCCTCTTTAGTTTTTTCTTTTTTATCCATCTAGTATAATTTTGATAATAGGTTTGGGGGTAATATTTTATGGTTTTGGGCCATAATTTTGACGATGGTTGATATGTACTAGGTTTTTTAGGTTCTTATTTGTGATTTAGTACTTGAGATCATCTCTTCTCCACATTTTTCTTACCCAATGATTACCAATGCATTTGTTGAGGTATTAGATTAAATTGATCTCTTATAAATTTGGTATAATGTGAAATTATCATTCTATTGCGTTATTTGGGTGATGGTATCAATTTTACTAACAAATATAATTTAACTAATCAAAATAAAACGGATGGGAAATGGATATTTTAAATGTGATTAAATATATTTCATGATATTTTTCGTGCACCTGATACTTGTTCACTATTATTTTAAGAAAACATTATTATTTGTATGATTTTTTATTATAGATAGGATTTATGGAACCCCACTGTTATTAGATGTTGTAACCACCATTTATATAAGGTTAATAATTTAAAGAGAAAAAACACAATAGCCTAGAGTTGGTGGCTAATTTATTACTTTGGAATAGGATACCAGTGACAGAATCCCAAAAGACCGTATAGTTTAGTAGTCTCGGTACACTAGATATAAACATGTTTCACTCGATAAATTTGAAAAAATAAAATAAAATAATGTGAGGGTAATAATTCTACATCGTTGAAGTTATTAAATGATTCATTCTTCATATGATGGGGAAAGGGAACAAAATAAGGGTGAGATATGATACACATTAAGGGTTACATACAATGGAAGCTATCATTAATAAATAAGGAATAATAAATATGGGAATGTAAATAGATGAAAACACATTCCATTGGATCAATAACTTGAGTACAAATAAAAATATATTAGGAACAAATGATGATAAAATAATATAATATAAATAATCACATGATCTTGATACTCATCCATGGATAATTTCAATTTCAAAATCTCATGGATAATAATAAGTAAATGTTCAATTAAGGAAATGAACAATATCGATATTCATGATCTCACACATCAGGATATCAATATCTTCATGATCTTTCTTCAAGATATTTTAATTGATGGGTAGGTATACAAAAGAATCTCATTTAATTATAGATTATTATTTTCCTCATGAGACCTATTAATGTGCTGAGGGGATATAAATTTTGGACCCCACTCATCAATTCATGTCTAATGCATTACTCAATCATTTTATGTAAGTGAGGAAAATTATACTATTAAATGAAAATTTCATGAAAAAAACTATGAGAATAAAATGAAACATATTTATTATATAATGAGAACATAATTTCCTTTAATGGGAATTCAAGCTTAAACAATCCTAATTAAGATGATATTGTAAAATAAACTCTTACAATGATCATAACATTGAAGTGACAATTAATCAATGAAGGGATTGTGTGGATCAAATATAAATCCATATAAAAAAGTGTAAAAATAATATAAAACAATCAAAAATCATTACACACATAATATTATCACATCAAAGATAATAAATAAGTAATATAACCTAAAAAATGAAATTGAGTTGTTAAATTTCTTACCACTTGGTAAATTTTATATAATATCTCCTAGGATGAAATAATTAAAATTGATAATTAAAATAACACTAATTAGAAATAATTCAATATTTATCTTGAAAATGGATTTTATATCAACTATAAAAAATAATTTATATGTATAACACTACAATATTCTTTAATGAATGAAAATTGAGACACAATCTATTTCCTCACATTTTCATTTAGTTTATCATGATTTATATTTTTGTATAATGGTTATAAACATGTTATTAATTTAGATTAGAACCATATTCATATTTATGATATCATATATTATCTTCTAAGAACATTTTATCACCTGTTTGTTAATAATATTTCATTATTACCATTGTTTCATCTGTTAGCTTCTTTAATTTCTAATATATCATTAATCATGGAGGTTTCAGTTCATGCGTATAGGATATAAATAAATAATCTCCAGAATGATTTTATTTATAAAAAATAATTAATTTATTCATTTTATACAATTTTATAACCATTCAGGAAAGATGTACATGGAAAATGAATCACATCACATTGTAGAGATGGAAGGCAGTTCATATTCATGAGTGACGATATCATTCCATTAATGGATAAAGGGATAAGGAGGTGGATGATATATTAATTTTAAAAAATTAATATTATGTAATTTTTATCATATTTATTCATAATTTCCATCATTTTGACTATTCATGTGAGTTGGTGATTGAAAACAAATTACATCGGTTCACTAGGCAGTAGTCCCCTTTACACACAGGTGACTGATTTGTTTCCCATTTGATCAAGAAGTGGATTGATAAATATAATAACATAATCATAGTAAAATGTTGTTATATATTATTATCTAGAATTTTCATACATACATATTAAATATTTTTAGATGAATATTCAATACATTTCCTAAATACAATCCTCAGGACCATAAAGGATTAGTGTCTTTGAAGTATAGACGCACAATCTTTTTATTTCATGAACGCTCTTAAACATCTCCAATAAATATCATCTTACATAGTAAAAATTATATACATACCCTAATTAAAACCATCCCTCATAACACGATGAAATGAAATATAATAAAGGGTTAGCCCAAATACTCAATCTTCAGAAACATTAGGGATATCAACATTACATGAAAATATGGGTATGAAAACACGATATAGCATTTCAAACCCATATTATTCATAGAATAGATAATAAAATTGATTTAAGTAGTACATTTTTATTGTTAATAAGACATTAATCACAAACTTTTCAATGAACATTTTCCAAGAGAACAAAACATTGGCATAAGACATATCTTTTCGGCAGACATATAAGCATAGAAAATCTAATATCAGGGCCCCCAACCAAGATAACCATAACATGTCAGTATTTGGCTAACCACCCATGTACCTACTTATTTCGTTGGATATCATGCCATATACACCCTTTTTGTCATTGGATAACCTCTTGTGTACCATGTTTTGGGAAAGGGAGAACTTCTTATGTACACTTTGAGATCATAGAACATTAATCATCACCCCATGAATTATAGGGAGATATAGGTCCCATGAATCACATAATTCTTAAATTTTTTGTGAAAGGATATAATGAAACCATCAGAATATCATAAAACATATAATTTAAATGGGTTTCATAAACATTTCATCATAGAACAACCCATTGAAAGTAAATTAATTTCATAATAATCTAATAATTTCATTATTGAAAAAGCCATGCAAACGAAACCGGTTTCATAAAAATATCTCCATAAAAATCATAAAACATTCGAATAATTAAAAATTATTGTAAAATAGGGTCATATACCCAGTAAAACATAAGAAACACCACTGTTATTTTTCATTGATGGATAGAAATTTGATAATAATATCATTAAAACAATCATGAAGAAAATAACCCTTCTATTTTGAAAACACTTCTTTAAAATAGAAAAAATTATAAAATATTAAATAAATAATTTTCATTTCAAATAACCCTAAAAAAGTTTCAATGAATTATCAAATAATTGATTGAAAATATCGTTCCTGTCTTACACATCAAAAAAAATATTCCTTTCAATATTTTGATAAAATGTAAAAAATTCCATGTTAGGAAAATGAAAAGAACGCTATTTTTAAACCATTTTGTAAATAATAAAACATAGGAAAAAATTTACTTAAATATTAATTATAAAATAATAAAAAGTTTCATTAATATGTTTTTTAAAACATGGACATGGATGAAAAATTATTTTCAACCAAAGATAAAAAATAGATCAGTTTTCCTTAAAAATATTCTTTTGGCCCCTTAAGTATATAATGAGGTGAAAATGAATAGATACCATTGTTATAATTAAATAACCGAGGGAAAATAAAATTCACATATTTATTAAGAGTTATATCATTATATTTCATCATTTGAAATATAATCATAAACAATCCAAATAAACAAAGAGACTATATGATAAAACCCTTACCACTTTGGTAACCGTTGAATTATAAACCCCAAGAAAGATATAAATATATACGGAAAATTAAATCGGCATAAAATTCATCATAATAATTATAAAATAAATTCATAGAAATTATATACACCGCACAAAATAAACAAGTGGTAAACATGGAATATATCTCACATAAATAAAAGTGAGTTGAAAATTCTTTACCGCTTTGGTAATCTTTGGAATCGTAATACTCACTAAAGAAAACCAAAAAATGAAAAATTAAACATATTAAATTATTATATTCATGATAAAATATGCTAAATGTGTTGTATATACACCACAAAAAAGAAACAATTTGTGATTTTGGAATAAGTTTCTATGAAATAAAAGTGAGATGAGAAATCTTTTACCGTAAGACTCATCCTCCTTAAAAAGTACTCAATCCTACTATATAATAAATACATTTTTATTATAAATATATTATAGAAACATAATTATATTTAACATACCATATATTATTTACTTATGACCTTTTATTAAAATTATATTAACTATTCCTTGTTAAAACAACGTTTCGAGTAAAAAGTGCCTCATTTTTCACATATGTTTTTGTTTTCTATTTTTAGTCCTTTTTCTTTGATCTTAGTTAAATAATATACATATTTTTGACAATGATATAAAAATCATATATATTAATTGTGTATTTATTAAATGTATTTCATAAATGTAAGAGAATGAAAAGAAATTAAACTGTTCATGGAGACAGTAGGTCGTATGTACGCCTGAAGGCTATATCAATTTTTTTGATGGATGGAATGAAATAAAGGTAAATAATATATCACCTTTTAAGAGTAATTTTTATTTCATACATATCCAATATATTCATTAAATTTATCCTTATTAACTTTCATCTAAAGCCTAATAAAAAAATCACTTCACTTCACGAGGCGGTAGTCCACCATACACACGAGAGACATTATTGTATTCCCATAGAATAGAAAGTAAGAATTTATATGTGATATTAAAAATATATAAGTATAATTATGTTTTGAATATGATATATATATCTTTAATTTATAATTATATACTTTTGTGAGAGGTGGTGATGGGAAATGAATTACACCAGTTCACAAGGCAGTAATCTTCCAAACACCCAATCGACAGGTTCATTTCACATTTTATTGAAGAGGATAGGGATATATGATATTAAATAAATATAATAAAATATAATTATTTTTAATATTCTATTGTTATTATATTATATTTATTAAAATATGAATGAATATGGTATGTTAAGAAGTATAATAGAAAAAGCATAGGGAAGACAATTACCTTATCTTAGAAAAACATGTTTTGGATATCTTATTAAGGACACCAAGATTGGTATTTTGGATATATAATAAGATATATATCATGTATAATTATTCTTGGGATATATTATTTTAGGATATTTTTGAGATAAATATCTTAATTGGTGTGAAAAAGTGAATGGAGGAGGTGGCATGTTATAACTAAGGGAGAGTAAAAAAATTTTAAATTAAAAAACGATTAAATAATGGGAAGTCACTCTCAATTCATGTTCCTCTAAAATAGATAAATATTTTATTGGATGGATAATATGTTCAATAAACACCTCCAACACAAAATAAAATATATTTTTAAACAATTTATTCCATAGACATTGAGTTTACTTACTTTTCTTGATTTAGTATTCACCACGATAACTATTTTATTTATTTATTGTCTAAGGATATAAATCCCCTAAGACAAAAAATAAACTAACCCTTTTTAGATAATATGTACCCAATGATTACATATAATATTTCTAATTTATCACATAAAAATCCTATGTTTATGGAAGCTTATTTCTCACACATCCTGTTGTAGTGCACAAAGACTCATTTTAACCTAATTTGCGATAATTAATTTCTATTGTCTTTAAAAATTAATTATGAAATTTTCTAATTGAATTGATTATTTAATAATTATTATTTTTATTAAAAATATGTAATCTATTTTACCAAATTCAATTCACATAAGTGTCATGATTAAATTGAAAATTGGACGTACAAATGTGAAAAAAAAGCAACGTTCCAAAGAAAAAGTTTTTATAAGTATAGTTTGTTTTAGTATCAAAATTCATTATTAAATTTGTTAAAATGAAAACTATATATTAATAAATATATAATTGAACAAATAATACTTTTAATACCATTCTAAAATAAAATGGTTCTTGTAAAGGGTGTAAACAGAAATACAGTTTCTAAATAGAAATCTGTATTTTGGAATAGAATAACATTTCATAGCGTATTAGGAAAAATCGTCAAAGGATATTCATGGTCTTAATTTCTCTATAAATATGTAATAATACCATCTATAGACTACCACAAAGTGATCATGGAAATCTATAAACACTATATTCATTAAATCCTTGAAGATATTAGGGGAATCAATAAGACCGAATGGAATCACTATATATTCATAGTGTCAATACCGTGTAAAAACTATTGTCTTTGTTATATACTCCTTCATAACCCTAAGTTAATGATATCTATAAAAGAGGACAATATTGTAAAATTATTGAGCTCCACAAAATTGATCAATCAAGTCATCAATATGGGTTATGAGATACCTATTCTTGATTGTGATCTTGTTCAGTTCTCGATTATCAATTAATCATCGCATCGATCCAAATTTCTTATTGAAATAAAACGAAATGGTTTACCCCAAGGTGACACACATGGATGAATAAAACCCATATCAGGATTATCCTAGAGTTACTTCTTCAATTATGGAAACTTAATCTAGGTCATTCTACAGAGATTCATATAAATGGGGTATCACAGGGTATGAGCTTTATTGAGAACTAAAATTCAAATTTTGGTGTGATAATAGGAAACTCATCGTTAAATTAATTAAAAAACATCCAAAAAATAGGAATATAATTGGAGTTCAATTTCAACCCAACCATCTGAGATAAAAATTCTTTTGGAATAGGAATCATGACTAATAAAATTGATGTGATTTCCATCAGAAGTTCATATTTGTTGTCCCACTGATGGGTGATCATTTATTTGTTGGTAATTTCAATTGAGGCTTCCCTTCCCCAAAAATTATTTTATTATTTATGTAGAGAAATAGAATACATTAATAATATAGCATAATTTTTAACTAGATAGAGAATAATAATATTTTCAAGATGCAAATTCCTATAATAATTAACACGTGAATAATCATTGACATGAGATGCGATCATCAAACCATTAGTGGGTTTCACTGCTAATTAAACATCTAATTATTTTTTGATAGGAAATAACATTCAAAAATAATTTTCACTATATAAGGGAATTAATATCACTAATTTCATGTAAGAAACTACAATATTTGAGAAAAATTGTCCCCTACCCAACTTCATCATTATATATTTATTCCCCTACTAAAACCTAAGTAGTTAGCATGTCTATTGGCTATCTTTGAATATAGTGATCAATCATGAAAAATAATTCAAAGGATTTCTAAATAATGGAATATTATTTTCAATATATGATACTATAGGATTATCTTATGTTATTCATTGTTATCATCTTTTCAAATCCCTCATGATGTTTTATAAAGAGTTTGTGAATTTCCAAAAAATATCCTATGGGAGTGTCAAAATAGGTTTATAGAAAGTATCATTGTTTTGAAATAGGTGATGATAAAGTCAAACAACAATGATACAACTTCAGAGTAGTAACCCAAGGCACAACTATACTATATCCACATCCACTTGTAGTATCCAGGCGTGGGTGTAATTTCATGGAAACCACTCACTCTACTCTTCCGCAATATTCTAGGAAATTTTCATATACCTTGACTTATCCTCAGACTTATCCTTATAAATATCTCTAGAGATCTTAATAAATATTTATCTTTATAGTTCCAATGTTAAACTGAATATTTATTCTATGATATTGACTATAATGACCTAGGATATTCATTATAGATATTATATCTTCTTAGATGAATATTCAATAAATTTCACAAATACATACTCATGACAATAATTTTTTGGTGTATCTGGAGACTTGATAAAAAATATTCTTATTTAATGAATGATGTTAAACATATATCTTAAATATATTTCCACATAGAACAGTTAATATTCGTACCCTACTGAAATCCATTCTTCAAAACATGGGTAAAAGAATCATAAATAAACGTGGTCTCAGATTCTCATTAAGGGTAATCATAGGGGATTTAAACATAAGATTAAAATAAATATATGAAAATATGAGAATAAAATATTAATATGATCACATAAATATCATAGATCACATACACGAGTCATGTCATGAATCATGGTAGTTCATAATACATTAATCCTAAAGGAATCAAAGAACATGATCCATGATAACATATCATTGGAATAATACATAGATTGAAAAATATTGAAGAGAATAGAAAATATAATCTCAAAGATAATGAACAAGACATTAATATTATTTACGTTTCGTCCTAACCACATATTTACCTTCTTTGGGCTTGGGATAACCTCCTATATACCCTCTTTTGGCCTTGGGATACATTCTCATGTACCCTCTTTCGGTCTTTGGATAACCTCCCATTTATACATTGAGCTCATATAACATTAATCACAACAAAATTAATTTTATATAGATATATGACCTAAATATCACATAATCAATTAATTTTTATGCCAAAATATCATTAAAAATTCATTATATAATAAACTATATAAAGGAAATTGGTTTGATAATCATATCATCAATAGTCATAGAATAACCCACATAATGGGAATGGGTTTCAAAAATATCTCATCATCATATTAATTAACCATACAAAGAATAAATAAGGATGGTATAATTGGATCATATTCCCAGTAAAACATTAGTAACACCAAAGGTTGTTGTCTTTGATGAATACAAATTCCATGAAAAGAACATTAAAATATTATTGTGTAAAACAACCTTTCCATTTTGAAGAGAATACATTAAAATATTATATTTTCCAAAATATTAAAGAAAAAATTTCCATTGAAAATTAACTTGGAAAATTTAATTAGAATATTTAAATCATTGAAAATTCATGATAGTAGAAAATATTTTCCCTTCCCTATACATGAATATGAAGATTCCTTCCACATTTTCATTCCTCCTATGAATGGCCCAAAGGACTTCATTTATATTGATTTTTGATAACCCCCATTTCATGGTATGAGGGGGAACCCTTACAAGGATTGTAGGCTCAAAGAATACAAGGCCCGTAGGCTTAAGAGATTACATGACCCGAAGGTCTTATGGAATTCAACCAGACTATCTATATGGAACTGCCCCTCCCTAGCATCTCCGTCATAATAGTATCTCTCCACCTTTTCATGGCCGTCTGGCTAGGCTTCCCGTGCAAGCACAGGCTAGTACCTTGAACAGAAAATGTCAAGAAGATTAATTTTAATTTTTTTGTAAAAAGTAATACATGGGTTATAATTTATTAAAAAAATCCTTTTCAAATATTAAAAAAATCATTGAAACATTTTTATAAAACATTGACATAGAAGTGAATGGATTTTACATTGAAGTGAATAATAAGGATAGTTTTCCATAAAAACAATTTATTCAACCATTAAGTAAATAATGAGGGTAAAATTAAGATAAAAAATATATTTTATTGAAATAAACAGTTTATAATAAATTATATGAGTTTCTTGAGAGTTAGATCATAATATTTTATCATCATAAACATAATCATAAACAATCTAGGTAAACAAAGAGATTGTTGTCGTAAAACAATTACAAAATTGTTAACCTTTTAATCATAATACATATGAGATAAATAAAATTATATATACATGAATCCATTAAATTAATAATAATCATAATGGAATAAATTTATGGTCTATATATACACCATACAAAAGAGATTAGTGGTGAATATATCATGTGTCTCTCCAAAAAAAAGATTGATAAAAATCCTTTACCGCTTTGGTAATATTTTGAATCCTAAACCACATTAAATAATAACATAAAATGAAAAATTAAATATAATATAAAAAAATTATATTCATGATAAAACATGTCAATGGGGATGTGTATATTACAAAATAATGACTAGTTAATTTGTTATATGTTTCATAAAAATACAAGTGAGAATATAAATACCTTACCTTCAGTCTCAAATGTTTTCATATAAATTCTAAACACAAGTAAACTAAATATAGGTTTCTTATATACCTATTCCAAATCAATAATTATATGTATTATATCATAAATTATTTACATATGGAATTTTATTACATTTTTATTAACAATTCATTATTAAAATCATGTTTTAGGTAATAATAGCTTCTTTTTTCATATAAGTTTTGATTTGGTATTTTTGGTCCTTTTAATTTTATCATGGTTCCATATTTTAATGAATTTTAAAAATATTATAAATAACATATATTTTCATTATATATGTATTTTTATTAATCCATAAATGAAAGATATGGAAAATGAATTACACCGTTTATGGAGATGGTACGCCACCTATATGCATGTACACCATTTCCATTTTGTCAATGGATAAAAGTTAAGGATGGTTAATAATATATCACATGTAAATATTCATTATTATTTCCTATATATATCATATATTAATTAAATTTATCATTTTTACAATTCATTTAAAATGTAAGTAAAAACCAAATCGCATCGCTTTGTGAGGCAGTAGTCCGCCATACAAACAAGTGATGTTATCGTATTCACACATGATGGAATGTAAAAAGGTATATGTGATATTATAATTAAAATGTATAAATATGTTATTAATAACATATATATAATTTAAATCCATATTTATATCCTTTACTAAGATGTGGGATGGAAAACAAATAACATCCTTTTGCCAGGCAGTAGTCCATCATACATACGATCGTTGATTTTTTTACCAATTGAAGAATGATGAGATTGATATAGGTTATGAAATAAAAAAATTGACATCTTCCTATATGGTATATATTTGTGTTATTATATTAGATTTATTAGGACATGAATGAAGGTGGTAATATAAGAATCAAAAAAGGAATATCTTAGTGAATATACTTACATTGGGTTAGGGAAACCTCCATCAAATATCTTATAAAAAACCATAGGTTTTTTTGGGAATACTAGAACCTATATAATTCCTACAAGTATTTTTTTAGATATTATTTCATGGTTTGGTTGGGAAAAATTTCTTATGAGGTTTGAATATGCGAGGAGAGTTAATGACTTTTTATAAATGAGCAGTGTCATTTTTGTAAATACCAAAAACTGTTCAATAATTGGTAGTCACTCTCAAGTAATGTGCCCAAAAAATTGAGAAATAATGGATTTTATGTCTGATATTTTATATCCACACATAAAATAAAAAATAAATGTTTTAAAATTGTTATTCTAGAGCCTTTAAAATTAATTAATATTACTATTTTAGTTTTCAACACGATAATGAATTTTTTTTATTTATATACCTAAGTGATTTATCTTTTAATACTAAAAATAAAATTAGGCTTATTATATAATATGAAACCATTTATTCTAAATGTTAAATATAATTTATGAAAAAAAACTAGTATGTGATTAAAATTAATTTTATCTGTGGCACATGTAATGCACAAAACCACTTTTTAACATTAATCATGGTAATTAAATATTTTTTTCATTATTATTAATTGTAAAAAAATAATTTGAAAATATTTTATAATATTAACTATGATGAATACAAAAATATAGTACATTTTAACAAATCAAAATAGTATAATTGAATGGATTTAATTTAAAATTAAACATGTAGATGCGATGAAAAAGCAGTTCTTGAAAAGAAATTGTTTCAATAAATACAAAATAGTTTAAAATATAAATATTAATTATGAAACTAATTAAAATGACAGAAATATGATTAATAAATATATAATTGATAAAATTTTACTTTTAATACCTTTTAAAAATAAAATTCTTACTTTAGATCCTTTAAATTAAAAGAAAATATTTAATAAAAATAATTATTTTTTACTATTCATAGAAATAGTCATCTTTTCAGAAAATTATAAACATTTAACTCAAAGATAATTTTTACACATAGATTTAAGGAATTTTTTTATTTTTTTAAATAAATTTTAAAAAAGTGGAAAAATTTACGTTTCATTTTTGTTTATAAAAAATAATAAAAACATTTATTTAGAAAAATGTATTTTCATACATATAAAGACATTAAGGGAAATGCAGCACTTTTTTATCATTATGATTTATTTATATATAAAAAATTCTTAATATTAAAAATAATGTTATTATTATTCATATATCCAGTTTTAATGGCTATGTTATAATGGCCATGTTTAAATAAAAATATTAAAAGTATATCAAGGTTCATTAAAACTCGATGTTGCGTGTAACACTAGACATCAGTGAAATTAAATTTATTTGAATGTAAAAATATTTCATAAAAACTTAGTGTGTTTTATTCTATAGGATATATTATATTTTAATTATTTAGATATAATTGAAGGTGGAAAATGTGAAGTATAAAGGAAATATTTTAGTGAAGATGATTATATTCACTTAGAAAACCCTCTGTTGGATATATTATTAAGGACCCTAAGGTAGGTCTTTTGGGAATAAAACTATTATATAATGTGGATAAGTATTTTGGGTAGATATTTTGTTAGGGTTTTTTCAAGGTTAATTTATTTATATGTATGAAGAAGTGGTGGGAGGGGGTCATCCTATAATTGAGGTGGTGTGACATTTTTCTAAATACCCAAATCTATTCATTAATGAGAGGTCACTCTAACCCTAAGTGCCTCAAAAATATAAAAATAGTGAGTTGATGTTAATATAAGTTCGATACATACCTACACGATAAAAAATGAAAGGTTTTTAAATGTTTTATTCCCTTGTCTAATACTTTAACTTACTTCTACCATTTTTGTTTTCCCAATGATAATTAGCTTTTTCATTTACCTAGGTAGTTTTTCATTTAAGAATAATAAAAGGAGAAATATTATATTATTTTGATCCAATTAATAAAAATATTAAATCCAATTGATAAAATTAAAATCCTATGTTTGTAGAAAATTAATTTTAACACAAGTGTGTATAATGTGAAAAACCCATTTTAACATCACCCAAAATAAATAAATATTTATGTATTTACTCATAATTATGTATGAATTGTATTGACCTTATAATTTAGTATTAATTATTAACATTCTAAATATGCAATAAATATTTTCAAATTAAATTTACAGAAGTGGCATACATTAATTTAAAATTAAACCTGCATGCATGATGAATATGCTGTTAAATTTTTTATATAAAAATGAAGCATTAAATTGATTATAATGACCAAAATTGCATTAATAATAATATAAATGATATAATTTTACTTCTAAAATAACTTTAAAAAACAAATCATTTTAAATTCGTTAATGGAAATGGATTTTTTTTAAAAAAATTATTCATTTTTCACCTAATTTTTTATAGAAAATAATAAAAAATTAACTCAAATTTGATATTGAAATTTTTTTTTTAAAATATGTTAATTTTTAAAATAATATTTCTAAAAGTGGTAAAATTTATATTTAATGTGTTAAAAATGTGACAAAACCACTTTATAGAAAAATATAATTTTGTCCATAAAATTGAACTTATTCTTATCCCAAATTTAGAAAAAATATTTATTGATTGAAAAGTATTTTTATTGAACATATAATATATTAATTTATTGAAAATAATTCAATGATATTTAATGATATAATTTTTTAATATAAAAAACACATTTTGTGAATAAAAACTTTTGTTGAGAAAAACATTTATTTTACTTTTGAATTATATTTATTTTCATTACTACTCAATTGATAACCAATGAATCTAGTTTATATGTGTGTAAGACATATAATATTCATAATTTAATTACTTCTATCCATAACCTCCATATTAACAACTTGGTTATAACATACATATTTAAATAATATATTCCATGTTTAAATTAAGGATGATGTTTTGTTCCACATACACTAGTAAAAAAATTTTATTTATTTTAAATATTAAGGTATTACATTCAGTAAACTTTTAAAAAATTACCTCCTTGAAATTTCATCTTGTGCTCAGAAATCAAGGGTTTGTGAAAACATGAACATGGAAGAAAAGTGTAAATAACTATGGAGAGTGATATAGATAATTGATTATAATAATGTTAATAACCAAGATAAATTTAAGGACAAAAAACCCATAAAAATGGGATAGGTTAAAATACAATTGATTCATTATCAAAGATGGTAATAGCATAACATTTTTGTTTAAAGATTATTTTCCTAGAGTCAATTAATTACTTTACTATCATCATAGAGAACTCTATAAAATATACTTACATAAAATAATTTTTTTATATGCATAATTCCATCCATTAATTGTTATTCAATCAATTTAGACAAAATTTCTGACACTAATAAATTAATATCCAAGAAAATGTTTTTATTCCTTAAGAACTAGAATTAACTTTTAATGGGTGATAAGATACATATAGAGTGATAATTATTTTCATCATTATTTAAATATTTACCAATGCCAACATGGTTAAGACAAGTTATACAGTATAATACATTAATCTTTAAAAACATAAACACTATAGAAAAGGTTCATCTTAATCCTTTATAGAAGTATTTAAATAAAAATAATTCCATAATGACCAGTGCATCATGTAGGCTAGTGTGAGGGGATGCACCCTTTCCAGCCATCAGTTGTGGGTTCAATCCCTACAACCATTCGAAATATGATGGGTTGTCACACGACATGTGTGTTTCCCTTTTTCTAAAACCATTTTAATATAATTCCTATAAAATTCCCAAAAATATGATGTATATAATCAAATGAAAATTAATCTTCAGATAAATTTTTATCCTCCATGGTTTTATATAGAATTTATTTCTTCCACGAAATCAAATAAACATAATAGAATATTATTACCTTAACATAAAGGATCATATTAATTCTAAGGGTAATTAATACATTTAAAATGATGAAGAGATAATTCTTACTCAAATAATACTTCTTGTTGAACCTAAGGGTAATATATAACTCACACCAAAGAAATGTCTCCCAAAATTTCAATATTCACATGAATATCCCATCACTCAATACCAAAAAAGGCTTTTTTAAGTATTTGAACTTATAATGAATGTTAAACACATAATCCCATGATGGTATCAATAATTATTGAGTTAATTTTACATAAAGACATATATTCTACCAAAAGTAATATAATCCTTAGATGTTTCATGATTCATACCACAAAAATACCATTGGTTCCATAATTCATCAACATATTTCTTGAATCCCAATAAATAGACATATCTACCCCTCCAATGATTGGTCTAACATAGTTATTTCTATTGTCATGGAGTTAATCATAACTAGTGGCCATCGACTTTGAAAATGTCTAGGATCCCTACATTTAATAAAATGATCTATATATGGACCTCTAGGATAAAATTTATTTCTCTCTATTGAACTCCTTACAATTAATCACCAATTATTTGATATATTTCCTTCATTTACACACATAAATAATTTTAGTTTTAATTTGAGACATTCTCCTTGGTGACTCTTTCTGCATTCCTATGTTGAAGGAAGTCGACCCTTCTTTCCTCCATGGTCTCCACCACTCAGGATCCTTGAGGAATCTATCCTTTTACCATTTGGTGAGTCCACGATTTGGTTAAAATATAGGTTGTTTATCATATATCAGGATAAATAATTAAGAAGAATTAAAATATCATTATCTCCTATAATCATCCCATTTGGTTTCTTATAATCACCATATTTTCTATATTATTCAATGTTAACACAATTCCTTAGGATTCCAGTCGTTGACCAAAAAAAAATCATTATCTGAAAAACTATACTAATATTGAAAAACAATATAATCACTTTTAGGATGTATAATTAATGAAACAATATTTTCAATATAATAAAACATTACATTAACCTAGGTCATTCATTATTTTCATATATTCAAATCATTTTTTATGGTTTGTAATTAAAATGAAACTTAAGGATATTCCTTAGTAGTGTCAGAGCAGGTGTGCAGAAAATCCTATTATCATGAATCAGGTGTTAATCAAGTCAAAGCCTGATGTTATTTTTTTGAGTTATTACCCCAAGGTAAAACTAAACCAAAGCCACATCATCTTATATTATCTATAATGTTATGTATTGCTCAGATTACAATATAATATCTACCTTACCAAATAATTGTGATGTTATCCTATACATAGACTTATCCTCAATTTTAGTGATAGTTCTATATCATCTAATCTATTTTTTTCTTCAATCTAGATCCAAATTATTCTACTAAACTATAACGACCCTGACCCCAGTAGCCCAGATCTTGTGGTAACGTTTCTACATTGGTATAGGATACAATAAATCTCATAACGAATTTTCAAATAGTTTAATAGTCCTGATAAACTAGATACATACTATAATATCATTTGTAATTTGAAAACATAAAATAAAACATAGTGAAAGTAATAATTTAATACCCTTATACTCATTAAAATATTCCTTCTTCATGTCCTGTGGAAAAAAAATACAGATGATCTAAGATGCTTAGTAAGGGTTATTTGTAGTGAAATCTATCATGAAACAATAAGGATTAGTCAATGTGGAGAGGTAAATAAATGAAAAAAATCCATTTAATCAATAAATCATGAAAACAAAAATAATATTTTTGGAATAATGATGATCTAGAATTTTTCTTTTAATGTAAATTCAAACATAACCAACCCCGATTATAATGAGATTGTGAAATAAATTCTAGTAAAGATTATAATATTGAAATTAAAATTAATCAATGAAGTGATAATCTGTTTCAAAATTAAATAGACTTATAAAAGTGAAAATAAAACATTAAATAATCAGATTCCATTACACATATGATCTTATCATATCTAATACCATGAATAAGTAATATAACCTATTAAAAATAAATTGAGTAATGAAATCCTTTACCACTTCGTAACATTCATGTCAAATAGAATTGGGTAAAATAATTCATATTTAAACTTAAAATAATAAGGTGTATGAAGTATTCATTATAATTTATGTCATATACGATGTATATATACGATAAAAAATAAATTATCTTCATAACATTACAATATTCCTTAATAAAAGGAAATTGAGACAACATCTATTACCACACATTTCTCTTTAGTTGATTTTTATTTTTCCTCACATATATTGGTTTTAACCATTATATTAATTTATACCCAAACAATTTTCATATTTATAATATTGTATATTATATTCTTATAATATTTTATCATTGGTTTTTTAATAATATTTCATTAGTACTATTTTTTCATGTGTTAGCTACTTTGTTTTCTAATGCATATTTTATCAAATAATTTCCATTTATTGTGCACATGATATTAACCTATAATATATATAATTATTTAATGTTTATAAATAGAAAATTTATTCATTATATACCTTTTTAGAACCATTCTATAATTTTTAACATGGAAAATGAATCACATTTCATTGTGGAGACAGTAGGACATACACATGTACTAACGATGATATCATTCCCTTAATGGGTAAAAGGATAATGAAGTGAATGATATATTAATTTTCAATAATTAATATCATGTAAATTTTTTCATATATGTGAATTATTTCCATCAGTTTGACCATCCAATTTATTTGGTGATCAAAAATAAATTTCATCACTTTGCAAGCTGATCGTCCGCCATACACACGAGAAACGAATTTGTTTTCCCTTTGAAGGAGAATGATATAGATAAATATAATTCTACAAAAATAATAAAATCTCAATATTTTGTATAAATTGGTGGTATTATATTTTAATTTTTAAGACATAGTTTAAGGTTGTAAAATAAAAAGAAAAAAAATAAGGAGCTTGGTGAAGAAAATTAAATTCTCATTGAAAAACCTCTATCTGATCTTGAAGGACCCCTGAACACCCTAAGAGGGGAGAGGTGAATTAGGGTGTTAACATTTTCATTTTAAAGTTGTGGATCTTGTTCCCACGTTGGTAGGAACTTTTTAAACATGTCAAAAAAATGTAAGTAGGAAGTTGACAAAGCACTTTTACTTGGTTCCCCGCAAAGATCTACGTCCAAAGAGTATATTCCAACAGGTTGTCGGTCGTACCTAATTCCACTATTTTTCCTGAGTTGTGGATTACAATGGTTTTGGAATAGTCACTCTTTCACAGGCTCACTACATTTAGAACTATTTCGGGATATCCCACTATGTCCCTCGGGTCACTCCCATTGACTCCCCCTGGTTCACTGCTTTTAGATAAGTCCCAGTCAGTTTATAGACATGAATGTCTCTTCAATAGATTCGCATTGAAGTCTTTGCCTCTGCTTAGTATGAGACACTGCTTGCATCATCACTTGCTAATCATTTTCTTCTATTTTCAAAATCCGGTTTATGGGATGCCGGTACCCCACTACATGATTCCTATACAAAAACTTTCACAATAACACAAAAACTACATAAACCAATGACAAAGTCCAAGAAACCACCAACAAGGGCACAAGAACCTCAGAAAAGTTGGCCAAACCTCATAAATGGTTACCTTGAACATCCCTCGGTGCGACCATTGACACCGGCCCAAAACATCCCATCGGCAAACTCCAGTGGAATTCACCCAGCCTTCAAGAGAAATGAAATGGACCTCCAGCAAGAATCCATCCACAAAGGATGTAAAAGAAACCAAAATGAAGATGTCCAGAGCCTGACATCATTACCACCCTAATCCGCAGACAACTCAGAAGACTGCATTGCCCTTAAACCACCATTCTTCCTTCACAATCAACTCAAAACCATCCCACACATCCTAACCACCCAACCTACCATACCAATACATAAAAATCAACAAACCCTTGCATATAAAATTCAAGAGTGTAGCTGAACACTGGCGCATAAATCACCATACCAGAAATCATCCACAAGAAAAATTTAAGCATAATCTGATCAGGCAGACCTGCCGCTGTACTCACCTCTATAGACCACCACAACCGTTCAACAACATAACTTCCATCAAACGAATTTAAAACCTACAAGACCATATCAACCCTTCCAAAGAGCAGAAGCATAACCTCTCCCATCCGAGCAGAAATAGACCGACACCACTCCACCTCAGGAATACCAAAGCCGCCGCTGACCCTCGTCGGCCCCGTGTCAGACGAGATCTGATGCCGAAACCGACGATCTTCCACAGAGAAGCCTCGTTGAGAAACGCCGCCGCCAGACCAACCATCGGGGAAGAAACTACAACAATCACCAGTCTCAGGCCCGATGAGATCTGAAGACGATGTGGAAGAATCACCACCAGAAAGCCTTGCCGCAACCTGTCCCGAAGAAGAGACACATCGGCAAAAGAAACCCCCACGGAGGAGAAGCGAGACTCCGAGATCCCGAGGGGCCAACAACGAAAAGCTACAAAGCGCCAGAGGAGGGGAGGAAGAGGGTTTCAATGTCTAGAAATGATTCACTTGAATGCACTAAACCACATAACCGGATAATCAGAAAGTGCTAACAGGATACACAGAGGATTTAGCGCAAGAAATACCCTTTGTGTGCAAGTTCTCACTTTTGTGTGTAATACCTGATTTTCATAGGGAAATATATTTCTTGCAATTTCATCTTTTTACGCACAACCTCTCCTTTTTCGCACATCACCAAATCTTCCATTAAATTCGGATTTTTTCATGCAGCTTAAATTTTTTCGCGCATCTCAAATATTTTCACACAACTCTAAATTTTCTGCGCAATATGGAATGTTTTTGCGCAACTTGGACTTTTTCATGTAGCTCAGAGCTTTTTCACTTAGCTCATATCTTCTAATTCAACTCCCTTTACGTGAACCATTTATGCACATCAGACCTCATATTTTCTCTGAGTCTTCAACCGTGCAGAATGAGGGGGGTCACCACTTATTTATAGGCTTATCAGACCCCCGCGCGCAAAACACCCTAAGGCACGAAAAACCTCTCATTTGGAACGTGATATTTCGCACATGTATGGTTTTTTTCACACATCTCCTAATTTTTCACGCATCCCATGCCTTTTCTACTTTTGACGTTCTGATTCTAAAACACTATTTGTGTGAAAAAACTCGATCCACTATTTCGTTCACCGCTGCTATCTTTCGTGCACGTCGTTTTTTTCACGCGAGCCTCCTTTATTTCACGCACCAAACCCTTTTTGTGTGAACCTACTCTGGCCAACATCCTATGTCTTCATTTTCCGATTTTCAAGTCCAAAAATTTGGAAAATACTGGAGAACAGTGCCACCTTCAATACTGTTTTCTGCTTGAACTGTATGATCACTTTTCTAGCACACATACTGAACTTCCACTGAGGATTGAGAACAAACACAAACCCACCTCCAATTCATGCATAGAACGCCCATGGTTCCAATAGATCTCTTATTAAGGAACCGAGGTTTGGTAGTTTTTTGAATAAATAATCATCTATAATTTGGATTACGATATTGGGGAGATATTTTTAGTGGTCTACAGAGCTAAATGGGTGATACAACAACCCTAGAAGCTAGGAGTTGGGGAATTATTTTAATACATTGGCATGATTATAAAGAATAAAACCCTGAAGGATTGATGATTTTAAAATTTTTAGAAAGATAGATTACATACATGAACTTTAAATTGCATTTAATAACATTAAATACAACATAGATAATACCTTTATAATGACATTATTCTCCTAGATTAAACCTATATATCAATCATAATACAAATCTTGGCATCCTGGTAAAGTAAAACATTTGAAAGGGGTGAGATAAAATGCTCAGTAAGGGGAAAAAATATATTGGAAGATATCATAAATAAGAATAATATTTTAAATAAAGTATTAAAATAAAAACAAAAGACTTTTAAACAAAATATTTAGTATAATATGGAAATAATAAATAAAAATATTTTCATAAAATAATTCTCTTGAATATTATACTATTTTAATAATCACATGTAATATCAATAACTAGTCTTATAAAGAAGTAGTAAATAATGATGAATATCTTAACTATCAATATATATATTTAATATATCTACGGTCAAGATATATGATTGTGACAGTTATTGTTTGTGGGTAGAACCATGATTTATTTATGTCAAGATCTATCCTCTAGACAATGCTAAACTTCTAATAAAACAAACTCAAAAGGTTTTCCATCAACTTATTTAATCTCATGAGACATACCAATGCCTAGAAGGTAGATATCGAGCCATTCCTATCACTTACTGTGTACAATTAATTCCTCTTATGAAATAACTAAAACATAAGCAACATAAACATTAATACTAAATCGAGAATACAAAATGTCAAATCTTAATCCACAATCTATGAATGGTAAGAAATAGCACATCCATAGTTAAAAATATCATAAAACCTTAAATACAATATGGTATATTTTATCTTAAACAATAAACCACAATTAAGAATAAAATCCAATAAAGGATGATGACATATATGAAAATAATGTAATAAAAACATCAATAATTTCTTAAAAGAAATACCCCATTCACTTTGAAATCATTTAAAAGGCATTAAATTTAAAAAAACAATCCTTCTGAAAATAACATTATAATATTGTAAGGTTAAATTTAAAATGTTATTTCTTGATGATTTTAGAAAAAATCATCTCATATTGTATATGTAAAATAAATCATTCTACTCATATTGGTCACAAAAGTCAAAAATGTACCTCGTAAGGAAAAACAAAAAAGAGATTCCTTTAAAACCATTTCATAAAAAGTAGAATATGAGTAAAAATGTCTTTAATAAATTTTAGGATAGTTGTAAATATATTTTGGAATAATTTATAAGAAACATGGATATCAATGATAAATATTTCCCAGTAAATACTTATGTATAAACCTAGATGAAAATGAGATTGTGAAATTGACCCTTACCTTAGTTTTAATGCCTTCCATACATTTCTGAAACTTTTGTATAGTGGAAGTTTATTTGTTATTAACTTATAACAGAATCATAATAATATTTATTTTATCATATATGATTCATTTATTCCTTTATATTACCTGTTTATTGCTACCTCTAAGTTTACACTATATTTCGGGTAATAAAAACTTTGTTTATCGTATGTTTTTATATTATTATTATTGATGATATTATATAGATAAATATTTACTTAGTTCCATATTGTAAAACATTATTTATATAAAATATATATTCACAATAAAAATATATATATAAGATAGATACATGAAATGGAATACGCCGTTAATGGAGACGGTATGACCTCCGTACCCAAGAACATTGTTTCAATTTTATTAACCTTTATAATGGAAGAAAATAAATTAAATATATGTAAATATATATATATATAATTATAGAATAATAATTATTTCATATGTTTTATATTTATTCATTATATACAGTTTTATAATCCTTCTGGATTGGTTAACATGGAAGATGAATATCCTCACATTGGGGAAATGGTAGGTCGTATGTACACACGACCGAAAATATCATTACCTTGATGGTAAGTGTGTAAGTAAATGTATGGTATATTAGTTATAATGAATAAATATAATTTTATATTTATTAATTAAACTCATTATATGTGTCATTATACACATCAAAAAATGTGGCAATGAAAAACAAAATACACCAGATCGTGGAGATGGTACACCGTACACACACACGAATGGTGATATTGTTATTCATGGGATGGGTAAATGGAAGAATTTTTTTGTACCATAATCATAATAACATATAATCATATATATTATATTTGATTTATTACTTTAGTATGGAAAATACAAAGGAATAGTAAGTAGAAGAAGAAAATAAATTCAATTGAATAGGTAAAAAAATTACATCCTCTTTAAGTATATCCTTTTGATTTTCACAAAAGGACGTCATAGGATGGATTTATACCCAACATATATACTCTAGAATTTAGTGAGGAATGTTTTAAAGATAAATGGTTAGGTTCTTATAGATAAAAGGGGGTTTAAAGCTGTGAATAAAAGAGATTATAGTTTCCATTTTATAAGAGAGGGTAGGGTCACTTTAGTAAACAAAAAAATTTTAAATTCAATATAAATTGATTTTCAATTTCAAATTGCTAAAAAGTTAGTTTTTAGAATATAAGACGATTAAGGGTCAATATAACCTCAACCAATGAATTTTGGACACATTTAGGTCACATTATTAACCATTTCTATTGGCTTTAACCCTTAGTTGAATAACATAACTCTTACCGTGTCTACTTTTCCTTATATACTATAGGATTAATATATTTACTATAAAATTACGAAAGAACCCAAATTGTAACATTTATGAAATATTAGACATTATACTAGTTTTTTCTCTAAAATATAATTTTTTATGAATTTTATATATTTTTATAAAATATTTGTTATTTTAAAATCTCATTTATGTCAATTTTGATTCTATTTATTAGTAATATTTTATAAAAAGTCATAAAAACTTGATCTATTCAATAAAACAAAATTTAATAATCCATAAAATTTCAATTTCAAAAAAAATCCTTTATGGAAAAAAATATCTCAACATATATTTATTTTAATATTATTAATATCATTTAGTTGATTTTTTTCGTTTAATAAATCAAATGGTGCATAATCATCGTGTAACCATTTAATTTAATTAAATATTTTCTAAAATTGTAAATAAATTATCATGAACTAGAAAACACATTTTATATTTCTAATTACTATTTATAGGTGACCATATAACTTAAATAACCTCATATTAATAATAATTTACTTATTAAAAACAAAAGTATAACAAATTTGGATTTTCTTAAACTATAAAATTAAAAACATATTAAATTCATCCATGTGGATCAAATTGGTCCCAAAACAGAGAAAAGGATCATTTTTGTAAGAAAAACTTATCCAATTAAATTATGACAAGTTATAGGGTAATTTCATAATGCTAATAATATTATTTTTACCCCTAATAACCCAATTTACCCTTAACCGTGGTAATTATTTTTTACTAGAGTTGTTATTCAACAATAATTTCGTGGTAATTATTAGAAATTTTTTTTAATAATAATTACAACCATCAATGTTTATTTTTTAAAATTCAATTAATAGAAATGGAAAAATTATGTTTGACGCTAATCCAACGGATGTGGCGAGAAAGAGGGTAAAAGGCTGACTGAAAATTGCATTTTTATTTTATTAAAGGTCAGACAGTGAACAAGACCCATCCCCAAAGAGTTTAGGGAGGCCTAAAATGATTAAGTCTATTGGATATCCCATGGACAATGTTCTTACATACCTGGGGTAAAGAACCCACAATCAAGAACACCCTTAGAGGTTCCTCCAGACCGCTCCCTCTAGAGAGATCATCCACCGCAAAGTTAGCTTCTCTTGGAATATGACAAGTAGAACAATCATATGGGATCATAACATCACATCTATGAACGATGTATGTAATGGTCCATGGAACCTTAACTTTCCCTTGAAAGGCCCAAATCAAGATCTTGGAATCTGATTCCACTTCTAAGAATACCAGGGATAAACTAGTACAAATATCCACGCTTGTGCGCAACGCATGGACTTCCGCCCCTAATGAATCGCCTAGGCCATGTCAGCTGTTGAAGGCCATAATAACTAAACTGTTTCCATCACGCACCAAACCACCTCCTCGCATCATCCCATACATGAACAAGCCATCAACATTAAGTTTTAATCCCATTGTAGGAGGAACCCACCTTACCCACCAGCCCTACAACCTGGAGAAAACCTTTGTCCTGTTCAAAAAAAAGAGTTTGAGAATTTTTAACTCCTTTTATAATATTTCCTAATTCATGCACCATTCCTTTCATCTTTACCAGCATTAATTAAGGGGACCACTGGCTCTCAACGCGTGTCTTGTTTCGCGCCTCCCAGATCGTCCAGATAATCACTATAAGCACAATGCCGCAGATTTTAGACTCCATATAATCCTGACCTGTACCTGAGAACCAACTATTGAGGAACACCTACATGGAGGAGCATGATGTATTGAACCTGCCCCTAACATCCAAACTTGTCCATAGAAAAATGGCCCAGTCACTCTTAAGAAATAAGTACAGCATCGACTCCGACTGTGTGTGAGAGTAGTAGAAACATCTTGAAGCCAAATTAATCCCTTTCTTCTGAATGTTGTAATCCATTGCAAGAGATTGTTTCCTTCCCTCCAAACCAAAAAGGACATATTGGAAGGAATTTCATTACACCATAGACGTGTTCCCCACTCATCACGGATGCCCCCTCGCTGATTAGATGGTGGTGGTCCTACCCGTTGAATTCCATGGAGCTGGATTTCATAAAACAGAGTCTGTCAACTTCCTACAAGAACATTACCACATTACAGAATTCCATATGCTCCAAGATAAGAATAACTTCAAGAAATCCGGGAGGCGGCTGGATTATTTGATAGTGAAGTTCGTAACTGGACAGTGAGGGAAGAAGAGCTTCTCCCTAATCCAATTATCCTGCCACATGTTGATATCCCCGCGACCCACAACCCATCGTGAAAACTTTTGGAGAATTTCCAAATGGTTTCTAACCGATTTACCCATTCTTGACATCCTCCTAACCACACACCCCACCCAATTCGGACCATTTTTAGTCCTCATAATTTTAGCCCATATTGAGCGACCCTCCAGAAAATACCATGCTAATTGTGCTTGCAAGGAATGCATTGAGGCCAAAATATCCATGAGACCAACCCCACTTTCTTCCACCGGTAATGCTAAACAAGACCAGGAATCCCAGTGGGTTCTTCTTGAGATGTTTTCATCCCAGAGAAATTTGTTCATCATCTTCTCCATAACATCAATAGTAATTTGGGGAGGGGTGATGACCAACAATTCATGCATTGTAATAAATGAGACCACACTATTGATCAGAGTCACCTTTCCTGCAAAGGACAAGAACCTGGTTTTATAATTTAATATCCTTCCCAACATTTTATTTAAAATGTATTCAAAGAATACCTTTTTTACTCTTCCATTTGAGTTAGGAGCCCCAATGTAGGTCATAGGTAACTGTTTCCTTTGGATACCCAAGATGTCTAGTATATTCCGGGCCCTCCGCCTTTAAAATTTTTTGGAGATAAACACACAGCTCTTACTTACATTGATTTCATTCCCACTGACACCTCCATAGATCATCATCAAAGACATAAAATTATTCAAGTATGGCCTCCTTCCATTAACAAAAATGATGATATCATCATCAAACATAATATGTGAGCAGGTACCATCTGAGGCTTCAGACTGGTATGGCAAGATCTTCTTGTCCATAAAGCATCTATAATGGTTAAATGAAAGATCCACTTGTGAAATTAGGAATAGAGAGGGAGAAAGGGGGTCCCCTTGGGGCACTCCATGGACACTCTTGAAAAATACAAAGCCCTTCCCCAACAACGATATAGTAATCCACGAGGAAGAGAAGCAACAGAAGTATAAGTCCCAAAACCATTCATGGAAACCCATTCTTCTCATCACCTGAATTAAAAATCTCCACACTAGTTTTTCATAATCCTTGTCCATATCTACATGAAATATCTGGTTGGAACCAACCACCTTCTTATTCAAATCCACTGTCAGTTATTGGGAAACTCCCACTTCCCCTTGAATGCCTCTGCCCTAGATAAATCCATGCTGCTCTTGGGAAATTATTTTTGGAATCAACTTACTTAGTCTCATAGCTAAAAGGCTACCTAGGATCTTATACGAATCATTGCATATACAAATAGGCCTATAATGGTAGAAAGAGGATAGTTATTTTACATTCGTCGCCAAGACCACCCTAGAGGCACACGAACCCCTATTGAGGGATCCTCCCCTGAAAAAGACCTGAATCGCCTCAGTGACCTATGTTCTCACAAAATCCCATGCTACCATGTAGAAGGAGCTCAGAAACCCATCCGGACCAGGATCACTCTCCAATGTCATTGTGCTTACTGTTTCCCAGATCTCATCACCTAATGGCAGAGACCATAGGGACTCATACTCTATCTAATTAATACTTTGAGTTATACTTCCCATAAATAACTCATGATCACGATGAATTTTACCCCCTCTCGAAGGTTTCAGGATTTCTCCCCCTATAGCTCTTCAAAGTGTTCCAATGCAAGCCTTCCAGCCACATTTATGTCAGAGGAAAAAGACCCATCTTTAAGCCTTATGTTCACTTTTGAAATTTTGCATTCCTCCAAGAAAGCGTGGAAAAACCCGTTTTTTCCGTCTCCTTCATTAAGACACCTGACTCTCAATCTCTGTCTTAAGCTACTGTCCACATCCAGAAGCCTTTTCATCATCAAGGATTTCTTATCACATAGAAGAATGAAGGAAGATTCATTCAACATGTGCTCAAGAATTTCTTCTAGGTTTTCAATCTCCATCTACAGTGACTCCAATGAGTCCTTCACTGTTTGATTACATGCAACCCACCTGCCGATATCATATATGAGGTGCTTGAGGCATCGGGACAACATGACCCAAGATCTTCCCCCCACCTCCTAAACCCAGGAGTCCTTCAACATTTCATGAATCCTTCTATGCAATGACAATCTGTTGAATATAGGAATCCATTACTCTCTTGATTACCCTACTTAAGGTCGATAAGTAGCGGCGAGTGGTCCTAGAGGGCGCGTGGGAGATGACTGATCGTGGTCCTGGGGAAGACATCAAAACCTTGCAAGTTCGACAAGCATATGGCTATCCTACACCATATTAGGTTGTTCCCATGGAAATTATTACACCAGGTGTATTTTCTCCACATGAAACTCAAATCTAGGAGACCCTTACTTGATATACATCTACTGAAATCTAGCATACTGTTATTGAGAATCGTGGAGCCTCCCTTCTTCTCGGATATATCCATAATGGATTTAAAACCCCCACCAAAAAACCAACGTAAGAACTATTGATAAAATGAACTAAGGTATTCCCATAGGTACTTCCTAAGAATAAAATCCATGCTGGTATAAATGAATGAAAACAGAATCCCCATACCTCTGCAAATAAGATTGACTGAAATGCTCTGATCCAATTCCTGCACCAGCTCAACCTGTATAAATCTCTTCCAGAAAATTTAGACCTGTTTATTTTTCGGCTGACCATGCATATAGTTTCTAAACCCCAACATCCTGCTAAAGAAGCTGATTCTTCCAGGGACTTGTTTCAGCTCTAAGATGACCACTAGGGAAGTCCCATGTTTCTTACACTCAGATGCCATGAAGGAACATTTTTCTCGCCCCCAAGGCCTCGAGCATTCCATATAATTAGAGTTTCCATTATAATAAGTGGGACATTACCATCCGGTCATTGTTACCTACTCTAGGGAAGAAAATGTCCCTATACCACTCCTCCTTATCCATAGAACGAGTCATCGGTCGCGAAGATCCTTCTTCTGAACATACCTTCTTTGGGAGAAGAACCTTCTTCTTCAAGGTGTTGTCAGATTCTTTAAATATAGACATCATGTTCCCCATCTTCGCAGAGGAATGTTTTATGGGTGTCTCCTCCTGGCATAGGGAGGCCACCTTCAATTGAGGAGGAGAGATTCGGGCCGAGGATAATTCCTTCACCACTCCCTCCTAGAATCCCTTCTATGAATCCATCAAATAGGAATCGATATCACATCCAACTGAGACCAGCACCGAATGTTTCAGAGCTCCAGTAGAAAGTAGTGAAGAAACCCAAACCTCTCCGGCAAGAGGTGCAAACCTTTTTGGAATGTCTGAAAGTATCAAAGCTTGGGCCATGGATTTCCCTTTATCTTGAAGAAAGGAAACCCACTGATCACCCTTTTCCAACAAGAGGCCATCTACATCCCTCCACATTGACAAGCCTGGCCCCAACAGAGAAGAAGGAGTCGGATCAGAGACCTCATGCCACATGACGACCATTAGCGAATTTTCAGAAAAGGAATCCCAATTTAGGGAACTAAGATGGAAAATTTTGAATTAATGAAAACAGATGTCGGGTCATTGACCCTGACCCAACCTACTGAGGAAGATGGATCGCGGTCACCCACCGGATCCACCTCTATCTCCCCACATTGCCTGCAAACCAGGCATCGGGCTAAGTGAAGCAGCCGACAGATGCTTTCCCTTGTTGACTTCTTTCCTCCGACTACGGGTTTTCTTATTTCCCCTCCTACAGAATTCCACCAAATTACCATAGATGCCCCAAGAGGTGCAGAACCTGGGAAGATAAAGAAGAACCAACCTCTTCCACCAAATAATCCCTCCCGGAGAATGAATGAGAAAGATAGACGGGAACATTACTGATAAATCCATTTCCACACAGATCAGTGGATTAGTTGCGTCCATCAAGCCCTTCGTCATATCATAAACACTAGAAAATAAAATTTTGATACTAGAAAATAAATTTGTGTAAAACTCACATCAGATATAGGGTTAATAAAATATTCTCTTAATAAAAGGGAAAGATAAATGTGAAGGTCATCACTGAATTAGGATTTATAATAAGAGAAAACTAGTGGAATGTTGATATATTCACTTATGGGAAAACATAAATATTTATATGTAGTTAGTGAGGTCATCCCTAACAAAAAAAATTAAATGATAAATGGATATTTGAGGTCCTAAAATACATTAATATATAATGATTTAAAATACCATCGGTTCATCAAAATGTAATTTATTAGGATAAAAAAATTTAGATACTTTTTTCTCGAGTTGAGGGAATATTTTACTATAAACATAAAAAGTTGAGACAACATAATTAATTTCCTACCATGTTACAATATTGTCCTTTGGTTGTTCTTTGACCTATTGTCACTACATTTTATTCCCCTAGAGATGGATATTTAAGATGATTATTTGTGCACAAAACACTTTTAATGACTCATACAGTCTATAGGTATTTCATTTATACTTTATTTTTTTTCTAAAACCAAAAAGGTAATATCATAATATCCAATAAATCATATTTAATACTCGGACAATAATATTCAAGGATCAAATTAACCCATTCCAACCATAAGACTCAACCAAAATACTTCCATACAAATTCATTGTCCAAAAAAGGTCTCTAAATTTCCAAAATCAATCTTAAAATCATATTACCAAAACATCATAATGTAGCTCTTATCGTCACCTACCAAATATTATATCACCATTAAATCCTTACTGAAAACTATTATTCAACATAATATTTAAAGAAAAAGTATTGTAGTAAAATACTTATAAATATCTCATGATTCTTATAAATAAAATATAATAACATAATTATTGAATCCTAAAACCCAAATAAAATAATTATTCCCCTTCGATTGTATAAACAACATAAGAATGACTTTGATCCCATTCATTTTTTGCGCTATATTACTTTGAAACCTAAGAAATGTATTTGCATAGTTCCCCATTTAACTACATTTGTAACAATAGAACTCAATATTTTCTTCCTTCCATTTGAATTATTTTTCTTAAGGACCCTTTTTTCCACACTTATAACAAACTCCCAATCATTTTAATCACTTCCCAGGGCAATTCATTCCCCTATTATCACATGTGGGGAAATAATTCTTTCTCTTCTACCCTTTATCTATATCTTGCTCCACCATCCTCTTCCTATCTTGTATTCACATACAGTCATAAGTCGTAGATACTGATTACTCTATCTTGATAGCACATGAGACTATATCTTTGTATGATGAGAATTTTTGGGAGACCAAAGCCTTTAGGATAAATGGCTTTAACCTATCAATGAATTGATCAATATTACTCCTTCTGTTACGTATATATTTTGTTGACATTCTTTTTGACCTTGTAAAGTTTGCCTCATACTTCGTAACATTCTCACCCTCAATTTTTCCATAGACTCAGAAACTACCTCTCCATATCATTAATATATTATTGAGAGAACTATTTTTCAATGAAAAGGTGATTAAAATCCATCCTTGCCATGTTTTCTATTTCTTCCTCATCCTTCAGGTTTTGAATCAATGACCACCATTGAAGAAAAACTTTAGAGAGATGATAACATTCATTGATAACCTTCTCCCTTTTATTGCTTCCCAAAGCATGAAATATATTCTCTATGTAACATATCCATTGAGCAAATTAAAATAGATTTGTAGTCCCATTGAATGTTGGATGTTTTTGTCTCATGAAGCAGATTAACAGTATTCATCCTTGATTTTGATTAGGATGATCTATATGTGTATGTTTATTGTTCATAACTTGAGTCAATTTTGCCAGTGTATTTATAAGTTTATCTACACTTGTTTTATCTCCAATTCCAAAATCATTGTATTTTATAAGAGGTAAATCCATACATAGATCACATGAGTTGATATGGTATCCAATACTTACACTAGGAACCATTTATAAATAATGGCATAAAATAGAATAGTTTATGAATCATAATCCACAATGATAAAATAGTAAAATACATAATATAAATTGAAAATTTTATGAATAACTAATCTCATATTCATAAACATTGTTTATTTGGGGGAATATTTAGTTTTAAATACTTTATAATAGTTTGTAATGAAAATAAAAATTATCTTATGATTGTAATGAAATTGAGAATTATCATAAGCATATTCTGAGAGAGTGTGAAACCAGGTGCACAGTAATGCCCATTGTCATGTATGAGTTTACCCTACGTTAAGCCTAAGACACCTTGTTGGAGTTTTCAACCCTAGTTACATCTGTACTAGACCCACTTAAACTAGTAGTATCCTGACAGAGATGTATTTCCAAGAATACACACATATTCCAAACCTTACCAAAATTCTAGGACATTCTTTTATACTTATCCTCAAAGTACATCTTATTATTTTTCCCCATAATATAAGTTTATAGAAATATAGTTTCCATGTTTGTATCTAAACATTCTTTGATACCAACTATAATTCCCTAACCACAAGATCCTTGAGTCAGTGCATTATTTTAACAAATTCCCATGATTACAAGGAATAAAACCCTATAGAATTAAAGAGTTTAGCAATTTCAGAAAGGAAAATTACATATATAAACTTTACATTACATTTCATTATATAAAATACAACACAGATAATGCTTTGAGAATTAATATTATTCTAGCTTAACCAAAAATATCAATGATAATACAAATCATAGAATCATTGGAAAATAAACTATAAGAAAGTGGTGATCTCAGAAGTTCAGTAATGATAAATAATATAGAATAATATATCATAAATAAGTATAACAATTAAGGCATGGTGTGTAAAAAATCCTTTTAAAAAAAATATTAAGCATAATTTGTCATGAATAAATCAAATATTTCTGTGTAAACATACACATGGATATTCTATTATTAGAACAATATCATGTAATAGAAATAAATAATCTCATAAAGAGGGAATTCATAATGACTGACATTTAAACTATCAAGATATATCCCCAAGATAGATATTTTCCTGATCTATCCTCATGACATTTAATGTATGTGAGAATAAACCTGACTAATATGTGTCCAGATCTATCCAAATAGCAATGGTAAACTGCTTAAAAAACAAATGCAATGGGTTTTTCATCAACTTATTTTGTCACATGAGTCCTACTGATGCATCGAGGGGCTATAGGGATCCTCACCCATCACTTACTAAGTCCAATGCATTCCTCTTATATAAGTGTTAAAACATAACCAATAATATTAAAAATAGCATTTGAAATTTCAATACATAAACCATAAGCTATAAATGGTATCAAAATAGCAGATCCATTGTAAAAAAATATCACAAAACCATAAATCAAATATGGAAGATTGTATCATAAACATTCAACCTCAATGAATCAGAAAATTATGCAAGGTGTTTTAACATAAATAAAATTAATCTAACAAAACCATTTAAATAATATTGACATAAATAATCTATTTTCACATATAAATCATTAAAAATACACATAATTTTAATAGAATAAATATATTTTCAAAATAACCCTATATTCTTGTATGTAATGCTTTAAAAATGTTATTAAATTAAAACATTGGGATGAAAGCTGATCATTTTGTATATGCTAAATAATATATTATTCTCGTACATTGTTAAAAAAAATAAAAAACTACCTCACTAGGAAAACGAAAAAAAGAATCATTTCGTACCGTTTAATAAAATATTAAAAATGGGTTAAATATATTTAATTTCTTTTAGTATAGTAGAAAATATATTTTGGAAAACATTTTTTTGAAACATGTATATGGATGATAAATATTACCCAGTAAATACTTACGAATAAACAATCCCAGATAAAAATGAGATTGTGAAATTAACCCTTACATCAGGTATGATTCCCTCCATACTTGTCTGGAACTCATGTGTAGTAGTTTAAAACATATTATTAACTTATAATAGAATCATAATATTATTTATTATATCATATATGATTCATTTATTTCTGTATATTACACGTTTATTTCCAACTCCAATTTAATGTTATCTTTCAGGTAATAACTAGTTTGTTTATTGTATGTATTTTGAAATGTTATTATTGATCATGTTATGTAGATCATGATTTAATTACATATATAATTTAAAAAATGATTTATATCACATATATATTTAGTATATAAATATATATCTAAGATTTATATTTTAAATTGAATACAGAGTTCATGGAGATGGTAGGTCGTACGTAGGCATGAACGCTGTTTCCATTTTTTTATTATTTTAAATGGAAGAACTTATATGAAATAAATGTACATATATATATATATATATAAATATATATTACAATATCATTATAATTTAATATATTTCATATTTTTTCATTATATACATTTTTATACTCATTCTTGATTGGTTAACATGGATGATGAATTTCATCACGTCGTGGAGACAGTAGGTTGTACCTACGTATGAGAGATGATATCATTACCTTAATTTTAAATGGGTAAGGAAACGAATAATATGTTATTTATAAAGAATAAGTATCATTCCATATTGATTATTTATATCAATTATATTTATCTGTATACCCAGCTAAATAAAGAGATACTGAAAAAAATACACCACATCATGGAGACAATATGTCGTACGCATGTTGGAATGGTGATCATGTTATTCGTAGGATAGATAAAAGGAAGAAAATGGTTACCACATAATCATAATAAAATAAGAGCATATATATGATACTATATTTATTACTTTATTATGGAAACAACATAGGAAGTGGAAGTAGAAGATTGAATGAAATTGAATTGAATTGGTAAAACAACTACCTCTTCTTTGAGTATCTCTTTTTTGATTTACACAAAAAAAGACTTTTTTAGTTGGATTTATGCACAAATTATGGCCTATATGATTAATTATGGGAAGTTGGAAGGGAAAATATATAGGTTTTGGAAGATACAAATGGTTTTAATGGTGTGAATAAAAGAGAAATATAGGATTCCTTTTATAAGAGAGAGGAGGGGCACTTTAGGAAACATCAAAACAATTAATTCAATATAACTTTATTTTCGATTTAAAATAGCTCCAAATTGAGTTATTTCGATGCTAAGAAGAGTGTGAGTCTAAATACCTCCAAAATATTAATTTTTTACATGTTTAGGTCATGATATTCTCCATTTATGTTTTATTTAACACTTAGTTAAAGCAATTTAACTCCTATAGTGACTACCTGTCTTTTAACACTATAGGGATAATATAGTTACTATAAAATTCCAAAATAACCCCAATTGGATAATTTATGAAATATTTAATATTATTCTAGTTATTTTTCAAAAAAATATAATTTCATGAATTTTATATCATTTGATATTATATTATATATTTTAAAATCTCATTTTTTTTAATTTTGACACAATTTATTACATGTCTATTTTAAAAAGACCGAACAAATTTGTTACATAAAAAAACTAAATTAACTCATCCTTAACATGTCCATGTATTAATAAATTTCGTGTATGGTATCAAATATTTCTAATTATATTTATTTTAATATTATTAATATCATTTAATTTATTTTTTCTTTCAATAAGTCAATTATTTCATCATCATTATGTCACCATTTTGTTTAATTATATATTTTTTTAGGATAAAAATAAATTATCATGATATAGATAAACATTTTATCTTTCTAATGACTATATATTGTCGACCATATAATTTATATTACCTAATATTAAAAATATTTTACATGTGAAAAACAAAAGTATTACAAAATTGGATTTTCATTAAATATAATGCTATAAATATATCAAATCCATTGAAGTGGCTCCAATTAGTCCCAAAATTGACCCAAGGATTATTTTGTTCCAAGAAACAGATCCAATTAAAATATCACAAGTGTTAGGGTAAATTTATAATGATGAGAATAATATTTTTCCCTTAAATACCTGATTTACCCTTAAACTCGATATTTTTACTAATGTCACTAGTTTTTAGTAAATATAAATAGAGGTTGGAGTGTTTAAGTTGTTTTTAGTGGAAGGTGGTTAACTGTCGTGTTGTTTGTGGGTGATGAAATTATATTTTGTGTTTAAACATAAATGTTTGGTTTTTTTGTTATTTTCTATATGATTCACATTATTTTCAATTTATACGCATTGAAATAACATCATATATTCTTACCAACACAATATTTTTTTGTTTTGGATGTTTTCCCAAAACATATAGGTTAATAAGGGAATGGATGACTAAATGATAACTGCTCACCGCCATTCTTTCCAAGTGTTGTGTAAGTTGTGTTGGATAACAGTTGGTATGAAAATAGATTCATAGTTTGTGGTGTACTGATAAACCTTATAGGGTATTGGAATAATGATAGGTACACATTGTACTAGAATACCATATGGTGGTATTGATGAGTGGATTTTACATTGCAGAGTTTGTGCAATATAGTAGGAGGGAATGAGGATGATGTACTTCATGTTAATGATAACCTACTATAATGGATATGTGATGGATGTATGAGATGTGGTATGTGGTAGTGAACATGGGTTGTTGAGGATGATTTTTCTATGGTGGATGATATGGTGTGATGTGACATGGTTATGGAGGTGATTAAGAGAACATCATGTTTGAAATTGGAGAATAGGAATGAAAAACTATTATAGAAACGGTTATGAAGTACCTCTTTTATTATATGTTTGAAATTATTTAATTATACTATAATACAATATTTGGTGAGTCTTCCTTGGTGGTGTGGGATAGTAATTGAATGGATAGGTTTGTGTATGTTTTACTATTTTTTTATTGCTAAACATGAATTCTCTTCAAAAAAATTCATGGGAGGTATTGAGTCTGATACCACGAATTATACGTGTTATGATTACCCATATATATATATATATATAAACAATAAAAAAACACACACACAAACACACCCACTCTCTCTCTCTCTCTCTTAAGATTTAACATTGATTTTGGTGACCAATTTGGATAGTATTACCTTGGATCTTGGGATTGGTTGCAAAGTTACAGCTATGGAATTTGATATTCTATTTTTATTTGCAGACTTGAATTTATATAACATATTATTTATTTTTTATTGTTTTTGGGTTTATATTATTTTATAATATTGTGTTTATTAGTGGATTTCCTATTATGTTACTTGGTATTTTTTATCATAATCCTAATTTCAAGCCATATACCCTAATTTTTATTCAATAACTGGGCCCCTATTGGTTGTGGGTCTTGGGGGTCACTATTGTCTCCACTATGGACTGAATAGAAGTTCCTAGTCGGGGAAGTTTGTGAGAAAGTTGTATCAAAGTTTTTACTGAGAGTTCAGATGGAGTCTGTAGATAGGAATCTCGGAGTATTGTATGAGTTGGTTGGGATAAATATATAGATTAATTTATTCCATGACAGAGAATAGGAATACAAGATAGAAAATAGGATTTTATGCACCGTGTTATTAGATTCATGGTCCTTAATCTCACTAAATGTTATAGTACAAGTGATTATTCTTATAGGGTATAGACCTATAAAAGGTATATAAATCCAAGATGACTGATATTGTGATTTAAATGAGATAATTTTGAGTGAATTAAAATGAATCTTATTAAACAAATTTGATTAAAAAATTTTATGCTACATGGATTATGATTTTGGTCCCTTATTAATAGAGATATTGGGTAGTCATAGTAATTTTGTGGGTTGGGTTGGTGAGGTTCATCTAGTTGATCTGATTGTCCTTAATACATTTTATCCAATCGATGAGGATGATCATTGTTGGAAGATACTATTTGTGTTCCATCATCTATGCATGGTGAAGTTGGGGAGGGGGGTTCTATGATTTTGATAGAGACTACTAGTTATAGGATCTTGAGATTACATTCATCTTAATTTGTTCTAAGTTAGCATATGTAGTTCTTCTATATGTTAGTCAAATACACGAAGAAACTTGAAACTAGTGGATCTTGTATATTAGGTGATGGAAGGTGGAATTTGTGTGTTGGGAGATTTCTAAAGGTAGTTTAATGTTGAGTTGTTATAGTTGATAATGTGGTTGGTGGAGTATTGGGATATTCAATCTCTTTTTAGGGGTTGTGTACCGTGTGAGTGCTCAAGATCTGATTAAAGGTCCACCATTGCTTCTCCCTTGATATTTTTTTTTGATGTTGAATCAAGATATTAGTATTTATAGGAGGTATTATAACCTTTTATTTGATATGGATTCATCCCATTTATATTGATTATGTATATGGTGTTATATAAGAAGGTTGATAGAATTTATAATATCATCTAGGGTAATCTTGAGTGGGGATCAATCAATATTCCTTTTGAAATGTAGTTGATAATAGAGGATATCATGTATTTAGATCATCAAGGATTATATAGTTATAGACATATCTTCTATTGATCCATTATAAATTATCTGGTTCTAACACATACCATGAACCTTCCAAGATATTAGGATGGTATGAATTTGTTATGGGAGATAAGATAGTACAGAACTTCAATAAACCATCATCCTAGAGATTGGTGTGGTGTGGGTTTTCAGTTTCTATGACAGCCTTAGAAAAAATATACTCGGAGGCCGCATCAATGATAGAGATTTTGGGCTCATGTTCCTCTTAGAGGATAAGGAGATAATAGGGAACAACCCCATGATGTCCCTCTCCTGTAGAGACACATGAATGAGCACAAATAGGGGTGTTCTTTAGTATTATGGTTTAGGATCTGGATGTTATCGGTTAAATATTATATATTTGTGAGTAGTATAGGTTATGAATATCATCAAAGTTATCATATATCTATATTACACCATGGTATAGTATTTAATTAATTTTTTACCTTCACACCCCTTTATTGTACCCAACCATTTTTTCCTTGGGTCTCAATGTGGAGAGGCTTTTAGTTCCATTAGTGTTGACTATGCCTTTTAGGTTCAAAATACTCCAATTTATGGGTGTTGGGTTTGTGAGTTGATGATTCGATGACATCAATCATTAATGGATTTTCTTCTACATCAGATATAGTCATATGATGTCATTTTTTGGAAATAATTATTTTATTTTGTGCACATAGTTTTTTACTTCTTTTACATGGGAGTTGTTTTCTATAATGATAAGAGTTAGCATGTAGTCTTCATCAGTGAGTGGGATCATGTGATGGGTCATATATATTTCTATTTTTTAGTCTCATCTAGAAGTCTTATCATTTTATTTAGTGGAGGTTATTATGATGATGTTTCCTAGAGTAATGGATGAGTTGCCTAATGTTTTTCCAAAGGAGTTCTCAACTCTACCCCCTCAATGTTATATTGAGTTTGAGATAGAGTTGCAGCCTGATGCCTATCTTATTTCGATGGATGAATTTCTAATAAAAACAACTATATTTTTGGTGTTGAGGATTTATGTTGATAATATTTTGAAAAAGAGATTTATCTAACCCAATTTTCACCCAGTGGTGTTGTAGTGTTTTTCGACAAGAAGGAAGATGGTAGTATGAAGATGTGTATAGAATAGAGCAGGATGAATCAAGTGATGATCATTAATAATTACCACATATTAAGATTTATTATTTATTCAACCTATTAAATGGATATAGATCACCTCTTAACATTGATATAGGTCTCAATATTATCAGATGAGAAAAATGGACAATGATATATTCAATGCTTTTTTCGAAAACATCTATGGACAAATTGAGTTCATGGTCATGATGTTCTGTGTCAGAAACACCATATTTAATTTTACTTAACTGAATAACATTGTGTTCCATGTGTTTTAAGATTAATTTTTTGTTGTTTTTATAATTAAAATCTATATGCCATGACACCATCCTTCCACTAATACCCCTCCCAGTCTAATAGTAAAGAGAATGAGTGACCCCCTAAGTCTAATCTATAGTATGCCCTGGGTTGGCCACATGAATTGATGGTATATCACATAAATATAGGATGAATTACCCTTAAATATCTAATGAAAAAATACAACAATGAAATCACTATGAAAGGTAAATAAAGAGAAATAATTTAGATTAAAAACCCACAAATCCTAAATAGAAAATAGGTAAAAAAATTCAAAAATAAAATATTACCAAATAATCATGTGACAGAAACTATAAAAACTCCATGCTCTAAGATTCTATTGTCCATCCCGATGATATAAATACTTCTGAAAGCTATAATGATAGTTTATATAAATATGGGGTGATAATAAGTTGTATATTAAGTAGGATCATACCTAAAGTATCTTATATTAATTTTAAAAGATCATACTAATGCCCTGGAGAATAAACAATAGAGATAACCAACACGTTCAAATGTCAAATAATTTTCCAAATAGTCCCAAAAAAACTATATCTCCCAATAATGCATCCAATATTAGTAAATAAATATTACAATATTGTAGCTAAAGGTTCCCCATAACCATTTAGCCACTGGATATATTCTCTCACCCCATGTAAATTCTTCCTTTTCTCCCATCCCTTTCATATCCACTGATGAAGGCACAAACTATATATCATATCTCATGTCACCATCCACATATCACTTATTATGGCATCAACAACATATCACTTATCACGTGACTATAATAGTTGGGTATCATAAATGCATATGAAATTATCCTCACTCCCTCCCCTTACCACCCATGACTCGAACTACACATGACCCCCACCACATATGTCATCATCCATCGCCAGTATTATGAGAAGTTATTGTGAAAGGGAGAGTAAATAAGAGGAGGTAGTAAATCATATATATCCTCTTCATCCTAAATGTTGTGGAAAACACACCCATGGTCTTTGTGTTTCAATTATGATATTCAACTCGGGTGGTGTGGGTAGAGAAACACAAATGAATAAAAATATATAAAATCCTCACACAAGACCACAACTATCAATTCACAAAAGTTACACTTACATAATTATCATTAGGAAACTACTAATATCACACCACCAATAAATCCATAAAACATTCAATAAAAAACACAAAAATTACATAAAAAGACATCATAAGAGTAATATTTGTCTTTAATTAATTTTATCAATTCATTTATGGGGATTCAACCATTTAATTATTAATTTAAATTTTCACTAATAAATTTATTAACCGTTATATAATTATCATATAAGACAATATTATTTCATTTATACCACACCACTACGAAGAAACAACCAGATCAACCTACCACATCACAATTAATGACACTAAGATGTAAACAAACTAGGCCATTAAGATGCAGATAACCAAGGCCACTAAGCTGGACACAATTAAGGCCACCTAAGTCAAGAATATAACATGCATATTCAACATAGTATTATTGTTTACTAGATCTAAGAATTTAACTTTTTAAATGGTATTCTCAAATAAATACAACACAAAAATTCAATATTTTAGAAGAATCATTCTGAATAAAACAAAAACATCATCATCATAGAAAACTAGTAAAGGCTTGTGCATCAAACCATTCCATTTACATTCATTGTTTATTTTTTTATATTTGTTATTAAAATTCATACAAATCATCCAATGGAATAAATAATTATTATAATATCAAATATCATCATAATAATATAAAAAAATAAAATCCACTACCTTAAAACAAGATTTTGGATTTGCCGTACAATTTCAAAATAAGAGAGTATGAACTATAGGGATACAACAACATAAGGTATACTAAAATAAAATTGAAACACATAAATTTTTCATCAAAATATTATCACAATAAACCCTAACACTAATCAATATATCCATTTTGAAACTTCTAAGAAAAAAAGGAAAAACTAAGAGATATAGAGTGTATAGACCCATCTCGATTCCCCAATATTGAATCATTATAAGAAAAGGATGAAAAAAATATTAAAGGTTGTTAGGGCCCTCAAAACATACTAGGGATCACATAAACTTTGAGAGGAAAAAAGATATTGTTATGGAACTCAAGGAGAGTATGACATTTAAAATTCATTTTGTGAATCTCCCCATTCATGACTGGATGGGCCGGTTCATGCCATGAAAATTATATGGCTTACATCAATCGAAAAACAAGGTACCCAATCCAACATACCCTTGAAGGATTTCCCCTCTGGAATAAATACTCCATGATTTATATAATTCAAACCCCAAACCACAAAAATATTTGTCATGAACAATAATGCTATAAACAATGATTTATGTCATAAACTAATCTTAGATATAAATTACAAAATCCATGTCTCCCATGTCATGAGGCCACAAAAAATCATTAACATAATAAAATAGTGATTCATGATGTGAATGAACACCTTCATTTTAATATTTAACTCAAAATCTTCATATTCATTACACATACTCATATAAAGTCTTTTAACACCCAAAACACACAAAGTAAAGAGCCAAAAGGGTTTGGTCCATTAAATGATATTCCTCTCAAAAATAAATCATCATCAAGAATCAAAACCAACAAAAAAAGGAATTACCGATAATTAAAAACCACAAAAACTCTCCTGAGAGATAAATCTCAAACATTGATGAAACCAAACCTCAAAAAAATTTATTTTAAAACAAAATAGAAATAATCCAAACATCCATCCCAAAATTATAACATCAAAACATACAAAGAATCATGGAATAGATAATTCTGGGAAATTACTATATATATGCTACTCATAATCCAAATTAATCTCTTATAGGCTCCCATTCCTCCATAATATATTAACTAATGGGATAAGATTCCCTCTCAACCCCTAGTCTTAATGATCAGAATTATTTATCGGTCATTCCATGAACATTGATTATTATTTGATATCAAACTTCACCCAGTTGATGACATGGGAATCATTGTAAATATTCTAGTGAAGCACGGACCTATAGAAGACATTAAGAAAATTTTTGAGCTATGGGGATAGTAACAACCAATAAGCCACCTCATTAACACATAATTACACCTTGAATGGTACAAAAAACCTTGGCGGTAGATTTCTACACAAAGTAAACTTTTCATTCCCTTATTATGGGAAAACATTAGGAAAATATGGTCACTGGGCATAAACAATGAAGGTGTCTCCATGAATAAACATAATCCTTATGGTAATTAGGGACCACCTTCATCTTCTTATAAGCAACTTGAATCTTATCCATCACGATATACACTACATCTAGACCAAGAACAAATTCCTCCCCAATCACTATTCAGCTCAATGTTAGTCGAAATAACCTCCCATAAAATGACATAAATAGGGACATACCGATTGATGAGGGATATCTATTATTAACAGAAAACTCAACTAATGATAAGGGTCACACCTATAATACCCTTAAATCCAAGATACATGCTTCTATCAAATCCTTTAGCGTTTTGTATGGTCCTATCCTTCTATTCATTTTTATGTGGGAGGAATGAAGTTCTAAGTTGAAAGTTAGAGCCACTGAAATAATATAACACTCTCTAGACTCATGAAATAAATTGAGGGTGTCAGTTAGAAATAATGGTCCTTGGAGTTCTATCAAGTCTCATGACATCATTCATGTTCCATATCACAATAATTTCTATGGTACTCGACTCCCAGATCACCGAAATGTGATTCTACCTTATCAGTAAATCCACAATAACCCTAATATCATCGTATCTGCATTAATCCTAGGGTATCCTAGTGATTAAAACCATAAATATGTCCTCTTACTACCACACAGGAAAAAACAAAGGCTCTATCAAACCAAAAAGGACATGATGTTTATCCTTCACCTATCATTAGAACTAGAATTTCATAATGAACTCTACCAAAGAAACATCATTCTTGTCCGTAAGAACAGTCCCCTCAAGTCATGAAACATATTAGATATACCAGGGTTCACATCTAGATGTGATCTATGAAACATATGGAGGAATCCATCATACATCACAAATTGGGAGAACATATTTCCCTATATCATTGCACAATTATGGAAACCATTTACCCATTACTCAATAGAATCACAAAAAATGACCCAATCACACATCAAATTTTCCACTTAGTCTCCTCACTGGACAAATCCTCTTGATGAAACATTGTGGGATCGATTATCATCTAAAACAAGTATCTTCATGAATCAAAATTATCTACTCCAAGATGTAAATCTACTATATCCTCCCTCACTATCCATGCATCCACATATTCTCAAATGCCACCACATGATGTTTTGATCAGAGTGTCATCCAAAAAATTTCCCTTCCCTAGTGTATACAGGATCTAGAAAATCTAGTTCCGGAGAAACACCATATACCTCCATTGTCATATATTTAAGTTACACTAATAAAATATACAATTTATGATGTTTTGATCTATAAAACCCAAAAATAATTCCCCAATGATCTAATTTAACAACAATATTTGGGAAAACACTTCCACTATCGTATCTAGATCATGGGTGGAATAGATTAACTCATGGTGGTGTAACTACATGTTCCTATAGGAGATTACCACTGGATTTTGCATCAATACGCATGCCAAACACAAGTAAGAAGTATCAATAAACACCTCAAAAAATAATTTCCTCTTCTAGAAACCAAAGGGATAGGGAATTTATCCACTACTTTAGATATTTGAAGACTATATAGCACTAATTATTCCAAATAAAGGACTGGTATTTCCCGATAACTAATACTATAGTGATTGAAATTTAATAGAAATTAAAAAAAAAATTATAATAACCCTTGAGACTCAGAAAGCCACAACCCTATTCTACATTCTCAGGTGTCTTATAAGAAAGAACTAACTCAAAATATTCAGGAACCACAACTACTCCCTTCTAAGAAACCACGTGTCTAAGAAAATTCTCCTCTTGTATCAAGAACTCAAAATGGGTAGCTACCCATATAGCTGGTGGTTTTAAATTAATTTCTAAACAATCCATAGGTGATCAACATGCTCCTCTTATGAAGTAGAGTATATGAAAATTTCATCAATGAAAATTACTATGAATTGGGATAGGAACTGATGAAACATGGATTTCATCAGTCCCATGAACACATCTAGTGTATTTGTGACACCAAACAACATGACTATACATTTAAATTTCCCATACAAGTATTATATAACAGACTTGAAAATATAATACTATTTTATGGTCATATTATGATATCCAAACTAATGATATATATTAGAAAATTAGCAATCTCCACTTAATGGATAAAATAGACTTTTAATTATCAAAAGATGGAAATGATGCTCGATCATCACATGATTCATCCTATGGTAGTATATACAAACCCTTACACAATAGTATTCTTTATTGGTAAAAAATATATATCTACCCATGAATACATACATGTATTATTAAATATTTTCTATATTAGATCATAAATCTAGATCCTCAACTCCCATAGGTCTGAGAGTGATTTCAGGTAAGGATTCATCATTGTTAGTGTAGCACCCAACTATAACATTACTCCAAACATAATATCACATTGACAGGTTTGTATCAAAAACTCATTGGGGAGAACATCCAGATTCTCTAAAGAAACTCTAGGTACATCCTCCAGTAGGGCTCTTTCCAACTCATCTGATGAATCAGACATCAAGGAATGATGTTGACCTACTTTCTTATCACCTCTGTAAAATGATTTCTCATCTATGATCACCACTCACAACCCAAGAATATCAAAAGAATCAACTCTCTTATGAAAATGAAAACAAATAAATGAGGGGAAAATAACCAATTCATCCCATGAATGAAATCATATGGTTTTATATAAATCATAATTAAATATCCCAATATCCAATGTCACCCCATCACCAGTCTGTATTTTTTGATAGACATCAAAAAATATATCCTAGCCCCTAAGTAGAGTGGATAAAACATGTAGTGAAGAAACGTTTCCAAATCCAATAGTAATGAACAAAAAAAGGTGTGTGAATAAGGGAGTATGAAGAACTATAATAAAAAAAATAAAAAACTAGGGTATATAATAACATGATCATACCTCAAACAACATATAGGCATTTTAGAAATTGTTCCTCTATCACAATAATTTATCCTTAATTATCTCCTAGAAATCACTATAGAAAAATCCGACATCAATGTATCAACATAGGTCTTTACTAGTAAGGAATATCCTATGGCTGCCCTCTACCAACTCCAACTCCACTTGGTTGAGTATAAGCCTTCGAAACAGGCAGCAAAACCTTATCTAGATGTCCCTATTTCTAATACTTCCTCAGGGGAAACAATCAATGATGCTGGAATGGGTAATTACTACCAAATCTATACTAAACCTTCAGGGATGAGTGAGATTACTAATTATAGTATCCATGACCTCAACAATGAAATAAAAAATTGATAGATCTCCTGATATATCAATGAGAATTTCCAGTCCTCTAGAAATGTGATGTTTTGTGATGTGTCCATCTCTCTACCAATTAGAATCTTGGTATTCCTGATTTATGTGACCCACCATATGATGCATTTATCCATATAATTCCATATTAACCCTCATTTAGGGGTACTCCACCCCTCACTTACACCCACCCCATCCCTATGACCTTCTTCTACCCCTCTAAATATGTAGGTAACCTAAATGGGGCCACTAAAAAATAATGGTTGGAGAATAATATCTCCACTATGAAAGATTTTTAGGAATCCTAATCTAGAATGAATTTAGTGGAAAATTGAAAAATGTCTCTAAAATTAATCCCTAACTCCGGAATGATAAAACTCCCCTTAAAGGGAGAGAAAACCCTGCCTCATCACCACATTTACCATTATTGATCAAAACTCATCCACAAACTCATAGTGGAAGTAAATATATGATAAATCAATCACACTATAGCACTCAAGATACAACATCCACCACTAAATCACTACTCCCCTCACCTAGCTAATTGATATGGGAAGTAAATACTTGGATCGGGGTCAAATCAATCAAAAATATATCCTGAACTCTTATATACAACATTATATTTATATATTAGAGATGGTTCCCACATAAATTTCCAAGATTTGATGCTGAAATTCAGGAATAGAACTTTTCCACCCAGAATCCCACAGATTAGGATTGAACCTCTGATGGTCAATAAGGTTAGCCTATGGAACATTCCCTACTTTTACCCTGTGTAGGTGGTGACCAAGTGGCATGTCTATAATTAAAGTAGAATATCTAATGTTTTGTAGCAATTTATTTATCAATATTCAATTAATTAATCCACTTATTCATTCCTAGAACAACCCCTTTAAAAACAGGACTCTATAATGTATGATGTATGTATCTCCCATAGGACACTATACGACATACAAATTCACATCAATCATCATATTTTGTGATATTATATTCCCTACATTATATTATAGGTGGCCCCAAAATTATGTTTCATAGCCAGTGTCCCTTTCTATGATCACATACTAAGTTCAACTAACATTATTAACTTACAAACCCATACATTCCTCGCAATTTATTAACTCTAAACTTCTCCTTATCACTAAACCAATAGCACCAGTACCAATCTATCATGATATTGCACCAATGATACCCATCCATGACTTGTGGTAAAGAGAAGGAGTAACCCTCAAGTTCCATCTCCAGTAGTCCCTAGGATAGTGACTAGAATATATGGTATGCCACACAAATATGGGAGGTATTACTCGAAAATATACAAATAAAATACCAAAAATACCACAAAAACAATCCCCATGGAAAGAAAATAAGACTGAATTACATATAAGGAAAATTACCACAATGGATTAATATAAAATAGATACAAAGTATCCAAAATAAAAAATTATCGAAATAATCATGTAGTAATACCCATAAATACTCCATGATTTGAGATCGTTCCATGAAACCAATTACAAAATTACTACTAGTCAATTAATTACCCTATCCTCACTAAGGATCTATCTATCCAAATAATGCATCTAAGAGTAGTAGAGAAGTATAAAAATAATATACCATAACCACTTTCCCACTGGTTTTTTCTCTCACCCAATGTGAATACATCCTTTTCTCCCATACCTTCTATATTAACCAAAAATGACTCCAATCATACATCATTTCTTGCAGAACCAACAACATATCAAATCATGAGACATGAACCATATATCACTTATCACATACCCAACTTAGTGGAGTATAAAGAATGTTTAGGACATCACCCTTGCACCCTTTCACTACTACACATGACCACCACCACATATCTCATTATCCACCACCAGTATCACTAAAAGTTGGTGTTGAAGGGATAGTGTTAAGGAAGTAGTGGGCTATTCATATCATTTGTATCCTAGATGTTACTGAAAACACTCTCATGGTTTCTGGGTGTTAATAATGTTATTTTACTTGTGTGGGTTCATAGAAAAACTAAAATCAATACATATATATAATAGTCTTAAATAATACCACACCTATGGGTTCACAAAATAAATACATCCACAACCACCATTAAAACACTACTAATATCATTCCACCCAAAACTACCCTTAATATATAAAAACCAACCATAAGTATGAAACAACGGTCCACATCTCATTTTTATTTTCCCATTATTTAATTTTAATACTTCAACCACTATGCTCCACCCATTTAACTACCAAGTTAAATTCAATCTAAGGAATTACTTATCCATTACATTATTAATAAATAAGATGATATTATTCTAATTCTATTTAATCGCTACCATTAAATCATCATTTCATGTCATCACATCAAAATCAAGTCTACCAAACCACAAATAACCAATACCGCCAAGCCGCACCCAACCAAGGCCACTAAGAAGCGCACAACAATTCAAGCATAGAATAAGAAAATCCAACTTAGTATTTTTAATTTTATATATTTATTTATTTAACCTTCTAAATGGTATTCCCAAATCAATTCATCACTACATATCATAATTCCATAATAAGCATAAACCATCAAAGAAAAACATCAATATCATAGAAAACTAATAAATTCTTTCACATCACACCATTCCTTTTAATTTTATTATTCTAATCTATTATCTTCATTATAGAAATTAATACCATTAAACCAATGTAAATAGAAAATATGATAATCTCATAGATTTATAAAATCAAGAGAGAAATCAAATCCCCTACATCAAAAGAAGATGTCCAATTAGCTCAGAAAATCCAACGTATGGGAGAACGAATCCTGAGGCCACAACCACAGAAGAGATCTTAAAATAAAATTAAAATTTAGTGATGTATTATTAATATTTAAACCCAATAAACTCCAATATTAAATCCACATATCCACCTCAATCCATCGGAATAAATAAATAAAAACTCATAGAGAAATAGAGGAAATACTCACCCAAAATCTCTAATATTGATTTTCCGAAAGCCAAGGGTGAATACTAAATAGAAGAGATTTTTATGGTTCAAAAAATTACCATGGTATTGGATGATTTTTGAGACGAATAAAGAGAGAATAGGTTAAATTAAATAGTGGACTAAATTTATAGACATCTAGAAAATTATGTCATTCATGATGTGAATAATTGGTTAAAACCATAAACCTTATTTGTTTTATATCTACTAAAATGAAACATGCACAATATGACATACCCATAAAGGATTTTACATATTGAATAAATATTAAATGAAATGAAGCATTCATACACCCAAAATCCCTCACATACATTTATTCCCTGAATATTTATTACACCATGAAATACTGAAGAATAGAAATTATAGAAACTATGTATTAATAGTCATGAATCCACCCAGTGCAATATAAATCACACCATTAAATGGTAATTAATAATGTGTATCACTAATTTTAGTTTCATATTCACCCATAATTCCTCACCTTCCTTTTTCAAACTCATACAAAGGATTCCAACACCCAAAAATCCCAGTGTAATGGGATGAAATGGTCTAGAATGTTACATTAGACACCGTTGAAGATATTCTCAACCATGAGAATGAAATGTATATAGAAAAGACAGAACCAAATTCCAGATATATCCAAACACCCTCTTAGAACATAGATCACAAACAAGGATGAAACCATAACTCAAAACATAAAAATAGGATCTTATAAAATACTATGAAGTCAATTGTCCATATCAAATGTCTAACATCAAAAAATCCAAAACAATTGGGGAAAAATAATTTTGGGCACCAGGACTGCATCTACGACCCCCACTGCAAAATACTCACCTTTAGGCCGCCATGAATTTATAAGAACAAAACCAATTATATAACATGAACTCATAGAACCTTCTCTAGATGATCTAGAATCTCAATCAAACATTCTATGAATGTCAAATCATCATGGAAATCCAAAATTCCCCAGTGATGAAATGGAAATCACTCTGAAGACATGAAAACAACCAAGACACGTGGAATACATCAAGAACATTATCTAGGTGTAAGTGAAGAAACCAATAATAGTCACCCTGACCACAACTATATAACACCACAAAGGGTCCAACAAATAAAGGTGAGTGTTTGTTCCCCTAACAAACTCTCCAATACCCATACTGAGGGGAAATATTTAGGAATTTTTGACCCATGACCATAAAATACAAAGGACACTTCCACTAACCGACAAAAGCCTTCTGGATTTCCTATTCCTCATTCATCTTAACATGAATAAATTGAATATTCTCTTCCATGCTCTACACCACATCAGGACTAAGATATACTGCCTTCCCAGTCTTACTCTAGTTCAATGGAGATCAATATATCCTACCATGAAAGGCCTTAAAGATGGATATACCAATGGATGGGTGATATATATTTTTTAATAATATTCAACCATTGGTAGGGGTCTCACTCATGATCTACTAAAATCCAATATGTACACTCATAGAATATCCTCTAATACCTAGAATTCTACTCGAGTTACCCATTCATATTGTGGTGAAAATCTATTCTATGTTATAACTGAGATCCAAAGGAGTAATACAATCCTATACAGACTCATGAAGTGAATGAATATACAAAGTCAAAAATGATAGTCCATGTAACTCTGTGAAGTCTCACAACAACATATATCTACTGCCTCTCTAGGATGACCATAGTACATGACTGTATGAACAAATGAACATGACCTAGATTCATTAGACAATTCAAAATCACGTAGATAACATCATATAACCCTAATCCTGGGGTAACCTAGTAATGAAATCTGTTTATATCTACCCCAAATCCCACTATGTGACATCCAAATGTTGCAATAAATCATCAGGTTCATGGTGTTCTTTATTCACCCACTATAAGAAAAATAAGCACACCAAAAACTCTAATACTAACTCATTTATTTATTTCAAACAAAAAATTTCTCCTCATTCCAAAATACCTCTAAGATATGATAGGGTTCACTACCATATGATTTCTAAGAAACACAAAGATGAATCCCTCATGCATTTAAAATGGGATATAAATTCTTCACTGGAACATCACCCGATAATGGATTACTTATAAGAACCCCTCGGGAGCAACACCATGAAAAATCCAATCACACATCACCTCTACATATGATTTTCCCCACTGAGACTCCTCCACATTATGAAACAAATAATTCTCTATCATCAAATGAAACAAGTATCCTCACTCATCAATATCGTTAGTGCTATGATGCAAATACACTAACTCATCCATCACCCTCAACAAATCCAAAAAGTCTCAAATATATCCCCATGAATTTATTCTCTGCACCTCTTACAAAATTTTCCCCTCCCTATTGTATATGAGATCCTGAGATCATAGCCCCGTAGAATCCCTATCAAACTGCATTATCAAAAATATAGTTCATACAGAGAAAATATATACCTTCAACATTGGTGATATATAAATAACACAGGTCATTATCTGATGAAAACATATCACCACTACATTAGGCCAAATACAACCACTATCATCAATTAATCATTGGTGGAAAAGTTACACTCATGGGTAATAATTACATTGACCTATAGGAGATCAATTTCCTATTATACATCAGGTTTCATCTAAAAACTATGAGGGATGAATCATAAAAAATCTCAGACATGAATCTGTCATTCAAAAATTAAAATAGTGGGGAAATGACAAATTGTTCCTTCAAATAGTCAAATATTGATTGAAACTAATCATTCCAAATGAAGGTTTGTTATTTCTTGGCCATGTCTATTAATGGGGATACAATCGAATATAAATCAGACACAAATTTGTGAAAATAATCTATGAGAGAAAGAATTATATGAACATTTTCAATATTCTTCAGTGATTCCCAAGAAGCAATTACCTCAAAATTTCTAGGATCCACCATAACTCATTTATAGGACACCACATGTCTAAGGAAAATAACATGTCATGTCTATAATATACACTTAAAATATATCCCATTCAATATATAATGTTGAGGATTCTATAAAATAATACCCAAGATCCCAAAATTATCCTCCTTAAACAACGATAATATTATAATTTCATCAATGAACAAAACTAATAAGTTGTCTAGGAACTCATGAAACATAGAATTCAGAAGTCCCCTTATCGTAACTGGTGTATTCATGAAACATACTGACATTACTATGAACTAAATTTCCCCATACTGGCCCTATAAAGTAGTATTTATAATATCTTCCTCATTCCCAGACACCTTATGTTATCCAAACCGTATATAAATTTTATAAAACAAGCCTGATCAGCTAAAATGATTAAATATATTTTCAATCCTTAAAAGATGGAAATTATTCTTGATCATCGCATAATTCAACCTATGGTATTCTATATATAAACATAGACTACCATAATACTTAATTTAAAAAATGGAGCTCCCCATTATGACACATGAGTCCGATTAAATCTGGTTTGTATAAGATCATATATATATTGGTCTTCAACTCCCATAACTCTAAGGACAATGCTTTCTTCCAAATTGGACATCACACTAAGTGGGTAGTGTTAAAAAATCCTCAAGGAAAAAATCCAGAAACTATGAAACAAATCTAGTGAACTCCACCACCAGATATCTCAGGGATTCAACTTATAACTCAGATATCATGTAAGTAAGGACATATACTCACCTTCTACCTATTTAAAATCCTTGATCTCAAGAGAAAACAACACATTTTCCCTCCATATCAAACAACTCAATTATCCTCTAGAAATAATAAAATAATCCATGTATGGAACATAACGAATCTGTTCCAGGAATGGAATCATATGGTTGTATATATTATAAAATGATATACTCTAATAATAGATGGTATCCCATCATCATTCTATATTCTCAGAACAAATCAAATAATATATCATTTCCACTAAATGAAGTGTATATCACCAAGGGTATATAAATCCTCTCTACATGAAGTGAAAATGATTGGACCAGAGTTAGTTAAATAAGAGAGTATAATGATCCATAATAAAAAATAGGTCACTTGGGTAGATGATAAACTAATTATACCTCGAACAACCTCTGGTACGTCTAAAAAACACCTCTATCACATGCATATTTCTGTGGGTATATTCTCCTCTTCATTTCATAAAGCTACCATTTACATACTCTAGACAAGGTCTCTAATGGCGAGGGATATCCTATTTATAGAATATTTAAACTCTATATCCTCATGTATAAGAATCATCCTTCTAAATAGGTAGCTGAACATAAGATGGATGTCCCTTATAATGATACATCTAGGGGGGAAACTCCCACAACTATTGGGATGGGGACTTACCCAAGAAATGATACAGGCTCTTTAGGGTAGAATGACAGAACCAATGATAGTGACCATGACCTCTAAAAATAAATAAAAACGGTAGATCTCTCAGTTGATACATGAGAATCACCATACCTTGAGAAACATGTTACTCATGGATGAGGCCATATCCCTGTAAATATTAATCATATATGGACCTATATCAACAACCCTCCATATGATGCATTGATTCCTATAATTCACTGATAACCCTAAACTAGGGGTGTTCTAGCCCACTCATGTAATGAACCATTTACCTCCTCCTTCTACTGCAACTCTAAATACAGAGGTATCCTAAATAGAAAACTATAGAATAAATGGAGAGGAACAATAGCTTCTATAATAATCATTATCAAGACTCCAAATATGGAAATAGGTTAGTGGAAAATTAGGGAAGCTTCTTAATCTTAATCCCATTATCATAAGCACTCATAAAAAACTTCATCAAGGAGATAAAATACCATATAATTTCTTCCTTCACCATCATAGATAAGACCTCAGTTGTAAACTCATGTTGGATCTCAACCTATATTATATCGATCTCTTTGAGTTACACAAGAAAAAACATTCGGCATGGACCCAACACTCCCCTAAACTGGTAAATAGTTGGGGGAACCCAATACTCAAATCATGATCAAATCCACCCAACAGGAGTCCCCAAATCTCCCATCCAACTCTCCATCACTATATTAGAGATTCTAATCTCATACTTTGATAGAAATTGATCTTGAAATGAATACAATGTCATCCTCTAATGCTCATCAACATGATTTGGACCACCCCTTTGATGGTCAATAGGGTCAGCATGCTGAACTTTACCAAATTAGACCACAAATATGATAATTCTTACTTTCATATCTATAAATAAAGGCGTAACTCCAAAGTCTTATAGAAATGGATTTACTTATATTCATTTAATTAATTCATTTATTATTTCATAGATTCACCCCATTCAAAATATATGTCACAAATAAATGATGCATGTAGATCTCCTTTATCTATATAATGTAAACACCATCAAATTACTTAAAATATTTATATAGATTAACATCCATTCTCTAGATCACAAGGGGTGATGAAATTCTAGGTCCAAGATGGTCTCCCTTGATTTCATTTCATTATAAGTTTAGCTAATTTTATTTCATTACCAACCCATGAAATACTCACTAGTGACTATCTCTAAACTACACCATAACTCTTAACCCATTCCATTGATACCACTATGTGATGAAAATCCATAAATTAGTGTGCCACCTATATCAGTAATAAAGGGAAGGAGTGACCACATGATTCTTTCCTCTAGTAGGCCTCAGGTTAGTGACTAGCATCGAGTTTCTGTAACACAAATATGGAGGCAATAAATTCAAGTATCCTAGGAAAATGAAAATAATAAATATAACCAATCACCATGTAAGGAAAATAAAACAAAATTCCATGTAAGAAAATACCATAATTTATGAATAAAAAAACTAATAGATAGCCCCCAAAATAAAAAAATAGAAAAAAAATTTGTGTCTGCAACGATAAAAACACTACGCTCCAAGATAGTACTATGAATTCTGATTACCAAAGTATTCTTGGAAACCAAAAAAATGTATATATAAATGTGTGGTGAAGATATCATTTTTTTTCAATATGATCATACCCAGGGTCTCTTATGAACAATTGAAAATAACAGACTATTAACTTAGTAAACAGTCAATAGAACTAATAAGCACCGAAAAAGGTCAACTAACCCCATAGCCTTACTTAGGACCTATCACCAAATATTGAATAAAAGATTTCTAATTTGATTTCTTTATAATACAGATGAATGCACCATAGAAAAACATTCCCATTGGTTTTTGTCTCTCACCCTGTGTGAAGACAACCTTTTTCCCCATCCCTTCGTTATCCACAAATGATGACACCAATCATAAACCATATGTTTTGGAACCAACCAAATATCAAATCATTCAGCATAAAATATATATCACTTATCTCATAACCAGAGTGGTAGGGTATAATTAATGTATAGGACATCAACCTCATTACCTTCCCTACCATTCGTAATTAGCTCCACATATCTCATCATCCACTATAAGTATATGCAAAAGCTATTGGTGAAGGGGGGTATGGAAGAGGGGGTATTCAACTATCTATATCTTTCCCATCCAGGATTTTACAAAAGATAAACCATTTGGTATTTTAGTGTCAATATTGTTAGTCGACATGGGTAGGGTTCATAGAGAATCAAAAAATAATACAGATGTTTAATAGGAAAATATAATTCAAAATCTATCTTCTCACCCAAGTAACACTACCAAAACAATTGTGAAGACACTACTGGTATATCACCAACATTAATTGACAATCATGAAGAACAAAAAACCAAAATAAAATAAAAAATGACCACAATATTGGTTCCATTTTTCATTATTTAATTTTTAAAATTCTTCCAGTAAGCTTCACACATTTAATTATTAATTTAAATTCACACCGATGAATTATTTTGTAGTTAAAAAATATTATATATGCTAATATTATATTATTAATATAAAAAAATAATCTACTCTTTAATGTCATATCAGAAAACCAAGGCCACTAATACATAAATAACCAAGGACACTAAGCTGCGCACAACCAGGGCCACCAAGCCACACTCAAATAGGGCCACCTAGTGACATACACCAATTCAAGCATATAAAAAGAATATTCATCTCCATATTTACTATTACCGACATTATATAATTTACAATTTAAAGGGTATTAAAAAATCAATCCAACACTATAAGGAGAAATTTGACAACAATAATTAAACTTAAAACAATACCAACAATATAAAGCAGAACTAGTAAATTCTTTTCCATCACATAGTTCCCTTAAATTTCATTAGTTCCCTTTATTATCTTCATTATTCCAATTCATAAAAAACCCAATGGAAGATAAAATCTGATAATATCTTAGATAAACACAAAATATGATATAATTAAAATCTCTTATCTCAAAATAAGCCATTTGATTCAATGCAATGATCCAATGAATGTGAGGATGAACCGTAGGGACACAACCAAACATGGGATCCTAAAATTGAACTAAAACACATACCTATATGTTTAAATTAACATTCTTGAAAACCCAGAACTCTAATAAACATAGTTTTTTAAAATCTATAAAAAATAAGAATGAACTCAAAGGGAAATAGGGGAACAACTCACTCAAAATCAATGATATAGAATATATAGATGTCAAGGATGAACTCCAAAGATTAGAGGTAGTGAGAAATTACAAAATCAGCCAGGGAGCACTTGAATTTCAATATTAATGAACGGATAATTAGGGTAAATAGAGGGATCATTGAATATTTAGGAATCCTAGAAATCACAAAATTCATAACGTAAAGCATTGGTTTTGGTTGTGAACATTACATGTTTTACATCTCAGAAAAATAGTTGCTCAATCCAAAAAAGCCAAATAGAAATTTCACATCATGAATAAATATGTAATGAAATTAATTATTTGATTCTATAACACCCCAAAAAACTCTTTCATAAACCTTCTCTTTGTGAGTAATGATTAATTCTTTCAACTACTCCTAAAATGAAATTACAGAAACCACATCTCCTGAGTTGTGATGCTACCTTACAAAACATCTTTCATAATTTAAATTGGTTATTCATGAAATTAAACACCTACTAAAATTGTGGAATCAAATCTTACTTATCGTCATCATTTATTAAACCCATACAATGTATTTTACAACCAAAAACACACAACATAATTGGATGGAAGGTTCTAGGCCATTACATTTAATATACTCAAGGTCAATGGAGAATAAAATTGACCATCTTAGGAACATTTTATATGTCCTTCAATACCATATATAATATGGAAATAATTCAATGTATATACATTGAATGTAATAGGTGAACTTCTGTTGATAAGTGGAGCCTCAATTGAGAGTGAAAATATATCCATTGAAGGTTAAGGACACTAATTCTTTTGATGCATCATGATGTAGAAATGTGTACTGATATCATATGGGTTTATAAATATACAACCCATTGATCGTAGCTACACTACCAAAGATAATGATTTAGTAAAGGAGGGTTTTTCACTGAATATGTGGAGTCATTACATAATTCATGAGTTATTTGTATTATTCATTGAATATAAGAGGTTTTATGTTTTCTTGTAATGGTATATTGATCTACAATGACAATTGGTGTGGAGTTTCTATAGGTCTATGACATTGATATCGTATATGTCTCAGGGAATGGGAATTTTTTTGATGTGATGACTAGGATTTAATGGAGAGATTTTGTGTAGGGGTCTAGAGATTCTTGGAGAGTGATGGGGGGATCTTCTAGTGATTCATCTTTATGTGGAGGTGGATAGTGGTTGAGACTTCATATTTAAAATTACTACATAGTCCTCTATGAAGTAGTGAGTGGAGGGGTATTAGTTGGGGGACTCAGAGGAATAGGTGATATGGGATCATATTCTCATTGATAATGCCACAATGTTATGTTCATAAGATGAGACATATTAGATAATGTTTTTGGGGAGGTTTTTTAATTGTCCTAGTGATGGAATGGAAGAGTAAATAAAAGGGTGTGATTGTGGATTTTAAAAAATCTTACAAAATTCATTGTTTACCCATGTTTAAATTGGATCATATTTATAAAATACATATCAATTGATAATTAGAATAAAATAGTGAATGTAGTATAAGTATTAAATTTGTTTAATTAAAATAGTACAATATAAATTTTTCTTCAATAATGTTATACAAAATTGATGATGTTAATATAAGAAGAGAGAATTGAAAATATAAATCAAAAAATTGTTAATAACTAAAATCAAATTGTTGGTTGAAGAAAAACAACATTAAAGGATATATACTGTAACAGCCCGAGATTTTATTAAAAATAATCTTTTTAATTTTAATATCTTGTGTTGTACGCTACACCAAAAGGATCTTGCACAACACACATCCTTGACTTGCCTTGCATTACACGCAATCGCGACCTTCCTCGATAGCGTGTGTAATACGCAATACCGAGTTTCACTAAACAACGATATGCTATTAAAATATTATTAAAACTAGCTGTTATGAATAGTAATAACCAATTTTTGAAATTCTGTAAATCTTATTTTTCAAAATGAACTTCATTTTTGGATTCGGAGCATCGAATTTAGCCTAAGGTGAAATTTTGGTACTTTTCGGATAACTTTTATTTAATGATGAATAGTGAAAATTACTAAATTATAATTAAAAACAACATTTTTAATCGAAATAATTAATAGTGATAAATAATTAATTTGAGTGGTTTTAAAGTATATTTAGAAAATATTTTTACAATTTAATACAATGTTGGTCATTGGATGTAATTTCACATTTAAACCAGACATAATCAAGTGTCAATCTTTTGATAGATATTGTTTCTTAAAAACACGCTATTTGTTTTAACAGTGGGATTTAATTATAATATTAATTAATTCAAATTTTATGTTATGAATTTGGTAAAATAGACTTCATTTTTGAATTCGGAATATGAAATATAGCTTAGGATGAAATTTTGGCATTGTTCTGAAAAACATCAATTTTTGATGAATAGTGAATCTACTAAGTGGTAGCTAAAAAACTGAATTTTTCATAAAACTTAATTTTACTGCTTCTGTGAATGGAATTTCAAAAATCCGAGAGACACGGTTGATGTCAGTAAGTAAAATGTGGTTCAATGAGATAAAAATAATTTTTTTGGTGAATAGTAACTTTTTACTTTTTTACCGCGGTTAATAGTAAATAGGGTAACTAAGGGTAAATATGATATTACTATTACCCTAACACATGTCCTAATTCTATTGGATAAGTGTAATTCGACCAAAAACAACCTTATGAATAAAATATGACCATTTAGGCCCACTTGGGTTAGATTAGGACATTTATTATTATTTAATTCAAAGAAGAGTTAAAAGAGTTAAAATCAAAGTTTATTTACTAACTCATTTTTAATATAGGGTTATACATAAGATAAATTCTATTTTAAATATTCATTAGAAAGCTAAAAAGATTTCCTACATGATGGTAATTTATTTGTAATTTTTAGACATCATATAAGTTAATTGTTTTATGACACAAAGATGATGCAGTAATTATCTTATTAATGAAATATTGACATAATTAATATTATAAATACCAAAATAAATGTAATTTAAGACTTTTTATGAATTCCACTAATTTTATAGGTTAATATGATATATTAGTGTTGATGTAATCAACTTGTTTCGAACATATAATTCTGTTATGACTTTCACAAAAATCATATATCAAATAGTGTCAAAATTGACACAAAATAGTTTTTAAATTAAATATTATATTATTAATTGTTATTTTATTCCTAAAAATATAAGGTTCGGCCAAATGACTTATATAAGGATATATATATTATTAATAAAAAATTTGGGGTTCGTTTGGCATGTTATAGTAAGTGTATTAACCATATAGTGAAAGAAAAAAAAAGACACGGTAAAAGTTAAATTATTTAACTTAGAGTTAAATCTAATAGATAAGGTTAAAATAATAACCTAAACTTGTATAAATCCTATTGGTTGATAGTATTTCGACACATCCCCACTTTAGCTTCGAAATAAGACCCTTTGGAACCATTATAAACCGACTTTGACTTTAATATAAAATAATATTTTGAGATATTCCTAAGGTGCCCCTCTCCTCCCATATAAAAGGGCACCTCCTTCCCCTCCTCCTCACACCAATTTGAGCACTCAATCTCGGCCAACCCCTGCCAAAATCTCTTCTCCACTTCCCTAGAAACATCCTAGAGGTTCTGGTCTTCCTCAAAGACCAATTTTAGTGCCCTAAGAGGAGGTCTCAAAGAGGCGCTTCAAAGAAGAGGTAATTACCGTTACCAATTATTTCATCTTTATTTCTTCTTCCACTTCTTCTTCTTAGGTTGTTTCATTATGAAGTAATAACATCAGTATCACTCATATACTGATATGTTATTATAAGTATGAAACAACCCTATTTCACCATCTATCTATCCTACGGAAAAAGAAATCACCGCGCGTGCGTACGTACGGAATACCGTCTCCACGCCGTGGTGTAATCTATTTTCCACCACCACCTTACATGGATGGGTATAATGGTGTAAAGAATAACTATACATAGTTATTAAAACATCATATTGATTCTGATATATTGTATAATCCACTCCAATTCAGTTCAATATTTATGGAAATGATATCATCGCTCGTGCGTACGTACGGACTGCCGTCTCCACGACGCGATGAGATTCATTCTCCATGTTAACCATTTAAGAATGATTATAAAGTATATATAAGAAATAATAATGAAATATATGACATTATAAAGCTACTGGATTTATGTATATATATATATGTATGTCATCTACTTACTTCCATTTCAAGAAAATAAGGAAAGTAAAACAGCGTTCATGCGTACGTACGGACTACCGTCTCCATGAACGGTGTTTTTCATTTTATTTATCTATCTATTATATATATATATATACTGAATATATATGGTATATAAATCATATTTTATATTCTGGAAGTAAGTAAATCATGATATAAGTAATAATGATGTCAAGAACAACAAGTCAAAACACCTAAGATAAATGAAACGATTTTACCCAAAACGCTTCTTTAACATGGAATTTACAAAAGAACGGGTAATATAATGTCATAAGTGAACCATATATGATATCATAACAATGAATATGATTCTGGAATAAGTCAATAACCTGATTTAAATCATTATACAGGAGGTTTGGACACTTACAAAGCAAGTCGGACATAAGGTAAGGGAAATATCACAATCTCATTTTTATCCGAGATTGTTTTTTTGAAAGTTACTGGGGTGTATTTTATCATCCACATCCATGTTTCCTCAATATGTAATATTATTTTCATCCACCTAAAATTGTTTAAATCTAATTTTACCCTTCGGTGAGTTTTTAGTAAAATATATGAAAGGAATCTTTTGTCGTTTTTCATACAAGGTACTTTTTGACTTTTCCGACAAAAGTACGAAGAATGTTTTTTTTAACTTATACGGCATGAATGGATTTTTAAAACATTATTTCCAAGAAGCTTCCTTTACAAGTTTTCATGTTTATTTTTAATCAACTTCTTTAAGATTGAAATTGTATGACATGTTAAGAAAGGAAAAGTGTTTTTGAAGTAGAAAGGATATTTTCCTCAAGAATGAAGTTCAAGCGTTTTATCAAAATTATTTTCCATCTAAGATGATAAAGGGTTCTGTTTTTATCCCTATTATTACATGGATTTGATTATGTTGTGATGGAAATATTTTTATGAATTCCTTTATCTTATATGAATGGTTTTATGATGTCATGTTGTTTAATAATTCCATTTTTATTACATGGGTTACGCTATGATGTATGGTTTATGATTATGTGGAACACATAAGAAAGGATTCATTATAAGATGGGTGGGACCTATATCTCCCTCCAATGCATTGGGTAATGATTTTATATCTCATGAGATAGAAAGGGCTGGAACGGTAGGTTATACCGGTTCAGTGAAACAGGACTGAAACGAGGGTTACTCGATTCAGAAAGGGACTTTGTCCACTAAGATAGTCTTGGAAATGAGTCTTGACTAACAAGAAATGATTCTCTATGATTATGTGTGAATGCCACAATGTTTCATGTTTTAAGTTATGATTTTTGTGATTACATTTCACTGCCATGATTTATCCCATGTTATGAAATTATGCTCTCTCTTTTTCAGGTTATGATTTCCAAAATGTTATGTTCTTATGAATATGATGTGATTGATATTTATTTTGTTTACCCTTACTGAGCATTTGAGCTCACCCTTTTATGTTTTATTTTCCCCAGGATATAAAGAAAGGTTTTAGGTAAAAAAAGGAAGATCTTTATGGGAGATGTTGAAGATCTTTCACCACAATTAGAAGATTTTATTCTGAGTTTCCAAAGACACTAAACTATTACGGTCCTTGTGTGTGTGTTTTTGTTATGTACTAATTATTCTGCAAAAGTATTGTAATGTCCATGTACGATAAGCTTCGGGTCTCTACAGTTGGTATCAGAGGAAAGGTTTAGTCAACCTTTGGAAACTAGGATGTGAAAACGTTAGTGAGATCCCTAGAGATATTTCTAAGGTATGTCTAGGGATGCCCCTAAGGATAAGTATACGTATAGGATATAGTCCTAGAACCATGGTAACGATATTAGATTAAACCAAAGATGTTAGATATTTAAGTTACTCCCCCTTTATTATGATTTTTGCCTCTCACACTATTCTTTTTGGGTTTTAGAAAATGGCTGGAAACAAGGTGATTCACGATAATGGAGGATATGATGGACAATGGAATGATATTCTTCATGAGCAACCAAATGAAATGGGATTTGGAAGTCCAAACATCATTATTATGCCGAATCAGCAATCTCATAATATGATCAATAACGTAAAATTTGGTAAGTTTCCAGACTCGGCTAATAAGAGAAAGATGGAGTTTCATGATGATCATAGAGGAAAGAAAGTTCAATTTCCCCTATGTAAATCATGTGGGAAGAGGCATCAAGGAGAATGTTTCAAAGGAACTGGAAGATGCTTTGGGTGTGGAAAAGAAGGACACAAAGCCAGTAAGTGCAAAGGAAAAGGTTCAGTTAATACCAGGGATGAGGATAATGGTATTGCTATGACATCAACAACGGTTAAATGTTTTAAATGTGGAATGTACGGGCATTATGCAAACCAATGCCCTAAGGGAAAGTCTCATGAAGAGAATAAGTATGGTCGTATGGGTAGTATTTATGTTGATGATGATGATGAGACTACAAATGATATGTGAGATGAAAGAATTGTTGAAGCTCGGTAAATGGTTTATGAATGTAGTGGAATGATTACATGTTTATGAAGTGTAATGTTGTATAAGTAATCTCATGGTACTATGGGATAAAGAGACATCTAAGGATTGTTACATTGTTGTCTTTCCTTAAGTTATGAAAGTATGTGATGAATGGTACCGGTATTTTTGGAAAGTAGATGATATGCGCATAATGAAGGGATAAGACAATAATGAGATGTTTGATTGTATGCATGAGCTCATGATTGATATAAGGACTACGTGATATCATGGTTTGAGTATATAGAATTTTGAGGATTTTGGTATGCGGAAAGTATTAACTTTTAACTGCATTCAAGTTTTCACTAAGGTTCAATGGGTATTCAAGAGAATACATGATTAAGGACTTTGAATAACAAAACATATCTTATGATATATGGGGTTCAACGATGGTATTAAATCTCTGGTAATCATTTTCACTATGTTATGAAAGTGGACTGCAGTATTATGGATAGGCCTAAAGACTAGAATGGATTATGTTGGACATAAAATAGTATTGTTTAAGGATAGAAGTTCTTTTTTTCGATATTATTGATGGGATGTTATAGTAATGTAGTTTTAGAAAAAGGACAACCTGCAGGACGGGCGACAGCCCATCGCTTCGGACAAGGCTGTGGGAATCGAACCCACAACCGAAGTGCGACTGGCCTTTATCGCCTACCACTGGCCTACAGGAAGTCCCTGTTTAGTAGAAACTAGTTTTATTATATTAAGCAGTATGATATATGAAGTATAAGTCCATTTTAGGAACCATATATGATTAATCTCACTATAGATCGACTTATGCATATAATATTTACTAACCTTTTGTTTGAGACAGATGGAATGACTCGTCATTCTATCACATGATCTGTTAACACTTCACGAATAACAAATTCAGCTTCATTTATTTAAGAGATGAAGTGGAAATTGTTCAAGGCACGAACAATAGTGAGATTGTACCAAAATAAATTAAGTATTTATTCTAATTCAAATTTTCAACTTTAGGGAAATGATCTTGAAAACCAAAAATGTTGTCCTAGTGATCTTTTACCTGATGAATCAGATGGTACCTTATATCATCACAAATCTATGGATTTGTGATTATTGGCTTTTCCATAGCCATTTTCTCTACCACTCTCCATTAGAACATGATGGTTAGATTTCTCTTCCATATCCATATTTTCACCTATGTGGAAACCCAGTGATTAGTTTATTTGGGTAATCGTTACATTTCATACTTTAGTTTTTAAAGCCAAGTTTTGGTATTCCTTTTTACGATGTGGGTTTCTATTAAAGAAACTTTCGAATAGTAAACCATTTATAACCCCGACGAATTTCGAGGGTGAAATTCATTTTAAGGGGGGTAGAATGTAACAGCCCGAGATTTTATTAAAAATAATCTTTTTAATTTTAATATCTTGTGTTGTACGCTACACCAAAAGGAGCTTGCACAACACACATCCTTGACTTGCCTTGCATTACACGCAATCGCGACCTTCCTCGATAGCGTGTGTAATACGCAATACCGAGTTTCACTAAACAACGATATGCTATTAAAATATTATTAAAACTAGCCGTTATGAATAGTAATAACCAATTTTTGAAATTCTGTAAATCTTATTTTTCAAAATGAACTTCATTTTTGGATTCGGAGCATCGAATTTAGCCTAAGGTGAAATTTTGGTACTTTTCAGATAACTTTTATTTTATGATGAATAGTGAAAATTACTAAATTATAATTAAAAACAACTTTTTTAATCGAAATAATTAATAGTGATAAATCATTAATTTGAGTGGTTTTAAAGTATATTTAGAAAATATTTTTACAATTTAATACAATGTTGGTCATTGGATGTAATTTCACATTTAAACCAGACATAATCAAGTGTCAATCTTTTGATAGATATTGTTTCTTAAAAACACGCTATTTGTTTTAACAGCGGGATTTAATTATAATATTAATTAATTCAAATTTTATGTTATGAATTTGGTAAAATAGACTTCATTTTTGAATTCGGAATATGAAATATAGCTTAGGATAAAATTTTGGCATTGTTCTGAAAAACATCAATTTTTGATGAATAGTGAATCTACTAAGTGGTAGCTAAAAAACTGAATTTTTCATAAAACTTAATTTTACCGCTTCTGTGAATGGAATTTCAAAAATCCGAGAGACACGGTTGATGTCAGTAAGTAAAATGTGGTTCAATGAGATAAAAATAATTTTTTGGTGAATAGTAACTTTTTACTTTTTTACCGCGGTTAATAGTAAATAGGGTAACTAAGGGTAAATATGATATTACTATTACCCTAACACATGTCCTAATTCTATTGGATAAGTGTAATTCGACCAAAAACAACCTTATGAATAAAATATGATCATTTAGGCCCACTTGGGTTAGATTAGGACATTTATTATTATTTAATTCAAAGAAGAGTTAAAAGAGTTAAAATCAAAGTTTATTTACTAAAACATTTTTAATATAGGGTTATACATAAGATAAATTCTATTTTAAATATTCATTAGAACGCTAAAAAGATTTCCTACATGATGGTAATTTATTTGTAATTTTTAGACATCATATAAGTTAATTGTTTTATGACACAAAGATGATGCAGTAATTATCTTATTAATGAAATATTGACATAATTAATATTATAAATACCAAAATAAATGTAATTTAAGAATTTTTATGAATTCCACTAATTTTATAGGTTAATATGATATATTAGTGTTGATGTAATCAACTTGTTTTGAACATATAATTCTGTTATGACTTTCACAAAAATCATATATCAAATAGTGTCAAAATTGACACAAAATTGTTTTTAAATAAAATATTATATTATTAATTGTTATTTTATTCCTAAAAATATAAGGTTCGGCCAAATGACTTAGATAAGGATATATATATTATTAATAAACAATTCGGGGTTCGTTTGGCATGTTATAGTAAGTGTATTAACCATATAGTGAAAGAAAAAAAAAGACACGGTAAAAGTTAAATTATTTAACTTAGAGTTAAATCTAATAGATAAGGTTAAAATAATAACCTAAACTTGTCTAAATCCTATTGGTTGATAGGATTTCGACACATCCCCACTTTAGCTTCGAAATAAGACCCTTTGGAACCATTATAAACCGACTTTGACTTTAATATAAAATAATATTTTGAGATATTCCTAAGGTACCCCTCTCCTCCCTTATAAAAGGGCACCTCCTTCCCCTCCTCCTCACACCAATTTGAGCACTCAATCTCGGCCAACCCCTGCCAAAATCTCTTCTCCACTTCCCTAGCAACATCCTAGAGGTTCTGGTCTTCCTCAAAGACCAATTTTAGTGCCCTAAGAGGAGGTCTCAAAGAGGCGCTTCAAAGAAGAGGTAATTACCGTTACCAATTCTTTCATCTTTATTTCTTCTTCCACTTCTTCTTCTTAGGTTGTTTCATTATGAAGTAATAACATCAGTATCACTCATATACTGATATGTTATTATAAGTATGAAACAACCCTATTTCACCATCTATCCATCCTACGGAAAAAGAAATCACCGCGCGTGCGTACGTACGGAATACCGTCTCCACGCCGTGGTGTAATCTATTTTCCACCACCACCTTACATGGATGGGTATAATGGTGTAAAGAATAACTATACATAGTTATTACAACATCATATTGATTCTGATATATTGTATAATCCACTCAAATTCAGTTCAATATTTATGGAAATGATATCATCGCTCGTGCGTACGTACGGACTACCGTCTCCACGACGCGATGAGATGCATTCTCCATGTTAACCATTTAAGAATGATTATAAAGTATATATAAGAAATAATAATGAAATATATGACATTATAAAGCTACTGGATTTATGTATATATATATATGTATGTCATCTACTTACTTCCATTTCAAGACAATAAGGAAAGTAAAACAGCGTTCATGCGTACGTACGAACTACCGTCTCCATGAACGGTGTTTTTCATTTTATTTATCTATCTATTATATATATATATACTGAATATATATGGTATATAAATCATATTTTATATTCTGGAAGTAAGTAAATCATGATATAAGTAATAATGATGTCAAGAACAACAAGTCAAAACACCTAAGATAAATGAAACGATTTTACCCAAAACGCTTCTTTAACATGGAATTTACAAAAGAACGGGTAATATAATGTCATAAGTGAACCATATATGATATCATAACAAAGAATATGATTCTGGAATAAGTCAATAACCTGATTTAAATCATTATACAGGAGGTTTGGACACTTACAAAGCAAGTCGGACATAAGGTAAGGGAAATATCACAATCTCATTTTTATCCGAGATTGTTTTTTTGAAAGTTACTGGGGTGTATTTTATCATCCACATCCATGTTTCCTCAATATGTAATATTATTTTCATCCACCTAAAATTGTTTAAATCCAATTTTACCCTTCGGTGAGTTTTTAGTAAAATATATGAAAGGAATCTTTTGTCGTTTTTCATACGAGGTACTTTTTGACTTTTCCGACAAAAGTACGAAGAATGTTTTTTTTAACTTATACGGCATGAATGGATTTTTAAAACATTATTTCCAAGAAGCTTCCTTTACAAGTTTTCATGTTTATTTTTAATCAACTTCTTTAAGATTGAAATTGTATGACATGTTAAGAAAGGAAAAGTGTTTTTGAAGTAGAAAGGATATTTTCCTCAAGAATGAAGTTCAAGCGTTTTATCAAAATTATTTTCCATCTAAGATGATAAAGGGTTCTGTTTTTATCCCTATTATTACATGGATTTGATTATGTTGTGATGGAAATATTTTTATGAATTCCTTTATCTTATATGAATGGTTTTATGATGTCATGTTGTTTAAGAATTCCATTTTTATTACATGGGTTACGCTATGATGTATGGTTTATGATTATGTGGCACGCATAAGAAAGGATTCATTATAAGATGGGTGGGACCTATATCTCCCTCCAATGCATTGGGTAAAGATTTTATATCTCATGAGATAGACAGGGCTGGAGCGGTAGGTTATACCGGTTCAGTGAAACAGGACTGAAACGAGGGTTACTCGATTCAGAAAGGGACTTTGTCCACTAAGATAGTCTTGGCAATGAGTCTTGACTAACAAGAAATGATTCTCTATGATTATGTGTGAATGCCACAATGTTTCATGTTTTAAGTTATGATTTTTGTGATTACATTTCACTGCCATGATTTATCCCATGTTATGAAATTATGCTCTCTCTTTTTCAGGTTATGATTTCCAAAATGTTATGTTCTTATGAATATGATGTGATTGATATTTATTTTGTTTACCCTTACTGAGCATTTGAGCTCACCCTTTTATGTTTTATTTTCCCCAGGATATAAAGAAAGGTTTTAGGTAAAAAAAAGGAAGATCTTTATGGGAGATGTTGAAGATCTTTCACCACAATTAGAAGATTTTATTCTGAGTTTCCAAAGACACTAAACTATTACGGTCCTTGTGTGTGTGTTTTTGTTATGTACTAAGTATTCCGCAAAAGTATTGTAATGTCCATGTACGATAAGCTTCGCGTCTCTACATATACAAACCAAACTTTTATACAAAATAATAATTTATTTTTTTATACCAGATCTAATGTGTCCATGAATTTCCACCATTCATAAAGTATTCATCCTTTTGTAACCTATCACATGGCCTATCATCCTATCCAAGAAATCCCTCGACCAAACCTATCAGATATACTTATATCACAAAAATAGATATTCCAAAGCTCTGTCTTTCTAGAAATGGTAGAAATCAATCATGTGGATTGGAAAAAAAAATATGTGTATTTCTATCCTTTAAAGCCCTTAATAAAAAAATAGTAATACAGAAATTAAAATTGATATATCTATGAAATTTACAATGAAAAAATTCTTATGGAAGATCTTAATAGAAATAATTATAAACAAAAAATGATACTGATCTAAAGTTATCGCAATAAAAAGAGATTTATATGATTCAAAAAAACACAAACATTTACAATGGATGGTCTGTAATCAATAATTTTTATTTTTACAGTCAATGTGTGGATCTATTTATAATCATCATTATAACAAACATTAATAGTGAGATTCCGTAAAATTCAATGATGATTTTAACTGCATTGACAACAACTTCTTCATCTATTGATGAACATATTAAGCATATTTATCTACCAATGATAATTTTAGTTACAAGATATTCATTTATCACAATCATAAAAACTAAATTAATAACTAAATATAGATCATCTTTATATAAATTGTAATTTTTTCCAAAATAAATGAAGGAAGGGAGTTATTGACTCTAAAATATACAAAATTGTTGAATGAAAATACATAATATAAAATTTAAAAAGATGAGTTTGAATTAAAATAGAAATATATCTGTAATATTCATAAATATAAATATTTAATAATTCTCCTCCCTTTGTTTTGAAACATATTTGAACAAGCTTCATTAGGTAAAAATAATGATAAAATAGAAAAATTTACCCCCCTTGAAAAAGATTGATCAAACATATTATTAATTAATTCCAAACCAATATTTCCTTAAAATTATCCCCTTTATGATTTTCAAAAATAAATAATTAAAAAGAAGAAAAAAGATAACATATGATCATAAATTTGGAATATAAGTCTATATTATATCTTTTCAATCGTATTTTTTGATTGTTTCTAACACATCTACAACAATTTAGATCTTCAAAAATCCATTTAGCATGGTTTATATAATCAAAATTTTCACATCAATTACATTTTGAGAATTTTTACTATCTAAACAGATCTAATTTTGATGAGTCTGTATTCTAAACATTACATTCTCCACCAATAATTATAATCTTATTAGGAATATAAATAAATATTAGTCATGATTTTACATTATCAGACCAAAAAAATCATCATCATCACCATTGATTAATGAGAATTATTTAGATACATCCAATTGTATTAATTCCTTTTTAAGGTAATGATTAAAATTATTAAATGGTCTTATGGATTTCGTCATATGGACTTTTTAAATGTTACAACAAATAAAACATTATATAAAAAATATAAGATTGAAAATTGAATGTGATAAAGATTTTATATTACATTAATTTTATATGTATTTAAAATTTAAATCATCTAAGACGTTTTCTACTAATATACAAGTGGTACTTAATGATTCATGGAGAAGTTAATGGAAAAAAACTTTTACATTGGAATTCTTTTGAGAATTAAATTTAAAATATCCTTAACTAGGAAAAGAAAAAATGACCTTTTTGATAAACAATAAATATGAACCTAATAAAAAGTAATTTAAGAATAGTTGATGAAATATTTCCTTTCATGGGTTTTGATCATATCCCCCTATAATAAAAAATAATTTTATGGGACGATTAAATAATTAAAAGGTATAGTTGAATTGATTAAGGCTTCTTGAAGTTATCTTCTAAAAGTAATGGGAAATATTTCTCTATTGATCATAGTTCTAAGGAAATATGAGGGGGGTGTTTTGGTTTTAAAATAAACATAAAAAACCAATCCTTTTTTAAAGTATAAAGTTGATAAAGCTTAAAATATATTGAGAAATTCTTCGTAAGATAAAAAATGTGCAAGTAGTTGATATATATATTGTATGATGTATAGATAGTACAATTTAAATAAGTATCTTAGAATATTATAAAAATATTCCCATGGAAATATAAACATCAAAAATAGAAAATTTGAATCATCATATGTTTAAAACTAATTTTAGATTATTATTTTATAAACCAAATTCTTTCTAAATGATATGTTCAAACCACCTTGTATGTAAGATATCTATACCTAATCTAAGGTATCCAAATATTTCAACCTTCTATAAGGAATCATTGATTTGATCAGCTATCATATAGTCTGTTTCACCACCCCCAGAAGCTATTGACTAAAACTATTGGTAGTTTCTCTCTCCCACACAAGAAGGCTCTTGAGCTATTACTCTCTAAACATGTTATATCTTCATATTAATGATCACAAAAAATAACTACCTACCTATCTCCAAAATCCCTCATTGATGAAGGATCAGTAAAACAAAAATTACAATGGAAATTACTAAGATGTTTATGATGAAAAGCATAAAATTGAAGAACTTAATAGAAACACTCAGAAATAAAAATATTATAATGATATGAAAAAACATAAAAAAACAAAGAATGAAATTAATAGATTATTTATTTAAATATGATGAATAAAATAGTTTAATTTTTTTGACAATGTAATATGTTCTGAAATATGAAAAAATATTTAAAAATCGAACTGCTTAATAAACCAATTAATGTTTTCCTCTTTTTCTGTTGAACTATTTTTAAAAGATGGAGATATGTGAAATTATATATATATTAAAGATAATTTTTTGTTATTAATTCCAAAACACTTCTTAATAAATTTGAATCTATCAGAAATAAGAGGTTTTATAAAAATAACAGCAAGCTAGTTTTCTTTTTGGTATAGATAATAAAAATATCTACATTTTTTGTGTGATCCCTAATAAAGAAACTATTTTCATCATTTTTCATATTTTTTATCAATGATTTAATCCGTAAAAATTTATAAATTTAAGTAATTTTTTATCAATTCTGTATTTATAGGTTGTTTTGAGTTAAATGTGATAATTTATTAATTCTAGAATTTATACATATTTTAATCAATTTGGTAATTTTAGTATAACGTTTATAATATCATTCCAATTTATATAATGTTTTCTATTATTCCTCTATTTGTGTTATTAAACTTTTTATTATATACCATATACTAATTGGACCATCTATGGGCCTTAAAAATCAATCAACTTGGAAAATAATTCTAGACGACAATGTAGACCTTACCTTAGAAAATTAATCATAAATCAAGATACATGACTCCAATTAATGTTATTGAACCTTTAATTTAAATCTAATACATGTTTTCTTTAACCATTAATGATAAAAATGATATTTCATCATTAGTGTATCCATTGGAAGCTCTATCATTGGGGGTAGATTTTGGAAATGTTCTCCCAGAATAAATTTTTTTAAATAATGGGAAATATCTTTTACTACACAAGGAGGATCAAGATGAAATTTTGGGGTGTAACATAAAAGATATTTTTCAAAAAAAAATTACTGAAGACTAAATGTTCATTTTCAGAGATTGAATTCTCCAACCACGATCAAATGTTTGGTTGACATAATTTGAAGGAGATATTAAAGGAAGAATTTGACGATCTGGAATTTCATGAATAAAGGATGAAACCCCCCTTGGATTATATAAGAATATTTCACTCATGATAAATAAATATTTTCAAACCCCCAATATAGTGGAGTCTAATGGATATACTACTGCTTTAGGATTTCATTATTCTTTTGTTTTTTATTTATCATTCCTTTTTTAACACATATGCATATTTATAATTCAAGTGTTTCCATATTCTTCCATCTCTCTTTATTTTCCACAATTAATCTAATTTTTCTATATTTTATATTTTCTCATGATCTGTTTTCACTATGAAATGCAAAGTGACTAACCGGAGGCTTGGCCATAGAGAAGGTTTGGTGGTGATCATTAGTATTGTTCTAAAATTCAACATATTTTGAATCTATTTGTGGCGAATGTGGGAATATTCCATGGGTCTGGTGGTCGTCGACCACAAAATTATTTTAAAATCCATCACTTTTCATTGATTGATTCTTTTTCTCACTCGTTTATCTAGAAAATCTTTTAGACAGTGGATTTAGGGATTCCTAATGTAATGAAATGACATTCGGTTGAGAAGATACTCTTTTCTCAAGAAAATCCTTTATTTCTGCATCTATATTTGGTTTTTAATTCAGTTTTGAATTATCATCACATTTTCTAGAAAATGAAAAACCATAGTTTTCAATAAATAATAAAAAAATAAAAAAGAGTTATATTATGTGAATTAGAAATTAGTAATTGAACCGACTATGATGCTTCTCAAGTGAGGAGATCGTGGTCAGCCTCTATGATACAAAATGAAAATAATATTCCTTACATCCCCTATGAAATGTGTCTATCAAAACTGTCACAATTTTTGGGGATCTAAATAGTGATTTCATTAACTTATTTAAATTACCAATTTTGTAAATATTTTTCTTTTTTTCTCTTAGTGAAAAATATAAAAAAACCATTTCCATGATTAATTTAAATTTTGTTTACTATGAATTGTTAGATTACTCACATGTGAAATAATATAACCAACAAAAAAAACAATAACACGAAAATTATAAAATATCTAAATTTCAAGAACATATATAATTCATAGCATATTTTCCAAGAAAATATGAAAGAGTGTTGAATATGTCTGTGCATTAATGGAGAAACCTGAACCTGAGTTGAATCAAGAACCGAAATAAGTGGTCGATGAAATTAAATCACTCATCTTTGAAATTGTTGAACCCAAGGTTGTAAATTTGGATGTTCTAGAAGATAAATTCCTCCTATTTTAACCATTCATAAAATAAGATTAATGAAATATCATTTTGTGCTAATTTACAAGAGGGTGATAAGGTGAATTTGGATAAATTTAGAGGAAAGGATGATATTGAATTGAAACATGATATTCTCATTCTATAGAATGTAGAAGAGACACCTCCATTTAACCTCTCACCAGCCGGGGAAGAAGAATAACACACCCAAGATGTAGAATTTTAAGAAAGACTGGTTAAGCCTGATAACCTGCCTCTATCTATTAATGATAGATTTGGAGATACACTTTCAATTGATGATGATAATCAAGAAAAACTAATTTAGGGAGTTGACCCTTTTTTGAAATATTTAACTTCCCATTTCATTAACAATTAATTGAGTATCACTCACTGCAATTTTGATTATATATAGTTGGATAACACACTTTTTTTCTTGGAGTATGATGATGAAAAACTACATGCACCTATTGAGGATCATATGGACCTCACTATAATTTTTGAACATGAATTTGAGGATGTCCATGAAAAATATAAGTAGTATAGGCTAATGAAAATGAAATAGAGGCTTCTCACATGAAAGGTGTAATTATAATTTATATTCTTCATGATTATATTTAGTCAAATTAAAAATACATTACATCCTAACTTTTGTAATTTCAATTATTCAATACCTTATTATGCCAGCATTTGAAATAGAAGATATTTCATAAGAATCAACTAAATCGGAGGAGGTTCCATACTTCATCCTACCCCAACCATGAAAGCGGTACTTAATTGTGAAGGGGGGAGATCTGGTGTACTCTAAAAATAGAATTCTCTAAAACAAGATGCAATTAGTGATATCTGGGAAAGAAGAGCATGTTGTGTTTCATGGTTAAGAAGATTTATCTACCATCAGACCTTGGATAACATATGGTACTATGCTCTAGAGGGAGTAAAAATAAAGGGCCACTTGGGGGATTATACTAAGATTTATCTTTAACTTCTTTCTATGAATTTACATTTTAAATTCATTCTTAAGAGTAATCCTCGCATGTAGCTTACTCACTCTTATCTTTTTTCGCATAAAATAAATGATCCTTGTTCTCAATACGGTAATATAATTTTATAAGAAAATTATAGAACAAGGAATCCCCCAAAAATTAGAGTAATTAGACTAAGATTAATTCCCAATGGGATTTCACTTTTAGTGTTTATCATTTAAACTCTTTAATTTTTTTTAGAATATGTTTTTTATTTGAATAGGAAAATGAATTTCCATGATTGAATTATTTTCATACTTTAATTATCTAGGAGACATGAGTTTTTTTGGAATCTTATTATGACATTTTTTCTATTTCAATGATAATGATACTGAATGATTAAAATAGAGAATTTTATGTTTAAAATGAAGCATATATATTAAAATGATGACTCATTATTTATGGAAATTTAGGGATTCATGTAAATTAAATTTCCATAATATTTTTTATTTTTTGAATTTATAAAATTTATTTGAATTGATTTGTTATTATTAATCATTCCTTGAGTTATTTTCCAACATTATAATTCATATTAATAAGAGGATTTCTAGACCAAGTAATTATTATTTATTCTTGAGAATATTTCTTGAGTTATTTTGGGACACGTCACTGACCAAAACGTGAATGTGATCTTGTCCATGATATGACTATGAAAAAACGTATTTCAAATTATTGAGGCATATTTTTATTAACCACTTATCCTTAAAAGAGAAAAATTACATCAATACTTCTCTATACAAAAGATAACATGAATGAATTTTATTGGGATGTTCCATTTTTCGATCCCTTTTTATCCATTCCTTCCACACTCTTAGTAAATTAATGATATATTACAGTTGAAGTGTGGGGGTGAAGGGAGTCATGGTTGAAGGGATGATTTACATTGTAATGAAAAGTTGGGGGTGGGGGTGATTATATTCGGAACAAAATAATTTTATTGATTCATTCATGAAACTTTATAGATTTCCCCTATGGAATTAAAAAAATTGAAAAGGGAAAAACCAAAAAAAAATGACAAAAATGTGTTGTGATTTGAGAAAACCATAAATCGCCATTACTCGACCTAAATTTTTTTTCATATAGTTATTGGTAGTGGATTTTTTGTTTCTTAGAATCATAAATTTCTAAAAAAGAAAACAAATAAAAAGTTTATTGAAAAATAAAAAAATTTATAAAAGCTAAAAAATCAAGAGGGTGCACAAAACATTAATCATTCCATACTTTGATCAATACCCTACATTGAGTTTAGGTGGAAGTGGAAATTTCTTCACTGATGTGGAGAACATCATTAAAATTTTATTTTTGACATGATTCATTATAATTAATATATAAAACACCTCCTTAAGCCTTATTTTTTGAAACATAAAATCTTACCAACCTTGATCCTCATAGTTATTTGAACCTTAATTGAAAATTCATTATGATTTTATGTTACTTTTGTATTTAGATAGTGGAAAAATTAGATACTTTACAAGCCTATGAAAAAGGATTGTGTATTGATGATATGGGAATAAACAAATTAAAATTTTACCATGAGTGGCGAGAGAAAATATTATGAAATTAGGTAAGTCATGGTATGGCTTGTTTAATAATAATGAATGGATGAACTTGAATTTATGAAAAGAGATGTTAAAAAAATTTCAAATGGGAGAATATAAAATACATGAGTTTCTTATTTTGTTGAAGAAAAAGTTAATTAAATTGATATTTTATGTGACATTTTAAAATTTTATTTGACATTGATCATTGTTTGATTTTATTGCATTTGAATTTGAATATTAGAAACACCAGTTCCCTCTAAATTCAATTTTGAGATTTTATTCTTGAGTAAAAGTAATGTTTTAGTGTGGTTTAATTGATTTATAAAATATTTCCATAATTTTCACATGTTTCTAAATGATTTAATCCTTAAAAATTTATCAATTTGAGTTATTTGAATCAATTATGTATTTATAGGGTGTTTTGGGATTAATTGTGAAAATTGCTTAATTCTGGAATTTTGACAGATTTTAATAACATTGGTAATTTGAGAGTAACTTTTATAATATCAATTTAATTGATGTGATTACTTTTTTTATGATTCATTTATTTTTTTCTTCGTCTTTTTCTTTTGGACTGTAATCTAATTCGACCTTATAAGGGTCCGAAAAAATCAATCATGTTGTAAAATAATTATAGATGCCTGTGTGCACCCCACCTTATTAAATTAAGCATAAATTGATATAAATGAATCCAATTAATGTTTTTGAAACCATTATGTGAATTGCGATTAAATTGAACATTAAAAAATTAAATATCATAAGGATATTTTATCATTAGTGTGGCCCATGGATGCTCTAAAACTGGGGGTTGATTTAGGAATCATTCTAACAGACTAATTTTTCAGCATTATGACGCCATATCATTTAGTAAAAAAGTAGGATGAAGCATAAATTTTGTGGTGAAACGTAAAATATATTTTGTAACAACTTTACATAATACTATACTCTCATATTCAGCCAATAAATTGGACTGACATGATCAAAAATTTTGTGGACAGAATTTGTACGAGATCATAAAGGGATATGTGGAAGATCTTGAATTTGAAGACTAAATGATGGATCCCGCTTGTATTATATAAAGAAGAGTTCAATAATGAGGTATCAGGACTTCCATGCCCCTATTAGAGTGGTGGGAAATAGACATGATGCTGCTTTGGGTTTTCATTCTTCATTTATTTTTTTTTTTCAATTCCTTTTTTCTATAACACATATCAAAATTTTTAATTCAAGTGTTTCCATCTTCTTATATCTCAATTTTTCTTGTGTACCTAATACAAATTTTCTCTCCTCCATCTTCCATCTTGATAACTTTTCATGTTGTAATGGAAAGTGACTAACCTAAGGCTTTGACTTAGGGGGGAGTTCTCGACGTTCTTTATTATTTTTCTTCAAATCAACATATTTTTTTATATATTCATAGTGGATACGAGAATATTTCATGGGTGTGGAATTCATTCACCAGAAACTATTTCCAAATAAATTCATTTTCGTTAATTAATTCATTTTCCCTACCTTATGTCAGGAAAACCCTTGATATAATGGATTTGGTGTTGCCTTAAGAGAAAAATAGCATACAGAGGAGTCGGGTCTTTTAGGAATTTCATTCTTGGTTGAGGTTCTATCCTATTTTACTATTGGAGGATGTGTAGTTTGGTGTGATGAGGCATGATAAATTAACACAAACAATAAATAAATGTAATGTAATTTTTTATGAGGTTTCATCAAATACATTATAAAATTTAATTTATACAACCTAATGAATAATGAATAAAAATGCATTATCAAACCCAAGACAACGACATTTTATTCTAATCTTCATTCTTTCTACATATGAATTTAGATTTTAATTCTACATTTCATTATTTTTTTGATTTCTAGAAAAACCAAAACCATAGTTTTCAATAAATAATAATAAAACCAAAAAGTGTTATATTAGGTTAATTATAAATTATTGATTGAACTAACTACGATTCTCATCAAGTGAGATGACCCTAGTCAACCTCTATGCTAATGTTGAAATATAATTTGCTTCTTCCATGATCTATAATACGTATCCATAAATCCATTCAAAAATTGTGTCTTACATCTATGTGATTTTCTCATGAGTGATGTGTTGAGTTATTAGATAATGAAATAATAGTAGCATTATCAAAAAATATCACAGTTCAAGTGAATCTCAGACCAAAATTCATGATTTTTTTTTGTACCCACAACACTTGAGAATAAAATCCTTGGACTACTATATATTTATATTCTCTAATGGAAATTATTTAAAAATATTATGCCTTTATTATTGAATATACTAAGGCACCTCATAATAAATGAAATATCATGAAATTACATTTTATATCTAATATCTATCTCCAAAGAATGCTTGTGAAAATTTTTTTATTAAAAAATAATATCTAGAATAATAAAATAAACAACATTCCAAAGGTCCCTTAAGATAGAAGAAAATTAGTTTTACCACTTTTAAATGTAATTCCTTCAAATAAGACTAAAATCCCACACATAAAAATACTGAAAAAAAATATCTCATTGAATTTATGTAAGATAAACTAAACTTATAACCTTACTTATATAATGTTTTTGATCTATGTATTTTATAGTAACATAAAATCAATTTTAATAGAATTTTTTATCTAAGTAATTATATTTAATGGAATTTCAAATCCAAAACTTGTGAGAAAAATATTTATTATGTATATGTCAAGCTAAAATATTTCATTCCAGGATCTGATATATCTGAATACCATTGATAACATTGTGTTCTCCCATTGTGATCAATTAAAATTTATTTTCATAAATTCAAATAAATTATTTAAAAGTGATTTTTTATTTTAAATTTTTTTTATAGAAATAAATTTTGACAATGATTGTATCCTTATAAACAATATTTATAAAAGGAGTTGGATAAAAAATTCCTTTAAAAAATTATATTAAATTAAATATATTTAAATTTATCATACCAATATTTTTGGGATTTTTAATTACATCAACTACATTAGTAATTTTAAAAATATATTATTGAAATTAGTGTCTTAAATGATAGTATGTTTTAGAACATTATCATCGTATAAAACATATATATTAATGAAATAAATATTAATATCAATTTTTATTAAAATAAACATCATATGTATTCTTAATGATAATAAAATACTGATACAATCTAAACTGGACAACAATGAAACAATTTCAACATATTATATGCCATTTTCATGGAAGTAACCATTAACAATACATATATATTTATTTATAACAATAATTCCATTTTTATCACATTTTTTTATAAAATTCCATTTTAATTTTATGACCTGTAGATCATTAGATCATTCATCTAATGTTGAAATGTGATTACTTTCAAGTTAATTAATCACATATTTCATAGTTCAACACATCATTATAGCGAACTCAATCGTTTATACCTATTATTAAAATATTTTTAACATAAACATAGAATAAAAAACCTAAAGATAGAGAGGCGCTCTTTCTTTAATGGACTAGGTTAATAATGTATTAATGTAAAACTAACCTAAATTATGTTTATTTTATTTTCATTAATTGTCTCTTAAATACCTTTGTGGTTATAAAACATTATAGGATAACCTAGGGAATTAAGAAATAAATAGTGTAGTATAAAAATGATAGTAATGAAATAAATATGATATCAAAGAATATCATTTGATTAAAAAGTAATTACATGATATCATAAAACAGAAGGTTGATGAATAATTATATGGTTGCAATGAATATTGAATGTGTTACCATAATATAATGTAAATGTAGTGACCCTAACCCTAGAAAGCCAGAAGCTAGTTTCATTCCACCATTACATTGGAATAATATATAAGTAAATCAAATACCAAAGGACCTAAAAATTCAGTATTCTTGGTAAACTAGTTATATACAGGAGTCTTTTATTATAAATGAATTAAAAAATTAAAATATTTTTTCCTTTTTAGGTTAATAATGTTATTCCTTCAATATTATTCTATCGTAACATTATTATAACATGTCATGGAATCCTATGGAATGTAAATAAAATATGTTTGAGCTCAAGTTCTCAATAAGATAATGTACCATCGAATAAATAATGAAATCAATGAGAATAATCATTATGACATGCTAAATAATTTAAAACACATTCCATAGAATAAATAAACTTAGAATTAATTTTATAAATAATATTTAAACCTAAATAAATTAAAACACATGCCATTCAAATTTCTATATAATGCATAATCAATATGGAAAGGTACAAAAATCAACAGACATGTCATATAGTCAATAAACTAACAGTGAAATTGAATCTATAGATTAAGTGAAATAAAAAATTTCATGGATAATAAAAATAAATGAATTATAAACTGAGGTAGTTCTTAATTATTTGATGTCATTTTTGCTAGGCAAATAACGCCTTTACCACCAAGACCTTTCACAAGGCGATTTTAATATATGGGTAGAAAGACATTTATTATTCTTGGAAAAAAACATTAATGGTTTTTCACTAACTATGTTTTTCTCATGAGACTATCGATGCATTGAGGGTCTTACTTTAAATGGTCTCTAACCTGTGTCTTTCATGGCCAAAGAATTCTTCATATATGGAATAATCGACTTAATTTGATAATAATGTGCCATATCAAATATATGTATTTATTAAAGGATAAAAATTTACCAATATATCCCTAGTAAATTAAATAATATTCAATGGAAACACTATATTTAAAAATAATATAAATTTTATACAATGAAAATGTCTATGCTAAATGATATGGATAATTAGGGGAAATTCAATGTTCAATGATAATGGTAAATTAAATATTTCAAGGGACTAAGAACAGAATAAAGGTAGTGAATTTCAATAATATCCTTAGTAAGAGAAATTATAAACCATATATTGGAAGAATAAATATGGTATCAATACAAGTATCCAAATTGGATAAAAAAATAAATGATTTTTTTCATTGATGAAATAAAAGAATAACTTAAAAAATCATAAAGAAAATATCCTATTTTTCTAGAAAACCATTTCTTTTAAAACCAAATTTAAAAATATTATTTTTATAAATATCGAAAATAACTTTGATAAACAATTTTTAAAATGTTAGAAATTCTTTTTAAAATATTTTACTTAAACATGTTTTTTATAAGATAATAGTTTCTCCAAATTAAGTGATAAATGAAGTCAGGTATTCTTATAAAAATTATATAACTTTTTGACTTCAAAAGAGTATAAAATGGTAATATTACTTGAAAGAGATCATGAATAACCATTGTATAAGAAAATAAATAGGTTTATGTAAAAAATGATCATAAAAACCATTCAATTTAATTTTAAGAATAATTCATCTCGAATAGAATGATATAGTGAAATAAACCCTTAAAGGACCATGTTATTGGTGTGAAAAGAAATAAATAAATTATTTATGTGTATCATATTTAAATCCACATAAAACAAGTTGAAATATAGAATTATACATGAAATAGTAATTATAGAAATAATTTTATAATATTAATGAAAATGAGGAAGTTATATAACCCAATGAAATGAAATCACTTTATGAAATTTATCAACACTTGGTATATTAATGTTTAAATCCTATTAGATGAAATAATTAAAATTAAAACTGAAAATACCATGAATAATGAATTATTCATGATAATATATATCAAAATAAAATTATATTCACCATATTAAATAAACTAGGTGCATAACAATATAATATGCCTCAATGAAATGACATTGAGACGAACTCCTTTACATTGCATTTCATTTTAGATGAATATTCTATAAACTCATATATATGGGTTTTAAGAATGTTATTAAATTATACCTGAACCATAATAATATTTATAATTTCATACATTATCTTTATATAAAACTTCATTACCAGTTTTTTTTACAATCTTTCTTTTTTTTCACTATTTTGGGTGGTAATTGCCTAGTTTTTTTTAAAATATTTTGACTGATTAAAAGATTCTCATATTAATTATATCATGATTTAATCATATAACAAATGTAAACTAGGATTTAATTATAATATATATTTATTATATATTTATTTATAATAATCTATAATATTTGGAGAAAGGAAATTAAATGCACCAGTCATGGAGATGGTAGGTCGTACGTACACATGAACGCTTGTTCTATTTCATCATCGTATTTAAAAGAATTAAAAGTAAATGATATATATTTATATAATAATTATAGTACTATATTTAGGTCATATATTGAACATATTTTTATTAATACTGTCACTTATACATTCCATGTATATCATGAATGAACCACATCACTTTTAGGAGGTGGTAGTCCACACATCAAAAACTGATGTTGTTGTATTCCCAAAAAATTAAAAGAATTGAGGTCTGTGTTAGATAAAAATTAAATAAGAATAAATAAATTACTAAAAATATTGTTTCCATCATAATTCCCAACAATGATATGTGGTAAAGGAAAAAATAACAACATCATTTCGTGAGGAGGTAGTTCACTTTACACGAATCAGTAAGTTCGTTACCCATTAAGTGTAAGTCTGTGTAAGTGTAAGAAAACCCATTAGAATTAAAAAATATCAGTATATTGAGCATACTGAGGTGATTATATAAACATTTAATAATATTAATTGATGTACTGAATGAAAACATAGAATTTAAGCGATCATTGAAGAATGCAACCTCATTTTTTGGTACCTCCTTTTGGATTATACCAAAAGTATTCATTGGTGGTATTTATGAATATCATAATGATTAAAGGTATAGGGGAGTTATTTTTGGAGATTATTTTAGTAGAGTTTTGAAGATATAGAGTACTTTAGAGGTTTGATTAAGTGGGAAGGGTGAGTGCCTTTTTATTATAGAGGACGAGTGCCATTCTTGTAAATTTATGAAAAAAGGAATCCACCCACATTTTCTCCATGTCACGTGGATCCAATAATGAAATAAATTATCGAAAACCATGTATAGGGTATAAATATGAACATACAAGGCCTTTGGAATAGATTATATGTTATTTTCCCCTAATTTTAGGGTTTTTCTCTTGTTAAGTTAATTTCTCTCTAAACCACTATAATTACTTTAAATCACTTTCACTAATATGTTTGGTCTACAAATAAGTGGAATATATTAAAAATTATAAAATATTATGATTCAAATTATTTAATCAATTTTTTTGACTCCCATCATATAAGTGGAATAAATCAATTTAAAATTAATACAAGAGATGGGATGAAAATGCATGTTTTTATTGTATAAAAAATTCAAATTTTTGATATGTTTTCATATCCATATTCAATGTGAAATTGATTAAAATTACATATATTTTATTAAAATATATAAAATTAATCTAGTTAAAAAATAAAACAAATAAAAAATTTAATTTATCTTTATAAATAAATTAGACAAAAAACAGTTTTGAATTAAAAGTTTGTATTTTCACTATTTATCAAATAATGAAACTTCTCAGAAAAATACCCAAAAAATCACCCAAAGGTAATTATTTATGTTCCTATTTCAATTTTTATGTTTATTTTTACATAAAATTTATAAAAGTTCGAAAAATTGGATTTAAAATTAGTTTTCCATTAGAAGGTGATAAAGGTGTCATTATAAAAATTTGGTTTTTATGCATGAAATTCAATTTTTTCTTATCTTATTCCTATAATATCTATTATGTGGATGTAAAAAACATTTTATTGAATATATATCATATATATTACACTAATATCATTCAATAATAGTAATTAATTTAATTTATTAGTATAAAAGTCCTTTTTGAGACTAATAACATTTTTTTTAATTTAATAAGTTTTTATATTCTTTTATAATTAATTGGAAAATAATGAATTAATTTTATATTTGAGTAAATCATATATTATGATAATTTATTTAATATTATTCAGAACTGCAAATTTAATGGCTATTTTATATCTTATTCTAATAATATTTTAATAATATGTTGTTTCATTCTAAAACTCAGTTTTGCATGTAACACAAGCTATCGAAGAAAGTATTTATTTTGTATAGAATAATATATATATGTATTAAATTCATTTCAAGATATATCATATATTGAATTTATTAAAAAATAGTGATTATATTGAAATGTCTCAGGATATTATATTCCCTTACTCACTTGGTGTTGCGTGTCATACATGCTATAAAATATAGTGTTATTATTTTTGAATTTAGGGTTGTTATCGTAAATAGATGAATGTGGAAGTAACATAAAACATAAGATAAGAATAAGACATGTCTAACTACAGAAACAACATCCCATGGTAGAGAGAGTCCCATCATGGATTAGGATTATTCCATAATCCCATTTATATCAACCCATAAGATATAAATATTACCCAATGAATTTTAAAAACTATCTCAGAACACCCATAACAACATTTACATGATAGTGTGATCCAAAAATGGAAATAATATGTAAATCAGAAACATAATTATTTCTCATTGAAACAAGTGGGTTGTATAATCATGTATTATAAATTAACTAGACTACAAATCATACAAGATTCAATGAATGAAGGGATAAAACATTGTTCAGCATTTATACATAGAAGAATAATCAGTGGTCATGAAAATGTTTGTACAAATAATTATAAATTGTCAAAAGGGTTAATAGGTAACTTTATAAATATTCCATTTTAGTGGGGTTTTGGGGAAATGGGTAATGAATCATTAATGAAGGGAAACCATATTAATTTACATAAAACCAAAAATGAAAATAGTGGTTTTTAATAATATAATGAAGAATTTTATAATCTAAGTATCATTTAAAAATATTTATGATGTGTTACTTGAAATAGGATTAGAAAAAGTGAAGTTCCCATTAATCATGTTTTCATGTCAAATTAAATTGAGAAAAGAACCTTTAAAACATATATATCCCCTTTAATGAAACATGAATTTAACTAGGTATATATTTATTCGAAATATATATTGAATTTAAATTAATTAAATTAAATTATAGTGAGGGAATGTGTGGAAATGAGAGAAAAATCATATCCCAAAGAAAATAGGGTGTCTCGGAGAGATCCTTTACCTTTTGTTATAGAATCATTCTTCACATTCCCTTAACATCCTAGAAAAATAAATTCATTAATTCATTAATTCATAATTTTTTAAAATTTACGTTTTATTTAATATAATTATTTATGTTCATTTCCAACAATTATAGTGAGATATAATGTTTTCATTCACTATTTTGAGGGTTTTTGTTTCGTTACATGGTCAAATAAATTGTGGATAGTCACTAAAGTTATTGCTAAATGGGACCACAACTCCAAAAGTGAAGTGAAATGGTATTAATGTCCTTATTAAAATATAAATGGTACCATGTATGAATGTTTTTACTAACATAGGGATGATTCCTTTAGTAAAAATATTGATGTTACATAGTTATAGTATTTTAGTGTTTTTACTAACCATCACAATATATATATTTTTTATTTAATTAAATGATTATAAATTTATTCCATACCATAAAATATTTCATAAAATATATATTATCAAATTATTTAACAATAATAATGTTTTTACAACTGGCCTTTAAGGAAGTGGAGAATAAGGGGTGTATTAATGGAAGTGGTGAACCAACAATATTTTGAACAGCATTTTCATTTAGGAATCAATTGAGGTGAGGGTATAAGATGGATGTTACACCAGAAGAAACACGTATTAGTATAGTTAAGGTACAAATAATAATATTTCTAGGTTTATGGAGAACATATGGGGGTGGTAGAAGAAGAATAAAATTAAATGGGGTTAAGTCAATAATTTTACCACTTCCTTTAGTTATATCCTCTTAGGCTTCCCCTTAAGGATCATTGAAACAATATTTTGTGTGAATAGAAGAACTAGGTTAGGTGGTGGTGTAATTATAGAATAATTAGGTATATTTTGGTTAATATCCATGTCTTATAAGGAGTGAGGTGAAGGAGATGTAATTATAAGGGGAGGAGAGAGGTTTGTTTGAATATTATATTCACAACTTTTTTATTTTGGCTCAATACTACCAATAGTGATGAATCATAATACTATATATAGTAAATGGTTCATGTAATTTATAACTAATATGTGATTACACCACTCCTAATGCAATTATTCATGCATTTAACTTATAATGTTAAATACTGTATTTTATAGCATTTCACTATTCAAAAAAAATAAAACTATTTTTGAAAAATAAAAACAATTTCACACTAAAAATTTTAGTATATGTAAATTACAAATATTAAATTCATTTTATGGACATATTTTTCTAAATATGATAAATTTAATATTTAAATAAAATTATTATTTATTTGAAAACTGCAAATTTTAATACTATTATCAATTTCCTGACCCTTTGAAAGATTACATATGGACTTATAAAATTATATTACCATTTTAATGAAACATAATTTAATTTATAAACCCATTTAAATAAATTGAAATTATTATTAAATATTTTTTTTTGTTATAAAAATTGAAAACAAAATATTTTTGAGTTACAAAAAATACAAAAACAGATTTTATTATTTTTTAACCATTATTTATTTGTACCCTGATATAAAATTTTTATATTTTTATTTCATAATATAAATATATATTATTTTAAAATTTAATATGTGAGGTTACTATTATATTTATTAGGTTACTTTTTGAAATGATTGTAACACTATTCTGATGATCAGATTACTATTTAAACCATTATATTTCTAAAAACTATATGGGTTACCTACTATCTATAAATACCTCATATTTAATTTATTCCTCATTCACATATATTTTATATGAGGGATATATTATTTTTTAAGGGGTATAGTGTATTACCATTATTTATATCTATAGTGTTTTTCATGTGAATAGTCATTCAGGTGAATCGAGAAGATCCAAATATTCATATAATAGTTATCTTGTTTTTTATTTTTTCCCAATGTATTATTTTCAATTATTGTGGCCATAGTTTTTAAAAATGTAATATTACAAATAATTTAATTAATTATAATTTATTTTATCATTTGGATCATGTGAACTATATAATACTTCATTAATAAACATGACATAATCATTTAATAGTTATGGAAATAAAATTGATAAAATTATGGCTCGTTACATTCTTCCAATATTAAATTTCATCCTCAAATTTTTATTTTAAATAATAAGGTGAATAATGTGTGGGTAAATTTTCATTTATCCCTCCTATGGTTCCCATGTTTCATCCTAACACTTATATTATTTCCATAATAATTTTATTAGGTAAGTTATCCACTTAAAAATAACATTTTCCCAAATGGTCCCGGATTTTCACTCGATGGTCATCATAACATAGATCATTTTCGATCTTTAATACCTTCTAATTTTTTACATTTGGGGGATATGGTATATACTTCCTCAACAGGGATAACTGGAACATGTCATGTAATTGATACATGGTTGGTGGTAGTTATAGTTGATAGGCCACATCTCTAATACAATCAAGAATCTCAAAGGGGGAGATGTACCTTAGACATTGATTTTTGTTAATACAAAATATCATGAATTTACTCCATAGAGATATGTGTATGAACACTTTATCTCTAACCTCAAACTCCAAGTCACTCCAATGTTCATCCATGCATCTCTTTTGTTGAATCTAAGCATCCATGATGTGATACGAAATGCTGTTGAATTTTTCTATCATTTCAAGAACCATTTCAATTCCTGGAAGCTTACATTCACAAATATCATCCCAACATGTAGGTGTTTTATATCTACTATTATAAATTGATTCATATAGATCCATTTTTATTCCTAAGTGGAAATAATTCTTGTATGAAAATTCTATCAGAGGAAGATTTTGATCGCATTCTCATTTAAATTGTATCGAAAAAGATCTCAACATTTCTTAATATGTATGGATATTATAATCATATTTGATTTATGATTAGGGGTGGTATGTTATTCCAAAGATAAACTCAGTTTTTATAGCATGCGGAAGACTCTCCCGATACATGAAGGTAAATCTAAAATGTCAGTTTGATACAATTGATTGTGGTGTTATATAAAACCCCACCATTTCCCAGATGTATATCCTCACAATTTTATATATTTATAATTCATGTATAATTGAAATTAAATAATGTGTATTTATTAGAAGATCCACCACAACCTATATATAATTATTTCTTTTGGATATCTTTTGATAATGAATTTTAAAAAAAAATCCAATGTAATGATATCCCATTTCCAGGTTGTTATGGGTAATGGCTGAATCATCCCTTGGGACTTTTTTCCATATAACCATAACTAGTTGATACACCTATAAAATTTATGTATACTTTGTCTTATCCAACATCATATTTTCCCACCAATAATTCTCGGGGAGAAACTGATACATTTTTATGCACCTTGGGTGGATACGAAAGTCAATCCATGTCTCTCATTCAATAGCTCCTTCTTTATCTCAACATTTTAGGGTATATATAGTCATGAACCAAATCAAACAACCCCTTCATCATAAATTTTAAACATTGAGGATTATACACTTTTTATAGTACCCACATTCATCATTATCTCCACATAATATCTTCAAGAATCATTCATCTTGTTTATAAGGAATGTTTGAGTAATAATTTCAGAATGGAATGATGATGTCCCTTACTTTATGATTCCAATTTACATCATTAACTTGTCTATGATTATTGGATCTCTCTCTATTCTCATCATTGATAAAGTCAAATGATCATTTTACATAGGCAATATAGAAATTTATTTTCATTTCAATGAGGGTAGTGCATCAAGTAGTCATAATCCTTGATCATCTCTAATAATATTTTTTGGTGCATATTAATCTCCTTTTATGTAAATATTGAATTCAGAATCTTATGGTCTATGTGTATTTCACAATTCTCTCGATAGAGGTAATTCCACCAATTATTTAATTTGATGATCACTTCAGCCAAATCCAGATCATCTGTTGGGTAGTTCGACTCATGAACATTCATCTTCCATGAGCAGTAAACTATCACATTTTTTCATCACTACAAAACCCAAGACCTCATTTGATTCATCATTTTATACTAGAAAATTTCCCCACTTATGGGTAGTGTATGTAATCATGCAATGACGATCCTCCTTTTCTGTTTCATGAAGCTCTCTTCACATTCATTGGTTTCAAAAACATTACTCCCACCCATGATATCTTGTATAATAGTTCTTAAGATCATGATATGTTTATCACAAATCTTCTGTAATACACTGATGGTATAAAGGAACTACAGTTCTCTACTAAAAATTTTGTTCTGGGTCACTCTTCACTAGCCTTTTTTATTGAAGGTTCCATATTTATCCCTTTTCTGTTGATAACATATCCCAAGAAAGATACATCCTATATATAGAACTAACATTTTCTATACTTTAAATATAACTTATCCTTTAAATGTTTTTTAGATTAGTATTAAAATACTTGACATGATCATCCTTTTCCTTTGATTATATTAGGATATCATATATATAAGGAAAAAAATAATTTTTATGAGGTAATACCTAATGTATCTATTCAAGATGTATGTGAAGTTTTTTTGAGAATATGTGAGTTAGAAGGGAATCACTATGAATTCATAGTGTCTATACCATGTTCGAAAGGTGGAATCTGAGATTTCCTACTTCATCACATTTAATTAGTGATATCCATATAGAATTTTTACTAATGAGAAATATTGGATCCCATGTAATTGAACCAATAAGTTATAATTCCTTTGAAGGGGTACTTTTTCTTTATTATGATTTGGTTGAGTTCATGACAATAATTTTATAGGAGCATTTTACCATAATTCTTTTTGATTCAGAGGTTGATTTCACCCCAAAGTGATCCCTAAGGGATAAACAAACTCCTATCCATATTCTATTGTAATTTCTTCTCTAATTATTCCAACTTAGTGGTGTCCATTATTGATATAATATTAGATATGGATAGAGATCCAAGTATATGTTTAATTGATAACTCATCCTATCAGTTTAGAGGAATTTCAGATAACTCTATTGGAAATAAATATATATATTCCCACATAATTACATGTGTTAAATAATTATTCTATCCTTTATCTCAATCATTTGAGCTACACATGATTTCAAAAAAGGAACTAACATCCATTCGTGAGGATAATATTCATGAGGAGATTCATTATACTATTTACACTATATCAAATCACTGGATGACTTGGGATGTGAATCTTGAACTCCCTATCCTAATAGTTGATGTTTTCTTTTTATAAGGGGAGAAAATCCATGAATAATATAACATCAGACACCAATAAAGCAAGAATGACAAAATGTATTTGGAGGTTCAATCCAAAAAAATTCTCTAGTGAGGAGTTATAAAAATGGGATGAAATAATTTCCCCATTTTCAGTTCTTAGAGATATCTCAATCCCAAAGTTTTTTATGTGTTGATTCAATATTTATACTTAACTTGAATGATATTAATGAATATGGAGGACAATAATAACATATAATGTTCAATTTTACTGAATGAATATCTAGTTTACCTGACACAATTTCATTATTGAGATCCACATCAGTGGTAGTGATAACATATTCTCTTAATTTTACTCTAGTGCTTGGAGGTTGTTGTGATTGATTGTCTTAGAGAAACCTTAAATTATGAAATTTAATTAAATAAGTATTTTTTCCTTATAGTGGAAACACTATACTACTGGTTGAGTGTTGATATGAACCTTTTGTTTACATCATATTAGTGGGTTTCTATATCAATCTCATGAATTGATTATCCTAAGGACTCTCTTTTAAACTCTTTAACCATATCACTTTTACCTTGAGAAAGTTTCTATGATACTTCTTCCAAAAAAATTACATGTATAAAGTTGAATTTTATTTCCTCTATGGGATTTATCTATTTATCCTCATGAATTAAACTCAATTATAATCTTTTTTAACACCTGTCAAACAATTGAGAGTCACTAATCACTATCTAGACCATAAGGTCACTTCATAAAATCCCTTCATAGATGTAAATGTCTGTAATATAAAAATATATTTATATAACCTACATTAATCTACTAAAGAAGTGGTCTAAAATTCATCCAATATTGATGCCAACATCAGTGGAGTATCCTGATAGTCCAGGAATGTCTATCACATATTCCCAAAAGAACTATCTTCATAGTTTTATTTCTGGGGAACTCCCTCTAAAATTTAAGGTGAGGAGTATGGGAAAATTACTTATTAAAAAATCCAGAATCCTTACCATTACATGGAGTCAATTTTTTATTTGAACTTCATGTTCTTTGTTAGTGTCCACCACTAATCAGCTTCCCTCTCCTTGTGACAAATTTCTAGTATGAATTTCTTTTAATATAAAATTGGTAGGATATAAAATATCTTCTAAATTGAATTAATATATTGTCTTATTACTAAGGGATAAAAATATCCACTAAAGGAAGAAGACCTTTTCCACATAAAGGAATAAACTAAAACCCACTCTTTCTTATGAGATGAAAATTACACATTATTCATGTTATTATTCATAACATGATTCATTTGATCCAATACATCCATGAAGTTCATAAATCATATTCCTATAAGGTTTGGATTCTCATTAGGTAAATCATCACATTTCCAATCTTATTGGTTGTTTTCTTGCTTCCCCCTATTCCCTTACAATTCTTAAGATAAGGGAAACAGATTAGGGATGATAATACAAAACCTAAATATTCCTATGAAATGAAAAACTATGAATATAGAAGGAATAAATTATAAATGACGCGTAAATTTTAACTTATGAGTCTCTTTATTTCAATCTAGGTTATCTACGAAATTTAAACCACTGGGTTTTCTAACCTAAAAATTTATTCATGTCCTTCAAAATGGTCTATAAAGAGATTGTGGAATTCCTAGAGAATATCCTATAGTAATGTCAAACCAGGTGCACAGTATGGCATATTTTTCATTCACCATGTGGCAATCAAGTTAATAATAAATCTACACTTTTCAGTGTTATTACCAATAGTTAAAACTATACCAAAACCACATAAACTTGTATTATCTTGATAGGGTTCTAATTTCTTGGAAACCACTTTTTATATACTTCGCCAAGATTTCATAAAAACATATATATATACTTATCCCTATTTTTTTCAAAAATAAATTATTGTTCTGATTAAAAAAATGAAAATTCATTTCTATGATACAAACTATAGTCACCTAGGAATTTTAACAATATTATTACATTATTTTTAGCATAAATATCTACTAATCACTACCCAATGATCGAGAGTCCTTGTGTCACTGGAATACGAGGTTCGTAATACCTAAAAATAGAACTAAATTAAAATATATTAATTTTATCCTCTATAATGAGTTCATAATTCCCATAGATATCATAAAACTGCATAATATAACTAGGGGAATACATAAACAATAGGGATGAGCTAAAACTCTTAGTAAAAAAATAAACACGGTGACAAAACATAACATTTGATTCTAAATTCCTAAAATGAAATCCTAAAAAATGTATCTTGAATAATCATATGGGATCATGAATAATATAAAATATAATAATAACATAATGGAAACAAAGTGATTTTGAAACAATATAAAACATGACATAAGCATTAGTGAAGGCTAAATTCCAAGGCAACATCACATGGTTGACAAAGTCCCATAATGGATTCCTCCTAATCCATAATCCCATATATATCATCACATGAGACATTAAAATTACCCAATTAGTTAGATAGATATTTAGGCACACCCATCATAACATGTACTTGCTTATGTCTACCACAAATTGAACTCATATCTACATCACAAACATAGGAATTTCCCATCGAATGAAATGGGTTACATAAACATTTCTTACAACATAACTAGATAGAGTATCATATAGGATTACATGGAAAATGATATTAAAACATTATTAAAATTTTATAGGTAAAATTATAATCATATATCATGAATAAGGATGACCAATTTAATTTAATATGGAAAAATATCTGATATGTAACCTTGGAAATGTACCAATTAAGATGGGTATTAAAGATAATTGTAAAGAATATTTAAAGATGGGAAAATAATCTAAATAAAAAATTTCATAAAATGACTTTAAATAGTATAATGAGATATTTTATAAACATTTTATGGTATAAAACATTTTATATATTAGTATTTAAAATCTGGTAATAAATTGAGAAGTTCCCTTTAATCCGGTCTGCTTATCGAATGAAGTTGGGGATGGAAAATTTAAAACATGTATATTCCTATCATAGAAACATTAATTAGTCTAGGTATAAAGTGTCTTACATATATACATAATATATAAGAATAAAATATGAAGAATATATGGATAAAGTTGGGGAAATGATGGATAATTCATATTCTAAAGAAAATATGGTTGCTTAGATAGATCCCTTTCTTTTGTTTCAAGAGTCATTCTGCACTTTCACTTAATTTCATAAGTATTCAATTTACATTAGTTAGTTAGTTAATTTATAACCTTTTTATTCCATTTTTTATTTTACATATATATTTTATTCTCATTTACAACCATTATAGTGAGATACAATTTTTAATTTTACTATTCTGAGTGCATTCATTTCATGCGTCCATGGATGAATCATTTGCGGATAATTATTGATGTTCTTGTCAAAAGGGAATAAAACAAAATAAGTGTAATGAAATTTTATTCAAATGAAAATATAAATTAAAATGATCCCAAATAACGATTTGGGTTCATACATAGATATGATTACTTTATGAAAAACGTTAATGTTATATGGTTAGTTTTTCTTGGTTTTTACCTACCTCCACAAAAAATATTAAATTTTTTATGAAATGAATAGTAATAAATTAAATAATTTTAAATATGTTATAGTATAATTATTATCATTTTTATTTCACTATAATATCCTTTTTATGTCTATTCTTATATGTGGTTTAGAAAAATGAAGTACATCATTCATGGAGGTGATGAACCAACCCTATTGTTAACTATGTTTTAATTTAAGAATCAATTGAGGTGTTGGTATAATAAGGATATTACACCATAGTAATAACATATCAATATATATTTGATAATTATGCTACTATGTGTATCCATATGTAGAATATATGAAGGTGGTTGAAGAAGAATAAAATTGAAATTGGTGTAGTCGAGAATTTTACCTCATCGCTTGGTCGTCTATTATTAGGATACCCATTAAGGCTCTATAAAATGGTATTTGGTGAGAAAATAATCGGAATTAAATGGGGTATAGAATTATGAAAATAATTGGGAATATGTTTGGTAATATCCAAGGTTATATGGGGTGATAGGAAGGGATGATATTTATAAGGGGAGGAGATGTGTGTTTTTGAATATTATATTCATTGGTTTATTATTTTGGATCTTGACTTCCAATAGTTATGAATTTTCGAGACTATATTAAGTAAACTTTTCATGTTACTTTGAAATAATCAGTTCTTATATAAAACATTAAGAAATTAATCATGTATTTATCTTATAATTTTTAATACCGAATTTTTTAATATTTAACATTTCACAAAAAATTAAACTATTATATAATAATACCAAAAAAGCACCCTAACAATTTTTTAAAATTATTATACCAAAAATTAAATCAATTTTTTAAAAATAATATTCCAAGTATGTGATATTTAGTTTTTAAATAAAATTTATATTTACTAGTGATATACTAATTTTAATATTATGTTCAGTTATTTTGACATATTGAAATTTTAATAAGGGATCGTAAAATTATACTATCATTATAATAAAACTTCATATAAATTTGAGAAACCATTTTATGAAAATAAAAATAATTTTAAATATTTATATTTATTAGAAATAATCATATACAAAATGTATGTTTTACCTAATTAAAAAAATATATTTTTTCATTTTAAATCATTTGTTTACTTACATCATGATATTAATATGGAATATATTAATTTTATATGATAATTACATATTTTTTACACTTCTATAGGTGAGGATACTATTCCAATGGTTAGGTTGTTATTCCTAATGTTCAAATTGCAATTCCAATGTGAATATTAATATTCCAATGTTTTGATTTGTTACGGTCATTTGGGTTCTTAAATTTCTTTAAATACAACATATTTTATTCATTCTCCATTCACCTATATTTTGTATTATTGTAATATTTAATATAATTTTCTAGATTAATATTAAATTATTAATATTTTATTATGTTTATATTTTTTTTGATGAGTTCAGTTATTTTTTTTGACCAACATATTACAATTTTCATATTATAGTTTTCTTCTATTAAAATTTTCTTATTATATTATATTATTTTATTATAAACAAATATATTTTAAAATTTAATATTAAAATTAATATAATACAATGTTATTGGTTTTATCATATGGTAAAAAATCTCTATATAATACTACATTACTATATATGTCATTATTATATAATTATTAAGGAAATTATGTTGACAAGAATATACGTTGTTACAAACTTTCGTCACCTAAGGTTAAAATTGTGATAAAAATAAATGATGATCAGATTTATTTCATAAGGATCATCTATCTCTTTCTAGTTGACTTATATAACCTATAATATTATTGATTTGATGAATTATTTTGATTATGAAAATTTATATGTTGGTTATCAATAATTAGTCTTGTATATTTCATTGTGTTTAATTATAGAAATTGAAATTCTGAGGATCTCCCATATGGAGGATATATAATAATTATTTTTATATTAACTTTTAGTAAAATATTTGATGTTTTTTCAAAAACATATTGTGATGAATTTATTTCTATAGGTTTATCAAAATTTAAAGGATCAAATTTTTTAGAACAATAAATGAGCCTTTTTTAACAACATTAGTTCAATTATTAAAAAATACATAATCTTTGTTATTTGTTTAATAACCAATTAAAAAATATGCCATTAGATTTAGGATAAAATTTATGTAATTTATATTTAGTACTTAATATTAAAAAATTACATCAAAACACATTAAATTATGAAATTTTATGCTTTAATTCAGTCTATAAATCATAATGAGTTTTTTCAAGAAAATGTTTGAGTAAAAATCAATTTATAGAATAACAAGAAGTAATCATAATCGAAAACTAAAAATGATGAACAATACAATACTCACTTATATTTTTTTAATAATTTAAAAAATTATTATATTTCTTTGTTCAACTAATCCATTCTTATTTAGTTGTGTTGGTGAGGAACAGTTATGATTACTTCATTTTTAATATAAATATTTAAAAATAGAGTATACAAACTCACCTCCATGATCACTCTAGTTAGTATCCAAAGCGAGTGTATTTTAATTTCTAATAGAATAAGAAAATACGTTGAACTTTTTATATTCCTAATATTTAAGATGATAAAAAAATATTAATAAATCTACTATAATCATGAACCAAGACATACACATAGTGTTTTCCACCAATACATCTAGCTTTTGTAGGGCCAAATAAATCCATTTTCACTAAAAATAAATCTTTTCAAGATATAAATTCGTTTTACATTTATAAATAGACTTATTCTTCTTAATAAATAGAAAAGGATAATAAAATAATGTTGAATAAAATTTTTGTTTTCGTAGATCTTAAAGATGTTCTCTCCTAGAAATTTTTGCCAGTGTTTAAAAGTTACTATTTCATAACCTCTTGTGAAACAACCAAAATATATCTTTATTTCATATAAGAAATGTATGTTTTGATGAAATAATTATTCTAATTAAAGAGAGTAAATAATATCATAAAAATTATAAGTTATAATGGAATCTCCCTTCAATATTTGAACAACGTAATCATTATTCATCACTTTCATAACATAATCCTCATCACATAACTAACTTGTGTTGATTAGGTTGTTCTTATGATATAAAAAATAGAAAACATTTAAACTTAATGTTTTTTATGAGAAAAGAAACATAAATTATTTTGATTATTTCACCTTTTGAATTCTCCCCAAATGTGACTCATCCTCTCAAAAGTTTTAAATTTACGAAATTTTCCTAGTCTCCAGTCATATGATTATATTAATCAATATCCATGTACTATTTTTTATTGATGTTCTCTACCTATTTTTTATAAAAAATATAATTTTTTTATTGTACCTAGAATTTCATGGTTCCAGTTATGTTACCAAACAAAATTTTAGGGAACTACATCCACCTAACTCTTTTATATTAAATAGATGATAATTCTTGAGTAATAAATTCATTCTGAAAAAAGAAAGATTGAACTTTTAATAAATAGAAATATATATTATAGAAACCTCATATTTTAAATTTAGTATATAAAGAATCACTTTTAGTTTAAACATAGTTTGACTGAAAATGTTTTTTAATTAACTCTATCTCTATTAGAGTTTATAGATGATATTATTTGTGTATAAATTTTATTAGAATTTTATTCCACATAATTAATGTTTGATAATTTTTTTAAAACATTAAAAATCACAATTATTTTTTCCATAAAATTATAATTTTCTAAATTATAGTAATAATAATTTTGATTATTGGTTTTTTGATCTATAGAATTTATGTATGAATTATTTTTCTTTTCCATTTCAGTTGAATGTATACAAATTACATTTTTTAATGTTCAAATAATTTTATTATATTAATAAGATTTTATTAATATAAATATTAATAACTTCTCAAATTATAATTTTAATTTTCATTAAGTATTATATATTTATCCATTTTATCTATAGTATTTAAAGGTCCCACTTCATCTGATTTCTTTGCAATCTATTCATCTAATGAATTATCTTTTTCATTATCTAATTTAGTCAAACAACCATCTTCAAAATTATATGAAAATTTAGAATCCAAATGTAGATTTGTAAAAAAAATTAAATTTATGTTTAGAATATATAATTATTCATTATATATAATATTCAAATATAATCCAACTATTTTTTAAAATTAAATTCACCAATATTGGCTTAAAAAATATCAATATGTATCATATTCTATAGAACTCTACCTATCTAAAGCATTCAAGAATTTAATTCATTTTCATTTAGAATATATTTTTTTTTTATTTTTTTTATTTTATTTTAAACAATTAGGTATCATATTAACTTAATTTTACATCATAGAAAGTCATTTTAGATGATTACTTCTTTTCATGTATGTATTTATACCATTTTGTGGAAGATTCCAAAAGTTTCTTAACACAGAAAATCATATTAATTATCCTTTAAATACACTAAATTTATATATCACTTCAATTTTAACCAATTTGATATGAATTATTGAATTTCATTTTTGAAACATGAGTTTCAAAGATACAGGTTAAAACATAAAAAGTACTTGAATTAGGATTACAAGATATAGAGGAAAACACTAATCCATTCATCCTCTATTCTTTAACATCATCTATTTTTAATTGACATTCATATTTCATTATGGTTCCATTATTTCTTCCAGACATAACTATGGGGAATTGTTAGTATCACCAATTCGTTCCCACTTGTTCTCCCACTATTTGAGTATAATTACAATATTTCTTTTAATAAGTTGATATTTTAAAAAAAAATCTTACCCAAAGATTAAAAAATATTTACAGTATTCATAAACATCAATGAATTTGAGTTAATTTTTTCAATGATAGACAATAAAATGACTGATAATAATCTCTCAATATATCTCTATGAGTTTCAAATAAATGAGATTTTCAAAAATGTGTAACCAATATATTTTAAAAATTCCATTTAATGTTTCACAAGATGATATCTAGAATTATATGTTATCCATCAAAGAATATTATAATGTATTATGAGATTTATGATTTACCAGATATTCATGTATTCCCTATCATGAAAAATTAACAAATCCTTTCTCCAAAAAAATATAATTTCCTTCCATTATGATAAACTTTTCAACTCTAGTATTAATGAAATAAAACATCATATAATTATTTCCAGTAATCATAATATGTTATATAAAAAATAGTTGGTCTAACCAGATTTAAAATTTAAAGTGTTCTGATAGGAAAACATATAACTACACAAATATATTTCCTCGACTCACATTTTTATTATAAGGACACTAAGATGAAATTATGATAAAGTAACATAAATTTAGAATTAACTAAATCTAATTATTTTGTAAAGTTCCTCTCAAATATAAATTGGTATCCCAAGGATTAAATGGATGAATAAATACAAGGGGAGAGTGGATTTGGGTTTTAAAATAAACTCATAAATCTTTTCCTTTAATGAATTTTAATGTTCATCATATTTTTTAAATACCAATCAATTCATAATTAGATTAAAATAGTGAAGGTAATAGAAATTTAATCATTTAGACATATTTATTAAACAATAAAAATAATTGTTTTAATGTTTATGGAAATCCAATAATGGTAATATAATAAATGTAAATATAATATCTAAATCATCATAAGTTTAAAAAATATAACATCGATTAATTGTTCAAAAACTAAATACCTATTTAAAGGATATATTCAAACCATTATTTTATATATTTATTTAAGTTGGATAATTATACTATATATAAGGAATCGATAACCTCTACATATAAAAAGTTATCCTTAATTTTATAACTAAACATATTGCATGTCTTCTCACACCTTGATCCCCCTAACTAAACCTATTGGTAGTAGCTCTCTCCCACAAATGGATGTTTGTGACATCAGTCTTCCTAGGCACAGAACCCCTCAATCTAAAAGATTAAAAAACACTATATTCATATCAAAGGATTGCCTTAATCAGAGAGGATTGATAAAATAATAATTGGAATGTAAAATTTTAAGATATTTATAAAGAAAACCTTATAACAATAGCTCTTAATACGAACACTCATAAATAGAATGATTACGATGATTTCAATTGAAAGTAGAAAAAACTGATTTCTAGGATTCAAAACATAAATTAAAATCTATAATGATATTTGGGTAATTTATCATCATATTTATAACACTATATGTGAGAATCTATTTATATACATAATTATAATGAACATTAATATTTGGATCTGAAAAAATCAGTGTCAGTTTTAAAAAATAAAAAATAAATTCTTCATCCCAAAATTAACTTAGCAATATTCTTCATTTTGTGATGAGATTCTTAGGAACCATTATAGTTCTTCAAAAAACTGATAGATATAATCTAGAATGGATGTTTATATCATATTATATTATTAAAATTATTTTTTTATTGTTTTTACCAAAATTACATTCTAAAAAATTATTAAAACATAAATAAAAAAACAAGATACAACATTTTCATATAAATTGTATTTTCAATTCCAACATAAACAGATGAAGTGAGTTATTAACTTAGAAATTTATCCCATCGATGATTTTTGAAGAGTTTCTCTGGTAGTTCCATGTGTTTAATAGTGTTAGTGCACCCCAATATATCCTAGTGGTTCCACTCCCTAAGGGGTCATATTTTTTGAACCTAGATGAAGTAGTCTATATTATATTTTGTATCACGGTTATTTTCCATTTATTGGGTGAAGAAATATAATCATGATCTATGTTTTTCATTGTAACCCTTGGACGTTTCCTAATAAAAATGAGATGGTGTTCCATTGAATATCATCACTAGTTTTCCAAAATACTAGAAAGGATGTGATGCTATTTGGATAATCATGGATCATTTGATGATGTTTGTACACTACTTATACTTCCATGATATGGGTGTTATGGACCTTATAGTGAAATTTAATATAGGTTATATTAATTATATTTATATATTACCAATGATCAATACTTCTAATGAAGATCCCCATTTTATCTCATGAGTCTGGAGAGTGTTGCAGTTTGATTTTGACTATAAACTGCATATATGAAAATATCTTCATCTTTACACATATTTTCAAATGGATTATAACTTTCTTGTGTTGAATTATTTTTTTTTTGTAATTTGTCTTAGATATTGGTGGATCATGGGTGAGGCATTTTCCCTTTATTGAGTTTTCTTATAAAAACATATTCCAATGTTCAATTTAAATGTCCCATTTTATGATTTCTTGTATATGACCTGGATGATATATGTATTGTTGGGCCATGTTCTAGGAGTCTACAGTCTCTAGCCAAAATTTTTTATATATTCATTATGAGAATACTCGAATGGTTTGAGAGTGGATGAAGGTAGAATCTGACCATTACAGGTCTTATGAGGATATAATTTGAATACCATTAGAGTTTAAGTTTATAGAGAATTTATTATTATTTTTTTACCATCATCATACGAAGCATATGTTTAGTTAGGGGTGTAAGATCTCTCCCTGACTTAAAAATTATTTTAAGGAGTCACAATATAATGTTGAGGTAGCGTGTCTGTTGGAACATCCACGGTATTTGGACATGGTCCATTATATCATTCATGAGTTTGATGATATCTTTATAAAAATTACAATAAAAAAGATTGGGGTGAGTTTGATGTTGAGGGAGATATGATATTAATAGAGTGGCCTATTGAGATCCCAAATCATGAAGAGAAGTTTATATGTTGACACATTATTCATTTGGTTATCATGTTGTTAAGGTATCATGTCATAGTGTAATTTTCTTGGGAATGATATTTATATATTCATCATCAGCATCCTGAGAAATTTGGATTTTGGTTTAAAAGTTGATGAAATGATTGATTGGTATTGAATCTAATGATATGGTTGATGTGGTTGTTTGTATAAATTTTTATTCTAATATTTTTTTATGCTTGATAGTGTAATTGTTCAATTTGTAAAGTATATATTTGATGGGATGGTATTCAAGGTTCCAGTTTTCCTTTTTTGAGTCTTATTTTTTATTCTCATATATATGAATTCTTTAATAAGTATCTGATCTAATAACCAAGAACTTTTATACTTTCTTTTTTGTAATATTCATGATATGGGGGTGTTAGGATGATTTTGGAGTATGATAGAATCCAATCAAAGTTAGAAATTTAGAGATGGAAAAGGAGTTCATGGGGAGGCCACTGGATCATGGTGTTTGGTGGGTTGGAAGCATTATATGTGTGGTCCTATAGTTCATGGTAATATTGCAAGGGTTGAGATTTTTGTGTAATGTTGTTTTTTAAGTTGTGAAGTTTTTCCATGGATGAAATTCATGTAATAGACATGGTTTCAGGTAATATATCCTAGGGATTGATATTCCATGTTCTTTCTTGGTGTTTAATCACAACATGGCGATAAGGGTCACATTGTGACATTTTTTCGACTATTCTAGATTTAGAGGGATGAATGAGACTTGAATGAGTGTAGATTTTGGAGATTCATAGCAAAAATTCTTGGTCAACATTGGATGAGGACCAATACTTGAATGGACGTTTCTAACACATCATGACATAGTATTTTTGAGAAATTCATGGAATGAAAACAGCCTTATTTACCACAATCATGGGTATTTCTAGATGGAAATGAATTAGAATCCCCTTTTTCCATAATACAATTGATTTTGGTTGAACCACTACCAATAAAAGGTGTTTTTGTAGAGGTATTTGAGGCCCTGTAGTGTGTCTTTACCCATGGATTATATATAATGATTTGTGGAAATACTTGGCCATTCTTCCTTATTTCTCTATAGTTTTCCATTATTATTCACATGGGGAGACAATAACAGTAGGTTTGGGAGAATTAGTTGATGGTTTTAGATCATGAGTATTATGAAGGATGATATGTTCTAGGTTTTTGATTTTTCATTGTATGGTTTGGGACTTGGTCTCTTTTCTTATCCATGATCTGATTTCACAATAATCATTAAAGTATCCATTGTTGATGTGTTTTTGAGAAATATCTTCTAATTTGTGTAATGTGTGGAATTTTCTTGTTTTTAATATTTTTGGTGGAGTATATGGATTATAATTAAAAATATAATTAAATATAATATAAGTAAATTAATTTTTTGTGGTGTCTCACATGTGATAACTTATTTATCATGATATTATTCATGTTCTATGGTTTTTTTACTACAATGGATGGAAAAAATTCTTGATACTATGATTTTTTTATTTATAGAACCCTAATATGAATAAATAATGGAACTAAAATTCATAAAAGTTTAATTATATAAATTCAAAAATTAAGAAGATTATGGGAATGTAATGATTTGATTTGTTTAGAAACTATGAAAGCCTAATTGAAAAAGGTAATTGTGGAAGTGGTTGATGTTGAAATTAATTAACATATGTTATTAAGAAGGTTAATATTGTGGGGATGTTATATGGAATAAGATGTTCCTGGTAATGGGATATCCATTTGTAATTAGTAGCTGGTGGTGTGACAAATGGAATGGGTGGCATAATGTAATGTGGTTATGGACATGAGTTGTGCAGTAGCGATATGACTACTATTCCGTTATTAGAAAAAGGAAATGTGGTTGTTGGTTTAGAGTGATGTTTTAGTTGTTGGATTGAGATGTGATGTTGGGTAGTGCTCTAGATGCCTAATAATATGGGTTATAGAGATGATAATGATGAACTTTAAATTGTTGTGGATGGAATTGAATTTATTCTTTGATGTAAATAAAATAATTATGCATAAAATGGACTATATATTTATAAAATAAATATGGGAGATAGTTTGAGATTTTTATCATGAAATATGGAATTGAATAACATAAATAATGAAACCTAACTGATAATATTGTAAATATAAAAAAAGATAAATGGTATAATTAAATGGTATATATTGTGGCTATTATTGATAGAAAATGAATATGGTTTGGTGTTTTAGTAAATGGTGGTAGTATTTGGGGTGTGGTAGTTGTTTATAGTGGAAGGTGGTTGTCACAAACTGAATCTAGTTTCCATAAAAACTAGGCACCTGAACTAGCCTGTGATAAGGCCAAAAGGGTGTTCCCAATCCCCACGGGATAGTACAAGTGCCCGAGTATCATAAAATGATAATTGGGAATGATTTACCCTAGTTTATAAACTTAATAAATCAAATTAATCCAATAAAACAAATCTGGATATTTCAAACCAAACAATTTTTAAAAAAATTAGAACAGAATTAAATAGTTTAAAAAAAGTCACCAAGACTATAAGAAAGGAACAAAACCAAAAGGAAATAGCCCACTAACCCTCATGGAATTGGCCACCGCCCTCAAGCCTTCTCCAAAAGAATTCACCACCAAAGACTAGCTTGAAACTCGAACCAGTATCACTAAAAACTATACCCAACCTGTGACAAAAAAACCAAGTATAATAACACCCAATGGTGTAAGTAGGGTGTGATCCAATGATCTATAGGATACCACCACTAGGAGATTCCATGTGATAAACATTCAAAGACAAAAATCTTGCAAGTTTTCCTAAACAACAAATTATAGTCAAAATTTCTAGAAGATGAAACATAAAAATTAAAATAGATTTCAAGAGGTATATCATTAAGAATCAATATACTTAAAAATAATTTCAACAATACTGAATTTTTTCAGCCTACCATACCGTATTCCAACGGTAAGCACAAAGTAACTAATGAGCATAAGCAATAGGAAATAACCCTTAGGCACTAGCATGTTGTGGGTCCTAGGTACCTCGTATCTTGTTGAGAGTAAACATCACAATATTCATTCTGAGGCACAAGACACTATTATGGAACATACTCATAACCTAGTGGTCCCCAATAATCATCATCATATTTTAGTTAGTGTTGTAAGTTTAAATATTTCTCCTTGAAACTGAGGTCAAACCCCATGAATTGACTTGCATACTAGTACACATCCACCCACCGAGATATCTGGGTTTCCACATGTTCTCAAACAAGATCAACAAGTTAGGAAATATCATTTTCGCATGAAAATATCATTTAAACATCACATGTTCATCAATGATCCTACATTTATATCACTCAAGTCACAAAATCCAATTTTTCATTCAAATGCATTTTGAAATCATACTCACACAAAAAATATCCCAGAACACTGTTCACATTTCTTTAAAACATTCACAAATCCTTTAAAAAAATTTAAACCCATTATAAGAAATTATAAATCACATAACACCTCACTCAAATGTCATAAAATACTTCTTTCATCAACAAAATTCTGTTTTCACAACACACTCACACAAAACAGTCCACAACCATGTTTCATAACTCTCTTTCCATTTGATAATACATTTCAGCACGTTATTAAACATTCTAAAAAAATATGTGACATCTTAAATAACAACCTTACCTTTCAAAAACCCATGTTAGTTGAACACACCCACCATAAAGTATATATAAACCCTTTTTTCAACTTTGTTTAATGAAACAAAACATTCACGATTTTCATAAAACTAACCCAAGGGGTGTAACTATGCTTTTCACACAAGGCCCATTTCAATTCCGTCATTCAATTCCAAAATCATACCCACAAAAATCAATAATATAATTGGAATACCTACCAAAATTTATTAAACTACCCCCATGTGTTATAAAAATACCTCAATTAACACTAAGAAATACACACATGAAAAACACACATTTTCATAAATCACTTCCAAGAGTTGAAACATGGTTTTACGCCATTAACCCATTAAAACCCTCATTTAAAGGCCCACACGACACTAAGGAATTAACAAACCATAATTCTAAGCCCCATTAAACACCATTAAGTCACTTTCATGTGTAATAAAATACACCTAAACATTACCCCAAGAGTCGCCCATGAAAAGCACACAATTTCAAGCCATAATAAAACTATAAAATTAAATGCTTAATAAAATCCATCAAAAAAGGTTTTCTCACCACAATAAGAAAATTAGGAACATTAAAACTAGTAAATAAAACAAGCTAACTCAACAAAAATTTCTTACACATGGAACCACCTAGATTTTTAGTCAAAACGCTTGAATCTTGGTGTGAAACCTCAACCACACCTCTACCGCACCACAAGGAAGTGAAAATGAACCCTAAACAATATTTTTTCACCAGGATACTGAAAATAAATCCCAAGGTATGATCTCTATGCTTTGGACACTCTATATACCTATGAAAGAGGTAGGAAACCTTAAAGATAGAAGGAAGGAATTGAAGAGAGGAACACTTACCCAAATAAATCTTGAAGAAAACAACCAAAATCCACCAGTATCTGAATTTCAAAACAACCTTAAATCAATGTGAGGTTCTCATAATGCTGAGGAGGTCATGTAGGATGTGTAATTGGTGAAAATAGTAAAAATAGAATGAGTTATGGATGGACCAATTTACCTCTTCAAATATAATAGATTTGTGGAATCCAGAGAAGTTTTGCCCAAATTCTAGATTCAATTCATCTCCAAATTGGGGGAGGAGAGAATGGGGGTGCACCCGGGGTATGTGGTCTTGGGTGAGAGTTGTAATCACTGAGAAAACATAAACATTTAATGAGATGTTAAATTATTTAAAAAATATTTTTAATGCAGGTGTTGGGCTTTTAATAAAGCCCAATCCCTTAAATAAAAACCTAAATCCACCATGATTAGGGATTTATAAATGGTCCAAATTAATATTTTGGTGTTAATAGGTCAGGGGAGGCCATGTACGAATTGTAACGGATAAAAAATGATGAAAAATGAAGGATTTATAACGGAAACAAAATTTATTTTTAAATTTGTAATTGGGCTCACAGTTTGGCCCAAATCTTGAAAACTCACTATTTCCTCCAAATATGCATGGGAAACCCCCAAAATAAAGATATAATGGAAATTAAATTAAAAATACATTTAGAATAAGTTATGTATGTTCAAATTATAACCACCATGAAAAACTTCCACCCTAGAAAGTCACAGTAAGGCCAAAGCAACAACCAAACCCAATTGAGATACCAAGAGTTACTCCCTTGCCAAGTTTCGCCCACAAAGGTCAGAACACCTCCATTGTTCAATTAAGGAATGAATACTCTCACAAACTAATCAAACACCACTTTATTGAAACAAACAACAACATTCAGGATTTATCCTAAGGGAAAAATCCTCAAAGAAAACCTGAACAAGGCTCTAGAAATTTACCCAAACAAAGAACAACATCGAACAAGGTTACACTTACCCTGATATAACTAAATAGTTGGGCACTCTCCAATCCTAATGTTTACCCAAGAAAGATGTAGTTAGTTAGATAGCTCTGAATGATACTAGTCACTTCCAAGCCAAGACTAATGAAAAAAATGATTTAATGGTTTGAGGAGACATAAATGGGATTTCCAGCATAAGAGACAACATAAATTTTTCCCGAGACAGAATCGGGACACTAATTGGGGGAGGCCTGAATGGACTCCCTAGTTCAAGGGGTATACTTCAATCCGGCCATTTCAAAAGAGTTTATATAAGACTCATAGTGGGTATCCCCACCATAAGAACCAACCATCATAACCGACCATCATAGGTCTGTACATAAAGATCCCAAAATTTAATGATTTGTGACGACCACACGGTTAGTCCTCATGGTTTCGGAAACCATTAGCTAAATGTAGGGATCATTATATCTACATGGTTTTCTGGGGCATGGTCACTGCTAAACAAGCACAAACTGTGCACTCAGCCAATCTAGACAAACTTCAATCCTTTCTCCAAATACCTAGACATAACCAAATAGGGAAAGTATGAAATCATTCTACACATGGAAATGAGGTCCACCAACCTCCACCACCAAACAGGAACAAGTAGAACAAGATGATGAAACCAGAGGTTTAAACCCTCCCTTTCTTTCATAGTGAGGATAGGATATTGAACAAGGGTTTGAATGACCCTGGGATTTTCCCTGACTATGTGCCTTATTTTCTTCGAGACCTATGGATGGAGCTCAAATGATTGAAGCATCTTCGACCTCGTAGTAAGGCTTTGGAAACCACATGAAAATAATTTCTTCTTCCAGTGATACGAAAAACTATAGTGAAATCTATGAAAATATTACCAAGACATAACACCTTAAAACACACTTTACCCTAACCTAACATTTCACTAAAACAAGGTGTTAAAAATTTCACAAACATCACACCTTGTTTCTTCTGCTGAGAAACAATATAAGAAAAAGATGCATATAAACACCTTCCTCTGAAACATAGGATTTTGATGTTTTTCCAAGAAAGACATACTCCCATAATTAAAATCAATCTCATAGGATTTCACAACCTTCACATTTAAAGTCAAACGAGCACATGACATCACAAGACATCAGCGAACATGTGCATTGTGACTAATAGAAACAATACATTGAATGAGACCTTATGCCAAGCCCCTAAACAGCAAACAAGTCTATAAAGTGTCCACAATAGCCTCTCATGACCAAAATCATAAAACTCATGGTTTAACATGAACTCCTTCTTCAATGAAACTATGAAGAACCCATAATCCCTCTTAGACACAATCAGGACACTCATCCACACTAACAACCCCATACTACATCCACCTTCAACGAATTAGGAAACATAAGAAACTACAGTCTCTTTCAACCTTCCACGAGAACTCGCTCGGTACAAGAGGATACAAAAATCAAAAAAATGGAATGTGTGTAGACTTAATCAATAAATATCGATAAAAAATTCTTTATTTTGATCAACTTGAGGATTTTCTAACAGAAAAACAATCCATGTCACACATCAGTTTGGTATTAACCCATAATGGGGGTGTACCTTATCCAATGAAAAAACCCAAGCACCTAAAAAGGTTGTTACATTGGTAAAACATGCTAGAAACTAGATCCAAACACATGAAGGGAACCACCATAAAGGTGTCCCTAAACAAATCTCAAAGGAGACTACTATCCAGTCCTTCTACCCAGCTTATCGACCAAACACAAACCCAAAACATGGTTCGAACAGAAGGGGTTCTTGGACTCAAAACATCCCACAACATCAACATTTTTTCGAAAACACATAATATACACCATCCCAAACAATTCATCAATACATAATTTTTTCCTTAAAAACATTTCTTTGAAAACAAATGGTTATGTAGTTAGTGTATCCACCAATGGTGTCATGTGGTCCTCACACATGCATGTTTCTATGCCACTCTGGGCACCCCCTCATATCCATCCCGACACTCATCCTGTTATGCCATCAACCATCAATCATCCCATATAACCACATTCATGTGGTATCTCATGGAAATAACAAAGGATAAAACAAAAATTCTTTTCACTTTTCAAAAACAAAACATTTAACCAACACGTCCTTTTTCTAAAAATCACTAACCACAAGATCAAAATACCAATTCACATATTACAAAACTTTTCAGACAGACAAAAACATTTAGAAAAGAACTCACCTTCATGTTATTCACATATATTTAAAAACATCTCATCCCATTAAAACACCCTTTTTATTCTTTAGAAAACTCTATTGGAAACACTTTTTCAAAACCAACTTCAATATAGTTCCTACTTTCAAAAGATGTGTAAGAACACCAATTTACATTTCAAAACAATTCTGAAAATTCACTTCCACCAATTCATAAATCAAACCATTTCTTCTTTATTTGAATGTAATTTCACAAATACTTTATGCTTCTTAAAACCAATTCACATTAAAAGCAATGTTCCAAGATATCAAAACTAAAGAACAAAACAATGCAAGGGGAAACTAGTTTTATTGGGTGAATTAGACATATGGTTGATGGCCATATTCCAATCACTTCACCATCATATAGAGTGTTCTAGGGAATATCAAAAGGTCCACATGGATTTCTAGGCCCTACGAGCTCACGGAGACCAATAACCCAACTCTCTTTTCATTTCCCCTAATCATCAAACCATGAAAAAAAGGACATAGACAAATACTGACATCCCCTAGATACTTTTATCCCCTAATGAGGTGTGGTGATCATGCACAATACCCATTACTGGAATAACAAGTCCCAACAATCCTAACACCAGACTATCTTGACTATTCCCCAAATAACATGACCCAAAGAGTAAACCTAAACCTCCACTGATACCATTTTGTCACGAACCGAATCTGGTTTCCATAAAAACCTGGCCTGCAACGAGGCTCGAAGGATGTTATTGATCCCCACAAGTTGGAACAAGTGACCAAGTATCATTAAATGAGAATTGGGAACAATTTATCCAAGTTTATAAACTTAAATCAACAAATGAATCCAATAAATCGAATCTAGATTTTTCAAACCAAACAATATTTTACGGAAATTCAGAAATAAATCACATTGTTTAAAACAACACACCAAGACTATAAAAAAGGCACAAAACCAAAAGGAAACATCCCAACAACCCTCATGGAAATTAGCACCTCCCGCAAGCCATCTCCACAAGACATCACCACGAAGGACCTGTTAGAAACCCGAACCACTGGCACTAAAAAATGTACCGAACCTACGAAAAAGAAAATAACCCTATCTACTAACACACACAGATGTAAGTAGGATGTGATCCAATTATCTATGTGATACAACCACTAAGCGATTCAATGCGATAAACATTTAAAGATGAAAATCATTCAAGTTTTCATAGACATGAAATGCTAGTTACAATTTCTAAAAGATGCAACTTAAAAATTAAAACAGTTTTCAAGTGGCATGTCATTAAGAATAAACAATTTAAAAAATAATATCAACACTACTGATTTTTTAAGACAACAATACGATATTTCTACAGTAATCACAATGTAACTAATGAGCACAATCATTAAGAAATAACCCCTAGGCACTTGCTGGTTGTGGGTCCCAAGTGCTTCGTATCTTGGTGAGAGTAACCATCACAATATCTATTCTCATGCATGAGCCACTAGTAATGAATATAACCATAACCAAGTGGTCCCCAATAATCATCATCATTGTTTAGTTGGTTTTATAAGTGACAATATTGCTCTGTGAAACTGAGCCCAAACCCCACGGATTCCCTAACATACTAGTACACGTCCAACCACCTAGAAACCCAGGTTTCCCCTTGTGCTCAAACAAGTTCAAAAAGTTATGAACTATCCTTTTCACATGAAAATATCATTTCTATATCAAAATTTAAAAAAAACAAATCCCAAATGTACATCACACAAGTCACAAAGTCTACTCATTCATTCAGATACATTTTGAAATCATACTCACACTAAATATATCCCACAACACTTTTCATATTTCTTTAACACTTCCATAAATCCTTTAAAAAAATTTAAAACCATTCTAAGACATTATAACTCACATAAAAGATAACTAAAATATCATATAATTATTATTTCATCAAAAAAATTCATTATTCACCACACACTCACACAAAACAATCGAAAACCATGTTTCACAACTCTCTCTCTATTTGATAAAATATTTCATCACTTTAGAAAACATTCTAAAAAAATATTTTACATATTAAATAACCACCTTACCTTTCAAAAACCCATATTAGGTGAATACATTGGCCAAACAGTACATATACACCCTTTTAAAAACTTTTTTTAAACAAAAAAAACATTCTCAATTTTTATAAAACAAACTCAATGGGTGTAACTATGCTTCGCATACAAATCCCATTTCAATTCCATAATTCAATTATGAAATCATACCAATACCAATCCATAACATAATTGGAAACCCTAAAAACAATTATTAAACTACCCCATGTGTTATAATAATACATCAATTAACACCACAAAAGAAAGACATGAAAAACACACATTTTCATAAATCACTTCCAAGAAGTGAAACATGGTTTTACACCTTAAACCCATTAAAAATTCCCATTTCAAGGACCACATGACAGTAAGGAATTAAAAAAACCATAATTAGAAGACACTTTAAACAACAATAAGTCACTTTAATGTGTTATAAAATACACGCAAACATTACCCCAAAAGTCACCCATAAAAAGCACCCAATTTCAAGCCATAATTCAACTATAAAATGAAACCCTTATGAAAATCAACAATAAATGGTTTTCTCACCACAGTTAGCATATTAGGAACATTAAAACTAGTAAATAAAGCAATATAACTCATCAAAAATTTCTTAAACATTGAAACCACATATGTTTTGAGTCAAAACTCTTGAATCATGGTGTAAAACCTCAACCACACCTCCACCACACAACAAGGAAGTGAAAATGAACCCTAAAACCTAATGTTTCACAAAAAAAATACCCCAAATAAAACCCTATGTATGAACCCTATCTTTTGGAAAATCTATAAATTCATGAAAGAGGGAGAATCCATAAAGAGAATAAAGGAAATAAAGAGGGGAAATCTTACTCAAATAAATATTAAAGAAAATGATGAAAATACACAGGTATCTAAATTTCAAAACAACCATAAATGAGTTTGAGGTTAGAATAATTATAAGAAGGTCGTGTAAGAACCGTAATGGAAAAAAATAGTAAAAATAGAAGGTGTTATGAAAGGATAAATTTACCTCTTCAAATCTAGAAAACTTGTGAAATCTAGAGACGTTTCACCCAAATTCGGAATCTAATTGAGCTCCAAATTGGGGGAGGAGATAATGGGGGCGCGACTTGGCTATGTGGCATCAGTTGAGAGATATAATCACCAAAACAACATAATAATTTAATGAGATATTAAAGGATAAAAAATATTCTTAATGAAAGAAATGGGTTTTTGGGTAGGCTCAATCTCTTAAATAAAAACCCAAATCCACCATTATTAGGGATTTATAAATAGTCCAAATTAATATGGTGGTGTTAATAGTTCAGGGGATGCCATGTTATAATTTTAATGGATAAAAATGTAGAAAAATGAAGGATTTATAAAGGAAACAAAATTTATTTTTAAATCTGGAATTGGGCTCACGGTTTGTCCCAAATCAAGAAAATACTCTTTCCTCAAAAAATGCTTTGGAAACCCCTAAACAAAACAATAATGGAAATTAGATTAAAAATACCTTTAAAATAAATTATTTATGTTACAGTGATGGATTATAGTTTTGTTTTTGGTTTGTGATAATAAATTTTCCGTTTAAACTATTTTGGTTGTGTTTTATGTTTTTGTATTACATAATGGATTTTATTATTATTATATAAGCACCCAATTCAAGTCATATATTCTTAATGATGTTTTTATTTTTAGTTTTATGAGGTTTCCCCAAATATTTAGGTTGGTAAGGGAATATTTTACTGGTTACTCCCTCTTATATTCTCTCCCGTGAAGGGGCAGTATGGGCTATGAAGGCTGATGGTAGCAAAGATCATTCTGGGGTAGTATGTGGTGTAATTAAATAACCTATAAGTAATTTATGGGTAGGTAAATAGTATATAGGAAAATAATATTGGGTATTGAGGAGTGGATATTATATGGTGGGAGCCATGCATGGATGGTGGGAATGTGGTGGATGTACTTTATATTCAGAACACTCAATTTTACTAGAAATGTGATGGGTGAATTAAACATGATATATAGAAAAAAATATGGTATGAAGAAGATGATTTGGTTATGGTATATGATATAGAATGATACGACACTACTACTAAAGGGATTGATATAATAGGAAGATTAACATTGGGGCATGAAAGCTATGAACTATGAGAAAAAAATATAGGGTACCATTTTTGTTATGTGTTGAATATTTCCTTATTATACGTGGATATGATATTTATTGAGAGAGACTTAGTGAGGTGGGATAATATTTTACTTGATAAGTTTTATTTGGTTATATTTTTTATTTAATGATGTGTTAGTATTATCTTCCTAGATTTTCATGAGAGGTTTTGAGTTTGATCTTACTATTTTTAAATATTATTCTAACCCATATATATATATATAATATTTTTTAGGTTTCCATGGTGAGATTGTTGACTAAGATAGACTGTACCATCAAGTATCATATGACTTTCCATGGAGTTTCTACCTATAAGTATTTTGGATTGTTATGTTTTTTTATTTATTTTAAAATTTGAGTTTAATAATGGATTTTCTTTATATACATGTGATTTATGAGGTAAATTTATCTCATTTTCATTTTATATACCATTAGTGATTACTTAAAACCTAGGTTCTATTGTAGAGGGGATTCAGAGGTCACTCTCACTTTTAGTACATGCCCAGTAGGGGATCCCAGTGACATGTGGTTTCTTGGAAATGTTATGTGTGTAATTAATATGATATTTTGGGAAGATAATCATCAAGAGTGGGGAGATGAAGGTTCATTGGCGTGATATAGATGGTTTTGACCATTTTCATAGGTGGAAATTGAGGTTCGATGACTTGTGGTCGGAGGGTGTTGGTGATTTACGCTCACCCTAGGGATAAGGCAGTTTTGGTCATCTTCATATAGAATCACACCCATATATTGGTTTCGAACACTATTTATTGGCGATAACATCTATAGATAAGTGGTATATAGGTGATTGTTTTACCATATTTATAGAGGAGGGTTAGATTGTAGATGGCCCAAGGATCTTAATGGATATTGACGTCATCAGATGAGACTATGGTTCTCTTCATATATGTGAGATGTGTTAGGGATTATGGGTTTGACTGGGTAAAGGATGTGTGTTTTTCATTCATTAGGTTAATTAATCTATTGATATGAAGGTTTATAAATGTTCTTGGATAACCATATGACTCCTAATATGAGTTTTGGAGATTCTATTGGGGATTCATGTTTGACTCTAGATATTTACATTGGTTATAATAGTTTAATTAACACTTTATAGTATGGGATTGGTTGGAAGGATGATGGATATTTTAGTTTAACTAACTATGGATTCATTTTTTCACTCGAACAATGTAAATGGTAGCCAAAGGATCAAACAATTATGGTCAACCATGATTGGATCATGTTGAGGAGTGTACTTTAGTTTCCATTTATTACATTTTTCATATTAATATATATATATACATTGACATTATCTAGGGACACCATCACTTCTAGTATGTTGAGTTCATACTCACACCCTATATAGTCCCTTTGGGACATGTATGAACAACATTTATCCTAGAATAAGTAAGGGTAAGGACTCATCAATAAGATTCTATTAGAGATAGAGGTGTATATGGTGAAAATTATGGATGTTGTCACTTAGAAGATGGGATTGGTGGTTCCTTGGGGCCATATTGTTTGTTTATTTTGGGGTACCTTGTTATTTTACATTTTTTTATCAACTTATAGGTGATCCATTAACTTTATTTTGACTTTTATGGAATATTATATGATTGATTTACTTATCTTTGATATGATTTATCTTATTGTTTCTTGATTATATTGATATATATATAGAGTTATTATGTTATTTTTGTTATTTATATTTAGATGCTATAATCTCCCCACGATCCCTTCATAGAAACATTCTAATATCTATTATAATTTTTTAATATGGGGTGGGACAACTAATGTAACATCTAAATATTTTACAACATGTCCTTTCTTAAATAAATTCGTTTTCATTAATTGCCTATGTTGCCCGCAACACTGAGTTCAAATTCAGCACGGTCTGTTATATCCTAGCCATTAAAATAGAAAGAGTAAATATTATTAACCACATTATATAAAATATAATTTTTAACATTCATTTATTTTGTTTTCTATATATTATATATGAAAAAAATCCAATAATATACATATTTTTCAAACACAAACTTTTACTACCTTTTGATGATGCACGCATTTTAAATCTATTTTTTTGACACATTATATGTTCTATTTGACAAGATAAATTTTATTTTTTGGAATATGGGCATAAAAAAATAATTTATATGAATATTTGGATGATTTCTGATAAATGTTATATTTTAATGAATAGTGAAAAAACAATATTTTAATTCAAAACTGCTTTTTTATACTTTATTTATATTGTTATATTATAAATTTAATTTATTTTAAAGTATAATTATATTATTTTTTATCAATGAAACCCATATAGGTAATTCTAATTTATTTAAAATTAAAAATATATATATAAAAATCTCAATCTTCTTAACAGTTTACTTTAAAAACCTTTCATTTCATTTTGTCTATGAAATTAATTTTAAATATAATTTTCACAATTATCTGAATTGAATTAGGTAAAATGGATTCCATTTTTAGAATAATAATTTCAAAATTATGTTAGAAGGTTAATTTTATTTTTTGGTATAAAAAATGTACAATGTTAATAAATTATTTACCGTTGTATTGGTAAAATTGCTACAAGGGTTCATGTTAAAAGGTAAATGATTAGAAAACCAAAAAATTTATAAATTTATTTCATGGATAAGGTTAGTCTAGAACATAAAATGACTAAACAAATTAAATTAATGTATAATTAATTGAAATTAATGCTATCTCAATGCAGCTATATTTAAATATAAAACAATCAATAATTCAATACCTTTAACCCACCTCTTTTCAAGTATAAATACCACACCTCACCACCCATTTTTGACCCAAAAATCCTTTTAACTCATCAAATATCTACCCAAAACACCTATCCTCACTGTACCAACGTTCAAGAGCATAAGGTCTCACAAAAATACAGAATCCAAGGTCCCCCATGGTCTTTGAAGGTGGTGATATTCAAGAGGTAATTTTCTCAAAGTACCTCTCTTAATTACAAACATTTATCAACTTTTTTCTCACATCCTTCATACATAAATTAATGATAACTATAGAATCATGTATATAGTGGTGTATCATTTTTATAATGTAATATATCATATCAATGTTGTTTATCACCTCCTCTTATTCAAATAAATGAAATTGTTGTCCAAGTGTTTCCCATTAATGGACTCTATGAATACTATTTTGGTTCTTTTTTCCATTACCGCCCTAATTTCTTATATTAAAACATTTTTTCTGGTTCAATAATATTTTAATATGTAAAATATATCCAACTTCATATTCTGTAAATTTTATTTTAATTATACCTTCATTATTTCCAAATTGTTGATATACAATAACATTGTTTTTTGAAGTGTGGACTACCACCCCCTCAAAGCGATGTTTTTCATTCACGATATACATGGAAAATATTAGGGATACTTTTAATAAACCTATGTAACACATGTTACATAGATATGATTCTATAATTATAATATACATATGTATCATTAACTTTTCAATATTTTAATATAGAAATGAAATGAAAGTAGTATTCATGCGTGTGTACGACCTACAGTCTCAATGAACAGTGCATTTCATTTAGTATCTACAAATGTTATATATTTTTATAAATACATATTTACTCAATATATAAAATAATTATATCATTTTTTACTTTATAGAGATTACTAAATCATGATCTATGTAATATAAGAAGAAAATAATAAGTCAAAACATACTTGTGAAAGCTAGGAAATTAACACATAAAATAGCGATATAATAAATTATTGTTAACAAATGGGTGATAAGATATTATCATATAATAAATTATAATAATGGTTATGGATATATAATATGTTAGTAACACGCTTCAAACCATTATACCGAATGTTAAATAATGATCACCCAAAAGGGATTACTAGGTAAGGGTTAATTCTACAATCTCATTATTATCCGAGTTTGTTTATATAGAAGTACCTACTGATACATATTTATCATCAATAACCATGTTTCATAAAAATATTTTTAAAATATTTTTACAATTCCTCTATAATCATTTAAAGTAATTTATACCCATGTTTTAATTTTTATAAAACATTTTGAAAGGAATATTTTTTTCATTTTCCAAATGAGGTACTTTATGACCTCTTCGACAAAATAAGCAAAGAATTTTTTTTAACATACACCATAGAAGAGGTTATTTTATTCCATTATGATTACTTACCAATTTGAATCATCCTTTACAGGATTATAATGTTTTTTTCAAAATAAATTTTTTCTTTAAAAGTTGCTTGACTTTTAAATGATATGAATGTAAAAATGGATATCTCTCTCAACGAATTTTAATGATTTTATTAGATAATGTATATCTATATCAATATCCTTTATTGTATTTTATGCTTCATTGAGGTTGATTTAGTATGATACAATCATACATATTGTATTGTAGGTTTTATGATATGTTTGACTATGAATGTTTTATTTTTATACCATTCACAGTTTATGGTTAAACAATTAACATTTTTATTCTATATTTAGTAAGAATGTTTATGTTATGTTTCACCCTTTTAATATGAGAAATGTGTTGGACTTAGTAAGTGAAAGGCGGGCCCACTATAGCCCATCGATGCATCAGTAGTCAAATGAGACAAACCAGTTTGGAATATTAGTCATTTATGTGTGGTCTTGGAATGAGGCCTTGACTATATGGTTATGATGTCTTCCATTATACATTACCTCATTATGAGATTAGTTATTGATATTACATGTAATTTTTTAACTAGTATTATATCCAAATCAATGTTCAAATGGAACTATTTGATTTTTCTTTCCATATGATATTGAATATTATGTCTAAAAGACTTGTGTTTTAGTTTTATAGATTTCCATAAAAGTATATTCTTTTTTATGATAGCTACCTCTATATTGTTTATCCCCACTGAGCATCTGAGATCAGCCCTTTTTCTGTTTCATTTTCCCTTGGATGAAAACAATTATATTATTACTAACTTTTAGGGATAATATGATAGATATAAGTGTTTTCATAGAAGACATTATTTTTTTCAGTTCATGATTTTAGGTAAAACCTTTGTTTGTATCTAGTTTTTTTAAGGATAATAAACAGATCATTCATTTTGGATTTTATTTTTTGTTATAATTCCAATGTAAGGAAATAATGCACTAACTCATGGCAATTGGGGTCAGGTAGTTATATCTATGTTCTTTTGGAGCTCTAATCCATTTACTCTAGAGTGATTTCCATCAGGATGTTACACACATATATCATTATACCTATGTCCCTTAGATACTTTATATACTATAATAGAGTCTCATTTGATTCCATTGCTTATGAAACTATGTAACCATGGGACATAGATTGTTTCAAACCCATATTTCCAACTCATAAATTCTATATTATTAGAATATAGAATGACTCTATCAATGAATATATCACATTACATTCACCCTTAGGAATGATCCCATAAAAGATTCATCTCCCTATAGATATATACATCATATATACTATTTAGTAAGAACTATAAAATTCTTCAATTTATCCTAATCGACGGTTTACATTTAATACTCATCATATGAGAGGAAAATTCCTATTTCTGTTAATCTTTAACCAATTATATTATCAATAACGTACCCAACCAACCATGATTATCTAATTATAAAGGATTACATAAGAAATTTATCAAAGTAAGATGGTTATTATGCTAGGCATCACAACATAATTAGGGGTAGGGAATGAAAATATGAACAATGAACCTGTATTATACAAAATATAGAGTGTGTGGTAAACTATGTGGTCTATAATTGAGGGACCATCCATCATACAAAAAATATTTTGTTCCTCATACTCATATTTTGTAACAAAAAACAATAACATTACTCATGATTACATTAACATGTTTTCCTAACCTACAATACCCTAGGATGAATTCATATTATAGTGAACTCAATGTCATACATTGAGGGGTTAATTATAAATTCAATCCATGATATAAATACCTATATATATATAATGTGAAAATGATAAAGGGGAGATTGATTTTTTGATAAGATAATCTTTAAATTATTAAACACTTTTAATTGATTTTTAATCAAACCAAACACAAGTAACTATCGTATAATATCACATATTATAGGGTTTTGGATTATCCTTTTGTTCACTACACTTTAATGGGATTTTTTTCAATCATTACATCATAATGTATTTCCTACCACATATCTATGTGGCCATATGGAAAAACACTCATACTAAACACTATAGTGAGTAAAATATATGAATTAATAATTTTTTAATAATGGAGAGACTTAAGAATAACATTCCTAATTTCTAACACCATGAATATAGTATTTGAACTTATTATCTTTACAACATCCAATTTTATAATGTTAATAAATTACTTTATCTCTATAGAAATTACTATAAGTTCATAATAATTTTAACACCCCACAATTATTAAATGAGATCATTATAGTCGATATTGTAAGAAACACACAAACCTGAGCTTAAATGACCCACAAAATAGTTTTTTTAATTTAATAACTTCAATATCTTGTGAAACATGGAACCTAGATTCTAAATGAACCATAATATAGTATAAAATTATAACATAGCCCTTAATTTTAATGGTATTAATAATACTATATATATTATGAAAATTATGATTATATATTTATTACATATAAAATATTTATTATGTAAAAAAAATATAATTGTTTTTTTTCAACATTATTTTTCTAAATGACAGATTAATAGTACCTTCCAAAAATAAATTAAAATTAATTTTTACCACATATAGAAAATTTATTTAAAAAAATAAAATCCATTCTTTGAATTAGAATATATAAAATTTCCTAGGGTGAATTTGTTTGAATTTTCAAAAATATTTTTTTTCGATGAATATTATAAAATAATGAATTTCAATTGAAAACATCCTTTAAGTTTAAATTATTTTTAACGTTAGATTAAATTTTAATTAGTTTTAAATTAAAATTAGTTAAATTATTTACCTATTAATAAAATTTAGTCTATTAGGATCATTTTTATATTAAATTTGTATATAAACACTTTGCAAACTTTTGAACATTTTCTCCTTGAAAACCCACATTCTCAACGCTTTTGTGGGATTAATATTAATAATAGTATTTACACTTATATGAATAGAATTTTTAAAGCCTTATTTCATGTTTTGAAGAATAAAAATTTATATTTTCTAATATGGTCAACTAAATTTCTAAACAAAATGAATAGTTAAACAAATTAAAAGTAATTATCGTGGTTAAGGTAAAAATTTATTTACATGGGGTTAAATTTAAAAAATAAGGGATAAATGATCTAAAAACATTTATAAAATCTATATTATGGCCATAATATGACCCTATAATTTAGATATATCTATAATACTCTATTTTTTATCCATTTAATATGTGATAAACATGGGTACACCTTTTTATTTTAAAAAAATAAAAGTGTGCCACTCAACTCACTTATAAAAGGCCACCCCTACTCCACTATTCTTCACACCTACACACCCTTATAGTTTGTCCATGACCATCAAAAATACCTTAAAACCTTTATCTAATAATAGAATCCATTTTGGGTAGAAATATAATCTATGAAGTCTATTGGTGAAATCCTAAGAATGTTACCTAAAGAAGAGGCAACATTCTTCAATGTTTTTTTATTTTATTTCTTCCTTGAAATCATTCAATTATTATTAAATCAAGATTATATTATTAACTAATTATCTTACATATATTTATATTTTTTAAGATCTTGACATAAAATAGTATCCACTTTCATCCAATGGGATAAGAAATAATAGATCGTGTTTACGAAAGACTACCACCTCATAAACTTATTTCATTCATTTTTCCATTATGACATCTCAGGGTTCAGTATGATGATGGATTTAAAGTATATATATGTATATATATTATTTATAACATAATTATTCCTATGGATTCATTATAAAATATAGATATTTTTTTACTTTTCTTTACATATGGTATATGATTACTTTGTTCATGTGTACTGCTGACTACCACCCTGAAAATTGATGGTATTCTTTTTTTGGTAACACTTTACATGGAAGGAGATCGAGAGACATTTATTGTTGATATGTGATATAAATCAAATAATAGTCATATTACTAACATATTTATCATTATTTAAAGTCAATATATCATTTCCATTCGTACCTTTTCACTCACATAAAGATGATAACATCATTCATGTATAGGTGGACTAATGCCTTCATGAAGCAGTGTGGCTAACTTTTCATCACAAAAACACATAGATAAAATATATAAGAATATTTAAATAAACAATATGATATAATTATAATTTTATAATGTTAGATATTACTTACCTCATATCCATAATGATCATTGAAAATTGTTAATGTTACTCATATGTCACTATGACCTACCATCTTTATGATCGTGACATACTTCATTTCTCAAAACCATATTTCTTGATTAGTATTAAAAGTATAATTGATGTCTAAATATGATAATTATGTAATGATTATTACTCTAGATATTATGAAACTATATAATATTCAAAATAACATGAACTTTCATGATAAACATGAATGAGAAAACAAGGAAATTAAAACACAAAACGGTGAAAATATTGAATGATTAATAAATAACTAATGATAAGATATTATAAAAGGTTCATATATGATATCATAAATATTTATATGGTCAGTTTTTAAGTTAAATAAATTTTTAAAACCAATATAAATGAGGTTTAATCATGTTCAAACAAAATTATGCATGAGGTAAGAGATTTCATAGCATAATTTGCATTCATTGGGTTGAACATCGTCTTTTTTGATTGTATCATGATAAGATTATGTGTCTCACGAAAACTGATTATTTTAGTTTTTATTTTAAATTAATTAACATGGATTTAAATTTTATACACATTATAAATTCATTAATTAATCCCTACTTTAATGACATGTTCATTATAAGGGATTCCATTTCAATTTACATTCTATTGAGAATTATTTGTTATTATTAAGAAATATAATTTTATGTGGTATATATACTTACCTATTGAAATGTAATATCATTATTAATTCATAATTTATGGTATTTTAATATTCACATCGAATCATTTCATCCATGGGTAGTGGAAATGAAAATCACCAAGCGGTAATAGTTATTGTACAAGTTCTCTTTCTATTTTGATTGTTCACTTTATCTTAAATAAATCACTTTATTTTGATCATTTTAATTGGAAATTAAGTTTAAATTAAATATGAATATTATTTCTTGATGGATATTTTTCTATACTATAAATTTTAGAATTTTTACATATATTGTTTTCTAGGAATGTTATTTGATTAACTAGGAAAATATAATCAAATATGTATCTTTTAATAAATACATATATTTGTTTATAAGGTTCATTTTTCAAGAATTAAATTAATCATTCAATATATTAAAAATTATTTTGACATGAATACATTGGTAGGGCCTAGTTATAGATATCCCCTTGATGTATCTCTATGTCTAATGAGAGAATCCACTTTTATAAATTAGATGGGTTTTTTACACAATAGTTTTAAACTATATTGAGGATTGATCATTAAGGTATAAGTATCATGATCCTGAGAGGTGACATCCAATAATTAATAATTTAATTCATTGAGAATTAAATTATCTTATTATCCATGATATTTTCTCCCTTATAGTATCTCTGGATTCATTTCATTCTTATTTATTGATTAAATGGAATATGTTTTCAGTTTTTTAGCATACCAAATTGGTTATGCCTTATATTAAAATGATATTCATGTTATTTACAAGGAATTTGTGTTTAGGTAAATACCTTTCTATGTTTATTAGTCTTATTTATTCATGATATATCCCACTATACTTAACCCTTACAGAGCATTTGTGCTCATCCTTACTTTGTTTCTTTTACCGTGGATATTAATAATATATATTTGAATGTGTTTTAATGGATAAGGATTATTTAAAATTGTTATGAAATATGTTTTATTTTGTAATCCTAATGTAAAATTGATATCATATGTGAATATGGTTATCCAAAACAACTAAATTGACCGGCCCTTCGGGATTTTTCTATTTTTATCGTTTCCATTATAATAATGTAAGACAGCGGTTATGGGTTACTAGATTTCGGGTCACTAGAGTTGGTATCAGAGGACGTTTAATAGAAACATTGATAAATAGATTAAAAAATATATTCAGGAAAATAATTCTATGAAATAATTTGATGATAAGTATACAAAAATATCCAAATGTTTCGATAAGGAAGTAATTATGTGGGAATTTTTATAAATACATCCTTTTCTATATACTATAAGCGGATTCAGTTCTAGAATAGAGTAACATATTGGTAATAAATACAAAAAGGGAACATTGAGTTAGTCTTGATCGTCACCCAGTGAATGAAAAAGAGACTTAATGCACTCATGTTTTGACAATCCGAGGGTATATTCTTAAGATTGTTCACATTTTCCTTAAAATCTATTATAAAGGTTTCGAAAATATTTATATCCATAAATAAACCATGTTTATGATGCACAATTATTTTTATTTTTGATAAGTGTTAGACCATATTATAAATTATAATTTGTGATTTATAATTCATTATTTCATGTGATAATCCAGTGTATTCTATTTTTTTAAATGGAACCTAGAAGAAACATGGGTATCACTACTTGTATAAAATTTATTGATTTCATTACCATGGAAGCTAATAATGTATGTTTTAAAACATAGAAAATTATGGATATATTATGTAAGATTAATCAGGTTATGAAAAATATCCTTTCCAGGATGGAGAAACTTATTCCAAATAAATATTATCATATGTTGGATGACATTATGTGGTAGAATACCACATTATTTTGTGGTACTACTAATCCAATGGTAGTAGAAAAATATATTAAGTATGTAGAAAATGTATTTATATCCATAAGATGTGGGGAAATGGAAACTTTTACACTTACAGTGTATTATATCAAAGGATATGTAGATCAATGGTGGTAATTGACACTGAATACTAATGAAGAAAAGGAAATATAAATCATGGAAAAGAAATATTTTATGAATAAATTCATCAACAAATATTTACCTTGTGATAAAAAAAGTAAGATCAAGAGAAATTTTCGTAGCTTAAAGAAAAAGGAGGAAGAATGTGTTATAGGGTATGTTGATACCTTTACAAAGATATCTAGGTATTATACATATTACATTTGCAATATAGAGTGAAATATTGACCATTTATTTGTATTGATTAATCCATGTATTTGGAGGGCACTTTCCTCTTAAGCATTTTATTTATATAAAGAAATAGTAAAAGGTGCTATCAAAACACAAAAGGAATTCTCCAAGTCTTATGGATTTGAAGGGAAGAATGATAAGAAGAGGATAAAAGAGAAACAAATGGATATATAAAATACAGGAAATAAGGATATTCCCACATTTGATAATTGTGGAAAGAAACACCCTCGTACATGCTTGTAGGGAATGTGATTTCTCTACAAGTCTGGAGAGAAAAGAATCCATGATCATGATTATAAGGGAAAGAATGAAATTTATAATGTTCCATGCTTCCACTATAAGGAGATGTGGCACAACACAAATGAATTCCTTAATCATCAATGAAATATACCTCTAAATAAGATAAGGGATCAAGGTCAGGATTATTATATTGATATAACCTATGTGGAATGATCAATTTCATTTTATATTTAGATATATGAAATGTGTGGTAAATGTATGTTTATTGATTAAATTATTTATATAATAATCATGAAATGTGTAAAGACTATATTGCAGTACTATTTATTAATGGATTTGAAAGAATGTGTTGAATGGTACCTAGATAAGTTATTTAAAAACAAGTTGAACCTAATGGAAAAGTCATTATTTAGGGTGGATAACACTTAATATAATCCCGATATTGAGATAATAATTATAATTAAATGGTATATTGTTGGTAACCATGAAATTTTTTAGAGGTTTGATGGTTTAGATCATCATTGTGGGATTTTACTATAAGTGTTGATTTATGGAATATATTTGACAACTTGATATTTTCTTTTTTTATTCATTAAATATTTGAATATTTTTTTATTATAATTTAGGATATTTCAATGTTTTAAGAGAATACATGACAAACGTATTCACATGTTTGGTAGGTGATGATTAAGAGATACATCGTGTTATTTACGGGATTAATGGTTTTTTAATTTTGGGAATTAAGTGAACCTATTTCTATGGTTTTGATATTAATATGATGGAAGGGTAATTTGGATAACCATTCATGAAATGGTATAATATGAACTTTTTATGTGGTTTTAGAGACTAATGAATTACTTCACTATATAAAGATTTATGCATATTAGGTAACTTGTACTAGCTATTTTTTATAATTGTAACTAGATATTGGAGTAATAACTTACCATTCTATTATTTATCTTAAGATATGTTAAAATATAATTTTAGTGCTTTAGGAAAAACAAAATTTATTTTTTGATACTCATTTCGTGTTGTACGCAATGAATTATAAATTTATTAAAGAACAACCAAATGATGCAGTCATACTTATGAAATAATAATAATTCAAGTAATTATATTTCCTTTTATTCATAAATAGTTAAATAATTAATCAACTCTAGAAAAAGGATCGTGATTTTTTCCCTATTTTCATCACTTTTTATGATATCAATCAACATTTTCTAAACCTCTTTGTTTTAAGTATTTTTGGTATTTAACATCCTTTTCACCATGTTTTCTATCACTATCCACCCAAATTTTGGTGTTAGTTTAATCCTATATGTCCATGTTTTCACCTCCAACCAATGTTATCCAATTTAAAAACCTAGTATATGTTATTCCATATGAACTTTTCACTTTCCTTTATGTCTTATTAATGGGATTTTTTAATTACCCTTTTTACGATGTGAGATTTTCAAAAATGGAATTTGAAAATTCCAATCCCTTGACTAAAAAGAAGATTAAATTATAAGTATGAAATTTATTTAATGTGTGGAGAATTTAACACCCTCTAATTATAAAATAAAAACATTTTTTTGATATTATATGCAGCATGAAAAACTGAGCTTAATAACACAAAAAATATATTTCATTAAATATAATATCTTCAACAACCTGAAAAACATGCAACACTGAGTTTTAATTAACTATTTTAAAATATACCATTATAAAAATCTATTAAATTTATGGGTATGATGACTACTAACTGAATTATAAAAATTATGTTTCTATATTGATTAATGATAGAATTAGAATCTTTTAAAATAAAATGAAATGTTTTTTGGAATACTATAATATTCTAGAAGATGGATTAGTCTCACATTACACACGTAATTTAAAATTAAATTTTACCAATTTTAGAAAATTTATTTTTAAAAAATTACTTAATTCATGAAATCATCATAAAAAAAATATCTTAGGGACAAATTTTAAAAAATTTCTAACTATTTCATTTTTGGTTTAATAGTGAAAAATACTGATTTTTTAAACTATACTTTTAATTAAAAAATTTCTAAAGATAAATTTTATTATGAAGTGGATTTAAAGAAAAATTAGTTCAATTATATATCTATTAATCCAGTTTATATTAGTCTAATCATTTTCAAATTGAATTTTTGTATAAAAACATTTTATACTTTTGAACATTTTATATTTGAAAACCCCATTTCCTGTCTTATCATCAAGAATAATTTTAAATTAAAATTTTCTAAATCTAAATAGAATTTAGAAAATGGACTATATTTTTTATTCATAATAATTTAAATTTTATTATAATTTTATCATAGTTTTTCTCCAAAATAAATTGTGAAGACGCAAAAAATTAATTTTCATAGTTAAGTTAAAAATAGATGCACCTAGGATTAATCTTACAAGGTAAGGGATAAAATGACATAAAAACATTAGTAAAACCTATTTTTTGGACAAATTTTGACCATATCATGTCTATGTATCGATCATACTCAATGTTTTACCCTTGTATCATGTGAAATACATGGGTATACATTTTTATTTTCAAAAATAACAGTGTGCCACTTACCAAACTTATAAAAGGTGTCCCCTCTCCATTCATATTAGCACCCCTAAACCATTTTTGTTTAGACAATACCATCCCAAAAAACTTCATAACATACCTCCTATCATCCTATAATCATTATTTTGGTCATAAATTTAATATAATAAGGATTTTTGGGCAATCCTATAGAGGTTATCTGAAGAAGATGTGACATTATTCAACATACATTTTTTTATTATTTCTTCCTCCATATCCTTAAAAACATATTATAACCATGTTGATATAATAATCCTCAGTATATTAAATTTTCTAATATGTTTTTATGTTATGGTAATTACCTAAAACCATCTCCATTTCCCATGAAAAGGGTTAATAATTCATCATTGATGAGTTCGTAGGACTACCCCATGCGAAGCAATATCACTAATTTTTCCATTACCACCACTTACAGTTTGGTATGATGAAGGTTATAATGCATATATATATATATATTATTTATAAAATAATTATACATTAGTATTAATAATTTAATATATGAATTTTTTACTTTTCATTTCATAGGGGATACTATAACGCCGCTCGTGAGTACAGTGGACATCCACCTTGCGAAGAAATGTGAATCCTTTTTCACTAACATTTTACATTAAAGGTGATAATGATTATTTTAATGATGATATTTCATATTAATGATATAATTATTATACTAATGACATATTTATCATTATTTAAAGATAATATATCATTTTTTCATATATTTTCACTCAAAAAATGATGATTACATCATTCATGTACGTTCGTCCTATCACCTACATAAAGTGATTTGACTCTATTTTCACCACCTCACCACGTGTATGATATGTATTATTATATATAATTACATAATATTATATTATTATCCTGATTTAATTGTAAAATATTACGTACCACTTTTAATTATTTATTTTTGAAAATTTGAATGTTACTCATGCGTACATATGACCTATCATCAACATGATCGTAACATAATTCATTTTTAAAATCAATAGTTCATGATTAGTATTAAGATTATAATATATGTATAAATATGATAATTATTACCTTATTATTATTTTGGAGATTATGAAACTATATAATATGCACAATAATCGGAACATTCATGACAAATCACGAATGAGAAAATAAGGAAATTAACACCTGAATCATTGAAAATGAAAAATTTAAAACAAATAGGTTATAATTGTTGAAAAAGGATCATATATTATAGTATAAATATTAATATGGACCTTATTTAAGATAATTAAATTTTTAAAACCATTGTATAGGATCTTAAATCTTGTTCAACTAAAAGGATCTATGAGGTAAGGGATTTCTTAACCAAATTTCAATTTACTGGGTTAAAATTTTACTTCATGGATATATTATGATAGGAATATGTGATAAATGACCGATGATTATTTTATGTTCTATTTACACTTTTTATACATGGATTTGAATTTTATACCCAAAAAAATCATTGATTGATCCCCACTTCATGAATATGATCTTTGAATGAGATTTCATGTCAACTTACATTCCATTGAGACTTATTTTTTATTATGAACCAATCACTATTATGTATTGTATATACTACCATTTTGACATGTAATATCATTATTCGTTCATAATTCACGGTATTTTATGTTTCACGTTGAATCATTTCATCCAATAGGATTTCAAATGAAAATAACAATGCGGTAAAAGTTATTTTACAATCTCACTTTCTTTTTTGATTGATAACATACTCTTAAAAATCAGTTTCTTATGATCATTTTTCATTTTCCACTAAAATTATATTAAATATATATATTATTTTATAATATATATTATTATTCAATATATCATATACCATTTTAAAATACGGTTTTTACTTTGAATGTGATTTTTTAAACTGAGGGATATATAGATAAATCTGTATCCTTCACTCAATAAAAACATTTGGTGATAAGGAAATTTTTTAATGAATTAAATTGAACAATAGATATATGATGAATGATATGTAAATTTATTCATGGGTGGGGAATTATTATATATAGTCTATTAATTCATCGACAAGTCTCATGAAAAAAACAAACTTACAAAATCAGATAGGTTTTTACCCATTAGTTTTGAACTGTCTTGTCGATAGATCTTGACTATAGAGTTATTATGTTCCTAAGACATGATGTCTAGTAATTTTGAATTTCCTAAATTTAGAAATTATTTATCATATTATCCATTATATTTGTCCATGATATTATCTATGGAATAATTTCAATATCTTTTATTGATTAAATTACTTTTGTTTTTAGTTATTTAACTTGTTATATTGATTATGTGTTATCTTATCAATGTAGTCAAGTTATTTAATTGGATATTGTGTCTAGTTAATTAACCTTCCTCTTTTATTATTCTTATTGATTCATGATATCTTCAGTTGTATTTAAACCATAATGAGTATTTGATCTCACTCTTATTTTGATTCCTTTCCATAGGATATGATGACGGTATTTCTAAATCTGTTTTCATGGATGCGGTTCATTTTATATTGTTATTTTTTCTATTTTAATTTGAAATCCGAATCGAAAATGTTTATCATTTTAATATATAGTTCTCAAAAACTGCTAAACTGATTAGTCCTTATGGGTTTTCCCTTTGATATATGCCATTTTAATAAAGTAAGACACCAGCTCTGGGTTACTTGAGTTAGGGAAACAATAGTCTAATTAACAGAAAGTATAATAGAAACTTTTGGAACATTATAAAGGGAAAAATAGATTAGAGAACATAAACCTATGAGATAATTTGGGTATAATTATAGAATAATATGAATATTTTGGTGAGGAAGAGATTATGGGGGTTTTTCTAGGAATGAATCCCTTCCTAGATACTACAAGTGGATGTGGTTCAGGCATAGAGGTACCAATGGGTAATAACAATGAAAATGGAACATTTGGATAGTCTATATCATCACTTGGTACATGAATATGGGCATTACTTTGTTATTGGTTTATACACCCATCGGATATTTTTAACATAATAAAAAAAAAATTTATAAATAAAATTTAATAATTTGAAAATAATGTTATGCCCAAGGGGACCATGATTATAATGAATATTTTATCAATTTATTATATGTATTACACTATATTTAGAATTATACACTATGATTTAAAATTCATAAGTTCATGATCTAATCAAGTATAAGACATTGTTTAGAAATGGCACATTAATGTAAGAAGGGTATAAATACTCCGGGCCAATGTAGAGATTTCACTACTTGGGAAGCTAATACAGTGGGTATTTGAGCTGTGAAAATTATAACTATATTTTGGATGATTAAACAAATTATAAAAAATAACCAATCCTATATGGAGAAAATTATTCCAAAGATATATTCTCCTATATTTTATCTCATTATGTGGATGAATCCCCCATAATTTGGTGGGACTACTAATCTAATGGTAGATGAACAATTGATTAATTTTATAGAAAAGATATTTATGGTCATGGGATGTGATGAAAAGGAATATTTTATAGTTGAAGTTTATTTTATAAAAGGAGATGTTGATCAATGGTGGTTTATAATCTAGATTACTATGGTGGAAGAGGAAATAGAATTCATGGAATGTGAAAATTTTAAAGATAAATTATTCTAAAAAAATTTCTCTCATGAAAAACAAACTTTGATGAAGATAATGCTTCTTATAGTAAAGAAAAATAAAGAATATTTTTTTGTATTATGTTGATTCCTTTACAAGGTTATTTAGTAAATATATATATATTACATACACTACAATAAGGTAAATATTAACCATTTCTTCTATAGTTTTAAGGAAACCCTCTAAAGTCCACATGTCTCTCAAACTATTTATTCTTATGATGAAATAGTTTTATGTGATATCATGATAGTGAAATTATTCTCAATGTCTTATGTATTTGAAGGGAATAAATTCAAGAATAGTAATGAATATAAAAAAAATGTATAAAGTAGAGAAGGGAAAGAAGGGTTTTCTAACATGAGATAATTGTGGAAAGAAACACCATGCAAATTATTAGAATGGAATGGGAGTTTTCTAAAAGTTTAGAGAGAAATTACACCATGATAATGATTATATGGGAAATAAAATAATTTCAACTGAAAAACTATTCCACTTTAGAGATATGGGCCATTTTAAAAATGGATTCTCTAATATTCAAGGGAATATACCTATAATGAAGCTAAGGGATCATGGTTGATCTTATGTTATTGATAAAATCGAAGTGAAATGATTATCATGATTGTGTATTTGGATCAAGGAAATATTTTTTAGATGAAATTTATTGATGATATTCAGATTATAAGAATAATTAAATGTGTAAGGATTTTACTATAATACTATTTATTATAGGATTTGAAGGAATATGTTTAATAGTACCATGAAAAGTGATTTTCTGGAAAAATGAAACTCTTGGAAAAAATATGATTGAGGGAGGATAACTGCGAATATGTTCTAAATGTTGAGATAATAATGATGTATTTATGTGATAGTTTTGTAACATTTATTTTTGTTAAAGGTCTAATGTCTTATATCATCATTATGGGAATTTTATATAAGTATTCATTTATGGAATATATTTGATAAGATGAGATTTTATTTTTTTGAAGAATGAATGTTTTCAATAAAGTATTGCTATATTTCAGTTTATTACCATGATTTAGAGAATACAAGATGAGTGTATTTTAATTTTTGGTTTACATTTTTATGTGTGTTGTTTTATATCCACAATGGAGTGTATAAATGTCAACCCCTAGATTAAAAATATAAACTTAAAAGGAAAGGATTAAATTTATTTAATGTGGGTAAAATGTAACACACTAAAATTATAAACTAAAATCATTGTATTAGAGTGAGTATGTGGCATGAAAAACCAAGAATAAAAAACCCATAAAATATATTTCATCAAATTTAATCTCATTGATAACTAGTGAAACACAAAACCCTGGTCTTAATGAACTGTAATAGAATATATCATTACAAACTAGATATTAAATTTTTTAGTATGAATTATACTAACTAAGTTATAAAAAATTTATGGTTATATATTGATTACTACTAAAATAATAATCTTTTAAATGAAAACGAAATGTTTTCTGAAAATTGTATATTTCAAAAAGAAGGATTTGTCACGCTTTTTAGAAACAATTATTTTTTCCATTTTTATAATATTTAATTCTAAAAACAAAATTCATTCTTTAAATAAACATATCAAAATTATATCAAGGATAATTTTTTGGATTTTTTTAAAATATTTCATTTTTTGATGAATGGTGAAAAATTCTGAATTTTAATCGAAAACATCCTTTCCATTTAAATTATATTAACATATTTTTTAATTGGTTTTAAATTAAAATTATTTTTTATAATATATTTATAAATCTAATTTATTTCTTTATAGTAATTTCGATATTGAATTTTAATACAAACCATTATAAACTATTGAAAATTTTCTCTTTGAAAAACTACTTTCTCATCTTGTCTAAGGGATTACTATTAAATTAAAAATTTCCTATTCTATAATTTTAATTTGGAAACATTTATTTCATATATGAAATCATAATGTTAAAATTAATTTACATCAAATATTAATAGTAAAAAATGGTAAAAATTAATTACATTGGTTTAGGTAAAAATGGATTTACTAGGGTTTAAAATAAAAATATAATGTTATGAATGACCTAAAAATTTCCTAGAAGTTATTTTATTGCTATATTTAGAACCAATAATGTATAAATACATAGAAGACTTTATTGATTACCCTTTTTTCACGTAAAAGACTTGGTTACACCTATTTCATTTAAAAAACTACAAGCATTCTACTCATCTCACTTATAAAAGGTCACCCACTCGGCACTCTTATTTCCACTTCCACAATCAATTGGATTGAAAAATACCTAACCAAATACCTTCCCAAAATCGTTCATATAATCCTAGAATCCTTATTTTGGTAATAAGTCTGTCCTAAAAATTATTTTGGTGAAATCTTATTGATGTTACCCAAAGAAGAGGTAACATTCTTCAATGATCATTTGTATTTTATTTCATCCTCCACCACCTACTATTAATATTAAACCATGAAAATATAAAAAACATGGTATATTAAATATAATTATAATATTTTATGTTTTTTTAATGACCTATTACCATATCCACATCGCTGAAATGCATTAGTAAATCACAATTTGTGTGTACGGAAGGCTACCGCCCCATGAATTGATGTCAATTATTTTTCCATTACCACCTCTCACGGTTGGGTATGATGATGGATATAATATATGTATATATATATGTTATTGTAAACATAATTGTACATCTATATTCAATATGTAAAATATATGTTTTTTAATTCCATTATGTATGGGATATGATAACATCACTCGTGTGTACAGATGACTATCACCTTACGAAGATATGTGATTCATTTATCAGAAATGCTTCGCATAAAAGGTGATAAGGATAAATTTAATGATGATATAAAATATTCATGAAATTATTATGATATTAGTGACATAAGTATTATTCTATAGAGATAATATATCATTTAATTCTATACCTTTCCACACACAAAAATATGATAACATCATTTTTGTTTGTGTGGACTATCGTCTTCAAGAAGTGATGTGACTTTATTTTCATCCCCACACCACATGAATGATATTTATAAGTATATTTAAATAAATAATATTATTTTATTATCATTATGTAATGTTAAAATATTACAAACATGATTTCCATAATGACCATTGAATAATAGAAATGTTACTTATTCGTACATTCGTCTTCGTCTCAATCATCGTAACATAATTAATTTAACATAAAAAATCCTTAATTATTGATATTAAATGTATAATTGATGAATAAAAATTATAATTATTTTATGATTATTATTCTATGGATTATAAAGGTATAAAATATGTATAAAGACCTTAACTTTTATAACAAATAATGAATGGGAATACATGGCAATTAACACTAGAAGGAATGAAAATAATGGTTGATTACCAAATAACGTTTGATAATATGTTAAAAAAGGATCATATATGATTTTATAAATATTAATATTGTTATGGGGTAAGTTAATAAAATTTATATAACCACTATATTGGAGGTTAAATCGCATTTAACCAAAATAAAACATGAGGTAAGTGATTTCCTAATTTAATTTACATTCATTGGGATGAAATTCTACTTCATAGATTATATCATGATTAGATTATGTGTCTAATGAAATAAGGTAATTTGATATTTTATTTAATGTTTTTATTTGGATTTATATTTTATATAATTAATAAATTAACTTTTTAATCCCAGCTTCAGGGATATGATCTTTCAAAGTAATTTCTTCTAAATTTACATCCCCTTGATACTTATTTTTTGTTATTCACCAATGCACTTTTATGAGGTACATATTCATCCCCATGGACATGTAACATCTATATTAATTAATACCTCATGGTATTTTAAGTTTCAATTTTAATCATTTCATCTAAGGGGATTTTAATTGAAAATTAATAAGTGGTAATAGTTAGTGTACATTCTCACTTTCTTGTGTGATTGTTAACTTTATCTTAATACCATCAAATTATTATGATTATTTTTAACTATACATTTAATTTATATTAACAATCCATATTACTGGATGATGTATATTATTATTTCCTAACCCATATACAATTTTCATATAAATTTTTACGTTGAATGTTATTTGATTAACGGAGGGAGATATAGTTAAATTTGTATCCATTACACAATAATGATATTTTTTAATGAGGTAAATTTTAAACCAATTAAATTTAAAATTTAAAATTTTAGGAATGATATGGAAATGCAGACATTCTTGGGGCCCAGTTATAAATTACCCCTCATTGCATCGATGACTCTCATAAGACAAAACATTTGGCCAAATCAAATGTTTTTTACTTAGTATTTCTAAACTATCTTTAGGATAGATGTTGATGGTAGAGGTATAATGTTATTATGACATGGTGTCTAACAATTATACATTTACTTCATTGAGAATTTTTTTATCTTATTATACATGATATTTTCTCAATGATATTATCTTTTAATGAATCACATTTTTAGTTATTTATTAAATGGAACATGTTTTCAGTTATTTACATTTCTATATAAATTATTTCTATCTTATCATGATAGCCATGTTATTTAAATGGAAAATGTTTTAAGTTACCCACCTCTCTGTGTTGACTATGCTTGTTGATTCATGATATATTCTTCTGTACTTAACCCTTACTGAGAATTTTATATCATCCATATTTCTTTTCATTTCCCTATTCTATTAATAATAGATAATTAAATATGTTTTCAATGATTTATTTTTTGGAATCCGAACATTTCATTACATAACTTTTTCATTACATGGGACAAAATAGAGGATATTTTAATGTTTAGTTTCATGAAAATAAGGTATATAATACATGAAAAAATAAAACATTATTCTAAATAAACATTAAAGACATATTAATGTGTTCCACATTATCAATTTTTACTACATATCATATCTTTGAGACATACATAAAAGAATATGGGTGAACATGAAGATGAGTAAGGGAGTGAGAAAGGGAGAGAAAAATCATGTGATCAGTAGAAAAATCAATATGAACATGAGTCCTAAAATCTAGGCCTTAACTATAGGAATATAATAAATATAATAACATAATTCATAACATGGAAATGTGGATAAAATAATTAAATCATGAATTCTTATATATATCACCATTGTGTCATAAATTATAATTAATAAGGTTATTTACCAAGGTATCGTAAAACATGTCATCTCATGAGATTAAATTCTTTACCCAATGCATTAGAGAACTTTAAAGGGACACCCTTCTTATCTATTAATTAATATGAGACACATATATCTTACTAAATAAATTCGTTAATAACTTGATGAGAATAAAGAACGAGTTTCTTATCAATATCATAAAATACAAAGGTGGGCAAAGACATGACCATTATGTCATTTTTATCTCATGAAATGGAAATGTGGGTTTCATATATGTAAATACCCTAATTGATAATTCATTATTAAAACAAGGTGAATACCCATATAAAATTAAGTGGTTTGGGAAATCAATGAAATAAATTAAATAATTATTTCTCAAGTAAAAGAGAAAATTTTGAGAAGTAATTTTGGAAGCAGGACGAGTATAAAGTGTAGTTTTAGAAAAGTGTAAAATAAGAGAGAACTAAGGTAAAACATTTATAAAAGGTTAGTATTATTATATTGGAATAATATTAAGTAGAAAAAATAAGTTATTTTGTAAATTATAATAAATACCACAATGAAAGTAAACAAGAATGGAAAAGAGAAGTGTAGATTTCTCTTACCCAAGAGTAACTACAAAATAATGAGAATTGAAACCATAGGGGATTGAGAAAACCTCTGGGAGAATCCATGGAAGAAAAAATAAACAAAAATTCACTAAGGATAGATTGGGAATGAATGGGAATGGTTAAATGGGTGGGTATTTATAGAAAATGAAGAGGAATTGTATAACAATTTCCAAGTATAAGTCTTGGAAATGAAGGTAGTGAAAAATGAAATACCATTGTCTTACCGAAGGATTTTCCACATGGTTTTTGAAATTTGATTCAAAATTTGTGATATTATAATCCATAATATCCTAACTCCATATTTTAATAATTATTCTAGGATGTAAAATTAATGTTTCGACAATGTAATTTTTTTAAAATGAAACTATCGAATTTAGACTAGAAAGATACTTATATGTTTGGAAACTAAATTAATACTATTAAAATACATAATATTAATGAAATAACATATTTTTTGTTCTTGTATTTTGGGTAATTAATTATTACATCATTATGAAATAGATATGAATTCATAAACCATACTGAATACAAATGTCACGACCCGAACCAACGGGGCTCGAGCCGTGACTCCCCAAGCCCGCCTCCAATAGGCCAGGGGCTGGCGACCAGCGCCGAGTAGGATATCACACACATGGGAGGCATTAGCCTAAGGTACCTGTACACACGCACCCACAAACACCTCCATGCAACAGTGCAGAGATAAAGAAACTGAAATGTAAATGCATGCATACAATCTATCCCAAACCAGAGTGCAACAGCAAAAGTAGAAGGGCAAAACAGGGCCCACCAAAAGAAAACTACAAGCGCGTCCAACCTGCTCTGAAGAAGGGGAACGCTGCCACAATCCCCCGTCGGAAAGCTCCCTCGGCACAGCTCCGGTGAAAACCCCGGTCAACTCGCTCACTAAGCTCCGCCTGCTCCGGGTCCTCCTGGGACTCCGTCAAAAGGCCTGTGGTCTGCACAAGACAGAAACATGTGCGGGCAAAGCCCGTGTAGGGGTGAGTATAAACATACTCAGTAGGCACCCCAAAAACCCAAAACCCAAGGGAGCAACTGAATGGCAACAGTCCGCTCAACGCAGCCAGAGGGAACCCAGACGAGAGAGAAACTCCATCTCGTGACCATCTTCGGCTAAACACAACAACTCAGCTCAGCTCAGCTCAGGTGTATGCCCATACATACACCTTGAACAATCCAGATATACACAGCTCACGCCACAAAGCCACAAGAGGTACCGACCTAATCACCAGCAACTGTCCCAACCAGGAGAGTACACCACATGAACATTGTCATACCAGATGACACTCATCCGAGAGATACACTCCATCGGGATACTCGCAAACATCTCAGACGCTCACCCGAGAGACCACGCTCGTCGGATAACATCACTGAGGAAACATCGCTGAAACACCGTAACCACCAAACTCCTCGGATAGGGGATACCAAGACCCACTCCGGTATATGTAGCTCACAGATAGGGGATCACTCCCAGGGTCCGTTGGGGGATACCACGACCCGATCTGGCATACGTAGTTTTCACAGATAGGGGATCACACCCAGGATCCACTGGGGGATGCCACAACCCGATCTGGCGCTCGACAGAAGCTCCACACTCAGATAGAGGATCATCGTCCATATAAGGATGGTCACGACGATACCGGAACCCTATCTGGTATAACTCGCGATGTAGGGGATCGAACCGACGATGCCGCAACCCTACCGAAACCACGCGCTGAGTAGGGGATCGAATAACCAACGATACTGCAACCCTACCATAAACATCATGCTGAGTAGGGGATCGTAAGCCCGACGATGCCACAACCCTACTGTGCACGACCCACCGCGTAGGGGATCATATGTCCGATGATGCCACAAACCCTACGGGGTTAAACTGCTAGATAGGGGATCGCCGCCCGTAAATAAGCGGTCACAGCGATAACAAGAACCCGATCTAGGGTAAAGATGTTAGATGATCCACTCCGGGCCCACCGGAGGGATACCACAACTCTAACAGTTTAAACATCCCATCGAGAGGATCACAAACCCATACGAAGGTTGTGATGCCACACGAACCCTCGTGGGAACGAACCAAGGGAGAACCCTCAACCACTGCTGGTCCAAACGTCGCTAACCCGAGTGACCCGCCACAACGCCACACTGCGCACCTCCTAGGCCAAAACCGAGGCCACCATCGCGTTCCATGCGGAAAAACACGCATGATAGGCTATTTACTCGCCCGAAACGGAGCACCGGTGAAAAAGGCACTATTAACCGTAGCTAGCTCATGCGGGGCCCACACAACGATCCTGAAACCCATCGAGCGGATCACACCACGACGATCCCCTCGGAAAAAACAAGCGGAATCGACTACTCGCTCGCCCAAAATGGACACCCGGTGAAAAAGATACTATGCACCGAAGGCCGGCTCGGGTGGGGCCCATGCCTGGATTTCGAAACTCATCGAACGGATCGCACCATTGTGATCCTCTCAGAAAAACACATAGGATCGACTATTCATCCGCCAAAATCGGACTCCTGGTGCAAAAGCTGCGTTTCTCCACAAACGCCAAAACCCGGCCTCGTGGGGCCCGCACCCCGTCCTCATACCCAACACCCAAAAACCATCTCAAAAAGTTCGTCGTACCATCAGGGTCTCAACGCCACTGACGTCACGTCAATCGGACGCTCCGGGTAGAAGTTACAACGGCCCGAAGTCGTAAAATAATAAAATAATATTATTTTATACGACGTTTCAAGATCCCGGGCCACGATCCCGAACCATTAAAATTCTCAAAGTTATCTCAAAAGGTCCGTCTCAACGTAAGGAGCACGTCACCGCAAACGGCTCGCAAATCGGAGTTACGGTTTGCGAGTTACGGGGGTTTAAAGAACCCCCGGAAAATCCTGGTCGGACCACCGCCAGGCTCGCCGGAAACCACCGTGCCGCCGCCGGATTCCGCCGCGCCGCCGCCGCCGCTGCCGGAAACCGCCGCGCCGCCGCAGAACTCGCTGGAATCCGCCATGGCCGCCGCGGGTCTCGCCGGAAAACTGGGTTTTTTCGCCGGAAAACTTCCGGGAGCCACCGGGAGCACCCCGGTGCTCCAAATTCAGATCCGAAATATGTTTCGGAATGCTCGGGACCCGAACTATACAAATCTTATGAAAATTTGAAGAAAAAAAACACAAAAATGGGATCCGGGATTGTAAAACTCAAACCACCTACCACGCGGGCGAAACGCCGACGTTCTGCCTCAGATCCGCGCTCCAGAGCTTCCGCTGCGCGCTCCTGGAACGTCCGCCGTCGAATTCTGAGCTCGTGGGCACTCCGTTTGCTCGATTCGGCGGACTGGCGGTGAAGAACGACGAGAAACAATAAAAAAGGGGGGGGCATTGATATTTATATCAGCCGCCCGCCGGCGCCAAACCCGCCTCGGACCCGACGCCCGATGCGAACAAAAGTAAAGTCACCCCTAGGGTAAACGTGTCGTTCTGAACACAACGGCGGTCTCAGATTTTCCATCCGAGACTCCGTTCAGAAGTTACTTGAGCCGACACTCACACACTAACTTGCCACTTATTTACGGAAACGCCCCTGGTGGCGTTTCTCACCGTAGGCCCGCGCCCGCAAAGATTACACCCCGCCTAGGGTAAACGGCACCTTCCGGACGCAACCGTGCCCTCAGATTCCCGTTCTGAGATACCGTTTAGGAGATATCACACCCTCTCTACGTGCATAGTTTAAAAATACTTAATATTTTTATAAAATTAATACCGGACACACCGGGCCTCGGAATCACACGCCGTCTTCGCGCCTAGCTCTGGAATTATTCGTAGAAATATTCCAAAGTCTGATAGGGCCAAAAACCCGAGTCGCTACATCCTCCCCCCCTTAGAACCTTTCGTCCCCGAAAAGCCCTAAGCACAAGGAAAGCGGCTGGACTCTCAACTGGGTCTCACACACCAGCGAGCTCACCAACAACAACCACTTAGGGTTTTACCAACGCCCTGAACAAAACTCGAGCAAGCAACAAAAGGACAGAGTAATGCTAAACAGTGTCTGAAAAACTACTGCAGTAAGTAGAAAAGACACAAGGCGTACCTCTATCCATCTGTGGTGCCTCTGGGTCAACAGCCTCCAGGGCATGCAGCTATCCTCGCCCTCGACCACCAGCTCCCTGAGCTTGGCGTGGACCACCTGGGGGTAGGGGTGGTGGCAACTGGTACTGTCTACCACCGCCTCCCGCTGCACCAGCTCCGACGCCACGTCCGACGCCCTGCGGACCTCCTTGATCGAGACGCTGCCTCTGCCAAGGCGTTCCATCGACCGGCTCCCTCTCAGCAGCACGTCGGGTCGGACAATATCTAGCAAGACGTCCCCGACCATCGCAAGCATAACACCGCCTCTCCTACGGCTGACCAAAACTGGCCTGCGAGCCCTGTGAGCTCCGAGGCTCAGATCCTCCATCCTGGGGTCACCTCCTGTAACGTCGGCCACGTCCAGACCCCTGAGTTTGTCGTCGGCTACCAGATGTCGATCCGACCGACGAAGTCTCAGCTCTCGAGTGCCCAACACTAACAGGGGGAAACTGCTCAGCCAAAAAACTCTCCACCACCAACGCTCGCTCCAGCACTCCAGCATAGGTGGGCAGACACAAGGAAACCACACCTGCTCGGATGTCCCTGCGTAAGCCCTGCTCGAAGGTCCGAGCCCTAAAGAACGGGACTCGAAACATATCCAGGGAGTTGCGCGACAGGTCTGTAAACCTCGCTGAGTACTCCGACATAGTCAGGCTCTCCTGTCGAAGCTGCAGAAGCTCCTGGATCCGCACTGACCTCAGTGTCACCAGATAAAACTCCTCCCTGAAGAGACGCTCAAACTCTACCCATGTGAGCGTCTCCTCGTAATGGGACTGCGTCACCAAACTCCACCATCGCCCGGCAGAACCATGCAGAAGGCTCGCCGCTAGGACCACCATCTGATCTGGAGGTGTCCTCACTAGGCGGAAAACTCGGGTGACTGCCTCAAGCCAGTCATCAGCTGCCTGGGGTTCTGGATCACCCCGAAACCTCAGAGGTCGCTACCTCTGGAACTCGTGCAGCGCACTCAGCCTACGCGCAACCTCGTCCTGCACCGCCGGCACAACCAGCTGCTCGACAGGTGGTGGCTCAACTGGCAGGCCACCTGGAGGTGCAACCTCAGAACCTGCACCCTGCTCCACAGCCACTACACGGGGCGGGTCATCAGCACAATCCTGCTATGGAACCCTCACTGACTGTCATCATGGAGGCATCCTGAAATACATTCAAGACGCACCATAGTCAAAGAGTATATCTGGAGAGCTGAATCAAGAAGGACAAGGGAAAAAACCAAAAAATCAGTCCTATATGATGAATGTACCATGATGTCCCCACGAACAGTGTACGAATGTCCCGAGTTGAAAGGCAGGTTATCAGAGTCCTGGTGTATGGATACGTCGGCCGCCGCACCAACACTGGAGTCCCTGGCCTGAAAGCCGAACTCAAAATACCCTAACACTGCCGCTATGCAACCCAGACCAAACTCACAGCTAGACCAGCTACGCTCTGAGATCCCAAAGGTGGAACCTCCTTTGATACCACTCTGTCACGACCCGAACCAACGGGGATCGAGCCGCGACACCCCAAGCCCGCCTCCAATAGGCCAGGGGCTGGCGACCTGCACCGAGTAGGCTATCACACACATGGGAGGCATTAGCCTAAGGTACCTGTACACACGCATCCACAAACACCTCCATGCAACAGTGCAGAGATAAATAAACTGAAATGTAAATGCATGCAAACAATCTATCCCAAACCAGAGTGCAACAGCAAAAGTACAAGGGCAAAACAGGGCCCACCAAAAGAAAACTACAAGCGCGTCCAACCTGCTCTGAAGAAGGGGAACGCTGCCACAATCACCCGCCAGAAAGCTCCCTCGGCACAGCTCCAGTGAACACCCCGGTCAACTCGCTCACTAAGCTCCGCCTGCTCCTGGTCCTCCTGGGACTTCGTCAAAAGGCCTGTGGTCTTCATAAGACACAAACATGTGCGGGAAAAGCCCGTGCAGGGGTGAGTATAAACATACTCAGTAGGCACCCCAAAAACCCAAAACCCAAGGGAGAAACTGAATGGCAACAGTCCGCTCAACCCAGCCAGAGGGAACCTAGACGAGAGAGAAACTCCATCTCGTGACCATCTTCGGCTAAACACAACAAGTCAGCTCAGCTCAGCTCAGGTGTATGCCCATACATACACCTTGAACAATCCAGATATACACAGCTCATGCCACAAAGCCACAAGAGGTACCGACCTCATCACCAACAACTGTCCCAACCAGGAGAGTACACCACACGAACATTGTCATACCAGATGACACTCATCCGAGAGATACACTCCATCGGGATACTCACAAACATCTCAGACGCTCACTCGAGAGACCACGCTCGTCGGATAACATCACTGAGGAAACATCGCTGAAACACCATAACCACCAAACTCCTCGGATAGGGGATCGCTGCTAGGGTCCGCTAGGGGATACCAAGACCCACTCCGGTATACGTAGCTCACAGATAGGGGATCACTCCCAGGGTCCGCTGGGGGATACCACGACCCGATCTGGCATACGTAGTTTTCACAGATAGGGGATCACACCCAGGATCCGCTGGGGGATGCCACAACCCGATCTGGCGCTCGACAGAAGCTCCACACTCAGATAGAGGATCATCGTCCTTATAAGGATGGTCACGACGATACCGGAACCCTATCTGGTATAACTCGCGATGTAGGGGATCGAACCGACGATGCCGCAACCCTACCGAAACCACGCGCTGAGTAGGGGATCGTATAACCAACGATACTGCAACCCTACCATAAACATCATGCTGAGTAGGGGATCGTAAGCCCGACAATGCCACAACCCTACTGTGCACGACCCACCGCGTATGGGATCATATGTCCGATGATGCCACAAACCCTACGGGGTTAAACTGCTAGATAGGGGATCGCCGCCCGTAAATAAGAGGTCACAGCGATACCAAGAACCCGATCTAGGGTAAAGATGTTAGATGATCCACTCCGGGCCCACCGGAGTGATACCACAACTCTAACATTTTAAACATCCCATCGAGAGGATCACAAACCCATACGAAGGTTGTGATGCCACACGAACTCTCGTGGGAACGAACCAAGGGAGAACCCTCAACCACTGCTGGTCCAAACGTCGCTAACCCGAGTGACCCGCCACAACGCCACACTGCGCACCTCCTAGGCCAAAACCGAGGCCACCATCGCGTTCCACGCGGAAAAACACGCGGGATAGGCTGTTTACTCGCCCGAAACGGAGCACCGGTGAAAAAGCACTATTCACCGTAGCTAGCTCGTGCGGGGCCCACACAACGATCCTGAAACCCATAGAGCGGATCACACCACGACGATCCCCTCGGAAAAACTAGCGGAATCGACTACTCGCTCGCCCAATACGGACACCCGGTGAAAAAGGTACTATGCACCGAAGGCCGGCTCGGGTGGGGCCCATGCCTGGATTTCAAAACTCATCGAAGGGATCGCACCATTGCGACCCTCTCAGAAAAACACATAGGATCGACTATTCATCCGCCAAAATCGGACTCCTGGTGCAAAAGCTGCGTTTCTCCGCAAACGCCAAAACCCGGCCTCGTGGGGCCCGCACCCCGTCCTCATACCCAACACCCATAAACCATCACAAAAAGTCCTTCGTACCATCAGGGTCTCAACGCCACTGACGGCACGTCAATCGGACGCTCCGGGTAGAAGTTACAACGGCCCGAAGTCGTAAAATAATAAAATAATATTATTTTATACGACGTTTCAAGCTCCCAGGCCACGATCCTGAACCTTTAAAATTCTCAAAGTTATCTCAAAATGTCTGTCTCGACGTAAGAAGCACATCATCGCAAACGGCTCGCAAATCGGAGTTACGGTTTGCGAGTTACGGGGGTTTAAAGAACCCTCGGAAAATCCTGGCCGGACCACCGCCAGGCTCGCCGGAAACCACCGCGCCGCCGCCGGATTCCGCCGTGCCGCCGTCGCCGCTGCCGGAAACCACCGCGCCACCGCCGCGCCGCCGCGGAACTCGCCGGAATCCGCCATGGCCGCCGCGGGTCTCGCCGAAAAACCGGGTTTTTTCGTCGGAAAACTTCTAGGAGCCACCGGTGCTCCAAATTTAGATCCGAAATATGTTTCGGAAAGCTCGGGACCCGAACTATACAAATCTTATGAAAATTTGAAGAAAAACAACACAAAAACGGGATCCGGGATTGTAAAACTCAAACTGCCTACCTCGCGGGCGAAACACCGACGTTCTGCCTCAGATCCGCGCTCCAGAGCTTCCGTTGCGCGCTCCTGGAACGTCCGCCGTCGAATTCTGAGCTCGTGGGCGCTCCGTTTGCTCGATTCGGCGGAGTGGCGGCGAAGAACGACGAAGAACGATAAAAAGGGGGGGGGGGGCGCTGATATTTATATCAGCCGCCCGCCGGCGCCAAACCCGCCTCGGACCCGACGCCCAATGCGAACAAAAGTAAAGTCACCCCTAGGGTAAACGCGTCGTTCTGAACGCAACGGCGGTCTCAGATTTTCCATCCGAGACTCCGTTCAGAAGTTATTTGAGCCGACACTCGCACACTAACTTGCCACTTATTTACGGAAACGCCCCTGGTGGCGTTTCTCACCGCAGGCCCGCGCCCGCAAAGATTACACCCCGCCTAGGGTAAACGGCACGTTCCGGACGCAACCGTGCCCTCAGATTCCCGTTTTGAGATACCGTTTAGGAGATATCACACCCTCTCTACGTGCATAGTATAAAAATACTTAATATTTTTATAAAATTAATTCCGGGCACACCGGGCCTCGGAATCGCACGCCGTCTTCGCGCCTAGCTCTGGAATTATACGTAGAAATATTCCAAAGTCTGACAGGGTCAAAAACCCGAGTCTCTACAACAAAAAACTATATTTTTAATATTCATTGAAACATAATGTATTTTAGAAAATTCTCATAAATTAACCCTAAACTAATTTTTACAAGATAATTTAAAATTTAATTTTTATTTTTCTGTGTAATTCTCTAAATATGAAAATTTTAGATTTTAAATATAAAAATCATTATTTGCTTTAAAATATAATTTTTTAAGTTATAAAAATAATTTATACTTATAAAAATTTCATATGACATTATTAAATTATTTTATCACCTATATATAAAAATAGTGTTTCTAAAATACTATTTTAAAAAAATATCATTCAGAATACCTTATTTTATTATAAAAAGGATATTTTTTCTATAAGATACTACTATGTTTTATTTGGGACTAGAAATTAATTCATCAAATTCAGTTCAATTAAACATGTATATTAATAACAAAAAATATTCTTAAAAAGTATTTATTGAATGTGAATTTTATTGGAAATTGGATATTAATATTTTATTAACTATGGCATGGAAATGTAACCCCTTATTAAACCCTAATACACCTTCAGAGTAAGGTGTGTTATGGTTGTTGTTTCATGGCGTGGCTTGGCTAACATCGACCGAGTTTTAAAATATTGGAACATGAATATCTCTCATAGGCAATTTTTTTTCAAGATTCACTTGTTCAATATTGTATTGTAATTCATCAAGGTAGAACCGCATTAATGCTACCTCACTACCATTTTCTGAAAAATTGATTTCAAACTACAAGACTCCACTGTTTGAGGCATTTATTTATCTTTTCAACATCAATTATAATTTTTCATTACTACTTATAACCAGTAGTTATAATAGTAAATTATATACCAAAATCAAATTAAAAAATTATTATATTGGCTAATTGTCATATTTTTCCAACTGTCATATAATGGTTAAATTCAAAATCTCACATTTCCCTTTATACCATATAAATACCACTTTATTATTTCCCTCATTATTCACTACAATTTCACATTATGGTTATATTTTCATTTAATAATATGTTAGTTGGTTTACTATTAGTTTGATTAATTTCTATAGAATTAGTCATGGGTGCGATGACTCTAGTAGATTAGTTTGTTCTATATTTTCCCATTTTAGATATTTCAATTTATATTTTTTGTCTAGTTATAATGTTTCACATTTTAATTTGTTTGATAGATGATTAATGTAATGCTAATTATTAATGTGATAAAATCATCTTGGTCTCTATTTATTATATAAATGTACAATATTATATAATATGTAACACACATTTATTTAGGAAACAAATATCATTTATAAAATTGGGTTATTACACATATCATGTTCTGTAGTATTGTATTATTTTTAATTTTTTACTCCCAATAAAAAATGAGTATCATATATGTATTTGACTCATCAAAACTACTAAAATGATTAATTATTTAGGATTTTCCATTTTAAACTATTCTAATATGGCACTGGGTTACTAGTGTTAGGTTTGATATAGTTTCTATCTGATGAAGTTCAACAAAAACATTGGGACCTAGATTAAGTAAAAAAAATATTTGGCAGCATAACCTTATGATAGACATTAAGGGTATGTAAATAAGAACATCCAAAATTTTTGGTAAGGAATAGATTATGGGGGTCTTATAACAATACATACATGTTTTTATACTACAACTAGAAGTGGTTCCAACACAGAGGTTCCTAGGGGTAATAATTCCATAAAGGGTGCATTAGGCTAGATCTGATTCTGACTTCGTGCAATAAAAAATGCTTTATTATGAACCTGGTTTAAAAATACTTGGGGATATGCTTATGGTAATTCACATTTTCATTATAAAACTTTATAATGGATTTTAAAATAATGATATCCCAAATGAAACCAAATTTGAAATGCATTATTTTTTAAATTCATGGTAAGTGTTACACCATATTTAAAATAATATATTATTATTTAATATTCCTAATTTCATGAGATAATCCATTATATACAATTGTTTTGGAGATGAAACATGGAAGTAAGGATGGTATCAAAACTCATGCCCAATGTAGATATTTTCCTATTGAAAAAGATAATATAGTGGTTATTGGATATATGAAAATTGTCGATGTATTAGGGAAGTATAATGATGTTATGAAAAATAACTTTTCTAAGAGGGAGAAAACTTTTTAAAAACAATATTAACTAATTTTGGATCACTTTATGTGGAATACACCCCCATAATTTTGTCACAATACTAATACAATGGTATAAAAACAATGGATTATGTCTATGGAAAAGAAATTTATATCATTGAGATGCGGGGAATAGGAAATGGTTACACTTGCAGTGTATTTTCTCCAAGACGAAGCTGGTTAATGGTGGTCATTGATCTAGAATACTATGGGGGAAGAAGATATAGAACACATGGAAAAAATAATTTAATGAGATATTCATTGAAAATATTTAACCAGTAAGAAACAAACAAAGATGAATAGAAAGTTCCTTAAATTTATGAAAAATGAAGAATAAAGCATTTCATAGTATGAAGATACCTTTTCAAGGTTATATAGGTATTCTATGTTTTAAATAAAGAACATGAAGTGAAATATTGAGCATTTCTTTGAAGGGATTAAAACAAGTCTTCGAAGAGAACTGGTATACTAAAATATTTCTGCATATAATGGAATAGTTTTGGGCTCTATCAAGGCAAAGAAAGAATTATCTAAGTCTTATGTATTTGAATGGAATCATGAAAAGAAGAGGATGACAGAAAAAAGTAAAGATAAAGGGAAAGAGGGAAATAATTATTTTTCCACATGTGACATTTCATCAATGAAACACCTCAGTGCTTTCTTGAGGGGAATGTGAGTTTAATAGAAGTGTGTAAACAAAGGAAACACTTCTTGTGATTGTAAGGGAAAGAAATAAATTTCCAATATGAAATTATTCAACAATAAAGATATGGGAAACTATGAAAATTAATTCCCCAAGAATCAAGGGAATATACATATGAATAATCTAAGGGATCAAGATAAATATTGTGGTATTAATACAACCCAAGTTGAATTATTTTTGATCTTGTGTATTTGAATATGGGAAATATGTTTTAAAAGTATGTTATTGATGATATTCTTGTTATATGAATAATGGAACATATTCATATTGTATTGTAGTACTATTTCATACATTATTTGAAAGGATGTGTTTAATGGTACCAATAAAAGTGATTCAGTGACAATTTGAACCTCTTGGAAAACAGATAATTGGGGGGAGGAATCCCATTAATTAGTTCTCAATGTTGAGATAATAATGACATGTTTATGGGATAGTACTGGTAATGTAATGGCCCAGTCCATTCCACGATCATGATATTGTCCTCTTTGGGCATAGCCTTCACAGTTTTGTTTTTCCCTGGGTTCTGGCCCTCAGGAACGCCCTAGGAAAAGGTATCATGATGGGAGAGGTATCAACACCACCTTATAATGGGGTACTTCTTGCTCCACCTCCATTGATGTGGGATTTCCATAACCCACCCCTATAAGGGCCCAACAACCTCCCTGGCACATCAAATGGACACCAGCTCTGATACCATTTTAAAACATTTATATAAAACAAATTATATAAATTTAACAGGCATGTAAGTAGTTCAAACCAACATTGGCATATATTTATATCTCAAATATAAATAAATAATGACCAACATGGTCATCTTCCAAATGATAAAATAGTATTAACCAACTATAGGATTCCACACTCTCTATGTGAACTCAGCAAAATGTGTATACACATGTCCCTATGACACTGGCCAATGGAGACACAGAACTGTTCTCAGATGATGCACATAATCTTCTTAAGACTTATAGTAGACAATAATGCAATCCAAAAAGACTACCACAAAGGTATCTAGATACTCATGGAAAACCTTGTTCATCAACGCCATGAAAACTGTAAGAGAATTTGTTAGGCCGAAGGGCATACCAAGGTACTCATAATGGCCATACCTACTCCGAAAATCGGTGTTCTGAATGTCAAATTCTTCTATCCTCAATTGATGGTTACCAGATTGAAGATCAATTTTTTAAAACCACTTTCCCCATTCAATTGATCAATAAAATCATCAATTCGTTGTAATGGATTTTTTTTATTGTAACTCGATTGAGCATTCGATAATCAACACATATGCGAATACAACCATCAGCCTTATTGGCGAAGAGAACTGGTACTTCCCAAGGTGACTTACCCATTCTTATAAATCCTTTCTCAAGAAGATCATCTAACTTAGACTTCAGTTATTTTAGTTTACTAAAGCCATTCAGAATGAGGGAATAGAAACCAGTTGAGTACCATGGATTAAGTCAATAGAAAAATAAACCTCCCTTACTGGAGGAAAACTATATATTATCGCATGTGATAATTTAAAATGATAATCCAGAGATTATCCAAGAGAGATAAAATGTAATCTCATATAAATTTTTTTACTTCATTAGAAAATAAAATAGGTTTTTTAGTTCTAGGAACCCTTGAAGAACATCAAATTTTGGTGTGTTGACACTTATAATAATAAGGCCTTGAGGAGTTGTATTGAACAACATTGGGTTGTTCATCATTTCCTCTAACATCGACAATATTGAGGTAGGTGGTTCCATCCTGATTATGAAAATTGATTATCCTAATATTGGTTGAATTATTTCAATTGTTGATTTAAATTCAATTTCTCAAATATGTTTTCAATTAAATTGATAAAAACTCAATTACAGTGAATCGAGGCATTTGAAATCGTTTTGGCATAGAAATTTGGAAAAGCCCAATTCCATTGAATTGAGTGTGTTTATCAAAATTGTATGATTTAAATTATTAAATTTAAATTTTGTATTTGATGGAAATGATTTCAATTAAATTGTTAAATTAAATTATGGAAATAAATTGAGTAATGATGGAATTAGTTTTGAATGTATTTAAAACTTGTGAAAATGGCCTAATTTTTTTTTCATAAAAACCCATTGGTTTTATCTAGAAAAAGATGCATGTTATAAAACCAGTTTTTGTTTTAAATGAAAAATTAGCATGGAAATGAATGAATGGGAATCAATTGTTTTTTAAGAAGTCTTAAAATAAATTTCCAATCATTGATTTTGTAAGATCACATGAAAGACTTAGGTATTTAGTGAGTTATCAGGACACACTCTAGGCTATTACAACGTTCTAAAACATACATCTAATGGGTCACATCCTCGATTGGTCGGTGACGAGTCACCTTTGGCTAGTGTCATCCGAACATGTTTAAACACATTTTTCTGAGTTCACTTAGAGGGTGGGGAATCCAATAATTGGTTATTACTATCGTACCTTTTGGGAAATGACCATGTTGCTCGCTTGTTTATTTAAATTTGAGATATAAATGTATGCCAATGTTTGTTTGGACTACTTACATGCTTGTTGAATTTATATAAACCATTTTATATAAATGTTTTAAAAATCCATTGTTTTAGAAATATTCCATTATTTGATAAATCATTGCTTAAAATATTTAATTCCATCATTTGAATATGTATGTCATGTTTTGTTTATTTATGCTTTTGAATTTCCAAACCTGTTTACTTTAAAATTGAAATCTTTTATTTGTAAAATCATTTTTTGGCTTCTATTATGGAATATTTTTTGGTATCCTATGGGGATTAGGCTAACTTTTTCCTCCAGGTGTTTTTAGACTTTCTTCTTCCAGGTTCGAGCAAAGGGAAGGGATCACTTGGAGGTGGATCCGGCTATTCAATTGTGGTCTTAGTGAGTTGTTTCCTTAGGTTCTTTGGGGTTGTTTTTTCTATTATATTACTTGGGGGGGTAATACATTGGTATTTTTATGCCAATTTGTATTCTGGTACATCACTCCTAGTGGAGTTTCTTTTGTAATGCATACTACCTTTTTTCTTTTTCTTCGACATTCCTGTGGGAAAAGTCATTCCCACTTATATGTTTTATGATGACAGGTTCTAGTATCCAACCCATGGGGATTGGGAACGACCTTCGAGCTATGTCAGGGCTGGCTCGGTTGCTGGGTTACAAGGGTACCTAAGCTAGTTCATGACATGTAACCATGAAATTGGTTCGAGATTTGATGGGTTATATCATCTTTTTTGGAGTTTACAACAATTATATATTTATTGAATATATTTAATAAACAATGAATTTATTTTTGGACGAATATCTTTTTCAATAATTTTATATGCTAATTCAAGTTGTTACCATGTTTCAAGAGAATATGAGACAAAACAAATCACATGTTTTTTATTTTCTAATTAATAGATACTTTTTGTTTTTAAAGGATTAATGATAAGTTCATTTTGGATATTTAGTTACTCTATTTATAATGTGTTGGATCTTAATATTTTCTAAGGTTTATATGGTTAACTCATTATGAAATGTTTAAATATGTGCATTGGATGAGGCTTTAGATATTAACGTATTACTTCACGATATGATGATTTATGCATATTCAATTACCCATACTTAATATTTTGTTATAATAATCACTAGAGACTAGAGGAATCACTTATCATTCTATTATGGATATTCTGATCCATTAAAATTGAATTTTAGTAATTTAGGCATAACAAAGTAATATTTGGATACTCATTTCTTAGAGTAAGGGATGAATTGAAAATTGATCAAAGCACAACAAAATGATGAAATTATATTTATGAAATAAAAATATATCAATTTTATTTCTTAATATTATTATAGAGTAAAAAATTATTCATCTATAAGAAAAGAATATTGAAACAAAATGTTTTCCTATTATCATAATTTTTGATGATATCAAGTAACTTTTTCACACCTCTTTGGTTTATGTATTTGTGGTCATTAATTTTTTATAGACCATGTTCCCTATCACTCTCCCTCGATATTTGGGTCTTAGTTTTCTCCTCTATGTACATGTTTTCACTTCCCACCTATTTTATCCTATATGAATACATAGTGTAGGTCATTCCATATGTCCTTTGTACTTCTCTTTCCCTCTTAATGATATAATGCTTTATTAACCCTATTTACAATTTACATTTTTGAACAATGTTATTTCCAAATGCCAAACAACAGACTACCATGGTCAAGTGTAAATTGAAAGGGAATTTTTTATTTAATATGGGGATGATGTAACACTATAAAATTATAAAACATGACCATTTTATTCGACAACATATGTGACATGAAACACCAACATTAAATAGCCCAAAAATATTCTTTAAATTTAATCTCATTGAAAGCTTTTGAAACACACATCCAGGATTCTAAAGGAACTATAATATAATATAACATTATAATATAGAATTTCATACCCCAACCATGGATACTCTTCTATTTTACTCTATTGTTAGTCTTGAATATTTTTGATGATGTTTGGGTTTGGGTTCTGATTTTAAGGTTTTGAAATTTGGAATTTTGGGTGGGTTTCAGGCTGCTGCACGGGCACTGCACGGTCAGCGGTAACTGTGCGCTCAACCTAGGTGACTGTGTGGTTGCCCAAAACTTTAAATAATTAAATTTGATGCAAAAAATGATAAATTAAAATTAAAATTACAATAATGATTAATAATAACAAAAATTATATTATTATTATTATTATTGTTGTTATTATTTAAACTATTATTTTTCTAATTTATTTTTTTAGAACCTCAACTCACCCATATCAAGTGACCCAAACAGTGAAGCACACCATGGGTTATACCCATTTAATGTGCGTGACCCCCTCCACAACCCTCCTTCGATTCAAGATTTTGGGGTAGATTTATTCGCCTTCCTTTTCCAAATCACCTAGGTAGAGTCTCTCCACTCATATTCTACATTTGTTTTCATTGTTTTGACCTATCTATCACCTCATAATGTTTTGAAAAACCCTAGGTCTTTGGGTAATTCAATTTATTCGGTTTCATTTGTTCTAGGGTCATGGGAATGGTCTATTGGGACCCTTTGGGAGCAGGTTATGACAACCACCATTGAAGGTGAAGTGGTTTGACTTTTTTGGTTGCTGCCACCATCTGAGGTGAGGTTAAAATCCGTTTCCTTGTTTAGTATGGTCTAAATTGTTATATTTAACTGTTTTAAGGTTCATATTAATTATCTTTTAGAGGGATGGTCCCTAGTTCTTGATTTCCAATTGTCAGGTCTAAGGTGACTCACCTGGATATGCATAGTTAAGAAGATACATATATATGTATGTTCCCCCATTATGTGTATATTAATCCATGGAAGTGAATATAAATGTATGGGTCTAGGTGTTATTATATATATATATATATATATCTGGAAATATATAGATAGGTGAGTGGATATAGGTATATGCATACAAGCATATATGTAAGGATCACCTTGCACATGTTCACGTCCACGAAGATGTGTGCATAAAGGAAAGGTTTACTTAAATGTATGTGAAGTTGAATATACATAGTGTGGGAGCAAAATCTCTTAGATATAAATATCCATGAGTTGAATGTTTGGTATGGTTCCACCCTAAGGTAGCATCTCAATGCATTGACTTTTAAATTGATGAATCATTTTTTCTTGCAATTCTCACCTAATTTTTCTAGTAATTATTTATATAGGGATGTTAGTAAAATTTTATGTCTTTTATTGGAGTGTTTTTTTATATTAATTTGTTACAATAAGTGGTTTTATTACATTTTTACATCAATTTATTTATGAAATACCGCATTGGATTTTATAAATGTGTTTCAGATTTAAAATAGTGACTTCAGTTTCTTATATGAGTGTATATGTGGATTTTGGTTAGGAAAGTGGTGTGTGGTTCATATTATTTAATAAATATGTAGCACATGGAATGATGATTTGGTTTTTCTTAAAACAGTCTCAAATGGTTTTATGTTTAAAAAAAGTTTTTTTTTGATTTTTAAATCGGTTTGTCATGTGATGATGAATTATGGCCCAATTGGCATTTTCATAAGAGATGGTCTAAGTTTGAAAATGTGATGGAACTATTTTTAAGTAGTTTTATAAATGTTTTGATATTCATGTGATGTGATTGAAAACTCTTTTAATGATATATTTCGTGTTTGATAATTGTCATTTTTGGGAGAAATGCGTAAGGGTCCATTGGTCCACTTTGTGAAAATGATGAAAAAATGTTTATTATAAAAACCATAACTGGACGTTTCTCATGACTTGTATCAAATAATAGATGGGAGTTCCTCACCATATGATCCTCAGGATCCATTAGCAGGTTTCCTCGATTGTAACTCTTTATATTCTATTTATTCTAAGGCATTAGATTAGTACTTAGGGTGACTCAGGGTGAGGCCAGTTGTGAATTATCATTATTATATATATTGTGTGATTGGATTCTCTGCTAGAATCAGTTGGAACACCCTTGTTATATAAATGAGATATGAGAACCTAAAAAATTGAGAGAATAATCTGAGAATCTTTTCCACACATGTAGTTGACGTAATGATTAGTGGCCCACAGTAGTTAGATATATCAAGGTTTATTGCTATCAGTTTGGGACCCTTGTTCTTACATGAGTTTGTGTGGATGTGTCTTTGTGTGTTTTGATATCATCATCTGTGTCATGTTACTAGGGATGGGGACATATGTGTTAGTATATTTTTTATTATACATGATCTTCTGGGTTCACATATGACTACTAAATCTTAGTTTAATTCTATAATAAATGTTATACTTGTATATATATTTTCATTTCCCTTGTTATGTGAATAATATGGTTATATATTTTGTATAGTTTAATTTGAAGTGATGTGTTGGTTTCTAGAATATTGTGAAAATGTTTTGAATGTAAAAGTGCTTTATGATTTTTCTTGCCATAAAAAACAGAAGCATCACGACCCTTTCATAACAAAATGTTAGCGACACACAAATTGGGTATGATTGGTTTTTGGAATTCAATAAGGGAAATGAATTATATTTTGTTTTGGATTAAATTGAGTGGAAAAGAATACATTTATATATTCTAGTTCAAACATGAAATTAATGTTTCTTTTTTTAATGGTAATTCATTTGGGAATATATTTTTTTAGCACACCTAATGAGTTTTAATACTCATTCATATAGTTTACATTTGTTTTTATCTTTCGGTGTTGCTTCTTTCTTAGATTTGGTCACCATAGTTCGATGTTTATTTGAGGTCGGTGGTGACCTCTATGGTCACATGAAGTTCTGTACAGTTTATTTTCTCATCACAGCTAGATTTTGTTTTCATTTGTTAAATATTTATTTATTTATTTGTATTTAATTTATGGGAAAAATCATAACAAACTTTTTAATTTTGATTCTAGACAGTAGTTTCCATCCAGTGGGGATTAAGAACGCCCTTCAGGACGTGTAGCAGAGCTTATCAGGTGATCAGTTCAAAGTTGACCCAGGCTAGTTCTTGAAAAAATGGTATCAAATTAGGACATTGTTATTTGGAGTGTCTGGTAGTTAGATATTTGGATTTTCAGGTCATAAGAGGTAGGTCAAGGGCTAGTGCATGATCACCACGACTCATGATGAGACTTGAGTTAACATGGGTAGTTCAGGAGTTGATTCCTTGTCCGGTCTTGTTTTGTTCTAGATTGAGGGATGTAAATTGGGGCAAGTTGGTGTTATGTCGTGATTTCACATGGAGTAGTAACTCATTTGGAGTTTCGGTACTTGGTTTAAGTTCCTCTTAGTTTTTTATTCATACATGGGGCATGACCCACTACCATGTCCTTGGGTAAAGAATCACTTCTAGTTCCTCATTCCAGCGGTTTGTTGTAAGTAGTTCTCCATATGGTTTCAATTTGAGTTAATATGATTTGAAAATGGAAACAGTTTTTAAATGAAAATAATTTATTTAGAGTGGATTCAAATTGGTGAGGAGTTTTTTAAATGAAAATATATTTTGAAAAGGAAACTGGTTTATTCCATGTGTTTTTGAAATTAGTAAAATGGGTTTAAAAAGAAAATTTTTTTACTTTGAAAATTTGGTACATGTTTGGAATTAATAAGAAAAAGTGATATGTGACCCATGGAAATCTCTATAGAAGGTCACATGTGTGTAGGGTATGTAAAAAGTATCTGGGGGAACTTTTTCGTTGATGGTATGGGTGGAATGGATGGACACATTTGATGGTTCATAGGATTCCATGGGTGAGGTTTCAAAATCTTATGGTTTTGGTAATTGGTATTCATTTTATAGTGTAGGTTTTGTTTGTGAGTATTGGATTTAACATATAAGTAAGAAGTTTTGAAATTTTAATGAAACTGATCAGTTTTAAGAAGGTGCTTTTTTATTTCATTTGTATTCTTGTGGTTTCTGATCCATTAGTTCTTCACTCATGGTGTTTCCATTGATAATGTTTTGATTTGATGTTGGGTTTGGTTTTTTCATTCTCATTGGTTAGAGAATTCCATAAAAAATTCCACTAATGATTCCTTTGATTCATTCCATGTTTCTAGACCTTCTCAGATGTTATCTATTATTCATGGTGACCGAGTTCCAATAGAGGTAGTTTTGTGGCTTGAATAGGTAGAGTGTGTCTTCTGGGTATTCAAAACTCCCAACACTATCATAGTGTGTTTCATTTTGGGTCTGTTAGAAGGTCCATCTCTAGATGAACAGGTGTTTTTCTCCACACCATCCATAAATTTTGGGATGACATGAGATGTATTTAAATTCAAATACATCTAATGGTTCATCCCAATAGTGGCGAAGAGAAGAAAATATAAGAGCTCATGGGAATTCAACAAGGCCACCAGTCAGTGAAGGCCTATGTAAACAAATTTATGGAACTGGTATCCTTTTCTCTAGAGGTAGCGTCACATGATATGATAAATAATTATCTCTTCATTGGGGATCTTCCTCCAAAGATGAAGGTCATGGTCTTATCTTCTAAGGACCATCATTTCGAGAAGTTGGTAGACAAAGCGTTCCAAGTTGCGTATATTACTGGAGCGTAGATGGTTTGTATTCTAGTGACTCTCGTTGTTCGTGATGGTTCCCCATACGGAAAGGAGTGCATACTAGAGGAACCCATTCTTAAAGGGTTATCCTCATTATTTCTAACTTCTAGTTCATCAGACTTCTCTCTAGTGTGCCATCAATGTGGCTAGTCTGGGCATTCGTAGCCATCTTGTCACATCCCTCTAAAGACCTACTATCATTGTGGATGTTTGGGTCACTTGGATAAGTTTCAGAAGAAGTTTTTTTTGAATAATGGGTAATGATATAGGGATTCTCATAATGTACTATGATGCAGGAGATGCTTCATCCATCAATTCCCCCACCATAGGTCTCAGGGGGAACCTCGTGCATAGTCAGGGTTTCTTGGGGTATGTCAAACCTTGATCGAGTTCTTTATCATTCTTTTCGGAATTGAGGAATTTAACGTTTCCTTATTCTTTTTTTCATATTATTGTAAGATCATCATTTTTGGTGATAATGCAATGAACTTATCCTTTCATGACCATAATGGCCACGTTCTCTTGAATGTAGCCTTTAGAATAGTTTTTTTGTAGAAGTGTATTTGGAACTCATGTGGGTTGGTCATGGTTTTTTTGGTGATCATTTGTAGATATGAGTGCATGGGGAAATAGATGTTTGTAATTGTGTTTGAGTTCACTTTTGAATTGAGTTCTTCTCTTTTCTTGGGTTGAGTGCTCTCGGCTTCACTAGAAGTGTTGTCATGCTCATGCTGCGAAATTTAAATGTATTTGTGTTGGGAGTTTTAGATAGGCCTAGGAAATTATTAGTTCCGGTGGTGTTTTTTTAGGGTGTTCCTTCATCTCGGTTCCCTATTATGTCGGGTTTCATTATAATTGGATTTCAGTTTAATTGTAGAAGTTGTAGTTTAGTTGTGTGGGGAAGTTGTAGGGGTTCATGTTGGGTGTTCCCAAGTTCCCAGTTGTGGTGAGGGTGTTGTTTGGATAATTGTGAGAGGTTGAGATAGCTGGCAGGGCCCCGGTTTTCTAGGTTTCTCTATTGTAGGTTTCTCATTTAATTATTGGTGGAATTGTTTAGGTATTGGAGTTTCTATGCTTGTCTAGTTCTTATGGTGGGGAGAACCCCTCATGCACTCCCATCATCCTCATGTTGTGAATTATTCTTGATCGGTCATATATGACTTGTGGGATGAATAGTTACTCCGAGGTTCATGGTTTCTATTAGTTTTAATTGTGAGTAGAGTTGAATTTTAGTTAACTTTTGGATTGGTGACATTATGGAGGAATAAAGTGTTTGTGGTGTGGAAAATTGTCATACCCCTACCTCAGATACTCATCTATTTTACACTATTCTCAGTCTATCATATTATGGTTAAAGTTTGGGTTTGGCTTCAGGTTAGAAATGTTTGATGTTTGGAATTTTTGGTGGGTTTCGGGCCAGCACCTGGGAACTGCTAGGTTATAGGTACTCGTTCCATCAGCCTAGGTGACCATGCGGTTTCCCACCACTTAAAATAATTATATATTATGAAAAAAAAATTTCAGGTTCCCCTTCAACCCTTAAAAGGGGGATTGTCTATAATAAAAATAAAAACGAAGGCCTTCGGGCCATTCGGAGTTATGAAATCATAATGAATAAAATAAAACAAAATTAATATAATGAATAATAATAATAATAACAACGCTAATTAAAAAATAAAAATAAAAATATTTTTATTTTTATTAAAACAACTATTATTAATTTTTTTTCAAACCCTCATACCACCACTCTCTTTCAACCTTTAAAGCACACCACATTATGGGGTTTCCCCCTATCACGCGTGCAACCCCCTCCATGTCCCTCCTTCAATAGAAGATTTTGGGTCATATTTCTTCGCATTCTTCTTATGAATCACCAATGTATAGTTTCTCCTCCCTTCTCCTCCCTTTTTCAGGCTTCGGTTCGACCTATGCATTGTCCAATAGGGTTCTACAGTACCCTAGGTCTTTGGGTAATCAAATTTATCTGATCTATTTTGTATTAGGGTTGTGAGGATGGTCTCTCGGGACCCTTGGGTGCGTGTCCCAACAACCTTCACCGAAGGAGTGGTGGTTTGGCTTGTTATGGTTGGTCTCCGCTATCCGAGTTTTGATTTAAATAATTTTTCTTGCTTTCAAATGGTCTAAATTTGGATATTTAATTTTTTTTAAAGACATATTAATTATCTTATAGTGCATTGGTCCATTCGTTGTGATTTCAAGTTGTTCGTTCTGAGGAGACTCTCTTACGTAAGCATAGGTAAGTATATATATATTTAGGTCCCCCTGTTTGGTGTATATTCATCTATGGAAGTAAATATACTTCTATGGGGATATGTGTGCCTATGTAAATATGTGGAAATGAATACGTAGGTGAGTAGAGATGGGTATATACATATATGAATATATATAAGGATCCTCTTCAACGTATTGATGGCCATGAAGATGTGTTCATAGTGGACAGTTGTCCTTACATGTATTTGATGCTTTAAATGCTATAGGGGGGAGTAGCAGCTCTTAGTCAGAAAGTCCAGGGGCTGAATGTTCAGTTTGGTCCCACCATGAGGCAGGATATCTATGCATTGACTTTTAAATTTAATAATCATTAATTTATTGCATTTCACACATAATTTCTATATTAATTAATTATATAGGGATATTATTAAAAAAATTATCTTTATCTGCAGTGGCTATTTATTTTAATGAATTTAAATAAGTGTTTTGATTTCATTTTTCATATCAATTGCTTGATAAAATGCCTTATTGGCCTTTGTTAATGTGTTTTAAATTTAAAATGGTGACATGGGTTTCTTAAATGAGTGTCTAAGTGTATTTTAGTTTCAAAAGTGACATGTGGTTAAATTTTTTTAATAAATATGTAGCATTTTGAAGGATAATTTTGGGTTTATGAAAGAGTTTCAAATGATTTAATGTTTAAATAAGTGTGTTTCTGGCTTTTGAAATTGGTTTGTCGTGTGATGATGAATTGTGTCCCATATTGCATTTTCATAAGAGACGGTATTGGTTTAAAAACGTGATGGAATTGTTTTGATGATGTTGTATAATGGTTTTTTTACATATATGTTGTGTTTGAAACTTCATTGAAATATGGATTGCATGTTTGATAAATGTAATGTTGGGGAGAAACGTTTAACGGAACGTTTGTCCACTTAGTGAAAATGAAGAAGAAAATGTTTATTATAAAAATCTTTGTTGGATGATTCTCATGACTTATCTCAAATAATTGTTGTGATTTCCTCACTGTAAAATCCTCAAGAACAATTATTGGGGTTCCTTGGTTGGAAAACATTATGTTTTATTTATTCTATGTCATGTGATTAATCCACAGGGAGACTTAGGGTGAGAGTTATTGTGAATTATCATTTTAATATATATCTTGTGATTGGATTCTTGGCTAGAATCAATTGGCTCACCCTCGTTATCTACATGAGACATTAGAACATAACATATTGAGAGAATTACCTGGGAATTATTGCCTCACTAGTAGTTGATATACTGACCAATGGACCATAGTAGGTGGATATATCTGGTTTCATTACTTTGGGGTTGCAACCCTTGGACTTTCCTGAGTTAGGGTGGCTAGGAAATTGGGCGTTTGGATTTCATCCATTGGGAATGATACCGGGGATGGAGTATCATGTATTAGCATGTAATGTATTATTATTAATCTCTTCGATTCACCTATGTCTATTAACTGTTAGTTTCTTACTGTAATAAATGTGATACTTGTAAGTATATTTTCATTACCCTTGTTATATGAATACTTTTGATCTTTCTTGTGTAGTATTTACTTGTATATTATGTGTTAGTTTTTAAATGATTGTGAAAAAGGTTTCAAAGTCAAAGTGTTTTATAATCACTCTTCCTACCAAAATCAAAAGCATCATTTCCCTTTTAAAAGAAAAATTTAATGAAACACTAATGGGGTATGATTGGTTTTGGAAATGAATCAGTTCAATGAGTATAATTTTGTTTTTGAGTAAAATGTGTGGAAAAGAATACTTTTTTATATTTTAGTTTAAACGAATAATTAATGTTTATATATTTAATATAAATCTATATGGGAATAGATGGTTTGGGCATACCTAATGAGTTCTAATACTCATGCCTATATTTTATCTTTGTTTTTAGCTTAGGGTGTTGCTTCTTTCTCAGATCCAGTCGTCGCAGTACAACACTAGTTTGAGGCCGGTGGTGACTCGTATGGTCACAGGGAGGTATGTAAAGTTTTATTTTCTCACAGATTCTAGTTTTCATTTTCATTGTTCAATTTTTATTTATTTATTTTCCATTCAAATATGGGCCAAAAAGTTTCCACTAGTTTAATTTTGATGCCCGACACTAGTTTCTAATTTGTGGGGATTCGGAACACCCTTCAGGTCATGTCGTGGATCGTCTCGCGTGACCGGTTCAGGGTCGACCCAGGATGGTTCAAGACATAGACATTAAATTATAAGGTATGAATAGTTATAACTAAATTATGGAAATTATTATTATACTTTTATTAAAAATAAAATATGAATCATTTAAAAGAAAGATTAATGTTTTCTAAAACATTTTATTTATCTAAAAGTCATATTTATCCTACATTGAAATAATTAATTCAATATTACATATTACAACATTTTGAAATTTATTTGAAAAAATAAACTACATTATTTACATAATAATATCAAAAATTTCTTTGGGTGATTTTTTTGGGATTTTGGTAAAATATTTCATTTTTCATTGAATAGTAAAAAATACTGAATTTTAATTGAATATTTTCTTCTAATTTAAATTATTTATAATGATAAATTATATTTTGAATTTTTTTTAAAGTATAATTTATTGAATAACATATCTTAAATAAACTATGGGTCATTAGATTTATTTACATATTGAATTTTGATTTAAAAACATAATGAACATTTGGATATTTTCTATTTGAAAACCCGCTTTCCCATCACATCATTGGGTTTAATTTTAAGTTAATATTTTCTAATTATCTGATTTGAATTTATAAATATGAATTAAATATTTTTAATAATTATATATTAAAATTTATAATATTTTTTTTCTTAATTTTGATGAAAATTAAAATTGAATATGTTAAAAATTAATTATCACGCTTATTGTAAAAATTGATTTAACGGGGTTAAAATTAAATTAAAAGGGTTAAAATGACATAAAAACAAGTATAAAATATATTATATGGACATATTAAGATCATACAATTTCTAAATATATATAATAATCCATTATAATTACCCTTATGGCATGTGAAAAATTTGGGCACACCTTCTTCATTTCAAAATGTATAAGTGTACCACTCACCTAGCTTATAAAAGGGAACCTTCTCGCTAATCATCTTCACACATCCAGACCATTTTTATATTTCATATTACTCAAAAAATACCTTCCCAAAATCCCTACTCCTGTCTTATAAGACTTATTTTTTGTTATAATCAAAACTAATATGTCTTTTGGTATAATCCTAAAGAGGTTACCTTAAAAAGAGGTAACATTCTTCAATGAACACTTTTATTTTATTTCTTCCAAAACCTACATTAATTCTTATTAAACCATAATGATATAATATCCCCATTATATTAAATATAATTATATGTTTTCATTTTAAGGTAATTACCTAAAACAATCTCTACTTCCATCAAATGGATTATAAAATCATTTTTTGTGTGTATGGAGAACTACCACATCTTGAACTTATGGTATTCATTTTTTCCATTACGATATTTTTTGATTGGGTTTGATGATGGATATAAAGTAAATATATGGTATTTAAAATATAATTATAAATATGGATTCTTTATATGTTATATAACTTTTTTACTTTCCATTATATATGGGATACGATAACTTTTCTCTTGTGTTTGGAAGACTACCACCTCCCAAAGAGATGTGATTCGTCTTTTACTAACGATTTAAATAGAAGGTGATTAGGATAATTTTAATGAATATATGTTACATTCATTAAATAATTATAATATTATTGAAATATTATTCATTTTTTTTAAAATATCATTTCTTGTCATACCTTTTGAATCGCTTAAACATGATTACATCGTTTCTGTATGTGTGGACTACCGCCTTCTTGAAGAAATGTGACTATATTTTCATCACCACAACAAAAGGATGATATTTATAAGTATATTTAAATAATAAATATGAAATTATGATCATTATATAGTGGTAATATATTACTTACTTAATTTAAATAATGATCGTTGAAAGATTGTAACGTTACTCATGCGTATGTACGACACACCTTCTTCATGATCGTAACATTCTTCATTTATAAAAAGAATATTTCTTGATTATTATTGAATACATAATTGAGGCATGAGTGTGATAATTATTTTACAATTATTAGTTTGGAGATGATTAAATAATATAATATGAATAATAGCTGCAACTTTCAAGAAAAAACATAAATGAGAAAACAAAGACATTAACACCCGAATCAAGAATATAACCAAATATTATTAATGAGTGAGTGATAAGATATTATAAAAGTATAATATATGATATTATATTTATTAATATAGTTCCAGTGTAAGTTAATGAAATGTCTAAAACCTCTATATAAGAGGTTAAATCTTATTCAACCAAAAGAAAGCGTGAGGTATAGGGTTTCTTAACATAATTTTTATTCATCGGGTTAACCTTCTACTTCATTGATTATATTATGATACGATTATGTGTGTAATGAAATATTATTATTTTATTTTATAATTACATATTTTTTATTTGGATTTAAATTTTATATATATAATAAATTAATTTATTAATCCCTAGTTCAATGATATGATCTTTGTAAGGGATTTCGTGTTAATATATATTTTATTGATACGTATTTGTTATGATGTGCCAATTCACTTTTATGTGTTTTATATAGTTCCCCATTGACATAAAATATCATTACTAATTAAAAAATGATGGTATTTTATGTTTTACATTGAATCATTTCATCCTAGGGGATTTTACATTAAAATTTCCTAGTGGTAAGTTTTATGAACAATCTCACTTTCTTTTGTGATTATTAAATTTATATTAAAATAATAAATTTGTAGTGATGATTTTCCATTTTCCATTACATTTATATTAAATATAGATATTATTTTATGATGGAATAGATTAATTTTATACCCATATACTATTTCTACATATGGTGTTTACTTTGAATGTTATTTGATTAACTTGGGGAAATATAGATAAATTTTTGTCTTGTACAAAATATGGATATTAGTTGACAAGAAATATTGTTCATGAATTAAATAGATCATTAGATATATTATAAATGATTTTGAAATGAATAAATGGATTGGTATTGGTTATATATATCCCCTAATTTCTTCGATGAGTATCATCAGATAAACTAGTTGGCCAAATCAGGTATGAATTTTCCTAGTAGTTTTATACCATATTGATGATAGATCATGACATTAGAGGTATCGTGTGATTTGGAAATGACATAAAATAATTAATAATTTCATTCTTTGGGAATTAAGTTATCTTATTATCCATGAGATTTTGTCCATCATGTTATCTTGAGATTGATTTCATTTTATGTTATGGATTAAATGATATGATATTTAGTTAATTACCATTCTGTATTGATGATGGGTTATCTTATCTTGATTGAAATGTTATTTAAACTAAATATGTGTTTAGTTACTTACCTTACTATTTTGATAATAGTTATTAATTCATGATAACTTTTACTATACTTATCCATTATTGATCATTTTGATTTCACCCTTATTTTGTTTTCTTTCCCTAGGATATGAAGAAGGGAACATTGAATTAGTTTTGAAGGTTTTAGTTCATTTTTTTATTGTCATGTATTAGTTTAATTTTGTACTCCCAATTTAAAATGGGTATTGTATATGTGTATGGTTCTCAAAAAAATACTAAACTGATATATCATTCAATATTTTTCCTTTTGTATATATAAAAATGTAATAAAGAAAGACACCAGCTCTATGTTACTGGATTTAGGGTCACAATAATAATCATAATCCTTGGGAATAAATTCAATAAATTGTATTCCCATGAAATATTTTGGTAAATAGTTTCCATTTAAAACACAGATACCCTACTAGTTGAATTCCTATTTATTTCCATTCTCTAATAAATCCATAATAATACAAATATTTGGGTGGTGCTTCTTAAGAAGTTTATAGGTAATGTTTTTTTTGAATTCCTATTTTTTTATATTTGAAGAGATCCCCAATTTTTTTATTTTAGATGAAAATAATTTAATTATTTTATGTTTTAATTTTAAAAATATAATTGTATATAAATGAAATTTATTTTAAATCTCATTTTCCATGATTTCAGAAACAATTCTACAAAAAAAAAAATTTAAATTTAAATATTTTCCAAAACCCTTTCTATGTGCAAATATTTTTTTACATAAATATCTTATTATATTTATAAAACAATAGTTACGGGAGAAAATGATTTTATCCATTTTTGAATCTTTTTTAGAAGGTGTTTTTTTCAAGAATTATATTCACAATTTTCTAGTGGGTTTTTATGTTATCATATTGTGCATGAAACAGTCATTAAATTTTATGGATTCTATTCATGATTAAAAAAATGGAAATATACTATTATTGTAAAAAACCATTCCATTTAGGTTTATAAAATAATTTTTTAAGTTAAATTTCCCTGAATTATTTCTCTAGAATGTATGGATTTATTTTAAAATTATGTATTTTTTCAAATATACCTTATGAAAATGTTTATTGATTTTCTTTTGGAAAATTAATTTCATGAGATGTTTTCATTAAAGTTAGTTTTAATGTATTAACAATGATAATTATAGACATTGAACAAAAATTATGTATAATTTTGGCATGTGGGTTTAAAATGTGTGGATGAGGAATGGTGAGTAAACTCATGTCCTCAAGGAGAAGTTTTCCTAAATGTTATTCTACAAGTGGGCCAATGGATTTCTTAAGGTTTACCAAGTATAATTATTCTCAAAAAATTTATTACTTTAAGGGTAATATTTTTCATGGATAAATCCATGTTTATCAAAAAAAAATATTTTGGAATTAAATGTCTTTTCATAGTGTGATATATTTAAAAATATTGAAATTGTACTTTTTCACGACCTGTCCCATGGGGCTCAGACGTGACTACCCCAAGAATGCCTTACGTAGCCCAGGGGTTAGTGACTATCACTTGAAGGATTTTTCAAAACTAGGAAGGGATTCAATTAGAGATCTATACACACTCAAAAAGGGAAACTAATGTAAATAAGAAACAAGATTATGGTATAACCACGTGAGTAAAATAAAACCGCCAGTACAACTATAAACTAAAAGCAGTGGGACAAAATACAACACCTAAAAACTGAAAAGAAAGTAAACAATTGTTGCATCTACCTTGGAGATCTACCTAGAGGGTAGTAGTTATAAGTATGAATTTGAAGAAGAGGATCTCGACAACTCCTATCGCACAAAGCTCCACCGAGTCCCAAACCTCCAAAGTCTACCTTAGAGCGTTAGTAGTCTACACCAGAAATACACGTGTGGGAGGAGGCCCTACAGGGGTGAGTATAACAACTCAGTATGGGACCGTAAAACCCACTAAGGTATCTCTATAATCCATGAAGGAAATCATCACAAGAAATAACACAAAGGTAATATCACAAGCATGATCTAAATCATGAAGCACAATGCAAAAGAGGCAACTCAATATAATGGTATAACTTCAAGGATACTGGGATAGGGATGACTAATCGTAAATCCAGATCCTCCTATCCATAGTAACTCTACTGTTGACCCATATAGTTCACTGTATAATGACATGTATCGGTCTCTAGACGTTAACCCATATTCGTCACTGGTGTTGACCCGTATTGGTCACTGGTACTGACCCATATTATTTGCTGGTGCTGACCCGTATTGGTCGCGGGTGTTGACCCATATTGTTAGATGGTATAGAGGTAGGGATGATAAGTCGTACATCTAGATGATCCCACTCTGGAGTTTCTGATGCTGACCTGTATTGGTCGCTCTTCTTCTTCATGTCACAGCCAGCCTATATGGATTCTTGCACGTAGCACGCCTGATCTCTGGATGATTTTTTCCCTCAAGACATCGGTCTAATTTTATCTAGTATTAAGCCCCACAAAAATCATACCCAAGGTAATTCCCCGTCATAGGGGTCCTAACGTGAAAGACGGTGGGTCGATCGGACGCCCGATTTATGAGATATGAGCACTTTTGTAAAAAGATACTGGCTAGATTCTAGACTGATCCAACCCAGGTCACACGTCAAACTCCATAAAAACTCACTTAGAGTATTTCCAAATGATTGGCTTGTCACAAGGGTCTTTATGCTATAGACGACATATCGATCGGACACTCGGTCTGTTAGTTACACACTTTTCTATGAAACGGGGGTGATCGCACCTTGGTTCGGCCCGACTCCGTTGGGTTCGCCGGAATATGCCAAATGGACCACATCCAAAAATGGGGTCCCAACTCCACTAACGGTGTGTAAAAGGGACACTAGGTTCATCATTTATGGATGTTTCTTTATTTTGGGGTCGGTTGGGTCTAGGCCCGGTCTGACTCGGTCATGCCGGCCCGACGCAACGGGTCTCGGGGTTTGTCTGACCACACCCGGGTCTGGCCCGTTAAGGGTTTTCCCGGGTCACTATGTTTGGCCCATCAGGGTCGGCCCAGCTAGTTCGCGGGCCTGGTCAATGGATGGCCAATCCCGCTGCGTGGGGCTCGACCCACTTGCATTGGCTCGTAGGGTAGGGCTCAGCCCACCCACGCTGGCCTGGTGGGCGGGGCCAGCTCTTTCCATTGGCCCAAGTCTCCAGTTGTCCCTGTGGATGTGAGGCCATTTCATCCGACCTATGGGGCACTGCACCACCACATGAAATGGTCAGCCCGATAATGGATTGGTCTCTAGCCGATGCGGCGCCGCACTTCTCCCCCATGGTCCGCTCGGGCCAGCCGCCTCTAGACACCACTGCGTGTGAAGGTTTGCTGCTTTCCCACTGCCCACGGTCGGTTTCCATGGGCCTCCTATGGCCACCGCCATCCGCTGAAGGCATGGTGTGCTGGTTGTCCTTTCCATGGGCCACCATACGTACTCCGGTGGTCTGTTATTGGTGTCATCTGCACCTACATGCCTCTTAGGTCACCACCGCTACTACGTGACCCCTATCTCTACCTTTCCATCACATATCATGGTCGTGCATGGTAAAAACAAGAACAACATGATCGACAGAGGGTCGGGGCCTTGTTCGGATTGGGCCCTGCCCTCGGCATTTGTGTTTTCACAAGGGGTGTTTACATCAAACCGAGAATTGAGAAATAACTCCCAACTTGTAACCACTCATCAACCCCCCATGTTTAAAGAACGATCCGTGGATCAACCCATTGGTCGATTGATCCATGTTTTTCATATAAATCAAGAATGGGGAATGAGGAATTTTATAATATCAAAAACAAAAACCCCTATCTAGATGAGATGTCCGGTGACGATGATCTATGGAACCTCCTTCATCGTTGTCAGTGATCCATGATTCGGTGGTGCTCGTCACTGCTCACTGAATCTGGTCTCGTCCTCCAACTGTATGTTTCTGCAGGACTTCTCAAGAGTATTCTCACTTGAAGTAGCCATGGCAAAACCGCACCCTGAGCTCTATTTAAATAGAAGAGTGGAAAGTTGAGTAAAACATTGACAAATTAATGAGTTTCATTAAATGAATTAATGAACCCATTTTAATTCACAATGGTAGAGTTATGCAGTTGATAAGTCAAGAAATTAAATGGATTGACAATTCACCGGTCCCCCACCACCACTCATATGTTGGAGAAAATAGAAATAAAATAACAATTACACAATACTTTACATTTCCTTTAAAAGTATAAAAAAATACTTTTTCTCCTGCCCTACTGCGTTTGAGGTGAAGACTCCCTTAAAAGAATATTGGCACTGCAAATTCAATAGTGTCCTTGGAATATTAATCCATGAACCGGTTTAAATGATATAAAATTTCACCCGCGCGTTTATTGAACATACAATAAAAAAGTTCAAAATTCTATTCTAGGAAAACCGGGACTCAGAATCACACGTATTCAATTTTTTAAGACTTATAATAATCCCAAATAATTAAAAAAATTACATGGAATTTTCCAGGTCTTTACATTTTCCCCACCTTAGGGATTTACATCCCCGAAAGACAAACAAGGATACACAAACAAAGAGGGGTACAAGTCACACATATGAGCCTCTCACTCCCTTTTGATCTTCTGTAGATTCCCGTGCTACCAAAGAATGTATACTAGAGGTATCGACTTCCCATTAAGGATACTCTTTTTTCGATCCGATATCTTCACCGATTACTCTACAAAATTCACCTTGTTGTCAATCTCCAACTCACCATGGTCGATGACGTGATATGGTTCATGCACATATCTCCTCACATGGGATACATATAAGACGTCATGAACCCTCTCTAACTACGGTGGCAGTTCCAAGAGGTACACCACCTTTCTAATCCTCCAATTTTTTAGGAATGGTCCGATAAACCTCGGTGAGAGTATGTCACCTCATCCAATCTCTGTAGTCCTCGTCGAGGGGAGACTCGCAAGAATACGTGGTCCCCCTCTTGGAACTCCAGTGGTATCCATTTCCTATCAGCTTAGAACTTCTGTGAGCTCTATACAGTATACATCCTCTCATAGATGACCTTCACCTTCTCAGTGGTAGCATGTACCCTCTCTGGGCCCACGAGTGCACTCCTAGATCTGCCCAGCACAAGGGCGATCTACACGGTCGTCCATTCAATGCCTCAAAAGGGGCCATAACAATGGTAGAGTGATAGCTGTTGTTGTACGTGAACTCCACCAATGGTAGGTGGTCCGCCCAAATGTGACCAAAATCTAGGACACATGCACGAATCATGTCCTCCATGGTATGGATGGTCTGCTCAGTCTGACCATCTATCTGCGGGTGAAAATCTGTGCTCAAGAAAAGTTGAGTTCTGAAATCCTCCTGCAACCTTTTCCACAACTAGGATGTGAACCGTTCATCATAGACTGAGACTATCATTGAAGGAACCCCATGAAGTCGCACGACTTCCTAAACATTTAGATGTCCCAAGCTCTCTATGAACCCTTCTCTCGAATAGCATGTAAGTGGGATGGCATGGTGAGTTGGTTACCGATCACCCAGATGGTATTGTGCCCTCTATACATTTGTGGTAACTCCATCACAAAGTTCATATATATCCCATCCCACTTCCACTCTGGTATATCGAGGGGTTGGGTCAGGCCTGCTGGTACCTGGTGCTCAACCTTCAATTTCTATAAAGTGAGGCATCTAGAAACAAAATCCACCATAGATTTATTCATCCATGGACACCAGTACTGAAGAAAAAGGTCCTGACACAACTTCATCACGCATGGATGTATAGCCAATGGTGATTTATAGAACTCACTCAACACCTCCTCGTGTAGTGACGCTGGTACAACTGTACGTCCTCTGAAAAGGATAATTTGCACCCCATATTCAGAATATTTGATAGGTTCATGGCCTGAGGATATCTGAACACGTGTAGTCTCATAGCTGTTGTCTCTCTGTTGCGCCTCTTTGACTCGCTCAAGGAGTGAATTGGAAACTACCATCGACTGGAGGTACACTATCTCATCTCTATCCATGTAGGATATCTGAAGCAAGGCTAACTGCTCTGAAGCATCCTTCAATAGATACAAACTCATTCTCTGGATAAGTGCATCTGCCACTACATTCCCATTCCCAGGAGTATAGACTATATCAAAATCATTGTCCCAGAGGAACTTCATCCATGGTCATTGTCTCATATTCAGATCATTCTGTGTTAAGATATATCTGAGACTCTTGTTGTCAGAGTAAGAAATGAACTGCTTTCCCGTCAAGTACTGTCACCACATCTTCAGTGCATAGAATACTACTACCAACTCCATGTCGTGAGTTGCATGATTCTGCTCATGAGGCCACTGCTGTTATGATCCATAAGCAATCACTGCATCATCCCACTTGAGGACGCAACTGATTCTGGTCCCTAATACATCACAATAAACCACATATCTAGTTCCCTCCTCTAGAAACCTCATTATGAGAGCCCTGGTCAAGCTCTAACTCAGATGTTGAAAGCTCTATTAGCATGTATCTTACCACAAGAAGGGTTACCCCTACTTTTTCTAGGAAGTCATAGGTGCTTCTACTCTAGAGAAATTGAGAACTATCCTTCGATAGTATCTTGCTCATCCAAGGATGATCTGAACCTCAGTAACACTCATGGGTGTCTCCCAAACAATTACTACCTCAATCTTCACTGGATCCACTGCAAATTAAGCATCTGATATGACATATCCCATGAAGTGGCCCTTCTGTATCCAGAACTCTCACATAGAGAGATTCCCATATAAATGGTTCTCTCAGAGTGTGTCCAGAACTATCCTCAAGTGAAAAACGTGCTCTTCCTCAGATGCTGAGTACACCAAGATGTTGTCGATGAAGAACACCACATCGTGATTGAGGTATAGATGAATGATATTGTTCATGAGCGCCATGAACACTGCTGGAGAATTGGTCAAGACGAAAGGCATAATGAAGAACTCGTAATGGCCATACCAACATCTGAATGTAGTATTCAATATGTCCTTGTCCCATACACTGAGCTGATGATATCCTGATCCATGGTCTATCTTCGAGAACCACTTCGCTCCTTTCAACTGATCAAACAAACCACCAATCCATGAAAAAGGATACATGTTCTACACTGACACCTGGTTTAGGCGCTGGAAGTCCACACATAGCCTCAAACTTCTTTCGGCCTTCATGGAAAACAACACCGAGGATGCCCATGGAGATTCACTGGGCCTTATGGATCCCTTCCTCTATATGTCCTCCAAATGTACCCTTATCTCTTGGAGCTCCTTAGGTTACATCTGATATGCTGGTGTAGATATCAGTGTTTTTCACGAGTACAAGTCAATGTGTAAGTCTACCTCTCTACGAGGAGGTAGTCCTAGGAAATCTTCTGGAAAGATGTCCTCATACTCTTCTACCACCACTACAAACTATGGACTCATCTCATCGAGCATGTATAATGTCATGCAAGCTAGTTGATATGTAATTAGCTTCACCCTTATGAGCGCAAGACCATCTCGTGCTGCTCTGTTTTTCTTCTAACCAACAAAGAAAAAATGGACAACATCTCTATGCATACATCACACTGTACATCTCAAGCAGTCATTCTATGTGTGAACTGATGATATCTTGTCCATGAATAGAATGATGTCATAGGGATTCAATGTTGTTACTAGAATATCTCATTTTAAAATCTCTCCTTTGAGAGTTTGATCTGACTGTCAGCACTAGTGTGTGACCACTGAATATCCTCCCGTATGAGTATCCAAACAAATGGTCGATCTAAAAGCTCAGTCAGAATCAAAGAGTCCCGAACTAAGTCCATGACAAGGAAGGTATTGTTAGAACCTATGTCGATAGGAACTGCTGCTAAAGTAGAGAAGATATCGATCGTACCTCATATCATCTTAGGGACATCATGATCATCAGCCTCTACTACCTGTAGTTGGGCTTGTCCCCACCCACCCAATCTCTGAGTTCGTGGTGGAATGCTTGGGGGTGGTGGTGGTAGTGCCTGGTGACACCGAATGCCTCCCACTGCATGCCTTGCTCACCTGCCTCATCTGCTGCCTTGTTGACGCTTATGCTTATACCGCTAACACTGCCTCAGTGGACCCTCCACCATATTCTGATCATCAGTGTGGGGAGTCAGATTGTCATGATCTCTACGACCCTATCCCCCAATGTAAAAATAGATCTTGTATTTCTGGGGGCTCCCTCAGCCTCTCGAGCCTCACACCTCTAACTCTACGTCCTGGGGTCCCCCTCTGGAAGGTCTATCCCGCTTAGGATACTGCGTCATCTGTCTAATGATAGCTGAAGATGACTCTACTATCTGTCTTATGGTAGGGTCTCTCACTGTGGGTGCCTACTCAGAATGGAAGATCTCGATTAGTAAGACTCTCTCTAGCACCTCAGTTTCCATCGAGATGCTGAGAGAAATTGTCACAGCTCTGATCTCTCATCGAAGCCCATACTCATAGGTCTGGACCCTTATGTAAGGGTCTCGTACCATGTCACTGGAGTATCACGAATGGTCAGTAAATATCCCCAAGTACTGAGCCACAGTCTAGCTACCCTAATGTCATCTAGCCGGACATTGAGATTTTTTTTAGGGCGGAGTTCATGCCAGCGACACTACTGATCACCCTACTGATCCCATAAGTGGGATAGCGGCCAAGATCGCAATCTCCTCAGCAGGTGTCTCTACTTAGAAAAAGACCCGTGAAACTACCTCAATTGAGTCTTCTGCTTCATGATGGTCTCTCTCACCTCTAACCCTTAGAGGCCTATGTCTATGGAACTCATGAAATGCGCTCAGCTAGCGTGCATGATCCACTGGTAGCATCTTCTTCTCAACAAGTGGTGGTGTTACTTGTACACCACCCGAAGGTTCCATCATTGTGAGTGGTACCTGTACTGAAGCCTCGTTGCTCGGTGTTCCACTATCACAATCTCTAACCGAAATCATGGCTGGCTATCTTCATGGTGTCATCCAATAAGAAACAGATGTTCCACGGTCAATAAGTTACACCTGATGAGCTGACTCAAGAAAGATCAAGAAAAAATTTCAAAACAGTAGCAACTAGTGTTTTCTTGTACCGAGTTGGAAAACAAAATTTAGGGTCCTGGTGAATGGATACGTCAGCCACCACACCAACACTAGTCTCCCTATACTAAAAAATGAACTCAAGACACTTTACACCATTGCATCATTAAAAGTAGACTCTTAGTTATTCTGGTAGAACCGATCGCCCTCTGATACCACTTTGTCACGACCCATCCCATGGGGCCCAGACATGACTACCCCAAGAACTCCTTCTATAGGACCCGAGATGGTGATTTTCACCTGAAGAATTATCCGAAATAGGGAAGGAATTTCCAAATAGATTTTTACACACTCGAAAAGGGAAACCAAAGTAAACAACCAAAAAAAGTAATGTACAACCATGGGAGTAAAATGCAACCTCAAGTACAACTGTAAATTGAAAATAGTGGGCCAGAATACAAGCCCCTAAAACTGGAGAGAAAGTAAACAGTTGTCGCATCTTCCCTAGATCTCTACCAAGATGGGAGTTACTATAAGTATAATTTTGATGAAGAGGATCTCAACTGCTCCCATCGCACCAAGCTCCACCGAGTCCCAAACCTCCAAAGTCATCCTTAGAGTGTTAGTAGTCTGCCCTGGACACACATGTGGATGTGGATCCCATGCAGGGGTGAGTATAACAACTCAGTAGGGGAATCTGAGACCCCCAAAGGTCTCTACGTAATCCTAAAAGTAAAACATCACAAGAAATACCACAAAGGTAATATCAAAAGAATGATTTAAATCATGAAGTACAAAGAAAAAGAGAAAGCTCCATCTAACGTTTTAAGTTCAAGGTCACTGGGATAGGGATAAGAAGTCATAACACCAGATAATCCTATCTATAGTAACTCTATTATTGACATGTATAGGTCACTGTTTTCTTACCCATATTGGTCTCTAGATGTTGACCTATATTGGTCACTGGTGTTGACCCGTATTGGTCGCTAGTGCTGACCCGTATTGGTCGCTGGTGCTGACCCATATTGGTCACTATTGTTGAACCGTATTGGTCACTGGTACATAGGTAAGGATGATTAGTCATACATCTAGATCATCCCACTCAAGAATTTCTGATTCTGACCCTTATTGGTCACTCTTTTTCTCCGTGTCGCATCCAGCCTCTTGATTCATGCATGGAGCACGCCTGATCTCTGGAAGATTCTGCTAGTCGAGACATAGGTCACATTTTAACCGATAAAAAAACCCACAAAAATAATACCTAAGGGACCGACTCGTTATAGGGGTCCCAATGTGAATGATGGTGCATCGATCAGATGCCTTGTCTGTGAGATATGGGCACTTTTTTTAAAAGGTACCCGTGAGATTCAAGTCTGCTCCAACCTAGGTCACATGTCAAACACCCTCAAAATTCAATTAGATTATCTCTAATGTACCGCATTGTCAAAACGGTCCTTATGATATAGAAAATGCATTGATCGGACATCCGGTCTATTAGTTACACCCAATTTTATGAAACGGTGGTGATCACACCTCGGTCCGGCCTGACTCCGTCGAGGCAGCCCGAATATGCCCAAGGGACCGCTTCCCAAAAAGGGGTCCCAAATACACTAACGGTGTGTCAAAGTGACACTAGTATTGTTTGTTATAGGTGTTTATTTATTCGGTGGATGGTTGGGACTGGGCCTAGTCCTACTCAGTCAGGTCGGCCCGATGCAACGGGTCCCGGGGTCTGCCTGACCTTGCCCAGGTCCATTCCGTCGGGGTCGGCCTGACTGGTTCATGGGCCCGATCTGCGGTTGGACCGACCCTTCAGTTGGGACATAGGCCTCCCGCGTTGGCCCGCTAGGCTATGGGTCCAGCTCGCTTGGTGGGTCTGGTCCACGTCTGACCCGTTTGATCGGCCCGCGTATGGCCAGGTCTGCCTGAAGGTGGTTCCCATCTATAGATAGCCTCACAGACTTGTTTCATTTCATGCAGTCGGTGGGGCATTTCCCACTACCTACAATAGTCATCCAGGTGGCCGAATGGTCTCCAACAGACGTGGCGCGACGTGGGGCCGCACTGCCCCTCCTACTATGGGGCGGCGTCGCCCCCTCCTACCATGGTCCGCTCACCATGGCTGCTACCTCATTTCTCCCATGTAGCTAACTAGGTCCGGTGTCCCAGTCCTCCACCTGCCACCACCAGCTGCCGCCAGCATGGTGTGCCAAAGGATTTTTCTGCAGGCCACCAGACGTGCTCCGGTGGTCCTTTCTTGGTACCGTCTGTGCCTACGAGCCTCTCAGGTCACCATCGCCACTACATGACACATATTTTGGCCTTACTGTCACATTTACCAACAATGCATGATAAAACAAGAATAATAAGATCTAAAATGGGACTGGGCCTTGTTCGGATTAGTGCACACCCTCTGCGTTAGCGTTTTAACAATGGGTGTTAACAAAAAATAGAAAATTTGGAAATAACTCCTGACTTGTAACCCTGCATCAACCTCCCATGTTTAAATAACAATCCTCAGATCAACCTATTGGTCGGTTGATCCACGTTCTTCTTATAAATCAAGAACAATGAAGGAGTAATTTTATAATATCAAAAACAGAAACCCCTACCTGGATGAGGCGTCCGCTGACGACGATCGAGGGAACCTCCTTCGTCATTGTTGTCGGTTCGTGATTCAGTGGCAATCATCATCACTCATCGAGTCTGGTCTCATCCTCCGGGTGGATGTTGCTGTAAGACTTCTCCAGAGGTTCCTCCCTTGAATAAGTCATGCCAAAACCCCACCCTGAGCTCCATTTAAATAGTAGGGGAAAGGTGAATAATTCATTGTGGAATAAATGAGGTTCAATAAATGAATTCATGAACCTATTTTAATTCAAAATGGTGGAGTTACACAATTGAGGAGTCAAGCCATTAAATGGATTGACAAGTCACATGTCCTTCCACCACTGCTCATCCATTGGAGAAAAATAAAACAAAATAACAATTACATGTTATTTTACTTTTCATTAAAATGTACAAAAAATAACCTTTTCTCATGACCTACTACAGTCGAAGTAAAGCCTCCCTTAAAAGAATCATGGCAATATATATTGAATGGTGTCCTTCGATTTTTAATCTGATCACTTGTTCAAAATATAGAAAACATCACCCACGCATTAACTGAACATACCTTAAATAAAGTTCAAAAATCTATTTCGGGCACACCAGGCCTCGGAATCATGCACCGTCAATTTTCAAAGATTCGATATAATCCCAAATAATTAAAATAATTACATCAAATATTCATGTCTTTACATACATATTGTGGATTTTTTTTGAAATCTCTGGATTAGTATTTGTGAAAATAATTTATTATACTAATTTTTTTATTTGATATAATATGAAATGTTTCTAAAATAATTTTCATAGAAGTTATAGAATTGTAACAACCCAAGTAAGTAATGAGTAATAGAAATTTTTATCTATGTCTATTAATGAATTAGATAGTGTTTTAGAGGCTGAAAATGAAAATAAATCCAATCTTAAGCATAGAATACACTAATATTCTTAAAAGATAGTTTAACTGCCTTTTGATGGCAAACCCTTTTTAAATAAAACTTTTGACAATTTTATAATCTATGTTTGTCAAAATAAACTTATTCTTTATGATTGGGACATCAAAATTTACTTTGTGTGAATTTTTGGTATTTTTCAGACAATGTTCATTTTTAATGAATAGTGAAAAATACTGCATTTTACATCAAATCTTGTTTTTAATCTAATTTATTTATATGATTAGATAATCTTTTGAATTGGATTTGAAGTGAAATTAGAATATATTTTTACCATTTAATCCAATGGTGGTCTTTGGAATCAATTTAACTTTGAAATTGGACTTAATCTAGTGTCAATCTTTTGATACTTATTGTTTCATAAAAACACGCTAATTGTTCTGACAGCGGGAATTAATTATTAAATTAATTAATGTGACTTATATGTTTTGAATTTTTCAAAATAGACTTCATTTTTGAATTTGGAATATCAAATATATCTTAGGGTGAAGTTTTGTAAATTTTCTGAAAAACTTCAATTTTTGATGAATAGTGAAACCACTAAGTGCTATATATAAAAACTGATTTTTCGTTTAAATGAAATTTTGCCATCTTTGTGTTTTGAATTTCAAAAATCCGACATACATGGTTTTCATTAAGAAGTAAAATATGGTTCAATGAGATTATTATAATTTTTTGGTGAATACTAACTTATTAAGTTTTTAATCGCGATTAGAGGTAATTAGTGTAGTTTAAGGTAAGAATAATGTTTTAATAAAATGAAATGACCTAGAAACATGTCCTACCCTTATTGGATGTGTCATGGCCGACCAAGACAAGCCATGGGTCAACTTGGGGACCCCATGGAGCCACTTTGGTTGGGAAATGGCATAAATAACTTTTTATTTAATGTTAAAGTAAAAATGACAAAAACATGAGTTATTTTACTAAAACAATTTTTACATGGGGTTATACAAGTCAGATTATTGACTACAAATATTCATTAGAAATATAAAACAATTTCCTACATAATAGTATTTTTTTTATAATTTTTAGACATTAAATAAATTAAATTATTTATGACATCATGATGATGCAGCGATGACCTCATTATTTAACGATTTAAGTAAAATGGAAAGATAATGTAAAATATAAGACCTACACATGGCCAAAACCAATTGGATGAGTGGATTTCGAACCCTTATCACCTTATACTCAAATTATATCAATGTGAGACCTTTTTAATCCGAAAATAATTTTAAAATAATGTAACTTATCTTTACTTTCCAAGAGTGCCCCTCCCCTCCTCTTATAAAAGGTATAACGACCCACACTTTACATACATTGTTAATACTTCAAAATTGAAGCACTCTTATTACAACATATGACAAAACCACAAAGGACCGTATAGGTATAGTGTCTTTAGAAACTGGGAAACATAAACAACTGGTTCATAAATCTTCTACAGTGTCTCCCATTTATTTCATCATATCTAGGGTCCCTTTTAGCATATTCTACTTAATATCCATCTTCCTGACCTGGGGAAAAGAAAGCATAAAAGGGTGAGCTCAAATGCTCAGCAAGGGCAAATAAAGGAAATAAAAATCATATCATATCTTTATGAAAATCAAAACCTGCAAAAGAGATCATAATATCTTAACATGAAATAAATCATAGAAGTGAAAATGAGATCCCCATAATCATAACATAAAACTTGAATCTTTGTGGCATGCACACATAATCATGGAAAATCATTTCTTGTTAGTCATGACTCATTGCCAAGACTATCTTAGTGGACAAAGTCCCTTTCTGAACCGAGTTCACTCCTCGTTTCAGTCCTGTATCACTGAACCGAAATAACCTTCCGTTCCAGCCATGTCTATCTCATGAGATATAAAATCATTACCCAATGCATTGGAGTGAGATATAGGTCCCACCCATCTTATAATGAATCCTTTCTTATGTGTGCCACATAATCATAAAACATACATCATCGCATAACACATATAACAAAAATGGGATTCTTGAAACATCATGACATCATAAATCAATTCATATATGGTAAAGGAATTCATAAACATAATTCCATCACAACATAGTCAAACCAATGTAAAAATATGGATAGAAACAGAACCCTTTATTATCTTAGATGGAAAATAATTTTGATAAAACACTTGAATTGAATTCTTGAGGAAAATATCCTTTCTTCTTCAAAAACATTTTTCCTTTCATAACATGTCATACAACATTAAAATAAAAGAAGTTGATTAAAAATAAACTTGAAAACTTGTAAAGGAAGCTTCTTTGAAGTAATGTTTTAAAAATCCATTCATGCTGTATAAGTTAAAAAAAAACATTCTTCGTACTTTTGTCGGAAAAGTCAAAAATTACCTCGTATGAAAAACGACAAAAGATTCCTTTCATATCTTTTACTAAAAACTCATCGAAGGGTAAAAATGGATTTAAACATTTTAAGTGGATGGAAACAATATTACATATTGAGGGAACATGGATGTGGATGATAAAATACACCCCAGTAAATACTTACGAATAAACAATCTCGGATAAAAATGAGATTGTGATATTTCCCTTACCTTAGGTCCGATTTGCTTTGTTCGTGTCCGAAGCTCCTGTATAATGGTTTAAATAATGTTATTGACTTATTCCAGAATCATACATATTGATATGAGATCATATATGGTCATATTATTAGCTTCTTGTTAGTAATATTTCATTGTTACTTGTTACTCGGGTCTTTATAACTTTTTGTTCTTATGCGTGTTTTGTCGAATAAATTCTTATTCTTATCTTTAGGTTATAGATAATTCATTTCCAGAATGGTATTAGTGTATTATATACCATATTCATTCATTCAATTCATTTATACAATCATTATGAAATGAAGATCATGTAGAACGAGTCGCATCACATCGTGGAGACGGTATTCCGTACGTACGCACGAGTGATGATATCGTTCCTATGATCGTGGAATTGTATTGGAGTATATATATATATTATTTCAGTATCAATATTACTTAATAATAATCATATATAGTTACTCATTACACCATTATACCCATCATTGTAAGGTGATGGTGGAAAATAGATTACACCACGGCGTGGAGACGGTATTCCGTACGTACGCACGCGCGGTGATTTCATTTTTCCGTAGGATGGATAGAAGGTGAATTAGGGTTGTTTCATATTTATAATAACATATCAGTATGTAAGTAATACTGATGTTATTACTTTATCATGAAACAACTAAAGAAGAAGAAGTTGAAGAAGAAAGAAATTGAAAAGATCGGTAATGAATATTACCTCTTCTTTGGAACGCCTTTTTGAATCCTTCACTTAAGGAACTAAGATTGGTCTTTGGAGAAGACCAGGACCACTAGGATTATTCTAGGGAAGTGGAGAAGGGAAAATGGCAGGGGTTGGCCGAGCTTGAGTGCTCAAATTGGTGTGAGGAGGAGGGGGAGGAGGTGCCCTTTTATAAGGGAGGAGAGGGGCACCTTAGGAATATCTAAAAATATTATTTTATATTAAAGTTAAAATCGGTTTATAATGGTTCCAAAGGGTCTTATTTCGAAGCTAAAGTGGGGATGGGTCGAAATCCTATCAACCAATAGAATTTAGACAAGTTTAGGATATTATTTTAACCTTATCAATTAAATTTAACTCTAAGTTAAATAATTTAACTTTTACCATGTCTTTTTGTTTTCTTTCACTATATGGTTAATACCCTTACTATAAAATGCCAAAAGAACCCCAAATTGTTTATTATTAATATATATATCCTTATTTAAGTCATTTGGCCGAGCCTTAGATTTTTAGGAATAAAATAACAATTAATAATATAATATTTGATTTTAAAACTATTTTGTGTCAATTTTGACACTATTTGATATATGATTTTTGTGAAAGTCATAACAGAATTATATGTTCGAACCAAGTTGATTAAATCAATACTAATATATCATAGTAACCTAGAAAATTAGTGGAATTCATAAAAAGTCTCAAATTACATTTATTTTGGTATTTATATTATCAATTTTGTCAATATTTCATTAATAAGATAATTACTGCATCATCTTTGTGTCATAAATAAATTAAATTATTTGATGTCTAAAAATTACAAATAAAATACCATCATGTAAGAAATCGTTTTAGCTTTCTAATGAATATTTACAATCGAATTTATCTTATGTATAACCCTATATTAAAAATGATTTACTTATTAAACTTTGATTTTAACTATTTTAACCCTTCTTTAAATAAATTAATAATAAATGTCCTAATCTAATCCAAGTGGGCCTAAATGGTCATATTTTATTCCTAAGTTTGTTTTTGGTCGAATTAAACTTGTCCAATAGAATTAGGACATGTGTTAGGGTAATATTAATATCATATTTACCCTTAGTTACCCTATTTACTATTAACCGCGGTAAAAAAAAGTAAAAAGTTACTATTCACCAAAAAATTATTTTCATCTCATTGAACCACATTTTAGTCCTTGATATTAACCGTGTCTCTCGGATTTTTGAAATTCCATTCACAGAAGCGGTAAAATTAAGTTTTATGCAAAATTCAGTTTTTAACCTACCACTTAGTGGTTTCACTATTCATCAAAAATTGAAAGTTTTCAGAAAAATACCAAAATTTCACCCTAGGCTAATTTTGATATTCTGAGTCCAAAAATGAAGTCCATTTTGAAAAATAAAATTTATAAAATTTCAAAAAGTGGTTATTACTATTCATAACGGCTAGTTTTAATAGCATATTGTTGTTTAGTGAAACTCGGTATTGCGTACGACGCAAGCTATCGAGGAAGGTCGCGATTGCGTGTAAAGCAAGCCAAGAAAGTGTTGTGTAGAAAAAGATTCCTTTGATGATTTATATAACATAAAAGTCTCGGGTGTTACATTCTACCCCCCTTAAAAAGAATTTCGCCCTCGAAATTCGTCACTTTGCAACAAACAAATGAGGATACTTCTCCCTCATCATATCCTCAAGCTCCCATGTAGCTTCTTCAAGTTGGTGGTTTCTCCATAAAACTTTCACCAAGCGAGTGGTTTTGTTTCGTAGGACTTTTTCGCTACGATCCAGAATCTCTATCGGCTGTTCTTCATAAGAAAGATCTTGCTCCAGCGGTACAACTTCTGAGCTGAGTACATGTGAAGGATCTGGTATGTACTTTCTCAGGAGAGATACATGGAACACATCGTGAACTTGAGAGAGATTCGGTGGAAGCGCCAATCGGTAAGCTACCTTCCCAACACGATCCAGTATTTCAAAAGGACCGATATATCTAGGGCTCAACTTCCCCTTCTTTCCAAATCTCATAACCCTCTTCCAGGGAGATATTCGTAAGAACACTTTATCACCCACTTCAAACTCTAGGTCTTTTCTTCGGTTGTCGGCATAACTTTTCTGTCGACTCTGAGCTGCTCTTATGTGTTGTTGAATAGATCTGACCTTTTCTGCCATTTCATCAACAAGATCAGGTCCTAATAGCTTTCTTTCCCCAACTTCATCCCAGCAAGTTGGAGTCCTGCATTTCTTTCCATAGAGAGCTTCATAAGGAGCCATCTGAATACTGGAGTGAAAGCTATTATTATAAGAAAATTCTACCAAAGGTAGGTGTTGATCCCAACCTCCTTTGAAATCCATAGAGCAAGCTCTCAACATATCTTCTAGGGTTTGAATTGTTCTCTCAGACTGACCGTCTGTCTGGGGATGATAAGCAGTGCTGAAACTCAACTCTGTATCCAGAGTATGCTGAAGACTTCGCCAGAACTTCGAGGTAAATCTCGGATCTCGATCAGATATAATAGAAAGTGGTACTCCATGCAATCTTACCACTTCCTTTACATATATCCTGGCAAGCTGATCTAGAGAGAAATCCTCTCTAATAGCAATGAAGTGTGCAGACTTTGTAAGACGATCAACTATGACCCAGATAGCATTATTGCCTTTGGATGTTTTAGGAAGTCCTGTGACAAAGTCCATAGTGATGTTTTCCCATTTCCATTCGGGTATGGGTAATGGTTGTAACATCCCCTTAGACTTCTGTCTCTCAGCTTTAACTTGTTGACAAACCAAGCATCGAGAGACATATTCAGCAACATCTCTTTTCATGCCATCCCACCAGAAGTACTCTTTCAGGTCCCTATACATCTTCGTGCTTCCAGGATGAATAGAGAATGAAGAACTATGAGCCTCATCCAGCAGCTCCTTCTTTAATTCGGGGATGGGAGGAACAGAAACCCGATTCCTGAACTTTATTATCCCATCACAATCAAGGTTGAATTCAGGAACATTTCTCACCTTCTTTTGTAACTCGACATCTTCTTTCTGTGCCTCTTTAATCTTCACATGTATAGATGGTTGAACATTCATTTGAGAAAGATAAGATTTTTCCCCTTCCATTATAATTCCAAGATCCATCCTTTGTAAATCCATAAATATTGGATCTTTTGTGATCCTCATCATGGATAAACTAGCATGGTCTTGTCGACTTAATGCATCTGCCACCTTGTTTGCTTTCCCAGGGTGGTAATGGATTGAGCAGTCATAATCCTTAATCAGCTCCAACCATCTTCTTTGGCGCATATTCAACTCCTTTTGTGTGAAAATATACTTTAAACTTTTATAATCAGTATAAATATCACACCTTTCACCATAAAGGTAATGCCTCCAAATCTTTAATGCAAAGATTACCGCAGCCAACTCCAAATCATGTGTTGGGTAATTTTGCTCATGGATTTTCAACTGTCGTGAGGCATAAGCTATCACCATATCATTTTGCATAAGAACACACCCCAATCCCTTCTTGGATGCATCACTGTAGATCACAAACCTTTCTCCACTACAAGGCAGTGTGAGCACAGGTGCACTGGATAACCTTCTTTTCAACTCCTTGAAATTCTCTTCACATTCCTCTGTCCAGACAAACTTAACTCCTTTCCGAGTCAACTTGGTGAGTGGATTAGATAATCGTGAAAAATCTTTTACAAAACGTCGATAATATCCAGCCAAACCAAGAAAACTTCGGATCTCAGTTACTGTTGTTGGTCTTGACCATCTTTCGATAACCTCTGTTTTTGCTGGATCCACAGATATCCCCTCTTTTGAGATTATATGACCCAAAAATGCAACTTTTTGAAGCCAAAATTCACACTTGGTAAATTTGGCATAAAGCTTCTCCTTTCTCAGGGTCTTCAATATAATTCTCAAGTGATCTTCATGCTCTTCCTTGCTCTTTGAATAGACAAGAATATCGTCTATAAAGACTACCACAAATTGATCAAGATAGTCTCTAAAGACTCTATTCATTAGATCCATGAAGATAGCAGGGGCATTAGTAAGACCAAATGGCATCACTATAAATTCATAGTGTCCATACCTTGTACGGAAAGCCGTCTTTGGTATATCCTCCCTTTTGACCCTTAATTGATGATTCCCTGAACGAAGATCAATCTTGGAAAAGTATTGAGCTCCGCGTAGTTGGTCAAATAAGTCATCAATGCGTGGGAGAGGATATTTGTTCTTGATAGTGATCTTGTTAAGTTCTCGATAATCAATGCAGAGTCTCATTGATCCATCTTTCTTCTTAACAAATAGAACAGGTGCTCCCCAAGGTGACGCACTAGGGCGTATGAATCCCTTATCAAGATTCTCTTGGAGTTGCTTCTTCAATTCCTGCAACTCAATTGGGGCCATTCTATAAGGTGTCTTTGAAATAGGCAAAGCACCCGGTACGAGTTCTATTGAAAACTCAACTTCACGATTTGGTGGAAGACCCGGCAATTCCTCCGGAAAGACATCATCAAACTCCCGTACAATGGGCATATTCTTAATCGTGAGTTTCTCACCAACCATTTGAGATAAATAACCTTCATTTAGTGGAATCAAGACCCATAAGATGGAAGGAATTTCCACTGGAAGGTTATGTTCATCCTTGCATTGATAGACGATCGTAGGTTGATCTGGAATATGAAATGTGACTTCCCTTCTTTGGCAATTGATATGAGCTCCATGTAGAGAAAGCCAATCCATGCCAAGAATCACATCAAATTCCACTAAAGGAAGGATCACAAGATTTGCAGGAAGCACTTTCCCACAAACTTCGATCGGAGAAGAATTATAAACTTCTGATGCGATTGATGTGCCATTAGGTGTTGTCACAGCTAACTCAACATCTAATTGTTGAGGTAATACGGTGATACCCTTAGAAAATTTTTCAGAAATAAAAGAGTGGGTGGATCCAGAATCAAATAAAACAATTGCTACTTTAGAGTGGATGGTAAGTGTACCTTTCACCACATCGTTATCGTACTCCACATCGCTGCTAGAAATTGCATGTGACTTTCCTTTGTCTCTAGCCTTAAGAGTTTGTTGACGTCGACCATCATCATCAACCCTTGGATTTGGGCATTGATTGGCATAATGCCCCATCTCCTTGCACTTGAAACATTGAAGTGTAGCAGGTTCATTCTGTGTATCCCTTCCTTTGTTTGAATCATTAGATATCTTCTTCCCATTATCACGGCATTCAAATGCCCGATGACCTTCCTTTCCACATTTAAAACATTTACTTGTCCCTTTAAGACAACTCCCTCCATGTTTCTTTCCACACTTTGAGCATAAGGGAAAGTTCATCTTCTTTTCTGTGTGCTCTTTAGATTTTTCTTTGAATTCCATCTTCCTCTTCTTATCAAACCCATGGGACTGATGGGTTACTCCAATCTCCATCTCGACTTTGAGAGCACATCGAACGATTTCCTCGTAGCTATTGAAGTCCCTTATGGCTAACGCCCTTCGAAGACTTGGTTTTAAGCCACTAAAGAATCGATCGATCTTACTCTCAGGTTGGATAATAATACCAGAAGCGTACCTTGCAAGTCTTGTAAAATTTGCTTCATAGGTACTAACAGATTCATCATCCCTTTGCTTCAGTTCAAGGAACTCTTTCTCCATCTTTGTTCGGAGAATACGAGGGAAGTACTTATTGAAAAATAAGTTCTTGAACTCGTCCCATTCCATAGACTCAATTTCATCCCTTTGCCTCGTATTCTTAACAAGATTCCACCATTGATCCGCATCTCCTTCTAAACGATACACTGCTAGGATGACTTTATCATGCTCAGAACATTGAAGAACTGAAAATATCTTTTCAGTAGTACTAATCCATTGTTCAGCAACTAATGGATCAGTAGACCCGCTGAAAGATGGTGGACGCTGCCTCATGAAGGATTCAACAGAATGTTGCTCCCTTCTTTGTTCGTTTGGAAATCCTGCATGATTCATAGCTTGAGAAAGTTGTGTGAGCATGGCTACAAGATTTTGCATTCCAGCTCCCATATCGTTTGGTTGCTCAGGGGGACAATCATTGCATTGCCCATTGCATTCCGCATTAACACGGTTCCTTCGGGTTCCAGCCATTGACTAAAACCAAGAAGAATAGTGTGAGCAACACTAATTATAATAGGAAACCACATAATTCAAGAATAAAATTTTCATGCATAAGGTCTTATCCTAGGTTATTCAAGGCCATTTCTAAAACACTAAGATTGTGTTCTATGCTTAGACTTATCCTTAGGGTTCTTACTAAGGCTTTCACATCCTAGTTTCCAAAGGTTGACTATACCTTTCCTCTGATACCAACTATAACGACCCACACTTTACATACATTGTTAATACTTCAAAATTGAAGCACTCTTATTACAACATATGACAAAACCACAAAGGACCGTATAGGTATAGTGTCTTTAGAAACTGGGAAACATAAACAACTGGTTCATAAATCTTCTACAGTGTCTCCCATTTATTTCATCATATCTAGGGTCCCTTTTAGCATATTCTACTTAATATCCATCTTCCTGACCTGGGGAAAAGAAAGCATAAAAGGGTGAGCTCAAATGCTCAGCAAGGGAAAATAAAGGAAATAAAAATCATATCATATCTTTATGAAAATCAAAACCTGCAAAAGAGATCATAATATCTTAACATGAAATAAATCATAGAAGTGAAAATGAGATCCCCATAATCATAACATAAAACTTGAATCTTTGTGGCATGCCCACATAATCATGGAAAATCATTTCTTGTTAGTCATGACTCATTGCCAAGACTATCTTAGTGGACAAAGTCCCTTTCTGAACCGAGTTCACTCCTCGTTTCAGTCCTGTATCACTGAACCGAAATAACCTTCCGTTCCAGCCATGTCTATCTCATGAGATATAAAATCATTACCCAATGCATTGGAGGGAGATATAGGTCCCACCCATCTTATAATGAATCCTTTCTTATGTGTGTCACATAATCATAAAACATACATCATCGCATAACACATATAACAAAAATGGGATTCTTGAAACATCATGACATCATAAATCAATTCATATATGGTAAAGGAATTCATAAACATAATTCCATCACAACATAGTCAAACCAATGTAAAAATATGGATAGAAACAGAACCCTTTATTATCTTAGATGGAAAATAATTTTGATAAAACACTTGAATTGAATTCTTGAGGAAAATATCCTTTCTTATTCAAAAACATTTTTCCTTTCATAACATGTCATACAACATTAAAATAAAAGAAGTTGATTAAAAATAAACTTGAAAACTTGTAAAGGAAGCTTCTTTGAAGTAATGTTTTAAAAATCCATTCATGCCGTATAAGTTAAAAAAAACATTCTTCGTACTTTTGTCGGAAAAGTCAAAAATTACCTCGTATGAAAAACGACAAAAGATTCCTTTCATATCTTTTACTAAAAACTCATCGAAGGGTAAAAATGGATTTAAACATTTTAAGTGGATGGAAACAATATTACATATTGAGGGAACATGGATGTGGATGATAAAATACACCCCAGTAAATACTTACGAATAAACAATCTCGGATAAAAATGAGATTGTGATATTTCCCTTACCTTAGGTCCGATTTGCTTTGTTCGTGTCCGAAGCTCCTGTATAATGGTTTAAATAATGTTATTGACTTATTCCAGAATCATACATATTGATATGAGATCATATATGGTCATATTATTAGCTTCTTGTTAGTAATATTTCATTGTTACTTGTTACTCGGGTCTTTATAACTTTTTGTTCTTATGCGTGTTTTGTCGAATAAATTCTTATTCTTATCTTTAGGTTATAGATAATTCATTTCCAGAATGGTATTAGTGTATTATATACCATATTCATTCATTCAATTCATTTATACAATCATTATGAAATGAAGATCATGTAGAACGAGTCGCATCACATCGTGGAGACGGTATTCCGTACGTACGCACGAGTGATGATATCGTTCCTATGATCGTGGAATTGTATTGGAGTATATATATATATTATTTCAGTATCAATATTACTTAATAATAATCATATATAGTTACTCATTACACCATTATACCCATCCTTGTAAGGTGATGGTGGAAAATAGATTACACCACGGCGTGGAGACGGTATTCCGTACGTACGCACGCGCGGTGATTTCATTTTTCCGTAGGATGGATAGAAGGTGAATTAGGGTTGTTTCATATATATAATAACATATCAGTATGTAAGTAATACTGATGTTATTACTTTATCATGAAACAACTAAAGAAGAAGAAGTTGAAGAAGAAAGAAATTGAAAAGATCGGTAATGAATATTACCTCTTCTTTGGAACGCCTTTTTGAATCCTTCACTTAAGGAACTAAGATTGGTCTTTGGAGAAGACCAGGACCACTAGGATTATTCTAGGGAAGTGGAGAAGGGAAAATGGCAGGGGTTGGCCGAGCTTGAGTGCTCAAATTGGTGTGAGGAGGAGGGGGAGGAGGTGCCCTTTTATAAGGGAGGAGAGGGGCACCTTAGGAATATCTCAAAATATTATTTTATATTAAAGTTAAAATCGGTTTATAATGGTTCCAAAGGGTCTTATTTCGAAGCTAAAGTGGGGATGGGTCGAAATCCTATCAACCAATAGAATTTAGACAAATTTAGGATATTATTTTAACCTTATCAATTAAATTTAACTCTAAGTTAAATAATTTAACTTTTACCATGTCTTTTTGTTTTCTTTCACTATATGGTTAATACCCTTACTATAAAATGCCAAAAGAACCCCAAATTGTTTATTATTAATATATATATCCTTATCTAAGTCATTTGGCCGAGCCTTAGATTTTTAGGAATAAAATAACAATTAATAATATAATATTTGATTTTAAAACTATTTTGTGTCAACTTTGACACTATTTGATATATGATTTTTGTGAAAGTCATAACAGAATTATATGTTCGAACCAAGTTGATTAAATCAATACCAATATATCATAGTAACCTAGAAAATTAGTGGAATTCATAAAAAGTCTCAAATTACATTTATTTTGGTATTTATATTATCAATTTTGTCAATATTTCATTAATAAGATAATTACTGCATCATCTTTGTGTCATAAATAAATTAAATTATTTGATGTCTAAAAATTACAAATAAAATACCATCATGTAGGAAATCGTTTTAGCTTTCTAATGAATATTTACAATCGAATTTATCTTATGTATAACCCTATATTAAAAATGATTTACTTATTAAACTTTGATTTTAACTATTTTAACCCTTCTTTAAATAAATTAATAATAAATGTCCTAATCTAATCCAAGTGGGCCTAAATGGTCATATTTTATTCCTAAGTTTGTTTTTGGTCGAATTACACTTGTCCAATAGAATTAGGACATGTGTTAGGGTAATATTAATATCATATTTACCCTTAGTTACCCTATTTACTATTAACCGCGGTAAAAAAAAGTAAAAAGTTACTATTCACCAAAAAATTATTTTCATCTCATTGAACCACATTTTAGTCCTTGATATTAACCGTGTCTCTCGGATTTTTGAAATTCCATTCACAGAAGCGGTAAAATTCAGTTTTATGCAAAATTCAGTTTTTAACCTACCACTTAGTGGTTTCACTATTCATCAAAAATTGAAAGTTTTCAGAAAAATACCAAAATTTCACCCTAGGCTAATTTTGATATTCTGAGTCCAAAAATGAAGTCCATTTTGAAAAATAAAATTTATAAAATTTCAAAAAGTGGTTATTACTATTCATAACGGCTAGTTTTAATAGCATATTGTTGTTTAGTGAAACTCGGTATTGCGTACGACGCAAGCTATCGAGGAAGGTCGCGATTGCGTGTAAAGCAAGCCAAGAAAGTGTTGTGTAGAAAAAGATTCCTTTGATGATTTATATAACATAAAAGTCTCGGGTGTTACAAAAGGCCCCCACCTCTACCTCCTTATTCACACTCCCAAAGCCTTTGGCTCGGCCAACACCTGCCCATTTTGTCTCTACACTTCCCTCTCTTACTCCTTGAAGCCTCACTTTGGGCAGAAGTCTTCCCAACTAAGCCTTTGATCTCAAACCAAAGGGAGTTATCCGATTTTAAGGTAATGTCTTCTTTGAGTCCTTTTGTTTTATTTTTCTTCTCCAACCCCATAAAATCTTTTTATTCTTTTCTTTTGTAACAACTACAGTATCCAAAATATACTAGGTTGTTTTTACAATAAGGATTCGAGCTACACTTTCACACACCTACATCTAATGGTTAACGAACATACTGTTTCCGTGGATGGCGAATTTATGCCTCCTGAAACGATGATTGTTCAACATTATTTTAACACCTTCAAAGGTGGCCATTAAGATGTCACTATATTTACATATGATATATAATATGTTTATGTTTTCCTTAAGCTTCTGTATTTTTCATTTTGGGTATACCTTTATGGATTCCATTATAGGTAAACGCGATATCTTCATTTAAGGAAGTGCGGACTACCGCCCTCAAAGTGAGTTGATTCGTTAAATACCATATGTGGGATGTATAAAGGATGAAACTATGATATTATATATGATATTATACTGGAATTATAATATACCTTTATATCCTTATGATTCCATTCTATAAAATACAAAATATAAATGAAAGTAGCGTTCATGCGTATGTACGGCTTACCGTCTCCATGAACGGTGCATTTCATTTCTTACCTCTAAATGATTATGTAATATTATAAATGCATGAATGTACGGGATATATATGACATATATGATATATACATCATGAATACCATTCTGGATATAATGGATACATGAAAAACTTGTAATTACAAAGGGCTTATTTTTTACTCAAGTACCAATGATCGTTAAAACGACCGTTATTAACTTAGATAATTACATAGTGTTCATGACATGGAAATAAGTGATATAAAAGGAATAATGAACTTGAAAAAGGTTCTTAAACAAGTAAAAATTAACTCAAGTTTATTATTCAGGAGATTAAACAACGACCGAGTCAAGTCGGACCCGAGGTATGGGACTTCGTCTCAATATCCTTTCATTGAGGCATATTTTGTTTTATACACAACCTTATTTTATACGGTGTATAAACCCCTTTGACTTTTAAGGAATATTTTTTATATGAAGCGTTTAATAAACGACAAAAGGGAATGTTTTTGTCATATTTATGCGGCGACAACGACTTCTCTACCGCCGTGACCATTATTTGAGTTTTCGGCTTCCTCTACAAGACATACCTTTTTTAAAAGAAAAATAAATACCATGTTTTACTTTTATTATATTTTGTAATTGAAAATGGTTTTCATAATGTTTTTATATCAATGTTTTGTATTGATATCTTGTGATTGAAAGGTGGAAATGTTATGTTTCCTTTATGCATGTTTTATGTGATACGATTATGTTGAGGTTCTTGGGCATTATTATGAAGACGGGTGGTTCTGTGATAAACTAAGGGCGGGTGAGCCCGATATAGCTCTCCAATGCATTGGGTAACGTGAAGGAGTGAAACGTTAAGGTTTCTCCGAAGAGATTTAGGGAATATACTTTGATGGGTATTCCAAACGTAACCAAGAGGGTTACTCCCTACATAAGAATGTTATGAATGCCTCAAGTTACCTTTATATCTTATGATTTCTATGATTTATTCATGATTTGATGAGGTATGTTAAAGTGCTTATGTTTTATGGGTAAAGTATGACTTCATTCTTATGTATATATGTACTCATGTTTCCTTTCCATATTTTTATATCCCTTACTGAGAATTTTATGCTCATCCCAAGTTTTTTAAAATGTTTTTCACAGGTCAAGGGGAAGGTACATGATATGATGACAGTGTCAAAGAAGTGTCAAGAAAGAATCCATGTTTTATTTTAAATATGTTTCCATTGATGGGAAAGAAGAATACTATCTTTATGTAACCACTTTGTTTATATGTGTAATGTAATGAAATTTTTATGATATAATTCTCTAAAACTATAAACCCGAAAAGATCCTCAATGTGTAATCATGTAATAACTCAAGATTAAGTAAGGTTTAAGGCTGGGGCCATATAGTTGGTATCAGAGGTCAGTTTAGATAACTTTTGGAGTTAGAATTCTATTAAATGATTATCCAAAAATATATTTTTTTAAAATGATGTAGCATTTGAAGATTACCATGTTGCTTCATCTAAGACATGTTTGTTCAGAATGGTTTTCCGTAGAGGAAACAGGGAAGAAGTGATAGGAAGGAATACAGAAGGAAATAACCTTCCGAATCAGCATCCTGAGATGGTCGGAATTGGAACTGAACAGTTTGTTGCAGTAATGGCGCAGTTGACTCAAGCGATAAATGGTGGTGGTATCCATGCACAAGATCAGCCAGATCAACCGTAGAGGAACATGTCAGTGGTGGAACATCTCATGAGGCAACATCCCCCATCATTCAGAGGATCATCTAAACCTATGTTAGCTAAAGGGTGGATTAAAGAATTGGAGAAGATTTTCGATGTCATGGGGTGTTCAGACAATCAAATGGTTAGTCTTGCTATTTACCGTTTGGAGGGTGAGGCTGATCAGTGGTGGTCTATCGTTAAAAATAGAAGGGACACTAATGAGATTGATGCTCTCGACTAGGATGAATTCAAAGGTATGTTTCTTGAGAAGTATTTTCCTAAGGTTGTTTGACTTAGTATGGAAAATAAATTCTTGGAATTGAGGCAAGAGGAAGACTCAGTGGCTGCCTATGAAGAAAGGTTCACTCGATTGGCAAGGTATGCTCCAAATTTTATCCGAGACCTTGATAGTAAAATCAGTCATTTTTACTCAGGATTAAAGCCAAAATATCAAAGGGAATTATCTTCTCATGAGTTTAAAAGTTATGAAATGCTTGTTCGATGTGCTGAGAAGGTGGAAATGGAGTTTGCCGATGATCAAGAGTTCTATAAGAACCAACAGAAGAAGAGACCGAGGTGGAACGAGAAAGGTAAGAATTCTTTAAAAAAGTCTGATGGTAAGAAAACTAAGTTTCCAGTTTGTGATAAATGTGGCAAAAGGCATGCTGGTGAATGTCTTCTGAATTCTGGAAAGTGATACCGATGTGGTAAGATGGGACATAAGGATCGTGATTGCACTGAAAAGGATCAAGGTGAAGGTAAGACCAAATTTGATTTACAGTTAGTGAAATGTTATAAGTGCAATGAGATGGGTCAATATGCAAACGAGTGTCCGACAAAGAGATTGAGTGATTGGAAGTAGTTAGACAACAAGCTGAAAGGGGTGGTGAAATCCTTTGCAACTACTTCAGCAAATGTCGGTCCATCAAATGAAGTTGTCTTAGGTACTTTGTTTGTTTTTTAGATTATTCCAGTGTGTTGTTTGATTCGGGGTCTACACATTCATTCATCTCTAAAACCTTTTCTAGTAAAATGGGAATACCATCTCAAGAAATTACACTTGAACTTGTGGTAAAGACACCTGGGGGAAATGTTGAGGCAAAAAGAATTTATAAGAATCTTCCTATCCTTATTTGTGGAACAAACCTACTTGCAGACCTTATTGTTCTACCTCTAGTAGAGTATGATGTTATCTTGGGTATGGATTGGCTCTCTATTTACCATGCTAAGATTGACTGTAGAGCTAAAGAAGTTTCTTTTCAGAAAGACTTTCAGTTTGTTTACAAGAATGAACCCTTACTTTTGATAACATATCAAGAGGCCGAGAAACTTGTAAAAGATGGAAATGAATGTTACCTTGCACACATCATTGAAAATAATGGAGCTGTTCAGATTAATGATGTGCCAGTGTTAAATGAGTATCCTGATGTTTTTCCTGATGAGTTGCCTGGAATAATACCAGATCGGGAAGTTGAGTTTACTATTGACTTAGTTCCTGATTCTAAGCCAGTTCCCCTTATCGAATGGCTCAAATTGAACTTTTAGAGTTGAAGGAGCAATTGCAAGATTTATTAGAGAAAGGTTTCATTCGACCTAGCACATCACCATGGGGTGCTTTTGTTTTATTTGTTAAAAAGAAATATGGTTCTATGAGACTATGCATTGATTATAGAGCCTTGAATAACATCACTGTTAAGAACAAATATCCTTTTCCTCATATCGATGATTTGTTTGATCATCTCCAGGGAGCTCAGTATTTTTCAAAGATTGACTTGAGATCGGGTTACCATCAGCTGAAGGTAAAGGAAGCAGACATTCTGAAGACTGCGTTTCGTACAAGATATGGCCATTATGAATTTGTAGTAATGCCTTTTGGGCTAACCAATGCACCTGCTGTATTCATGGACTTAATGAATAGAATTTTCTGTGAGTTCTTGGATAAGTTTGTGGTGGTTTTCATTGATGATATTTTGGTGTGTTCTAAAAGTAAAGAGGAGCATGAAAGACATTTAATGGTTATCTTGCAAACCTTAAAAGAAAATAAATTGTATGGAAAATTCAGAAAGTGTGAGTTTTGGTTGCAACAAATTTCTTTCCTTGGTCATTGTTTCTAAAGATGGGATAACCGTTGATCCTGCAAAAACAAAGGTTGTTGAAGAATAGCCAAGACCCACAAATGTAACTGAGATTAATAGCTTCCTTGGTTTGGTAGGCTATTAACGAAGGTTTGTTAGAAATTTTTCACGGTTATCTAGTCCAATGACTAAGCTAACTCGGAAGGGTGTTATGTTTATCTGGACAAAAGAATGTGATGATTGTTTTCCGGAATTGAAAAGAAGATTGGTGAATGCTCTAGTTTTGGAACTACCTTCCAGGAATGGTGAGTTTGTTATCTACAGTGATGCTTCATTGAAAGGACTTGGTTGCGTCCTAATGTAGAATGATCAGGTAATTGCTTATGCTTCACGACAGTTGAAAACTCAAGAGGTAAATTACCCTACACAGGATTTGCAATTAACTACTGTTTTTTTTCTTTAAAAATTTGGAGGCATCATTTGTATGGAGTAATGTGTGAAATATATACCGATCAAAAAAGTTTAAAGTATATATTCACTCAGAAAGAATTGAACATGAGACAAAGGAGATGGCTAGAATTAATCAAGGATTATGATTGTACAATTCATTACCATCCGGGAAAAGAAAATAAAGTGGCTGATGCTTTGAGTCGAAAAAGTAATGATTCATTAGCAATGTTGCGTTTGGAACGTGATACTTTGGTTAAGGATTTGATGAACATTGGCATAGAAGTTGTTGGTGTAGGGAGTTCTTCTGTTTTGTTTCAGGTATCAGTGAGATCATATCTATCAGATAGAATCAAGCAAGCATAGAAGCAAGACAGTGAGTTACAGAAAAAGGTAGAGCTGGTTCAGAAAGGTAAGTTGCCTGAATTCAACATTGATAATGAGTGCGTTTTGTGATTTGGGAAGAGATTGTGTGTGCCTTGTGATTCATAGTTGAAGAGAGAGTTGTTATGTGAAGCTCATAGTTCTCCGTTTTCAGTTCATCCAGGTAGTACAAAGATGTATAGAGATCTTCGGGAGTATTACTGGTGGGATGGAATGAAAAGAGATATTGCTGATTTTACTGTGAAGTGTTTGACATGTTAACAGGTTAAAGAAGAGCGGCAGTTACCGAAAGGGATGCTTCAGCCTTTACCGGTGCCAGAGTGGAAATGGGAGAATATATCCATGGACTTTGTTGTGGGATTACCAAAGACATCTCGAGGTAATAATGCAATCTGGGTTATTGTTGATCGCTTGACCAAATCTGCTCATTTCCTTGCTATACGAGATACTTTTTACCTAGATCAACTTTCCCGTTTGTATCTTAAAGAGATAGTCAGGTTACATGGAGTTCCTCTTTCCATTGTATCTGATCGTGATCCCAGGTTCACTTCTAACTTTTGGAAAGGCCTTCAGAAGTCGTTGGGTACTGAATTAAATTTTAGTACAACATTTCATCCTCAATCAGATGGGCAGTCAGAAAGAACAATTCAGACCTTGGAGGATATGCTATGAGCTTTTTCTATGGATTATCAGGGAAGTTGGGACCAACATCTTTCTCTGGTTGAATTTTCATATAATAACAGTTTTCATTCCAATATACAGATGGCACCATTTCAGACATTATATGGGAAGCGGTGTCGAACTCCAGCTTTCTGGGATGAAGTGGGTGAAAGGAAGTTGATGGGACCAGAATTGGTAGAAGAGTTGGTTGAAAAAGTTCAGCTAATTCAGAAGCACATGAGAACAGCTTAGAGTAGGCAGAAGTGTTATGCAGATAACAGGAGGAAGGATCTTACTTTTGAGGTAGGTGATCATGTTTTTCTCAAAGTCTCACCATGGAAAAGTGTGATGCGATTTGGTAAGAAGGGAAAGCTGAGTCCAAGGTTCATTGGACCATATGAAATTCTGGAGAGAGTTGGATCAGTTGCATAACGGGTGGCTTTACCTCCGAGTTTATCTCAGGTACACAATGTTTTTCATGTTTTGATGTTGAGAAAGTATATGCCAGATCCATCTCATGTTTTGAGTCCAAAGATAGTTCAGCTGGAAGAGAACCTATCTTATGAGGAACAAACGGTCCAGATTCTTGACCACATGGAGCAAGTGTTACGGAATATGGTGATTAATCAGGTAATGGTTTTATGGAAAAACCACATGATGGAAGAGGCAACATGGGAATCTGAAAATGCAATGAGGGATAAATACCCCCATTTATTTGATAAGTAAATAAATTGCGGGGATGCAATTTTCTAAAGGGGTGAAGGATGTAACATCCCAAGTCAGTAATGAGTAATAGATATTTTTATCTATGTCTATTAATGAATTAGATAGTGTTTTAGAGTCTTAAAATGAAAATAAATCCAATCTTAAGCATGGAATACACTAATATTCTTAAAAGATTGTTTTACTGCCTTTTGATGGCAAACCCTTTTTAAATCAACCTTTTGACAATTTTATAATCTATGTTTTTCAAAATAAACTTATTCTTTATGATTGGGACATCAAAATTTACTTTGTGTGAATTTTTGGTATTTTTCAGACAATGTCCATTTTTTAATGAATAGTGAAAAATACTACATTTTACATCAAAAATGATTTTTATTCTAATTTATTTATATGATTAGATTATCTTTTGAATTGGTTTTGAAGAGAAATTAGAATATATTTTTACCATTTAATCCAATGGTGGTCATTGGAATCAATTTCACTTTGAAATTGGACTTAAACTAGTGTCAATCTTTTGATACTTATTGTTTCATAAAATCACGCTATTTGTCCTGACAACGGGAATTAATTATTAAATTAATTAATGTGACTTATATGTTTTGTATTTTTTAAAATAGTCTTCATTTTTGAATTTGGAATATCAAATATATCTTAGGGTGAATTTTTGGTAATTTTCTGAAAAACTTCAATGTTTGATGAATAGTGAAACCACTAAGTGGTACTTATAAAAAATGATTTTTTGTTTAAATGAAATTATGCCATCTTTGTGTTTTGAATTTCAAAAATCCGACATACATGGTTTTCATTAAGAAGTAAAATGTGGTTCAATGAGATTATAATAATTTTTTGGTGAATAGTAACTTATTAAGTTTTTAATCGCGATTAGAGGTAATTAGTGTAGTTTAAGGTAAGAATAATGTTTTAATAAAATGAAATGACCTAGACACATGTCTACCCTTATTGGATGTGTCATGGCCAACCAAGAAAAGCCATGGGTCAACTTGGGGACCCCATGGAGCCACTTTGGTTGGGAAATTACATAAATAACTTTTTATTTAATGTTAAAGTAAAAATGACACAAACATGAGTTATTTTTCTAAAACAATTTTTACATGGGGTTATACAAGTCAGAATTTTGACTATAAATATTCCTTAGAAATCTAAAAATATTTCCTACATCATAGTAGTTTTTTTAATTTTTTAGACATTAAATAAATTAAATTATTTATGACATCATGATGATATAGAGATGACCTCATTATTTAACGATTTAAATAAAATGGAAAGATAATGTAAAATATAAGACCTACACATGGACAAAACCAATTGGATGAGTGGATTTCGAACCCTTATCACCTTATCCTCGAATGTTATCAATGTGGGACATTTTTAATCCGAAACTAATTTTAAAATAAAGTAACTTATCTTTACTTTCCAAGAGTGCCCCTCCTCTCCTCTTATAAAAGGCCCCCACCTCTACCTCCTTACCCATACTACCAAAGCCTTTGGCTCGGCCAAACCCTGGCCATTTTGTATCTCCACTTCCCTCTCTTACTCCTTGAATCCTCACTTTGGGCAGAAGTCTTCCCAAGTAACCCTTTGAGCTCAAACCAAAGGGAGTTACCCGATTTTAAGGTAATGTCTTCTTTGAGTCCTTTTGTTTTATTTTGCTTCTCCAACCCCCTAAACTCTTTTTATTCTTTTCTTTTGTAACAACTCCAGTATCCTAAATATACTAGGATGTTGTTATAAAAATGATTCCAGCTACACTTACACACACCTACATCTAATGGTTAACGAACATACTGTTTCCGTGGATGGCGAATTTATGCCTCCAGAAACGATGGTTGTTCAACATTCTTTTAACACCTTCAATGGTGGCCATTATGATGTCACTATATTTATATATGATATATAATATGATTATGGTTTCCTTAAGCTTCTGTATTTTTAATTTTGGGTATACCTTTATGGTTTCCATTATGGGTAAACGTGATATCTTCATTTAAGGAAGTGCGGACTACCACCCTCTCAAAGTGAGTTGATTCGTTAAATACCATATGTGGGACGTATAAAGGATGGTACTATGATATTATATATGATATTATACTGGAATTATAATATACCTTTATATAATTATGATTCCATTCTATAAAATACGAAATAGAAATGAAAGTAGCGATCATGCGTACGTACGGCTTACCGTCTCCATAAACGGTGCATTTCATTTCTTACCTCTAAATGATTATGTAATATTATAAATGCATGAATTTACTAGATATATATGACATATATTATATCTACATCATGAATACCATTCTGGATATAATGGATACATGAACAACTTGTAATTATAAAGGGCTTATTTTTTACTCAAGTACCAATGATCGTTAAAACGACCGTTATTAACTTAGATAATTACATAGTGTTCATGACATGGCAATAAGTGATATAAAAGGAATAATGAACTTGAAAAAGGTTCTTAAACAAGTATAAATTAGCTCATGTTTTTTATTAAGGATATTAAAGAACGACCGAGTCAAGTTGGACCCGAGGTATGGAACTTCGTCTCAATCTCCTTTCATTGAGGCATATTTTGTTTTATACACAACCTTCTTTTATACGGTGTATAAAACCCTTTGACTTTTAAGGAATCTTTTTTATACGAAGAATTTACTAAATGAAAAAAGGGAATGTTTTTGTCATACGTATGTGGCGACAATGACTTCTCCGCCTCCGTGACCATTATTTGAGTTTTCGGCTTCCTCTACAAGGCATACCTTTTTTTTAAAGAAAAATAAATACAATGTTTTACTTTTCTTTTATTTTGGAATTGAAAATGGTTTTCATAATGTTTTCATATCAATGAGTTGTATTGATATCTTGTGATTGAAAGGTGGAAATGTTATGTTTCCTTTAGGAATGTTTTATGTGATACGATTATGTTGAGGTTCTTGGGCCTTATTATGAAGACGGGTGGTTCCGTGATAAACTAAGGGCGGGTGATCCCGATATAGCTCTCCAATGCATTGGGTAACGTGAAGGAGTGAAACGCTAAGGTTTCTCCGAAGAGATTTAGGGAATATACTGTGATGGGTATTCCAAACGTAACCAAGAGGGCTACTCCCTATGTAAGAATGTTATGAATGCCTCAAGTTACCTTTATGTCTTATGATTTCTATGATTTATTCCTGATTTGATGAGGTATGTTAAAGTGCTTATGTATTATGGGTAAGTTATGATTTCATTCTTATGTATATATGTACCCATGTTTCCTTTCCATATTTTTATATCCCTTACTGAGATTTTTATGCTCATCCCAAGTTTTTTGAAATGTTTTTCTCAGGTCAAGTGGAAGGTACATGATATGATGATAGTGTCAAGGAAGTGTCAAGAAAGAATCCATGTTTTATTTTAAATATGTTTCTATTGATGGGAAATAAGAATACTATCTTTATGTAACCACTTTGTTTATATGTGGAATGTAATGTAAGTTTTATGATCTAATTCTCTAAAACTCTAATCCTGAAAAGATCCTCAATGTGTAATCTTGTAATAACTCAAGATTAATCAAGGTTTAAGGTGGGGCCTTATAAGAATAACATTAATCCTTATTTTGAAACCCATTACTAGGTAATTTTATGCACACCCATCAATTTAAAATGATTTTTGATGGATTAGTAGAAGTTAAAAAGGTGTTTGGTTTTGTTTAAGCAACAACTCAAGTGAAGATGAATTGTATTTTATAGATTTTTGTAAAACTCTGATTTTTTGTAAGGGTTTTCCCAATCCTCAAAAACCTAGCACAAAAATATACTCACCTTTAATGGACTATATATCACTCAATTAACATTTTTATTAAAAAAATATACAATGTGTTTTAGGATGGGATATGTGAGTACAGATCTCAAGATGACTTAATTGGTATCGAAATACAAGTTTATGTAAGTTTAAATATTATAAATTTTCATTTTTAGGATAATTTAGGAGGTAAATATAATAAATTAATGTTCTAGGTAATTAAATTCTAAGTGACTCTTATAAATGTATAAATTTTGTGATCCATGTTTTTTTAACTTTTGAGGACTGATATTTATAATTTCATTAAGTATGTAAAAAGAATTCTATGAAAAAATTTCCTTTAACAGGGTAGAATGTAACATTCAATGAATATTACTAAAATTATTCTTTTTAACAAATATTCATTAAATGGATTGTTTTATAAATATCAAAGACTAAAATATCATTTTAGTGGAATTTATATTCTTTTCTACAATCAATTTAAATAGTCATCATCAATTATGTTAAAATATTTTAATTGAAAAATATAATCTCTATTTTAAATCAAATAATTTAAAATTTTAATATATTTATATCTTATAGAGATATGTTATAATTAAAAAAATATGAAATATATTTTAACTCTATTTTTTGAAAATATATGATTTATTATAGAAATTTTAAATTATAATTTATTTGAAAATATTTCAAAAATTATATTTCTTTTTGATAAAAATATTTAAATGATTATTAACTATTCAAAAGTACATTGTTTTTATAAGGCCCCAGCCTCAAACCTTACATAATCTTGAGTTTTGACCAAGAATTTGCTTTCTTTCCCAATGAGGTTCTTTTCAGGATTGGAGTTCTAGATAATTAGGCCATAACTATTAGATGACATCTCAATAATTAAAAATTATACACTTATACTCTATCAACTTTTTTCCTACTAAAAAAAGTACCTAAATAAAACAAGATTTATTTTCTTCAACAAAAAATTTCATTAAATCATCATATATCTTATCCTTCCTTATACCCTATGAAAAAAATTCAAAAACATGGAATGAGCATAAAAATATCAGTATGGAATATAAAATAAGTAATAAAACTGTTACTCCATGAATTTCTGAAACCCATGAAAACATTTCCACAAAAGCATACTTTTCACCCTTAAAATGTAAACCCTTAAAAATACCTTATGAAATCATAATATTCTTAAATAAACTCATAGAATTTAGAAATCATAATGGTAACATGTTTCTTTATTCATATACATACATTGTAACATTTATTGTCACAAGGGATTAACCATCAAGGTTATGTTTGGAATCCCCATCATAGTATATTCCCTGAATTTATTAAGAGAAACTTTATCATTTACCTCAGTCATATTACCCAATGCTTTGGAGAGCTATCTCGGGCTCACCCACCCTAGGTTTATCATGAAACCACCAATATTTTGTTTATTACGTGACCACCTAGAAAATTTACTTTTTCAATTACATAATCATAACACAAAAAGATTAAAATTATCAACATTTCACTCATCAATATTAAGAAATCAATTCATAATATTGAAATATTTAATCTATTTCCAAAACCATTTAAAATATTTAATAAAGTGATTTCTAAATCAAAGTGTCCCATACCACATTGAAATGTTTGAAAGGAATTTACACATAAAAAAATTAATTTTCATATAAATATGTCCTTAAAATCATTTTAGATAAAGAGTAATTTATAATTATTAACATTTAAATTATATGCCACATGAATGTTGAACATTTTAGAAGACATTAACAATAATTATTAATGACATAATATGAATAATTAAAGTGAAATGTGTTTTATATAAACTTTATAAATAAATAAAGGTGCATATCATCATTAAATGTCTCATTGAAATGAGATTGAGACGAAATCCCTTACCTCGAATCTGACTTGTCTCATTCGTTCTATAATTTCCTGAATAATAAAGTTAGGTTAATTTATAATTGCTGTAGAGACATTTTATTATTAATTTTATATAAATTATTAAAATCTTATAGCAGTTATTAATTTATTTTTATTCATATCAGATGTTTTGTGTATGTTTAGATCTTGAGAAAAAAATGAACATGTTTTGATGCAAATTATTCATGTAGTAAAAAGTAAATCATCTCCAGAATGATATAAATTATAAAAATATAATATATATTAAGTATATATGTATTTATAATAGTCCATAACATTTTTAGATAAGAAATTAAATGCACCATTCAGGGAGACGATAGGTCGTACTTATGTATGAACGCCACATTCATATAATTGTCATATTAGTGGAATGAATACTAAATGATACATAAGTATATTATAATTAAAGTATAATATATATGTTATATGTGGTACATAAGTTCATTTACACCATCCTTTATACATTCCATGTATGGCATGAATGAGTCATTTCACATTGATGGGGCGGTAGTCCACACCTCCTCAAATGAAAATTGAACAGTCCTCCTTTCATGAGGCTGTAGTTCATCATACACAAAAAGATTATGTTTTTATCCATTATATAGAGGTGTGTGTAAGTATATTTATAATAATTCTAATTAAAACATCCTATTATATTTAGGATACTGGTTCTGTTGTTTAATCAATGAATAAGAAGGTCATAGTGAGTGAATAATGAAAATAATGGAAAGGATGGTTTGAGAATACACTACCTCTAAAATGGGTAACGTTTTTTGATTTGAACCAAAAGATTTTCTTAAATTTATTTATTCTCATTTTAAGGACTATATGAGGATGGTAGGGATGTTGGGGGAATATTTGAAAAAAAATTGATGATCCTAGGTGATTCAGATGTGCGTGTAAGTGGGTAGAGGCAATGTCCTTTTATAAGAGGGAGGATGGACACATTATGAAAGTCTTGAACTATTATTTTATTATAAATTTATTTTATTCTTATAATGGTAAAAAAATTAATTTAAAATATAATATGATTTTTGGTCAAATCCCCATCATCCAATTAAAATTATAAATTTTTTGAATATTTTTTAAACCTTATATATTGTTATATCATTATTTACACATTTAAATCATACTATAATATTTTATTATTTACACTTTGTGGGTTAGTTTAATTACCATAACATGTAAAATCAGGAAAAAAAGTTCCATTTATATCATATTTGGAATTATAATAACCATTTGGCCTAATCTTATATTTTTAGGAATTTTAAAACAATTAATAAACTATTTTATATTTTAGGTTGTGAATTATATCAATTTTGACACCATTTATACTTGACATTTTCAATAAATCATATTAACATGATTAATTCTATCCAAAGGAATTAAATCATCCATAAAATTCAATTTAATATAATAAAATCATGTATGGAATAAAAATGTTCGTATTATACTTATTTTAATATTTATACTGTCATTTATTTGAATCTTTTATTTATAAGTTAGTCATTGAATCATCATTGTGTCATAAATATATTTATCTATATATTATCTATAACATAAAAATAAAATATTATGATTTATTAAATCGTGTTATAATTCTAATTACTATTTATAGACGATTATATCAGTTATATAACATGATATTAAAATTGTTTTAGTAAAAGATACATGTTTGTGTTATATTTGTCTTTAATTAAATTTTTTTAATTATAACACGTAATTATCACATCTAAGTAGCTTCATGGGGTCCCAGAATATACCCAAGGATTCTCATGGTTGTTATTATCTCATCCAATAGGATTAGGAAACGTGCTAGCATAGTTTTGTATTGTTATAATGTTATTTTAACCCTAAATCAGAAAATTTACCCTTTAACAATGGTAAAAAAATAATTAATGAAGTTATTATTAATAATTTTCTGAAATAAAATGTAGATATTAACACAATTTTAACCTTATGATTCCAAATATGGCATCCAATTTTTCAAATTCAAAACACTAATCTTCCAGAAATTAATTTAAAATTAATGCCCATTTTCAATACCTGAAAGCGGGTTTTTAAGAAGTAAAACTATCAAAAGATTAACATGTTTTTATGTCCAATTTAAATATGAAATTATTTACATTTACAAAAATTGGATTAAATTATATTAAATTAAAATAATAAAACATTAAAACCAATTAAAAATATAATCTAGCTATATTAATAAATTATATGAAAAGGCAGTTTTGAGATAAAATGCATTATTTTTCACTATTCATAAAATATGTATTTTATCATAAAAATAAAAAAAATTCGAGATAAATTAAATTATTATGTCCCTATTATATGTAAGAAGATTATTTTTTCAAATATATCATATAACAGTTACAAAAACATGATTTAAATAGGGTTCTCCATCAAAAGGTGGTGAAACTGCATTTTTAGAAAAATACTTTTTTTATCTGAAAAATTTAATTTGTTCTTATATCATATCTATAAAATATGTAATATGAATTTAAAAAATTACATTGAATATATAAAATATATTTTTCTTTTAAAAAACCCTAAAGGGTGATATGATTTTATAAACACAATTATTCTATTTTTAAATAGGTTTTCATCAAAACAAATCCTTTATATTCAATTGGTTTTTTATTTCCATTTCTAATAAATTTGGTATCCAATGAATCATTATTTATAAATTTTTAAACCATATTTTTATAATTCATTTGATACTATTCATTCTCTCCATTTTAACAATGAGGTTATAATGGTAAAATATAAATAATAATGTTTAGTTGTTCTATTAATATTGATTTGGTGTATCATGTATGATATTTAACATATTGATTCTCTGGTAAAAATTGGTATGTTATATAATTATCCCCTTTTGAAGAAATTTTCCTCCCAATTTTTGAATTTGGATAGGTAACATCATTAAAAAAACACCAAATTGAAAATGGAGTCATTAAAACATTTACATTAAATGAAAGAAAGGTAAGTAAAAAAGGTCGCATGAGATAACACATACTAGGATTACATGTTAGAAGACATGGATATAGAAGAGAAAATAACCATATTGTTCTAATGTAAAGTGATAGAAAACATGACTAGGAGAAATTTAACAACAATAAAACCACAAACATGTGATGGGTTAAACCGTCTTTGATTCCCCAGTAGAAAAAGTAAACGGAAAACATATTAGTTTTAAGGTCCTTTTCATAAATACGGTGAATTTATTAAAGAGATTGACTAAGAACATTAGAAAAACTACATACTTGTTAAATAGAGTTTCATCCTTTAATTAATATCTACCAAAAACTCATCTTTTCTCCAAACTATGAGTATTCAAGATGACTTGGTCACATTTGATGCACTAGAATCAACTTCCATAGAATCACATAATCCACAAAAGATGAACTATATGTTTCCTCTCTCTTTAGACATTAACAAAAACCAAAATTGTTAGTATAAGATCAGATTATCCTAAAACATAATAATACTTTATAAATAGAAATACTACTATTAATCTCCGAATTCTACAATCAATGCCTAAAGTTCAACAAAGACCATTCAATAAATTTTTTTCCTAAAAATTATTCAAAATAATACAGACTAAGATTGAAACCAAAAATTCAGAAGGATTTTATCCCATAGTCTTCCATATTAAATCTTAACATTTGTATCCAAATAATATGAACTACTCTAAAAGTCTCATACAAAAAAGTAATTAAACTAATCACACATTCTTGATAATAGGTTATTCATTTCCATAAATAATGAAAATCACCATATGTCCACAATAAAAACATAGATTATTCCACAATAAAATTCAACCATTACTCCTCAAATTAAATCCCATAGTATTCTATATTCCGTAGAGATATATTGTTCCCAAAAGAGTGAATTTCTTCCAAAAATATTTATCACTTAATCACCAAAGCATTTTACTATTCTTGGGATATCAATTTGATAAAACCTAAGTTCCAATAATCAACATATTTTTAATCTATAAAATTATTTAACTAAAAATAATAAGTCATAATAACAAGGGACTTCACAAAGTCTTGTCACTGGTGATAAATCCCAATAGCACTTGGGTTGTGGGTTGGATTCCAGCAGCTTTATCCGACGTGAATGGTTGTTACACAGTCTGTATGTTTTCCTTTTTCAAAAACAATATTATTTTATAAAATTAAAAAAAAGGTAAAAAACTGAAAATTTATCATCAAATATTTTAACCACAATGGTTATCTCAAACCTCAAATTTTGCGTCCCAAAAATCAGTAACATAAAATTTTCTCAAGGGTAAATGTCTCAAACAAATACCATTAATCACCTTAATATTTCAGATCATAAATCCTAAAAAGTGCCTTATAAGACATTGAACATAAGATCATTGTTAAAATTATAAACCCATGATTATATCCCTAACTCTTAAGAAAACATCCTAATCTCTAAAGTCATCTAAACCTTTCCTCTGTCTGAAAATTTATTTTTATTTGATTTTCAAAAGCCACCTTCAGGGTGAGCGGTAACCTATAGACGAGAACCAAAAACAAAGATTGCCTATTCAAAATTCAAAATTAAAAATTCAAAGCACACACGACATCGAGTAGATTACATTCCAAGATCACCCGAATCAGCCAAAATCATTTAGCCAACATCAAAGGTTGCGTCATCAACATGACTCACCATGAGTCACCAATTCCATCAATTCCGTCCTAATACTGACAGTATCATCGCCTTCCAGAAACCACACAAGTCGCCAGAGACATCAGAGTCCATCGAATCCACCGTAGAACATAGAAATAAGGCGTCATTATCACCCAGTGAACCAGAAGAAAACAACCCACCAAAACAGATTGAGCTCACCTCATCACAAATCACGAAACACCAGCACAACACCATTATGAGAAACACTAATGGCCTCCACCATAACCAAACATAGACAAAACCAAATCTGAACCACAAAATGTAATACCAATGAACAAGCATAAAAAAGATCGACCACTAGGAAAAATCAAACAAACATTCAATGATATAATTCCCCAGCCTTAAACCTTATATAATCTTTACTTTTTATCAAAAATTTACTCACTTTCACATTGATGATCTTTTCAGGTTTAGAGTTATAGTAAATAAGGCCATAAATATTACATTACATATCAAAATTTATAATGTAGACACTAATACTCTATCTATTTTTCTCAAAATAATAAAACCCCTTAAATAAAAAATGGGTTTTTTCTTTATTAAAATATTATTGAATTATTCCTTTCTCTTATCCTTCCATATAAAATGTGGAAATTTTTTAAAAAAAAAACACAGGATGAGCATAAAAATCTCATTAATGAAAATTAAATAAGGAATAAAACTATTAGTCTATGAATATTTAAAACCCATGAAAACATTTTCACCAAATCATACCTTTCACCCTTAAGACATAATATCTTAAACAAACCTTAAAAAATCATATGATTCGTAAACATACTCATAGAAATCAGAAATCATAAAGGTAACTTGTGGAATTAATAACATTATTTCATTATAGCTTTCATTGTTACATTAGGAGTAATAGTCATGGTTATTTTTAGAATACCTATCATAGTATATTCCCTTAATATATTAGGAGAAACATTATCATTTACGTCCATCACATTACCCAATGCATAGGAAATCTATGACAGGATCACCCACCATTGGTTTATCATGGAACCACCCATATTTGTTTTATCATGTAACCACCCATAAAATTTCCATGTACCATTACATAATCATAATACATAAAATATTGTCATTATAAACATTTCATTCATCAATCCAAAGAAATCAATTCATGATTTTGAAATATTCAATCCATTTCCAAAACCATTTAAAACATTTAATAAAGAGTTTTTTTAATCAAAGTTTCTCATACCACATTAACACTTTTAAAACGAATTTACACTTAAAAATTGTTTTTCATATAAATAATTCCATAAAATAATTTTGAAAATATGGACATGAAGGGATGGATTTAGATGATTAAATCTTTGAAACATTTAAAATGATGTTTTAGATAAAGAGTAATTTACAATTTTGAACATTTAAATTATACATCACACAAATATAGAATATTTTAAAAGTCATTATGTATCATTATTATAGATATAACAAGAATATGTAATGTAATAGGAGATCTATATACACTTCATAATGAAATAAAAATACATATCATTAAAAAATGTCTTAATGGAATGAGTTTGGGACAAAATCGCTTACCTTGAATCTGACTTGTCCCATTCATTATTTAAATTACTCAATAATAAAAAAAGGTTTATTTATTACATTCTTTATAATATTTTATTTTTTCATTTTATAAAACTTATTATTATGTTATATAAATTAAATAAATATTTTTTTTTAGATCTGGCGTGTTGTAGATGTTCGGTACTTTAGTAAAAAATGAACATATTTGGAATAAAATTTTCCATGTAGTCAAAATTTCATCATCTCCAGAATTATATTCATGATTTTAATATCATATATATATATTAAATATTTATTAATAATATTCCATAACATTTTTATATAATAAATAAATGGTACCGTTCATGGAGATGGTTGGTCGTATGTACGCATGAATGCTACTTTCATTTCTTGGTCATATTAAAGGGATGAAAACTAAATGATACATTGGTATATTATAATTTCAGTATAATATATATTTTATATATGTTATTTAAGTTCATTTATTCCATCCTTTATAAATTATAGGTATTCCGTGAATGAGTCATATCACATTCAGGGGGCAGTAGTCCTAACATCCTCAAATGAAATTACTGTATTTACATATAATGGAAAGCATAAATCTATATTGTAAATAAAAATTAAATAACCATATAGACAAGAATAATATAATATATATCACATATAAATACATTTCCAATATAATTTTCACCTTGAGAGGTGGTAAGAGAATATTTAACACTCATCATTTCGTGAGGCAGTAGTTCCTGGTACAGAGAAAAAATATGTTTTTATCCATTAGATAGAGGTGTGTATAAGTTTAGTTCAAATAATTATCATTAAAAATTCATGTTATATTTAATATATTGTTTTTTATTTAATCATAGAATAATCAGAACATATGTAGTGATTAATGAAAATAAAGGAAAGGAACTTTAGAAAAGACACTACCTCTAAAATAGATAACGTTTTTTGATTTGAGAAAAAAGGCTTTCTTGAATTACATTATTCCATTATTAATAATTCTATTATAATGTTAGGGATGTTGGGAGTTTATTTGAGTAGAATATGGAGGATTAATGGGGCTTGAGAGGTGTGAGTAAGTGGGTAGAGTTATTGAACTTTTATTAGAGGGGGAGAGTCACTTTAGGAAAGTCTTGACATATTATTTTATTATAAATTGATTTTCTATTTCTAATTGTCCAAAAATCATTTATTTTTAATATAATATGATTTTGGGGCATATCCCCATCAACCGATTAAAATTAGAAAAAAATTCATATTTTTTAACAATTATATTTTTGGTATATCATTTATTTTACCCTTTTTAATCTTAACATGATAATTTATTATTTACACTTTGTGGGTTAGTTTAATTAACATAACATTTAAAAAGTTCCAAAAAAGTAATATTTATGACATATTTGTACTTATCATAACCATTTTGTCAAATATTATATTATTATGAATTTTAAAACATTTAATACACTACTTTATATTTTTTGTTTGGAAAAATGTCAATTTTGACACTATTCATACATGACTTTTTAAACAATTAATAACAACTTTATTAATTATAAAAAAGGAATTAACTAATCAATATCATGTAAATTCTATAAATTAAAGTCATGTATGTCATAAAAAATTTCAAATTATATATATTTTAATATTTATTATATCATTTATTTGAATATTTCATTTATATGGTAGTCACTACATCATCATTGTGTTATAAATAAATTTATTAATTTTTTGTATATATATTATAAAAAAATAACATGATGTATTAAATATTTTTATCTTTACAATGACTATTTATAGTTTAATATGTTAGTTTTATAAATATATATTAAAATTGTTTTAGTAAATGATACATGTTTATGCCATATTTCTCTTTACATTAAAAATAATTATTTTAACATGTCATTATCACATCCATCTCACGCCATGGGGTCCCAAAATTGACACAAGGATTTCCATGGTTGGAAATATATCATCCAGTATGATTTTTACACATGTTTGGTTAGTTTTATATTATTATAATATTATTTTTCACCCGAATTTACCTAATTTACCCTTTAACCAAGGTAAAAAAATATGTACTGAAGATACTATTCATAATGTCCAGAAATAAAAGGTTCTTATTTACATAATTTTAATCTTTTGATTCCAATTACGGAATCCATTTTTTCAATTTCAAAAAATATATTTTTCAGTAATTAATTTAAAATTTATTACTATTGTCATAACTAGAAAGAAGGTTTTTAAGAAGGAAATACTATCAAAAGATTAACATGTTTTTATGTCCAATATAAATGTGAAATTAATTAAAATTAACAATTTTTATTAAATGATAAAAAATTAATCCAATTATACTTTAAAATGAAGTATAAATATAATCTAACGATATAAATAAATTAGATGAAAAGGGAGTTTTTAATTAAAATGCAGTAATTATCACTATTCATAAAAATATGCATTTTATCAGAGAAATACCAAAAATTCCAGCATAGTAAAGTTTGACTACCCTGTTTAATAGAAGAAGTTTATTTTGTCAAATAAAACATTTAAAAGTATCAAAGAATAGATTTAAAAAGGGTTCTCCATCCAAAGGTGGTAAAATTTCATTTTTAGAAAAAAACATCTTTTATCCAAAAAATCAAATTTGTTCTTATATCATATTTAGAAAACATATAAGATGAATTTAAAACATTACATTGAATATATAAAAAACCAATAAAATAAAAATTAATAAACGTGATATTAGTTTTTAAACCCAATTATTCTCTTTTTAAATAGGTTTTCACAAAATCACATACTTTATATTCATTAAGTTTTTATTTATGTTTGTAATAAATTTAGTAACCAATGAATCATTATTTAGACATGTGAAAACAATATTTTCATAATTTAGTGTATACTATTCATTCCTACCATTCCAATGGCAAGGTTACAATGGAAAATTTTAAATAATAATATTTATTTGTTCATTTATGCTCGATGTAGCGTATCATGTAGGCTATTGATCATAGTTTTTCTTTCTTAGAACTCAAGATGTTAAAATTTTGATATGAAAATTCATTATTTTAAAAATATTTTTATTTAATGCTAATAATTTTAACTAACATTTTATTTTTCCTGAAATATGATATGAACCAATTAAGATATTCGTGATCCTTAGCTAAATTTATTGTAATAAAATTTTACATTAATGAGTAAAATTATTATGTTGAATTTAAAATTTTCATAAACAATGACATATGTATAAATATTAATATATTTGGCATTAATATGTTGTAAAAATTGTATATGTAACTATGTTAATTAAATTAAGAATAAGTTATTAGAATGTTTAAATGAATAAATATGTATGTGTATATGTCAAATAATCACGAGGAAACTATGAGTATAGTTTTTATATTAATTATCTTAATTAATTTTTATTTTACTTATATAAAAAATTATCCATCCATAATCCATTTGAAGACCCATAATTCAAACATGTGGGACCCGTAGGGTCAACCATGTGAGAGAGGATCAACTAGGCCAGTGCATGATGGTATAGAGCACATTTGGATAGTTTGGAGACATTTATAGGGCGTGCGTAGTGAGCAATTGATTACTGGTTCCACTGTGTGGGTTGTCATAGTGGTGTGTGTGGTGTTTTTCAAGTGTTTATCCCCCGCTTCCATAGAATAACCTTCCAAGGGGAGTGATTGTTATATATATAAGCACTCGAATGGAGGATTCATTTATGCGGGATGTGCACACTTGAGTTCTGTTCACTCGACATAAAAACCTTAATTTATATCACTGTCATCCGATTAGATGAACCTAAGTCAGATGATCTCTTGATGGATCATCTACAAAATTTATTCTAACATAGTTATGTAGACGTTGAGTTCTTCTTTTCATCCCAACACTACCTTCTTCCTCAACGAGATTACTACCCAAGCTCAACATCATCCACATTCTCTGGTATCTTCTTCCTTCGGCGATAGGACTGTACCTATTGAATCATCGAATAAAGAACATAGACCTCTCTACTTAAATGATGAACTATAGTAGTAATAGTCATCGATATCATGGAATATATCTCAATGTCAAAAAAATGCTTCTGGTATTTTCATGTTTAGGAAAGCTTCATGAGGAATCTCAATAGAACAAATTTAAACTAGTTATAATATATATATATATATAAAGACACTCACATCAGTAACCATCACATTTAAAAACCATACATTGGGTGTGGCTGGTTTAGATCTTTTGGAGTGTCTAATATTTCTAGAGTTACACCAGTATCAACAATATGTTACATACACACACATATTACATCATTGTTGAAAATAATATCACTTCTATATTTTCTCATATTCAAGGTTCATATTTAATTGTTCATATATATATGCAAATATATTAATATTTTAGATTATGGGATATGATATGTAACTTATATCCAACCATGTTGGAATATAAGAATATAAAACTGAAATATTATATAGATTCTTAAGAACTTACAACATCATATACACAACATCTATATCAGATAAAATAATATGGGATAATCTTTAATCTAATAAGGGATAAGATAATCAATATATTTTTATAAAAAACCCATGATCATAATTCTATGTGAATTTTAGTTGAGATCTATTTAATTTTGGCATCAAAAATTATTTTATGAAAATATATAAACTAGGCATCTATTCCCTCTTCAACAAAATAAATTCATCTTTTTTCCTCTTTAAAAACACACACATCCCCCAAAAATTAATTTCCTATTAATTTCCATTCGCTACTAAATCCCCCAATTTACAAAAAATTTAGGGGAATGGTATAATATGTATTGATGTAAGGGGATTAATTTAAAATTCATATATTTAGATTTTTGAATTGATACATTATGTTTATGATTTAATAAAAAATAATCTATGATTTCGTATTTAATTTGAAAAACTCTCATTCTATGTAAGGGATTTTTTTAAAACTAATTTTCCATGTTTTCGAAACCATTCTACAGAAAAGATTTTTTTAAATTTTTATATTTTCCAAAACCATTTTCTATGGAAATTTGTTTTTCTTAAATTGATTAATTTTCAAATACATTAGTTTTGGGATGAAAATATTTTTTATGTTTTCAATTCCTTTTCAAAAAGAGTTTGTTTCAAGAATTATATATTCAAATTTCCAGTGGGTTTTAATGTTATCATTTTATGCGAGAAATATTCATTAAAATTTATAAATTTTATTTCTGATTATTAGTATGCTCATACCCTATTTTTTTCATTAAAATTTCACGAATTTTTATAATATCATATATTTAAGTTAAATTTACATCAATTATTTCCCTTAAATTTATCGATTTTATTGAAAAGTATGTATTTTCTTTAAAGAGAATTTTGATGATGTTTATTTATTTCTTTAAAAAAAATTTCCAAGAGTTTTTTTAATTAAAAGGTAGTTTTAATGGGATTATAGAGAAATTGATTTTTTTATAAAAGAATATATAAAATTTTGGTACATGGGTAATAAATGAGAGGATGAGGAATGATGACTTAACCCACGTCCTCAAGGAGATGTTTTCCTAATAGTGATACTAATAATGGCCCCATAGATTTCATAATACAATGAATGTATCATTATACTCTTTAAGAAAGTTATTATCTTCAAATTTATGTTTTTAATGGTGAAATCCATGTTTAATTAAAAGGTTATTATATTTTCAAATTAAATGGGTTTCATTTTATGAGATATTATAAAATTATGAAACTATACATCTTATTGAATGTTATTGAAACCCCTAAATTAGTATTTGTGGAAAATTATTTATTATATGAATTCTTTTATATTTTAAATAAAATGAAATGTTTTCAATTTAGTTTATTATTTATAAAGTTATTTTACTCTTGGTTTTAAAACCACTTACTGAGAAATTTTATTCTCACCCAATGTTTTAAAATTATTTTCAAAGAGTCATTAGATGTTATAAAGGTATTTGGTTTTGTTTAAGGTAACAACTTGAGTAAAGATGAATTTATGTTTATATAATTTCATAAAACTTAAATATGTTATAGGGTTTTCCCTAATTCAAAAAAATCTAGGATAGAAAGATATTCAATTGTAAAGGAGTGTATATTTTATAATTTGAACATTTATAAAAAAAATATATGACGTGTTTTATCACTGGACCAAGGAGGTAGGGTTTCTTGATGTATCCACTTGTATCATAGGAACGGTTTAGATAAAATTAAAGATTATGAAATTTTCATTGAAGGATAATTTATTATAGAATTAATATATTTTTAGGATAGATTCTTTGAGACCCATAGAAATATAGAAATTCTGAATCCTACTTTTCATAAATTCATAGTTGTGAGATTCATGATTTTTCTATGTTTGTCAAAATAATTACGCGAGATCAATTCCAATAAGGAGGGTATAATGTAACATCCTAGGATTTTTAGGCAATTTTTTTTTAAAAAAAAGAGTATTAAATGGTTTATTTTTTAATTAAAACAATATAAAGATAGAGTTAACATAAAATTTGATGATGTTCTATAATAAATTTAAATTGTGGTTATAAATTTTGATAAAATATTATAATTATAAAAATAAAAATTTTGATTGTTTTTTCGAGGTTGGATGATCTAAAAATATAAATTTTATTTAATTTCATATATATTATAATTTTAATGAAATTATATCCTTTAAAAAATTAATTTATACAATATGAAATATATTTTAAATAAATATTTTGAAAATATATTATTTATTAGATTAATTTTAGATAATAATCTATTTAGAACATATTTAAAAAATTATATTTTTTTTATAAAATATAGAATTGATTATTAATTATTTACCATTAATTATATTTTGATATGAAAATTTATAGTTATCAGAATCTTATGGGATAATTATAATACTTATGAATAACTTATTATTTTTCTAGAAATATGTTATGAATAAATTAAAATATTTAAAACCCTTTTTTAAATTTAAATTAATATAATTTACATTTATGAGTAGAAAAATGTTAATTTAATCCTAAAATTGTAATAAACATTGACATATGTATTAATATTACTGCAGTTGGTATTATTATTATATAAATAATATATAAGTAAATAAGTTAATTATAAGGTGGAAAAGTTATTGAAGCGTTAAAATGAATAAATATTAAATTATATACATAAAATAATCTGGATCAAACTATGTGTATAGTTTATGTTTTAATTACATTATGTTAATTATAATGAACTTATATAAAACAATTCTCAACCAAAGGCCATCCAAGGACCCATAACAATATATGTGGGACCTATAGGGTCAACCACATGGTAGATGATCAGTCGAGCCACCCTTAGGTGGCATGGAACCCCTATGGATAGGTTAGGGATGTACATAGGACAAGAATACTATGCACTATGTTGAAGGTGCCACCATGTTGGTCAGAACAATGGTTTGTTTCACGTTTGGTGCATTACGGGTGCCGATCCCTCGATGCCAAACACGTGGGTTTATAAGTGGAGAAGTTTTTATATATAGTGGAACTTGAATGGAAAAAACATCAATGTGGGACTCACATACTCACGTATTATTCATTGAACTTAAAAACCATAGTCTATCACTATCGTCCGATCTGATAACCCAAAGCCATCCAATATCATGGACGATCATCTTTATCATCTATATAGCCTAGGTACATTAATGATTACATCATCATCTCCTCCAAATAATAGCTTCATCCTTGACAAGATTATGACCCAATAATGACATCACACTCAATGTCCATTGTAATCTTACTTTAGTGACATGAAAATAACACTTGAATCATTAAACAAAGAATTTTGACATCTTATGAAACAAAATAATCTGTAGTAGTAACTCATGTCTATATCATGGAATATGATCCATGGTAAAAAAATGTCAGTGGTATTATCATGTTCAGTAAAGCACGATGTGGATTTTCGACATAGATGATTTAAAAATGTTTAATATATATATATATATAACATTAACATTCACATTAAAAATATTATATTGGATTCATTTTTTTATAAATGTTTCGGGTGCATCATCTTTGTTGAGTTATAATAGTAACATGACCATATATATATTTATGTATGCATTTTCAACATTTTTGTTCAAGAAAATTTCTTGTAGTTTCACTATGATACTTGGTTAATCTCTAATTGTGTGTCTAAATGTATATATATTAAAATATATGAACATTTAATGTCAAGGGATTAAATAACAACCTTCTATAAAAGCATGCTGTAATATATACATATGAAACTCAAATATTATGCAGATTCCTTAACACTTACAGCAGTGGATAAACAACCCCATTTTTAGATAAATCCACAAGAGGAAAATCCTTCACCAGATACGGGATAAAATCATTAATATATATATATATATATATATATATTTATATTTATATTTAAAATCAATGATAAAAATTCCAACTACATTTATGTTGAGAACTATTTATGTTTTACTTCATAAATTATTTTATAAAAATAATTAAAATGGCTATGTATGTCCTCTTTTAGTACATGAAGACATATTATTTCTCCTTGGAAACACATACATCCCCAAATAATTCTTTACCTATTCATTTCCATTACCTACTAAATAAACAATGTTTTAAACAATTGAGTGGTTCCACCTAATGAGTTTCTAGTTAAGAGGATTAAATTTTCAATTACTATTTTGGGATTTGTAAACAGGTCCTCAATTTTTTTATTTCAAAAAGAAAAAAATTAATGATTTAACATTTTTATTTCCAAAAATCACATTCGATGTAAGTGAGATTTATTTTAATATTCCATTTTAGTGGATTACCAAAACCCAATTTAAATTTTTTTATTTAAATTTCTATATTTTCCAAAACCATTTTAGATGGAATTGTTTTTTTTAAATTATTATTATTTTATAGAACCCCTAGTTATATGAGGAAATTATTTTTTTAAATGTCTTGTAAAAAAGATTTTGTTTCAAGAATTATACTTATAATTATAAAATGGGGATTAAAGATATCATTTATTCATGAAATTTTCTTTATAATTTATGGATGTTAGTCATGATTATTTGAATGGTCATGCTCTATATTGTTCATTAAAATTCCATGAATTTTATAAAAGAATTTATTTAAGTTAAATTTCCATGAATTATTATACTTTAATGTATGGATTTCATTTAAAATAATTGATATTTAAATGGAAACATATAATAATGTGTATTTATTATCTTTTGTAATGTATAATTTAGGAGTTGTTTTGTTTAAATTTTGTTTTAGAGTATTTACAATAATAAAGCTAGAATTTCAAAAAAAAATATTGGAAATTAATTATCAAATGTGATGATGAGTAATGAATCAATCTCAAGCGGATGATGTTTTAAAAGTGATACATCAAGAAGCCCCATAGATTTCTAAAATTCTAAAAGTATCATTATACTCTATAAGATTTTTTTTTCAAACTGATGTTTTTCAAGGAGAAATCTATGTTTATTATAAAGGCAATTATATTTTAAAATTAAATGGATTTACATAGTTTAATATATTCTAAAAGTATGAAATTTTACTTCTTATGGAATTTTATTGAAAACCCTAGATTAGTAATTGGTGGAAAATTATTTATTATATGAAATGTTTTATATTTGATATAAAATTAATCTTTTTAAATAAAATTTAATAGTATATATAAATTTATTTTACTCATAGTTTTAAAACCCCTTACTAGAAAATTCTAAAGTAACCCAAAAATTTTAAAATAATTTTCCTATGATCATTTGAAGTTCCAAAGTTTCTGGGTTTGGTTTAGGGTTCTAACTCATGTGAAGTAAAATATTTTTTGTAGAATATTGTACAAATATTAAATGTTTTAAGGATTTTTGTAATCCTATAAAACCATAACCGAAAATACCCTTAGTTGTAAAGGACTGCATATTTTCTAGTTTAAATATTTATTAAATAAAATATAATGTTACTTTTAACATCAGAACCAGGAGCATGGGTCTCAGGATGTCTGAATTGGTATCATAGAAAATGGATTAGATCACTTTTGAGGTTAAAAAGTTTTTGTTTGATGATAATTTAATAGCTAAATATTTTATTTTGAGGTCCTATGTAATTAGATTCTAGTTTAATCTTAAAAATATTTAAATTTCATTACCCTTGTTTTTTTATATTATGAGTAGTGAGATTAAAATTTTCATTTAGTATTCCAAAATAATTGTGAGGATTTAATTCTTTATGGATGTAAATTGTAACAGCCCAGGAAGTTTAAATATATATTTTTAAAATAAAAGCGATTTGAATTAATTTTTGTATAATAAAAAGAAACTAAATTATTAATTTACATAAAATAAATATTTTATATAATCAATTGTTATTTTGGTTACAAATTAATTTATAATATTCAAATTTTTCATGGAGTAATATTTTTATCAAAAAAATGAAAAAAAAAATTGATGAAAATGTGTTAAAATTCAAATATATTCCAATCCATTAAATAAATCATATAATTTCAATAAGAAAAAATATATTTTAACTCAATATTTTGAAATGATATGATTTCTTATTACTAATTTTACTTGATAATCCCATTTGGATTTATTTCATAAATTATTATTATTTTTGATAAATGAATACATGTGAATATTAATTATTTAAAATTGCATTTATTTTAATATGAAAAAATATTCTATTCAATATCGTATGTTTTGATTAAAATAACATTGAATAACTAATTGTTTTCTAAAAAAATAGTATATAAATCAACTAATATATTTAAAAGACATATTAAAATTTAGAGTAATAAAATTCCACGTTAATAAGTATTAAAATATAAATTTTATTTTAAAGTAGTAATAATTAATGACATATGTATTAATTTTAACAGAGTTGGATTTAATATGTTATTAAAATATATGAGTAATTATGTTAATTATAATTAGAATAATTATTACAAACTTAAAATGAATAAAAATTTACTTATATACATAATATAAACATGAGGAAACTCTGAATATAGTATTTATTTTGAATTTCATAAATAATTTAATTTTTCTTATATAAAATGATTGTCCAGTCATAGGCCAGATGAATGCATCTAATCCACAAATGTGGGACTTATAGGTTCATGAAAATTGATGAGGATCAACCAGGACAGACCATGGAGACAAGGAGGGCCTACGGATAGGATGGGGACTTGAATTTGGCTCACATTGCACGAGCTAGGTTATCGGTGCCACTGTGAGGGTCAGCATGACAGCTTTTGGTGTGTGTGGTTTGTTTCAAATGATAATCTTGTGGTACCTTATCATAAGATTTAAAGGGGTGAGATTGTTATATATTTAAGTACCTAAATAGATAAAACATTAATTTTGGATTCATGTACTCGAGTATTATTCAAACGACTTAAAAACCACCATTCATATCACTGATGTCCAATAAGATGAACCTGATTCGTCTGATATATTCACAGATAATCATCAAACATTATTATACACTTGGTATCCCAACACTTATTCCTTCTTCACCTCACTAAACTACATTCATCCTCAATATGTTTACTACCCAAGCTTGACATCACCGAAATTCTCCATTATCATCTTCCTTCAACGAAATGACTGTATCTCTTGAATCATCGAAAAAAGAACTCAGACCTCTATCCTAAACAATGATTACACTAGTAAATCACATTTTTATCAGGGAATACATCAAAAGGATATAAAATTTGAAAGGTATTCTCATGTTGGGTAAATCATTATGATGAATCTCATTGGAACCGATTTAAATGAGTTATATATATACATCATTAACTATTACATTTAAAAAACCATATATCGAATGTGGCTTCTCTAGATCTTTTAGAGTCTCTTAGGTTTATCATGTTATAGAAGTGTTGATGAAATGTTATATATATATATATTTTACATCATTTGTGAACAATAAAATCATTATAGATTCTCTTAGGATCTCATTCCGCCTCTATTTGTGTGCATAAATGTACATTTGTCAAAATATATGCATATCTCTTGTCATGTGATTTTAAAACTACATTTTTTCAAAACAAATTAGAATATATAAGTATAAAACTAAAATATTATGCATATTTGTAAACATATACAATATAATTTAAAGAGAAACCATTTAAGATAACACAAATTGAGGAAAATCCCTCATCTAATACAAGATAAGGTCTAAAATATATATTTTTTAAAATAACAAGATCATGTTGGAACCATGGTTTCTTAAGAATGATTTGGAGTGTGGTTTCTGTTTTTTGTCAATCATCAGTGGAAGTTCAGAATGTGTACCAGCAAAGTGATCATACCGTTCAAGAAGACAACCGTATTAAAGGTGGGGTCATTTCCCAGTGTTTGCCAAATTTTTGGGCCAAAAAAATCGAGAAATAGAGAAAAGTGTTTTTGGAAAAGAGACTTGTGTGCCGTGTAATTGAAGGAGAGGAAACATCTGCACCATATGTTTTTCATGATCAGAACATGTGAAAATGGCAAAGGGATAAGGGCCTCGCAAGTTTTGGGTTGGTCGCGTAGGTGACCTGCGTGCCGTGAAGAGACTTGCGCGTCGATGCCTAGGAGGATTGGAAACTTGTGCGTTTATTGTTTTTCAAGATTATAACTTCAAAATATGGAAAATTAAAGAAGTCCACGCTAGTATTTGTGTGGTTGCACAAGTGATCAGCGCGATAGAGGCTAGAGAGGATGAGCTTCGCACCAGATTCTGCGTGCCGAGAGAAGACTTGCGTGCCATCGCGCAGGGGGTCCAGTTTTCCTATAAATACTGGACCACCCCTCCTCATTTGGAAAGAGTTCAAGACATAGATATTTTTCGAGCTCTCTTCGCGCAAGTAGTGGAGTCGCACAAGTGGTTGTTGGGGGCGCGCAAGTTGAGGTCGTGCGCCGATTGTTGGTCGCGTGACCAAGGCGGTTGGGGAGTTAAAGGCGCAACGTCGCGCATGTTCAGAGTTGAAATAAGCAGTTTTGCACAAGTTGTTTGGTGTTACTTGCGTGCCGAATTTGTACCGTGCATGTTACTTGCGCTGCAGGATTGAAACTTGCGCGCCGGGATGGGAGAAGCGCGCCAGTGTTGTTAAAGTACATCTGTCCTCTTGAAGCTGCACAAAAGCTGGAAGATTTCCCGGTACCCTCATTGCAAATTGATATTCATCTTCTGGTGAGAATTGGACTTCAATAGAGCATCTACGTACAATAGAGGATGCATTCTTATGCAATGATGAAGATTCCTTCACATCTATAAACTAAGTGTGACTTCACCAAGGGCAGTGAGCCAGGGAGAGTCAATGGGAGTGACCCGAGGGAAGCAGTGAGCTATCCCTGATCCTTTATAAAGGAAGTGAGCCTGGGACAGATTTTCTGTGCCCAAACCTTTTTAATCCATAGCTTTTGAAGATTAGTGGAATTGGGTACGACCGACATCTTGTCGGCGTATGCTCATTGGACGTAGCCCTTAATGGTGAACCAAGTAAAAAGTGTCGTGTCTTCTATGTGCATGTAAATGTTTTCTTTCTAATAATATTCATCATACAGGTTCAACAAGTTCCTACCAACGTGGGAACAAGATTCATCACATTAAAAGAAAAATTTGTCACCCTGATTCACCCCTCCCCTCTCAGGGTGTCCCGGGGTCCTTCAGATAATAATTCCAATTAAATTTAATTTGAGAAATTTTTTCTTTTGGACTCATAAAAAAATTTAGGAAAATAATAAAATATTAGTTGTATAGCCTCTTCCACTTTATAAAGACATAATTTTCTTCCATGGAAAAACACACATAACCTACCAATTCCTTACCTGTTGACATTTAATCCCTAAAAATCCCATATTTCCCAAACTTTTATTTGGTGCTACCTAAGATGTTTTGAGATACAGAAATTATTTTTAAAATTATAATTTTTTATATTTTTAAACAGAACCTCTATTTTTATTATTTTAGATGAAAATCATCTAATGATTTTTAGTTTTATTTCCAAAACTATCATTCTATGTAAGGGATATTTATTATACAAATCAATTTCCATGATTTTTAAAACCCTTATGAAAAAAACGTCTTATTTAAATTTATATATTTTCAAAATACCATTTAAGTGGAATTTTGTTTATTTAACATCATATTTTTTCAAAAACCTTATTTGTGGGAGGTGATGATTTTTATATTTTAAAATCCTTTTTAAAAGTGTTTGATTTTGGAATTATATTTATAGTTTTCAAGAGGGTTTTAGTGTTATAATTTTATGCATGAAATGTTCTTGAAAAATATGGATGTTGTTCAATATTCTAATAATTTCCTTATAATGTAGTTTTTCGTAACATTCTATGCATATTTATAAAAGCATTTCATTATGTAAAATTTCCATGATTTATTCCCCTTTAATGTATGGATTTCTTTTAAATGTATAATTTTTTTTAAGGAAACATTTGATAAATTTTATTTTTTTTATAAAAATAAATTTCATGACTTGTTTAGTTAAAATTTAGTTTTGTTTGATTTATAATTAGAAAGACAGATTTTGAAAAATGTTTTAGTTGAAAATGGAGCACTTGGGTATCCCATGTAATGATCAAGAATATGGAGTAAAACCACTCACTAAAATTTAATTATATATTTTAATTTCGAAGAAACGATTTTAAGGGTTGAGGGGGAACCCATAACCAAGATCACAGTATAAGAAAAATAACAAAAAAATCGACAAAACATTCACTAATAAATTGGACCAGAAAGGTACCTGAGCAACCAAAAATGGTTTTCAATGTAAATTTTAGAATATTTACACGTTTTATCATTGTAAATATATGATAATATGTTCTATACCTATAAGTATTCATCAAAAATTAATGTCTGATGGTCTAAATCCATAAATAAAGAATCATGTTGTTAGAGATACCATTCGACCAGATCCTTGCTGAGGCCCTAAGGATTGCTTGTATTCATTATTATATCTCAACAGTATTGGAAAAAATATAGATAAATGAAACATTCCACGTTGTATTCTTCCATAGAGACCATTATGAATTTTTTAAATTATGATTTCATCCATTCATTGAGCTATTGGGGAAATTAAAATCTCTGAGTCACATTAAACACAATTTTTGGAATTTTGGTGTTACGGTTACGTACCCTCTTTATGAAATAATATATATCCTAAAACTTTTGGGGGACTATTAATATGGAATTAAATTTATTTACTAGATTTTTCATTTATGACTTCATGGCTATTGACTTTCAAATATTTTTTTAGTCCATTGTTTCCCTATAACTCTTACTTTTTTGGCTGGGAATCCTCTTGAATAGATATTAACATTCTTATTGTTATTATTTTAGTCTTGAATGAACTATGTAGAATGTATCTCTGGTTTAGTTATTAATGTATCTATAGGAGATTCTTCTGACATTTGAGTAACATACTATGATGAAAGAGAGACATTTTTATCATCTTTAATGAGTGAAAACTCAACTGCAATAAGTGAAAATTATTATATACCATCAATCCTGCACCATTAATATTTAGACCCAATATAGATGTTGGTGTAGATAGTACCTATTGAGAGAATACATCTCAAGTAACTAGGTATTCAAAAGACCTATTTTGAGGATTCTCGGTGGATAGGCTTAGTGGTTGGATCCTCTAATATAAAAATTTGATTTTATTCAAGAGATGGGTATGGTTTGGGTAATTTTCCTATAGATAATTAAGGTACCCTGTGAGACTTAATAAAAATTGGAGAGTAGGGGAATATGAATTCAAGGGGCTATTATAAGGTGGATCTAGGATATGAATCTGATATACAAGGGATCTGACTGCTTTAGGCAGAGTTTGTGAAGAGGAATTCAAAATGAAACTAATCTAATCAGTATCCTTCATGCTGGAGACTAAAAAATAAGATGGAACTTCTCATGTCTATCTACAATAATCCTGTTGAAGATTCCCTAACTAAAAGAAATTCCAGCATTGTTCAGTCCATGATAAATAGACCACCACATTATAGTGTTATAGATCCTCTTCGACATCAATTCGGACAACTTAAACTAAGATCTTGGAAACATTCACTTCAACGAAAATGTGTGAAGAAATGGGATATATGAATTATTAAGATATATTTTCCAAGAAAATGAAATGATCAATCATATTTATGAGCATTTTAAGGTTGAATGGATTTCAGAAGGAGAGTACATGTTATAGGAAATGCACCCATGTCACCATATATGGAGGATCATTTTTCATATGAATGTAATATTTATATATTAATAGTGTGAGAAGTGATCCATCAATAAGCTGCAAGGACTTGAAATAAGATAAATTGAGTTCATATTCATGAGAAAATCAAATTATTATGTTATGGGAGTTAAATAAAAAGGATCAAGGTTGTAGATCCATTTATCACGGGCACTACATGACTTACAAGATGACTTGGGCTGTCCATAATGACGTGGTTAGTTCACCTATATCAACCCTTAAACACAGAATAACCTCAGAACCATGAATACACTGAAAGGGGGTACAATATTATCTCCAAATATCTTAATAACTCATAGATATTAAAAATCATGATCAAAATAAATACTCAATCCCAAAACACCAATGAAAACTCGAGGATTAATGTGATGAAGAGTTTTACAAGCACATTACGACACCCTAAACATAAAACATAATGAAGATTCTAGTATCCATACTACCAAACACACTATAAATATTATGAGGGCAGTATTTTATTCTATTTATTCATGTAAAAACCAAAGTTATCTATCCACAATATAGATAGGATAGTATAGGACATACCATTGGTTCATTCCCAATCAATTTAGGATTACAATTAGCTCTCGGGTTCGAGAACATAATTCATGAGAATTATTTCACCCTGTGAAATGAAAAAACATTTATAATAAAATATACGATTAGATTAAGTAGTGTAAGTAATGAGAGGAAACTAGAGATAAATTATTAAGGTAATGAAACACCACATACAAATTCCAAGGGATTATAAATGAATAATAATTATCTTATAGTATATTAAAGGATAAATATTGAGTTGATACATGACTAATAATAAAAGAAAAAAAATTAAAACTGATACCCACAATCTCCATGTGGAACTTAATCACTCTTCGTATCCCCAGAAAACAATCCTATACAACCCACACACCAACATAACAGAAAAAAATAAAAGTTACCTAAAACAAAACCATTATAACTACATATACTATGAGGTGTATGTAGGGAGTGAGATAACCCATGATTAGTAGGTAAGAACCAAAAAAAAATTTGTAGCTCCTTAAAAAAGAAAATCAATTTCTCCATGTTTTAAATAAATTTGAATATAGGTTTTCTATATAAAACTATAAAAAATCCAATATAATAATCACCAATTTTAAAAAATATCCACTTACATAGATGAAATGAAAATAATCCCCTGAAACTCAGTTTACTAGGCCTCAGCCCCTTTTTATAAGACTATTCACCATTTTCCAATACATAAGAAGAGTGAAATAAAAAATTATATCCAAAATCATTAAAATACAAAAAAATATTACTCTTTTTAGGATCCATGAACATTTAAAAAACATTTTTTTCATCATTTACAAAACTTCTCGAATACCCATTTTAAATTCACACCAATTTCCTTATCAAATAAAATGTAGAAGTCTATTTATAAAAAAATTTAAAAATGAAAAAACCTTACTAAAAAGAATAAACATATATAGAACCTAACATAAAACACACATTCCAAAGATTCAAAATGAAGAAATTTTTCCTTACCCATCAATCATTAAGGTATAAAAGAAAAACACACGAATCAAGATACCTTATGTTATCCTAAAGAGTGGATAAAAGTGAATTGGGTAACCTCATAAGACACTAATATATATATATATATATATATATATCCTGAATTGGCGATGAGGATAGTAGGTTGACAATACAATATGTTTCATGTAGTAGTGGTATGGAATTACTAATTAGTATCAATCTAAATAAAGGAGATAAAAATTATTCTATGGGCCCTTCTAAGACATTCTATAACTACAAATAACATCTTCTTATATTACTTATTTAATATAGGTCCTTACCCTAGAAAACACACTCTACACTAGGGATTACACTTATCTAGACCTCTACTTAGTCCCCTTGTTCTACCCTAAATTGTATTTAATAGTGGAGAGAAATCACATGTATCAAAATAAGTACACCTCACCTCACCTCACCTACTACACAATCACAAGAAATTTGTTGTTTCACAATTCATTAATGTCAAATAAAATTTATAATGTGTCCCATGGGAGGAAATTTACATCAAATAACAACAACTTCACCCTCAGGGGTAACAATTTTCCAGGGAGGATTAATAGGGTCTCACAAACCAACACCATTTTGAAACCATTTATAGTGAAAAATATGAGTTCATCAAAAATCCTTAAGATTTTGAGTAATTTCTTAATTATTTAAAATACCATATAAATCATTATTTAAGGATAATCCCTTAAAATGACTTTTTGTAAAATCTTCCAAAAATATTCTAGACAAAACCATTTGGAAGAAACAAATATATGGTCAATACATTTTTCACTAAAAATAATCAATAAATTAGAAAAACATTTTGAAATCAAATTATGAGATACATGGGCTGAGGCATTATGAAACATCATACTAAATTTGAAACAATTATATTTTCATTATTAAATACAAGGAATTTCAATTCAAATATTAAATACAAATAAAATAATTCTGAATGTTGAATTTCACACTTCCTAATATATTGGATGACACAAATTATATCAAATCGCATTAAAGACAATAGTATATTAAAAACAATACTTTAAATATTTTTTAAGGCATTTAATTTCAAGAAATACATATAATTCCAACAAAAACTCTTATGTCGTATTGAAATTCACCCTGAACACCTTTTAAAAATCCACCAATAAACCATATATATATATATATATATATGAAATTGAAAAGGTAATTCATTTAAAACATATATGAACTCAATGGAATTCCCATTTATGAAAAAAAACAAAACCACATACCTTAGTAAAATAATAATCATGCTGGAAGTAATTGTAGATGATGACAGACACTCCAACAAGAATCAAAGGACCTTAAGAAAGCACTCAAAATCAATCACCAAAAACAAAAAATAAAAATCAATAACCAATTGGGTTACTAGAGGATATGGAAATCAAGTTAGAAGGTAATGGGGTATATAAGAAATAAAATGAATGCATTAACTAAGATAAGTTTACAAGAAAAGTGGTTGGAGTCATGGAAATAAAAGATAAGTGATGTATGATACTTTTTGTTTCATTTCTAGCTTCACTCAATGAGAATGAGATAAAGTGAATCCCCTATGGATTTTAAAATGAGATGATAAATAAAAAATAAAATCCTAATTAAGTTATTGGTGGAAGCTCTCATTATTAGGCTACACTGTTTGGAAGATCATGGAATTGGAATTTCCAAAGAAAAAAAACCATACTCCTCCCATTTTTCCAAACCATGTGCTAGAAAAAACTCCTTAAAGGATGAAGTTACATGGTTTCTACAAAAAAATATTTACAAAATGTTTTCAACCCGTTCAAATCAAACCATGAACATTTATTATGATATAAATGTAAGGGTCGCGTTGTAACACATAAGTGTTAAAACATGATTTGATCTAAACCATGCACTCCAAACCATACTTAAAAATAATTTTTTTGAAAAATAAACAATACAATTCAAATATTATAAAAAAAATTAAATTCCAAAAATTTATTTATAATAATCATAAAAAATATATGCTTTAGTTATATGGATATTACATAGTTCCTCAATCCCAAATGTATTACTAAACTATCAACAAAATATTGGGGACATTGTGTAAAAATTTATTTAGCACATTCATATTTTAATTAATAATATATTTTTCAATCCCTTCTATTAGGGCATGTAGAATTATATCCATAGAAAAAACAATCCTTAAATAAGAAAATAACCTCTCTAAATAATTCTTACAACAAATAATATTGAGTACATATATATAGATTAATCTTCTTTCATTAATGTTTCATTTAAAAAAATCTTATAAAACCATATATATCTTATTCTATTCAATTTATTATTAGAGACTTTTAATTTTATCACTTATTTTGATTATAAAAATATTATCATATATATTTTAAAACATAAGTTCAATTAATCATATCATTTTACAAAATTGATCTGAAAAAATATATTGTATTCCAATTTATCTATATTTTTTTAATTAGATGAGTTTCAAAATTTATATTTATTTAATAATGTGTTTTTACTTTATATATTCCTCAATAAATTGATGAATAATTTTAGTGTTAATCATATCTATCAATAGGAAAATATATATATTTCCATTAACTATTAAATCCAATTTTTCATTTCACTTATCAGTTATAAATTTATGTAAATATTTAGTATAATTAAGAAAGACATATTTACCAAATCCAAGATATAGATTATCCAAAATTTATTCCTCCAATATCCTAACTATTTTGGGTTTCCTAGATAACTATGACCCAAATCCCATGCCTGAAATACGAACTTAATCCTATTAGAGAAACCCACATTCTTTATTGTATTAATAAGAAAATCCAGGGTAAATCAAATTGTGTATGTCCTTCCCATTTGGAGGATGAAGGCCATGATAAATTGTTCTTCGGAAGAAATTTAATCAATTAAATTTTAATTGATTTTTATTATCCTACAGTCATATCATGTGTATTTAATTTAGTAATTCATGCATCTTTTTATATTTTATTCTATTCCCTTAATAAACATAATATATTCAAAAATTATTAATGTATGACACTTAAAAAAGATAATAATTTGAATTACTAAACCAAAAAAAAATCTAATCACATTCACACGTTTCCAAATGAACCTCCTTCCTAAGGTATATGAATAAATTTCACGTAATTTTTTCAAATAATATAAAACAAAAATATCCAAAAGATAAATAATGGAATACAACATATTCAACCATTACTTTTTTATAATAGAGATGATGCTCTTAAGAAAAAGGGAAGGCTTAACCATCATCACATTATCCATAGACATTAAATATGAGTGAAATTATTTTCAATTCAATCCTAAAAGATAATATCTATAAATCCTAATCACCGTTTATTGTTAAATTCATATTCTAGAAACATATTGTAGATTTGTATAAATAGATGAAATTTTCTGATGTACCTAGAATGTAACTCTTAATATGAATGGTATGTCATTTATAAGAAAACATTTAAACACCGTAAAATATTCCATATATTACTTCATGATGCAAAAACATTATATTCATGTATATTTAATAAGTATGGAATGATTTCAAATATTTAGGCATAGTATTTTTATTTTTGAACAATTCAGAAAAAAAATTAATTTTTAAAAATATATAATTATCCATTAATTTATTGATTTTTTTTATAATATAAACATAAAGAATAATATTTCTATCACAAATATGAAATTTCCATAAGTCATATTTTATGTGATATATAAACCCTATTAATAAAAAATAAATGATTCTCTAAGAAATAAAAAACCTCTCATGTTCCTTAAAATATAAACACTACATATTAATAACATAAAAAGTAGATTATTTTTAAATCATGTATTATATATTTATTTCAACCAATGTTCGAATTTATCCAATCCATTTTTTCATGATTTAAATAAATTTGAAAAAAGTGAGATTTAATATAAACAATTTAGATATTAATTTATGAACATTTTATAATAAAATATAAAATCATTTTTACTTATCAAAATTTTTTAAATTCATAATATCTTTTTTTAATTTATATATAATTTTAATATTAATATTATATATGAAAATTGTAATAAAAATACTTAAAAATTCAGTATATTCATAGATGAAATTTGATAAATAAATTTTTTTTGGTCTAAACCCTTCATCAAATCTGACACATTCACATTGGTCTAACATTGGTGATTTTTTTATAATTTAAGTAAAAAATTTTCATAAAAAATCTATAAACAACATAAATTTTTTCAGATTAACCCAAAAATGGTTCTTTACATATGAAAACTATTTTCAAATAAACCATAAATATTTTCTTTTATAGATGTTGTTTCTAGAGTATCCTTAAAAATTAACCTTTTTGAATCATGATGAGGCTCTGTTTAGCTGTGCAATGGTGTTATGTACTAAAATAAATAACATATATAAAAACATTATTTTTTGTTGACATCAAAATATATTAAATAATCTTTTATAATGATTTGTTTTTCAGCAGCATTCTATGAAATCCATTTTTTATTAAATAATTTTTTTATTTTAATAAATAAAACACAAACCATGGAATGGTTCATAAACCATTGAATTTTTTTTGTATTTTAATAAGAATTTTCTTTTTATATATATTATATCATAGTTTTGCAGCAACTTTTTTTTCATAATCTTCATCTTAACTAATTTTTAATATAAATGAAATTAAAGTAGCTTAGATGGATCTACTGAGTTTTATTGGGAATAAAAATTTCCCAAATTTAATGGAAATAACCAATTAATTATATTATAAAATATTCATGCCTAGTTTTAAAATTGAATTTAAAATGAATAATATGACTACATTTCTACTTGTGAATTAATATGACATTTTATTGACATGTTTCAGAATTATATTCCTTAGAATTGGCTAATAGAATATTTATTAGAGTTCTCGATGGTTAATAAGAATCATCTATCCCCTGGGGATGGATTTGAATCACACTCAAGGACTATTGGGACCATTGATTTATCATTAATAAGAATATGAGAGCTATTAATTAAGGAGTTTCACACATGATTAAATAATATTTAAATAAAACTATTTCACGTGATTACTATGGTTTAAAAAATATTAATAAGATTCCATGGGAATTACCTATTCTCTATAAATTTCATAAAAAATTATGTAGATCAAAAGATTCTAAAAAAATCTTTCTCAAGCCCATACATAATTGTTTAATGTGTTACCCATTAATAATATTTTTCAAAACTCATTAAAATTATTATTCAATAATGATAAATAATTTATGAAATATCTATAATGTATGGAAGTAAGAAACAACATATAATATCTTTCAATGAATGCACTCCTATGAACATAACCATGTAATGGTGAAATTCCTGATGTTATAGTTTTTTTAGCATGAAACTTGCTTTAGAAACATTAAAAAACACATGGTTTTTATTTAGTTCAAAAATGAATCAAAAAAATTCAACAAAATAATTAGATCATATGTTTTCATCTCTATGAATAATAATTTCGCATATATTTCTACATTTACGAACATAAATATGTAAAAGAAATACATTGATAAAACTATCCTGATATGAGATCTTTAGTTTCCATAGAATATAAATTTAACTGCACTTTTAACCCCAATTGATTATACAATTATTTAAAGTTGAAGTAATATAATGTTACAATATAAAAAATTCACAATATATTGTAAAATATATCATGATGGACCTCTCCCTATAGATTGTCATGCTTTATTCTCAACCTCCTATAATTCTTTCACAACTATAAGAACATTTCATTGAATATTAAAAGTCACTTCACTCTCCTCTTGATTAATCATACGTACACTACCACGATTCCTTGACTCATTTTACCTTGTTCTATGAATCTATAACCTTTATCCCTGCACAATATTGGTATTACCCTAGTTATTCATTGTTGATAATCCCTCATAATAATTTATTAGATAGTTTACCTTTACAAAATGGATGCATAAAATTGGTTGAGCTTGATAATTTTATTTTATAAATCCTACTCAAATTTACTAGAATCAATCTTGTGCGTCTCCACCTTGGAACAAGTGAAAAATGTTATTGCACTAATTCCCAATAAATTTTATTCTTATTCCTCTTCTAAACACTAAAATAATTTCCTTATTCACCCAAAAAATGAAGAATAGTTTTTTAATTTAAGATTTATTTCCATTTAACTTCCATTACAGTTTCACTACCATCCGCCTTCTCATATGTAGGTAATTTTATAAAATTAATCCTTGTTTGTATCTTTAGTCAGAAACATATCTAAAAAAATTGCTCTATGGGGTTCTTCTTTATCAAAAACATTGTCTAATACATTACAAGATAAAATAAATTAATGAATAATCTATCCCATACATTTTACTTATATCAAAATAAAAATATTCAAAATATTTATCTACATTTATCTCTATAAATAATTATTTTACATTTAAGATCGTTTGAAAACCCATCTTATAAAAATAATTATGCATTCTGACATTTGTCAAATACTCCAACCATTTAAAAGATATGGCTTCTAGTGAATAATATTTTAATTCAAACTTTTATAACTCTAGAATATATAAAAAAGAGTATAAGGTTTATATTACTTAACTACCTTTTTTCTTAAAGTAATCTAGTATCTCCATTATACAATGGTAGATTATATATTATAAACATTGAGACCCAATACACCACAGATAACCTATTTGATAGGATTTCATATTAATTTTCATTGTTTCTTAAATGATCATACATACAAGTTCAGTATTTATATAAGATATTCACACCACTCTTCACCCTCATAATATAGAAACCCCTCTAGAAAGTATATTTATAGATATATATAAAATTATTTTAACACATATAATCTCCCAATCATTATTCATTAGAAAATTCTAATGAATACTATATATTCGTGGAGTTACACAATTTTCGTTTCTTTACCCCATTTCAAACTATTTTGAATATGTAGATCAATTTTTGAAAACATACTATTGAAATTCAATTTTAAAGAACATTAATAATTATTTCATTGGTTTTTTTCATGTAAGAAAATAATTCTTCTAAAACTATTTTCATTTTTAGTAATTATTTCAATTCTTAATATGATTCATGAACTACTTCAATTTCAGACCTCTAATGAGTTAAATTTGTAAAAAAAAACCGCATACAATATGGATATCATAAAACAATCAATATATATTTAAACATAATACCTTCGCATGACCATGTCTATGTGGAAAAACACCATAAGGTCTCAAGAGATGTCAACAAATAGTATAAGCTAGTTTATAGGACCAAATGTATGAAAATGTGACATGGGGAGATGTTTTCCCTATAATGGACCATATAAAATCATAAATAAAAATAAATATCTAAATGAATAACAACAACATAAAATATAAGTACAAAACAATTGATAATATCCCAAATTCTCACATCAATTCCAAAACATATCATACTATAATTTTGAAAACAAACCAAAACCGAGTTAAATTTTTAAATATATAGTACTACTAAAATTCACTAATATAGATGTAAAAATAATCCATTTTGAATGATATCTAAACCCTTCTAAAACAATAACTCTATCCCCTCCATCTGTTATCTATTATCCACATTAGATTATTACACTTTCCTTCCCTATAGTGAGTGAAAAATATATGTAGATGGTATTTTTGTTTAAATGTTGGTAGAATGAACTTAGTAATATGCCTCCAAATAAATCTAAAATTTCTTAAATACTTACATGTTCATATATATATAATTTAGTTTTATATGATAAATTTTACATTTAAATTCAATGATAAAAATACCCATCATAAATTGTTGAATGCTTACTATGATACCTCAATACACCTATTTCTTACTTCATCCAATGCCAATCATTGTCAAATACCTTGATAAAATCAAATAATAACTATACCCATAACAAATTATTTTATTTCCAAACTCATAGATTATTCCTTTTTTACATCCAAAATCTGGGATAATTCCATTTGACATCCAACCATATATTATATTCATTTTTATATGCAATCTCAAAGATTATCCAAACAGTTGACTCATTCCACATTATAGGTGAAAAACATGTTTTTAGAATATAATGTAATACTAACATATCTATATGATTAAAAAAAACATTTAATGCAAAAAGTGATATTAATTTTTTGAATTAATTAAACATCATTTTCATCCATTCAATATCATAAAAACATCGAATATATTTATCTAAATAAAGTTGTTCTCATAAAATCCAATATAGATAATAATTTCAGAATGTAAATAATAAATTTAAATATTATAATAAATCATTTGAATTCAAATATCATAAATTTAAATCAATATTTATTTTTAAAAAATTAAACAATTAGATTAAAATTTATAAATATAACTTTCAGAACATGATATTTTATTTATAATCATCATCATTTTACATAACTGGAATCAATATTTAATAACACAATGATCATTATGTTTAGTCATCAACACTCTCTAAAAATTATCATTTAATATAAAAAATTTTATTTAAAATAAAAATTCATTCTAATATTATTTTAATTTTTTTAGAGAATAAATAACACTTGAAATTATAAAAATACATATTAAAAATTCAATTTCTACCAGAAAATTCATAAAACATATCAATATGATTTAAAATCACTTATTATTATAAGAAATTGAAGATATATTCTAATTCAATCTCAAAATATTTAATATGTCACTATTTACTAAGTAGAAATCATAATTTAGATAAGGAAGTATCAAAATAAGAATAAAAAATACAAAAAAATTAGGGAATTAATTACTCTTTCCTTCATGATTCCAATAAACATTATATATCAAAAATCAATTAAAATTGTGAATTTTAAAGCACGTAGAATTAAAAAATTTATGGGAAAAATGTTTTATTATAAATATATGTATATAATTGTAAGTAAAGAAAATGAAAATTTAACCAAAATGAAAAACCACAAAATTTTAAATAATATCACTATGTTTGATAGAATATACGACAAACAACACCGCGCTTCAATGACCCATGAAATATATAATTTAAATACGACTGTTTTTACCCATCTATTGAATTGGAAGGTATGAATTGGAGTAAAATAATTATGAGATATATATGTCACAATCAATACAAAATTATTGATAAATACATAGTAAATAACCATTATTGTTTTTAGTAAAGTCATATTTTTTCAAATTTATGTTTTCTTCAAAAAAATTATTTATTTTTGTTATAAAATATTATATTGATTTTTCATACATTTTAGAAATTTTATTTATTAAAATTTATATCATGTTTTATATATTCATATCAATTTTATCTTGTGGTAAAATTTAGATATTTTTTTGAAAAGGATGATTTTTCAGTGAATAGTGAAAACTACCAATGTTTCAAATAATATTATTTTTATTTATTAAATTAATTAATTTAAATGCCCAATTATGATTTAAAATTAATATTTAATACATTTAAGTACTATTTAGTTATAATTATTTTAATTAATTTCATTTTATCTGTATTTATTCCTAATTTTTGTAAATGTTTATTTTATTCTTAAAATGTATTTTTTCTTAAAAATTGTTTGATGTGAATAATGTTTCGTCATTCTAAAAAAATAAAATATCCCATAATTAGGAATAATTTAAATAATATTTATATATTATTACCAAATTATGTTAATTCAAACCCATATGATTATGATTAATGGTCATATATTTAATGTGTCATTATCCAATATATAAATAATTCCTTTCTTGAAAAATCATTCTTCAACATGATTTTCGGGTTCATATTTGAATTAAATTAAACAACTTATATGAATTGAATTTACAAAAAATTATTCCATATTTAGAATAAGAATAATTTATATTATATAATATCATTACATTAATTTTTTTTCTATAATTATTATTAAAACAATAAAATTTATTTATAGTAATTAATGCTAAAATGGGGTTTTGCGCGTTACATGTGCTTGTGTTAAAATTAATTTACAAAATACATGGAGTTTTTATTTTATAAATTGGATTTATTGTTAATAGTTATTAGGTTTAAATTATAATTTAATAATGATTTTATTTAAGGCGTAAAGGTTAAATTTCTGAGGATAAAAAACTAATTATTATGCTGAAAACTAAAATGTTAAAAGCATATGGACTTGGATGATGGGAGAAAACATGTTTAAACCATGTTTTTTTGTGGTGAATGTGTGGATAAAACGTAACTTCCCTCAAATACATTATTTATAAATTTTATGGGAACATTTTGTGAGATTGAATTCCCATTATTTAATAGTTTTGGGTATTTTGAAAAATTCTACTCCTCCCCACTTATAAAAGGGCACCCCGCCTGTCACTTTTTTCAGCCAAATAAATCAATTATGATCTACCAAACCAAGAAAACATCTCTACCCAAAATCCATATCCACATTATATATTTTCCATTATTCCCTAAATACCAACACTATGGTCCTTAAAAAGCAATCAAAATGAGGTTTTACTAGGCAAAGTTAATCATCTTCACTATGCTCCTTCTTTTTTTACTTCTTCTTTTTCCACATTAATTTATGTATTAAAAATTATAATATAATAAAAATAGTATTGATAATATAAATATTTTTTTTTATGTTTATGTAATAATATATTTCCATCTTATTATCCACCAATGGGAAACAAATCTATTGGTCATGTGTACTGTATACGACCACCTCACGAACCAATCTATTTTTTTGCATCACTAAACATCATAGATAGTAATAATGATATAATTAATGAATCTATTTTAAAAAATTGAAATTATATTAAATATATAAAATTAATATATCATCCACTTCCTCACCCTTTTACACATTAAGAGAATTATGTCATCGCTCAAGTATAAATATGACTAATGCGATGTGATTCATCTTCCATATACAACATTGAAGAATGGTTCTCAAATTTTATGAAATTAAAAAAACAATAAGATATTTATAACATTATTATCATTATAAATATAATGGTTCTTTTCCCTATATGAAACAACCATAACTTTTGCAACAAAATATTCATCATAAAACAAAGTACTTAACACCCAAATACTAGTAATAAGGGAATATTATTGATGAAGTGGTGATAAAATATTATAACAATATAATATATAATATAATAAATATAAATATATTTAAGAAATTTATTTATAACATGTTTAAAACTATTTTATATGAGGTTATAGGATGTTAAATTGATAGGAAATGCAATGTAAGTCATTTTTTCCGAATTTCCTTTCATTGTGGAATATTGTAATTTCATTCAACTAATTTATTTTATGTGGTTTATATGATACCAATTTTACATATAATATCATTAATTATTTAAAAATCATTGTATTTCAATTTCAAATTTTAATTATTTCATGCAAGGGTAATTTACATGAATTCTAACAAGTGCTAATGAATTTGGTAACTCAGTTCCTTTTCATTGGGTTGTATTACTTTTCAATTATCTTTGATATTAAATTATTGTTTGTGAATTGTATTTTTATTATTTTATGTTGTATTTACACTTGTTTTATATATATATATAATAGACATGATCAATTCATTAATTAATTCCCAATACAAAGGTATGGTCTTTGTAATATATTTATCTACAATTTGCACACCATTAAGACATATTTGTTATTATAAACCTGTTTTTATGAGTTATATATATGGCCCCTTTGATAATTTATATCATAAGAATATTTATATTAGGGTCATTTTTTGTTTTATTTGAATATATTTCATTCATGGGGGTTATGATTTAAAAGTAACCAAATCTATAAGGGTATATACATCAATCACATTTTAATCAAGATTATATATGTGTGAATTTAAATTGATGGATATTATTTGATAATTTTATAATAAACCAATTTAATTTTCCTTTCATATGGTTAATAATGATGTTTTCATGAAATAATTTAATTTTCTTCTCTTTTATACATAAAATTTTTGAGAACATGTTTTTAAGAAAAGACAACATTATTTTTCTATTCAGTTGATTTTTTTATTTCATATCCATATTTTCTTGAAATTGTTTTAAGTAGTATTTTAATATTCTATTTTAATTTAGTAATAAAAATTTTACCCATGATTGACTTTTTATGAAATTGGTCAAAAATAATCTTCTTGTCATTTTCCAAAAAAGGTACCTTATGAATTTTGACTAAAAATGTTAATGTAATATTTTTTCTAACACACCCAAATTGATTGGAATATTCACACAATCATGAATAGTAATTGTTCAAAATATGAATTTCTATGTAAAAATGCTTTTTTAAAATTTTTTTTTTATAATCTACTAATTTTATTTAAAGTTATTTTTCAATTTGAAAATTGTAACTCTAAAATGTTTTAATGACATCTTTATAGTATTTATATTCATCAAAAACAACAACCATATATTTTAATTTTTACATATCGGTGATATGTTTTAATGATATTTTCATTATGAATTCTTTGAATGGATTATGATCAGTTTTACTGGGGAAATTATTGATATTCATTTTCTTGATTGATTTCTGTAGTCCTTAAAATTTCATTTAAGAATTAACTTTCATATGATCATTGGTCATTACATTTCTCTTAAATGTGTATATTATTTATTAGAGGGATGCATATTTCCTACACCATTCACCAATTATAAATACTGAGTTTTAATTTAAATGGTATTTGATTAATTTGGAAAATATTTTTATTCTTTTTTAGGTCAATACATACATTTATTGATAAGAAATATTATTCATGAACTAAATCAATCATTATATATTTAATGAATAATTTTGACATACAGTGATTGTTGGGGCCTAGAATTATTTAGATGATATCCCTGTGGGGCTTCATTACATTGCAATGGTACTATAATTTATTTTATAAAACTCAAACTATCCTACTCATTTAATTAAAAAGTATTGAAGCGAAAACATGGGTTCAAACCCCTAAAGACGGTGAAATTTTTTTATTTAGGTTTTTAATTGATTTTATTTTATCGATTTAATGGAAAATTTGAGAAGATATTAATTTGAGTAGTTTTTAAAGATTATAGTAGAATGAATAGTATGATAGATTTAATGGTTTTTGAAAAAAAAATGAAAGTATTTTGGGGTTTTGTATCTTCGGGGTTTAGGAACAATTGAGTTTTAGAATATTGATTGATTAATTCATGATATGTGTTGTAGTCAAAACAAGAAAAATCTAATAGTCATGGTCTCTCCTCATCAACGGAGAAATAACCTATTTTTCTTGGTCCGATAATACAGGATTTTATCAAATCGAGTTTGTCTTGATATCGTATTTAAGCCTGATTTCCCCTAATGTTGACAATGGTCATGCATTATTTAGGGTTATCAGTTTTTTTTATTTTTATGTTCCTTTTGGATTTACCTATTTATGATCGTGATAGAATAGTATGAAATATATTGAAAATTTATTGAAAAAATCACAGAAACGAGATACATGAATAGTAAAATGAATTACATCCAACACACCTTCCCCCTTCGGTTACAATTCCCTAGAACATGGTGGGTTTACCCCTAATACTAATGATGAAAGAATAGTAGGGAAAGGAAAAATAAATGAAATTCATAATGAAAATAATGAAATGACTCCATGATGGAACAAATGATTCACTCCAAGAGTTGGTCTCTGGATGAATTGGTATTTATCTCTCAGGCTGTAGGAAAGACCTCTATTTATAGGCATTTCATGGGATCTAACTGAACCATTACATAATGTTAAATATGATTACACGTTATGTAATAATGATTAGAAGTTGGTTCCATGATTATGGAATCTTCTCTAATCTCATTCGAAGAGTTTGACCATTCACTCATGCCACGACATGTAACTCAGGATCATGACTTGTAATTGTGGCTCACGACGTGTAATAGATTCACAATTTGGACTTTCATGACTTGGATTCATGCTTAGAAGCATGTCATGAACTAATAATAGACAACATGTAATGATGATTCACAAATTTTGATTCCTTATTCTACTCCTTGAACTCATCTTTCCTTGGTTTCTTTAGTTTGGTTTCTTATAATTTCTCCATGATTATTCAAAAAACTCCAATGTTGCACCTCCTCTCTTCACCCATGTCCCAAAGTGTCTTTTTTCTCTAGATTCCACCACTTATCATTCCATTCCCCAAGACTCATTTTGTCCTACCACAGAACAAAAAACATGTTAAATTGTCCAATATTTGGAAAGAATAATCAATTAAATCCATCAAATAACTCATTAAAGTACCATAAAATGCATACATGAAAGACATTTATCAAAAGACCCTCCATTAATTGACATGCCTCATGAAAAAAATCATTAATATTGAATTAAATGGGTCATTAACCATAACATTAAACAATCTTGGTTAGAGGTATTGGTGGTATAGATATCATGACGTTAAAGATCATGACATCCAATATTATGAAATACCTTCATTGAGAATTTAGTTATTATTTTCCATGAGATTATGGAATTGATATAATCAAGGTATTAGCTTCAAGGTCATGTAATTATTTATATATAATTATATGATCATAATTCATTCTTTCTGTAATATTCTTCATTCTCAGGAAATTGATTAAATGGAATGTGTTTCAGTTATTTATCATTATATATTGTTTATGCCTTATTGATTCAAGAAAGAATCCATTTTACAAAACCCTTACTATCCATATATTCTTAACCTTAATTTTTTCATTCATCAACATATAAATAAGGGATATTTAAATTTGTTCAATTATTCCAAATCATGACTCTTGCTATGTTGTACTTTATGTTATCAAATGTATAATGAGAATCAAGTATTAATCTATTTTACTAGGACTACCAAACGTTTTTATCAATCATGAAACGATCAGTTTCATATTATTCCAAGGTAGGAATGTGAAAATTTTCTATGGATTGTTGGGGTTAGGGTATTTATAGTCATTATAAAAGTAATTTTAGTTGAAATCTTAGGAGATAGATTTAGGAAAAAATATATTACGGAAAATAAACCTATAACTGACAATGAGTATAATTATAAATTTAGGATAATATCATAATTTTTTTAAAGATTTCATATTATGTGGTTTTCCTACAAAAAAATTACCTTCTAGATACTACAAGTGGATGTGGATCTAACATTGTGGTACCTAGGTTTAAAAAAACTCAAAGGGGTAAATTATGATTTGATTTTATCAACACCTGGTGCACGAAAATAGGTCTTACTGCACACCTAGATTGAAACTATAGAAGGATATGCATGGGTTAGTTCACATTTAATATATAAACCATTATGGTAAATTAAAATATAAAACATATGAAAACATATGAAATTCCATAGTGATATGGAGTAAACATAAAGTTTAGTGGTATGATATTTCTATGGTTTATCATATTTTTAATGTCATAAATATAGCTTTTGAGAATTTGAGTGATGGGCATATAACATGAGTAAGGATATTTTTGGGAAAATAATTTTTGGGAATATAACCCTTTAATTTATATTATTTTTTTGAAAAATGGTTATTTATGGAATAATAATTAATATTTTCAGAAATATGTTTAATGTCATTATTATTCGTTAAGATTAATATTATCATTAATGATAAGATAAAAATAAACATTTAAGATTTTCCTATTTTTTTTCAAACATATAACTTTTATAGAAAAAAAAATTGATCACAAATTTATTTGATGAATAATGTTATTTTTTTATTTTCATCATATTTTTGGTAATTTTATAGGAATTAAAGAACATATTTTTTGATAAATGACATCCTGTATGTTGTGAGACAACCCATATCATCTTGTAAGGCCATAGGGCTTGAACCCACATCCAAAGGATGTCCAAGTTGAAATTCCAACCACTGGACTATGTAATGTATTGGTTAATATGACATTGTTTTTACTTAAGATATTTGATGGAATAATAAAAATAGAATGGATTATATTGAAATCTGGGTGTCATAGTTGATGTTTAGAGATTAATGTATTACATTTCACAACATATACTTACCATTTTAGTTTTGGTAAACATTTAGAGACATATAATTTTCAATCATTTAAAGATCTTATGATACATTATATGTTAGTTTTAGTATATAATGAATAAAAAATAATATTTTATATTCATTTTGTAGAGTTAGAGTGTTTCTGATGCTTTTGACGGGGCGCACAACCATCTATTTAAAATGTGCTAACTAGTTCCCTGCATTCCTTCTTTCCAAACATGGGAGACATTCATCGCTTATTCAGGGATGTTTTCTACTTGATCAAAATGGGATGATGGGATATCGGTCTCTCCGTATGTGGATTTATCCTCATATCTTGATACCTAGTCCCGGTCTCCCTTATAGATTAAGACGTTGTTCATGAATATATTCTCAGTGTCAGGTCTTTATGGATGCCAGTTAATTCACTGCTTCTGTCAGGACATTCCAAGGGGTCTGGTCAGGGCAGCATCCTTCGGTTAGCGGTGGAGTCACATTGGTCATCTCTGGAATGTTTGGATGCTGAAACAGTGGATCATCTAGGTCTCTTCCCCTTTTTACAGGGCTTATCGAGGGGGCGGAATCCCAAGTCATTCCACGTTAAATGTGGGGAATTATATTCCATAGACATGCCTATTAGTTTCTCCTCAGCTTCCAAAGATCAACACTAGGTATGTAGTGAGTTTAATGTCTAGAGAAGATAGATCGGACTAATTAAAACACTTATAGGAGTGGATCAGGTGGGTGGAACCCCTAGAGGGAAAACTGATGTTGGGGGTAACGCGTGGTTAGGTACCCGATTACTACTCGGAGTAGTGAGGAGGTGGATAACATGATCTCCCCAGGATGTGGTGGCCCAGGTAAGAATCAATATGGATATGTATTGGAGAGAGTGGGTGGGGAATGAGATGAAACCATCGCATAGGCGATAGTAGTGTTAGGCTTGAGACTCGAAGAGGCCTCCTAAATATCATAGTGGCAAGGAATAAAAGTCCACATAGTTTGGTGGGGTGATGGGACACCTGATGAGGCAACCCATATGGATGGGACCTGGAAGAAGTGGAACCTTGCAGTTTGGATACGACCTTCCTGAAACACATAGGCTCAAGGGAGAGTTATATATGAGACATGGGTAATGGGATTGAACCTCAGGGAGGCTTCATATGTATCTTTCCATGGAAAGCATCAAAGTCCACGTAGTTCAAGATAGGGGCATAAAATCAAGGTGTGTGTAGAGTACAATGACTCAATGATATAATGGGGCTTATGTGTGGTTAGAAGCCCAAGGTTTTCTAACACTCTAGGTGTAGACCGTAGAAGTGGATCCCAACTAAGGGGACTATGGCGGCTTACCGCTGAATATGGAACTCAAGGGATTACCGTCGGTTGGGGAACATAATGGCTTACCGCTGGTTAGGGTTCCAACAGTTTGTCGCTGGTTGGGGTTGAAAATGGCTTACCACTTATTGGGAGGCACAGCAGCTTACCGTTGATTGAAAGACACAATAGATTACCATCGATTGGAAGACACAATGGGTTACGGTCGATTGGGGGACACAACGACTTACCGTCGATTGGGGGACAATTTAGTGTCATGTGAGAAAAAAGGGGCATACAGTTTAACTTCATACTGGATGGGGGTGGACTGACATGGAGTGTTCGGGACTGATGGGTGTTGGGCTTGAACCTATGGGAGGATTCCTACGTACCTTACCTTGGAAAAGATCAAATTCCACGTAGTTTGGTGTGGTTTTTTTGAACCGATGTGAAGGGTTTCGGGATCAGTATGTGTTGGGATTGAACATCAGGGAGGCTTCCTACGTAACTTTACATGGTAAAGATCAAAGTCCATGTAGTTCAGAGGTGTTGTGGCATACAATATAGGGATTCTTGAAGAGGATGTCATGGTCTATGCTTATTCTAATCCCACATGAGTCATGCTCGGTATGAGAAACAAGATTCAGCAAAGACATGACAATCACATCGTGAAAGTTGCGTTCGTGGGAAGTGGAGTGGGGAATAAATGGGGTTAGAAGCCCAAAATGGAAATAGGGTTTTATGAATGGTTAGCATCCCAAAGAAGAAATAGGGGATTACGCCTGGTTAGTAGCCCAGGTAGATGGAGATTGCGACTTACTCCAGGATGGAAGCTCGGGTGGCGGCAAAGCCCAAATGGAGATGTACGGGGTAACAAAGGTCCTGTCTCTCATCTCTCCTATAGTATTTGGTAGGGAATAGAGGAGGGGGGTAGGGATACTACCTCCCATTAGAAAGGCTAGGGGCTTACACAAAGGTGGTTTCCCTTCCACATGGACAGGCACCGCTTCGGCGGAGTGGATCTCATTCCATGTGAGGAAGAGCTCACTAACGTGGAGACGAGCAGGTGTAGAGAATGTTTAAGATGGGGCACCCCACGAATGATTCCTGAGGTAAGGTCATAGTTTAACTTCATTTGTTAAGGATGATGGTGCATGGTAGTTTAACTTCCTACAGATCAGACGAGGGGGGTTCACTACGTACCCCTAGGACTTACATAACTGATATCTACATACCATTGGGGAAGGGAAGGCAACCACAATTCCATGGTGAGGGGGTCTCACGGAGTGATTCATTTAGGGACACACGTTAGCGTGGCTATGAGAAGAGGAAATACCCATGAGTGTTCTTATGTGAAAAAGCTTGAGGAGAAGAAACGCAGCAGGAAGCACCTCCCAAGGGACATTGAGATCACTTCGTACAAGCCTGGAGGGTCGTATGGGAGAAAGGTGTGTAACATAGGTGTTTTGTGTGTAAGAAGTGCCCGAAGATGGTTCCAAGGAGAGCTAAATAGAACTCAAACTAAAAGGCGCACATAAGAGGAAGGGATTTCATGAAAAAGGAGAGGTTTGCGTGTAATAGGCATGCAAAGAGGGGACTGTTTTGTGTAAAAATCCCGGTAGAGCGGAAAGTAAGGTGTTCGTGCAAATGGAAGAGGATTGTGCGCAAATAGGGGTAGAAGTTTTGATCAAATGTGGAAGGGTTTGCACGCAACGGGCCCAACACTTGAAGTCTTGGGTGAGGGTCATGTCCTAGGGGTCTTCTGCGAATGTAGACCGCTGGGAGACCAGTCTCGGAAAATGACATACCTGGAAGGCATGTTTTGTGCCCAGAAGAGGTAAATTCCATATATGAGAGATGGTTCGAATTCTTTAGACATGAAAGCAAGTGGGGTTTCCTTCTATTTATTGGTGAGAAGGAGCTGTAGAGGGTGCACAAAACTCACCCGGTGCAGAAAAACCATTCCTTTAGTCAGTTGCGCACAACTTTCTAAGCGACGTGAAAAATATATCATTGACCCGGAATTTTCTACATTATAGGACGGCTTTACACGCATTACTTATATATTTTTCATAGCCTTTCAGTTTTTCCTAGACCAGTGCCTTAAGTCAAAAGTTCACTTTAGTTTTCCCCAAATTTCAGTCAGAGGCCTTCAATAGATTCTCGCTTCTACAAATGCCCCTCATTAGAATCAGAGCTGTGAGGGGGCATGAAGGACCGATTCTGATGGATACACAAAAACAAATGGACTTTCTGAAGTCATTGTGTGTAAAACCTTTTAGGTGTGCATAAATCATTTTTTGTGCACGTAGAAAACTCACCCCGTGCTTATAAAATCCATTGGGGATCCCATAGTCCATATAGATTTCCCCGCGAGATATGATATAGTTCTCTCATGCGTGGAAAATCATGCCTGTCATTGCATGCAATCTGACCTCCATTTCATGGAATCACCCATGTTTGGTCATTATTTTTCATGCAACAATAATTTTCCACACCATTCCTTGGTTTTTCGTGCCAGCTTCTAATATTTCTTGAGTTGTGCAGGCTTTTTTGTGTGGGGATTCATCAGACTTTTCCAAAAAAAGGTGGGTTTTATTTAGGGTGATGTGAAGAGAGAATCAATGTATTTCACTAGGATGGCTAAGATGGTTGTAAACCTTGAGTTTATGGTTCCCAAGAAGGTTTATTCGACAATCCAACTCTCTTCAACATGGTTACCAAAGCCAAGAAGTATTATGTGCTATCTGAAAACCTATTGATATGGGACTTCAGTATTTTGGAGTAGGTACCGGTGCCGAGATTCGAATTCAGCACATCACTGTCATGGGTGACTCGTGAAGATGACCTTCCCCACTACAAAATCACAAACAATGGCCACCCTCCCAGATAAACCAGACACATGGTCATCTATGTTCTGAATCCAAGGGCAAGAACCATCTCGAGAAGTGAACTGGTCACCGAGGATTCTCGAGACCATTACACAAGTACCTTTTGAAGAAGCTTCCCTGATGAGACTAACAGAGAGCTGAAAGATTGGGACCTAAGGTCTGGAGGCAATTTCACAAGTGATTGGTCTTGGTCAAATTGGGTACACCAATCATGCGATTAGTTTGGGGAAGAAATGCTGCACCTCAGGTTGTTCAAGGCAGTGTGGACGTCACAGTTCCATTTCAACTGCCATCAAGAACATGGATCAGAGTTGTTTACCCAGTGATACCCTGATACCAACACCTTCCATCTCCACCATGGGGAGGTTGGTATCAGTCTTTGGGACATTAATTACATCAGGGGAATCCGTTTTGATGGGAACAAGTGTGATCAATTTTTTCAAACAAAGAACATATGGGGAGATAGGTCGCGGACTCCCATCCTAAAATGGAACCTTTTGGATTTGTCCAAGGAGAGGTTGGAGGTCAAGGACTTTCTAAAGGAAATTGTATACTCGAAGTGGTTCATCCTGTTTTTGAAGAAATACATGAATATCAATATGTCGGTCCAAGGATGGCGGTGTCCGACTATGACACAGATGAGAAACAGCATGTCATACTAGAGTATCCTTGAGGTGGGAGAATATCAATAATGGGGCTTTAGTGTAGATGAAAGTCAGAACTCGAATGTCCGATATGCTAGTTTTCATGCAACCTTCTTATGTAGGTGGCTATTTCCCATAAGGGACACAAGGATGGTAGTCCTCCCCCCAGCATTGGTGATGGCCAACATTATGGAATCCAATCAGAGGATCCACTTGGGAGTCCCGGTACTGGCTCAAATGTATGACACCCTAGGGCATATTTTGAGAGGGGGTTCACCGAGGAGATTCTTTTTCCACTTCCAAATCCATCATGTTTGTATAATGGCCCACTGGGGTAGGTACACCTTCCTGAACACCACTTTTCCCCTGAGTGACAACCTATGAACTTCCTTGTAGAACATTTCCAGGTTAATTCCATTCACACTCAATGAAGAGGGGATAAGGATCAAGATCAGAAATCACACCAATCTTATCTTTACTCTATTCCCCACCCCAGCTATCTAGATGATATATGAGGGGCAAGGGTAATTGGAGCAAAGAGAATACTTGAAGAGCATTAGAGTTGGGGTGCCTGTGGCCTAGATCGATGGAAATATTCTTTTCGAGCCTTATGTGCCATCAATATTTTTCAGGAAGTCTGGATGCCTCTAGAAGATTCCGAAGAAGGTGAATACAGATTCTCGAGAGGAGAATAATACTTGCATTCTCCATTAAATGTGGATGATGTTCACAACCTATGGCTATGGTGAAGTAATTACCCTTCCCCATACTAATGTTTACACCAGACTCTCAACAAAATATTTCAAACATTGGGTGGTGGAATATCTCGAAGGGTTCCTACAGAAGCAAGTTTGGTAGCTCACATTTTCAAATGTGGTGAATGGGTGGAAAGAGAGCATGCAAAGCACTATTGGGGTGGAAAGGATGGGGAAAAGTCAGGCAGAAACATTGGTACATTCTGGGAATTCAGTAGTGGGAATATTACATGGTGCGGCCATTCCCTCATTGTCCATAAAAAGAGGGCTACGTGAACAACCTCATGGAGCATCCAAGGTGCTTCAGGAGAAGAAAACAAGGTATCTATTTCATCCTTATGAGGAAACAATCTTCTATGCACTATTGTCAGCCTGGTTGAACATGCGGCAGTCAATGGGCACCCAAGCACTTTGAAAAATGATAGTACAAGAAGGATTCCATCTTTCAAAAGTTTGACTCATCTGGTTTGATGACATGGTGAAATTTCATTTTCGTCAAACATATTTGACATCCATGGATGCAAATGCATGCCAGCGGGGTTGGTGTTAGGAACCACCACACCTAGGGAAGGTAATTCTTGGTCAGGAGCATGATCTAGAAATATTGTCATCTGAAGATGATAAAGGAAACAATGAGTTAGAGGGAAATTAGTTAGAATAAGAGGGGGGAATGAGAAGGATAAGGAGAGGGAGAGGAAATATTGGATGTTGAAGATGATCTTTGAGGTGGATAGTCTTAGGGGAGAGCCCACTAAGGGATTCTTCGGTAGAGTGGCGAGATTATTGGCTCTCATATAGAAATAGATGAGCTACTCGAGGCATGTTGCAATCCTTATCCTAGATTTTCCACTTTTCTTCACTCGTAATCTATAATTGGATTTATTTTATCCCGTTCAGATGACTATTGGCACTGGTTATGAATCTCCACTCGAAGGGGGTAGGAAGTTCTGATAGAACAAGGTGGGTAGCCAACACCCATTATTGAACTAAAAAGCACTAAAAGATCTCATAAAATGATAGCTCCAATTACAATGGAAACACTAGAGGCTGATTCACTGAGGTAAGTTTTATCACAAAAAGATTTGTATCTGTTGCTAAAGAGCTCAGCAGATCAGTGCAGTCATTTTTTGTGTAGTAATCAAGGAACTGGAGGCTCGACAAGCCACTAAATCTATCCCATTCCCAGATGATTCGATTTCAAATTCACTGACCCACTCCAAGCATATTTATCAATCTGATCTAGCCCCAACATCAGGTAAGGAAATGGCTGTGGATGTCGGCGATATTAACATTAGGGTGGGGTCTAAAGTTGGTGGGGGAAAGGCTACTAAGACTAAGTTGAGAGAGGAATGTCGCATGTATATTGAAGAGCCTAATCCCTTGGTAGGATTACCAGAAGAATACCCCTCCAATGATCTCTTGGCTGCTTTCCACGACTATCAGCCAATAGACCCTAAGGAGATAGATGAGTTTGATTCAGAAGCAGTCGATGAGTGTTTTATGATGTCGTGAAATGGGTGGAAGTGTATCAAGTGCTTCCTCAGTGAGAAACATGTTGAATGGATAAAATGGATGGGATCAATCCACACCTAGATATGCTTTCTCTGCATGGGAGTTGTAGATGCTCACCATCTCCATGTAATGATCTGTGATTACATGGAGGAGATGATAGGAGAGAATATCCAATGTTCTGACATTTACTAGTGAATGAAAGAGTTAAAAAAAAACTCAGGCTTTCTTGAAGGCGGAGGAGGAGGTTTGATACCTTGAAGAGAAAGTGAAATAAAGGGATCTATTCATTGCCAACCACTCCAAGCTCATCGAGAAATTGAGGGCCTAGCTGGAGGATGATCTAGAGAATATACGGCAGGCAAGTCACTAAATGATTGAGCTCAAAACTGAATAATCATGGGCACAAGACAGAGCTAATGAGTTACACTCCGTAGATACTAATGAATAGAAGGATCTCAGGGGGTAGGAAATAATGCTAGAGGGCACAAGTAGGAAGGTGGAAGCACTCAATATATCCATCCAAAACAGCAATCATTAATGGACCCATACTAGATGAAATCATAACCTTATTCTTCTTTACTTCTTCTTATTTTGAACTAAATTCATGAATATATTATTCACTTGTTTGTTCAGTTTAATTCATTACCACTACAATCATGAAATAATTAGCAATCCATTCCTAAGCTCATAAGGGTCATTCCAGATATGATAAGCAATGGATGGTGGCATTGTCACTTCGTTTGACATGGGGAGTTCCAACCAAAATTCAGGCATTCGGGGTATAAACAACCCCTATAGGAATCTGGGAAGAAAAAGGGGATACCTGACCGGAAAATGAAGCTCTCATAACAGTAAAATTTTTGTCTTCCCTATGTGCTCTGGTGTACGAGTAGGGTAACACCAGGGGAATTCGATCCAATCCTAGAATAGGAGAGTGGATAGTGTGAATCACGATACCCAAAATTTGGAATACTGCAGCGGTGGCCTGCCAATGAAGGATAACAGTTTACCATGTTTGAAACACTACATCTCTATTATGTTACCCTGATATGGGGATAACAAATGAAGGTCGACCGCTGACCATGTTCGAAACACATGACCTAACTCAAAATGTAATCCATTAGTCTTCTGGAATGATAGACCATGAGAGTAGGCAAGCCATAGGATGAGCATATTTATTGTTAGGGAGTTCTTTCAAACATTAAATTAAATGAGGATCTAAATAATAAACAAAGTGTGGAGAGTGGAATGATTGGTTGTTCAAATGTTGTCTAGCACTGTTGAAATTACTCCACTGTAGTGAAAACATGTTAAGAGTGTGCATTGGTCTAATCAGGAAACATTCCTACAACCAGACAGGACATCTTTGGTGAGGAAGTTGATGCATCAAATAAATGAAATGGGGCATCTTGAACTTGTTCAGGGTACAATCGCAATTTAAATTCATGCATTGAGGACATGGAACCCATAATGGAAACGTGTGGCATAGTACACACCATGATGTGGAAAAAAACTCAAGAGGCACTTTCCACACCACATGTTACCAAAAGATTTTGGGTTAGGGGTCTGAAAAAGATGGGGCAAGATTTAAGATTCCTAGGTCTAGTCCGGAAGATGAATGTCCAAGAATTCCTTCGTATCCCATGAGGATGGAATCCAATCCACACATAGTTATGGGAATGTTGTCTTTATTCCTTGTAGATAAGACATAGAGAGATAATAGTTTATGTTCAGAAAGATCGAAACATAAATTGGAATAAATGAGGGAGACACATTGTGTGGTAATTATAATACCCGACGTGAATGAGTACATGGAGTCCATATCACCATCTGTTTCCCATGGAGGTTTTAGGTTGAGGGACCTAAAATGAAAGTTAGGTTGGTCCTGAGGACAAGTACCGGGTGTTCTTACATACCCCATGAGAATGGGAATCATTCCTTATGTTGTTCTAGAAATATAATGGTTAGGTACTAGTTCTAGGGATGACAATGTCATGCGGGTCTGGTCTACACACCAAAAGAAGTGGCATTTGATAGACATTTTTTTACTTTTAGGATAGAGGTGTGATTTTTTTGGGAAGCGATTATCCGAGGACAGAGATTCATGTTGTCACTATAGGAATCAAGCCACATATGGGCATTGAAAAATGGAATTCTGGATGACCAGTACCAAAAATGATGTCCCCCCTCGAGTGAGGGAAACACAATGCGGTTCCGTTTTTTTTTCATGCATCCAGAATGATAATATAATAGTTTGGGGTCGTATGATTAGACCAACTAGAAATTTTAACATCGTGAAATAAAGATGCAATAGTTTAAAGTCATGTGGTTCCAGGAGGAATATTTTAACGTCATATATCATGGACACACACATAAATAACAATGTTTTAGAGGAGAACATTCTTGGTGTGATAAATCATACTCGACATGAATGAGGACCTATCCCACACCACACTATGCACAATTTTGGGGAAGAAACCTCGGGTCAAGGGGACAACAGAGGTCATAAAAATATGGTGCTGGACTTATAGACTAAATGTCTAGGTGTTCTGATGTATCCCATGAGAATGGGAATCAATCCATACATAGTTCTAAGAATGCAGTTTAACATCATGCATGACGTAACATTTTAAGGTCATCTAGGATCATATATAGTTTAATGTCATGCGGGATGACATACAGTTTAATGTCATGCGGTATAGGAGGTAGGAGAGACTAGCTTCTAGAAGGGGAGTATGTGGTGTGACTATTGAAAACCAGATGTGAATGAGTACATAATCCCACACATGCCACACCACGGATTCCTATAAGAGTTGCCGAATAAATGGCTGAACAGAAGAGATAATTAGTGGAAACTGAGCTGGTCCCAAAGAAGAGATGTCTGGGAGTTCCTATGTATCCCATGAGCATGGGAATCAATATTGATGTTGTTCTAAAGAGAGGATGTATATGGAGGTTATATTTTATGTACTTAGAGCTCGGACCACAGAGAAGAGAAACTCTTCCAAGTGAGTGCAGACCTCGATCCGATCCCTAATCCCACATGAATTAAACTCAGTGTTGGAAACAAGGGATGAAAAGGTCTTTTCAACACATGTAATACATGTGATGGGGAAATCACTGAAGAGGCCCAAATGATGCCACACTGCAGCTTTATCCTCCCAATGTGCAAATCCACACTGAGGGATAGTACCAAGAGTGTCGAAATTCCACTTGGACATGATAGTGTGGAAAGAGATGTGAAACATTGAACCGAAATTTAGGGATTTATGGGGTTGGTGTGACAATGGATGATAAATTTTAACCATGTTCACAACATAATATCCATATCATGTGACCTGAAACGGTAACAAACAATGAGCATCAACCGCAGACCATATTTGAAATGTGAGATTTTTATCGATTTTTTGTTCAAAACCCTTGAGGACGTTGGCCTGAAATTGTAGGAGATCCCTTGGGATGAGAATCCATGCCATTTGGGGGTCCTTTAGGATGTGAAAGATGATGAAAACCCAAATTAAGGGGACACAAAGCCAAGAAATGGGTGAGAGCAAGTCTAGGTAGAATCTGACACTCTAGGATTTGAACAAAGGTACTGCCAGGCACATTGATGAATCACCGAAGAGGGTCAAGGGGACCAACTTAAGAGAAACAAACTAAACAATGTGTGTGTAGAATTGGGTATATTAGGTATCTTAGGATAAATAGGTATGTGGTGTGGTTTTTACAATCCCGATGTAAACGGGGATATAAGCACCTACCACACCGTACACCCCTCCCCTAGAAGGACTTATGCCAAGAGGCCAGAATGATTAAGAGGATTCTAAGAGATGGGGCTGGATCCGAAGACATGATTTTTGAGTAGTCCTATGTATCCCATGAGGATGGGAATCAAACCCTACATAGTTCAGAAGGATGTTGTGCAATTTCACGTCATGCAGCAAGGGCACAGATAGGGGAAAGGTATCTCAACGGGAGATGTGCACAGCACCACGGGTAACCCGACATGAATGATGACACAAGATCATACAACACCATTAAATCATAGATGAGAACTTGGGTGAGGGGTGATAATATTGATGATCTAAGATGAGAGGTCCTAATCAATTCACAGTTTAACGTCTTGTGATGAGGATGATGGCGCTCTTAGTTTATGGTAATAGGGATTAGACCATGGATGCCTAGTTGAAAGTCATTTTCATGGGAGATGTTAGTGGAGAGGGAAACCCATCCTGCTCGTGAAAAAAATATCGAAACAATTATTACGGATAACATTTGACCATGTTCACAACATAGTATTTGTATTTGTCTGTCCGGGTTTGGGGGCAAATAATTGATTGTCGATCATTGAATACATTCGCAACATGAGAATTGTATCAACTTGTCACTCAAAATCCATAAGGAAGTTGGATAGAAATAGTAGGATATCCCTAGGTCCTAGTATCCATGTTGTTCGAGGGTCATTTTCGATGTGAATAATTATGGAAGCCCAATTGATGGGACATGCAAAGCATGATGGGACATGTGCTTGCGAAAGGGAAATGGATGAAGGAGGGATGTCTCAAGTGGATATGTGTTGCATGAAAAAATAGCCTGATGTGAATGAGTACATAAGTCCATACCACACCACACAATCCTAGATGAGAACATGGGCCAAGGGGTCAAAAGTGGGCAAGGAAAATGAGATAGGAAGACTTGACTAATTTGCAGTTTAATGGCTTCCAATGAGGACGATGGTGATCTTAGATTAAGTTAATAGGGATTTGAGCATAGATATGTGCCCCTATTACATGGGTATTGCTTTACCAATTCTCCTAATCCCACGAGAGCAATGCTCGGTGTGGGAAACAAGGAGTAGGACCAGGCTCTCCCTATCGTATAAGGGTACAACTGCTGGAGTCACACTCCTCCCAGAGGAAGACTGGCATTTAAAGAGACAGTGGTTCAGAATGAACCACTACACCAAATATTTGGGTCATATGGGGGTGGTGATAATGATAGAGGATATTTATTGACTATGTTCAAAACACAGTGTCCATATCGTGTGACCTGAAATGGGAACAAGAAATGAGCATCGACTGCTGACCATATTCGCAATGCGGGACTTGTATCAACTTGTAATTCAAGGTCCTCGAGGTAGTTAGCCTGAAATGATAAGAGATCCCTTAGGCTAAGTATCTGTACTGCTCGGGGGCCCTTTTGGATGTGAAAGATGATCGACTCCAAACTACAGGGAGTGTGTAAATCCTAAACATAGATGTGAAATTTAACATCGAGGAGGACAATGAAAGGGGTGGATATCTCTAGGGAAGGGTATGTATGGTGTGGTCATGATGAACCCAACATAAAGGAGATCCCAAAATTTGCGGCATGGCCAATGGAAGAAATGTCTGGTCATTCTTACATATCCCATAAGGATGGGAATCAAGCCATATGTAGTTCTTGAAGGCCATGCAGTTTAGGATAGTGTTGTGAGTACCTATGAGAATAGAAAAGGAGGAAGGTAAAATGGGGTGATCATCATAACCCTGACATGAGTGGGAGCACAAAGAAGCATACACTAAACCATGCGGGATCACCCAAGAAAACTACACCCATGTGGGGATGTCAAAGAAAAGAGTTTGGGGGATGGACTCAAGAAAAGGCATCTAAGCATTCCTACATATCCCATGAGGATGGGAATCACTCCATACATAGTTCTTGGAGTTGATGTGCAGTTTATCATCCTACAACAAAGATGTTGGACAAGTTAAGTTCGTGTGGGACCGTCAACAGTTTAACGCCATGCAGGACGACATACAATCTATAGTCATGTAGGAACATACTGTTTATGGTCATGTAGGACTGTAATGGTACATCTGCTGCTCATAGTTTAACTTCATGGATGAAAAATGATGAATAGTTTTATGTCCTTCAGTTCAGAAAAAATGCACATTTTAACATATTTTGGTATGGACAGAACAATTTAAAGTCATGTGGGACCAGGTACCATTTAACGTCCTGCAGGATGACATACAATTTAATGTCATGCGGGACATGACAGTTTAAGGTCATGTAGGACCGTATTTTCTCAGGAAAAGTATTTCTTGTGGAACTTGGCATTGGTGGAAGGAGTTATACGCTCACTGTCCATGGTAACTAGGGAGTATACACCATTGATATAATCCTTGTGAATGATGTGAGGTACTTCCCATTTGGGCTCCAATTTGGGTGGATTTCGTCTAGGTATCATTGGTGTTCTCAAGGAAAACACCAAATCACCTTTCAAAAAAGGGAAGAGGTGAACCTTCTTGTTGAAAACTCTATCAATCTTGTTTTGATGCCACCCTTGATTTTGCAGGGCACGATGCCTATTCTCGTTGAGTGCTTACAATTCAACCATACAGGTTCTAGATACTTTATCTGGTGCTTGATGATTATAGAAATCTTTTTGCAATAAAGGCAAATGAATCTCGATGGGTAGGACGACCTCTGTTTTGTAAAAAAATGATTAAGGCGTCACATGTGTGGAATTGAGAGTCATCATCCAATAATCCCAGAGGGCATTGGGGAGCTTATCCAGCCAACTCTTTTTGTTATGACAAACTATTTTCTGCAGAATGGTAGAGAGGGTTTTTTGAACGCCTCAATCTTCCCATTCTCTTGTGCGTGATAGTGGGAGGTATGGTTAGAAAAGATGTTGTACTTGGCATACAATTTCATTAGCTCAGCTTCCTGGAATTTCATTCCATTATCGGTGAGGATATCCTAAGGGATTCCAAAATTGTAGAAGATATTGGAGCTCACAAAGTGAATGATAGAACAGGCCTTGACCTCCTTGAGTAGGACTGCCTCTATCCATTGGGAATAGAAATCTGTAGCAGTCATAATGAACCTGCATTGGCGAGATGTCACTGGTTTGATATGGTCCCATGACATCGAGTACCCAAACCAAAAATGTACCACTGTACTTGGTAGTGTGGAGAGGCTCCATAAGTTGATGCACAATGTTGGCATGAATTTTGCACGCATGGAACCTCTTTGAAAACTCAATGTAGTCACGAAACATGGATGGCCAAAAATATCCTTGCCCTTGGATCTGGTGAGATAATTTCAGTCCGGTCTGACGAGCCCTGCAGAAATGAGCATGAACATACTACATTACATTAGAAATCTCAACCCCATGAATGAAACTGAGGATAATACCATCAAACCTGTGCTTGTAGTGAATCTACTCGAAACCAGGACCACTCTAGAGGGTAAACTATAGCACCAGTGTCAGATTCCCTCGTGCTTAACTCGATCTACTGAGAGATTACGATTTTGGAGGTAGTAAACAAAGGAGGTTCTCTAATCGGGATTCAAATCAATCACTACATCTGGGGGACTTAGAGGTCCTAATGTGGAGGAGCCAGTGATAAGGTGGCTTACCTACGTGTTGTCATCTTCCTCTACAATGATGGGAGTGATGAATCTCTACTGTGCCATGTGGATAATCAAATCATCATGTTCAAGCTCTGCATGTGATGCATCTAGGCTGGCCAAGGCGTGAGCTCGATCATTTTGAGATTGAGGGACATGAGTAACTTTTGGCCAAGATGGGAACTAGTCTATCAGCTGGAGGGTGTGTTCCAGTAGTGGTAGGAGCTCTGGCTTCCTAAAAACATAGCCACTTTTGATCTACTTGATGACTACTTAAGATTCCCCATTCACATGAAGTTGTGGAACGCCAATATCTAGGGCCAACATGAGGCCAGTAATGAATTCCAGATACTCTGCCTCATTGTTGGTGCAACCTTCTAACAATAGGAATGAATACGGTAGCATGGACTATGCTAGGGTAATGAAGAAAAAACCCAAGCCTACATTGTTGAACCTAGGTTAATTGATCCTTATTCCTGTTGGGATCTAGTAAGCACCATCAATGTGCATTTTCCATCACAGAATGGCTTGGTCTACCAAGATGATTGCCTCATCAGGAAATTCATGGTCTAGGAACTGGTTTGTGGGGGTTTGATGGTCGACGAGGAAATCTAGAAACGCTTGTCCCTTAATATCCTTCTGAGGGATGAACCTGGGGTCGAACTGCTAACGGATCACTTCCCACCAAGTCAGATAGCCTGACCAAATTAGGAGGCTCAGTATGTACTTCAGCAGATCCACCCAGGACACTAGCTGTACCATATAGTGTTGCAAGTAATGTCACAATTTTTGTGCTATGAATACCGGTGCAGGGAAACTTTTCTTGAGAGGGGAGTATCTGGCCTTTGTATCAAGGATCATGATTCCGAGATATTAGATACTGTTATCTGTTCTGTTATTGTTCTTCAGGGTGAGAAGGGAACTGAGAGATTATTCAAGGGAGGTCACATAAAAAACAAGTTCATTTCTAGAAACTAGTGGCATCAAGGCCAGGGGAAATAGAAGATACTACTTGATTTCCTCAAAAGTAGCCTGACATTATTCATCCTAGTGATAAATAGTGTCTTTCATCATGATCCAAGAGAAGGGATTACACTTGCTGGACAAATTTTCAATGAATCGTCGTATGTAGGACATGTGGCCATAGATACTTTTAAGACTTTAGATGTTTCTTGGGTGAGGAATTTTCTGATTGCCTTGATCTTCTTTGGGTTGATCTCAATGCCCTGGTATCTCACAATGAAGCCAATAATCTTTTCATAGGTGACCCCAAAGGAACACTTCAACCGGTTCATTTTAGGTGGAGATAACGGAGGAAGTCGAAAACTGTCTCAAGGTCTTTGATATGGTCCTAATGCTGGAAAGATTTGACCACCAGATCCTCAACATAGCATTCCACTAATTTCACAAGGATCGTTTAAATATTCTATGCATGGTACACTTATCAGTGGAACCTGCCTTTTTTAAACTGATGTGCATTACTTGGTAATATAATGTACCTTGCGTGCCCTGAAAGTCATAGAATCCTCATCCTCAGGATCCATTCGGATCTGGTTATACCCAGAGTACCCATCCATGAAGGAGAGGTCCTGGAACCCAGGTGTAGCATCGATCAACATTTCTGTCATAGGAAGGGGAAAATCATCCTTTAGACAATGACAGTTGATGTCTCAGAAGTGGATGCAGACACTGATCTGTCTGTTCTTTTTATTGACTGGCATAATGTTAGATATCCATATAGGGTACTCGACCTACTTAAAAAAATTGGAATTGATGAGCTTATCAACTTCAACCTCGACCATGGCATTGTGAGAAGGGTGAATCTTTCTAGGAGGCTACATAAACCCACGGTGATTTCTGGGAGACCGAGGTGATGGATATATACCTGAGGATCTATCCTGGTAAACTAATCGTAACTTCAAGAGAATACATCACGATGCTGCTTTAGGAAGTCCACATACTATTTTTTCTCCATGAGAGGCATAGAAGCACTAATCAATATGGGTTTCAGATCTTCCTCGCTACTGAGGTTCACCTATACCAATTCATCAACCGTGGTGGAGATTCCATCTTCAAAGGCAGTATGTGCATCCTCTAAATCCTCTTCATCACTTATGGAGGACACATTCTTGGTAAATGAGTTTCCTCTGAGTCAACAGATTTCAATGGGAGAGTGGTACCAACCTGAGCGGCGATGGACACTGGATCGGGGGACTCCCAAGATGCTGAAACAATAGTGATGAAAGATGTCAATCATATCACATTTCTTCTTTGTCCAAAGGGGACACACTTGATTATATAAAAGAAATATTGACCTATTGGATTGAGTCGTTTTATCCCAAATAGGTGAAATAAGAAAGTATGGCGTATTTTTGTTGATATGTGGCAGAAATATCTATACCTTATGGTAGTAGGGCCTCTAGGATCAACAGGGTTTGATTCATATAAGAATATGAGGTGAAATTCCTGTGTTTCATAGACTTGGGAATGTGTTCCCCCTTTTTCCAGAAACAACAAAGCATTATCCCATATCTGGGGTCGTAGCATCTAATTTATGGATTTGAAAGACTTAGGCATCATCGAGATCTATTCACAGGTTAGTCACAGCCGTAGGATACTCAACCTCATTATCCTGAATCTACTTGTCCTTGATCTTGTAATAGTCAGAATCTAGATAGCAGGGTTCAAAAGAGGAAAATGGAGATGCGTCACTTTAGAGTTCACCCACTCGACCATTAAGTTAATTCTTAAGGCATGGGGATATGATGAAGGAACTGCCTCATGTATATGAAGTCAATGCCTACATATAAATGTGTTGTAAGCAGTGTCCTGTGAAACAACCATGAGATCAGTAATGATTACGAGACTACCAAAATAGGTTTTTAATATGATCATGCCAACCAGTGTCAGTTTCTTCCTATCATAGCCTTGGATTTTCAAGTTAGAGGGAATTAGGTCATTCTCAGACTGCCTCGTCTTACAGAGTGTCTGTGTCGGGATAAGGTTGATCCTAGAGCTTGTGTCGACAAGACAATGACAGATCTCCACGCCATTGAAGTGGAAGTGTTGTATAGTGCATGTATGTGCCCATGTATGGGAGATATTTCATCTTCTCCAGAGAATGAGATAATGTATTGGCACTCAGCATACTCGACTACCTCATCATGGAAGGTTTCTGCAGCTGCTACCCCTATCTCAAACTTAGGGGGGTTCATAGAGCTTCGGCGAGGGCTTCACGCATATATGATAAAAGGTGTAGGGAATCGAGGATGGATATCATTTCAATAATTATGGAAATACAATTGAGTATATCATACATCCATGCCATGCATGATCTTCTACTTACAGAAGGTCACTCTATGACTGGAGGTATGGCGGGCCCTACCAGCGGGACCGACGGCTGATTAGTACTGGGAATGTCCCAATGTGTACTGTTTAAAGCTTGTGGAGTGACTACCAAATGAGGGAAAAAAGACTGATACCGGTCCATAACATAGTATGGATGATCATGGTGTAGTCGAGGTGGCTTCGCCTAATCATGCATCACAAACGGTGGAGAATGAGGTTCTAATGACATAAGAAGAGAAGGATGCATGAGTTGAGCTCTGTGTTGTGCATTATGTCTTGTTTTGGTGGCATGCATAGCATGGTTGGAAGTTCTTATTGAGTCACTCTAAGGACCCATATAACCACGGCTCTCTCGATGTTGGAGATGACTGGGAAAATTAGGGGGATCCACCTAATGCTACTTGCCGACAGAAATCATGTAGGGGCTTACAAGCTCTACGGTGTTAACTAAGGTGTACCCTTGACTATCACATGAAGAATCATCCACTTCTAGATATATTTGGGGGGGGGGATTTCTATCTCTATGGTATGATTTCATTGAGAGTACGGGATATCGACGACATTGGCGGGGTACTTTTTCCACCTTGTGTCGCTGATGCTTTCGCTTCTGGGAAAAGGACGGCTAAACCATTGATGCAGAGGTACTAGCTGTGGTTGATGTGGTTTCTTCTGATGGTTCAGGCTGATTTAGATGTGCATGGATAATACCATGGGAATAGGAGACTGCCTTACGAGCCATCCAGTCATCAAACTTCTTGGACCCACTATTAGAAACCTAATTCCACTCGCCTTCGCTGTCACTGTTGCTATCAGACTTCACGAATACACATGCCACTTCTGCCAGAGATGGGCCCAAACTGGCTATGATTTTTTTGACTTGGTCTTTATGAAAGTCCTTAAACACATAACAATGTTTTAGGGTGTGCCCCAGGATCCGATAATACGAGAAGTAGTTGGTGCGATCAATGATATATGCCTCCTCTGGTCTCCTGCATTCATGAAACCATACAATTTCCTTTTCCAAGGCACTATGAAAATAACCGGGGACCTGATCCTCGTTGATTGATTAGGTCTGGTTTCTTCTTTCTAGGAATGGGGATCTAGGATCCTGAACCTGATGAGGGGATGGAGGAGCCTATTGAAGAGGTGGGACCTAGTTATCTCGCATGGGTGGTGGAGACACGTTAGGTGGGGGCGCCTGCCGATTCTGTGGTGGGCACTGTTAGGCTGGAGGTTAAACCTGCAGTGGCTGGAATCTATGAGGCTGTGGAGGCAGCTCTACCAGTAATAATTATTGTTTTTTGGGGTCCTCTAATTGGGCCACTACGGTGGTCTCATCCTTGGCGTCCGTTCTCGCGGGAATTACAGGAGGCAAAAAATGTGCTTGGCTGGCCAACTGCAAGGATTATTTTAGATGCTAGGCCTTATCAGAGAAGTCTCGGAATCCCTTGAGGTAATTTTGGGTGATCAGAGAGGGGACCAGTTCTATCTTGGAATTACACACACAAATATTTAGCAGTTTATCCTGAGTCAGTGGCATGTCAATAGAGTATATGAGACCTTCACAAAATGAGGACAATGTGTGTAAAACGCTCATCAGGCCTCTGTTTTCACTTAAAGATATATGAAATAATCATCTTCCAAGTGGTGGAACTGAACTGGAAAATAAATTTCCTATGATGATCTTACCAGCTAGCTACTGACCTGATGGGTAGCTAGATCTACTAGACAAAAACAGGTCATTCCAATTTCTGTACGGGGAATCAGATTTTGGAGGCTTCCTGCTGCACCAGAGTTCCCAGTATGGGTCCGCTCCTTGAAATGAAATAGGCCAGATGCTGCAGCGGGTCACCAGTCCCATTAGAGGGAGAGAAGGTAGGATTTCAAAAAACCTAGGGGTGCAGACATATCATCCTCTCATGCTGGATATGGCATTCCATTCAGCAGGATTTCCACCTGTTGTGTTTAGAATGCCTCGAGCAGAGAAATGAGGGCTGCCATGGGATCATCTGGGTAGGGGTTCCTATCTTGACAGGTATCCCTGACCACCAATGCATTGGAAGGTTCTTCAATGTGATAAGCAGGCCCAGAGAATCATGGATTTGTTGGTGGGATGACCTGTGGAGTGGCGGGGGAACCCGAGCTGGGTCTCGGGTGTTGTCATGTCGCTCAGGTGGATTTGGTGACACATATGGAACCCTCATTCCATAAGTTATATCCTCTACCCTGTCTGCGTAGGTAGGATGGTCATGTTCAGAAGGTGGAAATTCGCTGGGGGAAATTGTGCCTTCCCCTGCTGCCCCACCTAAAGATCACCATAGTCTGGTCATCTCTCCACGACACGCTTTGTATGGATGTCATTGACCATATTATTATGCATCACATGCTATTGAAACAACACAATATTCTCAAGATCGTCCTCCATCTTTTGTAATGAACCATATAGGTCAGAGGTTTTGACAGTTCTAAGGATCTCCTCACACTTGTTGGGATTTCGGCTGAGGAACAATCCTTTGGTGGGTACGAGAAGACCCAAAAGATTTATTTACTGGCGAGTAACCCTTCCCAATAGGTTCAAGTGATGTGGCACTCCCCCAGTGGATATGTTTTCCCCATGGAGTTCTATCTCTGTATCTTTCTCCGATAGGTCATCCATGTTAACCACGACTCTACCTAGAGGTATATCCTCAATATCTCCTTGAAAGTCGAGTTGGCACTAGACAGAACTGAAATGGAGGGCCACCTAATCCCCCCATTCACAGATCTACATGTGGGTATAATCATCTTTGATAATCATGTGGGGAACTTTAAAGCACTGAACACATCGTTGTTGGAGGGTCCAATGGTAGCCTGGTGACTCAGGGCGCTGGGCCATAGGGAGTGTGGCCAGATCAACTAGAGATCACTGTTGGCTGAAGTCTTTGAAATGTTCTTGTCTCTTGGGGTAGGATAATCAATGATGATGAAGAAGAATGTGAGTCACCCAGAGGGTATGGTGAAATCATCCAACCACCTTAGGTGTGAGTGATTCTGGTGCCCAGACGTTTGGTGTCGTGATTGGCTAATACAACTTCGGGAAATGGTATGTCGTAAGAATATCCCACAAACTCCTCGGCCCGGACTCGGGTTCTGGCCCTTCATTTCCCCACTTGTCAACTAGAGGTGGCTAGGGAACAAGTAGTGGTACTGATAAAGACTGTTGATATGGTAGGCTGGCCGGTGGATAATACATTGAGCGGGTTGAAAAACTGCCACATCTCAGGCTCTGCTCTAAAGAGTGCAGTGACTTGGCCACCACATCGTGATAAGACCGGATGGTGACCATAGTTTCTGGTGAAGGTACTATGGCTGTCGGTGGTGGACCATGTTGTTTCTCATCCGCTATCGGTACCCAAAACAAATCTATATGATATCTGGTCAAGGTAGAGAGTGCTCCTAGAAAAGACGGTGGTGATTTTGGGGCTAGACCATAGGGGAAAACCAAAGCCTCTTCCTCTTGGATGTATCTGTGGAGGGAGGTAGGGATTTGGTGGACCTCAGATTCCCGAAATATGTGTCTTATACACCATGTTATTACCCCGACCCTTGATATAGAGGATCAATGTGAGGTTTCCATTGCTGAGTCATATTCCTCCTGAAAATCTAAGAAACAGACTGGATTAATCTAAATTTGAACATTCTTTTCATTCTTCTTATGGTGGTGATGACATGCCTTCCTGCCTTGAGATGTATCTTTGGGATAGGGTAGATTTCTGTCTTGAGGAGGTCCTTCGGTCGAGCTGATGCTATGGTGGAGAGGACTTCCGCTAGAGTGAGCTAGGGTGCGAGGAGCACGTGGACATCTGACAAGGGAACACGAGGAGGACCTCCATTCCAACTAGCTAAAGTTTGGAGATAATCTCCGTGAAACTTGCTGGAGTGTGTAGGATCATGGGTAGGGCCTCCATGCTTGTCTTCCCTGGCAGTGTTAGTGCGAGGATGGTCCTCATACATTTCAAGTCGAACATGGGTAGAACCTTCATGCTGGGTTCTAATTAAGTGAGGCTGACCTTCCCTCCTCTAATTTCTAGGTTGAGGAGGATGTTCCTCAGCTACTGTAAGGACATGGGGAAGGCCCCCATGCTGGAGATTGACCTGATGTGTAACATCTCCATGTCGATGACCTTTGGTAGGGGGAACGACCCTGTACCTGATGTCCTGAGCACTAAAGAGGCTCTCGTACGGAGTGTCAATACCACGTGGATGACCCTCATTTGGATTGAAGGTGTCCTGTAGTGGAATTCCACACCATTCATGGAAGAGGGGATGACCCGCATTCCCAATGTTGAAGGTTTGGGGAGGACCTATCTACTCGTAATCGTTGTCGTGGGTCAGTCCATGGGTTGTTCTCCCTTCGCTGGCAATTCGGATAGTCAACCCAGTCTGCCCATGGGGTGGTTAGGGCCGTGATCCAGGTTGGGCATCTACATGCCCCAACTCGTAATAGATAGATAACTGATTGTATACATTGGTGGTGGTACAAGAAATGGTATTCGTTGACGTTGACGCCCCATAGCGAGCTTCCTCCTCGACATGCGCCCGATGCTGACATCAGGTCAACCATACTAGGGATGGCAGTGGAGGTGCATGGATTACCTATTCCTCAGCTCAAGGGGCCATATAGCAGCACTGCCATGACCTAGTGGGGGGCCTCCTGAGGATCCCCTGGAACGGTATCCAAGCTAGGTTGGACCAGACATCCCTCACCTCGTCGGAGTAGGGGAGGGAGTCATAGAAAAGTTCTGGGGAGAGTCTCTCAAAACTATTGTGTGTCAGAGTGGGGGAATTGTCTCCTTGCATGGCCCTTGGGGACGACGATAACAATGAGGCGCAGATGCCTCTAGGTCCTGTCGGGCCACGTCCCTGGTTGGGATGATCCCCTCCTACTCATATCATCAAACGAGTTTATTTTTCACCCTTCATTGAACGAACTCATACAGTGAGATGGGCGTGGGCACCCAAAAGTAGTGGACACAGAGGCATCCATGGTTAGAATGAGGGCATGCAAGATTTTCGTGATGACATTTCCCCTACCCCTGCATCGGTAGTTGGGTGGTGATTTGTTTTCTGATACAACATCTTGGGTCCTGGAAGGCAAGTATGTTAATCCATTAGTGTTGAATAGAGGAATTTGATTTCCAATTCCCCAGAACCATTCCTTCTTTTATGGTTGGTAAGAAGGATCCATACTGACAGTGTCACAGATTGGGAGGTCTAGTGTTTAACTAACCTAACTTCTAGTGTATTTCAAGCCAAACCCACTATTTTCTTGGCTGGACCCAGTGACGAATATATGGTTTCGGTGGCACGCTAGTCCACTAATGTCTCGAATGCTACTAATCTCCACATTGAGGAGAAGAATTTCACGTCAGGTTCACCATTTTTATTTCTAACGCTTTTGCCCGGGCACACATCTACCTATTTCGAACACGCTTACTGTTTCCCCACATTCCCACTTCTCAAAGGTGGGAAAAATCTATTTCTTATTTAGGGATTTTTCTACTTGATTGAAATGGGATGATGGGATATCCGTCTATCCTTCTGTGGATTTCTCCTCGATGTATACAACCTAGTCCTGGTCTCCCTTATATATTAAGACATTGTTCATGAAACTCTTACTAGTTCCATGTCTTCATGGACACTGGTTAATTACACTGCTTCTATAAGAACATTCTAAGGGGTCCGGTAAGGGCATCAACCTCCATTCAGGGGAGTAGTCACGTTGGACATCATTGCAACGTCTGGATGCTGGAACAGTAGCGCATCTTGGTTTCATCCCCTTGGGATAGAGATTCTTGAGGGCACTACAGGTGGAGGTATCTCACATCAAAATGCGTGGAATTATATGCCATAGACATGTCTCTGAGGTTTTCCTCAGCTTCCCATTTTTAACACAGGGTATGCAACGAGTTTAACGTCTTCAGGAGATGCATAGGACTGAGAAAAACACTGACGGGTGTGGATCAGGCGGGCGAAACCCCTGGTGGGAATAATGATGTTGGAGATAATGCATGGTAAGGTACTTAATTACTACTTGGGATAGTGAGGAGGTGGATAAAATGATCTCATCGGGATGTGGCGGCCTAGTTAAGAATCAGGATGTATATGGATTGTTGAGAGTGGATGGGGAATGGGATGGAACCATTGCGAGGGTGATGGTAGTGTTGGGATTGATCCTTGATGATGCCTCCTACATATGCCCATTGAAAGGAATCAAATTACACATAGTTAAGTGGGGTGATGGGACACCTAAGTTGGCAACCCATATAGATGGGACCAGGAGGAAGTGGATCCTCGGGGTTGGGATATGACCTTCCCAAAACACATAGGCTAAAGGGATAAATCCGAATGAGACATGGGTCGTGGTTTTATCCTTAGGGAGGCTTCCTATGTACCTTGCCTTGCAAAGGATCAATGTTCACGTAATTAAGGATGGGGGGCATAAAATAGGGATGTGTGCAGAGGATAGTGACTTGATGATATACTAGGGTTTATGTGTGGTTTGCATCCCATGTTGGTATAATGTTTAAGGAGAGGACTAGAGATGTGGATCCCAAAAATGGGGACTACGAAGACTTACCACCAAATATAGAAGGCAACAGGTTACCATCAGTTGTGGAACATAACGGATTACTACATGGTGGGGTTCCAATGGCTTGCTTCTAGTTGGGGTTGATAATGGCTTACTACTGATTAGGAGACACAATGGCTTACAGTAGATTGGAAGACACAATAGAATACTGTGAATTGGGGGACAGAATGACTTACCATCGATTGGGGGAAAATTTAGCGTCATGCGGGACAAAAAGGTGTGGACAATTTAATGGCATGCAGGATGTGGGTGGAATGACGTGGAGTGGTCAGGACTGATGGGTGTTGGGCTTGAACCTCTGGGAGCCTTACTACGTAACACTCCATTTCAAGGATCAAAGTCTACGTAGATCAGTGTGGGTTGGAAGAACAACCGTTAAGGGGGTTGGGACCAGTAGGTGTTGGGCTTCACCATTAGGGAGGATTCCTATGTACCGTTCCATGGATAGGATAAAAGTCCACATAGTTTAGAGGTGTTGGGGCTTACACTCTAGGGTGGACCAAAGAGGATGTCATGGTTGATTCTTACAATAATCCCACATGAGTCATTCTTAGTGTGAGAAACAAGAGGCAGCAAAAACATGACGATCAATTCCCAAAATGTGTGTCTGTGGGAATTAGAGTGGGGATTACATGTGGTTAGCCACTCAAAAAGAAAATAGGTGCATATGCGTGTTTATCAGTGCAAAGAGGAAACAAGGGCCTACTTGTGGTTAGAAGCCCAGGGAGATGGAGATTGGGACTTTTTCCATGATGGAGACTTAGGTGGCAAGAATTCCCAAAGGGAGATGGATAGGGTAACAAAGGTTTTGGTGCTCATCTATCCTCTAGTATTTGACATGGAAGAGAGGTGGGGGAGTAGGGATACTACCTCCCACAATAAAGGATCGCAGATTACAAAAAGGTGGTTTCCCTTCCCCATGGAAAGGCGCTGCTTCAGCATAGACGATCTCATCCCATTTGAGGTTTAGCTTACTTCCCTTGAGAAGAGCGAGCATAGATAATGTCTGAGATAGGGCTCCCCATGTATGATGCATGGGGAGAGGTCACTGTTTAACATCAAGTGCTGAGGAAGATGGCACTTGGTAGTTTAACATCCTGCAGATCGGACGAGGCGGGTTCACTCCATACCCCTTGGACTTACATAACTGATACCCGCCGACCCTTGGGGACGGGATGTAATCAGCAATGTCGTGGTGAGGGGGTGTCATGGAGTGATCCATTGAGGGGACCACATTAGCATGGCTATGCAAAGAATCAATAGTTGTTAGCGTACCTATGTAAAGAAGAATCAGGCGAAGCAATACAATGGGAATCACCACCCAAAGGTCCCTGAAATCATGTCGTACAATTCTGTAGGTTCGTACGGGAGAAGGGTGTGTAACATAGGTGTTTTGTGTGTAAGAAGATCCTGAAGATCGTGCCCGGGAGAGAGACATCAAACACATACTAAAAGGCACACACAAGAGGATGGGGTTGGGTGAAAAATGAGACATTAGCATTATAAAGACCCATACTTTAAATACATTGTTATTACTTCAAAATTGAAGCACACTTATTACAACATATAACAAAACCACAGTAGGACCGTATATTTATAGTGTCTTTAGAAACTGGGAAACATAAACAACTGGTTCAAAAAACATCTACATTGTCTCCCATTTATTTCATCATATCTAGAATCCATTTTTGGCATATCCTACTTAATACCCTTTTTCATGACCTAGGGAAAAGAAAACATACAAAAGGGTGAGCTCAAATGCTCATTAAGGGTAAACAAAAGAAATATCAATCACATCATATTCATAAGAACATAACATTCTGGAAATCTTATCCTGTAAAAGAGATCATAATTTCATAACATGGGATAAATCACAGTTGTAAAATGTAATCATAACCTGAAACTTTGTGTAATACGCACATAATCATAGAGAATCATTTCTTAGTAGTCAAGACTCATTTCCAAGACTATCTTAGAGGGCAAATTCTATTTCTGAACCGAGTTCACTCCTCATTTCAGTCCTGTATCACTGAACCGGATTAACCTGCCTTTCTAGCCATGTCTATCTCATGAGATATAAATCTTTACCCAATGCATTAGAGGGAGATATAGGTCTCACCCATCTCATTGTGATACAATTCTTATGTGTTCCACAAGATTATAAATCATATATCATAGCATAACCCATGTAAAAAAAAGGGATTCTTAAACGTCATGTCATCATAACATAATCCATATAAGATAAAAGGACATCATAAAAATAATTACATCATAACATAATCCAATCAATGTAAAAATAAGGATATAATCATAACCCTGTATTATCTTATATGGAAAACAATTTTGATAAAATTATTGAACTCCATTCTTGAGGAAAATATCCTTTCTACTTCAAAAACATGTTTCCTTTCTTAACATGTCATAAAATTTTAAACTAAAAGAAGTTAATTAATAATAAAAATGAAAACATGCAAAGTAAGCTTCATGGAAATAATGTTATCTGAAATCATAAAAATCCATTCATGCCGTAGAAGTTAAAAAATATTCTTCTCGTACTTTGGCCGTAAAAGTCAAAAAGTACCTCATACTAAAAACGACAAATGATTCCTTTCATATATTTTACTAAAAACTCTCAAATGAGTAATATTGGATTTAAAAAATTTTAGGAGGATATAAATAATATTAAATATTGAGTAAACATGGATGTGGATGATAAATACACCCCAGTAAATACCAAAGTATAAACAATCTCGGCTAAAAATGAGATTGTGAGATTTTCCCTTACCTTAGGTCTGATTTTCTTTTTACGTGTCCAAACCTCCTGTATAATGATTTAAATAATGTTATTGACATATTCTATAATCTTAATCATTGTTATTATATCATATATAGTCATATTCTTAGCTTTTGATTAAGTATATTTCATTTTTACTTGTTATTCGGGTGTTTATTGTTTTTTTGTTCTTATGCGTGTTTTGTCGAATAAATTCTTATTCATATTTTTCGGTTATAGATACCACATTTCCATAATGTTATTATTGTAATATATATCATATTTATTCATTAAATTCATTTATATAATCATTATGTAATGAAGATCGTGTAGAACGAGTCACATGACATCGTGGAGACGGTAGGCCGTACGTACGCACGAGCGATGTTATCGTTCCCATGATCATGGAATTGTATTGAAGTATATGTATACTATTTTAGAATCAATATCACTTTAAAATAATCATATATAGTAATTCTTTAGACCATTATACCTATCCAAGTAAGGTGGTGGTGGAAAACATATTACACCATGTTGTGGAGACGGTATTTCGTACGTACACACATGCAGTGATTTCATTTTCCGTAGGACGGATAGAAGATGAAATAGGGTTACTTCATATTTTTATTAACATATAAGTATATGATTGATACTTATGTTATTACTTCATAATGAAACAAATAATTAATAGGAAGTAGAAGAAGAAATAAATTTGAAACAAGTGGTAACAGACATTACCTCTTCTTTGAAGCACCTCTTCTTAACCTCTTTTTAGGGAACTAAAGATGGTCTTTGAAGAATACCAGGACCTATAGGATGTTTCTATGGAAGTGTAGAAGATACATTTTCAGGGTTTGGCCGATCATGAAGGGTAAAAGTGTTGTGAGGAGGAGAGGGAGGAGGTGCCCTTTTATAAGGGAGGAGAGGGGCACCTTTTGAAAAAACATATAATATTATGTTATTATAAAGTCATATTGGGTTTTAATATCTCCAAATTGATTTATTTCGAATATAAGGTTGGGATGGGTCGAAATCCTCTCAACCAATATATTTTATACAAGTTTAGGTTACTATTTTAACCTTATCATTTAGATTTACCTCTATGTTAAATAATTTAACTTTTACCGTGTTTTCTTGTTTTCTTACAGTATATGGTTAATAAACTTACTATAACAAGCCAAAAGAACCCCAAGTGGTTCATTATTAATATATATAACCTTATCTAAGTAATTTGGCCAAACCATATATTTTTAGGAATAAAATAACAATTAATAATATAATATATGTTTTAAAAACTATTTTATGTCAATTTTGACATTATTTGGTAATTGATTTTTTGTGAAAATCATAACAGTATTATTAGTTCGAAAAAAGTTAATTAAATAAATAATAATATGTCATATTAACCTATAAAATTATTTTAATTCTTAAAAAGACTCAAATTATATTTATTTGGGTATTTATAATATCAATTATGTTAATATTTCCTCAATAAGGTAATTATTGCATCATCATTGTGTCATAAATAAATAAAATTATTTAAAGTCATAATATTATAAATAAAATAAAATTGTGTAGGAAATATTTTAGATTTATAATGAATGTTCATAGTAGAATTTATCTTATGTATAACCCTATATTAAAAATGTTTTAGTAATTAAACATTGATTTTAACTATTTTAACTATTCTTTAAATAAAATAATAATAAGTGTCCTAATCTAATACAAGTGGACCTAGAGGGTAATATTTTATTCATAAGGTTTTTTTTGGTCGAATTACACTTATCCAATAGAATAAGGACATGTGTTAGGGTAATAATAATTTCATTTTTACCCTTAATTACCATTTTACTTTTAACCGTGGTAAATAAATGTAAAAAGTTACTATTCTCCAAAAATTATTTTTATCTTATTGAACCACATTTCACTCCTTGATATTAACTGTGTCTCTTGGATTTTATAAATTCCACTCACAGAAGTGGTAAAATTTTGTTTTCTTTAAATTTTCAAATTCTCCTAGGAGGTGGGTAAAAGACGGTGAATAGTATTATAAAATTTTTATATATCTGAAATTATTATAAAATGACTCAAATGATTTAAATCAAACATATATAGGTATTATTTATCAATTTTGACCTAAAATAAATTTAAATAAAATAAATAATTATTTAAATAAAATGTTTGTTTTTAAATAGCAACCTAGTATTTTCACTATTCATCAAAAATTGAAAGTGTTCAGAAAAATACCAAAAATTCACCCTAGGCTAATTTCGATATTCAAAATCCAAAAATGAAGTCCATTTTGAAAGATAAAATTTATAAAATTTCAAAAATTGGGTATTACTATTCAAAACGGCTAGTTTTAATAATATTTTAATATCATATCATTGTCTAGTGAAACTCGATATTTTGTACAACGCAAGCTATTGAGGAAGGTTGTGATTGCGTTTAATGCAAGACAAGATATTGTTGTGTGTAGTGAAATATTCCTTTGATGATGTATATATCATAAAAACAAAATATTTCTCAGAAAAATCTCGGGTGTTACATTCTACCCCCCTTAAAATTAATTTCGCCCTCGAAATTCGTCACTTTGTAATAAACATATGAGGATACCTCTCCCTCATCAATTACTCAAGCTCCCATGTAGCTTATTCTAATTGGTGGTTCCTCCATAAAACATTCACCAAGAGAGTGGTCTTGTTTCATAGGACTTTTTCACTACGATCCAGAATCTCTATTGGTTGTTCTTCATAAGAAAGATGTTTCTCCAGCGGTACAAATTCTGAGCTGAGTACATGTGAAGGATTGGGTATGTAATTTCTCAGGAGAGATACATTGAACACATCATGAACTTGAGAGAGATTTGGTGGAAGCTCCAATCACTAAGCTACCTTCCCGACATGATCTAGTATTTTGAACGGATCGATATACCTAGGGATCAGCTTTCCCTTATTTTCAAATCTCATTACTCTCTTCTAAGGAGATATTCGAACACTTTATAACCCACTTCAAAATATAGGTCTCTTCTTCGATTATCGGCATAAATTTTTTGTCAACTCTGAGCTGCTCTTATGTGTTGTTGAATAGATCTAACCTTTTTTTCCATCTCATCCACAAGATCAAGTCCTAATAGCTTTCTTTCCCCAACTTCATCCCAGCAAGTTAGAGTCCTCCATTTCTTTCCATAGAGAGATTCATAAGGAGCCATCTGAATACTATAGTGAAAGCTATTATTATAACAAAATTACACCAAAGGTAGGTGTTGATCCCAACTACCTTTGAAATATATAGATCAATCTCTTAACATATCTTCTAGATTTTGAATTGTTCTCTCAGACTAACCGTCTGTCTGAGGATGATAAGCAGTGCTGAAACTCAAATATGTATGCAGAGTATGCTGAAGACTTTTCCAACCCATTGAGGTAAACCTTGGATCCCGATCAGATATAATGGAAAGTGGTACTCCATGCAATCTTACCACATCCTTTACATATATCCTGGCAAGCTGATCAAGAGAGAAATTCTCTCTAGTAGCAATGAGGTGAGCCTACTTTGTAAGAAGATCAACTATGACCAAGATAGCATTATTGCCTTTAGATGTTCTAAGAAGTCCGGTGACAATGACCATATTGATGTTTTACCATTTCCATTCAGGTATGGGTAATGGTTGTAACATCCCCTTAGAATTATGTCTCTCAGCTTTAACTTGCTAACAAACCAAGCATCGAGATACATATTCAACAACATCTCTTTTCATGCCATCCCACCAGAAGTACTCTTTCAGGACTCTATACATCGTCGTTCTTCCAGGATGAATAGAGAATGAAGAACTATGAGCCTCATCCATCATCTCATTCTTTAATTCTGGGATGGGAGGAACACAAACTCGATTGCTGAACCTTTTTATCCCATCATAATCAAGGTTGAATTCTAAAAAACATTTATCACCTTCTTTTGTTACTCTATATCTTCATTTTGTGCCTCTTTAATCTTGACATGTATAGATGGCTGAACATTCATTTTAGAAAGATAAGATTTCTCCCCTTCCATAATAATTCCAAGATCCATCCTTGTAAATCCATAAATATTGGATCATTTGTGATCATCATCATGGATAAGCTAGTATGGTCGTGTCGACTTAATGCATCGTCCACCCTATTTGCTTTCCCAGGGTGATAATGAATTGAGCATTCGTAATCCTTCATCATCACCAACTGTCCATTTTGGTGCATATTCATCTCCATTTGCGTGAAAATATACTTTAATATTTTATTATTAGTATAAATATCACACCTTTCACCATAAAGATAATGCCTCCATATTTTTAATGCAAAGATTACCGCATCTAACTCCAAATCATGGGTTGGGTAATTTTGCTCATTGATTTTCAACTGTCGTGACGCATAAGCTATCACTATATCATTTTCCATAAGAACACACCCCAATCCCTTCTTGGATGAATCACTATAGATAAAAAACCATTCTCCACTACAAATCAATGTGAGCATAGGTGAACTGGATAACCTTCTTTTTAACTCCTTGAAATTATCTTCACATTCCTCCATCCAAATGAACATAACTCCTTTTCGAGTCAACTTGGTGAGTGGATTAGATAATCATTAAAAATATTTCACAAAACGTAGATAATATCCAGTCAAACCAATAAAAATTCGGATCTCAGTTAACGTTGTTGGTCTCGACCATCTTTTGATAACCTCTGTTTTTGACGGATCCATAGATATCCCCTCTTTTGAGATTATGTGACCCAAAAATGAAACTTTTTGAAGCCAAAATTCACATATGGTAAATTTGGCATAAAGCTTCTCCATTCTCAGGGTCTTTAATACAATCCTCATGTGATCTTCATGTTCTTCCATGATATTTTAATAAAAAAGAATTTCTTCTATCAAGACTACAAAAAACTGATCAAGATAGTCTCCAAAGACTATATTCATTAGATCCATGAAGATAGCAGGGTCATTAGTAAGACCAAATGGAATCACTATAAATTCATAGTGTCCATACCTTGTACAGAAAGCTGTCTTGATATATCCTCCATTTTGACCCTTAATTGATGATACCCTGAACGAAGATCAATCTTGTAAAGGTATTGAGCTCCGTGTAGTTGGTCAAATAAGTCGTCAATGAATGGAAGAGGATATTTGTTCTTGATAGTGATCTTGTTAAGTTCTTGATAATCAATAAAGAGTCTCATTGATCCATCTTTCTTCTTAACAAACAGAACAGGTGCTCCCCAAGGGGACGCACTAGGGCGTATGAATCCATTATCAATATTCTCTTGGAGTTGCTTCTTCAATTCCTACAACTCAATTGGGACCATTCCATAAGGTGTCTTTGAAATAGGCATAGCACCCGGTATGAGTTCTATTGAAAACTCAACTTCACGATTTGGTGGAAGACCTGGAAATTCCTCTAGAAATACATCATCAAACTCCCGTACAATGTGCATATTCATAATCATGAGTTTCCCTCCAACCATTTGAGATAAATAACATTCATTTAGTGCAATCAAGACCCATAAGATGGAAGAAATTTCCACCGGAAGGTTATTTTCATCCTTGCATCGATAGAAAATCATATATTAATCTGGAATATGAAATGTGACTTCCCTTATTTGGAAATTGATATGATATCCATATAAAGAAAGACCTTCCATGCTAATAATCACATAAAATTATACTATATGAAGGATCACAAGAGTTGCAGGATGCACTTCCCCACAAACTTCAATCGGAGAAGAATTATAAACTTTAGATGTGACTGTTCTTCCATTAGGGGTTGTCACACCTAACTCAACATCTAATTTTTGAGGTAATACAGTGATACCCTTAGAAAATTATTCAAAAACAATAGAGTGGGTGGATCTAGAATCAAATTCAACATTTTCAACTTTAGAGTGGATGGTAAGTGTACCTTTCACTACTTCGTTATCGTACTCTACATCGCTGATAGAAATTGCATGTGACTTTCCTTTTTTATATAGCCTTAAGAGTTTGTTGACTTTGATCATCATCAAAAACCCTTGGATTATGGAATTTATTAGAATAATGCCCCATTTCCTTGTACTTGTAACATTGAAGTGTAGGAGGTGCACTCTTTGTAGCCTTTTATTTGTTCGCATCACTAGACATCTTCTTCCCATCATTGCAGAATTCAAATTCTCGAGGACCTTATTTTCCACATTTGAAACATTTACTTGTCCCTTTAAGACAAATCCCTCCATGTTTCTTTCCACACTTTGAGGATAAGGGAAAAATCATCTTCTTTTCAGTGTGGTCTTTAGATTTCACATTGAATTTCATTTTCCACTTCTTATCAAATGCATATGACTGATGGTTTACTTCAATATCCATCTCAACCTAGAGAGACCATCGAACGATTTCCTCATAGCTATTGAAATACCTTATGGATAACACCCTTTGATGACTTGGTTTTATTCCACTAAAGAATCGATTGGTCTTACTCTTAGGTTGGATAATAATTCCAGAATCCTATTTTGCAAGTTTTGTAAAATTTTCTTCATAGGTACCAACAGATTCATCATCCTTTTGCTTCAGTTCAAGAATCTCCTTCTCAATCATTGTTCAAAGAATATGAGGGAAGTACTTATTGAAAAATAAGTTCTTGAACTTGTCACATTCCATGGACTCAACTTCATCTCTTGGACTCGTATTCTTGATAAGATTCCACCATTTATCAGCTTCACCTTCCAAACGATATAATACTAAGATGAATTTATCTTGATCAGAACATTAAAGAACTGAAAATATCTTTTATGTGGTACGGATCCATTGTTCAGCCACTAATGGATCAGTAGACCCACTGAATGAAGGTGGACGCTACCTCATGAATGATTCAACAGAATTTAGCTCCTTCCTTTGCTCGTTTGGATGTCCTGCAAGATTCATAGGTTTAGAAAGTTGTGTGAGCATGGCTACAAGATTTTTCATTCTAGATCCCATAACGTTTGGTTGCTCAGGGGGACAATCATTGCATTGGACATTGCATTCCACATTAACATGGTTCCTTCGGGTTCCATCTGTTGACTAAAACCAAGAATAATAGTGTGAGAAACACTAATTATAATAGGCAAACCACATAATCAAGAATAAAATTTCACACTTAAGGTCTTATCATAGGTTTTTCAGGGCCATTTCTAAAACACTAATATTGTTTTCTATGATTAGATATATCCTTAGGGTTCTTACTAAGGCTTTCACATCCTAGTATCCAAAGGTTGACTATACCTTTCCTATGATAACAACTATAACGTACCATAATTTACATACATTGTTATTACATAAAAATTGATGCACACTTATTACAACATATAACAAAACCACAGTAGGACCGTATAGGTATAGTGTCTTTAGAAACTGGGAAACATAAACAACTAGTTCATAAAGAATTTACATTGTCTCCAATTTATTTCAACATATCTAGAATCCATTTTCGGCATATCCTACTTAATACCCTTCTTCCTAACCTGGGGAGAATAAAACATACAAAAGGGTGAGTTCAAATGCTCAGTAAGGGTAAACAAAAGAAATATCAATCACATCATATTTATAAGAATATAGCATTCTAGAAATCTTATCCTGCAAAAGAGATCATAATTTCATAAAATGGGATAAATCATAGTAGTGAAATGTAATCATAAGATGAAACTTTGTGTCATACACACATAATAATATAGAATCATTTCTTAGTAGTCAAGACTCATTTCGAAGACTATCTTAGCGGACAAAGTCTATTTCTGAACCTAGTTCACTCCTCATTTCAATCTTGTATCACTGAACTGGATTAACCTTCCGTTTTGGCCATGTCTATCTCATGAGATATAAATCATTACCCAATGCATTAGAGGAAGATATAGGTATCACCCATATCATAATGATACCATTCTTATGTTTTCCACAATATCATAAATCAATCATCAAAGAATAACCCATGTAAAAAAACAGGATTCTTAAACATCATGCCATCATAACATAATCCATATAAGATAAAAAGACATCATAAAAATAATTCAATCATAACATAATCCAATCAATGTAAAAATATGGATAGAAACAGAACCCTATATTATCTTATATGTAAAATAATTTTGATAAAATGGTTGAACTCCATTCTTGAGGAAAATATCCTTTCTACCTCAAAAACATTTTTCCTTTCTTAACTTGACCGAAACTTGTAAACTAAAAGAAGTTAATTAAAAATAAACTTGAAAACTGGTAAAGGAAGCTTCATGGAAATAATGTTCTCTGAAATCATAAAAATCTATTCATGTCATATAAGTTAAAAAACATTCTTCTCGTACTTTGTCCGTAAAAGTCAAAATGTACCTCGTACAAAAAACGACAAAATATTCCTTTCATATATTTTACTAAAAACGCTCCAATGAGTAATATTGGAATTAAAAAATTTTAGGAGGATATAAATAATATCACATATTGATGAAACATGGATGTGTATGATAAATACACCCTAGTAAATACCAAAGTATAAACAATCTCGGCTAAAAATGAGATTGTGAGACTTTCCCTTACCTTAGGTCCAATTTGTTTCGTACGTGTCCTAAAATCCTGTATAATGATTTAAATAATGTTATTTACTTATTAAATAATCTTTCTCATTGTAATGATATCATATATTGTCATATTCGTAGCTTTTAATTAGTAATATTCCATTATTTCTTGTTTTTCGGGTGTTTATTATTTTTTTGTTCTTATGCGTGTTTTGTCAAATAAATTCTTATTATTATTTTTAGGTTATAGATATTTCATTTCCAAAATGTTATTAGTGTAATATATATCATATTTATTCATTCAATTCATTTATATAATCATTATGCAATGAAGATCATGTAGAACGAGTCGCATCACATCGTGGAGACGGTAGGTCGTACGTACGCACGAGCGATGATATCATTCCCAAGATTGTGGAATTGTATTGAAGTATATGTATACTATTTCAGAATCAATATAACTTTACAATAATCATATATAGTTATTATTTACACCATTATACCCATCCAAGTAAGGTAGTGGTGGAAAACAGATTACACCACAGCGTGGAGACTGTATTCCGTACGTACGCACGCGTGGTGATTTCATTTTCCGTAGGATGGATAGAAGTTGAAATAGGGTTGTTTAATATTTATAATGACATATCATTATATGATATATACTGATGTTATTAATTCATAATGAAACAACTAAATAAGAGGAAGTATAAGAAGAAATAAATTTGAAACAATCGGTAACGGACATTACCTCTTCTTTGAAGCGCCTCTTCTTAACCTCCTCTTAGGGAACTCAAGATGGTCATTGAAGAAGAACATGTCCACTAAGATGTTTCAAGGGAAGTGGAGAAGAGATATTTCCAGGGTTTGTCCGAGCTTGAAGGCTCAATGTGGAGTGAGTAGGAGAGAGAGGATGTTCCCTTTTATAAGGCAGAAGAGGGGCACCTTAAAACAAACATAAAATATTATTTTATTATAAAGCCATATTAGGTTTTTAATAGCTCCAAATTAATTTATTTAGAGGCTAAGGTGGTTATGGGTCGAAATAATCTCGAACAATAGATTTTAGACCAGTTTAGCTTACTATTTTTACCTAATCATTTAGATTTAACTCTAAGTTAAATAATTTATCTTTTACTGTGTCTTCTTGTTTTCTTACACTATACGGTTAATAAACATACTATAAAAAACTAAACGAACCCCAAGTGGTTCATTAATAATATATATAAACTTATATAAGCCGTTTTTCTGAATCTTAGATTTTTAGAAATAAAATAACAATTAATAATATAATATTTGTTTTAAAAACTATTTATGTCAATTTTGACACTATTTGGTAATTGATTTTTTTGTGAAAATCATAACAGCATTATTAGTTCAAAAAAAGTTAATTAAATGAATACTAATATGTCATATTAACCTATAAAATTAGTATAATTCTTACAAAGTCTCAAATTACATTTATTTGGGTATTTATAATATCAATTATGTTAATATTTCCTCAATAAGGTAATTATTGCATCATAATTGTGTCATAAATAAATAAACTTATTTAAAGTATAAAAATTATAAATAAAATAAAATTATGTTGGAAATCTTTTTATAATTCTAATGAATATTTATAGTCAAATTTATCTTATGTATAACCCTATATTAAAAATGTTTTAGTTATTAATCATTGATTTTAACTATTTTAACTCTTCTTTAAATAAAATAAGAATAAGTATCCTAATCTAATCCAAGTGGACCTAAATGGTAATATTTTATTCCTATGGTTGTTTTTGGTCGAATAAAACTTATCCAATGGAATAAGGACATATGTAAGGGTAATAATAATATCATTTTTACAATTAATTACCCTTTTTACTTTTAACTATGGTAAATAAAAGTAAAAAGTAACTATTCATCAAAAATTATTTTTATCTTATTGAACCGCATTTTACTCCTCGATATTCACTATGTCTCTCGGATTTTCTAAATTCCACTCACAGAAGCGGTAAAATTATGTTTTATGTAAATTTTCAAATTCTCCTAGGAGGTGGGTTAAATAAGGTGAAAAGTTTTATAAACTTTTTATATATATGAAATTATTTTAAAATAAATCAAATGAATTACATTGAACATATATTGGTATTGTGTATCAATTTTGAGCTAAAATTAATTTAAATAAAATAAATAATTATTTAAATAAAAAGTCGGTTTTTAAATAGTAACCTAGTGTTTTCACTATTCATAAAAAATTGAATGTTTACAAAAAAATACCAAAAATTCACCCTAGGCTATTTTCGATATTCTAAATCCAAAAATGAAGTCCATTTTTAAAGATAAAATTTATAAAGTTTAAAAAAGTGGGTATTACTGTTCATAACGGCTAGTTTTAATAATATTTTAATAGCATATCATTGTTTAGTGAAACTCGGTATTGCGTACAATGAAAGCTATCGAGGAAGGCTGTGATTATGTGTAATGCAAGCCAAGATTGTGTTGTGTGTAGTGAAATATTTGTTTGATGATGTATATAACATAAAAACAAAATATTTCTCATAAAAATCTCTGGTGTTACATGCGTGCAATAGGCACACAAAGAGGGGACCGTTGTGTGAAAAGGGATTGATGGAGTAGAAAATAAGGCATGCATGAAAATATAAGTGGTTTGCACACAAAGAGGGGCAGAGGTTTTTCTCTCAGGTGGAAGGGTTTGCACAAAGGTGGAAGGGTTTGCGTGAAAATATCCCAACACTTAAGGAAATGAGAAAGGGTCAAGACCTAGTGGTCCCGAACGATGGCGGACCCCTAGGAGACCTGTCACAGAAAAAACCTTACCCGGAAGGCATGTTTTGCATTAAGAAGAAGTAAATTACGCACAGGAAAGTTGGTTTTTATTCTTCATCATGAAAGCAAGGATGGGGAACTTCTATTTATAGGAGTGAAAGAGTAGTGGAAGGCGCATGAAACATGGCCGGCAGGAAAAACCCATTCCTTCAGTCAGTTGTGTGCAACTTTCTTCACAGTGCACAAAGGATTTCTTTGACACCACATTTCCCACATCATGAGATGGATTTACATGTGTTACATGGATATTTTGTGTGGCCTCTCATGTTTCCCCAGACCAGTTCCTTTGGTCAAAATTTTCCTTTAGTTTTCTTTGAATTTTGGCCTGAGGCCTTCGTCGGATTCTGGCATCTACAAAGAGGTGAAGGGGAAATTGATCGAAGCACAACCAAAGGATAAAATTATTATTATAAAATAGAAAGATATAAAAGATTATATTTTCTAGTTTTTTCTATATTGATTTTATAATTATCGCTTATCTATAGGAAAGGATCTTGAAAAAATATTATCCTATTAGAATCATATATGAGGAATAAATGTACATTTATCTTGATAGAAATTTATGGTCTTTTGATCATTAATTTTCTCTTCATCATTAACTTTCTTATGATCAATGATATTTATCACTCACCATAATTATTTTTCTTTTTCTATCATGTACATATTCTCAATTGCAACCATTTTTTAACATACATGGAAACCTAGTTATGTGTTATGCCAGATGACCTTCTTATGAAAAACTGCGGCCTCCAGACATGAGTCCATCGCTTGTCTGTATGACAAACTACAGTCTCATGACATTATTTAATTTTTTCCATGAACAAATTGAAGGACCCCGGAACACCATAAGATGGGAGGGGTGAATCAAGGTGTCTCCATTTTCTTTATAAATATTTGGATCTTGTTCCAACGTTGGTATTAACTTGTTAAATTTTTCAAACAAATGAAATAAGGGATATGACACAACACTTTTACTTGGTTCACCACAAGGGGATACGTCTAAGGATCATACGCTGACAATGTGTCAGTCGTACAAAAATCCACTAGCCTTTATTAGTTTTAGGATGACAGTATTTGGTCATAGTCACTCTGTGCCTGGAACAATGCCTTTATAAAGGTTTAGGAATAGCTCACTGCATCCTTAAGATCACTTCCCTCGACCCCCTAGCTCATTGCCTTGAGTGAATTCCAACTCAGTTTATCGATTTGAAAATCACATCAATAGATTTCGATTGAATTATTTTTCTCTAATTAGTATGAGACACTGCTTTCATTGAAGTCCTAAATTGATTCTCATGAAATCACTAAACCATTCAACCAGATATTCTGAAGATGTATTCAACCTACACTGACAAGTGCAAGAAACACCTACCATGTGCGCTCAAGATCTAAATTTTTCATGAAAGATTATCCTTTGTGAGCAATATACCCTATTGGAGTGAAAGATTTTATTCTTTCATGGAAAAATTTTGCGCAGATAAAACCTTTATGCACAACTTCACCATTTATTCCCTCCTTCAACTTTTCCACGCAACATCAACTTTTCATCTCAATTACAACTTTTGTGTGCAACTTGCTTTTTTCGTAGTGTTTGTGCACAATAGAGATCATTTTTCCCTAATTATCCACCCATGCTGAATGAGGGGGGTCACCTCTTATTTATAGGCATTACTAACCCCCATGTTAAAAATCCACCATGTCACATAAAGATTATAATTCTGCGCGCAATGCTTTTTACGTAGGAACCATTTTTCACGCACATCTCTAAATTTTTTGCGCACCTCATACCTTTGCAATTTTTTCGACGTTCTGATCCCAAAACATACCTTGCATGCATGTTTCCAAAACGCCAACAATATTGTTTGAATTTTTTTTTTCAAACACACATTTCTTCATTTTTAGATTTTCATATCTAAAATCTTGGCAAACACTGGGAAATGAAGCCATCATCAATACTATTGTCCTCTTGAACAGTATGACCTATGTAATGGGAAACATTTTGAAAATACGATGAGGATTGAAAATAAACACAAACCATACTCGATTTCCTGCACTGAACGGTCATGGTTCTAACAATCTTACCCTTTTGGTTTGTCGGAATCTCCAGATAAATTCATTACAACACCAAACACAAGAAAAACTAAAATGTATGAATCAACTTAGCCAACACTCTATGTCTACGTGAGAAATGCTCGATGTAGAAAACACAAGGGGAATCTTGATTTGGGTTCCTATGTTTTAGAATTCTTAAAGATTCCCAATCTATTATATTAGTGTGTCATAGAAGCATTATATGCTAGGAATGTATTCATTATCCTCCTAACACTGAATTATCGTCATGTCACAGAAGAATTACATTTCCAATGTATTTCTTCTCCTCCTATCACCTAATTCTCATCGTGTCACAGAAGCATTACATGTCCACTACATGTTCTGAATTTATTCGTTCTCGCCCACTGAAAATAAACCCAAATCCTGGTATTTTTTTATTGTACACCTCAAAACACCCCCTGGATTGTATCTCCACCATAAACACGCATCATATCTACAAACAGATTAAAAAAAGTTAACATAACTAGGGAGATGGTAATTTGGTATCCTCCTTATGCACTGGAAGGTGGCTGAACACCGAGGTTCAACCGATATTTCTCAAACACCTCTGATGATAGTGGCTTGGTCAGGATATCAGCCACATTCCCATTAGTTCCCACACGATCCATTTTAATCATTCCTTGTCCAAATTTTTCCTTGATAAAGTGATATCTTATTTCAATATGTTTTTTTCAAGAATGATGAACAAGATTCTTCATAAGATCAATTTTGGTCTTGTTATCATAGTAAATAAACATTGGCTATTTTACCTCATCAGAAATACCTATTAGTTTCTTCTTTATCCATATTAGTTGATTTCAATTCTTTTTAGTGGAGATATACTTAGCTTCAGCTATAATAAGGGAAGTACATTCTTATTTCATGGTCTACCATACAACACATTTCTACCCAATATAGAATATTTCACCACTAGTGGAATTTATATCCACTACATCTCTTGCCCAGTCAGCATCAGAAAACAATAATAAATCACAGTACCTTACTGAAGATAAGTATAGCCCAAAATAATGAGTACCTTGAAAGTACCTTATGATTCTTTTTACTGCTGTCATACATTCTTCCATCAGAATTCTCCGAAATCTGGCCGCTCAGGATGTTTCAAAGACAATATCATTTCGTGTCTCTGTTAGGTATAACAAGTTTCCAATAATACTCCTATACATGGTGGGATCTATAGAGGTCATATCCTCATGATTTCCAGGTTTGGTTCAAACCGCAATTAGAGACTACATTGGTTTGGATTCATGCATATTAAAATTTTATGCATCTCTCTTTCGTACTTTTCCAGAGAAATGAAAGTGTATTCGTTATTTTGAATCACTTACAGCCCCATGAAATATGTGAGCTCTGTGATCATAAACATTTAAATTTTTTATTTCATGTTATTGGAAAATTCACCCACTGATTTCTTCCTGCTGCCACCAAATATAATGTCATCAATGTGTACCAGAACTATGAACTACTATTTTATAGAATTATTTATATAAAAATTTTGATCTACTCCTCTTATTTTGAATTATAGCTTCTTAAGATAAGAATCCAGCTGGGAATACCATGCTTGTGGTGCCTGCTTCAAACCATAGATGGTCTTATTTAGTTTAAAACCCTTTTTTCATTAGTACCAAGATGAAAACCCACTGGTTGTTTGATGAATAGTTCATCTTCGAGAACGCCATTCAATAATTCTAGCCTGAAATATATTTGATATAATTTATATCCTCTTTGGATTTAAATGGAATGAAAAATCCTGATTGACTCGAGTCTATCCACTAGAGAAAAAGTTTATTCAACATCAAAATCTTAAATCTGTGAATATCTTTTACATACCAGTCGTGCCTTATTTCTGATAACACTTCCATGATCATCAAAATTATTCATGAAAATTCACTTTATACGAATCACATTGAGACCATTGGGTCTCTTGACAAGATCTCATGTCTGATTCTTGTCAATCTGATCTAACTCTCCATTCATGGATTTCACACATGATTTATCCTTTGCAGCTTCTTTAAATGAGGATGGTTCCACAACAGAAATAAATACAGATTTTCTGTTATTCCAAATTCTCCTTGTTTGTGTGGGTGCACTCCAATCCCCAATAATTTTGGATTGATCAATTTATGATCTGTGATTCTTCCATTGAGATTTAACCACATTAACTCTAGCCAAGGATTCCTCTTCAGATTCTTCTTCTAATTCAACATCACAGTTTGAATCCTGAGTGTTTTGTACACCTTACTCTATTTCTGTATTTTCATTTACTCCCTGTTCACTTTCTTCTTCATTTTATATCACATCAGAATATGAAAATCTTGAGCCAGTTTTGGTTTTCTCTTCAATGATATTAACATCCCTACATTCCACAATCCTTCCTAAGATATTGTTGAGACACTTTTAGGATTTTATATTCATTGAGTATCCAAGGAAAATTCTTTCATCTTCATTGTCACCATACATCCCTTGATTTTCTTCTTTGTTTTTGATAAATCATTTATTTCCAAAAACATGATTGTATTTCAAAGAGTTCATCCTTCCATGCAACAATTCATAATGTGTCTTCGTCTCACCCATATAAATCCATATCCTATTTTAAATATACTATATAGGTTGAATGACCTCTTTTTTGTAATTTCATGGAATACGACTCTCAAGCAACATATTTTCCTCCATTCTGTTCACATGTTAATTTCTGTGCTCAAAAACTCCATTTTGCTATGGAGTTATCACAATAGCTATGTCATGTTGTATCCCATGATTCTCTAGGTAATTTTTAAATTCAATGGATGTGTATTCCCCTCCACTATCATATCGCAACACTTTGATTGTTCATCTAGTATCATTCTTGACGATTTGACATTATGTTTTCATGTAGTCAGGAAATTGTTGTTTCCTATATATAACCATTACACATCCCATTCTACCGTAATCATTTATGAAAACGACACAGTACCTTTCTCCATGAGTTATGACAACATTTATCAGGCCACATACATGTGTATGAATGAGATCAAGAAGATGAGATGAAATTTTATTCTTTGGATGATATGAACAATAGACCAGCTTCCCCTGAATGCAAGAGTCACGAAACTTTTCACGTTCATTATTATGGTTGGGAATTTATATGAAAATCATCAGTTTTGGTATTTTCTTTGTTGATCGATGTACCCCATCCTCGAATTCCGCAGGTTAATTTATTCCTCAATAGTCATATAGAAAAAGTTTTCTTTACTATCAACATGATATAGGTTTCCTTCTATTATGCATCCATTCATAAGTGAATTTGCTGTCATTCCCTTGATAGAGAATCTTTTATGATTAAAAGTAACTATAAGTCCTGAGTCATAGAGTTGACTCGCACCGAGAAGACTTTGATTTAGGCCATCCAAATAAAGGACTTCAGTTTTATTTAGATCTCTATTAGCTAGTTCAGTACTTCCACTACCTTTGATTTTTAGAGCTCCATCATTACCAAACCATACTTTTCCACCAACCCTTCTCTTGACATTCGTTAACAGACCTTCATTACCTGTCATATGAGAAAAACAGCCTCTTTCCAAAATTCAAATAATGTTGAGTTCTGTATCTTTGAGGGCTACCTCAGCATGGTTTTATTTCTCAATTTTTTTATTTTTTTTTCATGAGACATTGGATTGAGTATAGGAAAATGATGGCCATTAAATTCTCTTCTCCATGTACATGGGTTTATCAGAGTAGAAATATTCTTCCAGAGAAGAAAACCTTTTTTAAAAGAATCAATATATTGTTGACGAGCATTGACTTGTCTCAGGCTCCAGTATGAGGTTTCCATGTCCCCCCTCTACCTTTAATCAATGATCTTATGACCAATGTTAAAACAAAAAAATATCCATATAAATTGTTTCTTCTAATATAATTAGGATTTGAATTTGTTCTCATTTGTTGAACTCCCATCTCTTCTTTATTCAAATAGCCTCTTTTCTCTTCGCTATAAGACATGGTATGGACCAGATATCCATAGAACTGACACTTCATGAGAAGAAATTTCTTCTCACTTATGTTTACCTTCATTCTTTCTTCTGTGGGATAATAGTTTGACAGCCTCTTATTCCTACCGGCTCGAGGATAGTCTTATATTTTTCTTTCAGATTGAATATGGGGTTTCTTTTTCATCACTTCAGGTGAATTTTACACATGACCCACCTTCATCTTCTATTTATTTTTGTCACCTTTATTTGCATCATTTGACGCTTTGGCCTCACAACTGATTCCACTATTTACCATGTAGGCGGGTCTTTGATCATTCAAAATCTTTTTAACTCCAATAGAACCACGTTTATCTCTCTACAATAGCTCAGCTTATGAGAACCTTCCAGAATATATTTTCATCCTTGATTATTTTGAAACTGATTCAATATAAAGTTCAATCATAATAGTATCAGCTTACTATTTACGACCCTCGTCATTATTGGGATTTTCTTTGAGTCTGGAGGTGAGTTCATTGATGACCTTTGACTTATCTACAATTATAAGCATAAACTCAACTACATCATCAGTGATTTAAAGGATCCTTACTGTACATTCACAAATTCTTCCATTCATTCAGTTTTAGCATCGATCTGATAGACATATTCATATGATTATTCTACAATTAATTTCAACTTATGGAAACCATTACATTTAATCATAATATTACAAACAGAATAATTAAGTTGTATCTCTAGATGGGAATTAGTTTTCAACTAATTTTCTCCACCATTATCTTCTGATGGGTCTGATTTTTCAATAGTGGCCATCATAGAAGCATGGTTTCTAGTTTTAAATTCTGGTTCTTCTTAACAGAATGCATTATCATCATCTTCCTCTTCATTGAAAAACTCTTCTTCGGTACCTTCCTTCTAGATTTTAAGTCTTCCTTTTTGAAAAAAAAATTCTGAGGATTCTCAATGTTTTCAGCTTCTCTATATTCATCATCTATCTTTCTTAAGCACTGAGATGAAATGTGATCAACTTTTCCACAACAAAAGAATGATATAGGTAACTTCTCTTTGAATTTCCCTTTTTCATTCTGGAACTTCTTGGTAATGAGAGAAAGAATTTATTTTTTCCTCATAGTCTTTACCACTAATATCTTTTGAAACATTTAGTTTCTCCCTATCTATGAATGCCATTTACTTTATCACTTGATTCATAGAATCATATGGTTTGAGTATCATTTCATATGCCACTAGGATGCTCAGAAGATCATCTAGATAATTTTTGGAAAGATCTATTTCCTCAAGGGATGACACCTTTTCATTGTACATGGGTTGAAGTATTCTCGTTATTTTATTCAAAATATCAACATATTTTATTTATTCACCTAGACCCTAAATTGGTCCAACCACTTCAATAATTTGATTGAAGAATAAGTCTTCATTCTAATCAGGATGTATCTTCATATCATCAAACATATTGTGCGAGACTTGTATTTTCACCTCATCCACATTTCAATCTTCTTTATAAATATTTCAAGTTTATCCTACATGGAATTTGTTGGGTGAAACTCACCACCTTTATATTGATCTGATTATAAATGGAAACACTGAGAGCATTCTACACTTTAGCATCTGCATCAACAATTTTTCTGTCTGCATCAGTCATAGCCAGCCCTATTGGATCATTAACTTGTATTCCTCACACAGTGTCAAATAGGAAGTCCATTCCTAGTTTTCTTAGATAAGATCTCATTATGATCCTCAAAATATTAAAATTACGTTAATTAAAGTGGGGGTATGGCATCCCACCTTTTTATTACATAAATTTTTCATTACATTTTACAAACAGTGAATCTTTAAATTTTAGTGTCTTGGAAATCATGATCATAATACATGAAAAACAACATGGAAAATTCTTCTAATACACTTGTATTGTTTCATCATAAGGTCATACTATGTACAATTACTGCGTCCAATATCATGCAGACATACATCATTGGAAAGGGTGAGCAGAAGGCTCCGTAAGGAAAAAAAGTGAAACTGTTGACATGTGATCTTGAGAAATATTAATAAGATCATGATTAAAGTAATAAAGGCATGAGAAATGGAATAAAAGGAATATCATGATAAAAATAAAATTAATCATAACTTTAATATGTAGCTAGAACATTTCATTTAAACATTCATGATCATATCACCACAGTTTATGCCTGAGGTGTTATAAAAATTACCCAGGTTATTCACAAAATTATCGTGAAACTTGTCATCCTTAGAGATTAATTCTTTACCCAATGAATTGAAGCGATATCCAGGCACACCCTTAATATGTATTTAATTTCATGTGATCCAAATATATCATAATCAAATATTTCATAAATAACCCATAGATAATAATTGAAATGGGTTTCATTTTCAAAATCATGGCATATTAAAAGTTTTAAAAAATAAGATCATTATATCATTTATAACACATGGAAAGGGAGTGAGGGTTATATGTATGTACATTAAATAATAAAATATATAATTTTTATATATTTATGAACACCAATTGAAACAAAATAGGTCTAGGTATTCACATAAATAAACAAGATAATTTCTTGAGATAAATAGATAAAAATTTTGAGACAAAATTTCTGCAGCATAACGACTATATAACGTGGTTTTAGAAAATAATAAAAAGAGAGGGTAAAAGGGTAAACCACACATAAATAACTCATATTAAAATATAAATACAGAATAACATGGAGATAATAACACGTTATTTATATTTGAATGAAATGCCACAAGAAAAGGAAACTTGAATGAAAAGGGAAGATGTGATTTCTTTTAAAAGAAATTCGGCAGCCTAACGTCGTCACTTAAAAATTCCGAAAAAAAATTAATAAGAGTGGAAAGGGTATCTCAAAAATTATAAATTAAATTGATAGTAATGAGAACATATAAGAACATACCCTCAACATAATGTTATGGAAACTAGAAGACACAACATAATGAAATTCATGACTTAAAAGATGAGCGTGAAAGAATTACTTACCTTGAAGAGTAACTTCGAAATCTTGAAGGTTGGGACCTTGGGAGGCTAGAGGGAACCCTGGGAGGACTCCTTGGGAGGTAAGGAGACCAGATAATCATTGAGGATGATTTTGGAATGAAATTAATGAGATAAATGTCTTGGTATTTATAGAGAAAGTGAGTGAATAAATTATTAATTTCCAAGGGACAGCTCATCAGTGGAATTTGCAAATCCATGGGCTTTCCCATGGTATTTTCCCATTTTATTGGACACTTGGGAAACCTCATAGAATATATCACTATTAGTAAGTCGAATATAATGTTTACATCATTATTACATCATGAATGATGTCATTAAACACCTGAAACTCAAAACTGCATTTTTACTATTCACAGAAAATTCAACTGTTTCAGAAAAAACCAAAAAATTAAACCTAACGTAATATTGATGCTATAAAATCAAAAATGAAGTCCATTTTATGAAAATAATTTTCTATGTAATTTTAAATTAATTTAAAAAAACATTATTTATTCCAAAAATACAACATTAAAACAATAACTTATTTTGTAACACCGTAAAAAAGTAATCAAGGTACCATAAAAATGTAGTATACCCGTAAGATAATAAAGTAACAATTTATGATTAAATTTTATGAAAATAAAATTCCATTTTAAATTATTAAATTAATTATAAAATTGTACATAAAATATGTTTGGAATACAAAAATACCAAAACATAACCTATGATCGTTTTTTCACTTTTAAGATGTCTAAAATTAGTTTATACATTCATGGGTGAAGTTTCTATTTTTTGGTAAATTTACTATTCAAATGGGTATGTTATTATTCTTACTTAACTATTAAATAAAAACCAAGTTGATCTTATTAGACTCTAAATTTAATACTGAACACAACTGTAGAAGACCAATTTTTGAAAATCATATCACATTATTAATTATTTAAGGGTTACATAAATATTTTAAAATATACCTTTTCTAAAAATCAATAATATACATCCTATATTTATCTCGACATTTGAACATTCACAAACTTCACCATAAGAAGATAACACAATTGTATTTATATAAAAGGATTTCACAAAGCAGCTAGGGTCTCGTTACAATGCCCCTTATTACACCAGCATAGGACCAAAGTGTAAAGTGTGCTATGGTGATAGAATATTGGGGTGGCTCGGACAACATTGCATTAGTGATGATTTCTATCATCTTGAACTTCTTCCTTAGGAAATTTTGTTCAAGATTCATACGATAAATATCGGCTTGTTATTGGTCCAGAGAAAAGCAGAACGATCTCATTTTAATTATACCTACTTCATTAATTAAAGGATATAGTTATTTAAGTATAAAATAAAATAACACACAAAAATTAGGAAACAAAAATAATTAAAAAGTGTGGGTAATTGCAGGGGTACTCTCTAAACCCCAGACAAAATATCAATGATGGTGTATGATAGATCAAACAGTAGAAACCTGCCTTTGATACCACTAGAAGGACCCTGGAACACCCTAAGAGGGGATGGGTGAATCTGGGTGTCTCCTTTTTCTTTTTAAAGTTATGGATCTTGTTCCCACATTGGTAGGAAATTGTTAAATATATCAAAAAAATGAATATAGGGAGATGACATATCACTTTTACTTGGTTCACCTCAAAGGGCTACGTCCATGGAGCATATGCCGAGTATGTGTCTGATGTACCTAAATTCACTAATCTTTACTAGTTTTAGGATTACAATATTCACTCGAAATCACTCTATGCCAAGCACTCTGCATTTACAAAGGTTAAGGGATATCTCACTGCATCCCTTGGATAAATTCCCTCGACCCCCCTTAGCTCACTACATTGAGAGAAGTCAAACTTAGTTTATCAACTTGAAGGTCGGTACAATAGATTTTCATTAAAGTCTTTGTCTCTCTTCAGCATGAGACACTGCTTGCATCAAAGTCTTTAATTGATGCTATTGAAAGAACTAAACCAATGAACTAGATTTTCAGAACATGTATTCAACCTACACATGCTATTGAAGGCAACACCTACCCTGTGCATGCAAGATCTTACATTTTCATGCAAGATTATCCTTTGAGTGCAAGATCCACTGTTGGTGCACAACATTTTCTTCTTTCAAGGAAATATGTGTCATTGTTATAACCTTTACATGCAAATTCACCTTTTACATGAAACCTCACCTTTTATGCGCATGTTTACTTTTTATGCGCACCTTCATCTTTTATGTGCAACTTCAATGTTTCCGTGCAACTACAACTTTTCCACGCATATTCCTTTTCACTCAATGTTTACATGCAATAGATCTCATATTTTTTCTAGGTCTCTAGTCATGCTGAATGAGGGGGGTCACCTATTATTTATAAAGGTTACAGACCCCCATGTTCAAAACCCACCATGTCAAACAAAAACACTGATTCAACATGAAATTATTTTCACACAAGAACAATTTTTCTTACACATCTCTAGATTTTTTGTGCACCTCATGCCTTTTCCATTTTTCGACATTCTAATCCCAAAACATTCCTTGCACCAAGTTTCCAAAACACCTACAATATTTCTCATAACTTCTTTTTACCAAAACCATATCTCTCCATTTTCTTAATTTAAGCCCAAAAACTTGGAAAACATTGGGAAATGAAGCCACGTTCAATACTATTGTCTGCTCAAGCTATATAATCCCTTTCCTGGAAAACATTCTGAACATCCGATGAGGATTGACATCAAACACAAAACATACTCCATTTCTTGCATAGAACAACCAAGGTTCTGATATGAATCACATGGATTTCCTTAATTATTGAAATAATGACTATATGAAACACATATAACATGATATTAATTTTTTTAAATGAAAATAAAATTTAATTTCTCACCCTTTATCCCATTAAGGGATTGATATCATCACTAGTGCATATGTACGACCTAGCATCCCCAGAAATCATTGAGATTCATTTTCTAAGTACAAATTTCAATAATGGATATACATGTATACAATTAATAAATATGATATATATAAAAATAACCTAATATTGGGGATGGTGGATCAATATCCTAGGAATAAGTACTAAAACATTCATGAAAAAACATACATGATAAAACAAAGTAGTTAACACCATAAAAAATGGAAATAATGGAATATTATTAACAAACATATGATAAGTTGTTGTAATAAGATATTATATGATTCTATAACTATAAATATGGTTTTGGTATTAATTAATAACTTTTGAAACCATTACACATGATATTAAATCACAATTAACTGAATAGAAACATGAGGTAAGGGATTTTGTCTTAATTTTCATTCATTGAGGCATATTGTAGTGTTAGTAACCTACTTTGTTTTATATGGTGTATATTCTAACCATTTTAATTTTAATATCATAAATAATTCATAATTCATGCTATTTTTTGTTTTAATTTGATTTTTTTCATCCAAGGGTGTTTGAATTAATGTTTAATAAGTGGTAAGGTATTTCATAACTCAATTTATTTTCATTGGGCTATATTACTTCTCTATTGTATTTGATATTCCATTATTATGTGTGTAATATATTTTTATTATTTTACATCGTATTTAGGATTATCTTATGTGTACTTATATTTTACAAATGTAATCAAATCATTTATTAATTCTTACTTCAATAGTATGACCTTTGTAAAAGATTTCATCTCAATTTTAACTCCTTTGAGACAAATTTGTTATTATGAACCTATATTTTTCTGTTTATATACTACCAATTTTATATGTTATATGATAAATTTATTTATCTTTATGAATATAATTTATTATATTAATTTATTTATTTCATAGGATTTATTATTAAAAAATTGAAAAAGTGGCAAGGGTTTATGCTTAAATCTCATTTTAATCAAGATTATTTATAATTGAATTTACACTCAAGTAAATTATTTGATAATTATATAATAAATCATTTTAATTTTATTCTACTTTGGTGGTTTATAAAATTTTTAAGTAATATTTTTGTTTTCACTATTTCATATAAAAAACGATTGAAATAATATTTTTAGAAAAGATGATTTTTTTAATTTTTTCCATCACATCCGTTTTTTCATCCATATACATATTTTATATAAAATGTTTTAAAAAATATTTAAATATTATACAATTTTTTATTCAATAAATTTTTACCAATGTATTTATTTATAAAAAATAGCTTGAATGGAATATTCTTGACATTTTTTTAACAATGTAATTTTTGACTTTTAACTGAAAATGTGAAAGGAATATATCTTTTAAGATACTTAAAATTAATGGAATATTATTTCCATAATGATTGATAATTATTTTATATATTCCATTATATTTTTGAAAGTTTCTTTTAAATGATATTATTTCTCTAATATGTTGGAATTTATTATTTTTTAAAAGTGATTTTTCAATGTGAAATGGATATTTTCCTCTAAAATGTTTTAATGATGTTTTTCTGTTATTTATATTCATCAAAAAAACTACTTTTTTACTAATAATAAAATGGATAAATGTTGTAAAGATGATAGCTTAATTAATTTATTATATTTTTTATCATTATTTTATTTACGGAAAATATTAACATTCACTTTCTTAATTAATTTTTTTAGTCATTAGCTTTCCCATGAAATATTCACTTTCATGTGAACATTATACATTAAATTTCACTTAACTATCCATATCTTTGATCATTTATATGTTTATTTCTTAAGATGTATACCATTTTTGAATATAGTATTTTACTTTAAATTTTATTTTATTAATAAGGGAAATATTGGTATTATATATTCTATGTTCTATGAAGAAATTTATTTATAAGGAATATCATTCATGAATTAAATTGATCACTCGATATATTAGGGATTTTTTGAAACATATTGATGATTGGGCTCTATAATTATACAACTCCTCGATGCATCGATAGGTATCGTGAGGGAAATTGGTAAGCTTTCATTGAAAGGGTCTTTACCCATACTATTAAATTATCATGGAGAAAGGTCTTCATTGTATAGATATCATGATGTTTGAGATCATGAAATCCAATAATAATAATTTCAATTATTGATAATTTAGTTATAATTATCCATAATATTATCACATTGATATTAACCATAGATTACCTTCAAGATCATGTGATTATTTATATATAATTATTTTATCATCATTTTTCCTTCCATATTATTATTTGTGCTCATGTTATTGATTAAATGTAATGTGTTTTTGATTAAACCAATTTTATTGAACATTTTATTAGAAATAAATTAACAAAATTTATCAAATTCTCTCAAATATGTTTATTTATGGAATACATGGGATTAGGTCATTCATTTTCAAATTTGATGAAAATTCCATTTTTGACACTTTAAGGTGAATAGTTTTATTTTAGTCACAAATATTTTTTAAAATAATTTGAACTTGAAATTGTGTAGCAAAAATAATCACATTTTTTTATAACTTTCATTATAATAATCTAATATAGAGCAGTCATTTTACTAGAGTAAATGTTGCATGAAATCAAAGCTACATTAAAATCTCTAAATTTGACACCAATTTGACCATATCTATACATATATGATTTAATTGAGCTATAATTTAGAATGTATATAGAGGAACATATTATGAAAAAATAATCATTTTCAAGGATAGGTAGTTCACTTGTTTTGGAGGTCAATATGTAAGTGAATATTGGTTTAAAATATTTTTCTAAATTTCCCATTCACACTTTAACTCTTGAAACCATAGCCTCGACAAGACTATATAAATGTTTGTTTTACCATTTTGAGGTGGTGTGAAATGAATTAGTAATTATATACTTGCATAGAAGTGGTTCACAATTTAAAAGGAAATGTCATGAGAACTCTCAAATGATGTGGGGTTTTTCTTATTTTAGGTGCAATAGAATGGATGACCATGGTCATATATCATAGGATGAAGTAATTAAAAAACATATTAAATGTAATTTTAAAATAAAATAAAATAAAATAAAATAAACATACTACATAAAATTATATATGGGTAATTTAATATTTAAAAAAATAAGTTTTATGCTAGAATAAGATTGTATTTTTTTGTTTCTGAAATTTTATTGACAAAAAAAAATGAGATGATTTTTTAGAAAATATTTTTAGTATTAATCCTGGTAAATATACCTATTTAGTTACTTATTAATAACTATAATTTAAATTAAAATAACCTTAATTTTTACCCCAAAAATTTGTTAACCCGAACCTTATGATAATTTATGTCAACCACAATGATGAAATGAATTAAACCCTTGGCTAGCGTTGGATCATGAGATCTTAGAACTCTACAATGATCTTCATTATAAGGATAAATTATAGTAAGTAGTAAATTAGAGATCATATTCATTTTGTAAGTGGGGTGGAATTTCATTTAGGGTTTCTATTTGAACACCAAAAATTTTATCTCTTGTTGTTTTATTTTACCGAATATGCTCGCACTCTCACAATTCACATATCACTTGAACTAGTGTGTTTTATGTTAATTGTTAAATTTCATGATTTTTTATGTTATTAACTAAATTAATAGATCATATAATTTTAATTAAATTATCACAATTTTTTAAAATAGATAAGTGAATATGTTTGGAATTAGAACTATTAATAAGAAAATCTACTCTTCCATGTGCAGTGTAGTCATCATAGAAATGGTTTTCATATGAAAAGGTTTGGAAAGGGTATGAACCAATAACATTTATAATCCTGATTTCTATACTATATAAGTAAATTAATGAATATTTAAATTTAAAATAACATAAGAAACATAAGATAAAATGATAGGTTATTAAAAAAACCCAACATTACAACGAGAAGAAGAAGAACAAGGATTCAATGAAGGGATATTTGGTTCAAGAGATAACCCACTATAAATCCATGGGGAATTAGAGTTGAACCAATTCTTATCTACCCTAAAAAATATAATTCACATTACACCCCCTTCAAAATATAAATATACACATTTATAGATTGTAGGGGAGTCTTCGGTTTCAGGACTTTTCATGTGTGAATGGGGAATTCAAGAAAATATTTTAATCCAACATTAACTTATTTTTTGACCTAGAAAACACATTTACTAGATTACCTTATAGAAGGGTTATTTTTTAGAATTGTTTCATATATCTAAATTCCAAATTTGAAACCAATAAAAGTCATAATGAAGAATATATAACCCAATTGGTTAAGTGGTGTCCAATCTAGTGAGTCTAATCCAACTCTGACTTAATGTCTCATTTAGCCAAATAAAATGTAGGATCTAGAATAAATTATATAAATGAACATTTTATAAATTTATATGTCTAATTATATTACAAAAATTCACGTTCAAATAAGATATATTAAATTATTTATGACTAAAATACAACAATTCGCTTTAAATGGTTCAAACTGGAATTTTTATCAAATTTTATAATTAATGATCTAATCCAAAATTTTCCATAAATTATCATATTTATCACATTTTTAGGAAACGAAGTAAGTTATTATTAATATAATATTTAATAACAATTTATTTTATCAATTTCCCCACACTTACCCTTTTGATCTCCGAAGAAAACCCACATATCAAGAAATCTAGAAAATTGTGACATGATAGGAATGATTATATTTCCCAATCCATAGTGGAAGTATAGGAAAATTAAGAATATCATCAAGAACTCAATCCCAATAAAATTCAAATTCATTTTCTCATAAATTTTATCAAAACAAATATATTGATATTAATAACACTAATAATTTTGTACCAAATTATAGGTCTATCATTCCATTAATTCCCCACATGTGTGTGCACTCAAACCATTTCAAGCTCATATATCAACCCTTTATTAAATATATTTAGGTCATGTAATTTTTTTTTCATACCCTGTTTAATTCCATGAAACTTTTTCTACCTTCCTTAACAATCAAATTTTAAGAACCACCCACTTAATCATTATCGAATGTCAAACCTTAAGCTCGCAACCCAAATATCCCCACATGTTGTATATTTCATCAATTCCCCCTTTATTATGATAATATATATATATATGATATTATTTTTATTTTTTGATGTGAGTGAACAAATTTCTGATATCACGTACACAATCATAGGTAAATTAGGTATAGTTTTTCTATTCACAAGAAGAGAAATGAATTAATGGATCATCCTTATATATAAGATGTTTTTCTACCTAATATTGATATTCATTAAATTAAGTAGAAATTTTTTTAGAATTAATGGTTTTGAAAAATGTTTATTGGAGAAATGAGTGCCATAATTTACCATTAAAAAAATTACAAATAATGGTGTCAAAATAAATATGGTTTTATAATTAAACAAAAAATTTTTCAATGATGACTTTTATTTTTATTAAAATCAACATAGATGATGAGATCTTGGTCATTCATATCATTCTACTAATGAATTTTTAAAACATGCATTCTCTATCTGTTCAAAATGTAAATCATCCACTCACATGATGTGTTTCTTTAATTATTATTATTATTATTATTATTATTCTATTACTTTTTTTTAAATAAATAAAACCACACACACAAAACTGAAAGAACGAAATTCCTAATTATGATAAAAAATGTTCTCCCCTCCCCCACATTAGAATTTTACATTGTCCATAATGTGAACCTATGTGCGGATAAATTAACATGAAATATTAAATTTTAAATATAAAAAATAATATAAAAGTTAAATGGTTAGGGATAGCCTCATATTCTAAAGTGATGATGGGGTCATGGAGTGTGTTGAAATCAACTACACTGGTGTGAAGTCCCTCAATGTATTTCTTCAAATGTTTCCCATAAACTTCGAAATTTTTTTGTATTTATTCTTTTGAAATATCCACTGCACCATAAAGAAAAAAATTCATACAATATAAGGCAATACCTCTCTGCAACAAAATTTACCAACCATTAGAATCAATTGGGAACTATAGATAAGGAATCTCTCAATTACATGAAACTCCATATTTTGGATCATTCTATTTTGTGATTATTATGATCTTTCCATATAGAGTCTTGATTTATCATATGATGATAATCAAATTTCCTCATGCTCTTGAATTTGATGCTTTATTTTACTTCTAGCTTGGGATAAATGTATGTTGAATTTTTTATTTCACAATATGATCGATTCTTGACCTCCATAGAAAAGTGACATTATTTCCTTAAAACATTCTAGAATGGGGACATACAATTTGAAATTTTGAATGTTGTCCTATAATCCCATATCACATCAGTAGGAAGCATTCTCTAATCCATCCTATAAAGATACATGGTTTTCTCTGAAATTTGTTTCAACTCCCAATATTAAATCTCGTCTTTAATATTTTTATAGGGTTGTATAGAGTAGATGTTTGATACATCACCCAAAAATTCTAATGTATAGAAGGAAAATTATGATTTAAAAAGTGTGACCCATGGTTACTAATGATGAACATCAGTATTCCAAACATGAAAAAACTATGTTCCTTGAAAAAATCAACTATAACATGAGAATCATTAGTCCTAGTTGAATTTACCTCCACCAATTTACAAACAAAATCAATAGAGACAAGAATGTATAATAATCCAAATGATATTGGAAACCAACACATAAAATATATTACCAAAATATAAATAATATCACAAAATAATATGGGATGTTGGGGAATCTTATGTCTCATTGAAATGTTCTAGTGTGTTTTGAATGAGAGAATGACTAAAAAAACACATGGTAATCATGAAACAAGGTACAAAATTATAATATAGAGTCAATGAAGTTCATTTCAATCCTTTGGGGTCCAATGTGTCCCCAATAATAAATTGTATGGAAAAAATGAAAAACGCATTCAAACTGTTGATCAGGAACACATATCCAAATGAATTGATCGCTAGAATTTCACTAAAGGCAAGGATCCACCCAAACATAAAACCTAGATTCACTCTTTAATTATTTATCTTCATGTTTATCTAGGTTTGCATGAATTTTAAAGGCAACTGTGTAATTAATTAAGTCTTTATACCAATGATTCATACATGAGATTACATAGATATGCTCATCAGCCAATGTTTCACAAAGTGGTACCTAGTTTGGGGTATCATGATCCATCATGCGAGTGATCATACTAATATGGTAATCTAGAATGTTATCTAACCCCATATTATCATTTTACTCAGTTGAAAACTCTTGAAAAATTAGCATATAATGAATATGTAATGGATTAGCCTATAGATTCTTTAGGAGGAACCTCTACGCTTCAAGATCTGAGAAAAAAACACATTAGATCCCAAAAGTAAATTTTCTTAAGAAAATAAAAATGTAAGAAACACCTTTTTCATTATGGTGTAATTTTACCCTACAAAATCTAATGTCCTTTATTTATAATCAATCACTTAATACAACCCTTCCACCCTCTGAGGTAAGACTGGTCCAATCACAATGATTGAAGCATCACACATAAGCTCAAATGGGAGATCCCACCATAGGGGTTTTGTGATTTGGGGGGGGGGGGGTGGGACTCTTATTTTTATAATAAAATTAAATACTACATGAATCATCAAAACACTATTCAATATTTTTTATATAAATTGAGATAAGGGTAATGCAATATTTCAAAAATATCTGATGAAGTATTGATAAAAACTAGGATGTATCTGGAATGATCAAACATCACACACCCATATAGGATATGTCATGGATGAAATAATGTATACCATAGATTTATCAACTTCAACTCCATGTCATGAAACTATATGATCAAGTTAAATTCTTTAATATACCATTTTATGACATTTCTAAATGTTGAAAATAATATTTTTCCCAATATAATTATGGAACACATTACCAAAAATCAAGAGACACTTTTAAAAAAGGACTTGTACATTGTAAAATATTTAATAAATACGTCCTTTAAAGTATAAATTTATTCAGAAAATATACTCATCTTTTATATTTGGAAGGCTCCTAGGGAATTACAAAGTCCAAAATTGAATTATTTGGTAAGAAAATGTGATGAAAAAAAGGGAATATCATCTTTTCCAAGTCCTTTACTGAAATGGAAACAATAAAATAGATAGGGAATCCATCCAAGAATCAATAGTATGTCCTACATGCATGTATCCAAATAATATAGTCAATGAATTTAATTGGTTAATGGTCATTTCAAAATGATGGATTTAGTTTCCTATTCTATATGAATAATCACCAACTGTTATATACTCTCGTAGAAACTAACTCATCATTTTCATTTCTTATATATTGAAGCTATTTTTATGGGGTACAACTAAGATATGGCTAGCCTGATGAGAGTTATAAATAGAATAAATGATACCAACCTATAATACTATTCATCATCTTTTTTCACAACATCCAACTATGTAGGGTAAAGTCTCTATTATATTTTTCTAACTGTTTTGGACCCATCCTCCAAAAGAATACTATGAATAAAAATAGAAGGGATAATACCTTGTATTTATGCTATTGTCCACCAATTTACCATAAAATTATTTATTAAAAATTTTGAATGTTTTTTTATTCAGGTTGGAGATTATTAGAAATCATTACATGCAATTTTTCATCATTCAATATGTATGAATATTTTATGTTTAGTGGAAATAGTACGTGTTCTATTTTAGGTGAGATAAATATTGATGAAAATGATGTAGTAAATTATATATGAACACAAATAATGTTAGGGTATGGATATACACCATCAATATCAATGAATAATTATTCAAATCTCTCTACAAAATCGACAACCATGCCATAATCAGAAAGTATATGACAAGAATATGATTAATAATCCAAATAAAAATAAAAAATTAATTTGTATTGATTATTATAAATAAGTGTGAAATTATTTTTGTGTAATTAATCTATAATAAAATCTCAAAATCTCTAAAATTATGGAATTATGCCCATTCATAATAGATTGTAAATCACTATTTGGAGAATCATCAAAAGATGGGTTTGAATGGGAGATGAAGAAATCCTAATTTTTATATGTGGGGTACTTGATTGAGTCTAAAATATTAAATCATATGATATGATCTCCAAAATCCATTTAAAGTGTACCCTCCTGGAAATTTATGTTTTTGAAGGAAATGTTTAGGAACATTCTTCCAATAATGATTGGAACTTGAGAACTTAACTAATCATCCTTCATATATAGTACGTAGAAATCCATATTAATGATCATTCCCATTTCCTAAAATCTGACTTCCTTGAAGACAACCATTATTTATGTTGTGGCCTCATTTTTATGTGTCACAAGCACCCCTACCAGCTTCAGCATTCCAACAATCAAAGAAAAGAAAATAAAGTGAGGCATGAAATTAATGGAGGCACCCAAATCACATAATGTAAGAACCAATACCTTATTTTCATGTATGTGGCCCTTCTTTGATGTTTTTCTTTGTTATAAGGTTAAGGGTGATAAATGAGAGAGTCGGGAGAACTTCAAATAAAATTTTGAGGCAAGGGGAAGTTGCACAGGCGGCGCACGGTTTGTCTAAACCATGCGGAGAAACCGTCAAAAGTTAGACTTGGAGGCAGTAACTTCCGCACAGGTGGTGCATGGTTTCTCTAACCATACAGCCAAACCCTATGTGGAGGGTCTACTGAGGTAGTATCTAACGCACGGTTAGCGCACGGTCTGTCTGACCGTGCGAGCAAACCGTATAGGCACTTAAGTGATATCCTAAAAAAGTGGATCTCACATGGTTTTTCCTCTAAGTGGCTCGTTTTCCCAATTATGCATCCTTAACTTGGGATTTTGCTTCTCCTAAGGTCATAGAAGGTTCTCCCATAATTTCTGAGGAGATACAAAGGATTCTTTGCAAAAATAATGTCTAGATTATTGATGTATGTAGACGTTCTTCTTCTTTCTTTTTTAGTTTCTTTGATCTACTAAGATCTACTTCTCCTATTCTCTTGGTTGCTTATATCTACACCCATTATGGGTAGATCTATGTGTGTGGATGACATGTTTTATGTGTTTTGGTCATAGTCTTGTTAAGATAAGAGATCTAAGGAGGGTTCTAGGATAATCAACCCGGTTTTCTTGTTCATTCTTCATTTTTTTGGGTTTTCATCAAAAACATTGAGATAGGTCATTTGGGCCTTTCTGTTGAAGTATTTGAGTTTTATTTGCAATTGTGCCAATACCATTTAATGGGGTATTGTGTGTTTACTGTTTTATCCCCATTGTTTTCGTGCCTTTCTTATAAGCTTGTCTAGTGGTCAATTGTTGTGAATAAGATGAATTACTATGATTTTGATGTGTTGCCCATGCATTATTCTGTTTACAACCATTTGGTCTTGTTTAACCTTTTTGTCCGTTTTTCCTACTTCCCCATTCCTAGATATTGTAGGATAGATTGTTGTATTCTAACATTCTTGAGATGTTGTAGACTGTTTATCCAAGTAGGTCTGAGGTTTACTTTGGACATATTGCATTGTTATGCGTTAAATTACACCGGCCCATGAGAACCGCGTGTAGCATACTATAAGTGGATAGACCGAGTGAGCTTCCTCAGAGAGTCTTTGATCATTATATACTATAAGGGGATAGATCGAGTGAGATTCCTCAGAGAGTCATTGATCATTATAGAATATAAGGGGATAGACCGAGTGAGCTTCCTAAGAGAGTCTTTGACAATTATAGTCTATAAACGGATAGAAAGAGTGAGCTTCCTTACAGATTCCTTGAGAATTATAGACTACCTGGGGATAGACCGAGTGAGCATCCTTAGGGAGTATTTGAGTGTTATAGACTATGAGGGGATTGATCGAGTGAGATTACTCAGAGAGTCTTTGTTTTACTTTGATTTACTTTGACTATAAGGTGAATTGACTGAGCATGCATCCTCAGAGAGTCTCTATATTTTACTGTGACTGAACCAGAAGGTATTGGTTGTGTGTACATACTAGAGGGTTACCTTGCTTGTTTAGATGATTACAGGACATGTGGAATTGTTTACTATTGAGTACTTTCCTGTTTACTGCTTTATGTACTTTTACCTGCCATATATTCACTAACTGTTAGGCACAGATATTTGGGAGGTTTCCTACTGGGATTTATTCTCACACCCTGTTTGGGATATGATTTTGCGCCCAAAAAGATTATATTGCTGCTTGTATAGATAAGGGAATGCACATTTGTACTTCAGGTACTTGACGTGTTGTGGAGATGGAGAGCATGGGACCAAGCTTAGGCTTGCGATGCTGAGGAGATATTTTCTTTTTTCCTGTACTTAGGTTCAGTACTGTTTTGTATTCCAGCATTGAGATCTATTTGGCTACTTTCCTAGACATATGTATCATGCATTATTTAGATATATGTTATCTAGTTGTTTCTTACTTTCAGTCTTCTGCTGTTTACTTTTGAATGAATTATTACTCCTTCCACTATTTATTTTGTTTTTCTTCCACTGTGTACTCTTCCAATGGGGGAATATTTTCCCCACTATCACATCCAAGGCCCTCACTTCTACTCTTCAGCCTCTGGAATTCGGGGAAATGTGCTTGAGGACATGTGAGCAACCAGGTATGGGGTGCCTCTAGGTGGCTTCGAAACTGGGATGTTACAAAGTGGTATAAGAGGACGTATTTTCTCTTAACTTAATATTTTGAGCCTATAGTCAATGATGGGATGGAATTCATACTTGGTAATAAACTGTGCCCGGGAGTAGCATATCCATGTATAGGGAAAATCCAATCTACCTCGTTTATTTCAATTTTTCTAGTTTTCAATTTTTCATGTGATTTGATTTTCAGCGTTGGGTGACTCACATGTATTGTGCTATTATCATTGATATTTTTGAGGTTCTATTTCTGTCGCAACTCGAAGAGATGAGTTATTCCATCTCATGAATCATATAGTCACTTTCCATAAATCACATGTCATGCATTCTTGCCATACCATTTAGGGTGCATTAGCAATTTCATGTTTTTATGAAAGATGTTGTGTAGAATTTGAATGTTGTTGTGATACATGTCTCCATAAAAAAACATGTTGTTTGATAGGTTATTGTTTGTGTGAGTTTTTGTATGAATAAACACCAAACATTGGTTCATGAGTTGTTATGGGCCCTCATGAAACACAATTTGGTGGATCATTTACTTCTTCACCTAGTTATAACATGTAGAAGATGCCATGCTTTGATTCGTAGGGAGAATCAGCCCTCACGTATCGGAATTTGGCACTTAAATGTTCGTTTTCTGTGTGTTCTGGGTCCCGGAATAGTTTTTGAGGCTTAGTGTCCAGAAATACCCAGACTACATGTTGTGTCACTGACTGTGTGGGCAGAGAAACGAGGTTGTGAAAATCGTGGTAGAACACGCCATGTACCAGATGTGCATGCCATGTGTAGAGACCTTCTATCCAGTCGTGTAACTAACAAAACGGGTCACTGAAGCTTATTTACTACATGCTGTGTCTGGAAAGAATATTCAGTGTAGATTTTTTTAAATGAACCGTGTGGGTTAGTTGTGTAGTAGGACTCGTTCAGGGGAAGATAATTCAAGTACATGCCTTATAGTCATGTTTTTTTAAACATGATTGCTTTCTTTATTCTGTTCCTTTCTCATCCTTCCTATATTCAGTCCTTGATAATCTTGAATCTAAGGTGTGAATTTGACCTTGCACAGTCATTCCACTGAGACTTCCTCTGGTTGTATGCCCATTATAGGGCGACGATCAGACACCGGATATATCTGCTGAGTGACTACCTGCAGATCCTTCAGTTGTGTCAGTCTTGGCACCATTAGTTATACTTGACACAGGATTCAATGCACAGTTCAGGGAAGGTTTTATAAGGGTGATTCAAACATTCCAGGGAGCACCGCAACTTGTCTCGTCAATGGAAGAGTTGATGCGGGTCTTTCAGCCACAACATCCTCCCACCATTTCAGGGGATGAAGGACCCCAGGCTTTAGAGTCGTGGCTAGAAGCCTCATTGACGATCTTCGAGCATCTAGAGATGCCTCCAAAGAGGAGGGTCAAGATCACTACCTACATACTTAGAGAATCTTTAAAGAGGTGGTGGGATGTGATCTCACAGGCAGGATGCTAGTAGAATATGGCTTAGGACGTGTTCCTGTGTGTTTTCTATGACTACTACTATCCAGAGACCCGGAGGGCCAATCATGCCTAAGAGTTTTTGAGTCTAGAGCAGGGTACTCTTTTTGTTCTTGATTATTCAACTCTTTTCACCGAGCTGCAACATTTTAAACCCTTCCTAGGGGGAGATGATTTGTTCCAAGCATGGAAGATTGAGGATGGTCTAAGGCACGAAATCTGATCGAAAGGGAATATCTTTAGTTTGAATTACATATCCTCTATCATCAACTAGGCACTGATCACAGAGCGCAATCTGAGGGATTCTGGAATAGTTAGCTTGGGATGTTCAACTTCTAGAGTTAGTCTTCATCCTTCTGATAGTATGAAGCGCCACTGGGAGTCTGCACGAGGAGATCAGAGTAGGTGTGATGCATCTTCAGGCAGCTAGGTAGCATGCTATCGGTGGGTGAGAAGCAGGCATACTAGGTCGCAGTCCTAGATAGACCTGATGTAGTGCTGATCTTGTGGCATGATGGGCCATATACAGTGTTTTTGTCATATTTTCTCACCAGTAGCTACTAACATGGGCTCTTCTATGACTCCTCATAGAAGAGAATCCCCACCAGTTTCTCACCAGACTGGGAACTAGAGTTCTTTCGACTTTTTAGGCCGAGGTGGAGGTCACGGCCGTGGTAGCCAGTTGCCAGGCTATCAGTGATAGCATGGAGGATCTACTCAGAGCAGTCAGGTCAGGACATAGTGTCGTGCAACAATCCAAACTTTTGCGGTGGAGAAGACCTAGCAAGAGCAGGATCCCAGACCCTCTACAGTTCGAGGTACCATTCTAGTTGCCTCAGATTTATCTTCTACTATTTTTGACACATGGATTCCTATAGTTTTATATCTATTGTAGTTGTGGAGAGCCTTGGGCTCTGTATCCTTTCTTTATCTGATATCTTGACACTAGACACTCTGTTGGGGATGAGGACATCTAGTGTATGTTAGTGCAAGGAGTGCCCTTATGAGGTTGGTGGGTGTCACTTCCTTTTGGACGTCTATTTCCTAGAGAAGACAGGCTATGATTTCATCCTTATAATGTACTGGTTGGTTCCCTTCTAGATAGTAATCAATTTCTATCACTGTAGGGAGAGTTTCAAATCACCATAGGGCATATCATTTCTTCACAAGGTTGAATTGGATGTCCATTCGAGTAGAGTAGGTTCAGATAATCATGGGATTAGAGGAGATACATCCCAGATTTCTAGTCTATATCTAGATGATCATGGGACTTCACAGTTATACTTTCCTCTAGTAGTGGATCATTTCAGATATTTCTTTCCAGAGGACATTTCAGGTTTGCCCTTGAAGTGAGAGGTAGACTTTTGGATTGAGCTTATTCTAGGAGTGGTACGGGTATCCATTCCTCTTTATAGGATGGATACACCTGAGTTGCAGGAACTCAAGAAGCAGATGGGGGAGTTGTAGGAAAAGGGTTTCATCTGACCTCGTACTTCTCCCTGTGGTTCGCTTGTCCTATTATCAATGAAGGCAGACAGTAATCTCATCCTTTGCATAGATTATCAGAAGTAGAACCAGTTGACTGTAAAAACCCGATATTCGTTGCCAAGGATTGATGATATCTTTCACCAGCTTTGAGGATCCTGGGTGTTCTTAAAGATTGACTTGAGGTCTGGTTATCATCAGTTGTGTATTATACAATCTGATATACCTCTCTAAACATTCCTAAGAAGGTATGGTCTATATGAGTATATGGTTATGTCATTCGGTCTCACGAACACACCTACAGTTTTCATGGAACTGATGAACTGAGTAATCCATCCAAACTTGGATGCTTTCGTGTTTGTTTTTGTGGATGATTTATTGGTGTACTCTCACACTATACAAGACCATTCCACACATCTTGAGATCATTATGAGTACACTGAGAGAGCATCAGTTATATGCTAAGCTCTAAAAATGCCACTTTTGGAAGGATCAGATTCACTTTTTAGGTCATGTTATCTCAGAGATAGGTGTATTAGTAGATCCATAGAAAGTGAGAGTAGTAGTTTCCAAGTAGCATCCAAAGAACGTCTTTGAGGTGAGGAGCTTTATAGGGCTGGTTGGATATTAAAGATTTTCCATTCAAGACTTTTCATGCTTACCAGCACCGCTCAAGGGCCAGACTTAGAAGGCTGAAAAGTTCTTATGGTCGGATTCATGTGAGTCATAATTTTAGGAGATGAAAGGGAGGTTGACTTCAGCATAGATACTCTTATTTCCAGATCCAGGCAAGATCTATATGGTTTACTATGATGCTTCAGGTATTGTTCTGGGAGCTGTGCTCAAGTAGGGAGATAGAGTTGTTGCGTATTGGTCCTGGCAGTTGAGGCCACCTGATAGGAACTACCCAACGCACAATCTGAAGTTGGTAGCTATTGTTCATGCCTTACTTTGTAGGAGAAATTATCTTATGGGAGATCATATTGTGGTTTTCACCAACCATAAAAGTCTCAAGTACATTTTCACTCAGTGTGATTTGAATTTGAAACAGTGAAAGTGGGTTGAGTTCCTCCAGTATTTTGATTTCAAGCTTGCCTATACACCTGGGAAAGGCAACGTTGTGGCTGATGCATTAAGCAGGAGGACTCAACTACAGGCAGTCCAAGAGTCCTGTAGTGAGTGCCATCTTATGGCTCTATTCTCTAAGATGCTTTTGGAGGTGCACGAAAGACATTGGAAGACGTTTATATCTTCTGTAGCTATTACCTATACTCTGCTTGATCAAATGAAAATGAGGCAGCTATCAGATTCTGAAGTTCTAGTCCTATAGGAAAGCGTGTCTAGAAAGGACCCTATTCCTGGATGGACCATAGGCAAGGATGAGATCTTGAGTTTCCAGGGGTGCATGTGAATGACAACAGACATATATGAGGAGATGATTGTGTACTTTCATTCCTTAGTTTGGGAAGTTCATCCTGGTGTCACGAAGATGTATTGTGATCTACACCATCAGTATTGGTGGCCAGGTATGAAGAAAGATGTTATTGGTTTTGTCATGAAATGTTCCAACTGTCAACAGGTGAAGGTAGAGCATCAGTGACTAGTAGAACTTCTACAGTAGTTACCAATTACCAAGTGGGAGTGGAATGATGTCACGATGGAATTTTTGATAGGTTTAAAAAGGCCTCCTTGAGGGAATGATGCGGTATGAGTTTTCATTGACAGAATCATGAAGGTTGCTCACCACTTTGTGATCAAGGAGACCATCAGTGTCGATCAGCTGTGATAGTTGTACAACCAAGAGATTGCATGTCTAAATGGAGTTACACACTCCACTATTTCAAATAGGGATGTAAGACTTACTTCTTGGGTTTGGAAGCACTTCAGAAGGATTTGGGTACAAAGGTACTTTTGAGTACAACATACCATCCCTAGAAAGATGGCTAGTACAAGCGTACAATCCAGGTGCTTGAGGACATGCTTCGAGCATGTATTCTGGACTTTAGAGATTCTTAGGAGAGAGATATACCACTAGTGGAGTTTTCCTACTAAAATAGTTTCGAAGTAACTATTTAGATGACACCTTATGAGGCTTTGTATTATAGGCCATTCTGATCACCCTTATGTTGGCTGGAGGCAGGAGAGGCAGCTATGATGGGACCTTGTCTTGTCCAGGAGGCCATAGAGTAGATAGATTTGATTCGTAAGAGGATGCATACTACAAATTCTTGTTAGAATTCTTATACTGATCTGTGGAGAAGACCTCTAGAGTTTGAGGTTGGGGATCGGGTTTTTCTACATGTCGCACCGAGGTTTGGACACAAGAGGATTAAGAGACAGGGTAAGCTTTCACCAAGGTACGTCGAGACATTTGAGGAGTTGGAGAGAGTGGGATGGTTTCCTATCAGTTGCAGTTACCTCATATGTACTGGGATATTCATGAAGTCTTCCATGTTTTACAGTTTCGATGTTACTTTTCAGATCCATCTCATGTATTTAAAACTGATTAGGTTGAGCTCGAAGGGGATGCGTCGTTTGAGAAGCAACCTATCCGGATTATCGATCGCAGTACAATGGTTCTTCGTTTCTAGTTCATTCCTCTGGAATGAGTGTAATGGCATCACAGGCGGGTATGGGAAGGGAATTGGGAGAGGGAGGTCGATGTATGTGCATAATGGCAAGAGTTGTTCAGGGTTTCTTCTTTTATGCTGCGCCAGGGAAATTCGGGGATGAATTTCTTTAAAGGGGTAGGTTTGTAAGAACTCGGACCTTATTTTAAAGTATGTGACCCTTGTTTTATGTTTTCTTTTGTTATATGGCTATGAGTGATAAATGGGAGAGTTGGGAGAACATCGAATAAAGCATTGAGGGAAAGGGAAGCCGCACATTTAGTGCATGGTTTGTCCAAACCGTGCGGCCAAACTGTGCACAGTTGGTCTTGGACGCAGTATATTCCACATGGGTGATGTACAGTTTGTCTAATCATGCATCAAAACCATGCATGGAGGGTTTTCCGAGTCATTATCTAACACACGGTTAGCACATAGTTTGTCTAACCATGCTAGAAAATCATGCGTGCACTTAAGTGAGATACTAAAAACGTGGATCTCACTCATTTTGGCCTCTATCCAGATCGTTTTTCATCCTATGCAGCCATAACTCTGGATTTTAATTCTCTTAAGGTCAGAAAATGTTCTCCAATCATTCTGGAGGAAATCTGAAGGATTCTTTGGGAAAATCGAAGTCGTATTCTTGAGGTATGTAGGTGTTCTTCTTCGTTTTTGTTCAGTTTCTTAGATCTACTTAGATCTACTTATCCTCTTCTCTCGGTTTCATAGATCTACGCCTGTTATGGGTAGATCTAAGTGTGTTAATGACAAGTTATATGAGTTCTAGTCTTGGTCTTGTTAGGAAAAGAGATCTAAGGCGGGTTCTTGGAGAATCAACCCGGTTTTCTTTTGCATTCTTCGTATATTGGGGTTTTTGTCAAAACATTTGAGGTAGGTGGTTTGTGCCTTTGCATTTAAGTATTTGAGTTTTATGTGAAATTATTCCAATACCCTTGAATGGGATATTGTGTGTTTTCGCTTTTTTCCCTATTGTCTGCCTTCCTTGCTTGTAAGCTTGGGTAGAGGTCAATTATTGTGAATATGGTGGATTACTATGCTTTGGATGTGTGCCAATGCATTATTCTGTTTATGCCCTTTTGGTCCTGTTTATCCTTTTTGGAGATTTTTCCTACTTTACCATGCTTAGAGATTGTAGGATGGAGTGTTTTATTTTGACATACTTGTGATGTTATAGACTGTTTAGCCAAGAATCTCTGAGGTTTACTTTGGACATACTACCTTAATATGCGTTGCCGTACACAGGGTCGTGAGAACCTGGTGTCGTAGACAATAAGGGGATAGACCGAGTGAGCTTTCTCAGAAAGTGTTTAAGTATTATAAACTATACGGGGATAGACTGAGTGAGCTTCCTCTGAGAGTCTTTGATCATTATAGACTATAAGGGGATAAACCGAGTGAGCTTCCTCAGAGAGTCTTTGAACATTATAGACTATAAGGGGATAGACCAAGTGAGCTTCCTCAGAGAGTCTTCGAGCATTATAGAACATATGGGGATAGACCATGTGGGCTTCCTCAGAGAGTCTTTGAGCGTTATAGACTATGAAGAGAGAGACAGAGTGAGCTTCATCAGAGAGTCTTTGTTTTAAATTGAATTACTTAGATTATAATGGGAATTGACTGAGCGTGCTTCCTCAAGGAGAATCTATATTTTCTTGTGACTGAACAAGAATGGATATCTTGTGTGTACTTACCAGAGGGTTACCTTGCTTTTTTAGCTGCTTACTTGACATGTATAATTGTTTACTATTGCGTACTTTCCTTTTTACTTCTTTCTGTACTTTTACCTGCCATATCTTCATTAACTGTTAGGCAAAAATATTTGGGTGGTTGCCTACGGGGATTTATTCTTACACCCAGTTTGGGTCATGATTTTGGGCCCAAATAGATTATATTTCTGCAGGGATAGGTAAGGGAAAGCGCCCTTCTACATCAGGTACTTGAAGTGTTGTGGATCTGGAGAGCATGGGACCATGCTTAGGATTGCGATACTAAGGATCTATTTGTCTATTTTCATGTAATTGGGATCAGTACTATTTTGTATTCCAGCACTGTGATCTATTTGGCTGCTTTCCTAGACATATGTATCATACATCATTTAGATATATGTGCTCTAGTTGTTTCTTAATTTCAGTCTTATGTTGTTTACTTTTGTATGGAATTTTACTACTTCCGTTATTGCTTTTGTTTTTCTTCTTTTATGTACTCTGCCAATGAGTGCATAGTTTCCCCACTATCACACCCAATGCCCACACTACTAGTCGGCAGCCTCTGGTGTTCGAGGAAATGTGCTTGAGGCCATGTGACCAACTGAGTACCAGGCTCATATGGGTGGCATCCCGAACCATGATGTTACACATAAAGCATTAGATAAATTAAAATACAGTATGTTGAAATGAATGGTGAATTTCATGTGTTCCTTTAACCTCATAAAAATATCCATGGTTAGTGTGATGTGTGTAGATACATTCCTCCCACTTTTGATTTTCTCATTTCATTTTAGACCTCATCTATTTGTATACAGTTCTATAAAAAACATGGGATACATTAGAATTTCATTTAATACCTCAAGTATTGTGATACTGATATCAACAAGCATGAATGTATCCAAAACATCTTTCTGGAATTTCCACTTAAGAAATATTCATGGTTTGTTAAAATCTACATGGAAATGGATGTGGTTTGGGAGAAATATAATTTATATTTTTTTGTAACATTTTTCATATCCTTTAGTTTATCTTTAGTTAGTATCAAATGGGGATTCTCTAAAGTTTTGGTGAATATCAAGGTAATTATAGGTGAATACATACCAATATTTTTCATCCCACTTCATAATGCAATAGCACTAATAATCCCCTTAGGATTTGGATTTTGTTGGGAAGGATGATTTCTAGATTTCATACTTACAATTTCATAGAAGGTAGCGATAATATGGATCATTTGTGTCTAAATTTCAATCAACATGGAACCTTGAATCTTCATCTCGTTCTATTGATTAAGAAAATTTTGTTTCAAAAGGTTACGAGTATTGGAATATACCTTTGGTTATAATTAACTTATATTTTTACTTGTTTATACTTGGGTTTTAAATATCCATTGTTGTTTTTGACAACCTTGGTAGTAAGGTGGAGGCTACTAGAATTTTTAATGAAATAAGGTCTTTTTTGCTTTCCATATCCATAACTCATGTTCAATTGATCACCCCCTTGTTCTATTTTAGTGAAAATGAATCATAAATCTTCAAATCAAATGAAATATATCTCACCAGAGTAGTCAACTCGCCCATCTTGGAATCAATTATATGATTTTCAAGAGAAGATGGTCTTACCTGATCTACTCCCATAACATGTGGTATTCCTTAATCACAAAATTGAATGGAAATTTTTATCAAATTTTCAATAAACATTGATTTAAATACTATTATTTTTTCACCCAATTTACCTCTTTCTGAAATGTCCACCATATGCCTTTTTATAAGTCTATGGCTTTCAAAAAAGTATTGTATATGGAGTATTTCACTGATTTAGTGAAGAGGGAAGCCTTCAAACAACTTCTTGAATTGATCACAGTACTCATACATTGAATCACATTGGGATTTATGATTATTTAGATTTATTTTTTAAAAGAAGAGTTCTATGATACTAGAAAAATCAGTACATTAAAAGACCTTTAAAATCATTCCAACATGTTAGCTATTCAGTTTATAAATAATTCATCCAATATTTTACAGTACCATCAACTGGTAATGGTAATGATCTTAGTATTATTTGATATTTAGAGACATATCTGTATTTTAGGGTTTATTAAATAACATTAAATTCTTTTATATATTTCTAGGGATTCTTATCAGAGAGGCCATTATATTTTCGAAGAAGGTGTATCCATCAATATTATAATGCAATCTCTGTTCCAAGGTATGGGTATGAAAAAAAAATTGGTTGATGTTTAATGTCTTTTTTATCCAATTATTAAATGGTTCTATAAATTTCATTTTCATTATTTATAGCCATTGGTTCTATTTTTATTCTTGATTCAGAAGTGCTTCCAATTTGAATGTTCCTGGAATAAAGGAATTCTCCAACAGGTTGAATGTTGAAACATCCAGTATACTGCGATTGTCCCATTCATTCTCTAGGGCTACATTAAATCATAGTGTAAAGATCTAAGAGATACACGAGATTAGTTCTTTTAATAAATAAATTAAAATTGATATGAATATAATATGACTATAACAGAAAGATAATAATTTTGAGTTGATGCTTTAAAAAATGAAGAAAAAAATCACGAAAAGGGAAATAAAAAAGAAAGGAGAGAAGAATAGAATGAAATGAATATTAAAAAAGATCACCAATTGGTAGAATAATATAAATGACTACTAATAAATGTATGCAATTAGATAGGTGATTTCGTGGGATGTCTCAAATGATGTGTGGGTATTTTTGGTGCAACATAGTGTGTGACCAAGGCTATCTCTCAAAGAAAGAAGTAATTAAACCTACATATTAAATATATTTTGAAAATAGAATAAAATAAAATAAACACACTACATAATTTTATGGCTAGGTTTATCATTTATAATACTAAAATATGTATGATGGAGGAATATTTTATTTTATTTTTTTTCATAATAGAAATTTGAATGATAAAATAGCATAAGAAGTTTTTTTAGAAAATATTTTTAGAAAGAGTAATTATTATAACTATACCTATTTATTTAATTATTTATCATTATAATTTAAATTAACATCCACTTAATTATGATCCCATGATTTTTAACCATCGATCCCACTGAGAATTTAGCTCAATCACAAAGATTAATTGTAATAAACCTTAGTATATCTTTAGAATATGAAATCACAACATCCTACTTTGATTTTCATTACAATGATAGATTTTGGAAAATGGTGAATTTGGTTTCATATAAAAATTTATGTGAGGATGGATTGAGTTTTTAGAATATATTTGAACTCTAAAAATTTATCCAGTGTTGTTTTTATTTACTAATTATGATCGAACTCTTGAAATTCACAAATCAATCGACCTCAATCCAATTTGTTTATTAGTTTATTTTATTTCTAAGACTCAATTCATGGATCACATAAATTTAATTACAATATCTCATTGAATCAAAAAAATAAGTGAACAATGTGATAATTATATCGATTACAAAGAAAAACTACTCATCCAAGGGTGGGACAATCATCATAGAAATGCTTTCTATATGAAATGAATAGATAGGGTAAACACAATAATTTTTATATGACTTATTTCTAAATGATATAATTAATTAAAATAATAATTATATTAAAAATTAAAAAAATTAAATTGAATAGAAACAAATAGTTTATTATAAAACACAAACATTACAACAAGAAAAATAATAAGAATGTATCAATGATGGGATCCTTGCATTAAGAGATACCCCTATTGATATTCATTGATAATTTGAGTGGAATAAACTCTCCTATACCCTTAAATTTTTAATTGACGTCTCAGCCTCTTAAAATAATAAATACACACATTTATAGAATTGTGGAGAGGCTAGGGATTCAAGACTTTTCAAGTGTGAATGGGACATTCATCCAAATATTTTAATCCAAATTTTTCTAACATTTGGAACCCAAAAAACACGAAACATCTATCCTTACATAAGGGATATTTTTTCAGAATTGGGTACTCTATCATCTTAACAAAATTTATCTCAATAAAATCCCATATATTGAGGATTTATACCTATTGGTGAAGTGGTGTCGAATCTGGATACTCAAGTCTATATTTAAATTCATGGACAATTTACTCTAAAAAAAATTAAGATCAATGTTGAATGATCTAAAAATAGTTTTATAAATTCTTGTGAGTAAACCTTTGTAAAAATTCAATTTTTAAATATGCTATTAAAAAATATTTATGACTAAAATAAAAAATTTCAATTTAGAGGGTGAAAAATTGAATTTTCATCAAATTTGAGAATGAATAGTCTAATCCCAAATATTCATTAAATAAACATATTTAACACATTGTGAGGTAATTATGTAATTTTTAATTAATATAATATTAATTAAAAATGTTTTTAATTAGTTTCCACTTATTTATCTTTCCATATTGTCTCTACCTTATTGATTCATGATAGCTTCCTCTGTACGTAACCCTTCCAGAGCATCAAATCTAATACTTATTTTGTTTCCATTCTCTAGGATATGAAGATGGAATATTTGAAATAGTTTAGGTTTTTATAATTATTCCACTATATATATTGTATTTTATTTTTTCAAATGTTACATGAGATTCATGTATGTATTTATTTTAACAAAACTAATAACATATTCCATCCTTCGAGATTCGATCATTTGTATCATGTTCCAATGTAATAGAGTAACCAGTAACTCTGGGATACTCAGGTTGAGGTGATTATAGAAGATACAACATTTAAATTACCGAAATAACACTAAATAAAAATGGGGTTAGTATGAACATCATGTTCCCTTTGTAAACCACAAGATTCTTAGTGGTTGATGTAGAGCCTCACCACCACTCTGAAATATATATTGAATACTCCGTACATTCTTTTGGGTATCATGTATTGTGAACTATTGAAAAGAAAACGAACTTCATAAATATCTATTTTAATTACATTATTATATTTTTATTACTAAAAAAATAAATACTAAACACAATATAATAAAGTCAAAAAAATAAATATAACCCATCATTACATACCAAATAATCTGGATGTTGTTAAGAATTCACCATCATAGGGATTATGATCCATTTGAATAATAATTTATCATCTCTAATGAAAAACTATAATAACTAAGACCTAATTTATGATTATCATTTTGTAGTATCCTCTTGAACATTTCAATGCTTCCATAATAAATAGTTGTATGGAAATAAATTTCCCTATTTTTTTCAATATGATCAAAAAAATACAAAATTCTCAATAATTGCTGCATCTTCCTCTAATTTTTATTATCATAGTTAATTTAATGAGATTAATTTAACTCATACCTTATAATACAAGATCTAATAAATATATAATGAAGACTAAATATTCATGTATGTTAATAAAAATGATAAAAACCCTCTTCAATTCATCCCAAATTCCAAAAAAGATCCATAAAAGAAGGTATCATCTTTCACACCTCACCCACTCCTCAATGTCCCGTCCAAGATAAAACATGAAGAAAAATTCACCGATATTAAATTATTTAGTTTTTTATATCATATCTTCATTATAATTTATCCTTCTCTAATCCAAATAAAAACACTTCATGATTTCAGGAATCCTATCAATAGTCCTCAAGGAAATGTTTCACTCCATAAATTAAAATCCACCAACTTCCACAAAATATATAGGTGATATAGAAAGGGAATCTAAAATATCCATGAATAAAAAACATATAAATAGACACCAGGTATTTTTTTATATGAATGTTATTCCATATATATATATATATTATTTACAAGAACATAAAAATATCCTTAGTGCATAGCATATCCTCTAAAATATGAATGGATCACTCAGAATATCTATCATATTATGCATTTTATTCAACAATCAACTTCAATTGTATTACCAAATAATATTTTAATCCCATTTTTAAATGATAATTAAATATTTATCCTAATTAAATAAAATACCATTAGGCACTCTTTAGGTAATAAATTTCATCTATGCATAGAACTACCCCAAATCATTCTCTATTATTGTCTCTTTAATATTAAAAGAGTAAGATATTTTCAAAATCTAAACAATTATAATCCATACTACATATCATATTTTGGTATATAAATGAAGGATCATCAAAAAGTTCATCATGTTTTTTCTATATTTTTATAATGTAGATGATTGTGGTTGAAAATAGACAACTAGAAAATCATGTTATACTGTTACATTCCAATAGTTGATCATTTAGGATATAACTATTAAAAGAAACCTCTTCATATATTTCCATAAAAAGTCCCACCAAATACTATGATAAATCTTATTCAAACAAGAATGAACTTCCTAAAATGCATTATGATAATCATTCATTTTTTCCCATTTATATGCAATGGAACAAAAATATATCTATACATATATAAGAGAGTATTTTTAAATATAGTATAGTTAGATAACTAATATCCACAAAAAATACTTTTATAAATAAAAAACAAATATAATCTTTATTATGTATCTCTTTAATATACTCCACTAAAGATGATGTAATAATTAATAGTTCCAAAACCATTCATCCCATCTCCTTAACCAAATTAAAATGAAATTCATAAAACAGACACATAAGTTACAACTTATCCTTAGATTCATAAATTACATTCATATGAGATTTCTTTCTAATAAAATGAATGAAAACATTCTATTTACCAAGATTATATTATATCTCAAAATAATGTGATTTTATATGATTCACTCATCTACACTACGTAAGTTATAAGTACCACTATGAAATATGATATTTATAGTATTATGATTAGTTTTGGATAATAAATAATTCATCAATTATATAATGTTTCCAATACAATTAATAATTCAGGAAATTATTTTCTTTTCATTTAATTTCTAGAGATAGATAATCCATACCACATTGTTATTACATTTCTTTGGAGTAAGATCCCAATTCATAGTATATAGCATGAGAATGGTTTCAAATTTTATATTATCTCACACTTATGGCCATGGGTAATGAGTTGTTGTTTGATGAGTGAAAGATGCACAGATGGCGCATACCACAATAGTGGGCTTCCTATGAAACATAAGGAAAAAAGGAAAAATAAGAGTCTAATAAAGGAACATGAAATGTCATTACATAGTTAAATAAGGAAAAATATTAATAATAATGAAAGAGATATGTAGAATCAATGTTCAAGATGATGAAGATTCAATTTTGAGGGATTATGAATGCATTTCAACTATATTTTCAATTGAACGAGTGCTCCAAAATAAAATTTAGAGAATAAGAAAAATGGAGGGAACCATGCTTTGATGGTTATTGAGAAATCAATTAGCCTTTTACAAGATGTCAAATAGGGTACAAAGTAGCTATGTAGCTCCTAACTAACGAATTGTACACTATGTTCTCTTTCATAGTAATAAATAAGAGACTATCCAACTAAGAGTCATCAACAACAATTTAGATTTTTTATATTAATGGTACAATCTAGATAGGTTCTACAGGTTTTTTTAATGTATCAAATACATGATTTGGGATTCTATTTCTATATTCCTATTATAAATGACTATGTTTATCCTAATAAGAGGCATGAATGAATGTCAAAGCCACCACCTCTAACATTTTATTAATGAAACATTCATAATATAAGCCTTAAAACATCACAACTAGTTTCCTATGAAAAATGGATATGCATTTAGTGTCAAAGTAACTAGAGTAATTAATATTAATTTCCAAAAGGCCTTTAGCCATGGGATCCCATCGCCCTGTAAAATAATTAAACTAATATGGGGGATCCAAACATATATAAAGTTAATTGAGGTCCAATTTCCCAAAATACTTGTTAACTTTTAAAGGATGAGCATTGAATATCAAAATAAAAAGATAACAAATCACTCATAATAGAAAATTTATACTATAATTCTTGTTAGGGTACATAATTTTCTTATAATCTATCAAAATGAAGTAAATATTGTTTAAAATATGTAATTAAAACACAAATATTCAATTTTTCATGTTATAGTGAGTCTATCATTAGTTAAGAAATGTATGAAAATTAAGAGAATAATTTATTAAAAATGAAGGAAAATATGTTCCTCAAAGTGAAACAAAAAACATATTTAGATTGGAAATTCATACATAGATGATATAAACTTTCTTATTCAAGATTATAAGAATTAATCCTTAAAGGAAGGGGAATTTCCAATCTTTCCAAAGTATCTTCAGTTGGAATGGAATTATTAAACAATCTAAAATCTATTAGGAAACTATTTATATGAATGTATTTCTTTCATAGAGTATTATAAGTTATATTAATAGTATTTTTGGAAGATAAAATGAAATATATTTGAAAATTCCATATGAAATTAGTGGGGAACACGACACCACCTAGTCATGGAAAAGATGTTATAAAGATAAAATAATCACATTTTAAAAATATTAGGAGTATTTGTGTTGGGAAAAAGTTTGCTGGAGGAGGCTTCCCAAAGATGATGAAGATTGTTTTTTAATGGTATTTTATTTTGTTTTCAAATAAGATCTAGAAGAAGAGAAAAATCACATCACATTGTATTTGTGTAAATTCAGACTAACAAACTTATTAAGAAAATAAAACATACAATACTTGAAAAGGTCCAAAGTATTTGAGAGAGGCTGGATAGAAGAAAAGGTTCATTATATTCACACTAAATTCAAAATGAATTGATTGAACATATTGAGAAATAATCTTTCTAAACATAATTGGTTATCACATTCACCCTAAATCGTAAATCTTAATGGAGGAGAATCATAGACTGCATGACTACAATAAAAAAATGTGGCCATACATTTCTATTTTAGAATTATCATAAATCAATTGTTAGTGGTAGAACGTGTGATTCAAGAATGATGAAATAAAGGGGATATAAGTAGCTAATGTATGCAAATCAATTGGAAACAATGAAAAGTGATTATACCACTTTTATTCATATTTCATGAAAAAAAGGGTTGGGGATTGTATTCATCATGATATTAATCAGTCCAATTGTATTCAAGACTATTGTATTCTGAAAAATTGTATTTGTTGTGAGCATTAATGTAAGATGTTAATGAAGGATAAGGAAGTTACAATACATTAACTTCATTGTATGATGATGCTAAAACTGATCCCTAATGTATTCATAGTCATGAAGTAAGTCATGATACAAGATGAGGTTTTTAAAAGAAGAAATTTGGTAAAGAATAATAATTAAGATCATCATAATAGGATCATTGGATTTACAAAGGATAATATTGTTTGTCCAGGAAGAGTTATTAGTATCGTATTTTTAAGGCAATGAAACCGGTGAGTGAATTTGATATGTTATCATAAATAGATGAATAATTCTTTGGGACCATGGAATAAAAATAAAAGAAAAAAATGATGTGAACAATACATAGAGAAATTTCAGTGTTTAATCAACAATTTAGTTAACCATTAAAAAAGGATTGAATTTATTTTTTTGTACATATAGATCAGGAATATAGAATAAGAAACAATTTTTCATTTCATGTAGATAAATAGAAGATGTGAAGAATAATATATCACTTTAAATTTTTTATCATTGTAATGAGACAAACAGTAATTAGAATTATAATTGAACATGAGTGTGTTAAAATATTTATGTGTTGTCGAGAGGAGAATAATATTCAGTAATCATAATGATATCTATTTCCACATACAAGATACTACTATAGAGCATCATAATGAAAGAATCATATTTAGGAAATTAGAATCAGAATCATGTTCATAAAGAATGTCAGACACAGTCTGATTTTTTGAGAATATTTGAGAAGGATCGAGAAGAAATTAAAATAGTTTAAAAACATTGAAAATGTCAAGATACACCCTAAATTTAATGGAATTCAAGATTTGGGGAAATTTGATTGTGTGGGATATTTTTTGATATTCCCACCAAAACCAATTTTAGGTTTCCTATTAAAGGGAGAAGTACTTTGTACATCTTCTCACATATGTAAAATTTATGGGAATAGAGAGATACTCTGTCTTTCTAGGAAGTTAATATATTTTTCTTATTGAGTTATGTTAAATAAGCATCTATGGAGAAGTGAAATGTGAAGAGATAACACTGCACTATTATTCAACTGAACATCATATTCGACGACCAATGTATTTAACTATATACCAAATTATTCTTTTCATCGTATTTGGATGAGAAACATATTAGGATAGATAATAAAATTAGGATTTTCACAATGGGTTTTTTGTACTAATGAAGGAAATGTTCTGAATTGTCTCAACCATATTCCAACAGAGTTATATGTACTATATTGGGAAAGTGTATTTCAGGATCAGATCTGAATAATTAGAGTGGGAAGACCAGATGGGAAATCTAACCAAGTTGTATATCAAAGTCCTTTAAGTTCATAACAGATTCTCGGTAAGAAAATAAAGAATTTTTTTTGAGGAATACATTTAAGGAATTAAAAAATAAAGATAGGAAACACGTGTTGTTACACAAAGATTATGTTACCCTATCTATTCTAAGTGGGAGAACACAAACTATTGTATTTTCCTCAATGTTATACATGAGTGAAAGGGTATATCATAATCATTGTATTGCACACAATGGATTATTTTCTAATGGTTTGTGTGGTAGTGGATTATCTCTAAACCATCCTGAAGATACTGATATTTAAATTGAATAGTGAAAATTATAAATACTTGTGTTCTTATGGATGTGTGTTTGAATTTTTTTCAGCCAGGAATGAAATAATTAACAAGAGGGGATGGTTTTTTAAATTGTAAGCTATATTAATTGAAAACGTATCATCAATTCACTCCCTCCGTCTCCTAGTGATACTGTTATCTTGAATGGGCACTTACAAGTCATATCTGAGCCAAGTGTCCCTTTGTTTATTCATTATTGAATTTATGAAGAGATTTTCATGGAGAATATCAATTGTGTGAACAGTAAAGTTATTCCAATATTTAATGGTAAGATGTATAATATCTCTAAATATAAAATGTTTCCTTATCTTATGTTGATTGGATATGATGTTCTTGAATCTGCAATAGATGGGTTTCCTCCTATTGATGATAAAGTTCCTCTTAAATATTTGGATAATAAGAATAATTAAAATGATGTAAAGGCCATGAATTATTTACTATAATCACTTTCTGAAAGTGAATTCCTAAGGGTAGAAGGTGTTTCCACAACTAATGGTATATGGGAAAAATTTAAAAACATATACAAAGGAAATAAAAAATGTAGAAGGAAAAATTAAAATTCTGGATATTAAAGTATGAATATTTGAATATGGGAATGTATCAATATATTGGATACTTATCTACTAAGGTAAATGACATTTTTAGTACTATCATATGTAATGTTGAAAGTTAGAAGATTCAATAGTAGATAAAAAGATATTGAAATCCTTCCTAACAATTTTGATGCAAATATTTATTCATTAGAAGACAAAGATCATTCAATATTATCTCTAGAAGATTTTTATGGGACTTTCATCACTTAGGAAATAACAAGGGAGAATGATATGAAAAGAAAAACAAAATTTGATAGGGAATAACCTTTCAGGTCAGTTACGAAAGATATGTCGAAGAAGATTCTTATTGAAGATGAAGCCGATGATCCTTATTCAAAAAATTAAGTATTTAAAAATATTAATGTTATTTTAACCTTGTTTTATAAAAATGTTAGAATATGTAGAAGGAAATACAAAGGGAAACATCAATTGAAATGTTTTCAATGTAGAGACATTGGTCATTTTGTGGCTAATTTTCATCAATGAATGAAAGAAGAGGATAGTGATTAAGAATAAATAAGACTAATAATATCATGTAAGAAACAAGTTGACAAAGTAAAATCATATTCCAAATAGAAAGATATAAAATTCTTCAAATCCTAAAGACGATGTTTCTTTTCTAAAGAAAAATTAGAAGAATACAGTGATGCTGAATCTAAAAAATTTGTTGAGTATGGTATTAAGAATACTTTTATTAGAACAATGAATGATGAATAATTCAAAAGTAGTAATTTTGAATAATATGAAACACAACTTGAATATCACTTGAATGAAGAGTTGAAAGAATGTCAGAGAAAAGTTACAAGGCCTGAGAAGAAAAAATCATCGAAGATGAATTTTAATCAATAATAAATCAAGAATGTTTTTTCTAACAAGAAGGTAAAGATGGTAAAATTAGTTGATAATCATAATAAATCTCATGAGGGAGAATAGAATCCTAAAGATAATTTGTATATAAAGTTGAAATAAAAATAAGAAAAGTTAATTTTTTTTTTAAAAAGCTCTCTCTATCTGAACATTAAAATAAACGTTTCAAAAACTCAATATCTGATGTTGGTGAAATACAAAACTCTTATTACTTGAGTATTGTGGAAGAAAATAAATTTTCGAATTAAAGGTTGGAAAACATGGGTTAATGAAATATGATAATTTTATTTAAAATACACAGCATATGATACTTTCCTGATTTGATAAGAACAAGATATTGGTGTTTCACAATTTTTTAATAGGAATGATTAAATACACTACGCATATAATTTTTTCAAAAAAGAACCTGAATATAATTCATTTTGATATTAGTAGTCCAATGAGAAAACAATCAAAAAATGCATATAATTACTTCATTACTTTCTTTGATGATTCTACCCACATTACAAGTGTTATGTATATGAAACAGGAATAAAATTTAGGGAAAATGTTTTAATGTTTTAGAAGGAAACCTGAGAAGGAATGTGATTATTCAATGAAGAAGTTGAGAATAGAAAATGGTGGTGAATACAATATTGTTTAATTTGAATTCTAATTTTAGATTCATCGAATTTGGAATGTGTGTAGTTCCCCATACACTCCTCAATAAAATGGTATTTCTAAAATAACGAATAAAATTTTAGTGGAAATGGGAAGAACTATGTCACCTACACAATGTATTTCTCATTACTATTGGAGGAATTCCATGAGTATTACGGTTTATATTTAAACCCAATGTTTCTATAGGTTTTTTTATCTATGAACACATATTAATTGTTTTATAAAAAACTCCAAATTTGAAACACTTAAGAGTTTTTGAGAATCCATGTATTATAAATATGAAAGGTGGAAACTTTGGAATGTTTGAAAAGAAAGGTTAAGATGGAATTTTTCAAGGCTTTGCTCTAGAAGGAAGATGATATATATTCATCAACAAATAAATGAAAATAATTTTTGACTCTATTGATGTACATGTAATTGAAAGATCCGAGAAAGAAAAGAAAAATAATGTTGATAAGGAAGTTAAAAAAGATAAGGTTAACAATTTTAATATGGATGAAAACAATTATAATCCAACTCAAAGTGAAGAATAAGACATATCTATTTATAGTGATGAAGAATATACATGAAAATCTCAACAAATGATTAGGGAAAAAATATATGATCAGAATATTATGAGTGATCAACATCATATAGTTCAAATAATAATAAGAAAAAATTCTTTTACACCTACTTATTTTTATTCAAAGATAAAATCCAATGATGTAAAATAATCTTTTGAGTATTAAGAATTGGTTCAAGCCACGAATTAAGGCTTGGATAATATTGAAAATAATGACACATGGAACATGAACCGAAGGAAAGAAAAAAAATATTGGTTAAATTTTGTTTTTCAAAATAAGCTGAATGAAGAAGGCTAATGATAAAAAAAACAAAATATTGGTTTAGAAAAGGTATGCAAAAATCGAAGTTAAATATTTTGATGAAAAATTTTCTCTAGTGGAACGGTTAGATATAATTAGAATCTTTCTTTAAATTTCTTCATAACAAGGTTACAATATCTTTTAAATAGATTTTAAATCTACATTTTTGAATGGTGAACTTAATGAGGAAGTTTACATTGAACAACCTTGTGGAATTGTTTTTTGGAAGTATGAATTTTATATGTGCAGATTAAAAAGGGATTTGTATGGGCTAAAATGAGCTCCAAGGGAATGGGTTTTCAAGAATGATATGTTCTTATATAAGATGTGTTTTTAAAAGGGAAGAGTGGATAAAAATATTTACATCATAAAATGTCAAGATTATTCCCTTATCACAATTTTTTTATTTATGACATTATCATTCTTTGGAATGATGAATGAGTTAGGGAAATATTTTCTAATGTAAATAAAAAGTTGTATGAGATGTCCATGTTGGGGGAAAGGAAATAATTTCTTGGGTTATAAATATTTAAAAATGAGAAACTCATTTTTAATTCTCAACAAAACTATTCTAAAGGTATTATTAAGAAGTATGGAATATAATACTTAAAACCTACATCCTCACTCATTTTGGGGGGAACTATGTTTTCTAAAGATGGATAAGGAATGTAAGTTGGTTAGGAAGTAATTTCAAAAGATGGTTATACTTTTTTATATTTTAATTTGTTAAGACATGACATTGTTTATACTATTACATTATGTGAAATATTTCATGATGCCCCAAAATAATCAAATATAATTACATGTAAATGAATTCATTGATAAATTAGAGGCACAAAAAATTTCATAATCAGTTATGATAGCTATAATAGTTTTGATTTGTTTGGGTATATAGATGCTGATTGGGTAGGAAATGTTGTTAAAAGAAGATCCACATCTGGTGGAGTATTATTTTATAGAAATAATTGTGTTATGTGACATATAAATTAAAAAAATTTAGTAACTCTCAAAATAGATGAAGTTGAATATCTTGATTCCACTCAAGCAACTACTCAACTTTTGTGGATGAAAATACAATTAGAAGACTTACTTGTTGAATTGAAGTTACCCTTACTCTTAGGTTGTGAAAATAAAAGTAAAATCAAACTCATGATGAATCTAGTTCAATATTCTCATTAAAAACATTCATATATCCAATATTATTTCATCAAAGATCATATATAGAAGAATGAATTAAAGCTGGATTATGTTCCAACATCGCAACAATTTGCTGACCATTTCATAAAACTTTTAAAAAAAGAATCTATTTCTAAATTGAGGTTGAACAATGCAATCCAAACTCTTTCTCATCAAGGTTTTCATATGTTGTTTTATTCCCTCTCTCATATTACCATTGTATATTGTTGTCAGGTGGGATAATTGTTTCATAATCATATCCTTCTTATTTCATGTAAAAAGGGAGATTTTTGGGTAAGATTTTATTTCAACATTGTAATATTTTGAACTAGTATAACCTTTTGTTGGTGTGGTTGAATGGATTTTTTATTTCCGGAAAGTTTAAGAGATGTGGAAGAAAATATAATGAATGATAAAGAAGGTTTTCATAATCATTACTCTTGGAAAACATGGTTTTTCTACCAAATATTCGTATTTCATATAATGAGTTAACTAATGTCGAATTATAATTGTTGATAAGTAATCTATTTCTTGAGGATACAATGTTTAGCGATTTATTAATCTTGGTTGACAGAAAATATAAAGGGGGATTATTGAGACCATGTAGGCTAGAGAAGGTTTCAGGAAGTTGAAGAAATTTTTTTGAACGTTATTATCTTTGGTTGTCAAGGAATTATAATATGATAATAAAAATAACATAACATTGTATTTGTTAATATTCAGAGTGACCATCATATTTAGATAATCAAACATACAATGACTGAAAATGTTTATCGTATTTAAGATAATCTAGCTAGAAGAAATGCATTGTCAAATATCCAATGAATTCTGAATGAAAGGATTGAACACATTGAGAAGAAATTTTGCTGGAATTAAACGGTCATCAGATTCACCCTGAATATGAATTTGTAATTGTGTATAATAGGAGTCTTCATGATAATGATAAAAAAAATAAGACGATTATATGTTGTTTTGGAATTATCGTAAACCATATGTTAGTGGTTAAAATTGTGTTGAAAACATGATTAAAGAAAAGAGGAGGAGATGCCTTGATGAATGAGAATTTATTTTAAAGATTTAAAATATACGCTTCCAATCATATTCAGTTTTCTCAGATAAACAAAAGGTAATGAAGAGTAAATTAATCTTTATAAAAATCAATCCAAAAAAATTCAATACAATTTTATTCTGAAAATAGGTATTTGGTATAAGAAGGAAAGAAATATGAAAATGAAGGAAAGGGAAGTTAAAATACTTTTCATTGACAGTCTGATGATATTGATGTTGATGTTATAAGTATTCAAAGTTGTGAAGGAAGTCATGATACAAGTTGTAGTTTGTGAAACAAGAATTTTGGTGAATACAAAGATTTCAAATAATTGTAATAGGTTCATTAGATTCACCAAGGCTGAGATCTTTAGTGAAGGAATGGTTATTGGTATCATACATGGAAGATAAAGAAATTGTTGATCGGACACAATATGTTATAATAATTAGAGTAAGTATTGTTTGTGATCGATGACTGAAAACAAATGAAATAAATGAAGTGACCGATATGAAGAGTAATTTAAAAGTTTAATCAACAATATAGTCTACCATTAAAAATGGATTGAATTTATTTATTTTTAAAAGTAGGTCATGAAAATATATGAAGAAGAAGTGTTTCATTTCAAGTGTATCAAGAGAATAGATGAAGAAGAATCTATTGATTTACATTTTTTATCATCATAATGAGAAAAATTATAATTAGAATTTAAATCATACTTGTGTGTGTTAAGATGATGATGTTTTGTGATGGAGAGAAATGTATTAAAAAATCAGAATGATATATATATACTCATAAACGAAATTGGTATAGATCCCCTTAATGAAATAATCATACTAATGAAATTGTATTGATAATGATGTTTGTAATGAAATTCAGAATCGATGTGAGGTTTTTCGATGAATCGAGAAGGATTGAGAAGAAATGAGAAGAGTTTAGAAACATTGAAAAAGTCATGATGTGCCCAAAATTAAATGAAAATCAAGATTTGGGGAAATTTGGTTGAGTGGAAATGTTTTTCGATTTCCTCCAAAACCACTTTTAGGCCTCCTATAAATGGGAGAAATACTTTTTTATGAATTATGACGAATGTACAATTCATGGTATGAGATAGGATCTTGGAAATTATAGGGAGAGAATTATTTTTTTGTATTGATCTTAATTGATGAAGCTTAAATGTAGAAGTTAAAGGTGAAGAGACAAGATTTTAACATTATTCAGTTGATCATCATATTTTGTGATCATTGTATTCACCTATATAACATATTCTTCTTGCCATAATATTCATATGATCTCCATATCAGGTAGGATAATAAGATTAAGATTTCTATAATGAGTATTCCAGACTAAGGAATTAAGTGTTCCAAATTTTCTGAATAGTATTATGATAGAGTAATATCAATCTTATTGTGAAATAATTTTTAAATATTTGATCTAAAGAATAAAAGTAGGTAGATCAGACTGGGAAATTGGATTGAATATTAATCAAAGTCCTTGGAGTTCTTACTTTCTTATGGGTAATAAATTGAAGATTTCTTCCATGTAATAAATTTGTGGAATTGAAAAATAATCACATGTAACATGTGTTGTTACAAAAACATTGTATTACCGTATTTATGCTAAGATAAATCCAATACATTATTTGATTTTCTTCAATGTGCTGCATGAGTGAAAGGGTATATCCTAATCATTGTATTCCATATAAAAGATTGTTTTATAGTGGATTTTATTGTATTGGTTTATCTCCAATCAATACCAATGATGTAGCTATTCATACTGAATAGAGAACCATGTAAATACTTGTGTTATTGTGGATGTGTGTTTGAGTTGTTTTTAGCTGGGTAGGAAATCATTAATAGGAGTTGAAGGTTGTTTCAATTTTATTGAAACATAAAAGAAAAGTATCACTAATTCACCCCTCCTCCTTTCAGTGATACCATTATCAAGATTGGGAACATACAATTTGGATTGAGAAAGGATGTATCTACTTATCATAAAATTGTCCCAAGGGATATCCATGTTGTCAATACTATTCCAAAGTATAATAATATAATCATTAGATGGATTGTTAATTATTCAAATATCGAGGTCATTTTCTTGAGTAGGATAAAAAAATTAATTCATAGAAACCCAATGTATTTACAAAAAAATCAATGTCATCTCATAAGAAATTTGTCATATTTTCCTCTATTAAAAGAATAATAGATCTATGGAGTTGATACTTAAAAATATAATATTGTTATTAGGTGAAGAAAACATGGTTAGTGAGTAGAATCATACCACCCGTGGATGTTGGATCGAAATAATGAATGTAGATATTGATTGTTGTATCTAATGATATAGATGCTCAATATACAAAAGGGGGGTGAATTTTATACTTTAAAAAATACCTTTGGAACTTTTAAATAAGGTGATGTTTAACAAATTTAAACAAGGTAATTTAGCAAACCTCTAGTTATACCCAGTTGCTTGATTCCAGAAATATGATTCCGAGAATGTAATTTTAGAAAAGTGGTTCTGGAAATGAAACTTAACAAAAGTTTATAAAGATAATTAATCTACCTTAAAGCTTATAGAATCTCAGTAAATCAGATTATACATGTATAAGAAAGTATTAAATAGTTATACATTCCTCAATAATAAAAATGCAGCGGAAAACTTGAAAAAAACAAGTAACAATTAGAAAATATTTCAACCCAAATAGTAGGGTATCCAACAACCTTGGATAAAGGTACCTTGATTTATAATTTCAAGAAAATCCATCTTACCCACACAAGGGTAAGCCCTCGATACGAAGATCAGATTCTGTCTTTCTATCCCCGCAAGACCTCAACATTAAGGTAGTCGACACCTCTATCTTCCTTAGCCTAGAATCCCTCGAACATTTAGGTAGTCTGCACCTTTGTCTTCCTATCCCAAGAATCCCTCGAATGTACTCAGAAACATTCGATGTCGTATGAAGAAAAACTGAACAAGATGTTCAGTACACACAAAGCATGAGAGTCTCTCTCTATAAATCACTTCAGCAGCATGTAATATCTAGAGTCGGAGAACAGTTCATCAATATCATGATATCTTTCAAATGAGCTTCTATTTATAGGGAGAGCTCCAACGGTTAGCTCCCTCCTCCAATGGTCATTTTTTTCCTTGAATTTCGGAGGGACTTGTACACATGTCACTCAAACAATGGTTAGTTAGTAACTGAATACACGAAATCGTTTTAAAACAAAATCATGTGTAATAAATAATATCGTTACTTAACCAAAATCAATTTTCAGAGTGTAAGGAATAAAAGTTCAGAGTCTAACCAAAAATACATTCGGTATCTTTAATACAAGGATATTCAGATTCTGTTTTCCAAGGAATTTGGAACCTGTATTCTATAGGATTATAGAGTATGAATTTCCAGGAAATTCGGAATCTAAATTCACAAGAATTTGGAACCTGAACATAGAAAGTTTGGAGTGTGAATTCATAAGAATTAGGGGTCTAAACTCATGAGAGTTCGGAGTGTGAATTCAGAGAACTCGGAGTCAGAACTCATAAGAGTTCGGAGTCTGGATTCATAGAACTAAGAGTCCAAACACATAAGAGTTCAGAGTCGGAATTCAGAGAAGTCAGAGTCAGAACTCATAAGAGTTTGGAGTCTGAATTCAGATAACTCATAGTCCGAACTCATAAGAATTCGAAGTCGGAATTCAGAGAACTCGGAGTCAAAACTCAAAAGAGTTCAGAGTCTGAATTTAGAGAACTCAGAGTCTGAATTTTGATCCTAAAAATATAATGCTCTATATATAAGTATTATATGATCTTGAGGTTTAAGAAAAGAAACCGAATTTTATACTTAGAAAAAATATGATCGATGAAAACATGGTAATGATAAATTTCCATGGGGGAGGAAAATTTCCATTATCAAGTAAAACATAGGTTAAATGAAATTTTCCTTAAGATAAGGTGTTTGTGATTTTCAAAACAAGAAGGAATGGTAAAATCATAAAGAAACCTTATTGACTCAACAATCCCCCCAAACATGAAGGAATGGAAAATTCATAATAAAACCTTATTAACTCAACAATGTAGAGATGATTACTCATCAAAGAGTTTATTTGGTAATTACATTTTTTAATCAAAAGTTTGATATGATAACATATGGGGTTACCATTTAAAATGTGGAATCCTTGTTAGGTGATGGAAAATGAGGCATGATTAATGTGAGTATTACATTTTCAGAATATTGATTCCACTAATACGGTACTGCCCATAAATAATAAATTTTCATTTATAATATTTCAATGGGATGAAACAACTCTCTGGATGATTGATGATAAATAAAATCAAATTTTTATGAAATATGACATCACCTAGGTTAATGATCAGGATACCATCTGCATGAGTGATGTGAGATAGATAGATATAGTTTCACAGTGCGGAAAATGTTTTTTCTCTAAGTGAAAAGGTTATTTTTATTAGAATAAAGGATTCAAGAGATAAAATATATAAGAGAGGGGATACAAGATCACACTGTTAGACAGCTGTTTAGGTATTAATATATCCAATCAATGATTCATTTATGATAATCGAGAGATAAAAAGAATTTAGGGTAGAATTGAGGATTTAAAATGAATCTATGAGGGAATCCAAAACTGGAAAGGAAATATAAAATAATGTCCTATGAGAGAGTATCAATGGAATTATAAGGGAACAACATATATATGGGATTTTGACCCCATCATATATGCTTATGGATACAAATCATCTCTCATAGTAGGAGTAGGTTTCCTAGAAAAAACATTTTTTTATGAAACTGTATTTCTCATTAGAGAAGATGACATCAAGAAGTGCGTGATTCTGAATGAAATTATATGAGAAATTAATTTTTTAGTAAAATGGTAGAGAGAGATGGGGTGGAAATAATCAAATTTATAGAGGTTTTGTTTTTAGGAGGATGAGGAAAAGAAGAGAACTTCCAATAGATGAGGGGATTGGAATGCCTGTAAAAAATTAATTGATCATGATCATGAGTAATTTTCCTATAATATCATAAAATCTTTTTTAGAAGGTTCAACATAATCAATTAAGGACCAATTCACTTCCAAAATTGGGATCCTCAATATCACTTTTAACCAATTTAACGGATGACACATTACAATGAAGATCATTTTCCTCTATTGATATGAGTGTGGGATTGGAATCAATAGTTTAATGCGTGGTATGAAGTGGTTTGTATTTATAAAGGGTAAATTCTCATCCACGGCCTTATCAATAATGAGATTAGGTTCATCTGTGAGGGTGAAATCCATTATTTCTTATGAATCTAACATAATCAATTTTAAACCTATTTTTACCTATGTATGAAAGAATTTGGTATTCTAATCACCATATTTAATCCTTATTTTTTTTGTATTTTTTTTGAGAATATATTCTCATTTCCAATGGATTTGAGAAGTTGTGCATTGGATTTGTTAATGTTTTCATGGGGTTGGTATCATAATCGATTTAAGTCCTTTTAAACTCTTTGTTAACATCGGAGAAAACATAAAAAGTGTTTCTAATATTATGATGGTTCCAGTGCTTGAGAAAAAATTTTATGATATTACACATATCATAGAAACCATACATCCCACGCAATGGGGTTTTAGGGACCACATTCATAGGAAAAATTGATAAGAAATCATGATGAGTTAGCCACATATAATGGAATTTGATTCATCGAGGAAAATAAGTAGAGGTGGAGAAGCATCATAATATAAATCAACCAAATTCATACTTGAAGAATAAAAAAATACATTATAAATTCTTCCAAATATGGGAAAAATAAGAGCAATCACTAACATGGATATCTTCTTTGATTCCTAATAACAATTTGATATTTATCATCCCATTGAAATATCACGTAATGTATAATAAATATTTTCTTTAGTGATTTTATTCAATATAAAACCTAAATGAAACAACATTAAAAACCGATAATTCATAGAGAACTCTAATTACCTAGGAAAATATTCGGCACTCCCTAAGAAACTGACACCCCCACCTTCTTAGGATACACATAACTACAAAATTTTGATACCAAATACCCAAAATATTTCACCTATCAAATTTAGAAATGGAATTATTATAATTTGGAATAAATTTTATACTCCATTGGATTTATTAATAAAAAAACCAAATGCTCACCATTTCACTCTTACAGTCATGAATATATCACAATATAACTAATAAATATAATCCAAATTGAGTCCAAATAGGGATAATTGTTCTTGTTCATCAATTACATAAATATAGATGAATAAATTTTGAAGTTGAATTAAATCATTAGAAATAAAAAATGTCCATTATGAGTAAAAATAGTTATATTTTTCTTGTTATTTATCAGTATCCTATGAATAAAAAAACTGAAGTTAATATAGTTCCTAGATTAGTAACAATGTCCCCTAAAAAGATGAAAATATCAAAAATCCATGGTAATGGATATCCATTTTTAATAGTTTTCCAAATTATCTATTTTTAATCAACATATAAAATCAATATTTTAAGAACCTTTTTTGAGAATAGTAATTGAGTATCCTAGATAAAAGTAAAATCATGAATAAATCCCCTCAACCAAAGATCCTATATTTTAATTTTTATCTCAAAAAAGAATATATATTGATATATAATGTTAATGGATGGAAATGGGTCTAGTATCAGATTCAAGGTCGATTATAAACTTCTCCTCCCTCTTTTTGAGGTGAACTTGAGAAATACTTTGGAAATACATCTTGAAAAAAATAAATAATCAATGAAATAAAATTCTATGAAAATCTATACAATAAGATAAAAAACTATTATAAATCAATAATCATAAAAAATAGAAAAAAAAATAATATTCAATTATTAGGATAGGAAAACACTTTGTGTGGAACAAAAGTGAATGTCTAATAAGTGTTATACAAATCATAGATAAATATAAACTATTGGAGTTGTTTTCATACAACCTGCTATCTTAATACGTGATAAAAACATTTCATTGTTATTAAATTTTTTCTTTGCATCATTATTATTAATAAGTATAACTTTTTATAAGATAATAAGATAATAATATATGTCATAATGAAAGGTTATGGGAGTTCATCACTATGATGCTAACCTAGATGTATCACAACATTATTATTTAATATTATTCCATTATTATATGATATTTTACAAAGAGACACAAAAGATAAAATTCAATTTTAGGTAGTAATCTTATAAGATAGTGGGCCACCTTCTCGTGGTGTTATCCCTTGGTAATATCCAAGATAAGGGTTTATGATAAAAGGCCCATAGTTAGGAAATGCACATTTAAATGTGTCATTGAATGTTCTTATAAGTAGATGTGTTTATTGATCCTTAGAAAATAATATTATCATTAATGAATATCATTAATCACATACATTTATGTATGAATGAAAACCATGAGGACATATTCTTGTGATGAGTTAGGACACATTGGGTACGTCACGAGTGATACTTCATTAATGGATAATTCAAAAATGGATTTATCCATTCTATCCTTGATGGAATTTGGTATCACATGCCCTTTGATGAGAATAAAACTACATACATAAATAAATTCCCATCGTTTTTGGTGAAAAATTTAATTTCTATAAATTCAATGAAATGTTAATCAAGCATAATGGTTTATGACACCGACATATAACATTATTTATTTGAGATATTTCAATAAAGGGATTAAATTACATGGAATGAATTCATGGGAGTCTGGATTTCATTACAACATTAAATTCTTTCTATAGGTGTTCCATGTCATGCTATTATATTCTATCCCTAGATTTTAGATATTTATTCTTAATTCCACTATGAAAAATTCTTATCTATCACAATATATGTGTTTCTACAATCAAAGTTAAATTCTATTATTAAATTTAACATCTTAGAATACGTAATATTTATTTAGGTTTAGGTGATCACTATAATTTAATCAAATTTTGACAAAAAATAATATGTTAGTTAAATAATAATAAATAATATTTATTTCATGTTTGGAAAATATATTATTTATTATATTTATTATAGAATAATACAATGACATTTATTTATTAAATATTCATTATTAAGGGATATATAAATTTGAAATTGGGAAAGAGGACTATGTTTATAGTTAGACCAGAAATTGTATAAAGGACATTTATTTTTTATGTGTTTCATATGTTTTTTGATAGTTATTATTATTATTAATGTTATTTTTATTATTGTACAGGGATTAAATTAATAATTACCATGATATAAAGGATTTAGTGTACAATTTTCCAACCATAAACCTACCATAATAAATATCTTGTATTCTAGTTGACAAACAGACTTTCGGTGTGCACAATAGATAGATAGAGAATATCTAAAGACCCAAAGAGAGATCGAGTGATCTAGAGAGCACTCTCTCATCCTTATCTCTCAAGGCATTAAGAAAACATCAATATTTTCTTTCTCTATTATGAATAATTCTTTTTCAGTCAACCATGAACAACATTGGAGATTAGGATAAGGCATCCAAACACCCATCAATCAAATAAAGATTTTTAAAGATTGTTGTGCATGTTTTTATCACCACAAGATGTTTTCTAAACCTATATTCTTTAAAGAAATAATGGTATGACTAGATCAAGTCAAAAAGATCATCAATGAATGAATAATTTCATGTTGAGGTAATTCAATATCTTCACAGAAATTAATTATAAATTATATTTGAATATCATCTACATATTTTCCTTAAATTTAAATCTAGTCAAGTAATCAAATTTTTTTGTTTGAAATGAATTTTTAAGCATGTTTATAATAGATTATAGAAAAATTAGGACTAAAATATGAGTTGTCCATACAATAAAATGAATTTTATTATGCACCCAAAACCTTCATAAAAAAACTATATACATTTTTAGGGATATCAAAATCTTAAAAAAATAAAACCAAACTTCATACCTCTTACACAAAAATGTTATATGTTTCATTAATTTATCTTTTCATAGATCATGTACAAATGGAACTTCATGTATCCTATATGAAACAATGTAGGGTGTGATTAAAATATTCCTAGTAGGCAGTAATCACTCCACCCTTATCAACCTATCATAAACTAATGTTTATGAAAAAAATTCATTGAAGGTGTTTAATAAAAATAAAACAAACAACATGATGGGGAAAATGATTCAATTAATAATTTTAGTTCCATTAGTAACACCCATGACCATGAGGATCCACACCTGGTATTCCTATATAGAGTGTAATAATATAATATGATATGATAATTTAAAACATAGTCAGGGTACAACATCCACCATTAGGGAAACAAATCATTTATATAAGGTATGGGGAAAATATGACTCTCTCATGATGAATAGGGGAAGGGGTATACAGATTCAGAATATAACAACCTATCCCATTACTTCAACTCATTCATCTATATAAGGAGTACATATTCATGATATATTTAATAAAACTATACCCATTGTATCATGATCAATAACAACATTTCAATCTTTTAACAAATCCATAAGAATATACAATCTGATAACCCCATTTCAAAACCTGTTTTATAAATAAGGCACTTCGAACAAATTAAAATCATATTTTGAACCATAATGGGCAGTAAAATCATTAAACGGTAACTCATTTACTAAACATACATAAAACATGAAACATTTAAAGAATAAAAACAATCACGAAATAAAACATACACATGATAATTATGGAATTAAAATTTAGTAAGCATAAAAAAAGAACAAACAAATACAAATATTTCTTAAAATATTTAAAAAAAATTAAAATTGAAAATTTATTATTATTATAAACTTTCACCCCACCCCATAATACTGCTATATTAATCCATTTTGAGTATGAGATGAAGAATGGATTAGCATCCTAGATAAATGAATAAGGGATCATCATGTTCTAATTGAATAATATATTATATTTATTAGTGGATTTGTAAAAGCTACATTTGGGAGAAAAAAATAAATCCGTCACTACCCTAAATTATAAAATAAAAATGAGAAAAAAGACCAACCATCATACCTAGATAAATTTAGTAGATGTTTTTTTGATCCCATTTTATATAAGAAAAATCAAAGGATATGATTAATTTCAAAACAAAAAAATTGTGGGATTTAGGGATTCATATCATAGTATATTGATGTTGAGAAATAGATAAATAAGGGAGTTCATATTTTATTCTTGCTAATAGAGAACCTTTATTCATGATTTATAGAGACTTATATTATTCAATATTCCTTAAACTTCATTGGGTGAATAATATTTATGGTATAATTCCAATATGATAGGGTGGATGTCTTTGGAGTGAAGAATCATGATCTCATGGAATCTATTAAATATTTTAAGGATTATTGTATTAGAAATAAAAAACTACCACTTTAAAAAAATGTAGAAAAATTCCTATGAGAGTTATTGTGGGATAAATGAAGAATTTTAGTTTATTTAAAATTGACAGTAGAACTGTATTAGTAAGAAATATTATTGAAATTACTTACTAAACCATCCATCATTCATTTTTAAACATCATATTTTTATAATCATCCTTTGTATTTAAAATACCTACCATTCATATAAAAGACCATCCATTGAGAAAAATATATTAAGAAAATAGAAATTAATTTAGTACACTAATTAATTGTAAGATAGTGTTTATAGTTGAGGAACACAAGTGGTCACTTGAAGTTGAAATTGAATTCAATTAGTTAAGAAGATAAAAATTTAATGAATTTTAATATTAAAATTATAGAGCTATTATTAATGTTCTAAAAATGTTCCCAATTTAATTAGGATATATCACATTGTTTACACCATTTGAATTAATTATTTGAAGTGTTAAATGCAAGATGAGTTTATAATGACCATAAACAATTATATTTTCCCTCATGAATATTTTGAGAAGCACTTTGATAATTTTTTCAGTATGTTGGAATAATATTTTTCTGTAGAGAATTTCATTTTAAAAAATAATCATGATAGATAGAAAGCTAAGGGATCTAGGTTCACCAATGATTACATGGGTACTAGAATCAACCCTAGCATGAGCCAAACAGAATGGATGAGCCAAAGGATATGCCAAGCATGCCTACACAGAGCCACAAGGGGGGATGTAGTGAGCCTCCTACGGGCATCGTGGATGAAAATGGGGGCACTATAATGGGGTGTTTCTAGTGTAGATTTTGAGAATATTCCAGTAACCAAATAATCAGAGTCCATTTCATGACTTTTATTATAAGGAGGCACCCAAATGAGTTCTGTTTCTATGTGGGAAAAATGGTACGAAGTATTGTAGCTTTTATATTAAAAAAATGGTTAGAAATTAAGTCATTTTATCCATTTGATCTACACATTTAGATTGTGGCTTTGTATCATCTTCTTCATAAATCTTCAATGGAGGACTACTTATCACTATGTTCTCCATGAAGTGTCAACTACTTAATCAAACCAAATATTCTTATCATATTTTGATCATCATGAATATTTTAATATCACTGAAACCTCATGAAAAATAATTTTGATGATAAAACGAAGATTAAAAAGAGATTATATAGTACAAAGTAAAATGGTTCATACAGTGATGGTGATTCTCGTAATCACGAAGCAAGAGCTGAGAAATTGTGTTCTTGAAAAATTTTCATTCTCACAAGTAGAGTTGGTGTATTTTTTCCCATAATACCATGAATATGTTTAATGATTTGAACACATATTAGAGAGATTATTTTTAGAGATCCATGAGAAAAAAAGAGACTCAAAAGCACTATGTTTTCATGGAGATAAGAGTTTTCACAAATATACTAATTGTGTGAAGGAGAATAATTCCATAGTAATTATACTTGAGCCTATAACACACATTAAATATAATGAAGGATCTAATATACCGCGAATAATTTTTGGATAACATAAATATGTTCCTCCCTATTTTATGAGAACATTGACACTACAACACTCCGTATACTTACACAGTATGAATTGCATATCAAGGTCTATAAGAATGCGATGTAATTCATGCCTAAGGTAGAGTGAAACAAAAATATAGGTGAGTTGAACAAATTAAAAATGGAAATAGCATTAATGAATATTTAAATATAAAATGGTGGGAATGCTATTATATGTAGTGTTTTTTTGAGATGTGTGAATACATTTTTACGTTTAGAATAGTGAAAATTCAGTTTTGTGAAATGGATAATACATATATGAATTCTATTGCACCTGTATGTATAAGATTAATCCTGAAATTTATACACAAAGTAAGAAAAAAGTGATGCAGTGTGTATGTGCTTTCATAAATCATTATAATCAGGCACATGAAATAGAATATTCAAAGAAAAGTTTTTATTTTTTTTAATTTACATTATTTAACATAATAAGAAGGCCATCCATTTTATTTTATACATGCATGATGGTTTAAAAGGGAACATGAAATATACATTGCTTGATTGTGTATAGTGATATTTTAGATTCAATTTTTGAACTATGTTTGAAAGATTATACTTGAGTTATCAATGTATCGATATTAATCATGATAATTTTATATATAATAGATTGTGAGTATAATTAGGAAGTTTTATATCAGTTTCTGATGTTCTTGAATTATGTGGACAAGGATATTAGGGAATCTATCTTGATTCTAGGGAAATACTTTAACTTGAGTTGGTGAAGAAGAATACTGAAGCTGATAGATGTTATTATATTAGTGGATCATATCTTGTATAACTCAAGATCATAGAAGTCTTTAGTGAGATTCTAAAGTAGAAGAAGCTTACTTGTGGGTCTCTAGAGTAGACCAATGAGCTGGTAAAAATGTGGGATGAAATATGAAGATCCCCTTATGGGACTCGGGAGTCACCTGTGTAGGTGGTAACTTGTTATATCTCATGGGACTCTAGAGTGGAACACTATAGGACTCAATTTTAAAGGTAATTGGACATTCACTAGTTGTAACCAACTATGTATATTGAACAATATGTAACCTGGTGTATAATCGGTTGTAGTGAGGATGTAGTTCTAAGTATCCAACCTTGTACAAATATCATATGATGTGTTTCATTTCAGTTATTTATTTCATAAAGGATCCACTCAAACTAACATGTGATAGAGGGTTTAATATGGTTAAAGAAAAGAATTGACTAAAATATGTCACACATAATTCACCCCCTGCTCAATGTAGTTGCATGATCCATTGGAAACTGTAATTTTTATCAAAGGAAGGTTTCCTCTTGTTGGATCTACTTTACTTGGGAATTTATTTATATTATTAGTATATGAAGTTTATATTCACGTTTTAATTAAATTCAGAATATCTTCAGATATAAAATCTTGTCTATACTCATGATGTTATAAATATTGAAGTTTCATTTAAAACTCAAAAAAATATGAATAATATAGTGGTAAAAAAGGTAAATAATAGTTTAGAGATAAATGGTGATTAATTTCTAGCTAAAGGCACTCAGAGTTGTAAATGTTTTGTGAAATCAGTTGATAATAATTGTGATGAATCTTGTTTAAGCTGTGAGGAGGATTTTCCAATTTATGAAACTAGAGAGAATCTGATGAGATTTCCTAATAAAGTTGTCAAATGTATGATCAGTGTATTCAATGCTATTTGGGTTGGAAAATTATAGTTAGAAGAAGAGGATAATGTTCTGGAAGAGGCATTACCTAAAAAGTTTGGAATATCAAACACTCACACAAATATTCTTAAAGATAAGGAACAAAAAATATCTCTTTGTAAAGAAATATAAGTTGGAGATATTAAATAATTTAAATTTAATTTATATGAAAATTATGTTAATGAACTTATCTTTACAGAAGTTTTCCTTGCATTGGAAATTATTCATAATACATATAATAATGTTAAAGAATCTAAAAAAAATAAAAAAGAAGAAATAACAAAGTATTTTGAAAATTTATAACTAATGGAAAATCAGATGCATGAAGACAAGACACCAAAGATGATGATTCAGTGGGAGGAAAGCAAGAAATCAATTGAAAATGAGAAGATTTATCTCAAAACAAAATATCTTAAACTAAAAGTGAAATTGATATATTTGGATGAGGCATAAAATGATACATTCCAAGATACTAAAAAAAGAAGTATTTTCAAGGATTTATTTGATAAGAGTCATATTTTGGAAAATACTCACTATATTGGAAATAAGAACATGAGAATATCCAAGGATAAATATAATGTAGTATCATTGAATAAGGTGTCCTTTTTTCTTAATAAATTTCAATTTACTAATTCCATTTTTAGGAAAATTGGAGATTCATCTTTAAAATATGGATAGACATGGGTGAAGAAAAATTCACAGGAATTTAAATCATTTTCAATGATGGATGTGAAGATGTATGAAAATTACTATTCTATAAAGAACAATTTGATGAATAAATGTGCTACCTAAATGTTTTAAAATGATAAAGCGAGTCGGAATGTGTCAAAGAAGAATAAATCAACACTTTTTGGCTACTGTTTCAACTATTTGAAGTTTAGTCATAATGATATTAATTTTTGGAAAAATATTTAATTATTTGAAAATTATATAATGTATTTATTTAGGGAATAAAATCTAATGAAAAGTGGAAACCTGTATAGTATAAGTAGTACTCAAAGAAAGGGAATCAATTAATTTAGATCATATTTTATTAAATGTAAAATTTATATTATTACTACAATAAAAATGGTCATTTTTTCAATGTGTGATGATATGTACCAATCATGAAAAAATCATCTACTCATTAGAATAGAATACCACAAAAAGAATTAAAGTATGTGAGAAATGAAGATAATCGGTCAGTCTTGGGATATGAACAAATAAATAAGGCTGTTAAAAAATAACTCCCAATAAGTTTTCAATGAATTATGAGAAGAGTGTCCTGCTAAAGAAATGATGCTTCTATTTTGGTAGGAATGGTCACATGATGGACCATTGTGAATTGACGTTGAAAATTCATACTAATGGAAGAAAGATATAATCGAATAATTAATTAATCTAGAAGATAAAAAATAGTATTTATTTAGTGAAAGTCATTTTTTATGAATAATATGAAATGTTATCTAAAAAGGGTATCATAATGAATGAAAAAGTTGTGCATAAAATATGTGATGTGTGTGGATATTCAGGAATTAGTTTTGACATGGTTACCTAGAAAAGAAAAATTATTGAAGAGTAAAGGGAAATCATCTTTGATTTATAGTTTTGGGAAAAGGTTTTCTACACCCAATGTTATTACTATGATTGTTTATAAATAATTCTTGATCATATGGAATGAACTGGTGGAGGAGGAAAGAAAAATAAATCAATAAGAGGAAAAAAGATCAACAAGATAAAAATTAATTTAATTTTCTACCAAATGTGAAGAACACTTTTTATTCTTAGAAGATTGATTGGTTGGGAAACAATAATTATCCTCGTTTCTCTAAGTGAGGAGTAGTAAAGAACCACCTTGTTCCCATATAAACAATGGGTTAGTTTTTCATGAAGGGAATTAATGGTAGAGCATTTATTCAGGGGGAGAATAGAATTTGATAAAATCAAGGAATATATTAAAGGTAAAAAGGTATCCATCTTGAAAAAAATTTGAAACGATGTTTTCTTTTTTAAAAAATCTCAAATAATCACAAAATATGTTTGGAGGTTATCCTTAAAGAAAACAAATTTTTATGAAGAGGAGTTTAAGTGAATTTATTGGGGGGGAACACATAATATCAATCACAAGATATCTTTAACTCTATTGATATCTTATGAATATCAGATGTTCTGATGAGGTATACATCATATAATTATAAAAGATAAATATATGGAAATTTAATCTTGTCATAATTTAGGTATGGTGGCTAAATTTTATCATTTTCATGTTGAAAAAGTAATTCTAAAAAGGGTGAGATTTATTACTTGATGAAAAATTGAAAAGTAATTTCAAAGGGGAAATAAATTTGTTTCACGTGATTAAATCCTAATATTTTGAACAATACCATATAAGAGGTTTCAATGCTGGAATTATATGCTAAATTTTTTTGAGACCAATGGTGTTATATTTTTCACTCTTGTTTCTACATAGAGTAATTATCACGTATACATAGATTTGGTTATTTTTAGTTAATTACTAAACTAGTGGAGATTTAATATTTATATTGATTAAATTATAGTGTAAGTGTCAGAAGAGTACATTATGTTTTCATGTCTTAATTTTTGAGATATGGAATCCATACCATACTTATATCTTTTTATTTATTTCCAATAAGGGTAGAATATATCATTTTTTTTAGAATGATGAAGGTATTGAAAAAAATTAAAAATGGGAAGATTGATGAACTCATGTGGTCTGTTGAATTTGAAATTATTTTCAATTAGTTAAGAAGGTGATAATTCAATGAGATTTAATTATAATATTGTATAGAGAGTATTAATGTTCCAAACATGTTCTGAATTTCATTAGGATATTTCACACTATTTACAGAATTCGGAATGTTAATTTGAAGAGTTAAAAGAGTGAGGAGTTTTTGATGACCACTAAAAACACATATTTATAATGATGAATATTTTCAAAATTATTTTGATAAAACATGAGATATTTTGGAACAATATTTCTATGTGGATAAAGTCTCTGTAAAATCAATAGTTCCAACCAACAAGCTATGGGATATAGGTGCACCCCTACTTATGTGGGCACTAGAACCAACCCTAGCATGAGTTGGCGAGTATGGATGAGCTGAGGGACTTTCTTGGAACACCTATATAGAGGCGCATGTGGGAAGAGGAGATCCATCATGTGGTGAAGATAACGGATGTCAAGTAAATCAGTATGGGGTGGTTCTAGTAGAGATTCAAATTAAAGATTGTTAAGAAATTTTTCTGAGTCCGTGTCATGACTTTTATTAGGAGGAATCACTCAAATGAGGGTCATTTTGATGTTTTATCAAGGGTTTGGGGTACTGTATCTCTATGTTGAATAATAATGACAGAAGTGAGTCCATTTTATCCACATGATCTACACCATTCAATCAAGGTATAAATCATCTTCTTCATCAAGCCTCATCAGGGGACTCCTACTCAATGAGTTCTCAATGCAACGTCAACTTTTTAATCAAACAGAATATTCTGATCATTTTTTGATTGTCCTGATGATTTTTAAGATGATAAAAACAACATGAAATAATTTATTCATTATAAGACTATGATCAAACAAGGGTTATAATGTATGAAGTAAAATATTTATTATAGTGATGGTGATTCTCGTAATTGTGAACTGTGATCTATGGAATTTCCCACATGATGTAATTTTGTGTAAAGTGAAACACAACTATAATAGTGTTACATAAAGAAACCATGAAAACCACATAAAAGAATTATCGATGACAAAATTGTATGTATATTCTTGTGATCAGGGTCTTTTGAGATGTGTGTATAAAATTTTAAGATTAAAAAAGTTAACATCCAGATTTTCACAAAAGAAAAATTCATGTATGAAAGCTCCTACATACATGATTATAATAGGTAGTGTAAAATTTACAGATGTAGTAAGAAAAAAAGTGATACAATGATTATGTTCTTGAATACTTCATTATTTTCACGCACATTAAATAGAATATGCAAATAAAAGTGATTTGGTTTTGCATTATCATTATTTCACAATGTAATATGACCAGGTATTGTATTTTATACATGCATTAAGGTTGAAAAGTGATCATGAAATATACATTAAATGATTATTTAAGAGATTTTTGTGACTGTAGAAGGGATGTATTTCTAAAAGAATATACATGATTTCATAGTGTATTGAGATTATTCCAAATAATTTTGAAGTTCCAGAGTCATTGAGATGGATAATGAATTTTATTATCAGTTTCTAATGTTTTTGAAAATTGTAGTCAATAAGATGAAGTGATCTTGTTTTTTCTGGAGAAAGAATTTATCTTGAGGTGATACAGAAGCATACTGATGTCGAAAGAGATCATTCAATCAGTGGATGATATCTTATGTGACTCAAGATAATATAAGTATTCAATGGGAATCCAAAGTAGAATAAATCTCTAGGGGGATTCTAGAGAAGGTCATGGGATGCTGGTAACACTGTGGGATGCAGTATAAATATCCTCCCATAGGAATAATGATTCACTTATGTAAGAGGTAACTTGTGATCTCTAGTTGGACTCTAGAGTGGAACACTATGGGAATAATTATTGAAGGTAATGTGACTTTCCTTTGTGTTAACCATTTATATATAGTGAATAATCTGTAACTGGATTGTATAATTGGCTACAGTAAAGACATAAGTCTTAGTACCAAAAATTTTAAAAATATCTTCTGCTAGGTTTTGTTTAAATTTTCCATTTCATAAAAGATCCAATCATACAAACTGGTGGAATAGCTTTTAAGGGGGTTAAGGAATGAAAATAATTTATTAAAACTAGTCACAAATGATTCACCTTCCACTCAGTGTGACTGCATGATTCATTTTACACCTCAATAGTTAGTATCAAATCAATCAAAAATAATTATCCAACATTTGCATCATTATCAAAACCATGAGGTGTATAACTTCCCTAATACACCCCACTCTATTAAGAATTCCCCTATGTCCCTGTGTCACAACCACAGCTATATATCCAAAAATAGATCCAAATAATTTTCTATGAAGGTAATTTTGTGTAAGAATAAGATTCATTTTTCAAAAAAATTAAGTGCATTGACCCCTTCTCGGATATTTTATTATATAAAAATATCGAAGATTACTAAATTTACAAAATATTATAAACTATATTTTAATAGGGAACATCTATTTGGTATGTTTTATGATTTTTTTATAAAATTTCCAATGATTTCTTTACATGAACATTAGTAGGGAAAACAACTTTTTGGATCTCAAATTTTACAAATCTATGGTAATACTCCCGACCATAGAGATGCTTGTTCCCATAACAACCCTATATCTATCACCAAGATATTTCTATGATATGGGTTCTTTGTTTACCATTTTTTAATAGGAAGGTAAAAATATAGTCTCAACTAAGCTCAATTTTATGGATCCAAGCCATATTAAGATCATAGAGCCTTTTTTGTATCATTCTCCCCTTGGGTAAGAGAAAAAAGGAATGGGTCAATAAATATTTCTTCATTATTTAATTTAATTTACTCCATAATATAATGAGAATTATCCATCCTTAAGGTAATAGGTTATTACTCGTCATAAGAAAATCCTGAGCAACATTTCAAGTCAACCACTCAAATTGATTTTCCAGTAAATGAACATCCCCTAACCACTACACCCAATTATCTAGAATATACACAAGGGTTTTTGTTTCCTATTTATCAAGATTTTCAATCTACTTAATGATGTTATAATTCTTCCCAACCATTACATTGTTCCTTATAGTCTAATATTTACTCTTATATAATATATTCTCCACTCTTCCCATCATCCCCTCTTTAAATTATATATCACATGAATAATATTTTTCAAAATTTGAATTTTAACAGGATATTAAAGAGATTTAATAGTTATAACATGCTTTGTTTCACCCTCTTAGCATTCATCTATATTGATCCATTGATTTTCATCATCCTCATAAGGTTCCCAAAATCATATTTTCGGTTCTATGAATTTATAAGAGAATGTGTAATTTAAACACTATTAACTACAATCATTTACACAATTAGTCAATATTAATAAAAAACAAAATTTAAAGCCTATATCAAATCATTTCACCCTATTTTAGTTAACAACATTTTAATTTAATTGTTAACCTATTTAATATCATATATGACTTTCTAAAAATAATAATCATATTACACATAAAAACATAGCACCGTAAAATGAAACAATGAAATCATCCCACTTCTTTCAGTAGTTTGAGTTAATTGTTATATTAATAATAATTTATCTGAGAAAAAATAATTTAAATTATAAATGATTAAATTATAAATGATTAAATTATTTGACTAAAATAGTTTTATCACATTAATATAGAATCAAAACATAGATATTTTCATTCATATATATATTCCCTATATTCTAAAAATGGTACAAGAAAACCCCCTAATAACCCCATATAGAGAACAAATTATGCAACCCATAAACCTCATTTCATATAAATCAATAAAATATAACTCACTAAAATAAGTAAATTTAATCAAGTGGTCCCAATTTACATGAACTTTTATTATGTCTATTGCAGATACGAATGTATATGTATTAATCATACTCATTTTCTAACCTATATTCTATTTAATTCTATATTCCAAAACAACCACATTGTTTAAAATATAACATTTCTCGGATATGATTTTGTAATATCCTTTCCTTGCATGATAGTGCCACCAAGTTTGATTTTGAAAAGGAATATGGTGAACTCTTCAATATCTAATGGATGGATAGTAGTGTTGAGTGTTAACATATATCCCTTAAAAATTATTTACCCTATAATAGTTCATTTCATATAATCAAAAATAGTTAATTATTAAATATTGAAAATTGTGGATAAATAAAAATCACTATAACATTACATCCTAAATGGTTCCTAACTATCATAAACCCATCTTCCTAACTCCACTATCAATTATCTGTAATCTACATAAGGCTTTTACCTTTACCTATTTTATGGTGAAGGAAATTTCGATATAGACTAGTTGTATATGTGTAGGGTGTTCGGATAGACTCTGTAGGATTCAAATAGAAGACCTAAAATAAATCATTGATCCTAATAAGTTCACAATTATGTATTTTAATATCATATGATAAATTAACCCTCTTAATTCAATGATAACCATACACATAATAAAGAGTAAATCACAAACAATCATTCTTGACCTAACATTTACCTACTTCAGTTAGTGTCACTGATTGTCAAATTCCTATTTTGATCACACTGAATAAATAACTCATGTATTATCTTTTTATGTGCAATATTACAATTGATTAATTTTAATAGAAAAACTAATGGGTTATTTCATTTTATAGAAAAAACTCTTGGATTATTAATTTTTTATTTTCAATCTCATGGCTTATATAATCAAAAGGCTTATTTTGTATCATAAATAAATACATAGCTATATATACAATAGTAATATTAACACATCAACGTAAGATTAATATAATAATTTTAGGTTATAATTTTTTATTCAATAAATTATTTAGATTTTCAAAAGTCACTTATGATCATTTAGGACTAGTCAGTATCATAATAATATCCATTTAATTTTTAAAATAAAATCAATTAATGATTTTATGATATATAAAACAATTTAATCATGCAAATTGTAAATTTTAATTTTCTCATTAATTAATTGAATTCATGTATATTATTTTTAAATCACCCATGATTGGAATTATGAGGAACATTGGATTTAAAACATGAACAAAACATCTTCCATGTGATAAACCACTTATAATGATCTTAATTTCCCAAAATAACATAAAAAAATTTAATATCACTTGGATAATTTCCATTTAAAACAATATATCCATTAAAATCATCTTTTTCAAAAAATTTATATGTTCATTATATTTATTATAGTGATTAAAATTCATTTAAAAACATTCATTTAATTTAAAACATATTATGAAAATATTTTGAATGTCTAGAGACAAAATCGAACAAATTATTATAAAAATAATCATTCAATTATCAAAAAAAAACAATAAAAATGTCTAGGACATTTAGATGTTTTTTCGTAAATTAATTACATAAATATATAATCTTAATTCCATTAATTATTTTTGATATTAATGATTCTTCCAAACATTAAATAAAAATTAGAATTTTAACGAAGAAATACCAAAATTAATATAATCAATCACAAAACCATAGATTATTAATTAAATCTACATTAATGAGTACAAATAAATTAAATATTCATATGTTATTTAATAAATTGTCTTTTGAGGATTTATATGTTAAGTAAATTGAGAGAAAATAGGGATTTTGGTGATGTTCACATATAATGTATTGTGAAGAAAAAAAGAATTTATCAAAAACACAAATAATGAAATTACCAAAATTACCCCTATTAAAAACTGGTTAGAAAATCCCACAAGGGACATTGTGAAAACCACAAATCATATAGAGGATGAGGTTAAGCCTCACCACCACCTTGAAAATGGACATCATGTACCTGATGGTATGACCTACTATAAGACAACACTACATTTAACCAAACACTACCATAATTCCATTATTATAGTTATAAAACTCTAAGAAGTTATATAAAAAGAATCTAACAAAATTAGGACAGCCAAAATAAATTCCATACATACATGGGAACCCAATATTTATTAAATACAGATACATCTAGATAACTAGATGTTCACTATAAATATTTTAGTTATATATTTTTTATATGGACATTCCTAGAATAAATCATCATATTCTCTACATCTACACAAACATACCAGGACTCAACTAATTAAACACTATTAAATACCATTTTATAGAACCCAAAACTAGGAAACGGAATCACATGACCCAAGATAGGATTCCATATGCCCTTACTAACACTTATCAATTACAAGAGGATAATAAATACTCTCTATTAATAAAATTAACAACATCAAAGAATTATTATTTTTATAATAAAAAAATAAAAAGTGATGATAAATGAATATGGATTTTAACTTTAATTCACTAAAATATATAAAATTTCAATTTAGAAAATATTAGTTTCATAAAACTAACAAAAACTAAATCATTCAAGCATACGTTATGACTCTAATATAATATAGTAGCTCAATCCCCAAGACAAATCCCTTCCTTCAAACTTCCAATATAGATCTACATATCAAAATGATTAAGAATTTAATATTTTATTTTGTAATATTAGGTTTGAAAATGTCTACATACAAACCAAAGTGTATATATTTGGGGTGATTATTAACAAAGCATGAATTTCCCAATGACTCCATTTTGTTTGCTAACACGAATGACCTAATAAATGAAATGTTAATCAACAACATAAATCAAATAATTTTTTTTCCAAAAAGTATTTATTTTTAAATAACCTTTCTCATACCTAGACATCTCATCCCACCATAGATAGTCATTTCAATATATATGTTTAATAAAAAACACAAAATCAAATATTACATTTGAAACTAATTAATTGACCATTTTTATTCTAAATTATTTCATTTTATAAAAAATATTAAATGAATACTATGTCTCACTAGAAACAACCTTTATTGAAATAATCACTGTAAATTAATTATTTCCTAAAAATCTATTCACGATAAGGTAAATATATATTATAATAACTATAGATAGCTACCTAGTATGATCCATCAATAACTTTATCTGAACTAACTTATCATTCATCCATTAAAATTTTTTTATTAGACTTATCACACATTCACAAGATAACCCAATCCATCTCATTTTCCAAAATAAATTGTTGGGTAGTGATATAGCTCTAGTTATCCCAACCATTTTTCACCTTAACACTATCACTATATGTTTCTAATTTTCTATGAATGAATTAGTGAGGTTTTGAAATGTTAATACTTGAAAGTTATTCCACACAAGTAAAAATACCTATACCTAAAATGAATTCCAAAGTAAATCACATCAAAATAACTAATGAAATTTCAATCCTACCTAAAGGTATTACTATAAAATCAAGTTTTCCATGAGTTCTATATTTTTATAAAATTAATTTTTTTTAATAAATCCCAGAAATTAAATAACTTTTCAGATCATAATAAATAAAAAAATCAAAATGTTATATAACATCATGAAAAATATTCAAATCCACCAACATATAACTAATACCTCTTAATCTCTATAAGTTCAAAAATGGATGATCTTTACTAGATAAATAGCCAGGTTTTACAAATTAAATCCTAAATAAATCATATTTCATACACAAAATGAGTTAATGGTCATCTAATGAATTTTGTAATTGACTTTACACTTATTTTATAGCCATTTTAACATTTTTATGAACTATTAACATTAATCATAATATTTTTATAACTTATTTTTTTTAGAGAATATTGTCTCTTGTTAGTGACATGACCCCTCGCACTAGATGATTTTGACCCAATGTAACACATTATTTTTTGGATTTGAAGAATAAATTTGGATAACAGAATTTATATTATGTTTCATTGTCCCTATAACACTTGGAACAACCCCATTACAAAATTTATAAAATAATAATTAACTCTAATGGATTGAGGAAGTAATTTTTAAGAGTTATTCAACTTTAGAATGTCAAAAAAAATCTAAATTAATCAAGTAAAAAATATAAAATAAAATATTACATATAACTTAATAATATAATTTAATCTTTGACTAACCACTATTATTCATCACCAGCAGACCACCTATGAAAAACTAATCATAAGAGAGAGAATAATAAATAGATTTGAGGTATAGGACACCATCCAAATTTAAAAACCATCCCACTTATTCTCATTATAATTAAACTCCATAAAAATTCCATCATATATGGGTTAATATCATCTCCATCCATCCTCTATTATAATTCCAAGGATGGAACACCGTAATGTGCAAGGCTAAAAAACTCTCTATATCCATCTTTCTCAATTATCTAATTCTATCTAGTTCCCCATAATAATTTTTCAAGTCAAATAAATTCCCCATTTAAATTTTAGAAATTTTATTCACTTATCAATCACATACCAAATTTTTTTTCTTAATTAAATAATATAAATGAAAATTATAGATTAACATTTTCCAAATTGTATCACACATTAATAAATGTACTCATTTATTTATTCAAATCTATAAAATAAACTTAAAATTAGGTATTAGACATAATATATACAATTTAAAAATTTACTTATATTACACATAGAAAATAATAAATGTTAAATTATCAAGAGTAAATGTTTATTCCTTATAATATGAATATTATTAGATGAATTTATAATAGAATGCATTAAAAATATATATTTAATTTAATGACACAATAAACTAAATTAATTATATTGGTAAAACTATAGTAATTAAGAGGATGTGTTATATATACTTATATGTTTTTCAATAAAATGTTTTAGTATATACATATCCATTATTTAATATCCTTACAATAGTAATATTAATGTAACAGATTTTTTTTTAATGATTTTTATGTAAGATTTGGTTAAAAATTATTAATAATTATGATGTTAATAATGAATTAATTTAATGTCTAGAATTACACTCAAATTGTTTTAATGTCAATGAAAAGGGGAAGAAGTTATATATAATTATTTTAACAGAATGGTAAATAATTATAACCCTTGAAAGATATGTATAACTTCAAAAAATCAATATTGAATAAAAAATGCCAAATTATTTAAATAACTTCAAAAGATAGTATCATATTAAATTTAAGAAATCTATCAAAAAATTTATATTCCATGAAAAATCATATATTCCAAATAAGACCTAATTATTATTTTCAATGATAATAATAAATAATGAATGTTTTAATAAATGAATTAAGAAAATAATTAACTAAACATAGAGTATTTATGAATACTCACGTTGTTATTCTTATTCTAAAAATGATATGTAAACAAATAATTAGACATAACACAGGTGATTTATGAATCTATATAATGAGGTAATTCATAATTATTTATCTTGTAAAAAATGTTGAGACAAGGAATGAACACTCCTAGACCCTGAATGAAATTTAAAAAGTAATTGAAAGAGTCTACTGGAAATAAATTTAAAACAATATCAAATAGAGATATCATAATGTCCCTCAAACAACCAATAAAACTATGTGAAAACATTATAAGTGCCTCTTATATTTTCTAAACAATTTTTTAAAATTTTAGATCATATATATGTGATTAACCACTATTTTGAGAGTGCATAAAAATTTCAACAATACCATACATGGAGGTGTTATTTTTAATGATAAATGATTAGACACAAAATTAAATTTCCTTAGACTAAATCATATAATATTTTTATAAGTTATCAAAAAAATATTAATAATCATGAAAATAAATAATTCAAAAGAAAATATTTAGACAAAAATTATTATATATATTACTTAATTACATGAACATTGAATTTTAATAAGTGATAGAATCTACATAAGAAGATAAAATAAATTAGTTAGTCTATTGAAATGGTGAAGTTATGAATATTTTCTTTTTAATTTCACCAAAGATGATGATAAATTAGAAAGGAGAACTTTGTATTAAAGGAGTAATAAAAATGACTATTGAATTGACTATAATTGAAGTCAACAAATAAAAATTTAAACAAAATTATGTCAAAGTATATGATTCAATGAGTATGTTTTATGTTAAGTGTTTTAATTGTGCTCGGTTAGGGTTGTAGTTAGTAGTAACGTAGACCAAAATCCATCATTTTATTCTGGGTTCAAAATTTTACTTCATAATATTTGAGGGATTTACTATCAGGGAATAAATGTGGTGCTAATGCATTCCTCGAAATGCATGCAGGTAGGAAGTTTGCTATGGTGAATTTTTTTTGGAGCGTGTGAGAGGATCTCGATTCTGTTAGTAGGTCATAGATTTTGTGATTATGGGATAAGTTGGTGAAGGTGACGGTTGTGGGAGATGATGGTTAGAACATGGATGGTCGGTGGATTACAATAGTGTTGTTGAGATAGTGATTCTATGATGATGGTGTCCTGGGTGAGGTGGAAACAATATTGTGATGACATCATGCCGATAGGTGATGGCAGAGATGGTAGTGACTGTGGGAAATTATAGGGATGATTGGAGGTGGAGTTGGGTGGTGCAGAAGGGCCAATATGTATAGGAGTTTGTAATGTGATCCTTTTATACTAGGGTTTACTTCCATATCGATCCTATAATGGGAACTCAATAGGATCCCTTTCTAGAATAACAATAGGATTCCTTATTTAAATAAAAATGGGGGACTTCTCCCTAACATATTAAAAAAGTGATTTAATAGTGTAATTATATTTCATTATACTAAAAATTTCTCGGTAAAACAAATCTAGTATGTAAAATTTATGATAGTTTGTTTTTTAATGTTTCAAATTGATTTTAATGCTTAAAATTATTTAGATATACAAAACAGGTGTCGTTACCTATGTGATTTGATTTTCACAAAGTTGGACACATATAAATTATTCTATAAGAAATTTATGTTTTAATATTTTCATAAAAACTCCCATCTACAAGAGAAAATTAAATATAATACATGGAAAGTGACTTTTAATGGCACATTAGAAGATATTTCACTAACCGTTTTATATATCAATGTTTATTAATGTACGGTGAGCCTTAGGGATTATGGTAACAGAAAAAATCATAGATTTGATGAGTAAATAATTTCAAAACCACACTTATATAATTTTTTATATTGGCATTTTATAAAAAAAATATATTTATTATTTATTACTATTTTTTGACATGATTGATGTAAATTATTTAAATAAATAATATTTTTATTCAATATCTAAATAACTTATATTTATATCACCAAGGACTAATAATATTTTTTATCATAACATAAAGTTATTATATATATTTAATTTAAAATTTATGAATGTTTAGTATGATGATTCATGGTTATAAAATAAAATAAAAGAGAATTCTAGTATTTATTTTAATAAAAATATAATTAAAAATACATTTTTTAACTTACCCAAACTCTATTTTATGAATAATAATCGTTGTGATGCTTTTCTAATGCGTACAAAAAAAACCCCCTTTAAATTTGAAAAATAGAAACTTTTAAGAACATCAAAAACTAATATATTTAAACTATTTTCTCCCAAAATGAAGACATGTTGTGAAGGAAACAATATATATCGAGTATTTTAGAAAATTTTATTCAGATGATTTGAACTTACTTCTTATGAAATAAATGATAATTATATAATTTTTTTAATATTTTATATTTTTTTAAAAGGATAAATGATATTGTTATATATTTCTAGAGATATCATAGTGGCGAGTTTAAAAATCATGATATTAATGATTTTTTATCATACTTTAGGATTCAAATTTAAATTTTTACACCTATAACACATTAAAAATAGTACAGTGGAATGGAGGAATAATAATCATTAATATGTTTTTAAAATAATTTATTTTTTATACAACTATCCTACTTATCTTTTTAGCAGAGTTCTTGAAGACTATAAATTAATAATATGGTTTATAAACAACACAAGGATACTATTTTTTTACTTTAAAAAATTATTCACCAAAATAATTATGCAAATTGGATAAGCATTTATTTCATAGAATTAAATTTCTCCATAGAAAATTACTCACTTATTTTCTTTTATAAATATTATAACTACATATAAAGGGTTTAAAATATTGGTCTTTGAAGAAATGTCATAGAAAATAAGAACATTTAAAAAATCAGAAATTAGAAGAATCCATTTTGAAAATATTCATATTAAAATGGTAGGATTTAAATCAAATAATAATGTTTTTGTATTACTTTGTGATTTATTATGTTTTTCATTTATAATAATATGTGTACTTTTGTTGGATGAGTTATAAATACCAAGGAACTTATATAAGAATATATTCCCTCATTATATTTTAATTTCATAGATTGAAACACTCATTTTAATGGGATGAATTAAATATTCAAAATTTAGTTTATGGTTTTATAACAATTTATCTTACTTTTGGGATTTCATTTTCCTATAATAAGTGGTGCTTATCCATTATTAATGGATTTTATATAAGTCTTGAATAAAAAAATGATGTTTTATTTTATGTTAAACAATTTGGATCTTGTTAATATTTATGAATGCACATTTATAATCACATAACTCTTTCATTGATTTATTAGCTTTCTATCATAATTTTAGTTATAACATGTAATTTTTTCTAGTATTATTATTTTCAATTGACATCAAAACAATTTTAAAATTATTTATTATAACTCACAAATAAATACCCTCCACTCCTATCTCATGGGTCTCATCTAATATTATAAAAAAATTATTGATTAATCAAATCTATGAGTATATTTAACAATTTATAAAAACCATACACCGTGATTCTACTTTCCATCATGATACTACTATTTAGTATCCCATTTTAAATTAATATAATACATTACACATTTATCAACATTGTATTTTTTAAGTGGTGTGTAGAGACTCCTAAGATTATAATTATTGATGTATATGTGACAATGAATTTGAATGGGGGTAATGATTTAAAATTCATATTCTGAATGGAGAATGAAATTTAATCATAATATAAACTATATACAAGAAACTAAATAATAACTTTTATTTTATAATTACATTATTGAAAATAAGTGTAATATAGTGATTTTAAATTTAAATATTATGTACCTATTTTGTTGAAATATCTAAAATATTCTTGGGAATCTAGTATAAAAGATAAGATACACTCTTTGGAAAGTTGTAAGAATCTCTGGATAAAATATATTTTTCTATAAAATTATAAGAAAGTCCATAATTTTCAAAAGATTATATTATTGATAACAGATATCTATATTAATGAATACATTAACGACTTTCATCAAATACTCCTGAGAACAGACGTTTTGAATAAAATTCATGATTAATTAATGTAATAAAATAATACATGAAACATTTTATAAAATTTTAATCATTTAATTCACTTCAATATGTATGAATGTGGGTTTTCAAGGTGGAAATCAAAAAGGAATGTCACAGAAACAAATACTCAAGGATTATAATATAGTATATTTTTTTAAAAAGTTATTTGAGACTACAAATTTTAAATGTTGAAAATAAATTTTGGTGGGGTAAAAAATTGGATAAATAAAAGGAATATATAGTGGAAAAAAAATTTAAAATTTGTTTCAACTTAATGTGTATATTTTTAGGCTTTAAGATGTTTTGGGTATATCCATTTTATAGGTATAATACATTAAATTGGTGTAATGGAGGGGAATTATCATTGATTAATCATCCATGAATTCTAGAGTATAATTTTCAAATAAAACCTCTAAAATTCACCTATTACTCTATAATGGTGTCATAATATGAGATAAAGTGATTTATTTTCTGAAACACCTAAGGTTAACAACATAAATTAACGATATAACTTAATATGAGTCTTCATTCTATATTTTAATAATCATCAATGGATTTTAGATCATCTATGCATCTGTCGGAGGAACATTAAATAAAATAATAGGATTTAATCATTAAATATTATCATATATTCTATGTAGCTCTAAAATTTTATATCCATCCAATATGCATGCTCTGATGGAAATTTTCCCTAATCTTTGGAAGGGTCTGGTTTTTCCCACATTAATGTGATTTAAACCAATTATGCATGTGAATGGGTTTATGTATTCTTCATGTTTTGGTAAAAAATTACTATATTTGAATATAAATTTATGGTATTTTATTTTAAATGTATTAATATTCATATTTAGTTTTTTCATTTTATGTACCATAAAATGAAATTATACAATAATATTCTGATATATAAAATTTAAAATATTTAGATGTATATGCAAGTGGATGTTCATGGTGGATAACATTATAATAATAAAGATTAATTTGTGTAATGATATTATAAATATAATATGATTGTTCTGTAGAAAATTATACAAAAAAAATGTCCTAGAAAAAATGAACAATATGTTTTTTCAACTCATTTCACTATAAATCAGTGATTATTAAAGGCAGTAATTTATAGTTTAAGTTTTACAAATAAAACTTCTTTGATGTTAAAAAATAATTTTAGTTTTCAAACTCAAAATATTACTCATTAATAAAATATGTAATTTATAAATAATGAGAAAACATTATGTGGGAATAAAATGGATATCTTTCTTATTTTATTAGAAAGAAATATGTTGATTATTCTTTCATAATGTTATTACTATAGATGTATTTCAATTTTTTAGGGACACCACAAGTGTTATATAGTGATCTAAAATATTATGTGTGTAAAAAATATATTCTTTATGATTAGGGGAGAATAATAATATACTATCTTCACTGAGTCTATTTAAACCATTCGCAAAAAATATAATCTTAAAGATTTAGTTTATTATCATTCATAATATGGTGAATGTTTATAAAATTATTCTAAAGTAGAAACAATTTATTATATTATTGAAAATGTAAATATATAACCATGGAAATAAAAATAGTTTACCATTATTGGGAAAATATTTTAAAAAGGATTATATTGATTATATATAGTGATCTCTAACATGTATCACCATCATTTAGGGGATTGAGAAATTTTCTAGATAATCAGATTTACTGGTGTAATCTCTAACAATCAAAGGATTTATAATATAAAGTGAATGAATTGATTAATTAATCATTTATAAGTTAAATTATGAGTCTCTATTATATTATGGCATTATTGGTGTCAAAAAATGTATTACGTAATATATATACATCGATAGTATATTTATCAGTAATAACATAATAAAATATTTAAATTACATTTATTAAATCTTTGAATTTCTTGAAAATCATACTTGTTTTCAATATTATTTATAGTTTATATTATGAGATGATCCATTAAATTTAGATTAATGAATTTGTTAAGTTCAAGAAGTCACCGAAAATTGAGGGTCATTTCAGTGATTGTTTGTAAAATTTATCTTCTCAATTTCCCTGGCATGTTGATGTGGATTATTAATAACGTTTTCAAACCATTTATTTGTAAAAAATTATATTTTATCGATATTGTATTTTTATTTACATAAAGTATGTGTAGAGTCACATGGATCATCTTCAACGTAATTCCCTAACCCATCTCACTATATGTGAATTGAATTGAAGACCCAAATGACCTTAGGCATGACTCCCTCTATGTTAGGGGTTTTATCTTATAGTGAAAGTATACTTTGATACTGTGGGGAGACTATACTGTAATATCATAATATAATAAAACATATAAAATAGCATATAATATATCATCACAATACCTAAATGAAATGAGAGACAACAAAACCAATCCATTATTAAATAGATAATGGGTCACATTTTATAACTCAATGAACTATCAAAAAAGTCTCATGGGATAGGAAGATACCAAATTGTTCTCACATTTCTAGATCACAAAAAACAAAATGAAAAATATACAAAAAACCAGAACCTGGTCCCAGGACCCAACATGATTCCATATGCTGACTATGTTCGAGATTTCCAATATAAACGTTGGCGCCGAAATTCAGGACAAAGAGAAGACCCCATGATGGCCCCACAGACTACCTCGCAAAGCCCCTTCGCGGAGTCCCCTAGCACTACATCTACCGTGAAGCAATTGAGGTTGGACGCTCCGTGAATGCATTTCACATTCGAGATGCCGCTGTGAAGAAAAGGAGGAGGGACGCTCTGCGAACCATTTGACGTTCCCGACCCGCCGCGAAGCCCCCAAGCTCTTCTTCGAGCCGCATGATCTCCGCTCTGCGGCGCCACTTGCCTATAAATATAGGGCTCCCCATGAGCTTTTGGGTTGGAAAATCCAACCTTTCGGCTTCCCAGCTCTCAAATCATGAATAATTCTTCCACTCGGTGAATGATGGGCTATGCGAGGTAGTTCTACTTCACAAAGTGCCTCCCCATTGTCTTGTTTTGATCCCCTCTTCTGAGAGGAATGCCTTCTGCAAAGCCCAAGGGCGTTCACGAATGAAGGGGATCCCCAAGGAGACCTGGGTTGTCACGGAAAGTTTATGCTTCACGAAACACCCTTCATGTACACATGATCCACATGCTAAGGCAGGGTCACTCTACGAGAAGAACACTTTTTCCCGATACCTCGCTTCGCGAGGCACCTTTTCTCAATGAGGCTGGACTCTATGAATGCCCTTACACTTCATTAAGTAACTCCCATTTTCACCTCCTCTCCATACTAAGGCTAGGGAAGCACACTTCTCAAAGCATGTCACTTCGCAAGTTCCCTCCGCTACACGGAGCAACAGAGCTCTACAAGGCCCCTACCTATAGTCCCCTCTACTTGTAAAATCCTTTTTCTTGTGCGACCCTACAGGTTTTCACGATTTGATTTCAATGTCCAATGGCCGATACCACCCATTTCGTTGCTTCACCTAATGATTCTTTGAATAGGCACGCTAATAGATATTGCTTCTTCGCATAGCCACGCTAACATGGACCCCTCGATGGTTCACTCCGTGACACCCCCTCAGTACAGCCTTACTGATGCCTTTCCTCCCACAAGGAGCAGAGAGTACCGATTATGTAAGTCTTAGGGGTGCAGAACGAACCCCCTTCATCCGAGCTGCAGAACATTAAACTGCCAAGCACCATCGTCCTCAGTGCATGACGTTAAACTGTGACCTGGCCCCATGACTTGCACGCAGGGCCCCCCCGCCTTGGACATTCTCCATGCCCCTGGTCTCCACAGAGGATGATATCCTCCTTCATGGAGTGTCGTTTTTCTATTGGGAAGGGCTGACACCTTGGTTTAATCCCCACGATTTTCTTGCTTGAGACAACACCATTTCCCCTCCTCACTTCCTCGGTGCCAAGGCCAGTGGAGGGCGTGATAGAGAATGAGGCTCCTCCTTTCTTCGGTCCCAAATCCCTCTCCCACTGCGCTTTGTCTCCATTGGGCCTCCATCTCAGAGTAAGCCCCAGTCTCTCTCTCCCTGGGCTGCTCCACGCGTCAGCCCCACTCAACATCCCATGGATGCACATTTCGGGACATGATCATCAGGTCCCTGCCGCCTCTTGTTTCTCACATAGAGCACGACACACATGGGCTTAGAGTAAGCATTGACCACGACAACACCCACGTCCCGCATGACATTAAACTGTACACCCGAACTACAAGGACTTTGATTTTTCTCAAGGCATGGTACATTGGAAACCTCCATGAGGTTCAAGCCCAAAAACCATTGTCCCTGACCATCTCTGTGTCGGTGCGCCAAGCCCCACCACCTTGGCCCACCTTAGAGTGTAAGCCCCAATCCTCCCGAACTACAAATACTTTTATCCATGTCAAGGCATGGTACGTAGAAATCCTCCATGATGTTCAATCCCACCACCACCCGGTCATTCCGACCCCATTCACATCGGTTCAACAACACCTTGGTGAGCCTATATTGAAATCATCACACCATTCTGAACTATGTGGTCTTTGATCCTTGCTAAGGCAGGGTATGTAAGAAGCCTCCTTGAGGTTCAAGCCCACCATCCACCTAGACCAAGGTCTTTATTCAAGTCAGTTCTCCAACACCCCATCCCAAACTACGGGGACATTGATCCATATCAAGGCATGGTACGTAGGAAGCCTCACGAGGTTCAAGCCCAACACCCATCGGACCCCCGGTCCATCTTCACATCCGTTCTCCGACACCCCAACCCAAACTATGAGGAATTTGATCCATGTCAAGGAATGGTATGTAGGATACCTCATGAGGTTCAAGCCCAACACCCATCGGACCCCCGGTCTATCTTCATATTGATTCACTAACACCCCCCATCCCAAACTATGAGGAATTTGAACCATGTCAAGGCATGGAATGTTGGAAGCCTCCATGAGGTTCAAGCCCAACAACAATTGGCCCCGACCATCTCCATGTCAGTGTGCCAAGCCCCACCACCATGGGAAGACTATAGTGTATGCCCCACACCAACCCAAACTATGATGACTTTGATCCATTTCATTGCATGGTATGTAGGAAGCCTCCATATAGTTCATGCAAAAAACCACCACCCATCCCGATTCGTACTCGGGCCGCCACATCCTGGTGATATCTTGCCACCACATTCCCTCCCACAACATTTGGGAAGTCTCCCACGTGCTGGCCCCAACATCAGTGTTCCCTCCAGGGGGTTCCTCAGTCTAATCCACTCTAGTCAGTGTTCTGATCAGCTCGATCCGTCTCCACTGGACGTTAAACATGCGGCATACCCTGTGTTAAACATGGGAAGCTGAGGAATACCTCATATACATTCTTAAGACATATGATTACCCGCATTAGATGTGGGATTCCTCGGGCTTCCACGCCCTCGAGAAGCCCTATAATAAGGGACAAAAGAGACACACACCAATCCCCAGAGTCCAGACATGCCAGTGATGCCCCATCGTGACTTCTCCCCTAACCGAAGGTTGTTGCCCTGACCATACCCCTTGGAATGTCCTGAAAAAAGCAACATAATTAACAGGTGTCCATGAAGATATGGAACTGGGAAGATTTTCATGAACAATGTAATAAATTTATGAGGGAGACCCAGACTAGGTGATGAGTTCCGAGGAGGAATCCATGGAAGTAAGAACTGACATCCCATCATCCCGTTTTGATCAAGGAGCAAACATCCCTGAACAAGTAACAGATGTCGCCCGCATTTGGAAAGAAGGAATTCAGGGTAACAAAAGTTGCACCCATCGCACTAAAGAAGATGGACACGTGCGCCCCAGAAAAAGCATTGGAAATAGAAATGGTGAACCCTATGTGAAATTATTCTCCTCAATATGGAGATTGGTAGTGCTCGGGGCATCCATGGATTGACGTGTCAATGGATCCAGCTATCCGGAATAGGTTCTTGTCAAGAAAATAATGGTCCTGGCATGAAACTCACCAGAAGTAGGGGTACTAGAATGTTGGGAATCCGGTTCTGCGACATTATCAACATGGATCCCTCTTACTAGCCACAGAAGACGAAATAGCGTTGGGGCACTGGTTATTGATTTCTATTCCGAGCAGTGTTAATGAGTTAATCTCCCTGCTTCCAGGAATTAGGTTGCTGCCATAGGAACGCGATCACTGCCCACCCACCTACGCAGGGTCAGGGGCAACACAAGCATAGCCGCTCCGCGTGGCTTCACCACTTCTGCAACAGCATCTGCGTCCATGAACGTAGGGCACCCATGCCCCATCTCTCCATCGGAATTCATCTAATTAATTGTGATTAAAGACCGCATATGTTGCTACGAGGAGGAGGGAATAATCCCAACATATGATATGGCCCACCTGGACCTGGAGGTGTCTAGGCTCCACCGTCAAAACCACCCCCGAGGGCCGCACAGGGAGTCGCTGCTCCCCACCCCAACATTCAATCATTTCGGGAGCATGTACCCGGAGCGTTTTGACGACTCCCTGCCTTATACTGATGAGGTGGGTGACGTCCGGCCCATCCCAGTCAGAGTCCCAATTCAGGGGCTCCCAGTGAGGGCCCCCACCTGGCCATGTCAATGCCACCGCCCGTCCATGATGGTGGATCATGAAATCTATGCACCTACACCACTAGCACCGACTCGCCTGACCCGACACCAGCGTTAGGCACGAGCTGAGGATGCCTGGAAAGGGGTGTCAATGTTGACGGCTACTGTGGACCGAGCCACCACTGACGCTTATCATCAAGTCCCTACACACACTGAGTAGGGGCTCTCATACACCCAACTGGGATTGAGTCCCCAACTACCCCACGTGAAGGCTAGGTCGACTCTCATTGTTGCATGCACGGGCGGTGGTCTTCGTGAACCATGCCATGGTGATGCCACCCCGTATAGAGGTCCTCCCCCATACCACCACCACTGAGAGAGGTGGTATACCACACTTCAAGGCTCGGCATGGTGGTATTCCCTGTGCTACCCCCAATCAGAATGAGGGTCTGCCCTGCGGTACTAATGTTCAATATAGAGGCCTCTACCATTCCCATCACAACGGGTATGGAGCCCTTCCTCCTTCCCTTGACCGTCTACATTGAGACATTACCCATCCGGTCTCTCTCCAATGTGGGGATCCTCCCGACATCCTCTCAGTTGCTAGCAAAGGTCCTCCTCGCCCCGAAAAGCCGAGGGTTGAAGGCCAGCCTCGCTCCACCCGCACCAAGCATGGAGGTCCTCCCAATGCCCCCACCAATTCCGACGGAGGATTCTACCACATAGGTTCTATTCATGTAGGTCCTCCCCATGTGCCCTTCAACAGTTGACTCGGTGCTCCTCGCACCTCGGCTGTCTTAAGTGGAAATCCTCTCCACCCTGGCACTTATGCGGCCGAAGGACAACCTCTCGGAAATCGGTTCAGTTCGAAGGAGCCACCCAGGGGTAGGATGGAAGGTCATCACCACCACAAGAAGAATCTTGGGAAGGCCCGGACAGAGATCAAACTGGTCCGCTTCTCACACTCTGAAGAAGAATACAACTCAGCTTAGGAACCCTCCCATCGCTCATTCGAGTCAAGTGCCGGGGAAGGGAAGAGGCGCATCAGCCTGGTACTCCCAGAATGCGAGGTCCACGAGATTCCCACCTCCCTCTATAGGTTTATACAAGAGGATGAAAATATGGTGACCCCACAGGTTACAGTCGTGCAGTCTCCACAATCATCAGCGGAAGTGCTTTCTGCCTCCACAAGAGATCAAAGAGAGCTATTCTGGGGACTAATGGCGGGCGAACAGCAGCACGACCCACCACTTGTAGCCCTGGCCCTTGAGCCAGGAATGATGACTTCAATCCCATCCTATCATGACGTAGTGGCCAGGTCACAATTATTTTCAGAGGATAACCTGAGAATCAGTGGACAGTTATCCCATTCGTCGTACTCCCCAACGGCCAACATGTCGCCCCAGCGGTCTGCCTCAGTACTGTTGTCAGTTCCTCAACCACCCCCAGTTGGCGAGTGGGGAATTCTAGGGCCAGACCCTGAATTTGAGCCGAGGAGCTTCTAGAGCATCCTTGCAGCATACAACTTCCCTGAGATGTTTTGGCCCGCAGATGCGCGGGATTTCTGCATACCTGATTCCCTCACCCCATAAGAAGTTGAGTGTCTCCACTACACCCTCTATACGATTCATTTCAGTCTCTATCATCAACGCGTGGTATATCCAAGGATCCAAGCTCATTTTGAAGACATCAACAAGCATTGATGTCTAGTCGATATGGCCACACTCCCTGTGGCCTAGTGCCCCGAGTCACTAGGTCATCGTGAGGCCCTCCAGCAGCAATGCATTTAAAGTATTAAGGTACTTCGAAAAATTTACAGGGAGACTACCCCCTTGTGAAATTCCGTGGATGGGGGCAGTATGTTGTACTCATCTGTAGCCCTATCCAACATCAGCACGACTCGCTATGCGATATTGAGAACATGCCCCCGGGAAGGGTCACGGTCCACATGGTCGACGTCATGGACAAAGAGGATGAGCTGGAGTTTCTCGATGGAGACTTACCTCTGGAGGGTGCGCCACCACTGTTGGACCGATCAGGGAGGATTACTCATCAACATAGGAACCTCCTATGTCTCCCTATGCCCACTGAGGCATTGGTACTCAGAAGGAATACCGGTAAGGGAAAAGAGCATGTCGGAGCCATCAAGAACACTTAACCATCCACCTCAGTGCAGAAGACGGAGAAGGACCCCAAGAAGGCCATGTTGCACCAGAAACATTCCGAGAAAAAGAGATTAGTCAAATAACTCTTGGCTGAAAGAGCGGTATAGCGACGACCCGACTATGGTGATCCTAGGCCCGGGAAGCAGGGGTAGGAACAACTTCCCCCTGATGAGATGCCTCAGGGTTACCCTGATCATATCGCTCCTGTTGACAGGGATGAATAGTGAACTCATAGCAAGAGGGAATGGTATGTATCACCGAACCCTCCCGAGCAGTGTAGTTATCCGAGGAATCCGGCCTAGGTTCCCCCATATACCCCGCTGGCCGTACCACTAGTCGCTCCACGAGCCGTTGAACCCGTCTACCATGTCGAAGAGCCCGACATCGCACTCGTGATTGGGGAACCTCATCAAGACAAGGAACCCCACTTGGATGATCCTATGGCAGAACTCATTTCCCGCCTTGAGGCATTGGAGACGCGGTAGGTGGCAATCCCACCAGATGGCAAGCCATACCCAGCATGGGTAGATGATATGACGGTGCAACCAGGTTTTGAGAATCCCACCTTCTCCTCCTTTAACTTGACAGGGGACCTGCCGAAACATCTGGACCTCTTTAACTCGAGGTGTGGGCCTATGTTAGGGACCCCAGCATAGCAGGAGGCCTCCATGCTCTGCTATTTCATTCAGACGCTAGAGGGGTCGGTGTTCGTCTGGTATAGCCAGCTCCCCGTCGGATTCATGACCAGTTGTGAGGACGTTCGTAGGCAGTTCCTCTACCAATTATGCTCTACCACCTAGAAGAACAGCATCACAGACCTCTTCAAGTGAAAACAATGGCCTGATGAGCGAGTCGCAGACTTTATCGCCCGGTGGAAGGGGATCACATACTTCCTTGACATGCCCCTGACTCGAGACCACTTACTGAAGATGTGAATAGGTAATGTTAAGATAGAACTGGTTCCTTCCCTGATCACCCAAAACTATTCCAAAGGGTTTAGAGACTTCTTAGATACGGCCCAGCACCTCGAAAAAGCTCTGCAATAGGCTAGCCAGGAACGTCCGCTGCCCCCAGTGATCCCAACAAGGAGGGATCCCAGAGCCGAGCCCACCGTAGTGGCCCAGATAGAATCCTCCCGGTGGCTATAATTGCTACCAGTAGCACCAGCCCCACAGCCTCGCAGAGGTCCTCCACCCCTGGCACAACCTCTAGCTCCATGGCATCCGCAGAATCGGTCGGCGGTCTAGCGTAATTCACCACCACCGGCCAGGCGGGACAATCAGGTTCCACCTCCTCGACAGGCCCCTCAGGCTCCTCATCAAGGCCAGGCTCCAAGGGATCCCTATCTTGAAATAAGACACCAAACATAATCATTCAGTGAGAATCAGTTCCTCAGTTACTTCTATAGCGCCCCTGAGCAAGGGATTGTATGCTTTTCATGAGTGCAGAAGGCCGGTGGAGGAAAATCTCACCCATCACACCAACTACTTTCTCTATCATCAGATTCTGGGGAACACCCTCAAGAAGTGCTATGTGTTTATTAACTGGATCCAAGACCAACTCGATAACAACATAGTCAGGCTGGGCCTAGCCCCAACACAAGTGGCGGGTGTCTTTGTGAGGTCAGATAGCAGTAGCGACGACGAAGGTGAGTGGCGGTATCTTCCAAGCCGCATATCCCACAAGTACGAAGACTTGATGGAACGTAAAATGGTTTCTCATGCCCCTGGAATCATTCCAGCATTCCTGAATCATTTGTAGCCTTCAAAAGCTGCAACCACCACCTCTGTATCATTATCTCAGTCGACCTCTTCCTAGAAGAGGAGGCATCTGTGGTGCAAGAAAAAGCAACGCGCTCCACCAATTTCGTCTTTGTCCCGCACTCTTGGAGACTTCATGCCGCATGAGATGGGGATCCCCCCCCCCCCAGAATCCAACCAGTGGTGGATGATTCTTCAAGTGACAATCAAGGGTACGCTTCAGTTAACACCGTCGTGTTGTTAAACACCTATATGACTCCCAACAAGGGGGAATGCAAGGCGAACCTCCCCAACATCCCCCGTCGACGCCGACGTCGGTGAAGCCGTAGCTATGAGGGTTGTCAAGGAACATTAGCTAGCACTTCTAGCTAGGCCATTCATGCCGCCGAGACCAGACAACAGGCCCAGCTCAGACCTCAGCACGTGCAGCCTTTTCATCAGGTGTCGTTAGGACCGCCTCCGCCACCATTTGTGCTAATAGATCAGGCAGAGCCACTTCCACTGTACTGTGACCATATTCACCCTGATACACGTCAACCTCAGTCATCCGGACCTCATCCAATAGCTACTCTTTAGGCTTTGACTAGTGACCAGCGGAATGTGCCCAGCACTAGCCAGCTGTCGGTCCAGCCAACAGGGCCCATCGTGCCTCCAATTGTAGAGTGGCATCCTGTAAGCATAAGTTTTCACCTGGAATGGAAGTCTGATGTTTTCAAGAACCTTTTAGTCATCCCATCAAGGCTTTCCATCCTAGAAGCCCTCCTCCTGTCATCGGATATGGGTGAGGCCCTCGCTATGGCTTTAAGTAACCCCCTTCAATTTGAGATGGAGGTAGCAGCTGCAGAAGCCTTTCATGCTGAAGCAGTTGAGACTACCGAATTCCAGGCCATCATTTCATTCTCCTGAGAGGATGAAGGCTCCCCCATATAGGGGCACATCCGCCCGCTGTATATCACTGGCCAATTTAATGGCGTTGAGGTTTGCCGATGTCTCATTGACACCAGCTCTAGGATCAAACTTATCCCGACACGGACACTATGGAAGCTGGGGTTATTCGAGGATGACCTAACTCTCTCTTATTTAAGGATCCAGGGATATGAAATGATAGATCAGACACCGGTCGACAAGATCCATTTGAAGACCTAGTTTGGTGGCCCAGTTTCTAGTAGTTAATTTATGGTTGTCTCTGAGGACACCGCGTATAATGCGTTGATGGGAAGGCCATGGCTCCATCTTCACGTGACGGTCCCCTCGTTGTATCACCAATGACTCAGGTACTCCCTTAACGATCAAGTAGGCATACTCCAATGTGATTCATCTCCTTTCACCTCTTGTGAATCCCGTTATTTGGACACTGACTATTACAAGAGCAAGGGTTAACTGATTCTTGCAAGTGAGTTTGAGTCCACCCCTATCACAAGTGACCCCTAGGCAGGTCTGGATGACACCTATGTCTTCCCAATATTTCAATTGGAGGACACAACCCCCGAAATGGTCAAATTCTTTATTGTCTCTAGTATAAGAGGAAGTCATATTCCCAAATCCAAGCGACGAAGGAAAATTATCTCGTACTTTTACACAAACCAGGCTTAGGTGATCCTGGAACCTCCTACTGTCGTACGGTATTGGGACGTCCGCCCCATGGAAAGGAAAGTATATCATACGCGTCTATTCTGCCGAGCTAGAATTAACCGTCTCAAGCTCACGCGCTACTATTTCTTTGATTTCATCAAGTGTGGCCCTTTGGGCCGATTTCCAGATGATATTGGATCGACTGCCTTCATCGCCATGGTCTTAGCGGAGCGTGAATTTCCTGATGCGCTGTCCACCACAGTCTAGGCTGGTACCAAACTCCCATCAGGTTCCTCCAACCCAGGGTAACCTCCACCCACTAGGAATCCCTCCTCCGTAAGAAAAGAAGAGGATCTAGAGGATTATTCCCCCACCATTGAATAAGGAGTCTTTTCCACGGTCGATGAACTGGTATAGGTGAGCCTTTGTAGGAAGGCTGATCTGAAACCCACATTGATCAGTGTTGTCATGTCCCTTGAGGAGTAGCATAGGTAGATGGATGTTCTTAAATAGCACCGTGATGTGTTTTCTTGGAGTTATGATGAGATTCTAGGACTAGATCCTTAGGTAGCCTTCCACCGCCTCATTCTCCCAAAAAACCATCATGGGTTCAACAAGCCTCCCAGAAAGATTCACCCTTCTCACGGTTCCATGGTTGAGGGACAAGCTGATAAGCTCATCAGATACAAATTCATCAAGGAGGTCTAGTACCCCAAGTGTCTAGCCAAAATTATGCCAGTTAGAAAGAAGAACTGACAGATCAGAGTCTGTATTGACTTCTGAGATCTCAACTGTCACTTTCTGAAGGATGATTTTCCCCTTCCGGTGATAGAATTATTGATCGATGAAATAGCTGGGTTCCAAGCCCTCTCCTTTAAGGATGGTTACTCTGGATATAATCATATCTGAATGTCCCCCTAGGATGAGGAGTCTACGGACTTCAGGGTGCCCCAAGGTACTTTCTTTTACCAGGTTATTCCCTTTGACCTGAAGAATGCAGGTTCCACCTATTAGCAGGCCATGCATCGCATATTCAAACCAATCCTCAGGAAATTGGTGGAATGTTATGTGGACTATCTAGTGATAAAATCTATCCATCACCAGGACAATCTCAAGGACCTTGAGAAAGTATTTGGATTCCTCCATTCCCGCAACTAAAAGATGATCCTGTTGAAGTGTGCTTCCAGGGTCACTTCCGAGAAGTTTCTTGGATTTTTTTTCGAGTACAGAGGCATCGAGATCGACCTAGAGAAGATCAAGGAAATCATACAGATGCCTCTTCTGAGCAATATCCGAGAGATTTGAGGTTTTCAAGGCCACTTAGCCTACATACTCCAATTCATTGCAAATCTAGCTAGTAATTGTAAGACCTTTTCTCAGCTAATGTAGAAAGGATCCACCTATAAATGGGATGAAGCGTGCCAGGATGACTTCGAGTAAATTAAGCAGTATCTGCTCCAGCCTCCAGTTTTGATGCCACCCATCTTCGAGAAGCCACTGATTCTCTATGTCACCACCCTGGAATGGTCCATCAGTACCCTTCTTTCCCAGAAGAACAATGAGGGGACATAGAACAACCTCTAATACCATAGAAGAATACTCCTCAATATGGAGACTAGATACTCTGCCAATGAGGAGAGTAGCCTCGCACTAGTATTTACTATGCAAAAATTGTGGCACTACCTACAGCACCATAAGGTACAGCTGGTATCTTGGGTAGACCCGTTGAAGTATATTTTGAACCAGCCCATGTAGACTATCCAACTAGTGTGGTGGGCGGTGATCCTCCACCAGTTCAACATCAGGTTCATGCCTCAAAAGGCTCTTAAGGGGAATGAATTGGTGGACTTTATAGGGGGCCATCCAACCTCCGCGGACCAGTCTCTGGACATGTATTTTCCCAATGACGCAATCCTCTCAGTAGATCATGCCATCCCATGTTGGAAAATGTACTATGATGGTGCCTCCTAGAGTCCCACCAGTTGGAGGCTCAATGATCCTAGGCTCAACAGAGATGGAATGGGTATCATCTTTATTACCCCGGCACAAGCCGTTCTACTATACTCATTCCTATTTTCAGAAGGCTACAACAATAACATGGCAGATTATCAGGCTCTTATCACTTTCTTTGAGCTGGCCCTTGAGATCGATGCACCCCATTTTCATGTGAAAAGGGGATTCTGAGCTGATCATCAAGTATGTCAACATTGACTATGTTGTCAGAAATCCATAGCTCACACCATTGTTGGAGCACACCCTCCCTCTAATGGCCCAATTCCATTCTCGACCGGAGGTTACCCATGTCCCTCGGCCACAGAATGGTCGAGCGGATGCTGTGGCCAGCTTAGCTGCATCACTTGCAGAGCCCGAGCAGGATGATTTGATTATACATATGGCCCATCGGAGATTCATTTCCCCTGTCACCCTAGAGAGTGACAATGGCCTACGAGTAAACTATCTTACCACCTGATCCTCTATGTCAGGACTGACAGGCTCTTCAGATGAAGTGATTGGAGCGATGCCCAAATGAAGACCCCTTTTTGTCGAGTATCTCCAAAATGGTTTCCTACCAGCTGATTAGGCCGAGCGTGAGTGAATTCGATGTCGCACGCTACAGTTTACCATACAGAGTGGTCTCAGACTTGATCAGATCTTCTATAAGCATGGTTTCGATGTTGTTCTACTCCGTTTCATCCAAGGAGTCATGATTCCACATGTTATGCAAGAGGTTCATGCTGGTTCCTGTGGTGCCCACCAGGCTGGGCCGAAGCTATCCGATCAAATCTGGAGACTAGGGTACATCTGGCCCTCTATGATCCAATATTGTATTGAGTTTTCCAGGATATGTCATGCGTTCCAAGTTCATGCTAACTTCCTACATCAGCCGCCAGAAGCTCTCCACTCCACCAAGTACTCTTTTCCATTTGCGGTGTGGGGGCTTGATGTCGTTGGATCATACCCACAGGCAACAACTTTCCAGTACAGGTTCATCCTGACCGCCACAGATTTCTTTTCCAAGTAGGCAGGAGCGGTTCCACTCAATGAGGTCAAGGCCCATTCCATCATTGACTTCGTGAGCTCCAACATCATCCACAAGTTTGGAGTCCCTCAAGCTGTCCTCACTGATAACGGTACCAACATCTGGGTATCCGAACTAAATAAATTGTATGCCAAGTACAATATCCTTTCGAACCATACCTCCTGCTATCACGCACAAGAAAATGGGCAGATCGAGGCATTAAACAAAACCCTCTCTAACATTTTACAGAAAATGGCTGTCCATAACAAGAAGAGGTGGTCGGAAAAGCTCTCCAACATCCTCTGGGCTTATCAGATGATGGCTCGCAAATCCATCCAGGTGAATCCATATTCCCTAGTGTACAAGGCTGAGGCCGTCCTGCCCATTGAGATCCGGTTGCCATCGTTATGCACCGCGGTATATGACCAGCAAGTGCCAGATAAGGTAGTCAAAATCCGTCTTGCTGAATTGGAAGCACATAACGAGAACAGGCTCCGTGCCCTGCACAATCTGGAAAGGCATCAGAATAAGTTGGCTAGATCCTTCAACAAGAAGGTTCGCCTCCACTCTTTTCTGCAAGGCAACCTAGTATTGGCCCTCTGAGCACCAATGATCCTTGGTAGAAAACCAACCACTTTGGATCCCAAATTAGAAGGACCTTACATCGTCCACATTTTTTACCCCAATAGAGCATACTCCTTGGTGACCACAGATGGTGAGTGCATAACTCCTCCCACCAATGCCAAATTCCTCAAGCAATACTTTGCCTAAGCCCCACGGTCCTACATGAATTTAAAATGCACATCATCATGCATGACGTTAAACTACATTTTTAGAACTATGAATGGATTTATTCCCATCCTCATGGGTTATGTAGGAATGCTCAGACGCATCATATTGAGCCCATCCCAAACTCTTCTCTTTGACTATTCCCCCTGGGTATATCTTTCTCAGAGGATCCTCACATGATATGGTGTAGGCTCCCTTTTCCCCACTCATACATGGATTATAATGATAGCACTGTGTGCCCACTCCCATTTTCTATCCTCCCATGTCCTCAACGGATGACGTTAAACTACATGTCCTTCAAGAACTATGTATGGCTTGATTCCCATCCTCATGGGATACATAGGAACGCCCGGAAATTTTGTATGTTGGCCCAACCCAGATGCCAGAATCCTCCCCCTAGATCAAGACGTATGGGAAGGGTGCAATTTTTTTCCCCAATTCATGTCGAGCTAATCTCGATCTAGTCATATGCCTTTCTCCCTAGAGACATTCACTACTTTTAGAGATGGTTACATCTATGCTTAACCCACCCCGTGACTAGGATTCCATCACCTTCCCCATCCGGAAGGGCCCCTGAATGGTATCGATGCTAGGCCTAAGGGCTCTATTACCACTTCGGACCAACGCCCTTGAGGATGTCGAGCAACAAGCCAATACAAGTCCCACGTTTTGAATATGGTTAGCGGTCGATGCTCAATTGTTTCTCCCATTTTAGGTCACTATATAGATTTTGTGTTTCGAACATGGTCAACATTTGTCCTGGATCGTTACCACCACCCCAAGATGTCCCAAACATTGAGGGCAGTGATTCATTATTCCCCATTGTATCTCCAAGAGACAAACTCCCTTTGGGCGATGCCAACTGTCAGGCCCCTTGGCCTTTTTAGGCCCCCATCACAGGTTCTCTCTTATGGGATTGTGCGGTGTGGAATGGGATTATGTCCTCACTCACGTCGGGTTGCTCACAGTACCGTACACATCCCCAGATGAGACACCTTATACTCTCATCAACCTCACTGTATGATGTTAAACTACAAGTTGGTTAGGCCTTCCTAACAAAGGCCTAGCCTCAGGCCCCTTGGCCTTTTTGGGCCCCTGGCCCAGGTTCTCTTATGGGAGTGTACGGAGAGGTGCGTGATTATATCCACATTCACGTTGGGTTAATCGTCGTGACTTACACCTCCTTTGTTTGGGTTATCCTACTCTCCTCCTCATCCTCTCTCTAAGCCGTTAAATTGCAAACTAGTCAGGCCTTCCTAATCGAGGCCCTGCCTCAGGCCCCTTGGCCTTTTCGGCCCCCAGCCTAGGTCCTCTCTTATGGGTGTGTACGGTGTGGTGCTGTATTATGTCCTCATTCACGTTGGGTTATTCTTTGTGCCATACACCCCCCCCCCTCGTTGGGGTATCAATCCCTCAGGTGCCTTTAAGAACTATGTTTGGCTTGATTTACATCCTAATGGGATACGTATGATAACCCAAATGTCTAGAATTTGGGTCCAGCCCCATATCACAAAAATCTCCATCTCACCTTATCCCCATGGCCTACCCTCTCCCTCCTAAACACCCTCGTATCCCCTTTTCGGCGGTTCATCAATGCGCCTAAGGGTACTCTAGTTTAGTACCTAGAATGTGAACTCTGCTTGAACATGTTGCCACCCGCTTTTCAGGATTTGTGTTCCCCTTTATTAGGGCTTCCATCACCGTTCACACCCAAAGGTACCCCCTAGTGGCATGGATGCTAGGCCTAAGGGCTCTCCTACCACTTCGAGCCAACGCCCCCGAGGGCCGCAGACAACAAGCTGATACAAATCCCGCATTGCGAATATAGTCAATGGTTGATTCTAATTTGTTCCCCTCATCAGGCTAACGCGATATGGATAATGTGGTTCAAACATGGTCAACAGTTATCCTCCATCGTCACACCAAACCCATTAATCCCAAAATGTCGGTTACATGATTCACATCCTTCTCCACCGTCTCATGTCCAATTAGAACTACGAAACTCTTGGTACTATTCCTCAGTGTGAATATGTGCATTAGGAGGACCAAAGCCATGATAGGGGCATCATTCGGGGCTCCGCACCAATTTCCCTTCGGTAAGAGTCCCATGTATTGAAAAAGACATCTATCTCCCTTGTTTCCCACACTGATTATAAATCACGTGGGCTAAGGGATCGGGTTGAGGTCTGCACTTACTTGGAGGGTTTTCACTCCATTTATGGTCAAAGCTCTAAGACCATAAACTAAGATCTCGCCTAAAACTATTCATGGATTGAATCCCATTATTATGGGATATGTAGGACCACCCGGACATCTCGTTTTAGGGTCTAGATCATTTGGGATCTTGTTTCTCCTCCCCCTTTTCCCTCTTACCTCTATGTATGTCCCTTGGCCTAAGGTTGGCCTCTCGGAATTGCATACGGTGTAATACGGGACCATGTCCCCATTCATGTCGGGGATGTTTTATTGAACCGTACACATTCCCCTCCTAGCATCGTCTCTATTAAGACTGCATTGCACAACATTAAAATGCATTTGTGGTCCCATAACATGACCCTAAACTGTGATATTATCGTCCTGGCCACATGATGAAAAATGGCACTGCATTGTGATGACCTCATCATAGAGGACATCACATTGGGTATTGGTTATTTACCCTACCATTTTTTAATGCTTGTATACGGCTTGATTCTTGTGGCGACGCCAGGGCCTTCTACCCTAGTCCCGTCTCTTTACAAAAAAAACCACTCACCTTAAAGGACAAATAAGATTTATCAAATATCGCTTCTCTTGGTGTGAGGGCCATGCTCGCACACACTTTTTCATGGCACTGATACCGTACCATGCCACCTCAAGATCTACGTGCAGCTTGATCCCTATCCTAATGGGGTACGTAGGAATGCATGGTCACTTTGCCTCAGGCCCAGATCAACTCTTATTTTCATTCCCTCGACCTAAAAACCTCTCTAAGGAACACGTGGTGGTCGGAACCCCCAGTTCACATTCATGTCAGGTATTTGTAGTTACCCCACCATGTGCCTCCCATGTTTCCTACTATCTATGGTCTGATTTCTATGACCCTGAACAAGGATATCCGTATGGGAAGGGGCTCAACCCCTCTATCTAATATGTTTCATTGTCATATTTAGATGCATTTGACAAAGAGTCCGAAGTATGGAATTTTCATGAGGACATTCCCCTCGTTCCATGACCAAGATTCGTGAGATTTCTATTTGACTACTCATCCTCTTCCAAATATGAAGGGAACCCCTAATGGCCTGGTCCCATGCCACATCGGCTAACCTTCCGTCCTGGGCCAATGACCCTAGGGATCTCTGACGACATTTGCGACATGTCCCATGTCTCGAACATGGTCAAATGTCAACCCTCATTTGTCTGTCCCCATTCCTGGCTAATGTGATCTGGATTTTGTGTTACCGACATGGTCAATATTTATCCTCCATAATCACGCCACCATTAGTGTGGTCCAAATTTAGAGCTTCATGATTCACACATTTCCACTTTCTCATGTTCAGGTGGAATTCTGACATACTCTAATTTATATCTTCGTGCATCCTAGTGCGCTACATGGACGAGATAGCATCATTGGGCCGACATTCACCAAGAATCCCTTCTCCCTAACATGTCCCTTCCTGGGTTGGTAATGTCCCACCACTACTTCTTGTTTCCCACTTCGAGCTTAACCCACGTGGGCTTAGTAGTTTTTGTAAGATGTACACCGGCGTATCCAAGCTTCTCATCTTCCCGCATGACGTTAAATTGTGCTTCTAGAACTACGTATGGCTCGATTTCCATCCTTATGGGATACACTGAGTCACCCTAGTATTTCTCTTAGGGTCCCACCCAAGGAATCGTAAAGTCCTACTCCTCCCCATTTCCGGCCTCTTGGCCTGACCCCTTGTGGGGAACCATGTAACTGCAATTTTTCCTGAAACAAGTTCGGGATTCCCCACGATGGTATTGGGAAGCGACAGCCCCCCTCACCAGAGAGGCCCTTTCAGAAAGAAGGAATGATCCTTGATCAAATAGATGCGTCCATCTAGTGTGCTTCTGCCATGGTGGTGTAATTTCTAGAGTGTTGGATTCTATTTGAACAAACCCTCACTCCACATTCGACGCTATGTGTGCCCCTTATTTAGACCCTCTTCCACTTTCATGTCTATAAGAACCCCCTAATAGTATGTATGCTCAGCCTATGGCCCACCTACAATCCTAGGACAACATTCCAAAAGACTAACAGATGGCATGTGCGACAGGTCCCATGTTTGGAACATGGTCAACAGTTGACCCTCATTTTCTATCCCCACTCCGGGATAATACAATAATAACACTATGTCTCAATTGCGGTCAAAAACCATTCTTTATTATCACTCCACCCCCCACAATTCTCCAAAACTTGGGTATCATGATTCACATATCTCATTCCCATCTGTTCGGATCGATTTTAGCGCCCCTAACATTACCCCAATCGTGCATAAGAGCACACTAGGAAAATGGTAATTCAGATGTTCTAAGAGCTTCATTCTCCATCTAGGTCTCTCCCATTTCCTTCTGGAAATCTGTATTGGTTGGTCAAACCCCAGATGCTCGAATCTTGGTTTTCGCTCCTACGTTTGGATGGGGCGATGAGGTGGTCGTCCCATGTTTCTCACATTGGGCCCGACCCACGTGAGATTAGGGAATGGTCACTAGACTCTCCACGAACATCATAAGGATGCAATAAACCAATGTAAACAACACAACTCTTGCATGATACACCATTCAAAAAATCAAAGCATGAATGTATGTTTAAGGGTTTATAATCATTATAGTACCCAGGGGTCGACTAACCCCGTGGAAGGATTGACTTGTTTGAAGTAACGTTGCAGCTCCGCCACCCTCTGGCTGGTGGCATCGAGGAGATACTACAGCTTTTTCACCTCCCTCTCCCCCTCGGTGGTGAGAGGACACAATTTGTTGGCTGTAATCTGGGCCCGCTCCACTTCAGCACGGTTGGTGATCATCTCCCCAAAAGCTCGCCTCAGGCCCTCTTAGGCTTCTTCCAGATGGTCCATTAATCGTGATATTAGCTTATATTATTCATTGAGGGAGGTAAAGTGCTCGTTCGCCCAATTTTGTAGCCACTGGACCTAGTCTTCACCCTTTTGGAGCCTCTTGATGTTTATTTCCTTCCTCCTCTACCAACCCACGACAAGGCCACGGTCATACTCCCGAATCTTTTCCGCCATAAGATCTAGGATGAGCACGTGAGGACGTCAGGCATCAACTCACCCAGCGCACAGTCCGCACAGTCGTGAGTGAAGTCTGTCTATATCATTCAACCACAGCACTTGGGGATGTCATTGATGAAGCGCGTGATCAGATTCCATGATCGGCGATGAACTATTTTTCTGTCCACCTTGTCATAGGTTGTCTCATCCCATTCGGTGTGATTGGAGGGCTCATATGTAGATAATTCCCCTAGGAACTCCTCGGTCGGGTCCACATCTAACATCAGATCGGGCGTGGTGGGGCCTGAATCGTCTGGTTGATCCTCATCATTAGATCCCTCCTCTATAATCTCAGGCACAATTCCACTGGCACCCCCGCTAGTGATCGGTAGCGATGTAGTTCGGTTAGGCTGGATGTTCACCTCCACGACCATTAGCATGCCCCTAGGAAGCGCACTACCTGAAGCCCCGACCAGCTTCGTCGTAGAAGCCCATGCCAATTAAAGGACTATACACACAAAGAAAGGGACGTGAATGTCCGTTAGCATGGTTAAGAGATGACAGTTGTGGATTCGGTAGAGAAGACTTAAAGAGTTCAAATTCATGGTCTCATTCTTGGGCTAATGTCATCAGATCCCTATGACGCGACCCCTGTATATAGTTGGTATGTCTGGAGACTCCAGGGGAGCCACCTTGACTGTCCCACCCCCGCCAGACACGAAAGATGATGCAACCACAGGCGTGGATCCCGAAGGTCCCATGTCGGCACTCGCTGATGGGAGAGAACGAGGTCTATGAACAAGGTCCTCCTGCACAGTATAGATGCTGATAAGGAATCCAGAGTAACCTAAGGGAAATCTCTAAAGAAGGAACATGGGATTTTACCTCGAGAGACTTCGTGAAATCTTCATGATCCAAGGACTAGTATCAGACTTCACCCTCCTTTGGAGGGCTCTCCATACGAGCCTCGTCTCCCAAGAAGGACTCATCTGATTCCTCTGGTAGGGGGGAAGTGCTCCCTCAAATCAGCGGCCGACAGCTGCGGAGGGACCGTGCGATCCAACAGCACCCTGACTCAGTCAATCATTGGGTGTAGGGCACCCTGAGAGTGTATGAAGTCTTCCAGCTTGGCTATGTATTGCTCCGCCTCTGCCTGCGATACTGCAAAACTTACCCTAATAGGGTGAATTCCCAGAAAGTCTATCCTAAGGCAGTTAATGTGCTGACATAACACAGATAGGCTAAGGAATTATCAGTTGACTTCCCATATGTCCCAGGCCTCTGGGAAGACAACAGTCTCCGACATGTCAATGTGGCTTTTCCGTTTCCCCAGGGCCGGCGTAGATATCCTGTAGAATCCCCTCGGTGGCCACCCCTCTAGATGACTCTGTTCTCTTCAAACCACAGGCTTCACTAAAGTTGTTAGATCCACTACCACTGCTCCCTCCTCAACTAGTATGGGTGTCAACGCTACAACAAACCTGCCACCACGAGACACCCTTGCCGCCTTCTGGCCTAGGCCCCGAGCTTGAGTAAGGTCACCCTCACTGACCAAGATGGTTGGCTGCTTCAGCATCTCCCCTGGATAGGCCGCCTCCTAGCTCTGGGAATATTCTTTTATCAGACCAAGGATGGCGGTCAATTGTGGTAATACATTCCACATATTCTCGTATTCCTGTGTGAACATGAGCCACATCTGCCTCATCACTCATGAGTGCTCCTCTTAGTGCACCCCTAGATAGACCTGTGGGGTCAGCCGCTATAGGAAGCATAATTTACTTGCAAACTGGTGTGGGGTGTACAGCTCGCAGAGATGCTCATGATCCACCCTGGGCTCCAAGACCCCACCTCGAAAGGTAGGAGGTAGTAATGATGCTCTTACGTTCCCTGACCGTCGTCAGTGAAGGCCCTCGTTGGCAATGGGAATTGATGGAAATTGAATTCCTCCACCCTCCAAACCCAGTTTAGAACCAATGGTGCAGTTAGCTTGGTCGAAAATCTCCCCACGTCATTCAATACCGAGGGATGAAAGTTCTACCCTGGAGGTGAGATGGGTTTTGGATACTGGTAGATCCCCCTGATGTGTGCTTCCATCCACCCGTACAAGCGGTGGAACGGCCTGCAAACCCTCTGTGACCTTTTCACCTCACTGATGTGCCACAACATTTTGTTCAACCTGGAGAGCATCGGGATCCCCTTGTTGACCTGACCTCCATTCTCAAAAGTGGATGCTATGATGAATGTTCTTGGCCACACTCCCATGTTTGTATCCCTCACCAGCAGGATCCAACCCCAGATGAGGGCTGCGATGAATGCTGCCAGCCTATCTATTGGCCGTTGTTCAGTGCTAACACTAAACCCCCATATCTTCCATTGGCTATCCTCCAGTATCCACCAGTATGAGTTTTCTGTACTCTGGGTTCCTTTCGGGCAATTTCGAGGCCTTTCCAGGAACTGCCTATTTTTTGGGAAGTTCAAGAACTTCTTGAACCAGTTCTTGAAGAGGACATCCCTCACCTTTTCCTTATACTCCCTAGACATGAGCTTTATCAATGCCATCGCCAGATGAGGCATCTACTCCAGATTCTCCCATGCACCCATAGTCGGGAGGAATTCTCCATACATCACCCCCAGTATAGGGACCCCTGAGATCTGATGCACATCCCATAGGCTGATGTCGAACTTCACGTGATGAACGTAAAAGGTATTGGTCCCCGGTGACCACCAGCTCAACAGATCTAGCATTAACTTCTTCGGCTTTAAAATATGGAACTTGGAAGCCCAATCTGCCTCATACAGGCCCACTCTCCTCAACTCCACCCCGAAATTCTTGCACGAGGCTCCAACCTAGTAGGCCCAAGACCAATCGTCCATAAAGATGATGCCCTGGCATAGGTCCCATTCCTCAGACCACCCCTTCTTCAGGTTCCCCAGCGATGCCATAAGGATGGTTCGGTACAGGGGAGGGGACATATCTAGCTACAATACCCTCTAGCCGATATTGTTCAGATGATTGTATAGGCAGTCAGCAATGACAAGCGTGAAATCCTTCCATGCATGACCATCGGGCGCCCTGAACCATCAGTGCTGACACAGCGTGCTCCATAACCAGTAAGCTGGCTCATCCCTATCTTCTTCAGGGATGAAGACGTCATCCCTCAGCCTAAAGCCATACAAGGGAAACCTCCTACATAGTGGGTAGTTCTTCTAGATCTCCGACAGCAGCTCCACCAAAGAACCATGGTCCGAGTGGCTCCGGACTAGATCTCCTAGCTCTAGACTATTCACCATTTCATCCCTCCAGGCGGCAGCCGAAAGGACCACCTGGGTAGCTTCTTGGTGGGACATTTGTTCTAGAGTTGTGATGTTTCTTTGGCTGGTTTAAGAAGATCATTCGTAAAGCTTGTTCGTGATGTCCGCTCGCGAAGACTATTCACGGGGCACTGCCTCGGCGTTCAAATCTGGATCGCGGAGCGTTAATGTGGAGTCGAGGACTCACTGTACGCCGTGAAGACCCGATTCGCATAGATCACTCACGGAGTACGGAGAACATCGTGAATCGAGAGTGCAAGAAGGCATGATTGTGGAGAAGGGAAGGGACAAATGCGATGGTAGCCCCCCAATTTATAGGCGACGACCTTCAGAGCTTTGTGGCGCGTCCAGTCCACGTGGAGCTTCGTGGCACGCTCGGCCTGCGAGGCCCCTGTCTGCCTCACGATCCCTCTTAAAAAGTCAACACCGTGAATGCCTGAGGATTTTTGGAGATTTCCCTCAGACTATGTCCCTTGATCTCTCTACGTGTCCTAGTATAAGGGGGGGAATTTGTTAGAGCCAAAATTTGGGACAAAGAGAAGGCCACAAGATGGCCCCTGGACTGCCTCACGAAGCCCCTTCGTGGATTCCCCCAGCACTGCGTCCACCGTGAACCAAAGGGGGCGAGACACTCGCCGAATGCATTTGACGTTCACGACGACACTGTGAAGCAAAGGAGGAGGGTTTCTCTGTGACCCCATTTGATGTTCGCGACCTTCCGTGAATCCCCCAAGCCACTCTTCGCGTCGCGTGAGCACCGCTCTGCGGTGCGTCTTGCCTATAAATTCCGGGCCCCCTGAGTTCTCTGGATGGACAATCTGACCTTTCGGCTTCCCATCTCCCGAATCATGAAGCATTCTTCCGCTCGGTGAATGATGGGCTGTGCGAGGTACTTCTACTTCAAGAAGTGCTTCCCCATTGTCTCGTTTTGATCCCCTCTTTCGAGAGGGATGCCTTTCGCGAAGCCCAAGGGTTTCTGTGAAGGTAGGGGATCCCTAATGGGACCCGGGTTGTCGCAGAGCATTTATACTTCGTGAAACACCCTTCATGTACATATAATTCACATGCTAAGGCAGGGTCACTGTACTTCGCGAAGAACACTACTTCCCTATACCATTCTTCACGAGGCACCTTTGCTCTGTGAGGCTGTGCGCCGCAAATTCCCTTCCACTTCGTGAAGCACCTCCCATTTTTACCTTCTCCCCTGATAAGGCTAAGGTAACTCATATCGCGAATCACATCCCTTCGCAAGTGCCCTCTGCCATGCGGAGCAACATAGCTCCACAAGGCCTCTACCTATGGACCCCTCTGCTTGGAAAATCCTTTTCACATGCGACCCTCCAGGTTTGCATGATGTGATTTCAAAGCCCCTTGGACGATACCGCTTGTTTTGTTGCATCGCCAAATGATTCTTCCCATAGGAATTCTAATGGCTATTTCTTCTTCACATAGCCACGCTAACGTGGACCCCTAGATGGTTCACTCTACGACACCCACTAAGTATGGCCTTTCCGATGCCTTCCCTCCCACAATGAGAAAAGGGTACCGGTTATGTATGTCCTAGGGGTGTGGAGAGAACCCCTGTAATCTGAGCTGCAGGACATTAAACTGCAAAGCACCATTGTCCCCAGTGCATGACGTTAAACTGTGACATGGCCCCGTGCATTGCACGTAGGGACCCCCCCGCCTTGGACATTCTACACACCCATGGTCTCTACTGGGTATGATATCATTTTTCTTGGAGTGGCGTTTGTCCGTGAGGAAGGGAATTCGCCTTGATGTAAGGCCCTATATTTTCTTGCAGGAGCCAGCACCCCTTCCCCTCCTCACATCCTCGGTGCCAAGGCCAACGGAGGGCGTGATAGGGAACAGGGCTCCTCCTTTCTTTGATCCCAAATCCCTCTCCCGCTACACTTTGTCGCCATAAGGCCTCCATCTTGGATTAAGTCGTAATTTGTCTCTCCCTGGGCCGCTCCACGAGTAATCCCAATTCCACATCCCACTAACACACCTTTCGCGATGTGATTGTCAGGTCTCTACCGCCTCTCGTTTCTCACACCGAGCATGACTCACGTGGGCTTATAGTAAGAATCAACCATGACAACACCCCCCATCCCACATTATGTTAAACTGTACACCCGAACTACAAGAACATTGATCCGTGTCAAGGAATGATATGTAAGAAGCCTGCACGAGGTTCAAGCCAAACAACTGTTGGCCCTGACCATCTCCGTGTCGGTGCGCCAAGCCCCACCACTTTGTGCCGCCTCAGAGTGTAAGCCCCAATCATCCCAAACTACAAGGAATTTAAACCATGTCAAGGCATGTTATGTAGGAATCCTCCCTGAGGTTCAAACCCACACCACCTAGTTGTTCCGACCCAATTCACGTCGATTCACCAACACCTTTGGAAGCATAGAGTGTAAGCCCCACACCATCCTGAACTACATGGTATTTGATCCTTGCTAAGGCAGGGTACATAGGAAGCCTCTATGAGGTTCAAGCCCACCATCCACTTGGACCAAGGTCCTTATTCATGTCGGTTCTCTGACATCCCAACCAGAACTATGGAGACTTTGATTCATTTCAAGGCATGGTATGTATGAAGCCTCATGAGGTTCAAACCCATCACTCATTGGACCCACGATCCATCTCCATGTCATTCTCTGACATCCCAAACCAAACTACGGGGAATTTGATCCATGTAAAGGCATGGTATGTAGGAATCCTCACGAGGTTCAAGACCAACACCAATCAGACCCGCGGTCTATCTTCAGGTCAGTTCACTAACACCCCCCATCCCAAACTACGAGGACTTTGATCCATGCCAAGACATGATATGTAGGAAGCCTTAACGAGGTTCAATACCAACAACCATTGTCCCCTACCATCTCCGTGTAGGTGTGCAAAGCCCCACCACCTTGGGAAAACTAGAGTGTAATCCCCACACCAATCCTAACTACGAGGACTTTGACCCATGTCAGGGAATGGTATGTAGGAAGCCTCCATGAGGTTCAAGCACAAAACCATTGTTCATCATGATTCTTACTCGGGCCAACACATCCCAGTGAGATCATGCCACCTCATTCCCTCCCACAACATTTGAGATGTCACCCATGTGCTGGCCCCAACATTAGTGTTCCCTCTAGGGTGTTCCTCAGTCTGATCCACTCTAGTTAGTGTTCTTATCATCCCGATCCGTCTCCGTTGGACTTTAAACATGTGGAATAACCTCTGTTAAACATGGAAAGCTAAGGGAAACCTTAGATACATGCCTACGGCATGTCATTCCCCATGTTTGATGTGGGATACCTTGGGCTTCCATTCCCTCAATAAGCCCTATAATAAGGGATAGAAGAGTAACACACCAATCCTCAGCGTCCAGACATGCCAGTGAAGCCCCAACGTGACTTTTCCCCTAACCAAAGGTTGATTCCCTAACTGAACCCCTTGAAATGTCCTGAAAGATGTAGCATAATTAACCGGTGTCCATGAAGATATGGAACTAGGAAGAGTTTCATGAACAATTTATTAAATCTATGAAGGAGACTCGGACTATGAGACAAGTTCCGATGAGAAATCCACAGATGGAAGAACCGACATCCTATCATCCTGTTTCGATCAAGTAGCAAACGTCCCTGAAGAAGGAATAGATGTTGCCTGCCTTTGGAAAGCAAGAATGTAGGGTAACAAAAGATGGGCCTGTTGCACTCAAGCAGACTGACGCATGCGCACCAGTGAAAACATCAGAAACAGTAACCATCCAACACTCGGACGCTTACTTATAGGTAAATTGGACCATGAGGTCGACAGATGTATTATTTTTCCATGACTGCCAAATCATGGAGTTAGTATAACTCTATAGGAGACCAAAAAATATATCTCTAAATATTTCTTGTCTACATACCATTCATTGTAATGTTTGATAATAAAAAAATAAAACCCATTAAAATAAATCATCAATGATCATTGGGCACCATAGTAACGAAAAAATAAACCATTCCTACTTTCACTAGTGCCAAATGTCTCTTAAAATGATACATAACAACACAAGGGGGAAAATTTATTTTCCCCAAATTCATAGTAAGCATGTTACAACCCATTAGGGAAACACCCTATCCTAAAGACATCTCATATAGTGCCCCATTCAGGAACAATCCCTTGTTTCATCACCACGTAGGTAGAATTAAACCCCATCAAGAAACCATCACATGTCTCATCACAACCCAGGGGGAATTTCACCCCACCATGTAACAATCGCATTAGTTATCACCACTAATGGGGGGAATCACATACCATTCCAAAACTATCTGATGTATCATCACCACCTGTGGGGAATAACACTACACCTCAAAAATATCTCCTGTATCATTAAAAACTAGTTTATATAACACACCCATCAAGAACAACCTCATTTATCATCATTTTATGATGTCGTTTCAAGATGAATTGAAAATTTACAATGGAATTTGAATTTTCATTACCGAATGGGACGAATCATGAATTATGACACAAAATATAAATATGAGAGTATGAATGGATAAAAATGTCATTTTGTGATGATGAATGATGCGTAGGAGGTAGATCTATTTCTTTAATGAGATTTATAGGATTAATGATATATTTTATATTTTTTAGGGGGGCTATGGAATGGTTTAACGGTTTGGTGTGAGTAGTTAATGAGAAATAATGTGACGCCTTAATGCACAAGAGGTTTTTAGTTCAATTTTAATAGGGAATGTTTGGGTTGAACAGTTAGAGAATTTATTTTGAAAGAAAATGTGTGGAAAAAAGATTAACGATATGAGAATTAGGAGGTTCTGGGACATGGAGAACGGGTTGTTCATAGTTTCTGACAAACTGTGCACCTTGTTGCATAAGGGAGACAGTGCTAACACCATGGTTGGCACACATTTTTTCAAACGATGTAGCGTAACTGTGTAGGAATGTGGGTGTTGGATATTAGGGATTTTCAAGGATGTCCCATGGTATATCTATATTTGTAGACAATATGTGTGAGTGGTGGATCTTGATAGAGCTAACGACACGGTTGGCGCAAATTTTGGAAAATCTAGCAACCAAACTTGATGGATTCCTATATTTCACTAAAAGAGGTATTTGACAAAAATATCACCTCAGGGTTTTAATCCACTCCAACAAAATTCTCCCCCATTCTAGGTGCATAAGCCCGGGGTTTCCAAAGCCTTTACTCCACTTCTCCCTCTTGATTTTGAGGTTGTTTTCATTGCGATTGTTGGCATCTAATGTGTATTCTTCTACTTTGGTCATTTAATTTCATCCCATTATTTTTCATATCTAGTTTTTGGATTCTCGTATTTATTTTTTTTAAATTACACCATATCGTTGTAGAATACCCAATTTCTCGTTGAGATTTTGGTCATATTTGGTAGAAGAGAACCTAAGATGGATTTTACAATTTGTTGTAGGAAAATTCATCAAGCCATGTGTATGTGGTAGTTTTTCTTATTTTTTTCTTATTTTTTAAGTTAAATAGATTTATATTTTGTGTATACACTTAGGGATACCTCATAGAATGGTTTAGAGGTTTTCTATGGGTCTACAATGAGTGGGTGGAGTGGGTTTCAGGGAAACACGATGACCCGATGAGTTTTTCAGCATTATCAAATGTTGGTTTTTATTAATTAATTTATTATAATTGAAATAGTTAATTAATTGTGGTCTTTTGGAGTTATAATAGATCTTGGATGATCATGAAGATATTTTTTGGGTTTCGAGAGGTTTGGGTGATGCTTGGATAGGCCGTGGAAAGGCTGTCTTTCATTGTTAAAATTTTAAAATATTGATTTCTGAGGTAAGTGGTCTAAGAGATTTACCCATAGTAATAATAATTATTTAAATGTGAATTTGTGTGTATGTATTATATACCATGTGAATTATTATTTTCCTTTAATTTAATAAATAATATTTTCAGTTTTAGATTTATACCTTGTACCCTTCACATACCGCTTTGGATCCATTAGGTGTTTCGAGAATGGACTAATGTCCACCTGCTGGGTGTGCCACATTTGAAAAATATAATGTTTCAAGGGTTTAAATTGTTGATAAAATATTATGTGTATTTTTTTGAAATTGTTAAATGGTGTGTTTTTTATTTGGAATCAGTTGTGCTTTCCAACATTGGAAAACTCTATTATAAAATGACATTTTTTAAATGAGGGTTTTACCTCAAATTAATTCATGGAAAGTGGTTTTAAATATATTCTAATGGTTGATTTTAATTGAATGTGTTATTACTTTTTGTGAAAATTTCTCACTAAACCCTTTTATATTTTTCATGGTATATGAAGGTGTTGGACCTTGTTTATATTTTTAACATGTAAGACTGATTTTAAGGGAGGTTTTGAAGTGGTTAATGAGAATGATTTATTATGGGTTTATGACTTAGTAAAGGATATGGAAATAGTTAAAAAGGGTGTGATGATTGTTAAATGGTTTGAGTAACATATAAAAGATATATATTTGGGTAGAAGGTGGAATGTTTTAATGGGGAATTTGGTTTACTGAACTTAATGTAATGGAATATGGAAATGTTGAACGAAACGGTAAAGACTAATAATGGATTGATTGGGGATGGTCAGGAATGAAATGGCGAACCCCGAATATATTCATGGACTGAGTCTCCATGTTTTATGACATGTAATGAATGGTTTTTGGGATAGTCTCCATGATGTACCAAATCTCAATTGAATTCATGGACTGAGGATCCATGTTTTTAAGTATCTGATGAATTTTTTTGGGGATGGTTGACCATGACATGCTGAATATCAGTTGGATTCATGGATTGATGATATGTTTATTTTGACCAATGAATAATGGTTTTGGTATGTGTCCCTAACGCTCCACTCCCTAGTGCATCGTTTATTTTTGGGTTAGGGGTGACTCTCTTGAACCCAAGGGTATAGACATGGAATTTCATATCATAGTTGGGATGGTCAAACCTGAAATTATATGTCATTGTTGTATTTATAGAAAACTTATTTGTGTTTTAGAACATGTGACCAAAGGGTTGGGATGGAAGGACGTAGATTTTGGTGTCCTGGTTGGATTCATGGACTGATGCTCAGTGTTTTCCAACCTGTGACATAGTGGTTGGTATCATCGAATATGATTTTGTAGATCATAGTTGGATTCTGGGATTGAGGCTTCCAGATTTCCAACAAGTGACATCAGGGATATATAGATCAGATGACCAACATTGTCTGAGGATGTTGATGAAAATGGATAACCATTGGGAATATTGAATAAAAGTGATTAAATTAATGTATAACAGCCCATGATTTTATGGTATGTTTCCAAATAAATAAATTTAATAAATTAAATATTTTACATTGCACAAAAAAAATTCATATGGTCTAAATCATATAAATCACATATAGAAAACAAAATGTTATTTTTGAATGAGAGTTAATGAAATAAGAGTCTTTTTCTATAAATTAACAAACATATACCCACAAAATTGTAACTTAACATTTAGAATAGTAATGGGCCCTTAGGAATAGTAATTTGACCAATAGAATAGCATCCTCGCCAATGAATATATAAATAAAATTTAATCATATTATAAGTGAAAATATGATATAATTATATTATAGTACATGTAAATAAATATTTTAAAAATTATTAATTAAGTGTTAGTTTTTTTGTAAGTCATAAATATATAATTAGGATTTTATAATAAATAAAATGGTTTTAAGAAAATTTATTTTCATAAAATGTATTTATAAATTAATATTTTCTTCAATTATGATGTTATGATAATTTTATGAGACCTTTGTTAATATTTCAATGTGTTATAAAATCAATTATAGATTTAAAATCTGTATTTTTTGGGTCAATTATTATTTTAATTAGAAATTAAAGTTCTTATTTTTATAAAATTATTTTCCTAAAAGCGATTTCAATTTGGAATTATACATGTCCAAAAACGTCTAGGGTAATTTTTTTTCTAAAATAAATGAGTTTTTTTTGAAAATTATTATACGATAATTTACAATAAATGCTCAATACATGATTTTTTGAGTCATTTTTTATGTAAGGATGAGGTAATAACCATTCGTTTGAACACACATGAACAAGTTACTATATTTAGTCACGAGAATCAATACATATTTTTTTCTTGAGCCCAACTAATAATCTAAAGATTAAAATATTCAAAAAACACCCCTCTCATACACTATAAATACCACCCTCTCAAGATCTTCTCCCCAAACCATTGAATATTTTATCCTTGTCAAAATTTAGCCCAATCCTTTTCCCAATCCCCTCCACTATTTGTAAGATCCCTTGGTCTCATAAAAAGACCAAAACATTTTCCTATGTAGGTTCTAAAGTTGGATAAATTCAAGAGGTAAAAACCACTTTCTTTTTCGTTTAATTTCTGTTCAAGTTATTTTGTTGTCTTATCTTCAACTCAAATCCCCGTTTACAAGTGCAATTATAAATCCAGTTTCATTTTTACACTATAATTATACCATGTTAATGGAATATACAACATCAAAATATTTTCCTTCTCTTTTATTCTATAAATGAAATCATTTCCTGTGATGTGTTAATATACTAGCATCATAGACAATGCATAATTATTTTCCATTAATGCCTTCAATGACGGTCATAAAACCATTATAATGGTTATATAATATATTATCATTCATATTATATGTCATATAATTTTTTCTAACTATTATATATTGAAGATATTAATTAATAAGAATAAAGTGGTTCATAATTATAAAAAAACATCAACATAATCTAAACAATTATTACTAACATTTTATCTAACAATTTATCCTAAAAAACTATACCCAAATGAAATATATGGACATTTAATATTATATAAGTCCATTAGTAAAATATAATTTAAATTCTGGAAACTATTCTCATTTTTCAGGATTTTCTATACATGAAAAAAAGTATACGAATTATTTAAACCATGGAAATGAACCCTCATAAACCAATATTTTTGGATCGGGTTACACGTCCTCTTTCTTTTCCCACAAACTCTGTAACAACCAATAATTAAATGAATTAATTAGAAAGTAATTTAAAAATATATTTTTTATGTTACCCTACTGTAATTATCAAAGTAATATATAAATATATATAATTTTAAAACACATTTTTCCCACTCTCCCATCAAAGTTTTGTCAATGGTCGGTTAACCATCAACAGAGACATTTTCATGCCAACACATAGAACCTTAATCAAAGGTGGTGTTTTTAAACTATATATAATATATAAACATCTAATTATATTAATTATAATAATATGTAATTAATTATATTGGTGTTTAAACAAAATTTGAATAATATATCTAAAGCATTGAAAAACAAGAAATTTTTATGTAAAATATTATATCAAAATGCTTCAATTTTCATTAAATAAAATTATAAAAAATTATCCAATGATAATAAATTATTAATAGTTATATAAATAACTATAATTCAATTTTTTACTAGTGTTTTAATACTTATAATTTTTTTCAGGAGGGGAAAATGAGAAAAAATTAAAAATGGATTAAGGTAAGGGACTTCGTCTCAATTTCCATCTACTTGAGACTTACTTGGTATTGTGAACCTAATAAATTTTATGTGGATCATCTACTATCCCATTGAGATTATTTTTTCATTTTACATTATAGTAAATATCCATATCCATGTATCATGGATAAGATTATTTTTCTTTTCATTTAAAATTTTACATAAGATTTATATTTTGAATGTTTTTTTAACAAAGAAAATTTTAATGAATTAATATCCTCTACACAGTGTGGATATTTGGATAATAATTAATGTTCTTTAATTACATCTATGTATGAAGAAATATTTGGACTTTTAGTGATGGGTGGTTCCCTTTATATCTTCTCAATGACTTGTAAGGTCCCATGAGACAAAATAGTTGGCAATAAAACCAATCATGTTTGTTTACAGACATAATTAGATGGGTTCCTACCCCCAGACACAAACAATATTGATGGAATAATAGTTCATGTCCAAGATACATGTAGTCCAATAATTACGAATTTTATTCATTCAATATTTATTTATCATTATCCATGGGATTTTCATGATGAGAAAATATATGGATGCATTTAAATTCTCAGTCTATTGATGGCGTGTGTTTTTTAGATATTCACCATGTCATATTGAGTATTGTAAGACTCCTCGTGTTTTAATTCTAAAAAATCATGTATCATGTTTTAATGATCGCAAATCATGTATCATGTTTTATTGCTCACAAATTATGCATCATGCATTAATGGTCATAAATCATGTATCATATTTTAATGATAAAAAATCATGTATCAGGTTTTAATGCTCACAAATCATGTATCATGTTTTAATTCTCACATATCATGTATTGTGTTTCAATGCTCAAATATCATGTTTATCATATCACACATCATGCCTGAATCTTGTAAACTATAATTAATCTTGTTCTATTATGTTTCAGTATGATTATGTTTTATATTAATCTATTATGTGAATAATAATTCTTAAGACAGTTTACAAAAATCTGTCTAAGTATGAGAAACTGTATGTTTTCCACTGGTTCTGAATTTTGGAAAAGTCCAAGACACCATAACCCTGACACCATAACTCAGACACCATGACTCAGACATTGTAACTAGTTCTAGATTTCACGAAGTATGTGACACTGTTTCCTTGCTACCACTTCCAAGACACCATAAAAAAGACACCTTTTATAATTTTGATAATGGACTAGACACCGTTACCAGAGACACCATGTTCTTGACACCACATCTGTGCTACTAGTTCTAGATCTCAATGAAAATATTGTATCATGACTCTCTAACCGTGACTGTGTCACCTTTCAATGTAAAAATAGAAGACATCATTCCAAGTGACACCGTTTCAAGACACAACCTATGACATCATTCTATACATAACCATTTTTTTGTCATTTTCCATTAAATTTAAAAGTCATTTCAAAATTTCATATTTATGTGATTTAATGGCACTGATATAATTAATTTCATTTTGAAATCCTTTCAGAATAAAATATGTGGTACAAAGAAGTGGAGATAGTGTATCCTATAAGCTCCAACAGATGCACCCAAAATAAAATGAAAATTATGGAACTGGAGAATTATGTATGAAAATGAAGGGAATTCAAGAATGAAGATACACTAAAGAACACAAGAAGAACTCTCGATTTCTAGTGGCTGAACTGTTGTAGATAGAATCTCAAACATTCTCATAGTAGAGACTCTATGAAGAACAAGAGATACAATGAACATATCATAGAACAGGAAACCATGACATGAGATTCACGATACTCTGCTTCTCCCAAAGGACTCAAAAATCACATATGCCACATCATACAAGTCCATAGTTTCATAGAACCGCACTCAGAGAATTTCTTATCAATTATCATTAATTTTTCACTTCTGTATTTTGTTTTTATAACTTTTCAAGTAGTGTATGTATCTATATTAAAAATACACATTTTCTATTACACTGAAAAGGAGGATAGAAGATATGATCATTTAAAAGTATTTTTACACATTATTTCAACTACTTATAACTATGGAAGAAGTCATGTATGACCTGTTTGTTTTTTTCCCACGTACAATAGTGGAAGTGGTCTTGTGACCAGGACAGTCGTGTGTACTGTTGTTATCCCCAATCTAGGGTGTGGAACAATGATTATTTTATATATTTCTTGGTGAAGGTGATTTCCAAGTGGAGTGGATAATGTCTCATCTTGGGACTGAACCACTTGTTTTATCCTTTTTGTCTTTTTATTTAGTCTTTCTATGTTTTAACTCATATTTCATAAAACTAAATTTTATTTTGATAGTTAGTCTTGGATTGTAGTTATAACTATTTTTCCTTATTATAGTAGTTTCAAAAGTTGTATGAATATAGAATTTTTTATAACAATGAATTAGTCAATATTCTAATAAACTATTTGAATTGTAAAACTATAATGATTTTACTAACCCGGTTAACTAGATTGTTTTATTTTAATTGGGGGAATATTTTTAAATATCTGTTTTAATATAACTTTTTATAGGAACTCTATTCACCCTCGTCGTGAGTGACCTATTATGAACAACATTTGGTATTAGATGAATTTTCCAAATCCCTATTTTCAAAATTTTTAATCTGTTTGATATATTTTTCATCTATAATTTTATTTGTGTTTTAAAGATCTCAAAATTTCTGTTAGTTCTAATTTTTTTGTTCTTTAAAAATTATACACTTTTTTCTATTGTATGGATAATAAAATAAAAGGTGATTCTACCAAGATAAATATATTTATTAATGGATCAAATTATACACAATGTAAAATTAAAATGAAAATGAACTTAGAATGTATGGGTTTTGAGATTTTCTCTTCAATTATATATGAATATGAGATTCCATCAAGTGATAAGAATACTTTTGATGACCCAAATAAGGATGATTATAATAATAATTTCAAATCAATGAATTCCATATACTTTTATCTAGGATTAGAAGATTTGAACATAATTTCTTCATGTAAAATAGCCTATGAAATTTGGGATACTATATCTATTTCACATGAAGAAATCTCTTGTGTTAAAGAAATGAGACATAAAACATATACTATTAAAATTGATAACTTCAAAATAATGAATGATGGGACTATTTTTTATGTGCATATTAGGTTTAATGAAATTGTGATCATTATGATCTCTATGTGAAGATATGTAACAAGCAAGGAAATAATTATGATAATACTCATATACTTACTATATTGATGGAGAGGTACCTCTGACTCAATTAGATAATCTTGTGATATTATTGAGCTTCCAGTCATGGAGCTGATAGAAAAGTTGATGACGTATGAGGGTGAATTAATAGTCAACAATAAATTGGAAGGTGAACCAAATAGAAAGTCAGTGGCCTTCAAAAGTACTACTTGCAATACTAAATAAAAGGAAAAGGAGAAATTTCAATCCCCAACAGAAAGTTCTGTTAATGAACCACTAGAAAATGATGAAAAAATAGATCAAATATCTATATGATTTAATAAATTTTATAAAAGAAGTAATTTTTTTAGAAATCCTATCCCCAAAAGAAGATATGCTCACAAGGGAAACTGGAAGGAGGATTTGAGAAGAATTGAGAAATCTGATGAAATAATATATTATGAATATATGAGAAAATGAAAAGTAATGGATGATTATCCCACAATAAAATATAATAATATGTATAAGGACAAAGATAGAAAGTAAATAAAATGCCATGAAAGAAATATGGAGTACTCCTGAGCATAGTTCAAGTAACTCAGAGTCTTTACATGTTGAAAAGGTTGAAAAAGAAAATATGTGTTTTATGACAAACACATTTTAGGTAACACAAGAATCTCCAATAAATAACTTTTATTATTCTAGAGATGAATCTTATAATGAAGAAAATATGAATACTATAGAAATATTTGAATAATATGATATTATTGAATACACTTGTAAAGAAATAAAAGATAAATACAAATGATTAATGAAATAACATTCCAAGACTACTACTGTCAAATATGAACATGCTATAGAGAAAGAGAAAAATGTTCAATTACTAAAGGAGAACAATGAATTTAATTTATCTAATAAAAATTGAAAAAGGACCAAGATAAATTTAACAGTGGAAAAAATACATTTAAATAGATTATTGGTAAAAAAAATTCCCCTAGATACACTAATATTATAGGATACCAACCTGGGAAAATAAATATCACCAAAAACAAGTTTGTAACAAAATCTATAAATTCTATTTTTCTACCTAAAAATGAAAATTATGCCATTCGTTCTAGTTCTAGAAAATCTTTTACTGCATCTAGATTTTCTGGACCAAATAGTGTCTATGATTCAAATATTTTACATAATGCTTATAGGAAACCAATGAAGCAGATGTTGGTTCTTAAATAACTAATTATTAATGTTACTGGACCCAAACTAATATCAGTACCCAAAATATGTTTTTGTTTGATAATTTTGTATGACACTTGATCGAAGATCTCCAATAAAATCTTATGGTACATGGATAGTGGATGTTGAAGATACATGATAGGATATTACTCATGCTTCAATATTTTAATAATGATTGATGGCGGGAAGGTCACATTTAGTGACAATGCTAAAGGAAAAATAATTGGCTTCAGCCAAATTGGCAATACTAACTCAGTTTAAATTTCTAAAGTACTTTTTATTGATGGATTAAAATATAATTTTCTTTGAATTTTAAAGTTATGTGATTTTTTATTTCATGTTAAATTTGAAAATGACGCTTTCAAGGTTTTCAATTCTAAGAATGAATTAGGATTTTCTTATTTTAAAAATTCAAATGTATATATTGTTAATTTAGATTCTTTAGAATCTCAAAATGTTTCATTATTGATTTTTTTTCATAAAGAGTCTTGACTATGGAAAAGAATACTAGGACACTATATATACACTCCTGTAGAAATCTTACTATATACATTTTAGTCAAGGATCTACCCAAACATGAGTTTCCAAATGATAAAATCTGTAATCCTTGTCAAAAGGGTAACCAACTCAAAATATGTTTCAAACTAAAGGAAGAAGTTTCAACTTATTAACCTCGTGAGTTGATTCACATGGAATTTTTTGGACTAACTAGAGTATCATGTCTTAAATGGAAGCACCATGTCTATGTTCTTGTAGATTGACTATTCCTGATATATATGGACATAATTTTTGGCTAACAATATTGAAGCATGATCTCATTTTACCATGTATGCTAGGACTGTAGAAAATAATAGTGGTACTAGAATTTAATCCTGAAGAAGTGATCATGGTCATGACATCGAAAACATCGATTTTAAAACCTTTTACTCACAAAATGGCAATAGTCATGCCCCTAGAACACCTCAAAAAATGGAGTTATATAAAGAAGGAATAAAACTTTACAACAAATTTCTTGAACTATGCTTAGTGAGTTTTTCTTACTTATTTACCTTTGGGATGAATTTTTCAATACAACATGCTATATTATTAACATATTGTTAATCAGACATATCCTTAAAATAACTCATTATGAGTTGAGGAACAATAGAAAACCAAAAGTTAATTACATGGATGTTTTGGGTTGTAATTTTTATATTCTTAATACTAAGTATAATCACAATAAGCATTGATACAAGAGTGATGAAATTTTTTTTCAAGGATATTAAATCTCTAGTAAATCCTATAGAGTCTATAACAAAGGCACCAAATGTGTGGAAGAATATATACATTTCAAAATTGATTAAATAGATCCATATGAACCAAAGACCTCACTACAGAATCTTGAGGATGACATGTCACATCTGGACATTAATGCTGAATCCTCTTATCATTCTTTCAAACAATCTCTTAAAACATCATGTTCTGAAAATTCTCTAGATTTGAGCCATAATTAACTTGAACCTGTTGAAAAATCTGAAATTTGAAGTCCATTTTTTTCTAGATCTAATAGAACCCTTAAGAACCATCCTTTAGTTTTGGATGTTGTAGACTCAGATAAAGGAACACATACTAGATATTCTCTAAGAAATCAGGTTGAACATCAAGACTTTAAATCACATATTAAGGCTGAAAACATTATTTATTCAATCAATGATGTATTTTGGGAGATGGATATGAAAGAAAAACTAAATCAGTTTAAATGGAATATAGTCTGAAAAATTGTGGATAGACCCAAAGACACATTTACCATAGGAACTAAATGTGTATTGAGGAACAAAGTAGATGCATCAGTAATATAGTTAGAAACAAAGAAAGATTGGTTTCACAAGATTATACTCAATAAGATGGAATTTACTTTGAAGAAATTTTTTACCATTAGAAAGATTTGAAACCATTAGAATCTTTCTTGCATATGCAGCACATCTTAATTTCAAACCCTATCAAATGGATGTTAAGAGTTCATTTTGGAATAGTAATATAGTTGAGTATTTTTTTGTTGAACAACCCCTTGTTTTTATAAACCGACACATTCCAAATCATTTTTTTAAATTAATTAATTCTTTATATAATTTAAAATAAGCTCCAAGAGCTTGGTATAAATGATTAAGTAGTTTTATTATTTTAAAATGTTTTACAAAATGTATAACCGATCCTACTCTTTTTATAAAATAAATTTATATAGATAATTTAGTTGTTCAAATCTATATAACTGATGTTATTTTTTTGATCTTCCAGAAATTATTTATGTAGATATTTTTAAAAAATGAAGAAAATGAATTCGGAATGAGTTTTATGGGTGAGATAAAATTCATTGTTGGATTTTTAAATTTTCAAAATAAAGAATGTATTATCGTAAATCAAAGAAAACATAAAAAAGATCTCATAATTTTTTATGGTTTAGATGGCACTTAAAGTAGTGATACTCTAATGAGTAATACTTATATATTAGATCATGATGAAAATGGTAAATCAATTTATCAAACTAATTATAGAGGAATGATTAGAAGTTTATTCTACTCAACTACTAGTCAGCATGATATTATTTTGTGTGTTCGTATGTGCGCTCATATTCAAGAAAATCTTAAAGAGTCACATATTATATCTATTAAAATAATATTCAAACATCTCAAACATACTACCAATTTTGGACTATTTTATCCTAAAGGACAGTCATTTAATTTAGTTATCTATTCTGATGCTGAATTTGGTGGCTGTAAGTTAGATAGAAAAAGCACCTCTAGAACATGTCACTTTTTAGGCAAGCCTCTAGTGTCACCATTTAGTAAAAAGAAAAATTATATTACATTATCTTCTGATGAGACTGAATATATATATGCTAGTAGTTTTTGTGCACAAATTTTGTGTATGGAACACAATTTAATATATTATGATATCAATTCAGACCCGTACATATAAATTGTTACAATACAAGTGCTATTAACATTTCAAAGAATCATGTTTCAAATTCTAGAACAAATCATATTGATGTAAGACATCACTTTAAGAGAGATCATTATGAAAAGGGTGATGTCACTTTGGAATTCATTAGAATTAAACATCAGATTTCTAATAAATTCAATAAGCCATTAAATTATAAAAGAAAAAATAACATTATACATTAGTTTGGAATGATAAGAATCAAGTGAATGGTTTACTATTTCATAGTTTATAATTTCACGATTCATAGTTTCACATGTTGTTGTCATTTATTTACTATCTCACACCTATGGTATCATAGTTATTGTCACTCAATTATGATCTCATACTTGTTATCTTAAAGATACGGTTGCACCATTTAGAGTCACACTGTAATGATGACATCGTGAATGCCTATTCCGGTCTCACCGTAATGGCTCAGACTTCTATTTTTAGAATTTATTTTTCATGTATCGTTGTATTTATTATTTTATTGATTTTATGCTACGTATTTGTTTTTTAGATATTTTAAATCTATAAATGATAAAAACCTTACTTTTTGAGTTCTATATTCACTCAAGCTCTCTTATCTTAAAACTGAAACCCTTCTCTCTCAAACCGTTATCCAACATTAAACCTATCACTATTCTTGAACCCGTAGTGGATGACCAGAATGAATAGTCTTTCTTCATAGACTCCTAAGAAGCATAGGCCAAATAAGAAAGAGAAAAAGGCTCTGAAAGTAATTCCTAAGGGATCACTGAATCCATGCATTGATGATCAAACTATTCTTCCAAAGAATAATTTTGTCCAATGTGGCTGCTGAAAAACCAACTTTATTGTTTTGAAAGAGTTGGATGAATACGGATGGTTAAGCTGGTTCACAAAAGAGAAAAGATGCATTTATCTGAAACTAGTTTCATAGTTTAATTATTATATCCAGTTCTCGTTCAATTTTGATGATGATATTATAGTAATAAGCTGGGTGAATGCTCAGAGGTGTACCTTATCTTTAAAGCTATGGGATGGCTTCCTTAGGAATAGATTATGAAGTAATTTTAAATATTAGAAAAGTTTTCCTCTTCCTAGTGATGTTTTTATCCTAGAAAAGGATCTTTGAAGTTTAACAAGAATGAAAAAATAAGAGAAGATAAATTTTTGATGAGCTATATTGTAAGACAAGACTATTGTTTATGTTTATTAATTATCTTATTTGTCCGAGGAAAAGTAGTTTTTATAACCTTAAGTATCAATATGTCTTCTTGATACATATTATGAATAATGGGACCATGATCAATCTATTTTACTATATTATACTTCACATGTGTGAAATGATAAGTTTAACTTCAAAATCACCTTCTCTGTTTTACTCAAGGATAATTTCTGCAATGTTGTTGTCCAAGGGTGTAGTTGGTCTGAATAATGAAATAATTGAAGGTTATGTGTTTTGTATCTCAAAAGATACAATTTTAATGTTGAAAATCAGTTGGAACCCATGGAAGAAATCTTTTATGGAAGATATGAATGAATTTATGAAATTTCTGACCCTATTGAAAACACTTCAAGACCTAAGAATGTATTTGACCATGATCTTGAACCTGAGGAATTTTTTGAATACTAAAATGAAGTGGTAGAATATGTAGTAGCTTCACCTAAGGATGGAACTATCTTAGAATTAGAAGATTGTGGCCTGCCTATTCCATAAGAGGTAATGGAAGAAGATGTAACTACTGCTAAAAGATATGTTGGTATAAAGAAATAGCACGCTATTAAGGAAGAGCTTGTTTTTTAGTAAGAACCAGCTACTATGGAGCTGTCAGAAAATTAGGTTTAAACTGAAGTTTTCTAATCTGATAAGGAAATAATGGAACAAGCTTTTAAACTAGATAGAAAAGATATGGCTGAGCCGGATAGAGCTGAGAATTTAATAATGGGTCATGAGATTGCGTCTCTTAGTCCTAGAAGAGATGAACCGATTGAGGGGGAAGAAGCACCCTAGTTTAGAATGTTTTCATGTTCCAAATCTTATTGACCAATTCTCTTTGGATACCTGATATAGGTTTCCCATTTATTTTTACATGGATAATACCCAATATTCCCTGGTAAAAGGCATTTATCTTTCCACTATGTTTCAATTGAAACCATTTTCTATCATAGAAGTATCATTTTCTAAGTATAATGGACCAATTTTATTTCCTATTCCTAAACATACTCAAGAATCTCTTGATTTTGTGAGCCATAGTGACCTAAAATCTTTTAGAAACACGTTTTTATCTATATTTGAAAACAACATGAAGTTACAGCCTATCCCTGTAAAAAATCTATGTGAAAGAGATGTTTCCTTACTGTTAGATAAAACCATATGGCAGATTCAGCCAATAATGATTCATGAAATTCAAAAAGTTATGATTGGAAAAAATAGTTGAGTTATGAGGTGAAGTCTATAAAATATATGGTTTAAGATATGAAAAACAATCTTACAAACTGGTCAAGAACCTATTTCTCATCCTGTTGAGGATGTTGGGGATATGTTCCAAGAAATGGTTGTATCTCTATTTCCACAAACTCTACTCTCTATATAAGAAAACATGGTTTAGAGAAACACCAAGATAGTATATGAGATGTTTTCACTTGTTTTTGGACTTAACAAGGTGACAGATGAATATAAATCTTGTTTAGAAAAGATTCTAAATCAGCATAAGTTTCTCACATCATCTATTACAGCTTAAACTACCTTTGGCTAGCCATCTCAACCTATGAACAATGACTTAGTCAGCACATTTTTCAGATAAGAGATTCATCCAGTGTTGAGTGGTGTTGATAAGAAAAATTTATTTATTATCATCATGAATATTTAAAGTGCTCTTGATTTAGTGATGATCCATTCAAAGATTAGAAATGATTCATAAGAATGAACATCTATAAAATTATACTTCTACTTCAACAGAATTTATTCTAAGCATGATATAAAAAATAAATTCAAGTATCTTAGAGAGAATTTTAAAATTCCTCCTATCACTCAAGACTTCAAGAATCAAATTAAGAAGTTGAAATACTTCACTCCTATATTAGAAAATTTTTTGAAAAAAAAGTTTTCTCTATGAAGGCTATGTACTATGTAGGCGATATCATCGCTGATTTCATTATGTTGTTGAAGCCCTATCTACATGTGAAAAGTACTGCCATTGTGGCTCTTGAAGCTGTACCTTTGTGGTTGGTTCAACTCCTTCTTCCTCTACTACCTTTTCTCCTGCTACCATGTCTATATCTCAGGATCTGAGCCAAATAAAAAAAGTTAACATTGAACAACCCTTTCCTCGGTCTTCAATCAAACCATCTATTGAACCTTATCTCTTTGAAGGAGTGCATTTTCCTTCTCTCACAGTTGGATTGATCCCTTCTACCACTTCTACTTCTACTCCTATGTCTCCTCCTGATGTGTCTACCAAGGTAATAGAAAATACTGATGGCTCTGAAGTTAAGTGAAGAATGTTTTTTATAGGTGTGTTTTGTATTTTTCTTTTTCTTATAATGAAATCCTTCATTGTATTCCATGAAATGTGCACTACTGTTGTGTATTCTCTTACTTTCCTTCATTTAGTGTTTCTTTTTCTTTTTCTTTTTGATAATCCAAAAAGGGGGAGAAATAAGACATGGAATTTATGGAAGAATTTATGGTAAAAGTATCTTGATTTATGTGAGAAGAATAGTTTTTATAAGCCTATTACATATATACTCACAACTCTTATCTTTAATAAAATATATGTCTTACAAATACCATACCTTGTGATCATCAAAAAGTAGGAGATTACTGGAATCCTCATGTTATAATGCTCAGAAATCATGTATCATGTTTTAATGCTCACAAATTATGTATCATGTTTTAATGCTCACAAATTATGTATCTTGTTTTAATGCTCACATATCATGTATCATGTTTTAATGATCACATATTATATAAAATTTTTTAATTCTCACAAATCATGTAGAGTTTTTTAATGCTCACATTTCATGTTTAACATATCACACATCATGTATGAATCCTGTAAACTATGGTTAATATTTTTTCTATTTTTTTTCTGTATGATTATTATTCATCTTAATCCATTCTGTGAATATTACTTCTTAAGATAGTTTATAGATATTTAGTTAAATTTGAGAACCCATAAACTGGCCACTAGTTCCGAATTTCGGAAAATTCCACAACACTTTAACACTAACACTATAACCCATACACCATGACTCAGAGACTGTAACCGGTTCTATATTTCACAAATTCTATGACACCCTTTCCTTGCAACTGTTTCCAAGACACTATAAAAAGACATAATTTAGAATTTTGACAAAGACATGATACTGTTACCTGAGACACCATGTTCTTAACACTACATAAGTGATACTAGTTCCAAATCACAATGCAATTATAGCCCCATGACTATCACAATGTGAATGTATCACCGTGACTGTCTCACTGTGACTATCTCAACATGATTTTATAACCATTCAAAGGAAATGGAGAAGAAAATGTTCTAAGTGATACTGTTTTAAGACACAACATGTGAAATCGTTCTGTAATTAACCATTTTTTTTCATTTTCAATTAAATTTAAAATTCATTTCTAACAGTCATATTTAATTAATTTAATGACACTAGTATAATTAATGTTCTTCAGTAGGACTATCAGTATAATGTATGAGGTTTGAGGTTTGGATCTAATGCATCCTATAGGCTCAAACAGATGGCCCCGAAATAAAAAATAAAAGTGTGGCACTAGAGAAATAGGTGAGAATGATAAGTGAATTCATGAAAGAACATACACTGAAGAACACATGAAGAACTCCTAGTTATTGGTCGTTGAAATACTATAGATCAGGTTCTCAATCATCCTCACAACAAAAAATCTAAGAAGAAAAAGAGCTACAAAGCACATATCATCAAACTGGAAACTATAACATGAGATTCATGATACTCTGTTTTTTCAAGGGGACTCAAAGATCACATCTTCTACATCTTATAAGTCCATAGTTTCATAAAACAAAACTCAAAGAATTCATAATCTATTCTCATTATTTTTTCTCTATTGTGTACTATTTTTATTAATTTTAGACCAGTGTGTGTTTCTATATTAAAAACACGCACTATATCATACACTGAACTAAATAATAAAAGTTATCCTCATTTAAAAATCTTTTTTCGCATTGTTTCACCCACATAAAATTGTGGAAGAGGTACTGTGTGACCTGGATATTTGTTTTCCCATGTTGAACATTGAATAATGTATTGTGACCTAGACAGTCCTGTGTACTTTTTTTTAAACTCGATCAAGTGTGTGAATCAAAGATTATTTTACATATTTCGTGGTGGGAGGTGATCACTTAGTGGAGTGGATTAGGTCTCAGATTAAGACTAAATCACTTGTTTTATCTGTCTTGTCTTTCAATTTAGTCTTTCTCTATTTTAACTCGTATTTCAGAAAACTAAATTTTATTTTTATAGTTAATCCTAGAGAGTAGTTAAAACTATTTTTCCTTATTACAGTTGTTTCAAAAGTTGTATTAATATCTAATATTATTATAACTGATAATTAAACAATCTTCTGAGAAACGATTTGAATAGTCAAACTATTTAAATTTTATTACCTTGGTTAACTTTCCTATTTTAATTTAATTTGGATAATTTTTTAAATAACCTTCTTAACAGAAATTTTTATAGGAACTCAATTCACCTCCTTGCGAGAGTCATATTCTGGAAAACAATTATTCCTAATTTAATATTATTGAATAATTATCAATTCATGTTTTTTATATATGTAACCCTTTCTGAGTTTTTGAGATGATCATTTTATTTTTTACCTTCCCTCAGTTTTGAAGATGAAATCTTTGATTAATTGAAAAGGAAGCAGTTTGTTCTCTTTTGTTATGTACTATTTTTTAAATTACCAATGCACTAAGGGAACCTTGTATATATCTAGTGTCTTTATGAATATTAAATTGATTGATCCTTGGTGATGTGACCTCTTTTGTCTATGCCATTGTAAAAAAATGACCACCAAATATGGGAAATTGGGATTGGGGATATTATAATAGATATAAAATCAATTTTAGTAGAAACATTAGGAATGATATTTAGAATAAATATTTAAGGTAACATAACCCTATGATAGACTGTTGAGATAAGCATTAAATAACATCCAATTTCTTTTGTATGAATAGAGTATGTGATTTATCATGAAAATGCATCACTGTATGGATACTATATGTGAATTTGGTTCTCTCAAAAATATTCCAAGAGGTAAAATATCCCACAAGGTGTCTCGGGCTTGACTTGGGGTAGTATGTAACACACAAAAAATCCTTACTATGCATTTGGTTGGATACTCCTGGGTGATATTCTTACGATAATTCACATTCCTTTTACAACCCATTTTGATGGATTTAATATGGCCCCTAAGAAACCATGTCTATGGATTTTGATATTAGTTATGAATAAATTTTTAATTTATGTTATGTTTTTTTTCTAGATCAAAATTATGCATTTTGGTTCATAAATTAATTTACTGTATGCCATTGTTTAGAAATGAAACCTAACGGACTAAAAGGAATCAACACTCATGGACAATTTTGGGATTTAAATTATGAGAAAGACAACACAATTAGTGATGTTGCTGATAAGATCACAAACATATTTGGAAAAATTACTTAGTTTATGATGAATAACCATACTATACCTAAGTTTTTTCCTGGTATGTAGCATAATCCCCGTTCATTTAACGGGACTACTAATCCATTGGTAGATGAGTAGTGGTTCAAGTCTCTCACAATGATATATCTATCCTTGAGGTGTGATGAAAGGGAAAAGGTAGTACTTGTTGTATATTTCGTCAAGGGAGATGCTGAAAAATGGTGGTCATTGATCCAGAATACTAAAGAGGAAGATGAGATAGAATACATGGAATGGAAGACTTTTAAGTAAACATTCTTCAACAAATTATTTTCCTCTTGCGAAACAAACTAAAATGAATATAACATTCCTTAACATAATAAAAGGGAAGAATAAAGTGTTGTAGAGTATGATGTTACCATTATAAGATTAGAGATCTATGAAATAGATTACACACATGATCCATAACACAAGATTGATCATTTCATTGAAGGTATAAAATTATATTTTCGAAGGGCACTAGATTCTCAAAAATTTTTATCATATGATGAAATAGTATTAAGTGCCATCAAATTGGGTAATGAATTTACTAGATCTAATATGTTCTATGTAAATCAGGAGAATAAGATATATTCTGATAATAAAGGAAAAGGTGAAGTGTTAAAATAGAATAAGGTAATGAAGCAATATCCATGATGTGAAAATTGTGGAAATAATGTACTTGGAAATTCCTTGAAAGGCGTTTTAGTTTTCTATAAGTGTGGAAAATGGGTCATTGAGAAAAATGATTGGAATGGGTAGAAAAAAATCAATTATGTTCAATGATTCAACTATAATGAAATGGGGTGGTATAAAAACCAATGTCCAAAAGTTATGATAATCTACCACAGAAGAGGCCAAGTGGAAATGGCCATGGATGTGCAATTAAAACCGATGAAGTAGAAGTTACCAATGATGTGGTTGCAAATATAGAAAACCTATCTTCAAATATATCTAATTCATTATTTCATTCTCAATCATCTCATTTTTTATATCTACCAATATTTCAATGAAAATTATATATTTCATATTATATTTAATAAGGGAGTTCTCAGTCATAACCCTTTCGGGAAGTCTCATTGCAACAAAAATGTGTTAGGATGTTCCCATTTTGGTATATAAATGTGATTTTTATTCGAAAATTATCATCATAAATATGGTATAATTTTATATAATCCGTAGTATGGACTGGACGACCAAACATGATGTGAGAATTTATTGTAATAACATAGAAATTATGATTTTTGAGGAAGATATAGAATCCCTTATCAATAATGATAAAACTTCATCATCTGATTCTCATATAGATCCATTCTAGTAACTCTACTAAATGAAATTACATGGTATGAAAAGAAAACAACATCTAGGGGTCAATAATTTAATCTTCAAATTGAGAATGTACCTACTATATAGGAATACATTGATGTATTTAATGAGGAATTACCTGGACACTCCCTAGAGTGTAGAGTATACTTTACCATTGATATAATCCCTAATGAAATACCAATATCAATGATTCCTTATGGAATGGAAACTATGGAATTAATGGAGATGAATAAAAAACTTATGGATTTGAGTAATAAGGGATTTATTTTCCCTAGGGTTTCTCCATGGCCCCCCATATTCTCTTTGTGAAGAATAAATATGGATCGTTGAGGTTGTGCATTGATTATAGAGAAATAAAATCTATTACAATAAAGAACCAGTACCCTCTCACTCACATTGATGATTAATTTGATCAACATCATAGAGATCAATATTTTTCAAATATTGAACTTCATTCAATATATCATCAATTATGAGTATGAAAAAATGATATTCCAAAAAAAACATTTCATACTTGGTATGGAAATTACGAGTTTACAAAAATTCCATTTGGAATGACTAATGCTCCATCTTTTTTCCTGGATCTAATGAATATAGATTTAAAGGAATATCATGATAAAATTGGTATGGTTTTTATTGATTATATATCAATGTACATCAAAATCATTGAGTACCATGAGAACAACATAAAGATTGTTATAAATAATCTTAGACAAAAAGGGTTATATTGGATGTTTAAAAAGTGTGGATTTTTGTTTCAAATAGTTTCTTTTCATGGACATATGGTCACTAAGGATGGAACATCAGTTGATCCTACAAAGGAAAAGGCAATACAAGAAGGGAGTACTCCAATGAAAATAATTGAGGTACATAGTTTTATTGGAATACTAGGTTACTAACAATGTTTTCTTTAGAATTTTTCTCAATTCGCACACCTGTTAACTAATATTTCTCGCAAATGGGTTATGCTTGTATGGAAAAAGGATTTTTATTGAATATTTGGAAAAATTGAATAGAATATTGTTCAACTCTCCAATTTTATCATTCTATCAGAAAATGATGAGTTTGTGATATAGAGTGATGCATTATAGAATGTACTGGGTTGTGTACTTATGTAAAATGATAATGTTATTGAATTTTTCTAATGGTAGTTAAAGATACGTGAACTATTTTATCCATCTCTAGATATTGAGTTAGTAGTACTAATTTTTTCTTTGACGATTTTAATAAACTATCTCTACAGTGAAAGATGTGAGATATATACAGATTAAAAGAGTTTGAAAAACATTTTACATAGAAATAAATCAACATGAGGAAAAGGTGATGGCTTGAGTTACTCAAAGACTATGAATTCAAAATACACTACCACCCATGAAAATAAACCATTTTAGAATATATATTAATAGGGAAGTATCATGGACTTCGACCCAAATGAAGACTGAGAAAGATCTTATGTGAACAAATTTAGTCTATATGGATATAAGAATTGTTAATGAAGAGGAAACATCAATCCTTTATGAAATGATTGCTAAAAAAATTTACTGGAGAATATGAAAGGTTCTCAATCTGATGATGAGTATTTTCCAAAGAATATTAAAGATACTAAGGTTGAAATATTGGCATCGTTTGTTTATGTGGATGGAGTTATAAAATTTAGAAATATGTTATGTGTCCCATCAAAACTGGTGTTAAAAAGGGAACTATTATGTGATTCTCATAACTCAAATTTCTCTATACACCTTGGTAGTAGAAATATGTATAGATATCAGGAGAAATATTTTTTTGGCAGAACATGATTTGGGAAATTGTAGACTATGTGTTGAGGTGTATATTTTTCAACATGTGATGTCCAAGAAACAACATCCTATAGAAGTTATAAAACCTTTATATATTCCTATGGAAGTGGGTTGTAATTACTATGTACTTTTTCAAATGATTAAAAAGGGGTTATAAAAGAAATGATGAAATATGAGTTATTTTTTATCACATTAAAATATCTAAAAAGTTTCTTGTTATAATATAATATTTACCTCTTGAGAACCTAGAAGGATTTTATATTATGAAGTTATACAATTTCATGGTGCACTACTATCGATTATGTCTGATCGAGACCCCAGTTTCACTTCAGCATTCTTGAAGATTTTTTAAAAGGAACTGGATACTGAGAATTATTTGAGTACATCAAATAGATGGAAAATTTGGAAGAACTATTTAAACAATATAATACATGTTGAGGTCATGCTCACATGACTTTCAGTGTATGTGGGATAAATATTTACTTTTTTATTTATTTTATACAATAATAATTTCAATTCAAGAATTAAAATTGATCCATATAAATCATTATATGGAAATTGATGTTGAACTACAACTTAATGGGAGGAAGTTTGTGAGTGGAAACTTATAGGCCCAAAAGTTATTGACTAGACAACGACAAAGGTAATGACTATTAAGGATAAAAATAAAGAATCTCAAAGTGGATAAAAGTTTTATACTGACAAATGGATAAAATAATTAGAATTTCAAGTGGGATATAATGTACTTATGAAATTATCTGTATGGAAGGGTTTTTTTAGATTTGGTAAGAAATGGAAACCGAGCTCGAGGTAAAAGAGACCATTTGAGATTCTTGAATGAAATGGGGTTGTATCATACTGGCTTGAAAAGCCACAAAGTCCCTCCAAATTTCATAATGTGTTCCATGTGTCATTGTTAAATAAGTACATTCCAAAACCAACACATGTAATCAAATATAAAAAATATAACTAGAACATGATTTTACATACTACATAGAGCCTATTGAGATTCATGACACCAGAGAGAGAGTATTGAGAAATCAGACAGCTTGACTGGTAAAGGATCATTACTGAAACCATAAAATGGTGGAAGAAGTGTGGGAAATATAGGATGATATGAAGAAGAACTGTGCTCGTCTATTTATAAGGAGACATTCAATAAATTTTAGAGGAAAAATTTTTATAAAGAGGGATGAATACAAAACCTTGTGATTTTAAGGTATGCTTCCTCATAAATAAATTCAATTTATTTGATTGATTACAATGCATAAAAAATTATATCATATGGTATATATCATATAAATGAAACAGATAAGAAAAAAATATTTATAAATTACGAATTAATTAATATATAACATGATTTTCTAGAAAATAGAGAACATATACCAATAAAATAATAACTTCACCTTTGGAATAGTAGTTTGACCCTTAAGAATGCTAAATTATCCAATAGATTAGTAACCTCACTTATGAAAGTATAAATTAAATTTAGGCATATTATAAAAAAAAATATGATATAATTATAACATAGTAAAAATAAATAAATATTATAAAAGTTATTAATTTATTTTTGGTATTTTTATAAGTCATAAAAATTTAATTAAAATTTTATAATTAATAAAATTATTTATGAAAAAAATTATTTTCATAAAATGTATTCAAAACTAATTTTTTTGTCTTATGATTTTATGATATTTTTATGATACCTTATTTAATTTTCCAATGTGTAATGAAATCAGTTATAAATTTAAAATCATTATTTTTTGGGTAAATCATGATTTCAATTAAAAATAAAATTTATCATATTTAGAAACATATATACATTAATTGGATTTAATTTTTTAATTCCACACATATAAAAATGGCTATGGTGAATTTTTGGATTTTTCTAAAATACATGACTTTTTTGAATAGTAAAATATGATAATTTACGATATATGATAAATACAAGAATATTTTAGTTTTTTTATGTGAGGTTGAGGTAAGAACCATTATTTGAAACTCCAATGCAATATTTACTGTATTTAGTCACAAAAATCAACACTATTTCTTGTCCTGATCCAAAATAATAAATTAATGAATAAAATATTCTAAAAACACCCCTATATTCCACTATAAATACCGCACCTCATCAACACTTCTCCTCAAACCATTCAAGATTTGACGTTTCTCTAATTTATACACAATTTGTTTCATAATCCCCTCCTATATATCTTGGATTACAAGGTCTCATTAAGAGACCAAAATATTTTTCCTAAGGAGGTTCTCAAGGAGGATAAATTCAAGAGGTAAAAACCACTTTCTTTTTAATTTAATTTCTTTTCAATTTCTTATATTTTCTTATCTTCTATCACATCCTCTTTTACAAGATGAATGATAACTATGGTATCATTTATATACTATAATTATATCATTTTAATGGATGATACATCATAAAACTATTTTCTCTCTCTCTTTCTCTCTAACTCTCTTCTATTCTATAAATGAAGACATCGCACCGGATGTGTCAATTTACCAACATCATGGGCGATGCATTTTCATTTTCAATTAATGCCTTCATGTATCATCATAAAACAATTAGTATGGTTAAATAATACATTAAAAAACATATTATATGTTTTTTAATGTTCTATATGTAGTATATATACACAATATTAATTAATAATACAAAACTAATTCAGGATGATTGAAAAAAACAAAAATAATCTAAACTATTATCACTAACATTTTTCATAATGATTTATCCAAACACAATATAATCAAATGAAATATAGAACAATTTAATATTATGTAATCCAATTAATAATACTTAATTTCAATTATAGAAAAAAGTTCTCATTTTTGATGATTTTTTCTCATATGAATACAAGTAAACTATTCATGAAAAACAAGGAAACAAATGCTCTGAAATCCTCTTTTTTCATCAGGTTACACATCTAACTTATTTTTCCACTAACCCTTTCAAAACCATTAATCAAATTAACTAATTATATATTAAGTTAAAAATATATTAATGATGTTAACCTGCTATATGTATTATAAAACTATATATATATGTATAATTTTTTTAAAAAATAGCTTCTTACCACTCTCATGTCAATGTCTCGTCAAAGCTCGGTTAACCACATATGGATACATTTCCATGTCAACACATAAAACCATCATCATGGGTGGTTGTTATAGACTATATATAATATATAAACATGTAATAATATTGATTATAAATTTATATTATTATTTATATTAATTTATATATTAATTTGATATGAAAAAGAAAAAACATGGCAAAATGGGAAATTTAAAAATAAAATATTATATAAAAATGGTTTTATTGTCATTAAAATAAATTAAGAAAAATTATCCAATGATTATAATTGATAAATTTTTATATAAATGACTATAATTCACTGTGGGATCATTGTTTTAATATATATAATTTTTTTATATAGGAGGCACAAACACAATAAAATTTATATGGAATTATGGTAAGGTAATTCATCTCAATTTACATTTTATTGAGACTTACATGTTAATATGCACTTAATAATATTTATATGTAGTATATAATTCCCTTTTAGATTATTTTTAATTTAAAATTAAATTAATTATCTATATTCTTGTATCATGGATATTATTATTATCATAGTCATTTACTGATTTACATGGGGTGATTATTTTGAATTTTTTGTTGACTAGGGAAATATTAATGAATTTGTATCTTGTACTCAATATAGATATTTTAATAATGTATAATGTTGTTGAATTAAATCTATGTGTGAATAATGAGTTAGAATTTTAGTGATGGGAGAGTCATGTTATATCCCCTCGATGCATTGACAGGTCTCCTGAGACTAAACAATTGGCAGTAAACCCTTTATGTTTGTTTCAAAACATAATCACATGGGTATCCACCCACATACTTAAACGGACATAACAGTTTGATGGTTCATGTTTCAGATGCATAACATCTAATAAATAATCATTTTTTTCATTCAGTATTCAGTTATAATTTTCTAGAGTATTTTCACTATAACAAACTCTATAGATGCATTTTAATTATTAGTTTATTGATGGTGTATGTTTTTCAGATATGCACCATATAATATTTATTATTCATAATTTATTATTATTCACTTATTATTGATTCAGGATTACACTATTTGTATCCCTTACTGAGAATTTGAGCTCATCCTTTTATTTATTTTCCTTCCCCAGGTTTGGGAGATGAAATCATTGAATAAGTGACAAGGAAGCATTTTATTTTTCATAGTTATCTACTATGTATAAATTAACATTATAATAAGGATACCATGTATGTATCTTGATTATTTAAGACTTATAAATTGGTCGATCCTTGGTTATATGATCTCTTGTATCTAGGCCATTTTAATAAAATGACCACCAAATATGGGATACTGGGGTCGAGTGTATTACATAAAGATTGTAAAATAATGAATATTGTTTTCTTCATATACTTGTCTAAATTTTTTTATTTTACTATATACACTATTTCCTTGAATGGAATTTACTTTAGGAATCTTCGGTGGTGGCCTACTGTGTTTCACTAACATGATTCTCGGGAAGCCAATGCACATGGGTACCTGAGCAACTATCACATGTTCATTGTAGGCATATGTACAGACGGATTCACACATTGAGTATGTATTGTTCTAGAAGATTTTATCAAGTAGTATCAACTAATTGTATGGGTTTTTTATTCGTGATTTCATGGAGTCTTTTTTTGGTTATTTTATTTTAGTATGCATGTAAATGGTCCATTTGGCCATTGGTGGTATGTAAAACAAGACCGTTCAAACCCTTCTTTTTTTCATTATATCATGTTGAGATTCAGTACGTTTATTATTTTCATGTACTCATTTTTGTTATATATATTTTTTCATCTAGTTTATCACTTTGATATGGGGGTATTGTCTCCTCACAGTTCCATTTAGACTCGCGCTGATAGTTGGCAACCTCTAGAATATGAAGAGGCATGCCTAAGGTGTTGTGGATGTCTAGATTAGGGAATAAATTCTGTAAAAACTAGTCCCTAATGTTACAATGTGGTATTAAATAAGTTACTTTCTTGTAATTTTTTTATTTATGGATTGGTAGAAAAGAGATATAGGAATAGTTCAGAGCTTGTGATGGATACTAGGATGTTGTGTCACAAACACCTATTCTGGTAGAAATTCATAGTTAATAGAGGTTGTAATTGATGTTATGGATTTTTTATGTTACGGTTTTATATGATTTTTACTTTTCTAACGCACATGATATTTGGGTTTGATGGTTTATGATAGATTTCAAACCCTCATACCATTATCAGGAGGCTTGTGATTTGGTTTTTACTCATGGAATGTAGAGGAAAGTGATATCTCTCAAATCATACTTTGAACATATAATCCACATGTTATAAGAATTATAGTTTTTGATTTATGGATTTTATTCTGATAGTTGGTTCTATGGATCTATGGTGAGATAGTCATTGAGGAGGATGCAGGTGTGTGAATGGTTTGTGTAGAGACCCTGGTGGGTTAGTATGGTTTAAGTTCATGATAATTGAACCCTTTGTGGGTTGTTTTTGTTTGATGTTGGTAGTTTGTATGGTTTCTACAGGGATTGGTTGGATGTGTAGATTCTTGAAGAGGATGTACATCCATAGTTAGGGGAAATTGGTTGGTATATGACACTTTTTGGTGTGGAACCATAGAAATGGATGTTTTGACCTATTTTTGTTACGAGATGTTGGTATGGAAGTGTGTTTGATTCCCCATGAGTAGTTACATTTTTATGTTACACCAGTTTTGAGAGTTGATGTTGTGTGGAATTTTTGGATGCTCCATTATAGTTGTTGGATGAGTTGTAAGTTCCCTTGGGGGCATGAAGAACGAGTAATTTTTTGGGACTTTTTACAATGGTGAAAATCGAGTGCATACATTTTTGGGATTTTGCAACATAGGATTCCTCTAGTTATGAGGAAGAACACTAGAGTGCCAATGATTTATCCTTATCGTTGGCTTCTATAGGTACAATATTGTTGGGATTACAAGGCTACTTAATGGATACACATATGAGTTTTCTTAGTGGTTATAAGATGAATTGGGAGAAAAAGGGGTGCTTGAGGGATTGCCGTTTTATGTGAACATTCTCTCTAAGGGTGTCTAAATTTTTTGTGTGTTTTTAAATTAAGAGAGATAAAGAGTTTTATAGTTTTTCATAATTGGGATGTGCTGGGATTTTTCATGCTTTGGTGGTGCATGTGGTTTTTAGGGGAAGGATCAGGTAGGTTTCTTGCCCAGTTAACTCCAGATTCATCTCCAGAACACAATGTGACCATATGTGATCTTATTAGATTTTTTGAATGATGCTCATATCTTTTGGGGTCATGATAGTTTTTTTGGCTTGTGAGTTGATTTTTGTTTTTTAAAGCACTAATGGTGATCTATTATTGGTAAGGTAGGCATAAAAAGTTATAATGGCTAGAATATAGGACTTGTAACATGAGGGATCAAAATTTTTGGATTATTTGGGTTGGAATCAGTCTTTAGAGATTTGTTACACAAGATTGTGAAATTGTTAAGAATTAATGAGATATTGGAGACATAATCCTAAGGTGACACTCTATGTCATTTGGTTTATGAATCAGACATTATGAGAGTACAAGACCGAGGTGGGTTTGTAGGTTGGAAATCATGTGTTGGATAATGAAATGATGTGGATGTGATGAGACATTTATGTTGAGGGAGGACTAAAACATTAGGATGGGTTTGATATGTACTTACAGTTAGAGGTGACATTGTAAATGTATGAGTGGTGGTGGTATTAATCGACAAAAGATTAGTATACTCATTATAGAGACGATAAAGCTCAATATCATGACATCGTCTTGGGAATACAGATAGAGATAAATGTATATATTCCTAGAAACCCAAATTTCATTTGGTTGGATATGGGGACTCTTAGAGGTTATGCTCAATGAGCAGTGAATGGGGAGTCATATAGTGGGAAGTAAAACATCATCTATTTATAGGATATGTCCTCAGGATGTACTAAATGTTGATGGATAACAAGGGTTCGATTATTAGATGCTTAGGATGGATGATAGTTGATGTTTATTTTGGGTTATCAGTTATGGTGGTGTACCAACAAACAATTTATGGGTTAGGAGTGGTTGGAGCATGGGATAAAACTGTTTAGGGTGTTCCGTAAGTTAGCGATGACAATAATCCTGTAGTGGGGAGTGATGTATTGGGTTTGGTGATATGACCCTTGTGTTGGATGGTCCGTGAGTGTACAGAACTAGAAATGGAATGATAATTGTGGAATAGAGATTCCCATTACAAAACCATGTAATTTTTCCTTAATTTCAGAGGGATTGATGATGGAAGATTATTTATGGAATATGATCCTGCCAAGCATTGGATTTTAGCTCAAGGTGGTTCTAGGTATTATTTTGGGTATGGAAACTATTGGGTGTTTTGGGTGGTTGTTTAATGCCTATAGGTATGAAGGAATTGTGATCACTTGATATCGTTATTGGTCTACATTTGTATATGATAGTTTTGGAAATGGGTCATGTGCTTCGTAGTAGCACACTCTTAGGATAGCACAAGTTCAGCTTTGTTGATTTTTCTTATTGGAATGGGTTTCATGTATCAAGAGTTATTGGTTATAATATAATCTTATGGTGGGGAGATCCATATCATGATGGTTTATTGGGTGGTTTCTTAATCAATGTTCTGATTGGATGGGCTAGGGTAAGAACCATTGTGGTATTCCAATGTTGGTAACAAGTGTTGTTTTGAAGGTTTGGCCAGTCGAGGTCCTAGAGTTAGAGGTTTTTCCTTGGTAGTGATCCATGCTATCAGAGGCTGGATAATAATATATGTTGAAATGTGGTGATTGACATAGGTCACATGGAGAAAATGGATAAACACATATGTGTATCATGTATGATATCTATTATGATGGGGGTGATATAATATCTCACATCTATATTGATCTACAATTTCTAATAGAATTTTTATTTTCATTATTAGAAGTACCGAATCTTGCATTAAGACTGGGAAATGATATTTAAGAGATGTAATGAATCAAAGAGATTTTTTTGATATGTGGAATGATTCTCATGAGGTATCTTTGGTGTCTGGATGTTATTTGGAAGCTTTGGGTTATGTTTCCTTACTTTGGAGGGGGGCTATTTCTTGAACTAGTACATATTTTGGTGTGCATATTTTAGGAGGAATTGTGAAACACATTGATTCTCAAGATGTTTATAGTTAAATTTTCTATAGGTAGAATTTGGTTTCTTGGTTAAATAACATTTTGGGATAAACCATTCTAGGCTAATATAGGAAACATGTGTGGTAGATGAGTTTCTAGGACATGGAACATGGGCTGCACACGATTTCATACAAATAATGAACCTTTTTTAGAAGGAAGACACTAATGAAATCATTTTTAGTCCATAGTTGTTCAATCCAGGATGTCTAACTGTGTGTGGGTGTTGGTGTTGGAAAATAGGGTTTTTATGGTTGTGGCAAAGTTTGGAAAACTATGTAGCCAAAACGTACAAGTGGTGGAATTGGACAGATCTAACCACATGGTTTTGATAACCACATAGCTAAATCTGGGGCTATCCGGATTTCATAAAAAGGGGGATTTAACCCAAATACCCCTCTTTTTTTCAACCTCTCCACCCCCTTTCTCCCCCATTCCTGGTCCATGATCCTAGGGTTTCTAGAACCCCTTCATTGTCTGCTCTCCCTTGATATTGGGGGACTCTTCATTATGATTCGTGGCATTTGAGGTGAGTTATACACTTATGGTAATTTCCTTTCTTCCCATTCATTTTCCACTCTAATTTTTTGAGTCTCAAATTTATTATTTGTTTTGGATTCCATATGAGCATGGTGGCATTGTTTTTTTCAAATGGGTCTCCAAGTAGACATTAGTAATGGGGATCTGGCAATTGATTACACACTTTGTTCCATAAAAATGTATCACAGAATGTGACTGTAGTGGTTTTCATATATATTTTCCAAATTTTTAATTTAATTAATTTTCAATTTGGTGTCGTAACATAAGGATTTTCCCAAAAAGTGGTTGGGTTTATGCCACAGTTTTATAGTGAGTGGTTGTCAGGGATTTTTTGGTGACATGATGACCTGGTGACTTTTTCTTCATTTTAACAAGTTGGTTTTTTGTTAATTAATTATTATAATTTATATAATTAAATAATTATTTTTTTCTAGTGTGGGACTTGAGATTATATGATCATGATGAGATTTTTTGGGTGGCGAGTGGTTTGGGCAATACTGGGATGGGCCTTAGAAAAGAAATTGTGCTTTGGAAATGTTTCAAAAGGTTCCATTTGTGAGGTAGGTGGGCTAAGAGATTTTCCCGTTATCATAATGATTGTTTTATATGTGAATTTTGTTGTATTTCATAGATCCCAGGTGCATTATTATTTCTCTCATTATTTAACAAATCCGTTTTTTAGTTTTAGATTAATACCATGGACCCTTCATAGAACCAATTAGATCTATTTCATATTGTGAGACTAGACCTATGGCCACCCAAGGAATGTGATGCCATTGAAAAATATAATGTTTTGAGTGTTGATTTTTTTTAAAGCTTATGAGGAATATTTTAAATTCTTAAATGGTTTGTTTGGGATTTTGATATATTTTTTCCTTCCAACATGGAAAAACTAGGTTTAAAAATGAAATTTGATATGAAATGAGGTGTTGAACACCACTTTGTATAAGGAAAGGGGGTTTTAAATATATTATAATGGTTAATTTTAAATGAGTATGTGAATCCATCTTGTGAAAATGTCTTAGGGACACCATTTTATGTCTTTTATGGAATGCAATGTTCTTTGGATCTTATTTGGATTTTGAAAGAGAAATACCTATTTTTATGGGTGGTTTTCAAATTTTAAATGAAAATGATTGATTTTGGGTTTATGACTTATGAATGGATAAGTAAATTGATAAAAAAGGTTTGATTATTATTAAATGATTTGAAGAACATTTGACAGATATGTATTTTAGTAGATGGTGCAATGGTTTAATGGTAAATTTGGTTTTTGGTGATCAAAGGAATGGAATATGTAAATGTTGAATGAAATGGTAAAGATTACAAATGGATTTATTTGGGATATTTTGTATTACCAAGTAGAATCACGACTGGATTCATGGATAATGATCCATGTTTACTTACATCTGATTAATGGTAGGGAATGGTCTACCATAACATGAAAAATCCTAGTTAAATTCAAGGACTCTGGATACATGTTTTAGGACTTGTGATGAATAGTATTGGGGATGGTTGTCCCTGACATGCCGAATCATGGATGGATTTATGGATTGATTCTTCATGTTTTCCAACCTATGAGTAAAAGTTTTGGAATGTTGGACTAAAGAACCACTCCCCAGTGTACCATTGTTTTTTAGTGGAAGGAATAGAACTCCTAAAACTAAGGGCATGGACATGGAATTTCATATCAAGGTTGGGATGACCGGATATGAAACTACAAGTCCTAGTTGGATTCATGTACTGATGCTCCATGTTTTTTTAAATGTGACCTATTTTTTGGGATGGTCATCCATGCTATTCCAAGTCCCATTGGGATTTATAGATTTTTTCTATATGTCTTTTAACATGTGATATATTTTTTGGGATGGAGGAACATGAATTTCTAGATCCTGGTTTGATTCTTAGACTAAGGCACCTGAATTTATAACTAGTGACCTCTATGATTTGTAGATCATACATCTGACTTTTTCTATGGATGTTGAAAAAAATGGATAACATTTCTCAATAAAGAATAAAATTGATTAAATTAAATACATTTAAATGATAATAATTTTGTAATTCACATTAATTTCCATAGTTATTTCTTTTTACGCAAACATTATTTCACCAACTGGTATTGTTTTAGCCACCATTGGTAGTGGCCTATTGAGTTTTACTAGCACCATACTTGGGCCGTGAATTCACTTGGGTACTGAGAAACTCTAATGTTTTTATTTTAGGCACATGTATAGGTTGAGGCCCATGTTGATTATGGATTGGTTGAGTAAGATTGATTGAGTGGAATTAATTGATTGGATGGAATTGTCTTAGTGATTCCATGAATCCTTTTTGTAGTACATTTATTTTGGTAAGCATGTAACCATCTCAGTGGGAGGTTGGTTGTATGTATGGATTGGTTACTATATTCTTTATTTCATTTTATTTTATTCTAGTATGTTCAATTTCAGAATATTCATTATTTCTTTTTGATATGATGTGGTTGATATTTGGTTATTTTATTTTGTTTGTGCACTCTGATATGGGTGTATAGTCTCATTATAGTTCCATCTTGACCTCCACTACTAGTCAGTATCCTCTAGCATATGAAAAGTCACACCTGAGATCTTTTGACGATCAGGCTTAGGGAACTATTTTTGTAGAACTTAGGCCTAGAAGTTACAATCATCACCATGAGAGTAATTCCATCTCTCCCCTGAACCATCTCATATCTCATTAACCCTAATAGGAAAAATTACCCACACCAGAACCATCTCATATATTTTCATATCAATTTTTCTATTCAATAATAGATAAATAAAAATTTAACAACTTATTCACAAATGAGTTACATTTTGTTCATATTTTATTGTCATTAAAAACATATGAATTTATAGGTGAACATTTTATTATTCATTTCTTGAGGTTCGAAATCTAGAAATAATGGTACCAAACCAATATTCATGTTGGGATACCACTTTCTAACCAACATTCATCTTGCACTCTCAATCTAAGGATTAACATAACACCTAAACATTCATCCTATTAGGTTGTTATCCATTTAGGTAACATATTATGGTTCCTTAAATATTTCATATTTCACTAAATCAATGAACACTTCATGTGAAGGAAAATTTTTAGGATTTGTTTTTTTATTGTATTTCTTATATTACAAATAATGGGATAACAATATGAAATAGAATCATATAATAGTTAATTTATTTTTAGGTCAACCACTCCTGATGTTTTCCCAACTAAATAATATACTCTCATAGAAAATGAGATTAGAATATAGAGATATCTTAGGGATCACCCACCTCATTCAGATCAAATTTCATTAAGATAAGTCTGACAACAATCTCCTAACCTCACCCAAGCCTAATTGTCCATCACCCATCAACACAAGGACCTATCTCCCTTATAATAATCCAAATTAAATACAAAACTAATTTTAGTTAATTTACACATTAAATTCATATTAATTTCATAATAAATATACTTTTTAATATTCAAAGAACAACTCATTGGGATGTATTCTATAAAAAATGAAAAATAGGATGCACACCACCCCTACTATCCACCCAGACCCTTAGACCACAAAATACCCAATTCCTCAGTCTAACTTCTCCAAATAATTCCAACCAAACTAATATAAGTCCATAAATAAATAAAATTAATAACATACCTCTATATAAATAATCAAACCCAGTGATTTCATCATCCCATAACCCTCTCTAAGAATGATGATAAAAAATCCTACTATTCTGGTTGATTCCATCATGTCCTAATGGAATTTTCATTTGAAAACTTTACCAAATACATAAACAGGAGTCAATAATAAGAAATTTGACGAAAAATGAAGAATAATATAATCTAAACTTAACCAATGAGTCAAAACACTTTCAATCTGAAATGATCTTGAAGATTGAATAAATGAAGAATATTGGAGGAGATCGACCACCCCTTGGTCGCACATCATAAAAATGATGAATCTAGAATGGGGGTGGGGTTTAAATTTTAAAATCAAAAAGACCATAACATGAATTTTGGATAAATCTACTAAATAATTAATATTTAATAAAATGGACATAAGCTCCATAAAAATAAATTTTTAACAAAAAATGGGACCCGTATATAATCCCTCTAAATTTAAAAAGTTGTAGACACTTGTGTATAGGGTAAATAACTATTACATATTCTATATTCACAAGGATTAGATTTAATCCCCTTGATCCAATTTTTCCTTCACGAAACCATCCATCCACAACCCACATTCAATTGATAAATCATCTTTTCAAACTACTTAGTATTCTCCTCTTCTCGAAATCATCATATGGAACAACTCCTCTCGTATTATGAAACTACTCTTATGCATGTTTTAGAAAATCTCTTCTAAATTTTATAAATACAATATCTACCCTCACATATCTTAGAGAACACCCATGAAAATGTTATGATTTGAACACCTAAATGGATCTTACATATCTCTTCACATATTTCTAATATTAATGGTTCAAAATCAGATCTCTATAAGAAGGTAAATCAAAAGTAATTACTGCTTATACTATTTAATAATTACATAAAAATTTTACACTTCAAATAGTAGGTTTTTCAAAGTATATAAAGTATTAACTAATGAGGGTAAACACTAGGATAAAAATAATGGAAACAAAGTAACTCAGAAAGGACCTCCATGCCTCAGGGAAACCATTACATATCCACTAACCTAAATATATTTATCAAAGTAGATTCCCCCACATAAATATTTCATAGATCATCTGTTTATTAATTTTTTTTATAAATAATATTCACTTATAAATCACATGGCCTACTAAAAAATTATAAATTTTCAAAATAGAAGAACCCTTATGTATCTAGGGAACCATTACGTGTCACCACTGACTAACATTTACCCATATAGGATTACTCTTACATATTTTCTTTAAAATGGATTTTCTATTCTCTAATTGATGGATACTCTTACGTATCAAACATTGATTCAACACCTATGTAAATTCACATTATAGGAAAACTATACACAATGGTCCACCCGTATACACAACTTATCTTCTAATCCACATATTTCACATAGATCTTATTCTAGTAGATTTTATTCTTGTAGATATTTTTCCCATCATTCTAATTTCTACAGATCTTATTTTTTTACTTTTAGAACATTAATACACCACACCACAATAAACATTTAAAACTAAAAATAAAATTTTTGGTTATCACCTTTTGATAGTTCCAAAAGTTGACAAAAAATTGATTTTTACATAGCTGGTCTATCCAGAAGTTATATCTTTCAGACTACAAATGATTTAATCTTACACTTGAAAACTTATTACCCTTACTTATCATATTTTTCTAATTCTTTATTAATTATCTCCCATTAAAAACCCATTCAAAATGAATCTTCTAGATTACCAACTCATCTGAAATTAATATTATCCATTGTGGATCATAACAAAACAACTAAAATATATTTAGAAATTTAAAAATCCCCTATAAATCAGTTATCTGTATTTTCAACGAATTTAAAACCCAAATTTCATCAAAAATTATACTCAGATTAAATTATTGTAAATTCTTTATTTTCCGAATGTTTTAAAACCTAATTCTCCCTTATGTAATCACCTAAATATACCCCAATTCACATGAAGACCACACCAACCCATAAAAAACACTCAGATTCCCACTTGAGACACCTTTTGAGCCACAAATGACATCTATGAACACCTCTTAGAGATATATCAATTCTTGGGATCCAAATTTCATTCCAAATTATAAAAATATTTCATTACATTGGAAAAAAATTTAAAATTTCTATATATTTTAACAACTCGTAATGGTGTGAACATTATAACCACCCCCATAACACTTCTCATCCCTAAGAAAGCACCTCATACATACTCTATAAACTATCTCATACATTGAGCCCAGATTTAAGACTCAAATCCCTTATCTCCCACCAGTCTTATTCATGTGAACATCATACCCAAACCAGATCCACTACTCAAATCCCCTCAAACCCATTCATTATAAAAATAATTATTTTAATAAACTAAATAATAATACCCCACTTTCAATTGGATTCATGAATTACCAATTTAATGATTTCACACCACAATTGTTGATTTTAATAGTCTCCACTTGACCATCTATGTCACAAAATCACACCCCAACATCATCCAATTACTCTTATCATAATATGAAGTCACACTTCCATGACTATATCCATATCACAAGGTCTCACCTAGATGTATATGTCGGTGTTACTCCAACAAGAATTTAAATTCCAAAAACCTAATAACTATACCAACATATTTCTAGAGACACACACAAGGTCATACCATCTTACCGTTATCCCAAGATTAGCATTTTTTAGTTATGGAACATCATGTGTCCACTATATTATCAATGGGAGGTAGTCACATTTGGGTATTTTTTGTTTACAACAACTAACAATGATTTACACAACCATGTTCTAGCAAAAAACTATAATTACCTCTATGTAGGGTCCACCTACATTCCATCTCGATGTTTACCAAAAAATACACAAAATGAGAAGCACGTGATTTGATCATCTATGGAATTTACCATACCAATGAGCATTTCATATCATAGATCCCTGACCATGATACTTCCCAAAACTATCCATCAATCAAACATTTATATTTAGGAATACACACTCTTTTTTCTCAAACTGGTCAATATCCTATGCATTTCCTATGATCCAATGATAATAAAACACCCCACTAACTGCTTCTTAACTCTATAAATAGTCCACCACCATAAAAATAGTACCGATAGACTGAACATGATGTAAATGAACAAGTACAAAATGACACAAATATCATGTTCGAACCTGACATGGGCCCATCCTAATCCCACTAACAACTCACTATCACACCAGTGACCAACTCACCTTAGTTGATGAACTCTTATACGTCCTTGGATATAATGTCAAGTTACTCATCCATTCAACATTAAATAAGAACTGATAGTCACAGTGCAACATTACAAGCTTAAAAAAATGTAACAACCCATGTATCACATGACCTAATTATCTCAAAATATACAAAATCTTCATGATCATTCATTCAATCACTATCATTATTAATAGATATCTTACTGAAAACTGGTCACATCCTGATGCATCAATTACCACAGGTCAATCATACTTGGCCATTCCCTAAAGTAACCCCATCTCTAAATAACATATACCATAGGGTCAAGGGACAACCCTTATTTTAATTCATCGATCACAATAAGGTGTCTTATACCATTTTACCATCATCTCATATCGAATCACCATCTATGCATGATCATACACCATGCCCATTGACAAACCACAACCAAACATTATGCAGTTTGGATACTGAGGAGACCTAGAACCTGTCATAAAATACAAGAAGCACATAGGATTCTATACCCTAGGAAGGTCTCAGGGGACCAATAATGTATGTTCCAAAATGGACCATCTACATAATAGGATGGAATAAAATTTAATTTCCATATAATTTTCATTATTTATCATGACATCATCTAAAGATTCAAATAAATCACCGAAAAATGTCTCCTTATCTTAGATATTTCCCAAATTACACCCATGGACATGTGTCACATTTTATCCAGGGCTAGAAAATTCTAATAAACATTAGGCATACCTACATTTTCCAAATACTAGGCGTCACCAGTCAACCTACCTTTCAGGAAAAGTGAAAAATAAATCTAAAATTATATGGAAAATGTTAATCAAATAAACAAATCACACAATAGTGCTCAACTACCCCTATTACCATAACATTCATACACAAGAAGGCGTACACCCCAGTGCCACTAAGTCATACCATTTGAATCATAGCTTCTCGATTCATATTCCATCCTTATTATGTTGACACATATAATCCACCAAATAATTGCATACCACACACATGTTTATCCCATACATTATAAGCTCTATTTCCTACATAAATAGATGATCATATTTATTATGCATGTTAGAACTATCACTAGATATGATTATAATCAGAACGCATAATTTCACATATAAAATACACTTGAAATATTTATACCTATATCAAAAACTTGAAATAACCACTAATTCATCAATATCAAACACCATGAATCCTCCCAATCATCTCACATATGAAATCACTAGCTATCCTAGGACAAACCCACTCTTAGATCACCCTCATACAAAACAACACATCCCAAAAAATAGTGTAAAAATGTATTATTAACCAACTATCACACCGAATCACTAATATCCTGAGTTTTATCTCATCTGCACTAGGATTTCCAACATATCCCATAGGATTCCTTCCATTAGGTCATAGTTCATGAAGTAGCCCCCACTCTTCCATCTCAGTTATTATACGTTACTCAGAATTCAATCACCCACTCTATAGTTCTCATATATATACATAAGGAATATCATACTAAATCAAAATACCCACTCAAGAATACTAATCAAATCAACTATATCATATAAACCATATCCCAAATAATAAAAAATATAAAGAAATATCTAATACAAATTTGGGAAATCTCGACTCACCTCACTCTATAGTAACCAGATCAGAGTTCTATGTGGCCTCAAGCACACCCCCTAATATTCAAGATGCTAAAAACTAGTAGATGGGTTATATGATTATACCATAGTGAAACTATACCCTCTAATTAGAGTATAAAAACATAAATAGAATACAATTTCTCATCAAGATACCAAAAAAAATAAAAGAAACAACATAACCAATCCATATATAACAAATAACATATCACTTGCCATATCTAAATGATCTATTTAAATTATCTGTTGAGTTAGAAAGAAACAACTTAATCTTCTATGGGAAGATAAAATAAAACTAATCCCAAAATATATAGGTGACCATGGGATTTTCTTGAGTACCAATATTCTAGGGAAGCCTAAGTTGGGTGAGATAAGTCATTAGACCACCATCAATTATGTCCCTAAATATTACCTTTATAAACCATACCTATTTCAGCCTATTCCAAATATCTCTTAACATGATTTATGTCCACTCTGGGGAAAATTTCACCACACCCCAAAACCATCTCAAGTATCACTTTATACAATGGGACATAACACTCTTCCATGAAACCACGTAACATTTAATATACAAAATAAGTGTTTTTAATTTTATACTTTTTTCAAAATTTATTTTGGGAAATAATTATATTTTATATGTAATAATGAGATTTTAATAATAAATATTTCAATCTTTATCATTGTTGGATGGAATTGTTATTAATTATATATTTTTTTGGAAGTTTATTTTTAGTTATTAATATTTAAATTGTTCTTTATTTAATATATATATATATATATAATAAAACCAAATATTTTTTTGGAAATTTTCAATTTAAATAATTACTTAATGGAATTATTATTTTTGTAGGGTTTAATAATTTAAAGACATATGATTTTTATAATATACTATTTTTATAACAAATTTAAATTTTATTTTTTGAAATTGAAAAGTCATGGATAAACATTATGTGTAGTTTCATTTTTTTAAAATATTTATTTTTCAATAAAATTACGATGTAATTTTAAATTATATAATATCTTTAAATTTTGTAGTATGAATTAAAAATTTTATGAATTCTACATTCCCATAATTATTTTGTTTTTTTGTGTGTAAGTATTTCACCACAAGAGTTCATAGGAAACCTTTCCATTGAATTTTATGTGTATGTAAATATAATATTATTTAACATTAACTATAATATATATAAGCTTCCATAGTTTTATAAGATACTATATGTAAATATCAATCTCATTAGACATTAGATTTATATATTATATGCTACTATATAAAATTTAAATATAATAAGACAAGAACCATATAGGAAGATTCCTTATAATATGTCTTTGAATCTTTATAAAAAATACCCATTCCATTTCCATTTTCAAGCTCAAATATTATCATCAAAGGAAGAATTAAATATTGATGTGTATCTTGAAGTAATATTAATTAGGTGTGATAGATATTTATGAATTAATCTTGACCCATGTTGATTAACAGATATGATCGATCTCAGTCGGGGATTTAAAAATCTAGGTGGACCATAATTATGGTTTTTAAATGTGTAGTTAAATATTTAGAGAATAATTGATCAAGTTTCATGATAAATATTGCAAACTAATGATATAAAATAAATTTAATTGATAAATATCTAGTTGTATTATCAATTTAACTTGTTAATGGATTTGAAATAGAAACATGGAAACCGAGATCATGTTTTATGTCTATTTCATATTAGCACCAATTTATTCTATGAAATTGTTTTGTAATGATGTTAAAAATAGGTAATAAAAGTTTAGGACCAAATAATAGATGAATTTGATGAATGTTTTTGAGTGAGACATAATTATTTTGATGTTAAAACCATTATAAAACACCCAATGATTTTAATATGAATTATTGGAAATAAATACCTTATTAAATATCTTGTATCAAATGAAACACTAAAAATGGTCATTGAAATATTAAAATTATAATTATAATAAAACCTATAGTAAAAATGGTAGTAATTAATTAAAAATGGATACATTTTAAAGATAAATAATCAATATGATTTAATATTAAAGAATGATTCTTTTTAATGAATTCATTTTAATGCCTTTTGTTTTATAGCCTAATTGAACTCTTTAAAATGATGAATATGATAATATTTAATATTTTAATATATGATATAATATATTAATATTCATTTAGTTAGTAATTGATATTAAATATGAATAAAAATGAATTTAAAATGGCATTTGTTTTCTACAAAAAAAAATTTATCTTTAAATTTTGTACTTTAATTTAAATATTAATTTGATAAATTTTTTAATTTTATTTATAATAAATGAAATTTATTTTATGAGTTCATCATTCTGTAATTAACATAGGGATATTTTTTTCAATTTTTCAAAATAGATTGATTGTTTTTGTGGATAGTTATAAGGCCCCAACCTTAAACCTTACTTAATATTGAGTTATTACAAGATTACACATTGAGGATCTTTTCAGGTTTAGAGTTTTAGAGAATTAGATCATTACACTTGCATTACATTCCACATTTAAACAAAGTGGTTACATAAAAGATAGTATTCAGTTTTCCCATCAACGGTAATATATTTAAAATAAAACATGGAATCTTTCTTGACACTTCCTTGAAACTATCATCATATCATGTACCATTCCCTTGACCTGTGAAAAAGATTTCAAAAATGTGGGAGGAGCATAAAAAGCTCAGTAAGGGTTATATAAAGTATGGAAAGGAAACATGAGTACATATATACATAAGTATGAAATCATACTTTACCCATAAAACATAAGCACTTTAACATACCTCATAAAATTATGAATAAATCATAGAAATTAAAATACATAAAGGTAACTTGAGGCATTCATAACATTCTTACATAGGGAGTAACCATCGTGGTTATGTTTGGAATACCCATCATAGTATATTCCCTAAATCTCTTCAGAGAAACCTTAATATTTAACTCCTTCGCGTTAACCAATGCATTGGAGAGCTATATCGGGCTCACCCACCCTTGGTTTATCACGGAACCACCCGTCTTCATAAACAATTCCCAAAAACCATAAAATAATCATAGCACATAACTTAAGCATAAAGGAAAGATAACATTCCCACATTTCAATAAAAATATAACATTTTAAGATAATGAATCCATTCTAAAATCCATTTTCAAAACCATTTAAAACATTTAATAAAGAGATTTTTGAATCAAAGTGTCCCATACCAATTTGATGTTTCTAACATTTTAAACCATTAATATCCATATAAATAAATCCTTAAACCCATTTTGAAAACATTGATATTAATGAGAAATATTTATAAGAATAAATCATTAAAACATTTAAAACGATATTTTAGTAAAAGGGTTTTTAACAAAATGAGAGACACTTGAATACAATAATTGGTGAATAACATTATATCAAAACATTATAATATCATGAGAATAAAGGGATTCGTGATATAATATTCCAAAGGACAGTATATACACCATATAAGAGTGAATTGGTGCATAACAACAATTAAGTCTCAATAGAAATGTAAAATTAGATGAAATCCATTAAAAGGAAGGTATCCTAAAATTAAGGATAAATCAATATCATAACTATGTGTGACAAATACAAATATATCCCAATATAAGTGGATATTAAGTTTAAAATAATCAAAGGTCATTCACACATATTCAAAGGATGACATACTCAATAACTACATGTTGAACCCAAAGAAATCGAAATTGGGTTAAGAAGTTCCCTTGACAGCCTAACAACGTCACATCATATTTTAGAAAAAGAGTTGATGAGAGAGATAAAGGGTATCTCATCACTTGGACATAAAATTTACGGAAATAAGGATATATAAGAACATATACTCACATAATAAGATCAAAATTAAAAGAAATAACAAAAGAAGTTTTTTAAAAAGAAGAGGGTAAAGGTTCCCTTGCCGATCTGGGTAACTTTCGAAACATACACCCCATGAAAGAAGGATTATAAAACATTGATGTAAATACTTATAAACGATAGTATGTTACACAAAGAATAGAATAATGGACAGTACATACACCACTCAAAAGGAAATATTGGCAAATGTAGCATGAATCTCATGAAAACACAAAGTGAGATAAAAAGCCACTTATGAAATTTCGGCAGCCTAACTGCGCCAATTAAAACATCCAAAAATGGATTTATGAGATAAAATAGGGTCTCTAATAATATGAACATAAAAAGTACAGAATGAATAATATAAAATAACATCCCCAAACATAAGAAATATGATCTTAAAAGAAATGACATAAAAGAGAGTACTTAAAAAGAAAGAGAGAGGTAGGATCCCTAACCTCGGGTCCGACTTGACTCGATCGTTCTTTAACCTACTGAAAAATAAATGTGAGTTAATTTCTACTTGATTAAGAACCTTTTTCAAGTTCATTATTCCTTTTATATCACTTATTACCATGCTATGAACAATCTGTAATTATTTAAGTTAATAATGGTCGTTTTGTAGATCATTGCTACATGAGTCAAAAATAAACTCTTTATAATTACAAGTTGTTCATGTGGTAAAATATATAATATATCCAGAATTATATTAATTATTTAGATATCATATATATAATATATATCCATTATATACATGAATTTATAATATTACATAACATTTAGAGGTAAGAAATGAAATCCACCGTTCATGGAGACGGTAAGCCATACGTACGGATGAACACTACTTCCATTTCTATTTCATATTTAATGGATTTAAAACATAATGATACATAATATTATTATAATTACAGTATGGTATCATATATAATATCATTAAATATATCCTTTATACGTACCACATATGGTATCAATGAATCAAATCACTTTGAGGGGGCGGTAGTCCGCACTTCCTAAAATGAAGATATCACGTTTAACCATAATGGAAACCATAAAGGTATGTCATAAATGAAAAATAAATAATCATAAGTAAAACATAAACATATTATATATCATATATAAATATATTTACATCTTAATGGCCACCTTTGGGAGTGTTAAAAGAATATTGAACAATCATCGTTTCGTGAAGCAGAAATTCATCATCCACAGAAACAGTATGTTCCTTAACCATTAGATGTAGGTGTGTGTAAGTGTAAATCAAATAATTATTATAAAAACATCCTGGTATATTTAAGATACTGTAATTATTACAAAATAAATGAATAAAAAGTGTTTAGGGGGTTGGAGAAGAAAAATAAAACAAAATACACAAGTGAAGACATTACCGTAAAATCGGGTAACTCTCTTTGATTTGAGCTCAAAGGCTTCCTTGGGAAGAGTTCTGACCAAAGTGAGGATTCTAGGAGTAAGAGAGGGATGTGTAGAGACAAAATGAGAAGGATATTTCTGAGCCAAAGGCTTTAGAGTTGTGGGTAAGGTGTTAGAGACGGGGGCCTTTAATAAGAGGAGAGGAGGGGCACTCTTGGAAAGGTATAAAATGTTACTTTATTATCAAATGAGTTTCAGATTTTAAAGGTCCAAAATTGATGTATTTTTAGGAGAAGGTGGTAAGGGTTCGAAATATACTCATCAAATAGTTATTTGACAAGTTTATGTTTTTGTTTTAACATTATCGTTTCATTTTTTTATATCCTTTATTAATGAGGTAATCGCTGCATCATCATGATGTCATAAATAATTTAATTTATTTAATGACTAAAAATTACAAAAAAAATACTATGATTTAGGAAAGTTTTTTATCTTTCCAATTACTATTTATAGTCTAATAGAAAATTTAGTTAGACAAAATTAAAAATGTTTTACTCGGGTGATACATTCTTTGTTATATTTAACTTTTTTTTTAAAAAAAAGATAAAAAGTCATTATCACACAAAAGTGATTCCATGGGGTCCCCAAGCTTGGAACAAGGAATACCATGGTCTGCAATGACACAAAAATTAGTATTAGGAAACATTTTGGGGTCAATTGTTATTATTTTGATATTATTTTATTATCCTTAAATACCCGATTACTAATCAATCAAGATAATTAAAGATAATTACTGTCATTACTATTCATAATATCTAAAAACAAAAGAGTCTTGATTACATAATTTGGACCTTATGATTCCAAATATATAATCCATTTTACAAAATTCCAAACACATAAATTGAAATAATTAATTTAAAAATAATTCCCATTGTGAAAACAAATAGCGGGTTTTTTTGAAACATTATCTATGAAAAGTTTGGCATTAGTTTATGCCCAATTCCAAAGTGAAATTAATCCTAATCACCACCATTGGATTAAATGGTAAATATATATTCAAATTACACTTTAATACCAATTAAGAAGATAATCTAACCATATAATTAAATTATATGAAAAAGCATTTTTGATGTAAAATGCTGTATTTTTCACTATTCATTAAAAAAATGAACATTGTCAGAAAAATACAAAAAATTTATACAATGTAAATTTCAATGTCCCAATCATAAATAATAAGTTTATTTTGACAAATAGAGCTTATAAAATTGTCAAAAGTTATATTTAAAAAAATGTATTCCATCAAAAGTTGGTAAAACAATCTTTTAAAAATATTAGAGTATTTATTCTTAAAATTGGATTCATTTGGATTTTAAGCCTCCAAAATTTATTGGATAAATGTAAAAATATTTAACAAATATATTTAATCATTTTGTTGTTATTTATTTTCATTCCCTCTATTACAACGGCTAGGCGTTAACTATTATTATATTATTATATTATTAGTGTGCAACATAAGATTTCAACGAAACTCGTTGTTGCGTATTGGGTACGCCATCGAGCATTGCATTACATTTAAAGTAATATTAACATTTATTAAAAAACTAATGATAAAACTTATAATGTAATATTTTTTATTTACCTGGGATGTTACATCCTTCCCCCCTTTTGGGAATTACGTCCTCACAATTTCAAAATTGGGCTTAGAATCTTCATTGAAAGTCCCATATCAGAACAAGAGTTAGTAAAACTATCACTTTAAAAGAAAGGTAGTGGAGTACAATGGTCACCTGAGTTAACCCATACTAGGATTCCAAGTAGGAAAATATGGATATGGAGGAGAAAAAAGGGTCATATTTTGATGGAGAGTGATAGTAAACATGTCTAAGTGAAAGCTAACCACAAGAAAATCACAAACTTGTGATGGGTTAAACGGTATTTGATTCCCCAGTAGAAAAAGTCAACAGACATCATTTTTTTAGTTACTTTTCATTGAGTAATTTATTTTTGAGCTTAACTAAATCATAATGAAACATACTTACTTGTCACGTAGACTTTCAACTTTTACTAGATTCCTTAATTAAAATCATATTTTCTCTAAAAGATGAGTACTTAGGAAGACTTGTTCGCATTAAGAGTAATATAATAAAATTCTTGAGAATCACCTAATCCACAAAAGAGAACAATATATTTCCCATGTCTTTAGATCTCAACCAAAACTAAACCAAAAATTTTAGTATGAGATCAGATAATACCCAAAAAGGATATTTTTTTTACAAAAAGAAAAACTACTCCTAATCTCCAAAATTTGTCAAACAAAACCCAAAGTTCAACAAAGACCATTCAATAAACATATATCTATAAAATTCTACAAAGTAAACCAAAATAAGATTGAAACCCAAATCTTTGAACGATTTAATCACATAGTCTCCTAAGATAAATTTTATCATTTTACTCCAAAATAACATTAGTTTCTCTTACAGTCTCATACTGAAAAGTAATTAACCTAATCACATATCCTCCATGATAGGATAATCATTTCCATTGATAAACAAAAATCAACTTACTCTTAATTCATAAAATCATCTAACTGAAAATAATTATTCAATCTAACCAGGGACTTCATGTAGTCTAGTGGTAGGCGATAAATACTAGTTGCACTTTGGTTATGGGTTTGATTCCTAAAGCTTTGTTCGACGCGATGGGTTGTCACATGGTCTGTGTGTTGTCCTTTTTCCAAAACTATATAATTCTTAAAACATCCCTTAAAATAGAGATAAAATCTTCAAAAAATAACCATAACATATTTTAACCAAAAAGGTTATCTAATAACTTCCATTTTGAAACCCAAAATGTATTAACCAGTAATTGCCTCAAATTCAAGGATCATATAAACCCAAATTGTTCTTTATAACTATATCCACAAAAGAAAGGATAATTATTCCTTGAATAAAATTTTCGTAAATCAAACATCAGGGTTTCTATAAAAAGTCTTCTAATTTAACCCCATCATCAAAAGAGACTTAATACATCTAAGAATTTGACCATCCTAAAATCTACCATAACTCTTGAATACCTTATATGATGACTTCTTACTCATTCAACATTCTTCACAATCCATTAGCCATTCCTTTTCAACTTATTCTGAAATACTTCTTTCCTAAAAAGATATCATGAATCATATCCTAAGATTCCAATAATAGGAAAACATATGTTAAGAAATAATCCATACCTTTCATTCTTTATTATCAGTTTCTTCATCCACAATCGGAATGGCATTAGGTATTGGTAAATGAATATTTGTTTGTTCTTGGTGACCCCATTCCCGAAACATCTTCGTAGGACATGTGTTTGCATAATAACCATGCACACCACATTTAAAACATTCAATTGATCCTTCAGAAAGAACTTCTTTCCCTTTCATAGAGTCAACTAGATGCTTCCTTTTTCCATGGCAGGTTCTTGCATTATGACCTTCATTTCCACATCTATAGAATCTTTCTGTTCCTTTGAAACATTTTCCTATGTGTTTCTTTCCACATATTTGACACATAGGTTTTTGAACATACTTACCTTTATGATTATTACCTGAACTTCCGTAGGGATGTATTTCTCGCATATACGATGCCTTATAAATATCACTATGGTTCAGGTGGTCAATCATGAATCCAGATAGTTGGTTGAGGATAACCACAAGAGTTCTAATTGTATGTCCCATATCATTTAGTTGTGCTTTCATAAAACCATCAGAGTTTTCTTCAAATCCACTGTTACTTTGGTGCCTGCTAAATCCAGCCATTTACTAAAATCAAAAATGTCGGTTTGAGTATATCAGTAAAATCCTCAAATAATAAAGAGGAAGATAAACAACATGATATACTTATCCAAGTTATCTTAAAATCATTCTAACTTTCAAAAAACAATGACTCCATCTAATATACAAACCATTGTGTTTATACACAACTTGTCACTTTTTCTTAAACAACACTCTAACCTCTAAAGTTATCTAAACTGGCCTATAATACCAACTATAAGGCCCCAACCTTAAACTTTACTTAATCATGAGTTATTACAAGATTTCACATTGAGGATCTTTTCAGGTTTAGAGTTTTAGAGAATTATATCATAAAACTTGCATTACATTCCAAATTTAAACAAAGTGGTTATATAAAAGATAGTATTCATTTTTCCCATCAACGGTAACATATTTAAAATAAAACATGGATTCTTTCTTTACACTTCCTTGACACTATCATCATATCATGTACTATTCCCTTGACATGTGAAAAACATTTCAAAAACTTGGGATGAGCATAAAAAGATCAGTAAGGATTATAAAAAGTATGGGAAGGAAACATGAGTACATATATACATAATAATGAAATCATACTTTACCCATAAAACATAAGCACTTTAACCTACCTCATAAAATCATGAATAAATCATAGAAATAATAATACATAAAGGTAACTTGAGGCATTAATAACATTCATACATAGGGAGTAACCCTCTTGGTTACGTTTGGAATACCCATCACAGTATATTCAATAAATCTCTTCAGAGAAACCTTAACGTTTATCTCCTTCGCGTTACCCCATGCATTAGAGAGCTATATCGGGCTCACCTGCCCTTGGTTTATCACGGAACCGCACGTCTTCATAAACAATGCCCAAGAACCATAACATAATCATAGCACATAACTTAATCATAAAGGAAATATAACATTCCCACATTGCAATAACAATATAAAATTTTAAGATAATGAATCCATTCTAAAAACTATTTTCAAAACCATTTACAAAATTTAATAAAGAGATTTTGGAATCAAAGTGTCCCATACCAATTTGACATTTTTAAAATTTTAAACCGTTAATATACATATAAATAAATCATTAAAACCATTTTGAAAACATGCATATTAATAAGAAATATTTATAAGAATAAATGATTAAAACATTTAAAACAATATTTTACTTAAAGGGTTTCTAACAAAATGAGAGACACTTGAATACAATAATTGAGGAATACCATTTAATCAAAACTTTATAATATCATGATAATAAAGGGTTTCATGATATAATATTCCAAAGGACAGTATATACACCATATAAGAGCGAACTGGTACATAACAACAATTAAGTCTCAATACAAATGTAAAATTATATAAAATCCATTATAAAGAAGGTATCCTAAAATTAAGTATAACTCAATCTCATAAATATGTGTGAAAAATATAAATACATCCCAACATAAGTGGATATTAAGTTTAAAATAATAAAAGGTCATTCACACATATTCAAATGATGACATATTCAATAACTACATGTTGATCCCAAAGAAATCGAAATTGGGTTAAGAGGTTCCCTTGACAGCCTAACAACGTCACATCATATTTTAGAAAAAGAGTTGATGAGAGAGATAAAGGGTATCTCATCACTTGGACATAAAATTTACGGAAATAAGGATATATTAGAACATATCCCCACATAATAAGATCAAAATTAAAAGACATAACAAAAGAAGTTTTTTAAAAAGAGGAGGGTGAAAGGTTCCCTTTCTGATTTGGGTAACTTTCAAAACATACACCCCATGAAAGAAGGATTATAAAACATTGATGTAAATAATCATAAACGAAATTATGTTACACAAATATTAGAATAATGGACAGTATATAATCCACTCAAAAATAAATATTGCCAAATGTAGCATGAATCTCATGAAAACACAAAGTGAGATAAAAAGCCCCTTACGAAATTTCGGCAGCCTAACGGTGCCAATTAAAACATCCAAAAAATGGATTTATGAGATAAAATAGGGTCTCTAATAATATGAACATAAAAATTACATAATTAATAATATAAAATAACATCCCCAAACATAAGAAAGACGATCTTAAAAGAAATGACATAAAAGAGAGTACTTAAAAAGAAAGAGAGAGGTAGGATCCCTTACCTCGGGTCCGACTTGACTCGATCGTTCTTTAACCTCCGGAATAATAAATTGGAGTTAATTTATACTTTCTTAAGAACATTTTTCATGTTCATTATTCATTTTATATCACTTATTACCATGCTATGAACAATATTTAATTATTTATGTTAATAATGGTTGTTTTGTAGATCATTGCTACTTGAGTCAAAAATAAACTCTTTATAATTACAAGTTGTGCATGTGGTAAAATATATATTATATCCAGATTTATATTCATTATGTATATATCATATATATCATATATATCCCTTGTATACGTGCATTTATAATATTACATAACATTTAGAGGTAAGAAATGAAATGCACCGTTCATGGAGACGGTAAGCCATACGTACTCATGAACGCTACTTCCATTTCTATTTCTTATTTAATGGATTTGAAACATAATGATACATAATATTATTATAATTAAAGTATGTTATAATATATAATATCATTAAATATATCCTTTATATGTACCACATATGGTATTAACGAATTAAATCACTTTGAGGGGGCGGTAGTCCGCACTTCCTAAAATGAATATATCACGTTTAAGCATAATGGAAACCATAAAGATATGCCAGAAATGAAAAATACATAAGCTTAAGTAAAACATAAATATATTATATAGAATATATAAATATATTTACATCTTAATGGCCACCTTTTAGGGTGTTGAAAGAATATTGAACAATCAGCATTTTGTGAGGCAGAAATTCATCATCCACAGAAACAGTATGTTCTTTAACCATTAGATGTAGGTGTGTGTAAGTGTAGCTCTAATACTTCCTATAAAAACATCCTAGTATATTATAGATACTGGATTTGTTACAAAATAAATTAATAAAAAGTTTTTAGGGGGTTGGAGAATCAAAATTAAACAAAAGACACAAGTGAAGACACAACCTTAAAATCGGGTAACTCTCTTTGATTTGAGCTCAAAGGTTTCCTTGGGAAGACTTCTGACAAAAGGGAGGATTCTATGAGTAAGAGAGGTATTTGGAGAGACAAAATGAGCAAGATTTTTCCGAGAAAAAGGCTTGATAGGTGTGGTTAAGGTGTTAGAGGTGGGGGCCTTCTATAAGAGGAGAGGAGGGGAACTCTTGGAAAGGAATAAAATGTTACTTTATTTTCGAATGAGATTCAGATTTTAAAGGTCCCAAATTGATTTATTTCTAGGATAAGGTGGTAAGGGTTCTAAATATACTCATCCAATAGGTATTTTACATGTGTATGTTATTTTTTTAACATTATCTTTTCATTTTATTTAAATCCTTTATTAATGAGGTAATCGTTGCATCATCATGATGTCATAAATAACTTAATTTATTTAATTTATAAAAATTACAAACAAAATACTATGATGTAGGAAATATTTTTAGCTTTCCAATGACTATTTATAGTCTAATAGATAATTTATTTAGACAAAATTAAAAATGTTTTACTCAGGTGATACATTCTTTGTTATATTTAACTTTCTTTAAAAAATAAAAAGATAAAAAGTCATTATCACACAAAAGTGATTCCATGGGGTCCCCAAGTTTGGCACAAGGTATACCATGGTCTTCCATGACACAACCAGTAGTATTAGGACACATGTTGGGGTCATTTGTCATTATTATGATATTATTTTATTATCCTTAACTACCCGATTACTAATTAATCAAGATAATTAAAGATAATTACCGGCGTTACTATTCATAATGTCCAAAAACAAAAGATTCTTGATTAAATAATTTGGACCTTATGATTCCAAATATGTAATCCATTTTACCAAATTCCAAACAGAGAAATTGCGATAATTAATTTAAAAATAATTCCCATTGTCAGAACAAATAGGAGGTTTTTTTGAAACAATATCTATGAAAAGTTTAGCATTAGTTTATGCCCAATTCCAAAGTGAAATTAATCCTAATGACCACCATTGGATTAAATGGAAAAAATATATTCAAATTACACTTTAAGACCAATTAAAAAGATAATCTGTCCATATAATTAAATTAGATGAAATAGAAATTTTGATGTAAAATGAAGTATTTTTCACTATTCATTAAAAAAATGAACATTGTTAGAAAAATACTAAAAATTTATCCAATGTAAATTTCAATGTCACAATCATAAAGAATATGTTTATTTTGACAAATATAGCTTATAAAATTGTCAAAATTTAGATTAAAAAAATTTTATCCATCATAAGGCGGTAAAACAATATTTTAAAAATATTAGAGTATTTATTCTTAAAAATGGATTCATTTGGATTTTAATCCTCTAACATTTATTGGATTAATGTAAAAATATTTAACAAATACATGTAATAATTTTTTATTTATTTCTGTTAATTCCCTCTATTATAACGGCTATGCGTTAACTATTATTATATTATTATATTATTAGTGTGCAACGTAAGATTTCAAAGAAACTCGTTGTTGTGTATTGGGTACGCCATCGAGCATAGCATTCCCTTTAAAGTAATATTAACATTTATTAACAAATATTGATAAACCTTAGAATGTAATATTATTTATTTACCTAGGATGTTACAATAGTGAAATATAATGATTTTAAAAATATTATCATTTTAATGATATTGTTATGATACAATAATTAATTAAGAGTTTAGGAAACCATTTTTACACCAAATATTTATTTTATAAGTAATATAGTTCATTTTAAAATTTAAATTTGACCTTATGAATCTCTGTTTGATATTCTTTAAATCTGAGTAAGTTATTAATCAAATGAAAACTATTTTTCGTTCTTATCATTTAATCAAGTTTTCACATTGTTCATATTTGTTTTTCATAGGTGTGAAAATAAAATTAGTACAATTTTATTTAAATTAATAAAATTAATTCCATAATAAGAATTATTTTACATTATTTTTTTAAATTCGTTTTTATGGTTAAAACCCATTTTTACAATAAAATATATTTTCATTTCATTTTGTACACTTCTATTGACAAAATATGAAAATTGAATCACATATTATTTATAATATATTTGGAAACATGTTATTACAATAATTTAATAAGGTAAATTTCAAATTTTATCTATAATTAATAGTTATCATGGTAAAGGTTTGACACTATGGTAAAGGTAAAAGTGGTTAGAGAGGGGGAGGGTGGTGTTAAACTAATAGATAAGGCTTTAAATATATATTAAAATTTTCCATATATTATTAGATATCGGTATTTATAACATAAATTTTCATATATTCTATGTTGGACTAAACGAGATCCACATTACATGTGAATGATAATTATTATGTTATAATGTTCTTACTATTTACAAGGGTGACACTCATCTCACTTATAAAAGGGTACCTCCTTTCCTCACTTGTAAAACAATTTTTTAGCATCATTTATACACAAATATTAATCCAAATCCATTAAAACTATCCTATATATTTTCTATGGTACCCAATACCACCGAAAAACTAATCTTAGAAATGTTTAGGTCTATTCTAAAGGAACATATCCAAGGAGGACGTATAAGCCCTGACCAAATTTTTTAACAGGTTTTATTCTTTTAACTATCTTAAATTTTTTAAAAATATCTTAATATAATGACACAATAATATTTATAATTACAAAATATTAATATTTTTAGGTAGAAACAATTTTTTACATATATTCCATCATTTGGGAAATGAAAACACTTCTAGATTGTACATTTAGAAAACTACCTCCATGAAGTGATATTTTTTTTACATGACGAAATAATATGGAAGGTTATTATTATGGTTTTAATTAATATAAATGATATTTAAAATTATGCAATATTATACTTTTATTTACCTTCCTTTATTTATATCCATTTCCCTAGATTTGATGGATAATATTATGTAGGATATGGATAATAAGGGTTTGAAGTGGGGATATTTTTATATAATTTTCAAAATAATTTTTATAAAATTAGTGTATTTGGGTATAATGGGAAAAACTTTCCATTATATAAGAAAAATATTGGGTTTTAAGTAAATTTTAACCATTTCTATAATAATTTATTCCAATTATTGTATTATGTATATAATTATATATGTCATTGTTATTTAAATTTAAATTATAAATGTTTAAATTAATGCCATGTCAGTTGGTTTCAAAATATATCTTGTAAAGAGTTTGTTTCTAGCTCCAGAATCAGGTGTTTGGGTTATGGGAATTACACTATCATTCAATGATTTATTGTTTTAATGTCAAAATGAGGAAGATGGAGGGGCCTTGAACCTTAAAAACTCTATGTATGAAATGATAAATATGAATTCACATCATATGATTATTGAAATTCGTCAATAAATCAAACCAAATAAATTTCATGTAGAGTAAAGATAGTGATGAGTGAAGGAAAAGGTCACTATAATTGCCTTATGGAAACCCGAATAAGATTAATTAAACAAATGAGTTTTGGGAGTTAGAAGAATTTCAGAGATCACACAAGATGAGTGATTTTATTGAATAAAATGGAGATATGTCCTGGTCATCAACACTGATCATCTACGGCGAGATCAAGCATAGAGGTCCAAGTTAGGCATTGTTTTCATTGAACATAGCGTTGTAAATGTGCTAAAGTGTCACCATAAGAAGATAATTACTTGATGATAGACTAAATAAAGATGGATTCAATGGTAGTAAATATACACATGGATTATAAATTTTTTAATTTAAGTTACTTTAAAATCATATAAAAATAACTGAGTAATTATGTAGAGTAATATAGGAGGAAACACTACCATTCATGTACAAGAAGATAAATTTATGAAATTTTATTGAAATTGAGGTATTGTTTTAATCAGGTGGATAATTAATTAAGAGAATCATTCAACAGAACAATCATGATATTTGGGGAAAATAGATATACACTATGGCATCAACAATCATTTAGAGTAGATGGTGGAAAATGTTGGGAAGCATGAGTTGAGATTTAAAAAGAAAGAAAGTGGAAGATGGAGTAGGGAGATATATGATACATCAATATATAATAACATTTTCAACCTTTATAGTATTATTATATACCTATTATTTTAGTTACTCATGATAACGACATTATTTTGCGAACATTCACTTTAGTTAATATTCATTATGGGGATTGATTTTTTTGATAACCCACTCATGATCTTATTTTTTTCATTAAGAAATCATCTCATTCTTAATGATATAATATTAATTTAATTCAGATATTGATTAGTCTTGATGTGTCCATAGTCGAAAAACAATTTAATACTAATTTGATTTATTTTTCCCCAAACAAAAAATTTATGGATTTAATTTTTTTGAAAATTTAAACGGATACTAATAGATAAATGATTGTTTATTTTGTGAATGAAACCCCTATCATGCATGTATTCTTGAACCCATTTTCAAAAAAATTATTATTTCATTAAGAAAATTAAATAAAATAACACATTATATAATTTACACATGTATCCTACCCCATAACATATATATACCATTATTGAATTGTTTATAATTTTCAATAAACATTATACTCCTTTGTTTTAAACGTTTCATTCTCTGCACAATTTTCATTCCATATTTTCAGTACTTCAGAGATAAGTAATACCTTAAATTGCTAACCCTTCATCCCATGGGGTTTACCCTTCACGAATATGATATTTTTGGATATATAAATAAAATTTATATGGTTTTGATGACCTCCAACCCGATATAATTTTGGATTTGTTTCTATGGAAGGCATGGTATTGAGTTTCTTAGGGTTTAAAAAATCGAATAAAAATCAAAAATAAGAAATAAAATATATTTAGATATTTAATACTATTCCATTACTATTATTTATGACAAAAATATAAATTTTAATTCTTTTATTATATGTTTTTATTTGAAATTTGAAATTTTGTTGTCATAGTATTCTACAATGGAAAAATTTAGTCATTTTGCTGGGTGATTATTTATAATTGATGACTCTTTAGATTTGAATAATAAAAATAGAATATATTAAGTATATTTTTCTATTGTCAACATACTTATTGGTAGTGTTCCTATAACTATCTATTGGTTCCTCATCAATTTGAACAAAACCTAAAATTTTGTGAGTGTATACATAAAGAATAATTAATACTTATAAAACTAGTGATGAAAAGGACTGATTTTTTTGAATAAAAAGAATCCCAAGAAACTATAACCCATCGTTTAAAAAAATATATGGGGGCTTAGAATGAAAAAATAATTATAAATAAAAGATGAAATTGAAATTATTAATGATGAAAAAGATTTAGTGAACCTTAAGAATTATGTTTTTATGGAAAGTGTAGACGAGTGTCAAACCAGTGAATAATAATATAATAATGAAGAATTTTAAAATTAATATTTTATAAATCCATTCAAGAGGATTTATATGTGTTTGAATAGGACGAAATCATTATTAAATATCCACATAACCCAAAAATAATCAGAATGTTGAGCCTATGGTAGCATTGGTTGATGTGAAAGATGATGATGAAAATTTAAATTTTAGAAACATTATACATATTTTTTTATTGGTTAGTGATTTAGATATTTAATTTAGGAAATTTTAGATTAAAATAATACACTTGAAAATTTTAATGTTGAAAATTTTGAAGCGTCGCTTCAATTTGATCTCAACTACATTAAAATTGTAAACCAAATAATTTCTCAACATGTTCCTGATAAAATTGATAAGTTAATGCAATTTAATGAAATATTAATTGTAAAATTGTCCCTTCCTATCCCATAACTAATAACTAATTAGAATATATTTGTAATGAAATCATATAAAATGATAATCATCTTGAATAAACTAGTTTTAATCTATAATCTATTAATTTTAATTTTCATATAAATGAAAATGAAATTATCTACGCAAAAATTAAATTACAATACCCAAATAAAATTTATTAGAGGTTAATTTTATTAAAATATGATCTTAACTAAAAATTTAATTTGAAAATATTTTTTTCGTATCAAGAACCCTTGTTCAGAAGGGGTTACAGTAGTTTACATTTTGGAAGGTGGGGGATTTTTTAAAATAAAATCACAATTTAAAAAATAATAATTTTTAATTTTAAAAAAATTGAATTATTTAGTGTTATTGGGATTATTATTCAATTTTTTAGTTGATAAAAATCACTTTGGATCTTAGAGAAACTTTGAAATTAATTTATTTTTAATTACCAATGATTAAAAAACTGCATAGAAAATCATTGAGAAATATTTTACTAATTCTATTATTGAAAAATAAACCATGTGAACCATTATTTTTGAGAACATATTGATTTATAAATGAGGAAAATGAATATTAGGATAATTATTGTCCCCGAGAAATACCCCTTCCATTTTTATTTTTATACATACCACTCTCTTAGGTGGTTTTAATGAATAAAAACTATAAATTATGTTTATAATTTTTTATTTTGAGGGATTTTAGTGTTTATATTTTATACTATTTCATATGAATGTACAAGAACAAAAAAGAGAGATATGTGAGAGAGTGTAGTACATTATTAGAGTCTTCCACTAGTTGGTGCCAATCGAAAATCGATGGGATGGTACCAGATGGCTGGTGGGACATAGACATACCACATGTTCTATATAGGTTCCACTAACTAGTAGTTTAAACCCCTTGAATATTTGTTGGAATTCATAATTAGAAAAAGAATAGATTTATAGAGTACCACACATACATTAATTCAACTGAAATGTCTCTTTAATCCCTTATAGGTTAAAAATTATCATAATGCTGTTGGGGAAAATAAATACACCAAAGGGTGCTTAGATGTGTTTTTATACCATGAAGATAATTTTTGAGCTAATTATGCATCATTTTCACAATTGAAAATCTCTCTCTCACAATTATATATATTCCTCTCACCTTTTCTTATTGTATTCCTGATGAAGTATTGATATTATTTTCAAAATTTATTTTATAATGTAGGTTTCTTAATTTTTTTTCTTGGGTTATCACTTCAATTAATTGTGAATGGATATGTAATCACTACCTTTAATGTGAGGGATTGAGTGATCAATATCATTTATAGTGATGGGAATAAATGATCACTGCCTTTAATGTTTGGGAGATTGTTTTTCTAAACAAAACCATTAAAAGATTATCCCTATATGGGTGTTTTATGGTACCGACCACTAAAAATAATGGTTCGTATGTATTATAACAGGTTTCATTCGAAAAGAAAAAATAAAATGTGTCTAGTATGATACCAACAACCATTGAAAATAAATGATTAAACCAAAACCAATAAAATATTATGGAGGGGAGGATAGATAGAGATCCCTTGTGGTTTATTGGTGAAATCTACTTACAATCTCTTATTTATTTTCATACATTTTATTTTTCCCTATACCATAACTCATATATTTTTTCACTTTAATTATAATAATTCCATCATATTTGGAATTAATTTCTAAATAGTTTTTAAAGATGATTCAGCACCTCTTTCCAAATTTACTCTCACTAAAAATGAGTATCACAGACAACATTGATTTCAAAACCTTTACTAATATCATTAAATGGTAACATAAATATGGATTGTACCTCAAATATCCAAGGTGATCCAGAAGAATACACAATGGTAGATCTCTATATATTAATGCATTTGATTATATATATTGGAAAACTAAATTGTATACTTTTTTGTATAAGTATATGATATCATGTTTAGAGAATATTCATTCACAGCTATTCCCACACCAAAGAGTTAGAGGAAAAATGGTTTCTTGGAGATATAGTGTATTTTGAGCTCTATGGAAAATCAAATAATGCACTAAATAATAATTTTTATAGGAATGAATTTAATAGAGTGTCTGTGTGTAAAATCTCCAATGAAAATTTTAAATGTTTAGATGTTTTATAGGAATATACCATTAATGTAAAGGAAACTATAATTGAAATTTATCTCAATGATTTGGAATGCTTTAATATTTATCATAATGATTTATTTATTGAAATGTTTACTATATTTACTAAAATTTTTAATGGAATGAGGTTTTTTGGTGATGATATTTAAACATAGACAATTGTTAAAAAGAAAAATTGGGTCTTACCAAGATCTTAGGCACCCAAAGTGTCGATGATTCATGAAGTGAAGGATACCATGAACTTTCTAATTCAAGATACCATTAGTTCACTCATGATATATGATATTACAGTGAAAATTATAGAACTAATATAAGTAGGAGATGTCAAAGAGAAAAGAAGAACATTTCCTTTAAGGAAACTGATGTCAATTCATCTGAAAGGGATTAATATATTCTTCACTTGTCCAAGATACTATGAATGTTCATTAATATAAATAAACCCAATTATCACACCAAAAAGGAGATGAAAAATATTATATCGTAGGTATGGTGCTATTATTTCAGGGAATTGGGTCACATCAAGCCAAAATTCCCCTTATCCAAAAAGAAGGCGAAAGAGATAAAAGAATTTAAAAAGTAATTCAAAGTATCTATTTTGAGTGAAATTGAATATTCCCGTTCCTCATATAAATAAATTTATGGAATCCCCAAATTCCTTATAGACCATAACGAGTTAAACTCTCCTACATTAATTTTTTATTCTTTAGATTATTCTAGTTCCTACATAGATATTTATTATGATTATATCAAATATACTAAAGAATAATTAACTAATGGATTTTATAAACTCACCATAAAAATAATGGAGCATAAAAATAAATATAATACTTATATGATAGGTAAATATGAACTCTCCAATGAAAATTAGGAGTTAAACATGAAATTAAAATAGAATTATGATCTTCAAAAAATAGAATTAGAAAATGTAGAACTCAAAAAATCTCATTCCAAATTCATGTGAGATGTGAAAATTATGAATTTTATCTTGGGTCCCAACTCATGGGTACAACAATTATGGACTTTCTTATTATGTAAGAACCTCTATAAATACCAAAAATTCCATTTTAATAGGTATCTATCAAAATAATATTTTCAATTATTATAAAAAAACCATGATATTGATTTGTGAATTAAACAGTAAAAATTTCAATAATGGTAGACCGAAATCAGTCCACCTCTCTTAAAATGTAATTTCAATAAGATCTCATATCTCTAATGGTAATTCAAATCCTAAAAAAATTGGGGTATCGAAATCAATTTTTTCTACTATTTGAATAACAAAAATTATCGTAGACAAATATATAGTTTCATGAATATTTTTTAGGAAAAATCTATATTGGTCGATGCCTTCTAGTCCCATTACTTTTCCAGAAATCTATTTATTATGGTGTCTAGAGGAATACTAGGGTGTTTTGAGGATAATAGTTTCATTTTAGTGGTGATTAATTCTTATAGTAGGTCATTCTGGTGGAGATTCATTTCTGGTGGTGAGTCATTTCTAGTGATGAATCATTTCTGGAGGTGAGTCAATTTTGGTAGTGAGTTATTTGGGCGGTAATCCATTCTGGTGGTGAGTCATTTCTATTAGTGATCCATTATAGATTTAGGTCATGTTGGTAGTGATTCATTTTTGGTGATGAGTCATTTCTGGTGGGGAATCATTCTGGTGGTAGTTCATTCTTGAGATGAGTCATATCAGTGGTGAGTAAATCTGGCGGTGGGACATTTTTTGTGGTGGTTCATTTATAGTGGTGAGATAGTCTGGAAGTGATTCATTATGGTAGTAGTTCATTTTTTGGGGTGAGTCATCATATTGGTCGGTCATTCTAGTGGTGAGTCATTTTTGGTGGTGATACGTTTTGGCATTAGGTTATTCTGGCGGTGAGTCATTATGGTGGTAATTCATTTTAGTAGTGAGTCATTTTGGGCAGTTAGTCATTTTGGGTGGTGAGTCTTTCTAGTAGTGAATCATTTACTGTGGTAGGTCCTTGAATAGTGTTCATAGTTCTAAAATTTACATATTTTCCATTTTGAAGTCATTTATGAAGAATAATGGGTTTAATTTTGTAATTAAATGATTTTAAAGCTGTTTAATGGTGGATAATTATACCATCAATTTTTAAAAAGTTTAGAGAAATTTATTTTTTAAAATCACATTGTTTTTATGATATCTGACATTAATTTCAAACTAAAACCATATATAATCCCATTGGTTCAAGATATAATCTTTAAAATGACATTTATTTCATTCATTAACATGGGCTTACATTCTCTTGAGACAATAGTTTTTAAATCCTTCTTCCCTTGGAGTCATGAGGCATTTTTACTATAGTTGGTTTGAGTTCCCAAGAAGTGGTTTCCTCCTATACATGCACCATGTGATTCTGGCTCATCAAGATTGTGTGAGTCTCCTTTATTCTAGGTATTAATTACTTCATTTTTTTCTTTTAGGGCATTATGTCGGCAGGGGTTATTAGGTTTATCAATATATAATTGGTGGCATCCAAACTAAAAAAGGTAAAGAAATTGTTTAGATGAATTTAGAAATGGGTAGGGAATTTAAATATCACGATTTTATAAGAATTGTTATTATTGATATTGTGTTTGTATAGGAATAATTCCTTGATGAAAATTGTGGAATTTGGGGGTCCTTTCCTTTTCATCTATGGTGTTAATTGTGTAATTCATGTTGTGTGATTGGTTATAACACCTCTACCATAATTTGATAATCATTTATAGTCGGGTATTGAATTGGATACCCTAAGATGTTTTGGACTGTGTGATAACACCAATAAATAAATAATTGGTATTTAATTAAAGCCCCTACACCCAATCCTGAAAAAACTATCTGTGTTCTGTAACATTTTATTAGATATGGTTTTGTATTGTGGTTTGGATTTGATAACGTGATGCATGTTTGATGGATTTATTTTGATAGGTGTGGGGGTAGTGGATGTGATATGTTGAATATATTCAATAGTGGTTGTAGTGGTTATGTATTGGGGTTACAATGAATACTATGGTAGAGTTGTGCAATGTGACTACGATGGTGGTTGGTTACACTAGTATCCCAAGAAGTTATGGAATTATATTCATGATAATGATAGGAAATTTTATAATAACGAATGTTGAATTCATAAATTAATGGTTGATCTTAATGTGGAATTTAATGTTTATATGAAATATTTAAATTGATATAACATGGTTTTAAAATTTGAAATTTATTTTTTGATTTTTTTCTTCTAGAGTGGTTTTATCATTTAGTGCAGGCAGCCAGAGTGGAGCATCATACATAATATTTTATGAATTTATTTTGAACCCATAAGATGGGTCTTGTGTGTTGTTTCATATATGTATATACCCTGTATAGTCTGGTAATTTCAATATTCTCACAACCCTCACTGAGTATTATGTGTTGATATCTGCATAGTCAAGTAGGGTGTGTTTTTTCAGACATCCTGACGGGAGGATGGATGGATAGATACCCACTCATCCCCATTATATCTTCTAGAATATATTATGGGAAATCATGTTCTATGATGTCCATAAATAAAAAGTTCCATTGAAGAGTTATGATGTGATTATATTTTATATCCCATGAGTATTTAGGCGATATTTAGTTATACGTCTTATAGTGGGGGTCGTGCATTGTAGGAGGAGGGAACAAGTTTGATGTCCTTCATGTTCATGATACCCTACTACCCTAGTTATGAGATTTGATGTGATGTGATAGACCAGGTTTCTCCCTGAGGGATGTAATGTGATGTGATGTGATGTTATTTTGGAGAGGTAGGAGTGCCAAGACAAAAGATGTTGGGGCATGTGTGCGGAAAATCAGTAGGAAAGCAGTGTGGGTTACCCAATCATCTATATGGTTTATATTATATTATTATACTTTGATTCATTATTTGGTGTGTGAGTCTAGGTGAGGTTGGTGTTTTGGGTTTGTATAACTATATAAGTGCTTCTTGGTTTTGCTATTTTTCTCATAGGCCAATTGGTATTCTCCTTTCACATGTTAATGAGAGACTTTGGTTTTCCTACTGAATATACATATATGCTCACCCAAAATATATAAATTTTTTTTAGTTTCTAGGAGGACTACCTGGATCGTGTTGGAAATTACTAGCTTGGACCATTGGATTATTATTGTCTCTCAAATATAGTTTTTATTTTGGGTATTTACTTTGGAGAATTATATGTGTATCAGTTTCAATTCTAAAATCATTTGAGGTGGTTTTGGTTTTCATTTATATTATGTCATGGTGTTATTGTGGATGATCCATCTAATCTCTCAATACTATTCATATTATAGAGGGTAATGACTCCCATAAATGATATAATTATACACTAAGTGTTTGTCACCAACCCAGGGCCTACTGAAAGCGGGACATAGAGGTCATTATCTCTCTCCCCTCATGGAGGCATATTAGGAGGGATGGGGTCATGATAAAGTGGTATAAAATGTGATGGTTGAGGGACAAAATGGAGTTTTGAGTTAGGAATAGATATTGTTTCATGGTTTGGTGTATAAAAAGTTATATTTGACCTTGATACGTGACATAGGCTAGGGAAACTGGCTATAAAAAATGATTTTTGGGCCCCCCGTGATCCAGTGCACAAACACGTATCTTATTGAACGACCAAGTATTGTGGACTTGTTTTAATGGTATAGTCCTGGGAGAGGTGCACGGATCATGGTGACTTGTATTATTGTTAGAATTAGATTGTTTTGGGAAGGTTAAAATGAATAAAGTTATGTAAAATGAATCATAACCAAATTCAATGATATCATGATTATGAAATTGATGTTTCTATTTCATCTATAAATCTTAGTTGTCTTCTGTATATATCTCAAGCAATGGATGTTTAGTAGGCTGACCCAGTTTATCAATAGTGGGATGATCAGGTTGAGAAAAATGATCAGTGGTATATATAATTTTTAGATTTCTAGCGAATGTCCTTTGGGAAGTCTGAGTGATGTTTTGTAGATATAGAGATGGAGGGATATCTAGAAGATATGGAGATCACCATCAGTTTAATCTAGACCTTGAAGGAGTATTGGGCATTCTTGGAAGTTTGTTAGATTCCTGCATTTGTTGATTAATGGTTAAAGTTGTTCCTTGGTGAATGGAAGGAGGTAGATGGTTCATGGGTCGACATCTAGATGGAGTTCCACGGGGAGTTCCTTTCATCTACCATGAAGGCTTTGAAGAGGCTGGAGATACTCTCCCTTCAATGGGAGATTATTTTAGTTTTGGTCTTGGGATCATGTTCAATGAAATTATATATATTTACATGGATATTTTCCATGATATGGTGTCCTGAGCATGGTGTCTGGAGAAGGAACCCTTCCCTTTGATGGAGTATGAAGTTACTCATTTTACATTGACAATGTATATAGAGGTTTAAAAAAAGTAAGAGGTGATTGAGATGATTCACTCATGAGGAGGAATTCCATGAAATGGGAAGTAGTAGGGTTCCTCAATGAGTAGTGTTATCATTATTAGATCTCAGGTTCTATGGAACTCAAGGTTTTGGACATCAAGATATCGACCTCTACAGCTTTCCATCTAGACATCTGGTGCTAGTGGTTTCCATACTCTTCAAGGAGACCTTAAACCAGTCTGTTTTAAATATGGGTTTTTTTCCCATCGTCAGTGTCAATTCATAGTGGATTCTTAAGCTACGATTAGTAGATGTGGACTAGTTCAGTGCCATCCTCAGTATCAGTTACTAGTGAGGTCATTCCACAGCCTAGGAAAACATGCTTATACTCAAATGAGATAAGATATGGTTGTTGGAGGTCAACCTCAGTATGTACCTCACCCTCAAGGACCTTTAACATAGTGTGGTCTTGGTGGTGGATTTCAGTATAGAGGTAGATGAGTTGGGTATGGTCATTGAAAGAAATTAGAGGGATCAATACAAGAGGGGTAGAGATCATTCAAGTTATGCTTAGTTGTTCATGTATCCTTGTTTGTTCCTAGTTTAATTCCGGAGCTTCACACTCCTTGGTTGAAACCTCATTAGTCTATGGTTTGGTACTAGATGTATAGAGGCTTCCTGTGCCCCTAGTTTTGACTACAATAGTTGATGGCCAGATCGGATTTTTTGATGTGTTCCAGGGTTTTACACTAATGATGGGGAATTGTCAATCATGTTTTATCCTTATATTACTCCATATAGATCCATAATATTTCATAAACGATGTTTAATTCTTGTGTTTTGTGTGTGTTATAATCGATTTCTTAAAGAGGAGTGTTGATTTATTATATTTAGATTCCCACTATATAGTTTTCATTGGATAGAGGGGTTTCTATGTGGGAATTTGGAATATAGAACACCTTAGTTCCTTGGTAGGTGATTTTCATGTATAATTAGTGGACAAAAGGAGAAAGGATCCTCCCATAGATGTAAGGGAGTTCCTAGATGTTTTCCCTGAGGAGGTTGTGACATTACCCCCTCAACATAATGTTGAGTTTAGAATGGACTTGCAGCCTAGTGATTCTACAATTTAAATGGCTCCCTATCAGATGGTTACCTCTGAGTTACAAGAGTTTCTGATTAATATTGATGACATAATACAGTGGGGTCTCATCCCATCATGTTTTTCACCATGGGGTTCTCAAGCATTATTCATTAAGGAGGATGATGGTAGTCTTAGGTTGTTTATAGACTACCAGAGGTAAACTAGTTAACACTCAAGAATCACTTTCCTCTACCAAGGATCGATGATATTTTCAACAATTCTATGGGAGATAGTTTTTTCCCCAAGAACGGTATGCATTATGCATATCACCAGTTAAGGGTGAAGGATTGAAATATCGAGAAGACATCCTTCAGATATAGTTTTCGGAACATTGAGCTTAGTTTTATGCATATCAATGTTATGGACGTATTGATTGTGTTCATGGGGCTTCTCAAATCCATGTTACATGAGTTACCAGATAGGTTTTTCATCACAATCATCGATGATATACTTATCTACTCAAGGAAAGAGGAGGAGCATGATGATAATCTCAAAGTAAGTTTTCATATTCTCGATCATTACCATCTCCACGGGAAATTATCCTAGTGTATGTTTTGGACATGAGAGTTTCATTTCCTCAGGGATGTGGTATCTTAGAAGGGTGTGCCAGTCAACCCATCGATGGTCGGTGCAGTTGTTTCTTGGGAATCCCCCAAGAATGTGGTAGAGGTTCATAGATTCCATGGACTTACTTACTATTATTAGTGGGTTGTGCCAAATTTTTTTAGGATCTATTTTTTCCCTATAATTTTTAATATATATATATATATATATCTAGACACTAAGATGGATTGTGATTATGTGGCCTGATGTTCTTGAAAATAACTTTATAAAAACATTAAATATATTTTATATTTTGTGTGCAAAACTTCATAAATAAAGTGGGATATCTCCTAAATGGTAGCTCACATAAAATATATGAGACCACAATTGTGTCCAGAATGTAGTGTATACCATAGGTGGACCTAAAATTTGGTTAGAGTGTGATGTTCATACCGCTCGATCATTGGTAGTATGATCAACATATGATTAATTATTAAATTATTTAATTTAATCACTTTAACATATATTAACATTCTAAAAATTTAATATCATGGAAAATTTTATAGGGCTATCCTCAAAATCATGAGATTTATTTAAGAGATCTCTTCCTCCCTCTGAGGAGTCAACTTGAAAAATGATGAAAAACAAGATCAGATCAAACCCGAATACAATGGTCGCAAAAAATATTCTTTGATTGTAAGAGGACATGTTCTGCTTCAATGATCAATTCATAATCAAGGAAAAAATTTCATTTGATGTTTATATTCCCTTTTATTAAATTTATTGAGTATATCGATCTTCATTCATCGATCTGCATCCTATTGTAGTCTCTAAAATTGTCAAAGTACTAAAATCGTAGTTAATTTCAATTGTTATCTATCATGGGGGTCACTGTTCTTGATTGATATCCAATACCACATGGACAAAGATGTTTAAAAAAAATTTGGTTCTTTTATCACTCGCTGCTTTGCAATATTTACTAATTAGACCCTGGGGTCTAGGATCGACAATTTTCAGGTTGTACCGAGCCCGATCAAACCCCCAAAATCATATTAGTTTTGAAAACGAAGAGCGGATCGATGATCCAAGCTTAGATATATAAATATTCCAAGGTAAGGGAGACCAATATAATTAATAGAGTATAAATTGAATGTGGTGGATGTCTAAGAAACACACAGAATGAACAACAATCAACCAAAGCTTCGCTATAGCTGATTTCCAATGAGCGATAGTCGAGATCTATAATCTATGTCCAGTTCTGTGAGTTTTGGACTGATTTGATGTGTGATCTAAGAATATTTGGGAAGATTCACGTGGGAATGCTATATCTGTTATTTATATGAAAATCCTGACTAAAAATCATGTTTAATGATGAACACACCATGTTTTGACCCACTCAATGGCGATGCTATAGTTTTAGAACAGTTAAGGATGATATGATATGTAGTCCTCCATCACACGTCATGCACCATATCCTAGTTGGATAAACCATGTGACTAACCACACAGAGATGACTCTCTATAAGAGTACAAGGACACAGTTTGAGTACACATGTGATATCCCATGTGAATCCACATTGCGTGTACCAAAGTACATTGACACGAACAACGAGATATGGCCCAGTCCTAGTTAACTAGGACATACCATGTAGTCCACCTATGTTGTGTGGAATACTACATTGGATGGAGCAATTCATTTTCCAGAGACATGGGTAGGCTGTGAAGTGGTCCCACACACCTTGTGGGTTCCCTCACACATCGTGTACCCCTTGAGATACTTTGAGAAAACTTCAGTTGTCTATATATCCTTAATTTGAACTCGGATTTTGGCCAATGATTTTCCTAAAATGAGTGTTTTTTCAGGTAGAATGGGATGGTTCTATCTATTATAGCTTCGGATTTATGATGTGAAATATTCTGAACAAGAAATTTACATAGGCAATGCTAGATGATGGTAGGGATTCAACAGGATCACCATAGGCTCTATCCGAGTGGAACCCCATATTGGATTTGGAGTGGGAGCCCAATGGATCATAGTGGTAACCTCCAGCTGGGCTAGGCATGGGTCCTTAACCCATAGAGTGCCACCCTCTAGCCGGGATGGGCATGGGTCCTCGACAATTAGAGTGGTAGCCTCTTACGTGGAATGGAATGGGACGTCGATGACATAGTGTGGACCCCTCCAGCTAGGCTAGGCATGGGTCCTCAACCATCAAAGTTGAATGCTCATGATGTACCAGGTCAGGGGTCCTCCACATCTACAAGGTTTCTCTCAGCTTTTTGGAATAATGATGACCTTTGGTTTTATATGTAGGATTACTTATGGGAAGACGTGTGGGATACATTCTATTGTGGATAGACATTTGGAATTTTTTGCTACTCTTCTTCCTGGGAAGATCTGTGAGTTGGAGATTCAATTATTCTCTTGTTTGTGATTTGATTTATTGATTATATATATCTTCTATATAAGTCCCTTGGATTTGGTTACTCTCCATCCATGAGAGATGAAAATATGAAAGGTATTCCATGTTCTTTTAATGTTTAGTTTCTCATGGTTAGATGATTCTACTCTCCTAGTATATGTAGTAAAGATTCGATGAGAAGTTCATCTAACATCTGTGTTAATTCCCTTATTCTTGGATGAGGTTACTTCAACTCTTTTGGGGTTGATATGTACTCTTTCACTTTACCATGTATTATCTATGGTCTTTCAATTATTTTGTGTATCTTATTGGCCCCTCTTCATCTTTTGGGCTATTCTACTAGGTATGTTTATACTCACCCCCCATATGAGATTTTTTCATACATATCGTGTCTTATTTTGATGACATATAGGTCAATGTGACTGTAGATAAGTATAGAGATACTTGGTTCTTAGACCTCGAATGATGGTTATATCTTGGTATTCAAGAGATATAACTTATTTCATCCATTTAATTTTCATGTTTTTTGTGTGGTTAGGACACATTATTGGTTGGGAGTTTATTTTTTCCATTATACTTTTAGTTTACACCAATAGACTTTTGTACTATTTAGGGGTTCATGAATGCATGGTTTACTTTATAGCAGTGTTGCATATTTTATTCTTTCCTGCTATACATATACATTGATTTGGATGAGTTCATTGTATAGGTGATTAGACAATGGCCTCCCTGAGTTAGTTATTCCTTTGGTTCTTATCACTACACCATGTCCAATAGAGGTGAGATTTGGATAGTTTCAGCTTGAGCCACATCTTGGGTCGGTTGTGAAATGATTTCCCTTGAGTTGTAGCCCCATTGACAGTGTTCAGTAAGAAGGCCCAATATTTTTTGTAAACTGATCAGTTCAAGGTATCATCTAGTTACCTAAAGGGGAAGTTGGTTAGTTATCTAGTTCTTCAGTTCCCTAAGGAGGGTGTGATGTTCTGGGTTTTCTACGATGCATCCAGTCTAGGCTTGGGAAGCATCTTCATGTAGTTATAGGTAGTGATATATTATGGTTTGAGGTAGTTAAACACTCAATATAATAAATATTCTACCCATGATCTAGATCTATAAGTAGTTGTGTTTGCGCTGAATTTGAGGTGATATTACCACATTGGAGTTCTCTTTGTGGCCTTCATAGATCACAAGAGTTTGAGGTGTGTATTTTCTCATCATGTTCAAAATATGCGATAGGGGAGGTGGATAGATATTCTTAAGGAATATTATTTTGAGATATCCTACAAAATAGTAATTGATAATATCATGGTCGATTCATTGAGAAGAAAGTCATAGAAGGATGTTTTTATGGAGTCATCAGATTCTTAGAGAGAAATGGAGGAGTTGGTATCCCTATATGTAGATTAAAGGGAGGATGATGGTAGGGGATATTTGTTTTTGATGGAGGCATAGTTTTATCTGATACAGCATGTGGAGGATTCTCAGTGGGTATAATCGAAAGTATAGGTGAAGCAAGGTCATGTTGTCCATGGTGGTGCTTCACATGAATGATAAGAGGTTGGTTAGAAATGGATGGTGTTTCAAGGGACGTTTCTTGTGTCAGTAGCAATGTCTCATGGAGTATTTCATGAGATTATTATCTCACCTTTAAAATTACACCTATGAGTTTCCATGATTATCAATGGATTATGGAAATAGTTATGGTGGTTCTGGGTAAAATGGGAAGCGGTGGAGTTTGTGGCCCAGTGTTTAGTTTTCCCGTATGTAAATGCCAAGTATCATGTCCCTGGAGGTTTTTCACTACCCATGGATGTTCCCGAGTGGAAATGGGATGACATATCGATGGAGTTCATCCCAGGTTTACCCTGATCTTAGAGAGTTTTGAATAATATCTAGGTAATTATGGATCAATTGATTAAACCAAATCACTTCATAGTAGTCATGTAGTTAGGCATCATGGAAGTTTTGGAAAAAAGATATGTGGATGATGTGGTGTGGTTGTGGGAATTCTTGAGGACCATTTACATAGACTAGGATGATAATTTTACCTTGAGATTATTTAGGGGATTAAAACATTATTTCTAAACATATTTATGCCTCAAAACCCCACTTCACCTTCATATGGATGGGAATATAGAGAGGGTTATCCATATTTCTGAAGATATGTTTCAGCTGTACGTATACATCTTTAGTGGATCATGAATGTGAACCATGAACTTGGAATGTTTTCTTATAATAATTTATATCACTCGTCCATTAGCATTTCCCTTTTTGAGTTCTTATACAATACACCATGCTGTTTTCTTTTATACTGGTCATAGGTTACGGAGTCAGTGGTTCTTTTTCCTGATGTGGGGAAGAGAACTACATAGAAGTTTTTGTTGGTTCAAGAGAGGATAAAAGCATCACATTATCATAAAAAGCATTATTCGGATCATAAAAGGTAATCCATGGAGTTAAAGGTTGGTGAAAATCTATTTGTTATGGTTTCAACTCGAATTGGGAAGTAGATGTTTGAAAAAGGGAGTAAGCTCTCACTCCAGTTTGTTGTCCACTTCGAGGGTTCAAGTGCATGGATGATGTGGATTACCATTGTAAATTCCAACTTCACTTGACCTAATCCATAAAATCTTCCACTTCTCTTATCTCCATCAATATCATCACATTGACACCCATTTCATTTATTTGGGAGAGTTGGATATCATGGATGATGCGACATTCATGGTGCAATGAGCGGAGGTCCAAGACTATCGATAGAAGGTGTTGTGAGAACAGAAAATTCTATTGGTTTATGTTCATTGGACGCATGGTTGTATAGCAGAGACTACTAGGGAGTGTGAGATGGAGATGTGATCTCAATACCTGATGCTTTTTTGAGTTTTTTCTCTATTTTTCACTGTAATGTGATCTTTGAATACCTGTTATTTATCTGTTGATAGTTTTCCCAACATTGTGATGTATGATGTTTGATAAATTCTCAACATGTGAAAATGGTATGACCTAATTGCTAATTGAGGTTCATTAAATATGATGTGATTAAAATTATGCATAGAGTGAGTGCCACCTAGAGTGTATAATATCTTAACATAGAGGATGAAATTTTCTAGTTTGTGTGATCACGAAGGCGTAGTTCATTAGTTGTAGTCATGTGGTAGTTTATGATTAGGTAGTTTGTATCTTTCTGGTAATGAGGTTTTGGGAGAAGACTATGGTTGTTTATTTTTATATGTTTGGTGAGTGGTAGTGTATTAGGTATGATGAGTTCCTTGAGAGGTATCTCGTGGGGTGGTTGTTTGGAGACCTTTTTTCTTGGCCTATTTTTGGATTCTCAAGGGAGAGAATCATTTTAGAGGAATCCAATGTAATGGTTCATGTCTTCTTGAATGATTATTTTTCCAAAAAATATAATGATTGAGATGTTTGGGGGAATTGTAGGGTCTTTTGAGGCTATCCATATCGTTATGGAGGTGATTCATTCTGGAAGTAGGTCATTATAGCGGTGATTCTTTTCTTGTGGTGAGTCATTTATATTGGTGTGTCACTCTAGTGGTAGGTCATTCTAGTGATGCATAAATTCTAGTAGTGAGTCTTTCTAGTAGTAGGACATTCTGGTGGTCAATGATTTCTAGAGAGGATTCATTCTGCCGATAGGTCATTCTGGTAGTGATTAAATTTTGGTGGTTAGTCATTCTATCAATGGTTCTTTTCTAGTAGTGAGTCATTCTGGAAGTGGGTCATTCTAGTGGTGATTTATTTCCAGTAGTGAGTCATCCTACCTATATATCACTCTGGAATTATGCCATTTCTAGCAGTGATTCATTCTAGGGGTAGGTCATTCTGGTAGTGAGTCATTTCTGGTTTTGATTCATTTCATGTAGTGAGTCTTTCTAGTGGTGAGTCATTTCGGGTAGGGGGTCAGTGAATAATGTTTCCATTATTTTCCAAAAATTAAAGATTTTCTATTTTCACATATTTTATGAAGAAAAATGGGTTCAATGCCTTAATTAAAAGGTTTAAATGATGTTTTAAAAGTGGATAATTCTAACTTCAATATCTAAAAAGTAGATATAATATTTAAAAGATTAAAATGCATCGAATTACTGATATTTGATATTCATGGCCAATTAAAACCACATTTAATCCTAGTGGTTCAAAATCTAATATTTAAAAAGATAATTTATTCCTTCATTAAATAAGGCTTAAATTCTCTTTATGTGGTAGGTTCCAAATCATTCTTCTAATGGAGTAATGATTCCTTGTTGCTGTATTATATTCAAGTTCCCTAGAAGTGGTTTTCTACTATACACGCACCCCCTGTTTCTAGTGCAGCAGGTTGGTGGAAGACATCGTTATTCCATGAAGGAATTATTTTGTTTCTTCATTCTTCATATCACGTTGGGAGGGGTGCTTATCTATGAATAATTTGTTTCATTAAGACTAAAAAGATAAAAAAAATTATGAAAAAAGTTTAAAAATTGGATGGGGAGAGTGAATCACCAGATTTTACATGCATTATTATTATTGATATTCAGTTTGTACATGTGTGGTCACTTGAGGAAAATTTTGGTAGTTGGGGGTCCCTGTTTGATAAGTTATGATATGAATTCCATAATTCTTGTTCTTTTATTGTTGAAAACACTTAAAACCATAATTTAAAATCACATATTTCTCAAGTAATTAAATGTATGACCTATGATATTTTTTCTTGTGCAATAACACCTTTAAATAAATACTTGGAAGTGAATCAAAGCCACAATTCCCAATCTAGAAAATGATACTTGTATGATGCATCATGATTGTGTATGTGGCTTAGTAGTTTTGTTTTCATTTTATGGTGTGATGCATGCATGGTAAAATTATTGTGATGGGTATGGGGTCAGTTGATGTGATATGTAGTAGGGCTACAATGGTGGTTGTGGTGTGGTTATGCAATGAGGATTCAATAATGATGGTTGTGAATTTGTGAAATGATGCTATAATGGTGGTTGGTTACAATAGTTTCCTTTGTAGTTATGGAATTAAATTTGTGATAACGATAAGAAATGGGATGATAAAAAATGTTGAATAAATTAATTAATAGGGGATGAGACAGTGGAATTTTTTGATGATATGAAATCTGGGAAATGGAAAAATATGGATTTAAAATTTTTATGTGATTTATGGTTCTGGTTTTCCTGATGTAGGTTTTGATTATAAATTTGGAATTATAAGTGGATCATCTTAGAATATTTTTATACATTTTTTGGGAATCCCTAGGATGGGGCGTGTGTTGTTTCTCAATATGTATATAAGATGTATATTCTTGAAACTTCTATAAGAACCCTTCCCTCATTAAGAATTATGTACTAACTCCCACATAGTCATGTGGGGGTGTCATTCCTAACAAAAAAGTGGGAGGATGGATGAATGGATGGAGAATTACTCTTCCCTTCACCCTATTCTAGGAGATGAGATGGAAAATCCTGATCTGTGATGACCATAAATCCAAAGTGCCACATTAATGTTGTGAAGTGATGATATTTTATGGCCCAAGAATGTCTAGGCGAGATGTGGTGAGAAGGATAATGGTAGTGTCATGCATGGTTGGAGGATTTCATGAGGTTTATGTCCATTACGTTCACAAAACCCTACTACACTGGTTGTGAGATTTAATTGAATGTTATGCCCCACAAGTCTGTAGGAATGTCTTGATGTTATTCTCTTATATGTTATTCAATAGAGGATGGAGTGTTATGTCATATGACATTGTGGTATGAGAGCAGAAAACCAATGGGAAAGTAGTGTGGGGTACCATATCATGGATATGATTTATATTATATTATTATACATGGATGATTTATTTGGTGACTGGTGCTTGGTGAGGTAAGGGATTTTGGTTAGTATATCGGTTTAGGTGCTTATTGGATATGAAATTTTTCTAACGGGTGCATTAGTATGCTCTTTTAATTGGTGCATGATTGAATTTTGGATTCCTATTGAGTATACCTTTATAATCACCCTACATATATACAAACTATTTTCGGGTTTCTAGGATGACTTCGTGGATTATGCTAGACATTACAATCTCAGACCATTAGATAGTTGTTATGTCACTACTTTATTTTTTATTTTGGGTATTTGAATTAGTGACATTTATATATATCAATTTCATTTATTCATGCATGTGCGATGGTTTTGTTTTATTTGATATTATTTCATGTAGTTTATTTAGGATAATTCATCTTATCTCATGATACTATTTATATTATAGGGATAAATGCCTCTAATACATGAGATAATTATACATTCGGTGCTAGTCACCAACTCGGGGCCTACTGGAGGCAGGACTCAGGGGTCTTTATTTATCTCCCCTCATTGCGGCATCTTTAGATGGAGAGGGTCATGATAGAATGTTTGAAGAGAAATTCCCAAGGAGTGACATGTAACATGAATCACAGTTTGTTGAGACACTTAAACTATGACATCTTAAATTTTTATAATTGTTTGAGTCATTTTAAAATTCAATCTCTCATATTTTTTCATTCAATTTTGTTAAAGACCTTTTAATAAAACAACTATTTTATGGGAAGACAATCTTGTTTTTCTTTAAATGTTTTTAGTTGAACCCATTATTAAAAAAACAAACTTCAAACATGTGGGTAACACTACAAATAGAAGTATTCTCTAGAATTATTTTCATTAATATTATGTTCTCCATATTTGATTCATTTTTAAACATATTTAGCTACTTCATTTTAATCTTGAATTCCAATCATATTTTTTTAAAAAAAATAAATTATTTTTTAAATTATTGCGGATTTCTAATAAGAAAAATATTTTTTCAACTCTTTTATTTATAAAGTCGATTTCATGATAATGATTTTATTTTATCGAGGGGGTTAACATGGTTTTAAATTGATTATTTCATTTGAAATTTTCATGCATGATGATTTCCCACTATTTCAATTTCCACTTACATATTTTTTTGATGTATGCTTTACTTTCACCGTATGATTTATTAAATTCATTTTTTTATTTTAAATTATTTATTTTTTGACATAATTTCTATTCTCTAAATATTTGGATCATATATTCTTTTAGTTACATTAATTTAAATCTTGAATTTAGAAACATATTTTTTCACCCCCTTAGGTGATTTTTTTCTACTCTTCTTTATCTGTTTATCTATTTATTTACATGTATTTTTTGGGAACTTATAATTTTAAAACTATACATCATTTAAAGGGGAAACCAATTTTTTTAAATATGAAATGTTTTTAAATAGAAAAATAATTTTTTCAAACAATATAATAATAGAATCTATTTGAAAATCTACTATTTCTGTGAAATTATATATCAATGTACACGAGAGTGCAGTTTTTTTATTCCCTAAAATTTATTTAAAAATTTGGAAACATTATTGTGTTTGAAACATGATTTCAAAATCTTCTACTAGAAGAATCTTAGAAACAAAATCATTTGCCTCCAGAAATTAATTTGAATATGATTATGAAATCTTGATTTTAAAATTATATAATTATGTGGGGATATCAATTTATATCTAAATCGACTCAAAGAGAGACACAATTTATTGAATAATTATCATCAATTATATGTTTTCAATGTTATCATATCTTTTAAAAATATTTCATATGATTATTTCCTCTCAAATTCAAATAATAGTTCTAATTATCTAAACACATGTATTTGAGGTTTTTATATTACTCAACCTATTATAAAAATCTATATGTAAATATCATTTTTTAGTTCTCTTGATGGAACAATATGGATTACTCAAATTTAATTTGAATTTTGACTTTTTTTAGGGATCATATTATTCTTTGTTAACCATCATTGTTTCATTATCCATTTTTTATGAACTATATGATTATTAAATATTTTGAGAAGGTGATAAAATTAATGGTATGATTTTTTTGAAGAATTTACAAGGTTAGGGTTTTATACCTTGAATATGGGATATATTTTTGATATCAAATGAAAATTCAAAATGGTTTTATGGGTATAAAAGAATTAGTTTGAAATTTATTGTAAATTATATTAAATAATTTTAAAATTGTATAGTTTTTTAAATTGATAAATTATTAAACTATGAAAACATTGTTATTTTGATTTTTTTGATAATCACATCTTGGTAGATGATTTATTGATGAAATCATATTTAAAATAATCCAAAACTTTCATTCCTAAATTTCTGTACAATGTAATGAAAATAATAGGATTAATTTCATTATAAAATATTGAAATTATCTTGGTTATTTTCATATCAAAAGAATCATTACAATATTTTCATTATTAATTGTTTAAGTGTTTATGATCATCAAAAGTGGGAGAATATTGTACAGATCACTATCTTAGGTGATTTTAATGATCCTAATCAATAAATTATTTTCCAAAAAAAATATTTTTATAAATTTCAGTGTTTATATTTTATACATTTTTCATGAAGTTGTGTACCAAACAAAGGACTCTAATGGGGTGTGGGGGATTTTTTTTAGAGTCTCCTACTAGCGGGTGCTGGTGTCTACCACGTGGAATACCATAAAATATCTGGAATCTCCCACTGGGTATCCAATGATATATTGATAGAGGAAAAAATATCGATTGAGTAGGGCCCTGCTTACTCTAATTTGACCCTAAACATCTCTCTATTCACCTTAGAGGATATAGAAAGATCATAAAGACATTAGAGATAATGAACACACACCAACTAGTCCATATATGACTTTAGATACATTAAAACTCATTTTGAGATCATTGTTCCTCATTTTCACCATTCTCAACCTCTCACACACAATTTTTTCTATTCCTACCACATATTGCTTTTGTATTCTATTTGCTGGATTGAGAGTGTCATTCAAAGAGACTACATAGATAAAGACACTTTTTTGTTATTTTATTCGGTTATCACTACCATTGAGTTGAGATGAATTGGTGACCACTACCTTAAATTTGGGGGTGATTGTGTTCCTATCTACAATAAATAAAAGGCTAGTTTTGTCTTTGGGTTTTATTGTACCAACCACTAAAATCCATTCGGATAACATCTCTTTATAGGTTTCCTGGTACAATAACTAAAATGAATGGGTTTGGGTTACTTGGTATAACCATTTAAAATCACTACTTAAACCAAATATTCTCAAGGAATCTCGAGGGGAGGAGGCATAGGGATACCTTGGGAATTATTACTGAACTCCATTGATAATATCATATCAAGTGTCTTTAATTTTAAATTTATATTTCAGTAAAACAATTATATATTTTTTTCACTATATATTTTTTCACTATATATTTTTTAATTCCATCAAATTAAATTTTAATTTATAAAATGTTTATACAATGTAATTTAGCCATCTCTTCGATTATTTACTCGGACCAATATCTATACCTTCAAGATAGATTTAATTTTTTTATAAACATATTATTTATAATATTAGATAGCATTCTTATCTCTAATATGATGAGTTATTATAAAGGAATTTTTTATTACTGACATCAAAAGAATCTTGTTAGTGTTTGATGGAGTATCTTTTTTTTCACCCATGTATAAATGTTTGAAAGAATATATGCTTATGGAATTTTATATGCATTCTTTATATCTTTTAGTATAATTGTATAACCTATCCACATGAGTCAAGGGCTATTTCTAAGGGGTCCATTTAGCTATAAATGTAGATAATTGTTTCCTTATATAATTCTCATGGAAGACAAAAAATTTATTAATACATTGGAGGTAACCCATAATTTTCATACTTTCAAAATTTTCTTTTTAAATTATTATTCTGTAATTTCATTATTTGTTAAAAATAAATAATATTCACCCTTCTTTTTCACCATTTAATATCAATGTTTTCTAGGGAATTCATTTTTTTCCTCACATAATTTTATTTAATACATTCACTCCTCGTTTTTCATATTGATTGAAGGTGAATTTATAAAGAACATTCATTGTTGTATTATGATGTTGAGTTCAATTTCATATTTTTAGAACGTGATTGATTAATATAAGGATAGTTATACTGGAATGTAAATTAATTATCATATAAATTTCCATTCATAAAAATATATGATTTTTAGGGTAGTGATCACATTTTTTTTTGTTTTCATCTATTTTAAAGTATTAACTCTCAAAAAAAAAAATCCAAATTGCCGTTAAATTTTAATCAAGATGTTGACTTAGTGTGTAATATTCTTTATGATAGTAAAAATGTTTAGTGTTAAAACATTCTATGTTGTTTGAATTTGAGTACATGATTACTCTAGGCTTGAATCATTGTGTGATCTTCTTGTTTAAATATAGGTTTTTTAAAATAAATTTTAAATATAATTGAAACCAGGTTTAAAAATTTGGATGTTTCTTCTGAATAATGTTTTTTATTGTATGTAGTAATAATTACTCAACTTGATGATTTTTTTTTTTTTCCAGGAAAAAACATTTTTTCTATCAAAAAAACATGTACCTTCTAAAACATTCATTTCTATAGTTTCTTTTTTCTAATTTTTTTATTGGAGGGTCAAATATTTTTTTTAAAATGTTGTTACAATATTAAATCATATGTAAATTTATAACGGTTATGACAGCTATTTTGATGTTTTTATTTAAAAAACATTGGTTTTTAATATTTTTTACTCCTTTATGAAAAAAAGTAGACATCATCTGTTATCACATATATTTTCTAAAAATATTGTATGTGGCCCAAAATAATTTAATTATATAGCTAATGGAAAATTTATTCTATGATACGATTACTTCATTTGGTCATATTTTTGGTAAATATGATATTTTAAGTTTATTACTGACCCATAAAACATTATTTTTAACTATAGATATTAAAAAATTATTTGAATTCAAACTATTTTCACTATTTCTTTCACCTTGATGTTCAATATTTAGTACAACGTTGTGTTTGATGTTTAAGGAATGACGCTTTATTTTTATAAAGTATATTTTTTATTTTCACCACAAAATTACCCTTTTTATTAAAATTCATTATTTTTAAGCTTTTGTTGGAACATTTAGTGGTTTAATTATTTTCTCAAATTTAGTGTTTCTCACCCATCATTGAGGGAATTAATATTTTCAATTTCCTTATGAGATTATTGGGAAATATATTCTCTATTTCTCTCTTGAAAATAATTATTTTGGGTAACATTTTGTGAGTTTTTTTTTATAATTTTAATTTTTTTTGAATTTGTTTATAGGATTTGAACACAGAAATATTTCATTTATTTAAGCTGATAATGAACAACAAATCTTGGTTGATGTTTTTATTTATTTTAAAACTGTCTTATGAGTTAATTATGTTTCACTATTAATTATTAAACCTTCACATCCATCAATTAAATATAATTATTCTTACCTGAAAATATTTATGTTTTTGATCACTATGGTGGATAATTTTTAAGGGATAACTAAATTTAAAGTTTATTTGATCAAAATACATTTCACAATTTCAAATTCATAGATATTTATGAAAATAGAAACTATATTTAGGGAAAAAGATTTCTATTTTGAGAGAGAAAATATTTTTTTTTAATTTGAGATATGTAATTGGGGAATCGCGTTGGAAAATAATTATTAATTTTAATGATAAATTACTCAGTTTTAAGATCATTTTTTCACTAAGTATTATTAGTTGACTTTATGAGCACATTAAATTATTTTATTGAGAGATAATTTTATATGTATTTAATTTTATGCCTTTTTATCTCATTTATTTTTAGAAATAAATGTATTCTTGATGTCAAATGAGAGTCTGATGGTAAATTTTTTTTTATCATTATAGGTTGAAATTGTTGTTGTTTGGATATTTTTTTTGAAAAATAGGAAAATTGGAGCTTAATTTCTCTAAGTATCTTTGTTTTAATATTTATAAATTTTAGGAATAGAATATTTCAGTTTTTTTGTGAATTTTAATTTAAATAATAATTTAATTTAATGTTAAGGAATCTGAGGGTTTAATATTTTCAGGGTCTATGGTTTTTACAAAATATTATTGATCATAAAAAATTTTATTTTTATTCTATAAAATTGAATAATCATGGATAAATATTCTTTTATGTTTTATTTGGTTTTTGCATTCATATTATTTCAATAAATTTATAGTGTTATTTTTCTGATAAAAATTAATAAACCTCTATTAGGAATAATCGATTTGAAAAAAATTATTCCTAAAAGGTTGTTTGTCTTTGTGTGTAAGATTTTCACCTATATATTTCATAATAATCCTTTATAATTGAAAAAATACTTCGTAAATATATTATGACATTCAATTTGACATATGATATATATATATTTATATAGCTACATAAGATGATTCCTAGAAATCTCAATCTAGTTTGAAATTAAAGATGTGTAAGATATACTTGTGTGGGAGATTGAAATCTCAAAAAAAAATTGAAAAAAGTTTATTCATAAAACATATTGGAATATTAATATGAAATATTGATAAAGATAATAGTTTCACATTTTTATTCTATAAATCAATTTTTTTAATCCCACAACAGTGTTATTTAATGGGAAGTTTTAAAATTTTTATGTTTTTTGTTATATTGAGATTAAATGAAATAATGGGAAGCACTGTCTTGATTCGTAATGACTCAGTTACACAATTTTAAATATGATTATAATTCTTGTGACTACATTACATGAATTGACTTTTTCCCATGTACTTTTTTAGTGAAAATTAGGATGAGATTTGTGATGACTATTGACTGAGAAATGAATGGTAGTGAAATTTAAGTGTGCGGGTAGTTTCAACCTGATTATTTTTAATGTGCAATTTATTTCTTTTGTTTTCATTTTTTAGGATCCTTGATCTTCTATTATTTTTCACACCTAAACTGAATTTGAAATAAATTGAAATGATATTTGAAAGAATGAATATTAAATTAATGTTTTTGTGAAAACTTTTTCATTTAACATTATTATCAATAATTTTATGAGTTTGAATGATTTCTAAAATCCATAACCATGACTTATTCTAAACCATTTTGAAATACTATTTCCACTATCCACACTTTTTTGAGGGAAACATTGATTTTGTGTGACAACCAATATATTTCATTTTTCTGTTTCAAGGCATTGAATTTCATGGAACTTTTTTCATATGATTAAGGAACTTCATTTACTAGAAAAATGTTTAAATTTAGACCCACCTTTAAATATATCCTTCATTATCACATAGATTCCCAAAATTTCCTTATATGTTTAAGCCACATTACAAGACGATTTTTTTCATTACCTACTCACACTCTTATTATTGTTTTCATGAATATTTTAAGTGTTAGTGTAGGGGAAGGGAATTTAATGTGTATGGTTTGGGATGTATATAATATTTGGGTGGGTTGAGTTCTTTTTAATAATTTTTTTATGTTTATTATTAGTTAATTGGGCTTTAGTCGTTGTTTCATTATTCTTTATTTATATCATCATGTTCTTCATAAAAATTGATAAAAATAGAAAACATATATGCAGACGATCTTGAAAATATCAAATTAATTTCATTTATGACCCATTAATCTCTCTCAAATAATTTTTTTGATTTTTATTCATTCATTATATTCAATTTTCTATTCATTCTCTATTAAAAAAATATAAAAAAAGAGAGAAAATAATGTTTTTTAGAGATTTACAAAAAAATGTACAAAACTTTGGTGATATAATTAATTGTAATCATTTATTAACTCATTTTTCATGTCATAAAAATGGTGTGGTGTTTTGTTTCTCATTTTCAATAGGGATTGAATGAGTAATTCCCTATATTTTCACTTTAATTACTCCCGCATTGTACAAAAGGGTCTAACCTCATCTTTATGGGCTTAAAATTTTGAATCAATTTATCCACCAACCCTAAATCATTTAAATAAACTTGAAAAAGTCTTCATTATTGAAATTATTTTCATGTTTCACACTATGGAGAAATGATAATTCTCACTAGCCTACAGTGATACATGCACCTTCCTGGTATGAGCATTTCTTGATATTTAATTTATCTTAAATGATGAGTGACATAAAAATTCAATGTGAGGTAGGTTGTGATTGGGACATGGATTGATTTATGAGGTTCAAAAAGAATTAAATGTGTGGAATTTAAATGATAGGGAATTTATTTTCATATCAGATACCTAGTGGAATTCGTTTTTTAACAAATCATTAATGTTTTCTCAATTTTGATTTTTGTGTGGATTTTTATTTGAATATATGATGAATGCCTGAGAGTACAATGATTAAGTGTAGGTGAGTGATGAAGATAATATTTTCACATATTTTATTCTATAATTAAATTTTTTTAATCTCACCATAGTTTTATTTAATGGGATATTATCAAATTTGTATGTTTTGTGTTATTTTGAGATTAAATGTAAAAATTAACTAATTATGAGATTTTACCTATTTTTAATAGCTTTTATATTTTAGGTTACAATTAAAAGACACTTCATGCTTCTTCTCTTTGCTCATGATGTGGCACTATATTTTTTATCTTGATGTTGAGCTGGAAAATGGAGCAAAACGGTTACACGATGTGTAACACAATAACACATTGTGTCATCCTCAAAAGAAAAAGCGGTGTCTTGACAAGTTGTGACTCATATACAACCTAAGAAAGGCAATTATACAACTTGAAACTAAATTACATGATGTGAGTTTTTTATACAAGTTTTTAGAGAATATTACATCATGATTCGTGAAGAATGTTGTCCATGAAATTACATGTCATGTAACCAAGTTACACGTCAGGATAACAGCGACGAGCAGTAAAATAAATGAAGATGAGGCCGAGGTTTGATAGAATTTTCATATAAATATACCCCCTCAGCCTCTCTTATAATACATTTTGGGTGTAAAAACTTGGATATTTCCCTTTGATATCCTTTTTAGTATCTTTGTAGTATTTTACATTTTTTTAATAATTGTTTTGTTTTAATAAATTAGACTTCTTCTTCATACATCTCTTCTTAAAATTTTATTTTCTGTGTTCTCCCACTGCATTACCTTCTCAACTCCATTAAAAATAGTCAAATAAAAACAATGATTATTTGAGGGAGGTAATATTGTTTTTATTGAGTTCATATGCATTATTTTATTATCTATTTACTCTATTATAAGAATTTTGGGGGTGGTTAAATTGATTAAGGTGAGTAGTCACCCAATTTTCTCTACGTATACATTTTTCTTCTAATTTATAAATCATCAATACCTTAAATATCTTAGTCATGCATACGGTGGAGTACGACTTCAATAGTGATGGTCAACAAAGAGGACTCCTAACTGATTTAAGGAAGATCATTGCCCCATATGAATAGGTCATGATATGAGGTAATCAAAAGTCAAATGAGAGTTTTTATTGTGATTGTTCTTGATCACTACATTGAATTGAATATTTGGAACTACTTCCAAACAAAGATTTCAATCAGGATAAACTCCTAAGAAAATTTTCCTTCATTTATTCTGTCTCACATCATTTTGTATTGAATTTTCATTTATATTTATAAAATTTTCTATTTTATACTTATCAAACCCCCATCTATTTTTTTTAAATAGTTCTATATTAGTTAGTTTTAAATAACAACAATAGGAAAATATTGTGTGTAAGTGGGATTCATGTGATTGAACCTAGGGTGTACCACTATGGTGCATTCTTATGATATTAAGAAATTAAATTAATAAAATTTTATTAGAAATTTCTAACATTAAATATTTCATGCCTTTCCATTCTTGAGTCTAACAAGCTCATCAAATTAGGATCAAGAGATTGATGTGCATCATGAAGGAATATTTAAAAAAATAATTGAGTATAGGGAATCAACCTCAACCCGATTTGATAAATAGAGAAGATAGATCTCAATAGAGACTCCTTGAAATCAATAGGAATGAAATTGTGAATGTGAAAGTATTTCGTAATGATCAAAATTTAAATGACGAATCACCAAATTTCAAGATGACAAATGAAAATAAATTCCACTTTATCGAAGGAACCGTGTAATTTTTTTGTTGAATTAGTGATTTAACTAGCTAAATATGATTTAAAATGGAAATATTGAAACTAATAAAAATATCTATGATCATAGAAAAAACACATATGTATTTTCAGAAAATGATTTGGGATGAAGTTCAAAATGTAGGATTATAGATTAGTATTGAAGAAGAACCATGTCTGAGCTATAATTTCATGAACTCCATTGATGATTCAATGTTAGTGAATTTAAAACATTGATTTTTTTATTTACACAATTGAAGAGTATTATAGGGCCTCAACTCCCTTAAATGATATGATTTCTTAGTTGAAGGTAAATGAAGAACATCTAAAAAATTAAATTCACCTATGAGTTGAAACAAAACAATGTCCATGTGGAGTGAAGAAAGTGATGAGTAAAGGTTGATTTCACTAATTAAATTTTATATACATCCAAGATCAATCAATTTCTCTGACTGATTCAAGGTTTGGGTTTTGAGTAGAGTCCAGTTGTCTTAGAACATATGGGTAAAGATATGCTAATTATTTACATTTTATAGATAATGAATAAATGAAATACTATAACTGAAATGAGATAATTTTTTCAGAATTTCACATAGAATTGAGAGATATAGAATTCTAGAAAATTAAAAATTACAGTAAAAATAACTAAAGAATTAAATGGTCGCAAGCTGGGGGAAACTCTTGCAGTCACCTAAAATCTAGCAGGGAGAATTAATCTTACAGACCAATATAGATGCGTAATTCCGGATAAGGACCAATAATTGAGAAAATAAAAATGGAAGAACTTTTTTTATTAAGATTGGAATTGAAAGGGAATTTATACCCAAATTAGTTTCTACCTTCTCCTGAAATTCCTATACCCATTCACCTCCTCTCACATGTTATTCTCTTCATCGGCCTCAGTCCCGCTCTATTGCCCTTCTTCCCCTCACCATTGTTATCCTCTCTTGAAAACCCAACATCCCCACCATATCCTCCATTGTAGGTGTCTATCTTTTTCAATCAACAATCATTCCATTTCCTGTCAATCCCATGATATCATCTTCCTTTCCTATGACATCTCCTACTCTTTTGAAAATCATAGCCCAATTTTTCCTCCTCCCGCACACTCCTCTCTCTATCTCCCACCACACCCACACTGTCTCCCTCCATTCATGATTCATCACCCTCCACTCCCACACTATCTCCCTATACTCCCATTCTATTTCCCTCCTATATTAATAACCATAGTTTGTTGGTGCCTCCTCCCAGTATCTCCCTCTTCCCACCACTTACTATTCTCTAACAAATCATTATCCTCCTCCCAACATGTTCCCCATTCCATATTTATTTACACATTATTTACATCTTATATATCTATTTTATAGTTCTATTGTCTCATAATATGTATAGGTACTTCAATAGAGAAAAGGGATAATCCAAATTGACCAAATTTAGGTATGATTATATTTCTAGTATATTATTTTTGTTTTATAAACTCATGTTATCTTAAGTCTATGATAGAAATTTATTTTCCTCTATAATGTGAAGTCAAGTTTTTTTATGAAATATAATTGTGTATAAAAATGATAGGGATATTAATTCAGGAATATTATATGCTTGGATAAAACTATAAAAACATCAATATAATACGTATAATTTCATGAAAATTGAAAAAAAATCATTCTTCAGTGGGTTGAAGAGTAATACACAAAAATATTTTAAACTGTATATGTTCTCAAATTTTATTTAAAGGTGTTGGAGATTTCATGTTTAGACATAACATGAAAACAATTAGTTATATAATTGGGATTTGTTACAATTTTGGAATTTAAATATTAAAATTTACCAATAGAATTATGTGAGAAGATTGTATATGTCTTTGGTCTTCTAACATGTACCATATCAACTAAAGTAAATTAAATGATTGTTACTATGATAGATTTTAATTACATGTTAGGAATTATGTCTGGAGGAAAAACTATCTATCTTTAAACTGATTGTGATGAATACAATGAAATGAAGAGTTGTTACTGTGGAACAAAGTTGACTACATTAAATGAAATGGTTTTAGAATGTTTAAGGGAAATAATATTTTAAAAAACCATTATTTTTTTTATAATAGGGACCATGTTAAATCCAATTTCTTGTTCTTTTGTAAATGATTGAAATATCAGTATTTTGTGTGTTTTTCAAAAAAAAATCTTCGATAATTGGATTGTTCCGAATTTGTTTTGAAAATTATTTTTCAAGAGGTGAATAAGTACATGAATTAAATACAAAAATTAATAAAAAATAATCATGATGGTGGTTTCCTATTTATCTTATTAGTATGTTATAAATATGATCAAATCTGTTGGGTATTTATTTATTTGTAAGTAATTTTTTTATTGATATTAATATATTGCAAATAATTATAGGTACTTTTTTATCCACTTCTCTATTGGTTAGGTTTGTAATTTATGTTATGAAAATGTTTTTAAATTTTAGGATAGGGAAAAAATTCCTAGGAAATTAAAGATAGTTGAAACAAGTAAAATATGAATCTTATGTGTGGATCATACATTATCAGGGAGTAGCCTTTTTGATAACTCTTTGTTCATGCATCATGAAAAATCTTCATCTCTATATTCATAAATGATTTGTGTTATAATTCTCATGTTAAAATTACAAATTGTAGTGTTAAAATGTGTTTCTAGTGTTAAATTATGGATGCACGGTGTCAAAATGTATAATCATAGTGATAAAAAAGGAATTACAGTGTTAAAATGTTTGATTATAGTGCTAAAAAATTATAATTTTTCAATTAAAAAGATTAGTTTTCATATATAAAATGATAGTATTAAAAACAATGAGGGTAATTGTTAAAATTTAAATTCTCTGGGTAAAATTTGGGATTCTCTATGTTGATTTCGATAATTTTTATATAAAACACTTCTAACTTTTCCTCTTAGAGGGCCATATGATATTATGATTCTTTCCTGTGATAAAATTGGGATTTATAGTGCTAAAATTTTTATCTTTAGTGTTTTTATCTGGAGTGTTTAATTAAATCGATTCATGTTTGTTTTGTTACTATTAAAGATAAAATGAGGATTCCCAGTGATAAAATCTTAAAGTTGAGTGTTAAATAAAGGATTATGGATTCTAAAATTACATTCCTCACACATTGCCGAACATTCAAAATGTGTAGACCATTACCCCTCCAAAAACAACTTCTTCAGCCATGATGCCATACACTCCACCAGTTATCGCCCTTGTTCCATCGATGGACGAAACACCTTATTTCCTAGTACCTGACATCTATAGCTCTCTTTTCTTGGGTTTCCACCAAAAAAATTCTTTCAAGGATGTGCTTTATAGATCTATGGTAGATTTTAAATCCCTTTTCTTCTCAGATATCTCTCTAAATGTTTCTACTACAGTGAAAGAAAGAAACCACCTGGTTATAAAGGTATATTCTCCAGCTTTTAAAGAGTCCTTGGATCTCTTGACGTAGAAAATTTTGGAATGTTTTGGTGTAAAAATACCCCCACTTCATCTATTCCATATATTTTTATACTTTTAGGTGGTATCCTCTCTTTCCTTCATCTATACTCTGAACCGCAAGGATTTTGGTGTGGTTCTCCACTCACGGGAGGATTTTGTTTGAGCATAGAAAAAACCTATGAGATTTGTTGGAGGATGGCATTTAAATTTGCCCCACAAGGATATAGAGTCTCACATTGGTCGAGAATCTCACATATCATATTTCTAGATCTCCATATTAGGCATTCCCATTATTTTTCAGAATAATCCCTTCCAAAAAGAAATCAATGATTCCCTCGGGTGATACCTGTGTGCATATAAGAAAACTCTCTACCTTGAATAAGTGTTGATGGGTTAGTTATGTGTTGATGTGGAAATATATCAACCTCTTTTAGAGCGTATTTTCCTTCATAATCGGGAATCTAGAGAATAGAACTACATTCTAGTTTACCCCTCACCTCCCATGTTTGTTTAATTATGCCGTCTTAAAGGACACTCTTTTTTCTTCTACAGGAAACACGACCATGGAGAGTTGAGGGGAAGGTATCATAGAAAATTATCCAATCCTTCTTGGATGATAATGTATTTCCTGAATATAGGGTGAATCACAATGGCTAGGAGATACATAATTCATATCAATGTCCCTTGTTGAAATAGGGCTCCCCTACGATGACCTCAGATATTGAAGCTTCCTCTTTCCTCTCCTTTGTTCCTTACATAGTGACATACCCTTTCACCCAATGTTATGGAATCACTTTGGCAAGTCCCACATTGATTATCCAAAAATGACTGAGGAAAATTAATTTCTTATATCTTCCATAATCAGGACTTTTCCATGAGTGACCCAGGTCCTTCTAATCTAGCATGATTCTCATATATTTCCATCTTTGAGTTTCTATAGAAAGATAATGAACCTCAGGATTCCTTGGGTCTATCTCCACCTCTGAAATCTCATAGGGATTCTCCCCCTTCAAAGAAATACCGTGTTTCAACACCGAATGGTACGTGCAACAATTATTTATCCAAGGTTATTTTTTATGACTCTCCCATGGGAATATTTTTCAATAACTCAAGGGGGGGGGGAAACTAGAAGCATCATTATTCTCCCCCAGTACTTCTATATATTATCTATTTTCCAATGGGGTGTGTACATGATCTCATATAAGGAATAGAAGAGATCGTTATCATTATTAGATGAAAGGGGCTAAGTCACCAAGGGAAAAAACCAAGAAGTGGCTTTTTAAATGATATATTTCTTAATTTGGAATTCTTGAGGCTTGGGAGATCGGGTCAAAATAGACTTCATAGCTTCTAATTTCAATACCCATTTGGTTTCTATCATCTCAAATTCTTGATCCCAAGAAAATCTCCAAAAAATTCATAGTACAATCATCACATCAAAATGTGATCATAAACGTATGAAAATCCTTAGAATACACATATTTAATTTTTTTGGAAACACAACATCATAGTTGATCTGGCTAATTCTTATAAGAAAATCGTTATGTTGGTTATTTATTCGATTTTTCTTATCTTTATCATTTCCTTTTTCTAAAGTATCTGTGATGCCTGGATTAGAATTTCATTATGGTATGCGGTAGGAAACATTGATTTGGGACCTCTATAATAGATCATAGGAGTAAATTTTAACATTGTAGCAGACTTAGTGGAGAAAAATGGGGGGGGGATTTCCTCGCAATGTTAGTGATGAGTTTTTATAGTTCATGGATTGTTGTGTCAAATTAGAGGTGGGTTATACTAGAGACCCTTTTCCAAGGTGTAACAACAAAAAAGAAGACCACGTCACCAGGTGAAACCTTGATAGGAGACTGGCTAATGATCATTCCATTGTATCCTTTCCAAATTTTATGGTAACTCATCTCGTATGTAAAATTATTGATCATTCTCTGCTCCTCATTTCCCTATCTCTAGGATATGAGACATGATCACATTTAATTTCTCCCTATCAAAAAAATGAAATCCCATGGTATCATAAAATGTAAATAATCACTTGGAACAATCCAACCCAAGTGAATGAATGGATTAGATTTCACAAAAAGATTAAATTCATTAATGAAGACCTCTTCTCTTTGGTCAATAATAATCCACCGCAATTCTCGTACATGGATATGATCATGAGGTAAATCAAGAATATTGAACTCATCCATGAGAATTATAAACTCTTGTTAAATTGTTGTATCCATAACAAAGGATATCCTTGTGGAATTTATCCCGAGGAATTAGTGTGTGGTTATATGGTAATTGAGAATCAAGTGGCTTTAGAAGGGTGATAAAAGCAGCTATTTTCCATGCTAGTGTGAAAGAGAGTCATCATATGGAAAGAAATAACATTTGGAAGGAGGAAGATGCCTATACTGATGTCCGAGAGGTTACAGTGTAGAGACCCAAAGCTTTACGTCCATAGAAATTACATTAATTTTCCGGAATAATGAAAACATAACAAAAATAGATTCCCAAAGACCGTATTAGTTTAGTGTATTTGGAAACTCAAAACATAATCATTTTATCATGGTGAAAGATATTAAAAATCTCCCATAAAGATCTTCAACATTTTTTTCTTACCTAAAACCTTTATTTATATCCTAGGGAAAAGAAAACATAGAAAGGGTGAGCTCAAATTCTCAGTAAGGGTAATCATAGAGAACATAAAACAATCCATAAACATTTGAACATAAAAACATGGACATAAAACACCAAAATCTTGAGCAATGACATAAATCTTGGAAGTACGTAAGGCATAGATAAAAAAGGAACATTAACCATGAAATAATATCATTGGAATAAAACATGTGATTGTGGAAAACCATTAAGAATAGGATATGATTTCCATAGTAGCCAAGGAATTGTTTCCAATACCATCATAGTGGAAAACATCCATTACTGAACCATGTTTACTTGCCGTTCCAGCCCTGTATTACTGAACCAGATTTACTTATCGTTTTAGCCATGTCTATATCATGAGATATAAATCATTACCCAATGCATTGCAGTGAGATATAGTTCCCACCCATATCATAATGAAATCATTCTTACGTGTTCCACAAAATAAACATATATCACTCATCATAACCCAAAGAAAAAAATGGGTTTCATTAACATCCTCCCATCATAACATAATCTATAAAAAACAAATGGATATCATTTTATCATAAGAAAAATAAAACCAAGTAAATAATAGATACATTATAGTTGAAATATAAACATATTAATTAATTTTATCTTAGATGGAAAATATTTTTGATTAAACACTTGAAATGAATTCCTGAGGAAAATATACATTCTTCATCAAAATCATTTTCTCTTCTCAAAATTCCCTGAAATTTTAAAAAAAATGATTTTGTTGAAAATAATCATGAAATATTATAGAGTAATATTCATAAAAGTAAGGTGTTATTAAACCATAGAAATATGTTCATGCTGTATATGTTAAAAAACATTATTCTCAAACTTTTTCCGAAAAATCCAAAAAGTGCCTTATATGGTAATAAAAAAGAACAATTCCTTCCATACCATGTGGTAAAAGTCAAAAAAGGGTAAAAAATAATTTAAAAATACATGGAATAATAGTAAACATTTTATGAAAACATTTTCTAAAAACATGGACAAGGATGATAAACATAACCCTAGTAAATACTTACGAATAAACAATCCTGGATAAGAACGAGATTGAAATAATTATCCCTTACCATTTATAATCGGTGGAAAATTTTGTGTCATAAAATAAACAAAATTACATGAATATTTAAATATCATATCCTTCATAATATAAATAATAAAACATTCATTGGAAGTATAAACACCATACAATAGAAATAGGTGCTGATTAAGGCATATGTCTCATAGAAATAAAAGTGTCATGAAATAATCCCTTACCTTAAGTATGATTTCATCTATATGTGTCCAAAACACCTGTATAGTGGGTTTAAACATATTATTAACATTTAAAAGAACCGCAATAATATTTATGACATCATATATGATTCCATTAGGTCTTTATATTATTCATTCATTTGACAATTCCTTGTTATAGGAACATTTTGGGTAATAATCGTTTCATTTATTATAAGTGTTTGGACTTGATGTTCTTGATATTATTACTTATATCATGATTTACTTACTCCCAGATTGTAAAACATGATTTATATATCATATATATTCAGTAAATATATATAATAGATAGATAAATGAAATGAAATACACTGTTCAGGGAGACGGTAGGTCGTACATATGCATGAACGATGTCTTCCTTTCCTTATTGACTTGAATGGAAGTATGTATATGACATATATATATACCTAAATATAGTAGAATTATTATGTCATATATTTCATAATTATTCCTTATATATACTTTATAATCATTCTTTAATGGTTAACATGGAGAATGAATCGCATCACGCCATGGAGACGGTAATCTGTATATACGCACAAGCGACGATATCATTCACATAATTAATGAATGGAATTGGAGTGGATGATATAATATCTCAGAATTAGTATCAAATTATAATATTCATATATAGTTATTATTTACACCATTATACACATCCAAGTAAGGTGGTGTTGTAAAAACAGATTACACCACGGTGTGGAGACAGTAAGTCGTACGTACACACGCGCGGTGATTTCATTTTTCGTATGATGGATAGAAGGTGAAATAGGGTTGTTTCATATTAATAATAACATATCAGTATGTGAATGATACTGATGTTATTAGTTTATAACAAAACAAATAAAAAAGAGTAAGTAGAAGAAGAAATAAATTTGAAAGAATTGGTAATGGATAATATCTCTTCTTTGACGAGCCTCTTCTAAACCTCCTCTTAGGGCACTCAAGTTGGTCATATAAGAAGACCAGGACCTCGAGTATGTTTCTAGGGAATTGGGGAAGTGAAATGGGTAGGTTTTGGCCGATCTTGAAGGCTCAAAATGGTTGTGAAGAGGAAAGGGAGGAGGTGCCCTTATATAAGAGAGGAGAGGGGTAGTTTTGGAAACTGCTTAAATATTAATTTATAATAAACTCAATCCCCACATAAAAACATCAAAAAATGACTCAAATCCGAAGTTTAGATGAGATAGGATTGTAATAACATCAAAAAATAAATTTTATACATTTTGGGAATTTATTTTAAACCTTATCAACTTGATTTATCTTTATTTAATCTATTTAATTTTATTTGTGGTAATAATATTCTAAATTTTAAATTATTATAAATAATTAATTATGTTTTTTGAATTTTCCATAATTTGATATTTTATGAGATTGTAGACCGTTTAAATTTAAATTTATAATTTTTAAATGTATTTTTGATTTTTAAACAATTTAATAATATGTTATTTTTATAAAATAACAATAGTGTCAACTTTGACACTATTCATTTATTTGAATTTCAATAAAATCCCAAAAGGGGTTATATTCGAAACAAAATATTTAATAGATTCATAAAATTTCACATTTCTCTATAAAATTCATGGTGCACATTAAATAGTTCATATAACATTTATTTTAATATCGTTGAAACCATTTATTTGATATTTCAATCATTAAAATAATTTCTACATCACTATTGTGTCATTATTAATATTAATTATTTAATCACTAAAAATTATAAATAAATTCACATTATATATATAATTTTATTATATTTTTGGAGACAATTGTTTTCTATGTTTTATGAATTTTATCACCAAATTAAAATTATTACACTTATAAGATATAAGAGAGTGACATGTTGTCACTTTCTTTGTTTTTAATAATAATTAAATCATTTCATGGTCAAAATTCAATTAAATGATTCTATTCCAACCCTTAAGTGATATGTGTCGACTTTTATTCATCCGATATAATTTTGGCAGGTGTTAGGGTAATTTTATAATATTTGTTTTACCCGTAATTACCTGATTTACATTTAACTGCGGTAAATAAAATTTATATTAGTTACAATTCATAATCACAAAAAATAAAAATTATCCTATTAACATAACATGGAACTATAGATTTAAAATATGGAATCCATTTTCCCAAATTAAGAACACATACGATTCAGTAATTAATTTAAAATTAATCCCATTGTTGAAAAAATGGGTTTTTGATTAAAACATGGGAAATGATCGAAATGATTTTACCTAATAATTCAATGTAAAATTAATGCTAATCACATAAATTATATTAAATGGTAAAAATATATTATATTTATACTTTAAAACAATGAAATATTATAATTTAACCATATATATTATCTCAATGAGAAAAGTTGTTTTTAATTAAAATTTAGGTTATTTTTACTGTTCATCAAAATATGAATGTTGTCAAAAAAATATCAAAGCTTTATCCAACGTAAATTTTATTTTCTTGATTCACAAAAAGAAGTTTATTTTGTAAAATTGAACCTATAGACTTGTCAAAATAAGATTTAAAATTTTTTCTCTATTAAAAGGTGTCTAAACTACATTTTTTAAAAAACACTTATTTGATCCGGAAATTTTTTTTTGTTCCCATTCCTGATTCTTGAAAATGTGTAAGATGAATTATAATGTTATAAACTTAAAAATTCGATTATTACTATTCATAACGGGTAGTTCATATTATTATAATAATATAGCATTGTTTAGTAAAACTCGGTATTGCGTACCACACACACTATCAAGGAAGTTCCCTCTTGCTTGTAATGCAAGCCTAGTTAGGGTTGCGTATAGTGCAAGCCTTCTTTGGTGTTGAGTTAAACATACGATATTAAAGAAACTAAAAAGATTACATCACTTAAAATCTCAGGGGGTTACATTCTACCCCCCTTGAAATGAATTTCTCCCTCGAAATTTGTTGGGGTTACAAACGGTTTTCTACTTGAAAGTTTCTTTCATAGAAACCCACATCGTAAAAAGGAATACAAAAACATAATTTTAAAAAGTAATGTAATAAACATAACAGTTGCCCAGATTAACTCATCAGTGGGTTTCCACAAAGGAGAAAATAGGTGAAAACATGGATATAGAAGATAAATCTAACCATCATGTTCTTATAGAGAGTGGTACAGAACATGGCTATGAAAAACACAACAATAACAAAGCCATAAATTTGTGATGATCTAAGGTACCATCTGATTCATCAGATATCAGGGTACTAGGAAATCATTTTTGGTTTTCAAGATCATTTCCCTAATGTTGAATAATTTTTTAATTAAAAGAAATACTTACATGATTTTGGCCCAATCTCACTGTTGTTCATGCCTTGAACAATTTCTACTTCATCTCTTAATAAAATGAAGTTGAATTTCTCATTCATTAAGTGTGATCATATAATGAAATAGAATGATAGGTCATTCCATCTGTCTCAAACATAAGCTTAGAAAAAGTTATAAGTCCATCTATGGAGAGATTAATCGTATATGGTTCCTAAAATGGACTTATAATTCATCTATCATTCTGCTTGAAAAAATAAAATTATTTTATACTAACTAGGGACTTCATGTTGGCTAGGGGTTGGAGATAAAGTTCTATCACACTTCGGTTTTGGGTTTGATTCCAGCAGCCTTGTCTGACGTGACATGTTTTCATCCATCCAGTAGATTGTCCTTTTTCTAAAACTACACCATTATAACATTCCACAAATAATATCCAAAAATGTTCTAGCCTTAATAAATACTATCTAATGTCCAAAATAATCCATTCCAATCTTAACCAAAATACTTCTATCCAATCTCATAGTATAAAGTAAACTATTACTAGAAAGTTCATCTACCAAGCATGTGAATACCATCATTTATCCCCCCATATATCATAAGATATATCTTGTTGGTCACATTCCAAAAATGTGAATAACTTAATCATGTATTCTCTTGAAACATGAATTACCATACAACCTTAGTGAAAACATAAATGCCATCAAAATTTAACTCTTTCCACATACCAAAATCACAAAATTTCTATATACTCAATCCATGATGTCACATTGTCCTTTTATCAGTCATGAGCTCATGAATACTATCAAACATATTATTTTCTCATTATCCCATCATTATTGACATATCATCTTCTATCCAAAAATATTTCGATCACTTTTCATGGTTACCGGTATAAAAATTATTGCAAACCACAATAAACCAATACATAGATATTCCAATATTTCCCGATACTATAAATGAGATTCCACAAAACTATTTTGGAATCCCATTACATAAACACTTAATCATTCCATAACTTCATTTTCATAATCAACATCGCCAATAGTGATCGCATGTGACTTCCCTTTTTTCCTTTTCCGTAAGAGGTTATTGATGTCGATCATCATTAACCTTTGGATTAGGGCATTGGTTAGAATAATTCCCCATTTCCTTTCACTTCTATCATTGAAGTGTTGGGGGTGAGTTCTTTGTAGTCATTTCTCTATTCACATGATTAGCTACCATTTTCCCATTAATTCGGCCCTCAACTGCTTGATGACCTTCTTCTCTACACTTAAATCATTTTATTGTCCCTTTAAGACAATCTCCACCATGATTCTTTCCACACTTTGATCATAATGAAACATCCGCCTTCTTTTCACCATTGTTTTGAGATTTTTTCTGAAACTCCATCTTTCGTTTCTGGTGAAAACCTTGAGATGGATATGTACCACCAACTTCTAGTTTTACCTTGATTGCATAACGCACAATTTCTTAATAGCTACTGATGTCTATTATTGCTAATGCCCTTAGAAGACTTGGTTTTATGCCACTGAATAACTGATCAACTTTACATTCAGGTTGGATAACAAGGCTAGATGCATACCTTGCAAGCCTTGTGAAATTGGCCTCGAATATACCAATAGATTCATCCTCCTTTCGCTTAAGATCAAGGAACTCCTTTTCCATCTTTGTTTGAAGAATACGAGGGAAGTATTTATTGAAAAAAAATTCTTGAACGTGTCCCATTCTAAGGATTCAATTTCATATTGGGGCCTTGTGTTATTAATTAGAGTCCACCACTGGTTTGCTTCACCTTCTAAACGGTAAACAACCAAAATTAATTTTTCATGTTTTGAATAGTGATGTATGGAAAATATCATTTCAATGGTACTAATCCATTTTTCAGAAATAAGTGGATGCAAAGACCCATTGAATGAAGGTGGACGTTGCCTCATTAAGGACTCAATAGATTATTGTTCCCTTCTCTGCTCATTTGGAAGTCCAGAATGATTTGTATCTTGTGTAAGTATAGAAATAATATTTTTCAGTCCATCTCCCATAACATTGGTTTTTTCAGGAGGAAAATCATTGCACTGTCCATTACATTGATCAACATGGTTCCTTCGGGTTCCAGCCATCGTCTAAATCCCAAAAAGAATAATGTGAGAGGCAAAAATCATGCTCGGAAAACAACCTAATAAAGGGGGAGTAGCTTCAATATCATACATCTTAGGTTTAATTCTAATGATAGTTACCGTAATTCAAGGACTATAACTTATACATATACATAACCTTAGGGACATCTCTAGAAATACCTTAGAAATAGATCTAGGGACCTCACTAAATTTTTCTCATCCTAGTTTCCAAAGGTTAACTAAACCTTCACTCTGAAGCCAACTGTATAGACCCAAATCTTGACATACATAGACATTACATTAATTTTTTGGAATAATTAATATATAACAAAAACAAACGCCCAAAGACCGAATTAGTTTAGTGTATTTGGAAACATGGAAAATAATATTCTTTTCACGGTGAAAGATATTCAACATCTCTTATAAAGATCTTCATCTTTTGTTTTCTTACCTAAACCCAATATTAATATCCTGGGGAAAATAAAAATAAAAAGGGTGAGCTCAAATTCTTAGTAAGGGTAAACATGGAGAACATAAAACAATCCATAATCATTTGAACATAAAAACGTGAACATAAAACACAAAAATCTTGAGCAATGACATAAATCATGGTAGTACGTAAGTAATAGATCATAAAGGAACATTAACCATGAAAGAATAGCATTGGAATAAAATATTTAATTATGTAAAACCATTAAGAACATGATATGACTTTCATAGTAGCCAATTCATTATTTACAAGACCATCATAGTTGACAAAGTCCATTACTGAACCGGGTTTACTTGTTGTTCCAGCACTATATTACTAAATTGGATTTACTTGTCATTCCAGCCATGTCTATCTCATGAGATATAAATAATTACCCAATTAATTATATGGAGATACAGGTCCCTCCCATCACACCATGAAATCATTCTTACGTGTGTCAAAAAATAAACATAAATCATTCATCATAACCCAACTAATAAAATGGGTTTCATAAACATCATCCCGTCATAAAATAATAATTATAAAACAAATGGATATAATTTAATCATAAGAATATTAAAACCATGTAAATAATAGAGACATTATGTTTGAAACATATACATATTAAATAATGTCACCTTAGATTGAAAATTGTTTTGATAAAACACTTGAAATGAATTCCTGAGGAAAATATCCTTTTTTCTTCAAAATCATTTTCTTTTCTCAAAATGCCATGAAATTTTAAAAGAAAAGGATTTTTTTTGAAAACAATCATAAAATCTTGAAGAGGAATCTTCATGAAAATAAGGTGTTATAAAATCGCAGAAATATTTTCATTCCATATAAGTTAAAAACATTCTTCTCGTACTTTTTCCGGAAAAGTCAAAATGTACCTCATATGGTAAAAAAAATAAAGATTCCTTCCATACCATGTGGTAAAAGTAAAAAAATGTTAAAAATTACTTTAAACATACATGGGAGAATAATAAACATTTTATGAAACCATTTTTATAAATCATTGACATTTATGATAAACATAACCCAGTAAATACATACGAATAAACAATCCCGGAAAAGAACGAGATTGAAATAATTATCCCTTACCATTTAGAATCGGTGGAATCATACAAGTCATAAAATAAAGAAAGTTAATTTCATATTTAAATATCATATCATTTATAATATAAGTCATAAAACATTCATGGGAATCATAAACACCATACAAAAGAAATAGGTAGTGATTAAGGCATATGTCTCACTGAAATAAAAGTGAGACCAAATAATCACTTACATTAGGTATGATTTCTTTTGTATGTGTATGAAACTTTTATATAGTTGGTTTAAACATATTATTAACTTGTAACAGAACCATAATAAAACTTATGAAATTATATATGATTCACTTAGGTGTTTTTATTATTCGTTTATTTGTCAATTCCATGTTAAAGCAACGTTTTGGGTAATAATCATTTCATTTATTGTATGTGTTTGGACATTTTTTTCTTGATATTATTATTTATATCATGATTTACATACTCCAAGAATGTAAAACATGTTTTATATATCATTTTTATTTAGTAAACATATATATATAATAGATATATAAATTAAAATAAATACACCGTTCATGGAGACGGTAGGCCGTATGTACACATGAACGTTGTTTTCCTTTGCTTATTGACTTGAATGGAAGTAAGTAGATGACATATATATACATACATAAATCCCGTGGAATTATTATGTCATATATTTCATTATTATTCATTATATATACTTTATAACCATTCTTGAATGGTTAACATGGAGAATGAATCTCATGGCGTTTTGGAGACGGTAATCAGTACGTATGCACGAGCGATGATATCATTCCCATAATTATTGAATGCAATTGGAGTGGATTATATAATATCTCACAATTAGTATCATGTTATAATAATCATATATAGTTATAATTTCCATCATTATACCCATCCATGTAAGGTGGTGTTGGAAAAATAGATTACACCACGGCGTGGAGACGGTACGTCGTACGTACGCACGCACGATGATTTCATTTTTCATAGGATGGATAGAAGGTAAAATAGGGTAGTTTCATATTTATAATAACATATTATTATTTTATTGAATCCAATTTTATTACTTTATAATGAAACAAATAAATAATAGGAAGTATAAGTGGAAATAAATTTGAAAGAATCGGTAAAAGATATAACCTCTTCTTTGACGCACCTCTTCTAAACCTCCTCTTAGGGCACTAAAGTTGGTATTTTAAGAAGACCAGGACCTCAAGTATGTTTCTATGAATGTGTAGAAGAGAAATGTATAGGGTTTGGTTGATCTGGAAGGCTCAAAATGTTGTGAAGAGAAGATGGATGAGGTGCCCTTTTATTAGAGAGGAGAGAGGAACTTTTGGAAACCTCAAAAATATTAATTTATAATAAAATCAAACCCACATAAAAACCAACAAAAATGACTCAAATAAGAATATGAAAAGATATAGGGTTGTAATATCATCATCCAATAAAATTTAGAAATATTGGAAATTTATTTTAAACCTCATCAACATGATTTATCCTTATTTAATATATTTAATTTTAATTATGGTAGTAATTTTCAAAATTTTAAATTGTTATAAATAATTACTTATGTGTTTTTAATTGTCCATAATTGGATATTTTATGACATTTTCGTCCATATAAATTTCAATTTATAATTTTTAAATATTTTTGTGATTATTAAACAATTTAATAATATTTCATTTTTATAAAATAACAATAGTGTCAACTTTGACACAATTCATTTATTTAAATTTAAATAAAATCCACACAGAGGATATATTTGAAAAAAAATTTCTAATAGATTCATAACATTTCATATTTATCTAAAAAATTCTTAGATCACATTAAATAGTTCATAGAATATTTATTTTAATTTCTTTAAAAATATTTATTTTATATTTCAGTCAATAAAATAATTTCTACATCACTATTGTATCGTCATTAATGATAATTATATAATCACTAAAAATTATAAAGAAATTTTCATTATTTAGATAATTTTATCATTTTTCTGGGAACTATTTATTTTTTATGTTTTGTGAATTTTATCATCAAATTAAAATTATTACAATTATAAGATATAAGAGAGTGACATGTTGTCACTTTCTTTGGTTTTAATAATAATTACATAATTTTAATGGTCACATGTTAATGAAATGACTCTATTCTGACCCTTTTGTGATATGATCAGACTTTTACTCATCCAATAGAATTTTGGAAGGTGTTAGGGTAATTTTATAATATTATTTTTACCCTTAATTACATGATTTAACTTTAACTGCGGTAAATAAAATTTACCATAGTTACTATTCATAATGCCCAAAACTAAAAAGTAGCCTATTAACATAATTTGGACCTATTGATTACAAATATGGAATTAATTTTTCCAAATTAAAAACATAGAAGATGCAGAAATTAATTTAAAATTAATCCCATTACTGAAAAAATGGGTTTTTGTTTAAAACATTGCAAAAAATCGAAATGATTTTACCTATGAATTCAATGTAAATTTAATGCTAATGACATAAATTATATAAAATGGTAAAAATATATTCTATTTATAATTTAAAAACATTAAATATTATAATTTATCCATATAAATTATATTGATTAAAAAGATGTTTTTAATTAAAATTTAGCGTATTTTTATTATTTATCAAAATATGAATGTTATCAGACAAATATCAAAACTTTTTCCAATGTAAATTTTTATATCCTAATTCAAAAAAATAAGTTTATTTTGTAAAATTGAATATATAAACCTATTGAAAATTAGATTTAAAATGGGTGCACCATCAAAAGGCGGCTAAACTACTTTTTTTTAAAAAAAAATACTTATTTTATCGGAAAATTTTATTTTATTCTCATACCTCATTCTAGAAAATTTGTAAGATGAATTGTAATGTTATAAACTTCAAAATGTGGGTAATACTATTCATAATGGCTTGTTCATAATATAATAATAATATATGACTATTTAGTGAAACTCGGTATTGCGTACAACACACGCTATTAAGGAAGGTCGCTCTTACATGTAATGCAAGCCAATTCAGGGTTACGTGTAGTGCAAGATTCCTTTGGTGTTGCATAGAACATAAGATATTAAAGAAATTAAAAATAATATATCACATAAAATCTTGGGTTGTTACATAGAGGGATCTTGTAGGAGGAATATTTTAATTATATACTAACAAGTCCATATTCTTTATATGAGTGATGGATATCCAGTGGGATTTGAATAGTTTCCTGATATGGTTCCATCATGAGTCTCTAGTGTTGTCAATGACCTGTTAGTTGTAGTTCCAGGGGAATAGGAAGTGTACATGGTGATGAGGTACTGCAACCCTAAGAGTGCATAGGGGGCTGATGGCTTCCCATGTTCCTTCTATAGAGAATCTTGTGATATGTTAAGTCAGGACATCATTAGTGCCATTTAGGACTTCTTTCAGGGTGGGAGCTTTTTTCATGTATCGTTTACCACCTCCCTATCCCACATCACAAAAATTAAGGGAGATGTCTTCCTATAGCACTATAACCCTATAATACCATGTAACTTCTCATATATGTTGTTCGCTAGTGTCAACAATCATAGGCTACCTTATCATCTTCATTATTGGGTATCAGAAAAACAACACAGTTTCGTCAAGGTAAGAATGATATAAAGAGCTATTTTAATGACTTATTATGTGATTAACAATATCAACAATAGGTCCATGTCCTGAACATGATTATCAAAATTTACATGGACACGGACTATGATATAATTGAGTATAATTTCATCAGAAAGGTTCTGTCAAGGATTTGATTTTCATCATGGGCCACTATCCTCATTTTCAAATGCATGAGGTACTCAATGATGGAAATATGTTTCGTGGGGAAGAATTATGGTTTCTTTAAAGTAAATACTATGCTGATTCAAGGGAATCCATTATACAATGCCATTTTATCCTTTCTCAAGATATCTGAAGTTGTAACTTTAATAGAAGTATCTCATGTGGTAGTACTATCCCTTATCATTTCAAGGAACTTTCCATTTTAATCCCACATATCATGTTTATGAATGACATAATAAACTTCATGAATTATAGAGAGAGGTCATCCTAAGGAATGATTAGGGTCCTTGAAAAATACTATACACGGTGTGGTGAAATAATCAGTCATGCAAAGAGAACCCATTATATTTCAATCAGATGTCTAAAGAGGATGATTAGTTATATGTGCATTATTATGGGTATCCAACAAATAATTTTTTCACATTGATTACATAGATAATACAATCTCCTCTAGTAGGTGACATATTAATCATTTTTACATGACATTGATAAGGATAATGGGATGAAAAATAAATTTCAAGAATCAATTTTTTCTTTCTGGATAGAGAATGAAACTGGTAAATAGTGTACTTGCATCAATACCAATCTGTGCACTTTAATCCATTAGAGTTCCAAAAGAATTCATCACCAACTCCAGTTGGATCCAAGAATCTCTCATATGGAAGTCCAACGTGAAAGTCAAGAACTATTGGGAATCCGAGAAGATAATGGTTAGACTAATGTAGGGGGGAGGTATTAATGTGAATAATGGCATTGACATGCTGCACAGATTTCATGCAATGCATTAATGGGAGGATATGTAGTAGAGAAACCTCTAGGTAAGAGTTATGGGAGTATGATGCTACGGGAGAAAGATGATGTGGGAATAACAATTCAGAACATTACCCAAGCACATTTCATGAACCTAAATAAACATGTTCGATTGATAGTGGGGAGGGGTGAACAATATTTCTGGCACCATAAAAGGGAGGGAACACAACTAGGTTTTGAAGGATGTATCATAACAGACATCACCATTAGGAAGGACAGAAATAATCCAATATTCATTAACACTATTTTGGACGATCACTGGAAAAAAATATTTGACCTCATTGATGTTAATACTGGTATGGACAAGTGAATCTTTACGAAGTCTTCTTTAGGGGAATTCTTTTGATGAATTTCCATAGAATGATGACATCCTCAAGTCAACATGATACATTGGGTCATTTTCTCTAGTTCATGGATTCTCTAACAATGTATAACTTTCTAGTAGTGGGGATAAAAAATAGGGGTGATACCCACCGATGATAACGTCAAACAAGCATGCATTAATGTAACACCCCAAATTTCTAACGAAAGAACATTGTATCTAATAGTGTCTGTCACATGCATCACAAAGAAAGTAAGGGAATATAATATCTTATATATTTATAATATATTTACTATTTTCGACAGATTTTATATATTTCAATTCATGCCACACCACGTTATCATGATTAGACGCAAGGGAAACCTAATTCTATGGCTTGTGTTACACACAATACTCACTTTTACTAAACAGTAACTTATTATTAAAATATTATTATTAAAATATTATTATTGAATATAATAAGACATAACCAAGACATTAAATTAGTGGTTATGAATATTATTAACTATGTTATGAAAATATATGGTTTAAAAAAATATAAAATTAATTCTTTGGTTAATAATTAATTGTAAATGAATATAAGAACCAATTGAAGGTAAATGAAATATTTTTATAGAAAACTATTTTTAAACTCACAATGCTATGTTACCTTAATAAATTAATCCAATTACAATTAGTGAATACTATTAATATAATAAATATATTATATATTAAATAAAATATTTTTTATAATCATCCAACAGATTATATGGACATAAGATAAGAACAAACTCAATATTACACATAAAATACTATACTTTTATTCAAGCATTTTATCGACTTTTAATAGGGAATCTATTTTAAATTCAATTTTTGTGGATTTTTTAGATATTATATATAAAAATAAAATTTATATTTATAATCAAAACATAAAAATTATTTTAGGAAATTTTTTGGTATTTTATGTGAAGAGTTGTTTTTAAATGAATAGTAAAAAATAATGAAAATAAATTCAAAATGCATTTTCAAATAATTTATTAATAAAGTTAATTTATTAATTTAATTTTTAATTAGATGATATTGTTATAAACTAATAAAATTTTGGTCATTGAAATCCATTTTCTTTTCAAATTGATAAAAAAAATTAGAAAAAAATAAGATGTTTAACATTAGAAACACAAATTATCGTCCTTTCTGTAGGATTAAATTAAAATTAATTTTGACCTATTATGTGATATAGATTTAGAAAAAAGGATTACATATTTTTAATTATAATATTTTTTTAAATTTATAATAATGTCAATTTATTTTTTTACCGAAAATTCTAGTGGATGTTATTACAATTAATTGAAATTATTAAGGTAAAATTAAGAATAAGAAGGGATTAAATCGTTAAATTGGGGGGGAGTAACCTATCCACTTGTCCAGAACCTGTTATATGTACACATGTTAGAGAATAACCATCAAATATTTTTTGGGTATATTTTTTATTACTTTTTTTAGGTAAAAACATTGGTACACCTAACTTGTTTTCAAAAAAACCAAGTGACTTTTTTGCATCCCCTAAAAAAGGACTCCAATCCCCCCACTTCCTCACACCTATAAATCCACTTTGGATATACTATTGTCTAAAAAAATATATCCTATACATCTATACCCTAATACTATAAGCCTCCCCTGGTCATAAGACCATCAAATGAATCCTTTTTGTATGAACCTAAGGAAGTTAACTGATTAAGAGGTAACATCTCTCCTCAAACTCTTTAATTTTATTTCCATTATACACCACCTAAACTATATTTATTAAATGATAATATTAAAAAATAGGTATAAAAAATATACTAATTTGTTTTTATGATATGTTTTCTATGTACACTTACTCACACACACACCCATTTAATAGGGTAATGAGTATATTGTTATGTGAAAGGTGAACTACCGTCTCACGAAACAATTATTCCATATTCTTATTTTACCACATATCATGGTGGTAAATATGATGGAAAAATATTTTTATGTGATATATATAATTTTATTATTCTTCATTAATTCTTTTTTAACAAAAAGTCTTATACTTTCCATTTTGTGTAAAATGATGTCATAGTTTGTGGATGTCCGGACTACCGCCCCTCAAAGCGATGTGATTCGTTCACACAACAAGTGGAATGGATAAAAGGATGGTTTTAGTTAAAAATGTGTTACCTAAAAAAACTTATATGATTTATATGATATTAATGAAATAATTACCTTTATATAAATATAACATATACCAATTTTCATATTAACCATTCACACACATAAAATGTGATAACGTTATTTGTGGATGTGTGGACTACCACATCCCTTACACGATGTGATTTATTTTACATAAGAAGATAAATATATATATATATCAGTACATATGATTAAATAATATTTTATTTATTATATAATTATAATTCAAGAAATTTTGAATTTACTTGCCTTCTTTCCACAATGATCATTGAGAAATCGAAACATTACTCATTCTTTCGTATGACCTGCCATCTCAATAATTGTAACGTTGGTTCATTTTTCATAAACATATATAATGATTTTCTAAAAAAAATTATTGATATATAATTATTATAATTATATCATGATTATTAATTGGGAGATGTTATATAATTAACCCTTTGATTTTTGTTGACCTACAAAAGTAGTTTTTGGAAAATAAACTGAATTTGGTCAAAACACTAAACGTAAACATAATTATTTGAATAGCTGTATTAAACATGGTAAAGAGTGAAATAAAATTAATGATACAAATTAAAGAGGTTATAAATAATTTAAATAATTAAAATAATTTTATAATTTATGAATATAAAGACAAATGAGATAATATGGACTCATGTTAAGGGTTTTTATCTAAATTTACATTCCATTAAGACTTATTTTTTTTTATGGACCAAATGGCTTTTATATAGTGTATATACTTCCCTTTAACATGTTATATCCTGAATATCCTTATTATCATTGTATTATAAGTATCATTTAATATTATTACTTCTTCAGAATTATTGTTCAAATGTTTTAAAGTGGTGTGGGATACTTTTAAATGTTTAATCATAATTTTCCTCAAGAATGTTTAAATGAACTTCAAAAGGTATTTCCTTTCATAAACAACACCAACCCTTGTTGTTACTTATCCCTTATTTGGAAATTATTTGTAAATAATTATCTTTTTTTAATGCATATATTTGATGATAATTTACATTTCTTATTAATTAAATTGATTATTAAATTGATGACGAATGATTTGGATTGATAGAAATGGGTGGGGATCAGTTTTTAGATAGCCCCTAGATGAATCAATGGTCCTATGAGATGAATCATTTTGCCAAATTATATTAGTTTAAACTATATTTAGAATAGATCTTGATGGTATAGTAGATCATGTGTCAAATACATGACATATAATATTAAAGAATTGCATTCATTTTAGTTATAAATTTTATCCATTTGATTTTACATTGGCATGTCTATGGATGAATTTAATTTTTAGTTCATTGATTAAATGAAACATGTTTTAGGTTTCATGATTTTCTATATTGATATTTGTTTATCTAGGTATTTTAATTTCATGTGTAATTAGTTATCTAATTTTCCAGGTATATTATTATATTGAATTCATTATTTATTGAAATTTACTTTCCCTTAAAGAGAATTTGAGCTCACCCTTATTATTTTTCTTTTCATAGGGTTATAAAGAATAAATATTGGAATAATCATTGATGTATGTTGTTTATTTCATTATATTAGGTATCATGTTTTTAAATTTCATTTCCCAATGTATTATTTGTATCATGTATGTAATATGGATATCCAAAATTTGTTAAAAAATTGGTCTGTCGGGATTTGATTCCTGATAATCATACTAATATAATATAATAATGCTCTGACTCCTGGATTATGGGGTTAGGGAATTATAGTTAGAATAAAAAGAATTTTAGCTGAACCCATGAAAAAATAGATTCATAAAAACAAGATTAATTAACATAACCCTAAGATATAAATTGTAAAAAAGTATGTAAAACCATACTATAATTTCATAAAGATATATATTATTTTGGAATTCCAAGAAATAAATCCGGATTTTTATACTACAAGTGGACATGGTCCTAACACAGATGTACCTAGGAGTAAAAACACTGATAATGGGGTGTCGGGCTTAAGTCTATTTTACCCGGTAAAAGAAAATGGGCCTTATGGGACACCTGGTTTGAAACTCCCTAGGGATATAGTTAGGATGGTTAAAATTTTATTTCCATACCATTATGAAGGATTTATGAGTAAATATATCCCCAAAGAATCCGTATTTATGATTATGAGATTTACTATGAATGTATTTCTTAATCATTGGAATTATATATTTAGAGTTATAAAAAGGTTGTCATATTATGACCTAATATAGTATATGAAAATGTTTATAAATGGAACATGGAAGGAATAATAGTATCAGTACTCAGGAAAGATATATATATTTCCCTACTGAGGAAACCAATACAATTGATATTGGAACTGAGAATGTTATGGAAGTATAAGGGAAGATTAATCATATTATGACTCGTAACCTTTCTCGTATAGAGCAACCTTTCCCGCAATGATATTGTCCTATATTGTATTGCTTTATTTGATAGAGGCTCCCATAAGTTAGTGGTACTACTGATCCAATGGATGTTGAGAAATGGATTATTTATTTGGAGAATATATTCATGGGATTGAGATGTGGTGAAAAGGAAAGTTTTATACTTGAAAAATATTGCCTAAATTGGGATGTGGATAAATTGTGGTCTTTGATCCATAATACAATAGAGGAAAATGAAATAGAATTCATGGAAGGGAGAAATATTAAGGGGAAAATATTTCATAAATGCTTCCCTCATGATCAAAAAACTGAGAAGAAAAGGATGTTTCTTAACATTAAGAAAAATGACGAAGAGTGTGTTGTGGATTATGAAGATACCTTTACATGGTTAGCTAGGTATGTTATAGATTATATAAATAGAATGAAATGCAATATAGAAAACATATTTTATGGTCTTAAGACAAATCACCAAAGGGACCTAGATTCATAGAATTTTTAATCATAGGAATAAATTGATATATGTTCCATAAAAATAGAGAAGGAATTTTCTAGAATCAATATATTCAATGGAAAACAAGAGAATAAGAGACTATCTGAGAACCATGAAAAAATGATGGAGTCAATGAAGTAGGTAAGGAAGTATTTTCAAATGTGTGATGTCTGTGGAAAGAATCTCCTTTATAAATTCTTGAAGCAAATAGGTGTTTTTTGAAACATTGGAGAAATGGGTCACCATGCTAAAGAAAGAAAATGGGAAATAAAAAGCCTAATATTATGTGTTACAACTATAATGATCTTGGGTACTATGAAAATGAATTCCTAGAGGATCAAGAAAATATACCTCAGAAAAAGATAAGGGATCAAAATCAAACATATCTTATTGACACGATTAATTTTGCATAATTCATGTGTTTATTTATTTGGATATAAGAAATATGTTGTTAAAAATTTTTATTTATGATGTTCTTTTCATATAATTTAAGAAATATATATGGATTGTACTGTAGTACATTTTGAATAATCAATTTTTGATGATATACTGAATGGTAATAAGAAAATATATTTAGTAAAAATTTAAACATCTCATAAAACAAATTATTGAGGGAAATAAAACCCTTAATATGTTCCTGATGTGTATATAATGATGAAGAAATTATTGATTTTGAAAAGTGATGACCACCTTAGGGACTTATATTTTTCTTTTCAAAAATTTGTATATTCTATCATATACATAGCTTACAACACTTTTGGATTTAATGAATATATCCAATAACATGTGTCTTGAATAATGAATAATGAATAATTCATGTTTCCAATAAGGTTTTATGGTGATTTGAGTTCTATGAATCTTTCAAGATGATACACGATGAAGTAACCCTCATGTTTAGAATGTAAAAAATTTGAGCTACTTAATATTGATTGAATGCTAATTGTATGATCGTTTCGGAAATCCTGTGACCTTCCCTCCAAAGTATTGGATCATAATATTTTAGAAATGATAACTATTTATATAATGGTTTAGGATGATATTTGGATGAGTTTTTAGAGACTAATGTATTACTTCACCCTAAGATACAACATGTTATAATGAATTATATAGAAATAGTTCAAGGAACAACAAAATTTTAGGATTGTGTTTATGAAATAGAAACGTTTTTGTACTTATATAGACTGAAATAATTCCGCAACTATAAGGAAAATGTTCTTGAAACAAAAATTCCATCCTCTTATAATCATTTTTTATGATGTCAATGAACTTTATTCACACCTATGAATTGTGGTTTTGTGTTCCAAAACATTCAGCTGAATATATTCCTTATCACTATCTTTTAGAACATGATGTTTTATTTTCTATTCTATGTTCATGGTTTTCACTAATGTTCTCCGATTCTAATTCCGAGTTTTGTGGTGAACATCACATTTCATTTTTCATCTTATTAATAATATGTGTTATTGAGCCTATTTATGATGTGGGTATTTGGATAATAGTTTTTTCAAATATCAATACCTTGATTGCCAATATTGAGTTTAAATTGGAGGTTGCAATTTAATTATGGTATGGAGAATGTATCACCCTGAAATTCTATAGTAATAACATTATATCTAATATCATGCATCACACACATCACCGAGCGTGTAAGATAATATAATATAATAAGTATCTATAATTTATTATTTTTTTTAAATATATTAGATATCTTTAAATTCATGTAATACTGAGTTACCATGCGTTATACTCAAGATCATCCTTCTTCGACTGCATGCATTACATGCTGGACCGAATTTTACCGAACAATAACATATTATTAAAATATTATTATCTAACATAATAAGACATAAAATAGTTGTTATATTAGTGGTTATGAATAGTAATAACTAAATTATGAAAGTATTTGGTTTAAAAATATATATATATATAATTATTGGTTACTAATTAATTACAAAAGAATATAAGAACCAAATATATATAAAGGGAACATTTTTATAGAAAACCATTTTTATGATCACAAAGTTGTTTTAGCCTATTAAATTAAATTAATTACAATTAGTGAGTAATGTTAATGTATAAGATATAAATATATATTATATAATCAATAAAATACTTTAATAGTCATCCAATAGATTTTATTAACATTAAATTAGAACAAACCCAATATTACACATAAAATACAAGTATTTTTTCTAATATATTTTTATCACCTTTTGATGAAGAATCTATTTTAAATGCAATGTTTTACAATTTTATAAATCTAATATGTAAAAATAAATATTATATTTGAAAAATAAACCTAAAAATTAGGTTATAGTAAATTTCTTGAATTTTTTTGGGAAGATTCATTTTCTAATGAATAGTGAAAAATACTGAAATTTAATTCAAACCTACTTTATATATAATTTATATATATGGATAAATTATAGTTTTAATTAGTTATAAATATTCTTTAGATAATATTTTAATTAATTAATAAACTTTTTACCCTTTAAATCAATTTCACATTGAAATTGACAATAAAAACATAGTAATCTTTCAAACATTTTTAAACCTGCATTACCATCTCGTCTGCAAGATTAAAATTAAATTAATTTTTTCCATTATATTAATAGAATTTTCAAAAAAAAATTCCATAATTGGAATAAGAATAATTTATAATATATAATATTTTAATGTAGTTTTTTACAAAAATGATTATTGTTGGTAATTAAAATTAATTTCAATTATTAGGGAAAAAATAAACTTAATAATGGACTAAACCGTTAACATAGGGACAAAAATGACCTAACCACTTAACCAACACCCATTATATGGATATTTTATTCTATTAAACTTCCATTATTGTGTTTTATGTAATTTTAATTCATTTTTTAGGTTAAAAGCGGGTACACCAAACTAGTTTTAAAAAATTCAATGTGATCCATTTTCCTCCCCAATGAAGGGTCTCATCTCATCCAAATTATTCACACCTCTAAAACCACATTGAATTGACCAGGATATGACCGAATATCTCCTAAAAATAAATACCCTCTTTCTACAGGCCTCCCCTTATGTAGGAATAAATCCAAGGAAGCCTTTCAGTATAAACCAAACGATGTTACCCGATTAAGAGGTATCATCTCTCCTCAATATCATTAGATTTATTTCAATAATCCACAACCTAAACTATTATTATTTCATTATTATATAAAAAAATCAGTTTCATAAATATAATAGGTTGTTTTTATGATACATTTCCTATCAACACTGACACACACTCTCATTTAATGGGTAACGAACATTCCATTTATGTGAATGGAGAACTACTCTCTCACAAAATGATGTTTGTTCGATCTTCCTTCACCGCCTATCATGGTTTTAATTATTATGTACAATATTTTTTATATTATATATATGATATATATTATTTCTTTATGCATCTATAATATTTTTATAACACATACCCTTATACATTCCATTTTGTGTAAAAAAGATAATATCGTTTGTGAAGGTGTGGACTACCACCCCATCATAGTGATGTGATTAGTTCAAACAATACATGTAATGTATAAAGAATGGTTTAAATTAAAAATATGCGTCATAAAAAATTGATATTCATTACATAATTTAATTTCTATAAATAAAATATATATCATTTTCTTTATTACCCAATCATTCACTTAAAAAGTGATAATGTCATTTGTGGAGGTTTGAAATATAGCCTCCACGACACTATGTGATTCCTATTACATTAGAATAATTATATATATAAGTATATATGATTAATTAATTTTTTATTTTTGATATAATTATCATTCTATTAGTATATAAGTTACTTATCCTCTTTCCACAACTATCATTGTAAAATGTGAATGTTGTTCATGCATATGTAAGGTCTACCGTCTCCATGATTATAACATCGGTTCATTTTTCATAACCATATTTAATTATTTGGAATAAAACTATAATTTCTATATAAATAATATTAGTATTCCATGATTATTATTCTGTAGATGTTATATAATGAACCGTTTGGCCATAGTTGACATACCAAATAAGTTTTTTTACATATAAACTGAATTTGGTCAAAACAACTAATGTGAATTTAATTGTTTAAATAGTTGTATAAAACATGGAAAATGTGAAGTAAAACGAATTATAAACATTAAAAATATTCTTAAACAAGTTAATAATTAAAATAAGTTCATTGTTCAGGAATATAAAGCAATGTGAGACAAGTCATGTTCAAGGTAAGGATTTTCATCTCAATTTAAATTATAAAGGAATTATTTGTTGTTATACACCATTTTAATTTTACTTGGTGAATATAATTCCCTCTGACATGATATATAAAAAATATCCTTATTATCCTAGTATTATCAGTTTCGTTTATTGATATTCCTTCATAGGGATTGTGATTCAAATGTTGCAAAGTGGCATGGAACTCTTTGGACTTTTTAATGATTATTTCCCTCAAGAAATATTAAATGATATTTAAATGGAATTTATATTCATAAAAAAAAGACCCTTATTGTTACTTATCCTCCACTAAGAAATTATAGATAAGTTTTCTTCATTTATTAAATATAGATATTTTATTATAATTTTCATTGATTATTAAGTAAATCTATTAATTAATAGATGATGAATGATTTGGACTGGTAGACTTTGGTGGTGTCTGGTTATAGAGAACCCCCCGATGCATCGGTAGTCTCATGAGGCGAATTAGTTGTCCAAATTAGAATTGATTAAAATATCTTTATAATAGATCTTGATGGTATAGTGGTTTATGTTCCAGATACATGACACTCAATATTAAAGAATTCCTTCATTTAATATCTCATTTCTATCAATGATATTATTCATCGACATATTTATGTATATATTTGAAATTTATTTCATTGATTAAATGGCATGTGTTTTCAGTTTCATAAATTCCATATTGATATTAAATTATCTAGTTATTGGAATGGAATGTATTATCAATTATATACCTTTCCATGTTCATTATTCTCTTTAATTCAGTATTGCTTCTACTTTTCACACCTTTAATGAAAATTTGAGCTCATCCTTATTATGTTTCTTTTCCACAGGTTATTAAGAATAAATCATTGAATACACATTCAAGCATGTAGTATTTTTTGTATCCTGTTTTATTTTATATTTCTCAATGTATTTTGGGTATTGTATATGTAATCTAGATTTCCAAGAATTCTAAATTGATTATTCCATTTGGACTTGATTCCTTGTAATAATTCTAGTGTAATAAAATAATAAACCAACTCCAGGCCTATATGGAACTGTGTCCCATAAATTTTCAATCAAGCTATATGTGTTACATAGATCATTGGGAGGAAAGATCAGACAACTTTTTTTAAGGATACCCAGTTAACATGATATGGAGTTTTTTAGTGATTTTTTAGGTAACAACTTGAATGTCTCTATAGGTACAACATTCCTCAACCACTGCTTTCATGGAGATGAATAGGCAGGACCTGAGAGGAATGCATGAGCTGTAGTTTTGATTACAATGCACTGGTTTATCTTGAAAACAAGGAACTATTCATATTATGAGGGAAAAATTAACTCCAAAAAGATATTCGTAATCAGAACAAAAAAATATCTTGGAAAACGTGGAACAACTTTTGTAAAATTGGAGAGAATCACTAACTCTTAAACCTCGGTAGCCAAGCATGTTTACTTCCCATATGATTTGTCGTATTGTTTCTTATGGACTCCCCCACCCCTAAATCATCACAAAAACTAAATATAGATTTTTATGTTCCATGGGAAATTAGTAATGTAGTGGTGTGGTTTGTTGAACTATGGGAAATGGTGGTGTGGTTCATGACTCTTTGGGAAATTTTATTGTTTCATACTTTTCATACATAGGATAAGAACACTCCCTCAAAGATAAAGTAATGGAAATGCTAACGGGTTTTCTCCTTTGTAGGAAATAAATTATGGATCTACTAGAGGTAGGGTTAGATTATTCAATCCTCTATAGGATCCTAAAAGATAAAAATGTGGCCTCATGTTCCATAACACACATATCCAGAATGTATAAGAGTTTATTTTCAACCAATTAGAGGTACATCATATTTTCCATGATGGAAACATGATTTCAGACAATATTTCATCTATCCATGTTTCTGAGGGGTTCACAACTTACTATGAAAATTAATTTTTACTTCCACTTGAGTGGGTGAATCTGGAAAGAGGTTATTCCCTTAGGCTTCATCACTTCAGACCACATTGGAGGCATGGTCATATTTTTTTCCCTTATCTATGTTTCTTATATCTATTCAGTAGTGTATTTTCTTTTTGTAAATAAATAAATGATGTTGAGTGTTAAATATAGGATGTAAAATATTAATTTCTATTATATTGATTTAAAATTCAAGCATAGACAAATTAAAAATTTTCATGTGCCTAGATGTGTATTTCTTGTGTTAAAACGTAGAATTATAGTATTAAAATGTGGTATTTTATTGCTTCTAACATAGAACATCTCAATTTAAAGGCTTCCATTTAATATCTAAAATGATAGGGTTTAAAACCATTATGTTAGTGTTAAAAAATAATTGTCAATGTCAAATTGGGAAAGATGTATGTAAATTTATATAATCTTGATGTTTTGTAATTTAAGAGCCTCATTTTAAATTCCCTCATGTTCTTATATGATATTGTGCTGTTAAAACATGGAATTATATTGTTAAAAATTATAATTTTAGTGTTTGTATATGGATTGTTTAATTAAAATCCATATTGTTTTTTTCTGTTACTGTAAGATAAAAAAACTAGAAGACCAATGTTAAAATATAGAATCTCAGTGTTAAAATCAGCATGGTAATTGTTAATTTCTTGTAGCTAGATATTAAATTCATTCAAAACCTCATTAAAAACACTTGTATGTTTATGAGTTTATTTCTAGTAATAAAATCTAGATTTATAGTCCTAATATGTGGGATTTTCTAGTTCCTAACATTGAAATGTTTAATTGATAGGATTCCTTTTCATGTATAAAATGTTATTATTACAAACTAAAGGGTTAGTGTTAAAATATGGATTCTACGTCTAAAATATGGTATTATCTATGATTAGCTCTATAATATTGATGTGGATTACTTTGAAATACTCCTTTTAGATATGAATATGTTATTATAATTCATTCAAGTGTTAAAATATGGAATTATAGTGTTATAATTTAGAATACTATGGTTTTTTTATCAGAATTATTTAATTCAAAAGATTCATGTTTTTAATTTTTACTACTAAAGATAAAATTTATATTCACAATGTCAAAATCTAGATGTTGTATATTAAATTGTGGATGGAAAATGTTAATTTCTAGTGGCTTTATGTAAAATTCCATCAATACACCATTAAAGCTACCCATGTGTTTAGATGTTTATTAATAGTTTTAGAACCTAAAATTACAATGTTTAAATTTTATATTTTAGTGTTCCCAACTATGAAATGTATAATTGAAAGTATTCTATTTCATGTATAAAAAGATAATGTCAAAAACTAGAGGTTTAGTGTAAAAATCTGGATTCTCAATGTTAAATTGGGGATTCTCATTGTTAATTTCTTTAAGGTTTATGTTAGGTACATTGAATGCCTCCTTTTAGATTCTTATATGTTATTATGTGACTTTGTAGTGTTAAACCATGGAATTATAGTGTGAAACATTCCAATATCATCATTAGTATCTGGAGTGTATAACTAAAAATATTCATGTGTGAATCTATTAAAATTAAAGATTAATTTTGGATAACAATGTAAAAATATTGATCCTAAGTGTTAAATTGAGCTTAGTTTGTGTTAATTTCTATTAGATTGGTGTTAAATAAATTTATATCCTCATTAAAAAATCACATGGGTTTGTATGTGTACTTATAATGTTAAAAACCAAAATTATAGTGTTAAGATGTGGGATTTTAGTGTCACAAAATTTCAAATATTCAATTCAAATGTTTCCTTTTCATGTCCAAAATTTTAGTGCTAAAACCTAGTGGGATAGTGTCCATATCTATGTTATCAATGTTAAATTATGGATGCAATGTGTTAATTTTTGTAATATATATGTCAAGTGCATTAAAATCCTGTTTTGGGCTCCCATATGTTCTTATGTGTCTTTATAGTGTTAAAACATATAATTACAGTGATAAAATATAGAATTTTAGTCTTATTATTTTTAGTGATTAATTACAAAGATTTATATTTGTATGTGTTACTATTAAAGATTAAGTGTTGATACCCAATGTTAAAATCTAGTAACTGGGTATTAAATTGAGGATTGTAAATGTTAATATCTTCTTGCATGATGTTAAATGTCTTCAAATCATGATTAAATATAACCTTGTGTTTAGATGTGTTTTTTAGTGTTAAAAACTAGAATTATTATGTTAAAAAATTGGATTTTAGTGTTACCAGCTTTGGAACATTCTATTTAAAGGATTCCTTTTCATGTCTAAAATTTTAGTGTTAAAAACTTAAGGGTTAGTGATACAATCTGGAGGATTACTATTAAATTGAGTATGCTCTATGTCAATTTAGGTATGTTTTATTTTAGGTGCATTAAAATATTTCTTTTAGATTCTGATAGGTTATTATTTTTCTTTCCAGTGTTAAAATATGTAATTATAGACTTAAACATTTTCATTTTATTGTTATTATCTATAGTGATTAATTATAAATCTTTCAGTTACTGTTAAAGATAAAATGTGGATGAAAAATGACCAAATGTATCATTTAAGTGTCAAATTGAGGATGGTTAGTGTTAATTTCTGGTAGATTGATTTTAATTGCCTTGAAAGCCTCATTAAACTTTCAAATGTTTACTGATTTATATTAAAATTTTTAAAAATTTGAATTATAATGTTAAAATTTGAGATTTTATTGTTACCAATATTGGAATGTTTAGTTTAAATTCTTCTTTTTTATATCTAGAATGTAAGTGTCAAAACATCGAAGGGCTAGTGTTAAAATATTTTTTCTCAATGTTAAATTACTGATTCTATATACTAATATCTATAATAATTATGTTATGTACTTTTAAAGCATCCTTTTACATTATGATATGATATTATATGGATTATTTTATTTGAATTATTTATGTTTAAATCCATTACTAATATTTTTATCACAATTAAATATTATTGGATATAAAATTTAAAAATGATGGACATATAAAAGGATTCCATGAGAACCTACATGAACTCCTTAGAGTTCAGGGAAATTTAATAGTTGGAGCCTCTACTGATGAATTGGAAATAATTGATAATGTCCTTGATGAAAAAATAGATGAAAATTGAGAGTTTGGAGAGAATTCAGATGAGTTTGAAGAAGACGTGGAGGAGATATATGAAGATGAGGAGTTAGGGGAAGATAAAGAGGAGGAAAATGTTTTGTAGGTAGATGAGGAATGTGGTAAAAAAGATGGGGAATAGTAGAAGGAAATGGGGATGTAGAAGATGAACTGGATAAATTTTCCTTTGATTAATATTTGGAGGCCCATCTATAAGCATGATTACTATGAGGTCATACTGAAAGAAGCCCAAACAAATGATAACCATATTTTTAATAGCTTCACAAAGGCCGAGCCAACCTTAAAGGGATGGTCTCTGACTTGTAAACCTTGGTAAGGCATAATGGAAGAAAATATCAATAATATTTAATAATATACATATTTTTTAGAATTAAAATACATTGAAATGTATTTAATTTACCTATGGAATGTAGTTTGAATTCATCATTGTTTTTGAGATGTATAATTACTATCATACTGAACATGAGGGTCATTGTATGGGCCGAATATAATGGATAAACAACAAGGATAGTATATGAATCCTTTTTAATCAATAATTGTTTTGAAATAGATCTGTAACATATGCATAAAAATGTCAAATTCCCATATTGTGGCCCTGATCAGAGGGGAACTTGTGAATGGTGAGAAATCTTTTGGAATAGTGTCTAGACACATATCTATTCCATTATTAATGGTAATAATTTTATGAATATATTTAAGTATAAAAAAATCATTATTCGGTTTTATAAATTTTGATAACCTGTTTCTGTAGGACAAGATTATCTCATGTAAGGAAGAGTGTAAGTTCACTAATGTTTTGAACTATATAATTCATAAAGTTGTTGGATACAATGTTGTAGAGTGATGACTTTATTTCCACCCATATTGATGAATTTTCACTAGTTTTTTGGATGTGCTATCTTAGATCGAAATAAATTCCACATTCTATACTCACTTGGTTCTGATTGCATTTATAAAAAAGGAAAACTTTTCTAATTTTTATGTATATAAAATGTACTTCCACATCATTTGTTTTTTTAACATACATAGTTATAGATTTAAAATTTAGTAAATTATATATATTTTGAATTTCATATATGAGGCATGCCTTGTTGCCATTTTGTAAGATCTTTTACAATGATTGTTTCATTTTCCATCTAAATTTGAGGTTGTGTATAAATATTTTCAACTACAATATAATTGGTAGAATAAATTACAAATTCATTTATTTTCCAAATCCAATTTTATTATCTCATGGTTTTAGTTCTATAATGATTATGGAATTAACTTTATAAGATACCTAAGATAATCGGACAAACCGATAGAGATTAAAAACTTTTCTAATGTAATTATTTTACAGATGTTTCAATTTTTTTCTCTATAATATATAAATAAATTTCTTGATATGTTTGTACATTAATCTTCAAAGTAATAGTGATGAATTACTATGGTTGTTGGTGAACTACATCTGGAAAGTAGGAAGGCTATTTTTTTGTGGATTTATCTAGTCAAATAGAAATGTTTTTCAGGAGATGGTTGTTTTTTAAAATTTTAGGGACTTGATAGGGTTTTGTTGAATTAGGTGGGTGTTTAGTTCAATTGTGACTATGTAGTTTTGGAATCAATGGAGTACTAAATCATATTTTCATTTGGTATTATCTTGTTAAAGTAATAGAAGAATTCAACGTAAAATTAAGTGTGGCTAAATTAATTATAATTATGAAGATAATGTAATATAAAATTCATGTATTTTTATTTGAATTATCACAAAAAGAAATACAAAAAACTAGCAGTAGGAGTGTTAAAATCTAACGATTCAGTGTATAACATTGAAGGTCATTTTTAAAATCATTAAATTTTTTCATGTAAATTTTTTGATGTAGTTTAAATTTCATAATTTCATACATATTTTAGACTTAATCAATTTATATTTAAACACGAGTGATTATTCATACCTCAACACCATTAGATGTATCCCAAAAGCACAAAAAAAGAATTAAATGTATTTAAAATAAATAACTCTAAAAAAATTATATATTTTCAGATTTGTATCATTATCCCCTTTAACATTACCTTGTTTAGAAACACATTAGGAATAAAAAAACATGGATTGGTATTTATAAACTAATTTTTCCTATGACGAACATCATTAAAACAATGATGAAAAATCTATATAGGTTGTAAAAAAATCTAACTCATTTCATTGGTATATGTCAAAGGATTTGATAGTAACAAATGTGTTACAATCTTAAAGTCTGTTATGAAAAATTCATGTACTGTTAGATGAATTTCTATAAAAATCATAATAGAAGAACCTCAATAATGAGTGTTAAATTCTACAGGATTGGTGCTAAAACCATGATGGTCAGTGATAAAAACTATAAAATATGCCATGTAAAAATGTTGATGTTTTTTAAATGTCAGGTGGTCTTACATATTTCTAACTGAATCAATTAATTAACAAACACATGTATTTATTCATACCTAAAATTCATGGAATTTTATATAAAACCACAAAAAAGTAGAATTCATAGGATTTAAATAGAAAACTCCACAAGAAAGATATTTTATTTGTTTTCATATTTACATCATTGTCTTTTATAACATTTCGTTTTTTAGAAACACATTTGGTAGAATACAAACGAAATATTGGGATTTTACACCTTTTCATGTGTGACGAACTTCTTTCCAATGATAAAGACAAATGTTCGGTGGTTTAAAAAATATATCATCCATTTCATTGGTATATTTCAACACATTCAATTATAATATAGGGTTTTAATCTTCAAATTGCATTATATTATTTTCATGGAGTATTAGATTATTATTCCAAATATCCAAATCAAAAACTCTTGTAGCAGGAGTGGTAAAATCTGGAGGCTTGTTGTTAAATCCAGGAATGAAAGTGTTAAAATATTTAAATTACATCATCAAAACATTTTGACATGGATTAAATATCTTAATTTCATATATATTCCTGACCAAATAAATTAATTTATAAACACAAGTGATTATTCATACCTCAACTTCATTTTAAGTAACACAAACCCACAAAAAACCATTATTTATAGGATTTAAACATTAAAATCCCACAAAAATCATGTTTCAATTGTTTTCATATTTACATCAATGTATAAACTATCAACCACATGTTAGAAACATATTAGAAATCTTATATAATCATGTATTGGAATCTCTACACCTTTTTATGTGTGACCAACATCTATACAATGATATAAAAAAATATTCGATGGATACAAAAATGATTCCACTATTTCATTGGTATATGTCAGCACATTAAATTCTATCATAGGTTTTAGCTTCTAAAATGTATGTTATGTAAAATTTAGGGAGTGTTAGTTCTCTTTTGAAAAAACCAAAAAAAAACCTATATAAAGAGTGAAAATCTAGATGATCGATTAGAAAATATATAATTTCACTGTTGAAAAATATAAATTATTTAATCAAAACATTTATACATGGTTTAAAAGTCATAATTTCATGTATATTCCTAACTATATTAATTATTTTACAAACACTAAGGATTATTCATACACCAACACCATTATAAGTAAAAAAACAACAAAAAACTAATTTCATAGTATTTAACCAATAGGACCCCATAAAAAATTCATTTGTTTTTAGATTTAAATAATTGTCCACTATAGCATTCCATTCTTTAGTATCATATTAGGTAGGAAACAAAAAACCACCCTCTCTAAATTTTCAGATAAACTTGGATTGGGATTCTTTCACGTTTTTCTCATGTGACCTACTTCATTACAATGAGAACGATTATACAACTGCTTAGTTTGAAATTGAGACTGAATACATTTATGAGATAGTCTACCATGAGGATGAGAAGTCTTCGGTGGTTATAAAAATGTTTATTCCATATAATCATTATATGTCAATGCATTCCAATGAGGTATATCATTAGTCTCAAATGAATTCACAACACCAAGATAAATATTTTTTTGGTGGTAAACATATTACAATCTTATACATATCTATAAAGGTTACCTTGTAAATTTATGATTGCTGCACATGAATGAGAACAAGTGATCCTACTCATTTTCCATGATTGAAAAGTTCATTCATGACTACCTAGCTCTATAGTGATATCCATATTACTGATCTAATATAAGAAAACATTATGTCCATATTACTCTACTATCAATGATTTAGACCATAACTAATTATCCTTCATTATTTTCTTACCATTGGGACTAAATACATTTATCCACCTTCCCATGTCTTCCATGGTGGTAAAATATTCTTACTCAATTTCTCATGATGTTTACAAGCCAGAGAAAAAATATTGGGTCTCCTCATTTTCAAAATCCATTAATTGAGGATTTGGATAAATTGGTTATAATATGATCAGATTAACAGGGTGTAAATTGAAACATTTCTTACTTATCATCATCACCATCATATTTTACATATTTTAAATGTTTTTGACAAAATCTATTCAAATTCTTTATAGAAACATCGATACCATAGTCTTATTGAGAATAATATATGAAAGCCAATAATTTTAGTTCACTTTCCTTTGTTCCTCTACCCATTCCCCAAAATATTTTTTTTAATTTCAATGGTAAAATTTATATTCACATTATAGTTACAATATTCATCCCAATATCACCAAAACAATTCTAACAACACCTATAATTTCATTGGGTCGATCAGATGCAATAAATAGTTGAACAGGGCCTTTAATTTTTTCCTATTTTAAAACCTTGTCCAATCATAATATGTTTCACCCCCAACAAATCATTATTCCACATGGAAAATGTTCTAATCAGAATTATATGCTTAGGATGAAAAGAGCGTACCTTTATAAGGATCACTTTGGTGACACCGATCAACAAACAACACCGGTTGAGCACCAAATAAGAAAAAAATTATGCAACACCCATATGAAATGAATAATATTTGAAATCTTCCATTTTATGAATATTACTTCTTTTCTATTATTTTTGTATAAACATCCATTAGTCTATTTCATATCCATGGGATTAACATATATAACATCTTTGGAACCACAAATATTCTACAGAACCATTTTTATTGTTTCTTAGCGCTTGATGGAATTTTACGGATATAATATAATATATTTAAAAGAATAATTTATTTTAATTATAATATTTTTCCACATTTAAATTCCCCTAATAAAAAATTAAATATACCATTAATATTTCCATTGAATTTTAATAAATTTTTAGTCTACCTTGAGTTGAGTGCATATGATAATTCTGAAAAAATTTCAAAATAGTAAATGGTATGGAATTACATAATCTATATGTTTGTAACTTCAACATGAAACTCTAAAATTTTCATTTTTAAATAATCTTATCAGGACTATTCATTAAATATGTATAGCCAAATCTATGTGAAATGATATACTTGAATATTTCTTCCCTCAATTATTTGGCTGAAGGAAACATTAGGCAAAAATACACAAAAAAATCATTCCAATTTAAATAATGTATCTTAGGCATCAAATATGGATGTATACTAATTAAAAAATTTCTTATTTGAAAGTCACAATCAAATAATAATCTTTGAATTCAATTACTACCAACTAATTCAACCCTATAATTTAAATATCAACTATAAATGCATAAAATCTGAAATATATATTAATATAAATAATATTTACATGTAATTAACTTTTATCTACATCAAATGTAGACTAAAATAAGTCACCTAACTTCAATGTAATTTATACATTAAAAAAGTCATTTAATGTGAACAATTTTTAAAATCCGTCATCAACTATAAGGTCTAAAAAAATTCCATTGTCAAAATTTAATGCGTATGTTAAATCTAATAATGATACATCACCCATTTGAATCGAATATTCTAATCTTGATATTTCGTCATATTAAATTACTTATATTGTCACTCTTCTGATTGATCTTACACCTTCATAATGTATTTTTCCTTATGAATCACCAATGAGTACTCTGTCAAAATGAAAAGGAAAAAAATTTCTTTTTGATAATAATTTGATTGAATCTTGTATCAATAACCCTATAAAATTAATGAATATACCTCAATAAACTCATTATTAGTTCATATATAACAAAATCAGTAGAATAAAATAGAAAAAAAATATAGGAAAATTGAATTTAAATAAAATTTGGCTTCAGGTACACTAGGTTCTATGAGAAGGGGAAGAGATATAAGTTATTGGTGAGAGAGGTGTTGATGGATTGGGGAGGGAACACCTAGGGGAAAGCCAGCTAAGACACTAGAAGTATGGTTATAGGATATGATTGTGGGAAAATCATAGGACTCATGGATCATGTAGAAGGATTACTAGAGTAACAAACTAATGAGGTGGGAATTGGATGATCTCGGAATAAGAGGAAACAATGAGATGAGTTTGGGAGAGGAAGTAGTGGTTAGATGAGAACTAGAGATGATTTGATAACTGGATAAGCATGAGAGATGATGTAGTTGTGGGATGAGTGCTGGAGAGGGATACAAGTTCTTGAGGGAATTAGATCTATGAAAGGGGGAATTTATTTAGGGTATAAAGGTCATTTCAATACCCAATGTAATAAACAATGATCCCCCATTAGAATTTTCTAATATCTTAGTCCTTCTCCAGAAATATTCATTTGTCTTGGTCTATAACTATCATTCTCCAAAAGTAGTTGTTTTGGATTTTTTTAATATTATGTAATTGATTGAAGTCAGTATGGACTTTTTAAAATGTGTAGTAACAATAAAATGAATAAATTCTATGACTAATAGAAATAGTCGAGGTCTTTGAATTAAATATAAATTATAGGAAGGAAAATTATTGGAATCATGGGTCAATAAATTAGAAAAATTAATGAGGAAGATGAATCCAAGATATAGATGATATTTTGTGAGAGAATATCCTTTTACTCCTCTTTATTTTTTTAATTTACTTACTGAATTTCTCATGTTATTATATTTATTTGGTGCACATTCACTATAGTTGAAATTCATTTTTTGTAATGGTTTTTTTAGTTTTATAATCCACTAATGTTCTTATTTCATCATTTAATATAGATGCTCATTTTTCTTGGGTTTTTATTGTTTCAATTCAATATTTTATTTTTCTAAATATATCGGTATATGAAATAGAATTGAGGCTATTTTGAATATTTTACATGTAATAATAACCCAATGGATTTTCATAGTGAGAATAAATAAATTGGAATTCATAGTTAAATAAATGAATATTTTGTAAATGACTCCTCTGGATTGCAATCCTTATTGAACATATTTTTATGATCATGATACTTTTATTAGGTTTCTACAATAGAGTTATATTTGATATCTTTTATATAGGTATCTTGCCTCATAAAACCCATAAGAATTAATTCACATCTTAATCATTTTCTCCAACCATTCCACTCCTTAATTTCGAAATTTTCTACCATAGAACTAATCCCTTTCACTGTATTTAGAAGATTAGAGATAAATACACCCTCTTATCACTATCCTTCATTCCCTTTGGAATAGATTCCCATAAAAGAACTATCTAATATCATACCACCTCCTTTAGGGGATTAATTCCAAACTGTCAAACCTTATCATGTATGTTTTTACAATATAGAAATTGATCCACACTCCAAAAGGATCTCATATATCATCACCACCAAGGGGAGAATATAAGGATATATTAAAACTATCACATGGGTCATCACCACCTTGAGGGAATTATACCCCTCTATAAAACTATCTAACATTCAATCAACAATCATGGTTGAAACACCCATATTTAGCACCATCTCATTTCACATCACCACCTAAGGGGAATAAAACCCCTCTCCAGAACCATTACATGTCTCATTATCAACGAGGGGGAATAACCCCAAACTGATAAACCATCTCTTGTCTCATTCCCACATAGTATAGAATAGTACCCTACCCCAATACTATCTCCTATCTGATCACCACCCCAAAGGGAAATAATGTGCCTTCTCAGAACCAAATCATGTCACATCACCACCTTGGATTAAATTTTACACCACAGAAGAACCATCTCATGTCTCATCACCCCCAAGGTTGAATAACATCTCATCCAAAAACAATATCATTTATATTCATGGAATTTATCAATATAAACCAAATATATCATATTCAGTTCATAATTTAATCCAAAATTAGTTTCATTTCATTCAAGTCTATTATTATAAAAAACATCACAATTTCTATTTTAACATTTTAATCCCTATTTAAGTAGTTATCACTTAGAAAATCATGATTCCAACCCTATATTTATCTTGGGAAACCACATTTATATCCCAAATTAAACTTTCATTCACAACCTAATAATATTTTCTAGACCTCAATGTTTATACTGTTAGGTGAAACTATATTTACGATACCCATTGGGTTATCTTCAATATTTATAATTTTACTAGTTCAAGGAGTACATCACATTGTTGAAAATATTTAGGATTTATGTTAAATTATTGAATTTTTCGTGGTCCCAATAATGTGATTCCTTACTGGAAATAAATTATATACCATTTTATTTACTTTTTTGTTATTAAAAAATTAGGTCGGCATTACATCACATCATACACATATAGAAAATAGGATTAGATATTAGGGATAAATTAGGGAAAACATACCCAATTAGGATCTATTTATTTTAAACACTACTTATCCACCACCACTAATGCTCAATTAATCCTAATCAGCCACTTCCCATCATTATTGGACCCTAACACCATCTAAATTCATCCAAATTAATTATAAATGAGTTATAATTATTTTAAAAATTAAGTAAATATCAACTACCTAATTAATATGTAGGAAATAATAAATGTACTACTCAATAGATGATTATCTATTACTAAACATTTAAGAAACAAGTTTTAAACCACCGCTAATATCCACCCTGACATCTAGAACACAATAAACCATATTTTTATTTTTTAACTCATTAACCACTTTCACCCAAATTGATGGTAATCCATAAAAAATAAAACAATAAAAAACCATAGAAAACTCCTATGAAAAATAGTGCGACCACAACCCCAAAATGTCATGCTGAGCACATGTCCAAATGTTTGGGATGATTCAACCACGTCACCTTGAAATTATATTTAAAACTCTATATTGAGGAAAAAAATATCAATATATAATAACCAATAAGATAAACATTGGAAGAATAAGAGAATCTCACATTATACAATGAGGTAAAATTCCTTAAATCATTATGTATCAAGGATGTCTAGAGGAAGAAGAGGATGAAAAAAGTAGACCAGCCTCCCCTTTCTCATATATTCGAATAATGAACATTGTATAATGGGATATTTCTAGTTTTATAATTTTAATGGTCTATATATTTCTATTACCCTTAATTTGATCAATTAATTAATATCTTCTAAAAAATGAACATAAGGTTTTCCAATATCATTTTTTAGTAGTCATTTTTACCCATTTTTATCATTGATTAAGAGATAAAAAGTTTATGAGATTTACATATTAGTTAATTGAGCCTTATGTATCCCCATTCAAAATTTTCAATGTAAAAATTTAATCCATCTGTTATTATTTATCCTTATGGAATCCTACCATCTAAAAAACCATGTCCCTCAAAAAATTATCTTCTATAACATTCAAAATTATCTCCTTCTTAAAATATTCTTCTAGAAAAGCATTGTAAAAAATATAGACCTACTCTTAATAATGTTATGAAAAATCCTAGTTAACGTTTATGTATCAAAAGTTTACCCATACATATATCAGGAAACACCCTATTACATTATCAAATTTTAATACCCAAATGACTCTAACTGAACTATTCAAAAATTTTAGAGGTTAATGGATTAGAATCTACTCACCACAACCTAGTGAATCAAAATTTATTTCAAAAAATTCTATTCCAGACTCACTAAATTTTTTTTACACTTCTGATAACCATTAGTTTTGAATATGAAAACCTTCGACTAATTATTGTGAAATAAAGGATTAATAAAGTGGAAAATAACCAAATCAAAAGGGACCCTCACAAATCATTGAATCTTTTAATTAGCCTTGATCAAAAATTATGTATTACATTAGATTACCTCCCTAACCATTTCCAATCTAATGTTTAAATGGACTTTCCATATCAAATAATTACCTTTATTTATCACAAGGTATCCCAAAAAATTTAAAATATTCAAATGAGGAGGGCCCTTACATGTCCAGAGTTCCATTATATATGTCAAAAGGTGGATTTTACATATTTGGACACTAATGGAATAGGGGTTTTTTCCAACACTTATATACCAATGGTTTGTTTAAACTGTTGGTATATAAGAGTTTTACCAATGGTTTGCTTAAACCATTGGTAAATCTAGTTAAATTCCCCCCTTACCAACAGTTCAATGAACCATTGATGAATGGGTTCTAAACTCCGCATCTTTATCTACAGTTCTAGTGAACCATTGGTAAAGGTGTCTAAATTCCCCCCTTTACCAATGGTTCTTGAAAACCGTTGGTAAAGGTAACCTTTATCAATAGTTTTTAAAAACAGTTGGTAAAGGTTTACCCCAATATCCCTGCGCAACCCTTCTCTGTAACACTAGAGAATTTTATGAGAAATATTTTGTTTTTATGTTATATAAATCATCAAATTAATCTTTCACTACACACAACACTAGCTTGGCTTTCATTACACGCAATCGCGACCTTCCTCGATAGCTTGCATAGTACACAATACCGAGTTTCACTAAAGAATTCCATGCTATTAAAATATTATTAAAACTAGCTGTTATGAATAGTAATACCCACTTTTTGAGATTTTATAAATTTCATCTTTCAAAATGGACTTCATTTTTTGATTCCGAATATCGAAATTAGCCTAGGGTGAATTTTTGGTATTTTTTTGAAAACTTTCAATTTTTGATGAATAGTGAAAACAATGGGTTACTATTTAAAAACTGACTTTTTATTTAAGTAATTATTTATTTAATTTAAATTTAGTTTAGGTCTAAATTTTCAAATAATGCATATATATGTTCAATTTAATTCATTTGATTCATTTTATAATAATATCAGATATATAAAAATTTTATAAAACTTTTCACCGTCTTTTACCCACATCATAGGAGAATTTGAAAATTTACATAAAACATAATTTTACCACTTCTGTAAGTGGAATTTCGAAAATCTGAGTGACATGGTTAATATCAACGAGTAAAATGTGGTTCAATTAGATAAAAATAATTCTTGGCGAATAGTTAATTTTTACTTTTATTTACCACAGTTAAAAGTAAATAGGGTAATTAAGGGTAAAAAGGATATTATTATTACCCTAAAACATGTACTTATTCTATTGGATAAGTTTAATTCGACCAAAAAAACCTTAGGAAAAAAATATTACCCTTTAGGACCACTTGGATTAGATTAGGGCAGTTATTATTATTTTATTTAAAGAAGAGTTAAAATAGTTAAAATAGTTAAAATCAATGTTTAATAACTAAAACATTTTAAATATAGGGCTATAAATAGGATAAATTCGGCTATAAATATTCATTAGAAATCTAAAAATATTTCCTACATAATGGTATTTTATTTATAATTTTTAGAATTTAAATAATTTAATTTATATATGACACAATGATTTTGCAATAATTACCTTATTGAGGAAATATTAACATAATTGATCTTATAAATACCAAAATAAATGTAATTTGAGACTTTTTACAAATTATACTAATTTTATAGGTTAATATGACATATTAATATTGATTTAATAAACTTTTTTTGAACTAATAATTCTGTTATGATTTTCCCAAAAAATCAATTACCAAATAGTGTCAAAATTGACATAAAATAGTTTTAAAAACAAATATTATATTATTAATTGTTATTTTATTCCAAAAAATCTAGGGTTCGGAAAAATGACATATATAAGGTTATATATATTAATAATTAACCACTTGGGGTTCTTTTGGCTTGTTATAGTATATTTACTAACCATATAGTGTATGAAAACAAGAAGACACAGTAAAAGTTAAATTATTTAACTTATAGGTAAATCTAAATGATAAGGTTATAATAGAAACATAAACTTGTCTAAAATATATTGGTTGAGAGGATTTAGACCCATCCTCACCTTAGCTTAGAAATAAATCAATTTGGAGCTATTAAAAACCAAATATGACTTTATAAAAAAAATAATATTTTAAATTTTTCATAAGGTGCCCCTCTCCTCCCTTATAAAAGGGAACCTCCTCCCTCTCCTCCTCACACCACTTTAAGCATTCAATCTCAGCCAAAACCTACCAATTTCTCTTATCCACTTCTCTAGAAACATTTTAGAGGTCCTGGTCTTCTTCAAAGACCATCTTTAGTCCCTAAGAACAAGTTAAGAAGAGATGCTTCAAAGAAGAGGTAATGTCTGTTACCGATTGTTTCAAAAAAAAATCTTCTTCTACTTCCTCTTCTTTAGTTGTTTCATTATGAAGTAATAACATAAGTATAAATAATATACTGATATGTTATTATAAATATGAAACAACCCTATTTCACCTTCTATCCATCCTTCGGAAAATGAAATCACCACGCGTGCGTAGGTACAGAATACTGTCTCCACGCCGTGGTGTAAGCTTTTTTCCACCACCATCTTACTTGGATGGGTATAATGGTGTAAAGGATAACTATATATGATTATTGTAAAGTTATATTGATTCTGAAATATTATAAATATACTTCAGTACAATTCCACGATCATGAGAACGATACCATTGCTCATGCGTACGTACGGCCTACCGTCTCCACAATGTGATGTGACTCGTTCTACATTATCTTCATTACATAATGATTATATAAATGAATTGAATGAATAAATATGATATATATTACACTAATACCATTCTGTAAATTAGGTATCTATAACCTAAAAATAATAAGAAGAATTTATTCGACAAAACATGCACAAGAACAAAAAACAATAAACACCCGAATAACAAGTAACAATGAAATATTACTAATAAGAAATTAGAAATATGACCATATATGATATCATAACAATGAGTACGATTCTGGAATAAGTCAATAACATTATTTAAATCATTATATAGGAGTTTTGGACACGTACGAAGAAAATTAGACATAAGGTATGGGAAAATCACACAATCTCATTTTTAGCCGAGATTGTTTATACATTGGTATTTACTAGGGTGTATTTATCATCCACATCCATGTTTCCTCAATATTTAATATTATTTATATCCTCCTAAAATTTTTTAAATCAAATATTACTCATTGGAAAGTATTTAGTAAAATATATTAAAGGAATCTTTTGTCATTTTTAGTACGAGGTACTTTTTGACTATTATGGCCAAAGTAAGAGAAGAATGTTTTTTTAACTTATATGGAATGAATTTATTTTTATGATTTCAGAGATCATTATTTCCATGAAGCTTCCTTTACATGTTTTCAAGTTTATTTTTAATTATCTTCCTTTAGTTTAAAATTTTATAACATGCTAGGAGAGGAAAAATGTTTTTGAAGTAGAAAGGATATTTTCCACAAGAATGGAGTTCAAGAATTTTATCAAAATTATTTTCCATCTAAGATAATATAGGGTTCTGTTTCTATCCTTATTTTTACATTAATTGTATTATCTTATGATGGAATTATTTTTATAATGTCCTTTTATCTTATATGTATTATGTTATGATGTCATGACGTTTAAGAATCCCATTTTTATTACATGGGTTATGCTATGATGTTTGATTTATGATATTGGGTCACACATAATAATGGTTTCATAATGAGATGGGTGGGACCTATATCTCCCTCCAATGCATTGGGTAAAGATTTATATCTCATGAGATAGACATGGCTGGAATGGTGGGTTAATCTGGTTAAGTGATACAGGACTGAAATGTGGAGTGAACTTGGTTCAGAAATGGATTTTGTCTGCTAAGATAGTCTTGGCAATGAGTCTTGACTAATAAGAAATGATTCTCTATGGTTATGTGTGTATACCTCAAATTTTCATGTTATGATTACATTTCACTTCTATGATTTATCCCATGTTATGAAATTATGATCTCTTTTGAAGGAAAAGATTTCCAGAATGTTATGTTCCTATAAATATGATGTGATTGGTATTTCTTTGGTTTACCCTTACTGAGCATTTGATCTCACCATTTTGTATGTTTTCTTTTACCCAGGTCATGAAGAAGGGTATTAAGTAGGATATGTCAAAAATGGATTATAGATATGATGAAATAAATGGGAGACAATGTAGATGCTTTATGAACTAGTTGTTTATGTTTCTCAGTTTCTAAAGTCACTATACCTATACGGCCATACTCTGGTTTTTATATATGTTGTAATATGTTTGCTTCAATTTTGAAGTGATAACAATGTATGTAAAGTATGGGTCATTATAGTTGGTGTCAGAGGAAAGGTATAGTCCACCTTTGTAAAGTAGGATGTGAAAGCCTTAGTAGGAACCCTAAGGATATATCTAAGCATAGAACACAATCTTAGTGTTTTAGAAATGGCCATGAACAACCTATGAAAAGACCTTAAGTGTGAAATTTTATTCTTCATTATGTGGATTTCCTATTATAATTAGTGTTGTTCACACTATTCTTCTTGGTTTTAGTCAATGGCTGGAACCTGAAAGAACCGTTTTAATGCGGAATGCGATGGGAAATGAAATTATTGTCCCCCTGAGAAACCAAACGTTATGGGAGATGGAATGAAAAATATTGTATCCATGCTCACACAACTTTATCAAGCTATAAATGATGCAGGACTTCCAAAAAAGCAAAGGAAGGAGCAACATTATATTGAACCATTCACGAGGCAGCATCCACCTTCATTCAGTGGGTCTATTGATCCATTAGTGGTTGAATAATGGATCCATACCACTGAAAAGATATTTTCATTTTTTCAATATTCTGAACATGATAAAGTCATCTTAGCTGTATATAGTTTGGAGTTTGAAGCTGATCAATGGTGGAATATTATCAAGAATAGGAGTCCAAGAGATGAAATTGAGTCCATGGAGTGGGACGAGTTCAAGAACATATTTTTCAATAAGTACTTCCCTCGTATTCTTCGAACAAAGATGGAGAAGGGGTTTCTTGAACTGAAGAAAAAGGATGATGAATCTGTTGATACCTACGAAGAAAATTTTACAAGACTTTCAAGGTACGCTTCTGGAATTATTATCCAACCGGAGAGTAAGATCGATCGATTCTTTAATGTCTTAAAACCAAGTCTTCGAAGGGAGTTTGCCATAAGGGATTTCAATAGCTACGAGGAAATCGTTCGATGTGCTCTCAATGTTGAGATGGATATTGGAGTAACCCATCAGTCATATGCGTTTGATAAGAAGAGGAAAATGGAATTCAAAGGTAAATCTAAAGACCACACAGAAAAGAAGATGAGATTTCCCTTATGCTCAATGTGTGGAAAAAAACATAGTGGGATTTGTCTTAAAGGGACAAGAAAATATTTCAAATGTAGTAAAGAAGGTCATCGGGCATTTGAATGCCACAACGATTAGAAGAAGATATCTAGTGATGCGAACAAAGAAAAGGCTACACAGAGTACACCTCCTATACTTCAATGTTACAAGTTCTAGGAAATGGGTCATTATGCTAATCAATTCCCTAATCTAGGGGTTTTTGATGATTATCGACGTCAACAAACTCTTAAGGCCAAGGACAAAGGAAAGACACATGCAATTTCTATCAACGATGTGGAGTACGATAACGAAGTAGTGAAAGGTACACTTACCATACACTCTATAGTATCAAATGTTTTATTTGATTCTCGATCCACCCACTCTATTATTTATGAATACTTTTCTAAGGGTATCGTCATATTACCTCAACAATTAGATGTTGAGTTAGTTGTGACAACCCCTAATGGCACAACAGTCGCATCAAAAGTTTATAATTCTTCTCCGATTGAAGTTTGTGGGAATGTTCATCCTGCAACTCTTTTGATCCTTCCTATAGTGGAATTTGATGTGATTATTGGCATGGATTGGATTTCTTTATATGGAGCTCATATCAATTGCCAAAGAAGAGAAGTCACATTTCATATTCTAGATCAATCTATGATTGTATATCGATGCAAGGATAAACATAACCATCCTGTGGAAATTTCTTCCATCTTATGGGTCTTGATTCTACTAAATAAATGTTATTTATCTGAAATTGTTGGAGAGAAACTCGTAATTAAGAATATTCCCATTGTACGAGAGTTTGATGATGTATTTTTGATGGAATTGCCAGGTATTAAACCAAATAGTGAAGTTGAGTTATCAATAGAACTCATACCAGGTGATACGACTATTTCAAAGACACCTTATAGAATGGCCGCAATTGAGTTTCAGGAAATGAAGAAGCAACTCCAAGAGAATATTGATATGGGATTCATTCTCCCTAGTGTGTCACATTGGGGAGCACCTGTTCTGTTTATTAAGAATAAATATGGATCAATGAGACTCTGCATTGATTATCGAGAACTTAACAAGATCACTATCAAGAACAAATATCCTCTTCCACACATTGATGACTTATTTGACCAACTACACAGAGCTCAATAATTTTCCAAGATTGATCTTTGTTCAGGGTATCATCAATTAATGGTCAAAAGGGAGGATATACCAAATATGTCTTTCTATAAAAGGTATGGACACTATGAATTTATAGTGATTTCATTTGGTCTTACTAATGCCCCTACTATCTTCATGGATCTAATGAATAGTGTCTTTAGAGACTATCTTGATCAGTTTGTGGTAATCTTTATAGACGATATTCTTGTCTATTCAAATAGCAAGGAAGAACAGGAAGATTACTTGAGAATTGTATTAAATAACATGAGAAAGGAGAAGATTTATGCCAAATTTACCAAGTGTGAATTTTGGCTACAAAAGGATTCATTTTTGGGTCACATAATCTCAAAAGAGGGAATATCTGTGGATCCATAAAAAAAATGTTATCGAAAGATGGTCGACACCAACAACAGTAACTGAGATCCGAATTTTTCTTGGTTTGGATGAATATTAGCGAAATTTTGTGAAAGATTTTTCATGATTATAAAATCCACTAACCAGGTTGACACGAAAAAGAGTTAAGTTCGTTTGGACGGAGGAATGTGAAGAGAATTTCAAGGAGTTAAAAAGAAGGTTATCCATTGCACCTGTGCTCACACTTCCTTGTAGTGGAGAAAGGTTTGTGATCTATAGTGATGAATCCAAGAAGGGATTGGGGTGTGTTCTCCTACAAAATGATATTGTGATAGCTTATGCCTCATGATAGTTGAAAATCCATGAGCAAAATTACCCAACCCAAGATTTGGAGTTAGCTGTGGTAATCTTTTCATTAAAAATATGGAGGAATTATATTTATGGTGAAAGGTGTGATATTTATACTGATCATAAAATTTTAAACTATATTTTCACACAAAATGAGTTGATTATGCGCCAAAGAAGATGGTTAGATCTGATTAAGGATTATGACTACTCAATTCATTATCACCATGGGAAAGCAAACAAGGTGGCAGATGCATTAAGTCGACATAACCATGCTAGCTTAGCCATTATGAGGATCACAAAAGATCCAATATTTATGGATTTACAAAGGATGGATCTTGGAATTATAATGGAAGGGGAGAAATCTTATCTTTCTCAAATGAATTTTCAACCATATATACATGTGAGGATCAAAGAGGCACAAAAACAAGAGGTAGAGGTACAAAAGAAGGTGAGAAATGTTCCTGAATTCAACCTTGATTGTGATGGGATAATAAGGTTCAGAAATCGGGTTTGTGTTCCTCCCATCACAGAATTAAAGAAGGAGCTGCTAGATGAGGCTCATAGTTCTTCATTATTTATTCATCCTGGAAGCACGAAGATGTATAGAGACCTGAAAGAGTACTTCTAGTGGGTTGGAATGAAAATAGATGTTGTTGAATATGTCTCTCGATGCTTGGTTTGTCATGAAGTTAAAGCTGAGAGATAGAAGTCTAAGGGGATGTCACAACCATTACCCATACCCAAATGGAAATGGGAAAAAATCACTATAGACTTTGTCACTGGACTTCCTAAAACATCCAAAAGCAATAATTCTATCTGGGTCATAGTTGATCGTCTTACAAAGTCAGCACACTTCATTGCTATTAGAGTGGATTTCTCTCTTGATCAGATTGTCCGGAAATATGTAAAGAAAGTGGTAAGATTGCATAGAGTCCCACTTTCCATTATATCTGATCAGGATTTGAGGTTTACCTCAAATTTTTGGAGAAGTCTTCAACATACTCTGGATATAGAGTTGAGTTTCAGCACTGCTTATCATCCTCAGACAGATAGTCAGTCTGAGAGAACAATTCAAACTCTAGAAGATATGTTAAGAAGTTTCCCTATGGATTTCAAAGGTGGTTGGGATCAACACCTAAATTTGGTGTAATTTTATTTTAATAATAGATTTCACTCCAGTATTCAGATGGCTCCTTATGAATCTCTCTATGGAACGAAATGCAGGACTCCAACTTGCTGGGATGAAGATAGGGAAAGAAAGATATTTAGACCTGATCTTGTTGATGAGATGGAAGAAAAGATCAGATCTATTCAATAACAAATAATAGCAGCTCAGAGTTGACAAGAATTTTATGCCGATAATCGAATAAAAGACCTAGATTTTGAAGTGGGTAATAAAGTGTTCTTACGAATATCTCCTTGGAAGAGAGTAATGAGATTTGGAAAGAAGGGAAACTGAGCCCTATATATATCGGTCCATTCGAAATAATTGATCATGTTGGGAAGGTAGCTTACCAATTGAAGCTTCCACCGAATCACTCTCGAGTTCATAATGTGTTCCATGTATCTCTTCTGATAAAGTACATACCCAATCCTTCACATGTACTCAGCTCAGAAGTTGTACCGCTGGAGCAAGATCTTTCTTATGAAGAACAGCCAATAGAGATTCTGGATCGTAGCGAAAAAGTCCTACGAAACAAGACTACTCATGTGGTGAATGTTTTATAGAGGAACCACAAATCAGAAGAAGCTATATCAGATCTTTAGGAGTTGATTAGGGAGAGGTATCCTCATCTTTTTGTTACAATGTAAAGAATTTCGAGAGTGAAATTCATTTTAAGGGGGGTAGAATGTAAAACCTGAGATTTTTAGGAGAAATACTGTGTTTTATGTTATATACATTATAAAAAGAATCTTTCACTACACACAACACTATCTTGTCTTGCATTTCATGCAATTATGGCCTTCCCCGATAGCTTGTGTTGTACGCAATACCGAGTTTCACTAAACAATGATATTCTATTAACATATTATTAAAACTAGCTGTTATGAATATTAATACCCACTTTTTGAAATTTTAGAAATTTTTCAATCACAATGGACTTCATTTTTGGATTCAAAATGTCGAAATTAGCCTAGGGTGAATTTTTGGTATTTTTCAGAAAACATTCAATTTTTGATTAATAGTGAAAAAACAGGGTTACTATTTAAAACCCGACTTTCTATTTAAATAATTATTTATTTTATTTAAATATATTTTAGGTAAAAATTGATACATAATACTTATATATTTTCAATTTAATTCATTTCAGTCATTTTATAATAATTTCATATATATAAAAATTTTATAAAACTTTTCATTGTCTTTTACCCACCTCCTAGGAGAATTTGAAAATTTACAAAAAAACATAATGTTATCGCTTCTGTGAGTGGAATTTTTAAAATCTAAGAGACACAGTTAATATCAAGGAGTAAAATGTGGTTCAATAAGATAAAAATAATTTTTGGTGAATAGTAACTTTTTATTTTTATTTACCACCGTTAAAAGTAAATAGGGTAATTAAGGGTAAAAATGATGTTATTATTACCCTAACACATGTCCTTATTCTATTGGATAAGTTTAATTTGATCCAAAACAACCATAGTAATAAAATATTAACCTTTAGATCCACTTGGATTAGATTAGGACAATTATTATTATTTTATTTAAAGAAGAGTTAAAATAGTTAAAATCAATGTTTAATTACTAAAACATTTTTAATATAAGGTTATACATAAGATAAATTCAACTATAAATATTCATTAGTAATCTAAAAAGATTTCCTACATAATGGTAGTTTATTTATAATTTTTATACTTTAAGTAATTTAATTTATTTATGACATAATGATGCTGCAATAATTACCTTATTGAGGAAATATTAACATAATTGATATTATAAATACCCAAATAAATGTAATTTGAGACTTTTAAAGAATTACACTAATTTTATAGGTTAATATGATATATAAATATGATTTAATTAACTTTTTTCGAACTAATAATTCTGTTATGATTTTCACAAAAAATAAATTATCAAATAGTGTGAAAATTAACATAAAATAGATTTTAAAAAAAATATTATATTATTAATTGTTATTTTATTCATAAAAATCTAAGGCTCAGAAAAATGACATAGATAAGGTTATATATATTAATAATTAACCACTTGGGGTTTTTCTGTCTTGTTATAGTAATTTTATTAACTATATAGTGTAAGAAAACAAGAAGACACAGTAAAAGGTAATTTATTTAAATTAGAGTTAAATCTAAATGATAAGGTTAAAATAGTAACCTAAACTTTTCTAAAATGTATTTATTGAGAGTATTTATACCTATACCTACCTTATCTTTTAAATAAATCAATTTGGAGCTATTAAAAACCGAATATGACTTTATAATAAAATAATATTTTATGTTTTTTCTAAGGTGCCCCTCTCCTTCCTTATAAAAGGGCACCTCCTCCCTCTCCTCCTCACACCACATTGAGACTTTAATATCAGCCAAACCCTGACAATTTCTCTTCTAAAATTCCCTAGAAACATCATAGAGGTCCTGGTCTTCTTTGTAGACCATCTTTAGTTCTCTAAGAGGTTGTTAAGAAGAGGCGCTTCAAAGATGAGGTAATGTCTGTTACCGGTTGTTTCAAATTTATTTCTTCTTCTACTTACTCTTCTTTAGTTTTTTCATTATGAAGTAATAACATCAGAATCACTCATATATTTATATATTATTATAAATATGAAACAACCCTATTTAACCTTTTATCTATCCTATGGAAAATGAAATCACCGCGCGTGCGTACATACGGAATACCGTCTCCACGCCGTGGTGTAATCTGTTTTCCACCACCACCTTAGTAGGATGGGTATAATGGTGATAATAATAACTATATATAATTATTATAAATTTATATTTATTCTGAAATAGTATACATATACTTAAATACAATTCCACGATCATGGGAACGATACCATCACTCGTGCGTACGTACGGCCTACCGTCTCCACGATGTGATGCGACTCGTTCTATAGGATCTTCATTACATAATGATTATATAAATGATTTGAATGAATAAATATGATATATATTACACTAATACCATTATGTAAATGAGGTATCTATAACCTAAAAAAGAATAATAAGAATTTATTTGACAAAACACGCATAAGAACAAAAAAATAATAAACACCCGAATAAAAAGTAACAATGACATATTACTTATAAGAAGCTAAGAATATGACCATATATGATATCATAACAATGAGTAAGATTCTGGAATATGTCAATAACATTATTTAAATCATTATACAGGAGGTTCAGACACATACGTATCAAATCGCACCTAAGGTAAGGGAAAATCTCACAATCTGGTTTTTAGCCGAGATTGTTTATACTTTGGTATTTACTGGGGTGTATTAATCATCCACATCCATGTTTCCTCAATATGTAATATTATTTATATCCTCCTAAAATTTTTTAAATCCAATATTACTCATTGGCGAGTTTTTAGTAAAATATATAAATGGAATCTTTTGTCGTTGTTAGTACGAGGTACTTTTTGACTTTTATTACCAAAGTACGAGAAGAATATTTTTTTAACTTATACAGCATAAATGGATTTTTATGATTTCAGAGAACAATATTTCTGTGAAGATTCCTTTATAATATTTCAAGTTTATTTTTAATTAACTTCTTTTAGTTTAAAATTTTATGACATGTTAAGAAAGGAAACACGTTTTTGAAGTAGAAAGGATATTTTCCTCAAGAATGGAGTTCAAGCATTTTATCAAAATTATTTTCTATCTAAGATAATATAGGGTTCTGTTTCTATCCCTATTTTTACATTGATTGGATTATTTTATGATGGAATTATTTTTATGATGTCCTTTTATCTTATATGGATTATTTTATGATGGCATGATGATTAAGAATCCCATTTTTATTTCATGGATTATGCTATGATGTATGATTTATGATCTTGTGGAACACATAATAATGGTATCATTTTGAGACGGGTGGGACCTATATCTCCCTCCAATGCATTGGGTAAAAATTTATATCTCATGAGATAGACATGGATGGAACGGCAGGTTAATCTGGTTCAGTGATATTGGATAGAAATGAGGAGTGAACTCGGTTCAGAAATGGACTTTGCCCACAAAGATAGTCTTGGAAATGAGTCTTCTCTACTATAAAATGATTCTCTATGATTATGTGTGTATGCCACCAAGTTTCATGTTACGATTAAATTTCACTACTATGATTTATCCCATGTTATGAAATTATGATCTCTTTTTCAGGATAAGATTTACAGAATTTTATGATCCTATGAATATGATGTTGTTGATATTTCTTTTGTTTACCCTTACTGATCATTTGAGCTCACCCTTTTTTATGCTTTCTTTTCCCCAGGTCAGGAATAAGGGTATTAAGTAGGATATGCCAAAATGGGATTCAAGATATGATGAAATAAATGGGAGACAATGTAGATGCTTTAAGAACCTGTTGTTTATGTTTCCCAGTTTCTAAAGACACTATACCTATACAGTCCTACTGTGGTTTTGTTATATGTTGTAATAAGTGTGCTTAAATTTTGAAGTAATAGAAATGTATATAAAGTATGGGTATTTATATTATCATCTCCACCATTTGGATAGAAGCCCAAATTCACCTCTCCCCCACGATCCATCACCTCTCCCTCATTCGGACAACACCTCTCCCCCATGATTTGAGCACCCCTCCTCTATTCTGAAATCACCTCTCTCAGGTTCATCTCGATTCCTCCATCTGAATGGTTGGAATCTAGGATTCCTCCATCCATTCTTCTTAATCTTCATACAACCCATCCCAAATTAGGAATTTTCTTAATAGGTACCTTATTTTTATTGTTATCTATATAATATTTCATTTTTAAGTTTTGATTTTGATGTGTATATGTTTTTTTTCTATTTTGATTTAACCTAGAAAACCCTTTAAGATGTTTTCTACAGAACCATAGAAAACCCTTTTAGATTTTTTTAGTTGTCACTTTAATTTGTCATATCATTATATTAAAATGTTATTAAAATAGACTGGATAGTTATAGACCTCTTGGTGGTCACCTAAATGAATTATACCTCACGCATTTTCAAGAGGCCATTGGGTACCAAGATAGACTACATGATTATTTTTTTAGATAAGTGGAATCACCATTTTACAAATTCATGACTACTCACAGGACATAGGATGGAGAATTTAGCAGATGATTGGGTTGTAGCTCAAGAAGCTAGGTCGAATTTTAGAGTTTATTGATACTCTTGTTTATTACTATGTCCTACCAGTTGTAACTATGTTTTTCTTCTTGATACATGACATAAATTACCATCATTCGGTTTGTGATTTTGTTATTAGTTGGTATTACTGATTTGGTTATTTTCATCCATTTCCAATATTTTCCCTTTGTTATATTTCTTCCATTTTGTAATTGATAATATTAAAATTGTGCAACTTAGGTAACAAGGGAATAGTCTCTCCCAAACATAGTAAAGTATCTCACTATTAGTCAATAACATTTTTAATTTTGGTAGATGTGCTTGAGGCCATGTGGCCATCTGGGTTCGGGTCACTAATGAGTGGCATCCGGGTTTGGGATGTCAAAATTCCTCGATATCCTTTTTATAAGTGTTTCTAATCAAATACATACCTATAAATATTGAAGGTCCCTTTCCAAAATCAATTGGGACATCATTCAATGAATACACCCTATCAACCTATGATCTATGGCCCCAAACCTAGGATCCTTTAATCCATGGTTAAGGTGAAACTTGATGAGGCCATAACTACTTTTGATGTGATCCTCATCCTACTCCTCATCATGATCTACCTAAAGAAGTTAAACTATAAAACTCATATACTCTCAATAATACCCCTAAGGATTATGTATTCCTTGATCCACTACAAATATATTACTGGTAAATCCTTGAATATAGGCATTATAAATTATGTATCTTATTTTCTTATATACACGATATTTTTTTGTGTTTCTTAATATGATTCTCATATAGAGTAATGTGCCAGTTATGCTTTTATATAAAGTAAACAATTTTCATTTACCTAAATATTTTTTGATTGAACTTCTATAACGACCCACACTTTACATACATTGTTAATACTTCAAAATTGAAGCACACTTATTACAACATACGACAAAACCCCAAAGGACCGTATAGGTATAGTGTCTTTAGAAACTGGGAAACATAAACAACTGGTTCATAAATCTTCTACAGTGTCTCCCATTTATTTCATCATATCTAGGGTCCCTTTTAGCATATTCTACTTCATATCCATCTTCCTGACCTGGGGAAAAGAAAACATAAAAGGGTGAGCTCAAATGCTCAGCAAAGGAAAATAAAGGAAATAAAAATCATATCATATCTTTTTGAAAATCAAAACCTGCAAAAGAGATCATAATATCTTAACATGGAATAAATCATAGAAGTGGAAATGAGATCCCCATAATCATAACATAAAACATGAAACTTTGTGGCATGCACACATAATCATGGAAAATCATTTCTTGTTAGTCATGACTCATTGCCAAGACTATCTTAGTGGACAAAGTCCCTTTCTGAACCGAGTTCACTCCTCGTTTCAGTCCTGTATCACTGAACTGAAATAACCTTCCGTTCCAGCCATGTCTATCACATGAGATATAAATCTTTACCCAATGCATTGGAGGGAGATATAGGTCCCACCCATCTTATAATGAATCATTTCTTATGTGTGCCACATAATCATAAACCATACATCATAGCGTAACCCATGTAATAAAAATTGAATTCTTAAACAACATGACATCATAAAACAATTCATATAAGATAAAGGAATTCATAAAAATATTTCCATCACAACATAATCAAATCCATGTTATAATAGGGATAAAAACAGAACCCTTTTATTATCTTAGATGGAAAATAATTTTGATAAAATACTTGAACTCCATTCTTGAGGAAAATATCCTTTCTACTTCAAAAACATTTTTCCTTTCATAACATGTCATACGACTTTAAAACAAAAGAAGATGATTAAAAATAAACTTGAAAACTTGTAAAGTAATCTTCTTGGAAATAATGTTTTAAAAATCCATTCATGCCGTATAAAAAAAACATTCTTCGTACTTTTGTCGGAAAAGTCAAAAAGTACCTCGTACGAAAAAAACGACAAAAGATTCCTTTCATATATTTTACTAAAAACTCAATGAAGGGTAAAATTGGATATAAACTATTGTAGAAGTATGGAAATAATATTACATATTGAGGGAACATGGATGTGGATGATAAAATACACCCCAGTAATTACCAAAGTAAAAACAATCTCGGATAAAAGTGAGATTGTGATATTTTCCCTTACCTTAAGTCCAATTTGCTTTGTACGTGTCCGAAGCTCCTGTATAATGGTTTAAATAATGTTATTGACTTATTCCAGAATCATAAATATTGATATGATATCATATATGTTCATATTCTAAGCTTCTTGATAGTAATATTTCATGGTTACTTGTTACTCGGGTCTTTATTGCCTTTTGTTCTTATGCGTGTTTTGCCGAATACATTCTTATTCTTCTTTTAAGGTTATAGATTCCTTATATCCAGAATGGTATTAGTGTAACATATATCATATTTATTCATTAAATTCATTTATATAATCATTGTGAAGTGAAGATCATGTAGAACGAGTCGCGTCACATCGTGGAGACGGTATTCCGTACGTACGCACGAGTGATGATATCGTTCCTATGATCGTGGAATTGTATTGGAGTATATATATATATTATTTCAGTATCAATATTACTTCATAATAATCATATATAGTTACTCATTACACCATTATACCCATCCTTGTAAGGTGATGGTGGAAAAATATATTACACCACGGCGTGGAGACGGTATTCCGTACGTACGCACGCACGGTGATTTCATTTTTCCGTAGGATGGATAGAAGGTGAATTAGGGTTGTTTCATATTTATAATAAAATATCAGAATGTAAGTAATACTGATGTTATTACTTTATCATGAAACAACTAAAGAAGAAGAAGTTGAAGAAGAAAGAAATTGACAAGATCGGTAATGGATATTACCTCTTCTTTGGAACACCTCTTTGAATCCTCCACTAAGGGAACTAAGATTGGCCTTTGAAGAAGACCAGGACCTCTAGGATTATTCTAGGGAAGTGGAGAGGAGAAAATGGCAGGGGTTTTCCGAGCTTGAGTGCTGAAATTGGTGTGAGGAGGAGGGGGAGGAGGTGCCCTTTTATAAGGGAGGAGAGGGGCACCTTAGGAATATCTCAAAATATTATTTTATATTAAAGTCAAAATCGGTTTATAATGGTTCCAAAGGGTCTTATTTCGAATATAAAGTGGGGATGGGTAGAAATCCTATCAACCAATAGGATTTAGACAAGTTTAGGGTATTATTTTAACCTTATCAATTAGATTTAACTCTAAGTTAATTAATTTAACTTTTACCGTGTCTTTTTGTTTTCTTTCACTATATGGTTCATACACTTACTATAACATGCCAAACGAACCCCAAATTGTTTATTATTAATATATATATCCTTATCTAAGTCATTTGGCCGAACCTTAGATTTTTAGGAATAAAATAACAATTAATAATATAATATTTGATTTAAAAACTATTTTGTGTCAATTTTGACACTATTTGATATATGATTTTTGTGAAAGTCATAACAGAATTATATGTTCTAAACAAGTTGATTAAATCAACAATAATATATCATAGTAACCTAGAAAATTATTGGAATTCATAAAAAGTCTCAAATTATATTTATTTTGGTGTTTATAACATCAATTATGTCAATATTTCATTAATAAGATAATTACTGCATCATCATTGTGTCATAAATAAATTAAATTATTTAATGTCTAAAAATTACAAATAAAATACCATTATGTAGGAAATCTTTTTATCTTTATAATGAATATTTATAGTTGAATTTATCATATGTATAACCCCATATAAAAAATGATTTACTTATTAAACTTTGATTTTAACTATTTTAACCCTTCTTTAAATAAATTAATAATAAATGTCCTAATCTAATCCAAGTGGGCCTAAATGGTCATATTTTATTCCTAAGTTTGTTTTTGGTCGAATTACACTTGTCCAATAGAATTAGGACATGTGTTAGGGTAATATTGATATCATATTTACCCTTAGTTGCCCTATTTACTATTAACCGCGGTAAAAATAGTAAAAAGATACTATTCACCAAAAAATTATTTTTATCTCATTGAACCACATTTTACTTACTGATATCAACCGTGTCTGTCTGATTTTTGAAATTCCATTCACAGAAGCGGTAAAATTATGTTTTATGCAAAATTCAGTTTTTAACCTACCACTTAGTGGTTTCACTATTCATCAAAAATTGAAAGTTTTCAGAAAAATACCAAAATTTCACCCTAGGCTAATTTCGATATTCTGAGTCCAAAAATGAAGTCCATTTTGAAAAATAAAATTTATAAAATTTCAAAAAGTGGTTATTACTATTCATAACGGCTAGTTTTAATAGCATATTGTTGTTTAGTGAAACTCGGTATTGCGTACAACGCAAGCTATCGAGGAAGGTCGCGATTGCGTGTAAAGAAAGCCAAGCAAGTGTTGTGTAGAAAAAGATTCCTTTGATGATTTATATAACATAAAAGTATCGGGTGTTACATTCTACCCCCCTTAAAAAGAATTTCGCCCTCGAAATTCGTCACTTTGTAACAAACAGATGAGGATAATTCTCCCTCATCATATCCTCAAGCTCCCATGTAGATTCTTCAAGTTGGTGGTTCCTCTATAAAACCTTCACCAAGCGAGTGGTCTTGTTTCATAGGACTTTTTCGCTACGATCCAGAATCTCTATCGGCTGTTCTTCATAAGAAAGATCTTGCTCCAGCGGTACAACTTCTGAGCTGAGTACATGTGAAGGATCTGGTATGTACTTTCTCAGGAGAGATACGTGGACCACATCGTGAACTTGAGAGAGATTCGGTGGAAGCGCCAATCGGTAAGCTACCTTCCCAACACGATCCAGTATTTCGAAAGGACCGATATATCTAGGGCTCAACTTCCCCTTCTTTCCAAATCTCATAACCCTCTTCCAGGGAGATATTCGTAAGAACACTTTATCACCCACTTCAAACTCTAGGTCTTCTCTTCGGTTGTCGGCATAACTTTTCTGTCGACTCTGAGCTGCTCTTATGTGTTGTTTAATAGATCTAACCTTTTCTGCCATTTCATCAACGAGATCAGGTCCTAATAGCTTTCTTTCCCCAACTTCATCCCAGCAAGTTGGAGTCCTGCATTTCTTTCCATAGAGAGCTTCATAAGGAGCCATCTGAATACTGGAGTGAAAGTTATTATTATAAGAAAATTCCACCAAAGGTAGGTGTTGATCCCAACTTCCTTTGAAATCCATAGAGCAAGCTCTCAACATATCTTCTAGGGTTTGAATTGTTCTCTCAGACTGACCGTCTGTCTGGGGATGATAAGCAGTGCTGAAACTCAACTCTGTATCCAGAGTATGCTGAAGACTTCGCCAGAACATCGAGGTAAATCTCGGATCTCGATCAGATATAATAGAAAGTGGTACTCCATGAAATCTTACCACTTCCTTTACATATATCCTGGCAAGCTGATCTAGAGAGAAATCCTCTCTAATAGCAATGAAGTGTGCAGACTTTGTAAGATGATCAACTATGACCCAGATAGCATTATTGCCTTTGGATGTTTTAGGAAGTACTGTGACAAAGTCCATAGTGATGTTTTCCCATTTCCATTCGGGTATGGGTAATGGTTGTAACATCCCCTTAGACTTCTGTCTCTCAGCTTTAACTTGTTGAAAAACCAAGCATCGAGAGACATATTCAGCAACATCTCTTTTCATGCCATCCCACCAGAAGTACTCTTTTAGGTCCCTATACATCTTCGTTGTTCCAGGATGAATAGAGAATAATGAACTATGAGCCTCATCCAGCAGCTCATTCTTTAATTCGGGGATGGGAGGAACGCAAACCCGATTCCTGAACTTTATTATCCCATCACAATCAAGGTTGAATTTAGGAACATTTCTCACCTTCTTTTGTAACTCGACATCTTCTTTCTGTGCCTCTTTAATCTTCACATGTATAGATGGTTGAACATTCATTTGAGAAAGATAAGATTTTTCCCCTTCCATTATAATTCCAAGATCCATCCTTTGTAAATCCATAAATATTGGATCTTTTGTGATCCTCATCATGGATAAACTAGCATGGTCTTGTCGACTTAATGCATCTTCCACCTTGTTTGCTTTCCCAGGGTGTTAATGGATTGAGCAGTCATAATCCTTAATCAGCTCCAACCATCTTCTTTGGCGCATATTCAGCTCCTTTTGTGAGAAAATATACTTTAAACTTTTATGATCAGTATAAATATCACACCTTTCACCATAAAGGTAATGCCTCTAAATCTTTAATGCAAAGATTACCGCAGCCAACTCCAAATCATGTGTTGGGTAATTTTGCTCATGGATTTTCAACTGTCGTGAGGCATAAGCTATCACCATATCATTTTGCATAAGAACACACCCCAATCCCTTCTTGGATGCATCACTGTAGATCACAAACCTTTCTCCACTACAAGGAAGTGTGAGCACAGGTGCACTGGATAACCTTCTTTTCAAATCCTTGAAATTCTCTTCACATTCCTCTGTCCAGACAAACTTAACTCCTTTCCGAGTCAACTTGGTGATTGGATTAGATAATCGTGAAAAATCTTTTACAAAACGTCGATAATATCCAGCCAAACCAAGAAAACTTCGGATCTCAGTTACTGTTGTTGGTCTTGACCATCTTTCGATAACCTCTGTTTTTGCTGGATCCACAGATATCCCCTCTTTTGAGATTATGTGACCCAAAAATGCAACTTTTTGAAGCCAAAATTCACACTTGGTAAATTTGGCATAAAGCTTCTCCTTTCTCAGGTTCTTCAATATAATTCTCAAGTGATCTTCATGCTCTTCTTTACTCTTTGAATAGACAAGAATATCGTCTATAAAGACTACCACAAATTGATCAAGATAGTCTCTAAAGACTCTATTCATTAGATCCATGAAGATAGCAGGGGCATTAGTAAGACCAAATGGCATCACTATAAATTCATAGTGTCCATACCTTGTATGGAAAGCCATCTTTGGTATATCCTCCCTTTTGACCCTTAATTGATGATACCCTGAACGAAGATCAATCTTGGAAAAGTATTGAGCTCCGCGTAGTTGGTCAAATAAGTCATCAATGCGTGGGAGAGGATATTTGTTCTTGATAGTGATCTTGTTAAGTTCTCGATAATCAATGCATAGTCTCATTGATCCATCTTTCTTCTTAACAAATAGAACAGGTTCTCCCCAAGGTGACGCACTAGGGCGTATGAATCCCTTATCAAGATTCTCTTGGAGTTGCTTCTTCAATTCCTGCAACTCAATTGGGGCCATTCTATAAGGTGTCTTTGAAATAGGCAAAGCACCCGGTACGAGTTCTATTGAAAACTCAACTTCACGATTTGGTGGAAGACCCGACAATTCCTCCGGAAAGACATCATCAAACTCCCGTACAATGGGCATATTCTTAATCTTGAGTTTCTCACCAACCATTTGAGATAAATAACCTTCATTTAGTGGAATCAATACCCATAAGATGGAAGAAATTTCCACTGGAAGGTTATGTTCATCCTTGAATTGGTATACGATCGTAGATTGATCTGGAATATGAAATGTGACTTCCCTTCTTTGGCAATTGATATGAGCTCCATGTAGAGAAAGCCAATCCATGCCAAGAATCACATCAAATTCCACTAAAGGAAGGATCACAAGATTTTCAGGAAGCACTTTCCCACAAACTTCGATCGGAGAAGAATTATAAACTTTTGATGCGATTGATGTGCCATTAGGTGTTGTCACAGCTAACTCAACATCTAATTGTTGAGGTAATACGGTGATACCCTTAGAAAAATTTTCAGAAATAAAAGAGTGGGTGGATCTAGAATCAAATAAAACATTTGCTACTTTAGAGTGGATGGTAAGTGTACCTTTCACCACATCGTTATCGTACTCCACATCGCTGATAGAAATTGCATGTGACTTTCCTTTGTCTTTAGCCTTAAGAGTTTGTTGACGTCGACCATCATCATCAACCCTTGGATTTGGGCATTGATTGGCATAATGCCCCATCTCCTTGCACTTGAAACATTGAAGTGTAGTAGGTTCATTCTGTGTATCCCTTCCTTTGTTTGCGTCATTAGACATCTTCTTCCCATTGTCACGACATTCAAATGCCCGATGACCTTCTTTTCCACATTTAAAACATTTACTTGTCCCTTTAAGACAACTCCCTCCATGTTTCTTTCCACACTTTGAGCATAAGGAAAAGCTCATCTTCTTTTCCGTGTGCTCTTTAGATTTTTCTTTGAATTCCATCTTCCTCTTCTTATCAAACCCATGTGACTGATGGGTTACTCCAATCTCCATCTCGACTTTGAGAGCACATCGAATGATTTCCTCGTAGCTATTGAAGTCCCTTATGGCTAACGCCCTTCGAAGACTTGGTTTTAAGCCACTAAAGAATCGATCGATCTTACTCTCAGGTTGGATAATAATACCAGAAGCGTACCTTGCAAGTCTGGTAAAATTTGCTTCATAGGTACCAACAGATTCATCATCCCTTTGCTTCAGTTCAATAAACTCTTTCTCCATATTTGTTCGGAGAATACGAGGGAAGTACTTATTGAAAAATAAGTTCTTGAACTCGTCCCATTCCATAGACTCAATTTCATCCCTTTGCCTCGTATTCTTAACAAGATTCCACCATTGATCCACATCTCCTTCCAAACGATACACTGCTAGGATGACTTTATCATGCTCAGAACATTGAAGAACTGAAAATATCTTTTCAGTAGTACTAATCCATTGTTCAGCAACTAATGGATCAGTAGACCCGCTGAAAGAAGGTGGAGGCTGCCTCATGAAGGATTCAACAGAATGTTGCTCCCTCCTTTGCTCATTTGGAAATCCTGCATGATTCAGAGCTTGAGAAAGTTGTGTGAGCATGGCTACAAGATTTTTCATTCCAGCTCCTATATAGTTTGGTTGCTCAGGGGGACAATCATTGCATTTCCCATCGCATTCCGCATTAACACGGTTCCTTCGGGTTCCAGCCATTGACTAAAACCAAGAAGAATAGTGTGAGCAACACTAATTATAATAGGAAACCACATAATTCAAGAATAAAATTTTCATGCTTATGGTCTTATCCTAGGTTATTCATGGCCATTTCTAAGATTGTGTTCTATGCTTAGACTTATCCTTAGGGTTCTTACTAAGGCTTTCACATCCTAGTTTCCAAAGGTTGACTATACCTTTCCTCTAATACCAACTATAACGACCCACACATTACATACATTGTTAATACTTCAAAATTGAAGCACACTTATTACAACATATGACAAAACCACAATGGACCGTATAGGTATAGTGTCTTTAGAAACTGGGAAACATAAACAACTGGTTCATAAATCTTCTACAGTGTCTCCCATTTATTTCATCATATCTAGGGTCCCTTTTAGCATATTCTACTTAATATCCATCTTCCTGACCTGGGGAAAAGAAAAAATAAAAGGGTAAGCTCAAATGCTCAGCAAGGGAAAATAAAGGAAATAAAAATCATATCATATCTTTTTGAAAATCAAAACCTGCAAAAGAGATCACAATATCTTAACATGGAATAAATCATAGAAGTGGAAATGAGATCCCCATAATCATAACATAAAACATGAAACTTTGTGGCATGCACAAATAATCATGGAAAATCATTTCTTGTTAGTCATGACTCATTTCCAAGACTATCTTAGTGGACAAAGTCCCTTTCTGAACCGAGTTCACTCCTCGTTTCAGTCCTGTATCACTGAACCGAAATAACCTTCCGTTCCAGCCATGTCTATCTCATGAGATATAAATCTTTACCCAATTCATTGGAGGGAGATATAGGTCCCACCCATCTTATAATGAATCCTTTCTTATGTGTGCCACATAATCATAAACCATACATCATAGCGTAACCCATGTAATAAAAATAAAATTCTTAAACAACATGACATCATAAAACAATTCATATAATATAAAGGAATTCATAAAAATATTTCCATCACAACATAATCAAATCCATGTTATAATAGGGATAAAAACATAACCCATTTATTATCTTAGATGGAAAATAATTTTGATAAAATACTTGAACTCCATTCTTGAGGAAAATATACTTTCTACTTCAAAAACATTTTTCCTTTCATAACATGTCATATGACTTTAAAACAAAAGAAGATGATTAAAAATAAACTTGACAACTTGTAATGGAATCTTCTTGGAAATAATGTTTTAAAAATCCATTCATGCCGTATAAAAAAACATTCTTCGTACTTTTGTCGGAAAAGTCAAAAAGTACCTCGTACGAAAAAAACGATAAAAGATTCCTTCCATATCTTTTACTAAAAACTCAATGAAGGGTAAAATTGGATATAAACTATTGTAGAAGGATGGAAATAATATTACATATTGAGGGAACATGGATGTGGATGATAAAATACACCCCAGTAATTACCAAAGTAAAAACAATCTCGGATAAAAGTGAGATTGTGATATTTTCCCTTACCTTAAGTCCAATTTGCTTTGTACGTGTCCGAAGCTCCTGTATAATGGCTTAAATAATGTTATTGACTTATTCCATAATCATACATATTGATATGATATCATATATGTTCATATTCTTAGCTTCTTGATAGTAATATTTCATGGTTACTTGTTACTCGGGTCTTTATTGCCTTTTGTTCTTATGCGTGTTTTGCCGAATACATTCTTATTTTTCTTTTAAGGTTATAGATTCCTTATATCCAGAATGGTATTAGTGTAACATATATCATATTTATTCATTCAATTCATTTATACAATCATTATGAAATGAAGATCATGTAGAACGAGTCGCATCACATCGTGGAGACGGTATTCCGTACGTACGCACGGGTGATGATATCGTTCCTATGATCGTGGAATTGTATTGGAGTATATATATATATATTATTTCAGTATCAATATTACTTCATAATAATCATATATAGTTACTCATTACACCATTATACCCATCCTTGTAAGGTGATGGTGGAAAAATAGATTACACCACGGCGTGGAGACGGTATTCCGTACGTACGCACGCGCGGTGATTTCATTTTTCCGTAGGATGGATAGAAGGTGAATTAGGGTTGTTTCATATTTATAATAACATATCAGTATTTAAGTAATACTGATGTTATTACTTTATCATGAAACAACTAAAGAAGAAGAAGTTGAAGAAGAAAGAAATTGAAAAGATCGGTAATGCATATTACCTCTTCTTTGGAACACCTCTTTGAATCCTCCACTGAGGGAACTAAGATTGGTTTTTGAAGAAGACCAGGACCACTAGTATTATTCTAGGGAAGTGGAGAGGAGAAAATGGCAGGGTTTGGCCGAGCTTTAGTGCTCAAATTGGTGTGAGGAGGAGGGGGAGGAGGTGCCCTTTTATAAGGGAGGAGAGGGGCACCTTAGGAATATCTCAAAATATTATTTTATATTAAAGTCAAAATCGGTTTATAATGGTTCCAAAGGGTCTTATTTCGAAGCTAAAGTGGGGATGGGTCGAAATCCTGTCAACCAATAGGATTTAGACATGTTTAGGGTATTATTTTAACCTTATCAATTAGATTTAACTCTAAGTTAATTAATTTAACTTTTACCGTGTCTTTTTGTTTTCTTTCACTATATGGTTAATACACTTACTATAACATGCCAAACGAACCCCAAATTGTTTATTATTAATATATATATCCTTATCTAAGTCATTTGTCCGAACCTTAGATTTTTAGGAATAAAATAACAATTAATAATATAATATTTGATTTAAAAACTATTTTGTGTCAATTTTGACACTATTTGATATATGATTTTTGTAAAAGTCATAACAGAATTATATGTTCGAACCAAGTTTATTAAATCAACAATAATATATCATAGTAACCTAGAAAATTAGTGTAATTCATAAAAAGTCTCAAATTATATTTATTTTGGTGTTTATAACATCAATTATGTCAATATTTCATTAATAAGATAATTACTGCATCATCATTGTGTCATAAATAAATTAAATTATTTAATGTCTAAAAATTACAAATAAAATACCATTATGTAGGAAATCTTTTTAGCTTTCTAATGAATATTTATAGTCGAATTTATCTTATGTATAACCCCATATAAAAAATGAGTTACTTATTAAACTTTGATTTAAACTATTTTAACCCTTTTTTAAATAAATTAATAATAAATGTCCTAATCTAATCCAAGTGGGCCTAAATGGTCATATTTTATTCCTAAGTTTGTTTTTGGTCAAATTACACTTTTCCAATAGAATTAGGACATGTGTTAGGTTAATATTGATATCATATTTACCCTTAGTTACCCTATTTACTATTAACCGCGGTAAAAATAGTAAAAAGATACTATTCACCAAAAAATTATTTTTATCTCATTGAACCACATTTTACTTACTGATATCAACCGTGTCTGTCAGATTTTTGAAATTCCATTCACAGAAGCGATAAAATTAAGTTTTATGCAAAATTCAGTTTTTAACCTACCACTTAGTGGTTTCACTATTCATCAAAAATTGAAAGTTTTCAGAAAAATACCAAAATTTCACCCTAGGCTAATTTCGATATTCTGAGTCCAAAAATGAAGTCCATTTTGAAAAATAAAATTTATAAAATTTCAAAAAGTGGTTATTACTATTCATAACGGCTAGTTTTAATAGCATATTGTTGTTTAGTGAAACTTGGTATTGCGTACGACGCAAGCAATCGAGGAAGGTCGCGATTGCGTGTAAAGCAAGCCAAGCAAGTGTTGTGTAGAAAAAGATTCCTTTTATGATTTATATAACATAAAAGTCTCGGGTGTTACAACTTCAATATTATTTAATTGCATTGAAATGACGTGTCTAAATTTTTATATAGAATGGATAGAAGTTTGATGTACGAAACTGATTGGATTTTAACCGATTTTCAAAATAATTTAATCAAATTTTAAGATTTTGCATCTGAAAATGCTTCAGATAGTGGTCACATACACTGCCCATGTTCTAATTGTGTTGGAAGACCTTGGTTGGGTCGTGAAGCAGTTAGCTATCATATAAAACAATATGGATTCCAAACAAACAATTATGTGTGGTATCACAATGGAGAGAAAATTGAATCTAAAAATGATGATGATCCAAATGATAGGACTGAATTGGAGAGTTTGATATATGATCGGTTTCCATTTATTCAGCATCCTGAGAATTAAAGGATGTCTAGGAAACAAGATATTGATACTAGAACACATGATGTGTCCAATGAAAATGATGATGTTGATAGGGTGAAAAAATTTAATGATGTTGCGACGACTCCAGTATATTGGCAATGTGGTAAAATGAAAAATTTGGAATTTTTAATCCAATTCTTTCATTGGAAAACTATGTAAGGGATTTAATATAATACAATCAATTACATTCTTACCTTCTTAAAGGACTTACTTCCAGATGATGTAGATAATACATCAAACCACTATACGACATGGAATTTAGTTGATGAACTTGGATTCTCAAAAAAATGCATGCATGCCCGAATGATTGCAACTTATTTTGGGAGGAAACTGGTGAAAGAAATGATTGTATCAAATGTGGAACCTTCTGATGGAAGCCAAAAGATGATGGAACACTATCTTTTGTGCCACAAAAATTAATGTGGCAATTTCCTTTGATCATCATATTATAGAACCTTTTCATGTCTGATAAAATATTAGAAAACATGTGATGGCATGACACTGAGAGGAAAAAGAATAATGAAGAGTTGGTTCACCCTGAAAATGTATTTCCCTGGTTGAGATTTGATGCTCGATATCCTGAATTTTCGGCTGATGTGTGTAATGTGAGATTGGGTCTTTCATGTGACAATTTTCACCCATTTGGGCAGATACTTATTTTGCACAGTACATGGCCGGTTTTCAAACACATTTATAACCTTCCCCCATGGTTTTGTATGAAAAAGCCTTACACTTTCTTGAGTATTCTGATATCTGGGCCTTTTGATCTCGGCAATGATATAGATGTATACATGCAACCTTTAATAAAAGAGTTTAATCTTCTTTGGGAAGTGAGTGTGCCCACATACGATGCATGTTTGAAAGACATATTTTAGATGTGTTTTGCGCTTATGTGGAAGTTCAATGATTTTCCTATTTATGTAATGATGTCTGGATGGAGAAAAAAATGAAATTTGGAATGTCCTGTTTGTATGAAGAATACTCGATCTAGAATACTGAATTATAGTCGTAGTTTTAGTTTTACGGGACATTGAAAATTCTTACCAATGAACCTTCCATATAGAAACAATCATCGGTGATTTTACAATACCATGGAGACTGATGATCCACCTCAGCGTATTTCTGGAACTGATGTGCTTAATGAATTTAAAGATTTCAGTTATTCATTTGAAAAGGGTGTACTGAAATCTAGAAAGAGGAAAAATGTTTTCAATGATACCAGTTACAATTGGAAGAAGAAGTGTATATTCTTTGAGTTACCGTATTGGTCAACCAACTTGTAACGTCATTTCTTAGATGTAATGAAATTTGAGAAGAATATATGTGAAATGTTTCTTTCGATTCTTCTAAATGTCAAGGGGAAGTAAAAAAAGATTATTTACGATCTCAGCATGACTTGGTAGATTGGGGGATCAGACCAGAATTGCATCCTGTCTATATCAGTGAAAATAAATGGCAAGTTCAATGTGCTTCTTATGTCATGACACCTACTGAAAAAAAAATCAATTTCTGGAAGTGCTAGAGAACATTTATATTCCTGATGGATATTTAAGCAATATATCAAAACGGGTCAATAGAAAAGATTTGAAGTTGTAATATTTGAAGACTCATGATTATCACGTCCTTTTTCATGAGTTGATTCCAAAAGAAATCCGACATATCTTGTCCAATAATGTTAAAGTCTTAGTTATTCGGTTGCGTTATTTGTTTAGAGATCTTTGTGCTAAGAATTTGTCCAAATCCTTCTTGCAAAATTTTTTGGCACTGACACCATTAATTTTGTGTGAGTTAGAGAAAATAATCCCTCCATCATTTTTTACATGCATGTTGCATCTGACTGTCCATCTTCCGACCAAAATACTTTTTCGAGGACCCGTTTCATTCCATTGGATGTATCCAACTGAAAAAAAACATGTATACATTGAAATCATATATTTGGAACAAGAATTATCTCGAAGGTTCTAATGTGAACGGTTACTTGGCTCAAGAATTTATGGATTTCTGCTCAATATATTTGTCTGGTCTTACTACAAGAATAAACAGACCAATGAGAAATGAAGAAGAACAGTATGGGAAAATTAAACCCAGTTTTCCATCACTTCCTCAAACAGTAGGAATTTTGGGATCATATACATTGACGACACTAAGCCTTGAAGGGAAGGAGATGGCACATCGCACAGTGTTGTTCAATTGTGATGTGTTCGATGAGTATATCAAGTAAATTGTACATGTATCTCTTATCTTATCTCTTGTAATTTTAAATATTTGTTATGCTATTATTATTTTTATCTACAGGGAACAAAAGGAATTGATATATAGAAAGCATCATTGTTTATCTTTGATAAGGAAAGTGACTTTGCATAGAAAAGGGTTTTCTGCTTGGATGAAATTGAAGGTAAAAACATTTCTCTAATAACTAAAAAAATAATATTTAATTAAGTTTACAATTTTTCTATATTTCAGGTATCGAGTTTTCCTGTAGAATTTGTATCTGAGGAAATACAAGCTTTGGATTTTGGTCCTAAAACCATGGATTGTGCTTGTAAATCACTTGTGATCAATGAATAAAAATTTATTATCACTGAACAAGCAAGAAACAAGAGAAAACAACATGATGGTGTTATACTAACTACCACAACAGACTTTTATGCCAGTTCATCGAATACTAGACCTTATTCTGAAAATGTAGCTTATTATAGAGTAGTGGAAAAAATAATAATTTTGTATTATTACTCTCATGGTCGAGTCACGATGATGAAATGTAAATGGTTTGATTAAATGATGAGTCAAGGAACCTTTATTGATTATTGTGGATTTCAAGTTATTGACATCACTCGCACTCTTTCCACTGATGAACCATATATGTTGGCATCAATGGTGAAACAATTTTTTTATGTCAAAGATCATTGTCATCCTAAATTCGGTGTAATTATAGGAGTAAATCCCAGACATGTGTTTGATGATGGTGATGATGAAGTTGACACTATCCCTACTGCAATTGGAAGCAATCTGTTTATTACTTATGATGACTCCAGTAGATCAATTGTGAGAGTTGATTTTGAACCCAAATTTTTGGTGGGAAATATATAGAATCATACAATCGTGTTCTCACCTACATGTTTCACCTATATCATTCAGAGAGTGTATCTTATTCCTTACCTTCAAATCACCAAAAATCTTCTGTTTCATTACGTTTTTTTATCAGAATGGTTTTTCTATATTTTGTTTTTTGGGTTACACATTAGTTATCTGTTTCAAATCACTTCCATATTTGTTTTCATTGAAAGAAATAACACCCATTGAAGAGAGGCAGTGGAAAAAGATTATAGAAAATAATTGTCGCATGATATATAAAGATTTTTGTCCACTCATCCCTATTCTGAGTTTTTTTTTTCAAATATATATATTTCAATAACTTAAAATATCATGTGTTTACTGTTGTGTTAAAAAATTTTCAGGATCCACCCCCTATATGAGAGATATCTAAAGAGGAGATTGATATTGCTCCCAATACAGAGGCTGGTGGTAGGAGGGGTGGTTGTGTCAGAGTTAGACGATCATCTGGTGGTCTCGGTACTGAGGTCGGTGGTATGAGGGCTTGTGGTGCGAGAGTTAGATGATCCACTAGTCATACCCGATTAGACTATGCCCCTACCCCTTACGTACCTTCTATGCCCCATTTTGATCCTGGTGTGTCTTTAGGGACACATGGGATATTTAGGCCTCTGATGTTTACACTACCAGTTGGCCAGACGTCTATGCCATCATCTTTTGCTTCAGGTTCATAATCTCCAAGCTATTATATTCAACCTCTTCGACTCCTACACCGACACAGTATGTGGCTGAGGAGCGTACACGGAGGGACACTCCACCTGTACAGGATATTCCTTCAGCTTTTTCACATCCAGTGACACCCATTGATCCAACTACCATGGGTATATTTATATAACTATATCACATTTTTATACAAAAATTTATTTTTATTATAACTTGTACTGGAATTTTTTTTAATAACAGATTCATCTACTGATAGAAGGCGGGGTAGGGGGAGTACTTGTTTGCATACAGTATGGAACTACCAGACACAGTTGATGGTTGAATACAATGATGATGGACAAATGATTCATAAATCAGGGAAAGAATGTTGGTGTTTTTTGTTGACGCTATTTAAATACTCTGACATCATTCTGGTCAGCCCTCTCTCTTGGAGACATCCCCCACATGAAGTCGAGGATAATGGGTGGGCACAAATATGGGTAAAAAATCTATTGGATTTAATTTAGTAATTGTTTATTTATATGAAATAATCTATTGGGTTTCAGCTTCGGTTTAACTTCCCTGATGGAAAAGGTGCACGACCAACACATTTAAAGGAGCTAGAAGAGCTTTATATAGCTTAAAAGCATGAGCTGTATGTTGGCTAGTGTGATAGAGTGGGAACGGAGTTGGAGACATTACATATAATGGATGACTTCCAAATAGAGAAATATCTCCAAATGATTACCTTTTGGGAGACTTCCAAATTTAAGGTATTAATCCCATTTGAGGTATTTAAATGATAGTTTTCATATTTTGCATTAAAATTATCTTATTTATTATTAAAAAAAATTTAGGAATCTTCTGAAAAAACAAAAAAACATTGATTCAAAGCAATACCTCCACACTTTGGGGCACACTACTAGGTCATATCATGAGAGGCACCTGGTGCGATATAGTTGTTTATAATTTTTCTTTAGGAATTACCCTTTTTATTATTTCCTACTTAAATTATGAGATTTATTGAATATTGAATATATGATTATACTTGCACTTTATATTGTTTTAATGTCATTACAGAAGCATAAATTTAATATTGAAGGACGTATACCTTGAGAAAAATTGTTTTGCTCAAGTAGAAAGAAAAAAGATGGAACTGCGGTTAATGAACCGACAAAAGAAAACATTTTAAGTTTTAATATGTTTATTTCAAAGCATAAAATCTATTTTCAAATTTAAAAATATATTAATATTTTTAACAGGATTCTTTAGAGGCCCTTGATGCCAAGGAGGCTGACAATTTAGGGCCACATGATCATTTATATCAGGTTTGGGAGATGATCACTCTGGTCGAGTATGCTGCCGACATGGTAAGAATATAGCCACGACGAGGTATTGGTCTTCTCTAGGTATCCATTCTAGTACCACCAAGTTGGAATAGGTCCATGAGTATGCAAGATAGGCTGATAAAAGGGTAACCGAGTGGTACGAATAGGTTCAAATGAGAGAGAATGGATTTATAAAATTGATCAAAGCATTACCAACTGTTAGAACCCATTGGTATTGAGGGCATATGGAAAGCCATAAGGCTATGCCAACAGTTTTGTTATAACTATTGGTATAAACCTATACCGATGGTTATAACAAACTATTGGTATAGTTATATTATAATATCTATACCAACGGTTTTGAAACCGTTGGTATACAATTACTTAGCTCCACACCAGCAGGCCCCTCTCCCCTCTCTAGACCTGCAACAAGACAGTAACCCCTCTCTAGACCTCCAACAACACCAATACAAAATCCCCATCCAATGTATTCAAAATTTAGAATTCATTCCAGAATTAAAAATTTATAAATTTAGAAATTAAAATGCAATAACACCCCTAAGAGAAAAATCCTACATGTTATAGGAAATACGATAACACCCATAAGAGTACTCCTAATTTATAATTCATTTCTCACTCAAACCACAACACCAACACACATAAGAGTATTGAAAATTTATAATTCATTCCCCACTCAAACCACAACACCAATACACACAAGAGAAATAACCTACATGTTATATGATGCACATGGGATGTTTAGTCATGTTCTTGGGTTGAGTATCTTAAAACCAACAGAAAATCATGGGTAGAGTGGCAAGGATCATGATACCCATAAGATAGACAATGGTAGTGGTCATGTTCTTAGACATAGGATGATTTATACGAAGCATATGGGATGTTTATAGTCATCTAATGATTATGTATCCACGTATAAATGGTTTCTGATGTGTTAGTGGGAAACATTTCCCAATCTCCACATATGAGATGGGTTACCGGAATAGCCTACATGTTTTTCACAAACATTTGAATTAGAATAAGGGGGTATGTGGATAATTGTAATTTTCTCTCCTGGGTGTGATGTTATATGAATCCCCATCTTGGGTAGTGGGTATGAATAATCAATTAAGTCTTTGGTATTGGGTTTCCAAAGGTACTTTGGTTTTTTCCTAGAACCCACTATTTGAGGATGCGATTGAGGTGATACATGGGGCTATGTTGCAACCATATGTATGCCTCACCATTGGGGTATTTTTATGAGACATTTAGACTTATTTTTCATGAATCTATGTGTAGCCTTGTTGACCAATTTGTTATATGGCATGCTTGAGTGTTCATAGGTTTCATATGAAATCACTATATGATATTTTTTGTTGCATGTTATTTTATAGAATGAATAACCCATGATTGAGAATTAGAACATGAGTGTTGGTGCATGTTCACGGTGGTATGTCAAGACTCATTCATAATATAATTCAAGTTTTTCTATATATTATATGACCCATTGTGTTTCAATCTATGCCTTGTGAATATTTTATTCTAATAATGTATGACCAATAGACCATATTTTCTTTTTTATCCTCTAATTTCAAGAATTTATGTGTAGCCTTGCGAAGATTTTCCACATTTCATTTGTTTTCTTCACATAAATTTTTGTTCATTTCAGACAAAATTGAGACACTTTGAGTGATACAAGTCATATCGTGCCTCAGATTGAGGTAGGGTTGACTCGTACCCATCACAAATGATCCATGGATCGTTGGGTGGGGGGCTGTCTGGGGTGGGGGGACTATCTGGGGGGGTTGGACTATCCGGTGGGTGGGGGGCTGTCCGGGGTGGGCTGTCCGTAGTGCATTTTCATACACCACGATCACATGACACCTCTGATTGATGTGTCGTCTGGCCAATCATTTCACAATTAACCCACTCTTTCTTGTCGTCCGATTTCATGGAATTCTGAGGTCATTTGGCTGATTTCGACCACCCCAGACACGTTTTTCAAGCGCGTCCAAATGACTTGTAATCTTTATTACACCTCACGTATAATAATTAGGGTGTTTTTGTGTGATTTCAAGTCATTCCAATCTCGTTCAGTATGCATTTGACCGTAAAACACATGTTTTGGCCATTTATGACACAAAGAGTGCGATTTCGGGCACCGCGGTCACACGACACCTTCAATTGACATGTCTTATGGCCAACCATTTCACAATTCACCCACCCTTTGTTGTTGTCCGATTTTATGGTATTCTGAGGTCGTTCAGCCAGTTTCAACCACGCCACACACGTTTTTCAATAGTGCCAAACACATAAAAAACATATATTCTACCGTGTCTCCCAAACCGCATGTCTGAATGATGTTTCGTCTTTTCATACACCTCATAAGTACTAATTATGGTTTTTTTTCGTGCGATTACAAGTCACTAAGATGTTGTTCGGTATGTATTTGACCGTAAAACACATGTTTTGGCCATTTATGACACGCAGAGTGCATTTTCGGGAACCTCAGTCTCACGAAACCTCTGATTGAAATGTCGTCCGATTTTATTTCATTCCGAGTTCGTTTGGCCAGTTTTGACCACCCCACGCACGCTTTTTAAGCGCACCAAACACCTAAAAACACATATTCAGTTGTGCCGTGAAAACCATGAGTCCAAATGACATGTTGTCTCCTCATACAACACATGAATAATAATTAGGGTGTGTTCGTGTGATTTCAAGTCATTACGATGTCGTTTGGGATGCATTTGACAATTAAACGCATTTTTCGGACATTTACGACACACAGAGTGCATTTTTGGCCACCGCAGTCACATGACACCTCCGATAGACATTCTGTCTGGCCGACCATTTCAAAATTCACCCACACATTTTTGTCGTCTGATTTGATGTTATTCTGAGGTCGTTCGTCTAGTTTCGACCACCCCATGCACATTTTTCATGCGCACCAAACACATAAAAAGCACATATTCAGCCGCGATGTGCAAACCACGCGTCCAAATGATGTGTCGTCTCCTCGTACACCTCATGAATAATAATTAGGGTGTTTCATGTGATTTTATTTCATTCCGGTGTTATTCGGCATGCATTTGATCATTAAACGCATGTTTTGGCCAGTTACGACATGCAGAGTGCGTTTTCGGCCACCGCGGTCACACGAAACCTCCGATTGACATGTCGTGTGGCTGACCACTTCACAATTCACCCACCATTTTCTATCGTACAATTTCATGGCATTCCGAGGTCATTCTTCCAGTTTTGACAACCCCACACACGCTTTTCAAATGTGCCAAACACATAATAACACATATTCTTCTGTTTCGTGCAAACCGTGTGTCCGAATGATGTACCGTCTCCTCATACACCTCAAGAATAATTTTTAGGGTGTTTTCATGTGATTTCAAATCATTTTGATGTCATTTAGGATTCATTTGAACTTTAAATGCATGTTTTGGCCATTTACGACATGCAGAGTGCGTTTTCGGGCACCTCTGTGACACTACACCACCAATTGACTTGTCGTCTGGCCGAACATTTCACAATTCACCCCTCTTTTTTCTTACCTGATTTCATGGAATTCTGATGTTTTCGGCCGGTTTCGACCACCCCATGCGCTATTTTCAAGCACGCCTGTAACGAACCAAAGTTTTTCAATGAAAATTACCTTCTTAAAATTATGTCATAAAATCACATGAATGAACAACATAAAGAACTACTAAGTGATAATTGACCTTTAAACATAAGTTTGTCACTTCTGTGTTTGGAATTTTTAAAATCCGACATACACGATTGTGTTCAAGATGATTTTTGGAGTCTGATAGAACAAAATTTTTTTGGGTGAATAGTAACACACCCTTATGAATAGTAAAATGACTAGAAATATGACCCTTATGAATAGTAAATAATAATTTTATTTTATTTTCTCAAGGAAATAAGATAATGAGATCTTAATTAATTTATAATGAGAAATAAAACTAACTGCACCTTTAAGATTGTTATTTTTCAAATTAACTATGACTTTATTTAAAAAATAAATTATTAATATTTAGAAAATTAATATTGAAAAATGGACTTTATTTTTTAATTCTACACATCAAAAAATTGTTAGGGTAATATTTTGATATTTTTCTGAAAAACTCGAATTTTTTATGAATAGTGAAATACGGTAAAATACCGTATAAACAATTTAACTGTTAAATACACTATTCCTGACAACAAAAGTGTTGCAAGGCCACTTTGATTGAACTCACATGAACTTATTACTATTACGGGTCACATGAAACAATACTATTGGTTGTCTTGAGGGAAATAATAAAACAATGAATTAAATATTCAAAATTTACCCCTCCCCTCCACTATAAAAACCACCCTTCACACCCTCATTCCCTCACACCTCTCAAGCTCCATGCCTTCTCTAAACTATACCCATACATCCTCCATATCCCCTCCCCACGTCCAATAGTTGCTGGTCTCATCAAAAGTCCAAGATTAGGCACTTATGGAGGTTCTCAAGAGAAGGATTCAAGAGGTAGTTTCATTCCCTCTACTCATTTAATTTCCTTTCTTGTTCAAGTTCATTTCTTAATATATCCCAAGATATCTTCACCCAAATGGTATTGTAACTCTAGTATTATACATATACTGTAATGTTATGATGCTAATGGGATATTATATCATCCAACCTCCCTTTCCCTCTTTCTTTTATTTTATTAAAGAGAAGGATGTTCTTGAGGTGTTAATTTATCACCCTCAAGAACGACATGTTTTATTCTTCCATTTCTACCATCATATCTGGTCACAAAACCATCTTTATTGTTGAAATGGAATATTTTATATGTATTATTTCCTATTTAATGTTCTGGAACTGACTTATGAACATATTACTAAGTGATAAATTAAAACAGGTTTGTTGTGATCGAAAAACCATCCAAATTATCCCAAATAATCATCATTTAATTCTTATCTAATGATTCATCCTCATGGATCTAATATAATTCATTATAATATCATTAAAACTCCAGTAATAGCATTAATAACATGTAATATCAGTTCTGTAAGATTACCCATATTCTACCCGAACAACAATTTAAGAATACAAGTGAACCACCCAAGAAAACAATAAAAACAAACATTCCCAAATAATGTTTTTATACTCTATAACTCATTCAAAAGAACATAAAATCACATAATGAAACCATAATTAACCCTATTAATGTTTAAAAAGTTCTTTAATTTCAAATTAATGAATATAATTTCATTATATAGGACATTAAATGGAAGGGAGCATTCTGATATAAGGTAAGGGGAAATCTCGAACTCAATTTTCTTCCTTCGGGTTATCCCTCTTTCACTCAATTTTGATATGTTTACTCCACAAGGATCATTTATTCATAATTATCTTACCATTTCTGTGATATACATGTTTTCTAATGATGTTTATGTCAAACCAAATGTTTTCCAAAAGAAATATTCTTTTAAGAACTCAACTTTTACCGCTCATTCATGGTTGATAGTTCTGGTATCAAGTATGATGTTCCCTCTTTCTTTTTGAAATCCAAAGCTTATGAATGTATTCTTATGAGATAAAACCCATTCCATTAAATGGGTTAGTTATTTTCACTTTTGATATGTGTTCTATGTGGCAATCATGATAATGATAATGTTACGATGTAACGGGTGCACCAGAAATTATATAGCGCAATATGAAAGTTTCAAAGTGACAGGTGTGCCTGGAATTATACAGCACTCTAATGCATTGGGTAAAGTGATGAATCTCTTGATTAAATGTTAAATTATTTGTGAAAAACATTCTAGCTTGGTTCACAAGTATTTTTGGTAGTTAACCACTAAAACCTAATGTTTCATTTTTATGCATTGCCACATTTCAAGTCATTTATTTATGTTCCTCTCATGTTCATGATTTATTTACATATGTCGTGATTATGCTCACCCCATGCTATATTCTTCTTATCTATCCTCATAATAGGCTTTTAGATCACCCCTTTTAATTTATATCCTCATGTGGCTACATATATTAAGGAGAGTACAAGTGACAATAAGAAGCTAGAGAAGAAAAAATTAAATAAATGTTTGTGTTGGATGTTGTAATTGCTATTAATGGTTCTAGTTTTCCCAAGACACTAAACCATTGGATCCTCTGTGCATAATACTATTATGTTTTTTACCTTTAAAATAATGTAATATTATTGTAAGAAAAGGCAGTGATGCTATAGTTTGTATCATAGTATTGTTTTAGTTAATTTAGGGATTGGGATTAGTGAACCCTAGAGAAAACCTCTAGTATGAGACTAAGAACAAGTAGGAACATAAGAAAATCTGCATAGAGATCCCATATGATATGTTTTTGGTATAAAATTGTTTAAATGAATAAGTTATTCATAAATTTTTTACATATGTTTTGTTCTATCCTTTTCTATTTTAGAAAATGGTGGGAAATAGGAGAAATCAAGCCAACAATTCGTGCGAGGGCCAACGCAACAATTTCCCGAACGACATCCCCAGTGACTTGGGAGGTGGACTTCAAAACATCATGGTGATGCTTACCCCATTATCTCATGTGATGAACACTAACCATAGTAATGGGGAACGTCCTCCTTCACCAAAAATGGAGCAATTGGCTATCGAAGGTTTTATGCAGCAATGACCACCGACGTTTAGTTGATCTTCCGATCCACTAGTTACGGAACAGTTGGTTAACTCCATAGAGAAGATCTTTTTTGTTCTTCACTGTTCTGAGTTAGAGAAGGTGACCCTAGCTGTTTATTGTCTAGATGGACAAGCTGATCAATGGTGCACTTTGATTAAGAATACCAAGATAAGGGAGGAAATTGAAGAGATGGAATGGGAAGACATTAAGATAATGTTTCTTAATAAGTATTTCCCATGAACTCTTCGTACGAATATGGAGATACAATTTATAGAGCTCAAGAAAAAAATAGAATCTGTCACAACTTATGAAGTGAATTTTATAAGGCTTTCAAGGCACACTTTGTGTTTTGTTATAAAAAATGATAGCAAAATTGATAGATTCTTAAGTGGATTAAAACCATACCATCGAAAGACTCTTACAATTCGAGACTTTGGGAGTTATGAAGAAGTTTTTCGATGTGCTCTCAAAGTGGAGATGGAGTTTGGAGAACGGCTTCATGGCTATGGTGATAAGAAAAGAAATATAGAGTTTCAAGATGGTGGATCTAATGACAAAGGTGGGAAGAAAAATCAATGACCCACATTCCAAAAATGTGGGAAGTTTCACCATGGGAACTGCCTCAAAGGGATTAGGAAATTCATAATGTGTGGGAAAGAAGGAAACCATTCCCAAGAGTGTCGAAAATACACAAAAAGGAAGGAGAATGTAGCCAATGAAACGAGAGAACCACTCATGGTTCAATGCTACAAATGTAGGGAGCTAGGGAATTATGCAAACCAGTTCCCTAAACCTTAAGTTCTTGAGGGTAATCAGCATCAGAAACCACCAAATCCAAAGGAACAAGGGAAATATTACACCATCACTAATGCGGAGGTGGAGCATGATAATGAATTCGTACAAGGTACAATTTTTAATCACTCAAGAATGGAAAAAGTCTTTTTTTTATTCTTGTTCTATGCATTCCTTTATATCGTGCATGTTTTATAGAACAATAGATTCGAAGCCCCGAAACCTTGAAGTAGAGATATCTGTAAAAACACCATGTGGTGAAATCATTGAAACCCAAGTGTTAGACTCTTCTACTATTGGTGTATGTGGGAAGATTCTTCTGGTAAATCTCATAATACTTCCCTTGGTGGAATTCGATTCTATAATGGGAATTGATTGGCTCTCGTCATATAGAGCGCATATCAATTTTTGGGAAAAGGAAGTATATTTTCATATTCCGAACCATCCCAGGCTCTTCTACAAATGCAAGGAAGATCATGAATCTCATTTGAAAAATCCTTCAATGGTGTGGGTGTTGATTCCCTATGAAGAAGCAAACCTCACCCAAATGGTTGAGTCGAAGGATAGTGCCAACCTTGTGTAAATTCCCATCGTGAGGGAATACAACGAGGTATTTCCCGAAGAGTTACTCGGAATTGCCCCGGATCGTGAGGTAGAGTTCTCAATTGAACTCATACTCGGAGCTACTCCTATCTCGAAGTGTCCCTAAAGGATGGCTTCTATCGAACTGGGGGAGTTAAAGAAGCAGCAGCAAGAGCATATGGACAAAGGGTTCATACGCCCTAGTGCCTCACCTTGGGGTGCACTAGTTCTCTTGGTTAAAGAGATGGATGGAACAATGCGGCTGTGTATCAATTATCAGGAACTCAAAAAGATCACTATAAAGAAAAAGTATCTGCTTCCAAGGATTGCTGACTTGTTCGATCAGTTAAGAGGAGCTTAAAACTTCTTAAAGGTGGATCTTCGTTCTGGATATCATCAGGTAAAGGTGAAGTATGAAGACAATCATATGACTACCTTTCGTACCAGGTATGGGCACTATGAGTTTTTGTTGATGCCCTTCGGACATAATAATGCCCCTGTAATCTTCATGGATTTGATGAACAGAGTCCTTAGACATTACCACAACAAATTTGTGGTAGTGTTTATCAATGATATTCTTATCTAATCTAAGAGTAAGGAGGAACATGAAGAACATCTAATACTTGTGTTGGAGACATTGAGAAAGGATACGTTGTATGAAATGTTCAAGAAGTGTGACTTTTGGATGAAGCAAGTCACGTTCTTGGGACATGGGATCACAATAGAGGGAATTTCTGTGGTTGTTTCAAAGAAAAATGTGATTGATGAATGGCCCAAGTCCTCTAGTGTCACATAAATCTGTAGTTTTCTTAGATTAGCTGTGTACTACTGACGTTTTGTGAGAAAATTCTCACGATTGTCAAGCCCACTAACTAAGTTAACAAGGAAAGGTGTAAAGTATGCATGGACTGAAGAATGTGAGGGAAGCTTCAAGGAGCTAAAAGGAAGGATGATCACTACACCTATACTCACACAACCGAAAAGTGGAGAAAGTTTTGTGATATACAGTGATGCTTCCAAGAAAGGATTGGGTTGTGTACTCATGAAAAATGAAAATGTGATAGCCTATGCCTCACAACAGTTGAAGATCCATGAGCAGAACTACCTGATGCATGATCTAGAGCTGGCAGCTGTTATTTTTTTCTTGAAATCCAGCGGCACTACCGTTATGGTGAGAAGTGTGACATATACACCGTCCACAAAAGCCTACAGTATATATTCACACAAAAGGAGCTCAACATGGGTCAAAGGAGATGGTTATAGCTAATCAAGGATTATGATTGCTCTATTGATTGTCATCCAGGAAAGGCGAACAGGGTAGATAATGCTCTAAGCATAAACGAACCAGCTACTCTATCCATGTCGTGGATTGAGAATGACCCTATCTTCATGGATATGAAAAGAATGGATTTAGATATCATAAGGGCAGACGATACATCCTACCTGGACCAAATTATTGCGCAACCATCCATCCAGGATAAGATTAAGGAAGCACAAAGGGATGTTGTAGATATACAAAAGAGGGTGAAGGTAGTAAAGGAAGTGAAGATGTAAGAGTTCCATATCGACAATGATGGTGTGATTCAGTTTGGAATGCGGATTTGTGTTCCTTAATAACCTAGGATAAAGAAGGAGCTACTGGAAAATACACATAGCTCAACATTCTATATCCATCCTGGGAGTACAAAGATGTACCGTGATCTCTAGGAACACTTATGGTAGGATTACATGAAGAAGGATATTGCGGAATATATATCAAGGTGCTTGGTATGTCAGAATGTTAAAGATGAGCAACAAAAGTCCAAAGGTATAATGTAGACATTTCTTATACCCATGTGGAAATGGGAAAATGTTACTATGGACTTTGTGATGGGTCTCCCAAAGATGTCAAAGGGAAATAATGTGATCTGGGTTGTGGTTGACCGACTCACCAAGACTGCCCATTTTATCACTATCCAGGAAGATCTCTCACTTGAACAACTTGCAAAGACATATGTGAAGGAATTGAAGGAATTGGTGAGACTACATGGTGTTCCACACTAAATTGTCTCTGGCCATTATCCAAGGTTCACATCTAAATTCTGGGGGTGCCTTCAACATACTTTGAGTACTGAATTAAATTTCATCATGGCCTATCACCCCCAAACTGATGGTTAATCTGAAAATATTATGCAGGAACTTGAAGATATTCTTGGAGCCTTCTCTCTAGAATTAAAAGGTGGATGAGATCATCATCTCCCATTGGTTGAGTTCTCATACAACAATAGCTTCCACTTGAGTATTTAGATGGCTCCATATGAAGCTCTGTATGCAAAGCGATGTAGAACACCAACCTGTTTAGATGAAGTTGGAGAAAGGAGGCTACTTGAACCTGATATTTCTCAAGAGATGACAGAGATGGTTCAAGTTATCCAGAAACATATCAAAGCTTCTAAAAGTTGGAAAAATAGCTATGATGACAACCGTCGAAGGGAATTGGAGTTTGACGTTAGACATAAATTCTTCCTTCGAATATCACCATGGAAGAGAGTCATGTGATTTAGGAAGAAAGGTATGTTAATCCCAAGGTATATTGGCCCCTTTGAAATCCTTGACCGCATAGGAGTCATGGCCTATCGGATTGCACTTCCATCGAATATGGCTTTAGTTCATGATTTTTTTCACGTATCACTCCTGAGGAAGTACATAACTGATCCCTCACATGTACTAAACTCAGAGGTGGTGCACTTGGAAGATGATCTCTCCTATGAGGAGCAGCCAGTAAAGATTCTGAACTGCAGTGATAAAGTTCTCTGCAACAAGACAAACCACCTTGTAAAAGTTTTGTGGAGGAACAATATGTTTTAAGAATTAACATGGGAACCGGAAGAGGCGATGAAGGATAATTACAGTCACCTGTTTATGTAAAACAAAATTTCGAGGGTGAAATTTCTTAAGGGGGGAAGAATGTAACGACCCAAAGTTTTTCAATGAAAATTACCTTCTTAAAATTATGTCATAAAATAACAAGAATGTACAACATATTGAACTACTAAGTGATAAGTGACCTTTAAAAATAATTTTTTCACTTCTATGTTTGGAATTTTGAAAATCCGACATACCGGTTGTGTTCAAGATGATTTTTGGAGCCTGATAGAACAAACTTTTTTTTGGGTGAATAGTAACATACCCTCATGAATAGTAAAATGAATTGTAATATGAACCTTATGAATAGTAAATAATATTATTATTTTATTTTCTTAAGGAAATAAGACAATGAGATCTTAATTAATTTCTTAATGAGAAATAAAACTAAGTGCACCTTTAAGATTGGTATTTTTCAAATTAACTATGACTTTATTTAAAAATTAAATTATTAATATATATAAAATTAATTTTGAAAAATGGAATTCATTTTTGAATTCTGAACGTCTAAAAATGGTTAGGTTAAATTTTTGGTATTTTTCTGAGAAACTCAAAATTTTTATGAATAGTGAAATACGGTAAAATACTACATACACAATTTAACAGTTAAATACACTATTAAAGACATCACAAGTGATGCAAGGACACTTGGTTGAAACTCACATGAACTTATTACTATTAGGGGTCACATTAAACAATACTATTGGGTGTAATCAGGGAAATAATAAAATAATGAATTAAATATTCAAAACTTACCCCTTCCCTCCACTATAAATACCACCCTTCACACCCTCATTCCCTCACACCTCTCAATCTCCATGTCTTCTCTAAACTATGCCCAAACATACTCCCTAACGTCCAAGAGCTTCTGGTCTCATCAAAACACCATTCTTAGGCCCTTAAAGAGGTTCTCAAGAGAAGGATTCAAGAGGTAATTTCTATCCCTCTTCTCCTTTAATTTCCTTTCTTGTTCATGTTCATTTCTTGATCTCTCCCCACCTTTCTTAACCCAAATGGTATTTTAAATCTAGTATTATAAATATAATGTAATTTTATGAATCTAATGGGATATTATATCATCCAACCTCCCTTTCCCTCTTTCTTTTATTTTATTAAAGAGAATGTTGTTCGTGAGGTGTTAATTTATCACCTTCGAGAACGACATGTTTTCTTCTTCCATTTCAACCTTCAGATATGTCATGAAACCATTTTTATGGTTGAAATAGAATATTCTATATGTATTATGTCCTATTTAATGTATTGTAACTGACATCTAAACATATTACTAAGTGATAGATTAAAACAAGTCTGTTGTGATCGAAAAACAACCCAAATTAACCCAAACAATCATCATTTAATTCATATCTAATGATTCATCCACATTGATATAATATAAGTCATTATAAGATCATTCAAACTCCTGTAATATCATTAATAAAATGTAATATAAGTTCTGGAAGATTACCGATGTTCTACCCAAACATCAATTTAATAATAAAAGTGAACCACTCAAGAAAACCTTAAAAACAAACATTCCCGAATAATGTTTCTAAACTCTATAACTCATTCAAAGGAACATAAAATCTCATAAGGAAACTAGAATTAACCCTATTAATGTTTAAAAGTTTCTTTAATTCTAATTAATGAATATAATTTAATTATACAAGACATTAAAGGGAAGGAAGCATTCAAATATAAGGTAAGGGGAAATCTCGAAATCAATTTTCTTCATTCGGGTTCTCCCTATTTAACTCCATTTTATATGGTTACTCTTTAATGATCATTTATTCATAATTATATTACCTTTTCTTAGATATAAATGTTTTCTAATGAATATTATGTCAAACCAAATTTTTTCCAAAACAACTCTTTTAAGAACTCAACTTTTACCTCTCATTCATGCTTGATGGTTCTTGTATCAAGTAGGTTGTTCCCTCTTTCTTTTGGGAACCCAAAGCTTATGAATGTATTCTTATGAGATGAAACCTATTCCTTTACATGGATTAGTTATGTTCACTTTTGATATGTGTTTTATGTGGAAATCATGATAATGATAATGTTATGATGTGATGGGTTTGCCCGGAATTATATAGCGCAATATGAATGTTTCAAAGTGATGGGTGCGCCCAGAATTATACACAACTCCAATGTATTGGGTAAAGTAATGAATCTCATGAGTAAATTTGAAATGACGTGTGAACAAGTTTCTATCTTGGTTAACAAGTATGTGTGGTATTTAACCACTAAAACATTATGTTTCATTTTTATTCATTGCCGCATTTCATGTCTTTTATTTATGTTCCTATCATGTTCCTGATTGCTTTACCTATGTCATGATTATGCTCACCACATGCTATATTCTTCTTATATATCCTCTTACTAGGATTTTTTCTCACCCATTTTAATATATATGGTCAGGTGGATACATATACTATGGAGGGGACAAGTGACAATAAGAATCTAGAGAAGAAGAAATTAAATAAATGTTTATTCTTGATGTTGTAATTTCTATGCATGGTCCTAGTTTTCCCAACACACTAAACTATTGTATCCTCTATGTGTAATACTATTATGTTGTTTACCTTTAAAATGATGTAATAGTGATGTATGAAAAGGCTAGGATGCTATAATGCCAATCACCTAAAAAACATATTCAACCGTCATGCGCAAACCGTGAGTCTGAATGATGTGTCGTCTCCTCTTACACCTCATGAATAATAATTAGAGTGTTTTCGTGTGATTCCAAGTCATTCTGATGTCGTTCGGGATGCATTTGACTATTAAACGCATGTTTTGGCCATTTACGACATGCGGAGTGCTTTTTCGGCCACTTCGATCACATGAAACCTCCGATTGACGTTCCATCTAGTCGACCATTTCAAAATTCAGCCACCATTTGTTATCGTCTGATTTCAAGACATTTTGAGGTCATTCGGACGGTTTCAACCACCCCACACATGCTTTTCAAATGCGCCAGACACCTAAAAACACATATTTCATCGGGTCGTGCAAACCGAACATCTGAATGATGTGTCGTCTCCTCGTACAACTCAAAAATAATAATTAGGTTGTTTTTGATTGATTTCAAGTCATTCCGTTGTCGTTCGACATGCATTTGACCGTTAAACAAATGTTTTGGCCATTTGCGACATGCGGAGTTCATTTTCGGCCACCGCGGTCACACAACACCTCCGATTAACATGTCGTCTGGATGACCATTTCACAATTCACCCACCCTTTGTTTTCATCTGATTTCATGGCATTCCGAGGACGTTCGGCCGGTTTCGACCACCCCACGCATTCTTTTCAAGCACACCAAACACCTAAAAACACATATTCAGTAGTTCCATGCAAACCATGCATCCTAATGACACTTTGTCTCCTCTTACACCTCACGAATAATAATTGGTGTGTTTTTGTGAGATTTCAAGACATTCTGATGTCGTTCGGCATGCATTCGACCGTTAAACGTATGTTTGGGTCATTTACGACATGCGGAGTGCATTTTTGGCCACCGCGGTCACACAACACCTTCGATTGACGTGTCTTCTAGCCGACCATTTCCAAATTCACACAACCTTTGTTTTCGTCTGATTTCATGGTATTCTGAGGTCGTTTGGCTAGTTTCGACCACCCCACACATGCTTATCAAAAGCGCCAAACACCTAAAGACACATATTCAGCTGTTCCGTGAAAACCGCGGGTCCAAATGACATGTCGTCTCCTCTTACACCTCACAAATAATAATTAGGGTGTTTTTGTGAGATTTCAAGTCATTCTGATGTCGTTCGGCATACAGTAGACGGTTAAATGCATGTTTTGGCCTTTTACGACACGCAGAGTGCTTTTTCAACCACCGCGGTCACAAAACACCTCTAATTGACGTTCCGTCTAGCCAACCATTTCAAAATTCACCCACCCATTGTTGTTGTCCAATTTCATGGTATTACGAGGTCATTCGGCCGGTTTGGACCACCCCACACACGCTTTTCAAGCGCGTCAAACACCTAAAAAACACATATTCAGTCGTTCCATGCAAACCGTGCATCTGAATGATGTGTTGTCTCCTCATACACCTCAAAAATAATAATTAGGATGTTTTAGTGTGATTTAAAGTCTTTCCGATGTTGTTAGACATGCATTTGACTATTAAACGCATGTTTTGGCCTTTACGACATGCAGAGTGCATTTTCGGCCACCACGGTCACACGACACCTCTGATTGACGTGTCATCTGGCCAAGAATTTCACAATTCACCCACCCTTTGTTGTCGTCTGATTTCATGTCATTCAAAGGTTGTTCATCCGGTTTCAACCACCCCACACACGCTTTTCAAGCACGCCAACCACCTAAAAAACACATATTCAGTTGTGCCATACAAACCACACTTCCGAATGATGTATCGTCACCTATTACACCTCAAGAATAATAATTAGGGTGTTTTCTTGTGATTTCAAGTCATTCTGATGTCGTTCGGCATGCATGTGACCGTTAAATGCAAATTTTGGCTATTTACGACATGCGAGGTGCATTTTCGGCTACCGCGGAAACACGACACCTACAATTCACTTTCCTTCTAGCCGACCATTTCAAAATTCACCCACCCTTTGTTTTCATTCGATTTCATGGCAATTTAAAGTTGTTAGACCAGTTTTTACCACCCCACGCATGCTTTTCAAGCACATCAAACACCTAAAAACACATATTCAGCCGTGCCACGGAAACCGCACATCCAAATGATGTGTCGTCTCCTCGTACACCTCACGAATAATAATTAGGGTGTTTTCGTGTGATTTCAAGTCATTCTGATGTCTTCCGGCATTCATTTGACCATTAAATGAATGTTTTGGCCATTTAAGACATGCGAAGTGCATTTTCAGCCACCACGGTCACATGACACCTCCGATTAACGTGTCGTCTGGCCGAAAATTTTACAATTCACTCAGCCTTTGTTGTCCTCTAATTTAATGGCATTCGGAGGTCGTTTGCCAAGTTTCGAGCTCCCCATGAAATCTTTTCAAGCACGCCAAACACCGATAAAACACACATTCATCCATGCAGCAGAAACCGTGGGTCCGAATGACGTGTTGTCTCCTCGTACACCTCACAAATAATATTTAGGGTTTTTTTCTGTGATTTTAAGTTATTCTGATTTCGTTTGCAATGCATTAGACCGTTAAACACATGTTTTGGCCATTTACGACACACAGAGTGCATTTTCAGCCACTGCGGTCACATGAAACCTCCGATTGATGTGCCGTCTAGCCGACCATTTCACATTTCACCCACCCTTTGTTTTCGTCTGATTTTATGGAATTTTCATGTCATTCATCCATTTTTGACCACCCCACACATGCTTTTCAAACACGTGAAACACCTAAAAACACATATTCAGTCGTGCTCGCAAACCGCGTGTCCGAATGAAGCGACGTTTGCCCATACTCCTCACGAATAATAATTAGTGTATTTTCTTGTGATTCCAAGTCATTCCGATGTCGTTCAGCATGCATTTGACCGTTAAACGTATGTTTTGGCCATTTATGACACGCTGAGTGCTTTCTCGGATACCGCGGTCACACGACACCTACGATTGATGTGTCGTTAGGCCGACCATTTCACAATTCACACACCCTTTGTTGTCATTCGATATCGTGGGATTATGAGGTCATTTGACTGGTTTCGACCACCCCACGCAGGCCTTTCAAACGCTCCAAACACCTAAAAACACATATTAAATTGTGCCGCACAAATTGAGGGTTCGAATGACGTGTTGTCTCCTCGTACACCTCACAAATAATAATTAGGGTGCTTTAGTGTGATTTTGTGTTATTCTGATGTCATTCGGCATGCATGAGACCGTTAAATGCATGTTTTGGCCATTTACGACACATGAAGTGCGTTTTCGGCCACCATGATCACACAACATCTCTGATTGACATGTCATTTGGCTGACCATTTCACAATTCACCCACCCATTGTTTTCGTCCGATTTCATGGCATTCTGAGGTCGTTCAGCTTGTTTCAACCACCCTATGCACGCTTTTCAAGCGCGCCAAACACCTAAAAACACATATTCAGTAGTGCCACACAAACCGCGAGTCCGAATGACATTTAGTCTCCTCGTACACCTCACCAATAATAATTATTGTGTTTTCGTGTGATTTAAACTCTTTTCGATGTCGTTCGGCATGCATTTGACTGTTAAACGCATGTTTTGTGCATTTACGACATGCAGAGTTCTTTATTGGCCACCGCGGTCACAAGACACCTCCGATTGACGTGTCATCTGGATGACCATTTTAAAATCCACTGACCCTTTCTTTTCGTCTGATTTCATGGCATTTTGAGGTCGTTTGGCCAGTTTTGACCACCCCTCACATGCTTTTCATGTGAACCAAACAACTTAAAAACACATATTCAGTCGTGCCATGAAAACTGCTCATCTAAAGACATTATGTCTCATCTTCCACCTCACAAATAGTAATTAGGGTGTTTTAATGTGATTTCAAGTCACTCTGATGTTGTTCTCCATGCATTTGACCATTAAACGCATGATTTGGCCATTTACGACACGTGGAGTGCGTTTTTGGCCACCACGGTCGCACGAAACCTCCGATTGATGTTCCGTCTTGCCGACCATTTCACAATTCACCCACCCATTGTTTTCATATGATTTCATGGCATTCCGAGATTGTTCGGACAGTTTTGACAAACGCCATGCACGCTTTGGAAGCATGCTAAACACCAAAAAAACACATATCCAGCCATGCCGCGCAAACCGCAAATCCAACTGATGTGCCGTCTCCTCGTACACCTCACGAATAATAATTTGGGTGTTTTCGTGTGATTTCAAGTTATTCTGATGTCGTTCAGAAAGCATTTGACCGTTGGATGCATGTTTTGGCAATTTACTACACGCGGAGTGCATTTTCGGCCACCGTGGTCACACGACACCTTTGATTGACATGCAGTCTAGCCGACCATTTCACAATTCACCCGCCCTTTGTTGTTGTCTAATTTCATGGCCTTCTGAGGTCTTTTGGCCAGTTTCGACCACCCGACGCATGCTTTTCAAGCGCACCGAACATCTAAAAAACACATATTTAGTCGTGTTGTGCAAACCGCAGGTCCGAATGACGTGTCGTCTCCTCATACACCTCACGAATAATAATTACTGTGTTTTTTTGTTATTTTAAGTCAATCTGATGTCATTCGGCATGCCATTGACCGTGAAACACATGTTTTGGTCATTTAAGACACGCGAAGTGAATTTTTGGCCACTGCGGTCACACGACACCTCCAATTGACGTACTATCTTGCTGACCATTTCACAATTCACCAACCCTTTGTTCTCTTCTTATTTCATGGCATTATGAGGTCATTCATCCAGTTTCGTCTACCCCACACATGCTTTTCAAGCACGCCAACCACCTTAAAACACATTATAGTCGTGCTGCGCAAAACGCGCGTTCGAATGACGTTACATCTCCTCTTACACCTCATGAATAATAATTAATGTGTTTTGTGTGATTTAAAGTCATTCTGATGTCATTCGGCATACATTTGACCATTAAACGCATGTTTTGGCCATTTACGACATGAAGAGTGCATTTTCGGCCACCACGGTCACACGAAACCTCCGATTGACATACCATCTGGTATACCATTTGAAAATTAACCCACCTTTTTTTGTAGTCAGATTTCATTGCATTCCGAGGTTGTTCTGCTAGTTTTGACAACCCCACGCACATGTTTCAAGCGCGCCAAACACCAAAAAACCCATATTCAGTCATTCCACGCAAACCGCATGTCCGAATGTTGTGGCATCCCCTATTACACCACACGAATAATAATTAGGGCGTTTTCATGTGATTTCAAGTAATTCTGATGTCGTTCAGCATGCATTTGACCGTTAAATGTAAGTTTTGTCCATTTACAACACGCGGAGTGCATTTTTGGCCATCGCGGTCACACGACAACTCTAATTGACGTGACCTCTTGCCGACCATTTCACAATTCACCAACCCTTTGTTTTCATCTGATTTCAAGGAATTCCAAGGTCATTCATCCAGTTTTGACCACCCCACATAGGCCTCAGATTGAGGCTTTCATACAACATTTTGAGTGGTGTCGGCCACAACTCTCCTCTAATTGAGGTAGGGTTGACTCGTACATGTAACAAATGACCCATGGATCATTGTGCTAAAGTATCAAAAAAAATTGAATGTGTTTGTTCAGTTTTCTGTATTCCAGTTGTTGTTTTCACTTAAAATCTTGTCCATTTCATATAAAAGTGTGACAGTTTGAGTGGTTCCGGCCACACTGACCCTCAGATTGAGGTAGGGTTGACTCATACAGGTCACGTATGACCCATGTATCGTTGTCCTAATGTGTCAATAGAATCTGAATGCATTTGGATAGTTTTCTATAAGCCAGTTGTTGTTTTCACTTAAAATCCTACCCATTTCAAATAAAAGTGAGACAGTTTGAGTGGTGTCGGCAACACCGACCCTCAGATTTAGGCGGGGTTGACTTGTACACGTCATATATAACCCATGGGTAGTTTTTCTAAAGTTTCAAAAAAAATAGTAATTCCTTTGGTCAGTTTTCCATATTACAGTAGTTGTATTCACTTAAAATGATGTCCTTTTCAAACAATAGAGAGACACTTTTAGTGGTGTTGGCCACACAATGCCTCGGATTGAGGCGGGGTTGACTCGTACACTTCACAAATGAGCCATGTATTGTTTTATTAATGTATCATCCCAATCTGAATGCCTATGGTCTATTTTCTGTATGCTAGTTGTTGTTTTTACAGAAAATAGTATCCATTTTAAACAAAATAAATACACTTTGAGTGGTACCAACCACACCGCACCTCAGATTGAGGCGAGGTTGACTCGTACACGTCACAAATGACCCATGGATTTTTTTTTCCTAAAGTATCAACACAATCCGAATGTGTTTGGTTAGTTTTCCATATTTCAGTTGTTGTTTTAATTTAAAATGTTGTCCATTTCAAATATATGTGAGACACTTTGAGTGGTGTCGACCACACCCTGTCTCAGTTTGAGGTAGGGTTGACTTGTACACATCACTTGGGAATTTTTAGTGCCTTCAAGTACATATTGAAGATCTGGGTGAGTCTAATCCTCTCCTTGCTTCCTCTTTTTGATTAGGGTTTTCACTCTTCTTTCATCTTCTTCCGAAGCACTAAAACCCAATTTTCTGTTGAGATTTAGGGTCAATCTTGAAGAGAGCTTAATTGGAATCCGGGGTCTAGGGTGGAGGGTTGGGGGGATATTCAGGGGGTTGTCCGGGGTCTATGGAGGATGGTGGGGGGTTGTGTGGTGGGCTGTCTGGGGTGTTGTCTAGGGTCCAGGGAGGATGGTGGGGGGAGGGGGGCAGTCTGATGGGTGTCGTCCTGGAGCAGGAAAAAAATCACAGCATTACCGCGGTGTGATCGCAGTGTGACCGTGGCGTGACCACAGCGTGGCCGCAATCTGACCGCGATGTGTTGGCTCGGTCCAGCGTCATCCGCGGGGCAACATCTTACAGACAGGATTCCAAATAAATCCTATGTAGTTGTCCTTCACATTATAGAAACTGATCTTATGTTATAAAAAACAGACACTTGATTCAAGATTGTGGTATGATAAATATATATATTTTATATTCATTGTCTTTAAAAGTGGTACTATGTAGTTGTAACTACTAATTGAGAGTCAAATTTTCACACCCTAAACTATCACTGTGAGTTTTCACAGACATCGCACCACCGTTGGAGGGGTTTTATTATAAAAACATGGCGTTATTTTTCAAATGAAACAATTATATTAAAGATAACTTATTCATGATATGCAATTCAATATAATTAAGCAAAATTAAGAAAGATGCTAAATTCAATTTAAAGAATTTTTATATTAAAGAGGCTAAGAGAGGGACTCTACCTCAAGGGGTGTCTCCCATGGGTGTCTTGTGGTGTGTAGTGTCTATCTATGATTTTTTTGGTGCTTTCGTATTGTGTGAAATGCGTATAGCATGGTTAGTTTAATAAATACATTATTCAATTATAAAATACACCCATATTGAAAAGAGATATACCTACTTTTGATAGAGAATACCATTCAAATAACCAACTCTGAAATCCGAGATCAACATTTTACTTTACCAATTCCAATTACATAATATATGCAACACTAACTTATGTTTTATGAACCAATCAATTTAAGGGAAAGAAACTCCTCACAATAACCCATAAAGTGTCACATATCATCACTCACCTCCAAACCATTATAACATCATTAGGCTTCCATATTTGGACAAAAATAAAGAGTTATACTGAATTCAAATTTATCCATACTAGAGTGAAAAACCAGATTCAAAAACAAAGAGTTATACATAACACAAAAATTTAATGGATCAATCTACCCCCGATCACCATCACCATCACCTCTGTCATCATCATCCTCATTCTCGCCACCATCTATTTCATTGTCACCGTCCTCGTCATCATCCCCATGTTCATCCTCAGCCCCATCCTCACCCTCAGCCCCATCCTCACCGTCATCCTCATCCTCATCCTCGCCCTCGTCCTCTTCGGCATCCTCAACATCACTGGGAACATCATCATCTTGACCACCACTAGAAATACCACCTCGTGCATTGGATAATGAACCCATCGACAACATATATGTCTGCCAAGCCACGCTGGCCTCTGGTGGATGTGATGAAGAGAAATCTTTGATCAGTTACCTAAATTCTTTTTCCCTCGTTTGAACCTATTCTTCCTACTTGGTGACCCTTTTATCAGACTGTCTTGAATGATCCTTGACATGTTCCTACTAAGTGGTACTAGAATGGATACCTAGAGAGGACCAATACCTCGTCAGGACTATATTCTTACCAGGTTGGAAACATACTTGACCAGAGTGCTCATCTCCCAAAGCCTGATATAAATGATCATGTGGCCCTAAATTGTGAGGATCCTGGACATCAAGGGCCTATAAAGAAGCCTGTTGAAATATTAATAGATAATTAAATTTCAAAATAGATATTAAACATTGAAAAAAAAATTAAAACTTACAATATTTTCTTGTGTCGGTTCATTAACTGCAGATCCATCTTTTTTCCTTCAACTCGACCTAAACAATTTTTCTCGAGGGATATGTCCTTCAATATTCAATTTGTGCTTCTGTAATGAAATTTTAAAAATATAAAGTTTAAGTATAATCATATATTAAATATTCAATAAATCCCATAATTTAAGTAGGAAAAAATTAAAAGGGAAAGTCCTAAAGAAAAAATATAAACAACTATATTGTACCTGCTGCCTGTCATGATCTGACATTGTAGTGTACCCCAAATTGTCGAGGTATTTCTTGGAATCCATGTTTTTCCTTGTTTTTTTAGAATATTCCTAAATAATTTTTAATAATAAATAAGATAATATTAATCCAAAATATGAAAACTGTTATTTAAATATCTCAAATGGGATTAATACCTTAAATTTGACAGTCTCCCAATGGGTAATCATTTGGCGATATTGCTCTATCGGGTAGTCATCCATGATAGGTAATGTCTACATATTCGTGCCCACTATATCACACCATCCAATATACTGCTCATTCTTATAAGCTCTCCAAAGCCCTCCTAGCTTCTTTAAACGTACTAGTCGTGCACCTTTTCCATCAGGGAAGTTAAAAAAGATCTAATACCCAATAGATTATGTCATATAAATACAAAAAAAAATAATACATTAAATCCAATATATTTTTTACACATATTTGTTCCCACGAATTACCCATGACTTCATGTGGCAGATGTCTCCAAGATAAAGGGCTGACCGGAATGATGTCAGAGTATTTGGCTAGCATCGCCAAAAAACCCAAACATTCCTACCCAGATTCATTAATCATATATCCATCATCATTGTATTCAACCATCAACTGTGTATGGTAGTTCCATAATGCACGCAAGCGAGTACGGCCTCTCCCCCACCTCCTATCAGTAGATGAATCTGCTATTAAAGAAAAAAATATTCGAAAAAGTTATAATAAAAATAAATTTTGGTATAAACATTTGTTATAGTTATATAAATATACCTATGGTAGTTGGATCAATGGGAATCACGGGAGGTGAAGAAGCTGAAGGAATATCCTCTACATGTGGAGTGTCCCTTAGTGTACACTCCTTAGCTACATACTATGTTAGAGAAGGAGTCGAAGAAGGTGCAATATAATAACTCAAAGATAATGAAATAGAAGAAAGCGATTATGGAACAAACGTCTGTCCAATTGGTAGTGTAAACATAGGAGGCCTAAATATCCCATGTGTCCCTAAAGACACACGAGAATAAAAATGGGGTATAGAAGATACGTCTGTGTTAGGGGCATATTCCAATCGCGTACGACCAGTGGATCGTCTAACTCTCGCACCACGAGCCCTCGTACCACCAGCCTCAGTACCAAGACCACCAGATGATCATCTAACTTTGACACCAACACCCCTCCTACCACCAGCCTATGTACTAGGAGCAATATCAAGCTCCTCATCAGATATCTCTCATCTAGGGGGTGGATCCTGAAAAAAAGTTTAACACAAAAGTAAACACGTGATATTATATGTTATTAAAATATATAAATTTGAAAAAAAAATACTCACAATAGGGATGAGTGGAGGAACTCCCATCTGTATCATGTGGCGATTATTTTCTGTCATCTTTTTCCACCGCCTCTCTTCAATGGGTGTCATTTCCTGTAATGAAAACATATATGGAAGTTATTAGAAACAGATAATTAATTTGTAACCCAAATAACAAAATATTGAAAAAATATTCTGATAAAAAACATAAAGAAACATAAGATTTATGTTGGTTTGAAGGTATGTACTAGGATACACACTCTGAATGATATAGGTGGAACATGTCGGTGAGAACACGACTGTATGATTCTATATATTTCCCACCACAACTTTGGGTTCACAATCAACTCTGAAGATTGAGCTACTGGAGTCATCATAAGTAATAAATGGATTTCTTCCAATTGTAGTAGGGATAGTGTCAACTTCATTATCACCATCATCAAAAACATGTCTGGGATTTTCTTTAACAATTACACCGAATTTAGGATGACGATGATCTTTGACATAAAAAACATGTTTCACCATTGATGCTAATAAATATGGTTCATCGGTGGAAATATTGCGAGTCATGTCAATAACTCAAAATCAAAAATCATCAATAAAGGTGCCTTAACTCATCATTGAATCAAACCATTGACATTTCATCATCATGACTCGACCATGCGAGTAATAATCCAAAATTATTATTTTTTCCACAACTCCATAATAAGATACATTTTTAGAATGAGGTCTAGTATCCAATGAACTGGCATAACAGTCTATTATTGCAGTTATCATAACACCATCATGATGTGTTCTCCCTTTTCTTGCTCATTTAGTGATAATAAATTTGTTTCCATTGATCACAAGTGATTTACAAGAACGAACCATGGTATTAATACCAAAAGAAAAAGCTCTTATTTCCTTAGAAACAGAGTCTACAGGCAAAATCGATACCTAAAATATAAATAAAAGTAAACTTAATTAAATATTATTTTTATTTAGTTATTACATAAATATTTTTACCTTCAATTTCAACCAAGTAGAAAACCCTTTGCTATGAAAAGTCTTTTTCCTTATCAAATATAAAGAATGATTCTTTCTATATATCAATTATGTATATTCCCTATATATAAAAATAATAATAGTTTAACAAATATATAAAATTACAAGAGATAAGATAAGGGATACATGTATAATTTACTTACTTGATATACTAATCGAACAAATCACAATTGAACAACACTGTGCGATGTACCATCTCTCGCTCTTCAAGGATTAATGTCATAAATGTATATAATCCGGAGATTCCTCCTATCTGATTAATTGATGGAAAACTAGGTTCAATTTTCTCATATTGTTCATCTTCATTTCTCATTGGTCCATTTATTCTTGTAGTAAGGTCAGACAAATACATTGAGATGAAATTCATACATTCTTGATCCAAGTAACCATTCACAATAAAACCGTTGGCATAATTCTTGTTCCAAACATATGATATCAATGTGTAGATGTTTCTTTCAGTTGGATATATCCAACAGAAAGAAATGAGTCCTCCAAGAAGTATTTTGGTTAGAAGATGGATAGTCAGATGCAACATGCATGGAAAAAATATATGGAGGGAATTTTTTCTCTAACTCACAAAAAATTAATGGTGTGTCTACCAATAGTTTTTACAAGAAGGATTTGGAAAACTTCTCAGCTCAAATATCTCTAAATAAATAGAACAACTGAATAACTGAGACTCTTACATTTTTGTATAAGATGTGACGGATTTCTATTAGAATCAACTCATGGAAAAGGACGTGATAATCATGAGTCTTTAAAGATTTCAGCTTCAACACTTTTATGTTGACCCATTTTAATATATTTCTTGAATAGTAATAAAAACATAAGTTGACTCTAAAACCTCTAGAAATTGATTTTTTCAGTACGTGTCATCACATAAGAAGCACATGGAAATTGCAATTTATTTTCACCAATAAAGACAGGAAGCAATTCTGGTCTGATCCCCCAATCTACCAAGTCACGCGGAGATCATAAGTCATCTTTTGTCTTCCCATTGTCATTTAGAAGAATAGAAAGAAATATTTCACATATATTCTTTTCACTGTTCATTACATCTATGAAATAACATAACAAGTTGGTTGACCAATACGACAACTCAAAGAATATACTCTTCTTCTTCCAATTGTAATAGGTATCATTGGAAACATTTTTCCTCTTTCTAGATTTCATTACACCCTTAAAAATGAATAAATGAAATCTTTCAATTCATTAAGCACATTAGTTCTAGACATATGCTGAGGTGGATCATCAGTCTCCATGGTATTGTCAAATCTTCGACGATTGTTTCTATATGGATGGTTGATTGGAAAGAATCGTTGATGTCCCATAAAACTAAAACTACGACAATATTTCATTCTTCTTGATCAAGTATTCTTCATAAAAATAGGACATTCCAATTTTCCTTTTGTGATCCATCCAAACATCATTGCATAAGTAGGAAAATCATTGTTCATCCCCATAAGTGCAACACGCATCTAAAATATGTCTTTCGAACATGCATCGTATGTGGGCACACCCACATCCCAAATAAGTTTCAACTCTTTTATTAAAGGTTGCATGTATACATATATATCATTGCTGGCATTAGAAGGCCCAGATATCATTATAATCAAGAAAGTGTAAGGTTTTTTCATACACAACCATGGGGGAAGGTTATAAATGTGCATGAAAACCAGCCATGTGTTGTGCGAAGTAAGAATCTTACAAAATGGATTAAAACCATCCCATGAAAGACTCAGTCTCATATTATGCACATCGGCTACTAATTCAAGATATTGAGAATCAAATATCTTACATGAAAATCAATCTACAGGGTGAACGAACTCTTCATTATTATTTTTCCTCTGGATGTCAGGCCATCACATTTTTACTGATATTTCATCAGACATGAAAAGATTATGTAATCTGGGGATCAATGGAATGTGACACAATACATTTTGTGGCACATGAGATGGTTTTCTATCATATTTTGGATTCCATCGGGAGGTTCCACATTTGATATAATCATTTCTTTCACCATTTTCCTCCCAAAATAGGCTGCAATCATTTGGGCAGGCATGATTTTTTTTTGAGAATCCATGTTCATCAACTAACTTCCATGCCATATAGTGGTTTGAGGGAATATCTGAATCACATGGAAGTAAGTCCTTCAAGAAGGTAAGAATGTAATAGATTGTAGTATTAGAAATCCAATACAAAGTTTTCCCATGAAATAATCAGATTAAAAATTCCAACTTTTTCATTTTACCACATTTCCAATATACTGGAGTCATCGTAGCATCGTTCAATTTTTTCACCCTATTAACTTCATCATTTTCATTGGACACATCATGTGTACTTGTATTGAAATCTTATTGGCTGGACATCCTTTCCTTCTCATGATGTCGAATAAATGGAAACTGATCATATATGCAACTCTCCAATTCAGTCTTATCATTTGGTTCAACACCATTTTGAGATTACATTTTCTCTCCATTGTGATACCAAACATAATAGTTTGTTTGGAAACCATATTTGTTTATATGATAGCTAACTTCATCACGACTCAACCATGGTCTTCCAACATAATTACAACATGGGAAGTGTATGTGAACACTATTTGAAGCCTTATCAAATTAAAAATTTAAAAATATGTTCAAATTATTTTGAAAATCAGTTGAAATCCGATTAGTTTCATAATTCAAACTTCTATCCATTCTGTAATTTTTTTTGCAATAAGTCATTTAAAAGTAATACAATAATATTGAAGTTCAATTAAAAACATATTTAGGTAAATAGAAATTGTTTACTTTATATAAAAGCATAACTAACACAATACTTTATATGAGAATCATATTAAGAAACACAATAAAATACATTGTATATAAGAAAATAAGATATAGAATTTCTAATGCCAATATTCAAGGATTCCCCAGTAAGATATTAGAAGTGGGTCAAGGAATACATAATCATTAAGGGTCTAGTTGGGAGTACATGAGTTTTATACTTTAACTTCTTTAGGGATATTAGGATGAGGAGTAGGATGAGGATCACATCAAAAGTAGTTATGGCATCATCATGTTTCACCTTAACAATGGATTAATGGAGCCTAGGTTTGGGGCCATAGTTCATAGGTTGGTAGGTTTAATTCATTGAATCATGTCCCAATTGATTTTGGAGAGGGACCTTCAATAGTTATAGTTATGGATTAGATTAGAAACACCTATAAAAAGGATATCCAAGAATTGTGACATCCCAAACCAGGATGCCACTCAGTAGTGACCCAAACCCGGATGGGCACATGGCCTTAAGCACATTTACCAAAATTACAAATGTTATTGACTAATAGTGAGAGCCTTTTCTGTGTTTGGGTGAGACTATTCCCTCATTACCCAAGTTTCACAATTTTAATATTATTAGTTAAAAAGTGGAAGAAAGATAACAATGGGAAAATATTGAAAATGGATGAAAAAAACCAAATCTGTAATACCAACTAATAACAGAATAATAAAATGAATGATAGTAATGTATGCCATGTGTCAAGAAGAAAAACACAGTTACAACTAGTATGAAGTAGTAATATAGAAGAGGCTCAATAAATTCTAAAAATAGACCTAGCTTCTTGAGCTACAACCCAATCATCTGGTACATGATCCATCATATGTCATGTGAGTAGTCATGAATCTATAAAATGGTGATTCTCCCTAACTAAACATATAATAATGTAGTTTATCTGGGTACCCAATGGCATCTCAAACAATGTGTGAGATACAATTCATATAGGTGACCACTGATAGGTCTATAACTATCCAATATATTTTTATAACATTTTCATACAATGATATGATAAATTAAAGTGACAACAAAAAAATCTAAAAGGGTTTTCTATGGTTCTGGAGAAAAAATCTAACATTGTTTTCTAGGTTAAATGAAATCAGAAAAAAACAAATACACATAAAATTAAAACCGAAATATTATATAGATAAAATTAAAAATATGGTACCTATTAAGATAATACCTATTTTGGAATGGTTCAGATGAAGATTAAGCAGCGTGGATGGAGGAATCTGAGATTCCAACCGTTTAGATGGAGGAATCGAGATGAACCTGATAGAGGTGATGTCCGAATGGAGGAGAGGTGCTCAAATCGTGGGGGAGAGGAGTTTTCTGAATGGGGGAGAGGTGATGGATCATAGGGGAGAGGGGAAATAGGGCTTCTATCTGAATGGGGAAGAGGAGAAGGGTCGTGCAGGGATATTGGGGCAAACCATTACCAAGGGTTTTTAAAAACCGTTGGTAAAGGTTACCTTTACCAACGGTTTGCAAGAACCGTTGGTAATGTGGGGTGGGAATTTAGACCCCTTTACCAATAGTTCACTAGAACCATTGGTAAAGAGGGGGTGTTTAGACCCCTTCACGAACGGTTCATTATAACCATTTGAAAAGGGGGGAATTTACCCAGTTTTACCAACGGTTTAGTCAAACTGTTGGTAAAACTCTTATATACCAATGGTTTGAGAAAACCGTTGGTATATAAGTGTTGGGAGAAACCCTTATTCCAGTAGTTACACATTATAATGTGACTTCAAACATAGATAATTTCACATAATTTTGAAATATTTACGCATGGGACCACTATTTTACATGACTCAACATTTGATTATCTACATTTTATAGATATAGTTATGATTTATTTATTTCTGGTAGATCTAATTTAGATATACTTTATTCTCATAGAGATACATTTAGTAAATTTACACCTAAAATTGTTGAAATTTATTTTTCCACTTGAACTTTATCAATTGTAATTGAAAAAAAATCTTTTTTATTATATCCTTTAGTTAGTTCTTGTACTTGTCTGAAGAATTATTTTCTTATAGGTAGTTAGTTCAGAAATGTTAACTTCATGATTCATTAAAATTTTCTCATATGATTTAAAATATAATACAATTATCTATGGGAGTTCGTCAAATTTCCATAAATTGGATGAAACTTAAAAAAGAACTAAAATTTTTATCTATGCTTCCCTACTCATCTATAATTGATCATAGTTACTCAAAATCATTACCAAAAAGTCAAGTTTTTTTTTGAAATTTTCCTAACCTTTATAAATACTTTCAGAAATTTTTTTAATCATTCGAATCTCAAATATGATAAAAACATATCCAGTTCTTAACTGATGGTGGATTCACCATTTTTAAAATGATTTGGCACTTTCTTTTTCATTATAGAAGTACATATATCAACACAAATTTAAAAGAACAGCCACCCCAACGCTAATCCATCACTCACTCGACCACCCAAGACAAATTTTAACCCTAACAACACATCCAAAAACACCTCATATAAATATATATATATTTCTCATATATTTATGATATAATTTATAATTCTAAAAAAACACCCATGTTGAAGGAGAAAAATATTAAATTTATTATTTTCTAACAACCATTAATGGCGTGGATGTTTCTTTTAATTGGTTTCTAGAGTTATATGATAATATTGGTAAAAATAAAATCATAAAATGTGTGAATTATTTTTTTTATTATTATTTTTCTGGGATATATTTTGTAGAAGGATGTAATTATGGTAAAGCAGTAGAATATGAAGATGATTAAATAATTGATAACATATAATGTTTTTTTACTAAATTAGGTGGTTTAAAGGTTTCATATTAGTTTAAAATAGTTTTTTTTAAAATTATAGTAAAATAATAGAACACTTAACTACATTTTTAACAAAATGGGAACTTGACTGGTGTGATGTACAGAATAAATTCATTGATTTAATTATGATGAAACTATGTGATTCATGATTCTTGATCATTCATGATTTTAATCCTATAATGAAACTTTAATATGATTCATAGTTATTAATGGGTCAATTATCATTTAATATAATAATTTTTTTATATATTTTAGTTATAAATATAATGATTCAAGGAAACATTATTGAACATATGAAAATGGTTTTTATTTAGTCCTGATTAAAATCATTGGTCCCATTACATGATTCTAATGTTTTTTCTTCATTAATATAACAACCAAGAACTAAAATTTATCAATTAAAAACACAAGATTATTTTTATTAATGACAAATATATGGATTTTATTTAATCATTTTTATTGGAGAATATTTTAAAAATGGGAAATAAAATATAAATTTAGTTGTTTTCTTATAAATATGTTAGTCAAGGTCCTGGATTTAACAGTCCTTGGATTTAAATTCCTGAAATAATATTAGAAACATGAAATAATATAAACATTATCCTAATAAAAATTTAAAATTAATTTATGGAGTTTTATTTTATACGTTATGGGTATCAATTCAATGTAAAAAATTTTTTTGTTTCAATTGAATGAAATGTAACTGGATCATTCAAGAGTGTCATGATGGAGGAAATTTAGGCCCTAATAGAATCTATAAAATACTAGAAAATTTCAAAGAACCGTATCTACTTCCTAATAATAATGATTATGTTCAATAAATTATTTTAAGGGGAAAACTTCTCAATGGTTGAAGATTAAACTAAAACTTTTGGATATATCCACTATTACCAAATACAAAGTAGTATTGATAGTATCACAACATATATATAATTGTAAATATTTTCGTGAATAAAACTAAAATGAATTAAAAAATGTTTATAATCTATTTATTTTCTAAAATGGATAATTTTATACAATTATATAAGAGTTTTGATTCGTTAAAATAAGATAACCTATTTTTCAAATGAATATTCATTTTTAAACAATTATTTCATACATAGATAGTAAAATTTGAAGCTATTACTAGAGGAAACTATGGAGGAATCCAAAATTGATTTTTTAGCACATACCATAACCCTTACACTAATGGATGAACTCGATTTATTTATCATCCATTAACTTTTTTGTTAAGATCAGAAAAACATAATTTCATATATAAAAATTCACAACATGTATAATCTATATTATCATATAAAAATCATAAATTCTTACAACTAGATATTTCTTATTTATGATTTTCCAAAATGTAATTATATCACTCATATCAAATTGTGTTATTTACCAATTTATTTTCATGTGAATATAGATGAAGTGAATAAAGTGAAGTAAATGAATTAGATTCATGAAAAGTTTCTTGATATATAAATATAATATTTCATGATATAATATATTTACATTAAAATTAAGATAAATTGAAGATAACATTTTTAAGTTACATTAAGAATACATGGAGTATGAAAAAATTCCTGAAAAATCAAAATTGCTAAAGACTTGTATCCTTACATTGTAGATGAGAATTTAGCATATTACAAGAAAAATACACTTCAATATGAATAGAAATTTATAAAAAGAACAAAGTGAATGATAATATTTAAGTTCATAATACAATTATTTAGTAAAATAATTATTTAAAATAGATCTTCAAAAATTGAATGATATTAGATTTATCTAATTCATATGACTTATAAATTAATATTAATAAAAAATGATCGAGATGGTCAGAGAAAAAAAATGGAATTAGAGTATCAGAATCCTAATAACTTATATAGGAAATATTTTCTTTTATTATGAAATATATTTATAAACTAAACACTCAATGATATGGGAAGACTAGAATATCATGAATTTTATTTATTTTAAAACAATCCCTACTGATTTTGAATTCCTTTTCCGTGTAATTTATAGTGTGTCCCAGTCAATGAGGTTATGGACCATCTCATTAGGTTCTGATGGAGTTGAGAGATATTGTATTTTAGTTGATCATAATTTAGTTTAATTTCAAAATTTTTGGACTGGATTAGTGTGGAATAATTATTGATGTATCTTGAGGGTTTAAAATAGGGTTTTAACATTTAAACCCCATTAAAAGTACATATAGATGAAAATACACCACTTTATTGAAGAACAATGAGCTATGGGAAATAATATGATCCTACTGAAACCTCGGTAGAGTCTATTGATGTTCTAGTAGCCTTCATGTATACCCTCTATAGATGGTTTGATGGAGATCATTTGGTATAAGGTGGCTAATAGGGACCCCCAAATATTTTCTCAAATTCCTCCTCTCTTCTTATTTGGAGATGAGGGTTGGTTTAAGGGGTGTTGGTGTATTGATAATTTTTAGTATATTTTCCCTTTTCTTTTCACCCCTTTTTCACATATTTCTATAATGAAATATAAGGGTTTTTGGTAGGGATTTGAAAATTTATTTTGTCACATCATGGAGAAATCTATTATGAATTATGACTCTTATTTAGATTATACCTAAAAGAGATAGGAAGATAATGAATACAAGTCATTAGAAACCATTTTTATAAAGGTAAGTTTATTGGTGGTTCTGCATATCTATTTTATAAAAATTAGATGAATCTTAACAATTGAATATGTTTTAATATTTTTATATTATACTTTTAGTTGGATTGGAGGTGTTCCTAGGATTCCATTTACCATGTTTCTCATGGTTTTAGAGATGATACACTCCTCGATGAATTCTATTTGGATTTTTTGGAATATTAAATTATATTGGTTTATAAATTATTTTATTCAGTTCATTGATGATATAGGTACTTGTAAACATGAATTATGATCAATGAATGTTTTTTCATGAATATAAATGAAATATCTTGATGGATAAATAATGAGAGAAATATATGTGGTCGTTGGTTTTACATATTTGAATGTAAATTCATTTTTTTGGGGATGTGTATGTTGGGGTAAGTGGGTATGGAAAACCTAATTTATAGAAAATTAATATTGGTTATTATGAGAGATTAGGAATGACCTAATAGGGTTATGTAAGCAAAAAATAATATGTACTAATATAAACTGATTCACTTCATGGATCTATTTTTGTATTTTTATTTGCTATAATAGAAAAAGAGGAACCCACAGAGGGTGTCCCACACTGAGTGATGACTCTAGTGTAATTTTGTCATCATATTGTTTAGTGTAGGATATGAACATAGTGTAATAGGATATAAGTTAGTCATGTGAGTGGTTTCTTAAGAAATATTTTGGTTTTTCTATTATGACGTAGGGGTAACAAATTTAATGAAAATAGAACAATTTTGAAGATATTTAATTGGGAAAGTATGATTATAAATTGAATTTTATTGAGCCTATAATAGTGGGTTAACTAAAATGATATAGATTCAATTTTTTTTAGTGTATGGAGAAATTAGGTGATGAGCCACATGGCTATGATGCTATGTGAGGGTTGAATTGTGTGATTAAATTGTGAAAAATGGAATTGACCATCAAAATTCTAAAATGATTATATGTCCTGAAATTCCATGGGTTATGTATTATATTTGATATTGTTAAGTGAGTTTATATAGAGAAATAAGACCTTGGATTGATGAGAAATTAAATAAGTGGTATGTCTCCATATGGGTGAGCATTGAGAGTTGGGTTGACTTAGGATGGCCATCATATGTTGAGGTTATGACTATACTCGATGCATGTGATGTTAAAGAGATGAGACTAGTCAAAGATTAAAAAATTGATACAAAAAAAACATGTTATGCATGAGTTGTGAAGGGTGATTGGTTGATGTATTACATTTCACATAGAATAACCTATGATTATTATTTAGAATCGTGTTTTTTATGCATCAAACTAAAGGGATGGAGGAAAATGCCGAGCCTGTTTCTTGAGTGATCAATATTTGATGGAGGTACATACATTTCTTCTGATAGGAAGATTATGTAGAATGCTTCAATGTTATCACTGAGAATATTATTAGTGGGATGGTTGTATATAGTCCATCAGGTCCCTAGATACTAGGATGCATTGGACTGTAGCTAACCATAATCCACCTATAAATATAATTATCAATTATTTTAGATATTATAAGAGTGAGATACTAGATAACTATATATATTCCATGTGGAATTTTGGAGGAGTATTGGTGTCCATAGAAGATAAAATTTGGCCACATAATCAATACACGTATACAGGACAAATAAACTCCATATAATTCATACAATACCAAATAAGAAGGAAATTTCCAAACTGATCCTTTAGAAAATGTATTATATGGATGATGTTAACCTTATACCTATTGTCACAAACCAATCTGTGTCGCCATCTGACCCAACGCCTGACCTGGTCCGCGACATGGTCCGAAGGGTGTTACCGATCCCTACGAGATGGAAACTAGTGTCATGCATCAAAATAAACCAGTTGGGAATGATTTTGGCCCATAACAAAGATGAATAAACATGAACTAAACAAGAAGATAAATAAAGTGAAATGAACCAAACAACTTGGCAGTGAAAGAGAAAATAATAATAATAACAATAAAGAAGCAATGTGACATACCTCAGGTGACCCCGTGGGTCACCACGGTATGTAAACTACACTCACCCCCAAAAGCGATCAAAGACTAAAACCTGCAACTGAAAAGAAAAGTAGGCATGAGAACCGAGATGCTCAGTAGGAATTCCAAAATATAACCACGTCTTATACCCAGCCTTTAGTAAGAAATCCAATCATGCCAGTTTGAAAAAGAGGTATAATAAAATAATTTTTTTCCTTCTTTTAAAATTCAAGTAATGAGTTTGAATTTTCATGTAAAGCATTTCACTCCCAAGGAATTTTCACAATAGGTTCCAAGCATGTATTAATTTTTAAAAATGAAAAGAAACCAGTTTGGATTAAAATATGGTTTTCATAAACAAGACATCGAGTATGAAACAACTGAAAAGAAAGTTACATCACAAGCAGCATGTCAAAAATGACCACCATGGGTAATACCTTTAGGTAGCTAGAACAAGTGGAAACCTAGAGACCTCGTACCTCGGTGAAACGTGGCATAGAAACCACGACCCTAGGAAAAAACATGGCTTAAAATACCACGACCCTCAGAAAATATGGATTAGAAGACCACGACCCTCAGAAATTTGTATGTTTATTTAGTGGTGTTGCGTCGATCCTACTAGATAAACTGGGACGATCCTCGGCTGTGTCATCTATCATACTAGTCCTAGTCACCCACCTAGATACCCAGGTTTCCCATTGTCCTCTATTTCAAGTGGTGGTGAGTTTTCATTATTAAGAAAACATATAAGTACATTAGAATTTCTATATCTATAACCCATTCAACCTCTCACCACCGCTCTCTCTCTTTATGTGCATTCCCCCTATTTCACGTCACACAATGCATAATCATCAAATTAGGCCCCTAATAACACATTTAACTAAAAAAATCATTTTCCTAAAACCAAAGGGGGCATGCCTCAAGAGAAGTTTTTCTTTTTCGAAGATCATTCTTAAGATGACAAACGCGCTTAGTTACATAAAGGGAACACTTTTACGAATAATCGGCCAAAAAGACCAAACACCTTTGGAAATACACATTACCAATTCAAAACCACTAAAAAAATCAATTTCCAAGAGGAGGTCACTTAAGACCGATAGCATTAGGAATACATGTCAATTTCCAAAACGAATGCATAGACATTTCAAGAAACCGCAACCAAATTTCATCACATGTGTATATAGCATAAATGTAAAGAAAACTTTTAAAACATGAAAGAAATCATGAAATTAAAATTAAAGGCACGGGCATAGGGGACCTTCCACAAACATGCTGTTATATGTCAAATACCACTCGAACTGACCCTGCGCACTTCCATGCACATGCATTTATAGATATATATATATAAATACCCCTAGATGCATTGCACATATTCCCCACGCCATGAGGGAATATGTACCATGAGGGCATTTATATATATATTTCTTACCCTATTCATGCATATGGAGGCGTTCTTGAAACCCGCAACTTGAAACCATCACAGCGAGGCCCAACGCACTACACATATAATTTAATAAATTAATAAAACAATTTATAAAAAAACTTCAAAATTAGCATAAGAGAGTTTAGACCAAAAAACACTTGACCTCATATAATAACGCCACTTTAAAATCGAACGCATAACACAACCATACCAAAACATGTTTTCCGTTACTCAAACTATTTAAAATTTAAATTCTATAGCGCACAAGTTCCCCAAGCCAAAATAACACATTTTTCCTTCAAACCACATTTTTAATACACCTGCACCATAATTTATTTAAATTTTTTTTGCACTCTCCAACACAAGGCCTGATACACTTTTCAAGAAACACTACAATATAATACGCATGACACAAATCAATTTATTTGAAATAAAAATTCATTTCAAACACTACCACATATTAATTTTTTTCTAAAAAATACTTTTCACACGTAAAATAATTAATTTAATGTTTCCATGAATTCCCACAGCAAGACCCATATGAAAACATAACCAATTCTAAAAGAAAACTCAGTTCCATCGCACATGCATGTCAAAATATTCACAGAACACATTTTGCAACACCCAAAATAATCAAAGAACATTCTAAATAAATTAATCCAGAAAAATCCTTCATCAAACAATATTTATAGATGAAATCAACTACCATTGGTGTCGAAGGCCCCAAATTTCGAAGCGAAACTCCAATCGCACACCAAATGGGTCAGAAACAACATCAAATAACCCTAAATCAAGAAATCAAACAAAAAAATGGAAATCAAACCCCAAATGAAAATGAACCAAAACCCTAACTAAGAGGGGAAAAATACTTACCGTAGGGGTAGTCATTGAGGGAGGAGGATGTCGGTGAGATTGTAGTCGCCGGAGGGGGGGGAAGCTGTGGAATGGGGCACTCGGCCGGATGTCCAAGAGGAGAGGGGGTTTGCGTGGCACAAGCAGGGGAGGGGGAATCTTGGCCACGCGAGGGAGGAGGCTCGGCCGCGCATGAGGGGAGCTGTCACTGGAGGGAGGGAGGCGCACTGGCGGCTTTAGCTGGAGGGGAGAATAGGAGCGGGAGAAAGGGGGTGGAGGGTTAGCGCGAGCGGGAGAAGGAAGGTGGGGGGTCGGCCGCATAAGGGGGTAGGGTAAGGGGGAAGGAGAGTTAGGTTTTGAGAGGAAATAATATTAATAGTAATAAAAATAATAAATGAAATAAGTAAAATAGGAAATAAAAAAATAAAGGAAAAGAATATAAAATATATAAAATATTAACAAATAATAAACATAATAAGAACTTTAATAAACTCAAATAATAATAATAATATTGTTCTTAACAACTTAATAATAATTATAATAAACTTGATAATAATAATATTATTAACCATAATAACAATAATAACAATAATTACCATTATTATAATTATTAAACTAACTCATTATAACTCATTTTATTCATTTTTCTTGCACATGAGGTACACCGCATGGTGACCTGAGCAAAGTCGCACGGCTTTGAACACACCATACCCATGCACCAGACGCTGTCAAGGGCCAGACATTCATTCATCAACAAAATAAAAAAATTTCAAATAGGCTTGGCCCGCAGCATGATAGAAGGTTTTAATGTCTGATTAAATAATAAAATAATATTAATTTAAATGTTCGGTTGTGACAATTCACCCCACCACAAAAACTTCCTGCCCCTAGAAAGTCACCCAGTCGAATGAGGAATCAAACTCGAGTTTGAAACAGAACAATGCCCACAAAAACACGAACTCAGTGTGACTTTTCATTCCATCTGTCACCCCCAACGAAATCTAAGGGAAACTGAAAAGAGAAGAACCATCATGAAACGAGGATAGTTCTCCCCACCATAAGAACCCAACTAGAACAACCAAGGTTGAGACTCTCAGTATGGGCTAACTATGGAACTGCTAACGTGATTCAAAAGGGAACCGCCATATAGACCAAACCTCGAAGAAGGCACGATAAGATTCATGGTAGGTCTCCTCACCATTTAAGAACTGACTAGCTAAAGACAATCGGCACAGTCCAATATGAGAAACCCAGCACAAACTGGCCCATGAACTCTCTGCATAACCCAGACCCCCACCACATGGGGTCATCGATGAAAGAACCCAAACCGGGAAGTGGACCAAACCCCTATTCATTATTTCCCAAGACACATATGTCTCCAAAATGAGCACATCCTAAAACAAGAACGGGTTACATATGGAGCTAGCCACCTAAGAGGGATAATCATCTTGAGACTCAAAGCCATAAAGAGACAAATCCAAAGCTCATATTTGAGGTGGTACAACTAAAAGAATTACAGGAAAACAAGATCACTGCACCTTTTTACAACCAAGGTGGGGTTTTAAAAAGACAAAAACCACAATGAGAAAAAGAGACCTATTCACCTCTTATAGCTAAAAAGAACCTTCATAGACGAGAAGCTACAACAAATAAATTCAGAATGTCCCCATTTCAGCCATGGAGAAAACAATTATACCAAGCTTCACATCACCCAATGATTCCTAACTACGTGAAAGGATTCACTCTGAGACCTATGGCTAGAGCTTTGATGTCTTGAACCATCTACTTCCCCGCAGTCAGGAGTTGACATCCTTCGATTGAGACACCTGTTGATGATACCACTATCAGAACCTCTCCAATTTTCCCAAATGGCCACACTGACGGCAAGCCTTCGGAGGATGATGACAAGGCGACTTAAAGTACCCAAACCGAGCACACTAGAAGCAAACAAGAGGGTGTCCCAACTAATAGAGGATTGGATTGACAAGATGACTTGTTAGAGATAGGTTCCTTTAATTATCTCTCATCACCGGATGGGAAACCTTCTCGAACACCAAAAAGAAATGGTCCTAGAACCCTGGACAAAGACCCCCACATAATAGAAACTTTAACTAATTACACGATGCTACCTATGGAGAAATGGAATCAACCACTTGGAATGCCCTATGTAGGCCTTCACTGCTCGTTGGCCTTACTCGACACTCACTAGTTCTGCCACTTTCCTTGCCTTCACTTCCTTTGGAATAAACCATCAAATGAGAGTGGTCTTAAACACCTTCCAATACATACCATCATGTAATGACACATGGATTATCTCCTCCACCAATGAAAAGTTTCACCTTAAAACGTACCAAAAACAACACATACTCTTAAAGCATTGGGAGTTCCCAATAACCTGAAAACACCAATGATTTTACCATGCCATTCTACTGCCTTCTACAGATCATGATCACCATGGGATCTGGACAAAAACTGAAAAGAATTCAATTCCACCACCCCACTAAGAGTCTGGGTAAAACCAATAACTAGAAGAGACTCATTATAAACATTTGGGAACTTTTTGGGTAGCATACTCAAAAACAAGAGGCACAAATCTGAATCAAAACTCATCATAAATCCAAATTCCACACCCCAATCACAAAAAAAAATTTAAACTCAAATAATTATGCCAACCATAATTCAATATGCCAAAAGCCAAGAGCCCACAAAAAAAATACCAAACAAAAAAAAGGAACAGAAAACAATTTCTAACTCACTTTTCAAAAAAATTGAAATAACCATTTTTGAAAACCATTCTTCAGCAAATAAAGAAATTTAAGGACCCGCAACTGGTATCCCATGAAGTCTCACATATACATATACCATTGTTCTAGATCATGCACCCATCCACACATACCACCAATTATCCATTTTCCACATGTGCACCTCTATATATGTGATCCCTCATTGGAATACTATGGATAAATTCAAGACACTTCTCATTTTCAAAACCGATCATTCACCATGAAGCACAATTTCCCAACCAATTAAAAAATACACTTATCATTAAGTTAATACATTTCCAAATTCCAAAACATTTTCCATTTCAAAAACCATTTTCCCACTCTAACAACGCATTTCCATTTGAAAATATCTTCACAAAAATCCAATTTCATTTTTAGATCTACTCACACCAACCAAAATTATGTTCAAACATAACTAACATCAAAATTTCAAAAAATAAGGAACTAATGGTTATGCCAACCCGTTAAAATGTCTTAGCAGACCATGCTCCGAGCAAGAATTAACCACATGAAGTATCTTGAACCGTGCAATTGGGTTGTACATGGGTCCCTACTCCATGCAAGCCCACCATGTAACACTGGCTCACTTCCTTTGTCATCCCTCATCAATATAGACCAAGCCAAAGAAAGAAAATTCAAATCAAGGACTGCCCCTGGAAACTCAAGTCTCGGGATGGGATAGGGTTCATGACATCCTTCCTGCACATACCTCTCATGTTATTACACACCTAATCACCATGATACCTAAAACCCAAAATAAAAAGGGCCTATTTGATCCAATTTTTTCATGAACCAAGACGGGTCGCCATCCGACCCGGCACCCATCCCGATCCACGACATGGCCCGAATGGCGTTCCTGATCCCCACAGGCTGGAAACTAGTGCCAGGAATAAAAATAAACCATTTGGGAATGATTTTGGCCCATACAAAAGTTGAATAAACATGAATTAAAAAATCAGTTAAATAAAGGGAAATGAACCAAACAACTTGGAAGCGAAAGAGAAAAAATAATAAAAATAAAGAATCGATGTGACATACCTCAGGTGACACATGTGTCACCATGGTATGTAAACTACACTCACTCCCAAAAGCGATCTAAGACTGAATCCTACAACTAAAAGGAAAAGTAGGCATGAGAACTAAGATGCTCAGTAGGAATTCCAAAATATAACCACGTCCTATTCCCCTGCCTTTAGTAAGAAATCCAATCAAGACAGTTTGAAAAAGAGGTATAATAATATAATGTTTTTCCTTCTCTTCAAATTCAAGTAATGAGTTTGCATTTTCATGTAAATAATTTCACTCCCACGACATTTTGAAAACAGTTTCCAAGCATGCATTAATGTTTAAAAATGAAAAGAACCCAATATGGGTTAAAATATGGTTTTCAAAAACAAGACATTGAGTATGAAACACCTGAAAATAAAGTTACATCACAACCATAATGTCACAAATGAGCACCATGGTTAATCCCTATAGGTAGTTAGAACAGGTGGTAACCTATATACCTCGCACCTCAGTGAAACGTGTCTTAGAAACCACGACCCCGAGAAAAAATGTGGCATAGAAGACCACGACCCTTAGAAAATGTGTCTTAGAAGACCATGACCCTTATAAATTTGTATGTCTAGTTAGTGTTGTTGTGTTAATCCTACTAGACAAATCAGGATGAACCTCTGTCGTGTCATCTAGCGTACTAGTCCTGGTCACCCACCAAGATACCCAAGTTTCCCATTGTGCTCTATTCCAAGTGGTGGAGAGTTTTTTATCAAGAAAACATATAAGTACATAACACTTTCTATATCTAAATCCCATTCAACCTCTCACCACCACTCTCACACTTTAAGCGCATCCTCCCTGTTTCACATCACATAATGCATAAGAATCTAATTAGGTCCTTAATTACACATTCAACTAAAAAAAGACATTTTTCTAAAAACAAAGGGGGCATGCCTCAAGAGAGTTTTTTCTTATTCATAAAGCATTATTAAGATGACAAACGGGCTTAGTTACATAAAGGAAACACTTTTACAAATAACCGGACAAAAAGGCCAAACACCTTTGGAAATACACATTACCAATTCAAAACCACTAAAAAAATCAATTTCTAAGAGGACGTCACTTAAGACCGATAGCATTAGAAATATATTTAAATTTCCAAAACAAATGCATAGTCATTTCAAGAAACTGCAACCAAATTTCATAGCATGTGTATATAGCATAAATGTAAAGCATACTTTTAAAAAAAGCAAGAAATCATGAAATTAAAATTAAAGGCATGGGTATAGGGGATCTCCCTCCAATATGCCATTATTTGTCGACGACCACTTGAACTGACCCTGCGAACTTCCATGCACATGTATTTATACATATATATATAAATACTCCTAGCTGTATTGAAAATATTCCCCACACCATGAGGGAATACGTACAAATAGGGAATTTATATGTATATGTCTTACTTTATACATGCACATGCAGGCGTTCTTGACAACCGCAACTTGAAACCATCGTAGTGAGGTCCAACACACTACACATATAATTTAACAATTCAATAAAACAATTTATGAAACACTTCAAAATTAGAACCAAAGAGTTTACAAAAAAACACACTTGACCTCACATAAAAACGCCACTTTAAAAACGAACGCACAACACAACCATACCAAAACATGTTTTACATTACTCAAACTATTTAAAATTTAAATTCAAAAGTGCACAAGTTCAAAAATCCAAAATAATACATTTTTCCTTCAAACCAAATTTTTAATACACCTGAACCTTAATTTATTTAGAAAACGTTTCTCACTCTCCAAAACAAGGCCTGATACTCCTTTCAAGAAATACTAAAATATGATACGCATGACACACATCAATTTATTTGAAATAAAAATTCATTTCTAACAAAACCACATATTAAATTTTTTCTGAAACATACTTTTCACAAAAAAAATAATTAATTGAACATTTCCAAGAATTCCCACAACAATACCCATATGAAAACATAAACAATTTTAAAAGAAAACTCAGTTCCATCGCACATGCATGTCAAAATATTCAAAGAACACATTTCGCACCGCCCAAAATAATCAAAGAACATTCTAAAAAAAATAATCCAGAAAAATACTTCATCAAAAAATATTTATAGATGAAATCACATACCATTGGTGTCCAAATCCCCAAATTTTGAAGCGAAACTCCAATCGTGCACCAAACACGTCACAAACAACATCAAATAAACCCTAAATCAAAAAATCGATCAAAGAACATGGAAATAAAATTCCAAATGAAAAGAAACCAAGAAACCAACTAAGAAGGGAAAAAATACATACCGAAGGGGGAGTCATCGAGAGAGGAGGACGCCAGCAAGATTGCGGTTGCCGGAGGAGGGAGGCGCGTCGTGGAGAGGGGCGCTCGGCCGGAGGTCTGGGGGGAGAGGGGGTTTGCGTCACACACTAAGGGGAATGGAATCTTTGCCGCATGAGGGAGGAGGCTCGGCCACGCATGAGGGGAGCCATAGCCAGAGGGAGGGAGGCACGCCGGTGGATTTGGCTGGAGGGGGAGAATAGGAGTCAGAGAAATAGGGTGGGGGTAGTAGGAGCGGAAGAAGGAAGGTGTGGTGGGGGGGGGTCGGCTGCGTAATAAGGTAGGGTAACAGAGAGGGAGAGGTAGGTTATGAGAGGTAATAATAATAATAATAATAATAATAAAAGAAATAAGTAAAATAGGAAATAAAAAAGTTAAAGGAAAAGAATATAAAAAAATTAAAATATTAACAAATAATAGAAAAAATATGAACTTTAATAAACTTAAATAATAATAATAATATTGTTCTAAACAACTAAATAATAATTATACTAAACTTGGAAATAATAATATTATTAACCATAATAATAATAATATCAATAATCACAATTATTATAATTATTAAACTAACTCATTAAAACTCATTTTATTCATTTTTCTTGTAAATGAGGCAGGCGCACAGTGACCCGAGCAAAGCTGCACGACTTTGAACACGCCCTGCCCATGCACCAGATGCTATCAAGGGCAAGGCATTCATTTATCAAAAAAAATGCAAAAATTTCAAATAGGCTTGGCCCACAACACGATATAATGTTTTAAATTATGATAAAATAGTAAAATAATATTAATTTAAAAGTTCGGGTGTGACACCTATGATATAAGATAATATCAATGTAAGCTGCTAAATCCTTGAAAGAGTTTTTGGGAAATATGTTTCTTAACTAATAATTATTAGTTTATTGGGTCAGTTATGGGAAACAGTATCTTAAAGTGATCACACTAGATAATTATGGGTAACACATTATAAGAAATTTGATCTTGGGAAACTCCTTATGATAATTGGTAAAACAAATGATAGGACATGGTAAATTCATCCCCATAATGTAATAATAGTCAATGAAGTTATGACCAGACCTTCAGGGTCGCTTCCTAATAACCCAATGCTATGAAATATGTTTATATATAGTTTTTACCACACTCATTTCATATTGTACATGTATGAATATATTTATTCATTATTAATATGGAACCATTAGTAGTGTCTTTTAAATTTTTATACTAACAACATGCTTGTGAACTTTGGAAGATGTGTAGAGTAATGTTGGGAATTGAGTTTTGGAATATCCCTAGCATATGATGGTGAGATGGAGGAGATCGATGTGTAATGTGAAGAAAGTGATAAGAGGATTTTATTTACTTGGTAGTAGAATATATTTTAAATTTTGTAATTTTTTTCATACATGACCAATATAATAGGTGATCATGTTTTTGATGTTTGACTATATGAAATCCTGGGTTCAAGTTGTTATTTCATTGATATGATATTATTATAACTGTTATGTATATGTAATTCCATTTTTCACTCTAATATTTGATTTGTTTTATTTATGTAATGTTACTTTTAATGATTATATGAAATGATACAAAGGGTATAAAATACCTATGAGGTATTATAATTCCCTCGTTGTAGTATAATTTCCTAGGTAATTTATTAGGAAAAGAAAGAGGACATTGTATGAACTGATTCAATTCCTATATTTGGATTCTACATCCTAGACATTGCAAAATCGTTCTTGAGTGTTGTTTATATTTTTTTTACAGTATGTGCATGGTAGATAAAGCTACGAGTGGTTGAAACATGGGATATAAACCTTATTTTTTCCCATTCAGTATAAGTATGGGTTACAATTCTATTATTCTTCTCACTAATTTTTTTTAATGATTAAAAACTCTTCCAGGAGTCTAATGATTTAATTTAAGTGATTGGATGTTAGAAACATGGTGGAATCACACCATAATATTGAATGAACATTTTTGGATCCTTAGTTGATTTTTTGTGGACAAATTGAACACATATAGATAAATAATCATACCTTTCAAAGGTAATTATGCAATATTGGAGTCCATAAATACTATTGGACAAAAATAGTAATCATAGTCAAGCTGGTGCATAACCATCTTCCAATTGATGGTGAAAAGAGTAGCCTATACTTGTAGCAGAAGTTTACTAGCCAATTGGTGCAGATAGACAGTAGAACCCCTTGGATATGATGATCAATGCGTATCTAGTAGGTGCTCCTTGGAAATCATGTCTGTTTTGAAGAATCCTAGATAGTATCACCAACCACACTAGATAGTAGATGTAGTCTGCCAAGTACCATGTGGCGTTGGGACAACAGATCCAAGCCAGAATTTAATGATGGTAAAAATTTTATAATTATGGTCTCTTAAGATTCATTACTTCCAGAAAATTGTAGAAGGTTCTGAATGAATTTTGAGGCTATAAATAGACCCATAGGTTTCGTTTACATCATACCTTCTCAACTTTTCCCCAATGACACAATGACCGATCTCTAAATTTCTATCAAGTTCTCTCAATTCTTATGTTTTCTTTTATCCAATATATAATGTAATATTTTTGTAAAAATATTCTCAATCCATCATTATTATCATTATTTCCTAATGGTTGCCCTTATTATTTTGAGAGAACTGAGATTATACTAAAACATCCTTTCTTCATGCAATTATATCTTGTTTTTTTCTTCTATTATTGATTCTAACTACCCTTAAAGTGGGAGACTCAAGTTTTCTTTCCATACCAACTAAATGGAAAGGTAATTTTCCCCTTATTGGTTTTTAGATATATCAAAAAAATTATAATGTCGATTGTATTCAAGATTCTTGTTATAACATTAAAATAAATGGATTCTTGGTATGTTGGATACCTATAAATCCAATGGACTAATAAATTAAATCCACATGTTATTGATATGGTATACATAGAGGATCTTGTTGATATATTTTTGAACATCCTTATCTAATTATATTCATTTCTAGTATATGAATTTTTATTTATTAATCACTTCCATTATTTTAATTAATAATTTTTTTAATCCATCAGTCCAATTAATCATATAATTTAGTAATCAATAAATCTTAATTGTTTCCTATTTTATAAACATATATAGTTATATAATTTTTTATCAACATTTTTTTACTTAGATCAATTCTTCTTTTTAAATATTGAGAAGGGCTTAATTTTTTTATATCCATCAAAAATAGATTTATTTGTCTTTAAGATTGATATATATTTACTTTTAATGAAAACTTATACCACTTTTCCTTTTTATCCAATCCCGAATTATATTTTATATCAAAATTAAATTTAATTGTTCTATTTTATAATTATTTAAAACATATTTCATTTTCAAAATCCAGAATTTCTTTTTCAAGAAATGATCATTTACGAAATGGATTTTTCAAACATCCATGATTCTCTCAGATGATAATTTATGGGTCATGATACCTATATTTATTTTAATAATAATATTTTTTTTTAAAATATTCATGTCTACCATTCATATATCAATTGTTTTCTTATATGGATGATTTCACGAATTTTTATCTTCATACTTCTGAAAAAGATGAAAAATGGCCTCAAAATGGTATTTATGTTTTTAATTAGATGGAAAGGAAATAAATTATGTTTTTTTAGAACAAAATTAATTTAATAAAATTTATATATATATATGTTCTAATAAAATTTAGAAACTATTTTAATTAACTCACAATTAAATGAAAAAATTTAAACATTCAAGATTATGTATGTTTAAAAAATACATTTAATGTTTCTCAAGTCATCTTAATTATTTTTTTACTAAAAGTTTTACTCTATTATTTGAAATTTTTAATTGTTGAAATGATTTTGGTGATAAAATTTTTATAGATACATTAGTCATGAAAATATTTTGGGTTTTTATAGGAAATTGGGAACCAAAAGTCACCATCATCAAAGAAGATAAATATATAAATAACATAGAAGTAGGGGTGTTATTAATATATTTCATTACATATGAGATAACAATGAAAAGGCAAGCCGAAAAGGAGGCAAAGGAAGTCAAAAAACTAAATAAGAATTAAGTTAATGAAAATCAACAATGAAAGATCTAAAATTGATACTATGATTGAAAACATTACCAATAGGATTAAAACATACATTAAATTAATGTTCTTCTCAACAATTTAAAAAATCAAATAATAAAATCAATGATACATGAATCAGTTGAAATAATAAGGGCCACATCATACCAGATTTTCCCTTGGACAAAAAATATAAAGGAAAGAAAAAAATAATAAATAACTACATGTTTAAAATTGGAGTTTCATTGATGATTCAATTTCAATATATGAACCAAGTCAAAAAATCCATATGTCCCTCAAGTTTTATATAGTCATTTTCAGTGATGTAAATTCTGCATGTTCTAGTTCTCACTCTTAAACTTATTCAACTACTTCTATATGATATGATGAAATTATTTTAGCAAGAAATCTATATCAAAAAAGGTTTTTTTTATTTTAAAAAAATTATAGATATTGAAAATAAATAAAATAATATTATTCTTTAAGAAGTTCAAATTTTAAAAGAAGAAGAAGACATATTTTTAAAACTAAAAGAATAACCTAAAGTGGAAAATTTTTTATCCAAAATTAATGATCTAAAAAATAATATTTCACAATTAATCCATGATGATAAATATTAAAATAGGCATTTAGGATCTTATAATTATGTTAAAATTAATAATTGGATGGGTTTTTCATAATATTCTAGTTTTCCTAAAAATTATAGAAAGACAACTTTTGTGAAAATAAATTAGCAAAATAATTTTTTAATTATTATTTGATGTATGGAAATATTGTATATGAATGAGATAAAAAAATCTATATATATTAGACCAAATATAATTCATCATTAATATTATTTTTATAACTGAAAAAACATGTACCAAAGAAGTTTGGATTCCAAATTCCTTATTGGATGACATAAGTGTACCCAATATGTGGGTAAAAAAATATTTATATTTTAATATTTCTTTGTATATGGGAATAAAAAGAAAAACTAATAAAATAAATGTTATATGGATAGTGTATTATGAAGTCATAAGTGTGGTGATCTGTATAAATTTAATCCTATTTAATAGTTCAATAGTTGACATCAATAATTTATATATGACTCCAAATGTAATATTACCATTATAGGTATGACCTGTTTTCCAAACTCTGCATTAAATAAGTGGGTTTATTTTTTGATTACTTGAATGTTAATTTAATAGGAATTATTCAACAATGTGATATGTTCTTTAAAATTAATTTTTGAAAATATTTTTTGTAATGATTTTTAATCTAATGGAAATTTTTATTAGAAACATCTATTTTTTAAAATATCAATATTCTAGTCATAAAATCTCTAGAAAGAAAAAATTTTAAGTGTTTAAGATCATAAGATAATAAATAATTTATTTTGCATTAGTTCATGAGCCAATTTAAAATTTAATCTCGTCTAAAAATTAACTGTAATCAGCCAGTATTAGATTTACCAAATGCTTATTTCAAATATAACATAATTTTTGATCCTTTACTACCTATAAAGCAACAAAAAAATATTTAAAATTTAAAAAATATATTTTATTCTTATAAATCCTTATAAATAGCTCACCTTTATCTTTGTGGTCCAACTCATTAGTATCAAAGTAAATTCTTAAACCTCGAAAATTATATATGATTATACTATATTTACATGAGTTTTCATCTTAGAACATAAAAATTAGTATTGTAATGTCTTCATCAATTTTTTAGGAAATTTAGAAAATGAAAACAGATAAAAACTAGTTTCACTATGAAGTGAACATTGATGATAATTTGATAGCACATAATTTTTTGAGATTTATTCTAATCAAGGTTATAATCACTCCTTATCAAATCCTAATAATCATCCACAAAAAGGGGATGTTGAGGGCTAAAATTGGAACGTAGATGAAATTTTTAGGGCGCTCTTGAATGAGTTTAACCTTACTAAATCATTTTGGGTCATATAGATCAATACAAATTTCTTTATTCTTAATAATGTTATCATTAGGACGATATTTATGAAACCCACTTATGAACTTTGGAAAGGAAATATTTCTAATGATGGCTTCTTTAATTTTTTCAGTTATTAATGGATTACCATTCATACCAAAGATAATATTGGAAATTTCAACCCTAAATCCGGTGAATGCTTATTTCTTGAATAAAAAAACATGAAAACCCTATGAAGTATTCAATAATAGTACCATGAACATATACAAAAAAATACACATTAAATTTGATGAGAATATTGCTAAATCACATCCTCAAATTTGTAATGATGTTGTCCATTATAGTTTTACCTTACCAATTCATCAATATTATAATGTAATCTAAGATTTTAATAAGCACTCCTATAATCCTTTAATCAATGAATTGGTTTAATAAAATTACAACCCCCTTGATATTTCTTTTGGTGAATTAAAATCCAGAAGTCATACAAGGATATTGATCTTAAATGAGGATAAAAATCCATATTTTTTTGACCACCTTGGACCTCATCCCCATTATGATGATATTAATTAAAATATTGGATTCTTTCTAGACATGAATATTTGAACAAAATTTAAATCAAAAATCATAAAATATCATGGAATGACCCACTAATCATCCCATTATCAGCACCATGTGTGCTTTTTGTAAAAACATGACGAACATGGAATTATTGTCCATAAACATGATCAAATTGTTTCTAAAGACAATAATCAATATGATTTTATTGATTATGGTGAATCTTTTTCACCCATTTCATTGATATAATCCATTAAAATCTTCTCACAATTTTCTTTCTCATTTTAATTTTAAACTTTTTCAAATGGATATAAAAATTTATTTTCTAAATGGTTTTACATTTTAATTTTTTTGGATCAATCACCTAGTTTCTAAAAACCTATATTCCCAAGAAAAGTTATCTAATTATCCAAATATCTATATGGTTGAAAAAATAGCCTCATTAATTTTATGGGTGGTTAATTAAATTCCATTTATCAAATTATTGTAAAATGATTAATTAATATTCAACCATATTTCTAAATAATTTAAAAATGATTTATAAGTCACTAATATTAGTGTTCAAAATTTTATTTTAAACTCAAAATAAAGTGACTATTTGTAATTATTTTTCATATTTAATGAAGAATTAATTTTAAATGAGTTTAATGATAGTGCTCCAATTATTCCTTGGTTTTCAAATTTCTCAAAATTCTAATGGTAACATTATAAATTGAAAGAAATAAAAAAATTAAATAATGAAGAATTTTGACATTGATCATGTTGAAAAAATTTGAACATCCATGACTATAACTTGTAGTATATCATTGGATGAAGCAAATAAACCAGTTAAAAAATGATTTATATAATTATGTTTTTTTCTCTACTTTTCATTACTAATACCTAGTGAGAAATCATGTTTATTTTTTACTTTTATACTATTTTCAATCAAATAATAGGAATCACATTTATGAACTCTCAAAATTTATTTTTTCTATCTAAAAGGAATAAAAACATTGTATTAATTTAGCATAAGGAGACTTCATTTGAAGATACGTGTTTTTTAATGATGATTTTTGAGAATTACAACATGATAGGAAAATTACTAGTGGAATATACCATCTACTAGAAAAATACCTCATTACATGATATAATAAGAAGCAGTGATTTTATTTTCGTAATAAAAAAAAGAGGAACACATATCCAATGATATTTTTTGTGTCCAAATAATGTAGATGAAATATAATCTTATAGAAATTTGGCTTAAATATGATATTGTATATATTAGAGATGAAATAATGGTGTGAATAACATCTTAAAAATCATATACTATACTCGCGCACTAACGAAATTCATATGAGACACAACTTTCATTGATATCACTTTTATAATGCTGATGTGATTCTTAAATTTTTTCTACAAACCATTAACAAAATAATCTCTTCACTAAACCCTTTATTCATGATAAATTTCACTTTATTAAAGGTTATTTGGATTTGATAATCTTGTGACACTTATCTCATAATGTTGTAAAGCTTGAAATATTTTCAATTTTCTTTTAAAACATTTTGAATTTGTTTTTCCCAAATCAAATGAATTATAGTTATATTTCCATAAAAATAAAATAGTTTTCAAAATTTTCTTACTTTTGGAAAATTTAGCTTCATTTAATACACTAATAAATACATTCATATCTAGAAAGAAGCAAGTGGGTGTGGTTCTGGAACAAATGTACATAGAGGTTGCAACCTCAATAAGGGTCGGTTTGATTATTAATATATACTTCACCCTTGAAATGTGGAGTGGGACATTACTAAACACAATGTTCAACACTCTTGGGGACATTTCTATTATTTATTAACCTAATATTATCTAAATATTAATCATGGAAAATTGTTTTATTTTATTTATTTGAATAATTTTTTAATTGGTCCTCATATTTAGAATAAAATATTTAAGGGGGAGAATATTTTTCATACTAAAGTGAACCTATAAGAGACACCCTATTTATAAATTTTTGTTAAAACATTATTTGAATCTTGATATTTTCTGAAAAAAAAGTTAAACGGTTTATTTTTCACTTCAACTATATTTTTAAATGAGAAGTATTTATTTATCATTACCATTATCAAAATATATCTTTTTGAATTTCTAATTTTCTATATTCTATGAATTTGTTTTTATTTTTATCTGTTTAAATAACAATAATTATGATAAATTTAGTTTTAAAATTTAATTTTTTTATTCACTCTTTCCCAATATATGAATCATTTTTAATAATGTTAAGGGGTGGAATTTGTTTTATTTTTCAATGTGGGGGAAATATTTTTATTTGGATTAATATTATATTATTATATAAATCCATTGTCGATATTTATATATCTTTTTGTTTACCCTCTTCTAGGGGATAAATTAAATATATTTTGTGTAAAATTTAATTGGAATTATTTGAGAGAAATATTCTTGTTATGAATTTTTGATTTTTTAAGAAAAATATTTTTTAGAATCATATCTTATTATATTATTGTTTTAATATCTTATAATTAAAAAATCATCAAAAAATTTGTATATTATATTTATTCTCACTATATTTTTTAATAATGAACAAAAAACTCTTTTGTGTCTAATTATTTCATTTAAGTGATTGGATGTTAGAAACATTATTAAATAATGTTTAATCATAATTGAACCTTAATGGATCCTTGGAGGAGTTTTGGTGGAACAACCAGACTCATGAAGTAAAATTATGAATCTTTTAAAAGGGAAACAAGAAATCTAATAGGATATATTGGAGATCGGACACCAATAGACAACACTAATTTTCTGGTCCAAATCCATAGTCTAGTCAGCAGGGAAGACCTTAGCATCTACTTGAGTAGAAGTCCACCAGCCAACCTGTGTGGATGGATAGTAGCAACCGTTGGAAAAGATTCTCACTATATAGCTATTGTGAGTTCACCATCATTTCAGAGAGTTCTCTAAAATCCTAGATAGTAGCACCGGACACACCCACTACTGTGTGGAGGATATCAGGTGTCAAGTGGCCTTGAGAAAAAACCCCAAGAAAGCATTTAATGAGAGAAAAAATTTCAAAATTATGGCATTTTTTTCAATTATTACCCTTAGAAAATTATATTTTATTCTCAATGTTTTTTGAAAATATAAATATAACAATTAGATAGTTTGGTAGTATAGATTATCAACCATTCCCCAATGCTAATGTGTTCAATCAAAAACTTTCTCTTATATTGTCTAAATTATTTAGTGTTCTCTCTTCATATGAAAATTTTGATCTTATTGTAAAAATCATCTCAGTGTATCATCTTTCTCATTCTCTCAACCTAGTTCATATTATTATATTTAGAGAATAGTGACCATTGTGATCAGTGATTTATTCTAGAAATCATATCTTTTTAATATTTCATATATTAGTGGATTTCACTACTCTTAATGTAAGAGACTCGATTTTTCTATCAACAACCACTTAAAGGTAAGGGAAATTATCCCTCTTTTGGTTTCTAGATATACCCATTGAAAAATATAATCAATTAATTTTAATTTTCTTGATAAAAAATAGAAAACAATGTTTTTTGGGCATCTTGTATATTATTCAATCTATGAGACAAATAAATTAAATTCTAAATCCATTTAGGTGGTTGATGTAGTATCTCTTCCTAATCTATTTATAAATATCCTTACTAAATTGTGTGCATTATTTACTATGTACAATTTTATATATTAATCACCATAATTATTTAAATTATCCACTCTTTTAGTCCATATATACACTTAATTGTTTAATTTATCAACAACTAATTCTTATTTTCTTCCAAATTTATAAAAATATACACTTATGTCTTTGATATTAAAAATATGTCTAACTTTGATTTTTTATAGTCCATAAAGGGTTTAAATTATCTTCTACATTATGAAAATAATTTTTTTTACCTCTATGCCTTTTATAATTTCCTTGTATTAATGGAAAACCACTATAACACCTTTATTATTTACTAAATATTATTTTTCAATTAAAATTAATGTCTTACATAGTTTGTGTTACACACAACACCTATTTTTAACAAGCCATATCATACTATTAATATTAGTATTTAAAAATGATCATTATAACCTAGCCTCTAAACATGGTGTTATGAATCAAAATTACCACAGTTTTGAAATTAATTACAATGGTTTTATAATAGGAAAACATATTGATAAAAAAGTAAATAATTTGTCGTAATGTGTTCATATTATTTGAAAATACTTTTTCTCATAAAAATGTTCTCATTACTTTTAGTGAATAAATATAAATAATAATTTCTTCCAATTTTAAAAAATTTATTTGGAAAAATAAAATTAATTTTCTGAAGTATACATTTCAAAATTATCATTGACTGAATTTTTTAAAATTTTATTAAAAGAATAATTTTTCAATGAATGGTTCTAAATTCTGATTTTTATTAAAAACAATCATTTTGTTTAAAGCCTTTGCATGGTATTTTTTATTTTTAAATGGTTTTAAGAATAAAATTGGTTAAATTGTATATTTTTTTATTATATTATAGTAATTTTTATCAATTTCATATGGAATTTTTATATTAAAATTTTCTATACATAAAAAACTTTTAATTTGAAAAAATGATTTTTCAACACATCTATGCGTTTAATTTTAAATTAAGGCATCCACATTTGGGAATTTAATTTGATAAAATGGATTTCATATTAAGAATTATAATATTTAATATTATATAATAAGGTCAACTTAATTTTTGGTCGTAATGAATAACAATGAAAATAAACAATTAATTAACACAATTAACGTTAAAAGGGTGTTTTGTGCATTATATGTGACTATTTTAAAATTAGTCTTCCATATACATTGTGTATTTATTTGTTAAATTGAAAATCATATTTATAAATTTTTAGTCCACATTTTCTAATAATGATCATTTTATTTTTAGGATTAATGTATTAATCACCCAGCTAAATAAAAATAACTGTTAATATGGTGAAAAATAAATTGGTAAAAGTAAGAAAACATTAATGTCATGGAAGAACAATTTTTTTACATTTTTTATTTTTAAAATGTGTGTGTCAACCATATAATACACAAAATCTATTATTTATTAATTTTGCAGGTAGTTGGGGTTAGAGTGACTTCCCATTATTGAATACTTTTGTGTATTTTAAAAAATGTCATCCTCCCCAATTATAAAATGGAATTTCCTACCCACAATTTTTAAAACCACTTAATACATTTTAACAAATAAAACCCTTTCAATGACTATAAAAAATCTTTATACATGTTTTATTACTTATTAACTTCCCAAAATATAAATGATATGGTCTTTAATAAGCCATCAAAATGAGGTTTTTCTAAATGATGGTTATTTTATTTACTAATAATTTCTCATTTAATTCTTCTCTTACGACATTGATTCATCAAATAATAATTAAATATAATAAAAATAAAAATATCATATTATGAGATGTCATTATTTTTTTGAAATAAATTATATCCACCTCTTCATCCATCAAATGGAAAATGAAACCATTTGTCGTTTGGATGGAGGGGTACCTCATCATGAACTACTGTAATTATTTTTCCATAAATGTAACACCCCATGAGTTTATAAATACATGCATGAAACACAAAGTCTCCAAAAACACCAATTTTATATAACCAAGACATTAAAAATAATTTTTCCACCTTTGTGATTTGAATTTTGAAAAATTTACATACACGATTGTGTTTAGTATGATATTTAGAGTCCGATAAGAGAAACTTAATTTTTGATCAATAGTAACATACCCTTATGGATAGTAACATGTGTAGTAATATGAACATTATGAATAGTAAATCATTTTATTATTTTATTTTCTTAAGGTTATAACATAATGAGATCTTGATTAATTTTTAAAAGTGATATAAAAGTAATTATTGTTTTAAAATTGTTACTTTTTGAATAAATTATGATTTTATTCGAAAATTAAATTAATAATATATAGATTTTTTCCAAAAAATGGAATTAATTTTTGAATTATATATGTCTAAAAAAATTTAGGGAGAGTTTTTTGCATTTTTCTAAAATACATGAATTTTTTATGAATAGTAAAATACAATAATTTACCATATATATACATTATCAGTTAAATACACTATTAATAGAATCATGGATGATACCAAAACAAATGGTTTGAACTAACATGAATTTATTACTATAACAGGTCCCATGAATCAACACTAATGGTTTTCATGAGGGAAATAACCAAATAATGAATAAGATATTCCCAAATCACCCCTCTCATCCAATATAACCCCCCCTCAATACCACTTTTCATCACCCCTCTCAAAATTTGTGACGTTTCTAAATTATAATAAAATATCTTCCCAAGATCCTCCCCCACATCTAGATTCCCTTGGTCTCATAAAAATCTGAAAACCTCCCCCCTAAAGAGGCTCTCATGGACGATTACTTCTGGAGGTAAATTCCTATTTTCATTTCATTTATTTCAAGTTCATTTCTTTATTTTGTTCTTTCCTTTACTCCTTTCATCAAAATGTTGTGATTACTCTAGTATGATAAATGTACTGTAATTTTTTTACCATAAAGTAGGAAATAATCATCAACCCTCGTTTCGTATTCTTTTATACTATAAATGAAAACACCAATTGTGACGTGTTAATTTATCACATTCAATGATGAGGGGTTTTCAATTTCTATTACCATCATAAATTCTTGACATTAAACCATTTTAATGGTTGAACCAAACTATAATATATGTATTATAACTTATTTATGTTTCTATAATCTTTTTTTTCAAATGATATTAATTTATAAATAAAAAATGAGTTCGTTGTGATCAAAAACTACCAGTCAACCAAAAAAATTATCATTGAAGTTTTATATAATGAACCATCTTCACTCATAATAACAAAATGAATTTTATAACCATCAAATAATCTTTTTTTCACTAATAAAATATACATTATATTCTGTAAAACCATTTTCATCCTACATTTTTATCCATATATGAATATAAGTATATCTATAATGAAAACCAAGGAATAAAACACTCCCAAATAGTGAAATTGAATATCTTAACCCATAAAAATTCCATGAACAAACATAATATGGTTATTAAAAATAAATTAAATGTATGATAGGTTATAGAATTATTAATTTACAAACCTGAATTTTATTATTCCAGTCATTAAGGTTAAGTGAGGAACACCTTCAGACTTAAGGGAAGGGTTACCAACTCGAACCTCCATTTTTTTCTAATAATTAATTGACTCTATTTATCTCAATTAAATTATTAATTATTATTATGTACTCTAGATATATTATTTGTGAATTTAATATGTGTGTGTACAAACTAAAATCCTTCTTTATTTAATGGGAGTAACATATTTTAAAAGGAAGTTTAAAAATTATTTCTGAATGAGAAACATGATTCAATGAAATATCTCAAATTCTTACCTATTTTAAATGGAACAAAATAATATGTTTTTAGAAACCATTATCTTTCTAAAATAAATCATTTTATTATGAAGATACTAACTTATTTCACTTCTCGTTTTATACAAATACTTTTCCAAAATAACTCTTCTTTTCATAGTAAAAGAGTACTTTTCTCAAGAATTACTCGACGATTTTATAAAAGTATTTTCATCTATTTAAGAACTCTTGTTGATTATTATTTAATATTAGAATAATATTTTATGATATTAGATTTCATATTATATTTAATGGTTTATGATCAATTTTTTTATGGTTTTTCTTTTTTTATACCATTGATCTTACAACTCATAATGGTTAGTGATTCTGTTACAGATTAGGGAATGTTATTTACATCTCTTGTGTTTATGTTTTTTATGTTTATCCCCATTCATATGATGAACTCATTGGAGTTATTATGTGATTTTTGGTGCCATATATATCACCTCGATGCATCAATAGGTTTCATGTGAAAAAAATAGATATGGACTTGGTCGAGGCCTTTTCCCATTTTTATATATGGTTTTGGTCAAGGCCTTAATCATTTTTAGATGTCATTACTAAGGCCTTGATGGTATGGTTCAAAATTCATGAAATATGAATTTACATCACTATGAATAAATAAATTCAATGTTCTTGTGGTTATAAGACTAGTAGAATACCGATGATTATGTTTTATTACGGCAGTAGTTATTCAACTCATATTCTTTCCATATTATGTTCAAGTTTATAATTTTTAAAGGCACATGTTTTGAATTATTAATCATGACAAATTTTTAAGTATATAATATCATCCACTATATTTCATACCCTTACTAAGAATTTGATATCACCCCTTCATATCTCCCATTTCTCCCAAGACATGAAGAGGTATATTTTGATTGATTTTCATGTATAATATTTGAGTGGTGGATGTACCAAGTGGAACTTTTATGTTGCTTCTCATTTCAGGTTGTAATGTTGATCATATATATGTATCTGGATTTCCAAATCTATTAAACAATTCATTCCTTCTAGATCTAACATTATTATAATCATTCTAATTTATTTTAATAAGGCATCGGCTTTGAGAAACTGGGTTCACATCTTTACAGTTGGTATCAAATGAAGTTTAGAACAAAACATGGAAACTATAATTAGAAAATGTAGATTAGGGATCACAACCTAAGTAGGTCTTTAAAGATACACATACAAGAACATACTTGAATTTTTGTAAGAAATAGACTATGTGGATCTTTATAGAAAATACATCCATATATAGATACTACAAGTGGATGTGGTTCTGGAACAGATGTACCTAGGAGTGAAAAATCTGACAAATAGTTTTGGGCTTGACCTGGGGTATCCTGGTACACGATAATGAGCCTTACTGCGCACTTGGTTTGACATTCTCATTCGATATGCTTAGGATAATTCAAATTTTCATTAAAATCCATTATGAAAGATTTAAATGTAAATTTTTACTCAAAGAAACCTTGTTTACGATTATGAGATTACACATGCATAGTACTTTAATTTTTGTTAAGTTTTTTTTAAGTTGAGATTTTACATTGTGATTCATACCCTAATCTAGTGTATGCCACTATTTAAAAAAAGTTCGTATTTGAAGGAATGTAAACCGCATGAACACACTTATCCCATGTAGGGATTACCCTCTTATGTAAGATAATGATGTTGGATCTGGAGCTGCGATGGGTGCGGAGAAACATATAACTATATTGGTAAAACTTACTTAGGTTATGAAGAATAATCTTACCCAAATGGAGCATCTCAAACCACAACGTAGAGGAGTAATGTTTGATCGATTTATATGACAACATCTTCCATTTAACGGGACAACAAACCTATTCAATGCATATTTGTAGATATGTTCCATATAGAATATATTTCTCACATTGGTATGTAATGAAAGGTAGAAGGTTGTCTTGAAAATTTATCATCTGTCATGAGATGATGATCAATGGTGGTCACTAATTCAAAACAAAAAAGGAGGAGGAAGAAATAGAAAACATGTAATGGAGGGAATTTAAAGAACTTTTCATTGAGAAATACTTTCCTCATGATCAACAAGCGGATATGGAAAGAAATTTTCTGAATTTGAGGAAAAATAAAGTTGTGAATCTTGAAATGTATGGAGCGTACTTTACAAGGTTAGAAAAGAATTATGTGGACTGTATACATAATCCAAGGATAATGATTGATCAATTATTTGATGGCCTAAATCCATTCCTCCGATGGTCACTATTTTTCCAAACTTGTGTATCATATGAAGACATATTCTCATGTGCTATCAAGACAGAAAAGGATTTATTTAAGCCTTATGAATTTAAAGGAAAGAAACAGATGAATAGGGATGCTAAAAACTCGAGAAAAGGAAATAATGAAATGGGGAAGAATGGAATAGTTGACTTTCCACCCTGTGATAATTGTGGAAGGAAACACCCTGGTTCCTACTTAAAAAGAAAGGGGGTGTGCTATATGTTTAGACAGAAATCCCATCTTGCTAGTGATTATAAGGGAATGAAATAATCTATTGATATTCAATTCTATAATTATAGGGAAATATGGAACTATGATAATGATTGTCTAAAGCGTCAATGAAACGTGGATCAAGGAAAGGCCAAGGGTGCATGGACTAGCCTATGAGATCCCAACTACTGATATTGAAGTTCTTGATGATGTGGTGGAAGTACTTTAATGGTTTCCTCATAATTACCCAATTCATTATTTGATTCTTGATCATCGTATTCATTTATATCTTCCCGGTTTTAAAAAAAATAAACATGTCCAATTATATTTAATAAAGAATTTTTCAGGCAACACTCTTAGATGATGTATCATTGCTACAAAGATGTGTCTATTAGTCCCCCTCCTAACACATAAACACAATTTATTTTAAAACATTATCATAATACCCATGATAGAATTTGATATAATTTTTTGTATGATTTTTCTTTCATGTTATGTTGTGAAGATCTATTACAAGAAGAGGGAAGCTTCAATTTTTGAAAATGGTGTTGAATCCCCTATCTTTATAGATGAAACCTCACCAGCCAATTCATTTCTAGATCCAACCTAGTAGATCTACTAAATTCAATTATTTGGGAGGAAGTGGATTCAATATCTATGGGTGTTGAATGAAACATTTGAATTCATACCTATTGTGCAATAATATGTTCATCTGTTTCTATAGGATTTTATTGGACATCCTCCATAGAAAGAAAATGAGTTTTCCATTGATTTAATTCCTGATTCATGTCATATATCCAATATACCTTTTAGAATATATGTTGTGGAATTAGTATAATTGAAGAAATAACTAGAGGAATTGAGTGATAAAGGATTTATTCCCCCTAGTGTTTCTCTATGGGGAGACCCTGTTATTTTCCTTAAGAATAAAGATGGGGCTATGAGGTTTTGCTTTGGCTATGTGGATATCAATTCTAAAAAAATAATGATCTATCATCCCCTACCTCACATTGATGTTTTATTCAAACATATTTCTAGAGCTGAATAATTTTTAAATATTGACCTTCATTCTGAATATCATCAGTTATATGTAAGGAAGAATTATATTCCAAAGAAAGTGTGTCGAACTTGGTATTAGTATTACAAGTTTATAGTAATGCCTTTTGGACTTACTAATGCACCCTCTATATTCATGGATCTAATGAATAGGGTTTTGAAGGAACATATTAACAACATTGTGGTGGTATTTATTGATGATATCTTAGTGTAATCCAAAATCTACAATGATCATGAAAATCACATGCACACAATTCTAAAGACTCTTAGAAGAAATGAATTATATGGGAAGATTATAAAGGGTGAATTTTGGCTTCAATAAGTCTCATTTCATGGCCACATTATCTCTAAGGATAGATTATCTATTGGTCCTATAAAGACAAAGGATATTCAAGAATTGCCTACTCCAACAAACATAACTGAGGTATGTAGTTTTATTGGTTTAGTATGTCATAATCCAAATTTCCTTTATAACATAGACTATTTAGACAACACAATGACAAATATCACATATAAATGGGTTAAGCTAGTTTGGGAAAAATAATGTGAGCATTTTTTTGAAGAGTTGAAGAGGAGATTATTAAATGATCCAATCCTTACTCTACCATCGGGTAATGATGGGTTTGTTATTAATAGTGATGCATCAAAGAAATGATTTGGTTGATTCATTATGTAGAATGATATAATTATTGCCTACGCATTAAAGAAGTTAAAAATACATTTACAAAACAATTCTACTCCTGATCTTAAGTCAGACGATGTGATATTTTCTCTAAATATATGGAGACTGTATCTCTATGGTGAAAGATGTGAGATATATACAGATAAAAAGAGTTTGATGTATAACTTCTCATAGAAGGAACTCAGCATGAGGAAAAGGAGATGGCACAAACTACTCAAGGATTATGATTTTTCCATACACTACCACCCAAAAAAGTAAAATAAGGTAGATGATGCATTAAGTTGGAAGGATCATGGAGTTTTAAAAAAAATGAGGATTGAAAGGGATACTGTTTTTATGGATTTAATAAGGATAGACTTGAGAATTATCAAATAAGGTGAAACATCTCTACTTTTTCAATTGTTTTTCCAACCATATTTATTAGAAAGGATTAAAATCTCTCATCCTGATGATGATATCCTTCGAAAAAAATTAATGTTGTGAAATATGGAAGTTGGATGACTTTTTATGTGAATATGGAATTATAAAATTTCGCAAGAGGCTATGTGTTACCTTAGACCTGAGCTGAGAAGGGAGATATTAGATGATGCCCATAGCTCAAATTCCTCTATACACCCTGGTAGAACTAAAATGATTAGATATTTTAAGTAACATTTCTAGTGGGACAACATGAAGTGGGAAATTGCTTATTAGGTATTAAGATGTTTTGTATGTCAACAAGTGAAGGAGGAACGATAACATCTTCGAGGATTCATGCAACCTCTACCTATTCCTAAATGGAAATAGGATGACATCGCACTAGATTTTATCACTAGATTACCCGAAACTCAAAGATTAATGATGAATTATGAGTAATTGTTGATCGACATACAAAATCTCCACATTTCCTTGCTATAAGGGAGGATTTTCCACTTGAGAGGCCTAAAAGACTCTATATTAATGATGTTGTAAGACTTCATGGAGTACCTTTTTCAATAGAATATATTCGTGATCCTCAATTTCGAATAAAATTATAGAAAAGTCTTCAAAAAACATTGGTTATCGAGCTTTATTTGAGTACTAATTATCATCCTCAAACTAATGGGAAATAAAAAATGATGATCCAAACTTTATAAGACTACCTAAGATCATGCTCACTCGATATTCAAGGTATGCGGGATCAGCATTTACCCTTGGTGGATTTTTCCTACCACAATAGTTTCCATTATAGTATTAAAATGGAACCATATGATGTATTTTATGGAAAGAGGGGTCATATATTGAGCCAATAAGGTTTATATATGAATTTTATATTCCTCGATGTTTTGAAAATCACAAACACTCTATCTTAAAAAAAATTATATGAATTATCTTAAGAAAGAAAATTTTTCCTTCCCCAAGGAAATTTATCCTTACCTATGTTTTCATTGTTCTTTTTATAGTGTCTCTAAATCTAACTCATTTTATCAGTTTCACATCTACAACCATGGAATCCTATAAATAATTAGATATAGAGTATTCTATTTCCCGGTTCCAAATTTAGACTCCCAATTCTCGGAAATTCAAACTCAGAATTCTCTGAAATTCAGACTATGAATTCATTGAAATTCAAAATCTGAATTCTCTGAAGTTTAGACTCTGAATTCTATGAAATTAAGAATCCAAAATTCACTGAAATTCAGACTCTAAATTCTATGAAATTCAGACTAAGAATTCATTGAAATTTAGACTCTGAGTTCTATGAAATTCAGACTCTAAATTCATTAGAATTCACCCTTAGAATTCTTCAAAATTCATACTCTGAATTCCTCAAAATTCAGACTCTGAATTCCCCAAAATTCAGACTCCAAATTCATCAAAAATCCCACTCTAAATTCCTCAGAATTCAGACTCCAAATTCCTCTGAATTCAGACTCCAAATTCCTCTGAATTCAGACTCCAAATTCTTCGTAATTCGGAGTCCGAATTCAATGAAATTAGGATTCCAAAATCTATAGAGTTTTGGTTCTAAATTCCATGAAAAAACGAATCTGAATATCTATATTCTATAGTCTCTGAATGTTTATTTCATTAGACTCTGAACATTATTTTTCCTTAGATTCCAAAAAATGGATTTGGTTAAGAATCCTTTTTCCTTATACTTGTTATAGTTATGAAACGATGTCATACAGTATATTTCTAACTTACTATTGTTTGAGTGAAACATGTACAAGTCCCTCTTAAATTCAAGGAAAAATATGGCCATTGTAGAAGGGAACCGACCTTTGGAGAAGTGCCTATAAATAGGAACTCATTTGAATGTTCACAACACACAATAAGAATAAAGAATAATATAGAGATTTCAGGAAGCTAAAGTGATTTATAGAGAAAGAGAGACTATCATTCCTTGAGCATACTAAACATATTGTTCAGCTTGCTTCGTGTGACTCTAATTATTGTTGTGTACAATAGAGGACATCTGTGGATATGAAGAGAGAGGTTCTGACTACCTTAGATTTCAACAACTTGTGGGGATAGCAATACAAAATCCAATATTCCTATCAAGGGCTTACCCTATTATGGGAATGAAATACTTTCCTGAAAGTTTAAATCAAGGGACCTTTATCCAAGGTTTTTGGATACCCTTATCATTGGGTTAAAATATTTCATAGTAGTTACTTATTGCGTTCCAAGATTATTTCAGTTGTATTTCTATAAATTTAGAAAGTATAATCTTCTTATAAATTATTTTTTTATACTCTATTAACTAAGATTCTATACACTTTAAGGTACAATATTTTCCTAGTACACGTTCCTTAGGTTTCATTTCCAGAACCATATTTCCAAAACATAGTAAATTTACAGAACTAAAATTGGTCTTGTGAATTTAGCTTTTTTAACATTTTTAAACCTAGTTTTCCTTAAGGTTAAAAATGAATGTTTTTTATCTTTAAATTCACCCCCTCTTGTATTTGATCATCTACATTCATATTTTGATCCTAGATTATACACTAACTTGTTGGGATGAAGTTTATGAAAGGAAGCCAGTAAGCCCAGATATTATGGAGGGAAAAATAATAACGGTAAAGACTAGTCCATTCCATGTTAATGCTTATCAAAGACGTCCAAAAATCGACGCTGATAATGGAAGTAAGGATTTTGAATTTCTAGTGGGGGATCATCTTTTCTTAAAAGTATCTCCATGGAAGGATTTTATATGATTTTTGAAGAAATGGAAACTGATACCTATGTATATAGTTCCTTTTGAAATTCTAGAGAGAATTTTAGCTATTTCATATAGTTTGTATTTTCCTCCTACCCTATCTAATGTACACAATTTGTTATATGCCCCATTGCTGAGAAAGTAAATGAAAGACCCAACACATTTCCTCACTTATGAAGGTATAGAATTGAAACCTGAAATATCTTACTGTCAAGATCCTATTTAGATTCTTGACACTATAGAACATGTATTGAGGAATCAGATGTCTCAACTGGTAGAGAAACTTGGGAAAAATCATAAAATTGAAGAGGCAACATGGGAGCTAGAGGATATTTTGATGAAGAACAACGCAAATCATTTTGTGAGGTAACATTCTTGTAATTTCAAAGACAAGGTTTTTGTAAGGATGGGAGAATGTAACACCCCATGGATTTATAAATAAATGAATGAATCACTAAGTATCTATAAAACACACTTTTGTTATAACCTAGCCAGTGAACATAATTTTTCCACCAATTTGATTTGAATTTTGAAAAACTGACATAAATGGTTTCATTCAGTAAGATATTTAGATTCTGATAAGACACATATACATTTTGGGGATTAGTAGCATACCCTTATGAATAGTAATATGAATAGTAATATGACAATTATTAATAGTAAATCATATGATTATTTTATTTTCCTATGGTTATAAAATAATGAGATATTGATTATTTTTTCAAAGTGATATAAAGAAAATTGGTGTTTTAAAATTGTTATTTTTGGAATAAATTATGATTTTATTTATAAATTAAATTAATCATATATTGAAAATTATTTTCAAAAAATAGAGTTAAATTTTGAATTTTACACATTGAAAAATGGTTTGGGTGAATTTTTGGGATTTTCATAAATATCCATATTTTTTATGAATACTAAAATATGATAATTTACTGTATATATACATTATCAGTTAAATTCACTATTCCTAGAATCATTGATGATATAAGCACCCTTGGTTTGAACTTACATGAACTTATTACTATTAAGGGTCACATGAATCAACACTATTGGTTATCATGTAGGAAATAAAAAAATAATGAATAAGATATTCCCAAATCACACCTCTCCTCCACTTTAACCCCACCCCCACTCACTCCCTATTTTCTTCACTCCTCTCAAGACTTTTTCCTTTCCTAAATTATGTTTAAATATCCTCCCATGATTCTACCAAACTTCAAAAATCCATTCGTCTCATAAAAACATCAAAACCTAACCCTTAAACAGGATCTCAATGATGATTACACAAGAGGTAAATTCCTCTGTTCATTTATTTTATTTCAGGTTCCTTTCTTTTCTTTTTTTTCACACAAACATTCATACAATTTTTGTGATGACTCTAGTACCTAAATTTTAGTAGAATGTTTTTATGATAAATTAATAATTCACCATCTTCTCTCCTTTCCCCTTCTTTAATACTAGAAATGAAAACACCATCTGAGATGTGTTAATTTATCACATTCAAGAACGATGGGTATTCAATCTATATTACCATCTTCAATTCTGGTCATGAAACCATTTTAGTGGTTGAAACAGACTATAATATTTTTTTTATAACTTATTTTAAGGTTCTGTAATCCTTTTTTACACATGACATTAATTTATAAATCAAAATTAGTTCATTGCGATGAAAAATCATCAATCAACCCAAACAATTGTCAATAATGATTAATATGTTGAATCATCTTCACTCCCAAAACAAAAATAATTTTACAGCCATGTAATATTATTTTCATTTACTAATAAAATAAAAATTATATTCTAGAAATATATTCTCATTCTATATGTTTATCCATACATGAATATAAGTAAATCGATCATGAAAACCAATAATCAAGCACTCCCAAATAATAAAATTGAATCTCTTAACCCATCAAAAGTCCATAAATAAATCTAATATGGTTATAATAAATCAATTAAATTTATAGTATGTTTGGTAATTATTAATTTAATTACTTAAATATTAGTATTCACATAATTAAAATCATGTGAGAAACAACTTCACACAAAAGGTAAGGGTTTCTTAACAAAAAATCCATTTTCTTTCGGAATACTCTTTGAGTCTCATTATCCCAATTAAATTATTAATTATTATTATATACTCTAAATACATTATGTTTTAATTTAATATGTATGTTTACAAACCAGAATACTTCTTTATTTTATGATAGTTACATGTTTTAAAAGGATGTTTAAAATCTTTTTCCGAAACACAAGCCCGATTCAAGGGAATTTCTCAAATTCATACATACTTTCAGGGGAACTATATATTCTGTTTTTACAAAAAAATTACATTGATAAAGAAATAATTTTATGATGAAAATACTATCTTACTTAACTTATGTTTTAAAACAAAGGATCTTCCTAAATAAGTCTTCTTTTCAATGTAAATGAGTATTTATCTCAAAAATTACTCGATGATTTCATAAGATTATTTTCATCTATTTCAACACTATTGTTACTTCTTATGTTTTAATGGAATAATATTTTATGATATCATAAACCATATTATATTTAATTTTTTATGATCAATTTGATTGTGGATGTTCTATTTTGATACCAATCATCTTACTACTCATAATGGTTAGTGATTATGTTACATATAGGGGAATGTTATTCAAATATCATGTGTATATATTTTTTATGGTTATATTTATTGATATGAGGAATTATTTGGAATTATTCTGTGAAGGGTGGGGCCCAGTTTATCCCCTTGATTCATTTTATGTCTCTTGAGACAAATAGATATGGAATTGGTTGAGGTCGTGCCCATATTTTGATATGGTTTTTGCCCAGGCAATAATAATTTTTAGATATATTGGATGAGGCCATGATAATATGTTTTAGAATGTTGAAAATATGAATTTACCTCATTATGAGAGTATAAATTCAACGTTATTGTGGTTATTGGACTATAAGATACCCATGATTATGTTTTATTATGGAAATAATTACTCAGATCATACTCTTTCCATATTATGTTCATGATTATTATTTTTTAAGTCATGTATTTTCAATTATTCACCATGACAAATGTATATGTTTAGGATATCCTCCATTTTATTGATTACCATTAATTAGAATCTGAGCTCACCCCTTTTTATGTTTCATTTCTCCCAATACATGAAGAGGTATATTATGATTTATTTTCTGGGATAATCATAGAGTGGTGGATGTCCACAGTGGAACATTTATGTTGTTTTTTATTTCAAGTTGTAATGTTGAACTTATTTATGTATCTGGATTTCCATATATAATATCTATTCGTTTCTTTTGGGATAAAACATTCTTTTAATCATGTCAATGTAATGTAATAAGGAACCAGATCTGGGAAATTGGGATTGGGTCTTTACAGTGACTACCTCTCATGAAAAGATATAATTATGGATTTAAATTATATATATGATATTCCTAACATAATTATACATATGTAATTATAATATCACATATACATTCTTACATTATATTTCCAGGGAACACAATAATTTCACTCATATGTACGGTGGACTACAGCCTCACGGAGCGATGTGATTCGTTTTTCACTTACTCATTATATGAAATGAAATAAAGAAAAAATTTAATTAATTTGTACTATAGATATAAAATAATAATTAATCTATATTGGAGATATATTTTTTAACTTTATTTCATTACATCATTATATAAAATGAAAACAAAAATTCATGCATACGTTTTGCCTTCTGTCACCATAGACAATGTAATTCATTTTCTGTATCTAATAGTTATAGATTACTATAAATTCATATATAATAAAAATATATGATATTTATATAATTTTTATTATTCTGGATATGATGGAACCAAGATCAATATAAAAAGACCTAAAATAATAACCAGAAACATAAATGTCAAATGAAGCTATTTTTACCCAAAATGTGATTTTAATAATGAACTATTTATAAACTGATAATAAAAGGTTGTAAGAAAATCATATATAGTTTGATAACTATTATATGTGTTTAAGGAATATATTATAAAACATATATATTAAATAGTATGTTCAATATTGTTCAAAGGATGTTGATACTTAAGGTAAGTTATTTTCATCTCAATTTTATTTTAGTGAGATGTATACCAAACTCAACACTTTTGTATTTTGTGTGGTGTAAATAATTAGAAAGAATAACTTTTATGATGATAAGTGTGAATTTTTTTAGGATTTAAAATTCCATATATGGTTTTTTATTTCTTGGCGATTATGATTCCAAGTTTACCAAAGTGGTATGAGTTTTATTAAATAATTTATTTTTATCTGTATTGTTTACATTTATTCTTATAATAATGAAATATTATAACATAACTATCAATAAAATAATTAATATATTAATCCTAGGGTTATTTCATGGAAACAAATTACCTTAATTAACCCCTTTTAATATACTCAGTGGACCAAAATAATTTTTTTTCATGAAAACTGGACTTATTTCGCTTTTAGGTCAAAAATACTTTGTCTTCGATGTCCATGTTTGATGAAAATGTTTGAAAGAAATGATTTAATATTGTATAATAATATTTTAAACAAATAATTATCGATATTTTTTTAAATTTTTTTAAAATGGATCCTTCTCGATGTTTTTTGAATAAATATTTTTTTGATTATTTTATAAAAATGTTAAATTAATCCTCATTTTAACATGTACAACATGAATGGTTTTTTATGTGGTCAAGACAGATCAATGACTTAAATAATAAATTACAATTTTAATTGGTTATTTTATAAGAAAATATTTTCAATAATATTTTAGGATTTTTTATATTTTAAATATTTTTTTTAAAAATTGTAATGATATTTTCATCAAAAATGATTTAATGGTATTTTTATGGAACTACTATTTATCAATGACAAAAACTATTGTTGATGATTACATTATACTAGGGATATTATCCAATTATACAATACATATTCTTTATCTAGATGGTTTATTATTATGATTAAATGATGTTAATGAATAATATCCATTTTTATTGGGTTATGCTATGATTTGATAAGATGATTATGAATCCTTTTCCCTTTCTATGGGTTATGCTATGATGAAATGTTTTTGAAACCTATTTACTTTCTATATTTTATGATATAATTAATGATTTATAATATTCTAGAACAAAAATTCATGAATTTTATAATGAGAGAGACCTATATCTCCCACCAATGCATTGGGTAATGATTAATGTTTTGTGATCCCAAAGGGTAATGAGGGGTTAACCCTAGCCCAAAAGAGGTTACATGAGAGGTTATCCCAAGTTGAAAAGTGTGTAATTACGAGGTTATATCAAGACCATTGTAGGTATATTGGGGATTATCCCAATACTAACATGTTATTTATTTATTTTATCATATCCTTGACAAGATTTTATCTATGCTTCTGTGTATGCTAAAAATCAATGTCTTATAACAATGTTATGTTATCATATATCTTATTCTATGATTCCATTTTGATTCAGGTATTATGAAATTTAAATATTCATTCCATGACTTATTTTTATGATATATGATATGAAGGTTATGGTTTTAAAATTTTATTCTCTATTCTGAATACAATTATGCTCATGTTATGTTGATATCCCCCATTTTACCCTTACTGAGCATTTGAGCTCTCCCTTTCTTATGATTCCCCCACCCAGTTTATGTAGAAATGTTTTTAGTAAGGTATTTCTATGAAGTGTATTGTGTGGGGTGATGTTTTTGTGATATGTTTAGGATATTTCATGAAATAATAATATTGTGTATCTAGTCTACAATGACACTAAACCTTTATTTTCCTTGGCTGTGCATTTGATAAATGTATCAAATATTCATATATTAAGATATAATAACTATTCTTGAAATTCCTCTGACATTATAGTTGGTATCATATGAAATAGTTAGTTAACCATTGGAACTAGGATGAGAATAATTTTGTGATAATCATTTGAATAAGTACAATTATAGGTCATAGTATTGGAAACCTTCCTGGTTTGTCACTCCAAGTTGGATACTACAAGGGGATATTCTTTTAAAATTTAAAAACTATTTAAAATGGACCATGATGCACACCCAGTTTGGCACTCCCTGGGGATATTCATTTAAAATTCATTCACTCTTTATGAACCATCATGGACGATTTGAATTGGTGATAACCATTAATGAACAAGGATAATCCTAAGGAGTCAAATACTGGGAATAAGGTTTCTTGATATGAACATACTATAAATATGTTATCTTGATTATGAGGTTTCCAAGCATGATTATTTTTTCTCATAATTTTTTTATGTTTTTAGTAAAATAAAGGAACTTGAAGGAACATTTTTATTTATTAATTCACTAGATAGTGTAATCATTTTCCCCGTGGGCAGAAAAAATTTATTAGAGATGTTTGAAAAATCTCAATTCAATTCCCACACAACATTATAAAGAGATATATCATGATGAACATAAAAACAATAAAATCATGGTATAATTTTCTATTGAGTCCTGCATGAGGAATCACCATCCTTTTTAATGGTTCCTCTATTCTACTAGTTGTTGATCATTAGACCAACACAACTAAAAATATTTCCTCACTCTCTAATTTTTGGAAAATGATAAATTAATATTAGTTTTCTATCATTTGGATGGAAAATTTGATCAAGGGTGGAATCTTATCACGAATCTGAGGCAATAATAAGAAATATACTCAAGGGAGTGGGATAATTTTATATTGTTATTTTTCAATAGTTACATTCCATGTATTCACCATACAAAAATGGATAAATAATTCCTTAAGATAAAAGATAAGGATGATAAATATATTGGTACCTTTGATGAAAATTTTACAAAACATGTGTGGTACACTTTTAGTATTTTCATTGAATATAAAAGTATGTAAGAACAATACTTCTGTGGCTTATAACCATGTCTCTGAAGGTTTTAATCTGAAAGAAACTACATTAGTTATGAATAAATCATTTTATTTTCAATCAAGGGGGAATTGTATATTTTAGTAACAAAAAAATCTCATGGTTTTGATAAAAAAATAAATATGAAATAAAAAAGGAAACTATAAACACTATATGGAGAATATGATGATCTTGCTTTCATGCTCGATCTTTTGAAAGAAACATTGAGGAAATTTTCCAAAAAGTATTGATAAATGTTTTTAGTGTGGAACGAATGGTTGAATGATGATGTTATGGGAAGAGGTTAGCTAACGATATGAATAAAGAGAAAACTTCACATAATGAACCTCCCATGCTTAAAGGTTTCAAATGATGTAAGTTCATCATTATGATAACAATTTTTCATATATAAAGGTAAATGAAGATTATTGATGTTATTAGGCTATTAAGTTGATATAAAAATGTAAATATCTTGTGATCACTATTTTTTATGTGAGGTAATATAACGATGTTGTGAAATGTACACTTACCATCCAACCTAGAAATGATAATTTCTTTTTTGACAATAGATCTACCAACTCATTTATACATGAAGAATTTAACAAGGGTATCAAAACACACCTTAGTTATTATATGTTGAATTATTAGTGAAAACCCTTAATGGAATGATGATAACATCTCATGTCTATGATTCTTCTCTAGAAGAAATTTGTGGGAATGTATTTCCTACAAATCATGTTATTCACCATGTGGATGTATTCATTGTTATATCTTGCATGGATTGGATTAATTTGTATAAATACAATATTTACTAAAATTTAGTGGAAGTCAGGTTTGACAATCAGAACCATCCTATGATCATCTACCAGTGTGATGAAAAATATGAACATCCAAAGGAAATTGAACCCATTTTATGTGCCTTGATTCTTATTAAAAAAAATGTTTTTATCTCAAATGGTTAAGGAGAAACACAAAAAAGATGATTTTCCAATTATGTGGGAGTTTATTAATGTATTTGTAGTAGATTTTCATAGTCTTCCACTAAATAATAATTTTGGGTTCTCAATAGAGATCATACATGTTACTATGACTATTTCAATGACTCTCTATATAATGGCCCCAATTGAGTTACAACAAATGAAGAAAGAACTCAAAAAGATCATAAAAAGGGGATTATTTGTTCAATTATGTCACCATGGGGTTCCCATGTTCTTTTTTTATAGAATAATGATGGATAAATGCAACATTTCATTATTTATTGGGAATTAACAAGATCACAATAATGAAAATGTATCCCCTACCTAGTATGGATTACTAGATTGATCAACTGTGTGGAGCTCAATACTTTTTTATAATTTAACATCATTATAGATATCATTAATATATGGTGAAAAATGAGGACATAACCAATAAAACATTCATAAATTTTACATATAGTTATTCCATTTTTCCTTACAAATGCCCCCATTCAATATTTATGGATTTAATGAATATAGTCATTAGAGATTACCATGATCAGTTTTTGGGGATATTTATAGATAACATTATCGTATATTAAAAGAGTATAGATGAGTATGAAGATTATTTGAGGATAGTGTTGAAGGTTATTAGGGATTATAAGTTGAACGAAAATTCTTATATGTTTTAATTCATGATACAAAAATTACAATTTCTGGTCATATGATCTCTAGCGAAGGTGTACCGATAGATCTATAAATGAGGTAGGCTATTGAGTTTTGGGCTATACCAACCACAGTGACTGAGATATGATTATTTCTTATTTTCTATGGGAATTATTGGGTATTTGTGGAAACATTCTCATGGTTTTCCAATCCACTCACCCAGTAAACTCGAAATGGGAAAAGTACCTCTGGATAAACGAATGTGAGGAAAATTTCATGGAATAAATGAGAAGATTAGTCTACATACATGTTCTTACATTAAAATATATTAAATAAGAGTATATAATCCATATAATTTCATTTATTAACTTGTTGGGGATTGATCATAGGAAGAAGGATATGTTGATAGATTATGCCTCACAACAATTGAATGTTCATCAAGAAATTTATCCAACACATGATTTGGAGTTAAATATTTATTTATTATATTAAAAATAGAGGTATTATGGTTACAAAAAAATTTATATATATATAATTATCATTAATTTTCAATGTACATATTAACATATAAGGGGTTAAAAATGTTCCGCAGACAAATTTTGGAGCTTATTAATGATTATGACTTCTCAATACATTACCACCCTGGGAAAGCGAACAACGTGGCTAATGGTTTGAGTCCAATGTATTTTTATAGATTTTCTATGGTGAGGATAACAGAATATACAAAATTTAAGGATATTAAAATTATGGATATGGAAATATTGAATGAATTGGATAAATATTATCTCCATCAAATGAATTTTCAACTGTATACCTATTAAAAATCAAAGAGAAATTGAAAGAAGATGTAGAGCTATTGAAAATGGCCATAAATTTCCCTGAGTATAACCTTGATTATGATGGAATGTTAAGGTCCAAGAACTTTTTATGTCTTTCATTGATACTAGATTTTATGTTGGTGATATTGGAGTAGGTTCATAGTTCTGTATTCTTTGTTTATCCCTGTAGTATGAAGATGTATTGATATATGATAGAATATTTTTATCTAGATGTCATGAAGAGTGATATTGCAGAATATATATCCAAATTCATGGTATTCCAAAAAAAATTATCATTAAGAGATAAAATTATAAAAGAGGTTTCACAACCAATACCCATACCAGAATGGAAAAGGGAAAACATCACTATGAATTTTTTCATTAGAATCATAAAAGAAATATAAAGGTAAAAGTTCTATATGGGTTATAGTCAATTGATATATAAATTCCACACACTTCATCACTATCAGAATGTATGCCTCTCTAGATCATTTTTCAAGTATATACGTTAATGAAGTCATAGGGTTTCATGGTGTACCACATTATATTATATCATATCAGGATTTTTGGATTACCTCAAAGTCCCAGTGAAGCCTTCAGTGGGATCTAGATAAGTAGCTATATATCATAACTATGTATCTTCCCCAAACAAGTGGTCTTTCTTAGAGATCAATTAAAACCCTATAGGATATGTTGAGATTTTATTCTCTGTATTCCAAAGGTATTTGGGATCAACACGTTCTTCCAGTTGGGTTTTCTAACAATAATAGGTTTTAGTAGAGTATTCAAATGAATTCGTTTGTATCTATCTATGTAAGGAAGTGTAGAACTCCAATATTCTAGGATGAGGTTTTAGAATGAAGTCTATTGTGACCTGATCTAGCTAAAGAAATGATATATTTTGTTATATCTAATTAATGACACTTCAAGGCAACTTAGAGTCAATAAAAAATTTATACTAATAATAATCTACGTTATCTAGAGTTTAATGTTAGTGAGATATTTCTATGAATTTCCCCATGGAATAAGGTTATGAAATTTATAAATAAATGAATGTTGATCCCTTAGTATATTTTCCTTTTTGAGATTTATGATTGTGTTGGGATGGGTTCTTATCTCTTTTCACTTCCTTTGAATCTCTCTCAAGTCCACAATGTATTCGAGGTTTCTATCATGAGGAAGTACATTCTTGATCCTTTACATGTACTTAACCCAGAGGCCCTACCATAGGATCTTGATATTTTATTTGAATAAAAACATATTGTGATTCGATATTGTAGAGATAAATATATACAAAACAAGACCACTAACCCAGTCACGGTTTTATGGTGTGACCAGCAACATGAAAAAGATACACGGGTACCTCAGGATATGATTAGGCATATGTATCTTCATTTTTAGTGTAAAATTAATTATAAATGGGGTATAATATAATACCCAATTTTTTTATAAAATAATTTTTTAAATAAATTTAATTTCTTCGATATCTTGCGTTACATGAACCCCCGAGTTTTAATGAACCTTTTAAAACTATTAATATTACTATTTAAACATTACCATTATAACCAAGTCGTTAAACCCGGTAGTATGAATAGGAATAAAAAATATTTAATATTAATTATAATTATTTCATATAAATAAAACTTAAAAATAATGAAATTACTTAATTCTTAGTAATGTCATTATATGCTTTGAAAATACCTTTTTCTCTAAAATTGTTTTTATGTATTATTGTGAAATAAATAGTATAAGAAATTTCGTTAAAATTTAGAAACCTTATTTGAGAAAATAAATTAAATTTTTAAAATATGCATGTCAAAATTATATTTTAGTCATTCTTTTAGAATTTTTTGGGAAAATTAATTTTTTCATGAATAGTAAAAAAATCATTTTTATTAAAAATTCCCTTTTCATTGAATTTTTTAACAAGATATATTTTATTTTAATTTCCTCTAAAGATAATATTGATCAAATTATATATATATTATTCCAATTTAGGTCATTAAAGTAAATTTATTATTTAATTTTATTATTAAAAATATTTCTACTTATGAAATCATTTTCTGTGGAAATCGCTTTTTCATCACATATGCAGGTTTAAATTTAATAAATATAATTACACTTATATAAATTGAATTTAATAAACATGAATAAATATTTCTAAATATTAAAATTAACATTATATAATAAGTCTATATTAATTTTTTTCATAATGAATAAGAATGAAAGTAAAAAATAATAATTACTATGATTACGGTTAAAACATGATTTTTTTCATTACATGCGCCTGCGTAAAAATTACTTTTCCTCATGTATATGGTTTTTATTTAATAAATTTTAGAAAATATTTATAATAAATGGATCTATATTATATAATATTTACAATTATTATTTTTATTTTTAAGGGATAAATTACGTAGTTTAATAAATACAAAAAGAAGTTACCGTTGTGAAAATCTAAAATTTTTAAAAATAAACTTAATGGATGAGGAATAAAATATTTAAACCAAGTTTTATTTGTTAGAGGTGTGATTTTACCATTTATTCTTCCTAATCCACTATTTATAAATTTTTGAGACCCTTGGGGTGAGAGTGACTACCCATTAGACAATAGTTTTTGGCATTTACAAAAAGACCACTCCTACATTATAAAATGGAACTTCATCCCCTCGAGTCATGACACCTATTAAGCTATTTTATTGAACTAAACTGACCAAAATATCTCCAAAAAAAATCCTTAGACACATTATAGTGATATTGTTCCTCTAAAAATAAAATCTTTGGGTCCGTAATGCTAGATCCAAAGGAGGTTTTTATAAGAAAATGTAATTGTCTTCACTAAGCTCTTTCTTTGTTTACTTCACCTATTACCAACATCATTCATGTAAAAATAATTAAAATTTTATAAAACCAGTTTCTATCATATAATTATAAGTTAATTTTTCAGAATAAACTATATCCTTCTCCCCTTCCATGAAATGGGAAATGAAACCGTCGATCGTGTGTGTGATGGACTAGCGCCTCGTGACCCGATGTACTTAGTTTTCCATAACCACCTCTCACAAAAGGATATAACAATAGATTTAAATTATATATATTATTTTTATAACAAAATTATTATTATTTAATTAAAATATCACATATACCATCTTACTTCTTTTCTGTGGGAACATAATAACGTCACTCGTTTGTATAGAGGACTACTTCCCCGCGAAATGATATGATTCATTTTTAACGTACATGTTTCAAGAAATGTAATAAAGATAAATTTAATGAATATATGTGATCTATAATACATTTTAACAAATCAATAATTATTTTTATTAGTTACCTTCCTCTCATTCAATTCTTTGAGAAAATGGAAATGGTGTTTATGTGTACGTAGGACCTACTGTCTCTGTGAATGGTGTAATTTATTTTTTATCTCCAAAATTTATTTATTACTATAAATATATGTATAATGAATATATATGAAATTAAAATCATGGTTAAAATTATGGATATTATGGAACCATGGTCAATGTAAAATGACTTAAAATACCAAAGCAAAATATACATGAAAATTGAAGTAGTTATTATCTAAAACAAGTTTTTAATAATAAATTTTCAATAAACGGGTAATAAAAGTGTATAAGTAAATAATATATGAAATTTTAAATATGAGTATTTTTATATAATATATTTATAATAAAACTATATATATTATACATGAGGTTCTGATGAGTATGAATGAACTCATGAATTAAGGTATGATATTTTCGTCTCACTTTTATTTCTGTGAGATAGATGACATATTCAACCCTTATTTATTTACTGTGGTGTATATACCACCCATGAATGTAATTTTTGATATTATTTTTTAAAATTACGATGATTTACATGTACATAGAGGTTTCTCAATTTCAATTGTCATGTTATTCATTGGTTATCAAAGTGGATGAGCTTTATGATACAATAACTTTGTTTATCAGGATTCATTAAGATTATGCTTCTGATGGTGAAATATTATGATCTAAATATCATGAAAATAATATATTTTCTTATACTATACATATTTACAAGAAATTCATTTTTACTATTAGTTTTTCCATCTTTGTGTACTCAAGGTTCAAGAAGAAATATTTTATTGAAAATCGACCTTATTTCTATCTTCAGTTGAACATCCTTTTTATTCCATGTTCATTTTTTATATTAAATGTACCAAATAATGTTTTTAAAATTTTAAATGATTGTATAAATATATTTTTACCCATGATTTATATTTTTACAAAATAATTTAAATGTAATCTTCTTTCCATTTTACAAACAAGGCTCTTTTGAGTTTTTACTAAACATGTTAAATAAATCTTCCTTTGAAAATGCACAACATGAAAGTTCTTTTCCACCAGCATGACTACATAATGATTAATATCATCCATTAAGTGATTCCAATTCTATTTTTTGGGAAATTTTTTTCATTAATATTTGATACATTTTTTAATTTTAAGAATGATTTTTAAAAATTGAAACGATATTTTCACCAAGAATGTTTTAAAAATCTTTTTATGGAATTTTGGTTCATCAACATCAAAAACCATTGGTTTTTCTTATGTTTAATTAGTGATATGATGAAATTGTAACATTCTTATTATTTTTGTTTTTTTATTATTATTATGAATATATGTCTATGAAACTTATTCATTTTCCATGGGTTATTCTATAATTTTATTCGATGATTATGAAACGTGTTTCCTTTCAAAGGTTTATGATGTGATAAATGATTTATGATATTTTGGCACAAAAACATATGGATTATATGATGGGTGGGACTTATATATTCCCCCACGTATTAGGTAATCATTAATTTTCTATGAGATCAAATGGTACGCGATAGTTATCCTAATCCCAAAAGAGTGAATATAAGTGGTTATCCCAATCACAAAAGTGTGTACATTAGATTTTATTCCAATCCCAAAGTAGGTAAACTGGTGGTTATGCCAAGACTAATATGTTCTGAATTACTTTGTCGGTTTACGTATCAATAGAGTTTTTATGCCAATGTGTACACCATAAATCTATTTCTTATGGTAATGTTATTTCCTCATGGATCATGTTCTTTTAGTCCTTTATTATTCATTTCTTCTAAAATACCATGATTTAATCTATGGTTAATGTTTATGATCTATGATTTTAAGGGTATGGTTTTAAAAAGGTTATTCTCATTCCCTAATACCCTTATGATCACTTTCTTTTTATATCCCCTATGTTTACCCTTACTGACCATCTAATCTAACCCTTTCTTATGTTCCCTTTCCCTAGGTTATGAAGAAAATTTTTATGTAGGGAATGTCTATGAATTGTACTATGTCAGAGTATATTTATGGGATATTTTGAATATCTTCCTTGAAATAACAAGATTTTTTATATAGACTCCAAAGACACTAAACCTTTATTGTCCTCAAGTGTGTATTTTTGAACTATAATTAATATTCATATATTATTATTTAATATTTATGTATGAAACTTATATGTCATTATAGGCCCCATCATTATAGTTTACCCTACTATAAGAAAAAAATACATGTCACCAAGGTGTTAGGATTGTGGTTAAACCTTTTTGTTTTTATAATTGAGTTGTTTTTTTATAAATTTTGATATTTATAAACTAGGAATTATTATTTTTCTAATGGACTACGGTGGAAATTGGTCTGTGTACATGCGTCATACATAACCTGTATGCTTACATATTATGTGAATTCTTATTTGTGATTTACTAAATGTTTCTAAATAAAAAAATGGGTCTTATTTTCTAACATGTTGACTATAATTTTTTAAAATTATCTTGAATAACTTATTGGAGACACATTAAAATAGATCTATGCTAAAAAAATAGAAAATATGTTATGATGATCTTAGAGTGGTTGGTATGGGTATGGGGATACCAAATGTGGATGGACAGCCATGAAAGGTTGTGTTTTCTAGAGATGACATGTTATATATAAGATAAAATCATGATAAACTACCTATAGAGGAATTAATTGTTTTATATTTATGGTTAATAGGATAGTCAAGAAATCCTAGTGATAAAAAGTAATTATCATGATGGGGTGAGTCATGTGAGATATTAGAATAATATGATGTTTTGACAATATTTTCTATAGATGAGTGGTGATATAAAAATTATGATAATAACTTGATATGTTTTTATGAGTTTAGATAAGTAAACATTGGGTTCAATGTAGACACATGGATTCCTTAATGTGTGGAATCATGGGCAGAGGCATTGCACAAAGAGAATGATACATGGGTGACATCTGTTTGACTAATTATATAGGCATGTGTATTACCAAAGGTAAGTAATTCAATGAAAGTAAAAAAATAATTATTTGAGTAATTTTTATTATTGATTGAACCCAAATATTTATGAAAAAAATTAAAATAAAATAAACTTCATTTATAGTTTTCATTATACAAAACACTGGGTTTTAAAGGACCAAAATTTAATATTTAAATTTTTTCAAACATGAACTTTATAACTTATCACTTAAACTCATTTGTATTAAAATTAATAACCAATGTTTAAATATAAAGTATAATATATTTATATAAATAAAACTTATTGATAAAAAATACTTATTATTTAGTTAATGTTGTTATATGTTTCAAAAATACTATTTTCTCAAAAGTGTATTTATTTATTTTCGTGAAAAAATAACAAAATTATCATTTTAAAATTATAAAAATTTATTTTAAAAAATGAATTAAATTTTTCTAATATATATTTCAATGTTATATTTTATTAATTTTTTTATAATTTTTGAAAAGATATTTTTTTTCAATAAATAGAAAAAATACATATTTTTATTAAAAACTTTCTTTCCATTTATATAATTTTCATGATATATTTTATATTATTATCATTTTAAAAGAAAAATTAGTTAAATTATAAAATCATTATTACAATTTAGGTTATTTTATTCAATTTCATATTGAATTTTTATGTTAAAACATTCTATAATTTTTATAATTTTCTATTTAAAAACAACTTTTTCAACACATCTTGGAGATTAATATTAAATTAAATTCATCCACTACAGTAATTTGAATTTGAAAGAATGGATTTCATATTTGAAATAATAATATTTTATATTATTTAATATGTTCTAAATAATTTTGGGATTTAAATATTAATAAAGACAATAAAAATTAGTTACTTTGATTATAGTTTTTAGAGGGTTTCTACATTACATGTGATTATGTTAAAATTAATTTTTTATACACCTACAATTATTATATAATAAATCTGAAATAATATTAAGAAATATTTGATAAAAATTATATAATAATTTTAATTTTAGTTTTATTAATAAATGATAATTTACCTGCATAAAAAAATAAATATTACAGAGGTGAAAACTGAAATGTTAAAATTAATTGTGAATAATGTGCATGGAATAACATGTTTGAAACGTTTTTTTTAGTGGAGTTCTTGATCGATCATAAAATATATGAATTCAATTATTTATCAATTTTGGAGTCAATTTGTAAGATCAAGAACTTCGTATATGTACGTTCTTGTTTAAATTTTGGTTTGAATCTCTTTAATGAGGGATAATTAAATGTTTATCTAGTGTGTGAGGAAGATTAAGGGTGTTTTAGGGGTTTTAAACATGAAATAAATTGGAAATCTGGACATGCTTTTCATGGTGGACAGTTGGCGCACATTTGGGGAAAACTATTCCCCCAAATCATGCTAGCCAGGAGGAGTGAGGCATGGTTAAGAAAGTTGTGCATGGGAGGAAATCCAACCATATGGGATTGGATAATGGAATTTCACACGGTTGGTACACAGTTTTTTAAACCATGTATCCTCCCTAGGTAAATATGAAACATGGATCTTGGACATAGTTAGGTGCACATTTTGCACACGGTTTTGCAAATCGTGTGGCAAAAAAATGCACCCTTTAAAAAAGTGAGAATTTAACTTTTTTCCCCCATGATTTTTAGTGTTCTACCAAATTTTCCTCTTTATTTATTCTCCAGAAAGATGAGTGACGAACCTAAGATCCAAAATCATTCAATGGGTCAATCTCATTCATTTTAGGGCTGTTTGGAGTGTCATTGGGTGTGGATCAATGCTCCAAGTAAGTATAAAGCTCCACATTCATCTCTTTTTAGGTTTAGGTCTTATGGTATAATTCTTCTTATGAATCACTAAAACCCAATTTTTCCAGAGGATCTTAGGTTATGGATTCCAAGGGTTCTTGAATTCGGTTCTAATGTTAAGGTTAAGTGTGTATTAATATATATATTTAAGGTAGGAGGTCAGTAAGGTATATCCCATATTCTTTTAGTCGATTTGTGATTGTGTGGTTGTGAAATTGATTCCCTATTATTGTTGGGTCGGAAAAAACGGAAGTGAGATGGCAAGAGGGGGGTGAATTTCCTTTTAAAAAAAGATAAACAAATTAAAATCAAAGTGAAGAATGCAGCGGAAAGAAAGAGGCAATCACACAAGAAATTGATAACGGAGTTCGGCCAAAACCCGGCCTACGTCTCCGCTCCCAACTCAACCGTTGAGAGATTCCTACCGCTTGCTTTTCAATGGTTTTAGCAAGAAACCCACTAGGCTTTGAGGTAGCACTAGAACCTATTACAGCTTGCTTTTAGTGGTTAAGCAAGAACCCACTTGCTTTCAATGGAATAGCAAGAACCCACTAGCCTTTTTAACGGGTGAAGGCTAGCTCACCGGTGACACAAGCCTTTTAAAAGGAAAGGCTTGAAGAAACCTCTTCACACCTTAATGGTGATGTGAAACCCAAAAGAAAGGGGGATGAGAAAAGGTGTTGGGGTTTGTAGGCACAAACCCAATTTTAAGCTCAAAATAAATAAACAAGAAAAACCGTATTGGAGGAAGACTTGGGCGCCAATTGGATGATGGAGTTGATGTAGCGTGCTCTCCCAAGCTTCTTGAGGTGCTCCTTGGATTGGAAATTGGTTGGAGCACTTGAGGATCCTTGAAGGTGGAGCGCCGGAGGTTCGCCAAATGTGCAACAATATGTCCGGGCGCTTGGTATATGATCCGATGGGTGTCCGGGGCTTCCTAGGCCTTTATTTATAGGCTAGGAACCTTCAAGTATCCGTTGGAGGGCTTTGGAGCCGTTGGAAAAGGCCTCGGAGCCGTTGGAGGCCAAAAGAGGGTTGACTGGTCAAACCCAACGGCTAGTTTGACTGGGCTACCGGCTGGCCGGTACAGCTCCACCGGCTGGCCGGTGCCTTGGCAGAGGAGAGGAGTTTTGGTCCAAGCTCCACCGGCTGACCGGTGGAGGAGCCACCGGCTGGCCGGTGGGGAGACAGTAGCTCACACTGTTGGCTGGATGCCACCGGCTGGCCGGTGGTCAAGCCACCGGCTGACCGGTGGAACCTGGCAGTGGGCAATGCCTCTGCCAGGTCCACCGGCAGGCCGGTGCTATCACACCGGTTGGCCGGTGGACTGAATTTCAGTCCACTTGATGTGCTTCATGGCCCATTTCCTTTGGCAATATCTTGCCTATCATCCACAACACTTAAAACACAATATTAGATAAATAAGAAAGGTGATTGTGATCATGAAAATCAAACAACGAGGGGAACGAGATGTACAACAATCTCCCCCTATTTTGATGATCACAATCACCAAAACAATTAATGTAAAATACTGAAATTGAAAGGAAATGCTAAGCATGATGAAAAGGATTCTCCCCCAATCAATCAAGAAATTTCTCCCCCTTTGTGATTATCAAAATAGAATGGGGCATAAAACTTGATTGCGGGAAATTTTGAAAAACAAGAGATGGGATTTGAAAATCAATTGAAATTTTGGAAATTGAAAGATTTGAATCAAAATATGAATAATAGTTTGAATTGAAAGTTTTGAATCAAAATTGAAATGAAAATTTTGAATGAAAATTTGAAACCAAGTGTTGAAATTGAAATTTGGAATCGAAAATATTGAAATTGAAATTAAAAAGGGTTTAAACGATCCTAACTCCCCCTAAATAAAAACAACAAATCACCGGGGAGAGGTGTTTGAAACCGAAACAATTTTAGGCCCGGAGAGACTCGCTAGAAGGGATTTTTCAATCCATACTTGTCTCATGGCGGGTCTTCTCCTATAAAACACGTCTGAAAAGAAAAAACTTTTGGGTTGACCATACCGGGCGTTTTTACAATTACATTCATAAATAAGGTGCCCGGGTTTTTTACAATAATTGCAAAATTTAAAACAAGAACTCCCCCTTACAAAAACAGTGGGTGCATGGGAGGAGGATGCTTGGTTGGTATAGCCAAGTCCTTGAGTGGTCCTAGAAATTCGTTGGGAACCTAGGAGATTGTTCAAATTTTGTTCCCCTTGGGTGAACTTAGCAAGGGTCTCCCTTAGGTCTTTGATGGTTGATTCCATGGAATCAACATTTGGGAAATTTTGGATTTTGAGGGACATCTCCTCCTTCTCTTTGAGAAGTTGTTCTTTTTCGGAGGAGAGTTTTTTGAAAGACTTTTTTAAAGCAACAAATTTTGACGATAAAACATGAAATCCTTTTTCTAGTTGGTCTCTAGCGTGTGAGAGTTCTTCATAAGAAAGATGATTTAAAGAATTTGAATTTGAAGAACAAGAGGAGGAGGAGTCGGAAGATGTTACCTCATGAAATGCCATTAGGCATTTTGTACCTTGGTCGCTCGAGGAGGAGGAGGAGGAGGATGAGGAGGTGTCACTCCATGTCGCCTTGAGGACCTTTTTCTTTCCTTTTTCCTTTGGCGTGGCCCGTTTCTTGTTGAGTGGGCAATCGGGCTTGTAATGCCCTTTTTGGCCGCACCCGTAGCATTTTACCTTGGGCTCCGATCTTTTGTCGGGTTCTTGCTTTCGCGCCTTGCGAGATTTCTTCTTCTTCTTGTGCTTCTTCATAAATTTGTGCATTTGGAGGGCGAGATTCTCCATTTCCGAGTCGCCGCTTGATGATGAGGAAGATGACGAAGGAGATGAGGAAGAAGATGAGGAGAAGCTTACTTCCTTTTGTACCTTGAGGGCGATGTTCTTTGGTGTCTTGATTGGTGTACCCTCCTTTTGAGCTTGCCTCCTCATCGTGATCTCGTACGTCATTAGAGATCCGATGAGCTCCTCTACCGGCATATTTTTGACGTCCTTAGTTCTTGGATCGCCGTCACCTTTGGTGCCCATGAGCTCGGAAGGACCCATAAGATCTTCTTGACCATCGTCTCGGCTGAAACATCATCACCAAGAGATTTCCTTCCATTGCACACGTCAGTAAAGCGAGTAAACAATCGGAAATAGACTCATTTGGATGCATTGAAAATGACTCAAAATCTTGCCTATACATATCAAATCTAGTGTCTTTGACTTTGTTAGTGCCCTCATGAGTTACTTCTAAAAGTTTCCAAATTTCATGTGAGGAGGTGCAAGTAGACACTCGATTGAATTCATTTCGGTCAAGGCCGCAATGTAGAGCGTTCATGGCTTTACCATCAAGCTCAAAGTTTCTAATATCGGCGGGGGTCCATTTGGATTCGTCGAGGGTAGACAAAGTATAACCTTGCATGACAATTTTGTAAATAGGATATCCTATGCTTCTAAGAAAGGTAGTCATGGGGGTTTTCAAATAATTATAGTCGGTCCCATCAAAAAATGGAGCCCAACCCAATGAGTAGCCCTCGGGGGCGAAAGAGGTAGATGCCATCAAAAAATAGGATCTTTAATTTGAAACCGTTTAAGGAATTATTCAAATATCCCTCTGATACCAATTGTTGGGACGGAAAAAACGGAAGTGAGATGGCAAGAGGGGGGGTGAATTGCCTTTTAAAAAAAGATAAACAAATTAAAATCAAAGTGAAGAATGCAGCGGAAAGAAAGAGGCAATCACACAAGAAATTGATAACGGAGTTCGGCCAAAACCCGGCCTACGTCTCCGCTCCCAACTCAACCGTTGAGAGATTCCTACCGCTTGCTTTTCAATGGTTTTAGCAAGAAACCCACTAGGCTTTGAGGTAGCACTAGGACCTATTACAGGTTGCTTTTAGTGGTTAAGCAAGAACCCACTTGCTTTCAATGGAATAGCAAGAACCCACTAGCCTTTTTAACGGGTGAAGGCTAGCTCACCGGTGACACAAGCCTTTTAAAAGGAAAGGCTTGAAGAAACCTCTTCACACCTTAATGGTGATGTGAAACCCAAAAGAAAGGGGGATGAGAAAAGGTGTTGGGGTTTGTAGGCACAAACCCAATTTTAAGCTCAAAATAAATAAACAAGAAAACCGTATTGGAGGAAGACTTGGGCGCCAATTGGATGATGGAGTTGATGTAGCGTGCTCTCCCAAGCTTCTTGAGGTGCTCCTTGGATTGGAAATTGGTTGGAGCACTTGAGGATCCTTGAAGGTGGAGCGCCGGAGGTTCGCCAAATGTGCAACAATATGTCCGGGCGCTTGGTATATGATCCGATGGGTGTCCGGGGCTTCCTAGGCCTTTATTTATAGGCTAGGAACCTTCAAGTATCCGTTGGAGGGCTTTGGAGCCGTTGGAAAAGGCCTCGGAGCCGTTGGAGGCCAAAAGAGGGTTGACTGGTCAAACCCAACGGCTAGTTTGACTGGGCTACCGGCTGGCCGGTACAGCTCCACCGGCTGGCCGGTGCCTTGGCAGAGGAGAGGAGTTTTGGTCCAGGCTCCACCGGCTGACCGGTGGAGGAGCCACCGGCTGGCCGGTGGGGAGACAGTAGCTCACACTGTTGGCTGGATGCCACCGGCTGGCCGGTGGTCAAGCCACCGGCTGACCGGTGGAACCTGGCAGTGGGCAATGCCTCTGCCAGGTCCACCGGCTGGCCGGTGCTATCACACCGGTTGGCCGGTGGACTGAATTTCAGTCCACTTGATGTGCTTCATGGCCCATTTCCTTTGGCAATCTCTTGCCTATCATCCATAACACTTAAAACACAATATTAGATAAATAAGAAAGGTGATTGTGATCATGAAAATCAAACAACGAGGGGAACGAGATGTACAACAATTATTGTAAATTTTTTCCTTGAGTAATATTTGGTAAAATTGTTGGATAAATAATGAATTAAACCTCTTACATTCCTTGTGGGATATGTTTAGGTTAATTAGGCTATATAAGGGCCACCCATGGGGTGCACCAATATTTCTGAACAAAAAAATGTAATGTTAAGCATGGAATTGACTCGTAATAAAGTAGAGACCATGAAAAATGTGTTAACAAAATTTTATGGATTATAAAAGGTAATTAATGGTAGTCATGTCTATGTTTAGGAAATATAATAAGGGACTGTTTAGAATAATATAAAAAGGGATAAAAGGATTACTATAAATGTGTCAATTGGCTTATGGATTTGTAATGGAAATACGTATATTGATTAAGGCATGTAAATTATTGAATATGTTAAATGGGATAATGTATGGTAATTGTTGATTATGCTTAAGGGGTTCTGGTATGGGAAAGTGAAATTGGTTAATTGTGTTATGCTATGTAAATTGAAAAAGTCTTAATGTTTTAAGAAGTAGGAGTGATTTCTATCTTAAATAAAATGTGAAATGTGAATGTTCTATCGGTTAATTTTGTATGGTTTTTCATATGTTTTATATTTTAATTGTAAAAATAAGCATCTATACATAACTTCATTTTTGTGGGGTATTATACTTTAGGATCTATACCAACGGGTTGGGTTAGACTAAGGGTCTAAACCCCACCCCATAATGCACTAGTTAGGGGAAGTGGATCGAGGCTCTATGACCCTAAACGTTGAATTTGTGAGACTACCTAGACTATGGATACAAGGTAAGTGTATTGTATTTTTTGTTAGTTGTTTATCCCTATTGAGGTAGGGGACATGACTTATTCCCTTATCCATGATAATTAACCAGCTTAGGCCGTTGTTTAAATGATGTAAATGTATAACCCATATAGCATGTGATGAAAATAAATTTTTGTAATGAATGTGGCATTAGTGATTATTTTTATAAAATAGAACCTGAGTTTTATTTTGGGTTATCCTATCATATATTTCATATATTCATGAACTATTTGTTTAGACTGGAGATTTTATAGACACTATTAGTGATTTCTTATTGATTTATACTCACACCATGCTTGGACCGCCATTGGGTACCTGAGAAGATTTCATGGTTGTTGTTCAAGATAAGGGAAAGGGTCATATGTTGGGGAGTTGAGTTGGGTTCGGGATATGCAGTGATGAATAGCCTGGAATGGTGTTAGGACCCATTTTTTGATGCTTTCATTAGTTTTTCTTGGGTTTCGTTTACTTATTTTACTCTTAACTTGACATGATATACTTATTGTTGGTTTTAGTTTGTAACCTATTTTGGAAATGGTTGGTAATGCGTGTTTCTATTTTATTTCATATTTATTCCATTATTTAATATGATATCTGTTGTCTCTCACTCTGGTAAAGAGGGGATAAATTCCCAATTTGACCTATTAGAACCTCACTAATAGTCGGCAAACTTTGGCATACATATAGGCACACTTGAGGTCTTGTGGAGACCTAGCTTAGGGTACAAGATTAGTGGATCCGGAGTTGGGTATGTTACAGTGTGGTATATGAGGTATGATATTTTATTTGGTCGTACTTTTTTGGATGGTAAATATAATATTTGGATGTTTTGGGCCTTTTTAATTAGATTTTTCTTTGGATTAGCTAACCCATGTTTGAGGGAAAACACAAGTACCCATGGAGGGAATTATTTTTCTTATTGTTCGTTATTATAGTTGAATGGTATTTCACCTTTCAGTGATGCACTTATTGTGTGTTGTGAATATTTTATGATAATTTACTTTTTTCCAGAATTGAATGATGTTTTTCATTCATGCATAGTTACAAGAACCTAATGATATAGATGACATGCATCATGGTAGGAAAACACTAGAACGGTGAGTGGGTCAAGAAGTGTATAATGAATTTAATAATCCTTTAAAATATATAGAAAGTAATTTATAATAACGGTAATGAAAATGGGAAAATTAAAGTAATTTTAAAAAACAGTTAAAGAGTTTTACTAAATTAAATGTTTGGAATGAGTCCAAGAATTCCTTGTATCATGTTGTAAAGATATAATTATTTCTAAAAGAAAACGAGTTGTGTGGTAAAAGTGTAAATGGTTTAAAAATTTTAATTGAAATGATTGTTGTTGTGTGATTTAGTTACCCCATGCTGACCTTGACCATTGGTAGGGATGACTTTGTGTAGTGATGTATAGGTAGTTTCAACCAATGGGATAGTGTACACATGATGATTTTTTTATTCCTATTAGAGAGTCTTATTTTTGAGAAAATTGTGGATGTTTCTATTATGAGTTTTGAATTGTGTATTTGGAATTGTAGGACAATGCCTCTATGACAATGTGTACCATTTGGGAAACAAGAGGATATCACCTTGAACACTCCCCTAGTAGCCGGGAAAAAAAATTTGGTCCGGGTAAATTGAGGAGAGGATCGGTTTTGTAAGAATATCACTCATTTTATACATATGATGGAACGATACCTAGGGTCGGTCATGTCAAGTATGTTTGATCTAACCAGAGAGTTTCATTTTCAGCAGCCTCCAACGTTTCATAGAGTGGGTGGAACTGAGGCTGAAGATTTCTATATATATCCCATTCATTTAATTTTGGGCAACATAGAATCTTCTGTAGATAAGATAGTAAAGTTGGCATCATATATGTTATGTGGACTAACAATGCGCTCGTGGTATATGTGGGTTTAGATGTAGCAAGGCAATGGTATGTTATGGAAACACTTATAAGAAAAATTTTATAGTATTTTTATCCTAATACCTTGATACAGGAGTGGGATGTATAGTTTAAAAGGTTGACAACGGTAACGATGGCAGTGGAGGATTATGAAATCTTCTTCACAAGCATGGAAAGATTAGTTCCAGTATTGATAGAAGATGAGGGTTATCTAGACAGATGCTTTAAATATGGAATTAGAAAAGATATTAAGTCCCAAGGGAATATATTTCCTTCAAAGAGGTTTATATTGGTGGTGGATTAGGCCCTTGTTTCAAAAAGGGAACTTGAAGGAGGTTTCAGGAAGTGGGTTTCTGGTTCTAGTTTGATGGACTTGTGGAGTAACTTATAAGGTAAGGAATCATAGTTTTGAGAATCTTTATCATGGTGGATGGGTTTATAGTAGTCAAAAGGGTGGATCAACCTCTTGATGTGGTGACCTATATATTTTCTATCAGTGTATAAGGTTGGGGGAACATGAGTGGAGAGAACCTATGACCATCTGTTGAGTGTTGAGTGTGTGGTAGAGTGGGGTGTGTACATAGGTTCTATAGGAAACCTCGATAGATGGGAACAAAGGGAAGATCGAGGATGACATTGAGTGTATGAATAGGTTTAGGTACCCAACAAAAGGCATTTAGTTGGAGCTCTAATTTTTGTACCAGTAGTGGTAGAGGATGTGTTACTCTAGGAAGAGAGCATCGATATCATCATGGAATCGTAGCATAAGGAACTCAGACTAGAGCCCAGGGTATTGGGGCAGGTTATCTTCATGCAGTTAAGTCTACATAAGGAGATGGTGAGTGTCAACTATTGACTATTCAAGGGAATATTCATATTTCGTTCACACTTTCTAGTGCCTTGTTTGATACACAAACTTCACATTCTTTTATATATTCTCAGATCGGGGCCTAGTGGTGGAATGTATGTGTGTGGTTATGTAAATTCAAAAACCTTTAGGAGTGTGAGTAGAAAATATCATGAAATGTAAGGTGTTTCATATTTAGGGTGGGGGTTACTATTTTAGGTTGGGCTTTTTTGTGCTTCATATCGGTTGTTCTGACTAGATATTGGGAGACATGTATGTCCATCATGGTGGGATGTCAGGGAAGGCTGTATAAGGAAATTGTTTCAGTTTTTCGGCAACCTCACAACCCAAGTGTCTTTTTTAATGATAGATAATTATGGAGTGGAGAAGAATGTCTTTCATAGTATTGCGTATTTGTTTCAAGATAGATTTTTGGAGGACTCTTCATGGATGCTGTATGAGAGAGATGTTGAGTTCGTGATAGAGTTGTTATCAGAAGAAGAGATTTTTTCCATTCTTCTAGATATAATGACATATAAATAACTCTAGTAAATTAATTTTTAGTTGGAGGAACTGAAAAAAAGGGTTTTATTCATCTGATTAAGTCACTTTGGGGATGTCTAGTGTTATCTTCCAAGAATTCTGATGGATTTTTGTGGTTATGTTTTAATTTTAGAAATCTAAATTAGATGAATGTTTGGAATAGATAACCTCTTACTTGAATCAATGATCTCTTCGACCATCTAATGTGTTCTATAGTGTTCTATAAGTTTGACTTGAGATTGCGATATCATCAGTTGAGGGTGAGATCATCTGATGTTCTATAGAATACATTCAAGAGAAGATATGGGTTATATGAGTTTATTTTGATGTCATTTAGATTTACCAATGTATTGGTAGTGTTTATGGATTTAATCAATCTAATATTTCATCCTTACCTGGATCATTTTATAGTTTCTTTTTTCAATGAAATCTTGGTGTACTCTAAGACTCATGACGACTATGTTAATCATTTTGAAATCATCTTGAGTACCTTAATAGAGAATATTTTATACACCAATATATCTAAGTGTAATTTCTATATCCATAGGCTTTATTCTTAGGTCACATCATCTCAGAGGAAGGAATGTTAGTGGACTCAAAGAAAGTGCATATAGTTGTATCTTGGGATAATCACAATATTACTTCTAATATCTAATGATTTCTGGGTTTGGTCATCTATTACTGAAGGTTCATTAATAAATTTTAAAATTTTAAAGTTCCACTTTTGGGTTTAACTAAAAATGAAATCAATTTTGAATGGTCTAGGGCATTTAAGAGGGCTTTCCAAGAGTTTAAGAAGTGGTTTAAAACCACACTAATTCTGATATTTCCCAAACTAGGTATAGAGAATACATTGTTTTTCAATTCTTCTAGTGTTGTACAAGGGGCAATGATGATTAGAGGTTATCAGGTTGTGGTGTATGGGTCACAGTAGTTGAGGAATCATGAATGAAATTTCCCTATGCATGATTTTGAATTGACCATAGTGGTTTTCACCATGAAGTGTTGGTGGAACTACATGTTTTGAGAGATGTTTACCATGTATAATAATCATAAATGGATTATTTATATCTGTTATCATCATAATTTGAATCTTATGTAGCTATGTTGGGTGTAGTAAATTCATTATTTTGATTTTTATCTACCTTATAAACATGTAAAATGGAATAGTGTTGCAGATTCATTGAGCTGTATGACTTAAAATTAGGCGGTTATGAATCCAGTTCCAAGTGAAGGATGATGACATTGTTTACTGAAATCCATATGGAGGTGCATGATAGACAAGGGTAGATGATCCTTGGTTCCATAGAAGATTAGTTTACACTTCTGAGAAGGATAGAGGAGAATCGTTAGGATGATTCACAATTTTGTTCTTTGAGGGAATGTTATAAAGTTGAGGAGTCGTGTTTTCATTGTACTGTTGGTGATGATGGGATAATTCTTTTTTGTGACTATGTCTTAGTACCTACTTTTATGTGAGAATATTTTATGCACGAGTTCCATGAATAAAAGTGGGGGTACATCCCGATCAGGAAAAAATGTGTCACGATACTCTTAGAAAGTACTGGTGGCCATAGATGAAGGGGGAGGTTGCATTACTCATTCTATGATGCCTTACGAGTCAGCAACTGAAAGTTGAGCATCAATGTCTGGGTGTTTTATTTCATCCATTTACCATTATGAAGTAAAAATGTGATGACTCAATGATGGAATTTGTGGTGGATCATCTGAGGTTTCCTTGGAATAATGATACGATCTAGGTAGTTTTTGATCAGTTGACAAAGGTATCTCATTTAATTATAATTCAAGAGACCTCGTACATTGATTAGTTCGGTGAGTTGTTTTTTTGGAGGTAGTGCATTTTCATGTGGTTTTACAGACCATAGTTTCATATCATGAACTAAATTTCACTTCACTCTTCTAAAAGGGATTACATATGTTACTTGGTACTCAGGTGTTTTTTAGTACAAATTTCCATCCACAAACTGATAGACTATCAATATATACTATTAATGTTCTATAGGACATGTTGAAGGCATTAATCTATGACATCGGTGGATCATGGGAGAGATATTTATTACTTATTGAGTTTTCCTACCACTGAAGTTACCAGGATATGATTTAGATGGAACCATATGAGGCACTATATTATAGGTTGTGTAAATCCATTTCGTGTTTGATAGAATCTAGGGAATCAGATATTTTGGGTTTAAGACTCATGTAAGCGGTGTCAAACCATGTTATGTAGATTCAGAAAAGAATGGATATGGCTCAGAGTAGGCATAAGTGATATGAGGATAGGCATTTTCAACCTCTTATGTTTACGGTGGGTGATCGTTTGTTTCTTTAGATGTGTTAAAATTTGGGTCACCATTGGATTCATAAATAAGGTCAATTGTCACCTGGGTACATGGGGATCATTGGGATTTTGGAGAGGATCAAACTGGTGGAGTACTAATTGGATCTTCCTCAACAGTATATTGGTATGGATGATGTTTTTCCTATGTCATGGCTTCAGAAATATCACTATAACCCATCTCACATGAATGATGTTGAGGATGTTTATCTTGGGGTAGATGCATCCTTTGAGGTGCATCTAGTCTGTATTGTGGATTTCAGTGGGAATATATTTAAGTGAAAGGATGTGTTTTTTGTCAATGTTTCATGGAATGATTGTAATGTTCAAGAAGAAACATGGGAGAGTGAGTTAGATATAAAGGACATGTGGCTTGATCTCTTTCCATTGAAATCTTAATGATTCTTGGGAGTGTGGCTCATATAAGATCCTTTATAATGTGGGGAGGTTTTAATATCCTTGAGTTCGTGGAGTTACATTCTTGTTTAAATTTTGGTTTGATTCCTTAAAAGTTGACTAAATAAATGTTAAACGAGGGTGTGTGGAAGCATGAGGGTGTTTGGGGGTCTGTGAAACTAAATAAAGGTGTTATTGGGCCATCCTAAGCAGGTTTTACAGTTTTTGGACAATTAGTGAAAACCGTGCACCCTAGTCGTGCTCTCCAATTGGAGGGGTTCACAAATAAATAAACCGTTTATGGGGAAAAATCTGAACTATGTGGATTTGGGAAGTGTAATTCCTTGTGGATAGAACATGTTTTGTCGAACCATGTGGACACCCTAGGGAACTATGTGACCTGGACCCCTCTTAGATAGATATAGGCTCATAGTTGGCTCATAGTTTGGAAAACCATATGGCCAAACCGTGCGTTCTTTAAAAAGTCTGAATTTATCTTTTTTTCCATCAAGATTTTAATTGTTCTACCTGATTTTCCTCAACATATCTTCTCTAACAACCCTGACGATGAACCTATGACTAAAATATTCCAAAGGGTTTATCCCCTTCATTTCTAGTACTTTTGATGTGTCTTTGGGTGATGGTCGATGTTCTGGTTAAGTATAATTATTCTCTTACTTCTCTTTTCAATATTAGTGCTTATGGTTTCATTATTCTTCTTTTAAATCCCTAAATCCTATATTTTATAGCTAATCATAGGTTGAGTATTGAAATGGTTTGTGAATACAGATCTAAGTCTATTGTCAAATGAAAATTCATCTATAGATTCAAGTTAAGTGGTATACAATTTATATCTCATCATCTTGTTGTCAATTTGTGCATATGTGGTTTTGATATTTCTTCCCTATTGTTGTGAATTTGTTTAATTGAGTAATATTTGTTAAAATGGTTGGATAAATGATGAATAAAATCCATCATGATCCTCATGGTATGTGTTTAGGTTTATTATACCATAGTAGTTCCATCAATGGGGTGCATCGATATTTTAGAACATGGAAAATTATACAATTACGCATAGAATTGACTTTTAATAAAGTAGATCACAAGATAAATTTGTTGAAATGATAGATTGGATTATATAGTTTTTTAAATGATATTCATTTGTCATTATTTTAAATGGAATAATGTTTTTTTGGAATAATGTGAAAAAATATTTAATGGATTAATGTAAATATGTCGAATGGCATATGTATTTTTAGTGGAAAAAGGTAAATGGTTTAAGGCATATGAATTTTCGAATATGTTAAATGGGATAATCTATGGGACTTTTTTATTATGATTAATGTTATATGTTTTTTGAAGATGAAATGGTTAAAATGGGATCTTCTATATAAATTGAATATGTCTTAATGGGTTAAGAAATAAAGAGGATTTATGTGTTAAATTAAATGTGAATTGTGAATGTTATGGGTTTTTTTTCTGATTTTTGATATTTTATATATTGTTATAAGATAAAATACATTTGTATATGGATTGGTTATTGTGGGGTACTGGACTTGAGGATATTCACACATGGGTTGGGTTAGACTATGGCTCTAATCACAACCCCATAATGCCTGGGTTTGGGAAGGGGATAGAGGCTCTATCCCCCAAACAGCTTCATTCAATGAGACAACCTATACCATGATTCCAAGGTAAGTATATTTTAGTTTTCATTAAATTTTTATCCCTAATGAGATAGAGGACTTGACTTATTCCCTTATGCATGATAATTAACCAGCTTTGGCCATTGTTTACGTTATGTAAATTCTTAACCCCTGGAGCATGTGTTGAAAATGATTTTTTTAATGAAGATGACTTAAGTGAATATTGTTAACTAAGGGTAACCGAGTTGTCTTTTGGGTTATATTGTCATCTATTTCATTATTTCACACACTATCTACATAGATTGGATATTTTGTAGACACCGTTGGTGGTGGCCTACTATGTGGTACTCATCCCCCTACTCAGGTCACCATTGGGCACCTGAGTGGATTTCATGGATTCATGTCATGAAAAGTGATAGGGTTCTATTCTAGGGATTTGAGTTGGGTTTGCGATGTGCATGAATGAGGATGCAGAGTTGGTGTGAGGACATGTTTTTGGGATTCATCTGTTGTTATTTATTTTTTGGTTTCCTTCAATTTGGGTACTATTATCTTGACATGAAATATTTATTATTGGTTGTGGTTTGTACCCTATTTGGGAAATGGTTATTAATAAATGTATTTGTTTATTTATTATTGTTTTATTTTATTTCATTTGATATTTATTGTGGATACTTTGGTAAAAAGGGTATAGACTCCCCACGTTACCTATTAGACCCTCACTATTAGTCAGTAACCTCTAGTGTACAAGGTGCTCTTGAGTTCATGTGGTGACCCAGATCAGGGCACTTGATTAGTGGCTCCTAGATTGAGGATGTTAAAAACATTGGGTGAGAGTGACATCCCATTATTGAATAGTTTTGTGTATTTAAAAATATTCCAATCCCCAATTATAAAAGGAAACCTTCTCTTATTTCTTCTTTTCACATCTCAATCCATATGACTCAATAAAATCCTATGATAGTCCCTTACTAACATCACTAATCATGTTATAGAGCTATTTTTAATACCAAAATACCATTCCTAAGGTGATTAATAATAGATATAAATGAGGTTATTGTAAGCCAAAGTAATTGTCTTTACTAATAAATTTATTTTAACATCTTCTCCTACAAACATAATTCATGTATTAACATTTAAAATTTAATAAAAAAATATCTACCATATCTTTATATGTTATTATGTTGATGGAATAACCTATATCAATCTCCAATTAAAAAAATGGGAAATGAAATCATTGATCATGTGTACCGAGGACTTCTGCCCCGTGAACAGATGTGATTCATTTTTCCATTACCACATTTCTTAGAAATATATAATTATGGATTTAATGTTTATATATGATATTTCTGATATTAAAACTTCTATAATATAATATAAAATATAAATTATTAGTCTTCATTCCATGGGAATATGATAATGTTCCTCCTGTGTGCGGTGGATTACTGCCTCGCGAAGTGATGTGATTATTTTTTCACTTATGATTTACATAAAAGGTAATATTTGTATATTTAGTAAATATATGTGAAATATATGACATATATATTATTATTGAAAGTTAATATATAATTTACATTCCAACCATTTCATCCATCAAAAAAATGGAAATTTGTTTTAGGCTTATATGGCCTACCATCTTCATGAACAATGTATTTAGTTTCATATCTATGACATTTATAGATTACACTAAATTCATTTATACTTAATATATATATATGATATTTATATAATGGTTAAAATTTTGAAGATTATGGAACTATGACCAAAATAAGTGGACAAAAAATACCAAGTCAAAACATACAAGAATAGAAAATCAGTTATTATTGGGAACATGATTTTCATAAGGAATTGTAAATAAATGAGAAATAAAATGCCATATATAAATGATAAATTTTATTGTGTATAAAATAATTTGTCTGTAATTGATTTATAATGAAACTACATTTATTATATAAGAGTATATAACATGTTCTAAGTAATTTGAGGCTTATGGTACGATATTTTTGTCTCAGTTTTTCTTCTTTGGGACATATGTTATGTTTTGCACCTATTATATTTTATGAAGTGTATGTACATACCCATTGAAATTTAATATTCAGAATTTATTTCTTCTCATGATTTTTTAATTTTAATTTTATTTTACTTTTTATGGGGCTTATGATTCATTGTTAACATTGTCGTAAGGGTTTTACAAGACAATCTCATTGTCTATCAGGATTGTTTATGTTTATGATTTATATGATTATATATTATGATATATCTCTCATGAAAATTATTATGATTCTTGTACTATGGTAATTTCATGAAAATACATGTTATCCACTCATTTTATTCTTTTTATGCACTCAAGAGATCAAAAGAATGTTTTTTTAAATAAACTTTATATCCCTCATATGTCAAAAATTCTTTTTCATTTATAACCATGTTTTCTTAAAAATAGTTTTAAATAATGTTTTTAATAATATCCAATTAATTTTAAATTAATTTTTACACATTTTTGAATTTTAAAAAAAAAAATATTTAAATATAATATTCATGTCATTTTAAAAATAACTCCCATTTGGAGTTTTTCAAAAATATGAATAAAATATTTGCATTAACGAGTATGACATGAAAAGAATTTATTAACATCATTAAGTATTTTTTAATGATTCCATTATACAATTCTAAGAAAATTTTTATAGAAAAGTATTTTAACAATGTTTTGTGAATTTATAGTGTTTAAAAATAAATTTTAAATTTGAAAATGATATATTCCTCCTAAAATATTTTAAATGTTATTTAATAAATCCTTTATAAATTTTCAAGGGTATTTTCAATGAAGTGGATTTGAATTTTTGTTATTCTAAAATGTTATTTTTAAAGATAAAATGATATTTTGTTCATTAATTTTTTTATGAGATATTTTAAAATCATTTTCCATCTAATGTTTCATCCTTTGATGCTACATAAGATTTATTAGGGATATGATCCAATGATAGAATCTTTATTCTTTTTTCTATATAGTTTATGATTAATTGATGTTTATGAAACCCACTTATTTTTCCATTTTACTATGATGAAATGATGAAATAATTATGAAACCTTATTATTTTACATAGGTTATACTATGTTGAAATGTTTATCAAACCCATTTCTATTCATGGGTTCTGATATGATTAAATGTTTATGATCTTATGGAATGAATATTCATAAATTTCATTATGTGATGAGTCGTACCTATATCACCCTCAAATATAATTGGTGAAGAACGATATCTCTAGAGATAAATAGAAATATAATAAGTAGTAAACCCATTTCAGTAAGGTACTCCGTCTACTATGATATCCATGAGAGTGACCCATGAAAACTATAATGGTTTGGGGAGTAAACACAATACACTATTATAGACTTTTTACTGAACATTTAATATTATGATGATCTAGAGAGTGAGCCAAATCAACTATGATAGTATTATAAGTGAAGACCTTCCTACTAAGGAAATTATATTCTATTATTCTATAAATACTAGAGTTCTATATATTTTTCCAATGTTATAATTCCATGGCTTATGTTCATTGATTCCTTTACATTTTAGGTCTTAAAAACTTCAATGATATATTCCATGAGTCAATTTCATTATATTTTATAAACATGGATTCTTTTATAAATGTTAATCACTTGTTCTCAATACATTATAATTAGGTTTTTATTATGATATATTTGATATATCCCTTATTTACCCTTACTAAGAATCTAAGCTCACCCTTTGTTATGTTTTCTTCCTAAAGTTTTGAATAAAAAATTTTGGTATGATAATTCTATAAGGGGTGATAGATATGTTGAAATTAGTCAAATAAGATGTAGTTCACCTATAATCCATTTGTTTTTGTTTCCATTTTTTCAATGGTACAATACCTAAAAAATTCTAGGATGGACCATTATGTTGTGTAGTGAATATTCTTCTATTAAGTTGGAAAATTAATGTATGTGAATTTTGGGTTGTTTCAATTGGTATCAGAACAAGGTTTATTTGACATTTGAAAAATAAGATGAGAAAAATTTTGTGTGATCCCTATGGATATGACTAAGGATATGTCTAGGGACATTTCTATGGATATCTCAAAGGATAATTCTAAGGATAATTATAAGTATAAGAAAAATTCATTGAATTTTTATGACGGATAGATGTAGCGGTTTCCAAGGAATTACATCCCAATGTGGATTATAAATGTGGATGTAGATCAGGAAGAGTTGTACATAGGGGAAATAACTCATAAAGGGGTGCATTTAGTTGCACACAATCATCACCTACTGAAAAAATGGGTCGTACTACACATGTGGGTTGATAATCCAAGGGGTATGCCTTTTAAATTCACAAAATGTTTAGGAGACATCATAATATATTTGAATAATGACTATCAATGACCTAGGATAATCCAAAATTTCTTAGATTAAAAAACATGGTGTCCTAATTTAGGCATCCTACATGTGATTTTTCAGGCTTATATATATCCCCAATATGATTATTGTGGATTATAGTATGATTTTGGGTTTTTTTCAATGGATGTAACCTGTAGAAATCATGTTTAGGCCAAATACTATGGAAAATGCAAGGATGTTCCACTTATTAAACCAAATGTTATAGGAGTTAGAATGAAAAATCTTGTTTCTATGCTCACCGAACATTGTTAAACTAAGAATCAGGCTAAACATCCAAATAAGAAAATGAGGAAAATATGTTCTTTTGAGTCCTTCATGAGAAAAATTCCACCTCCATTTAGTGGTTTTATTGATCCACTAGTCTTTGATAAATGGATCCAAACTACTAAAAAGATATTTTCCATTATCTAGAGTTTTGAGCCTAAAAATATCATTTTTATGGCCTATAATTTGTAAGGAGAATTGGATCAATGGTGGACTATTATAAATAATATGTGTAAATAAAATGAAATGGACTCCAGGGATTGAGATTAGTTTATGAGCTTATTTTCCAATAATTACGTTCCTCGAATACATTATATAAAAATAAATAAGGAAATCCTAGAATTGAAATAAAAGTATTATAAATATATTGGTACCTATGAGGAACACTTTACAATAAATTTGAGGTATATTTATGTTATGATCATCCAACCTGAAGGTATGGTTGATTTATTTTTGAGTGGATTAAAACTAAGTCTCCAAAGGGAGTTTTATATAAGGGACTTCAGTTTATATGATGAAAATGATTGATGTGATATAAAGTTGGAAATGGATATTGGAGTTACCCATCAATATCATGGTCTGGATAATAAAATAATGATATAACTCAAAAGAGATTATAAAAAATAGGGAGAAAAGAAGATAAGATTTCCTTCTTTCTCAAAGTGTGTATGGAAACCTGGAGGAAATTTTCTAAAGGGTAATACTAAATTCTTTGTTTTTGGAAAGGAATATCATAGAATATAAAAATTAATAATTTGTGGGAAGAAGTTAGATAAATATGATAATAGATCAAAATACCCATAAATACACCACCCTGAATCGAGTACTTCATAGGAAAGGAAATTATGAACTACGCAAATGAATTTTCTAATATAAGGGTTAATTAGGATAATAATCCATAAATAATTATATTGAATAAATAAAAATGGAAATATTATGAAATCACAATAGCTGAAGTGAATCATGATAATCAATCCACATTTTTCCTCTACTCTAGTGTTGGAAATCTCATGTTGGAGTTTGTTTCAATGAGCACTTTGAAATTTTTTTGCAACCATTAGTGAAATTTTATGTGATTCTGAGCATAGATTGCATACCTCTATATGTATATCATAATTATAAAATAACATTTTATATTATATTTTTGTAAGGATGAACCCAAGCACCCAATGGAAAACATTATGTCTAGGATAGTCACTAATTGAAGGAATAAAGGGGGATTATTTTTTGGAATCATATATGTATCCCAATAAGATTAAAATAAGGGTTATTGATACCATCATGGGGTTATGAGTTTAATTTTCATTATAAGTTGAAATTCCTAGACACCCCTTTTCAGTTTTTATGTGATTTGAGTTTATCAAGAATACCGATTTTTTGAGACATTTATGGAAATACAACCCTTTGTTTTGTATATGATTTAGTGAAAAAAATTTAGAGGATGAATTCCTTTTTGTAAAAATATAATTAAATGTATTAGTAACCTTTAGAGTTTATCATATATATTATATTGAGGTAATTATGGGTTATTTAACTTTGGGAATGTATTAGGAATTATTATAATATCGTTTTGGTAAAATGAAAACTCAGAGGTTAGGCTACAACCTATCGTATGTAGAAAGTCTGCTAGTCTTGAACCCATGATCAAAGGGTGACAAGGGTGTAATGCTTCCCACTAGCCTATGGGAAAGAGTTTTTCTAGTGGGATAATATGAAGATAGATATTTATGGTTATGTATATCTGTATATAGTATATAATAATGATAACTATAAGAGACAAAAGTATAAGGGGCTATTATATCCAATATCCATATAATAATATAAATGGGAAAACATCACCACTGATTTTTTTGTTTAACTCCCCAAAATCTGTAAAGGGAAAATTAGGTATGGGTAATAGTTGATTTCCTTACAAATTTAGAACACTTGAACGCTATCATATAAGTCTTATCCTTTGATAGCCTTTACATAATATAAATTTATGAAGTGGTAAGGTTGCGTGATGTACCACACTCCATTATTTCTGATGGGGATCTGATGCTTACCTTCATGTTCTAGGTATGTCTTCAAAAAGATCATAATGGAGAATTGTGTTTCGAAACTGCATATCATACTCAAATATACAGTCAGTCGAAGAGAAAAATTCAAACCCTACAAGATATGTTGATATATATTTTATGGATTTCAAATTTTGATGTGATAAAAAACATCCCTTAGTTTAGTTTTCCTGCAAATATAACATCAAATCAAGCATTCAGATGGATCCAAAGGAAAGAATATATAAAAAGAATCCTATAACACTAATGTTCTTGTATAGAGTTAGAGAAATAATTATACTAGGACTAGAGTTAAAAGAAAAAAATGCAGAGAGGTTTTGATCTATTCATTAGTACATATTGGTAGCAAAAAGTTAGCAAAAAAATTAATATAACAATATCATGTGTGATGTGAAATTTGAATTTTTAGATAATGAGTTTCTGGGAATATATCCATGGAATATGGTTATGATATTTGGGAATAAATAGAAACTAATCCATTGCTATATTGGACTGTTTAAAACTAACGATCATATCTAGATGCAATATTATTGATTAGAACTCCCACTGAACCGCTCTTAAGTCTATGATGTGTTCCATATATCTCTCCTAAGGAAGTAAATTCTCAGTCATTCACATTTAATGAACTAAGAGGTTATTTTTATTGATCATGACAGTATTAGGAGGAAAAATGTGTGGATATTTTGGATCATATAGACAATGTTCTAATAAACAAGACCACTCACATGGTAATTGTTTTTTGGCGAAACCACTAGTTGGAGAAAGATATGTGGGAAGCATAGGATGTGATGAGGCATAAGTGTCCTCATATGTTTGTATCTAAATTAATAATTTCAAGGATGAAATTCATTTTAATTGGGTATGATGTAACACCATGAATTTTTATAAAATACTTTTTTGATTAAAGTTAATTTCTGTATTAGCATGTGTTACATGCAACACCGAGTTTCAATGAACTTTGTTATACTATTAATATTATTTTTTTAACATGTAATTTAAAACCTAGAAATTAAAAATGTAAGTATAAATAGTAATTTTGAAATTTTAAATATTATGTATAATGGGTTTTTATATGTAAAACATCATGATATTAAAATTTACATTATATTTAGTTATCTTTACATGTTTTAAGGATACTATATTTCCCAAAAATTTATTTTTTTTGTATAAAAATTATTTTTCTGAAAGTTTTTGAAAATTTATTCAATTTAGTTGACATAATATTTGAAATATAAATTTCAAAATTAAATTTTAGTAAATTTTTCATAATTTTTTGAAAATATTAATTTTTTGATGAATATTAATGAGTACTTGTTTTTATGAAATTATTATCATTACATTAAGAAATTTACAATGGACATTTTACATTATGATTTTTTGAAAATTAAAAATAGTATATATATATATTAATCAAATTTAGTAAACTGGAATCAATTTCAAATTGAATTTAGTAATTAAAATGTTATTTACTTTTGAAAATTTTCTCTTTGGAAAATATCATTTTCATTACATCTGTAGGATTAACTTTAAATTAAATTATTCCACTTATATGATATGAATTTCATTAAATTTATTCCATGTTTATAATAAATTAATATATATTATGTTATAATTTCACATTATTTCTCTAATAAATATTAATAAATTTAAATAATAATATATTTATTGAGAATTAGGATAAAACAGAATTTTACAGATTACTTATTCTTGGTTTAATATTAATTTTCTAACCACATGGGATTTTTTAAAAAACTATATATATTTAAAATCATTGGGTCCAAATTATATATCATTTCAAATTTTAATTCTATTCTTAAAGGTTAAATTACCTTGTCAAATAAACAGACACAAGATACCATGGTGAAAACTAAAATGGTAAAATTAAGTAAACTTTAATCTTATGGAATAAAATGTTTAAAATGTGTTTTTTGGAATTTTTATTGACCATATCATCCCAAAAATAGATTATATATCAATTTCTTTTGGCATCTGGGGTGATAGTGACTTCTTACTATTTAATTATTTTTGGTATTTACAAAATATCCACTAATCAATTATAAATGGGAACTTTCTCCCCTCGCGTGTCCACACATATCATGCCATATGGACCAAAAAGAACCTAAAAAAATACCTTCCCAAAACCCATATCCATGTTATAGAAATTAACTTCATCCTAATATACTAATCATATGGTTCTTAACAAGTGATACATAGGAGGTTATTCTAAGAGAAGGTAACTATTTTCACTAAGATATTTCTTTTCAATTCATCTATTACCCATTAATTAATTTATTAATAATTAAAATATAAAAACAAAAATATATAATATATGTTGATATTTTATAATATTTATGGAATAAACTATATTCATATCATCTTCCATTAAATGGGAAACAAAACAGTCAACAGTGTTTACGGAGAAATACCCACTCACAAATTGTGTTATTTGTTTTTCTATCACCACCTCTCACAACTAGATATTATATTGTATTTAATATTTAATATTATATTTATGAGATATTATAATTAAATAACATTATTACCCCATATAACTTATTTCTTTTCATTTCATGGGAATATTATAATGTCTCTCTTGTGGACGGTAGACCACTACATCATGAAGTGATGTGATTCGTTTTTCACATAAATTTTACATGGATTGTATTAATAGTGAATTTAATGAATATATGTGATATATATGGAATAGAAATTATGATTAAAATTTAATATATTATTTAAGTTCCTTTCATTTCATCCATTGAGAAAATTGTAACCTCATTCATGCATATGTTTGACCTTCTGCCTTCATGAACAATTTATTTCATTTTCAATCTCTATATATTATGGATTAAAATAAATACATATATAATAAATATATATTATATTTATATCATTGTAAAAATTATTGATATTATGGAACCATGACCAAAGTAATATGACCAAATATATCAAATCCAAACAAATATTAAAAGAAAGTAGTTATTACCTGAAATATAATAATCACAAGGAATTGTTAATAAAAATATTATAAAAGGTATTATGTAATTTATATATAGTATTAAATAGATACCTATTGTTTTATAATAGAATATTAAAAAAAATAGTTACTATTTTGACGGATCTAATTTGCATGCAAAAAGTCGACACTTAAGGTGATGTATTTTTGTCCCAATTTTTCTTCATTGGGGCATGTGTTATGTTATTCACCTATATTCTATTATGAGGTGAATATTCAACCCCTTTGACATGTAATATCATGAATTTATTTAATATCATTATATTTTATGTTTAAAATAATGTTATTCTTTCATTATTATTATGATACAATGTCACCAATATGGTAAGGGTTTTATGATTCTAACTCACCATTTATAGAGACTATTTATGTTAATGCTTCAGGTGATGAAATATTATGATCTATATCAGATTAAAGTTATGGAATTTATAAACCTCTATTTATTTCAAGAATATAAAAAGTTTCCTTTCATTTCCCTCACCTTATGTACTCAATAATTAAACAAAAAGATTTGAAGAAAAAATAGGCCTTATATGTATCCTCTGTCGAAAAATATTTTTCATACATATCCATGTTTTAAAAAACGTCTTTCCAACTCTCAAATGATTTTTAAAGAGAAGTTTTACACCTTTTTGACTTTTTAATTTTTTAAAAAATAAGTTTTATTCTATGTTTCAAATAATCTATGTTTGTTTGTTTATAAATGTGAAAGGATTCTTTATTTGATCATGTTCAACATGAAAATAATTTCCCACCATCATGACCACACAATGTTTTAAATATTCCGTCATATGTTTCAAAAGTTATTTATAACGGAAAGTATTTTCACAATGGTCTGTTATTTTTTATTTTTTAAAAAGTTATTTTCAAATTTGAAAGGACATTTGTTTAATAAAATTTATTACATGATCATCAAATTATTTTTTATATGTTTCCAAGGATATTTTCAATGAAAATGATTATAAAAATATTTTATGTTTTAAAATGTCATTCCCAAAGTCAAAAGGATATTTTTCTTTATGAAATTTTCCAAGTGATATTTCAAAATACTATTCCATGTAAGATGAAATCCTTAGATGTTACTAATACTTTACTGAATATATGATCTAATGAGACTGCATTTATTATTTTTTATGATGGTTTATATTGAAACAATTCTTATTAAACTCTTTTATTTATACATTGGTTATAGTGTTATGAAATTATGAAATGATTATGAAACTTATTTCTTTTCCATTAGTATTTCTATTAGAAAATGTTTATAAAACACATTTATTTTCATTGGTTCTTATTTTATGAATGTTTTAAGATATTATAGTACACATATATATGTTTTTCATTATATAATACTTTGGACCTAAATATCATTCAAATTTATTAGGTGAGGTTTGATATCTCACGGGATATAGGGAATTTGAATGGGGAGTGAACCCAATTTATTATGGGACTCTTATCCACTATGATTTTCATGGGAGAGATCCATGACTACTAAGATGCATTGGTTAGTGAACCCAATCCACAATGATATTATAGGGAGTGAACCCTTACTACTATAATGGTTTGGGAAGGGAACACAATCCACTATAATATTCCGTGCAGCAATTCCTTGGAAAACAAGGAAATGTTTTTACATGATTATGTGTATGAAAAAATTCTATTTATTATGCCAATTTTATGCTTCCTTGGATCATGTTCATTGATTCCTTTATGATTCATGTCTTATTAACTTCCCTGATTTATTCCATGAATCATGTTTATGATATTGGATATATAGTGTGTGATTATCAAATGTTAATCACATGTTCTCATACCCTTACGACCATGTTATTCTTAAGTGGTCATTGATATCTCCATTTTGACCCTTACTAAGAATCTATTCTCTCCCATTATCTGGTTTTCATCCCTATGTTATAAATAAGGATTTTATGTATGATATGTCTATGAAGGGTGCTCAATATGAAGAAATTAGTGGGAGAAGATGCAGTTCACCTATGAAGCAATTTTTAATGTTTCCCAATTAATAAATTTACTAGGAACACATGATTATGCTATGGATAATTATGTTATGTAATGAATATTAATATACTAAAATGTAATATTTTTTTATGATGCAGTTGAGTCGTACAATTTTTAACATGATGGGGACGCTTTATTAGCAGAGTTGGTGTGTGCATCTTATATTTTTATGATATTATTCTTGATGGCATTGGTCAATTAATTAAAATGGTTTTATGTTATTTTTATACTTCTTATTAATATGATTCTATTGATAATAGTGGTAGTTACATTGTTTTGTGAGAGGAGTTTTATACAATCTTTTTAAATGGGGATAATAGAATTATTTTTCACACCATATATTTGGTATGTGGGATGTTATAAAAAATGTTAAAACCAATGATAGTGATCTTGGTGTATATATAGTCATAATCAGACTTCAGTAACATGGGAAATACACACTGATGATAGAACAATAATAAAACTCTTGGAGGAGTGAGCGAGGTAGAGTCTCGGAATATTTATCTTCCATGAATTCATGGATCTACTTGAGGAATTGTAATGGGACTAGGTTAGTGATCAAACATGGGATAATATTTTGTATGGGATGACCCATGGAATGGTTCTATACATGATTTTTGGATCCATAAATAGAATAGTTAGTTTTCCATTTTCACTTATTTCATAAATCAAATATTTTAATCCAAAAAAATACGATATTACACTCTAGTTCTCACTAGGAAATTTTCAAATTTATTGAATGAAAATTTGTTTCTGTTTGGTAGATTAATAATAATCATAATGTTATTATTAATTATGTTTTGAAAAAATGTAATGATAATATATGAATAAAAACATATTTTTAATTAATTTTATTTAATATTAATAATAGTGATGTAATTATTAGTATGGGTGGTTTTTTAAAAGTATATAAATTTTTAATATATTTTGGTTTAATATAAAGTAAAATCAACTGTATGTTGGAGAATAATTCCAGTGAGGTAGTGTATGTGCAATGTATTAAGTGATTAAGTTACTCTATTTATTATCTCCATGTGTAATCTAGGTGATAGGAGGTTTGGGAGTTAGGTTGGATGGCAAGGTATATCTCTTTTAATGTATTAGAACAATGAAAAGTATCAATGAGACATGAGAAAATAAACTGACTCAGTAGCCTTCATGAACTCTATTGTGGGATCACCACATGAATATAGGGAATAAAGATATAAGTTATCATGGAGGGGAGACAAGAGGTGCCTAATATACTCAATAATAAAATAATTAATGGTTTTAAAAATTAAGTGATGTAGTAGTTTTTAAAATAAAGGGGACCACAAAATGATTATCTCACTCTCTCATAAAAAAATTATAATAAATATATTTATAAATTTTTATCCAAATAATAATTAGTAGTATTTTTTTCTTCCATATGAGTTTAAATAAAATCCAAAATTTTATTTTTGAGGGTGTCAAATTTAAATATTTTTATTTCATTTAATTTGAATTTCTTTGTTATATTTTTGTAGATGGAGATTCTAGTGTTTATATCTTTGTATAGGATTATCTATTAGTGAAATATAATTTCTTAATATCTAGTAGAAAACATATTCCATCCATAAATTTTTGAATATTTGAATATATATTATTTTTTTTGCAATCTTGTGATTTATTAATTTTTTTAGAAGTGTTTTACATTAAATTTTTATTTTAAATTTTTTGAAAGATTTTTTTATGAATTATTAATAATTTTAGATAAATTAAAATTGGATTTTTAATATTGAAATAATTTTGTTGGGTGTGTAAAGTAATGAATTAATGAAAGATATTGTGGAATACAGTATGCAATTGATGAAAAAAATAATGATGAATTTTATTTTACGTAATTATTGGATAAAATCAATGTTTGGGCATGATTTTAATGTGAATAAATGATATTTACTATTATAGAAATTCAAATATTTTATATGTGTTTTTTAAATTTTTGAGTTATAATATTTTTTGATATGAGGGTTTAATTTTATTTTTTCTAGGAAATTGTTGTGTTATAGTGTGAAAATACATGTGGAAAATGGTATAATAAAAAATCATGAATTGAAAGTGTCAAACATGATTTATGTTAATTTTTTTATAAAAAACATGAAAAAAGTGTACTTATAAATTCATGAAGTTGAATTTGAAATGTTGTATCTCAAATAAATAGGGGTTACAGCTACTTAATACTGAATTTGTTTAAAATATGAGTAAATTGTCTTAAAGGTAGACTATTATGAGAATTATTCTTCTTGAAATTATTGTGTTTGAATGCTAAGATGTATTTGGGATTATGATTGATTTTTTTGTATTTAACAAGTGATTGGGATATTTTGGTTCGATAACCTTCTGATGCATTATGATTTTTTTTATTGATAATAAATTTAAGGTGAGTATATTTTACTCAAACATATTTGTTAGTAAAAGTTCCATTAAAATAGTTACATGCACGAATTCATGGGTTGGGATGAGATGTGTGACTTTATATTTGATTGAAATAATTGTGTGATTATTATTTTGTAACATGACATGACATGTGGTCACATTCCATAAAGTATATGTGTAGGGTTTGGTTATATAAGGACCCCAACTCATGATATTTCATTACATACCGCATGGTGGACATGCACTAGTTGGTTAGATGTGTACAATCACATGTGATATGTCATGATGTGAAAAATATAGGAATGCATTTTTATTGAAAATTATTTCCGTGATGTGTATGATATGATATGAATTTAAAACGTTTCCTTACTATCTTTTTTCTTTAATAATAATATATTTACACCAGCAATGGATAGATTAAGTTAAAGGATTAAATAAATACATCAATTTGGCATGTGACTGTAATGTGTTATCTATTTGAAATTAGATAGGTTTTAGACATTTGTTCACTAACTTGTTCCGTAGTGAATATCGATGTTACATCATCACTAGGTGAAGTGAAAAAATTCTTTTTGTCTGACATATTTTATACCTAACTATATATTTTCTTATTGTAAATAGTATTGTTAAATAAATTAAAGATTAAACTATCTATATATTAACACATATTAAACATGAAAGGTTTCATGTAATTATATTTATATTTAATAAATCATATATTATCACTCCATGTACATACACAAATTATGTATATATGGATCATTTCCAATATGTTGTAGGAAATGAAAAGAGGCCTCAGTTGTTATGAAATGATGTTAGGAGAAATCATAGAGTTGAACATGTTTAATATTGGAGTTGTGTATAAGATTATCCACATATCACTTTATATTCCTTGCCAATTGTATTATTCTTAAAAGAAAACTTGAGTTTTTTATTTGAGTCATGTCTTGTTGTATGACACACGTGGGAGTTTATGGTGTACTCTTATGAAATATTGAGATTATTAATTTCATTTCCATGGTATATTGTTATTGAAATTTTCATCATATTTATTTTATATAATTTTCCATTATATAGAAAATAAATATCCCAATGATATAAATATACTGTCAACACTAGTTGATTGTAACACCCATAGTTTTTTAAAAAGGAAAAACTATGTTCGATATCGTATGCAACACAGAACACTAAACCCAAATGAACCACGATTATTTAAATACAACCATTATAACATAGATATTAAACTATACTGTATGAATCATATTGAATAATTTATGAATTTTATATATATTTTCAACTCAATTGATAAATTCATATAAAATAAGAACTCAACTATTAATAATGACATTTATTCTTCAAAAAACTGTGTTTTATTCAAAAATGCTATTCGTTGCATTTTATGAGAAAATATTATAATTAATTTTTTGAAATTTTAGATTTATTTATATATGTATATCATTATTTAAATCATCAAATTGATCCTAACTTATTGTTATTTGTTTTTATTTTTCTAGAAAATATTTATTTTTCATTGAATAGTGAAAATTACCAATTTTTTTTGAAAAAATGTCATTTATTTTAAATAAAATCCACATTATTATTTTATTTTGACATAAATGCAATATAATTGTTATTTATTTATATTTAATCAAATTAAATAAATTTTAACTATCTTTATTCTTGATATCAATATAAAAGTTTTAAGCTTAAAAACACATTTTTTTAAAAACATTGTTAAAAGTGAAAAATGATTATTGATTTTAACTATTTAAAAAAATACATAATGATTTGTTATTTAAATTAAATTTATAGATTATAAATCGATAAATATTTATTTACATTTATTTAATTATTATTAATTTTCATATAGTTAATTTATGATCATCTAATGCTTGAAAAATACATTCCTGTCAAATGGATTTTTCGTCATGTCTTTGGGTTTAATTTTAAATTAAATTATTCAACTTATTTGAATTAAATTTTATAAAATGTATTCAAAATTTTGAATTATAATAATTAATATTATATAATATGTTCAAATTTATATTTTTCATAATTAATATTAAAAACATTAAAACCTTTTACCATAGTTAATCTTGAAACTTGTTTATTGGGGAGAAGTGTTAAATTGAAGGGTTAAATGGAATAACACGTTTCTTTAGAATTTTGGGGGTTTTATCATCCAAATCACACCTTAAATACATTATTTATAAATTTTTAGTCACTTTACATGAGATTGACTTCCCATTATTGAATAGTTTTTTGGTATTTAAATGAAATCCCCTGCTCCTCCCTTTTAAAAGTAAACCCCATCACTTCTCTTATATACAATTAAAAATATATTGGTTTTTCCAATAACATACCAATTACCCTACTTAATTAATTTACCATATAAAATTGGATTCTTTTATTAGAATACCAAATATAGAAAGGGTTTAGGTATAGTCATAAAGAGTTGGTCGGAAGAAGAGGTATCGTTCTTAACCAAGAATCTTGGTTTTGTTTCTTCTTCCACCTCATTAGAATTGTACACTTTAATTTTGATATAAAAAATAAGTATCTACCATATAGTTATATGTTATTATGTTAATTTAATAACCTAAATCCATATCCATTTTCATTCAATGGGAACCAAAAGCATTGATTGTGTGTATAGCGGACTTCCACCTCACGAACTGATGTAATTTATTTTCCATCATCACCTATCACATATGTTTATAAATATGGAATTAATTTTTATATATTATATTAATTATATATTATTAATTCTTTAAACATAATATATAAAATATGTTCTTACCTTACTATCCATTGAAAATTATCATGTTGTTCATGTGTACCACATATTACATCCTCATGAAGTGATGTGATTTATTTTTTATTAAATCATCACATGTATGGTATATGTCAGTATATTTAAATAATTAATATGATATTTATGATATAAATATCATTATACAATTTTAAAATGATACATACCTTCTTTCCATCAATATTGTTGAAAAATAGAACCATTACTCATGCATATATACAACCTACAATTTTCACGATTGTAATATAGTTCAATTTTCAAAAACACCACTCATGATTACTCTTAAAAAAGAATTTATGTTTGAAAAAGATAAGTATTTCTTGATTATTATTCTATATATGATGAAATAATAATATCTTTGACATTATTCAACAAACCAAAGTGATTTGTGACATATGAGATGAATATTTTCAAAACATCCAACATGAACCTAAATGATTATGTAATTGAATATGACAAAAAAATAAATAAAATAAAAAGAATAATAAAAGTGAAAATGTTTATAAAAAAGTAAAAACTTATTATAATAGTTTTATTGAGGATGATAAATAATTCTTGTGACAAGTCGGGCTTTAGGTAAGGGGTCTATCTTACCCACCCTTTTCTTCATATTAAGACCATTCTATCTATAACTACCTTTACCTCTCATTAAAGCTATTGATTGATTCTAAATTATGAATACATTTCTATCCAATATATACCTATATTATTCCCCCTTCATTTATTGGATAATAATGCCTTATTTTCATTTTTGAAATTCCTTCGTTATGAAATTTCTATTGATTAAGATGCGAGGAAAGATTACGCAACCCATTTTTATTAAATGATTTATTATTGTGTTTAATACTTATAAATTAATTTCTTTTTTGAACATTAATCATGGATATTATATATTGTTAAAACACAAATAATTCTCCAATGCATTGGGCTACGTTATAGTCTCATGTTGTATCTTTCATGGGATTTGGGTGTAGACCCAATCCATTAAGGGACATTGTACACCATGTGATATTGTCTAGGATGTTATGTTTGACTCTTGTTTAGTTCATGTTTTGTGTTTATGTAAAATTTAATATTATTCCATGATCCAATGATACAATTTTCTTCATGTTATGAACCCATGTTATTACTGTTGGGATTATGTTTTTTAGGATATCTTGTTATTATTTTGACTCACAATTAAAGCATCCATGTCATGATTTTTTCCTTAAATGATTTTTAGCCCCCATCTATTGATTTATGTAATCCCTAGATTGTCCTTTGATGTTTTTGAAGATTAAAATGATTTAGGAGATCATCTAGGAAAATAAAATAAATATTTCATGTTTACGTTCTGTTTTGAGGTATTGTGAACCTAGTCATTCAAAGACACCTAGAATATTCAATCTTTGTAGTGTATAACTTGAAATTTCTTTTCATAATCTTGAAATAATATGTTTAAAAGTAATGGGTCACTTTATATATTAAATATAGTTATGAGAGAGTGTACTAAAGGACATGTTCTATATCACTTTTTCATTTTGGCTGGTCAAGGAAGGACAATACAAATGGTATCTGGGAATTTTCTTTCCTATGTATTGATATTTATTAAGTTGATAGGTCTAATATTAAGATTCAAAAATCATTACAGAAACTATGATCATGTGCATGGATAATGAAATTGTGCAATTATTCTATGAAATTCTGGAGAAGCAGATTTTATCTTCTTAGTTTATAAATGATATTTTTGGAGTAATACCCAGTCTCCATTAGTGGGTGAGTTGTGGATTGTTTATGAATCATTTTTATGTAGTTACATGTCATTTTTGTGAGTGTGCATGATATTTTATTTGATTTTTGAAGTAATTTAGTTGTTTATTTGATTTATATAATTCAATTGTCAATAAAATAATCAATGTTTTCCTAAATAGTATAATAAAAATGGGATAAGTACAAAAAATAAAATAAAAGTGATTGATGATTTTTGGTAATTTGATTAGATTATTTATTGCTTTCATCTAGTATGATATGAATTGACTGTAAAAAAGGAATATTATGAGTTTAATTGAGAAAAAATGAAAAGGTTGATAAATAATAGGTTTATAAAGAAACATGATGTGGATTTCAAAGTGGCATGATTATAATATTAATTTATTTGAACTTAAGGGAATAGAAGTTATATGATTAAGGAAATATAATAAGATGATTATGAAAATTTGGAGAATTTAATTCATGTACTTTATTATAATATAATAATGATATAATGTTTCTAAAATTTATATTTAATGGTTTTCTTATTTTATGTTAGGGTATATTTAGAATAACTTTAAAATGCGGATGATCATGGTAAACTATACATGGGTTTATAACAATGAAACTTGATAAATAATTAGTATTGATTTGTGTATTTTGAATTTAATTAAATGGATATCAATTTATATTATATTACATGTAATTTAACACATTCAATGTGCAAATTTAATTTTTTTCATATTTATTAGGTGTATGAATAATTCTTAGAATCGAATTAAAATAAATTGAATGATTTTTATTACTATTAAATTATGAGTTCAGTAGTTTTAATTTTGATAAATTATTTAATAATAATAGAAGGATCTATGTGGTTTGTTTATCTTGTTTTTAAGATATAAATTTTATTAAATAGTTTTTTAAATTTTGAAATGAGAATGAGTTTGAGATAAATATAATCTAATAGTATATCATAAAATTTTAACAACCATGATAAAAAGTTTAATTTTTGTTTTGATAATGATGATAAATGTGAATATTTTAGGTTATTAGAAATCAAGAGGTATAATTCTGATATTAATTAGGTTAATTAATTCTTATGTTTATCTAGTATAAAAACATGTTGAATTTTATAATCTAGAATGTATTTTTTAGACTGTTTATATTAATACCTAACATGTCTAAGGAAAATATTTATATCTAAATACATTATTGTTGTGGAATTTGTATAGTTATTTGGGCGATAATGCAAGACTAAAATTTTAGAAATTTCTTTTTGAATTGATTTATATTTTTTCATTATTTTGTTGATAATTTTTTAATTTATTCCTTATTTAAAATACTTTTATGGATAAATATTTTTATATGATTATTGAATCATCTTTTATTTTATTTTTTGAAATTTCCCATAAAAAATATGACATTTGAGAATGTTATTGTGAATTCAAAGGAAATTTTTTTTTCTTTCAAGCATATTTTACCACTTTATTTAATGCATACATACTCGTTTTATTATAATCATAATGTTTTGATCATTATTTATTTCAATACTATTGGAATAATGGTAAGTGTGTCAAAATTTCTAGGATTTCATTTCATTGAAAATGTGTGGAATATATCTTTTATTATTGTATTTGGAGTGTAGGATATTTTTTCTATGATAATTTATTATTTTTTATGAATTTTATTTTGGATATTTATGTTTTTTTTAATATGTTGAAAATATTGGTTGAAATAGGCCGATGTTGTAGTTTTGTCGAAAATTATGTTTATAGGAGATCATTTTCATTCAATAAGCATGTTTTTTGTTATTTTTTCGCTTGTATGATTTGTGTGTTTTGTTTTTATATATCACATTACATTATGAAAATAGAATTATAGAAACAAAATAAGTAGAATGAGACATATGTTAATAGGTTGAGTAAAATTAAATCATTTTTTTTGGTTGAGATGTGTTAAAACATAGATTAACATTGGGCAGTGAAGAATGTATTTATTTTAATGGGGATATTCAATAAATGTTAGTATAGTTTTAAAAAAATGATGACTGTGAATAGTTTTCCTTATGGAAAACTTCATGTTAAATATGAAGAAATTGAATATGTTTTAATGTTTATAATGTATGATAATGTGATTTTAATTAATTATTTAAAGTGTTTGATATGAAATTATGGTGGGTTTTGTTGGAAGAATATGATTTCTTATGAAATTTTTTAATTATTATTTACAATTGTTCATTTATGATTGTAGTAAGTTTTGTTTAAGGATTTTTGGATTTTTTTTTTTGAATTTATTTTTTAAAGGATACGCATTTGTTTGGTTATGAATAAATTGGATTTAATAGTTGATCACATGTGTTTTTGGTTAACTAATTCCTTCTTGGGAAACACATTAATGTTGTTATGAGTGATATATTAGTGTTACATGGCTCATTATGATAAAAAATTTAATTAAATATGTTTATCAAATGTTATAATTATTTATAGTTGATGTTAATGTATTGTTGGGAAACCATTGAAAGTAGAAAAATGGGTTTTGATAATTTGAGTTTTATTTGGAATTGATCATATAAGGAATGAAGTTTGTTGAGGTTCCATTATTTTATATAGATGTGTTGGATTTAATGGAGCATGTATTCTGTATAAAAGGAGATTAATTGTGTGTTATTACTTAATCTATTTTTGGTAAGTGATTGAAATGATTTCAATGAATATTAGATATCTTTTGTGTAGATATTGTAATTTACATGGAACTAAAGAATGATGTATGTTGTTATTGATGTTTCTAAATAATTGATTAGATAATAAAAAATTGTTTCAAAATTGGTTTTTCATAAAAAAAGGTTAATTTTTAATTATAACGTATATTTATTTATATTGACTGTAATAAGGGAACATTTATACTATGGAGACTAAGGAGTGGTCCTTAGTGTATGAATTATTGGGAATTACAAATTAAAATATTGATATGTCATTTTTTTGTGACTAGAAAGAATGTTATAGGACCCATGAGTATTCTCAAGGAAGATAATTGTTATGGTGTGGAGAATGTAATTTGTAAGTTTTTAGATTATATTTTTTTTTTGATTTTATCGAATTGGGGTAAGTGTTTATTGATTAAAATTTAACAAAATCATTGAATTTTAAATATATAAAATGGATTTCATTTTTTAAGAGATTAATAATAATATAATTGTTATTATGCATTTTATTTATTTTGTTAAAAATAAAATGGAATGTAAAACTGTGAATAATAAGGGATTTATTATTATTATTATTGTTGTTATTTTTCTTATTTTTTATGTTTAACAATAGTAGTGTTATTATAAATTGGTGTGGTTATTTGTATTTATATGTTATATGTGATGTGTATAGTCATTCTTGGCATTGTTTTTGAAAAATCATGGTAGGTATAGGCAAGACCATGTATACACAAAATTAGTTTATGTTCATGATTTTGGAAGGAGGGAATGTTTTCCCTCCAATGTCATTTGAACTCTTTGAGAATTAGTAAGAAAGCACGACAAAGTAAACCAACATAGTTAAATAAGAAATATATGATATGGGATTAATAAATTCATAGATGGTGTATAGAATCTAGAAATCACGTAAGGGGGGTTGAGGTGTTCGGTTGATACATAGAGAAAAATTAAAAAATATTAAATTCTTAAAAATGGAGGTCTGGAGGATTAAAAAATGGGGAAACATGGACCAATTCAGTCAATCTATATTTAATTTCTATATCTTTGTAAATTATCTTATATCTTCTCTCTTATATATATTATATTGTTTTATTTAAATAAACAATGATACATTTTATTGGATTCTTCTAGATGAGTATAAAGTATTCCCTATGTTTAATTTTTATGGAAAAAAGTTTTCAATTCCAAATTTAAAATCAATTGAACTTTCATGCTTATATTTTTTAGAGAGATGGATTATAGTGTTTATAGCTTCCTTTCACATTGTTTACTTATGTGGAATCATAAATTATTTTTTTATAATTGACCTCTTGGATCCTTTGGTATTTTAATATTTGAATATATAATATTTTTTACACTATTTGGGTGACTTAATATATATTCAGAGTTATTTGAAAAAGGAAATTAATTCAAAATTTTTAGAATATACATTTGGGAAATATAAAGACGTGAAAATTTTCCCATTGGGTTTTATCTTTAGAATTATGTTATTTCATGTATAATGTGACGAATTAATAAAATAAATAAATTATTAAATTTAAAAATTGTTGAAATAATTAAAGGTTAATTTAATTCCATAGAATTGTGGGGAAAACTGATATTTGGATATGGTTTTGGAGTGATTATATGAAAATAAATAGTATATATATTCATATATTTTATATTCTATATTACTAAATCATTGAGGACAATGTATTTATGATATTAGTTCTTTAACATGGTGTTTGAAAATAAAATTAGAGTATTTGTTGTGAATATACATGTGCAAAATTGATTAAGCATGATTAATGAATTAAAAGTGTCATATTTTAGATATAGTAATTTTACTATGAAAACCATAATCCTTAAATTGAATCTACATAATAAAGAAAATAACATTATAATGTTTTAATTGAAAACAAAGTGGGGTTATGGATGCTCAATATTGAATTAATTTATAATTTGGTTAGATTTTCATAAAAAGTTACATTAATGTAATGTATACTTGTTGAAACTATTGTATTTAAATGTTGATATATATTTTTAGATTAAGTGAGATTTCATTTATGTTTAAGTTGTGATTGAGATTATTTTTTGAAAACCCTAATCTAGATAAAGAGGTTTTTTTATAATAATGTTGTGGTTGAGATATTTTACTCTCCAAGATTTATTGTGAGGAGTTTTTTGAAGTTATTCACTTATATGAAGACTTGGGTTAGAAAATAACATGTGATTAGATATGTGATTGATATAATCATGATATTATTATATTGTGACTTTATGTAAAAATTGTGTATCGTGTTGGATTCATTCATATAAGGAACTAGTCTCATAATATTCCATGAAATATCACTAGGTGGATGTGTGAGATTTGGATATATATGGACCTTGACTCATGATATTAAATGATTTGATGAAGATGAGACATATGTTTCATATAAAACTGATTTGGGCTATACATTTTTTATGAGATCAATTTGAGACTTTTTATCACTAACATATTTCTTAGATAATCGCAGAGTTACATCAGATCTATCCAAAGTGAAAAAAAGGACAAAATAGATCAATCTCATTTTCATGAGAGTAATTTGAGTCATGTTTTAGACCAGGCATGGATTTGGGAAATGTGTTTTTATCCTAATTCCTCAGATAATGTTGGAGTTATATTGAGAGTAATTGATGAATGTAAAATCATTCTTAGGTGACATTATTTTCCATATTTCATATTTTTTTAATATAAATGTTATTTTTAATTATTTAATGCTTATAATACTTATATATTATCAAATTATAACCAATAAAGGTTTACATGCGTTTCAGTGGTTTCTATTCATGATTTTATTCTTACTCCACTTATATACTCACCACTTGTGAATACCAAATATATGCATGATATTTTAGGTAAATGTGAGAGGCCTTGATTGTTTGCCGATGATTTTAAGTGCCATCAATTAGCTGAGTAAGTTAATTTTTAGAGTCATGTGAAGGTTTTTCCATACTCCACATTCCATTCCTCTTTAATTTTATATTTCTTAACATGAAACTTGTGCTTTTTCATTGAGTCGTGTTTGGTTGTATGATGAATTGAAAATTTATTTGATATTTTTATGACATATTGAGATTATTATTTCTCATTTCAATAGTTTATTATTTTTGGATATGTTACTATAGTTATTTATTGAATTGCAATATTAGAGGGTACATTTCTCCCAAAGTGATTTCTATTGACGCTTGGTGAATGTTGCTAGCCTCTATGGCCAGGGAGAATATTTGATGCCTTTTGTAATTTTTCCTTAATGGAATGGTAATATTGGAATGGAATGTTAACAATAAAATATGGATCATTATATAACTTGTTTTACCGAAGATGTATCGGTAGTTTCATTATGAAACAATAAAGGGGTCTATAAGTCTATGGTTAAACTAACATGATCGTCTTTTATAAGTAATGAGGTGTGACATTTTAATAATTGGGACAGGTGTTTAGATGAATGATCGATCATGTGAAGCACCAATGATATGATTTTCTTGATATGGTTTTTGAGAATTTTGTATAGTATCCAAACATTATGAGTTATGTTGAATTGGAAATATGGAACTACTAATAGGCCGATGTGGAATTTTTGTGAAACATGGGAGTTAAATATATGTGTGGCAGGTTAAAGATATTATTATTCATATTTGGGACTCAAGTTTTACAATGATGGATTTTTAGTAAAATCATGTAGTTTCATATAAGAGAACCATGATCACTACTACTAAATAGAGCTTTAAAATTATTGAACAAAGTCACTAATAAAGGTAAATTTAATGAGTGCTTTATTTTTTTCACTGATTAAGGGTAACCTTTATTTGCGATATATTTTTACCACTCAAAAATTGATCCTTTATCATTTGTTTATAGTAATTATAAACTAAATAAAATGGTGTATTGAATAACTACATAAATAAAAATGAGGTTTTAAAAAAAATATCTAGAATTTTATTAATGAAATAATTATTGATAAAAATGATTAAATTAATTTTACGATATATAAATAATAAATACAAATGAATTTTATATATTAAATTTATAGATATATGAAAAATTAAAATTTGAGATATAAAAATTAAAATCAATTAAATTCAGAGAAATATTAAACATTTAATTAATTAAATAAATATTGATAATGTTAATTAATATTATATATTAAATATATAGATATATTTGAATTGATATCATTAAGATTTATATAATAAAAAATATTCATTATGAACATTAAATAGACATATATTTAGTGAATAATTGTTTATAAATAAAAATTAATTGGAATTAAAATTACTAACTAATTGCAACGAGTAATTATCATAATTGAATGTTGTTTGATTTTTTGAAATAACATATATGAACCATGTGTTATGTTGATTTCACATATATGTAATTAATGAATTTATATATATAATACACATATTAAAATATTTACATAATTAATGAAATCTTATAAAGAAACACATACACCAAATATTTATGATTTTTTTTAAACATTTATCTATTTTAGAATTTCATTATAACATGATACATTTAATATTTATTGTCTTTATTCATGATAAATTATATTTTATTATTTTTATATTTATTACAGTTTGGTATTAATTCATTTCTAATATGTTTTTTGTTTTTTGTTTTATTTTTTTATTTTTTAGGGAATTTAATAAATATCTTATATTTATATTAAATATATTTATTTACTATGTTTTAATATTTTAAAAACGTATTATTATTTATTTCAATATATATATATTTTTTTAATAAATTTTATTTATTTAATAAAACATATTCATTTTTTCAAAATTATTAACGTGTAACATTTTTAATTTATTCAATTTGACTCATTTATAACATGAATTAACTTAAGATTAAAAATTCATTGATAATGTCAAAAATATATTTTTAAAAAATATTTATAAAAATATATATTTATAAAAGGACATTAACTATATTAATACATTAATACACTTATAATTATAAATAAATAAATAATATTTTTAACAATATATTTACATAATTAGAAATAAATAATTATATAAATTTAAATAATTATTAAATTGTTAATATTTTTTTAAAATAATTTATATAATTACAGTATATATAATTATATAACTACATATAATGATATAAAAATTAGTATTTAAAGAATAATTTAAATAATTATAAAAAATAGTAATCTGTATAAATAATTATAAAATTATAATAAATATATTTAAATGAATAATATATTTACTGTATTTATATTTATATATATTTATTACATATATATATAATTATACATTTATATTTACAAAAAACAATATTTAAAATTTTAGTTATAAATCATTTATGAGTGCTAAAGTAATAAGTATTGATAAAAAGAAATACTTATGAGTGATTATTTATCACTTATAAAATCCATCTTTATCAATGTTAAAAAGCACTGATAAAAGGGATATTTATCAGCACATTTTTGGAAGTGCGAATAAAAGTGTCCCTGTCTATGTCAAACCCCCTAACCGGTCATGAAATCATCGTGATATCTGAAGCATTCTATGAAAGACACCCTTTATTGTCTCTCGTCCTCATTGATTAGAAGCTCGAATAAAGGCTCAAATCAAGGCTTGAAAAATAAAAGGCTCAAATCCAAGGCTCAAACGACTCAATGGATGAACAAATCCAATGCTTGAACATAAGTCTTTCTTTACTTTCTCTCATACCACTTAATGTTTATAATGTGTTTTTAGACCTGATCCTTGGGATTTATGATTAATTCTAAACCATGATCAAGTGGAGTGTTACCATTTATGGTATTGTTCGTATATCTAAATGGTGATGAAGATAGTCACATTGGAGAATATAGATTATAGGCATGTCATACATTATGTTCACGGCGTGAAACTATAATGGGGGAATACTAAAATTAGTGCCATGTAATTCAACCTTTTAACACCATTAAAGCATTCCCCCTGAGTTCCTATGTCCCCATTCGTATATTATAAATAGGAGTGTCATTATTCAAGGATTACTTGGCTCTCCTATACTTATTTATTCATCATTTTGATTGGTGTTCGTCCTGATGGTTCTCACTCGGTAAATATAATATCATTCAAAAATATAATTTCTATTTATTTTTTTCCTTTATTCCATTTATATAGAACAATGTTGTTTGATTATTTGAATAATTTTAATCATTCAACATGTCGTTATTTTTTTGGGTGGTGATCCATGGTGTTTTTTCTTTTCAACCCATATGGTATATTTCCCATCCATTTTTACATAATCTATATAATTTTTTTATGTACCAATTTCCATGATGGTTTTTGGGTAACCTATGGGACTTCATCCTAGCATAGTGAACATACTAGTTATTTTCGTATTTTTATAGTAGAGACTTTAGATGAGGAGTGATGTTTTATAGAACTATTAATTTTGTGAATCTACTATGATTTTTCGGTGAAGCAAGGGTATTCCACCTAGAAAATGTTACATCACAGGAGTGGTTACATCTTGTTAGAGGCTAGTGTGTATGAAATAGATGTTATACGGGTTGGTGTGTTTTAACCCATTTTATCGGTTTATCTTGTTGATGTTTATTATTTCTTTTTTTAAATTTCTTTATAAACATCTCTAGAGTCATAAGGATGCATCTACGTATATTAGATGACCACCCTAGAATCCTTCATATCGGTAGATCTATTGAGATGACCACCCTAAAATCCTTGGGATGGGTCCATGTGGTGATATGATATCCTAAGAATCTTGATATATTTTCAAATATTTGATATACTTTTAATATTAAATGTAATAATTTGTTTGTTTTCTACATCACTTGTTCCAAAAAATTGAACGAAGGTTACCAAATTCTATATTTGTTATAATAATTATTAAAACTTATTTTTAGGTATTCATCATTTTAGAGATACATATATTAGTTCCACCCTTAAGAATACATTATTACCATATATGTATATGAAATAACTCATTATTTATTTAAATGTTTTGTCAATATATTTTAATATCTTCTAGTATATTGAATGAGATATTTTTCACTTAATTTTCATAATTGGGTTTCTTTTTACACTTTAATTGATTATATTATATTTTCATTTGTTTAGGTATTTAATAAGGACATAATGTGTGTCAAAAAATAGTTATTATTGTAATATTTTTCTTAAGACTCATCCACCATCACTTTTCTAGACAACCTTCATCCTCATCACTTTTATCTCTCAAATAGTTATTATTGAATTTTTTTCTTGTGACTCATCCCCCATATATGTTATGTTTCTTGTACTCCTCTGAGCTATATTCATCACATGGATGACTATATTTTAGAGTACATTAAAAAACGTAGGTTCATGTCCATAGGAGATATAGGATGTGTGTTAAATAAAAAAATGAAATGATAAATGTTAGGGATATGAGTAGATGAGGATCCCAATTTTCAATAACATTATCCTTTGAATGAATTTAGAGGATAACTCCTACCACAAAAGAGTAATTATTTTCTAAAATTCTATTACCAATTTTCATCAAATCATACTGAAATTCTATGAAACAATCAAATGTTGGATTTCTATTATTTGGATTATTTATAATGTTCACATTTTAGAATGAATATATTATGTGCATTTATATATGTATTATAAAAATAATAATATTTTATAAACCCAATAGGATGAATATGAATAAAAAATATATGCACTCTAACTGTTTGATAATTGGGTATGAGGTTAGAGTTAATGAGGTGATCATATTTTCAATAGAACATTCATACAAAACTCCTAAAATCATTTTTTCGTGTTTACTTTGTTGTTATTAAAGAAAAAATAGTCTAGAAGAGTTTGATGAACATTTGATTTTTCATGGAATAGATCAAAACTATAAATGTTTGAAAAAAAATTGGGAAAAACTAAATGTTCACACCGATCGAGATGATACCACAGTTTATGGATCAATTGATATGAATATCTATGAAAATGATGTGGTTTATCACATGGAATAAATGAAAATTTAAATTTAATATGACCTTCATGATTTTCCAAAGTTATTTTAAAATATAAATAGATGTTCTGCAAGACCATTTTATATCAGTTATACTAAATACACCATGTTTTGATCAATATTGAAGATATATAATTTGAACACTGTTAGTGGATGGAGTGACACTAGCTTTAAAAAACCACATGGTGTCATGAATTATTTGATTAGAAAGAAAGTGAAATACCATGTAGGAATTATGAAACTAAATGAATTATATATTCAATATGAATTATGTCTAAAAAATAGATACATCTCTAAATGTTTTCATATTTTTTAGAAAGGACCATGAACCACTCATAAAATTCCTTATGTGTGGCACATATTGATACAAGACAAATAATTGATGTCCTTCAAATGTTTATTTTACATTCCTATTATTCCATCATTTATAATACTATATGGTTACAATATAACCATGACACAATGGAAATGTTCTAGAGAGACAAGAATTAATAACAGGAACCTACATCATCTAAAAAGTTCTTCTTCGCTGAAGAAATTGATTATGAGTATTCTGAATTTGGAAATTAGCTGATAAACCTTCATCATTCTTTATCTACAGATGGAATAAATCATTTTGGTGTACAATGTAGTACTATAGTACTTGGCTTATCATATTGTTAATTTATAACATTCCACCATAGTTATTATAGAAGTAAACATACATTATGTTGTCTCTACTTAAATCTAGAACAAAGTTACCCATGAGTGATATTGGAGTCTATTTGGCTCCATTGATCAATTAACTGAAATTGATGTGGGGTACATGTGTTATAATTTATGATGCTCATATAAGTGAATAACTCACATTGAGGTCCATTTTGTATGGGGTAATAAATGAATCCACCATTTATGAAAATTTATTAGGCTATAAAAATAAATAAATATTGGGGTGTCCCAATTGTGAAAAATGCACAGACTCATTTCGGTTGAAACATTCCTTGATGATTTGTTTCAGGACATTAGAAATTTTTACCTAATGAGAGAAATACCAATCCCAGAAAACATCAATCGATGTAAATATCGAACAAGGTAAAAGTCCATCTCATGTAATAGGTGATCAAGTGTTCTATAATGTAAAAAATATTGACAATGTTTTTTGTAAACTATTTTCTAAAAACCATTGAAAATAATGATGGAAGATGATGTAAATTTTCATTAAATTACCATATTGGAATTTTTTTCTATCGTATATTTCCTTGATTCCATTCATGTATAAAAAAAATGTATCTGATAGTGTTATTGTATCATTAATATATTTACCTATAAAAAAAGAAAATGGAATCAAGGAAAGGTTGGACATGATTGACATGGGGACAAGGGAAGAGTTTTCATCAGTGAATGGTAAAGGGTATAATTTTATTCCTATGGTAGGTTACAATCAATCAAGAGGGAAAATTTTCCATTTTTTTCTTTTCCTTAATATTGTAAAATTTCTGGAGAGGTATTCATCAAATATCAAGAATTTAGTGACAATGACAAACTTGAAGTTCAAGGACATAAATCACATGACTGTCATGTTTTAATAATGATATTTGATGCATGATTCTTTATATTGCATTATTCCTCAAAATTTAACCAAACTATGCATCTATTTCAAATCTATATGTAGTAAATTTATAGACTCGGTGAAGTTTTCAATCATGAATAAGGATGTTGCAGTCATTTTATGAGATTTAGATATGTTATTCCCACCATTATTCTTTTATATAATGGTCCACCTAAGGGTTCACTTGTTTTGAGAGGATCAACTATTTGGTCTTATCCATTATAGATGTATTCACCCCATTGAATGGTATATTATGATTTTGAAAGGGTGTGTCAATAATTGAAATCATATATAATGTTGTATTGAAGAATAATATATTATTGAAGAAGCTAATTCATTTAATATTGATTTCCTATCAGATGTTGAGAACATCGGTCACCTAAATTCACATAAAATTAGATACCTTATGGGTTAAGGTATTTTCAGAAGAGATGTCATTACAATTACCATGACTTAGCTGGAGAAAGTACGCCTTTAAATTTTTCATAATAGTAAAGATGTTGATCCATATATTGAATTCCATAAAGAAATTATTAGATATTTAAATTTCTGAAGAGCTGAAGGGTGGATATAAAATACATATAATCAATAGTTTATAAGATGGATCTGGGAATAAATTTATATGGAGTTATTTGAGAATATGAATTAAATTATCGAATGAGTTCAATGGCTAACAAGGGTATTGAATGAAAATGTAATGTCAAACACCAGTTTTTTAATCAATAATTATATTTTCTATATAAAATAACATGATAACTATAGTATAATGATATATAGTTTTGTTATTCTTGTAGTATAAATGATTCACATATCTAATTCCAAGGATAGAAATCCAATTTTAGAAACCATGTCATATTTTTTAAATATCGAAAAGATATTCTTGTTGGTTTATAAAAAGTATCAAGTGTTGATTTTCTATTGCAAATTGGTTGATAATATGAGTGCAATAAAACTTGTTGAAATGGGATTTATGAAGTTTATTTTTAGTGTGGATGTGAAAAAAGACAATCTATTTATAATTTCATCACAATTAGGTAAAGTATATCATGTCTTAGATCTATCAAACAAGAATTTTTCAATTATTATTCTAGCGACTAAAACAAATGTTGGGTTAGATTAGAATTCAATTGTGGGTGACCCTTTCATTGGATGAAAAAATTACATCATGTTCATCCCAATGTATACAATTTTCTATACATTAGATGGGACCACAAAGAGGGGATTTGGATTCATGATAGAGGGGGAAATCCCTAAAACCATAAAAATAGTTTAATGAGAAGGTAAAAGTGTTCTTTAATATACTATGTTTTTCCTCATGATAATATTTGGTCTCTACTAAATTAACATAATAAAAATTAAATTTTGACTACTCATGAATATAATGTCTTATATATATTATGATGTAACCAATCCCTCGAAAGAAAAAACTACAATGAATGAAAACCTTTGGGAAGATGTAAAGGTAATTTTAAGATATACATTCTCTGTTTTATAGAAAAACTATATAATGAAGCGTTGATGTAATTTTCATTATTCCCATAGGAGTTAATTCATTTTAGAATATTTCTTTCCATCCTTCATGCATTACTAACCCAAAAAAAATCCATATAAATCAACTCCCTCCAAACCTTCTCACCCCTATATTATTGGAATTTATCAATTTCCTCCAAGTTCCCATTGATACCTTTATAGGAAGAGAAATGATGTTTCCTCTACTCAATTACAAAGTTAATATTAATGTTTTACTAGTAACATTATTTTCAGTAGAGTTAATTTATTTCTTCATATATTTGATTTATTTATTTATTTTTAGTATTACTCAAATAAAAATTATTTTCTTATGCAGATGGATTCTTTTGTTCGATTTGGGGTGGTCTGTCCATCTTTCAAGACCTTCATCCCTAAAACATCAATATAAATCTTCTCCCTCAAAACTGTTTCACCCCTTAAGTGTTTACATATATAAATTTACTTAATGTTCCCTCCACTACTAAATTACAGAGGCTGAATGGAAATATTCACAGTAAAATCATTTTTCATTGAATTAATATATCATTTCATATTTATGTTGAATTTTCATGTGTTTATTATTACTCATGTATGATTTTTTTTATATAGGTGTATTATTTTTTTCATTTTGGGTTGGTTTCCCATTATTTATTCCTTTCTACACCAAAACATCACCATAATTCTTACCCCTAAAAACCATTTAACCCATGTAGTTTTATTATTTCTCACCTTCCATTATATTCTCTTCATTGGTCAATCACAGAGTTAATATCAAAAATTTCATAGTAAAATAATTTTACATAAAATTAATTTATTTTTTTATATTTATCATTACATTATCTTAATTTAGTATTCATAATATAGAAATTCTTTTCTTATACATGTGTATAATTTTGTTCAAGTTTTGGGGGTTTATTTGAATATTCTCATGCTCAGAAGATATTAAACTCATAGCCTATAACTAAGATGATGACAAAAAGTAAATGTACTAAGAATTCATACAACCATCATGAAATGGTAAATTAATACTAAATATTTAATTAATTTCATCATTATTTAGTTTAATATTTCTCATTTAATTTCATTGTCATCATTACCAATTACTAATTTAGTTTTTTTCACAGATCTTTTAGGAGCTCATATTTTTGTTTCAGCTGTCTAAAAGAAGCCAAAAAAGAGGTCAAACATTCCTCTCTACCAATGTTACCAGATATTCCATTTCCTTTATTTTTAAAACATCCAACACTACATTTTGAGTCGATGTTCCTAGAAAAAAAATATCATTATTGAAATATATAAGTGTAGAGGAAGCCCATGTCACCATTGTGATGAATTCTTATGATATAATTATCACATGATCTTCCTACACATTTTTTGATTTTAACAATGAGAAAAAAAATTTGGATAAGAACATCAATTCAATATGTAGTGTTGGATATTTGATTATAAAAGTCAATTGAAATCATTTTAAAATGATAATTTTGGATTTTTTGAGACTTTGGGATGTATAGGAATCAATTGTACCTCAATATGAGAAACTGTGAACCTAGTATAACTCCAAGTGCTTCTTTTTATTTAAAATTTGACATTAATTTCAGTAAAAAACACAACATACATACTCAAAAATGAGAAAACATATTCATATTGTTTTTATAATTAATGAAAATGATCCATAAGTCATTTTTCACATGTATGAATTTGCCTCACCTCAATCTGATACATGATATGCTTAATATGACTCAAATTGTCTACTATCAGTTTAAACTCTATATTTTAGTTCAAAAAGTGTAACTCGTTTAAAAATAGGAAAATGAAAATTAAATTTCTTTATAATTTAGGACATTGATTCATTAATCCTTTTTAAGGTGTAGGAATTGGTCTCACATCAAATTTATACATGATGTGATTAGTATCATTCAATGTTTATATTTTTAGTTTAAAATGAAATTTTAGAAAAAAAATTAATTGATATACTCAAAAATAAAAAAAATGCATTCAAATTAGTTTGATATATTATAATAATTATCCATATGTAAATTTCTACTTCAAGAAATCCGTCACACCTCATTATGATGCACAGTGTGACCAATATGACTCAAATTTAATCTTTTTATTTAAAATTGAAATTAATTTTAGTAAAAACGAAAACAAACCTACTCAAATCTAAAAAACCATTAAAATTGTTTTGATTCTTTAGGTAAATGATCTATAGGTAATTTTTTATATGTAGTAACTATCTGAAACTCAGTATGATACATGATGTTCTAGGTGGTGACTCAAAGTGCACGTTATTGGTTTAAAATAAATATTTTAGTTCAAAGTGCAACTCACTGAAAACTAATAAATTACACTCTTATTTTGGTTATTGTAACGCCCCAAGATTTTATGAAAAATATTCTTTTTAATTTCATTAATGTCTTGTGTTGTACGCTACAACAAAAGAAGCTTTCACAATACGCATCCTTGACTTTCCTTCCGTTACACGCAATCGCGACCTTCCTCGATAGCGTGTGTAGTACGCAATACTGAGTTTCACGAAACAACGATATGCTATTAAAATATTATTAAAACTAGCCGTTATGAATAGTAATAACCACTTTTTGGAAATTTTGTAAATTTTATTTTTCAAAATGGAATTCATTTTTGGATTCGGAGTATCGAATTTAGCCTAAGGTGAAATTTTGGTACTTTTCGGATAACTTTCATATTCTAATGAATAGTGAAAATTACTAAATTATAATTAAAAACAACTTTTTTAATCTAAATAATTAATAGTGATAAATTATTAATTTGAGTGGTTTTAAAGTATATTTAGAATATATTTTTACAATTTAATACAATGTTGGTCATTGTTTGTAATTTCACATTTAAACCAGACATAATCAAGTGTCAATCTTTTGATAGATTTTGTTTCTTAAAAAACACGCTATTTGTTTTAACAGCGGAATTTAATTATAAAATTAATTAATGCAACTTCTATGTTATGAATTTGGTAAAATAGACTTCATTTTTGAATTCGGAATATGAAATATAGCTTAGGATGAAATTTTGGCATTTTTCTGAAAACTTTCAATTTTTGATGAATAGTGAAACCACTAAGTGGTAGGTTAAAAACGGAATTTTGCATAAAACTTAATTTTACCGCTTCTGTGAATGGAATTTCGAAAATCCGAGAGACACGGTTAATATCAAGGACTAAAATGTGGTTCAATGAGATGAAAATAATTTTTTGGTGAATAGTAACTTTTTACTTTTTTTACCACGGTTAATAGTAAATAGGGTAACTAAGGGTAAATATGATATTAATATTACCCTAACACATGTCCTAATTCTATTGGACAAGTGTAATTCGACCAAAAACAAACTTAGGAATAAAATATGACCATTTAGGCCCACTTGGATTAGATTAGGACATTTATTATTAATTTATTTAAAGAAGGGTTAAAATAGTTAAAATCAAAGTTTAATAAGTAAATCATTTTTAATATGGGGTTATACATAAGCTAAATTCGACTATAAATATTCATTAGAAAGCTAAAAAGATTTCCTACTTGATGGTATTTTATTTGTAATTTTTAGACAACATATAATATAATTTATTTATGACACAAAGATGATGCAGTAATTATCTTATTAATGAAATATTGACATAATTGATAATATAAATACCAAAATAAATGTAATTTAAGACTTTTTATGAATTACACTAATTTCTAGGTTACTATGATATATTAGTGTTGATTTAATCAACTTGGTTCGAATATATAATTCTGTTATGACTTTCAAAAAAATCATATATCAAATAGTGTCAAAATTGACACAAAATAGTTTTTAAATCAAATATTATATTATTAATTGTTATTTTATTCCTAAAAATCTAAGGTTCGGCCAAATGACTTAGATAAGGATATATGTATTAATAATATACAATTTGGGGTTCGTTTGGCATGTTATAGTAAGTGTATTAACCATATAGTGAAAGAAAACAAAAAGACACGGTAAAAGTTAAATTATTTAACTTAGAGTTAAATCTAATTGATAAGGTTTAAAATAAGATCCAAACATGTATAAATTTGATTGGTTGATGAGATTACAACCCTATCTCATCTAAGCTTCGAATATGAGTCATTTTTGGAGGTTTTTAAGTGGGGTTATATTTATTATAAATTAATATTTTTAAGAATTCCTAAGGTGCCCCTCTTCTCCCTTATAAAAGGACACCTCCTCCCCCTCCTCCTCACACCAATTTGAGCACTCAAGCTCGGCCAACCCCTGCCAAAATCCCTTCTCCACTTCCCTAGCAACATCCTAGAGGTTCTGGTCTTCCTCAAAGACCAATTCTAGTGCCCTAAGAGGAGGTCTCAAAGAGGCACTTCAAAGAAGAGGTAATTACCGTTACCAATTCTTTCATCTTTATTTCTTCTTCCACTTCTTCTTCTTAGGTTGTTTCATTATGAAGTAATAACATCAGTATCACTCATATACTGATATGTTATTATAAGTATGAAACTACCCTATTTCACCATCTATCCATCCTACGGAAAAAGAAATCACCGCGCGTGCGTACGTACGGAATACCGTCTCCACGCCGTGGTGTAATCTATTTTCCACCACCACCTTACATGGATGGGTATAATGGTGTAAAGAATAACTATACATAGTTATTAAAACATCATAATGATTCTGATATATTTTATAATCCACTCCAATTCAATTCAATATTTATAGAAATGATATCATCGCTCGTGCGTACGTACGGAATACCGTCTCCACGACGTGATGAGATTCATTCTCCATGTTAACCATTTAAGAATGATTATAATGTATATATAAGAAATAATAATGAAATACATGACATTATAAAGCTACTGGATTTATGTATATATATATACATATGTATGTCATCTACTTACTTCCATTTCAAGACAATAAGGAAAGAAAAACAGCGTTCATGCGTACGTACGGACTACCGTCTCCATGAACGGTGTTTTTCATTTTATTTATCTATCTATTATATATATATATATACTGAATATATATGATATATAAATCATATTTTATATTCTGGAAGTAAGTAAATCATGATATAAGTAATAATGATGTCAAGAACAACAAGTCAAAACACCTACGATAAATGAAACGATTTTACCCAAAACGCTTCTTTAACATGGAATTTACAAAAGAACGGGTAATATAATGTCATAAGTGAACCATATATGATATCATAACAATAAATATGATTCTGTAATAAGTCAATGACATTATTTAAATCATTATACAGGAGGTTCGGACACATACGAAGCAAATTGGACCTAAGGTAAGGGAAAATATCACAATCTCATTTTTATCCGAGATTGTTTATACTTTGGCATTTACTGGGGTGTATTTTATCATCCACATCCATGTTCCCTCAATATGTAATATTGTTTCCATCCACTTACAATAGTTTAAATCCAATTTTACCCTTTGGTGAGTTTTTAGTAATGAATATGAAAGGAATCTTTTGTCATTTTTCCGTACGAGGTATTTTTTGACTTTTCCGACAAAAGTACGAAGAATGTTTTTTTTAACTTATACGGCACGAACGGATTTCTACTGTTTTATAAAGCCTTATTTTCATGAAGCTTCCTCTAAAAGATTTCATGACTATTTTCAATAAAATCTCTTTCTTTTAAAGTTGCATGATGTTTTGTGAAAAGAAATTGATTTTGAAGAAGAAAGGATATTTTCCTCAAGAATTCAATTCAAGTGTTTTATCAAAATTATTTTCCATCTAAGATAATAAAGAGTTCTGTTTCTATCCATATTTTTACATTGATTTGACTATGTTGTGATGGAATTATGTTTATGAATTCCTTTATCTTATATGAATGGTTTTATGATGTCACGTTGTTTAAGAATCCCATTTTTATTACATGGGTTATGAAATGATGTATGATTTATGATTTTGTGGCACACATAAGAAAGGATTCATTAAGAGATGGGTGGGACCTATATCTCCCTCCAATGCATTGGGTAAAGATTTTATATCTCATGAGATAGACATGGCTGGAATGGTAGGTTATACCGGTTCAGTGAAACAGGACTGAAACGAGGATTACTCGATTCAGAAAGGGACTTTGTCCACTAAGATAGTCTTGGCAATGAGTCTTGACTAACAAGAAATGATTCTCTATGATTATGTGTGTATGCCACAATGAGTAATGTTTTAAGTTATGATTTCATTTCACTACTATGATTTATCCCATGTTATGAAATTATGCTCTCTTTTGCAGGTTAAGATTTCCAAAAAAATGTTATGTTCTTATGAAAATTATGTGATTGATATTTCCTTTGTTTACCCTTACTGAGCATTTGAGATCACCCTTTTATGTTTTATTTTCCCCAGGATATAAAGAAAGGTTTTAGGTAGAAAAAAGGGATGACCTTTATGGGAGATATTGAAGAACTTTCACCACGATTAGAAGATTACGTTCCGAGTTTCCAAAGACACTAAACTATTACGATCCTTTAGTGTGTGTTTTTGTTATGTACTAAGTATTCCGCAAATGTAATGTAATTTCCATGTACGTCAAGATACGGGTCTCTACAGTTGGTATCAGAGGAAAGGTTTAGTCAACCTTTGGAAACTAGGATGCGAGAACTTTAGTGAGATCCCTAGAGATATTTCTAAGGTATGTCTAGGGATGTCTCTAAGGTTAAGTATACGTATAGGTTATGGTCCTAGAATTACGCTAACGATCTTCGAATTTAACCTAAGATGTTAGATATTGAGGGTACTAACCCTTTATTATGTTGTTTTCCCTAGCATGATTTTTGCCTCTCACACAATTCTTTTGGGGTTTTAGACGATGGCTGGAACCCGAAGGAACCGTGTTAATGCGGAATGTGATGGGCAATGCAATGATTGTACCCCTAAGCAACCAAACGATATAGGAGCTGGAATGCAAAATCTTGTAGCCATGCTCACACAACTTTCTCAAGCTATGAATCATGTAGGACTTCCAAACGAGCAAAGGAAGGAGCAACATTCTGTTGAATCCTTCATGAGGCAGCGTCCACCTTCTTTCAGTGGGTCTACTGATCCATTAGTTGCTGAACAATGGATTAGTACTTCTGAAAAGATATTTTCAGTTCTTCAATGTTCTGAACATGATAAAGTCATCCTAGCAGTGTATCGTTTGGAAGGAGATGCTGATCAATGGTGGAATCTTATTAAGAATACAAGGCAAAGGGATGAAATTGAGTCTATGGAATGGGACGAGTTCAAGAACTTATTTTTCAATAAGTACTTCCCTCGTATTCTTCGAACAAAGATGGAGAAAGAGTTTCTTGAACTGAAGCAAAGGGACGATGAATCTGTTGGTACCTATGAAGCAAATTTTACAAGACTTGCAAGGTATGCTTCTGGAATTATCATCCAACCTGAAAGTAAAGTTGATCGATTTTTCAGTGGCTTAAAACCAAGTCTTCGAAGGGCATTAGCTATAAGAGACTTCAGTAGCTATGAAGAAATTGTGCGTTGTGCTATCAAGGTAGAAATGGAAGTTGGTGTTACATATCCATCTCATGGTTTTGACAAGAAACGAAAGATGAAGTTCAAGGAGAAATCTCAGAATAATGGTGAAAAGAAGATGAATGTTTCCTTATGCACAAAGTGTGGAAAGAAGCATGGTGGAGATTGTCTAAAAGGGACTAGAAAATGTTTTAAGTGTGGAAAAGAAGGTCATCGAGCAGCTGAGTGTCGAAGTAATGGAAAAAGGGTTTCTAATGATAAAGCAAACACTGCAGAGAACGCACCGCCAACACTTCAATGCTTCAAGTGCAAGGAAATGGGGCATTATGCTAATAATTTCCCTAATCCAAGGGTTAGTGATGATCAACATGAGCAACCACTGAAGGCAAAGGACAAAGGGAAATCACATGCGATCACTATTGGCAATGTTGAATATGACAACGATGTGGTGGAATGATTAAGTGTTTATGTAATGGGATTCCAAAATAATGTTGTATCATTGAGTATTGCAATATTTATTGATGTGGTATTCAAAGTGATTGAGATATTTTTTTTGGAAATAAGATGATATGCGCATAATGAAGACGAGAAAATGAAATGTTTAATAGTATTCATGAGCTCATGATTGATATAAGGACTAAGTGATATCATGGTTTGAGTATAAATAATTTTGAGGATTTTGGTATGTGTAAAGTGTTAACTTTTAACTGCATTCAAGTTTTCACTAAGGTTCAATGGGTATTCAAGAGTATACATGATTAAGGACTTTGAATGTTTGGAATGTGACAAAAAAAAACATATCTTATGATATATGGGGATCAACGATGATATTAAATCTCTGGTAATTGTTTTCACTATGTTATGAGAGTGGACTGCAGTATTATGGATAAGCCTAAAGATTGGAATGGATTGTGTTGGACGATATTATTGATGGGATGTTATAGTAGTTTTGGAAAAAGGACAACCAGCAGGACGGGCGACAGCCCATCGCTTCGGACAAGGCTGTGGGAATCGAACCCACAACCGAAGTGCGACTGGCCTTTATCGCCTACCACTGACCTACAGGAAGTCCCTGTTTAGTAGAAACTAGTTTTATTATATTAAGCAGTATGATATATGAAGTATAAGTCCATTTTAGGAACCATATATGATTAATCTCACTATAGATCGACTTATGTATATAAGTTTTGCTAACCTTTTGTTTGAGACAGATGGAATGACCTGTCATTCTATCACATGATCTGCTAACACATCACGAATAACAAATTCAACTTCATTTATTTAAGAGATGAAGTAGAAATTGTTCAAGGCACGAACAAAAGTGAGATTTTACCAAAATAAAGTAAGTATTTATTCTAAGCAAATTTTCAACTTTAGGGAAATGATCTTGAAAACCAAAAATGTTGTCCTAGTGATCTTATACCTGATGAATCAGATGGTACCTTATATCATCACAAATCTATGGATTTTTGATTACTAGCTTTTCCATAGCCATGTTCTCTACCACTCTCCATCAGAACATGATGGTTAGATTTTTCTTCCATATCCATATTTTCACCTATGTGGAAACCCAGTGATTAGTATATTTGGGTAATCGTTACATTTCATACTTTAGTTTTTAAATCCATGTTTTGGTATTCCTTTTTACGATGTGGGTTTCTATCAAAGAAAATTTTGAATAGTAAACCATTTATAACCCCGACGAATTTCGAGGGCGAAATTCATTTTAAGGGGGGTAGAATGTAACGCCCCAAGATTTTATGAAAAATATTCTTTTTAATTTCATTAATGTCTTGTGTTGTACGCTACAACAAAAGAAGCTTTCACAATACGCATCCTTGACTTTCCTTCCGTTACACGCAATCGCGACCTTCCTCGATAGCGTGTGTAGTACGCAATACTGAGTTTCACGAAACAACGATATGCTATTAAAATATTATTAAAACTAGCCGTTATGAATAGTAATAACCACTTTTTAGAAATTTTGTAAATTTTATTTTTCAAAATGGAATTCATTTTTGGATTCGGAGTATCGAATTTAGCCTAAGGTGAAATTTTGGTACTTTTCGGATAACTTTCATATTCTAATGAATAGTGAAAATTACTAAATTATAATTAAAAACAACTTTTTTAATCGAAATAATTAATAGTGATAAATTATTAATTTGAGTGGTTTTAAAGTATATTTAGAATATATTTTTACAATTTAATACAATGTTGGTCATTGTTTGTAATTTCACATTTAAACCAGACATAATCAAGTGTCAATCTTTTGATAGATTTTGTTTCTTAAAAAACATGCTATTTGTTTTAACAGCGGAATTTAATTATAAAATTAATTAATGCAACTTCTATGTTATGAATTTGGTAAAATAGACTTCATTTTTGAATTCGGAATATGAAATATAGCTTAGGATGAAATTTTGGCATTTTTCTGAAAACTTTCAATTTTTGATGAATAGTGAAACCACTAAGTGGTAGGTTAAAAACGGAATTTTGCATAAAACTTAATTTTACCGCTTCTGTGAATGGAATTTCGAAAATCTGAGAGACACGGTTAATATCAAGGACTAAAATGTGGTTCAATGAGATGAAAATAATTTTTTGGTGAATAGTAACTTTTTACTTTTTTTACCACGGTTAATAGTAAATAGGGTAACTAAGGGTAAATATGATATTAATATTACCCTAACACATGTCCTAATTCTATTTGACAAGTGTAAATCGACCAAAAACAAACTTAGGAATAAAATATGACCATTTAGGCCCACTTGGATTAGATTAGGACATTTATTATTAATTTATTTATAGAAGGGTTAAAATAGTTAAAATCAAAGTTTAATAAGTAAATCATTTTTAATATGGGGTTATACATAAGATAAATTCGACTATAAATATTCATTAGAAATCTAAAAAGATTTACTACATGATGGTATTTTATTTGTAATTTTTAGACAGCATATAATATAATTTATTTATGACACAAAGATGATGCAGTAATTATCTTATTAATGAAATATTGACATAATTGATAATATAAATACCAAAATAAATGTAATTTAAGACTTTTTATGAATTCCACTAATTTTCTAGGTTACTATGATATATTAGTGTTGATTTAATCAACTTGGTTCGAATATATAATTCTGTTATGACTTTCAAAAAAATCATATATCAAATAGTGTCAAAATTGACACAAAATAGTTTTTAAATCAAATATTATATTATTAATTGTTATTTTATTCCTAAAAATCTAAGGTTCGGCCAAATGACTTAGATAAGGATATATGTATTAATAATATACAATTTGGGGTTCGTTTGGCTTGTTATAGTAAGTGTATTAACCATATAGTGAAAGAAAACAAAAAGACACGGTAAAAGTTAAATTATTTAACTTAGAGTTAAATCTAATTGATAAGGTTTAAAATAAGATTCAAACATGTATAAATTTGATTGGTTGATGAGATTACAACCCTATCTCATCTAAGCTTCGAATATGAGTCATTTTGGGAGGTTTTTAAGTGGGGTTATATTTATTATAAATTAATATTTTTAAGAATTCCTAAGGTGCCCCTCTTCTCCCTTATAAAAGGACACCTCCTCCCCCTCCTCCTCACACCAATTTGAGCACTCAAGCTCGGCCAACCCCTGCCAAAATCTCTTCTCCACTTCCCTAGCAACATCCTAGAGGTTCTGGTCTTCCTCAAAGACCAATTCTAGTGCCCTAAGAGGAGGTCTCAAAGAGGCACTTCAAAGAAGAGGTAATTACCGTTACCAATTCTTTCATCTTTATTTCTTCTTCCACTTCTTCTTCTTAGGTTGTTTCATTATGAAGTAATAACATCAGTATCACTCATATACTTATATGTTATTATAAGTATGAAACAACCCTATTTCACCATCTATCCATCCTACGGAAAAAGAAATCACCGCGCGTGCGTACGTACGGAATACCGTCTCCACGCCGTGGTGTAATCTATTTTCCACCACCACCTTACATGGATGGGTATAATGGTGTAAAGAATAACTATACATAGTTATTACAACATCATAATGATTCTGATATATTTTATAATCCACTCCAATTCAATTCAATATTTATAGAAATGATATCATCGCTCGTGCGTACGTACGGAATACCGTCTCCACGACGCGATGAGATTCATTCTCCATGTTAACCATTTAAGAATGATTATAATGTATATATAAGAAATAATAATGAAATACATGACATTATAAAGCTACTGGATTTATGTATATATATATACATATGTATGTCATCTACTTACTTCCATTTCAAGACAATAAGGAAAGAAAAACAGCGTTCATGCGTACGTACGGACTACCGTCTCCATGAACGGTGTTTTTCATTTTATTTATCTATCTATTATATATATATATATATACTGAATATATATGATATATAAATCATATTTTATATTCTGGAAGTAAGTAAATCATGTTATAAGTAATAATGATGTCAAGAACAACAAGTCAAAACACCTACGATAAATGAAACGATTTTACCCAAAACACTTCTTTAACATGGAATTTACAAAAGAACGGGTAATATAATGTCATAAGTGAACCATATATGATATCATAACAATGAATATGATTCTGTAATAAGTCAATGACATTATTTAAATCATTATACAGGAGGTTCGGACACATACGAAGCAAATTGGACCTAAGGTAAGGGAAAATATCACAATCTCATTTTTATCCGAGATTGTTTATACTTTGGCATTTACTGGGGTGTATTTTATCATCCACATCCATGTTCCCTCAATATGTAATATTGTTTCCATCCACTTAAAATAGTTTAAATCCAATTTTACCCTTTGGTGAGTTTTTAGTAATGAATATGAAAGGAATCTTTTGTCATTTTTCCGTACGAGGTATTTTTTGACTTTTCCGACAAAAGTACGAAGAATGTTTTTTTTAACTTATACGGCACGAACGGATTTCTACTGTTTTATAAAGCCTTATTTTCATGAAGCTTCCTCTAAAAGATTTCATGACTATTTTCAATAAAATCTCTTTCTTTTAAAGTTGCATGATGTTTTGTGAAAAGAAATTGATTTTGAAGAAGAAAGGATATTTTCCTCAAGAATTCAATTCAAGTGTTTTATCAAAATTATTTTCCATCTAAGATAATAAAGAGTTCTGTTTCTATCCATATTTTTACATTGATTTGACTATGTTGTGATGGAATTATGTTTATGAATTCCTTTATCTTATATGAATGGTTTTATGATGTCATGTTGTTTAAGAATCCCATTTTTATTACATGGGTTATGAAATGATGTATGATTTATGATTTTGTGGCACAAATAAGAAAGGATTCATTAAGAGATGGGTGGGAACTATATCTCCCTCAAATGCATTGGGTAAAGATTTTATATCTCATGAGATAGACATGGCTAGAATGGTAGGTTATACCGGTTCAGTGAAACAGGACTGAAACGAGGATTACTCGATTCAGAAAGGGACTTTGTCCACTAAGATAGTCTTGGCAATGAGTCTTGACTAACAAGAAATGATTCTCTATGATTATGTGTGTATGCCACAATGAGTAATGTTTTAAGTTATGATTTCATTTCACTACTATGATTTATCCCATGTTATGAAATTATGCTCTCTTTTGCAGGTTAAGATTTCCAAAAAAATGTTATGTTCTTATGAAAATTATGTGATTGATATTTCCTTTGTTTACCCTTACTGAGCATTTGAGCTCACCCTTTTATGTTTTCTTTTCCCCAGGATATAAAGAAAGGTTTTAGGTAGAAAAAAGGGATGACCTTTATGGGAGATATTGAAGAACTTTCACCACGATTAGAAGATTACGTTCCGAGTTTCCAAAGACACTAAACTATTACGATCCTTTAGTGTGTGTTTTTGTTATGTACTAAGTATTCCGCAAATGTAATGTAATGTCCATGTACGTCAAGATACGGGTCTCTACAGTTATAATTTAGGAAAATTATTCATATGTCATTTTTGACATATAGGAATCAGTCTCATGTCAACCAGATACATGATGTGATCAGTATGAATCAAAGTGTGTCTTTCCAATTCGAAATGAAATTTTAGTAAAGAAGTTATGTGACATCCTCAAAACCATGATATTGATTTCAGATTCGTTTGATACTTTAGGGTAACAATCCATAAGACATTGTAAATGTGTATTAATTATCCACACATCAATATGATGGAAAATGTCACCATTATGAATCCAATTGTGTCTTTTTATTTAAAATTGATGTCAATTTTAATAAAAAGAACAAGTGACACTATCAAAACTAAGAAATCACATTCAAATTATTTTTTTACATTATGAAAATTTTCAATATTTAATTTTTTAGGTCTATCAGACAACCACACCTCAATCTGATACACTATGTTCCCAATATGACTCAATGTGTATGATATCAATTTAAAATCGATATTTTAGTTCAAAAAGACTCACTAACTGAAAACTAAGTAAACACACTCATATTATTTTGATAATTTAGTACAATGATTCATAAGTTATTTGTTATTTTTAAGAATTGGTCTCATGTCAAACCGATATATGATGTGATCGGTAAGAGTCAAAGTGCGTGTTTCCAATTGAAAATGATATTTTAGTCAAAAAGAAAAGTGACATACTCCAAAATAAGAAAATACTTTTGAATTATTTTGATAAATTAATAAAATAATCCATAAGTCATTTGAGGTATGTAGGAACCATGTGCACCTCAATCTAACACACAGTGTGACCGATATGACTGAATGTTCATTTTTTTATTTAAAATTGACATAGATTTTAGTAAAAAGAATGGCTGACCTATTCAAAACTGGGAAAACACTATTATATTGTTTTTATACTTTAGAAAAAATGATACATAAGTCATTTGTGACATGTAATAATTATATGCACCTCAATCTCATATATGATGTGACCAGTATGGCTCAATAATTCAAGAAATGATACATAAGTCATTAGGGATACGTAGGAATCAGTATCACATCAAAATGACACATGATGTGACTGGTATGACTCAATGTCTGTGTTTTTTGTTTAGAATGAAATTTTGGTAAAAAAATACAATGGAAATAATCAAAATTGAGCAAATACATTCAGATTGTTTTGATACTTTTGGAAAAAAATGTATGAGTCATTGAAGAAGTGTCGGAATCATCCACACCACAATCTTATTCGCAATGTAACCGATATGACTAAATGGGTGTCTTCTCAATATATATGTGTCATTTTAGTTTAAAATGCACATCACATCTCCAAAAATGAGAAAATGAACCTAGATTGTTTTCTTGTCATTTTTTCTACTATCACATAAATTATTCCATTATTATTTTTATCTTATACTCATTTACATTACATAGGTCATTGGATAGAGAATAAAATACTAAAAACCAACCTAAATTTTCACAGGAGGATCGAAATCGATACCTCCCAAACACCACCATAAGACACAACCACTACGATGCACCAGTATGGATTCATCTTATAATTATTTAACAAATTTTCACAAATATTATTCCTCAATATGAACAAGTAATAGTGTGACATGTATAAATAAACTGTAACTCAATCTGATACATAGTGTACTTGGTATGACTAAATGATTTGTTTAAAATTAACACATTCTAAAAATTTATTTCTCTATATAATTACTAAAAACATTTTTTTCTTATACAAATATGTACTTTTCCTGAGTAAGGTTAGTTTGTTTTTAAATGTCATGATTCAGGGTTAGGATCAAAATACAAAAGAACATTGATGTTTTTAAATGTATGTAATAATTTTTACTTATGTAATTTTATAAAATAGTGTTTGACATGACTATAATATAGTGTTCTTTCTTTTATTGGTGTGGTGAATTAAATTTAATTAACTTATATATTGTTAATTGATTTTTCTCTATCTAATGGTGTTTATTGTACTATGGTCTGTTTTTACTTCACATTACATTTGTGTTGTTGTGTTTTATTAAATCCTAGTGTAGTGTACCCCTTTATTTGTGCTTTTACAGATACTGATAAAGGTACCCTTTATCTATGTTCATATAAGTGCTGATTAAGGTTCACTTTATTGATGCTAATTAAAAGTAATGATAATGGTTTCTTTATTATCATTTTTAAAATCACTGATATGGGGACTCTTTATCATCATTTTTTAGTGTTGATAAAGGACACCTTTATCAATGCTTTTTAGCATTGATAAAATTTTGGGCTTTTAATATCTATATGATAGTTAGTGCTTCTTTATCACAGATAGAATCTAATGTTAATGCTTTTAAATGAATATTTTATAGTAGTGGCTCTCTAGGTATCCTTAAGTGAGGCATGTGGAATGGTTTTATTGAAATGAAACAAGGTTGGAGAATGAAAAATAATGTTTATTATGGGTGGAATTTTGGAATTTTAATTCTCATTGATCTAAGATAGGGGAAATTGTTTGGTGGGAAGAACACCACTAGATTCTTATAGGTTTTTAATTTATTTTGGGTGATGTATAGTTACTTTTGAAACTAATGTGTATAATAAAACCAATCGGTGGTGTCTGAGTGTTCATGTCAATGCTTAGATTCTTGTGGATTTGATGGGTTTGGTGAGTGTGAGATACCTAGAATTTAAATATTGTTTATTGATGATTGAGAAAATTCAATACATTTAATAACTTATTGGGGATGTTTCAATGAATGGTTTGGTGTGGGGATTGGGTTTTGAGAATTTAAGTACTTGTGGAGGATCATGAATTCTTATCTAATGAATTGGGGATTCATATGATGAATTATGCATTAGGAGCGTGACTAAAATCATATGTTTGAAGGATTGAGAGATGATCGAGTATATAACATAGTGGGTAGTGGTTTAATATAGACTAATTAAATAAATCATTAGAGTATGATGTTAATAATTACGTAAGACATCAATATCTCTAGGATCATTCATCATGATAGAGTTGGGGAATTTTTTCAATATCTTGGTTCTCAAGTCATTGAGTTTTCAAGGTAGTAAATTTGGAGGGGTATGATATAGGGATTTTCATATATTATCAGTCATGATGGGGTGGAATTATACTCAATCATTGAATAAAGTATTCTAAAAATTATTATTTTCATGTGATGCATTTGGATATGTCATCATATACAATTAATGGATATGATAAATCATGTTATCATGCAACAATATTTGGCCAATTGTAATGTTTGATTGGGATATATTGTATGGTATTATTATAAGTTGTATTGTAATGATATAATACACTCTAGAAAATTATGATGAATATGTGGATGAATAATAATAATTATCATTTGAGAATATATTACATGTAAAAATTATTAAAATATATATATTTTTATGATGTAATAGTTTAGAGTTAGATATATACAAGAAAGAGTTTAAAAAACTAACTCAGTGGTATTTATTAACATGTTACAACACATTAGTAAATTAATTTTCACCCAAAGAGTTCCCTCAATGTATTTATTAAATGTAGTCACCATGCGATGGTGTATACACAATATTTCCCTTGATTTGGATAAAACACTCCCATACCTGATATTATATTCCTCTTTAACCTTTACCTTCATAGAGAACTATCGTTTCCTTGGTGATGAGGGGATCATACTTTAGCATCAATTCATTTAACATAACTCATGGAAACTACTATAGATTGGATGTATTTTTTACCCTCTACCATGATCTTCCTAAAGAATGTATAAATAATGTTTTAGTAGAACTATGTTTATGGTAAAAATTAAAAGAAACATCATTTATATTTACGTAATTTCGTTTATCTTGTATTGTTGATCTTGTATTTGGGTTTCTTTATTATCATACACTATGTTTGATGAGTTATGTTAGATATTTTAAAACAAAAAATGGTATAAAATCTTTAACAAGCCATTTGATTTGTGAAATCATATTAAATATGATGTTTTTGATGTCATCTTCTTTATTGTTGAATATGATTTATTTTCTATGACTAGTTTTGTTACAACTTATGATATGAAGATATCATATCTAGTGACTAAGTATAAATCCATTATATTTGTATTAGTCAAAGCATAGTACATCTGGGTGTCATATTTAAAGATATCATTATTCCAAAGTTTATAAAACAGAGCATCATATCACTGTTAGGATATCAATGTTAATTATAAAATATTATATGACCATTAATTCTTTTATTTATTATACAAAAGGGTTCCACCATGTATACAGAATATTTTTCCTTTTTCCCAAAATTTAAAATCCTTACATATTCCATATAATATATTCTATAAAAGGACTATCGGATATAAAATATGATTGATTGTATTTAAATGGTTTAACCACCACTACCTATCTGTCATATTATATGATTCAACCATAATAATTATATACAATTAAAAGAGATAAACTAGTTTCTAAAAATTTAATTATTAATTTAATCATATAGTTTTTAAACTGTTTATAAATTATTTTAAAATGTATTTGGTTTATATATAAATTTATAATACTATTTATAAATTAAAAAAATATAAAGTGTTTATATTAAGTTAATTAAATTTTTATGAAAAATTAATTAATTAATATTTTATAATATTAAATTTTAATAATGAAATAACTTTAACTAAATTATCATAAAATCCATATAACTTAAAAATAATGTGTTTTATTATAATTCATAAAGATAATTTATAAATTTTTTATAAATTAAAAAAGGCCAACATGTATGGTTTTAAAATTTAAATAATTAATTTCTAAAAATTATTAATTAGAATTGTTCAAATTAAATCCTTATTTAAAGAAAATATATAATCCTCATCAAATGGAGTTTTGATGATTGATTTGGTCATGGTTTAAATAATGAAAAATATGTGATGTTTTGATTAATATAAATATTTACATAAAAATTGGAATGTAAAAAGATTATATTTCTTGAAATATCATATATTTATTATAAAATATCATATATGAATAATATCAAAGATTTTATTAAACCCATGAATTCTAAATATGGTTAGATCAATAGCGGTTGTATCCTTGGTGATTTTTTATGACCTAGGGAGAACTGGTTGTGTTAAAAAGGTGTAGAAGGTGAATTAGATAATTGACTATGTATATATTATTATTGTGGTTTATTTTTTTTATGCCATAAATCATGTCTAAAACTTGATTATATATGATTTTTCATTTTATTTGAATCCAATTCTAAGTTTATTGAATGATTGGAAGAACATGAAATATTTTTTTATGGATGAAGAGTGGTGTTGGAAGATGTTTGGAGTGCATGCGCGTCACCATACCCTGACAATTTATGAAATGGGCCTAGATATGTTCTTAGTATAGATAATGGAATGGTTTTTTATATTATGGGTGTTTTAAAAGTTGCGTTCTGAGATTGATCCTTCGTCATTGTTGTGGTGTAATGAAGAACATTAAATAAGAAAGATATAAGGATATAAACTTTGAAATGGTAATTTTTTAAGAAGTTTTTATTGAAAAGTTTCTTTTTGGGAAGTTAATATACTCATACAGACCATAGAAAATGATTTAGTAACCCACATGTGGGTTTGAAATTTTAGAATAGTCCTTAAAAGGATTGATATGTAATAGTCTAATCTATGATGCATAAGGTTCCTTAATTTTCTGATGAATTAATGTTTTTCTAGGAATCAAAATTTGGGGTGACTATGTCATGGTGCACCAAAAGTGGTCTTTTTGGGATGTCCTATAATTTTATGGATAATTATTTCAATTGATGTTAAATGGTATGGAATTTTTTATTGTTTTAAATGATGAGTTCCACACCACGACACATTTCATGGTATGAGAGAAAGGTTCCAATATAAAATGAAATAGGGTGGGCATTCCACGGATCAACGTGTTTTGGATGAAATCAAAATAATAATAATAGAGTTTACAATGAAACAACATTCAACATATCGTAGTGAAAACCATCCTTAGGGAAACATTGTATAATATATCCTGGTGAAAAATAATCAAATCATAGTTAGAAAAGTGTTCCATATTTTGTATGTATCTCATAATGAGGATAAATTAAAAAAAAGGTCTACACATACTCAAACTCTAAATTATTTAACCATATGAATGGTGAATTAGAAGTCCTGAATGGTCTAAATGGTCAAGAAAAAAAATGATATGTTTAAATGTTGTTGAAGAAATTTGTTGGTATCAAATTAAACATGAAATTAAAATTGAAACTGGGGGATGATTCTTTGGTTATAAAATATAAAATTGGACAGAGGCCTTATAGATACTAGAGAGGGAATTAGAATTGAATAATAAGATTACTTTAGTCAGTGAATGTAGAATAGTAAGGAGGAGAGGGAGTGTATACACTTACTTTTATGAACGACGATCAATCCTATTATGTGTACTAATGATGAATAATGGAGTAAAGCCTAATATATATAGAGTATTTGTTTTATGGAACTATAATTTTTTTAATATAAAATAAAAAAAATATATAATCTATTACTCATCAAATTACCGGACATTAGTGAAACTATTTAGGTTAATTGTTAAGAGAAAATATTAATGATGATCATTTATTATGATAAATGGATATACATTCATCTGTTTTTCATAACATTGAATCTATTTTTTTTGGGATGTCATGTGATTCTAGATCATGTTAATGATAAATACCCATTTTTATTAGTAATCCTTTTACTCATAGTACCCTTGCTAGTTTACTTTCCTCGATGTGTGAGGTAAATTATGATATTTCTAACTCTAACATCTGATGGTGGTCAATTTTGAAAGGAAAAAATTAAAAATGGATATTTTTTACAGATTCACCCACACCACCTCTTAGTGATGATACACTATGTTCAAGAATAACAAAATTTGAATGATAAATATTTGGGTTTCCTCAATTGATAAAAAAGATTCATATTTGTTGACGTGAAGGTTTTTGGACTCAGTTTATTTGAATTTTTTTATCTCTTTGAAAACAAATGTTTTGTATCGGTTTCCTATTAATGTTATCAATATAGTTATTATTATGATCTAAACATTTATATTTTATTATAATTTTAATTCCTTGAACCAAAAATGAGCTATCTCATTAAATGGGAGAAAATAATAAATTTGGAATGAAATAATGCTAACCTATATACATTTTTCATATGGATATTCCTAACATTGTTTGTGATAGCTTCACACTTGTTGTATAAGGAGAAATATTTACTTGGGATATTGTAAATAATTTACTTGATGGGAATGAAAGATCCATCATTATATAATCACATCATGAGGAGTATGTATTGATTATGCAGTTCAAGATAGAGAAAAAATAGATTCTATCTAGAAAAAATCATTAAATATATAGAAAAATTCAAAAGGGATAAAAACAGGTTCATCGATTAAAGTGTAAGGATATGAATATTATTGAAGGTGAATATATTGATTATTTATTTTGAAAAATCAATTAGGTAGTAAACATCATTAGTATATTTGGTGATACTATTAAATATTAAATAGTTCTTGTAATTATAATTCATATATTATTAGAAATATTTGATGAAAAAGTTTCATCACTGGATCATTTTTATCCAAATAAACTTCATTTAGATGAATGTTAGAGTATTAAGATTTCAGAAGAGTTGAGAAATAAATTCACTACAATTAAAAAGACTTTCTCAAAGAATAAAATCACTTCAAATCCATTAATAATAAAATAAACTCAAATAAAACTAAAGAAGAGGATAAAGATAAATATGAAAGTTCAAATTTAGATAATAATTATAATGTGAAGTTTGAAATAATCATATACATAATATCAATAAGAGTAGGAATAGTAAAAGTTAAATTTAATGTAAATTTTACATAAAATTATATTATCTTGGGGGTTTTGGAATTTTATTTTTAATTGTAAAAAAATGGAAGAATATTAAATTAATTATTAATAGAAGCCATCTTATGAAATTTAATGAAATAATACCATAAATTTATGAGTCTGCATGTTTTCATCAAAGAGTTCAAGAAATAAATATTCTTTTTTATCAAGTAGGATTTATTTATATAAGAATGATTAAACATGAATTTATGGTTGGGAGAGTGTTTGTTTCTCAATTTTTAATGGAGAGAAGAAATTAAGTACATTAGTGGGTGTTAAAGAGACAAAAAATGAAGATGGATCAAAAAAATAAGTGGTTTCATAAATCAGTGATGAAGAGCCACATGAATCTAGAATGTACTTAATTTTCATATAATAATTTAATAAGTGATTCTCCATGGTTTTTTAGTTAGATAACTAAAATATGGGAATAAATAATGTTTCTAGTATGGTTAAATTTGATAGTGTTGAATTTATAAAGAAGGAAGTTGAGTTGCTCCTAACTATTAAGAAACTAGAATACATTCCCAACAAGGAAAGAATATATTTTAATTAGTGAAAGAGAAAAGTTTTTATTGAGAGAAAAATCATGAATCCATCAAGGTTTATTCTCTAGATAAATAATAAAATTTAAAAAATTCATTTATTATTTTTCAAATTTTAATAATGAAGTGAGAGATTTCTCAAGGAAGGACAAGAGTGTTGTGGATGAAGCAAGACTTAAAGATTAATATATTCAATGAGATCATATCAAATGAATCTAAAATATCATGAAATATTGGGATTAATTTTTAAATATGAATGGATGATGAAAAAATAGATATGTACACAAGAAAAGTCTAGTTAGAATAGAATTTCCACTAGAATGTACAATCCTGAATAAAAATATTCTATAATATTTAATGAAAATACATAGATAAATATATCTAAAATGATTTGAAACATTTATAGAGTACCCAAAATTCTTGGTTCATCAAATGAATTTCAAGAAGGATTTAAAAATTATGAATTTTAGAGAAGTAATAATATTAGATAAGCATGTATTTTAGGAAGATGATAAACCTTTTACAATAATTATAAGTTTTTAAAAGTATATTCACGATGTAATGAAATTTTGTTAGTTCAAAGGAATATTGTTTAGATCCATGAAGTGATATGGAAGGTACTCCTAAAAAGGAAGGCAACCCTTAAAAAACAAATTCAGGAAGTTTGATATTAAATTGCAAAATGGTATGGAAAATAATTTATTTAATGGAATTAATGAATTACATGGGAGATGTGACCAATAAGGTCAAATAACAGAGGATTATCTTAGGATGATTCCTATTTAATATATTAAACAAAAATAATCTTATTGTTATAAGTTAAGTTACAATATAAATAGAACACTGAAAAATGAGATGCCTCTCAATAATTTCAAGGAATATAGAATCAAACGATTTGACATCATTAACTCTAATAATAGTGGAAAAACATGTTTACTCAAAAATAAGTCTTGAAGTGTGTTCTAGAGGAGAATATTTCATATAATGACTAAATATGATAGTGCTTTTATTTTTGTACGACAATTTCAATGTTATATATATATATATATATATAATGAGATGCAGTGTCAAAGAGACGTTGGCATGTCACAATGTTTATGTAAAGAAGAAAATGGGTTTCATGAATCTAAAATGAATATTGAAGAAGGGGTTTTATAGTTAAAATGGTTTTCAATCAATTAAGGATGTTAATACTATGATTTTTATGATGAATAATAATTCTCATCCTTCACAAATTAATGACTAAAAAAATGAATTTGATCCCACTCTCACTTATTCTTTTGATTGTAGTTGTCAGAGGGTGTGAAATAAAACATAAATACCTTTTTATTTAATCAATTAATGTATTTAAATTGGGGAAAAAATTATTTTATGGGAGTACCCAAGTTTATGTGTTTAATGTAATTCAAAAAGAAATATCTTATTTGTAGGAATCATACATTTAGAGAAATTTTTAAAAATGGGTAAATTGTGAAGTCAATGTTAAATTGTCCTAAAATGTTTTGTTATAACACATGCAGAAATTCATTATACACATGTTAAAGGGATATTTTGAGAATGTAAATAACATTTATTCTAATTTGGTATCATTTGACATCAAGTGTTGTGATTTTAATTTGATGTATGTCACTTGAATAGAAAACATGGATTAATTTGTCAAGGTTCCTATTTCTTATGCCATGTTATCTAATGGGGGACTCAAATTATATAATTATTATCCATTTCAAAGTGTTATAATTTTGAAAATTGATTTATGTTCAAATGTTTCTAATACAGTCCAAATGGTGATATTATTAAACCCAAAATTACAAAATTTTATTAGACTGAGAGTGGTCGGGTCCTTGTGGAGTATTTTTGTGACCTAAAGAGATATTGTTTTGTTAATAATATAAATAAGGTGAATTGGATAAGAGATGAAGTGGATATGATTGTTTTTTTTGTTTCTATTTTTCAATTCATAAATCACATTCAAACTCTAGTCCTACAATATCATTCATTTTAGGTGATATATATTTAGAGTTTATACTGTTATTCGATGAAATGAAATATTTTTTTGGGGTATAACATTGATTTATTCTGATGTATGAATTGTATGTAAGATAACCATGCCATGGACAAAAATTATATAGGTATTAAAAAGGTTGAGGAAGATAAAATTACATGGTTTCTTAGGAAATTTGAATTTTTACAAACCATAGAGAAATATGTGATGGCTCCTGTGTGAGATTTTAATTTCAGAATAGTTCACATACAGGGATGAATATATATTATTCTTAGTTATGATGCAATTGTTTTTCTACTTTGTCAAAAAATTGTTGTTTTTTAATAAATAAAAGTGGAGGTGACCATGCAATGGTACACTAGTGGAATCAATTTTGGGTAATTCTTGAAACATTGTGGACCCTTTTACCCAATTAAGTGAAATGACCTTTCTTTTTTTAATGGTTTGAAATTGAGAGTTACATTTTGTGGTGTGATGTATTGGACCCAGATTTTACATAATAGGTACCCCGAGAGTGATGGGCCACATGGCCTTAAGTACATCTCCCTGAACAGTAGAGGATTCTGACAAGAAGTAAGGGCTAGGGTGTGTCCATGGGGAGACTATTTTCTCATAACCAGAGTGTACCACAATGGATAAATATAAACAGAGGTAAATATCAGAAGAATTATAAGCAGATAGAGAAATCAGATAAGTGTAGTTGATAACAGGGATAAAAATAATAGTACTAACTAGAACAACTGATGATGATATGTCATGTCACTAGAAAACTAGATAATATGGATACAATACAACATGCATAACATGTTCCAAAAAAATTATAAAGGAATCAAAAGACTATCCCAATATTCCTAATATCCAACTCAATACTCTACTATCATTATCCAACCTAAAAAGTAAGCAATAAAGTTTTCGAAGACTTTTGTTTCCCTTTATGTACACCTTCATTCACGTAATCTACTTTGGGTAAGAAACTGTAACATCCCATGTAAATAAAGAAAAATACATTTTTAATATTTATTATTATTTGTTAATTAATATTAATTTTAATTTAATTGGGATTTTATGTTCCATGGCATACCCAATACGCAACAACGAGTTTCCTTGAATTCTAATGTTACCCACAACGTTGAGTCATATTGAAAAATAATAATAAAATATTATTTTAAATGGTAGTTAACGACTAACCATTGTATTGGAGGGAATGAACATAACTACATACAATATGATTATACATGTTTGTTAAATGTTTTTACATTTATACAATAAAAGTTAGAGGCATAAAATGTGAATAAAACTAATTGAAGCATAAATACTCTACTATTATTTAAAAGATCAATTTATAGCCTTTTGATGGAGAAACCACTTTAAATCTAGTTTATGTCACTTTTATATTTTCTATTTGAAAAAATAATATTTTTCTTTAGAATTGTTACATCAAAATTTACATTGGGTAAATTTTTTGTATTTTTCTGATAAAATTCATTTTTTAATGAATAGTGAAAATCATGTCTTTTAATTCAAACCCGCCTTTTTATATTATTTATTTACATGGTTATATTATCTTTTTAATTGGTTTTAATGTGTAATTAGAATATATTTTTACCATTTAATCCAATGTTGGTCATTGAAAATAATTTCACTTTGAAATTGGACATAAACAAGTGTCAATCTTTTCATAGTTATTATTTACAAAAAAGTCACTTATTGTCTTAACAACGAGAATTAGTTTTAAATTAATTAATGAAACATCTAGGTTTTTAATTTGTTAAAATATTCATAATTTTTTAATTCATAATATTAAATATATCTTAGGCTGAAGTTTTTTTGTATTTTTTAAAAAACCTTCAGTTTTTGATGAATAATGAAAACACTGAGTAGAAGTTAAGAAACCGGTTTTTTCATATAAATGATTTTTTTCCACTTATGTGAATTGAATTTCGAAAATCGAACATACTTGGTTTTTATTAGTAAGTAAAATTTGGTTCAATAAGATGAAAATTATTTTTGGTGAATAGAAACTTTTGACTTTTATTTACTGTGGTTAAAGGTAAATTGGGTAATTCAAGATAAAAACAATATTATGATAATATAAAATTACCTTAACACTTATCCTAACCTTATTGGATGAATAATGGCTGACCAATACAATCCTTGGGTGAGGCTTTTGGCCTTTAAAGTCACTTGCATAAAATAATGTCGTTAATAACTTTTTATTTAATGTAAAAAATAAAACATGTATTGTTTTACTAAAAAAAATTTAATGTGGGTTTATATAATTTATAGTTTTGACTATATATATTCATTATAAATATAAAAATATTTCATATATCAAGGTATTTTATTATAATTTTTAGATATCAAATAAATAAAATTATTTATGACACAATAATGATGTAGTGTTTACCTCATTAATGAATGAAATACGTAAATAAGATTATAAAGATTAAAAAAATATCCAAAACCTGTCCAATTATTATTGTATGGTTTTATTTAGAACAAGAGTCATCTTATCTTCAACTTTAATAAGTTTTGGACCTCTAGAAACCGAAAATCATTATATAATTAAATAATATTTTCAATCATTCTTAGAGATCCTCTCTCCCCCTTATTAAAATCTCTCACCAAGAACCCATTACTCACACCTCTCAAGCCCCTTGGATCATCCAACCTCTACCCCAATAAGCTCTCCAGATCCCTCTATTCAACTTATAATCCTTACCTTAGCCATAAGGCACTTCAAAAAATTATTTTTGGTTCAAACCAAAGGGAGTTACCCGATTTAAAGGTATTGTATTCTTTTAAGTTCTTTTATTTTATTTTACTTCTTCAACCCCCTCAACTGTCTTTATTACATTATTTTATAAAAAAAGTATGTTTTATATTCTAGGTTTTTTTATTAAAATGATTCGAACTATACTTACACACACCTTTATCTAATGGGTAAAGAGCATACTGTTTCTATGGATGGTAAACTACTGCCTCATGAAACAATGATAGTTAAATCTTCTCCTACCCCCTCTTATAGTGGCAATTAATATGGAAATATATTCATATATGATATATATTATTTTTATGTTTTCTCTATTATTCGGTATTTTTAATTTATATCGTACCTATATGGATTCCATAATGGGTAAATGAGATAATTTCATTTGAGAAAGTGCGGACTACCGCCCCCTCAAAGTGATATGACTCGTTCATACCATATGTGGGACAAATAAAGAATTGATTTAAAGAAACTATATATGATATTATACCTTAATTGTAATATACCTATGTATAATTATGTTTTCATTTCATTAAAAAAATAGAAATGAATGTATAGTGCATGCATACGTACAGCTTACCGTCTCCATGAACGGTGCATTTCATTTCATATCTCAAAATTTTATGTACTATTATAAATACATATATATATATATTCTGTATATATATGATATAAATGATATATAAATCATGAATATCATTCTGGAGATAATAAACTTTTGACCACATGGACAACTTGTAATTACAAGAATTTTATTTTTGACACAAGTACCAAATATTGACAAAATGACCGTTTTTAAGTTAAATTATTATGTAATGTTAATAAAATGGTAATAAGTGATATAAAATGAATAATAAACAATAAAAAGGTTCTTAAGAAATTAGAAATTAACCTTAGTTTATTACTGAGGAGATTAAAGAACGAATGGGTCAAGTTCAACACGGGGTAAGGGACTTCATCTCAATCTCCTTTTATTGAGGCATATTTTGATTTATATAGGAATTTATTTTACATAGTCTATAAAAACCTTTGACTTTTCATTTCATTCTATGGGATTATTTTTCTACGAGGAGTTTTAATAAATGACAAAAAAGAATGTTTCTTTTTAACGTAAGATGTGACAATGACCTTTCCCACCACTGTGAGTGTTATTTGATCTATGGCTTCCTTAACAAGCCGTAATGTTTTTAAAAGGAAAATAAATAACATATACTCTTTTACGTATTTTGATATCGAAAATGGTTTTGATAATGGATTTTAAGGTCAATATATTTAAATGATATATTGTGATTAAAATGTTGAAATGTTATCTTTCATTTATGTTTATTTTATGTGTTATGAATATTTTATGGTTCATGGGTGTTGTTATGTTATAGATACCAAAAGTTACCTTTATGACTTGTTATTACTACGTGTTATTCATAAATCTTATGAATTCATGAGGTTTGTTAAAGTTCTTATGATTGGTATCTATTGATGAACTATTATTTTCTTTCTTTATTTTAGGACCCTTACTGAGCTTTTTTTTGCTCATCCCAAGTTTTGAAATGTTTTTCACCGGACATAAAGATGAATAGGGTTAAGGATGGGATCAAGGAAAAGTCGTGTTGTCTAAAACATGGAACTATAAATGACTCTTCTTTGCAAGGGTTTTTATTTTATGAAAAAATTGGAAACTGAGTAAAAGTGTAAACTTTGTAATTTCCAAGTTGTTATGTATATGTTATGACTTAATTCTATAAATCTCTAAAAATGAAAATATCCCTGATGTGAATTATTATTTTAATTTAGGTTTATGTAATGTTTATGGAGAGGCATTTATAATTGGTATCAGAGGTCAGTTTAAACAACATTAGGAATTAGAATATTGATAAACTAATGTCCATAAATTAATTTATGGTAAGATTAAAATGATATAGAATTTACAGATTACCATTTTCTTAGCCTAATATATTTCTGTGTTCTGAATGGTTTTTCGTAGAGGAAGCATGGCAGCTATTATGGGATGACATCAGGAGGAAGACAACTGTAACACCTGAGACTTTTATGAGAAATATTTTGTTTTTAAATCATCAAAGGAATCATTCACTACATACAACACTAGATTGGCTTTCTTTACAAATAATCGCAGCCTTCCTCGATAGCTTGCGTTGTACGCAATATTGAGTTTCACTAAACAATGATATGCTATTAAAATATTATTAAAACTAGCTGTTATGAATAGTAATAACCACATTTTGAAATTTTATAAATTTTATTTTTCAAAATGGACTTCATTTTTGGATTCGGAATATCGAAATTAGCCTAGGGTGAAATTTTGGTATTTTTCTGAAAACGTTCAATTTTTGATGAATAGTGAAACCAGTAAGTGGTAGTTAAAAAAACTGAATTTTTCATAAAACATAATTTTACCACATCTGTGAGTAGAATATGCAAAATCCAAAAGACACGGTTAATATCAAGGACTAAAATTTGGTTCAATGAGATGAAAATAATTTTTGGTGAATAGTAACTTTGTACTTTTTTTTACCACGGTTAAAAGTAAATAGGGTAATTAAGGGTAAAAGTGTTATTATTATTACCCTAACACATGTACTAATTCTATTGGATAAGTGTAATTCGACCAAAAACAATCTTAGGAATTAGATATGACCATTTAGGCCCACTTGGATTAGATTAGGACATTTATTATTAATTTATTTAAAGAAGTATTAAAATAGTTAAAATCAAAGTTTAATAAGTAAATCATTTCTAATATGGGGTTATAAATATTATAAATTTGACTATAAATATTCATTAGAAAGATAAAAATATTTCTTACATAATGTTATTTTATTTTTAATTTTTAGACATTAAATAATTTAATTTATTTATGACACAACGATGATGAAGTAGTTATCTTATTAATGAAATATTGATATAATTGATGTTATTAATACCCAAATAAATATAATTTGAGACATTTTTTGAATTAAACTAATTTTATAGGTTAATATGACATGTTATTATTGATTTAATTAACTTATTTCGAACTAATAATTCTGTTATGATTTTCATAAAAATCAATTACCAAATAGTGTCAAAATTGACATAAAATAGTTTTTAAAACAAATATTATATTATTAATTGTTATTTTATTCCTAAAAATCTAAGGTTTGTCCAAATTACATAGATAAAGTTATATATATTAATAATAAACAACTTGGGGTTCGTTTTTATTGTTATAGTATGTTTATTAACCTTATAGTGTAAGAACACAAGAAGACACGGTAAAAGTAAAATTAGTTGACTTAATGTTAAATATCAATGATAAGGTTAAAATAGGAATATAAACTTGTCTAAATTCTATTGTATGAGTGGATTTCGACCCATACCCAACTTAGCTTCGAAATAAATCAATTTGGAGCTATTAAAAACCGAATTTGGCTTTATAATAAAATAATATTTTTAGTTTTTCCAAAGGTGCCCCTCTCCTCCCTTATAAAAGGGCACCTCCTCCCCCTCTTCCTCACACCACATTGAGCCTTCATGCTCAGCCAACCCCTTCCAATTTCTTCTCTCCACTTCCCTAGAGACATCCTAGAGGTCCTGGTCTTCTTCAAAGACCAATTTTAGTGCCCTAAAAGGAGGTCTCAAAGAAGCGCTTCAAAGAAGAGGTAATGTCCGTTACCGATTCTTTCATCTTTATTTCTTCTTCCACTTATTCTTATTTAGTTGTTTCATTATGAAGTAATAAAATAAGTGTCCCTCATATACGGATATGTTATTATACGTATGAAAAAACCCTATTTCTCCATCTATCTATCCTACGAAAAATGAAATCACCGCGTGTGTGTACGTACGGAATACCGTCTCCACGCCGTGGTGTAATATATTTTCCACCACCACCTTACATGGATGGGTATAATGGTGTAAATAATAACTATATATGATTATTGTAAAGTTATATTGATTCTGAAATAGTATATATACACTCAAATACAATTCCACGATCATTGGAACCATATCATCGCTCGTGTGTACGTAAAGAATACCGTCTCCACGATGTGATGCAACTCGTTCTACATGATCTTCATTGAATAATGATTATATAAATGAATTTAATTAATTAATATGATATATATTACACTAATACCATTTTTGAAATAAGGAATCTATAACCTAAAAAGAAAAATAAGAATTTATTCAACAAAACACGCATAAGAACAAAAAGTTATAAACACCCGAATAACAAGTAGTAATGAAATATTACTAATAAAAGGATAGGAATATGACCATATATGATATCATAAAAATATGTATGATTCTGGAATAAGTGAATAACATTATTTAAATCATTATACAGGCAGTTTGGACACTTACGAAGCAAATCGGACCTAAGGTATGGGAAATATCACAATCTCATTTTTATCCGAGATTGTTTATACTTTGGAATTTACTAGGGTGGATTTTGTCATTCACATCCATTTTTCCCCAATATGTAATATTTACATACTTATAAAATAGTTTATATCCAATTTTAAACTTCGTTGAGTTTTTAGTAAAAGATATGAAAGGAATCTTTTGTCGTTTTTCATACGAGGTACTTTTTGACTTTTCTGAAAAAAGTACGAGAAGAATGTTTTCTTTTAACTTATACGGCATGAATGGATTTTTAAAACATTATTTCCAAGAAGCTTCCCTTAAAAGTTTTCAAGTTTATTTCTAATCAACTTTTTTAGTTTAGAATTGTATGACATGTTAAGAAAGGAAAAGTGTTTTTGAAGTATAAAAGATATTTTCCTCAAGAATGGAGTTCAAGTGTTTTATCAAAATTATTTTCCATCTAAGATAATAAAGGGTTTTGTTTATATCCCTATTATTACATTGATTATATTATGTTGTGATGGAATTATTTTTATGAATTCATTTATCTTATATGAGTTGTTTTATGATGTCACGATGTTTAAGATTCCCATTTTTATTGCATGGGTTATGCTATAATGTATGGTTTATGATTTTGTGGTACACGTAAGAATGGTATCATTATGAGATAGGTGGGACCTATATCTCCCTCCAATGCATTGGGTAAATATTTTATATCTCATGAGATAGACATGGCTGGAACGTCAAGTTAAACTAGTTCAATGAAATCGGACTGAAACGAGGAGTGAACTCGGTTCAGAAATGGACTTTGTCCACTAAGATAGTCTTGGCCATGAGTCTTGACTAATAAGAAATTATTCTCTATGATTATGTGTGTTTGCCACAAAGTTTCATGTTTTTAGTTATGATTATTGGGATTACATTTTACTAACATGATTTATCCCATGTTATGAAATTATGATCTCTTTTGTAGGTTAAGATTTCTAAAAGTTATGTTCTTATGAATATGATGTGATTGATATTTCTTTTGTTTACCCTTACTGAGCATTTGAGCTCACCCTTTTGTACGTTTTATTTCCCCATGTCAGGAAGAACGTTATTAAGTAAGATATGCCAAAAGGGACTATAGATATGATGAAATAAATGGGGGATAATGTAGACGCTTTATGAACCAGTTGTTTATGTTTCCCAGTTTCTAAAGACACTATACCAATACGGTCCTTTCTTGGTTTTGTTATATGTTGTAATAAGTGTGCTTCAATTTTGAAGTAATAACAATGTATGTAAAGTATGGGTCGTTATAGTTGGTATCAATGGAAAGGTATAGTCAACCTTTGGAAACTAGGATGTGAAATCCTTAGTAAGAACTCTAAGGATAAGTCTAAACATAGAACACAATCTTAGTGTTTTAGAAATTGCCATGAATAACCTAGGATAATACCTTAATTGTGAAATTTTATTCTTGATTATGTGGTTTTCCTATTATAATTAGCGTTTCTCACACTATTCTTCTTGGTTTTAGTCAATGGCTAGAACCCGAAGGAACCGTGTTAATGCGGAATGCGACGGGCAATGAAATGATTGTCCCCCTAAGCAACCAAACGTTATGGGAGCTGGAATGCAAAATCTTGTAGCCATGCTCACACAACTTTCTCAAGCTATGAATCATACAGGACTTCCAAACAAGAAAATGAAGGAGCAACATTCTGCCGAATCCTTCATGAGGCAGCATCCACCTTCATTCAGTGGGTCTACTGATCCATTAATTGCTGAACAATGGATTAGTACTACTGAAAATATATTTTCAGTTCTTCAATGTTCTGAACATGATAAAGTCATCTTAGCAGTGTATCATTTGGAAGGTAATTCTAATCAATGGTGGAATCATATCAAGAATACGAGGAAAAGATATGAAATTGAGTCCATGGAATGGGATGAGTTCAAGAACTTATTTTTCAATAAGTACTTCCCTCATATTCTCCGAACAAAGATAGAGAAAGAGTTTCTTGAACTAAAGAAAAAGGATGATGAATCTGTTGGTACCTATGAAGCATATTTTACAAGACTTGCATGGTACGCTTCTGGTATTATAATCCAACCTTAGAGTAAGATTGATCGATTCTTTAGTGGCTTAAAACCGAGTCTTCGAAGGGCGTTAGGCATAAGGGACTTCAATAGCTATGAGGAAATCATTCGATGTTCTCTCAAAGTCGAGATGGAGATTGGAGTAACCCATCAATCATATGGGTTTGATAAGAAGTGGAAAATGGAATTCAAAGGAAAATCTAAAGAGCACACTGAAAAGAAGATGAGTTTTCCCTTATGCTCAAAGTGTGGAAATAAACATGGAGGGAGTTGTCTTAAAAGGACAAGTAAATGTTTCAAATGTGGAAACGAAGGTCATCGGGCATTTGAATGCCACAATGATGGGAAGAATATTTCTAATGATGCAAACAATGGAAGGGATACACAGAATGAACCTACTACACTTCAATGTTTCAAGTGCAAGGAGATGGGGCATTATGCCAATCAATGCCCAAATCCAAGGGTTGATGATGATGGTCGACGTCAACAAACTCTTATGGATAAAGACAAAGGAAAGTCACATGCAATTTCTATCAGTGATGTGGAGTACGAAAATGATGTGGGGAAAGGTACACTTACCATCCAATCTAAAGTAGAAAATGTTTTTTTATTCTGTATCCACCCACTCTTTTATTTATGAATAATTTTCTAAGGATATAAACGTATTACCTCAATAATTAGATGTTGAGTTAGCTGTGACAACCCCTAATGGCACAACAGTCGCATCAAAAGTTTATAATTCTTCCCCGATTGAAATTTGTGGGAAAGTGCTTCCTGCAATTCTTGTGATCCTTCCTATAGTGGAATTTGATGTGATTCTTGGAATGGGTAGGATTTCTTTATATGGAGCTCATATCAATTTCCAGAGAAGGGAACTCACATTTCATATTCCATATCAATCTATGATCGTCTATCGATGCAAGGATGAACATAACCTTCCAGTAGAAATTTCTTCCATCTTATGGGTCTTGATTCCGCTAAATGAAGGTTATTTATCTCAAATGGTTGGTGAGAAACTCATGATTAAGAATATGTGCATTGTATGGGAGTTTGATGATGTCTTTCCGGAGGAATTTCTAGGTCTTCCACCAAATCGTGAAGTTGAGTTTTCAATAGAACTCGTACCGGGTGCTTTACCTATTTCAAAGTCACCTTATAGAATGGCCCCAACAGAGTTGCATGAATTGAAGAAGCAACTCCAAGAGAATCTTGATAAGGGATTCATATGCCCTAGTGTGTCACCTTGGGGAGAACCTGTTCTTTTTGTTAAGAAGAAAGATGGATCAATGAGACTCTACATTGATTATCGAGAACTTAACAAGATCACTATCAAGAACAAATATCCTCTCCCACGCATTGATGACTTATTTGACCAACTACGCGGAGCTCAATAATTTTCCAAGATTGATCTTTGTTCAGGGTATCATCAATTAAGGGTCAAAAGTGAGGATATACCAAAGACTTCATTCCGTACAAGGTATGGACACTATGAATTTATAGTGATGCCATTTGGTCTTACTAATGCCCCTGCTATCTTCATGGATCTCATGAATAGAGTCTTTAGAGAATATTTTTGATCAGCTTGTTGTAGTCTTTATAGACGATATTCTTGTCTATTCAAGGATAAAGGAAGAACATGAAGATCACTTAAGAATTATATTGAAGTCTCTGATAAAGGAGAAGCTTTATTCTAAATTTACCAAGTGTGAATTTTGCCTTCAAAGAGTTTCATTTGTGGGTCACATAATCTCAAAAGAGGGGATATCTGTGGATCTAGTAGAAACAGAGGTTATCGAAAGATGGTTGAGACCAACAACAGTAACTGAGATCCGAAGTTTTCTTGGTTTGGCGGGATATTATTGACGTTTTGTGAATGATTTTTCATGATTATCTAATCCACTCACCAGGTTGACTCGGAAAGGAGTTAAGTTTGTTTGGATGGAGGAATGTGAATAGAATTTCAAGGAGTTGAATAGAAGGTTATCCAATGCACCTATGCTCACACTGCCTTGTAGTGGAGAAAGGATTGTGATCTACAGTGATGCATCAAAGAATGTATTGGGGTGTGTTCTTATGAAAAATGATATGGTGATAGCTTATGCCTCACGACAGTTGAAAATCCATGAGCAAAATTACCCAACACATGATTTGGAGTTAGCTGCGGTAATCTTTGCATTAAATATTTGGAGGCACTATTTTAATGGAGAAAGGTGTGACATTTATACTGATCCTAAAAGTTTAAAGTATATTTTCACACAAAAGGAGCTGAATATGCGCCAAAGAAGATGGTTGGAGCTGATTAAGGATTACGACTTCTCAATCCATTACCACCCTGGGAAAGCAAACAAGGTGGAAGATGCATTAAGTCGACAAGACCATGCCAGTTTATCCATGATGAGGATCACAAAAGATCCAATATTTATGGATTTAAAAAGGATGGGTCTTGGAATTATAATGGAAAGGGAAAAATCTTATCTTTCTCAAATGAATGTTCAACCATATATACATGTGAAGATTAAAGAGGCACATAAAGAAGATGTCGAGTTACAAAAGAAGGTGAGAAATGTTCCTGAATTCAACCTTGATTCTGATGGGATAATAAAGTTCAGGAATCAGGTTTGTGTTCCTCCCATCTCCGAATTAAAGAAGGAGCTACTGGATGAGGCTCATAGTTTGTCATTCTCTATTCATCCTGGAAGCATGAAGATGTATAGGGACCTGAAAGAGTACTTCTGGTGGGATGGCATGAAAAGAGATGTTGCTGAATATGTCTCTCGATGCTTGGTTTGTAAGCAAGTTAAAGCTGAGAGACAGAAGTCTAAGGGGATGTTACAACCATTACCCATACCTGAATAGAAATGGGAAAAAATCACTATGGACTTTGTCACAGGACTTCCTAAAACATCCAAAGTCAATAATGCTATCTGGGTCATAGTTGATCATCTTACAAACTCTGCACACTTCATTGCTATTAGAGAGGATTTCTCTCTGGATCAGCATGCCAGGATATATGTAAAGGAAGTGGTAAGATTGCATGGAGTACCACTTTCTTTTATATCTGATCGGGATCTGAGATTTACCTCGATGTTCTGCCGAAGTCTTCAGCATACTTTGGATACAGAGTTGAGTTTCAGCACTGCTTATCATCCTCATACAGACGGTCATTCTGAGAGAACAATTCAAACTCTTGAAGATATGTTGAGAGCTTGCTCTATGTATTTCAAAGGTCGTTGGGATCAACACCTACCTTTGGTGGAATTTTTTTATAATAATATCTTTCACTCTAGTATTCAGATGGATCCTTATGAAGCTCTCTATGGAAAGAAATGTAGGACTCCAACTTGTTGGGATGAAGTTGGGGAAAGAAAGCTATTAGGACCTGATCTTGTGGATGAGATGGCAGAAAAGGTCCGATCTATTCAACAACACATAAGAGCATCTCAGAGTCGACAGAAATGTTATGCCGACAACCGAAGAAAAGACCTATAGTTTGAAGTGGGTGATAAAGTGTTCTTATGAATATCTCCCTGGAAGAGGGTCATGAGATTTTGAAAGAAGGGGAAGTTGAGCCCTAGATATATCGGTCCTTTCGAAATACTGGATCGTGTTGGAAAGGTAGCTTACCGATTGGAGCTTCCACCGAATCTCTCTCAAGATCACGATGTGTTCCATGTATCTCTCCTCACAAAGTACATACCTGATCCTTCACATGTACTCAGCTCATAAGTATTACCGCTGGAGCAAGATCTTTCTTATGAAGAACAGCCGATAGAGATTCTGGATCGTAGAAAAAAAGTCTTTTGAAACAAGATCACTGGCTTGGTGAAAGTTTTATGGAGGAACCACCAATTAGAAGAAGCTACATGGGAGCTTGAGGATATGATAAGGGAGAGGTATCCTCATCTGTTTGTTACAAAGTGACGAATTTCGAGGGATAAATTCATTTTATGGGGGGTAAAATGTAACACCCGAGACTTTTATGAGAAATATATTGTTTTTAAATCATCAAAAGAATCATTCACTACACAAAACACTAGATTGGCTTTCTTTACACACAATCACAGCCTTCCTCGATAGCCTGTGTCGTGCGCAATACCGAGTTTCACTAAATAATGATATGCTATTAAAATATTATTAAAACTAGCCGTTATGAATAGTAATAACCACCTTTTGAAATTTCATAAATTTTATTTTTCAAAATGGACTTCATTTTTGGATTTGGAATATCGAAATTATCCTAGGGTGAAATTTTGGTATTTTTCGGAAAACTTTCAATTTTTGATGAATAGTGAAACCACTAAGTGGTAGTTAAAAAAACTGAATTTTTCATAATACTTAATTTTACCACTTCTGTGAGTAGAATTTCGAAAATCCAAGAGACACGATTAATATCAAGGACTAAGATGTGGTTCAATGAGATGATAATAATTTTTTATGAATAGTAACTTTTTACTTTTTTTACCACGGTTAAAAGTAAATAGCGTAATTAAGGGTAAAAGTGTTATTAATATTACCCTGACACATGTCCTAATTCTATTGGATAAGTGTAATTCGAAAAAAAAACAACCTTATGAATAAAATATGACCATTTAGGCCCACGTGGATTATATTATGACATTAATTATTAATTTATTTAAAGAAGGGTTAAAATAGTTAAAATCAAAGATTAATAAGTAAATCATTTCTAATATGGGGTTATACATAAGATAAATTCGACTATAAATATTCATTAGAAAGATAGAAATATTTCCTACATAATGGTATTTAATCTGTAATTTTTAGACATTATATAATTTAATTTATTTATGACACAATGATGATGTAGTAATTATCTTATTAATTAAATATTGACATAATTGATGTTATAAATACCCAAATAAAGGTAATTTGAGACTTTTTATGCATGCCACTAATTTTCTAGGTTAATATGACATGTTAGTATTTATTTAATTATATTTTTTTGAACTAATACTTTTGTTATGATTTTCTCAAAAATCAATTACCAAATAGTGTCAAAATTGACATAAAATAGTTTTTAAAACAAATATTATATTATTAATTGTTATTTTATTCATAAAAATCTAAGGTTTGGACAAATGACTTAGATAAGGTTATATATATTAATAATAAACAACTTGGGGTTCTTTTGTCTTGTTATAGTAATTTTATTAACCTTATAGTGTATGAACACAAGAAGACACGGTAAAAGTAAAATTATTTAACTTAATGTTAAATCTAAATGATAAGGTTAAAATAGTAAGCTAAACTTGTCTAAATTCTATTGGATTAGAGGATTTCGACCCATCCCCACCTTAGCTTCTAAATAAATCAATTTGTAGCTATTTAAAACCGAATTTGGCTTTATAATAAAATAATATTTTTAGTTTTTCCAAAGGAGCCCCTCTCCTCCCTTATAAAAAGGCACATCCTCCCCCTCTTCCTCACACCACTTTGAGCCTTCAATCTCGGCCAACCCCTACCAATTTCTTCTCTCCAATTCCCTAGAGACATCCTAGAGGTCCTGGTCTTCTTCAAAGACCAATTTTAGTGCCCTAAAAGGTGGTCTCAAAGAAGCGCTTCAAAGAAGAGGTAATGTCCGTTACCGATTCTTTCATCTTTATTTCTTCTTCCACTTATCTTTCTTTTGTTGTTTCATTATGAAGTAATAACATCAGTATCACTCAAATACTGATATGTTATTATAAGTATGAAACAACCCTATTTTTCCATCTATCCATCCTACGGAAAACGAAATCACCGCGCGTACGTACGTACAAAATACCGTCCCCACGCCGTGGTGTAATATATTTTCCACCACCACCTTACTTGGATGGGTATAATGGTGTAAATAATAACTATATATGATTATTGTAATGTGATATTTATTCTAAAATTGTATATATACACTCTAATACAATTCCACAATCATGGGAACGATATCATCGCTCGTGCATACGTATGAAATACCGTCTCCACGATGTGATGCGACTCGTTCTACATGATCTTAATTGCATAATGATTATATAAATGAATTGAATGAATGAATATGATATATATAACACTAATACCATTCTGGAAATAAGCTATCTATAACCTAAAAAGAAAAATAAGAATTTATTCGACAAAACATGCATAAGAACAAAAAGTAATAAACACCCGAATAACAAGAAGTAATGAAATATTACTAATAAGAAGCTAACAATATGACAATATATGATATTATAAAAATAATTATGAGTCTCAAATAATTCAATAACATTTTTTAAATCATTATACAGAAGGTTCGGACACTTATGAAGCAAATCGGACCTAAGGTAAGGGAAATATCACAACCTCATTTTTATCTGAGATTGTTTATACTTTGGAATTTACTGGGGTTCATTTTATCATCCACATCCATGTTTCATCAATATGTAATATTTACATCCTTATACAATACTTTATATCCAATTTTACCCTTCTTTGAGTTTTTAGGAAATGATATGAAAGGAATCTTTTGTCATTTTTCGTACGAGGTACTTTTTGACTTTTTCGACAAAAGTACGAGAAGAATGTTTTCTTTTAACTTATACAGCATGAATGGATTTTTAAAACATTGTTTCCAAGAAGCTTCCCTTACAGGTTTTCAAGTTTATTTTTAATCAACTTCTTTTAGTTTAGAATAGAATGACATGTTAATAAAGGAAAAGTGTTTTTGAAGTAGAAAGGATATTTTCCTCAATAATGGAGTTCAAGTGATTTATCAAAATTATTTTCCAACTAAGATAATAAAGGGTTCTGTTTATATCACTATTATTACATTGATTTGATTATGTTGTGATGGAATTATTTTTATGAATTCATTTATCTTATATGAATTGTTTTATGATGTCACGATGATTAAGATTCCCATTTTTATTACATGGGTTATGCTATGATGTATGGTTTATGATTTTGTGGCACACATAAGAATGGTATCATTATGAGATTGGTGGGACCTATATCTCCCTCAAATGCATTGGTTAAAGATTTTATATCTCATGAGATAGACATGGCTGGAACGGCAGGTTAAACCGGTTTAGTGAAATGGGACTGAAATGATGAGTGAACTCGATTCAGAAATGGACTTTGTCCACTAAGATAGTCTTGGCCATGAGTCTTGACTAATAAGAAAAGATTCTCTATGATTATGTGTGTATGCCACAAAGTTTCGTATTTTATGTTATGATTATTGGGATTACATTTCACTACTATGATTTATCCCATGTTATAAAATTATGATCTCTTTTTCAGGTGAAGATTTCTAAAAGTTATGTTCTTATGAATATGATGTGATTTATATTTATTTTGTTTACCCTTACTGAGAATTTGAGCTCACCCTTTTGTATTTTTTCTTTCCCCAGGTCAGGAAGAAGGTTATTAAGTAAGATATGCCAAAAGGGACTATAGATATGATGAAATAAATGGGAGACAGTATAGACGCTTTATGAACCAGTTGTTTATGTTTCCCAGTTTCTAAAGACACTATACCTATACGGTCCTTTCCTGGTTTTTTTATATGTTGTAATAAGTGTGATTCAATTTTGAAGTAATAACAATGTATGTAAAGTATGGGTCGTTATAACAACCTTCCCAATCAGCAACCTAAGACGGTCAGAATTGGAACTAAACAGTTTGTTGCAGTGATGGAATAGTTGACTCAGGCTATAAATGGTGGTGGAATCCATTCATGAGGTCAGCTAGATCAACCACAAATGAACATGTTAGTAGTGGAGCATTTCATGAGGCAATGTCCCTCATTCTTCTTAGGATCATCTGACCTTGTGTTAGAAGAAGGGTATATTAAAGCACTAGAAAATATTTTTAATGTCATGGGGTGTTCATAGAATCAAAATCTTTGTCTCGCTAATTACAATTTTTAAGGTGAAGTTGATCAATGGTGTATGATTGTTAAAAATATCAGGGATAGTGAGGATGTTGATGCTCATGATTGGGATGAATTCAAAGGTATGTTTCTTGAGAAATATTTTCCTAAGGTGGTTTGTCATAGGATGGAAAAACAATTCCTAGAATTGAGGCAGGAGGATGAATCATTGGATACTTATAAAGAAAAATTAACTCAACTGGAAAGGTATGATCCAAATTTCATATGAAATATTAATAGTAAAATCAATCATTTTTACTTAGGATTAAATCCAATGTATTGAAGGTCTTTAGATTCTTGTCAGTTAAAAACTTATGAAAAACTTTTCGATGTGCGGAGAAGGTGGAAATGATATTTTCCAATGATCAGGTGTTCTTTAAAAAAATGAATAAGAGGATGACGTGGAATATGAAAGGGAAAAACTCTTTAAAAAAGTCTTATGGTATGAAAATTAAGTATATAGTTTGTGAATGTTTTTGTAAAAACCATGCTGGGGAACGTCTCTTGAATTCTGGTAAGTGATACATATTTGGTAAAATGGGACATAAGGCTCATAGTTGCACTAAAAAAGATCAGGTTAATGGTAAGCCAAAATCTGATTTGCATCCAGTAAAATGTTTTAAGTGAAATGAAATGGGTTATTATGAAAATGAGTGTCTAATGAAGAACTCAACCGAGGGAAGGTATCCAGAATACAAGAACAATGGGGTGGTGAAATCCTTTGTAACTACTTGAGTAGATGTTGGGCCATCAAATGAAGTAGTATCAGGTACATTGTTTCTTTGTTCAGATTATACCAATGTGTTGTTTGATTCAAGGTCTACACATTCATTCATTTATGAGAAGTTTTCTAGTAGATTTGGAATTCCATCTCAAGATATGAATCATGAACATATGATAAAAACATAGGGGGGAAATACTGAGACAAAAATGAAATTAGAAGAAACTTCATATCCTTGTGTGCTGAAAGAATATAACTAAAAACATTTTTGTTTTTCCTCTACTATAGTTTGATGTTATTTTGGATATGGACTAGCTTTCTGATTATCATACTAAGATTGATTTCAGAGCTAAAGAGGTTTCATTTCAGAAATATTTTCAGTTTGTGTACAAGAATGAACGCTTAATTTTGATAACTTATCAGGAAGCTGAGAAACTAGTAAAATTTGGAAATGAATTTTACCTTGTACATATTGTTGAAAACAAATGATCTATTTAGATTAAAGAGGTCAAAGTGGTAAATGAGTACCTTGATGTTTTTCCTGATAAGTTTTCTAGTATTATACCAGATCGGGTTGTTGATTTTACCATTGAAATTGTTTCTAATACTAATCCAATTTCAAAACCCCCTTATTGAATGGCTCAAATTGAACATTTATTGTTAAAGAAGCAATTTCAAGAGTTATTAGATAATGGTTTCATTCGATCTAGCACATCACCATGGGGTGCTCCGATCTTGTTTGTTAAAAAGAAAGATGGTTCAATGAGACTTTTCAATGATTATAGTACATTGAATAACATAACTATTAATAACAAGTATCCTTGGCCTCATATCAATGATTTGTTTGATCATCTTCATGAGAGATCAACATTTTTTAAAGAGTGATTTTAGGTCAGGATACCGTTAGTTGAAAGTAAAGGAAGCATACATTCTGAAGACTTCATTTCGTACTAGATATGGATATTATGAATTTGTATTTATGCCTTTTGGGTTAACCAATGCACCTCTTATATTCATGGATCTTATGAAAAGAATTTTCCATGCGTTTTTGGATAATTTTTTGGTTGTGTTCATGATGATATTTCAGTTTATTCTAAAATTAAAGAGGAGCATGAAATTCATTAAAGGGTTGTCTTGAAAACCTTAAAAGAAAAGAAATTTTATGGGAAATTTAGAAAATGTGAGTTTTGGTTACAACAAATTTCATTCCTTCTTCACATTGTTTAAAAAAATGGAATAAATGTTGATCCTTCTAAAACCATGGTTTTTGAATAATGTCCAAGAGCCGCATATATAACCGAGATCTGTAGTTTTCTTGGTTTAGCAGGTTATTACTAGAGGTTTTTTGAGAATTTTTCACAGTTATCGAGACCAATGACTAAATTAACCCGAAAAGGTGTAATGTTTATCTGGAAAAAATAATTTGATGATTGTTTTCAAGAATTAAAAAAAATTATTAAATGCTCCAATTTTGGAACTGCCTTCCAAAAATTATAAGTTTTTTATCTAAAGTGATGCTTCGTTGAAAGGGTTTGGTTGTGTCATTATTCATAATGATCAAGTAATTTCTTATGCTTCACGTCAATTGAAACCTTGTGAGTTAAATTACCCTACATAGGATTTTTAATTATCTTCTGTTGTTTTTTCTTTAAAAATTTGGAGGCATCATTTGTATGGATTAAAATGTGAAATATATACTAACCAAAAAATTATAAAGTATATATTCACTCAGAATGAATTGAACATGAGACAGAGGATATAACTGGAATTAATCAAAAATTATGATTGCATGATCCATTACGATATAGGAAAGGCAAATAAAGTGTCTGATTCATTGAGTCAAAAACAAAAGCAATGCTACATTAACCTTACTACATTTGGAATAAGATAATTTGGTTTTTGATTTGATTAACTTTGGTATAGAAGTTTTTGGTGTACAATATTCCGTAATTCTATTTTAGGTGTTAGTGAAATCATCTCTATCAGATAGAATTAAGCAAGTAAAAAAGGAAGAAAGTGAGTTGCATAAAATGGTAGACTTGTTTCAGAAGGTTATGTTATCAGAATTTAACATTGATAAATATTGTGTTTTGAGGTTTGTGAAGATATTATGTGTGCCTTGTGATTCACAGTAAAAGAAAGAGTTATTATGTAAAGCTCATTGTTCTCTGTTTTCAGTTCATCCTGGCAGTACGAAGATGTGCAAAGATCATTGGGAGTATTACTAGTTCGATGGAATGAAAAGAGATGTTTCTGATTTTACTGTAAAGTTTTTGACTTGTCAATAGTTTAAATAAGAGAAGCAGTTACCAAAATGGATGCTTCAATATTTATCATTTCCAGAGTGGAAATAGGAAAATATAAACATGGATATCGTTATGGGATTATCAAAGATATCTCGAGGTAATAATTCAATCTTGGTTATTATTGATCAATTGACTAAATCTACTCATTTCCTTCCTATTTGAGATACTTTGTCTATAGATCAACTTTCCCGACTGTATGTTAAAGAGATAGTAAGGTTTATGGAATTCCCCTCTCCATTGTATCTGATCGTGATCCCAGTTTTATATCTATCTTTAGGAAAGGTCTTCAAAATTCATTGGGTATTAAATTAAATTTTAGTACAACTTTTCATCCTCAATTAGATGGGAATTCAGAACGAACTATTTAGACCTTGGAGGATATTCTATGTTTTTGTTCACTATATTATTAGGGAAGTTGGAACCAATATCCTTCTTTGGTTGAATTTTCTAATAATAACATTTTTCATTCATGTATTCCGATGGCACCATTTGAGGAATTATACGAGAAGGGATATCACACTCCAGCTATTTGGGATGAAGTAGGTGAAAGGAAACTTATGGGACCAGAATAGGTACAATAGATGGCATAAAACGTTCAGTTGATTTAAATGAACATGAGAATAGCTCAGAGAAGGAAGAAAGGTTATGTGGATAACCGGAGGAAGGATCTTTCTTTTGAGGTAGGTGATCATGTATTTCACAAAGTTTCTCCATGGAAAAGTTTGATGTGTTTTGGTAAGAAGGGAAAGTTGAGTTTGAGGTTCATTAGACCCTATGAAATCCTAGAAAAAGCTGGATCAATTTTTTAAAAAGTGGATTTACCTCCAAGTTTATCCTAGGTACACAATTGTTTTAATGTTTCAATGTTGAGAAAGTATATGCTAGATCCATATCATGTTTTGAGCACAAAGGTAGTTTAGTTGGAAGAGAATCTCTTTAATAAAGAGGAACCAGTCCATATTCTTCACAGATGATAGAATGTGTTGTAGAATAAGGTAATTCATTAGGTAATGGTTTCTTGGGAAAACCATATGGTTGAAGAGGCAACGTGGGAATCTGAAAATTTTATGAGGGATAAATACCCCCACATAGATGATAAGGGAATAAAAATTACAAGGATTCAATATCCGAAAGGGGGAAGGATGTAACATCCCAGGTAAATAAAGAATAATACATTTTCATACTTATTAATATTTTTGAAATAAATATTAAATTTACTTTAAAGGGAATGCTATGTTTGATGGCATATCTGATACGCAACAACAGGTTTCTTTGAAGTCTAATGCTACACACAACACCGAGTCATACTGAAAAATAATAATACAATATTATTTTAAATGGTAGTTAACGCCTAGCCACTGTATTTTAGGGAATCAACATAACTTAGTACAATATTATTATACATGATATTTAAATGTTTTTACATTTATCCAATAAAATTTAGAGGCTTAAAATGTGAATGAAAATAATTTTAAGAAAAACAACTCTAATATTTTTTTAAAGGTCGATTTATAGCCTTTTGTTGGAGAACCCTTATTAAATATAGTTTTGGTAACTTTTAAATCTTATATTTTACAAAATAAAATTCTTCTTTAGAATCGGGACATCAAAATTTACTTTGGGTATATTTTTGGTATTTTTCTGATAAAATTTATTTTGTAAATGAATAGTGAAAATACTGCATTTTAATAAAAAACTACCTTTTAATTTAATTTATTAATATGGTTAGATTATCTTTATAATTGGTTTTAAAGTGTAATTAGATTATATTTTTAGCACTTAATCTAATTTTTTTCATTAAAAGTAATTTCACATTGAAATTGGACTTAAACAAGAGTCAACCATTTGATAGTTATTATTTCTTAAAAACACACTATTTGTTTTGACAATGGGAATTAATTTTAAATTATTTAATGCAAATTATATGTTTTTAATTAGGTAAAATAGAAATCATTTTTGAATTCAGAATATTAAATATATCATAGGCCAAATTTTTTGTATTTCTCTGAAAACAATAAATTTTTTATGAATAGTGAAAACACTAAGTAGTGGTTAAAAACTGACTTTTTCATTTAAATGATATTTTACCACATCATTGAATTGAATTTCAAAAATCAGACATACATGGTTTTTATTATTAAGTAAAATATGGTTCAATATGATGAAAATAATTTTTGGCGAATAGTATCTTTCGAATTTTATTTACCGGGGATAAAGGTAAATTGGGCATTTCAAGGTAAAAACAATATTATAATAATATAATATTACATTAACTATAAGGCCCCAGCCTTAAACCTTACATAATCTTGAGTTATTACAAGATTACACATTGAGGATCTTCTCAGGTTTATAGTTTTAGAGAATTAGGACATAACTATTACATCTCAAAAGATTACAAAGTAATCTCTTCTACTAAATTTCCATAAAATGAAAACTCTTAAAAAAGTAACATGTCTAGTTTCATGTTTTAGGTAGCATGACTTTCCCTTGATCCCATCCTTGACCATATTCCACACTAAGTCCTGTAAAAAACATTTCAAAAACTTGGGATGAGCATAAAAACTCAGTAAGGGATACACAAAGAATAAAAACTGTTAGTTTATCAAAACAAAAAGTAAACCATGTATACATTAACAAGGTAATACTTTTCACCTTTATGAAGTAGTAAAAACTCTTCACTGAATAAAATATCATTACTTACCTTTTTGTAACCAAATGATTACAATAAAACCCATATAATGAACACATAACATATATAAAGGTAACTTTGTACATAAACATACTTAAGTGGAATAACCATACGGTCGACTCCCACACATATCACTTAATGGAATAGCCATACGGCCAATTTCCATACATACTTAATGGAATAGCCATATGGCCGACTTCCATACCCAATGCATTGGAGGTTATAACGTAACCACCCGTCCTGGTATTCACGGCACCACCCGTCATAATGTCCAAGTACCATTATTACACATAAAATATGGAAAATATAAACATTTCAATAACAATATTTCATTTGCAATCACAATAAATAATTCCCAGATATTGAATTAATCAATCCATTTTCAAAAATCATTTAAAAGAGATTTTTGAATCAAAGTGTCCCATACCACTTTGAAGCATTTAATGGAATTATAATTTTAAAACATTAATGTCCATATAAATAAATACTGAAAGCCATTTTGAAAACATGGACATTAAAGATAAAGATTTAGAATAATAAATATTTATAACATTTAAGGTGATATTTTTGTTAAAGAGTTTTTAACAAAATGAGAGACTCTTGAATACAAATAATAGCGGAATGACATTTAATATGAACTATATAATATCATGAGAATAAAAGGATTCATGATATAATATGTCAAAGGACAGTATACACACCATATAAGAGTGAATTGGTGCATAACAACAATGAAGTCTCAAAAGAAATGTAAAATGAGATGAAAATCATTATAAAGAAGGTATCCTAATATTAAGGATAAATCAATCTCATAATTATGTGTGACAAATATAAATACACCCAATACAAGTGGATATTAAGTGTAAAAATAAAATAAAAGGTCATTCACACATATTCAATGGATGACATATTCAATGACTACATGTTGAACCTAGAGAAATCGAAATTGGGTTAAAAAGTTCCCTTGACAGCCTAACGGCATCACATCAAAAAGAGTTGATGAGAGATAAAAAGTGTATCTAATCACTTGGACATAAATTTACATCAATAAGGATATATGAGAACATATCCCCACATAACAATATGTAAATTAAAAGACCCAACAAAAGAAGTCTTTTAAAAAAGAGGAGGGTGAAAGGTTCCCTTACCGACTTGGGTATCTTTCAAAACAAACACCCCATGAAAGAAGGACAATAGATCATTGATGTAAATAATCATAAACGAAAGTATATTACACAAAGAGTAGAATAATGGTCAGTACATACACCACTCAATGGAATTTGTGGCCAATGTAGGATAAATCTCACGGGAACAAAAGTGAGATGAAAAATCCCTTACGAAAACTCGGCAGCCTAACGGCGCCACATAAAACATCCGAATATGGATTGATGAGATCAAATAGGGTATCTCATCACATTACAATAAAATGTATAGCAAGAGGAATATAAAGGAACATCCCCCAAAATTACAAAGAGGAGCTTAAAAGAAGTGACATAAAGGAGAGTACTTAAAAAGAAAGAGAGAGGTTAGATCTCTTACAAAAGTTCGGCAGCCTAACGGCGCCACTCAAAACTTCCAAAATGGGTTGATGAGAGAGAATAGGGTCTCTCATCACATGAAAATAAAAATTACAGTAAGTGTAATATAAAAGATCATCCCAATAATAAGAAAGATGAGCTTTAAAAGGAATGACATAAAAGTGTGTACTTAAAAAGAAAGAGAGGAGTAGGATCCCTTACCTCGGGTCCGACTTGACTCGATCGTTCTTTAACGTCCTGAATAATAAACTTGAGTTAATTTATACTTGATTAATAACCTTTTAAAAGTTCATTATTCCTTTTATATCAATTATTGACATGTTATAAACATTATGTAATCATTTAAGTTAATAATATTTGTTTTGCCGATATTTGGTTCTTAAGTCGAAAGTGGACTTCTTACAATTACATGTTGTTCATGTGGTCAAAGGTTCTTTATATCCATAATGACATTCATGATTTGGATATCATATATATCATATATATCCAGCATATACATGTATTTATAATATTACATAATCATTTAGAGGTATGAAATGAAATGCACCGTTCATGGAGACGGTAAGCCGTACGTACGCATGAACGCTACTTTCATTTTTTTGTCATATTAATGGAATTAAAACCAAATGAGAGGTATGTATATTTTAATTAAAGAATTATATTCATCATTTAGATGTATCATTAATCATATATATCCATTATATACATGTACTTATAATAGTACATTACATTTGGGGATAAGAAATGAAATGCACCGTTCATGGAGACGGTAAGCCGTACGTACGCATGAACGCTACTTTCATTTCTATATCATACTTTAATGGAAAGAAATAATAATGATATAGAGGTATATAATAATTCTAGTATAACATCATATATAATAACATTAAATCCATCCCTTATACGTCCCACGTATGGCATTAACGAATCACATCACTTTGAGGGGGCGGTAGTCCGCACTTCCTAAAATGAAGATATCGCATATACCCATAATGGAAGCCATAAAGGTAAGGCAAAAATGAAAAATACAGAAGTATAAGTAAAACATAAACATATTATATATCATATATAAAAGTAGTGAAATCATAATGGCCACCTTTTATGGTGTTAAATGAGTATTGAACAATCATCGTTTCGGGGGGCAGAATTTCTCCATCCACGGAAACCGTATGTTCTTTAACCATTTGATGTAGTTTTGTGAGAGTGTAGCTCGAATAAATCTTATAACAACATCCTAGTATATTTAAGATACTGGTGTTGTTACAAAAGAAGTAAATAAAAAGAGTTTATGGGGTTGGAGAATCAAAATAAAACAAATGAAAATGAGAAATGAATTACCTTTAAAAGTGTAACTCCTTTTGATTTGAGCATAAAGGCTTCCTTTGAAAGGATTATTCCAAAAGGGAATCCTCTAGGATTAGTATAGGGATGTGTAGATAGTAAATGGGCAGGGGTTGGCCGAGACAAAGGCTTGAGGAGTGTGTGAAATGAGGTAGAGGTGGGGGCCTTTTATAAGAGGAGAGGAGGGGTACTTTTGGAAAGTAAGAAATATTACTTTATTTGAAAATGTGTTTCGGTTTTAAAAGGTCCCAAATTGATATTATTCGTGGATAAGGTGTTAAGGGTTCGAAATCAACCCATCAAATATGTTTTGGACATGTGTAGTTCATAGATTTTACATTATCTTTCCATTTTATTTAAATCGTCAAATAATGATGTCATCGCTGCATCATTATTATGTCATAACTAATTTAATTTATATAATGTCCAAAAATTATAAAACAAATACTATGATGTAGGAAATATTTTTATATTTCCAATGACTATTTATAATAAAAAAGATGACTTCTATAACCCCACTTAAAAATTGTTTTAGTAAAACATATCATGTTTGTGTCATTTTTACTTTTACATTAAATAAAAAGTTATTTATGTCATTTCCCAAACAAAGTGGATCGATGGGGTCCCCAAGTTGACCCATGTCTTGTATTGGTCGTCCATTACACATACAATGAGGTTAGGACATGTGTCAAGTTCATTTCATTTTATTAAAGCATTATGTTTACCTTAAACTACACTAATTACCACAAATCGTGATTTCCAACTTAATAAGTTACTATTCCTCAAAAAATTATTTTTATCCCATTGAACCACATTTTACTTCTTAATGACAACCATGTATGTCGGATATTTGAATTTCAAAACACATAAGTGGTAAAATTTCATTTAAACAAAAAATCAGCTTTTATAAGTACCACTTAGAGGTTTCACTATTCATCAAAAATTGAAGTTTTTCAGAAAAATCCCAAAAATTCACCCTAAGCTATATTTGATATTCCGAATTCAAAAATGAAGTCCGTTTTAAAAAATTCAAAACATATTAGTCACATTAATTAATTTAATAATTAATTCCCACTGTCAGAGCAAATAGTGTGTTTTTATAAAACAATAAGTATCAAAAGATTGACACTAGTTTAAGTCTGATTTCAAAGTGAAATTAATTCAAACGACCACTATTGGATTTAATGGTAAAAATATTTTCTAATTTCACTTTAAAACCAATTCAAAATATTATCTTATCATATAAATAAATTAGATTAAAAATAGGTTTTGAATTAAAACACAACATTCTACACTATTCATTAAAAAATGAACTTTATCGGAAAAATACCAAAAAATTACACAAAGTAAAATTTGGTGTCCCGATTCTTAATAAGAGTTTTATTTGGTCCAAAAGAATGTATAAGAGTGATCAAAACTATATTTAATGACAGTTCTCCATTAAAAGGTGATAAGTGAACCTTTAGTGAAAACTAGGGCATATACACCTAAAATTTAATTCTTTCCGTATTTTAAGCCATTAGCTTTTATTGGATAAATGTAAAAACATTAAAAAACATATATAATCATATTTTAGTTATTTCTATCCATTCCCTCCAATACAACGTCTACATGTTAACTACCATTTGAAATAATATTATTTTTTTTATTAGAGTGCAACGTAAGATTCCCAAGAAACTCGTTGTTGCGTGTTGGGTACGCCATCGAGAATAGTGTCCCCTTTAAAGTCATATTCATATTTTATTCACAAATATGGATAAATATGAAAATGTCATATTATTTATTTACCTGGGGTGTTACATTAACACTTTTCCTAAACTTATTGGATGAGTAATTCATGACAAATAAAATCCTTCGGTGAGATTTTTTTCCTTTGAAAGCCACTTGGGTAAAATAATTACATTAATACCTTTTTATTTAAAGTAAAAAAATAAATCATGTATTGTTTTACTAAAACAATTTTAATGTGGAGTTATATAATTTATATTTCTGAATAAAAATATTAATTATAAATCTAAAAATAATTCCTGTATCACGGGATTTTTATATAATTTTTAGATAATGACTATATAAAATTATTTGTGACAAAATAATGATGGAGTTTTTACCTCCTTAATGAATGATTTAAATTAATATGATTATAAACATTAAAAAATATCCAGAATCTGTCCAATTTTTATTTAATTTTTTTATTTCGAACAATTTCCATCTTATATTTTACTTTAATATGTTTTTGACTTTTAGAAACCTAAAATCATTATATAATAAAATAATATTTTCATACTTTCCTAAAGAGCCCCTCCTCCCTCTTATAAAAAACCCTCATCTCTATCTGATTACTCACACATATTAGGCCCCTTGGCTAGTCCAACCTCTACCCAAATAAGCTCTCAATATCCTTATATTCCACCTAGAATCCTTACCTTAGGTAAAAGGAACTTCAAGAAATCCTTTTGGTTTAATCCAAAGGGACTTACCCGATTTAAAGGTAATGCCTTCTTTTAAGTTATTTTCTTTTATTTTACTTCTACAACCCCCTAAACTCTTTCTATTCCTTTATATAATAACAACACAAGTATTATTAATATACTATGTTGTTTTTATGAGAATTATTAGAGCTGCACTTACACACACTTCCATCTAATTCTTAAAGAACATACTATTTTTGTGGATGGCGAACTACTGCCACACAAAACATTGATTGTTCAATCTTCTCCTACAACCACTTATGGTGGCCTTTAAGATAAATATCTATTTATATATCATATATATTATGTTTATTGTTTCTCTATTATTCTGTATTTTTTATTTGTAGCATACCATTACGGTTTCCATAATGGGTAAACGCGATAATTTCATTTGAGGATGTGCGGACTACTGCACCCTCAAAGTGATATGACTCGTTCATGCCATACGTGGGATGTATAAATGATGGATTTAATGAAATTATATATTATATTATACTATAATTATAATATACTTATGTTTTATTAATTTTTCATTCCATTAAAATATAAAATATAAATGAAAGTAGCGTTCATGTGTAAGTACGGCTTACCGTCCCCATGAACCATGCATTTCATTTATTATCTCCAAATGTTATGTAATATTATAAATACATATATATATTAGGTATACATGATATATATGATATCTAAATCATGAATATCATTCTTGAGATCATGGAATTTTGACCACATGGACAACTTATAGTTATAAGAAGTTTATTTTTGACTCAAGTAGCAAATATTAACAAAATGACCGTTATTAACATAAATGATTATGTAATGTTTATAACATGGTAATAAGTTATATAAATGTAATAATAAACATGAAAATGTTCTCAAGCTGGTATAAATTAACTTTAGTTTATTATTCAATAGACTAAATAACGAACGGGTCATGTCGGACATGAGTTTGGAACTTTGTCTCAATCTCCCTTAATAAAGACATATTTTGTTTTATACACAACATTATTTTATATAGTGTATAAACACTTTTTATCTTTCATTTAATTCAAATAGAATCTCTTTCTATGAGGCATTTTACAAAATGAAAAAAAAGAATGTTTCTTGTTAACGTAAGCGGTGACAATGACCTTTTCCGCCACCAAAAGTATTATTTGTTCAATGGCTTCCATACTAAGATGTAATGTTTTTAAAATAAAAATAAATACCATATACTCTTTTATGTATTTACGTATTGAAAATGGATTTGATAATGTATTTTTTATGTCAATATATTTAAATTATATATTTTGATTAAAATATGGATATTTTATCTTTCCTTCATGTTTTTTATGTGTTATGAATATGTTACGGTTCTTGGTCATTGTTTACGTATACGAGTGGTTACATGAAAAACCTAGGGTGGGTAAGCCCAATATATCTCTTTAATGCATTGGGTAACATGATGGAGGTAAATGTGAATATTTCTCCTAAGAGATTTATAGAATATACTATGTGGGGTATTCCAAATGTAACTCTCTAAATATATGTGAAAGCTATAGTGTAATTATGTTATGGATGCCACAAATTACCTTTATGATTTGTTATTACTACGTGTTATTCGTAAATCTTATAATTTCATGATGTATGTTAAAGTTATTATTATTGTAATGTATTGATGAACTAATTTTTTCTTTCTTTATTTTATAACCCTTACAGAGCTTTCTATGCTCATCCCATGTTTGGAAATGTTTTTCACAGGATATAAGATGAATAGGGTCGAGTATGGGATCAAGGAAAAGTCATGATGTCTAAAACAAGGAACTAAACATGAAACATTTTTTTCAAGAGTTTTTATTTTATAAAAAAATTGAAACTGAGTAGAAGTGTGTTATTTTTAATTTTCATGTTGTTATGTACATGTTATGACCTAATTCTCTTAATATCTAGACTTAAAAATATCCTCAATGGGAATTATTCTCTTAATTTAGGATTATGTAATGTTTAAGGAATGGTCCTTATAGAAATGAAACTGAGATAGGTTGTGAGACTAATCCCATTATCCCAACCCCAATGGTGTCTACAACATCCAGCCCGAGAAATAGAAATGTAATAGTGTGTTGGAAACCAAAAATAATATAAATTATTAAAATTTAACTAAAACCCAAGTACCTTATTTATCCCTTAGATGGTGTATGAACATTTAACCAACTCATTGTTTGATTATTACCATTTTATAATTAAGTCACATGTTAAATAATGTGAAGGTTCAAAGATGTAACAAGGAAACCTATTATGATATTTAATAATGATGTTCCATGATAATAACCAAGGATACAGAGACCTTAGAGGTTACCAACAGAGTAATAGCTATAGCCTGGCACAAGGTAAGAGTGTATTCTAAAGAGAACAGTCCAAGGCATTCCACAATGAGACACCTTCCAATTCCAAGGATATCACCCATGGTAAAATACGTCTAATCAAATACTAGGCTCGATGGCCTTTAACCCTATAACCTACTTGTCAATGTTAGATAAAAGAAGTGTATATAATGCATCCTTTAATGCTATTTTTTGAGGGATTATATGGTGTCATACTAGGCATCTAATAATAGACATCAATTGGGATATAGTTTGGTTTCAACCTAAGAAAGATGCATCCTTAAATTAGACAGGGGTTCCTGAGTTCTCATGGAATTCCCTGATAAGAATCCAAGGTGAGCTCGAGTTAGGACACTCTTATTTTATAATAAAGTCTTGTATATTTCTCATTGGTTCATGCCTTTCCATTCATTAGTGTTAATAGTCCATGTAGCATGAAACCATTTATTCAAGTCATAATTAATCAATAAATCCATTTCATTCATATTCCATATTCGAGTTTCATTTCGCTTCCTCAAATTAATGTGGTAAGGGTTGATATGGGCATGAAACGTGTTATTCGATTACATTTAATAAGGCTAAGTCATATACAAGGTATACCTTCTAATTCATAATTGAAATTTAATTATCAAATTAAATCATTTACCATATTCTGGTCAAGTGATAAGCATTCATGGTACTTACCATTATGAAATTCATAAAATAATTAGATTCATTTATTATAATAAATCATACCCTTAGAAAGGTCAATCGAAGGCACACCTGAATGGAGTCTGAAATGTGTCAAAAACTAAAAATTAAATTATGGAATAATACCTACACTAGATGGATGTATTTGGGAGAATAACCACAAAAAATAATCACATATTCTAAAAGTTCATAACCATACAGTTATAACAAGTATAGTCATGACATATTAATTTAATAAACGATGCCTGATGAAATCGGTGGGCCCCACACGACAATTATAAAATACAAAAAACTTTAGGGATGAGTTGTAGACCACCCACCTTAGGATTTTAAGAATATCCCTCTCTATTATCATCCCTTGATTTGGATTGGATCAGAGTATATCCTTAAAATGTGGGAAAACACTCACACCACAAAAACTAGGTTGAGAGTAAGAGATAAGAAGAATGGCTAAAAAGGACTTCATTACATACCATTATGCATCCAATATGGTGAACGATATCTTAATCAGATCCAGGATGAAGGAGATCTCATGATACCTTAGATCATCAAAATCCTCAAAAATGAGAGAAATGGAGGTAAATCCCATTGGATCTCAGAATAGGGGGAAGGTGGAGGCATAATTAGATCAGTAATGAAAATATAATAAAATTGCCCTATAATTAGCCTTTGTACTGTTTTTCCTCATGGTTTGACAAACCGCGCACAAGGCATGCATGGGTACCTGCAAAGAAGGGTCACTCACAAGGGTAGGATGAATGACCATGCATCAATTTTTTTATATGGTTTTGTTTTAAAAAACATCCTCACGGTTAGGTAAACTATGCGCCAACCATGAACTAACCATACAATATTTCCAATTTCCCAAAAAAATATGGTTTTGGGGATCCGAACTAGACCCAAACACCCCTCATAACTTTTCTAACTCATTAGGAATCTATATTTGGTCCAAAATAAAGAATTAGACTTAAATTTAAAGGATCTGTACCTAATTGAAAAACGAGGTTCCTATAAACTTATCCTTTAAAATCACTGGTCCCTGAGTTCACCTTCCAAGGGTGGTGAAGCACTATTAGAGAATAGTTCTGGCCATTGGATTGTACATCATCCTATGTCTCCCAAGTCACGTCTAGCATGCGGTGTTGATTCCATAGAACCCATACTATAGGTTCAGACCAGATTCAGAGAGATTTCATGCCCTGGTCAACGATGCGTACTATATTCTCTTCAAAGGTAGAATCAACATTTAAATCAACTTCCTCAAGATCAAATCTATGAGATGGGTCAGCATGATATTTTCTAAGCTATGAACTGTGGAAGACATTGTGAATGGAATGGTACCTATGAGGTACTAGCAACTGATAGGATACCATCATGACTCTCTTAAAAATTTCAAATGTCCATACCTAACAATGTGATAGCATTCTCTACTTCTGTAACTTTCTATGCCCTAGCCTAGGTGATACCCAAAGGAGAACATGATCTCCAACATTGAACTCTAGAGGTTATCAATGATTTTTTTAAAATGTTGTGGCCGAAGCCTAAATTTATTATTTAAAGAAAATACCACTTTATTATGTGTAGAGGGAGACCCATTACATAGCATGAAGGCCCAAGGCCAAGTGGTATACCACTAAAGGTTTCAGAAGGATCCATATTAATTTTCACATGAAAGATGTTATTATGGGATAACTCGATGAGATATATATTCTTCTCCCATGAACTTCTAAAATCAAGTACACAATCTCGGATCATGTGTTCTAGAACATGTAACATTCGTTCTGATTTTCCATTGGTATGAGGGTGAGAATATGTGTTCTGAAGCACCTTTGTTCCCACATCCTTCTACATTCCCTACCAGAACCATGACGTGAAATGATCATACCTATCTAAAACAATAGTACACAATCCCTCATGTAGTCATATGATCTTATAGACATATAGAATTCCCATATCATTGATAGATAAATCGTCTTAAAAAGGTATGAAGTGAGACACTTTCATTAGTTTGTCAATGAAAACTCATAGAGTGTTCCTACCTATCAGAGACTTAGAAGGACAACTAAAAAGTCCAAGGAAACATCTTCCCATTTCCATTCTAGGACTGGAAGTGAGTATAACCAAACTATAGGTCTCTAGTCCTCTTTCTTTTCCTATTGACAGGTGGAACACTTTGTAATAAAGCCTACAATCTAATGTTTCATCTCAGGACACCAATACTAGTGTCACATATCTTGATACACTTTGGAGAGGCCTGGATGAACTACCCACTGAGATGTGTGGGACACTTTATCAACTCATGTCTCATATATGAAGGATCAAAAATATTTCCACATAGATGTAGGATGTCGTCTCTATCCATAAACTATTATGCTGGTAGGTTACATCATGATATGCCCTCATGGCGAACCAAGCCTCTAGGATACGAAAATTTTATACTCGTTAACTTCTAAATAATGGAAGAGGTAACTATCAATGATGAGAGGTAAGTCCTCTTGTGACTATCATAAAACATAAAATCCATCTTAGAAAAACTTCCATTAACATCCCTTCATCACTAGCCTCTTGTATGACCTCTGTTTTAGATTTCCGACTAAGCACATCAGTGATTACATTGCCATTTCCAGGGGTATAGGCATGCTCAAAATCAAATGATTGTAGATATTCAACCCATCTCAGCTATCTAAGGGTCGTGTCACACTGTGAAAAGATATATTTGGGACTCTTATGGTCTATGTACACTATAATTCACTCACCCAACATATAATGTCTCCAACCACGTTAGGCATGTACAACTACTACTAGCTCAAGGTTGTGTGTTAGGTAGTTTCGTTCATGAGGCCTAAATTGATGAGATTCATATGAAACAATTCTATCCTCCTACATCATCTCTTCTCTTAAGCCTATTATTGAAGCCTCATAGCAGATGGAATGGGATTTTCTAGGCTCTAGAAAATTCAGGATATGTTTTAAGAAAATCCTCCTTTTGGTCTCCTGAAAGTCTTTCTTGCACGCTTCTGACCACTGGAACATAACACCCTTTTTTCTAAGATCATTAATAGGTTAAGAGAGACATGATAAGTCTTGTATAAAATTCCTATAATATCTATTCATACATTATTAACACTATATATCAAACACGTTCTTGGGATTCTTCTATGAAACTATATCACTAAAAATTTCTATCTTAAAAGATACACCATATTCAAAGATAATATGACCCAAGAATTGAACATTTTTTATCCAGAAGTGGAACATAGAAATCCTGGCGTAAACATGATGTTCTCTCAATGTACTCATAATGATCTTATGATTTTTGGAATGATCGATACGAGAATGAGAATACACCAAGATGTCTTCCAAAAAGACCATGAAAAAGAGTCCAAATAGCGGTGGAAAATCCTATTCATTAGAGCCAATAAAATAGAAAGTGTGTTTGTAAGACCAAACGGAATATCTAGGTAATCATACAGACCATAATTGATACAAAATGTTGTATGAGGTATGTATAATGTTCTAATTCATACCTAATGATAAGCCTATCTCAGGTCGATCAAAGAGAAGACATTTTCTCCTCGAATCTGGTTGAATAGATCATATATTTGAGGAAGTGGGTACTAGTTATTGAACATAAGTTGGTTCAACTATCTATAATCTGTGCATAAACATAATTTTCTATCCACCTTCTTGGAAAAAGTACAAGAGGTCCCCAAAAAGAAGTGTTGGGTCATATGAAACCCATGGCCTCAAAATCCTCTAGCTAATGCTTGAGCTCTTGTAGCTTAGTAGGTGTCATCATATATGTATGAATGGACAATGGAGCTTCTCTTGGAACAAGCTTGAGTTTATAATCTACCTCCCCCTTAGAAGGTAAGATAGAAAATTCTTTGATAAAGACATCACAGTAATGATCTACTAAAAGAAGAAAATTAGTTTTATGAAAACCCTAATCCTCTATAAAGATATTTGTGATCTGGGCAGTCACTCCACATAGACCAAGATTCTTTGTTCCATATCTCCCATCCTGGATATCCCACTCACTCTAATATTGATAATTTCTACCTTCTAGTGATGTAAAATATACCCTGTGGTGATAGAAATATATAATATCATGACAGTGAACCAACTAGTCCATCTCAAGTATGACAACGAAGCCTTTCATCTCAAGAAAAAAAATTATATAAAAGGGTAACAGCCTACCACAAGGGTAAATTACCTTCACTAGAATATTCCCTCTGTATGTACCCCTAACAGTGCATCTAGGGTCATTACACTACATTAATACTATATCTCAAGTATGAGAATCTCCAAGATATATATAGAGATAATGTTTTTTTTAAGAACCTATATCAAATTTATCTAATACTATAGTAGATACCACTAGAAAAATACCAAATACTTTAGATGGTTTCATAGCCTAGTCCTTGGGTATCGGTTTTAATGAATAAAACTAGCCGGATCCCATACCCTATGCAATAGGTGGACTACCATGATCATAATTGCTCTACTAAAATAGATGGTGATCAGTGGTCTAGCATCCATGGACATGAAATCTTCCTCGTCCATATCTACTGATGCTATTCCAACTCCCAACTTAATACGGCTCAAAGTAAATCACTCCCGAGGCTGGATCTAGCATAGATAATTTTCCACTTGAATATAGTGGAATAGACTTATAGATCCTCGAAAGATTACCCATATGGACATAGGTCTAGAACTCCAGTGGGTCTCTATCATAAATCATAATTAAATTACCCAATATTTCACACTGATGAAAAACTATATAGCTATCTAAATAGGTCCTCTAGTTGTCACTTCCTTGATGAGAAACCCTGAGAAAATGTTTCCTTCCACTGGAAGAACTTCTATCCTGATGCGACACTAATCCTATAAAATGTATACTATTAATGTCCCTTAGGTTATGCTCTATGATACAATCATGATTTAATATCTCATGGAACGTAGGTAGGAGAAACAAATTCATTATAATATGAATGGAATAATGAAGCCCGTCATTAAATATTCTATTATTGGAATGCTCAACACCGTATAGAAGTGGAGAAAAGAGATGTAATTCCATGGAACACATTGAATACTCTATAACTAAAAAAGAACCCTATTCAAGATTCATGAACTATCTGGTTCTATTGTCTCTTAGAATCTATGGAAATAACTTATCTAAGAAGGATGTTTGAAAAAAAACCCATAACATGCCTTGATGAAAATCATCCTAGGTAATCATATCCCACCAATGATTGGTCGAGTCCGAAATCATGTACCTGTAAATCATGAATATATTCTCTGGGGGGAGTTTTATATGCTCAAAGATTTATAGGGTGACCTCTATCCTATACATAGCACCCTTTGGACCACAATCCTTTGAGAAAGTAGGAGGATGTTGTTGCTGGAAGGCATGAGTCAGATCAGCCTTGATAGGTGCAACTCATGGAGCACCACACATAGAAATCTTCAGATGTAAAAAACTATAAAACATTTGGGAATCAGTGCATGTATTAGGTACATAAAGATGCTCCTAAAGTTGAAATCTTGGAGGTAAGACTAGTTGCTTAGGGACCACCTCTTTTGGAGCATTGTTTTCTTCCCCTTCATGGAGTAGGATACAAGGATATCATGGAAGAATATTTGTACAAATACCATGAACACACCTTAGAAAAATCATAGGATAATATAGATATTATAAATAAAAGATGATGAACGTAATAAAACTCACTAACCAAGTCATACTAATCCATATTCCTACTTAGATGACCATGTATCAGTAAGTTCTCTAGTATTTGTTTCATTTCATTTACAGTTAATTATCATTTTCACTTCTTTCCCATTCATAAACATGACAAGACAGGATAAGGATGTGCAATGATTTTATTTAAGAATTATTTTTTTACATTAAAATTGATATCCATTCCCATTGAGTTAGTTCCCATACAACATATCAATGAAAACAACCCCCATTTATTTATAGCAGAATGGATTGACTCGGTAAATTATTCATCCCAATCCATTATGGCCCATACACCTTAGGAATTGAGACATACAATTACTCAAGAGAAACCATAAGTAATAGAAGAAAAAGCTATATATCACAACATAACTCCACAATAATATGCATATCAATCAATGCAAGACAGTTAAATTAACGTATATGGCATTGAAATATGCATTACATGGAAATATGCATGACATGAAAATTCTAGGTTCCTGTAATGATGCATTAATTATTCTCATTTCTCTCATATCATTGGGCCAAGGATGAATTAAATCCTCAATCAATGTACTAATAAAGAACTCCACACATCATATGCATCACACAATGTTGAAAAAATTTCAACTATAATAGGAAAAATTGAAAAAAAATATATATTTTAGGAAACATGGAATTTACCCCAAATATGGGTTTGTAACGCCCTGGCATGAGATATGACCAAGTCCCATAGTGTTCCTAATCTCCTTAATATTGTATCCATATAGTAAAAAAAAGGAACCACTCTACTACCACTTTGTGATGTCTCAGACCCGAATTCCACTTAATTGGTGCCCCGAGCTGGGTTGGTCACGTGGCCTCAAGCGCATCTCCCCAAATGCCAGAAGCTTTCGACTAGTAGATAGGGCCTATGGATTGATTGCGGGGAGACTATTCCCTCATTTCCATAGTATATCACGATGGATAAATAAAAAAATATGTAAATATGAGAATCATTATAAGTAAACAGTAGAAGTAGACAACTATAACAGATAATAGGGATAACAATAACTGTATCTACTAGAACAACTTATGATGATATGTCACGTCACTAGAAAACTAGAAAGCATGGATACAATTAAACTGCCATAACATGTTCCCCAAAAGTATAAAGGAATCAAAAGATTATCCCAAGAATCCCAAGTATCCAACTTGGTCCTCTGATCTCAATCTCCAACCTAAATAGAAAGAAATCGAGTGTTTGGATCCGAGTCCATCCATTTATAAACACCTAAATTCTTGTAATCTACTCCGGGTACCAAACAGTGCCCAGAGAGAGAGTGGGATAAATCTTAGTTGTCCACCAGTAATGGTGTATATAACATTCAGAATATCTAATGGAAATGTAGTATTGTGAAATCATGATTATATAAAGTAAATCTATACAATATACCTAAATATCCAAGTACCTTAACTAGTCCTCGATTGGGGTCTGAACATGTAACCAACTAATTATTATATTATTAATAATTTCTAATTAATTCACCTTTTAATAAAATTGAAGGCTCCAAGATGTATTAAGAAAACATATATTGATATTTAATAATGAAGTTCCAAGGTAATAAGGAAGGAAATATAGAAATGAGGGGTCTCCAAAATAGTAATAACTACAGCCTGACATGGGGTAAGAGTGTAATAAAAATAGCATAGTCGAAGTAATTCTATAGTGAGATTCCTATTAAGTCCAAGGAGATCTCCCAATTTAAAATGGGGATAAGAAATGACCAGGCATGATGAGATTTTACCATGGAACCTACTTTTCAATGTCAAATCTAATAAGAGCATCCAATTCATCCATTAATAATATTTGAGGGATCCTATGGTGTCATACTCGACATCCAATAATAGACAAGAATCGGGATCATGGTTGGTCTCAACCGATGAAAACCACAACCTTGAATCAAAGTTGGGTTCCTAAGTTCTCATGACATTCCTCGATAAGAATCCCAAGGCAAGTTAAATTTAGGACACTCATATTTTATAATTAAGTCATATATATTTCACACTAGTTCAAGAATTACCATTAATTAGTGATAAGAGTCCAAGTATCATGAAAATATTTAATCAAGTCATAATTGATCAATAAATTCATTTGGTTCATATTATATATTCAATGTTTATTCTGATACCTTCCATTAATGTGTAATGGGATTCTACATACATGCATCATATTATTCAGTTACATTTAATTAGGCAAAGTCATATATTTAAACTTTCCAATTCATATTTCACATTTAATTATCAAATTGAAGCACTTACCTTATGTTGGTCAAGTGGTAATCATACATGGTACTTTACATTATGATATTTATAAAATAATTCAATCAATTTATAATAAAAAAACATACCCTTATAAAGTTCATGCAATGTTACACCTGAACGGTGGCTCAAACATGTCAATGACTAAAAATCCAATTAAGGCATAACATCCTATGTGGAATGGATGGAGTTATGTGTGTAACCACTAACAACTAAACACATATTCATAAATTTCATAACCATGTTGTTCTGATGATTATAATCATGACATATAAATTTAATAAACAACAACTAATGAAATAAGTGGGCCCCACACAACAATTCAAAAATCAAAAAACTTGAGGGTTGAGTTATAGATCACCCTCCTTAAGCCTATACGACTCTCCTCATCTGGTATAGACCCTTGATTTGGCTTGGATCTGATAACATCTAAAAAAGAGGAAAACTCTCTCACCTCGATAACTAGGTTGAGAGAAAGAGAGAAGAAGAAATGCTAAAAAGTACTTGAGTACTTACCATTTCACATCCAACATGAAAAATAGAATATCAATTAGATCCCTGATGAAGGTGATCTCTTAATCCCAACTGTAGGACTTAAATAATCTCCAAAATTATAGAAATGGAGGAAAATCCCACAAGATCTTGTATTAGGAGGGAGGTGGGGGAATAATTGGATCATTAGGGATAAAATAGTAAAATTACTCTCAAATTATCTTGGGCACGGTTTGTCCGTACAATTTCAAAAACTATGAAAACAATTTCATGGGTACCAAAGAAGATGTAGAAATTTCATGGTTAGACCACTCGGCTGTGTTCCAACCATACGATATGGTTCAATAATAAAAAACATATGCATGGATAGGCAACCCATGTGATAACCATGAATCATGGACATTTCCCCCAAAAATTTGGGTTCCAAGCAATGAACTGGACCCAAAAACCCCTAAGACCATTTCTAACTCATTAATAATCATTACTATGTCCAATATAAATTATTATCATTCAATTTAAAGGATCTAAACATGAGTAAAAACTAGGTTCTTATATGGAGAAAATGTCATCATGATAGAGAACAGTTCCAATATGGAAAGGAAAGGGAAGAAAATGAAGTATCCTAACCAGTTTAATGATTGGATCTAAAATATTACAGAATTTTTGAACCAAAACAATATAGAAAACACCATAGTGAAATCCATGGTCAGTGAAATGGCGTACAATATACCATGATAAAGAATGGTCATGTTATGGTCTGAAGAGTGTCTAATATTTTTAGTGAATTTGATTTAATAGTTATGTTGATGACTCAAGGGATACCAAAAATTAATACATAATGTCTCTAACCATATCAATGGTGACTAAGAGGACATGAATGATTAAAATTATCAAAAGGGAGTGGAGAAGTTTTTTCAAGAATTTTTTTGTTCTGAATATTAAGTTTAAAATCCAATTATTACTATGATAAGAGTATTTAGTTATGTATTTTGAAAGTTGAGAGGGTTTTTATAGGGATTATATATGGAATTAGAGTTTAAGAAAGTAATAAAAAGATTACTTGGGGGTAGTTCAAGTTGAAAAATAAGAAGGTGACGAAGTGTACATACTTGGTTTTTTGTGTGATCATAACACCTATGATGTGGGTTGAGGAATAAGAAGTAAGTCATACCTATTTTATATAGTGAAGATTTATGATATGACTATAATATTATTTGGATAAATTTATCAATGGAATAAGTATAATATGTTCCACATCAAATTAAAAGGAATCATTATAATTGATTAGGATACTTTTTTGGAGATAATGATTTGATGGTCTTATAATACAAGTAAGAGATATACCAGACCAATTTTTATCCACCGTGGTTATGGGTGTGGATTATATGGCCTTATATGATTCTAGATCATTCAATGGATTTGCTACTCATTTTTAGTAGTTAACATTTTACATTGAGTATCCTTATCTTTTTTCTTTCCTCAGTGTGTGTTTGTAAATGAGTGAGATTTATCACTCTAAAAAGTGATGGTTGTTTATTTCATAAAAACTCATTTAATGGAAAATAATATAATATTTACTAGTTCATCCCCACCACACAGTGATCCTACATTATGCCTTGGGCCATCACAGAGTTCATATTAATAATGATTATAAATTGTTTATATTCAATATTATAGAATTTCTAAAATTTATATTTAAATTATAAAGTGCTCATAATTAGTTGATATTTTTTAAATTTTTATCTCATGTTTAAATTTTGAAAATATTCATATATTTACCAGATAATAGAATATTTATTCATAGTAATAAATTGTTTAATTAATTAATATGTGAATAATTTAGTTTAAATTACTAAATTAAATCTAGATGTTATCATATATACATTTAAGGAGTTTCATTTTTTGTATGATAATATATTTTGTTTTTTCTACCTTAACATCATCTTGTATTTTTCTATGGTATTGAATGAAGTAGATAATTATTATTTTTATATATATTTGTCTGATTTATGATAGAATTGAAACCGCTCTCTGCAGTAAAATATCATTGGGGTGAGGGAATTTAAGTTATACTTCAAATTTTATTAATGGATCTTACCTTGTTTTAAAAATGCATGGGTTGACTATCTCTGTCTCCAGGATTACACATGTAGAGATTATTGATTTTATACAATTATAATCCCTTATTTGAATTTCTTTCATATACCTTTTTCATAGAAAATATATATATATATATATACATTTATCATTCGATTTGGGTTTTTAATTTAATCAGTTAGTTTTTTAGAGAGTTATAGATATATAAAGTTTGTATATATTTATCTACATGAATGAATAATATTTCCAAATAAATCATTTGAATAATTCATAAATAATTGCAATAACTTGAGTTATGGTTCTGAGTTTAAATCTCCTTAAAACGTTTATGTTTTATATTCCTTATAGAGTGATTCTTTCCAAAACCTATAACATTCAGTATGGGAGATATTAATGGTTAGGTTCCCATTAATTTTAATGTGTAAGAAAAGAAAACTAAGGTGACCCTAATAGTTTGGTGACTTGTTCTTGGAGTTTTATTTGGGTCACACTTAGCTGGGAAAACATTACTGTTTGGATACTAGGGTAATATATTTGAGTGAATCCATGTGATGTTTTTGGATAAAGAGTTATCCACATATCTCTTTGTAGTGATATATTATATGATTAAAAATAGGTGTCTACCAATTATAGTCATGGATTTTTTTATGTGATACGAAATATAATTCATGATAAAATATATATCATGGACTACTATGGGATATGATTAATTTAAAATGGGTTATCATTTTAGTGAGAATAATTTAAAAAAATACATAATAAAAAGAATTAAAATATGATACTCGTCTGATAAATTCTTCAGTAATATAAAAATGATGTTCTAATAAAAAAAAATTTGAGATTAATACTTGATAATTATAACCTTAATGTAGGAATATTTTAAATTTGGTATCTTATGATATGTTATTGAATAAAGAAAAATTCAATATGTTAGATAACCAGCATCCATAGTAACCAATTATTGAAGTTGTTTTAATAGGAGGATCTAATTGCTTATGAGGGGAACTAAATGATTCAATTGGGTTCCAAGTAATTTGATGTAATATAACCCAAGGAATCATAGTTTTCATTCCAATATTTAAAATTATTAGATATGAAAAATAACAAGGTGGAAGTTTTGGATTCATTTAGGTTTTTTGGGTTATGGAGTTCATGATTTTTTCATTGATGGAAATGTTCGGAAAATGGGAATGAGTTTAATAAATTTTTACTCTATTTTCTTAATTTTTTTATAAAATTAGAAAAATGGAATATTATTTCCAGTTTCTACTAATGCGTTGACATTTAAACTAGAAAAAATTTAGAACTAGAAGATAAAACGTTTTTTTGAGAGTCCAACAATGTTTATTCAAGTAGACATTCAAGGAATTTGAAACTGAAAATGTTATCAAGAAGGAGGAGTAATGATTCTATAGGATATAATTTTTTGAGATACCTGAAGGGGTTTATGAAACTCTATGTAATTCCCTTGTCATGTAATAATGTTATAGAAATCCATCCATCAATTTTCATGGGTATTTAATTACAAATGTATAATTTAAAAGTGTTATATATATTCCAGAGATAAAAATAAATAGAATAATTTATAGATATTATAGTTCTCATTCATGTGATGAAGTAAGGTATTTGTATATCAATAATTAAAATTTAATGGAGTTTATTAGGATAAATTGGATATAAATAAAATATTTTTATTATTATCTAATTTATCTTATTTAATACAATATTTTTATGTCAATAAATATTTTTTTTAACAATATGAAATAATGAATTCAATATAAATGGTTTATGATTTTTCATATTCAATAACATATACCAAAAAGGAGAAAATGATAAAACAAACTCAGATAATGGTGTTTATTCATTTTTTTTGTTAAAAAAAATGGGATGATGTTCCCAGGTCCCATCACTGGTATATTTTAACGATCAAAGTCTTATTTTCAGTGTAAAAATATCCAAAAACATATAATTTCATATATTATTTAGAAATAATGAATTATTTGTTAAATATTCCTAATCATTGGAAATTAGGGTTTTTTATATAAAAGTAGAGTTTATTGTTTCATAGAATAAAATTATATATAGAATATAGTGTCTAAAATTCTATTGATTTTTTTCTTTGGTGTTTAGAAGTTCAAATCTATCAAATAAAATATTATAAACGTAAAACAAGTTAGCTTATTTTCACTTAATATCCTACAGTGATTAAGATATGATAAGGTATATAGAACTATAATATTTTATATTTTGTTACCATAAGAATGTGATTATAACTATTTCCTGATGGAATTCTCTAGTCAAAATTAAAATTCAAGGTCACTTTATTTTAATGAAGTTTAAGAAGTGTTAGTAAGTGATAATATAAATTGTTACATAAACATCCTAATAATTTTAGGGGAAATATTTTATGAATGAATTCATGTATAGTGATTTTAATCATAAAAAGAGTTATAATTAAACAATAGTAGTTGGAATCATAACATTTGATGTTTTGAAGAGATTGAGTTTTAATATTTTAATGGATTTTACAATTAGGAATATAATTCTTAAATATAACAATTAAGTAAACTATATTTCATCATAAATTTTACTCACTGAAGGGTTAAGTGGGATAGTTTATCAGGTGGTCACATATAGATCCTGCATGAATTACATATAGATGCAATGAGTTAACAAAGAACCTAATTTTTCATCACACATAACGAAATTATACAAGAATATCATATAATATATGCTATATAGACACCTATAAATGGTTTTGTAAATTATTATTAAAAGTGTTTGAGAATATAATATATATTATATAGAAGAGAAATTTCAGTTTATCATTATTTCATGTTGGTTTCGTATATATATATATTGATATACATTTTCAAAAGTGTAATGATAACTAACCTCAAAATGTAAAACTTTCAGTTATACCAATACTATTTTCTCATAGATTATTATATATTATGATAAAATATAAAGGTTAATGTGAGTATTAGTCTTCATGGAATACATAAAATATTATATTTTCGTACAAAATGTACTTTTTTACTAGGTAACCCACTATGTATAACCCATAAAGTGTCATACATTATACCTTTGGTATTCTTGCGGTGAATGAATCATATTTGGAGTCTAAATCACCTAATATTTTTGAGATACTCAGCTCTTGAACAATCATACCTTGATAAATTTCTTACAAAATCCTTGAGGACTAAATAGTTAGTTGTGTTTCGGAATGTTGTGATCATGTTGTTGATTAGAAAAAATCTAAATTGTATTTTCCTTCCTGTATGATGAGTATGACCTATGTGCCCTATGTTTTGATAGAATAATGAGTGTATGGCCCCAAATAAATAGTTCATATGATGTTCTTATAAATTTAACAAATTATATATGTGATGTGATAATTCATAAATGATTTTGATATGTGATGTAGTCATTGATTTGGTTAGTCTATACTTCAAGAGTTGATAATGTATGAGTTGGCAATATGGTATGTACATACTTTATGTCCCATAATCACAAAATGTGTTATAAAAATGAAACATATTAGAATAAATGATTTCTTATGATGAATCTAATGGGAACAAGTATATAGATAAGTGTGTTTGATGGAGATCACATCATTCCCCTTTGTAGCTTGAGTAGAATTGATTTTTTCTGTAGGACAATTTTTCATAAATTTATTAATTTGGTGATTTATATTTTCATTCCATGATTTAAAGGTTCTTGGGGTCAGACAATGTGGCTAACTGAATAGGGGAAGATTTGGAATCCTAGAATGACTCTAAAATTGTTTTAGAATTAATCCAAAAGGATTTTTAGAAGGGTATTAATAAGGAATTCAATATTATATAATACCAGGTGATGTTTATGATTTTTTTCCAAATGTTTTTTGGATCATAACCAAACTGAGTTTTTGATATGATTAATAAATTATCATATGTTATATTTTATAAGGTGATATAAATTAATGTCTATAATGATTTATTGAATGTTAGAGATTAATGGAAATATACCCTAAATCCTTTTTTCATGTGATGAATTTGTCCATGTTATATTGTATGAATAGGGGATAATGTAATGAATGATATCATGATACTACCTTTGGAAAAATATATGGTATGATTTTTCTATCTCATAAGTTATTAAAATAATTTGTATCTTATAGTATAGTACATTATAATATAAAATGATAAATGGGAGGCTGAAAAGTAATAATAATCATTTTATAAGATATTTCATGAATGATATCCTTAAAATAGAAATTTCATATATTGAAACGGTAGGAAGATAGATGAATACATGAAATGGTTTCATTTAATGTATGATTATAATCATAACTTAGGCCATAATGTATGAGTAAATGCATGTCCTATCAAATAGAATACTCTAAGTCTTTATGAAAGGGCTTCACCCTGACAAAGTGTGTATGAAATCGATCCCATAATTTGTCATAAAATATCACATACCTAAAATTTTCTTCCTCTTCACCCTCATCCTTCAAATGTAAAATTAATTCCATGTGTTGTATTTTGATCATATATAATAATTTAATTATTTAAGATAACTCATTGATACCTCAAGATGTAGTATTCATTTTTTCTACGACTACTATGATCCTCATTAAGCATATGTAAATAATATTACAACAATGATATGGTTTACGGTTAACATTCGTATGTTACTTCATTTTAGTTTTCATGATTTCATTTTTATATCATTTTTTATCATTGATTTATGTTTCCATGCTTTCTTATACTATGTTTAATTATTTATGATAATTAGATAAGATAAGAATGTCACTCGGATAAAAAATTATCACAAAGTCTATGAATTTTTTTGATTTCATGGGGAACATGCCATTTATATTTAAATATATATAATGAGTAGGGGTATATTATTGTAATTTTTATACATGACCAAGAATAAAGAAGTGTAAATTTATAGAATAATTACATTTGGAAAATTACTTCTCTGGTTGATTAAAATTATCAATAAATTTTTTGGAATATAAATATTTGGACTTGTTTCGGTGTGATAATGACATGGTTATAACAACTAGGACACCTAGAAAGGGAGATAATGCATTAGATACCATTTAACTAGAATATTTCTTTATAGATTGAATCATATTTTTCATTAGGATGAGAAATGGTATGATCTGGAGTTGGCAAAGACCTATATCATTATGTGTAAGTGGATATAATTGTTTTAATATTTTATTAGAGATTGTGCCATTGAAAATTTAAATTTTTTGAAGTGGATATGTGTGTATATTATTTTTAAATCCTATGATGGTTTTTAATGAAATTTTTTATATGAGAAGAACCATAAAAATTATAACAGAGGAAAATTAATTACATTACAAAAGCATTGATGGTGAAGGATCATTATAGAAGGTAGCTGAAAACATGATGGTAGTCACCAAATTTCTAGTCCCCTTCCAATAGACATTAGAATCACTAATAAGGATCTAGTAGAGGGTATCAGGGACCCACTATCCCATAAAACATGTTAGATTCTACTATAGTTTTTGTGGTCATCCCTACCAAAAATTAATGTTTATTTTTTTTCATTTTTGAGGTTTGTTTTTAATAAACACCTCATGTATTTGGTTCCTCTATATATCAAAAAAAATATGGTATCCCCTTACTTTTCTCTAATTCCTATATATTCTAATTACTTTATTACAGATAATATATAAAGATTTTATGCTTGGGGTTTGGTGTCCCTTCATAGTTCACGGTTCATACATTCATGGGGATCCTTCTCATAATTGCACAAGGGAAATGTTTCAACACATTGTACATATATTTTGACTAGAAATAACCATTTAATTTCTAGGAACATTTAGTTTAAAAACAAAAATATGTGTATGATAATGTTTAAATCCCCATAAACCTACCAGACCATCGGAAATGGGGGGTTAGTTTCCTAAGGACAACTTTGTTTGACTATGTGCAAAATTCCCCTGTGGGCTCCGAATAAGTTTCCCCAATATTTTTCTATAAACCAAAGGAAAATTTGTACCTAGGAGAGTATTTTACTAGTTTTTTGTGCCATAATTAAGTGTAAATCCTAGATCACTCCTCAAATTCATAAACCCCTAGATTACAGCTTACAACCTTCCCCCTTCCAGTATGAAAATGACAGAACATTCTTCGAAAGACTACTGTGAACAGGGAAAATCATTCATCCCTTAGTAAAATCTAAAGGAACCTTAAAAAATATCCCTAGAACATCATAACCATAAGAAATAAAAATGTACATTCATTCTCAAATTTTTATGATGTTAAATTCTATCATTCTTTATCCATTCTTTTACACAATCCATTTTCATGTAAGAGTGTCCTCTCATTCATGGTTAGTGCCGATACAGATGCCCTCACCATTTATTGACACGATCCCCTTTATTAGCCACTGATTGTGGTCTTGATAAATACAAATTTTCACAATCTATCTAGTCATCAGAAATGGAATGAAACTTTCCTCAGGACAAATGTATTTGAATTTGAATAATATTCCCTTATTATCTCCAAATAAGTTTCCCAAAACAATGTCAGTCAACCAAGGGAAAATTCATCCCCATGAGTGATTTTCAAACTTATGTATGCCCTAAAAACATCATATTAGAAACCATTCTTATGGTTATAAATCACATAAATTCCCCATATAATGTCTAATATTTATAAATTAAAAATACATGGTGAAGAAAAATCCCTCATTCTTGTATGAAAAATATTGGGGCATTTTCTACCATTAAGCCTTATTGGGGCCTTCACCCTGTAATCCATGGTCAAAGTTGTTCAACCCAAATACAATTCACATTAGTCCAGTTTTCAATACTTTAATCTACCAATGAAAGGATACATAAAAATCACCAGGTGTAAAACAAGAAAATGTCACCCCATCCAAAAGTTTAGTTATATCCCACATGACCTAATATTTTCATGGTTTAGGAAACAATCGAGAAATAAAAAAACTAAAAAAAGTCACAATGCTTGTTTGGTTGAAAACACAAAAATGGAGGCCTAACCAATGGTCAAGTTATGCTCGTTATGCCCGTACGAAGGTATACATAGGAAAAATATCTTAGGGGAATAACCAAAAAGACATAAATTTAGTAGGGCTTTCCATTTAACCATAATAATGGGAATGACTCAGCTCGTTGATTCCATAGGATTATGAAAAATATTAAAGTATTTCATGATAATGTCAATTTTGCTATCCCAGATTACAATGGCGACTAATATCTAGTAAATAATATCTTTCAAAATGTGATGATTTATGATTGATTGTGTTGTGGGAAAAGATGAAGGATATAAATTATACGATAAACATGTCACCATTTCATCAAATGATAATGAATGAATATACATAGCCTGGAGTCTCTCTCTGTCATTACATCCCAAGCCAATTCTCCTAATAAACTCCAACCAAGCCCCATGTCCCACATGGATATCCTTAGTTTGTTGGGATTTCCTTGCGATATGTTGAAAATGGATGGATAATATTGAATGACTGAGTGCAAGGATATTTCATGGTTGTGTTAGTTTCTTTGTGTCTCCATATAGAACCATTCAGAATAAAGAATATCTCTTCCGTTTGACCTGGAAATGATTTTCCTTATAGACGATATGTTTTATTAGGAATGCTCTCGAGGAATCTTGGACCAAGAAGATAGATGATTTTGATCAACTAGATGAAGGATATCATCATCTTAGATAATGAAGACATAAAGTGGAAGTTGGTTTGATAGTGGGTGGGGTAAAATATTTGAGAGATGATGGTTCTTCAGAATACCTTCCTCATGGAGGATGTGATGTTGAAGATACTCTTTAATATTCTCACCCATGGAATTTCATTGCATGGTCACAGTTTTCAAGGTGGAACCCATATAAACTTTTATCCCTATGATTCATTCAAAAATGTAATATGAAATCATTCTAGGAAATTCATATTAATTTTTGAATTATGTGAGTTTTCCCTTGAAGAATTAGTTAGTGAAGGAATATGCTTGCAAATCATTATACATAAAATATAATGTATACATAATGATCCATATAGGAATTATCTAGCTGTTATGTGAAAGATAAAGAATTGTCATTCACGGTTGAGACTCTCAGGTCATGGATAATGATCTTCATTTTGTGGAAAGGGAATACACAATTGAGTCTCTACACATAAGAAAGAGGAAAATGGAGTTTATGGAATTATTAGTTCACTAAAAAATATGGTAAATGGAAAATTATTTTGCCTCTTATTTATAGGCATGTTCCCCTCTTATGAGCCCACTTCGGTACTATAAACTTGTTCAAAAAAAAGAACCTATTTATATATTATAATATCCTTTTATTCACCTCGATCAGTACCATTCCAATGTGGGGAATTTTTTGGGTCTTGAAAATTCCCCATTATAGCAGAGGAGAGTTGCATGAATTTGTAAATGAAAATAATAAACCTGAAGAAGAATTTGATGAAAATTTTCAAAGCGGTGAATCCAAGAATGATGGGTTGATCCCTCAAAGAACAAATCCACTCCTAGACTAATGCTCTGTATGGAGTTTCTTTGTTTCGTTAATCCCCCCGCAAAAGAGGTATTTCACAGGATACAGTGATTAGGATATGATAAGGTATATAGAACTATAATATTTTATATTTTGTTACCATAAGAAAGTGATGATAACTATTTCCTGATGAAATTCTCTAGTCAAAATTAAAATTCAAGGTCACTTTATTTTAATGAAGTTTAAAAAGTGTTAGTAATTGATAATATAAATTGTTACATTAACATCCTAATAATTTTAGGGGAAATATTTTATGAAAGAATTCATGTATGATGATGTTAATCATAAAAAGAGTTATAATTAAACAATAGTAGTTGGAATCATAACATTTGATGTTTTGAAGAGATTGAGTTTTAATATTTTAATGGATTTTACAATTAGGAATATAATTCTTAAATATCACAATTAAGTAAACTATATTTCATCATAAATTTTACTCACTGAAGGGTTAAGTGGGATAGTTTATCAGGTGGTCACATATAGATCCTGCATGAATTACATATAGATGTAATTAGTTAACAAAGAACGTAATTTTTCATCACACATAATGAAATTATACATGTATATCATATAAGATATGCTAGATAGACACCTATAAATGGTTTTGTAAATTATTATTAAAAGTGTTTGAGAATATAATATATATTATATAGAAGAGAAATTTCAGTTTATCATTATTTCATGTTGGTTTCGTATATGTATATATTGATATACATTTTCAAAAGTGTAATGATAACTAACCTCAAAATGTAAAACTTTCAGTTATACCTATACTATTTTCTCATAGATTATTATATATTATGATAAAATATAAAGGTTAATGTGAGTATTAGTCTTCATGGAATACATAAAATATTATAGTTTCGTACAAAATGAACTATTTTACTAGGTAACCCACTATGTATAACCCATAAAGTGTCATACATTATACCTTTGGTATTCTTGGGGTGAATGAATCATATTTGGAGTCTAAATCACCTAATATTTTTGAGATACTCAACTCTTGAACAATCATACCTTGATAAATTTCTTACAAAATCATTGAGGACTAAATAGTTAGGTGTGTTTCGGAATGTTGTGATCATGTTGTTGATTAGAACAAATCTAAATTGTATTTTCCTTTCTATATGATGAGTATGACCTATGTGCCCTATGTTTTGATAGAATAAAGAGTGTATGGCCACAAATAAATAGTTCATATGATGTTCTTATAAATTTAAAAAATTATATATGTGATGTGATAATTCATAAATGATTTTGATATGTGATGTAGTCATTGATTTGGTTAGTCTATACTTCAAGAGTTGATAATGTATGAGTTGGCTATATGGTATGTACATACTTTATGTCCCATAATAACACAATGTGTTATAAAAATGAAACATATTAGAATGAATGATTTCTTATGATGAATATAATGGGAACAATTATATAGATAATTGTGTTTGATGGAGATCACATCATTCCCCTTTGTAGCTTGAGTAGAATTGATTTTTTCTATAGGCCACTTTTTCATAAATTTATTAATTTGGTGATTTATATTTTCATTGCATGATTTAATGGTTCTTGGGGTCAGACAATGTGGCTAACTGAATAGGGGAAGATTTGGAATCCTAGAATGACTCAAGAATTGTTTTAGAATTAATCCAAAAGGATTTTTAGAAGGGTATTAATAAGGAATTCAATATTATATAATACCAGGTGATGTTTATGATTTTTTTCCAAATGTTTTTTGGAACATAACCAAACTGAGTTTTTGATATGATTAATAAATTATCATATGTTATATTTTATAAGGTGATATAAATTAATGTCTATAATGATTTATTGAATGTTGGAGATTAATGGAAATATAACCTAAATCCTTTTTTCATGTGATGAATTTATCCATGTTATATTGTATGAATAGGGGATAATGTAATGAATGATATCATGATACTACCTTTGGAAAATTATATGGTATGATTTTTCTATCTCATAAGTTATTATAATAATTTGTATCTTATAGTATGGTACATTATAATATAAAATGATAAATGGGAGGCTGAAAATTAATAATAATCATTTGATAAGATATTTCATGAATGATATCCTTAAAATAGAAATTTCATGTATTGAAACGGTAGGAAGATAGATGAATACATGAAATGGTTTCATTTAATGGATGATTATAATCATAACATAGGTCATAATGTATGATTCAATGAATGTCCTATCAAATAGAATACTCTAAGTCTTTATGAAAGGGCTTCACCCTGAAAAAGTGTATATGAAATCGATCCCATAATTTGTCATAAAATATCCCATACCTAAAATTTTCTTCCTCTTCACCCTTATCCTTCAAAAGTAAAATTAATTCCATGTGTTGTATTTTGATCATATATAATAATTTAATTATTTAACATAACTCATTGATACCTCAAGATGTAGGATTCATTTTTCCTACGACTACTATGATCCTCATTAAGCATATGTAAAGAATATTACAACAATGATATGGTTTAAGGTTAACATTCATATGTTACTTCATTTTAGTTTTCATGATTTCATTTTTATATCATTTTTTATCATGGATTTATGTTTCCATGTTTTCTTATACGATGTTTAATTATTTGTGATAATTAGATAAGATAAGAATGTCACTAGGATAAAAAATTATCACAAAGTCTATGAATTGTTTTGATTTCATGGGGAACATGCAATTTATATTTAAATATATATAATGAGTTGGGGTATATTATTGTAATTTTTATACATGACCAAGAATAAAAAAGTGTAAATTTATAGAATCATTACATTTGGAAAATTACTTCTCTGATTGATTAAAATTATCAATAAAGTTTTTGGAATATAAATATTTGGACTTGTTTGGGTGTGATAATGACATGGTTATAACAACTGGGATACCTAGAAAGGGTGATCATGCATTAGATACCATTTAACTAGAATATTTCTTTATAGATTGAATCATATTTTTCATTAGGATGAGAAATGGTATGATCGGGAGTTGGCAAAGACCTATATCATTATGTGTAAGTGGATATAATTGTTTTAATATTTTATTAGAGATAGTCCCATTGAAAATTTAAATTTTTAGAAGTGGATATGTGTGTATATTATTTTTAAATCCAATGATGGTTTTTAATGAAATTTTTTATATGAGAAGAACCATAAAAATTATAACAGAGGAAAATTCATTACATTACAAAAGCACTGATGGTGAAGGATCATTATAGAAGGTAGCTGAAAACATGATGGTAGTCACCAAATTTCTAGTTCCCTCCCAATAGACATTAGAATCACTAACAAGGATCTAGTAGAGGGTATCAGGGACCCACTATCCCATAAAACATGTTAGATTCTACTATAGTTTTTGTGGTCATCCCTACCAAAAATTAATGTTTATTTTTTTTCATTTTTGAGGTTTATTTTTAATAAACACCTCATGTATTTGGTTCCTCTATATATCCATAAAAATATGGTATCCCCTTACTTTTCTCTAATTACTATATATTATAATTAGTATATTACAGATAATATATAAGGATTTGATGCTTGGGGTTTGGTGTCCCTTCATAGTTCACGGTTCATACTTTCATGGGGATCCTTCTCATAATTGCACAAGGGAAATGTTTCAACACATTGTACATATATTTTGACTAGAAATATCCCTTTAATTTCTAGGAACAGTTAGTTTAAAAACAAAAATATGTGTATGATAATGTTTAAATCCCCATAAACCTACCAGACCATCGGAAATGGGGGGTTAGTTTCCTAAGGACAACTTTGTTTGACTATGTGGAAAATTCCCCTATGGGCTCCGAATAAGTTTCCCCAAAATTGTTCTATCAACCAAAGGAAAATTTCCCCCTAGGAGAGTATTTTCCTAGTTTTTTGTGCCATAATGAAGTGTAAATCCTAGATCACTCCTCAAATTCATAAACCCCTGGATTACAACTTACAACCTTCCCCCTTCCAGTATGAAAATGATAGAACATTCTTCGAAAGACTACTGTGAACAGGGAAAATCATTCATCCCTTGGTAAAATCTAAAGGAACCTTAAAAAATATCCCTAGAACATCATAACCATAAGAAATTAAAATGTACATTCATTCTCAAATTTTTATGATATTAAATTCTATCATTCTTTCTCCATTCTTTTACACAATCCATTTTCATGTAGGAGTGTCCTCTCATTCATGGTTAGTGTCGATATAGATGCCCTCACCATTTTTTGACACCATCCCCTTTATTAGCCACTGATTGTGGTCTTGATAAATACAAATTTTCACAAACTATCTAGTCATCAGAAATGGAATGAAACTTTCCTAGGGACAAATGTATTTGAATTTGAATAATATTCCCTTATTATCTCCAAATAAGTTTCCCAAAACAATGTCAGTCAACCAAGGGAAAATTCCTCCCCAAGAGTGGATTTTCCAACTTCTGTATTCCCTAGAAACATCATATTAGAAACCATTCTTATAGTTATAACTCACATACATTCCCCATATAATGTATAATATTTAGAAATTAAAAATACACGGTGAAGAAAAATCCATCATTCTTGTATGAAAAATATTGGGGCATTTCCTACCATTAATCCTTATTGGGGCCTTCACCCTGTAATCCATGGTCAAAGTTGTTCAACCCAAATACAATTCCCATTAGTCCGGTTTTCAATACTTTAATCTACCCATGAAAGGATACATAAAAATCACCAGGTGTAAAACATGAAAAGGTCACCCCAGCCAAAAGTTGAGTTCTATCCCACTTAACCTAATATTTTCATGGTTTAGGAAATATTCGAGAAATACAAAAACTAAAAAAAGTCACAATGCTTGTTTGGTTGAAAACACAAAAATGGAGGCCTAACCAATGGTCAAGTTATGCTCGTTATTCCCATAAGAAGGTATACATAGGAAAAATATCTTAGGGGAATAACCAAAAAGACATAAATTTAGTAGGGTTTTCCATTTAACCATAATAATGGGAATGACTCGGCTCGTTGATTCCATAGGATTATAAAAAATATTAAAGTATTTCATGATAATGTAAATTTTGCTATCCCAGATTACAATGGAGACTAATATCTAGTAAATAATATCTTTCAAAATGTGATGATTTATGATTGATTGTGTTGTGGGAAAAGATGAAGGATATACATTGTACGATAAACATGTCACCATTTTATCAAATGAGAATGAATGAATATACATAGCCTGGAGTCTCTCTCTGTCATTACATCCCAAGCCAATTCTCCTAATAAACTCCAACCAAGCCCCATGTGCCACATGGATATCCTTAGTTTATTGGGATTTCCTTGTGATATGTTGAAAATGGATGGATAAAATTGAATGGCTGAGTGCAAGGATATTTCATGGTTGTGTTAGTTTCTTTGTGTCTCCATATAGAACCATTCAGAATAAAGAATATCTCTTCCTTTTGACCTGGAAATGATTTTCCCTATAGAAGATATGTTTTATTAGGAATGCTCTTGAGGCATCTTAGACCAAGAAGACAAATGATTTTGATCAACTAGATGAAGGATATCATCATCTTAGATAATGAAGACATAAAGTGGAAGTTGGTTTGATAGTGGGTGGGGTAAAATATTTGAGAGATGATGGTTCTTCAGAATACCTTCCTCATGGAGGATGTGATGTTGAAGATACTCTTCAATATTCTCACCCATGGAATTTCATTTCATGGTCGCGGTTTTCAAGGTGGAAGCCATATCCAATTTTATCTCTATGATTCATTCAGAAATGTAATATGAAATCATTCTAAGAAATGCATATTAATTTTTGAATTATGTGAGTTTTCCCTTGAAGAATTAGTTAGTGAAGGAATATGCTTGCAAATCATTATACATAAAATATAATGTATACATAATGATCCATATAGGAATTATCTAGCTGCTATGTGAAAGATAAAGAATTGTCATTCACGGTTGAGACTCTCAGGTCATGGATGATGATCTTCATTTTGTGGAAAGGGAATCCACAATTGAGTCTCTAAACATAAGAAAGAGGAAAATTGAGTGTATGGAGTGATTAGTTCACTAAAAAATATTGTAAATGGAAAATGATTTTTGCATCTTATTTATAGACATGTTCCCCTCTTATGAGCCCACTTCGGTACTATAAACTTGTTCAAAAATAGAACCTCTTTATATATTAGAATATCCTCTTATTCACCTCGATCAGTACCATTCCAATGGGGGAATTTGTTGGGTCTTGAAAATTCCCCATTATAGCAGAGGAGAGTTCCATGAATTTGTAAATGAAAATAATAAACCTGAAGAAGAATTTGATGAAAATTTTCCAAGGGGTGAATCCATGAATGATGGGATGATACCTCAAAGAATAAATCCACTCCTAGACTAATGCTTTGTATGGAGTTTCTTTGTTTCGTTAATCCCCCACAAAAGAGGTATTTCACAGGATGAGATGGTATTTCTAAATCACATAAATGAATAAAAAGTTGTTTGTGGGTTGGGATGGTGATTTCAATTCCTAATAACAACTATACCCTATGAAATAATTAGTTCAAAAGAAGATATGATACTACTAGCTCCCACAAATGAAACAATGCAACTTGTGGAGACATATTTTGATTTTCGTCCCCTTGAACTATCACTCCAAAATGGCTAATTCATTCCCTGAGTGGGGAGTCCTCCTTGGGCTCCCACAAAAGAAGACATGTTTCCCATCATAGATGACCGACCACGACATTATTTGGTCCCTCCCCACTTCTATAAAAATACCCTAAGGGGTGTAGAGGAGGATGATAGGATACTGAATCCATGTGATTCGAAGGAGATGTGATGAATCAAGAGATATACATTGATTCTAGAATGTAAAAACCCAATGCAAAATAGTAAGTAGGAAATCATAAATCATAAATTTTCCCATAAACTTGATACCACTTTTTTAATAGAACAACACATGGAATAAATGGATGGCTACTTTATAGACATGAACCCTGAATTGGAAAATTCTATGCGGGCAGTACCCTACTGCATATAGAAAAGTTCTATACTAGAGGAACTCGGCCCCATGTAGTAACATGATAATCAAATGAAACTTATCCCCACATAGCGAAATTCTATGTGGGATGAACCTGGGTCTACGTAGAATAATGAAATATAGATAGTACCCTCACCCATGTAGAAACATGCAACATTGAAGGAACCCCATACCACCTAACAACCTGCTATGAGGAATGGGGAATCCTCTGGTGTTCTACACTCCAACTCTAATTACTACCTTCCATTGTATTAGAGGGTACTATAAATTCCCTTCCAAGAACTAGAAAAATAAAATGATTCCAAGGACACTCCTAAATTTTCATGAGGTGTATTACCGTATTAGCAGGCATAGAAATGTGTCCCTTCAGATCTGAAAACCCATGGTATGCGGAGTCATGTTTGTAACCTCTGTAAAAAGGGGGACCCTTCTAATTCATTTAGGTTTACATTCCCATGGTATAGAGGGTTCCAACTATGTGGTGATAATGTGATCCTCGCCATTATAGGGGTGGAGGAGGGGGATTACACCTACCATTCCCTTCGACACAAAAAGATCCACCTCATCGGAACCAATTTTAGGGCATCCCTCTGAGAGTAATCCCCAATATTTTCTTGATGGAGGGAAAAATAATTCTCCACTTTTCCACAGCCTAGGATATAGCTAGATACATAAAAAATGTGACTATCCATGTTACCAGAATGATAGAAGATAAGCGAACATTAAAATCCATCTCTGCCTCCCTTTGGGCTTCGACACCTCGTCCACCATCGAACAAAGTAGATCGTTTAATCTTTAGATCTACTACATCCTCTTGTTTCTCACAACAAGCCTAACCCACATGGTCTTAGGTGTGGGTGGAGATCATGAAGATTTCACCTTACCTATTAAAATGGACATTCTACTTAAGATATAATCCCCAACATGCCTCAAATGGTAATCTCTCTTGTGTAATCCTCAATTATACCGAAACCAAATGGGTTTCTACCAAGTGTACCGTCCGACCATGTGGGATTCCTACATGGTTTAAGCCCAAACACTATGTATAAACCTAGAAAGGGCCATTTTACCAATTAGGCAGTAACAAATGGGAATACTTCCCCCATAAATGGGAAGATCCAAGGAGTATTCCCCAATTAGGCTGAACTTCATGGGATTTGATTCCCATCTCTCTGGAATACATAGGAATCATCTTTTAGGACCAATCCTGACACCAAAATACAACCTAATATTCCCTAGGACAGATCCATAATATGTTTATATCTACCATGGGAGACCACATCTCTTTTGGGTCCCTCAGGCCGCCTTGATGTATGTCCGATAACATCCTTAACTATGCACCTTCTCCATGGGAGCCCTTTCCTAATGATGTTAAATTGCATGGTTCGGTCCTATTAAAATCACCTTTAAAAGAGATTTGACCTATTAAGATGAACTGAACAACATGGGTTCTGATTCCTTTTACAAGGATACATGGGAATCCCATCTTATGGGTTCAATCCCGACATCAATACAATTTTCATCTCTCTGGATGACAAAAACCTCTAGAACACCTATCCAATTGGATTAAAACCAATTTCATCCTAATAAATGATCAATGAATATATAATCCATCCATAAAAGTGTTCTATTGATGGAAAACCTTATAAATATATAGATATCCCTATCAATGGAGAACCTTTGATACATACAGATGATTAAGAACCAATGTTTATTCATGATCATTCATTACCTCAGGGTAATCCAAAATTTACATTAATGGGAATAAAAAAAGGATTCATGAACATATCTTAAATCTAAAATATAGTCTTATAATTGAAAATAACTCCCCTAAAATGGTATGACGTTCCCAACTTCCTATCCCCATGACCAATGTGAGTTCTTATGTGTCATTGGCCATGTTACCCAACAAAATCATATGTTTGGAAATTAGTTCCATGATTCATCATAGATATAAGAGCCATTGGGAATTTTTAGCTCCATGAACAAAACCCTTTATAGACTATTCAAATAAGTTTTATCACACTTCATTTTTTTCACACATCTCAATCCCTTGCAAACAGTCATCTAGGAAAAATTATTTTCATCAGAAACAACAATATATTATTTAATATATTCTGTAAATACAATAATGTTTTAAACATCATCAATTTTAACATAAAACACTTTTTTCACAAATCGTTAGTCAATTACAAGGTCATCAATAATATCCAATTTACATTATTAATATCTATCATCTTTTTATCCTAACATCTTACCTCAACTTTAGGAACATTTAAAGTGTTATCTTCCCTTAGTCACGTGTTTTTCGTGATATATCACATTGAAATTAAATTACTTTTCAATTTTAACAGAACCATTCATCATATTCCTATGAATTTTTAACAAAAATATATATTGAAAAATACTTATAAATTTCATAAGTCTTGAATTATAATACATAAACACTAAAATCATTATACTTTATTCTCAAACCATTAACTAGGTTTTATATTCTTATTCCTTAATACCTATTTCATTTCATATGTTGTTCATTGTCTTTTCATCATCAGTTGTATAACCATTACTCATAACACCTTTCTGATTTCCTTCATGAACATTTACCTTATAACTTCAATTCATATAATTCCCATACATTCCACAATAGAAACATTTAACCATCAATGATATCATATGGACACCATTATTATCATCCATTGTGTTAAATGAAAAATTCATTTCCCCAGAAATTACATACTTTGTGTCCTTCTATTCCAACCTCAGAACATCTCCTAGTTCCTCTAAAACAACAACTTTCATTCTTCTTCCCACATTCTCAACACATAGGAAATCTAATCTTCCTTCCTCCACAATCTCCAACACCCACACTCTCAATGAACTCTTTCCTTCTCTTATTTGTTAGCCTAAGAGTGGTTTAAGGTTAAATTTTTCCATCCTATATAATGAAAAATGATTATTAATATTCACAATATCCATGATTCAAATAATTATTCCTTTTGGTTTCTCATCAACACATTGTCTATTAGATTCACCGATAATCAAGTTCCTTCTAGATCCATCCATTCACTAAAACTAAAAAACAATGTGTGTGAAACAATATTCATAGTAATAATAGACATAGTCATGACAATCATCTATAGGATGTGTAGATCATGACACCTTTGGACAAACCTTGGTAATTCATGGTCATTATTTAAATTATCTATGATGTTTCGTAAAGAGTTTTTGAATTTCCAAGGAATATATGTGAGAGTGTGAAACCAGGTGTTGAACAAGGCCCATTGTCATGTACTAGATGATGATGGATCCCATTTCAATGCACCCTTTTCAAATTTAATACCGATATGTTCCCTTTTCAATTTCCACATCCACTTTTAGTATCCATATGTGGATTTAGTTTCTTGGTAACCACTTTCTCTATACTTTTCAAAAAATCCAGGACAATTTCTTATAATTTGAATCATACTTATAGTTATTATTAGATATATCCTTAGAGTTCTTAATAATGTTTTTATATCCTAGATTCCAAATGTTTAATAAACCTCCATAGGATAAAAACCATATCAACCCAAAATTAAAATTCATAGATATTGCATGTTTTTAGATGAATACTCATTACATTACACAAACACACACCGGATGATCCTAAGGGTTTAGTTCCTTTGGACACTAGGTACATACTCTTCTTATTTTGAGAAAGATCTTCAATTTTTCCTGATAGAGTTAATATTTTCATAATTATTCATATGTTTTAAATAATTTAACCCTTTCCCAATTACTAATTTGATCTTATTTTCAACATTTTATGATTTTTGGTGAGTTTTGAGCATAATTGTGAAAAATGGTTAATTTTATACACTAAGATGTTTTCTATTGCCTTTGTATGTCAAGCATAACTCAAAAAAATTTAATCCAATTTGAGCAATTAGTTTTTTTTAGGATGACAGGGTTTGTGAGATACAAATATTTCTTCTGGACCTAGACCCAATTCAAAGTACCGCATGGCCAAAAAATCATTCGATGTGAAAACATATTCTCATCAGCAAAATCAACCCTTCCTCGTTCAAAGAGTCATATATCAGGCTACCGACCATAAAATGAGATTATTCTAGTTGGATTAAATCTCTGACTCAAAGGAGAATATGAACAGAAAAAATTGCTATGAAATATAAAGGGTAACTAGTAGGCCCTATTTTTCACAACATATAAGAAGTTAACATGGAATTATTCAACCATCTGGTGAGAATAACCAAAGCTAACTTCTATTGGACATATTCTGGAGGATTTATTTTTCTATTGTTTCTTTTCATTCATTTTTTCTTCTAAATATCGTAATTTTTTCTTCTTCCCCAATATTCTAAATTACCCTTAACATTGTGGGGTAAATCTTATGAGTGATTGTGAAAGGTTAGATTTTATCTTTTTTAATGTTTTAGTTCTTGTATTTGATTGAATAAAAACTATCTCTTTTTCTGCGATGTTGGTTTAAAAATATAAAAATAGTTTTTAATATCTTATGCGATTCTATTTTATTTTGAATTAATTTGTTATTATTGCTTTGATAAATGATAATTATATCCCTCCACTAGGTTATAGTTTATATATGATGTAATAGATCAAGGATTAGTAGCGAAGTACTCGGTGATCATCAGTATGTGTGGCAGTTTAATTGAAAAATCTTAATTTTTTGCGATAAACTAGACCCGGTCGAGAATTACCTAAACCAATTGAGGGTATTTGTTGCATATGTTTCACACAAAATAATGAGATTATACAAAAGTAATATATTTGTATGGTTTAATCTGACCATCACCATTGACCAAGGGAGTGAGAGGAAGCTATTATGAAATCTCACTTTAACCAACTTAGCAAAAGATGATTGATTAAAATTGGAACTATAATAACATTACAATTGAAAAAACCAACCCCAACCTGATCACCCAATTCATATTACTATTTTTAATAACATGATTTATAAATTTTTAATAAATATTTTACATTATTAATTTCTTTTGTTTTGATTCATTATTTTCAGAACCGAACCTATTCAAAAACAACCCCACTTACATCTCATATTTAAAGTGACAAGCGTGATTTTTGTGCGCTCATATTTGGAGACAACCTAAGTTACCAAATACACTATATTTTAACTTAGTAAATATTTTTTTCCACAACCCATGATAGTCATGTGTCAAAGCATGACATTTTTTCTAGGGAATCAGTGCCTCAAAACACAGAAACTAATAAAAACATTATTCAATGAAACGTAGTTTATATAACCATTTAATTGAATTCAATCAAAAAATGGAATGAAAAATAACCCAATTGAGAAGAAAAAATTTCAATGAGATTTTGAGGAAATACACCTCACATATTAATGTGATACTTTCAGTTATCACTATGAACATATAATAATAGCTAAGTTTTATAACCAAACTCTGCATGATCTCTATGCACCACAATTTTGTAATCTAAATAACAAACTCACTATCTATTCCATAGAAAAATATTCTGAACTACACATTAATATGATCCATGTGCTACAAATATTTCATGGACATGCAGGTGAATACCCAAATATATACATCCAAGAGTTCACCTATGTCTTCTCTACCTTCAAACCCTGAGAAGTTGTAGAAGAGAAAGAGAAGTGGAGGGTATTACATTTCTCATATGAGGGAAGAACAAAATAATAGTTGTAAAATATTCAAATAGGGGACATAAATGATTAGGAAGATCTAAAAACAAGCTTATTGTTGATATTATCCCCTACTTCTAGGAGCACCGTAATAAAAAAAAATTATGTCATACATAAATCGACCCGAGATACTCTCTACGAATACTGGGAACATTTCCAGAAACTCAATGAAAACTACCCACATCAAGAAATGAATGGGAACCAATTCATTTTGTTCTTCTACCATGGATTTCTTGAAAATTAAGGAACTATGCTGGACACCTCAACTAGATGGGCCCTTATTGAAAATTCGTCTACTTATATTAGAGGTCTCATTGAAATGATTGCACAAAACTAACAGCAATTCAGACCTTGAGGTATGAACACTAGAGGAATCCATGAGGTAAGGTCTTTTGATACTTTCTCAACCTTACTTAAATAAACACATAAAAAATATCTAGTTTTAAGAGAAAAATTTATATGAACCAAGTAAATGAACAACAAGGCCCAACTAGGGTATGCATTTTATGATCTTCTAATTATCATTATAGTGATCAATGTGTCGAATTGCAGGGGGTATAAAGTTGTGCTGCAACCTATCAGTATAGGAAATTTCAACCAAATCAGCAATGTCAACCCCAAACCCAACTAGGATATAGATTTCAATAAAACCTAGACAGACCTCCTTCTCAAAACCAATACCAGACCCCCCCTAAATTTTAACAATCCTATAAAGAACCCTTCCAGCAACAACAAGCCTTTAAGACACCACTATTCCAACGAAAGACTTATGATAATCCTTCCACAAATACACAAACTACTGAAGAGCAGCATCTACGAACAAAATTTGTAGGGTTGGAATATAAGATTGATGAGATAACTAATCAATTTGGAAGTTTTATAGAAATTATGAAAAAGAATTAAGGTAAAAAATCATTCCAAACAATCCCAAACCCAAAGGAAAATGTAAAAATGATAATAATAAGAAGTGGAAATGATCTCACACCACCTGAAAAAACATTGAATAATGATTTTAAGAAACCTAAAAAATCTCAAACCATCCATACAAAATAACAGGATCATAACAACAATAGGAGAAATAATAATGTTTATAAAGGAAATTCCAGAAAATCCTTTGAAAAAACCAGAAATAGAGAAAAGTGATATCCAAGAACCATTCCCATCAACATTAGTTAAATCGAAGTAGGAAACATAAATTCAATATTCAGGAAACATTATCATCCACATTAGTTAATCATTCACTTTATGTGATCTCCTATGTAGAAGGTTAAGAACCAATTGATGATTTATGTATGCTTCCCAAGTTCTTATCTTTAAGAGACCATTTTCACTTGAAAATTCCAATTCCAAAGAACCTGATAATCCTAATCTCATGTTAGAAGAGGAGGCAAAATCTGACATTTTCGATTATTTATTAAACGAAAATGAGATGATACCAAATATTCCATCCTTAGAATTAGGAAACCTAAAATCAATATAGTCCCATGAAAAACACCCCATGTCTAGAACTTAATCCATTTCCAAGTGATTTGAAGTATTCATACCTAATGGAAGGAGATAAATTCCTAGTAAATTTATCCAATAACCTATCACATTCACAATAAAAAACTCTAATTGACCTACTCAAAAGAATTGTCCAAGAATTAGGATGGAGTTTAGGTGATATACCAAGAATCAATCCCAAGGTCTTCTCTCATAGAATCTTTTTAGAAATTGATGCTTGAATAGTTAGATAACCTTATAAAAGACACAATCCCATAATCATAGAGGTTGTAAAGAAAGAGATAGAAAAATTACTTATAGAAAGCATCATTTTTCCAATATCTGATTCTCAGTGGGTTATCCACATTCAAGTAGTCTAAAATAAAACTTGAATGACCACTATTAAAAATGATAGAAATGATCCAATCCCAATGAGAATACAAAATATCTAGAGAGTTTGTATAGATTACAGGAATAAAAATCAAGTTACATAAAAATACAACTATCCCATTCTATTCATCAACCAGATACTAGAAAGGGTAGCTGGAAAAACTCATTACACTTTCTTAGATGGATTATTAGGATATTTTCAGGTACTGATCACACCATAAGACCAGGAGAATATGACATTCACTTATCCATTTGGAATATTCACCTATAAAAGGATTCTTTTGGGGCTATGAAATGCCCCAAGTACATTTCCATAGATTATGAGGAGTATTTTCTGAGATCATAATGAGGAATTATTGGAGGTATTTATTGATTATTTCACATTTTTTGGTAATTTATTTGATCATTTCATAGGAAATTTGGAAAATGTTCTGAAAAAATGAATCGAAAAGAACCCTGTCTTAAATTTTGAAAAAGCTCATTTCATGGTTGAAAAGGGAATAGTTTTGGGGAACATAATTTTACAAAATTGGATTGATGTTAATAAATGAAAATATTATGTAATAAATTCCTTTCAATATCCAACTTATTTAAAACATTTTATATCCTTTTTAGGACAAGAAAGATTTTACAGAAGATTCATCAATGATTTTTGTAATATTTCTCTCCCTCTCTCAAGATTACTACTAAAAGAAACTGACTTTAATATTTATTATTCATGCAGGAAGTCATTTGATGAACTAAAGAAAATGTTGATCACACCTCCAATAATACAACCACCCATCTGGGAGTACCCTTTTGATTTTCATTGTGATGCATCCAACAAAGCAGCGGGAGACACTTTATCACAATGTATTGATAGAAATACCCAAGTCATATCCTATGAATTGAGGACCATGTATGACACACAAATCAATTATACAACCACCAAGAATGAGATCCTTGCAGTGGTCTTGTCACTATATAAATTCTAATCATATATTCATGGAACTAAATTTGTTTTTTTTATCATGTCGCACTCATATATTTAATGAAAAGGTGGATTCTAAACCAAGGATAGTAAGATGGATTCTACTCTTACAAGTGAACAATTTTGAAATTAAAGATAAAAAGGGAACTAAAAATATGTCCATTTATCATCTAGGTCGACTACCCCATATAGTTGAAGTAGAAATTCCAAACCATAACCCACATAATGATGAGATTCTGGGAGAACTACTCTACATCATCAACGATGAAGTTACATGGTATTCCAATATGGTCAATTATCTTCTAAGATCTCAGGTTTCATCTCATTTAAATTCCTGTAAAATTCAATATATGAAATCTAAATCTAAATATTATATCTAGGATGATCCATTTCTCTAGAATATTTTCACTGACCAAGTAATAAAGAGATGTCTTCTTGAAAGTGAAATTAATACCGTCTTTGAGTTTTTTCACAATTTTGCTTGTGGAGGAAACTTTGGACCACAAAGGACCATAAGGAATGTTTTAGAATATAGACTTTATAGACCCACCATTTTTAGATATGCTTATTAATTTCTCAAAAGGTGTGAAAAATGTTATTTTTCTAAAAATATTTCAAAGAGATAAGAAATATCCCAACAACCACTTAAGTTTTGTGATATTTTTGAATTATAGGGGATAGATTTTATGGGTGATTTCCCAATTTCAATTGGAAATTATTATATATTGCTTGTAGTTTATTATGCTTCCAAATGGGTGGAAGCAAAATCCACTAGGACTGACGATGCTAAAGATGTTTGTAATTTTTTTGGGACTAACATATTTTGTAGGTTTGGAGTTCCTATAGACATCAATAGTGAACAGGGGACATACTTTTGAAATAGGATAATGGAGTCTTTGATGAAGAATTATGGGGTGCATCATAATACATCAAATCCCTATCATTCCCAGACTAATGGTCATGTTGAAGTGTCCAAAGTGAAATCAAAAGAATTTCAGAAATGACTGTTAATCCAAATAGGAAGTATTGAATCCAAATATTGGTAAACACATTATGGGATTACATGACAGCCTATAAACCCATAATTAGAATGAGAACATATAGAATAATTTATATGAAAATCCTTCACCTAACTATGGAATTGGAACATAAGGAATACTAGGCTATGCGGAAGATATATTTGGACCTTAAAAGAGCTGAGATGAAGATAATATTGTAGTTACATGAGAAAGAATACATTTCAAGGTATTCCCTTAAAAATTATAGGATTTATAAAGGATGAAAAATAGTGTCTCATGATAAGGTAATCAAACCGAAGGACTTCCATCTTAGAGACAAAGTGTTGTCATTCAACTCAATACTCAAGATGATGCCAGGTAAACTTCATTCTAGATGGAAAGATCCATCAATAGTTACTAATGTATATCCTTTCGATTCTATGTATATTGTGAAGGATATATAGTATATTATATTAACCATTAATGGGCATCGTCTAAAAAAATTCCTTGGCACCATTCCATCAGATCCAGTTAAAGAGGTCACACTCCTCAAACCCATTTATCAATAAATCCATCAAGTCATACCTCTCTTTATCTAATTTTTTATTTATTTTAATCAATTGAAAATGTAAAAACATGTCAAATGCACTTAAATAAATTGTGGACATCACATCATTTACGTTTTGCGGTGGGAACCTTTATAGTTTAGTAATTTCAATTGTTTCTTTTTCTATTTTAAAAAAATTGTGTTTTATCAATTTTTTGTGTGTTTTTAAAACAGTTTTTGCTGAAATTATTTTCATTGAAACTTTTGAAACCCATTTAAATTTTTGAAACAATTTATCCCATGGAACTAATCTTAAATGAATGCTAAAAATGACAGTTTTCAAGTTCAAATATTTAAAATTTTAACCAAAAGTACACTAAATTTTGAATCCCATGACACATCTCACTATCTTTATATTTAAAATAACATTCATATGAGGCATTGAAACTTAATATTCTTAATATTTTTATTCAACTCAATTTTTGAGAGAACAAAATCAAACATTATTTAACTTGAATTTGATTTATTTCTGTCAAAATGTGAGGGTTTGATGTAAATGTGTTTTAAATGATTGAGTCATTTTATTGGTATTAATTCCACCATTTTATACAAAAACATTTTATAATGGACTTGTGTGAGAATTCAATCCTTGTATCCCTTATAATCCTTGAACATCCTGTTAGGTTAGCCACATTAAAATCTAATTTTACCTATCTAATCAACTCTTGTAGTGAAATATCATAATCTAGTTGAACTTAAGTGTAGGTGAAGTTGTCTTGTATTGTGCTACCTCATTTGGAGATAATTTAGGTGAAAATACTGTGATGAAAATATATTATTGATACGGAAAAAATCATTATTTTTAAAATTTTGCCTTTTTGGAGCTTTAATGATATTTGAAGTTGTGCCTTTCTAGATCTTCTAATGGAAGAAAAAAGTTGTACCTTCTCTAAAGGTTTCAAAAAAATTTATGTTTTAGAAGATTGAAATGTTTTCGACTAAAATGATGACCTATTTGAATAGTAATTGATTTTTCATGCTAATTTAGCTGATTTTATTCTAATGGGAGTGAAGAGGAAACCATACTCGAGTGAAAATTAAAATATTACAATTTTTCATCAAAAAGAACCCAACCCTCCTTTTTCTACCATAGAATTTTTCAAATCTAAATACTACCAAAAAAAGCTATAGAAAAACCCTGCAAATTCATCATGTTAATCAAATGTCCTTGACTCACATTGGGTGGATATGTAGGAATTTATAAAGTCTATGGTGACCCTTTTAAGAGTGTGGATGAGAAAGACATTGTTGAAAATTGACATATATGTGATAAGATAAAATGAAAGTGAGGTAGTTGTTTTTTGTGAATGGGAGGAGAAATGAAGTGGGAATATATTGAATGATATAAATGGAGAACTTGAAATTAAATATTTTTTATGATTAATGATATCTTTTGTTTCTTGGTGTGGAATTTTTGGATCTCAAGGATTTGTGTTTTTTTAAATATTCTTTGATTTGTTTTTTTTGTTTACTTATCCTGCGGTCCAAGCATTAAATTTGGGAAAATTGAGATAAATAATATTTTCATAATTATTAATATGTTTTATAATGATTTGATCCCTTAATAGTAACCAATTTGATCTTATTTTCAAAATATTATGATTTTTGGTGAGTTTTGATCTTAAGTGCAAAGATTGGTCAATTATGTACATTTAGTAGTTTTTAGTAGCCTCTATATTTCAAGAATTAATCAAAAAACATTGATTAAATTTGTGTGAATATTTTTTTTAGGATGAAACGGTTTTTAGGATAAAAATATCTCTTCTGGACCTAGAACCACTTCAAAATCCCACAAGCCCAAAAAAATCATTCAATGTGAAAACATATTCTGGCTAGCAGAATCAACCCCACCTCATTCATGGGGGAATATCTTGGTCTACTGACCAAAAAATTTAATTATTATAGATTGATTCAGAATATTACTCAAATTGGAAGCTTCATAATAAATTTCAAGTAGAAATTATTTCATTAGGACAACCCTTTAGCTAGTCAAAGTGGGATTGGTGGAATAGTAGTTTGTAGCTAGAAAAAGTCTGTTCAAGTAATTCATCCATAGTGTCTTTCTAATTGCTCCAATTTCACTTAAATTTGAAGGGTAGAAAGAAAAAACCATTTATATCATCTTATAAGAAGATATCATGTCATGATTCGACCATCTGTTGGGCAGAACCGAAGCTAACATCTGGAGGACAGATTCTTGAGGATTTATTTTTCAGTTCTTTCTTTTATTTCATTTGTTCATCTTAATATTATAATGTTTCTTTCTTACCCATTTTCTAAATTACCCTTATAAATATTATTAGTGATTGGGGAAGTTTATATTTTATCTTTTCTAATGTTTGAGTTCTTGTATTTGATCGAATAAAAAATCTCTCTCTTCTACGATGTTGGTTTCAAAATCTAAAAACCGTTTTTATTATCTTATGAGGTTGTATTTGATTTTATATTATATTGGTATTATTGATTTGGTAAATTATAATTATATCCCTTCACTAGGTACTGTTATATATATTATGGAACAGATCAGGGCTTAGTGTTGTAGTACTCTACGGTGGTCAATACATGTGGCATGGGTATTGAATATTTTTAACTGTTTCGGATAAACAAGACCAGATCGGGAATTTCCTAAATCAATTGAGGGTATTTGTTGCATCAATTTCATACCCAGTAAGGAGAGTACACCAAAATAATATATTGTTATGGTTTACTCTCACCATAACCATTGACCAAGGGAGTGAGAGGAATCAATTAAGAAATCCCACTTTAACCGACTTAACAGAATAAGATTTAATAAAATTAGAACTATGATAACATTGAAATTGAAAAAACCAACCCAATCCTGATCACCCAATTCTTATTAATATTTTTAGTCACATGATTTATCAATTTGTCTTAAATATTTTAATTTATTGATTTCTTTTGTTTCATTTTATTCAAAGACAACCTAATTTAAATACAACACCCATATTTCTCAAATTTAAAGTGACAAACTTGATTTTTATTTTCTCCTATCTGGGGACAACCTAGGTTATCCACTATATTATATGTAAACTTAGTAAATAATTATTTTTCACACCCTAAAATAAGGATGTTTCATTTCCCAAATTCTATCATCACTTTTAGTACATTTTAGAGACACACCCTACTTAAAACCTTTCTTTATTACTTGATGAAAGGAAACATAAGAAAGGGTGTTCTTGAATGCTTAGTACATGTAAACAAGGTAGATACATAATCATAAAATTACCATAAGGGTTTGGGAAATTGAGAATAACATTTTAAAACCCTAACCTATATATCAAAGATCATAATATTGAGTCATAGAATAAATATTTGAAGTTCATATGACATGGATCATAACATAATCAAAGAACTTGAGCTATGTGACCATAATATTCGTATAAGAAATGAACTTTTTGCATAAAAATAAGCATATAAATTAATTTACATTGTAGTCAAGGATAACTACCAAGGATATTATAGTGTAATGGTTTCACTCCTAAATATTTAATAGTAGTCACGATTTACTCAAAACACTATCATAGTATAAAAAGTTCCTTATTAAATATGGTTCACTCCCCATTCTAGACATGTCTATATCATGAGATATAAATTTTATCCTAATGAATTGGTGGGAAATATAGGTCCCACCATGTACATAATGAAAATAATATGTATGTATGCTAAAAGATAAGAAATCATTCATAATATCATAACTCATTAATTGAAATTGATTGTATGAACATTTCATCATAACATAACTTGTCAAAAATAGAAAAGTTTCATATTTATTTTATCATTCCATCATAGTATAAGCTATCAAAATAACCTGGTTTGGTTAGAATTTACTTATGGTATAACTTGTGGATGATAAATTTTTTTAATAAAGATCATAAAATCATAAAGATAACAATTCAAAGAAATAATATGAATGATATCCTTGGGTTATATCCCCACTAAGGTATAAGAAATATCAATTAATGCCATATTTGATAGAAAGTTATTTTGAAAGATATTTTAAAACATTTCTTGAGGGAAATAAAATTTATTTTATAATAATATTTAAATATTTAAAATTCATAAAATATTTTGGAATTTTTTTCTTTGAAAATATCCTTGAAATCTTATATAAGATTCCATAGAAAATATTTGAAACATTTCTTGAGGAAAATATCATTTCTTCTTTGAAGGAAAACATTTTAAAAAATAAAACATCTTAAAAATAATTTTGTTCAAATAAAAATTGAATATTATAATGGAATATTAAATTCACTAATTGTTCATGATAGTAGATAATTACATTCACTTTTTCATGATAAAGAAGATTCCACTCACATTTTCAGTAAATGCCAAATGTTCTTTGTTTTGAAAATGACATGATGATTATGTTCACAATATTTTGTAAAAAGTAAAATATAGGAAAAAATTTCCTTAATAAATCATTTAGATAATTTAAAATCATTCTTTGAAAACATTTTTAGAAAAAAATTATTTGGATTAAAATGGGGTTTCAACTAAAGAGAAAAATCAAGATAATTTTTCATAAAAATATAATTTTAAAATCTTGAGTACTTAAAAAGAGAAAAATGAAGGGGGGAATGGATTCTATATAATTATGTTTAGAAGAATGAAATACATGTGTTTCTTGAGATATATACTATAACATTTCATCATTAGAAGCATAATCATGAGTAAACCCAATAAATAATGATATTGTAACTTAACTGCTTTACCACATTGGTAACTTTTAATTGTAAGCCCCATGAAAGATTAAAGATAAATATAAAATAAAATATCATAAGAATTAATAATTCACAATATTTAATGTAAAAATTCTCTTTGTATACACCTCATAAAATACGAGACGTTCATAACATAACATATGTCTCAGGCAATGTGAATTGAGACAAAAATGTATTACTTCTATGGTAACATTTGAAACATAATCCCCATTAAATAGATATCATAATATGGGAATTTATATCCGGAAAAAAATTTATTTATTATCAACATAAAATAAATTCATGGTTATTATATAAACCACATAATTTAAATAGGTGGTGAATATTGTATCTGTCTCACAGATGTAAAATGTGTGGTAAATATCACTTTCCATAAGTCTAAATTTCTATTTTATATGTTCAAAAGTCTTGTATAATAAATACATATTAATTATACATATATTAAAGCTCCATAAATATTTATATAATACCATATATTATTTTATTATGAACTTTTGTTACCAAATTATTAACAATTTTATGTTAAAGTTATATTTTGGACAATAACTGCTTTGTTTTTCATGTTTGATTTGATTTTTTATTTTTAGTCCTCCTTATTTGATCATAGGTAGATCATCTAAATAATTTTTAAATGATAAAAAATCATATATATTAATGATATATGTTTTTATAGTAATCCACCTGATTTAGTGATAGAAAATGAAGTACATCGTTCATGGAGACTGTAGGTCGTACGTACGCAAGAATTATGTTTCCATTTTCTCAATGGATTTATAGTATGAAAGGTAAATAATATATTACCCTTAAAGAATCATTTTTATTTCATATATATCACATATTTCTACTAAACCCAAATTTATTTCCTTTTATTTAAGGGTAAATTAATTACATAGCTTCTCAAGGTGGTAGTCAACTGTACACACGAGCGACGTTGTCGTATTCCATGAAAAATTGAACATATGACGTTATATGTGATATAATAATTAATAAGTCTTATAATATCATAAATATAATATATAAAAATTTTATCCTTCATTATATCCATCTGTGATAGGTTGTGATGGAAAACTAATAACATGGGTTCTTAAAGCAGTAGTCCCACATACACAGGAATGATGAATTCATATCCCATTTTGGGGAAGAGGAGATAATTATAGTTAATGAACCAATAATTAAAAAAATATAATTATATCTTTGAAAATTATCTTATTATATCATAAATTTTTAATGAAAATATATATATGTGGAGGAATAATTAAAATAAAATGCTCATTAAGGGGTGCTACCTCTTCTTCAAACAACTTCTTCTAAAATTGCATCAAAAGGATTTTTAGGATGGATTTCTAAGAAATATAAGGCTTCTAGGATGATAGGAGGTAATTAAGGAAGTTATTTAGGTAGGGTTTGGATAATAAAATGGGTTTTGGATGTCTTAAAAGAAGAGTATAATGGGAGGCCTTTTATAAGTGTGGGGAGTGGCATACTTGTAATTTTTTATTGAAAAAATGTGTACCCACATTTTTCACATGCCAGAAGGATAAAAAATAAAAAATTCAAAATATTAGAAGAGATAATGTAATAAAAGTTCCACAAAATGAATTTTGTACATGTTTTGGTGAATTTTACACATATCTTTTTAGCATAATACCCAGTAAACCCATTTTTACCTTAACCATAGTATATAATTTTTCAATTTTTACTATTTATTATGTTCAAAAATTTGGTTGAACGTATTATATAATATACATTATTCTTAATAAAAATATTTAAAACATTGTTTCAAATTACACTTAAATAATTGGAGGAATTTAATTTAAAATTATTCCCATAATCGCGATGAGAATGTGGGTTTCAAAAATGAAAATGTCTAAATTATTGAAATATCTTTATAACACATTTCAATATTAAATTTTTTAAAATTACCTAAATTAGATTAATATATTTATAATTGAACTATTTTTACCTATAAACACATCTTAAAACAAATTGGATGTTTTTAAATGCTTGAAAAGAAATTACAATTCTTAATAAAAATAAGTAATATTCAATATTCATCAAAAAATTATCTTCATGGAAATTTACCAAAATTAACCATAAGATAATTTTCACATGATGATTTCATAATTTAATATAATTCTTTAAAATAATTTTTCTAAAAGTTTCTATAATTAACTTTAAATTAAGGGCCAAAAGGTGGTAAAACATTTCTTAATACTGTTTTAAGGGTAAAATTGGATATATTTTTATCTTATATCAAGAAAACATATAAGTTGAATGTTAAAAATTATATTGAAAATATAATATATAAATTTCATTATAATCATTCACTAAAATTTAATTATTTAATTTAATGCGGTAAAACATGTTTTTGTGCATAAAAATAGTATTTTAGAAATAGTTTTCCTTTATTTTAAAATGGTTCTTATTTTTCATTTCTCATTAATTTGTAACAAAAAAACTCATTTTATTTAAATCTTTTACAAGTAATTTTTTTATAATTTAGTTATTCATATTCATACACTCCATTCCAAAGACTAGGTAAAAAATATTATATTAATTAAAAATATTTTAAGAGTATGTCATGTTTCATTTAAACTTAGTGTTGCATGTATCACCGGTTAAACTCAGAGTTATGTGTAATGCAAGCCAACATCAGTGTAACATGTAATTAATGTTAAAATTAGTGTCCTATATAAACAAATATTTAAAAGAATAAATTTATTTAAAAAATAAAAAATTACAAAATATCAGGCTGTTCCACAAAAATCATCCATAAAAATAATAAATTTTAGGAAATGTAGAAGAAAATAAATAAAAATTCTATCACAAATGTAATTTGGAAACATATAGTTATTCAGAATGTTATCAATAACTAGGAATATCACCATAAAAAAATTAATAAACTATGAGGCTCAATGTTATCTTCATGTCATACATCATCCCAATTGCCTATTCTTATCAAGAAATGTATCTAATTGATCTAATCCAAGACAAATACCATACTTTAACCTATAAAATTTGATGATATGTCATAGTACCCATGATCCATGGTCACCCAATCATAGAGTGGGTACATAACTTCGTAGGATACCAAAAACACTTTCATTTACATGGAAATAATTTCCAATGTAAGTGAATGTGAAAAGATTATATAAATTAATAAACTATTGAACATAAACAAATAAATTACTATCATCCCTTAGGTTCCTCTGTGACCCATGTGGTATGTTATTTATTTGTCTCATAGTTCAAGATTTTCATTGGGCATGTCATGTAATCATTCAAAAATTTAGTAACCACAAAGGAGAACTAAGTCTTTCCCTAGAACCAATAACCAATTACATAACTACTTCATCTAGTTTCAGAGGGACTATGACCAGATCACATAATCTTTATAAAATGTGATCACCCAGGGGGTCTGAAACACCCCAGTGTGCATGATATAAACACTCTAGGCTTACCCACTATAGTATACAATAGATAAACACCCAATCGATAACCCAACTAGTAAACAAAGGATAAAAATCTGGGGGATGACCCACCTTATTTATGAAAGATAGACACATAATGGATAACCCACCTAATATACATGCTAATTCACTGACTCCCAATTAGGTTAATCTATAGTTGCTAAATTAGTTTTTGGTTTTTAATCTCTATCCTACTGATATATAGATAATTTATAAGGAATGAAAATCTATGTCTGGATCACATCCACTACCTATAAATCCATTATACACTTAGGGGGGTTTCATCCCATCCCTATAACAATGTAACATGCCTTTATTTCCCAAAGGTCATATCCTTCCCCTGGTGGCTGGACCCATCATCACATAACACCAAACACCCTAAGCTCTATCCTCTTTGAGGATTCAATAATATCCACAATTTTACCATATGAATTAATTTATGGTCACTTCACAAGTGTTTAACATTAAATTTATAATTTAAATTCATAATCCTTCTATTTTATCAATTAGGTTATATTGTAACACTAGAATATCCTAGGTTATAAAGTTCTAGATGGATTGAAAACATATCTCTCATGTACAACCAAGATCAAGGATAAAGAAAAACTAGGGAAATATTTGGGGTACCCTTATCCACATCTCACACAAGAACCCAAAAAATGCCCTCTTGCTAGTTTTCAGAATCTTTTATTAATCCCATTACCTAGATAATAACATTACACTACGTATTCCAAATTATATCATGATTTCAATGACCTCCCAAGACTGACCTGGTTCAACCATGGGTCTAATGTTCCACTAAATATTAAAAATCTATAGTCTATCAGGACATCCAATAAAGGTAAAACAGTATGATACATGTATCAAGGTTCTCTCACTCATCCCATTCCATTTTTTATAATTCATTACCCCACTATAGATTATTCATTCCAAATTAATTTTATACCGCAAGCCCCATTCTATTGGTGATTGATGAATCACTAGTTTCAATGGTCCATCATGAATATTAACACAAAATTATATATATGACATTTGAAAAAACAATAATTATGTTAAATACCAATCACCAATGATGGTCATCCCTCATAGAACATACCATATACAAAAAGTTCATAAATTGAGGGGCTATATTTGAGGGACCCCAGCATCAAATGAATCTTTCCCCAATTAATTACAAAGCATGGAATTAGATTCTGAGGTTCTTACAAGATCATATCACAACCTAGTATTCTACCTCAAAAAAATAGAACAAAATCAATTAATTATAAAATTTATAATTAATTAGCCAATTAATTTCCAAAGAGGTATAATTCTTAAATACTCATTGGATTCTCATGAAATATTCGAACCAAAACTAATAGAAACTACATCTATGGAGAACCCCTAGTCTCATCCCAATAAAAATACATAACACATTAATCCAATTAAATTTATTATTTAATTAAATTAAAACTAAAAACATTATAAAATTCAAGGGTAAAACGTAAATTTAATAAAATACTTGGTTATAGTTTGATTATATTTCTTTGGATTTAATCTAAATACACTTAAAAAATACCTTGAAAATATATTTATTTTGCTATAATTTATTGGAATAGTCATCCAAATCCTTAACCAGAGAAAAAAAATAAACCAAATACAATAGTAAATAAAGAATAGTGGTTAAAAGAGGATACATAATACGTAAAATGAATAAATAACATGAAAAATAAACTAAATAGAAAGGGGATTAGAGAAGGTAGTGGGGATCATAAATATAGGATTTTCATGTGAGGGGAGAGAAAAAGAATAATGGGTTTCCCCTTTAAAATAATAGAGTTAAAAATAGTAACATTTTCTCTTTAAATTAGTTGAATGGTTTTCCAATGTAGTTTTTGAAACCATTTTCTAACCATACGACTAAAACTATGTAGAAAAAACCCCTTGTATAGTTGGGTTATATGGTTTAAAAAATTGTATTCCAACCATGAAGATCATCACTACCTCTGTCTATTAAATTTCACTTGGTTTTTCTACATCTACACACCAAAAAAATGTATACCCTAGGTGTAATCCATCTCATGTGTTTACCCTGTGATTCACATGTATTTCATTATACCACACTATATTAGTGCCCAAAATCATGTTGTATAAATATTAAACAAAAAAATTTACTCACGCTTTGTTTTCTGAATGGTTTCTACTAAATTGTGAACACTAAAAAGGGAACATTTTGATTAATCCCCCCAAAACATGTCAAAGTTAAATTGAATCTCCCATGAATTCTGTGATCACATGAAGAAACTCTCAAACCTCAAACTACATTAAAAATATTATATTCAGATGCTTGGAATTTTAGATTCTCCATCCAAATTTTGATTCCATAGGGTTATCATCCAAAAAAATTATAAAACATTAAATTATATCTGAAAAATAAAACTCAGAAATGAGTGGTGTTTTAAAAACTCCCCACCATAAAACGTATTCTCCCAAAGGTGTCTCATAGACTATTAAATCATCAATCCAAATACAGAGGGGTTTTCTATTCATTATTAATGAACCACATTATATCATTCAATGTCAGACACTACTTTGAAAATCAAAACTAATGTCACTCAGTTAACCAAAACAAGAACCACCACTCAAATCAACTACCGACTCAATGAGATACTTCTTATCGGTAATCATCTAACTATAGACACCATAATTTCATTGTTCAATTAATTATATGGATCATGGTTCTATCCACTATAGCCTCCACTCATATAGACCAATATAGATCAGTAATTCTTACCACCAATGAAATTTCTATAATAAACACATTTAAAATAGTCCATAGACCTACTCTATGAGGCTTCCATCACATCACATGCAATCATGTATGAAAGCACTACTCAGAACATGACATAGCTTCCTATATCTAATTCTAAAAAAAACACATGAGTTCACACCACCCATGCAAAAGTAACTTATAAATCAACCATTCATCAATTGGTCCTAAGTAATTATTAAAGCACAACCTCCATTCCCAATATGAAATGGCTGATGGGGTTTACCAACCACCACATCTAATTATGTATTAAAACATCTCTTGAACTTCATCTGATTTACCTACCTAACCTACCCTCACTACACTCACTGATGCATCATTAATTACCCAATCATGATGGATGAAATTATAGAGGAACCATGTGACTTTCTGAACATTCACAAAAAAGTTCAAACATGGTTCTTGTTGTAATTTCCATAGTTGGATCCTCAAAAATGATAAAAAAATGTATAATAAAAATTCATCAGAAATAATGAATCTTTAATCCAAACACCCTCAAGTCATTTCAAATTCATCTTCAACTAAATTTCCACAACCCATATCACTTCTATTATCAATCAAAATGGACACACATAATCAATACCATGGATATCCAAGTTCCACTTAAACAATAAAAAACAATATGATCCCACCTCATAGGAACATTGTTAACAACATTTTTTGAAACTCGATTCAATATAGGGTTTATAGACTTCATGGATAATGGTGTAAACCCTACCATATGGATTATATTATACCACTCCTTAAGTGAAACCTCAATATATATAACTATTAAAACACATGTAATTATCCTCCTGATATATTCCCACCCAATCAAATTAAAAAAATTTCTTCCGTAAATGATAAACCCTAATCATCCATTCCATAAAACCCTATACTTTACCAAATATTCACTAAATATAAGATATATTAGGATTTAATTAAAACACATGTGAAACTAAGTCCATTGAAAATCTTATAAGGCATCATTTTTAATCCCACACATGAATTATCACCAATAAAAATTTCATTAGCTCCAAAAATATACAATTCACCCTACCTAAATCTACTCTAAAATAAATTGTTTAATTATATAATACCACTTGTTCATTTAAACACAGTAATTCTTTTATGATCTTCATGAAATAAAAAACAGTCTTTCAAGAAAAATCCCTGAATATACTCCATGACATGTTAATATCATGAAATCAAAGAACCCACATTCTCCTTTATAAGAAAATCAGACAACCATTATTTGTCAAAGAAAAACTATACAATCAACCATATTATAGGAATTATTATAAAACTGAAACATATGTTCAAACTTCATATTCTCCATATTTTACTATATAGGTTCACAATTAAATATCTCATTGAATCCCTCATCAAAATAAAATATGGTCAAAAATATGAATGATATTACCTTCAGAACTAACCTTCCGACTAAAGTCACTTTGAGAGTCATACATCCCAAAATCACTTGGAATTCTACAATTCTATCTTCAAACCTCTCAGAATATCCAAACACTTAGGGAACCCCTTACTGATTTGAGAATCTCTCACACACACCCCACCTATATCAAATCTGGAGAAATTTTCTTTCCTCAATCTCAAATCCCATAGTATATCTCGTGAATCAACTCTATAAGAATGAATCCAACCACGTCCTTACCCATGAGGCACAAAAAATCTCAAGATAACCCTTCTATATTATGTTCCCTTACATTCAAACCCCATTTACTCACTGATATACTAAATTGTTCCTAAGGGTCACTAGTATCTTCCACACAGTGAAAAAACTAGACTTTATGAGTTTACATCTCTTAGGGAGTCATTCACATACATATATAATATATCACCCAAAATCCCCATGAAAATGTACCCATATAGGGTCTCTCACATCAATTTATCCAGTATCACATGCCAAAATCAACCCCCTCCCCCCACCTGTAGTGAGACTACCCTCTCCAACCATTTTCACTTTAGACTTCTCCCTATAATATTATTTCATATCCATAATCATATAATATGGTGACACAAATTTTTCATAAATTGATATTAAATAACTAATTTGATAAATAACATAATCCTAATACATTCTAGAATTTATAGGTTCAGTATATTGGGAAACTAAGGTTTATATATCACATGTATATAACAAAACATAATTTAATATAAGTACTTCCACGTGTCGATATTAAATCTCTCAAGTTTTTTATAGTACCCATAAACACCTAAAGTTATAAATCAATGAATGGGGTGATATAGTATCCTAGTAACGGGAGGAATGACATTAGATTAATAAGGGGAATGAAACAATAGTGCAAGGGTGATCATAATCATAACACTCATATTATAAGAATTGGATAATCATCATAATCATCATAATCAGGAGGGGAATATTTTAAAAAGGCACGGAATGTGGAATATACATAATACTAAAACATCATAACATAGTTGTAAAATATCACACTTAGTTGTGAACTAAGCTGTTATCCCATTCATGCATAAGATATGTACATAAATCATTACATTAAAATTTTGATCAAATCTTGAATAAGGATCCCCAATAATATAAATTATATCATTATATATATCAATTTAACCAATTAATTGGAGGGATATATTATCTTGGCCCCACCAATCAAAACATAAAATACTGATGATCTATATAGGATATATGGAAAAGGAACATATAACAATTGTAGCCAGGAAATTAACCCATGGAAAGGAATGGGATTCGTAATGATTTCAAATATCATAAATTTTAGAATAAACTTCTTTGTTCCCAAATTAAAAAGGGGGAAATTAATTATGAATAAAATATCATTTTTCAATGAATAAGAAACAAATTAGTAGGATTCAATGAAATGTTTCATAATTTTTTTACAAAAAGAAATAGTTGGGTACTAGTATCCACTTACCTTAAATCCGGTTTGGTTTCATCTCATTTTCAACACCTATATAATAAATGTATGTTTGATAAAAAATAAAACCAAATGTTAATATTTATTTAACTATTTAACCATTCCATATTTTGTATCCTATATTATAATAATTAGTTAAAAATTATTTTTTATGTTTATATTTCATTAAATTATTTCTTTTTATTGTGATTTAATTATTTCATTTCCATGGTCATTTATACATAAGTAAAATTAATTCCAGAATATCAATATTAATGAAATTATATATTCACATATTATATATAATTCAAACTAACAATCTATGTTTTTGATATTAATAATAGTGTATAAAATGTACTTTTAAGCAGTTAACCGATAGTTGAAGGTGCATTATCAAAAGAGCAGGAAAGAGGAGCCTAAAAACAGTTCAAAAATATAATTACTGCAATAGGATAACATCATTATTGTAATTTTGACATAAAACATAGTTAATTTTATAATTTTTGGATTTTAAAAGAACATGGAAAATGAGTAAGAGAAGAGTAATGTAAGGATAAAAAGTTGTCGAAGCATTCAATTTTTATTGTGTCTCTTTTTATCTACAACACTGAAATCCTTAAATTCATGGAGTTGAGTGACTCCAGAAAATACCTAAGGCTTTTAAGGGACTTAAGAGATATATTTTTGGTAGGTATTGGGATTTTGTGGGTGAGGGAAAAGTGTTTTTGAAAAGGGAGAGAGGGGATATTTATACTTGAGTAAAGGGGGTTTTGAGTTAAAATAATGAATAAAATAAAATTTCTATGGATTACATTATAATAGTATTATTAATTAAATTTTATGTTATAATTAAAGAAAATAAAAAAAATTAAGACATTTTAAACTTTTACAAACCAAATTCATTAGATTATTAAAAAAGGATGTGAAAAAAGATAAATTGTTATTTTAATGTAATGATTTATAATTTGGGAAATTTGAAAACACTTTTTTGGTCTAGAATTTATGTTTATTATTTATCAATTAATGATATGTATCACTAAAATAAAATTTTGGAAAATTTAATATTTACAATAATTATTATTTTTTATTACCTCATGTATAATGTAATTGAAATACAACAACTGTGTTAAAAATTATTTTCTACAATTTACATAAAAAATGATGTATTTCATAAAATAACTAAAAAACACCCTTATAAAATTTTATTGTTCTATTTATATAAATGATATTAGATTTTTTAAAGTAATTTTATAATATATTAAATTTTAACTATTAACAAAAAGAATTATGATTTTCATGAAATACATTAAAATTTAGTTTATTAAAAATGATCATATAGTTTTTTTTTTGAGTTTTCAATCATAATATTTATTTTATTATTTTAATAAATTTATATTTTATTAAATTAATTAGGTTGAAATTTATATTTATCACATTATCAAATTTTGAGTTCAATTTAGCGTTCCAACAGTCGTGTTACTATTCTTAATGGCCTGGTTATTATTCCAATGTCCTTATAATTATGTTTATGACAATATTAATTTAAATATATAACTATTAATACCTTAAAACAAAATTCATTACAATTGCACATATGGTTCTATAATTTCTCTTTCTAAAATGTCTATTGTTTTACTAATATTTTTCTTCTTTTCTATAGTGTTGTTCATGGGTGAGATAATTTTTTCTGAATACAGTGGGCAATACTTTCCCATTTTATTTTTTCTATTTTATGTTTTTCTGTCTCATTATAATATATAGAATTTTTATGGGTATAATTATTGACTAATGTAATTATTTAGATTAATGAAATAAAGGGTTGTATATTTTTTATATTTGTTTAATGTATGTAATACTATACAATATAACACTCATTTTTTTAAAAAAAATATCTTAAATTAATTTTGGGTCATTAAATTCTTCCCACCATTAAAAAATTCTTCCCTAACATTTGAACACGTATTTTTGATTGAGAATATATTATGATACTTTTGTTACATTTTTTTCTCATGTTCCCGTGTTTTCACTTCATATTTTTGATTCAACCACAACACTTTGACCAGGTGAGTTGTATTATTATATAGACCATGTTCTTTATAGTTTAAGATAATCAATAGTTACTACTTATAAAAAAGTTCATTATCTAGTTTTACCACCTCTTGATTTTGTACAGGTGAGGGATCAAGTATGTACTTACTCAGGAGATATATATAAAAAAATTATGAACTTGATCCATGTCTGGTGGAAGAGCTAGCTGATGGTTGAGTCATCAAGGATCTCAAAAGGGATAATGTTACTAGGTCTAATATTTCCATTCATTCCAAACTGAATGGCTGTTTTACTTGGTGATATTAAATGGAAGAATTTATTTCTAACTTCAAACTCCATGTCCCGATGTTAATTATTAGTGTAACTCTTTTTTGTCCATACTATGGTTTAATATATGATTGGATGACTTGAACCATCTATATCATTTCTTAAAAAAGCATAAGGCCCAAGTTTCTTCCACTCACCAACTTTAACCGTACATGTATGAGTTCTACATCAGTTCCCATATATATATTCAAATGGTTTTATTTGAATACTTAATTTGATTATTTTGTGTTTTGGAACTCATGTAATGGGAAATGTTAATATTATACTACTTTAAATTCAACTGATCATACTCATATAATGTCCATCAGTGTTTAAATATTCCATTCGTATAGAACATAATTTTTGGAGTTATATGCCCTATAAATGTTCATTTCAGTATATCGAGCATGTTTGAGACTTATTTATAATTAGAAAGTAAACCTTTGATCAATGTTTGAGATTATTAGAAGTGTATCCCCATGTTTCCTCACCATTTCATTTAATTATATATTGTAATGTTGGTGAAGAGAAAAATGTTCCTAAACAGGGATGATGGTGGAAGTCTTTGATGGTCTATCCACCATATCTCATATCACATTTCATCCTTTATAAGACTTTGAGATACCATTAATAAAGTCCTTGGTGATGATCTCCCATTTTCATGTGGTTATGGGAGATGGTTTCATCATATCCTTAGACATTTTTCTATATATATTAACTTTCTTCCATTCCACGAAAAATATGGTTCACTCAAAAATATTATTCTTCACTTTTTTCCACTTGAAGTGATCGGGAAAATCATTATACATCATGATATTACATGAAGGATATAAAAACATGAGAAATATGAAATATCCAATAGATGATTATTTATCTCAGGTGATTAAGACACATAAATTATAGTTCAAAATAAATGAATCCATATTTATGGATGTGGAATTTATCAGGCTTCACTTTACTATTTTAAAATTCTTTTAAAGATCCACACTATCCCTTTTCACATATTATACAATTTTTGGTATATATGTTTCAGATATCAATTTGGAATGGTATAATGTTTTCATTACAATTATTATATATAGATCCATAATTTAAATAGACATGAAGATATGTGACTTCTCAATAAATAAAATATATAATGTTTCAGGAACATTTTACCATGGAAATCAGCTACCTTATTTTCCTTTCTAGGATGGTAGTGAATTGGTAAATACTTGTCCTTGATTAACTCTAACCATATTTTTTATGTATGATCATATATTTCTTAGTGAATACCTAATTTTGACCCTCGTGATCTGTATATATGTAACACTTATCACCATATTGGTAATTTTATAAAATCATCAAACTATGGATTACAAAATCTAATTGAAAATAAAGCATCGGGTAGTTCAGTTGATGGACCTCCAAATATTGTGAGTAATATGCTATTGAAGGACCATGGAACACCCTAAGAGGGGAGGGTAAATCTGGGTGTCAAATTTTTCTTTTTAAAGTTGTGGATCTTGTTCTCATGTTAGTAAGAACTTGTTAAATCTGTCAAATAACTAAAAGCAGTGAGATGAAATATTACTTTTACATAGTTCACTACAGAGGGTTACATCCAAAGAACATACACTGACAGTGTGTCAGTTGTACCTAAATCCAAAAATCATTAATAGTTTGAGGATTACAATATTTGGTCATAGACACTCTATTCCATGCACACTACCTTTACAAAGGTTTAGGGATAGCTCACTGCATCCCTCGGATCACTTCCCTCGACTCCACCTAGCTTACTACCTTGAGAGATGTCAAACTTAGTTTATCGACATGAGGGCCTCTTCAAAAGATTTTCATTGAAGTCATTGTCTCTGTTCAGCATGAGTGATTTCTTGAATAAAAGTCCTAAAATGATTCACATGAAAGCACTAAACCACTAAACCAGATAATCCAAGATTTCAATCAGCTTGTGCTAACAATTGTGCACAACCTCAACCCTGTGCGCGCAAGATCTGACTTTTGCGAAAAAGATTCCTTTTTCTTGTAAAAAAAATTTTGCGCAACTATAAATTTTTTTGTGTAGTTAAATATTTTCTGTGCAACAGTAATATTTCTACGCAACTCTATCTTTTCCGCACAGTTGTGAATTTTCCGCGTTACTCTAATTATTCCGCGCAGCTCCCTTTTCACGCAACATTTACATGGATCAGAACTCAGATCTTCTCTAAGTCTTATTTATTCTCTCATGAGGGGGGTTACCTCTTATTTAAAGGTGTTGTTGAACCCCACGTGAAAAAACCATCATGGCCCAAAAAAACCCTCAATTGGCAGACAATACCTTTCACACTGATCCGTTTTTGCGCACATCCCCAAGTTTTTTTGCAACCCATTCCTTTTCCATTTTTTGATGTTATGATTCGGAAACACCTCTAGTGCGAAAAACCTCACTCCACTATTTCGTTTACCACACTCTTTTTTTCACCCAATTCACCTATTTCATGCACCACTTCCTCTTTGGGTGAATCTCATTTTTCCAACAACCCATGTCTTCATTTTCCGATTTTCTGGCCCAAAAATTTGGAAAACACTAGAAAATGGCGCCACCTTCAATAATTTTTGCCATGTGAACTATATGATCACTTTCCTTAAAGACACTCTGAACTTCCAATTAGGATTGTATAAAAACACAAACCATACTCTATTTCCTTCATAGAAAGAGCGTGGTTCCAACAACTATCACATAATCTTTTTTACGGAGTACACTAATCATGGATTTATTTAAAGCATCACTATATATCACAAACCCTTCTCTACTTGAGGTTAGTTTGATTATAGGAATAGTTATTATCCTTTAACCAGTATCATTATTTTTTTTAATAAATTCTTCTATCTATGGATACATTGACCCTTTCCATGCTAACATATTTAGCGTGGTATAAAATAATGAGATATTTCGTAAAAAAATATTGGTATTACCTAGTTAATCCATGAAGAAAATTATTTCTTTGACGCTTGAGTTTCAATGAAAAACATCAATTTACATTTTTTGGGTTCCACAGAAATTCCATCACATTTATCTTGTTCCGAAAGACTGTGTCTTGTCGTATCCAAGAGTCACACATTATGATCCTTGAATATGAACAGTTCTTTTTTAATATTTCTACCACAACACATATATTATATTCATGTACCTCCATTCTCATAGAGTATATATAATATCATTAATAATGGGTATCATAAACTTTTAAAGGTAGTGTATAAATACTTTATTAATCAAATCCAAGAATACTACGGTGGAATTAGTATAATAGAAGTTAAAAATTTAAAGTCATAGGGTCTATATAATGAATTTAAGGTTAATTTCGTCCTTATTCAACAATAATTGATGATATCGAGAATGGTGGTCCACCTTTGAGAAGTAACGGGCTCCTCGAAATCAATCTTAGGAAGGGGGTATTAGTTCTTTGTGGTTACTTTTTGATCTCCCAACAATCGATGCACGACCATATAGATCATTCATCTTTATTTATAGAGCATCATCACACCCTCAATAAATACACAAGGGAATATGAAACAATTATCCAAATTTTATTGACACTACTTCTTTAACTTTCACAGTTCTATAAGGGCTATCCTATATGGTATTTTTGTGTTAGGAGTGGCTCTAGGTAAGAGATCTATTGAGAACTCAACATAAAAATCTTGGTTATAGTTGACAAACAATTTGGTAAAAAAAATTAGAATATTCTATCATAATGTGAATTTACTAAAGGTTTATTATTTCTATGGACACAACTATTCAGGCATGATATGCGTCAACACTATGTATCAACACCAACACCACTAATGTGATTTTTTAATGAGATTATTAATCATTCTTTAATTCTTACTGAATCATGGGATGGTTCAAAATATGAAAACATATTCCATTTTTCTTATAGTTAAACTGATAACTATATAACAACAACCAATTCATGGCAAGTATAGTTTCAAATTCCATAAAGGGAAGTAATACAATATTTTTCTTCAATAATTATCCCACATATACTAATAGTAAAATATTCCAATAATTGGGTTTCAAAAATTACACCAATATTAGGTTTTACCGATAACTATGCTTCATGGTATCACATATATGATTCAATGGTTCTCGAACAGTTTAAAAAAAATAAAGGAATGTATGGAACTAGAATCATATAAAACATTTTCAGTTATTTAGTTAATAGAAAGTGTACCTTGAACGGCATAATTTTCATCTTCCACCTCAATGGTAGTGATTTAATAACATTTCCCTTTATTTCATAGTTTTAGTGTTTTTTTATGTTGATTACCATCAAACACCAGAGCTTTAGTGTACTGGCATTCATAGTTCCCTTTCTCATTCTATTTTAAGCCTTAAACCATGATTTGTGAATTATGAGGTTCCTTCCATTCCACCATTAAGTTGGCTAGATTCTTCATGACTCTTCAAAACTCATGAACTTATTTTAACTATATCCCACATATAAATCCTTCATTCTCCCTTTATGTAATTTAATATTATTTTTATTTTCAAATAATTTAAATGTGTGTGGTTAGATCTTATTTCTTCTATTTTTCTTTCATTCCCCTTACATGAAATTTAATTCTTCTCTTTTTATATCTATCTCCATGCGACCATTATCTACACTCCATCTATACTTTGACAGAACATTGAATTGATTTTTCATAACTCCCAATGCATCGAATAGTTACATCCATTTGAATAAATTATTTAAAACATGAAATAATATATCTATTTACATATCATTGTTCATAACAAAATAAGATGTTTATCTTGATTGAATTGTGAAATTTTACTCATAAGAAATTGTAGATTCGTTGGCATTTAACATAAGATCTTGGAATTCTATCTCTTTATTTATATATAGAGTTCAAGGGAAATACATTAAAATAAATATCTTCTTAAAGTTTTTCACTCCGTTTTGTCGATTTCATCATTCAACTTTGAATTGAATATCAATGTTGACCATTGATCCCAATCTATATTCAAAATGATAGATAACAAGAGTAAATTTATACTTCCAAGGATAATAGAGAATATAAAATGTAACATCCCATAATTTTAAAATAACACAATATTAAATATTATACACAACATGCAACATCAAGTCTAAAAAACCGCAATAAAATATAAAAAACTTTAAATTTAATTTTCTCATATCTATTGAATTAGTGGGTATTAATAGTGTTAAAAAAATTATAATATATATATATATATATAAAGTATATACACAATAAAAATTCATTTATTAATTCCTTGGTTATAATTACCCAATTTTTAGTTAAGTTATTTTACTCTTTAGAAATTCCTTTCCATCAAAATGATTTTTATTAAAAAAATGGGAAATTATTATAATTTAATTATATAAATTTTATAAATTTTATTTCATAAAAATAATATAGTTTTTTTAAATAATTCTATGAACATTTTATTAGGGTTAATTTCTTAGTTTTTTCTAAAAAGATTGATTTTACAGCAAATAGTGAAAACATTGTTTTTCATTAAAAAAATATTTCTGATTCAAGAAATAAAAAATCCCATTTAATTGTAATTTTATTTTATTATAAAAAGAGTTTTCTGAAGTTATTAATAATCAAATTATTTTAATTGGAATCTATTTCAAGGTTGAATTTGAAATGATAAAAGTTTTATATAAAAAAGGTATTTTTCTCGAAAGCAATTTTTCATTGCATTAAATGATTTTATTTTAAATTAAATAATACCAGTAATTTAAATTTATTTTTAAAAAATGAATTATATATTTGGAATCATGAATTCTCTATTTTTTAAATATTACCCCTTTAATTTTGGTAAATATGAATTGTAAGCGTGATACAATTTATCACGTCGATAATGTGTAAATCGAATTAATCTATGTTAAAAAAAATAAGAGATAAGACCATAATTTTTCAACCTAATTCTTATAGGATGAATTTAATTATACCATTATTATATTATTATTGAAATTTCTATGTTTATTGGACACTTTACTGTGTAAATTATCGATATAATATTTAATTCAATGAAAGTTACAAAATGCCACTCTGTTAATTTTAAAGAACTGTTATGTGTCTACACCAGGACAATATAAATTTATGAATTAATATAAATTTATATTATATGAATAACTAAATTATCTTTGATGTGATAAATTATTTATAAATATCAGTGATTATATAATTACCTTAAATGTGTGTGTGACATCGATTCAATATTAATTCAATTGATAGAGAAATAAAATAAATGCTCTTAAAAATATTTAAAGTGATATAAATTGAATAATTTATAGTGTTACATTATTTATTGCATTAACATTACATATTATAAATTTTTATAATAATTTTAATAAAAATAGAACTTTTTCTTGATATATTTGAAGTCAAATTAAACGAATAGTTTCAAATTAACATTATAGAAAATTTATCAAAAAAATAGTCTATTAAATTATTTAAATATACATAAAATACTGAAAGTGGAAAAGGGGGATAATATAAGGTGATAAATTCCATCCATTTTCAATTTATGTGTTAATGGTTTCCTTGTATGTAAAATAGTTGCTCTTTAAGAGTGAAAAGTATGTTATCATGATTAATGTAAAAATAGGTGAACTAAAGTGTTAAACCAAAATATAATGTATAAAACACCAAAAAACCTATCTTAATTTTTTTCCTTATGATATTTAAACCAAATAATACCCCCAAGTGTGGATAAATATCCATTTTGACGTATTTTCTTAGGAATGACTTTATTATATTTTTATCTTTATGGAATTCCAAAATCTCCCTCACCTCATCTATAAAAGGGAACCTCTATGCTTAGTTATTTACACCACATTGAGCCCTCTTTCATGAACAAACCCTAAAAAATACCTTCTCAACTTCCTAATAAAAATTCTAGTGGTTATTTTAATCCTAAACATCCTGCCCCAAGACCCTAAAGAGGATATTTGAATGAATTTTTTCAATGGAGAGGTAATCGCCTTAACTGATCACTTTCTTTTTCATATTCTTTACATCATCTAAATATTTGGTATTTCCATATAATAATAAAATTTAGAACCCTGGATATAGTTGAATTTTATTATTCATGAAATCACTATTATCTACTCTTTTCCCCATCAAATAAGAAGTGAATGTATTGCTCATGCGTATGTACATCTTACAATCTCCACATAGAGATGCAATTAATTTTTCACTATCATATTTCATTGATGGTTACTATTATTATTTTAATGTTTATATATAAAAAATTATTAAAGAGTTATACCTATAAAATAATAGTATCACAAATACCTACTTACCTTATGATCCCTTGGAAAATGACAATGTCGATTGTACATACATGTGGATTACCCTCTCCATAAAGGGATGTGACTTGTTTTTTATTTATATTTCACAAGTATAGTAATAAGGATTAATTTTATGAATTTATATTATATATATAATAAAATAATAATTATTTAAATAATAATTATTAAATTAAAATTACTTTTTTCGATCAATCAAAAGATAAAAACAATTTTCATTCGTATGTACGACATGCCGTCTCCATGAATGTTGTAATTCATTTTTCTATATGTAAATTATTTGGATGACACTTATTATGTATATAATGAATATAGATTATAATTATAATAATATTACCATGTTGTGGATGATATCACATTGATCTAAGATAGGGACAAAAACTACCGAACCAAAATATGGATGAAAAAAAGTATCCATCACCTAGAAAAATGATTTTAATAAATAAATATTAATAAATGGGTGAAATAAGGTTGTATGTAAATCGCATATGCAATGATATATATGAATATGGTTTTATATTATATTTATATTAAATCTATTTTTATTATATAGTATGTCTAAACACATATGAAATAAGTCGAACCTGAGGTAAGAGTTTCTCATCTCAGTTTTACTTTTGTGAGACATATTCCATATTCACCACTTATTTTTTTTGGTGTTTATAATGATCATTTGATATTTTATATCATGAATCTCTTTATATTAAAAGTGTATAATGTTTCATTTGAAATTATTTATTTCACTAGGATATGATTCATAATTTAGACAAGTTGTAAGGGATTATTTCATAATCTAATCATTATTTGGGATTGTATATGTTTTAAGTTCTATTTGGGGATTATTTCGATTTTCAAATCAAAAATTTATTATTATCCTCTGGTTATTTAAAAAAATTTCTAGTAATAGTAAAAATTTCTTCTATTTTGTATGCAAAAAGATTGAGAATATTATTATGATTTGACTTTATTTCTCTTCCCGGTCAAATATCATTTTTCTTTAATAAAATTATTTTATAAAAATATTTGAAATAATTTTTTCAAAAAACTCCAAATGATTTATTATAGAAATGTTTACCCATGATTTCATTTTTATAAAATGGATTTAAAAATAATATTCTTATCATTTTCTATTGAGGTACATTTTTCAATTTATCGTCAATGTGAAATGAATGTTTTTTTTAACATATAAAGGATTGACATAATTTCCCAACATCGTGATTTTTAAGTTCTTAAAATATTCCTATAAATCATTTAATGATTATTTTTAATGATTTTTTATCCCTAATATTCTAAAAATGTTTCTTTTTAAAATGCTATTTTCAAATTTAAAAGTTTATTTTCATCAAGAATATTTTTGTAACAGTATTTTGTAATTTATATTCATGAAATAAACATACATCTGTTATACTTATTCTTCACCAAGGATATTTTTAAATGTTACCATCCTCCTTATTTTTCATGATGGTTTATGGAAAATTTGAATTGGGATGTACTATTTCAATATCATTCTCCACATTAGCATAAATGTTTTATGATTATGGGGAATTATTAACATTTCATATGCTAGTTTTTCAATAATAAATTTATATTAATTATGTTTAACCTCAATCATAAAAAGAGTGAATTTTATATATTATGTGAAGGAAGTGGCCTAGTATAGCCCCTCATTTCCATTTTATCACTCATGATTCAAAATAGACTAGGTTTTGATTGATACATTATACATTTATACAGATTTAAGGGATTGATGGTATTTTTAGATATCTTTTATGAGGCCTCAATGGAATGTTCTATATGTCTTAATTTATGTTTTCCATCATTTTGAAATTGGTTATTGGTGCCTATTTTATTATTTTCTCTATTTTGATATCCATGGATAATCTTTTAGTTCATATGATTATTTATTTGTAATTATTATTTAATTATTTAATCCTATGATATTATAATTTTTCTTCATGTTAATGATTAAATTGAATGTGTTTTCAAATATTTACCTTTCCATGTTGATTATTCCATATTTATTTTTTATAGATTCTATTGTATGGATTCCAATACTGAGTATCTAATATCACCCCTTTAGAGTGTTTCCATTCCCAATGAATCTAGGAACTATATTATGATTTATTTTCAGGGATATAATAAAAGAAATAATAGTTATTTCAATGAAAAATTCTATGTTTTATTTTATGTTCTCTAATGTAATGTGTGATTTAGGTATGTATCTAGTTTTCTAATACAACTAAATTATTCTATCCTATGGGATGTGATTACTTGTATCTAGTTAAAATTTATTAAAGTAACCACTAGATATAGGATACTAGATTTTGGGTTTATATAGTTGGTATCAGAGAATATTTATTAGAAACCATGGGAACTAGATTTAGGGAAACATAGATTAGGGAAAATAAAAGTATTATTGACATTGAGAATATGATTTTTGATAATGGTTATACATACATTTTTAATATATATTAACTGTTTCAATAGTCATGAAATTATACATTATAATTCACGATGTAAACATAGTGTGTGAAATTGTTTAGAAATGGTTCCTATTAGAAGGAATAGAAATTAAATCAATTCTTGTAATTCATATATGGATTTCCCTTCTAGGAATGGTAATAAATTGGGAGTTAGAGCTGCAAATAGAGTTGAGGAAATTATAACTATATCAAGGATTTCTACTCATTTTATGAAAAGTAACCTTACATTCGTGGAGAATCCTCCTTATCAATAATATGGTGTAACAATTTTAGTCTAATTCACGGATCATAATCCTACATAATTAAATGGGATGACTAATCCATCTATAGCTACTTAATAGATATGTTCCCTATAGAATACATCTCTCACATAAAGAAGTAATTAAAGGGATATGGTTTTATTGGTTGTTTATAATCTCCCAAAGGACTCTAATTAATGGTGGATATTGATTAAAAAGGCAAAGTATGAGGAAAAAATAGTTATCATTGAATTGAAGGATTTTATTAAACTTTTATTTGATATTTTTTTATGGTGAACAATGAGAAGATATGGGTGGAAAATTATTGATTCTGAGTCTAATATAAGAGGAAAATGTTTCTAAATTTGAATATAAATTTTCATGTTTGGAAATTAATTCAACATACAACACACACAATCCAAATATTATAATTAACCATCTCATTTATGGATTAAAAAAAATCCTTATAAGGGTGATAGTATCCCAAGAATTATCATTATATAAAGATATAATATCTATTGTTATAAATATAGAAAAATAATTGTCTATATAATATGTCCTTGAAGAAAAGTAAGAGAAGAATAGGTTGGTAGAGAAAAAAATTGATAAATAAAAGAATGGAAAGAATGATTTTCCCAAATGTGATAATTGGGGAACAAAACACCCTGTTACATTTTTGGATAGAATGGAATTTTGCTATATGTTTGGAGAGAATGGACACTAGGATCCAGATTTTAAGGGTATGAAAGAAATTCTTGATATGTAATTCTTTAACTGTAAGGATATGGGGCACTAATCAAACTAATTCCTAAATCGATAAAAGAATATAAGTTAATATAATACATGGGATCAAGGTCAAGAGTATACTATTACTATAACCTTAAAAGAATTATTAAATTAATTTTTATTAGGAATTAAATGATTAATTTATAGAATTATTTTCATCAATGGTATTATTGTAATCAGAATCATGAAGCATATAAATATTATTCCATAGTGGTTCTTCCTTAAATATTTGAAATAATAAGTTCAATAGTACCAAAGAACTATAAAATTAATTTAATGGTAATGTGATATGTTATAGAAAAACTATGATTGAGGGAATGATATCTGATAATATGTTCTTGATATTTATAAAGTAATATTTATTTGAAATTAATAAATTATTGACAAATTATACTTGATATTACAAATGACATTAGAACTTATTTATAATTTGATTCATCAGGGAGTTTATTACAAATTTTATTTATTTATGAATTATATTTTATAATATGATAAATTATTTATGATATAAGGAGAGAGTTATTTCTTGGATGTATATAAATTTTTGTTATGTTTTTATGATGATTTAAGTTATTGAAATGTTTTGGGAGAATATTTCATTGATGTTTTTACTTGTTACAATAAGGGGATCTTTTTTGGGGATTAATGATAAGTTTATTTTTTTAATTTATTTACCATATTTTTGGATTTATGAATTTGGCCATACATATTATGGAGGATACATAAGTTTAAATACTTATGGAATATATAAATTTGAGCCTTTGATATTATTGTTTGAGGTTAAATTATTATTTATCATATTGGATAACCTATGAAAACCATTTTGGTTGTGGTAATTATTTTGATTCCAAATAAATTACAAGTGGAAATTATGAATAAATAAAAGTGATTAAAGTAAAAAAATACATCTTAAATATTCATTTCCTAATGTAAGAGAATAATTACAAATTGATTGAAGCCCAAAAAATGTATGAGACTATGTTTATGATATGGGATGAAATCAAGTAAGGTAACTTTACTCAATTTTATGAAAATGAACTTGAAATGAAAACATTATCTGTTTACATTTCTTACTCAGAAATCAATGGCCTTTTAAACCTTCACAGGGTTTGGGTTTTTAGGGTTAACTATTAAATTTCCATGCTCTTTATCATAATCTATCAATACTTTGGAGTTCAATTTATCTTCTATATCTATATTTTCACTTCTCAGTAATTTTATCCTATTTGGAAACCTAGTTATTTTATATTCTAGATGACCTTTGAATTTCCATTTCCCTCTTTTAAGAGGAAATTTTATTGACCATTTTTATGATTTGTGTTTTCCAAAAACGAATATTTATTTGAAAAAACCTTAATAGATGATACAAATCAAAAATTATGGGGGAAGGATATATGGAAGGGGGAGATAATGTAACGCCTCTAGATTTTAATGAAACACTATTTTCATTAGCATACATAATAAACAACATCATGTATTAACAGACCATAATATATTATTAGAATATTATTATTTAATTATCACCTTTACATTTACTTGGTGGGTATGAATATTTTCATTTAAATTATAAAATATATTTCTAATGTAACCGCTCAATATAATTTCATTAACTAATGATTTGAACAAAAGTAATCTATTTTTAGTAAATTTATTTTGTGCTTCGTAAATATGTTTTCATAAAAATTTATTTTAAAATTATTTTTTATGAGAAAATATAATAATTAATTTATGAAACATTTATTAATTATATTTTATAAAAAAATTATGAAATCATCATATTAAACTTTTTATATGGTGAATTTTCATTTTTTTCTGAAAACCTTGATTTTCCAATGAATAATAAAAAAATACATATTTTTATTTAAAATAATATTTCTTTTTAAAAAAATTTACATTTACATTTTTTTTAAATGTGATTTCAAACTAAAATTATTCCTTTTATATTATTAATAATTAAATTATGTTAATTATAAACAATTTAATGAATGAATTTGTTATTAAAACATTTTTAAACATAAAAAGGTATTTGTTTGGAAAACTTATTTCATTGCATTTTATGGTTTGATTTTAAATTAAATGATTCCAAATATGAATAATGAATATTGAAAAATGGATTCCATATTTTGAATTAGGAGTAATAAATTTGGTGAATAGTCTCCTTTTAGTTTTGGTAAATATGAATATTAACCATGAAAAAATTTACAACCATAGTAAAGGTTAAGTCGGTTAAATAACATTTAAAAATTAGTGATAATTCCATATTCTCTCATACTAATTCCTATATTATGAGGTTAATTTGAACTTTATTAAATTAGGATTGAAATTTATATGTTCAGTGGATAATTTTCAATGAAAATAACCAATATAATATTTGATTAAATAAAAGTTACAAAATTTTATTCTATTATTTTCAAATATATATTATTTGCCCACATATGGAAAAAAATTATGAATTTACATAAATTTTAGTTTTTTTTAATTAAAATATATTGATGATGGTAATTTATTTATAATTTCTAGTGATTATATAATTACCTTAAATTCTTTCACAAAAGTAATACAATATTTATTCAATTAATAGAAAAATATATTAAATGATATTAAAAATATTAAAAGTTAAATAATTTGATGGATTTATAATGTTATAGGATTTTTATAGATTAATTTTAAATATTAGTGATGTTTTAATAAATTAAATTAAAAATAAATCTTTTTCATGATGTATTTTAAGTCAAATTAAATTAATAGTGTTAAAATTGACATTAATGATAATTTATCCAAATAATATTTTATTAAATTATATGAAAATCATTAAAAGCATTAAAGAGGTCAATGAGACAATATATGGTTCAAAATGTATTCCCTTATTCCTTTTTTAGGCAACATTTACCTTATATATAACATTATAACCCTTTAAGTATGAAAAATATGGTACCATGGTTAACATTAAAATAGGTTAACTAAAGGGTTAAAACAATTTATAAGGTATAAAACACCAAACAAAAACCTATAAAATATAATTTAATGATGATATTTGAAAGATATCTTACCCTAGGATTAAATACATATCCATTTGGTTTCATTTTTCTTGTGAATAACTCTGTTATAATTATGTCTTTTAAGATATTCCAATAGTACCCCTCACCTTTATTATAAAAGGGGATATCCTTCCTTAGTTAGTTACAGCACATTGAGCCTTATATATTGACCCAAACCTACATAAGTCTATTTTAAATGCATTATAAACATTATATAGGGGTTTTTATCCCATAATATCATTGTCAGGACCCATAAGAGAAGATTTAAAGGAGTTCATTCAAAGGATAGGTAATCACTATAACTGATCACTTTCTTTTTTCCTTCTTATATACCACATAAAATATATATAGTATTCACCACAAATTAATATCATAAAAATAAAAAATAAAGTAAAATTTTATTATGAATATCAAATCACCATTATCCACTCGCATTCCCATAAAATGGAATGTGAGGGTATCACTCATGCATATGTACAACTTACCATCTCTAAGTAGATATACAATTCTTTTTCCTCTACAATATTTCATGGATAGTAATTATGATGGGACTGATTTATATATATATATTTATATGAACAAATTATTATTCTCATGTAATTGTAATATCATAACTACATTCCTACCTCGTTTTAGAAAATGATAATGTCGTTTGTTATTACTTGTGGGATACCACCTTCACGGAGTGATGCAATTTGTTTTTCATTTCAGGTTTACTTGGATGGTAACAAAGATAGATTTGAAAAATCGATATGATATATATAATATAATTATCATAATAAAAATGATAATTCTTATTTTCCATTATTTTTTCCATCCATAAAATGATGACAACAATGCTCATGTGTATATGCAATCTACCATCTCCAAGAACAATGTAGTTCATTTTTCTATCTATAACTTTTATGAATGACAATGAATATGTATATAATGAATATAAAAGATAATTATATCTCGATTATAATTATAGATATTGTATAACCATCTTTAATGTATATGTAATAAAATTACCAAATCAAAATATTCATGAAAAATGATTAAGTTATCACTCGAAATAGTGATTTTAATAACAGATTATTAACAAATTGGTAACAAAAGTTCTAAGTAAATCATATGTGATAATATATATATATATATATGAATATGATTATATAATATATGTATAATAAATATATATATATATATATATTATATCGGAGGTTCAAACAAATATTAAGGATGCCCTACTTGAGGTAAAAGTTTCTCGTCTCACTTTTACTTTTGTGACACATATTCTATATTCACAACTTATTTAATTTGTGTGGTGTATATTCAAATCATTTAATATTTAAAATTATTATTATATTTTTTTAATGGTATTTAATATATCATTTTATTTTATTTATTTTTTGGGTCATTTGATTAAAAATTTACCCTATTGTTAAAGGTTTGATTTACAATATCATCAGTATTACAAATTTTTTTTGTTTAAGTTTCCTTAGGGGAATTATTTGGTATTTATATCAAAAAACTAAATCATTTTATTATGATATATATTTTTATGAACATTTCATGTAATATTATTGTTTTAATCTCTTTTGAATGTAATATTATTGTGAAAATGTTCTTAAAAATATTATTTTCCTCTTACGAAGAATATTGTTATTCATCTATATCCATGCATTCTAAAAATATTTTCATGAATTTTTTCAAAACTATAAAATTATTTATTAACTAAATTTTTATCCATGGTTTACTACTTGAATTTTTTTTAAATGATTTTTTTTATTTTCCTAACATGGAATATTAATCATTTTATCAAAAAAATTATAAATAAATTAGTTTTAACATATATGGAATGAACAGAGTTTCTTGTTTTTATGAACATTATATTAATTGATGATTCCCCTACATGTTTTCATGATTAATATTAATGAATATATTTTTTATAATATTCTATAAATTTATAGTTTTTAAAAGTTATTTTCAAAGTGACAATTTTTTATTGAACAAGAATGTTTTAATGAAATATTTATTGTATTTTATTAATTAATGACAAAACCCTTATTTTACTTATGCTCTATTGGGAATATGCTATAATGATATTGTCCTAATAAAATTTATAGGTGGATTTTGATTAGTTTGACTGGGGATATACTATTTGGACAAAATTCTCCATATTAATCTGAATTGTTTATGATTATGGGAAATTATTAACATTTCATATACTGGTTATTCAATTTGAATGTATAAATTGATCATGTTTCAATCCTTTCATATAAGGAATGAATTAGACTTAGTATGTGATGATTGGGTACCAATATATCACTATTATTCATTGGAAGGTCTCATGAGTCAGACTAGATTTAGTTTTTGTCAAGGCCTAACCCTTTTATAAAGATTTCATGGCACACATCCGTAACGTTATTTTCAAACATTTGGGCCAAGGCCACCCTGGTAAGTTCCAAATTTTTAGAATCATTTATTCCTTAATTATAAAAAAAATTTATTGATGTTTATATGGTTATTTAGTTTCTTGTGATATACATTGATATGTTTCTAGGGCAATTGGTTATTTATAAGACATTATTTTTGAATCATTTACTCCTTCCATATTATTATTCATGTATAATTTGTTGATTAAAGGTCACATGTTATCAGATATTTAACTTTTCTTGTTGATTATGCCTTATTTATTCTTAATATATTATATTTTATAGATACCCTTAATGAGAATATTATATATCCCCTTTCTTATGTTTCCTTTCCCTGGATTCTAGGAAGTGTATTATGATTAATTTTTATAAATATACGGAGGTTAAAAATGGTTTCTCAACAAAAAATACTATATTATATTTTATGTTTTCTAATTTAATGTAAGATTCGGGTATGTATCTGGTTTTCCAAGAGTAAAAAGAAATTTGATCCTTTGGGATGTGATTTACTGTATATATTACTAATTTAATAAATAAACCATCGGATCTATGCTACTTGATTTAAGAAATTTACATAAAATATTATTTCCATTGAGTTAACCCACTTTTCTAAGATAAGTAGATCCAAATAATAACTAAAGATTGATGATAATTAATATATAATGGACATTATGGATAGTTTCTCCATCATGGGTGAAGGTAGATGTGTCATATAGTTTATATTATGAGTCATTGATTAAGAAAACAACTCATTACATTGATATTTTTGTTAAAAGAAACTTTTTTTGTATCTCACAGGGGTTGTTAGTCTACTTTCTCTTGGATCCCACCATTAACTAAAATATAATATGTATGAATAAAACATATATCCATAATGTATAAAAAAGTTATTTATTATCATTTTATTTTCAAATGTAATTACATATATTATGTGATCTCTATTTTTATTATAACCTACTTTTCAAATGATGCTTCTAAAACCACGTATTATAGTCCTTTCTAAAATTAAAAGAAATAATTACATTAGATATATATCATTCATAATTGTTCTAATAGAACTTGGGATTAACTAAATTATATCCCTTGGGGGTACCAAACCATGTGTTTTAAAAGGAAACATTATCATTCAGTTGGTATAAGACAAGTTAATGGCCATTGAGTTTGCAAAACCCACAATGACATTTATAGGTATTTTGAATTTTTTTGGTTTGACTTTTCATTTATATATTTTTATTGTGATTTTATTTTAAAATTTAAACTTACTAGAGACATTGGTTGGTAAAAATATATATGACACCCTATAACACCCATAGTAATTGATATTTTTTGAGAGTGGAACAAGAGTGCCCATGTAGTTTGATGCAAGTTTTGTAATACCATGTGACCCTAACAATGTGGTCTCTTTTAAAGGATCCCGGAGAACCCACATGATTGGTAAAAAAATTGACAAACAGTATGGACAAACAATATGGTCTTCCCAGTTTTTATATTTTTTTGAATTCCTAAACTACCCATCCCCGTTTAAACCACTTCCACCCATCATTTTATCTCATTCGTGACCCATTCCACCCTAGGCATGTAAGCACCCACATACTCACCCATATTGGCTCAATTTTCAGTGTCTATTGACCTAGTAATTTCAATAAAAATCAATGAATGTGAGTCTTCTCACATTACATAGGGTTCTCCTTCCTTCTTCCTTGAACTTCTTTCTACCTAGTGATTGGGATAACCTAGGGTTGGTCTAATCTAAACTATATATCATGTGTTTTGATTTTTACGATTTTTATTTTATTTAGTTGGATATCCTCTCATCTATTAATGACTCTTCTATATAGTAGTTAGTGCATTCAATTAAGAATATAGTTGGTTTCATGTTGTTCTATTATTTGAAAATTTAATTTTTCTTGCTTCTAATTCCAAGGATTTTACATATTCTTTTGTGTGTGTAAATTTTTGTTTTCAATGTATTTTGGTGTGTGTGAAGAGGTAGATAAATTGATATTTCTTATATATGTGGATGGAAATGTTGTTCTTTGGAATGTGGTGGTTCAGTTGTGTTGAAATTGAATTTAATGTTTTCAAAAGGAGGTGGAAAATCACAAGGGAATCCCAAGTATCTAGGTGGGAAGATTTAGAAAAGTACACTAGGACTTCTTTTCCCTGCCAATCTCAATTCTGTTACAACAAAAAATAGTAACTTACTGATAAAGTGAATTGGGTTTTGATCAAGAAAAATAATATACCTTTACATCTGTATTTTGATCCCTGATAGGATGAGGATCACAAGTCCCACATAACATAGCTACATAAGTTTTTCTTTTGGTGATTGTGTATTTTTTAACCTTCTTACTAATTATCTCTATTTTCATCATTTTCATTAACAAGAAGAATCATGTTTTAAGTTAAACTATTTCCACTCTTTCGAAAACTCAATTCATTATGTGTCTTATAATGGCTATGTATGGAAAAATTAGTGGGATCCTTCTGGGCATGGGAGCTCACACCCTACATTCAACTAACAGGTGTATATAGAACAAGTTTTTATCACTCATTTTAATCAAAGGACATATATGGTGGTGGTATATATTCTTTATATTTGATTATTCTTATAGAACATGTATTTCTGATCACAATGTGCATGTTGACCCTCGTTTCATAAAGATATTTTTTGATCTTTTTTAGTTTTTTTCATTTTTTTAACTATGACTACTTTCCAATATATGTATTATTTAATCATGAGTATATAAATTTTTTAGATTATAGAATAAATGGTTTTTATATTACTTTATGGGGATATTGATTAGTATTTTGGGGTATCTTTTTAAAAGGAGTTATTTGATGCCCAAGAAATACATTCTAACATCTGGGGATTGATAATACCCTTCAGGTCATGTCATGGCCCAAGTTGGGTGTCAGATTGTATGGAATCTTGGGTAGGTTCATAAAAAATTGGTATCAGATATTTAGTTTTCCCTTTCATTGGGTCCTGATTTTTGGGTAAATTCATGATACGTATGATATGGGTTTTTCAATTCTTGAGGATCTAGTTTTGGGTAGGGTTTATTTCCAAAAAACCTCATGAAGGGCCTTAGGTCACCATGGAATGATGGTAATTTAGTTTTTCCCCTCTCTAGGGTGTACCATAAAGGATATAGTCTAGCAGTTGGTATCATGATACATGTGGAGTAGTTTGATTTTTTAGGATTTAATTCTGATTTATATAATTCATTTAAATTTATTTCCACTAGTTTGGTATATTTATGGTCTTATTTTTTCCCACTAACACTAGTAGTTTCATGAATAATTGAGTAACTCCTATACTACCATGGGAGGAGGAAAGAGACTATTATCCAACTTCTAAACCACCATTTGATCAATGTTTTGTCGAATAATATCTTCATGTTATTCAAACCATGGATTAGGGAGTGGGATCAGGTCTTGGTCAGTATAGGGAAGTTTATCTATGTCCAGAAAAGGATTGGGATCAAGAATTATATAAGAATAAATCCACTTCATTATGGGGAACTACTAATCCCCATGAAGGTGGAGACATGGTAGATAAAATTGAGAGGATCACAGATTTCAATGGATGTCTTGAATCTATTAAGATGATGTTTTGTATGTTTATGATGGAATGCCTCATTCATCAGTAGTGAAAGATAGTGGTTCATGATAGGTAGGAGGAGAAAATTTTGTGTACATATTTTAATTTCAACATCAATGAGGAGTTCTTCCCTGAGACATTGGATCTCTCCATGTCATGGAAGTTCCTAGACCTCCAGAAAGAGGAATATTCAGTGATGGAATATGCCTAAAACATTTCATAGCTCATCCAATTTTCTCATAAGATGATCACATATAAAAGATGAAAGATGGGAGGTTTAAAATGTGGTTTCATCTAGATATCTGATAGTTGGTCTTCCAGTTTAAACTCAAAACTTATGTTAGGGTATCCAACTAATATTTTATAGTAGATATTAACTATGATGTCATGTTAGGTTTGACTAGGATGTTTACATCGCTAGTTTATAATAGGATTGGATAATATTAAATGATTATGAAGTGGGAGGATCAACAGAATAATGGTGGAAGTAGTTTCTAATATCCACCCCACCCGCCTTCATCAGTAAGTGTATGTGGTGGTATTGTTGTGTTCTATTAGTGTGGAAGTGTTGGGGATATGTTTTCCAAGTGTTTATTCCAACATAGTGTGATCCACCTTTATGGATGAATAGGACAATAGAAAATGTTTTATAGGAATTTTTGTTATTTTTAGAGTTCTAAGGGACCTATAACTCATAGAGGGAAAATAATTCAATATGATTCTCTAAGTGATATTGGATCTTATTAGGATTGATGTGGTGGGATGGCCATATATTATTATAGGAATATAAAGCTTAATTTTGACATGATTATCCACTTAATGAGGCTAATATTAATTATTAATATATATAATAATAATGTTCTTTATTATTCATAAACACCATTTTAGTGCATTTTACACTTTGAACATCATTTCACATTATAATTGTAATACCTTCTTAAAATTCACTATTATGTGGTACATTTTTTAACAGAATTTTAAGTACCCAATGATTCATCTGATTTTATGGAACATAATTATCCCTATTTTAATTTGATATTTTGGGAACTGTATATAAACTTAAGTATGAACATATTTCATTAAGGGATAAATGGATAATTCATGGAAGAGGATGGTGATATTTTGTGATGAAAGGAAGAAATTCTAGAGAAGGAAGATTGGAGACCATCCCTCTGATGAGAATGTGGGACCCACATTAAAACCCCAATGAAGCCCGAATTTTGTGGGAGGATATAAGACATATAGGGAAACAAATAATGATTCAAGATCTAGTGCTAATTCTTCCTCTATGTTAACCATTAAGGCAGACCAATTTGATGATAAAAATATGGTCCATGTTCTGGGCCCAGAAAAAAAACCTACCCATATGATCATATCTAAGAAAACACAACTCTAAATGGGCCAAAATTTTACAGGAGGTTATAAGAAATCAGGGTATCCATTTTCTTTATCTATGTCCCACTCTTTTTCAGTTATCTAGAAGGTCTTCCAAGCGCGTCTGTTCGGTGGATGCAAGCTGGCTGCCACCTCGGGTCAAGTGTGGAAAATTCCAAGTTCCACAAGCTTTCCACCACCCTAGGCCTACCATAATCAAGTGGGATGCTTTGTAAAGTTGGAGGCTCTACCCAAGGCTTAAAAAATTCCTATTTAAGGTAGTGGTGGTGGAGGAGTTTATCATCTTTGGTGCTTTGTTCAATTGTAATGTTATGCTGTGATTTTGTTGTCTCTAGTTTGTCTTTCACATGTAAGTTGTTCAATTCACTTTAGTTTCTTAATAAAATCTCTTATTTTCCTCTTATTCTATTGTTCTTCATATCACTTTGATACCATTGGTTCAAGGTGTGAATTTATTCACACTAAACCTTGTGAAATTATTTACACAATAGTGGAGTGATCATTTTCTTTTTATTGTTTCCTTTACTTCTTCAATTCCTCCCTCACGAGTCTATTTCATGTTTCCATTGAAACCATAGCATCAATGGAGGGATAACCCACTTATGTGTTGATCCAAGGGAGTAGCAAGGGGCTATATTGGATGTTATTTACCACCCCATTAATGTATAATCACTTCATTAATTTATATTTTTATTTGATTATTTTTAAACACCATCGTCCTTGTTGAATTTAAGGCCACACACTTCATGTGCTAATACGAACGATTACCTTGATGTGCTCAAAACATTGATCCTTCAAGTGTATAGTTGATTAGTATTAAAGTGTGTAGGAATTAAACCAGTAAGTGATGATGTTGTTTTATCATCTTAAATGAACCCATCTCAATTATAAGAAATTGAAATCATTGAAAAGGAAATATGTCCAATCCACCCCAAGTGATAACCTAGGATAAAATCACTATTTTAAATTGAATTCACATAATTCCCTTAGAGTTAATTTAAAACCATCATAAATCAACCCAATTTGGCCACTTAATAGCCAAAAAAAATCCATAGAATTTACGTGTCTGTAGGTACTTCTTAGGTCTATGAGGATTTGACATCCCAAGCTAGACTACAGAGACCATCCTACATTCTTCTTTAGGGTAATTTTGAGCGTGAATCATAACCCAAATATTTGTACTCAACCTTAGACTAAGATATATATGAAGCATATTAATGCTATGGATCAGGAAACAATGGAGTCTGATACAATCCCTGAGATAGATAAAGGTACTTCTCTTATTGCATCATGTATTTTATATGCTTTTTTTGGTATATGTGCTTAATAATATTTCATACATATTTACATTTTAGACATTCTATAACTCTGGGTGGTTCTTATTTCATATTATGGGTAGTTATTAAATCCTCATTGAAAGAGGAAGAAGTTAAGATTTTGATCCTTATCTGGTATTATATCTATGTTAGAAGTTGATTTGAAATGGGATTTCCTCATCCAGGAGATAGAACTATTTGAAATGATCTTAGGGATGTATTTGATGGCATTTTTCATGGACCATATTGACTTTTATTATTAGAGGATAAACTCTATAGACCCTCATGGGAGTACTCAGTTTTTCAGGGTGAATGAAATCTTCATTCAAGATTATAAGAACATTAATTACATGATTTATATAGGCTTACTTTCGAAACATCATAAATTTTTTTATGTAGGATCGGAGGCTTAAAGAATAGGTTTACTTTCATGGTTAATGAGTTCCCATAATATTTTATAGGGGATTATTTGGTCTTGCATCCTGAATGAGATTTCGAGTTCCCTAATGACCGTATACCATTGAAAAAAGATGATATCACCCCCATGAGTTGAGGGATTTGAAGATTTAGTATGACGATATGGAATCCAAAGGATTCATTCATCCAGGTATCTCTCTTGGGAAGATTCGTCACTTTTTTCCATTAATGATGATGGATATCTTTGGATATGTATTGAATATCAGAATATAAATCTACTCAGGATCAAAATTAGATACCCATTGACTTATACTGATGATTTCTTTGACTAGCTCAATTGTGTAATATGGTTTTTAAAGAACCTATTCCATTCAATGTTTCACCAAATCATGGTAAGATAATAAAATGTTCCCAAGACCTCCTTATGAAGAATGTAGGAAATTTTTGGGTTTTTGGTAATACCATTCAGATTATGAAATGATCATATGGTTAACATGGCTCTTATGAATAAGGTGTTTCATTGGTACCTTGGATTTTTTGTCTTGTTGTTTATGGATGACACATTGTTTACTGAAAAGTATAAGAGGAGCATTGAAATCATTTTATTATTACTCTTTGAATGATACATGACAAACAACTTTAGGAAAAATTATCAAAATGAAATTTCTTGATTCTGTAAGTAAATTTTATAGATTTTGTGATATCATAACCTAGAATTTCATTTGATCTATATAAAATTAGACTAGTTATTTCTAGAGAATATATGAGGATTTTTATTAAAATAAAATGCTTTTTGGTCCTGTTGGGATATTATATGAGGTTTAGTATAAATTTTTTACTACTAGCCTTCTCTATAAAGTATCGTACCTATAAAGGGGTAATTTTATCTTAGATACCTTAATTTCAAGAATATATTTAAGTGATCAGAAGGATGGAGACCACCAATCATATGTTTATTGAAAAAAATGAGGTTAATGGCTATGTTTTATTCTAGGATGTGATAAGTAAATGTTTTGGTTGCATACGTATATAGGGTTACCATGTGGGGGTGTATAAATCTCACCATATCCATCCACATGAATTGAATTACCTAACCCATCAACATGATCTTGAGATGGAGATGAATTTACCACAAGTTATGGAATAACTATTGTTTAGGGGAATTGTTTACTTTCTACATAGACAATGAAAGTATGAGGTTTATATTATCCAAAAAATATTTTACCCTAAGGTAGAGAAATTATATATTGTATCTTAAAGGTTTTTAATTTCACATAATATACACTCTGTGTAATGGTAATGCAGTCGATGATACCCTATGGAGGATATTTCCAACATAGGTTCTGAAAAGTCCAACTGTGAGTTGAACATTTTGGGGATTTTTTACAAGATTCAAAAGGATGACAAGGATGATAAATGGGGTATGTATTAGTATAGCATGCAATTTTTTCCTTCACTTCTAGATCCATTCAATGAATAGAAGTTAAAGGATGAGTTTTCTTAGTATTCTAGTCAGGTTCTAAATAGTGGTTTAGTTCCCAAGTAGAAGTCATTGTCTTAAAAATGTGTTATTTTCTTCAAAGTCCATTTTGTTGTGTCATTGGCTCTGATAAAGGTGGTGATGTGGGAATATATATATTATTATTGGTATTTTTATTTTTTTCCACAAATATTTATTATAATGTGTGATATCGGTTCTATGGTACATGCATGAGATGAGACATCACTGACTTTCTTTATCAGTGATATACTTCTTAGCATGTAAAATCTATGAATTATAGGAACTCAAAATTTCTTCATCCTTACTATATTCCTATATATAATTAGGATAAGGTGTCCATATATTTTATCATTGGTTTACCCCATAAAACATTAGGGAAGGAAATCTATATTGGTGGTTATTAATCATTCAATCAAACTCACCCATTTCATCTCGATCAAGGACAACAACAATGTAGAGGAGCTGGACCAGTTCTATGCCATGGATATTATAAGGATTTATAGTGTTTCATCCTATCTTATATATGATATAGACCCCTATTTCACCTCATGTTTCTTAGAGGGACTCTAAAAAGAAATCGGGTTATAGTTCAATCGTAGAATGATATAAAATCCCCTGAACTACTGGCTAGACTGAGTTGGTGAATTTGATTGTGGAAGACCTTCTTTGTCCATGCATTCTTGGTTTTGGTGGTTTATGGGATAACCTTCTAGGGTTTCTATAATTTTATTATAATAATAGTTACCAACCTTTTTTCATGATGTAACCCTTTAAGGTGTTATATGGTTGATAATAGTGGCCCCCCATTATGCTGGATAAAAGTGGGAGAGACTTCTCTAGTGGGATTATGAATTGTCCAAGAAACTACCAACAAGAATCAAAAAACGAGGTAGTGGTTGATTTAATATCAATACCCTTGCATGTATTATTCCAAAAATTGATGGTGACTATTAGGTATGGAATATTACTATTAGGTATGTTGTATCATTTGATATAATTGAAATAATTAGTAACCATGCATACCACTTAGTGTTTCCTTCTCATTTTATGTAGATTCAAAATGTTTTCCAAATCTCCCAATTGAAAAAGTATAATATTTATCCTTCTTGTTCATTGATATAAGAAGATCTTGAGTTGGATCCATACTTTTTAGTTACTGAGTAGCCAGTTCATATTTTTTGATTCCCAATTGAATGTTCTTCATGGGAAATTTATTTATATTTTTTACATCCTATTGAATCATGGGAATTATAAACATAATATGTGGGAGACTATGTATTTGGTGGATGATTAGTGACCTCATTTTCTCTCTGAATATACAATGGATTTACATTTTGGGGGCGGAAAGTGACATGGTGGGGAGAATTTCTGCACCCACGGTTCTATTTTCATTTATTTATCATTTGTTCTTTGTCTTCTTTTAAATATGTAGATATTATGAGTGATTTTATTTTAAAATTAATGTTTTTGGGGAGACATAGGCTGCAAAATAATTACATCTTGGTTAGAGGGAAAATGCACCACCATCAGTAAAATATTTGGGATGAGAGAGTAGTACTAGAGTTCACACATAGTTAGGATCATATTTTGTAAAAACATGATACCCAAATAGTGCATCCTATTTCATTAGAGACAGAATTATGAGAATTGTTGTTGCATATTTTGGAAAACTGTGTGGCCAAACTAGTATTTCTGTCATATTTTTAATCATTTTAAAATTCATAAACTACCTCTCCATGAATTTTCCCATTTCACTACTCATTTCCTCCCATTCCCAACCCCTATATCCCTAGTTCTCCATCCTAATCCCCATACCCTATCTTGGATCAATTTTTGGTTTATTTTGGCTTAGTTTCTTCAACTAAACTCCATGTAAATTACTAAACTTCCCTATATTTATGTTCTCTAATCTTCTTCATTGAGTTTCTCTCTACTTTATTAGTTTGATGACCTGGGGTTGGTATAGTAAGAACTGTATGGATTTGGATTTAATGTTTGTGGTTTATTCTTCCTTCCATCGGATGTCCTCTCCTTTTTTGATGATGTTTACAATTATTTTTTAGTAGTTTCAAGGAAAATGGTATGCGATTTCAAGTTGTTCAATTATTTGAAAATAAAATTTTTATTGCTTATAAATCAATGGATTTTCTAAATGCCTCTTATCTATGTAAAAGTGTGGTTTAAATTGTGTTTGGGGTGTGTGAAATGGATAAAAAATAGATTTTACCTATGGATGTGGTTTGAGATTTTGTTCTTTGGAATTTGGTAGTTTTCTTATGATGAAGGATTATTTTTATGATTTGAAAAAGAGGTGGAAAATCACCTGGGAATCTCGGGTATCAAGGTTGGAAGACTAGGTAATGTATGCTAGGAATTCAAAACTGTACCAAGATATAATACATTACAACACTAACTAAACTATTGATGATAATGTAGATTGGTTTTGGCTCTGAGATGGGAATTATCCATGACATTTATACTTTGTTCACTAATAGTATAAGAGTCCAAGGTCCCCACTTAACCTATATACATAGGAATTCCCCATAGTGATTGTGTACTATTTTACCTAATTACTTTTTATCACTATTTTTCTCATTTTCCTTGAAAATAAAAATCATGTTTTATATGAAAATGTTTCCACACAGTTCAAAACCGGTTTATTTTTTTTTATAACAGATATGCAGGAATCGCATAGTGGGTCCTTTTGGAATGTGGGCTGAAACCGTTCATATAACCAATGGGTTAATGTAGACCTCATTTTTTATGACTTAGGTAAAGTCAAGGCTAGGTATGGTGGTGGAAGATACTCTTTATTGTGGCATATTCATCTATGATTTGAGTTATAGGTGACATGGTGAGTGTTAAACCACATTACATTAAGTGATTTTTATCTCTTTTATTAGTCTTCTTTTCTATTGTTCATTTTGATTTCTTTCATATAGTTTTAATATTAACAATTTTTTATGGATCCTTTCATTTAGCATATATCATGTATGGTTGTTATATTTATTTTTTTGGATGTTGATTACTATTATTGGAAAATCATTCCGAAATGAGTTCTTCAATTCGAAAACAAAAGATTCCATCCCGTGGGGATTGGGAATTCCCTTCGAGTTATGTCATGGGCTGGGTAAGATGTTGGATTGGATGGAAGCATGAGACAGTTCATGACATATCCCTTTCAAGATTATTAGCCCTAGGTATATCTATTTTAGAGCTAAATCCACTTGTAGTATCTGGGTAGAGATTCTATTTCTTAGATACCAAATGTTGTTATGCTTGAACAAATAATCAGAAACATTCTCTTAAAACTGAGACTTATCCATTGGGTTTTCCCTAAATTTTTTATTCATAATTCAAAAATTAACTAATCTGTTCTTTAATCACTACTTTAACAACCAAAATTTTTCATACACGACTATTACATAATTTTTAATATTTATAACATAAAAATAATACAATATAATATCAAAATGGTTATTATATTATGGAAATTAGGATCATACATATGTTATACATAATATAACAAAAAACATATTTAATAATTTCTTCACATTCCTCATAAATCACTCATTGTTTCCTTAGTACATGTAATGACTTGAAAATATAGATCATAGAATGGGTTAAGAAAATATCCTAGTAAGGGGTGGTATAACATAGAAAGAATAAGTGACCTTGATCAATAGTAAATGGTTGAGAATAATCATTATAATTATACTATAATAATAGGATACTAACCACAATCATGGGTGAAACATTTTAAAAGGGAATAGAATGTGTAAAAAGAATAATAATGAAACATCTTATTATTGTGGTAAAATACCACTCATAGTTATGAAAAAATCTAGAAACATGTTCATGAATAAAATATGTGCTTAAATCATAATTTAATAATCATAAATAATTCAAGCATCACATTCACACATAATACATATAATCTCATGAGATACATCAAATTAGACAATGCATTAGAGCTCTATGTAATTGTTAGCCCACAAGTCACATCATAAAATGCTCATGATCATGAATGACACATGGAATGAGAACATATAAAAATTGTAGTCATGAAATAAACCCATGTAAATGAATTTGTTTTATAAAAATTTAAAATATAATACTTTATGTAAAAACCTTTTAGGCTACCAAATGAATAATGTAGATTATATTTTTTCATCAAATATCATTATTATTTGAAGATGAAACAATTAAAGATGATTCGTAGAGATGTTTTTTAAATAAAACCTTTTTGAAAACTAATTTTTATTGGAAAATAAATCATTTTGAAATTGTAGGAAAATGTGTACCCCCATAAAAAAAAGAAAATAAGAGTAAAGATACATTTTAAAGAAATTATAGGAATATCTCAAATGAAAATCATTTGAAGTAAGAGATAACAGAAAATGAAATATTTGAGTTCAAGAATCCCCTAACCATATATCCTTTTAAGTTTCATATCATTTACAACTCATATACAATGAACATATGTTTGTTAAAACTTGAAACTAGTAGTTAATATATTCATTTATGTTACTATTGAACTATTATAATTATTGGATCCTATTTTATAATACTCCATCAAATATTAATTGTTTTTATGTAATGTTTTCTTTAAATTATCCCATAATTTTTAAATAACATTAGTTTGGTTCAAGGTCAATTATACATAAGTAAAATTAATTCTAGATTATTAAGATACATTTAATTTTACATGTTTAAATTTTATATTATTCTTATAAACCATCCACGATTTTGGTGATAATTGGAGTGTTAGTAGTGTCATCATATGATTTTAATCAACCATTTACAAGACATTGAAAAAATATGATAATAGTGAATCATGAAATATAAATATGAAATAAATATAATAATTATAGTAGGTTATCATCAATAATATATTTTTAAAACCTAACTTAATTAATTTTACATGGTTTGGTTTTGAATGGAATAAGGGAAAATGAGGAAGACATGATAAAAATTAAATGAAAAGTTGATTAAACCATAGCATCTTCCTAATGTCACATAATTTTCTATGATGCTAAAATCCATGAATAATATGAGTTTAGTTACTCAATAACACACTTATGAATTCAATGGGTATTAATATAAAGAATTTTGGAAGAGATTTTTCTTCGTTGATTGAGGGCGAAATTGTTTTAAAAAGGGGTGGGAGAGGTGGTATTTATACTTAAGAAGAGGGTTATTTTGAGTTAAAATATAAAATAAAATATAATTTCCGTGGTAAAAATTTTAATATTGATGTTAATGACATTTTATGTCATTTATGTTTAAAATAAATTTATTTAAGGAATTTTATTGAATGATAAAAATAAAGTCATTAGTTTATTAAAAAGGAAAGTAAAAAATGATAAATTGTTATTTTAATGGAATATTTATTATTTAAGGATATGGAAAACAATTTGAATGGTTGGAATTTATTTCTATAGTCTCGATATGACTCATTAATCTTATAAAATGAGTTTTTATCATTTGAGAAGTTATAAAATTTATTATTTCTTTATTGGGTATTTGATTATGTAATTAAAATAGATTGATTATGTAAATATTTTATATTTTTTAATAAACTTAAAATTGTATTATTTTATAAAATTGGAAAATAATAATGTCCGAAAATATTCTATATTATAATTACAAAAATTTTATTAATTTTATCAAAATAATATCCCAATATTGTTAAATTAAATTATTTACATAAAATTTATGATTTTTATAAAATAAATTTAAATGTTTATTAAAAATTTGAATAAAATTTAATTATTATTTATATCCTTCTTTTTTAATAATGTATTATAATATAGGTTCAGTTTTAAATTAATCAAAATTAGCATTAAGTATATGGAATTTTAATATTTTAAGGTCAATTTACTTTTCCAATGTTTTGGGTATTATTCCTAATGGTTTGATTATTAGTCCAATATTGTTATCACTATTCCAACAGTCATATCTATTCATATAAATACCTATTAATTCCAAAAAACATTATTCACTACAATTAGTCCCAATGTTATAAAATTTATTTTTCATAAATATTTATTGGTTTAATTATATTTTCTTTATTTAGCATAATATTATTTGTGGGAGTGAAAATTCTAGAATATTATGATGATCCCAAAATTCCTATTCTAGTTTTTGTATTTTCTATTTATTGTATTATTATAATATTTTTTATTTTAACATGTTTAATTATTTAATAATTTAATAATCGCCATGAATTAAATAATTTTTTTGGTTTTTCAATGTGTTGTATGTTTTTAATATTATACAATATAACACATATTTTTTAAAAAATAAAATATTATTAATAAGTTTTGGGTCATTAAATTCCTCCCACATTATAAATTTCAACTCCAAAATGACAACTCATATTTTCATTTTTTAATATATGATGGTACTTTAATTTCATTATTTCCTTAGTTTCCCAGGTTTCCTCTTCCTATTTATGGTTTTTCCACAGCACTTTGACACGGTTAGTTGTCTTATCACATAGAAAACTTTTTTTATGGTCCATTTTATTCACTAGTTTATACTCATATGATTGGTCATGCTCTAGGTTTACCAAATTTAGATTTAGTACATGTGAGTTATTAGGCATATACTTCATAAATATGGATTTGTATAACTCTTCATAAACTTGAGACATGTTTGTTTGAGATATAATTAATTGGACACTATACCTAGGGCTAAAAATTCCTCTATTTATAGAGAACATGACCATGTTCCATGATTATATTCAATAAAAAACATTGTCTCCAAATTTAAACTCCAAGTCCATTTGATGATTGTAAGAAAATATATTTTTTTAATACTAAGAATTTTTAATATGATGTTCGATGGATTAAATATTCTCTTTAATTTCTAACATAAGATTAGTTATATGTTATTTTATTCAACAAGCTTATCCGAACATATTGGAGTAAAAATATCTTTAAATATAAATCATCATATAGGGTCACATGAATACTCAAGTAGAAGCTATTATTGTATGAGAAATCAAAAAATGGTATCTTTTTATACCATCTTTATATAAAATAAATTGAGAAAGATATCAGTATTTTCCAAAGTGTCTAAATGATCCATTTATATTGGCCATTAGTTTGAGGGTGATAGAATATAGTAATGTTGAATTGAATAAGATAATAATGTTGGGGACTTCCATAGAATGTAGTGGTGAATCATAGTTCATGATCAGACATGATCGAACGTGGTGCCTATGTAGTCTCACCAAATAATTTTATATTATCTTGGAATATTGATATAGATGTAAATATTAAGAATTTGAGATTAATTATGAAGTATTTATGTGTTAATCCACAACAATAAAAATCTCATTACTTCCTTTGGATGTATTTGGAAGACCGGTGATAAATTTTATACGAATGTTCTCTAATTTATATGTGGGTATGAGAAATTTTGGTATAATTTCATTAGAACATTTTCTCTCCAATTTTACATGTTCGACTACAATGAACATTGAATTATGCTAAAAAATCACCTTATTCATGTTGTCCCACTAGAAGTGTTGTTATATATCACAATAGATCTTGGTACATCATGGATAGATAGAGAAATATGATCCATGTGAATTATCTTAGAGATATTCCTTCATATCTTGTGATGAACGCACACAATTTTTAATTTCAAACTAAATTAATCCATATTTATCGATGTATAATTCAGGAAGATTCCTTGCCATTAATTTTTCCATCTTTTAAAGATCCAAATCACCATTTTGTACCTCTAGGATTTTTTCATGGATAGATGGTAGGGAAATTATTTACTCTAGGTTAGATTTCTTCCCTATCATTATGATTTTCATATCAATCCTTTTAATATCCATAAAGATACCTTGATTCTCAATCTAAATCAGAAATTTAATTGTAGTTTTATTTTTTTAAGTGCATCCACTACCTTTATCACCTTTCCAAAATGAAATTAATATTGTAATCATAGTCCTTGGTTAACTCTAACCATATTTTTGACATATGATGAGATCTTTATTTGAGAATATAAACTTTAAACTATTTTTATCTATATATATGTCTAATTTCTCACCATATATGTAGTTACATAAAATCATCATGGAAAATATCATATTTGGTGTCTCCAAATTCTACATTGGGTAGTTATACTAATTGATCATCAATTGTTATGGGGCATCATATATCATGATTCCATTTTACATGAGTATACAATTCACACTTTTCTTTTTTTATCATTAGATATCAAAAATATTTTTCCACATGAGGATGTTGTTAATACATGTCCAACTATTGGCCTCTTCTTGGTCTCAAAAAAATCACTCTTTACATTCATCTATCTAGGAATACTTTAACCCATTTCATGTTAACATTGCTAGTGGGATATAAAATCATGAATAATTTCTCACAGATAATTGGTTGTATCTAGATAATATAGGAAGACTATGGATTTCTGTGTAAATTACTTAATTTAAATGGTTTTTGAAAGGTCCCTAAAAATTCACTCACTTATGATCACATACCCAATGAATGGGGCTTGTTTCCTCTAGAATTATCACTTCCTAAAATTATCTTATAACATCATCTTTTATAAGGTCTCCTATATAATCCATTGATTCTCTTCATTTTCCTCCTTGATCATGGAGTAAATCCTAACATCATAAATAAAGACTAATAATTTTTTTAAAGCAACCCAGAAACGACCATTTTAATTAAATTCATGAATATTTTAAGGGAATTAATCTGACTGAAGGGAATGACTTTGATGTCATTGTGTCCATATCAAATGATTTCATCTAAATATATTCCTTATACACTGTTAGTTAATTATTTCAAGAATGAATCTCAATATTTAATAAGTAATAAGCTCCTCAACATTGATAAACATATTCATCAATCCTATGCAGGGGTTTTTTTCTTTCTTTTAATATTTTTTAACTCCTATTAGTCAATTAAAAACCACATAGATCTATAATTTTTCTTAAAAAGTATCTATTTTGAACTCTGATTTGATATTGTAGATCATAGGAATTCATTTTCTAATGTTTTTTAGGGGATTCTTTAAATCCACTAGTTCTATTGGGGCCATATGATAGTGTATATTGGATATAAGAATGGATTCATGTATGAGTTCTATTTACAACTATAACTCGTGATCCCAGGGAAGTTTAGGAAAATTATTTAGAAATACAACATCATAATCCATAATAATGGTTCATTCCTTGAGGTTGATACTTTCCTTTAAAAACAATTTGGGAAAGATTGCTTCTTCCTTGGATATCAACACCCACGCTATTGAGTAATTTTACAATGTGTATTCATGATGTTCCTTCCAGTTTTACCAGAGCATGGTATGGTTCACAATATATAAATAGATTTCCTTTTTCTAGTATTTGATGTGAGCTTTATATAATGAGAGATAATCCAAGTGATGTATATGTGAATAGGATAAAATTATAATACGTGGTTTGAAATGATTGAACCATATTTTTTTATAGATATTTATACATCAGGGTGTTGGGGGTATGATTAAATAGCCCTTGTTTTTTCTATTCATGTGTGAATATGATGTGTAACTTGTATAAATTTATTTATAGTTTTTATCATTCCATTTATCATTTAAATTCCTAAATTTTTATTTAATCAATTATGTTAAAGTCTAGAAATAGATTCTCCTCATATCTATGGTTGCACAAATACTAACATCCGTTCTCCTATGTTCAACCCTACTTAAGGGAAAACAACAGAGTAGGGAAACAACTGGGGCTACCTAGTATATATGTCACACTAAAACCCTAAATAGGTCATCTCATCTATATACCCTAACCTCTGATAATCCCTTTACCTAGGAAATTGTGTACCTTCATGTATTCTCAACCACATCACAACTATAACAACTTCAAAAATTTATCATAGTTCAACATTGGGTCCAAAGTTCCACCCATGGTTAAAAGCCTCTACTCCATCACCACATCCCACCTTGGGAAAATACTAAGATGCCTATATCAAGGTTCTTATACTCATCCCCTATAATTTAATTTTACACATTATCATATTATGTTCAATTAATTTCAAAAGTATCATTTTAGAGAAATTCCTCATCCATTGGTGACTGAGGTAACAATTGTGTCAAGGGGACATAAAAATCCATAAAGGATCATTCTACCCATGAAATTTAACAAATGAAAATTATTATTATAATGATCAATCTCCAATGGTGGTGTGGACTTATACTAAATTCAACATAAAAATGTTCCTAAACCAAAGGGTCATGTTTAAGGGATATACTACCATAAATGAATAATTCCCCTATAAATTCCTAAGACTAATAGGTACAATCAAAGTTCATACAATATCATCTCATCACCTAAGATTTTACTCGAAACCAATGCATCCAAATTAGTGAGTTATAAATTTTATAATAAACTATATAATTAATTTTAAACGATGCGTAACATATAGAAACTCATTGAGCACTCCCTCCACACTAGAAAAAACAATTCATACATGGGTGTCAATGGAGTACACTCAGTCATTTCCTAGAAAAAATATCAAACACAAAATGTTGATTTAATTAACAATTTAATTTAATTTAATAAAAAATATTAATAAATTTGGTGGTGAAATAGTCTTTAATTTAAACATTATGTGATGGTGTCCAGTCATTGTATTGGGATTCCCTCAACCTAAAACAAATTATAGAACACCTCAAAACGGGATGATCCCACCGTACTATGACAGAATCATATAAAAAATAAATTAATGAAGAAATTGAAATCAAATGAAAAAAGGGGAAAATTGAGAATAGAGGGTAACAAAAGTGAACTATTACCAAAACACCAAAAAATCATCCAATAGCCATCAAATCAAAGGAAAATCAAAGGAGGTGGAGGGGTTCATCCGATTGTGGTGTGCATGTTAAAGAGAAGAAGAACAATGTTGATATCCCTTCAAAACTAGAGGGGTAAAATATTAATTTTCCATATATTGATGAATATAATGATTTTGAATCATTGTTTTCCAAACCATGAACCCACATTGAGGTCGACACTATCTAGACACACCCCTCACACACGGTTGGGTTTTATGGTTTACCAAACTCTACAATAACCATGTAAATCAGAAAAACCTAATTTTGAAAAATTTCACATCCTACAAATCCATTTTTCCCCATTTTCTAAAATGTTTCTTTAAGGATTTTTGGCAACCAAACATTTCAAATGTTTTGAACAAAAAACCATAGGGCGTCCACGGATTTCAAAATTCAAAATTTACTATCACCCATATGTCATCTCGAGTCATGCGCCTTCCTCGAGTCGTACATCCATCACGTCGAATGTCCAGACCATCATCACAAGGTCGGCGATACAACTTCGAAGTCTTCTCACAGGAGTCTATGTCATAGTCATCATTTCCGTCGTCCCCGATCTATTTCCAAACCGTCAGCGAGACGTTCCATCAGAGTTCGTCGTCGCTGATAAAAAACCTTCATCGTCTCCTCCATCATGGATTTCCATAAACCAAGAAATAGTCATGGACATCATCCATTCCCTATAAAAATTTAACATTAAAATTACTTATGCTTTGGGTTCTATGTGGTTTCTTCTAAAATATGCACACTAAACCATGGAGCCTATGAATAATCAAGCATAAACTTTAGAAATTTTACCAGATGATCATGGCACTCACTCGAGCTCCCAAGGGACCTCTGTAGCATAAAAATATGTCCAAACCGATAATATAAGGATTATTCAACTATCTGATTATCAATTCAAACCTCGGTTTTCTTGATATACAATCCACTATATTTTCAAAAAATCATATTCTTTTATAAGAAACTCATAATATAGTGTAGTTTTATAGTTGTATGTAAGAACATGAAAGATGTAAGATAATGAAATTTTCACAAGTGACCAGGTCATGTGGTACAATATTTTTATAAATGACTCACACTAGTCAAGATGGTGGAAAAATATGGTATACATAGTTATTGAATGAGCTCAGAAAATTCCACCATGGTGTGTGACCTTAGTGCGTAATTTACATCATATTTAAATATTTTCATCATTCAATGCTTGTTTTAAAAAATATCGGTGCCCATTAATTACCCCCCTAGATAATTGAATCAATTTTTTTAAAATAAAGTGGATATAATTATTTTGTAGATTTGATTTGGATGTCAAAATTGTTCAATTAGAGGGATTGGAACTGAGGTTGGTGTTTTTGTTGCATTTTACATTGGAACCTACATGGGTGACGAACTCAGACCAAGATGAATGACATTGATTTTCAATTAATAATGGGATCCCCAATTCTTTTCACCAACCAACTTCAGTGGAGTCTATATATATTCTATCTACCTACAATCTAGATGTAAAAATTTATCAGGCTGAGTTAAACCCTCAAAAATGATCTTCCCTTATTAATTTTGGTTAATCATGTTGAGTATCACACTTCACCTAGGTGAAGTAGTTGTTCAAGACTACTTGAGAAAAATGATATCAATGAAGCAATTGAGAGAATTTCTTGGTTGAAGTACTTGAGCGATGGACTTGGGAAAAAATCTAGTTCAATTTTTGTTTATTTAAAATATTTATTTATGTTTATATTCATGTTGAGATCACATCACAATGATATTTCTTCTTTATATATTTTTCATTCATCCACTAACATTATTTGGATTTCAATTTTTAAGAACAATATAGACCATACATTGAAAATACTCTAAAATGATGAGTCCACTATTAACGTAGAGAAGATTATATAGGATATTTGGTATGGATACACTCATCATTTCACACAATATATGCCATACTTTGAAGAATCTATTTGGATGAACCATCGGGAGTACCTAGACATTGATTTACTTCAACATTATGATGATGGTATCTTTACATATATGGATGTTCTAAGTCCTAATTATATTATCTCAATCTCTCGGGTTATTGATTACAATGATTATGTGGGTCACAATATATTATATGTGGTGGTGTTTGTCAACCTGATGCAGTTCACCAATATTTATATACTCAATCACACAAAATCCATTCAAGATAACGACACTTATGTATCTGATACTAAGACAGACTATTATTCCTTATCCATTCACTATTCACTCACTAACTAATTCTGATGCAATATTGAGAAATTGTATCTTTTCCCCAAATAAGTTACTAATCCATAATGGATGTAAGAATACTTGGTCTACTAGAAATGTGTTAAAGTAAAAGATCATCTCAAGAAGGTGGAAATGTACAAGGCCATTTGGATCTCTTAGAAATACATATACAAGAACCCTAATACTATCCAATAATTTATCAGTCACTATAGAACACATTTATGAACATTATAACTCATCTATAGGGATGTGATAATTAGGTTGTATGATACATACAAGGTTTCTTGAGAACTCATCAATGGGGTGATGTGTGATGATATTATTTCCCTAAATGCAACCATGGGAGATCTATAATGAACACACTCATTGGACTGTTCTTTTTTAACAAATTACACCAATGGAATAAGAAAGGTGATTTTCTCATATACCGACATTGATTTTAAACTTGTATAAATATAATCATGATCCCCCATGGAAATAGTTTTATCTTGAAGCACCCAATGGGCTATCCTTCTATGAAGAAAAGGAGGGATCAAGGTACATATTTGTCAAAAATATTGAGGGTCCCTAATCCTTTGTGATGGTTTCCTAACTAGAATAGTGGGGGATTTTTGGTATTCTTTTAAATTTATTGGATAATATTGATCAATGTATAGTGTAAAATTATAATAAGAACAATCCAATATTAATCTTGAGTTTTTTAAAAGTTTTACAGCAAAGGATAGGCCTAAATTTGAATTCAAAAGAGCTATTTTTTCATGTGAAATTTCCAAAGTATAGATTTAGGTCCTTCAGTCAGCTGATTTCTAGAATTAGGCCCCTTCCATTGAAGGGGGATAATCCGTTCAATCATGTGATTGTTCATTTAAAATTTAAATTCATTTCCTATGGTGACCCAGCCACTGGAATGAACATAGATGATGTCAATGGTCATTATGGTGTATGGTAATTTAATATTTCCATAAGGGAATCAGTTTTGGTGACTCATAATAACTATAAAATTATTTTTGAATCATATGAACCATAGATATTTAAAAATCAATAATGGTGCATCAATATCAATGTTGTGGAACAATTGATAGACTTCAAGGAGGAACAACGTCCATTAATTTTGAGGGAACTATGGTTCATAATGAGATAATAAAATTCCCATTAATTTATTAAAATTCCCCCCCTAAATTTCATTATTGAAATAATCAATGGATATACCTGATCCAAGGCATCCTCACATCCTAATTGGATATTGAAAATGTTTTGATGGATGTGATATTCTAATCCACAGAGAGAGGTTGGAGGGAAACTAAGATGCAACAAAAGAATGACATGACTAGATAATAATTTGATCCTTTGGATATACCTTTCCCATAGGCTTCCTAGTAATTTGATAATGTTAATTTGGAATAATGAGAGACTAAGATGTGGTGGTTGAGTTTTTTTGTGGAAAATTAGTTCTCCTAATGATGATAAAAAATAGGGATGAATATAATGTTAAAGGATCTTGAATCTTCTCCAATACTTGTGAATGGGTTATATTATTATCCACTAATTCCTATATACTAAGACCAAACTCTTCTAGGTGATCTAACCTACAGCTATGAATTGTATAGATTAATAGACCTCCTGCTAACGTGGCCTAGTATTTCTCTAACTCAGAAATGTAAATGAATCACTAGAAATAAACCACAAGTCCAACCCCATTCATGTCATAAAAAATATCACATATCAAGAAATTTAATTCTTTACTATAGAAAAAAGGGTTCACACTAGAAATATCGAGAAATATATCGGAATATGGGGTAATATGGTGGTATTTTTCAAACAACCATATAATAAAAGTACAGAAATGTTTTTCAACCCAAAGGATGTAAATCCTAGAATTCTCTTTAAGATTATTTTGGTAAAATTTAAAAAATATTTTGATAATATAAACTTGTACTTTTATTATTAAGAACATGGAATAAATACATGTCGATTGTATCTCCATAATACAACATGGGTGGTAGCCCAATAAGAACTGCCAAATTTTTCAACCCCAGAGAGAATAAATTTTATCTAAGGAATGTAAGATAAAGAAAACTAATTTATTAAAACTTCTTTCCATCTACAAGACCATGTGCCCCACTCCCCCCTAAGAGATTACAAATTTTCCACACAACATGATATGGAATAAAAAATGTACTAAAATTTTATCCAAGAATACCCAGACTGGTGAGAAAGATTGGCATTCAGATCTAGCCTATACTCCCAAATATATACTCAAATACGTAACATGAGAAACCATGATTAGGATTTTTCATTTATGAAAGGGGTCCTAATGAAGAATCCTTAGAGGATTCCATAATAGAATTTTAGGGTAAATTATTATTCTTTTCCCTAAAAGTATTATCGACTAAGACAAAGGGGTTATCGAGAAAACCTACTCTGATCTACCCTTTTAGAAGATATACAAATGGTTAATGTATGATCGTTTATTACAAATATCATATTCTATATCACCCTACTCTATCTATACACCATTCCAAGTCTCAACATACTTATTAAAGTCACAACCATAATAAAAGATCCCTTTTTCAGAAGTGGACACCCCCTCCATCATGGTTGAGTTCAGGGAGTCCAACAAGAAGATATAAAGTAATATGTCATGTCTAGATTATTTGATCATCCCTCTAAATGACATGTTGTATCTAAAAATAATGTTTATATAGAACATCATCTCGATAAAAAATCTAGACTGGTCAGTATTTGAGAGACTATAACCATTTCACCTCTTCAAATAGAATAATAAATAACACAAGGACTTGATAGGGGGGATATATTCAGAAATCCTAAAGGGTCACCCCACTATGACATCTCTATACAATAAACTAGCAAGGAATCTATTATCGATGGATATTAGGACCCAATGGATGGAGAAACTACAATTGGAAATGAGAATTATATTGTGGTATTGAGGGATGAGAAAACATCAGTGAGTAACATCTATATCATCATGGAAGAGAAAACACCCATTATAGGTTATTCTTATATGGATCCTTAATAAGAGATAACACCAATTTGTTAATATAGTCCTCCAATAAAAAAATTTAAGTATTTTTAACCACCATTGGATTTTCCAACAACTAATCAACACATGTGTTTTTATATCACATATAGATTTTGATCTAGAAGAAAAGTTATGAATAGAAGATTCCACTATCCCAGAACCCCAAATAATAGAGTGAATAGAATATGGACCACTTCCATTAAAAATAATTCAGATGAGATAAATTGGATATGTTCTATAAGTGACCTGTTAAGCCTTTATCCTAGTCTCTTGAAGTGACTCTGATTTAGACAATGAGTATCTATAATTTCAATGTACTCTACTATAGCACCAATGAGAAAATTTATGGAAATCAATTCAATGGACCCCAGTAGAAGATATGAGTGAGAATTGTTTATTTATTAATCACATATTGTTGATCATGGGTTATAATGGGTTTATCTACTAGATAATATCAATTTTCATAAAGGAAAACATATAGGAGAGGGTTCTGGTAAAAGTGTACTGAATGTACCTCTATCTAGTAGAGTTGACGATACACTTTATATGTCATAGATATGTAGTGATCAATGAAATGTCAGAATATGTAGAGGCAACATAAGATAAATAACTATAACTTAACAAAGATGTTATGCTGGAAGACTAAAACCATTAAGAGATGAATGCCACTGGATAATTTTTAAAAATACTCTGTAAGCTATTTAATGTTTCCCCGACCGGGGAAGTAAATTTTACTTCTTGGTGGAAATTTATCTCCATTAAAATGAAGTTAGGGTTACAAGATATGATATAAATTGATGTTTTATCGATGAATCAATGCATTCAACTGAAAACATTTTCTCCTCAGTGGAGCATTTATAGTAATATGTCTATACTGGTAGAATATTTAATTTTTTATATTGAAGGGAGACTCCAGTTTTTTGACATTATCATTCATTTAAAATGAATTCAAAAATATTTTTCCATTATGCCTTGAACTATTTTCATCCTTTATGTCATATCAATCTTCAATCAATGATATTTCATCAAACTAATGAGGGGTAACATCAAGATAAATGAATCCACAAGAACATTGTATAGGTATGGGTACATTCAATTATGATTTCCAAACAGATGAGTCAATGGGGTTTTCCTCTTGGACATGAAATCAAATAATGGTATACACAGGCAGGATATAATGGATTATATATCATAACCATACACTACAGTTAGTCTCCTCAATATGGATGTTGATTTCATCTTTGACATATTCTCACATATGGCTAGAGGTATGCTAGATATAACATCCTATGTACCATTATGATACACTATCTTTAGTATGTTAAGATATGAAAGATTATTTGCTCCTAGAATTTTTCTCATGGATAGGTATAGGTCAGAATGATATAGTGGTTTATGAACCATCACCACACACTGGAGCCAGTACACTTTGATATGGAAGATGATTTACTTGAGGATGTGTACTTATAGACAATTATATATTGGAATGATATAGTGGAGTATACAATATATATGATCACTAGAGTTAGTCCACTCAGATATACAATTTTATTTATTCCTGGAGGCTTGATCATGAATGAATATTTGTAAGACATATATTTAGGCACATTTTCCAACACCATACACTAGATTTCATCTACAGGGATTTACAAATATATATGACTCATCATGATGAAAATCACAAAAGAGTAATTTGGAATGAAGATACCAATGTCAAAGGGGGATTGATCACACAAAATATGCACCATCATACACATTTCATGGATCAACTAGACCAGTGTATTAGATCAGTTGTATGATTCATTTATTTTTTTCATAGGTAAAGAGAATTAGTGAGAACAAAAGGAATTTTACTAGGATAATATGGTGTAAACTGTAAGATATTTGTCTCTTTCATCTGACCCAAATACTTTCATAATTCACAGATAGGAATGGTTCAGTGGGTCAGGACATGTATTTTTATTATTTCTCCTTTTATGAGTCTTAACATGACATGTTTTGTTCATTTTCTCTTTTTTTAAAAGATAAATTTATCCTAGGTTATGTAATGATCATTCCTATTCAATAGAAACTAATAATTTTCCTTAGATAACCTTTGTAGTTTTTTGACCTAAAACATACTACATCATTTTTATATAGGTGGTTTAAGGATATCCATGTCAAAAATACAGACAACCTCATGGAATAATGCATGTAGTTTAAGGCCCTACTTCTTGGAGAAAATTTTGATGATGTTTGAGGTCAAAAATAATGAACCAAAATGTTTTATGTATTATATTGTATGGTAAAGTTTATGAAATAGTGTGAATGAGGGTCTAATACTAGTATACAACACCATAGAATGGGTGCACAATGTTTAATCTCATGGGGCTTGGACAATCATGTTATGCGGTTTGTTGTTCCCTGATGAAGACCAAAAACAGATCAATAATATGATTTCATCTTATTAATTTTAAATTTTTTTATTCATAAATATATAATAACTATGATATTTTAATCCACTAGAATACTTGCGTTATAAAATATTAAGAAAATAAACCACCATATTTTAACACTGAAATGAGGGGAAAAGACAAGTATGATGAGGATGATCAGTAGCCACATTTGAATGATGACTTCAATCCTAAAATTTTCAGGGATTATATATATTTTAGGACTTTATATTCAATTTGAATTAATGACTTTGTTTGGTATCCCATATTGGGGGAATATATTAAGGGAAATATTTAGGGAATGTATGCATAGAAAAATAAAGGTTTACAATGGGGTTACGTAAAACCATTTCTGATATCTAGTGAAAGGTTCATGAGGATTCAAACATATAATGAATAAAGTAAGATTATAGAGTAATGAGTATTCATGAAGGGTTTAACTACCCTGAAGGTGTCACGACCCGTCCCCTAGGGCACGTGCGGTGACTACCCCAAGCCCACCTTACATAGGCCATGGGCTGGTGACTAGCACCGAAAGGCGTATTCCCTAAAACTGGGAAGGAATTGCCTTTATATTTAGTAAACACGTGTGAAAAAGTACACAGCAAGATATGAACACAAGTAAACTGTATAGAAAAAGGAGTGTTGAAAGTAAGAGAGGTCAGAATACAATCCCAATAGTAAAGGTACAAGTACAACTAAAATACAATACAACTAAAGAAAAAGAAAGACAGCTACTGGGTCGTCCTCCAAGGTTTCTACCTGAAGGGAAGGTACAGATCGACTCCTCATCACTCCACGTCCACCCATATTCTCAATGTTCTGACACGTTGTGTGGTCCACCTCTGGGCACCGTCCAGTCCTGGTACCCTCATCCTCGATCAGCGATGTCTATCGTCTTCACCAAAGACAACTCAGTGTCGGCATATCCCATGCAGGGGTGAGTATAACGATACTTAGTAGGGACCCTGAGACCATCAAGCTCCCCCAAAATCCAAAAAGAATAAACCACAAAGCATGAAATCAACTGAACCCCCTAATTAGGTATATGCCCATACATATACCTATGTTATCAAATATACCCATCTCAATAATGAGGAAAACACAGAGTCCAACTAAAAAGCCCAAAGATCAACTGTTCCACAAAGGAAAGAATACCATGAAGGTAAGTACCACCCAGGTACGCCACATAGAATAATACCATCATTGTATTACCACGATGGAATGTACCACATAGGTACTAACTCATCTCACACCAGGTATAACTCAGGTACAGTAGTGGAGATAAAAAGATGTAACTACTAAATCATCTTACTCTATTAAGAGGCTCTGCTGCTGACCCACACAGGATCTCTAGGTGCTGACCCACACAGGATCACTATTCATTTTTCATGTCACAGTGAGCTAATGGGTTACCGCACTAAGCTTTCTTGTCTCCAGGAGGGTCTGCACCACAAGCCACTGGTCGATACTCCAGCTTCCACAATGTTCCGTGAAGAAGTATCCCAATGGACCGCAATTTCATAGGGGTCTCAACACAATAGATGTTGATTCAATCGGACGCCCGGTCTGTAAGTTATTGGCCTTTTAGTCCCAAGGGCCTGGTTGGATTAATGCTCAATCCAACCTGACCATACTCCAACTTTATCCAAATCTCTAGTGGAGTATACTCAAAGGGACCGTCTCACTCCGAGGATTCCAGCTCCATTGACGGTTTGTCAAACGGACACCCGGTGCCAATGTTATCGCCAAAAGAGGGTATAGGGTCATAATTTGGTCTTGGTCTGGCCCGACCCAGCCTAGGTCAAACCAATTCGGGTCAACCCGGTCTGACCCGCTGGGTCCGGCCCGGCCCACTGGGTGGCCCAGCCCATTGGGCGTCTCGGCCCGCCGGGTCCAGCCCGACCTGCGCTGGGTGGCCCGGCCCAACGGCATGGCCTATGTAGCCACACAGAGGCTGTAGAGGCTGCAAGGGTGGTGAGGTCGTGGGTCCATGATGGCAGAGATATCGCGGAGGTGTGAGAGCGGCGATGCCGCAGGGGCCGTGTGGGCAGCGATTCCACGTGGGCCGCGTGGGAGGCGATGCTGCAGGGGCCGCGAGGGCAGTGATTCCGCGGCCTCATGATGGTGGCATGAATCTGTGGGGTCCGTGAGGGTAGCATGAGGCTGTGGCGCGGAGGAGGCCGCGAAGCGGTAGAGCCTAGATGTCGGAGGCCACCGGCGGCGGGGCACCGCGGAGCGGTAGAGGCTGCGTGCAGCGGTGCGTCGTGGGGGCGTGGAGGCCGTGGGCGGTGGTTCACCGCGGGGTGTGGAGGCCACTGGAGGAACATCGCCATGGGGATAGGAGCCCGCGGGGTGACAGAGGCCACAGGAAGCGGTGCGCCATGGGGCGCGAAGGGCGTGCGGCAGCGGAGGTGGTGGGGTCGCTGGAAGTGGAGCGCCATGGTATGGTGGGGCGACCGTGGTGCGACGGGGCTGTCGAGGTGTGGTGGTCGTGCGTCGCGTCTTCGTCAGTGGCCAGTTTGGCGGGCCTCTTTTCAATCATCGTCGTCATACAAGCCACCTTCTTCCTTCAAGAAAATCACATCCACCATTCTTGAAGAACATCGAACAATTCGGGCCATGTTTGTTTAGCCCGCACCCTCTGCGTTAGAGCGGTAGCAAGCTGTTCAACAAAAACATGAAAGAAGAACATCAAACCCACCTGCAATGATTATTCCCTAGCCCACAAAAGAAAACATCCATGGATCAACTAGTTTGAGATTTGATCTGCGTTCCTTGTTTTAGAAGGGAAGAACATGGGAATATATAATAATACAAAATTAAACCCCTACCTTGGAGATTTTTTGATGATGAGGAGGAGGGATAGATGGATGTCTGTGGTGTCAGTGTTTCCTAAATAGTTGGTTAGTTCATCACTGAAGGCTTTACTCATCGGCGTTCTTATTTTGAAGAAACATTTTTTGTGGAAGAAGTTCTTTGTTGGAGAAGTGAAATCCTCCAAAGGTTCTTATCTCCCCCAATTCCCCCAAAATGTTAAAAGTATCCAATATTTTGTGTTTCCCCAATTTAATTGTTGGAACAAATTAAATTGGAATCATAAATATGATGTGGTTGGCATATTAAATTTAGAGGAAACCTAGGGTTTCCCCCTCATTAAAGATAGAGTTAGAAGGTTTCCTCCCATTAAAGGGGGTTTGGGTGGTCCCCACCTCAAAATACAAATTGGGGGTTAGGGTCGGTGGTCCCCACCTCCATAACCTCACATGGGAGGTTTAGTTATGGTGGTCCCCACCTATTAACATCCACATGGGAAGTTTAGGCTCCGGTGGTCCCCACCACCATAACCCATGTTGATGGGGTTTCTAAAATAAAAATGTTAGAAATTTTTATTTTATTTGATTCATTCACGAAAAGAACAAAAATTATCTTTAACTCTCAACCCACTATGGTCGAGGTGAAGGTCTCCTTAAGAGAATATCGGTGTTGGGTGTTCAACAGTACCCTCAGATTTCAATTCCGAGCAATGGTTCAAAAGTTACAAAAACCCTCTCACACATTTACTAAACGTACATGATGAAAAGTTCAGAAATTTATTCCGGGCACTCTGGGTCTCAGAATCACACGCCGTTAATTTTCTCTTTCTCTTAATATTCCCATTTAATTAAAAAATATTACCTATAATTTCTGGGTCTTTACATTGTCCCCACCTCAGGGATTTACATCCCTGTAATCCATAACTCAAAATGAGGAAAACAAGTGGGGGTACTGAGCACGAATCTGAGCCTCCTATTCCCATGTGCTCTCCTGGAGGTTCCCATGCTACCAACGAAAGCACACAAAAGGTATCGACCACCCACGAATGACTCAATTATGTCTATTCTCAATCTTAACTAGAACCTCCGTAAAAGTCGCCCCATCATCAACGTCCAACTCCTCATGGTTGATAACGTGGGAAGGGTCATGCACGTATCTCCTCAGCTGGGATACGTGGAAGACATCATGCACCCGTTGCAACTAAGGTGGAAGATCTAACTAGTAAGCCACCTCGCCAACTTTACTGAGGACCTAGAAGGGTCCGATGAATCTCAAAATAACTTGTCGCCTTGGCCAAATCTCCACAAACCTCATCGAGGTGAGACACGTAGAATGATGTGGTCTCTATCCTCGAACTCCAGAGGTCTCTGTTTCTTATCGGTATAAGACTTCTAGCTGCTCTGTGGTGTCTTTATCCACTCCTGGATGATTTGCACCATCTCTGTGGTAGCTCGTACCATCTCTGGTCCCACTAGTGTTGACTCCCCTGGGTCAGTCCAGCACAAAGGTGATCTGCATGGTCGACTATATAATACCTCAAAAGGTGTCATCTCAACGGTGGAGTTGTAGCTTTTGTTGTGTGAAAACTTCACCAAAGTCAAGTGATCCTCCCAACTGTGACCGAAGTTGATGACTCAAAAATGAAGCATGTCCATGAAGGTCTGAATAGTCCCCTCAGTCTGGCCATCCGTGTGAGGATGGAAGGCGATGCTCAAATGAATCTGGGTCTCGAAAGCCTCCTGCAACCCCATTCATAGCTGGGAAGTAAAACATGGATCATGATCAGAGACAATCATTGTGGGTACTTTATGTAGCCGAAAAATCTCGTGTACATAGAGGCATCACAAGCTCTCTACTGAACCATGTTCTCTGATTGGTAGGATGTGGGATGACTTGGTGAGTGGTTCGATGATCACCCAAATAGAATCATGTCCTTTGGAGGTTTGTGTAAGTCATATCACGAAGTCCATGGTTATCCCATCCCACATCCACTATGGGACCTATAAAGGCTAAACCAAGCCTGGTGGTACCTGATGCTCCGCCTTCCCTTGCTGACAAGTGAGGTACTGAGAGATAAACTCTACTACTGCTTTCTTCATTCCCTGCCACCAGTGCTGTCGTCGGAGGTCCTCGTACAGCTTCGCCACCCCTCGATGTACTGCTAGAGTGGAAGTGTGGAACTCCATCAACACTTCCTCCTAAAATGACACAGGTACCATGGTATGTCCTCTAAAGAGGATGGTGTTCTCCCCACCATCATAAAATCCATCAGGTGCCTGTCCTGTGGATATCTGAGTACGTTGTGCCTCACAATCAGCATCCCCACACTGCACCTCTGTGACTCGCGGAAGAAGTAGGAGAGTGACTGTAAGAGACTGAAGAAAAGGTACTACATCCTGATCCGCAAAGGATATCTACAAAGTGGCTAGTTGCTTTATCGCCTCGCCTAACAGCTCTATACCAGACCTCCTGCTGAGTGCATCTGCGACAACGTTCCCCTTCCTAGGAGTATACACTATCTCAAAGTCATAGTCGTGGAGGAACTCAAGCCAACATCATTGTCTCAGGTTCATGTCTTTCTCTGAGAAGATATACCTGAGACTCTTGTGATCTGAGTTGACTATAAAGAATTCACCAATCAGATAGTGTCACCACTTCTTCAAGGTGAAGACCACTACTTCTAACTCCATGTCATGGGTAGAATAGTTCTTCTCATGTTGTCTCAGCTATCGAGAACCATATGCGATCACTAACCACTCTTGCATTCAAAAACATTTGAACCTGGTTTCTAATGCATCGCATTAAACTATGTACCCTATGCCCTCCTCTGGAAGCCTCAAGATGAGGGCACTAGTCAGCCTCTTCCTCTACTCCTAAAAACTCCAATGGAATCTCTCCGAGAACACAATGGTTTTCCCCTTCTTCGTCAATGCTGAAAGTGGTGTGGAAACTCTAGAGAAATCATGAACAATTCTCCAGTAGTATCCGGCCAAGCCCAGGAATCTTCGTACCTCTATCACACTCCTGGGTGGCTCCCAAGCAAGTATCACCCCAATCTTCTCTGGATCCACTGCAACTCCAGCCTCCGAGATAACATGTCCCAGAAAGTGAAACTCTCGGATCCATAAATGGCACTTAGAGAGTTTACCATAAATTTGGTTATCTAGAAGTGTGTCCAATACTATCCGCAAATTATAGGCATTTTCCTCCTTAGTAGTCGAGTAGATTAGAATGTCATCAATGAGGACTACTAAAAAGTGATCAAGGTATGGCTGGAAGATCCTGTTAATGAGTCCCATGAACACTGCTAGAGAATTGTTCACGCCAAATGCAATAACCAAGAACGCATAATGTCCATACCGACATCTAAAAGTTATCTTCTACACATCCTCATATCATACTCTAAGATGGTGATAGCCTAATCTGAGGTCTATCTTCAAGAACCACCATTCTCTCTTTAGTTGATCAAAGAGATCACCAATCCTCAGGAGTGGGTACTTGTACTTCACAATCACTTGATTCAGGCACTGATACTCAACACAAAGCCTCAAGCTCCCATCCACCTTCTTGGAGAAAAAAATCGAGGCTTCCTAAGGAGATACACTAGGTCGAATGAATCCCTTCCCCTGCAAGTCCTATAGCTATTCCTGCATCTCACGAAGCTCTGTGGGAGCCATATGATATGTTGGTGTAGATATCAGTGTCGTCCTATGATACAAGTCAATGTAAAAGTACCCTTTTCTATGAGGAGGTAGACTTGGAACATCGTCAGGGAAGACATTCGTGTTCTTTTCCACCACTACAGGATAACTCAGACTCTCCACATCAATCACTCTGAAGGTAAGGCTCTCCAACTGATGAGTGATCGACTGAACTCTCCTACGGGTAAGTCTATCCTGTGCTGGAAAGGTTCCCTTCTTGCCGGTGAAGGTAAACCCGGTCCCATCCGTGCAGACACACCGCAATTTTCGACTAATACAGCCTATCTGAGCATGGAATGTTGATAACCAGTCCATACCCAAGATGATATCGTAAGGCCTCAACGTCACTACTTGGAGATCCCAGCCGAAGCTCTAACCTCCTAGAGTATGCTCACACTGCCGGCACAAGTGCATACTCATCTAATCCAGTCCCGTGGGAGTCTCTAGCTATAAGGATCGAGCCAACGGCTCTGTCAAAACCTACGAGCTCCAAATGAGGGTAGTGGGAAAAAATGAATTGCTGGAACCTGTGTCTATAAGTACTGTAGCTAAGGTAGAATATACACTGATCGTACCTCGTATAATCTCTGGATCACCGTGATCATAGGCCCCAGCTGCCTAGAGCTGAGCTCTACCCTGTCCACCTGCTCCTTGTGGTCGGGGTGGACCTCTTGCTAGTGGTGGCAGTAACATCTCAAATTTTCCCCCACCACCAGCTGCATGGACTGCTCCTCCGCCATGTCCGCCTGATCCCTACAGACCACCTCGATTTAACCTCTGCCTCTGCTTGGGCAGTCCTCTAACCGTCTACTGATCATCTGTGCGGCAGGTCAGATAGTCACGAGCCATGTAACCCTTCCCATCGTATGAGTAACACTTCACTCTCTTGACATGACTGGAACTGCCTCGGGTGCCCTGCACAACCGACTCTGAATCATGCAGTCGTCCACCTGTAGGTATGGTCCTCTTGGATCTCTACAAAATATGTCTGCTGCTAGCTATAGAAGACTCTGCTACGTGAAGTCTGGTGGTGGGTCTCGTTGTTGTTGACTGGTCATCAAGGAAACTCTCTACTAAGAGAGGTCTCTCTAACACCCCCTCCTACTTCAGGATTCTAAGAGAAATAATCAAAGCTCTGATCTCCCGCCTGAGTCCCTGCACGAATGTCTAGGCCCCGAAGAATGGGACCTGCTCCATATCTGTGGAGTAATGTGAGAGGTTGGTGAACCTCATTGAATATTGAGATACAGTCATGCAGCCCTGCTATTGATGAAAATGCTCATGTATACGTACTGCACGAAGAGTTGTTGGGAAAAAATCTGCCTAAAACTGGCTCTCAAAGTCTTCCCAGAGAAGCATCACCTCATCGTGAACTTGGAGCATCAGGATCCACCATCTGCCTGCTAATTCCTATAGAAGGCTAGCATCCAAGATCACCATGAGATCAACTCGTGTCCATACCTATTGAAAGAATCTCATTACAGCCTCCATCCAATCCTTAGCCGCCTGTGGGTCCATATCTCTACTGAACCTGAGTGGCCTCTGGTGTTGGAACTTGTGCAACGCACTCAAGTGGCATGCACTCTCTGGTGCTGGGGTGGGTCGTAATGGTACCTCTAGTCCCTCCACTGGTTCCTATACTAGAAGAGGGACCTACACCGAGGCCTCATCGCTCGGTGGGATATCAGTACGTACTACTTTCAGAACCCTAGATGGATGTCTACGTGGAGGGATCCTGAAAAGAAACAGGTGTTCCAAAATCAATAAGTAATACATGGTGAGCTGACTCAAAGAGAACACAAAGAAAATACTTGAAACACACACGCAATCAGTGTTTCTGTGCCCTGAGTCAAAAATCATAATTCAGGGTCCTAGTGTATGGATACATCGGCTACCACACCAACACTTGATTCCCTAAATTGATAACCACACTCACTAAAATTAACACTATTGTTGTTTAACAGATCATATTCCTATGTTCTATGATAGAACCGGCTCCTCTGATACCAAATTGTCATGACCCATCCCCCAGGACCTGTTCCATGACTACCGCAAGCCCGCCTTCAATATTCTGGGGGCTGGAAAGTAGCACCGAAAGGTGTATTCCCTAAAACCTGGAAGGCATTTCCTTTATATCCTGAAACACATGCAGCCAAGCACACAAAAAGATACGATCACAAGTAAACTGTAGAGAAAAAAGAGTGTTGAAAGAAAGTGAGGCCGGATTAAAATCCCAACAGTAAAGGTAAAAGTACAACTTAAATACAATAAAACTGAAGAAAGATAAATACAACTACTGGCTCATCCTCCGAGGTTCCTACCTGAAGGGTATGTACAGATTGGCTCCTCGGAACTCCACGTCACCTCGTCTCCTCTGCGTTCCGACATGCCATGTGGTCTACCTCCGGGCACCGCCCAGTCCTGGTCCCCTCAGCCTCGATCAGTGTTTTCTGTCATCTGCACCAAACACAACACTGTGCAGGCATAGCCTGTGTAGGGGTGAGTATAAAAATACTCAGTAGGGACCCTGAGACCCTCAAGGTCTCAAAAAAACCCAAAACTATAAACCAAAAAGCATGAAATCAACGGACAACCCTACTTAGGTATATTCCCATACATATAACTAAGTTATGAAGTATATCCATCTCAATCATGAGGAAAACACATATTCTAACTCAAAAGCTCAAATCTCAATCGTTTCACAAATGAAGTAATACCACAAAGGTATGTACCACTTAGGTACGCCACACAGAATAATACCACCAAGGTATTACCACGATGGAAAGTACCCCACAGGTACTGACTCAGCTCACACCATGTATAACTCAGGTACAGTTATAGAGATTATTACATGTAACTACTGAATCATATTACTCTGTTAAGAGGCTCTACTACTGACCCACATAGGATCGCTCGGTGCTGACCCACACAGGATCGCTTCATGCTGACCCACATAGGATCACTCTGTGTTGACCCCCACAGGATCGCTAGGTGCTGACCCACATAGGATTTCTCGGTGCTGACCCACACATGATCTCTTGGCACTGACCCACAGAGGATCACTATTCATTCTTCACGTCACAGCCAGCTACTGGGTTCCCACACTAAGATCGCTTGTCACCAAGAGGGTCCTCTCTACAAGCCACTCATTGATACTCCAACTGCCACAATGTCCCATGAAGAAGTATCCTAAAGGACTTCCACTTCATAGGGGTCTCAACGTAACAGAAGGTGCGTCAATCGAACGCCCGGCTTGTAAGTTATTAAGCTTTTAGTCCAAAGGGCCCGATTAGATTCGTACTTGATCCAACCTGACTGTACTCCAAAATTATCCAAATCTCCATTGGAGTATACTCAAATCAACCACCTCGCTCAATGTTTTAATGTGACACTGAAGGTTTTTCAAACAGATGCCCGGTGATAAAGTTATGGCCAAAAGAGGGTATAGGGTCGTAATTTGGTCCGGGTCCATTCCAAACCGGTCTGACTGACCCGGCCCAACCCTGCCTGGGTCAACCAGATTCGAGTCGACCCGTCCCACCCCGCTGGGTTAAACCCATCCCACTAGGTGGCCTGGTGTTGGGCGTCCCAGCCTGTTGGGTCCTGCCTGGCCGGGGCAGCGGCATGGAGGCCGCTTGGTCCGTGAGGGAAGCGAGGCTGCGGGCCCGTGAGGGTGGCGAGACCGCAGGGTCCTAGAGGGTGGAAAGGCCACGAGGGATGCATGGGTGATGATTCCATGGGGACACGAGGGAGGCTCGAAGTCTCTAGGGTTGTGAGGACTGCGTGAGGCCGGGGGAGCCGCGAGGGCAGCACGAAGCTGCAGGGCGGCATGAAGCTACAGGGCGGCGAAAGCCATGGGTGGCGGAGCCCGCGGGCAGCGGTGTGCTATGGGACGCGGGGGTCCTAGGTCGTCAGAGGCCGTGAGGGGGCGGTGCACCACCGGTCTCCAAGGCTGCGGGGTGGCGGAAGTCGCAGGGCCATGAGACAGTGGGGTGGCCGCGGTGTGGCGGGGCTGCCGCAGTGTGGCGGTAGTGCACCGAACCTTCGTCAGTTGTCGGTTTGGCTGGCAGCCCTTCATTCATCATCATGGTACAATCCACCTTCTTCCCTCGCAAATACCACATCCACCATTCATGAAGAACGGCGGAGAGGTTGGGCCATGTTGTTTTGGCCCGCACCCTCCGCGTTAGAGCAGTAGTAAGAAGGTCAACAAAAACATGAAAGAAGAACATAAAACCATCCCACAATGATTATTCCCAAACCCATAAAAGAAAAAATCCACAGATCAACTAGTTAGAGATTTTATCCACATTCCTTATTTTAGAAGGGAAGAAAATGAGAATATATTATCATACACAATTAAACCCCTAACTCCGAGATTTGTTGACGACGATGAGGATGGATAGACGGACGTCGGTGGTGTCGGCTTTTCCTCAATAGTCAGTTTGTTCGTTGATGAAGACATTCCTCATCGGCGTTCTTCGTTTTAAGAAGTGTTCTTCTTGGAAGAGGTTCTTCGTTGGAGAAGTGAAATCCTCCAAAGGTTCTTTTCTCCCCCCAATTCCTCCAAAATGTGAAAAGTATCCAATATGTTGTGTTTCCTCAATTTAAGTGTTAGAAAAAATTAAATTGTCATCATAAATACGATGTGGTAGGCACATTAAATTTAGAGGAAACATAGGGTCCCTCCCATCATTATAGAGGGAGTTATAAGGTTTCCACCAATTAAAGGGGGTTTGGGTGGTCCCAGCATCTAAATTCAAAATGGGGGTTAGGGTCCGTGGTCCCCACCTCCATAACCTCACATGGAAGGTTTAGTTTTTGTGGTCCCCACCTCTTAACATCCACATGGGAGGTTTAGGCTCGGGTGGTCCCCACCACCATAACCCATGTTGAGGGTGTTTCTAAAATAAAAATGTTAGAAATTTTTATTTTATTTAATTCCTTCACGAAAAGCACAAAAATTATATTTCACTCTCGACCCACTATGGTAAAGGTGAAGGTCTCCTTAAGAAAATACCGGCATTGCGAGTTCGACGGTGCCATCAGATTTCAATTCCAAGCACCGGTTCAAAATTTAAAAAAACCCACTCACACATTTATTGAACGTACCTGAAGAAAATTTCACAAATTTATTCTGGGCACTTCGAGCCTCAGAATCATGCGCCGTCAATTTTTGCAGACTCAAAAAATTCTCGTTTAAATACAAAACATTACATGGAATTTCTAGGTCATTACAAAAGGTTGCACCACTTTGTGTTAAATACAATTCCTGGGTGATGAGATATAGAAGGAAATTTATCAAGTTCAAGAATGGAGAATGATGTTAAAAGATCTATTCCAACTATTTCATGTACCAGTAGTTCTATAATTAATATGTTGAATTTTTATATGTCTGTATGGTTGGATCCAATATATTTGTTCCACTTTATGTTTTTTTTCTCTAATATTTTCACAAGTCATGAGATGGGATAACTTAGTGAGAGGAGAATTGAATTTTTCTTAGGAATTTTATGGGTGTTTAACTAAAAAACATTTCTTTCCATTTCATTTTAATATGAAATTTCATTCAATTTAGACCATAGAGGGATTGAGTTTCATGTTATATAGATTTTATCCCAATTTATTTTGCGTCTTAAGTCATACAAATTTGATCAAAATGCTGAGAAAATTCCAACTATGGATGGAACAGTGGAACATGATATGAATGGGGATCCCCATACTAGTATAAACCACCTCTAAAGGGGATGCACATAGTTTAAGGTATTAGTTATCAAATAAACTATTAAAAAAAGTATTCATCATGCTTATAAAATGAAAGAGAAAACCTAATATAAATGGATATCTAAATACCATATTATACTAGATCTATAGTTTCCCATATGTACTTTAAGGTCATAGTGATTAGAAAAACAATGGTTGATTTTTATGGTCACTTATATTTGACCAATAAATAGAGACCCCATATATAGAAAGGGATAGATAAAACAGATGTGAATAGGGATCACAATTTTTTCATGCTCTATCTATTAGTGGTGGATATTTTTTTATGGTTCTTTAAATCATAATGATGATTAGATAACCTAGATAGGTAACATGGGATAACATCACCCATTAACATTTTAATGGGTAATAGTGATGCTATAAATAATTACATGAGGTATTTAAATGAAGATGTGATATGTTGGGACTTTTATATCAAGATATGTCTCAAACATTTCATAAAAAATATTATATCTTATCATATGAATATTCATTACATATCATTTCAATCTAGACCATAACATTAAAAGTTTAATAAATTTGGAATCAAATATAAATAAACTACTTCTGAATAAATGAGCTACCTCACATCCCACTATATTCTTCACAACTATGAACATTCTTATATGTATCATTCATAAAATATTTCTTCATATATTTAATAACATCAAACATAATAAAGGGTGACATTAGATGCTTAGTAATGGTAAAAAGTGAGATATCAATGATTTTGTATGTCTAACACTATTAATTTTATGAGAACAAGGGATTAAAAATTGAAAACCATTCCCATATTTTCAAATATCATAATCAAGAGTCAGGGAGTAATACGTTGAATTTAATAAGAAATGAATCATAAAGGAATCAAAGAACATGATCCATGAGATCCGAACATTAACATACAATCATATCACGAATGTGGGAAATAAAGTGTAGAGTAATAATGTTCATAGAAATCATATGTCATGGATACCCACTAGTAAATTCATTAGATGTTATGAATGGTCTAACCAGTTATGTACCTAAATTGGGATTTGGAAAACTATTGGGGTACACTTTGAGTTCTTAAAACATTAATCTTTACCAAATTAATTTGAGGGAAACAATATTACCACCCATCACATAAGGATAATCCATTCATAGGTATATTATAAGATCAAAAATATGTCATTCCATTGTTATATAAAACTTATAACTATAAATAGATGTTTTAAAAAATATGTCTCAATGAAACAATATTGAGATTAAGAACCCTTACTTTATATCTGACTCTATTTTTAATTGATCTTACCTCATATATAATGAATTTATATATATTATATTTCTATAATAAAACGTTTTACAAACTTATAATTTAATATACGATTTACTTATAACATTCCAACACCAGTTTATTAATAATTTCTTATTAAAATCCTCATTTCTAGGTGATAACTCTTTAGCATTTCTTATAACTTTCGGTTTTATAGTTATGCTCTGTGAATATTGATAAAGATAAATAAACTAAAATATATATATAATTTCATAATTATCAAATATATTAGTTATATACTCTTTTATAATAATTCTAATAAAGAGGTAAGTAAACTGATTTACACCATTTTTTGGAGATGGTAGTATGTATGTACGCCTGAGTGATGTTTTCCCTTTTAGATGAATAGAAAAAAATGTTTAATAATAATTCAAAATTATATAATAATTTTTATTTTATAAGTATACTATATATTAATTAAAAATATTCATATTACCATCCATAAAAATTGGAAATGAAAAAATAATCACATCACTTCATAGAGGTGGTAGCCCACACATATATACACATGTCATCATTAATTTGCAACAGATGAGAATGTAAGAAGGTAGATAAGATATTATAATTAAATAATGAAAATTACTTTATAAATATAATATATTAAAATTAAATACATCATAATAACCAACCATTAAATACAGTGATTGAAAATGAATCATATTAGTACGTGGAGGCGATAGTCCACACATACACATAGGGGATACTTTTATTTCCTATTTGATCAAAAATAATATAGATAAAGGTTATTAAATAAATTTAATAAAATATTACTGAATTTAAAATATTAATCATTCAATATTTTATTTTTTAGGATATAAATGAAGTTGGAAAATAATAATTAATATGAAAGAAATTGGTTAAAATGATTACCTCCTCTTTTGGAGACCTCCATTGGATTCCTTCTTAAGGATCCAAGGGGTGGTATTTTGAAGTGAAATTCACCTATACAACATGAATAGGGTTTTTTAAGTGATTTTGGCAGTATTTAGTCAGTAAAAGTGGATCATGGTGTTGTGAGGAAGAGAGGAGCAGTGGTGTCCTTTTATAGTGAAGTAAATGAAACACATAGAATTAATTAAACCTTTTAATTATAATTAATTCCTTTTAATGTTAATGTTGTTTTTTTAATATATTTAGAATATAGGATGAATATTATTTTAAATAATTTCATAAAAAAACTGATTCAGGTTATGTGTTTTTTTAACACTTATCTCTTAGTTTTAACCCATGTTATCTCTTTTAGGGGTTACCGTGATACTAACGATTTTTAATCATTAGTGGTAAAGAAAGATAATATAACGAGAAAAGTGACCAATAAGTGGGAAATGGTTTATATTATATATCATATAAAATTAACCTGGAAAAATATAATATTTTTATTAATTTTAAATCATTTATTTAAAAAATAATTAAATTAATATACCTTTAACATCATTTTCATGACTAATCACATAGTTTGAATTTTGAGACATCATGATAGAAATGGAATTAAAATAAAAAATCTTAAGACATAAATAATATGTCATATTTTTGTAAAAAAAATTAAACATGATAATTACTTAAAATTGTATTAATTTAAATATTTTTATAATTATTTATTTTATTTTTCTATTACTTGAACAATCACCTTGTATGTGTTTCATAAGAATTTAAGAAAATTATTCCATGAGTTAAAATTAAAAGAAAATTACCAAAATTTAAAAAAAAACATTTAGATTTTTAAAAAAAATTATAACCGAACGTAACGCCCTTTACACCTATGAATAAATATTATAGATATTGAAGTAATGGTATTTCCATTTTGTATGTATTCGTTACTTAAAATAATATTAAGGTAGTTATAAAAGGAAATTGGAAAAAAATCCAAAATATTGAAGATAATATGATAAATTTATAATTTAATATTTTCAATTAAATAATGTAATGTTCTTATGGAGATTTATAGTTCTTATCCAATAGTTTTAACCATTTTCACATGTTTTACCCTTATCTAAGTAACAAATATTTATCATAGTCATTGATTATTGTGTCCAAAATTAAAAAGGACCTATTTACCAAATTTGAACCTAGGGATTCGAAACATTGAATAAAATTTTCAAGATTAATTTTCTATAATTGGAAAAAAAATAAATTTTGAATATAAATGGGTACAGCCCAATGTAGAATAGTTTTTCTAAAAACACGTTTTTGAGCCTAAATGTGACCTTATACCAAAATCATGAATAATTTAGATTATTATATAATTAATTATATTGTTCATAATTAGAGACTTATTTAACTTTTATATTAAAAAAATATTAGTGGTACTTTTAAATTAATTAATTTAATGAAAAGATATAATAGTTTTACAAAAATCATTATTTTTCACTAATGACATTAAAAAAAATTCAGAAAAATTGTCAAAAATAACGTAAAAATAATATTGAAATTATGATTACAAAATTAGACTACTTTGAAAAAATGGTAGAAATTAATTATATTTTCCATGAAAAAAGGAAATAAAAGCCATTTTGAATATATTGTATTATTTTGGAATAAAATTCCTTTACAAAAATTTTAGAGATTAATTATTATGAATTAATCAATATATTTGAATTATATAAATCTTTATAGATATTTTTTATAATTTGTACACTCTAATTCATATCAGTAATTTAATTTATAGTTTATAAAGTACCATAATTCTTTTTATTCTTAAGGTTACGTGTCATGAAAGCTATTGAACATGTACAATTTATTAAAAAGATAAATATATTCTAAAATATTTGGGGGTAACATGTCAAGGATGATAATTAAACACATTTTAATGATGAAATCCACTTGAAATTTTTGAGTTGTACAATGATTAGAGGACCTTCTCCTTATGATGAATATTCATCTGGCTAGTGGGCCCTATTGGGGTGTGTATATAGATCTTTAATGTGGGCCTGCATTTACTTCAAACGAGATGTTTTCTTTATTAAAAAATTCACTCATTTTTTATCAATGTGAGGGGATTATAGTTATTCAGAAAATTATTTTTGTATAATGTGTGACTTCTGGGAAGTAGATCATTCAAAATACGATGGGTATTTTTAGGTACTAAACTAAACGTGACTACGATATTTAGGGATTATGAAGATAAATTGATGTGAGTGGTGTTTTTTGGATTGGTGTAAGTTATATGGGTTATAAATCAATACATATCCTTTAATTACAGGAATCATGTCACCCATAGTCCACCAAATCCAGAGCCTCTATAATGATCTAACACATATGTAGGGGTGAATTTTTCTATATTAGTATGAGATTGGAATCATAATAAGACCCATGATTATATCTAGAAAAATATCCTGATTTATATCCAAAAATTTATATGGGAAGTTGCAACACAAGGATTCTTAAGGATAATGGGAAATTGCATATAATAGTGTAGCATACCATATGTTTTTCACCCTTACATAGATTTGCATCTCATGTAATGGAATCATGTCCCATGGAAGGGACCACTATAAAAATTTCAATGTCTTGCAGGATGAACCATATTCTTTATAGTTTAACATCATGACTTGCGGGAAAATATTTTCTGCTATTTAGGGTCATACGATGAAGAACTATACCACACAGTTTAACATCATTCTTTAGTGATGTTTTTGAACCTCAAATGATTTGATAAGAACATATTTACCCATTTTAGAATCAAATGGATTCCTGGATTGGACTAAAGTATGGATTCCATTAGTCCATATATATATATATCCAATGATAGGATAATAAATCCACACATAGTTCTTATAAAGTTACTAGTGTAGGGAATATTTGAGAAAAAGCAACATGAATAGTGCCCCTAAATCCTAGGATGGATAGGGAATGATGATGATGGATTTTCTTAGCTTGTCCTAGGATATAGGATCATGGAACACTATTTATCCCATAACTATAGGAATCAATACCCATGTAGATTTAATAAGATACCCCTATACAGACTATGCTCTTACATATAGGAGAAATTTATCCTTAGTATAGGTTCATTAATAAGGGATTCTATAAAAAATATATCTTATGAGGATATGGATTATAAATTTGAAAGAATAATGTGATTTACTCCTAATATTGATCCGTGAAACGATAAAAACCTACACACATATATAATATCCAAACATTATTGATGTTTTTCAGAAGGAAACATCATTTCATATCCAACCAAAGGATTGTAGATAAGGATCTATGAACTAGGGGATCTTACATTGACTTGAATTTTTTGTAGGGAAATTAGTCTATGAAATGTAGGCTACTCTAATAAATTTAAGGCCTTATAGGGTGGGAAATACATTTTGTAGTTTGATGTCATGTGTCATGGAATTATACGTTCTTATGTTTAATTTCATGTGATAAGGACCACTTTATGGAGACTTTTTCATCAATCTGGTTCATATGAAAAATGATATAGAATTATCCGAGTAATGAATCTGTAGGGAACATACAATGAAAATAATGGATACATCACTAGTATGAAACTCTTGAAACTGGGGGAAATTTTAACTTTGCTTAGATTTATGGGTATATAATCAGGTGATTAGAAGTTTAATGTTTTACAGTTCAAGGTCATGCAATGAGTAATATTGATTATTTTTGTAAAAAAACAGATTCCTAAAATGAGTTATTTTATCAATTTAGATATTTCTAAGTAATTCCCTTAATAGATGAAGAGGTGTAATCATTAGGACAAAGCTGGAGTTTTGGTTTGTTTTTTTGTTATGTTCTAGATAAAAAATACAAGCATCAATACTTATCCTATTTTAAATGGAATTAATCCCAATGTAATTCTTGGATAAAAAGGAATCACATTCCTATATAGAGTTTGATATAGGAAAACCCAACATGAATGAGAATGCCATAAACTATGAATCAGTTCAATATCAATAGAATTTGAATCCTAGCATAGGAAAAGATATCTAGATGTCACTTTATTTCCTATATATAGATTATCAGACCACACCTATTTCTTGTTTATATAAATTCATTTTATCCCAATGTAGACCACAAAATAGAGGAAAGTAATTTTGGATAAAAATATTTACAATGATCTATCCCACATGTAAGGAGAAAAGGTCTTTAAATTATGTTATCCCAAACAATTTGAAAGGACATGTTTGGTGGACCCCATGTTGTACAATTTAATATTATTAAACAAGGACCTGTTATCTATGCATTTTAATTTTGTATTACTTAGATGAAATTTTCAATAGTTTAATGTCATATAGTTTGGACTTATGTGCTATGTAGTTTATAGTCATGTAGTTTGGACTTATTTTCAATGTTCTTTATAAACACTTGGCGATTACTTTGACTATATATTTTATTGTCATATAGTGAGGACTATGTGAACTTTTAATGATGTTATAATAAATATTTCACAACAAATATTTCATTTTTTGATAGAATGTCCATTCTAGAACCATTGTAATTAAGTAATATTCTTTGTTTTTATAGACTTTTTTAATAGAGTTATGTCCTTGTCATGTTTTTTCAGGCTTTAGTATACTATTCCTTGATATCATGGGATTCCACAAAGAATAGACCAATTATAACTTTAGAAATGAGAATACATTATCCTTATTATTAAATGTTTGTGTAACTCAGTTAGGATCAATATAAAGGTTATATATCTCACATTATCTTTTTTTACATCGACTCATTCCAACTCATCCACCAAAATTGATAATGTTTACCTTTAGAAAATTGGTCACTAATATAGTGAAAATCAAGGGGTAGTTGAACGTCAATGAGAAATACCACCTCTATCCCATATACAAGAAAATATGGGGTATCCTTTTTTCATGTATAGGTTTTAGTTTTTTAAGCCCATAAATAATTTTTGATTTTTTCTGGAAAATAATTTTGGTCCTTTTCTACCATATTTTGATGTATATTAGATAGAGTTTTGTTAAAAGCCTCTATATGTCCAATTTCAATTATATAGTTTCAAGATGAGAGGTTTGACTGAATTTTTAATTCTTGGTCCAACCTTTTCAACTCACAATATAAGAAATTTGTGTTTTTCCCAACAATGTCTTGTTCTAAAAAACAAATTTGATAATAATGTTTTTGTTCACAAAGCTGATGATTTCTTTTTTACTAACTTCCATGTGTGATATAGCCTTGGATGATATAGAAAAGAATTTTGTGATAATAATTATATAATTTAACTGGGTGGATGTAACTGTAGGATATAACCACAATACATTTATTCCTCATATTTAAAATTTCTAAGAGTATATTATAGTGTGATGTAGCTATAAGTGATGATGGATTAAAATGGGTTGTATCTATTGGAAAAGAACATTATTTGGGATCTATATGAAATGTCACATAATTTATTCCCAAAATTATCTTTGTTTTTTCATTTTATGGAATAATTTCTCTCTTTACTAGTTGGTTCCATAGGTGTTGACATTGAATTCCTATAAAACAGAAAGGATCTCCCCTCCATCAATTCATCAACAGAGGACTCCATAAAATACATCCTTATAGAGGACATTATATGAATTCAAATCATTGTAGAGGGTAAACTTTACTTCCCCACATTCAGATATATTTTTTCTTGTCTTGGTCCGATTGAATAATTCCACTTTGAAGGTAGTATACTATAGGATACATCTGTTTGGTTATTGTACTAGTTGGAAAGAAGGTTACATTGGCATATATCGAGGTAGTATTTATCACATTGAATTTTTTATGTAATTATTAATGAATTGAGATCCCAACCTACAATGACTGATGTAGATGATCATCTTTTCATGGTTTGGATCCACCAGACATGTTGATACATTATCCAATACATTGTATTGGGTGTTTAATGAAAATGGGTTGTGGGACAACATTGGATATGAGGTAAATTTATCCAAAAAACATATTAAATATTCATGAAAAATACAAATTACCCCCTTTTTAATGGAATATTCACCATTTTTATTCTTCAATACCAACACGGATTCACCCTTAGTGTTTAAATGGGCCACCAGTGTCCATAAATCTTTATGCAAGCCTAAATTGATGGATTTTTATTCTACCTCGTTGATGGGACATCCTTATAATATAAGTGAAGAGTAACTTCTAAATTCTTTGGCTATGTAGACGCATACAATCCCCAGGACAACCTTATTTTTATTAATATATTCCATCCAAATCCCTATTGGTCTTCTAGAAGAACCATCATTGTAAATATCCTATATTTATGGAATATCATATATGGGTAAAACAATATTCATTAGGGATATCAATATTCAATAGATACTTCTCTGAAATATGGTGTTCTACAAGGAAATCAGATTATTTTTAACTTTTGTTAACTCTTTTTACATGAACAATATGTCAAACTACTATAAAATTAATATCAATCGTGGTATATTCCTAATTGGTATTCTGATACTAATGATATAATTAGGAGTCTCTAAATGAGATAAAATATAGACCCCATGACACTACAAGTAATTCATAATCCTCTTCACAATACAAATCAACATGAGTAATTCCTTTTTGATATTGAAATATTAAGCCTCATCATACAAAATGGTTCTATTGTGATAATAGAGAGTGATCTCATTTCCAAAATTATTTTTATAGGAAAGTTGTTCATTGAGTTATCAATCAAGGGTTTACATGTTAATGATGAGATATATATCTTCCACTGGTAGCATTAGAATTGATTGGTGGAGAAGATAATTATTAAGATAAAAAAAATATTTATGAAAATATACATCTCATTGATTGGTGACTCCCATGTTCATAAACCTTATAAAGGGAAATCATTTTCCACAAAGAGTTGTGATGAAATGTATAATATAGACATGATGTATATAGATTCACCTTATCACATTGAGGTTTATCAGTGGACTCATGTTAATGATTTACTTAGAATTATTGGGTTATACTTTAGTAAGATGATGTTAAACCATGAAGTTAATTTTTTTCTGATGATGCATTGATAAAATATTTTAAGGTTTTCATCTTCTAGATGTGTTGTGAAAACTTATAGAAAAATATTTTATGATCATCTAGATAGTCACATAACTATTGAGACTTATCCACTATATCATCGACATGGAATTCTACTATATTTATTATAAAGTTCTTGAAGATATAAATAATTTCATGTTGGTTTGTAGCACCAACCTAATAGAAATTTACCACATGTAGATCCCATAATGCAATGACCTCAACGTCATTTGGATCCATTCATATCTAATTATAGACCAATTAACAATTAATAATGTAGAGGTCCAGGAAATTTTCCATTGCATCAATCACTATCTCCATGATCATGAACAAGAAGTCATCTTTTGGGAAGTTTGTATTTAGATCCCTAAAATTGATATAGACAATGATTTTCTTATTATTTTTCCTCATTGTAAATATATTTTTGAACCATTTAATGTATTCAATATCCTAGATGAGGTTGGATTTGATGATATTTTCAACTTTAGTTTCTACCCTAGTAGTACGGGTTGGGTGTATCCTCTTTACTGATTGATTAGAACCATGATAGTCAGTGGGAATACCCATATTGTGGGTATCCACATCAGTATTCAATATGAAATTATCTATATATTTCTATGAAAGTAAAATCTATCAATTCTTAAGAAATTATATATATTTCTCATGTCTATTGGGGGTCATGGTGGTGTTGATCAATATTGTACGTAAATCCTCTTATATTCCCAAATTCACATGCATAATCTCATCAGTGGTGGTTGAGATACATTCCACAAATGATGGATTAGAATCTATAAGATTATCCAATTATCCTTCTTATGCACTATTAGGGGATGTGGATAGTGTAGTGTTCTATGTCCTTGAAGATTATACATGCTAAGTTTTAGATCTTATGGATTTTACTATGGGGGTATAATTATCAAAAGAATTTTGTATATATTTCTTATCTTCCTCACTATCTTCTGGGGAAGACAATGTGTCAATATATTATGATTTATGTGATGATATATGGTGAATTGTCAACTCCTATCGCATCATGAAAATGATGATCCAGGGAAATATTTGGATCCTAAAGTGAACAAGGGAGTATTTTTATTGAGGGATTTATTATATTTTCTTTGACCATATTCTACATTTATGTGACTAAACCAAATTAATGATACTGATATCAAGAAGATGGATGCTTTATATTCCAAGACCACATGTCATTTTTATTATTCTAGGATTCTTATTCACATGATTGAAGAGTCATTACTAGGTTGAATTGACCTAAATATCAGAGAAACTTATACATCATTATAGACAATGTTGATCCATGTTGAAATGCATGGGTTAAAAAGAAGTCACTTATTTCCATGGAGGTAGTTTCTTGATTGATATATTTACCTAACTAGTATATGAAAGAAAAATGGTACAATGTTTCATCATATTATAAAATAGGGATCATAAGACGTGATGAACTTCAAAATCAAGATTTATTTACCTGATTATATTTTTCTGAAGCATATATTCCTTGATGGGTTTACTCCATGGGATGAAAAGTCTATCCTATATGTCATTTGGGACATTTATCTATATACAACTATTTTCCATTAGTTTCTTCCTATCCCTTATATAGAACACCAAGTCTATTTTTTGGGATTCGCATGAATCAATAGGGGTATTTTCAGAATCCAACATCTTAATATGTCCATCAACTAAATATTTTGTGAATTAATGGAATGATGATGGTACTGCCACCTGATCATGGAGCCATGACCTTCCCATCGAAGGAATGAAATAAGTGTCATGGAGAAAAACTATGAATCAAATCCCAATATAGGATCACTAAACTGTTATCTATATTTGATCCAAACTGGAGGATTTTTCTCACTCTAATCATATCAATTAATTTTTATATTAGAAGGAGTCATATATTCCCCACTTTAACATAATATATTAACGGTCCAGATTGGTCTGAGATTGATCCTAGAACAATTATCAATCAAGGACTGATGTATTTCCCCACCATCTAGAAATAAACACACACACACACACACACATATATATATATATATATAAGAGGCTAATATTACTAGGTATGAATTATTCCTATTATTTAACTATGAATTAAATTATTTTGTGACATTCTGCCGGGCTAATCCCCACATGTTATGGCTTAGTTTTAGTGACATCTACCTCAAATTATTAAAGAGTCAAAAGATCCTCATTTAGTGTTTACATAAGTTTTGTGGTCTAGTGAAGAGAAACTAGTTAGAGATCTTGGCTATAAAAATTTATGGATAATTAATGAATTTGTGTGTTTGGACCAAGTTCCTAAGATTCCTATCATGGGGATCTTCCTTGGACAAGGGTTTGGAGGTCATTTATGACTGTACTGGTGACTCTATTCCTTGATAAAAATAGTGTACATTTTCATTCTTTGTGTATTTGGAAGATATATCATTATAGAAACATGATATTTATAGGATAAATTCATAACTACAAGTTAATAATCAAATATAATGGTATCCAAGCAGGCCTTGTATAATCTAGGATCACATTGATTCTCATGCTGAGCATGTTTCAATTCTTTTCATTGAGTTCATATAGAGTATATAGACATAGTAAAAACAGTACATGACTGTCATGGTATATTTTAGTAATGTATTTTATATCCTACGTGGTCTCTATGACTATATATAATGTTATGGATGGGGATTCAATGTTCATAAATTCAATATTTTCAATAAAATACGAATGTATTATGTGGATGATGTTTTCTGAATTGTATCAGGGTTCCTCATCTAATGAGGATTCTATTTTTTTGGAATACATATTTTTCCTTGTATGGTTGAATGATACTCATCCTCACAATAATATTGGTAAGAAGTTTTAGAGAGTCTAAATTGGTGTAGGTTCACATAATTCACCTCCTCTTATGTATCATTTCATCGATAATGATTACATCAACTTATTGAAGGCTATGGAAATGAATGTGTCATTTAAAATATTACAAGTGGATCTAGGGTCATAAGTGGATGGTTCATTTATACCGTGAATATAAATTGTTCATGATTGAAAAATTAACAAGTCATCCAATCATTAAATTTATGTTTATACTTAAATCAAATTTAATTTCATCCTCTTTCCTATTTTGCTAAAGTGGTAGAAATATGGGTTGTCTCTTTCAGGTGATTACATAGTTTGACCGACACATAATTGACCAAATATTATAGTATATACTTGAAGATGAAGTATTATTATATGTTTTATTCTATAATTTTATGGTAAAGGTCATAATCACGGTGATTTTTTTGACTGGATTTAGTGGTTTTCAAAGCCTCTAGGAAATTGAACAGGTTGTTTTCTATAGTGGTGAAACATTTTCCATTGACATATTATTTTTGTATGTAACAATATTTATTCTTAGGAACCTATATTTTAGACCCATATGGTCTATATTTTCCTCTTTTCATGGATTCTATTACTGTTGTTACCTTTTACTGGAGGCATTGTGTGATATTTTGTAGGCTTAGTTTCATGTACTTGTATTGGTGTTGGCTTGATCAAGATGGATTTACCATTTCACTACCAGAATTATTCCTTTATTCTACCATCATCAGGGAAGACATTTCCTAGGATCATCATATGGAATCCTCAAATCATTGGGTTACTACTGAAAATTCCCAAAATCATGGATATTATAATGAAATAAACTGGGTTTACAGGTCATCATAGAGATTTTATATGAATATATCTAACAAATTCTCTTGAGGGATTCCATGTTCTATAATTAGTTCAATCCCTTCCACTGGATAATAATGTCTATGACCCTATAGTTTTCATTTTTTAAGTATATAATTAGTTCTAATAATATTTTATTCTTCAACATTGAGCTAAATTAAAAGTGAAACTCCCACCACATATCTTCCGAATTATAAATCAATCTTGTTAACATATTTCTATGATGGATAAAAATGGTTCTTCTTTGTTTTGGATGAAATATATGAGTTTTAATACATCCTTCTACTGCAATATTACCTTTATGGGACCACATTAAATCATGAAGCATGTTATGTACTATTATAGGTCAACGATTCTATTTAATATAGGGAAACTTTGATTCCAAAATTTGAATGGATGACTATACACTCTACCAGGGTACAATATTACCCTTCATTATACTTGAACAAATTTCCCCTTAATAGCCTTCATCTAATTGGAAAGGGGATCTATGGATTAATGTATCTTCAAAGGCAATGTCACCTAGGTTGATGTTTTGGTGGGGGATATATACAAATCCGGAAATGGTTGTCCAACCTATACTGGAAATCAATATCTATTTTGTGCTAGCTTGGGTTAGCTTTCTTATAATGGTGTCAACTACTTCCAAAATGTGGGAAGGTCCTAACACTCTATGGCCACTACATTTAGATTAACTGATGGTTAGAAACCAAACCCCACTGTATGATTTTAACATTGTATTACTATTTTAGAAATTAATTCCTATTGAATATATACTAGTGGGGATATATTAGAATATTTTAGAGAAAGATAATCAACTAGATTATTTTTTTTGAGCAGTTCAACATTGAGAAGAAACAATTTTTCAAGATGAACTCCGTATCAAGTAAATCAATAATCAATAGAAAGATAGTGAACTTCTTCATGTTATGGCTGTACTTTGTATTTAGAAACACATTTCTGTTTATATTTGGATAAATCGCATTGACCAATAATATTAAAAACCATATTTTATTACACATTATTTCATTATTTATTGCATAAATTACACATAATAAAACCCCAAAATGTCATGAATCCTTATTTATTTATGTAAATAGGTACATAACATTACAATATGGAATCTAAATAAAAAACATTTTTAAAAAAATCAATAACATTCTCTTATATTTGATGGAACTAGAATAACTACATAAGATAAATTTTGGACTTACATCCGAAATGGTTCAGATATAAAGCCTAAAAAGGGAATTAACAAATCCTGGAATAAGGTAAAGTTGTTCGTGTGATTCAGGAGGGATATCAATTTAAGATAAGAGGTATTAGAATCACAATGGTGAACAGTGACTCATGATATAACATTATAATACAGAGGTAATGTAGGAATGTGGAAACAACATAAAACATGAAATCATAAATATAAGTCAATACTAACTACAATGAAAACATAACATATTTTTCTTAGTAAATGATCCCATGCACCATACATTTTATCTTGTTAGAGAAAACAATTACCCAAGGCATTGGAGGGATATATTATTTCAGCCCCACCTATCACTTTATTATCATGTATAGGAATTAGTGTCCCACATAGATAATAAAATATAAACAAGTATTTACTCTCTTTAAATACTAGAGTTAAGGATTTTGGTTCATGTAAAATAATTTATTGAATCAATTCAGGATATATACATCTAGGTTAATACCATTTATTGGAAAAAGGGTTGGTTATTCACTAGAAAAATGTTATTAATGAAAAATCATAGGATGATTTCAGAATCATAACAATGGAACATGAAGAATCATGGAAGGGTTAATTGTGATTGAAATGGTTCTATCATCACATAGAGATAATTTCTACAATTATATGGATGTTTACAAACATATCCAACAATGAAATTTTTTAAATAAAAAATGCATAATATAAATAAGGTTGTTGAATGAAGAATAGAATTAGATGCTCCATTACCTTCAAATAGTGCTTCTAAAAGATTAGGAGGATCTTCTAAAGAGATAAGCAAAAATTGCGAGGGCTCTTGAGATGTAAGGGAATTTTAAATTCATGATCCAAGTGTTTTTAGTTTAGAGGAATGGGATTATGGGTTGGTTTATGTATAAAAAGTGAATATAATTCTTTATTAATGTCCAAATATAGGTTTTTGAATCTATAGGATGATGTAATAAAAACCACAGTCCTTGACATGGTTTTTGCACATGATTTCTACCTAATAAGAGTTTTTTTTCATTATTTAATGTTTCTATGAACATAACACAATAAAATAATTTCCTTGGTGATGTGGAAGTGATTCATGTTTATAAATAATTGATTTTAAAATTGTAAAATATAATATATGTTTTGAAGTATTCATTAAGGGCTTAAAAAATTAATAAAATAACATCAAAAAAATATATTTGAAAGGATAAAAATATATTTTAGATTTTATATATTTTATATAATATATTACATCACTTGTTAGTAATTATGATGTCAAAGTACACACTGTATAAATAAATAGTAATTAATATTCCCCAAAAAATCGTCTGCCTCCAAAAATTATGAGAAATTCATCATTGTATAATTTTGATGTAGTAATTTTAAAAATGATATTTGTTTTATTAGAATAAATATCTAAAAATGAGAATTTTTATTTATAAATAAAATAACCCCATTAATTTAAATATTGGTTTCATTGAGAATAATAGTTTTCTGACCCTTATAAATATTACATTTGACTTTATAAAACTATATTATAATTTATATTTAATAAATATCATTTAAAAAAAATATTTTTAAAAAATAAAATTTAGTTCCAAATATTATTATTTCAACAAAAATAGTGTCATGGATGAAATTATATATTAACGAAAAAATAGAATTTTATTTTTTTTCATATTGAAAATATAATTTTTATCAAATTTTTTTTAATAATTTATAAAATAATTATAAAAATTAATAAATAAGAATTTATTTTATAGAAGAGAAATATAAATATTCATACACTTATGGTGTGTATACATATCCTCTTATTATAATATTTTGTGACCGGTGGTTATGGATTGAAAGAGTGAGATTTTTTGGGGGCTGTTCTGTGAACATGGTTTAGTACATGATCTTGATAAGTTTAAACCTATACCATAAACTATTTTTCTCAGGCTTTAGTTTTTGAATCTCATATTGGGATTCATCAAGGTAAAATCCATGTGATACAATCATCCCCAAAATCAATGTTAAATGGTCATCATATAGAGTGATCCTACTTCTCAAGTCCATAACTTCATTTGATTGTGTCAAAATGGATTTATCATAACCCTATATATATACTAATCTTAATTGTCACTATACAGTGACTATATGATGAATGGTTATGTTTCTTAATGATCTTTTCAATCTGACAAGACATTACTTATAATGTTCTAAAAACCAATGTAGAGTTTTTTTATATAACATTATTTCGTAATATGTAATTTACTTATATAAAAGGGGAATTTCATTTATAAATGTTGAGGTAATTAAATTATTCTCCCATTCTAAAATTTCTCCCTTTGAATTTTCATTTCATATACTAAAACAGATGATAGTACTTCTATTTCATCCCCTTTACTAGTTCTCAAGTATCTTCCTCAATATTATGGTTATGTAATAATACATTTACCTGGTATATTGTCTTGTTTCAAAGAACATTGTCTCTATTATCTAATATTTTCTCTATATCCTTCTCATAGGAAATATCAATCTCCAATAATACCACCTATAAATTTAGTACATCTATGGGTTCTTGATTGTACTTTCTCAAGAGGGATACAGAGAATACATCATGTACTTGAAAAAGTTATATTGGAGTTCTAGTTGAAAGGAAAACTATTCAATGTGATCAAGGATCTCGAAGGTCCAAATGTATCGTGGGTTTAGGATTCTCTTCTTCCCAAACCTCAGGACATTACTCCATAGTGATATAAAGAGGATCACTTTATCTTTTAAATAAACTATAGGTCTCATTTATGATTATATTAATATCTTTTATATTTATTTTTCGAATATTTCATATGACGCATAACGGTTTAAACCTTCACTATCATTTCATTGATAAGATTAGATTATATCAGCTTCTTGTCTACAACATTATCCTAGCATGATGGGGTCTGACACCTCTTCACACATATCTCCTTATAAGGTTCCATTTAAATACTATAATGGAAACTATTTTATATGAGAACTACACTAGGAGAATTTGATGATACCAAAATCCCTGGGAATTCATTGAACATGATATAAATATTTCCTGGATAGTTTTAAATGTTCTTTTAGGATAAACATCTATCTAAGGGTGATAAAAAAAATTATATCACATATCCATATCCAACATTTGCAAAATCATTCACTAGAACCTCAAGGTAAACATTCGATATTGATCTAATACAATAGATAGGAAATCTCAACGAATTCTTACCACATAACTTATGCATACCGTGGGGAGTTGATCCTTAAAGAAATATTTCTTCATAAAAATGAAATGTGTGGGAATTTTTCAGGTGATGGATTACCACATAGATGGAATTATTTCCATTAGGTGTCCAAGGGTGTCCTATGATGAAATAATTGTTAATTTTTTCTCATTCCAATAATGGTATGGGAAATTTTTTTATTGTACCCTTACAATTATTTTGTTCTTCCTTGACTTGTTGGCATACCAAGCATCAATATACAAACTCAACAGTCACCTTCTTCTTGTTATCCCATAAAAATTTATGATTCAAATCTCTATGAATATTTGTGATTCTAGGATGAATAGAGAAGGACGAGATATGAATATCATCTCGAAGTTTCTTCTATAGTTCATGTTTTTATAGGATGCATAACTAGGTTAAAAACCATATAAATCTATCTTTAGCATAGATGAACTCCATAATATTCATTGCCTTTTTTTATAGCACCTCAGCATCCTTCTAAGTTTACCTAATCCTCAAAATAATTGATAGTTAAATATTTATTTGAGAAATAGAGGATGAATATCCTTTTTTTATTCCCATTTTCATCCTTTACAGGAATAAGAATACTGGATCCCATACAATCATCATCAGAAATTGGGGTTCAGAATCCTTTATACTTAGATCAACTGTTAATTTTTTCTCCTTCCTATGATGGGAATGGATTGGAAAATCATAATACTTGATGATATTTAACCACCTTAATTAGGACATATTCATGTATTTTTTAATATATACTTGTGGATTTTACTGTCCGTATATATGTCATAGTTATCCTATTAGAAAGAATGTTTCCAAATCATCAATGGGAATTTCACTATACCAAATTCTATATCTTTTGATACATTTTTATGCTCAAGGATAATTAATTGGAGGGAGGAATTAGATATAACTGTATTATCTTAAATGAGTAAAAAACCCAATACATTTTTAGATGCATTAATAAAGATCAAATATCCTCCAAAACTAGAGGGGAATATAAGAAAAATTATAGTGATTAAGCTCTTATTTACCTAAATAAACATATCTTCACATTAATTAGTCTATAAAAACATTACTACCTTTTTTGTAAGATTGTATAGTATGCATGAATTTCATAATAATTTTCACAAAATTCCATACTAGTACCCATAAAATTAAAGGAAACTACATATTTCTATCACTTATGTTGGTCTTGGATAACCTTCAATATCATAGTTTTTGAAGGATACACAAATATCCCTATAGTATTGATAACATTCCCAATGAATATTAATTTATCTGTACATAAACCTCATTTTAAATACATAGAAAATTAATTTTTCTTTAATGATGACTTCAGTATTGACTTAAAATTCTCATCATGTTCATCCTTGGGATTAGAGTAGATAAGAAAATCATATATAAATATAACCAATATTTTTCAAATAAAATACCTAGAGACTTTGTTTATCATGTCCATGATGATAGATAAAGAATTAGTGAGTCTAAAAGGAGTCCCTATGAACACATAGTTCCCATACCATGGACTAAAAATTTCCTTGGGGATATCCTCCTTCTTAAGAATTACTTGATAATATCGCATATAAAGATCCACTATTGAGATTAATTGGTCTCCAAATAGCTGATCTAACAAGTATTATTTCAATGGTAGTGCATACTTAATCTTTATCATGATCTTGATGAGCTCAATATAATATATGTAGAGGCACATTGATCCATCCTTATTCTTAATAAAAAGGACTAGAAGACCCCATGATTAAGAACATGGGTGTATAAACCATTTATATAGATTTCCCTATATTTTATTTTTTAGATATTCATGTTTAATATTAGAAACTATATATAGTGTCTTAGATATTGATAAAGCTCTAGGTATAAGTTCAATTGAGAACTCAACCTCAATGCTTGGAAAAAGACCAGACATTTCTTTGGGAAACATGTTAGCATTTTCCCTTACAAGGGGTCTGTCATCAAGGATGATATTTTCCTTAGTCTCAGTAATTTGATCTAGATACCCTTTTCATAAGGTAAAAATATCCATTATTGAGATATTAGTAGAAAAAAAGATTCTTCCTCCTCCTAAAACGTGTATATAATCAAAGGGTGTTTTTTAGAAGAAGGGTAATATCCTTATATTGAAAATCTATGTTGGCTCTATATAAGAAAAGAAAATCCATGCTCATAATTTCAGAAAATTACACTATAGTTAGTATCACAAGGTTCTATTGTATGTTAATCCCACAAATTTTGATAGGGGATGGGTAATAATATTGGGATCCATAATTGGATCATTTTCTATCTTCACTGATAACTCAACTTCCATATTCTTATAGGGTGTTTGAATAATTCTACTAAACTTACATGATTTGAATGAAGGCATGGTATCGTAAGAAATAAGTCTTCCTTTCACTATTTAATTCTGGATAAAATCAATTTTTTCATCCAAAATATTCATAGGGATGAGAGTTTCTAAACTATTAAACAGAAACAACAGAAACTATGATCCTTGAAGGGGTAACTCACATATATTTTTGAACGAATGAAATTATAGGTTTCAATATAGTTTATCCATGATCTATTTCATAATATAAAATATTATGGTCATTTTTCTTCTGTTCATAATGGTTCATAAATATATTATGAATTTACCAAGAATATACATTAAGAGTATCGAACTATGAATATAGTAAGGCTCATAGTCCTACACTAAGTGATGATTAACTCTATCTCAATGCACCATTTTAATGGTTATTAATTCTATGTACAAATGTTCAAGATCCACATCCACTTTACGTGTCTAGATAGGAATTCATTTCTTTGGGAAACACTTAGTCTATACATAACCAATATTTGGGGATATTTTCTTATGTTTAGTAATATCTGTAAGTCTTTCACTGGAGTTTTCTAATACTAATCCCTAAAAATTACTAGACTATCCTTTAATAAAAACTGTAAAAACCCATATTTTATTACACCTTAATTCATGATTTATTAAATAAAATAAAACATAATGGGACATAAGATAATTTTTAGGACTAGTTTATTTGGTTAATTAGTCACATACCAACTTTCCGCATAAATACAACAACATCACTTAAAAACCTTATAACATTATCTTATATTCCAAGGTTCTTCTAGAACTACAGAGGATAACCAATGGAAATAAATAATAAATTGATGAGATATAAATCCCACAATGGAATAAAAATAATATAATTAAGTAATTTAGTACGTATGGTCTAAGAGGTATATCAAGGAAACATAACAGGGTCGAGAATGAAAATATTGAACAATGAGGCCAGATATAAATGATAAAAAAAGGCTACACAAGAATATGGAGACAACATAAAACATGAAATTATAAAAATATTTCAAGCATAACTACCAAGAAAACATAACATAGAATTATTATAATAATCTCCCATGCACCCTACATGACATCTCATGAGATAAAACCATTACCCAATGGGTTGGAGGGCATTATAAATCCAGTACCACCCATAACATTCTAACCATGTACATGGATAAGTGTTACACATAGATCATTCCACATGTTGTTGAATTTCATAAATTTAAATCCTAGTAATATGGATTGTGGTTCAATAAATGATTGACAGTTACAAATAGGTGAATACCTTTGAGATGAAAAGGGGATTGATATTCCCTACAAGAAATTTTGGAGATGAAAATCATAGGATAATTTCGACTACATAACATGGGTACATAAAGATTCATGAAAGGGTTAAATTAGAGTAAAGGGGGTCTATCATCACCTAGAAATCGTAAGAAAAATAATTGGTATAAGTGAAAATATTTCCCAACATGAACAATTTGAAAATGAAAATAATAACATAAATAATGTTCTTGAATAATGTAGATAGGGATAAGATCCATTACAATTAGAGGGAAATTATAAAAGCTTGAGAAGAGTTTATTAAGATGTTGGAGAGAACTTATGAGTGATCTTGGGAGGGAAGGACTAATAATATTCATTATCTATGGGTTTTGAGCAAAAATAAATGGAATTTTTGGTTGGTTTATATAGAAAAAGTGAGGATAGTTATTTATTAATTTCCAAAAATAAGTTTTAGACCCTATATAATAAATTAATCAAAACCAAAAACCATCATATATTTTTTCCCATGGAATATGTAAAAAAGGAGTGGTTTCATTATTTTATAAGGATTAGAACCAATAAAATTCAAATAAATATTTTTTTAAGTGTAAGTGATTCATGTTTAAAAGGAATTGAATTTAAATCCATAATATATTATATAGGTTTTGTAGGATTCATTAAGGGTTTATAAAATTAATAAGATAATATAAAATTAAATATTTTAAAGGTTAAATATATAATTCATCATGGATTACTTTATTGTAATATATTATATCACTTTTGGTTCATCATGGTGTCATAATACATACTGTATATTTATACCCTATTTACTTTTCACCCAAAAAATATAATATCTTCAAAAATTATAGTAAAATAACTATAGTATAATTTCAATGTGATAATTTCAACAAAAAGAAATATAAAAATAAATATATTAATTTGATACTTTATATTTTTAAATCATAAATACCAAATTATAGAAAAATTATGGTTTTTTATGATAATAAATTTTATACCACAATAAATATTACAATTGACTTTATAAAAATATAATATCATTTATATTTAAAAAAATTCTTATTAAAAATATTTTATTAGAATAAAATTAATTTCAAAAATTATTTAATCTATAAAAAAGATTTTCCAATTTAAAATAATATATTGACAAAAAATACAATTCATGTTTTATCATACTTAAAAAATAATTTTAATCAAACTTGTTATTTATTCATTAATAAAGTAATAATAAAAAGGAATAAAGGTAAAAATTATATTATTAAATGACTATATTCAAATTCATACTATTATGGACTAGATTCATTTCCCATTATTAGAAAAGCATGTTCCCTAACGGTAAGTTGTGTGAGTGTAATATTTTATTAGGGTGGTTTGGCGAACATAGTTTGGGCCATGATCTTGATATTCTTGAAAATCTCCTGTAAATTCCTTTTCTCATTAATTAGTTTTTTGAATATCTACTTGGGCTTGGTAAAGGGAAAATCTTAATGATGAAATCTCCCTAATAAGATATGAAAATGGGATTCATTGGGTACAATCCTATTGGTCGAGGCCATTTCATCCTTTGTCCATGTAAAATGCATTTACAAAAACCTCATATATATACTAATCATTATGGTCACTATAAAAAAATATATCATCAATAGTATTGTTTCTTAATTGTCTTTTTAATCCAATATGAAAAAAATTATAATGGATGAAAAACAAAAGTTGTGAATGTGATCTCTATAACTTCATATATTAATAATTATTTTATTCTATTAAAAAGGTAATTTAATTTATAAAAGTTTTGGTTGTTATAATTTTGTGGCTAGGTATTTGGAAGAGCTCCCAGATTCTGTGTTAGGACCCGACCCCAGTTTCCTGGATACAGTGCCTTATTTGATTAAATTGGAATATAAATAAGGAATATGCATCCTGAAGGACCATGTTGTTTCATACTATTTGAAACAAGATACATACATAAGTTCAAAATTACAACTTCAAAAGAAATAGAACATAGAAACTCTTTAGAGAACATCAATAAATCCTAGGTTATATTATCATGTCAATCATAATAAAATTATTCATTCCCTGAGAAAAATAAACATAATAAAAGTGTGAGATCAACCACTTGGTAAGGGTAAGCAATACAACAGAAGATATATAGACATTAGGAAACTTTAATAAGTAAAAACATATGCCTTTAACAAAAACATGAACACATTATGGTAGGAATAAGAGATGAGTAAGTACGTCCATAATAAATCATATTCATGGGTATTTACTAGTAGAATAACAACTTGAACCATCAACACTATTTTCATAATGGGGAAATTCATAATGCGGGACATCATCACAATACCATCAATGCCTCATGCTAAGACCATAAATAATCATTTTGTCCACGCCGGGTTCTAAGACCATAGTTTGTCTCCTGAGACCTACCAATGCACCGAGGGGCTATATAGGGCCCCACCCAACAATTTCTATCTCCAATTCATTCCTCATATGAATAGGGATAAATATAAATAACATATACATTTATAATGAAACTAATATATGAAATATAAATAACTTTCCCAAAAGATTAAGCATAAACACTAACCATTTAGAGTAAATTGGTGAATGGTTTCAAGATACCACATCCACATAAAAAATAATCATAAACCATTAAATTAAAAAATTTAGATGATAACATGAAATATTAATCCCGATAATACATAATAATCCATGACAATGTTGAAATATATGAAGATGTTGTCATGAAATCTTCGAGTAATTCTTGAGATAAACACCATTTTACATTGAAATGAAGAGTTCTTTTTGAAAAATATTTTTATAAAACCATAAGTGAAGTAAGATAATATTTTAATAATAAAATGAGTGATATTATAAATATAATGGTTTCCAAAAATAGATTATAGGGTTCCCTTTAAAATAATTAATAATTTGAGAAATTCCCCTGAATCGGGCTTGTATTTCATAAACAATTTTGAATGTTCCTTTTAAAACGTGAAACTATCCATGAAATAAGGAAGGATTATTGTTGGTTTAAATATATATAACACTCAAAAATAATTTATTAGGTGTAAATAATAGTACATAATAATTTCATTCAGGTAATTATTCAATGAATGTAACCCAGATGAAAATGGAGGTTCAGGTGGAAAAACCCTTACCTTATGTAAGAATGTGTTGCTCTCTTGAACATAAGTTACTAGAATATGAAATTATACTTATTAATAAATTATTTCAGAACCTATTATACATATATTTATTTTATCATAATTCTTTTTAGTTCATTTATTTCTTTATTGATGAGTTATAATATTGAATTCCATCATTCTGGAGTGTTCGTTTACTTGATCGGTTAACATGTTTTAAAGTAATGGAGTTCATGTGGAAAGGATGTAAATATCCATAATTGAAATTAAATATTATTTATAAACATACAGAATTGTTAATGGTGATTTATATCATTTTGTTACATGGAATGATGAAGAATTATTAGATTAAATTTTAATGACATTCCCTTGGATTATTTTAGCAGTATTTTGATTATTAAGAACTAGTTTGGTCATATGAATTAATAATATGTGCGTCTACTGGTTCCTAAATTCTAATTAGGTTATAGTAAATATATTATAGTCTATTTCATCCATAAAAATGGTTTCATGACATGTAATGAAGGATAAATTTAAGATCGAAACTTTTTCATCCATGAAGGTTATAAATTGGAACATCATAGACATTGATTTTATTTATAAAATAAAATGGATAGAGTAAGAATATTGATGATGGTTCGTCCATTCACATGATATGATTTCAATATATAAATTATATTTTAGTCATCATGGTCATTTGGATAGAAGAGTTTTGGAGATTATAACAATAGTAGATAAATTTAAATGAAACCAAATAAAAAAGAAGGGTCCTTTACCTCTTGAAATAACCTCCTTGAGAACCTTTTTAAGGGAAGGGGTTTTGGTCTTTTGGAATCACTAAGAGAATCGTGGTTGTGGGGAGTGACTAGGGAAGGGTATTTGTGTAAAAAATGAGGAGATTCAATTCTTATAGGAGTGAAGAGAAGAGATAGTGATGGGGGGGGTTTAAGTGGAGGAGAGGAGTGAATTGTGAATATTCTACTCATTAATTTATTACTTTCCTCAAGACAATCAGATTCTTTATTTCATGTGAACCCTAATAGTAATAAGTAAAATTGAGTTTGAACCAAGTGTCCTATAATACCTCATTATGTCATAAATATTTATTTAACTGAGAATTTGTATATATGCTATTTTACCGTATTTCACAATTCATCAAAAATTCAAGAATTTCAGAAAAATCCCAAAAATTCACCCCTACCATTTTTTGAAATTTATAAATCTAAAATGAACTCTGTTTTTCAAAAATAATTTTATAAATATTATAAATTTAATTTTTAAATAAAATAATAGTTAATTTGAGAAATAACAATTTGAGAGGTATAATTAGTTTTATATCAAATTTAAAAATTAATTAAGATCTCATTGTCTTTTTAGCTTAAGAAAATAAAATAATATCATTATTTACTATTTATAAAGCTCTTATTATTATTCAAAAGGGTATGTTACTGTTCACCAAAAATCAAATTTGTTCTATCAGACTCCAAATGGATTACTAATCACAACTCTAGATAACCATTTTTCTAAATTTAAAACATAATAGAGGTGATGTTATGTTTTAACGGATAGACTATATAATATGTTGTTTTGTAGGGACTCGGTGTTTTTATGCATTCAATATTTATTTTCAAAACATTGCGGTGTTACATTCTCCCCTCCTTACAAAAATTTCATCCCCAAAATTCAATGAATATTACCTTACAAAAATATTTGGGTATGTCTTCAACATGAGCTCCTCAGGCTCCCTTGTTGCCTCTTTAATTTTATGATTTCTACAATGTATCTTTACCAGATGAGTTTTATGATTCATAAACACTTTTTCTTTATTGTCTACAATTTGGATAGGTTCTTCATAGTAAGATAAGTCATGTTCCAACTCTATACCTTTAGAAGTCAAGACATGTGTTGGGTCTCGCATGTACTTTCTCAGCAATGAGACATGGAAAACATTGTGTAATTTGGATAGGCTAGGAGGCATGGCCAAATGATATGCAATAGCTCCCATTCTCTAGAGAATTCCAAAGGCCCAATGTACATAGCACTCAGTTTCCCTTTCTTTCCAAATCTTTTAACATCCTTCCATGGAGATACTTTCAAGAAAATGGGATCTCCCACATGAAATTCCATATCCTTCCTTGGATTATCGGCATAGCTCTTTTGTCTACATTGAGCTGTTTTGATATGACATTGAATAGTCTTTACCTTTACTGTTGTTTCGTCCACAAGCTCTGGACCCACAAGATTCCTTTCACTGACTTCATCTCAATATGTTGGTGTACGACATCTCTACCCATATAATGCTTCATATGGTTCCATTTGTATGCTTGAATGGAGGATATTATTATGGGAACACTCCACCAAAGGAAAATATTGATTCCACATACCTTCAAATTCAAGTGAACGTGATCTCAACATGGCATCTAAGGTTTGGATCTTCCTCTCTGATTTGATGTCAGTTTGTGGGTGGTAAATTGTACTCAATCATATTTCAGTATCCAAATATTTCTGAAGAATTTTCCATAATTTCATCATAAATCTCAGGTCATGGTTAGACACAATTGAGAGAGGCTCTCCCTGAAGTCTCGCAACTTCATTGATATAGAGTCTTTCTTGGCTCTCTAGTGGAAAATCCTACCTTATTGCGAGGAAATGTGCGGATTTCATAAGTCGATCCACAATTACCCATATCACATCATTCTTACATGGATTTTTGGGTAATCTAGTGACAAAATCCATGGTGATGTCATCTCATTTCCATGTAGGAATTGGTATAATTTGCATGACTCCGTTTGGATGTCGCCTTTCAGCCTTTACTTATTGACAGACTAAATATCTTAATACTTAATCACAATTTCTCCCTTCATGTTATCCCACTAGAAATATTTTTTCAAATATCTATACATCTTAGTGCTACCATGATGTATGGAGAAATTTGAAATCTGGTCACCATCCAATAACTCCATTTTTAGCTCGGGTACAACTGGAACACAAATCCTCTTCCCAAATTTTGGAACACTATCTTCACACACAAAGTCAGCCATCTTCCCATATTTCACATCATTTTTTTATTTTTTAGGTTCTCATCATTAGACTGAGAACATTTAATCCTTTATAATAAATATGGTATGGAAACCAAATAAAAAGTTAGTGATGTTTCACCTTCTTTGATAATTACCACATCCATCCTCAGTAGATCAATGTACCAAGGATCCTTGTCAATCCTCATTTTGTTGAGAACTCCATGATCCTTCCTGCTCAATGCATCAGCTACCCTTTTTTTCTTCCATAGATGGTAGTATATAGTACAATAATAATCCTTGAGTAGTTTAAGCCATCTATTTTTCCTCTTGTTGAGTTCTTTCTATGAGAAGATATACTTCAGGCTCTTGTGATCGATATATACCTCACATTTTTCACCATAAAGATAATGTCTCCAAATATTTAGAGCAAAGATTACCGCTTAAAACTCAAGTTCATGAGTGGGAGAGTTTTGTTCATGAATTTTTAACTTCCTTGATGCATAGTCAATAACTCGATCATTCTGCATAAAGACACAACCAAGTCCTTTCTTTAATGCATCACTATAGATAAAAAAATCCATCATTCCCCGAAGGTAGGGTTAGGATCAGATCCTTCACTAATATCCTCTTTAATTCTTCAAACAATTCCTCTAATTCTTTTTTCCATATGAACGTAACCCCTTTACATGTATGCTTGGTCTTTGGGTTGGATTAATGGGAAAAGTTATGAATGAATCGCCAATAATAACCTGCTAATCCAATAAAACTATGTGCCTCAATTATGTTCATTGGAGTAGGCCATTCTTGTACAACCTTTTTCTTTATAGGATCAATAGATATACTGTCCGTTGAGACAATGTGGCCTAGAAAGGAAACTGATTGAATTCAAAATTCACACTCTAAAATCCCAATATAATTAATTTCTTCTAAGAGTCTTCAGAATAGTGCGCAAGTGATTTTAATGATCTTCATTTCTAATAGATTATACCAAGATATCATCAATAAGAACCACCGCAATGTCATCAAGATATTCCTTGAAAACTCTATTCATTAGATCCATGAAAATATATGTTGCATTAGTCAGTCCAAAAGGCATTACTGTAAACTCATAATTCCAATACCTAGTTCGAAATGCTGTTTTTGGAATGAATTCCTTCCTCGAAGGCAATTGATGATATCTAGACCGATGATCAATATTAGAAACATATTGGGATCCATGAAGTTGATAAAATAAATAATCAATTCGTAGAATGGGATACTTGTTTTTTATTGTTATATCAATGATCTCATGTAGTCAATTCACAACCTCGTAGACCCATCTTTCTTCTTACTGAAAAGAACAAGGGATCTCCCTGGAGAAACACTAGGGGGAATAAGGGATCTCTCACTCTATTGGATGTCCAGGTAAATCCTCTAGAAAGACTTCAACATATTCTTTCAAAATTGGTACATATTCTATTTGAACATTCTTTTACCCACCCATAGTTATTTCATTCCCTTCCTACTCAATAATTGAATTCAGTAGAGATACTAGGGGTGGATCTTGATGAGAATCAGATGGTGAAGTCTCTGCCCTAAATATAAGGGATTCCACATCATCCTCACAAATTTAAACCTCATTCTTCTTGTAATAATTTTTTGCATCATGGTCTAAAACCAATACATACCGAGAATTATATCAAAGTAAATAATGGGTATGAAAATAAAATCAGAAGATAATGAACATTTATATCCATAATGGGCACTTCCCGACACAACTTTGTGGTAATGATACATCCCTTAGGATTTTTGACTGACAACTCCCTTATTAAATCAAATTGGAAATATCTTATTTTCTTGGAAAACTAGAAATATATGAAAGAATGTGACAATAGAGAATCAAATAAATCATTGTCTATGTTCGATGAAACAATTAATGTACCTTCCACCACTTCATTAGGAACATAAACATACACATTTGTGACCACATAAGCTTGGACTTTCTTTCTTATCCTTTTTTGGGGAACGTTTCCCTGACGCTTAGGAAATTCATGTGCATAATGTCCCATCTCCCTACAATTGTAGCATTGAAAATTGGTAGCTTCATTCTTCCCCTTACAATCCCAAGATAGGTGAACTTTTTCTTCGCACTTATAATAGAATCCCATTTCTTTCAAGAAATTTCTATGGTGTTTCTTCCCATAATTACTATAGGATGAAATTTCAACTCTTCCATTATTCACAATTTCCTTAATTCATTTTCTAGAATTTTCGGTAGCCCTCTTCTTCTATTTTCTTCCTTTAATGTCATAATACATAGAAAGTTCTTTTTCTATCTTGATAGCAATTGAGACTATATCTTCATATGAAGATAAACTTTGGGAGAGTAGATCTCTATGGAGGAATGCTTTTAAACCATCAAAGAATTGATCAATTTTTTTACTTGGATTACGTTTGTAGTCCACAACATGCCTTACCATCCTTGTAAAGTTGGCTTCATACTTGGAAACATTTTCATCCTCCTTGTGCCTCAAATTCAACAATTTCCTCTCCATATCTTCTCATTGTTCATGGGGGAAATGTTTTTCTAAGAATATATCATTAAAATCCCTTCATTCCATCTCTTTTATTTCATCCTCCCCTTTGTGTTTTGGATTAATGACCACCACTGATCTGAATCTACCAATAAACGATAAGATTCCATGATAAAATTCTCTATTTTGTTACATCCCAAAGGGAGGAATATCTTCTCTAGAGAACATATCCACTTCTTAGCTATAAATGGGTTTGTAGTCCCATTGAATGACGGAGGTTGTTGTCTCATAACGTGATCTAACATAGCTCCTATACATGGTTGATCTAGATGCTCCATATCGATAAGGTTATTATTCATAACCTGAGTATGTTTTCCTGGTATAGTTATAAGTTGCTCACCACCAGTCACAGCACCAGATCCAACATCATTATCCTACGTCAGAGGTAAATCCCTACATGGGACACACACGTTCATGTTGTTTCCATTATTTCCACTAAATACCATTTCTAAATAATGGAATACACTAGGTTAGGGTATGAATCATAATTTGTAATATTAACATAGAAAAATACTTAGCATAAATCGAGTTCCCAAGTATAGGTAATGTCATAATCATAAACATGGTTTCTTTGTGGAAAAATATACATTTAAGTCTTTCATAATGGCTTCTAAAAAAATGTGAATTATCCTAAGAATATCACCCAGGATTGTCAAACAAGGTGTGCAGTAATGAAAATTGTCATGTACTAGGATACCCTGTGTTAAGCTCGAAACACCTTGTCAGAGTTTTCACTCCTAGGAACATCTGTTCCAGAACCACATCCACTTGTAGTATGAAGACAGAGATATATTTGCTAGAAATAACCATATAATATATTCCTTACCAAAAAACTAGGATGTTCTTGCATGTTTATCCTCAAAGACTATCTTAGGGATTTTTCCCCTAATCTATGTTTTTGAAATCTAGTTTCAAATAATTATACTTAACTTTCCTTTATTATCAATTGTAGGGACCTAACCCAAGTTGCCCAGAGCCGGTACCTTATTTGATTACATTAGAATATAAAAAATTAATATTCATCCCAAAGGACCGATTAGTTTAGTATTATTGGAAACAAGATATATACATAAGTTCAACATTACCATTTGAAATGAAATACAACATATAAACTCCTTATAGAACATCCATAACTCCTAGGATATTTCATAATTTCATTCATAATAAAATCCATCATGTCCTAAGAAGAAGAATCATAACAAAGGGGTGAACTCAAACACTTAGTAAGGGTATGCCACACAGTAGATGATATATAGTCATTAGGCAAGTTGAATAACTAAAAACATATGCCTTTAACAAAAACATGAACACAATATAGCAGGAATAAGAGTTGAGTAAGTAATGCCATACTGAAACATAATCATGCATATTCTACTAGTCGAAAAACCACATGAACCATCAATACTATTTTCATAAAGAGTGAATACATAATGTGGGATATCATCATCATACCATCAAGGCCTCATTCCAAGAAAATAAATAATCATTTTGTCATGAACTTGTGCCAAGACCATATTTTTCATCATGAGACCTATCAATGCATAGACGGGCTCTAGCAGGGACCCACCCAAAAATTTCTATGTCCAATGCATTCCTAAAATGAATGGGGATAAATATAAACAACATATAAATTCATATTGTAACTAATATATGAAATGTAAATAACTTTCCTTGAACATTAAGCATAAACACTAACCATTCAGATTAAATTGGTGAATGGTTTTAAGATAACACATCCACAGAAAAAAATCACAAACCATTAAATAAAATATGGATGATGATAGAATGAAATATTAATCCCAATAATACATAATAATCAACAAGAGTATTGAAATAGATGAACATACTCTTATAAAATCTTCGAGTAATTCTTTAGATGAACACCCTTTTACTTTGAAAAGAAGACTTCTATTGCAAAAATATTTGTATAAAACAAGAAGTGAAGTAAGAAAATATTTTCATAATAAAATGTGTGATATTATAATGTTAATGGTTTCCCAAAACAAATTACACTGTGCCCTTGAAGAAAGGTAAGAATTTGAGAAATTTCCGTGAATGAGGCTTGTATTTCAGAAACCATTTTGAATGTTCCTTTTAAAATGTGTAACTATCCATAAAATAAGGAAGGATTATGGTTGGTGTATATATATATATATATCACTAACATAGAATTTATGAGTATTAAATAATAATACATAATAATTTCATTGAGGTAATAAGACAATGAAAGTAACCCGAATGAAAATGGAGGTTCGAGTGAAAAAATCCTTACCTTAAGTTTGAATGTGTTCCGGTCTTGAATTTAAGGTCCTAGAATATGAAATTCGACTTTTTAATAAATTATTTCATATCGCATTAGACATTTTTTTAGTTTATCACAAATCTATTTAGTTCATTTATGTCCTTATTGATAAGTTATAATATTGAATTCTATTGTTCCGGAGTGTTTGTTTACTTTATCGGTTCACTTGTTTTTAAGTAATAGATTTCAAGTGGAATGGATGTAAATCTCCATAATTAAAATTAAATATTATTTATGAACATACATATGTTTTAATGTTTATTTTTATAATTTTTTTACCTGTAAATAAGATGAATTATTATATGGTATATTAATGACATTCACTTAGATTATTTTAGGGGTATTTTGATTATTAAGAACTAGTTTGGTCATATGATTTAATAATATGTATGTATACTGGTTCCTGAATATTAATTAAGTTATAATACATATATTATAGTCTAGTGAAACCATGAAAATGGTTTCATGAACAGAAATTTAGGATAAATTGAAGAACGATACGTCCTCATCAATGAAGGTTGTAAATTGGAACCTCATGGATAGTGATTTTTTTTACAATATAAATGGGAGAGAGTAAGAATATTAATGTTGGTTCATCAATTCACATGATATAATTCCAGTATATCGATTATAGTGGAGTTATCATGGAAATTTGGGAAGAATAGGTGGGGAGAGGATAACAAAATAAGATATATTGAAATGAAACCAAATGAAAAAGAAGGGTGCCTTACCTCTTGAAGAAACCTCCTTCAGAACTTCCTTAAGGAAAGGGGTTTTGATATTTTGGAAAGAACAAGAGTTTCTTCGAAGTGGGGAGTGACTGGGAAAGGGTATTTGGGAAGAAATTTGTGGAGCTTCAAGGTTTAGAGGAATAAATTGAAGAGGGAGTGATGGGGGGTTATAGTGGAGGAGAGGAGAGAATTTTGAATATTTTAATCATTATTTTATTATTTCCCTCAAGACAACCAATAGTGTTGTTTCATGTGACCCATAATAGTAATAAGTGAATGTGATTTCAAACCAATTGTCCTTGCATCACTCATGATTTCATAAAAAGTGTATTTAACTGATAATTTGTATATATGGTACTTTACCATATTTCACTATTCATCAAAAATTCAAGAATTTAAGAACAATCCCAAAACATAACCCCTACAATTTTTCGATGTGTAGAATTCGAGAATGAACTACATTTTTCCGAAATAATTTTCTAAATATTATTAATTTAATTTTTAAATAAAATCATAGTTAATTTGAAAATTTACAATTTTAAATGTATAAGTAGTTTTATATCACAATGAAAAATTAATTAAGATCTCATTATCTTATTAACATAAGAAAATAAAATAAAATCATTATTTACTATTCATAAGGGTCATATTACTATTCATATTACTATTCATATGTGTATGTTAACATTCACCAAAAATAAAGTTTGTTCTATCAGAACCCAAATGTATTATTGATCACAACTCTAGATGCCCATTTTTTGAAATTCAAAACATAGTAGAGGAAAAGTTTTGTTTTATTGGATATATTATGTAATGTGTTGTTTTTTAGAGACTCAGTGTTTACATGTATTCAATATTTATTTTCAAAACCTTAGGGTGTTACATTCTAAGCCTATAACTATTTTTAGGTGTGCACATATTCTTTATTTTCATTAACCCTTTCTAATGTGTCCTTCTACATGATGATCATTCATAGAGAAATATTTTATACTAACATTACTGAAGTTTACTGAATCATAAATATAAATCACTTCTTTATCCACTATATAATAGTAACGGGATTTTCTAGCCATGGAATATCTACAACATGGTGAATTTTGATCCTATATGAAAATTTTCTTCTTTGTAGATCATTTTGGATTTCAGCCTCTATGAGGATTCAATTTACCTTATGGATGAAAGTTGAATTTAAGAGAGTTTCTAATGAATTTTATCAAGGACTCCCCTTAATAAGGATAAGAATCATGAAAGGGGAGAAACATCAATGTTATTTCTTATAGATCTTCCACCATTCTAGAGAAGAATCATTTTCTTATCATTCGAGGAGGATGTAGTATAAATTCTCCAAGCCCTATAACGTGGGTTAAAATGGCTCTCCCATAATAAAATCCTTGAATTGAATAATTTTTATGGTTCAAAGGGTGTTGTTGGTAAAGATTCATCCAACCCCATGGGATGGGGTTTCAGTTGCAATGCTAATAATAAAATTACTATCATGGCTATCTTACATTTCTAAGTATATACTAAGGCATGAGTATGATGTAATTTCTTTTCAAGGGGAAATTTTTTTATTATTGATGCCTTTTTTCTAGAATGGATTTTCACACTCATGATTCCTCTTTGATCTTCATTGATACTTGGTTTAGGAGTTTCATAAAATATAACTTCTTATAATGTCATGGATTTTCCCAGTTTTATTTTTAGAATAATTCTGGGAAAATTATGAGGCTAAGTACTCAGACGGTGTACGATTCCGAGGCTCGATATGCCTGGAATGGTCCGTTAAAAAATGTTATGTTTTTAAATATAACGTGTGATTAGTTTTCCATAAAAATTTAAATAAATATAAAATAGTTACCTAGATCAGAAATCTGAGTGCTTTGTTGCATTCAGGATGGTGGGGATTACCCTAGGCATGACTTAAGATTAGTCGACGTGGGACTCCTATGAGAAAACCTGAAAATGAAATAACAGTAAATAAAATTATTAAATAAAATTATTTTATTTTTAAATCCTTATAACTCCCTAACAGTGATTCAGATTGAAAATATTAGGCCAGTTTTGAGCTCCTGGTGGCATGTTTTCCTTATATGGAGCCTAACATTTGTCGACACCAGCCAACTATGGAATGTAGTTTTTGGGACGTGTCCTCAAATCCTTATCACTCATAAATGGTAAATCGTATTGGAAATTTGAGAGTACCATTGAGCTCATGAGGGTGTTCTTTCTTTAAGTAGGGCCAATCCTCGACTGACATAGGTATAGGGTAAAAGTTAATTTTTGGGAATTTAAAAAAACATTATAATGTTTATTTTATTCAAAAAAAATGTTTCACTACAATGCACCGTCGAGCCAGCTATATAATTTCATAAATGAAATAGTGTAACGATGCTGTAACTCAAGCGTAACAGAAACACTGCTTCATAAATGAAATAAAGTAATGATTCCACAACTCAATATAATAGAAATTCTAAAACATGTTTCTTCCATTTAATTATTTAATAGAGATACGGGATTGTGGAAAAAATAATGGATTTGATCTCAGGATCTGGAGGAGTGGAATTGGAAATCGGTGAATGAAAATGAATAACGAATTGCCACAAGTTCATTCTTTCCCCTTTGAAGGATCCCACCACCAAAGATGGATTATAGAATGATGAATGAAAGTGGTGTGATCATCTCCAATTAACGAGCCAACTAGGAGGTAAGGATTTTAATCTTTGTGATCTGGATTCCCTGTTCTTTCATTCCAAATGATGACAGTGGATCCACCCACAAACAAGTTGATCCACGTGTAGTTCGTTCATGAAGGATGGGTTCAATATTTTTGGATGTGAAAGGTAAGAACATGTTAATTACTCCCTTATCAGTTTCCTTCTAATGGGATGAATGAAGGCTGAATGAACAAGGCAATCGTCTATCCCTCAGGTGTTCTTGGGGATCTTCCTACCCTCATTCTATTGTTATTCTCCAACAGACCAACGTGGTCACGTCAGATTTTTCTGGGAGGTTCTGAGAAATAACAAACCCTTGGATTGATAGAGAGATGAATTGGAGCACGTAATAGTGATGTCGACGACTAGAGGATTCCATAGGTACTCACATATCGGAAAATGGACCACTATAGAAATTTTATTGGCCTGAAGAAAGAACCATCAGCGCGCTAGCGGCCCACTGCATGGGAGGAGGTCGTGGTGGTGCGGAACCGCGACACCAGCAGGGTGCCACATCAGGCTGGTAGGTCATGGCTAGAAGGTCGCGGCATTGTAGAACTATAGAGACAATAGGTTACCCCATCATGTTGGGAGACCCGCAGCTCAGCTGCGGGTTGGTGCTGGTACGTGGTCCGTGGGACCGCGGGTGGGGGAGGCGGGCGACCAATCCAGCCTCGTGTTGTAGGATAGACACAACGCTTTCCATTTTTTGGGATGGACCAAACTAACCTGCTAGCGCGAGCCGGGCCAGGGGATGTCCAGGATGTTTGGCACAAACTGGCCCCCCAACGCAGGTCGGTTTCAGCAGGCTGACTTGGCCTAGACCTTGGGCTAGGCCGAACTAGTCCCATACCTAAAAGGCCCATTTTCATTAAAATGGACATAACTCTCAAATCGTGCATCCGATTGATGAGTCATTTGCAGAGTTGCGACCCTTGAAAGGAGATTTTCCATTGGAATACTCCAAGTAAGTTTCCAGGGAGGTTGAGATACAACTGATAGCATGAGAATTAGATTCTCCCATAATCAAGCATGCTATGAGCGGAAATCCTATGGCAGGCTGTGTTGAGAATGAAGTGGAAAGAAAACCTCAGTGTCTAGGAAGTTGAGTTGATCTCAGTTTCTTGTAAGATTAGTGATCCTCAGTGGACCAGTAGATGATCGGACATCATTGTCCCAGAAGATGAGTGGACCTCAGTAGCCTGGTAGGCGAGCGGACCTTAGTGGACTAGTAAATGAGCAAAACTCAGTGGCTCAAAGGATGAGCGTACCTTAGTGGCCCAGTAGACCAGAGGACCTCAGTGGCCCAGTAGACGAGAAGACCTTAGTGGACCAACAGAACTCGGTGATGAGAAGAGGACCTCAGTGGCCCGATAGACCAGTGGACCTCAGTGGCCCGATAGACCCTAGTTACTCATTAATGACGAGTACCTCATTAGTATAATATTTTCATCCTTATGACTGATATTCATACCTTCTATACTTTTGGTTATATATGTTTGAGGTTACTCTAGTAACTCCCTTGAATGTACTTCTTAGATGTTACATATTTTTTACATATTTGGATGTCTATTTTGTGTATTGCTTTGTGGTTCGGGGTCCCTAGTGGGTATTGTTTTACTCACCCCTGCATGGGCTCTTTCCAAACGAGTCATTTATTATGAAGAAAATCGATTCTTTGGCAAATTTCTTGGTGGATTGGGGACAGGTGGTTCTTAGAGTGACTCGATAGACGAGATGTTCTTTTGCGACATCAGACACTATACCTACCCTTTAGGTAGGGTTTCCGAGTGGAGGTGTTATATAGAATTGTAATTTTACTTTTATGTTTTAGTTGGGCTTGTATTCTAGCCATGTTTAACTTCAATTTTCTACTACTGTTCCTTGTGATTTTTTATTTAGTGTATTCACCTTCCAGCATCTGTGGCTTGAAGTTGTCTGCATGTGTATAGGTACTTAGGAAAACACTTCCCATTGGTTTGGGATATGCCTACATGGAACTAGTCTCCAGCCCTTGGCCTATGGGAGGTGGTCATTAGGTAGGCATGTCATAGGCCTCGAGGGATGGGTCGTGACAGAGTGGTATCGAAGGAGGTCAACTCTGACTTAAGAACCCAGAGTACATGAGTTTGGTTTGGGTAAATAGTGTTGAGTGTTTCGAGTCCGGATTTTAGGCTAGGGAATCCAGTATTGGTGCAGTGGATGATGTATTCATACACCTAAACCCAACATTCTTCCTTTCGACTCAATAAATGAAAAAACTAGTTGTAGGGAATAAGAATGTTACATGCATCATATAATAATGAGTTGATTTTTCCATTCATTCTTGATTCATCTCACCAGGTATACTCTATTGATTATTGTACATAATATTTTCTTTCAAGATTCTTCCATATAGAAAGAAAGATAGGATTCCACCATGTGATAATGAGGATGATATGTGGGGTAACGAGATGGGAATAAGAGTTCATAACAGAGATAGAACCATCAGGTGATATACCATATTTACCACCACCTTTGGAGTAGAACATGGTACTCATGGTACTAGTGGATGAGGTGTGCGGGTTGGGCGCACTTCATGAGTTTCAACAACAGAGACCCCTTAGGGACATCCCTAGACACACCTTAGAAATATCTATAGGGATATCACTAAAGTTTTAGTATCCTAGTTTCCAAAGGTTAACTAAACCTTCACTGTGATACCGATAATAGAGACCCAAATCTTGATGTACATAGACATTACATTACTTTTGTAGAATACTTAATACATAACAAAAAAAGATGCCCAAAGACCGTATTAGTTTAGTGTCTTTGGAATCTCGGAACATAATCTTTTTATAATGGTGAAATATCTTCAATATCTCCCATAAAGATCATCACCTTTCATTTTCTTACTTAAAACATTTCTTTATATCCCGGGGAAAAGAAAACATATAAAGGGTGAGCTCAAATGCGTAGTAAGGGCTAAACATGGAGAACATAAAACAATCTATAAACATTTGAACGTAAAAACATGAACATAAAAAACAAAAATCTTGAGAAATGATATAAATCCTAGAAGTACGTAAGGCATAGATAATAAATAATCATTAACCATGAAAGAATAGTATTGGAATAAAACATGTAATTATGGAAAACCATTAAGAACATGATATGATTTCTATAGTATCCAAGGTATTGTTTCCAAGACCAACATAGTGGACAAAGTCCATTACTGAATCGGGTTTACTTGTTGTTCCGGCCTGGTATTACTGATCCATATTTACTTGTTGTTCTAGCCATGTCTATATCATGATATATAAATCATTATCCAATGCATTGGAGGGAGATATAGGTCCCACCCATCTCATATTGAAATCATTCTTACGTGTTCCACAAAACAATCATAAATCATTCATCATAACACAATGAATAAAATGGGATTCATAAACATCATCCCATCCTAAAATAATCCATACAAAACAAATGGATATCATTTCATCATAAGAAAAATCAAACCACATAAATAATAGAGACATTATACTTGAAACATAAACATATTAAATAATTTCATCTTAGATGGAAGATAGTTTTGTTAAAACACTTGAAATGAATTCCTCTGGAAAATATCATTTCTTCTTCAAAATCATTTTCTTTTTTCAAAATGCCATGCAATTTTAAAAGAAAAGTATTTTTTTGAAAATAATCATGAAATATTATAGAGGTCACCGCATGAAAATAAGGTGTTATGAAACTGTAAAAATCCATTCATGTCGTATAAGTTAAAAAAAACATTATCTTCGTACTTTTTCCGAAAAAGTAAAAAAGTAACTTGTATGGTAAACAAAAGAAAGATTCCTTACATACCATGTAGTAAAAGTCAAAAATGGGAAAAAGGAAATTAAACATACCTGAAAACATATTTATAAAACATGGACATGTATGATAAAAATAACTCTAGTAAATACTTACGAATAACCCATCTCGGAAAAAAACGAGATTGGAAAAGTTATCCCATACCATTTATAATCGATGGAATCATACATGTCATAAAATAAAGAAAATTGGATTCATATGTAAATATAATATCCTCCATAATAAAAATCATAAAACATTTATGGGTAGCATAAACACCATACAAAATAAATAGGTGTTGATTAAGGCATATTTCTCATAAAAATAAAAGTGAGACGAAATAATCCCTTACCTTAGGTCTGATTTCTTCTGTATGTGTCTGAAACTCTTGTATAGTAGGGTTAAACATATTATTAACTTGTAATAGAACCATAATAATATTTAGGATATCATATATGATTCACTTAGGTCATTATATTATTTTTCCATTTGTTAATTCAATGTTAAAGCAATGTTTTGGGTAATAATCATTTCATTTATCGTATGTGGTTGGACATGTTATTCTTGATATTATTACTTATATCATGATTTCCATACTTCAAAAATGTAAAAAATTATTTATATATCATATATATTCAGTATATATATATATAATATAATGATAAATGAAATGAAATGCACCGTTCATGGAGACGGTAGCTCGTACGTACGCATGAATGTTGTTTTCCTTTCCTTATTGGCTTGAATGGAAGTAAGTATATGACATATATATATATACATAAATAAAGTTTCATTATTATGTCATATATTTCATTATTATTCATTATATATACTTTATAATCATTTTTGACTGTTTAACATGGAGAATGAATCTCATCGTGTCGTGGAGACGGTAATCCGTACGTACGCATGATCAATGATATTGTTCCCATAATTGTTGAATAGAATTGGGGTGGATTATATAATATCTCAGAATTCGTATCATATTATAATAATCATATATAGTTATTATTTCTAGAATTATACCCATCCAAGTAAGGTTGTGTTGGAAAAACAGATTACATCACGACATGGAGATGGTAAGCTATACATATGCACGTGCGGTGATTTCATTTTTCATAGGATGGATAGAAGGTGAAATATGATTGTTTCATATTTATAATAACATATAATTATCTGAGTGATACCGATGTTATTACTTTATAATGAAACTAAAAAAGAAGAGGAAGTAGAAGAAGACATAAATTTGAAAGAATCGGTAAAGGATATTACATCTTCTTCGACGCGCCTCTTCTAAACCTCCTCTTAGGGCACTAAAGTTAGACATTGAAGAAGACCAAGTCCTCTAGTATGTTTCTAGAGAAGTGGATAAGAGAAATGTATATGTTTTGGATGATATTGAACGCTCAAAATTTTGTGAAGAGAAGAGGTATGAGGTGCCCTTTTATAAGAGAGAAGAGGGACACTTTTGGAAACCTCTAAAATATTAATTTATAATAAACTCAAACCCAATTTAAAAACCTCCAAAAATGACTCAAATCCAAAGCTATGATAATATAGGGTTGTAAACGCATCGTAAAATAAAATTTAGGCATGTTGGGAATTTATTTTAAACCTTATCAACTTGATTTATCCTTATTAAATCAATTTAATTTTATTTGTGGTAAAAATATTATAAATTTTAAATTGTTATAAATAATTACTTATGTATTGTGAATTTTCCATAATTGGATATTTTATGACATTTTGGACCATATAAATTTCAATTTTTAATTTTTAAATACTTTTTAGTTTTTTAAACAATTTAATAATATGTTATTTTTATAAAATAAGAATCTTATCAACTTTTACATGATTCATTTATTTGAATTTAAATAAAATCCACACCGAGGATGTATTTGAACAAAAATACTTAATAGATTCAAAACATGTGATATTTATCTATAAAATTCTGGGAGCACATTAAATAGTTCATATGATATTTATTTTAATATCTTTAAAATAATTTATTTAATATTTCAGTCAATAAAATAATTTCTATATCACTATTGTGTCATCATTAATGATAATTATTTAATCACTAAAAAATATAAATAAATTCACATGATGTAGATATTTGTATGATATTCTGGAGAATATGTATGTTAGATGTTTTATGAAGTTTATCATTATATTAAAATTATTACACTTATAATATATAAGAGACTGACATGTTGTCACTTTCTTTGGCTTTAATAATAATTACATCATTTTAATGGCCAAAAGTCCATGAAATGAATATATTCCAACCACTAGGTGATATTTGTATACTTTTATTCATCCAATTGATTTTTATTAGGTTTTTGGGTAATTTTATAATATTTTTTTTACCCTTAATTCCCGGATTTATATTTAACTGCGGTAAATAAAATTTACAGTAGTTACTATTCATAATGCACAAAAAATAAAAAGTAGCCTATTCACATAATTTGGACCAATGGATTCCAAATATAGAATACATTTTTTCAAATTCAAAACACATTAGATGCAGTAATTAATTTAAAATTAATCTCGTTGTTTGAAAACAAATGGGTGTTTGTTTAAAACATTTCAAAAGATCGAAATGATTTTACCTATGAATTCAACGTATAATTAATGCTTATGACATAAATTAAATTAAATGGCAAAAAAATATTCTATTTATACATTAAAACAATAAAATATTATAATTTAACCATATAAATAATCTTTATGAAAAAATTTTGTTTTTAATTAACATTTAGCTTATTTTACTATTCATTAAAATATGGATGTTATCAAAAAAATATCAAAACATTATTAAATATAAATTTTTATATCCTAATTCACAAGAATATGTTTATTTTGTAAAATTGAACTTAAAAAATTTTCAAAAACTATATTTATAATTGGTGCGTCATCAAAAGGTGGCAAAACTGCATTTTTTTAAAAATACATCCTTTATACGAAAAATTGATTTTATTCTCATAAAATGTTCTAGAAAATGTGTAAGATGAAATATAATGTTATAAATTTCAAAATGTGGTTAATACTATTCATAATGGCTAGTTCATAATATTATAATAATATATCATTGTTTTGTGAAACTCGGTATTGCATACAACACATGCTATTGAGGAAGGTCTCTCTTGTGTGTAAAGCAAGCCAAGTTAGGGTTGCGTGTAGTGTAAGATTACCTTGGTGTTGAATATTACATAATCAAAACAAATTTCATTTATACATAGATCAAAATCTATACTCAGTGTTGTGTAAAATGAATTTTTTCGAAATAACTTGAAATTGTGTGCAACACAAGCCAAGAATAGCGTTGCATATACTACAAGGTAAAATGGTGTTGCGTATATAGAAATATAATATTGGTGTAGATTTCAACACAAAACATCAAATAAATTAAATAGAATATTTCGCACAATATCTCGGGTGTTACATCTTGTATATTGAAAGATGGGTTTTTTTTATGAGGAATTTACTGGGATAATTACATTATGATTTTTTATTCATTATTATTATTCTAATAAAAATATAAATTCCAACACAAAAAATGGAATAGGTTCATTCCTTTTGTTTGTGGTTGTGCATTTTTCCCCCAATTCTTCTTTCATCACAGGAATTCTTCATTTGGCATGTGGGTCAACATACACTGATGAAATAAATTATTAAGCACCTGATTCATGGTGAAAGGAAATGATATTGATGATATAGGATTAGAACAATGCGACAATGGTGTGAAAATGAAAGTGGGGGTGAATAAGATATTTTTCGTAACCCGATTTCATGTTCTTTGGCATGAAATGATGAATAAGGAACAATCTTTTTTTCATAATGCATTTTAAGGATGAAACATTTTTTCCGATTGCGAGGCTCAGACGAGGTGGTTCCTTTATTTTCCAAGTGATACAGTCGTGAAATCGATGGTCAGAGGTTCTGGATCAATCATGGATTACAGATATATAATTTTAGAAAAATACACACAATATTTTGTATAATGAGATTCCACACACCGTTTTCCCCTCCTAGTGGTGGCTAGGGTTTTGGAGAATGTAAAGTATCATAGGGTGTGTGACCCTATCACATGACATGTGGTCTCTCCCTGGTGAAACTAAATGTACCATGGACGGTAAATAAAACCGGGTTTGAGTACATGGTTCAGGGTATGCCATGTATTTCCCTACATGAAAATGGCTTCGACAAGTACACATGTCGATCCATGTACTATTACACGAGTATAGTACATGGGTAGCTAACTTGTCGTGTACATCTACATGAACATGGAATTAGACATATGCCATTTACATAGGTATGACTTGGTGTTAATCAACACATTGTGTGAACCCTTCTATATAATTTGTACTATATAAAAATGTCTTAGAGCCCTTTACCTCTATATCATGGATATGTTTCATTAGTATTTTTTCCCCTTATCATTTCCAGGAATGTTAGTATGTAATTTCCTTCTACACACAATATATTGATCCTTTCAGTAGGAATTCTTGGATAGAGTTTCTAAAATCTTTCTACGAGAACCAGAGTGATATCTTATATTCATCTTTATACCCTTGGTGCGGTTCTTGGTATCCTCATGACCAAAACTATGTGGGTGTCACTTCTCTACTTAGTAGGTTAATCCGAATTGAGTTTTATACCTAATGGCCTTGTGAGTGATCCTCATATGTGTATCATATATCTTAAAAATTTCAGCATGTACTTCCTACTGTAAGATATGATGATAATTACCTATCAGATTTATTCCAGTAGTGTTATGAGACCCAGGAGTGTGTTCTCCTAGGCATGTTTGATGTGGAAACTTTGAGACGGAATCCTCAGCTGGCATATTATGGTTGTGAATTACCATAAGACTTTGTTTCTTTGTGGGGTATATCTGTATATTCATGTTATATGTGAGGTAGAAATATACCTATATAGATAACATTATTTATCATTTTTTGTATTCATTATGGTTTTGGTATTTCCTACTAGGTATTTTTATACTCACCCTACATTATTTTTTCCCACATGTGTTGTGTCTGTTATAGACGATCGACCTTTTGATAGAGTCCTTGACGGATCAAAATAAAATGGTGCTTAGTGATACATAAAATGAAAAGGTTTGTTCCTATGGTATCTAGATATAAATACCTTCACTTTTAGGTTGGAATTATTTTCAGACATTTTGGATGTCTTGTATTTGGACCTTTTTACATTCCTTTACTTTCTAGCATAATCATGTCGTGGGATTTCGATGTATGCGTGTATTGTTGTTCAGTTGTTTTTACATTTCAAAATTTTATAATATTTTAGATGTGTGCATGTGTATATGTACTAATTCTAAGGCCTCTAATGTTTGTGATATAACTTCTTGACACTAGTCGCCAATCAATGGCCTGTTGGAGGCAAGCTTGAGGAGTTTCTCTATGGGCCCCACTAGTATGGGTTGTTAAAGAGTGGTATTAGATCATTCGGTTCTACATTAGTACTAGATTATGTGAGATTGATTTGTGTAAATAGTGTTAAGTGTTTCCAGTTTGGATTTTAGGCCAGGGAATCTATTGTTGGTGCAATAGTCGACATATCCATACAATATTACTATGATCACCTAATTTATTACTCGGTATTTATGAATATTTGTTGCAGGGAAATAGTGGTGCATAAATCACATAGTAATGGGGATTGGTTTTCATATCCTACTTGAGTCATCTCTCTTGATATATTCATTTGTTTTGGTTCATCTTGTTTATTTTACGATTCCTCCACGATGTAAGCCATCGTGGATTCAGTATCATGATCCCCAAGATGATCCCATCTTTCATGAGGCTTCAATACATTGACCAGTTCCATAGGAGCTTCCTCCAGGTGTTGAACCAGCTATACCACTGCATATTATGTAGCTGACGTTACCTGTTGTACTATCGAATGAGGTCTGTAGGCTTAGAGCACTTCATAACATTCAATGACTGAGACCCCTCAGAATTTGAGGTGATCCTGACCCATATGTGGATAAGGACTGGATTGAGGTAGTTACCTAAGTTTTCCATGTTATTAGGACACCATCATATGAGATGATGGTTCTAGTGGTGATCCTTCTTCAAGGATCAGCAAGACAATGGTGGGGGTTAGTAACCCAGTCTTATGATGAGGTGACTCAACTATAGTAACAGTTTGAGTGCCATTTTATAGAGGAGTTCTATCTAGCTATGTTGAGTGCTGTAAGTATATCGGATGATTTTGTAGCTCTAACAGGGAATCATGGTAGTAGCATAGTAATCATCGAGGTTTACCAACCTCTCCAAGTACTCAATGGATATGGTTCATGACAATAACTTCAATGATAATTCCTTTGAGTGAAGGATTTTTAGAGAAATATGAGCTAGTTTTATCCTTCTATGAACTCTTACCTATTATGGGGTGCTAGAGTTATCTTTGTTGGGTCATAGTTTCTTAGATGAGGATGTTCAACTAGTGGATTTTGGTAGCGGGAAAGTAGGAGTAGAGACCTCGCCAGTAGGGAATTCACATGAGTCTCTTGGACCTAGATGTAAAAGATGTTTCAAGAGGAGGTCCCATGATAGAGGATCTGTAGTTCAGGGATCTTAAGATGGGTCCATTTATCCTAGAGAGCAGTGGTTATACTCATGTCACTTCATAGGAAATCTTGCCCAAGATTTTATGACATGCCTTATAGTTTATAGAAACACCATAAATCAACCTTTGACGTAGAGGAGGTAGTGCGAGAAGGCAGGTTTGTATGGAGAAATTCATGGAAGAGGATTCAGTAAAGTATTAATAGGTGGTAGATTCTTTGAAATGTAATTACCACCACCCCCCTTTGTTCCACACCATGATATATGAGCTAGAGGACAGGGTGTGGGATAGCTGAAAGCAGTCGAACCTCATAACCCAGAGGCTCTGAGTATAATTTGAGGTACGATATGTGTTTTTCTACCATATATGCATTACTGATTAATATATTTTATATTCATCCCTTTCTTTCCATGCATTTTTTTTATACCTATGGATTCTAGTTGAGCCCTTGTCTCAACCCTTTCCCTTGGAGTCTCATACTAGAGAACACTTAGTGATCATAAACTTGTGTGGATAGTGTGACCTAACTCTTGGAGGTGAGAGTTTCTTTTGTGATCTCTTTGTAGTAGGAATGATTCCTTATGATTCCATCATAGGTATGGAATGTTTATCAACGGTTTATTCCCATGTTGACTATTTTAGGTGAATTATGAGGTGTGTATCAAGTGATAGAACTAGCTTCTCATTTTTCAGTTAAAAGGAAAACCACATATAGTACGGTAGACTCATTCATAGGAGGGTGAAACCTATTACACATCAGTGGGATACCCTAGCCCATGGGTGGTTTTGGACTTACTCTAAGATAACCATATTTATTGAACTATCTCAAAGTGTCAATTCTCGATTCCGGAAGTCCACTTCCTAGGACATGTTATCTTAGAGGACATAGTAGCAGTGTACATGACCAAGGTTGAGGCAGTGTTATCTTAGGATCCACCCAATAGGATGACATATTTATGGATATTATTTTGTTATTAGGATATTTTTTGGAGATTCATACATGATTTATCTTGGATATCATCACCCATGAAATTTTTGACCCAAAAGTGGTAGCAATTGTTGTGGATGGAGATGTTTCAGCATGATTTTTAGTAGTTGAGGTATAGATTGATGAGTGCTCCCATCATAAGATTTCAAGAGGAAGGTTTTGAGTACATACTGTTTTTATATTCATCAGTAAATGTGCTTGTTTGAGTTCTAATGTAGAGGTAGGCATTGATTTTCTATGGTTCACATTAGTTGAGACCATATGAGCTGAACTATGTGACCCAAGATCTTGAGTTATTAGTGTTAGTATTCACATTATAGATGTGGTGAAACTACTATATGGTCAAGTGTATTATTTTATATTCTAATAACAAGATTCTCAAGTATATATTCTCTCAGTAGGACCTTAACTTGAGATAGATGCGATTGATAGAGTTCCTCCATGCTAAGGACATATAAATTTTATATACTCTTAGTAAGAGGAATGTAGTAGCATATGCTCTCAATAAGATATCTTGTTTGTATTTACTGAACGAGGAATCAACATAGTTTTCCTCATTGTGGTTATCCATTATGGATGTAGATGGATCATTTACCTCCACTCGATGGTTGTTCACCCCTCCACTCTTACAGCATGTCAGCGAGGTGGAACTTGGGGATACTAGTTGTGAGACCCTACATATTCATAAATCTACTATGCATGCTCTTGATCAATTTTTGTAAGGCGGTGAGCATGTTTTTATTTTAAAAGGATGCACGATGGTACTAGTGATATTAATAGAGAAGGTTTTGAGAGAGTTATATACTTCTCATTTGGTGGTACATACAAGTGTGTAAAAGATGTACCAGGACCTTCTACATTAGTTTTGGTGGCCAGGGATGAAGAAAGGAGTTTCATAGTTTATATATCGATTCCTTACTTGTTAGAAAGTGAAGGATAAGCACCAAGTTCATGTGGGTTTAGCTCATCCCCGAGATGGGCCAGAATGGAAGTGGGATGGGATATCCATGGACATTGTGATAAGATTATGCAGTATATATATGGTACATAATTCTATCTAGTTTTTTGGTTGACTGACTCACTATGTCTTCTGAATTCATATCTATTATGGATTAGGGATGAGTATATATATTGGTAAGTTGATATCTCAAATAGATAGTCCGACTCCATTGAGTTCCATCGACGGTCATTTTAGATTGTGATACTCATTTAACAACCTAGTATTTGAAGGGATTACATGAGGCTTTTGGGACATAGTGATGCTTGAGTGCAACATTTCATCCCAAAAATGACTACCGGATAGAGCAGACCATTCAGGATTTAGAGGACATGTTGTGAGCTTACATGTAGTAATTTGGCAACAGTTGGGAGGATCACCTACCACTGGTGGATTTTTTGTACAATAATAGTTACAATTATACAAAATATATTTCACTATTTGAGGCTTGGTATGCATGACCTTATAGGTCACCACTTTGTTGGATTGAACCAGGAGATTCGGAATTCATGGACTGAGAGTTAGTGTGAGATACTACCTAAAAGGTGAAGATCATCTACAAATAGATGAATACTACACAAAGACATCATAATTCTTATGCGGATATAATACATAGTCATCTTGAGTTTGAGGATTGATACCAAGTGTTCATACGGGTTTCACCTTGATTGGAATTTCATTGATTTTTTCTGGGTGGTAAGTTATCTGTGTGATTCATTGGACCTTTTGGGATATGAAATAGATTTTTTGGTGTGAAATACTTCTTAGATCTACCTCCAATGTTATACTGGATACACAACATCTTCCACTTGTCAGATCTTAGGAGGTACATGCATCACCCATAACACATTATTGACTTTGGTGAGATGGACATCGAGGATGGAGCTACCTATCATGAGCACCTAGTAGAGATAAAGGATTGGTTAGAGATGATTTTTTATTGGAGATAAATTACTTTAGTGTGTGTTTTGGGGAAGCATAAGAATCATCAGGAGACCAATTGGGAGTGGGAGGCTCATATTCATAATCAGTACCCACATCATTTTTTATCCCTTATTTTGGATTTTTGTGTATGTAAGTCCCCAAGCTGGGAAGAATTTAATGAATCTTATTTTTCATGTATTATTTTTGGATGTCGTATGGATTATTTTTAGGAACATGTGTGGATAAGAAATGTGATTCTAAGGCCCAATGTGTCAGAAATAAATGTTTTAAATTTATTAAAAATAATAAATAACATGTGCAGTCATTTTTCCTAAAAAAGTTGAATTAATTCTAAACAGGGACCCAGATCAAAAATATGAGGGAATTATAGCATTTAGAATTTGGATTTTACCCTAATAATGACATAACCTTCATCATTATGGTTCGTTTGTGGAATATTAATCAAAGGTGTGGACATGAATAAAATAATTAAAATAATTATTTTATTTCTTTCTTGTTGATATAAGAACTTGTGAGTCATTTAGTAGACTACTGTGAATAAATCATAGGGTTCATTGCCTAACCCCAGATCCATTATATAGTCCTTAGAGAGAGTGTTAGAAGATCTATCTTACAAAAATGGAAATTGGATCGTAGATCAGTGATCGACATGCCACTGAATGGATGGTTCACACCATTTACAATAACACAAGATTACCCTTCATCATTGATCAACCCATATTGATGCAGGATGTTCTTTTGTGGGATTCCTTCCATATTTTTAATTCAAATTATAAATGTAGATCAAAAAAATTACTGATCGATAAGTGGATCATGCATATTACATGATGGGTTTATTTTGGGGATTTTATTAGGATAATTACTTTTATTGTAATTGATTCTTCATTTTCATTATAATGGAAATGGATTGAGTCCAACACAAACATTTTAAGAGTTTCATTTTTCATGTTTTTTCTTGTGAATTTCTCCACCAATTCTTCCTCCATTGTTGGCATTATTCATTTTCTCCACAGCCCAACATCCACCAATGAAATCAATCATTGCGCACCCAATTCATGGAGAAAATATTTAATATTATAGATCTGGGATTAGCATGATATCATGGTGGTTTGATGATGGGAGTGGAGGTGAACCGGATTCTATTGGTTACAAAATTTGGTGTTCTTTGGTGCAAAATGAATAAAATTGAATGATCTCATATTTTGAATGGATTTGAATTTTGTAACTTGTTTTTCATTGATGATGAGGCCCCGAAGATGATTTTAATTTATTTTAAGGGTGTTCTGGTCATTAGATAGAAGGTTGGAGGCACTGTATCGAACATGGATTATAGATCTGGAATTTTGGAAAATACACAATACATGACATGTAATGCAGAGCCATACTCCTTGTGGTAACCTCATAGAAGAGACTAGGAGTTCAGAGAATTGTAAGTATCATAAGGGTTGTGACCCTATAACACGATATTTGTTCAATACCTGGTGACTCGGTATTTACCTCGGAGGGTACACGAACATGGGTTCGAGCATGCCATGTAGTCCCCTACATGTACATGGCCTGAAATAGAACATGTTTGGGGTCATGTACCGATACACAACTATCGTACATGGGAATATTATAAGTCGTGTACTTCTATACAGACACAGCATGAGACATGGGGCATTTATATGTGATGTACCTAGGGTCAAGGGACATGATGTGTTACCCCTTATACAAAATATGTAGTTTTTAAAAAATGTCTTAGATTCCTTGTCCTATATATCATGGAAAAGATTCATTATTGTTCATTTAACTACTCCTTTCCAAAAAGGTTAGTATGGAATTTCCACATTCACATAGGAAAACAATACCTTCTGCTTGACTTATTCGATAGAGTCATTGGAATCCCTACATGATGCTTGAAGTGAGATCCCCTATTCATCTTTGTACCCTAGGTGGTGTTCTTGGTATCATAGTGACAAACACTACATAGGTCCTGATTCATAAATAGATGGTTAATATAGATTCATTTGTTTGTTTACCGATTGGGCTTAGGAGTGATCCACATCATTGTATTATATCTCTTTTTACTTTCATCATGTACTTCCTATAGTGATACATGATGATAATTACCTCTTTGACAAATGTCATCAGTGTTATTAGACTCAAGATTGTTTTCTCCATGATTATTGTTACATGGAATTATCAAGAAGGAATCATAATCATCTATATTACAGTTGTTATTTACCTTTAGACTGTGTGTCTTTGTTGACTATATCCTGATATTTCTGTTATATGTGTTATAAGAATATACCTATGTAGAGATGACAATATTTCATTTTTTCCATGCTTTTTGGTTTTAGGGTTCCCTACTAGGTATTATTATACTCACCCCTATATGGGATTTTCCTAAACATGTCTGAACTTGTATGGATGATTGGCCTTTGGAAAGAGTCCAAGATGGGAAATGAACAACGGGGAAAGATGTAAATGAACACCCCTCATGCACTGTAATTTTTTAAAACTCTCATGATCATTGCTTCTCCGGGAAGCAAGGTTCAAGTAGAAATCTGGGATCCTCCAGCCTTCGATCCCATCTCATATGCAGGTTCCATCCCTATGCGGATCCTGAAGCCCTCCAGTGCTCCCCCTCGGCCTCAGGTGTCCTTCTGGATGGCCCTGTATGGCTCGTCCCGAGCCCATTTGAATAGCTGTTTCCTAAACGTGCGGCCATTTTTTCTAGTGGTCTCGAGGGATGTTGTCGGCATTTCTTTGGAGGTCCCCTCGGAGGCTTTTGAGAAGGTGGTAGATTGTCTCCAGTGGACCTCAACAGCTTTCTTCAGAGTGTAGAAACTTTCTCTTTCAGCTTTCACGTTTCATGGGCCCATGGGGATTGTTGGGTCAGGTGATTCTTTCTGAGATTCATCATCATTCCTTTTGTATGGTGCTGGAGACTGAGCCAGATTTTATCTCTATGTGGTGCAGAGCTCTAAGGTCTTTTAGGAGATTGAGATTTATTATGGATCCTTGGTATCTATAGGCTGACAAGGGGAAGGAAAGCCCTTGATCCACAGTTTGGATAGGTCTCCAAGGATTTCCTTTACCTTTTCAAAATGGTTCTTTTCTAAAGGCGACCGTTGACTATCTCTGTGGTTTCATGAATGATGATGATCGCACCTTCTCTGGTAAAGATATCCTAGTTTTTAAATTATGCATTGAGATGGATATTTCTTTCCCGCTTCCTGAGAAGGCAGTGTTAATGTTTAGGGTCATTGTGGATTGGGAGCACAATCTTTCCTTCCCGGTATCCCCTAGGTTCTCTTCTTCCCGTGGTCTTCAGGGTCATTCCAGGGTGATGTGTAGGAACCAAAACAGGGTTGTTTGGATCAAAGGTCCAATACATAGGGAAACTTCACTCCTCTCCCACTAGGTGGTCCAGAGTCTAAACCCCCAAGTGAGGTTTTTGTGCTTTCGGAAGTTGTACGGGCTTCTTCAGTCACTTCAGTCGTCGAGTATCGACCTTTCATTCCCCCAGTTGTCGAGGTCTCTCCTTTTCTGGACTTGGTTCCTTTCATGGTAGAGGGTTCTCCTTCTATGATCGATGTACTTGTGGACTGACTGATATTCCAAGGCCAGTTGTGTTCATCCGGGTGGTTATGGAATATGTTCCCAAATTCTATATCACCTACATGGGAGATGAGGATGTCGTTTTCACCACTGCGGGTTGATTTTTCAGATGCTCCTGTGGAGCTTGAGTTCATGGGAAACAAGCCTCAGGTCCCCCTTCTATGTGAGGTTGTAATGGTGGACAAGCTTAGTGACATTTTAGGGGTTTTCTAGAGACATATATTGTGGAGGAGTAGGTAGATCAGAATGCATCCTTCCTCTCTCCTCGAAAGATGGTGAAGGGGAGATCTGTAGTGTTACCTATTCATAGTGCCTCTATAGCCTCGGTTCCCCCTATTTAGATCCCAGGAGTGTGAAATCGGGCATATTTGAGACATATTTGGGGAAGCCTCTCTCCCCACAACATGAAGACCACTGAGCCTGGGACCCAAGCCGGGCTTTTCAGTTCTTAATGTTATCTATTCTAGTTTAGAATTCTTGTGGTCTAGGAACCCGAGTGAAGTTGGACCATATACCCTCTTAAGTTAAATAAAATAATGTGTGTATCGTATCTTCTCTTGAGAAGAAAAACCCAGGTAAGATCAAAGACTTCAGTCGCAATGTGTGTTTTCATGGCTCTATGCATTCAGATCCGACTAACATACATATTTGTCTCTTTTGGAATGAGTAGGTTTCGATGCATCTAATCGTGGAGGGGGATCAATTCCTAACCTCAAAATTATCAAAGGGGGGATGTTTATTTGTATTGTTTTCATTATGATAGCTATGATTCTCAAGTCTGAAAAATATTATGGTAGGTTCTTGGGTTGTTTGATCTACAGGACCTCCCATGGTATGTAGTGGGGGATTTTAACACCATTCGTGATCCAGAGGAGAAGAAGGGTAGAGGTTCCTAACCTCATTAGGCCATCTTGGACTTCTCTCTTTTCACGGTGGATAAGGGTATCCTCGACTTGGGATACTCTGGAGACAGTTACACGTTGTGCAAAAAACAAATGGGAGGAAGGAACTATTAGAGTAGGATTGATCATTTCTCGGTAAATAACCATGGGATCACCTCATATTCAGATGCCAAGGTGAAGCATCTAGTCCGAGGTATTTCATAACATTCTCCTATAATAGTGTCTCTGTTTTCCTAGAAGGATTTCTAGTAGTCCTTCAGGTTCTGTCATCATTGGTCTCAGATCAAATATTATCATAGGCTCATAAGGGATTTATTTGAGGATCCTACATAGGAAAATATGTGTGTTGTTATTCACAACAAACTATGAAGGCTGAAACAGAGGTTAAAGCATTGGTCCATGAGGTTACCTCCCTTCGATCATAACTTGGAAGCACTTTAATGGAGGATCCAAAGCTTTGAATCTTATTTGGAGGAGGGATATGATTCTCTGGTGTTTGAAGACATTGTGGGAATCAAGATGTGTTGGCCAAAGGAGCTTCTTAAACAAGAGAGGAGGGCTTGCGATCTCTCCTCGGTGAGGTGGGTGAAGGAAGGAGATAAAAAGATTGCTTATTTCAATGCATTCATGAAAGAAAGAAGATTACTTCCCTTTCCACACATCTTACTCGAGGATGGATCCTATATAGAGAATTGTGACACAATAGGGGGTATTGTGCACTCCTTCTTTAAGGACCGTCTTGCTAGCCCCATCCTGAGGATGTCCATTGGGTATCCTAGGGGTAATGTAGGGTTTTTGGGGATGATCCCCTATTTGGTGACTAATCGGGACAATGAGGTCTTGGAGGCAATTACCATCAAGGAAGAAGTCATAGTAGCCATGTAGAAGCTCAACCCAGAGAGCGCACTTAGACCTTATGGATTTCCAGGTTCTTTTTAAAGGGGATGTGGGAGGTAACCCACATATGATGTATGTCCATGTTACCATGGACTGAACTGTTGTTCTTGGTTTTCACTTATATATTTGAGTTATCTTATGAAAATGATACATTTTTTATTCATTATTTATGGAATTTTACTCTCGTGTTGAGATATAAATATGGTGAGAATTCATAAATAATTTCAAGAATATATGATTTACATGACATTCATATTCTTTCCTATGATTGGTTAATTTTATTATTACATATGGTTTGGTTATTTATGGTGTTTCTAATAACTTATGTAGTGTTCTATATATAACTTTATGGTTTGATCATTTATAAATGATTCCTTATATGTTTTTATTATTTTTTTAAGGATCAATTATTTTATTTATACGTGGTATGAATTTAATAAAATATCAATGTAAATATATAAATATTTTTACTCTATCAGATAGATTTAACATTTCATTTATTTGGGTAAAAATTGTGTTACACATTTTCATAGAAACCCAATGAAAATTAAATTAAATAATGAAAATCTTATTATAATTTAATGATAAACCAATGAATGGGTAGAAAGGTCTATAAAAATAAATCAGTTGATTAAACCTTGACGATACAATGATTGTATATTGTTTAGTATGGATGTTATGTCAATTACTAAAACAAAACTATATTATTGAATGTTGTGATAGAAATGTGTTCTAAAATGATTATTATGAGATTTAGGTTGGAGATCAAGGATAAGGTTTGATCCAGTTGAATTTCAATCATCATACTCTTACTAATTAGGATGTTGAACAATCTATGGATCAATGTATAATTTTGAGATCTTCTACTTTGGAATTTTATTTATTTGATACAGGTGCATGTTATCCACTTATATCATCTTATTTTTTTTAATGGATTAGGTCTTGACATAGAGAACCTGTATAAGGTAATATCAATTGATACACCTTAATGAACATGATCTAATGGTATTCAAAGGAGTTGTGAATGTTCCATTATTATTAGAGACTATAGATTCCTTTTGTATTTATTTGTGTTAGAGAAGATAAACTATGATATTATCCTTGGGTTGGATTGGCTACATTGGTAGTGAGATCTTATTTGAGTCTAGTAAGGATTATAGGTTATACTGTAATATATTAGGAGTCTTTCATGGAGTGATTCTAATAAAGTATGGTTATGTGAATTATTAGGGGTATAGAAAGTTGTGGTTCCATCAGAGGAACAACCCAATGCATGAACATGGGTATGTGGTGGTGGTGCATCCCTTGAGTTGTTTTCAACACTATATTTTGTGTGAGATATATTTTTCATACTCTAACCACAATATATTGAGATATATTTTCTCCCAGAATGACTTGATCCATTGAAAATAATATGGTCCATTGATGTTGAGTTGGAATACACCCCATAGACGGTAAAAGTTATTGTGGATGCACATAGTAAGAAAACTCAAGCATAAGTGGTGAAAGTGTTTGGAGATGAGTGGTATATGGTTTACATATTTTCATAGATGGATTGTGATGATTCAGAGTACCATTGATAAGTAAATATTAATAATTTTTCTTTAACCTCTTTACTCCTTAAGTGAATTAAAGAGAGTAGGTTATCATATTCAAAATTTCTAGTGATAATAGATAACATAAATGGTGGTGATTACCATCATATTGGTCTATTGAAGACGATAAAATTTTTTATGTTCAAGGTCATGATGTAGTCTCTATGAGCATGTGTGGGTAGCTTATATGGGGTTCACATAACTCAATATTGGTTTCCATATATAACTAACCATGATGTATCATAATATCGAAAGACATTTCTGGTGACCCAGGATGAAGAATGATATAGTAGGTATTTCCACATAGTTCCCAACCTATAAATGGGTAAATTTTGGGCATGAGAGACTCACTAGTCTTCTCCAGTCACTACAATTTAATGTGTTTAAATGGGTTCATATTCCTATAGATTTTTTTATGCGGATACTGAGGAAACCCTAGTTAAATGATATGATTTTGTTTCTTGTGGATCATTTGTCTAATTTTTTTTTTTTCAGTTTCTACCAAATTGAGAGACTTCCTTTATTGAAGATCAAGGTAATGTCTATATAGGTTATATAGTGTTCTGTATAGATTTTTATATAGAATCATTTCAAATTAAGAATACTTGTTTACACCAATCATGTGATGAGGGTTATAGAGGGATCTTGACATGAAGTTTATTTTGAGAACTACTTATCACCCTTAGATAAATTTCCAGTTATACCAGACAATTTGAATATTTAATAACATGTTGTGGGCATGTGCCAAATATTTTTGGTGGTTTGAAAAATGTTGAAATTGTAGAGTTTTCTTATAAAAAGTGTTATTAGTTTTCATTTACAATAGATCATTTTGAGCCCAGATATTGGATGAGGTTTCAGTTGCCCTTATGTTATATGTATGATAGTGGTTATTGGATTATGTCTCGTATAAGAGACATTGAAGAAGATCCAAGTGATTATAAAATGGTTTGTAGCCACTCAGATTAGTTAGCGGTCAAATTCAAATTGATGACAGCATACACTAGAGGTAGATGTAGGAGATCAGGTATAACTGCATGTGTCACCTCATTTTGGGAATCACAATATTCATATTTTAGGGATGTTTTCAACTTGTTTGATGAGTTCGTTTGAGATTGTGGAGATAATCGGTACAATGGCACTCTAGTTGGATATTCATCAACGTTTTAGTGTTATGTGTGATGTGTTCCATGTATCACATATTTGGAAATATCATCCTGACCTGCCCCATGTGATTATTATAAATGATATCATGATCAAGCATGATGAATCATTTGAGTATTTTCTAGTTCTTATTGTGGATCATAGTGAAAATACTCTCCATGGGAAAAGGATTGATTTAATATGGGTTTAGTGGTAGAATATATTTATCTTAGAGGATATGTGGATGTAATTGTGTGATATGTAGGAACAATATTAGTAAATGTTCCTTAAATATATTTATAAATGTTTATAAATGGAAATTGAGGATAATAAAGCATATATTTGGGAGGTTTTAACATCATAGATTGGTCAAGTTATGAACTTGTATTCATTTTATTCAAAAAAAGATCCTATGTGAACTGCTCTTGGAATCTATATATTTCATGGTTTCAAAATTTTAAATAATTATCATGTTTGAATAAATTATTATCTATGATGAATTAGGGATAGTCTATGTGTATTGGGACCCCGTAGAGGTTCTGGTTGAGTCATTATAGGTTGAAAATCGAGTCATAAGACTCGGATTGAGTCTAGGATGAGTTTTCTACTATGTTTCAACATTACGAACATTTTGAGGATGGAAATCGGTGATGAAAATTAATTGGTGTTGGTTTTTGAAAAATTTAGGGTATTCTAGAAAACATTTAGTCTTATAGTCTGAATGGGGTGATTTTCTTTCTATCAATATCTTGGGGGAGTTATAGTGAATTTTGGAAAAATTGTCTAACTACTATATGTAAGAGTCCTTTTATATTGTGTAAGAGTAATTTTTTGTGCAATGGTCATTGTGTTTCTAACAAATATCTAATCCCGTATATAAGAGTGTCTCTCTTATACGTACGATTCATTCTAGAGTTAACCATAAAACATAATAGTATCTCAATTTTGAAAGAAATAAATAAGTGTAACATTTTGATATTTGAGAGACATCCAAAATTATTAAATTTTAAAAATGTGTTTTGGTGATTTTGATACATAAAAGTAAACCAATGTGATATATAAAATCAATTCTAATGTTACCCTATGTACATAATATTAATTCCATAATGGACATGATTACATAATAATACATTTATGACTAAGGTAATACATAGTAGTAACTTATTAATATATAAGTGTAATTATCATTGTAACATCAATTAATTTTTTTAGTCTCCCTTTTTACATAAAGATCATTTTCTCAGATATGTAAGGGACTTTCCCTTATTCAAAATATTTTATGTGTTGAAGGCCCTGTGATACATCAGGGTCATCCAGGAGAAACACATAATGGTAATTTTGATACGTAAGGGTCAATTAATTTCTATAAAATTGAGTTTAATGGTTTTCAACATATTGTCATAATAACATTAATATAATTTAATTAGGTAGAAATTAAATTTTCAAAGGGTATTTGGGTATTTTTATTAGAATACTGAGAATACATCCAAATTTTCTCTCTCTTTCTTATCTTCACACCTATTTGAGATCATCATCGATTCTCTTATGTTCTTCATACCATTCATTGATGGAATTTTTGAATAGTAAGTATAACATTCTCATAGATATTATTATTTCCTTTCTCTCATTATTTAGTATTCTTAAACTATATATAGTGGGGATTTCATATTTTCTAGGGTTTGGTAATATTTATTGCATGGAGATACTGAGACCATATCTACCAGTTTTATAAAATGAGTATATTTTGAAATTCATATAATTGGTGGCTCCTAAGTTATCCCCTTATTCTAACCTTGTATTTCATTTTAGTATAATGTGTAATCACATTGAGCTAATTCACGATTAAAAATATATATATATTAAATGGTATATAGTTTCTAATCTAGTTAAATTCATGTTATTTGGGCCATAATAAGCATATAAGAAAATGTAATGCCTTATCTTTTGGCAACCAAGTGTTTATTTAATTTAATCTAATGAAATGGGAAATGTTGGAAGAAATATGATTGATTACCTAAATGAACATTAGACTAAGATTTTTGACCAACTATGATAATTGTATAATTTGGAAATCCATAAACTATTTTGTTAATTTTTATGGACTGGGATGAGGATCCCCAAGGTGATGATATTTTGTTAAAGGATTTAAGGTCGATTGTGGATCCCATAAGTGATGATATTTTTATAAAAAATCAATGGTGGGATGAAAATATCCTTGGTGATGATATTTTGGTAAAGGTTTTATAGTGGGATGTGAATCACCCAGGTGACGATATTACGTAAGATTTTTCAAGGTTGGATGTCGATCCCCTGGGTGATGATATTTTGGAAAAAGATAAGGGGTGATATATGTATCTATAAGGTGATGATCTTATGGTAAAGGATCTAAGTTGGGTTGTTATTGTCCTTGGGTCTATTTATATCATTATTAGAGAAATCTAAAACAAGATGAATTAGGTATGGTCGACCTCGTTTATCACCGTAATGTCCCGGATTTTTCTTCCATGTATTATTTTAATATTATATGGGAATTATTTCAAGGACAGGCTCTGAGACTGCATGAAGTTCCGGGGCCAGGTGAGCCCGCAAAAAATGTTTGAATTTAATTTAATAATTAAATTATGCGCGCGTGCATTTTTCCTGAAAAAGTGGAATAACTCCCAAATGAGTGCTTGGATTAGAAATCCGAAGGCACCGTTATGTTCAGAACAGTGATTTTACCTTAGGCGAGGCCTAACTTCGGCCGGCGCAGGTCGGTGGTGATATCTAGTATTTGTGCGTAATCGTAATAAAATATTGAATTAAAATATTTTATTAAATCATGTTACGTCAAATATCTATTTTCTTTAAATAGATATTTTGCAGGGGAATCAGGGTTACAATCCCCATAACACTGAAATTCACTGGAGGCTCTAGGAAAGCTCTGGAAAAAACCCCCAATGCGGCCGTGACATTCTTGACGGATTTCGACCGCAATGACGACGCATCGATCGGATCTTTGCTGGAAAAAACGGAGAATCGAAGTAGGGCATTGTTTTAATTTTTTCCATTTCCCCGTTCTTGATTTCTATGATGAACGCGGGCTAATCCACGAACAGATTAGTCCGCGGATCGATCACTCTTTTGGGATGGGCTTTTGCGGGGATTCTGGGAGATTAAATCCATGTTGATCTTTTGTTGTTGATCTTTTCTGCACTGTTTAATCCTATTAACGGGAGCGGATCAGCATCGTGACGAATGACAGCGGAGGTTCATTCCTCAAACTTGTTTCATTGGAATTATCCCCCTTCCCTCTTTCGTGTTCTTCGCGTTCTTCACGGGGCGATGAAAAATGGATCGTTGTGCATCCATTCTGCGATGCAACGATGTGTGATTGTGGATCCAACCTCAGTGCGGTGTCACGGAGGTGCGATGACGGTTTCGGCGGGCGATTCAGAGCAGATCAGGAGATACGAGTTTTTGGGTGTTTTTCTTCGGATGGATCGTTCGATGTTTATGATCCGTTTAAAGAGCCGAAAACACCTGTTATGATGTTCGTATGACGAAACGAACAAATCCCTATAGTATCGGGATGAACGAACAAGAAACTGAGGATCCGAAGGTTCAGACGCGGCGCGAGGAAGAATATGGAGTTTCTGTAAATTTTCCTGACTACACGCCGTGTAGTCAGGATACACGGCGTGTGATCATCGGCGAACGACCTGGCGTGTACGCCGAGAGTACACGGACACAGGCAGGGTACACGGCCATGGACACGTCGTGTATACCCCTCCCTGGCAAGACCCAGCCAGATACACGGGATACCCCTTGTACTGGTACACGGGCAGGCGGCACGGACACGGGCAGAAACCATGTATGGGCACATGTACAGCGTACACGGAGTAAGCCCAGGCGCTCGAACACGGAATGTGTTTTCTTCTACACTCCATGTAATTGTTTTCTATCCGAAAAGCTGAATGACACGGGCCGGCTGCATGGGCAGAACTCAGTGTCAAGGAACACGAAGTGTATTTTTTTTACATGCTGTGTAGTTTGTTTTTGGAAGGCTTGAATAAAGGACACGGGCCGTTTACACGGGCAGTACCCAGGGTCAAGGAACATGGCATGTAACCATACTACACACCGTGCAACTTTTCTTCATGGTTTGATCCACTTTCCATCTGTGACTTGGACTAGTTCTTAGAGTTTGTACCCTTGGTAATCCCCTAAAGGTTCCGGTATCAACTCGTTCATGTAGTATGATCCCTTCAGCAGAACTTCCCAAATAGAGTTTTTTGAATCCCCTCTATGAGACATAGATCTGGATCCTCTATTCATTCTTGGAACCCTTGGTAGAGTTCTTAGTATCGACATGACCAACTTCACCCGGGCACTGATCCTCTGCTTAGCGGAATAGCTCAGACTGAGTTGTCGGAATCACCCCATTTCTTAGTTGTGATCCTCATCTGAGCGTCTTGTTCTGAAGGTACTTGTGGAGTATGTTCTCCCGGAATGAGTACTTTGTATCTCTCTCTTTATACCTAGGAGTGTGTCCTCCTAGTGGTATGCTTAGTGGAATCTTCGAGTTGGATCCTAGTGGCGGTATCGCGATGGTCGTTAGCGTATGGGAATATCTGGATATTCTTGTTATATGTTCTGTAGAAATATACTATGTAGAGCTGACTGTACATTTCTTTGTGGCAATTTTCCTCTGTCGTATTTTTCCTTTGTGGTTTCGGGGTGTCCTACTGGGTATTGTTATACTCACCCCTGCACGGGCTTTGCCCGCACGTGTCGTGTCTTGTGCAGATGAGCGATCCTTTGATAGGATTCTAGGCGGACCAGGACCGGACAGTGCTCAGTGAGATCAGGCAGGCCGAGGTGTGTGCCTTCGGTGACAAGTTGTAGTCCCAATACCTCTTTCTACAGGGTGGACTTTTTGTTGATTTTCTTTTGGTGGGATTGTACTTTTGGCCCAAGGTTTTACTTTACTATACTTTACTTTCCTGTCATACTCTGTGGTTGTGTTTTAGTGTATGCATGGATATTTTCCTTTTAGTAGTTTTTACATTTCAGATTTTTGGGCATGTAGATGTGTGTGCGTGTTTACAGGTTTATAGGTAATGCCTCCCATGTTAGCAACATGCCTAATCGGTGCTAGTCACCAGCCCCTAGCCTATTGGAGGCGGGCTTGGGGGAGTTGCGGCTCGGGCCCCACTGGGACGGGTCATGACAGAGTGGTATCAGAGGATGGTCAGTCCTACCTTAGGACCGAGAGTCTGTGAGTTGGTTTGGGGAAACAATGTTAAGTGTTTCGAGTTCGGCTCTCAGGCCAGGGAGCCCAGTGTTGATGCGGCGGCCAACGTATCCATACACCAGGACTCTGATAACTTTTTTTCAACTCAGAACATGAAAACACTAGTTGCATGGGGAAAAATAATGGTACATGCATCATATAGGAATGGGTTGTGGTTTCCATGTCCTTCTTGAGTCAGCTCTCCAGATATACTCACTGACTGTGATACATCTTGTTACTTGAACAGGATGCCTCCGCGATGCGCACCCGCTAGGATCTAGCATCTTGATCACAAGGATGACCCCCTCAGTGATGAAGCTTCGATATAGGGACCAGATACCCCAGTTCTACCACCAGGTGGCATGTCAGTTGTCCCGCCCCCTGTGGAGCAGTGTTTAGCGCCAATTGTACCAGTGGAGGAGGAGCGCAGGATGAGTGCCCTCCACGAGTTTCACAGATTGAGACCCCTCAGGTTTCGAGGAGAGCCTGACCCTCGGGCAACAGAGGACTGGCTTGAGGTAGTGACCAGAGTCTTCCATTTGGTCAGGACACCAGTAGACCAAATGGTGATCCTAGCAGCGAGCCTTCTACAGGGCTCGGCAAGGCGATGGTAGAGGTTGGTCATCCAGACTCACGACAAGGAAACTCTTTCATGGTCGGAGTTTGAGCATCTCTTTAGAGAGTAGTTTTCACTGGTTACCCTGAGAGCAGTACGTATTCAACAGCTTCTTCAGCTCTAACAGGGAACCATGTTGGTGGTTGACTATTCATCGAGGTTTACTGACCTCTCGCAATACTCGATGAATATGGTCAGAGATCAGTACTTCAGATCTCTGACTTTTGAGTGGGGCTTGCGCAGAGATATCCGAGCTAGCATCATCCCTATGAGAATTCCTACTTATATTGGGGTGCTCGAGCGGGCTTTGGTGGTCCAGAGCTTCCTGGCAGAGCAGGGACAGCCGAAAGTTGTCAGTAGTGGGTGAGCTGGAGCAGAGACCTCGGCGGCAGGGAGTCGACGTCAGGGACCCAGGCATGGGAGACGTTTCTAGAGAAGATCCTAGGATAGGGGATCAACCATGCATGGTTCACGGGGTGCTTCCAGCCAGCCTCGAGAGAGGCGATGTTACTCATCTGACGGTAGGGGGCATCTCACTCGAGATTGTCTGACCCACCGTACTCCTGACAGGGGAGCAGTAGATAGACCACTAAGGTAGAGGCAACGTGTGGAGCAGGCAGATCCGTGAGGCGTAGGACGTGGTAGAGGAGCTGGGAGAGCAGCCGGAGGTGGTCGGCGTTTCGACCCTTTACCACCACCACCCCTAGGTGGACCACCCCAGGCTCAGGGAGCTGGTGGACAGAGGCAGGGATAGCTGCAGTCAGCAGAGGTTTATGACCCAGGTACTCCCAGAATGATTAGAGTTACTATCTGTGTCTTTTCTACTTTGGCCGCCGTATTGATAGACACAGGTGCTAGTCATTCATTTCTGGATTATTATCTTTTTTGAGAACTTGAGATTCTAGTTGAGTCGTTGACTCGACCCTTACTCTTAGAAACACTGACTGGAGAAGATTCAGAGATCACACACCTTTGCAAGTAGTGTGACCTGACCCTTGGAGGCGAGAGTTTTGGTTAGAACCTCTTGGTGGTAGCATTGAGGCCTTACGATGTCATTCTTGGCATGGATTGGTTATCCATAGTTCATTCCCAGATTGATTGTTTTAGGCGAAGGGTGTGGTGTGTCCGCAGTGATGGAACGAGGTTCTTTTTTGTCAGTGAAAGAGAGACCCGGGCAGCGCAGGATGGACTCGTGCATAGGAGGGAACAACCGATTTCACATCAGTTGGCTAGCCTAGCCCTTGGCACGGCAGATGTTATGAGTTTCCAGTTTCTAGAAGTGGTGTCTTATTACGAGGATGTCTTTCCAGAGGATGTCCTCGGGTTACCTCCCCGACGGGATATAGATTTCTGCATTGAGTTGCAACCCAAGACGACCCCGATATTAGCATCAGCTTATCGGATGGCTCTTGCAGAGCTTCGTGAGATGAGGATGCAGCTGGATGACTTGAAGAAGGAGGGCTTTGTGAGACCCAGCATTTCACCCTGGGCAGCCCCAGTACTGTTTTCCAATAAGGCGGACGGGATATTGAGGTTGTGTGTGGAATACCGACGCCTAAATCAGGTGACCGTGAAGAACCGGTATCCACTGATGAGGATCGACGACCTCTTCAACCAGTTGAGAGGGGCACGATGGTTCTCGAAGGTTGATCTATGATTAGGCTATCACCAGTTGCGAGTATGGGAAGAGGATATACCGAAGATGGCTTTCAGATGTCACTTTGGTCACTATAAGTACTTGGTGATGCCCTTCGGCGTGACGAATTCCCCGGCAGTGTTCATGGGACTCATGAACCAGATCTTTCAGCCTTATCTAGACCGGTTTGTGGTGGTCTTCATCGATGATATCCTTGTATACTCTGCGTCCTAGGAGGATCATGTGAGACACCCAAGGATGGTTCTGGACACACTCTGAGAGCACCAGTTGTATGGGAAACTCTTGAAGTGTCAGTTCTGGTTATAGGAGGTCCACTTTCTGGGACATGTTATCTCAGCGGATGGTGTAGCAGGGGACCCAACAAAGGTGGAGAAAGTGCTAGCATGGGAGCCACCCCAGAGCGTGATGGAGGTGCGGAGTTTCCTTGGGTTGGAAGGATACTATTGGAGATTCATCCATGATTTCTCCAAGATTGCAGCACCCATGACATCTTTGACCTAAAAGGGACAGCCTTTTGCGTGGACCGAGAAATTCTAGCAGGCTTTCTAGTAGCTTCGACAGAGTCTGACGAGTGCCCCGATCATGAGATTACTGGAGGAGGGTGTCGAGTACATAGTGTTCTGCGACGCATCAGGAACCGGGCTTGGTTGTGTCCTGATGTATAGGCAAGCAGTGATTGCCTTTGTCTCACGTCAGTTGAGGCCACACGAGAAGAACTACGCGACCCATGATCTTGAGTTGGCAGCGGTAGTCTTCGCATTAAAGATGTGGCGGCACTACCTGATGGGCGAGCGGTTTACCATATACATTTATCACAAGAGTCTCAGATATATCTTTTCTTAGAAGGATCTGAATTTGAGGTAGAGGCAATGGCTTGAGTTCCTCTAGGATTACAACTTTGAGATCATTTATACTCCTGGGAAGGGGAACTTGGTGGCAGATGCTCTCAGTAGGAAATCCAGTTTGCAGTTGCTGGATGAGGCAACAAGGCAGTTGGCCTCTTTGAAGTTGTCCTTCATGGATGGAGATGTGGGAGATTACCTTTAGTCGATGGTTGTTACCCCTCCGCTCTTACAGCGAGTCAGAGGAGCACCGCGCGAGGATGCTAGTTGTGAGACTCTACGTGCTCATATATCCGCAGGAGATATGTCTGATGGATTTTTAGAAGGTGGAGAGAATGTTGTCCTTTTCAGAGGATTCATGGTAGTACCAGCGATGTTGTGGAAGGAGGTTCTGAGGGAGTTTCATACTTCCCCTTTGGCGGTACATCCGGGCATGGAAAAGATGTATTAGGACCTCTGACGTCAGTTCTAGTGGCCAGGGATGAAGAAGAGTGTGGCAGATTTTGTTTCTTGGTGCCTTACTTGTCAGCAAGTAAAGGCTAAGCACCAGGTGCCAGCAGGTTTGACTCAGCCCCTTGAGGTGCCAGAGTGGAAGTGGGACGGGATATCCATGGACTTCGTGATAGGTTTACCACGCACGTACATGGGTCACGATGCCATCTGGGTGATCGTTTATAGACTCACCAAGTCGGCCCACTTCCTAGCCATATGGGAGCAGAGTTCGGTAGAGAGCTTGGGACGCCTCTACGTGCAGGATATTGTTCGGCTTCATAGATTACCATCCACGGTCGTCTCATATTCTGATGCTCGTTTCACATCCCAGTTGTGGAAGGGACTGTAGGAATCTTTTGGGACTCAGTTACGCTTGAGCACAGTGTTTCATCCCCAGACTGATGGTCGGACAGAGAGAACCATCCATGTCCTGGAGGATATGCTATGAGCTTGCATACATGACTTCGGTCGTAGCTAGGAGGATCACCTACCACTGTTGGAATTTTCTTAAAACAATATTTATCAGTCCACTATTGTTATGGCACCATTCGAGGCTCTATACGGGCGACCTTGCAGGTCGCCACATTGCTGGACTGACCCGGGACAGTCAGCACTCATGAGCCCAGAGATGGTGAGAGCTACTACAGAGAAGGTGCAGGGCATCCAGGAACGGATGATGACTGCACAGAGTCGGAAAAAGTCTTATGCCAACCGTAGGTGGAGGCCTTTGGAGTTCGAGTAGGGAGACCATGTGTTCCTTCGGGTCTCATCTCGACGGGGATTGCGGAGATTTGGCCGAGGTGGCAAGCTATATCTAACGTTCATAGGCCCTTTTCAGATTTTGAGTAGATTTGGCGAGGTGGATTATCTCTTGGCTCTACCTCCTTAGATGGACCGGGTACACAACGTCTTCCATGTGTCGCAACAATGGAGGTACGTGCATGATCCATCACATGTCATCGACTGGGGCGAGCTAGACATCGATGATGGAGCGACCTTTGCTGAGTACCTAGTGGAGATAGAGGATCGGCAGGAGAATATCCTTCATGGATGAGATGTTCCCTTGATGTGTGTCCGGTGGCAGCACGGGAATATCTAGGAGAGCACGTGGGAGCGGGAGGCTCAGATTCGCGTGCAGTACCCATATCTTTTTGAGTAGCCCTTTTTTTGGATTTTCGGGGATGTAAAAGCCCTAAGGTGGGTGTGGTGTAATGTCCCGGATTTTTTTCCTTGTATTATTTTAATATTATATGGGAATTATTTCTAGGAAAGGCTCTGAGACAGCGTGCAGTTCCAGGGCCCGGTGAGCCCGTAACAAATGTTTGAATTTAATTTAATAATTAAATTATGTGTGCGTGCAGTTTTCCTGAAAAAGTGTAATAACTCCTGAACGAGTTCTCGGATTAGAAATCCGAGGGCACTGTTACGTTCAGAATAGTGATTTTACCTTAGGCGAGGCCTAAATTCGGCCGACGCAGGTCGGTGGTGAAATCCAGTTTTTGGGCGTAACCATAATAAAATATTTAATTAAAATATTTTATTATATCATGTTACGTCAAATATCTCTTTTCATTAAATGGAGATTTTGTAGGGGAATCAGGGATACAATCCACATAACCCTGAAATTCTCTAGAGGCTCTGGCAAAGCTCTAGAGGAAACCCCCAACGCGACGGCGGCATTCTTGACGGATTTCGATGGCAATGACGACGCATTAAGCAGATATTCTCCAGAAAATGTGGTGAATCCAAGTAGGGCGTTGTTTTGATTTTTTTCCATTTCCCCATTCTTCATTTCTACGACGAACACGGGCTAATCCATGAACAGATTAGTCCGCGGATCGATCGTTCTTGTGGGATGGGCTTTTGCGGGGATTCAAGGATATTTAATCCATGTTGATCTTTTGTTGTTGATCTTTTCTGCTTCGTTTATTCCTATTAACGGGACCGGATCAACACCGTGACAAACGACGGAGGTGGTTCGTTCCTCAAACTTGTTTCATTAGAATTCTCCCCCTTCCCTCTTTCGCGTTCTTCGCATTCTTCGTGGGGTGATGAACAACAGATCGCTGCACATCTGTTCTGCGACACAACAATCCGAGATTGTGGATCCAACCCCAATGCGGTGTCACGGAGGTGCGATGGCGGTTTCGGCAGGCGATTCAGAGAGGATCGGGAGATACGAGTTTTTGGGCGTTTTTCTTTGGATGGATCGTTTGACATTTATAATCCGTTTAAAGAGCCTAAAACACCCGTTACGATGTTAATATGATGAAACGAACAAATCCCTGGAATATCGGGATGAACGGACAAGAAACTGAGGATCTGAAGGTTCATCCACGGTGCGAGGATGAAGACGGCATTTCTGAAAATTTTCCCGACTACACGCCGTGTAGTCCGGATACACGGCGTGTGATCGTCGGTGAACAAACTAGCGTGTACTCCGAGCGTACACGGACACGGGAAGGGTACACGACCATGGACATGTCGTGTATACCCCTCCCCAGCCAGACCCTTCCAGATACATGGGATACCCCGTGTACTGGTACACGGGTAGGCGGCACGGACACGGGCATAGACCGTGTACGGGCACATGGCCAGCGTACAAGGAGTGATCCCAGGAGCTCGAACACGGTGTGTGTTTTCTTCTACACGTCGTGTAATTGTTTTCTATCTGACAATCCAAATGACATGGGCCGGTTGCACGGGAAGAACCCAGTGTCGAGGAACACGATGTGTGTTTTTTTTACACGCCGTGTAGTTTGGTTTTGCACGGCTTGAATAAAGGACATAGGCCGTTTACACGGGCAGTACCCGGGGTCAAGGAACACGGCGTGTAAGCATACTACACACCGTGTAACTTTTTTTCATGGATTGAGCCACTTGCCTTCTGTGACTTGGACTAGTTCTTAGGGTTCATACCCTTGGTAATCCCCTGAAGGTTCTGGTATCAACTCATTCATGCAGTATGATCCCTTCAGCAGAACTTCCTGAATAGAGTTGTTGGAATCCCCTCTATGAGACTTATAGCTAGATCCTCTATTCATTCCTGGAACCCTAGGTAGAGTTCTTGGTATCGACGTGACCAAATTTACCCAGGAGCCAATCATTTGCATAGAAGAATAGCTCAGACTGAGTTTTCGGAATCACCCCATGTCTTGGTTGTGATCCTCATCTGAGCGTCTTGTTCTCAAGGTACTTGTGGAGTGTGTTCTCCCGGAACGAGTACTTTGTATCTCTCTTTTCAGACCTAGGAGTGTGTCCTCCCAGTGGTATTCTTAGTGTAATCTTCGAGCTGGATCCTAGTGGTGGTATCGCGATGGTCGTTAGCATATGGGAATATCTGGATATTCTTGTTATATGTTTTGTAGACATATACTGTGTAGAGCTGACTGTACCTTTCTTTGTGGCATTTTTCCTCTGTCGTATTTTTACTTTGTGGTTTCGGGGTGTCCTACTGGGTATTTTTATACTCACCCCTGCACGGCCTTTGCCCGCACGTGTCGTGTCTTATGCAGACGAGCGAGCCTTTGATAGGATTTTAGGCGGACCAGGACCGGACGGTGCTTAGTGGGATCAGGCAGGCCGAGGTGTGTGCCTTCGGTGACAGGTTGCAGTCCCAGTACCTCTTCTTATAGGGTGGAATTGTTGTAGATTTTCTTTTGGTGGGCTTGTACTTTTGGCCCAAGGTTTTACTTTACTGTACTTTACTTTCCTGTCATACTCTGTGGTTGGGTTTTAGTGTATGCATGCATCTTTTCCTTTTAGTAGTTTTTACTTTTCTGCTTTGTGGGATTGGAGATGTGTGTGCATGTGTATAGGTTTATAGGAAATGCATCCCATTTTAGCAGCATGCCTACTCGGTGCTAGTCACCATCCCCTGGCCTATTGGAGGCGGGCTTGGGGGATTTGCGGCTCAGGCCCCACTGGGAAAGGTCGTGACAAGCACCATATATCATGAGGATTGATAATGGTTTATTTATTTATGCTTCATATGTTCATTGTGGAATGTCGTCAAGCACTATATTTATATTGGTTATATTTAGTGACATTGTTGGTGGTGGTATATGGGGCAGTACTCACACCCTTATTGGGAAACTGTGGGATCACAATAAAACATTATATTTGTTGATCATGATAATGGAAAAGGAACTATTATTTATAGAAGATCTGGTTATTTGTGATGGAGCATGGGATATAATAGAAGACTAGGACTTGAGACTCGTTTTTGAATATTTCTCCAATTTGTGAATTTTTTTTTATTTTTTATTTAATATATATTATCAATACACATGGTATATTGATTGTGTTCAGATGACATGTGTAATAATTAAATCATTCATATTGATATTTCATGGGTATATGTGTTTTTATTGGTATTTTTATGAAATGTATGTTATCTATAATTCATCTGGATGATTATTATAATTACTAATTCATATATTATTTATATTTATCTGATATATGGGTTATTGTATCTCAGTAATTATTATTAGAGACTCACTACAAGTCCCTAGTCTATGGTGTATATGGAGTCATTACAGAGATCATGTGGTGCACTAATCCGGTTACTGTAACGTGAGTCGGGTCAACATGTTACATGATCTACCTATCTATTTCCATCAAAAGGGAGAATGAAATGATAATCTATATAAATATTTGAATAGGTCCATATAAATATAATATTGATAGATATTATTATATGATATTTTCACTAGAGAGAATTTATTATCCTATTATCTAGTAAAATTAATAATTCATTCCAAAATCATATCCTAAAAAAGAATGCATTGCTTGCTAGAACTATCCATTATATTGTGGGTGAAAAGTAGCACATCACTTTACCTATGAACTCATATCTCATTATAGTCCTTTTTATAAATTAGATGTTAAACTTTGGACCCTATTAGAGATGGTACTTGGTTGAACAACATGAAGATTAAAAATCCCACTAAAAAATAGATTCTAGAGATCATCCATCAAATTGGAATATTTGATTAATAGTAACTGATTCATCTGGGTAAGATTTTCCAAAATCACTCAAACCACATATCAACCATTTGGGGTTCTCAATAGTTTAGTGGAAAATCCAGTGGTGATTTTGTCCCACTTACACATTAGAAATTATTGTGACGGTTACTTTCCTATAGGATTTGGGTGTTCTATTTTCTCATTATGACACATAAAGTATCTAGAAACAAACCCATTGATTTCCTTTTACATAGAAGGATGCATAAATTGTGGATTAACATCATGATAAATCATTTTTTTCATAGACAAATAGCCCAATGGGAGTCCCGATACCCCATTATAACTATATCCATAATACCAATTGAAAGAACTAGTTTTATATGGACATAATAGAAGGATTATCGGTTGTAGATCCAATCATCTAGGATCTCCCCAACACTGAGTCTCTCCAAAATGATAATATAATATGAATTAGATACATAGGATTCCATGGCCATTTTAATTAGATAATATGTAAGTTAGATATGACATAGGTGAAATACATTAAGACCCTCAACTATATCCAAGTGAAGTTCAGCCATAAGAGAAATCAATATATACTCATCCTTGGATTACACTAATTTTATGAGTGAACATTCTTCTTGAGAGTGTTTATATAATTATTTCCATTACTAGGGGCATATTTGATATTAAAACAACTGACTAAAGGTATTACACCAAATAAAATTTTGTTATATTCCAATCTCATTGAGAGAAGATGTATTTAATAATTTTCTGGTATATAAACTGTAAAAATCACTAACCATATAGGTAGTGTCTCCAATACATCAAGTAATGAACAATTTAATCCAATTAGAGGTAATTGGTATATTAGTTCTATTCATGTGGTTATAAATTTCTTGAAACATATACAACTATCCAATGATTTTACATAATGAATCATAAAATCCTACTAAATAAGAATCATAATATAACTTAATGGTCTCACTCGACTGAGTTAGAACATGTATGAGTGATGAGGTTATACAACTCTTAATCTATTTAATAGATGATGCCCAATGATTTTATCAAATAAATTTTAATCCCTTATTTGTAAATGATGTTGAATGAGTCACAATCGTAGAAAATTCTTAAATAAAGTTGAGATAAAATCATGAAAAATGACGAAAACTCATACACATTATGATGATTATGGGGACTTTCCAAGACATCACGAACTCCATATTTTTGAGATCTATGTAAATATCTACTAAGAATATGGAATTCCTGAGTAATTTAACCACAGTTATCTAGAGGGAAAATTTAGATAAAAGTGTGTAAGTTATATTCTTCCTCAAGGTATTCAAATTTTTTTGCATATGTTGTCCATTTTTTATATGAGACCACGTATTAACAAGGATGTCATCCATAAAATGCACTATAAATGTATCTAGAAATTTATTAAAATTCTTGTTCATTAATGACATAAACATAGAATGAAAATTTATTAATCCAAAGGGAATTACTAAATATTAAAAACTCTCATACCATCAATGAAAGGTTGTGATAGTAATATCTTATGGTTTAACTCAAGTAAGCTGGTAACCATAGAGATGACTAATCTTGGAAAATAATATTTCCCAATTTAGTTGATCAATGAGACAATAGATTATAGTTAAAGGGTATAAGTTTTTCATTTTGTCCTGGTTTTGTTTTTAATAGTCCACATATAATCATAGACTCCCATCACATTTCTTTGAAAAATGAAATAGGGAACCTTAAGGAGAATTGAAAAATCTAATAAAACCATTAGATTCATGATTCTAAAACCAGGCCTTTAACTCTCTAAATTTAATTGGATCCATATTTTATAGATAAATAGAAGTTAGTTACATTCCTCACACCAAATCAATTTTTAATTCCACTACTTCGTTAATAGGAAGCCTAAAATGTCCTCAAGAAACATATCAACATATAAGTACACCTCACTAGGTAATAATTTATTCTCTTTGGTATTTATTATCATGATAACAATACATTAAATCTATATTGGGATCACCCCTACCTACCAAAAGTCAGGACCTACATGATTAGACTAGATCTCCCACACTAAATATGTAGTGTATTAAATACTAGAATGAGATGTGAATGATATCGTTTTTTAATATAATTTAAAAAAATCATGAAATTAAATTAACATTGCCTTTCCTGTAATGATGTAAATGGTTTCCATATTAATTACCATAAGTTCTCAATGATGTTCAAATGTCACCAATACCAAATCATATGATTTAAAATTCATAGTCTTCTCTATCATTTTACCTATAGAGGTATGAAGGATTCTATATAAATCTAAGACTAATACATTCAAATTAAAAATAAATTTTAATTTCACATTAATAATGAAATTTGAGGCACCTATATCAAAAAACAAACAAGTTTATGATGTTGATACAATGATAATACCTCTAAAATTAGAAGGCTCAACTCTAGTATGAACTAAAGGTTTATATATGACCTAGATACAACCTAACTCTCCATATTTTCCCATATAAACCAATATATTATTAGTAGTCTTCTCTATAGATAATTTTCCATAATTTCCATGATTTAAAACAGAACCATATCAACCTAACAATGGTCACCTTTTATTAGTAAACAATATGAATAACTATGTCTGAGAAGATTGGATTTACTGAGTGTGTTTTCCAACTCTTTTTAATATTCCATATATGTGTAAACTTTAAATATGGCTGGACTGAATACATTAGTTTCACTTATTTTCCTTGAAAAATAAATTATGATTGATGTGTCCATGCAACCCATGATGATAGAAACTAAACTTTGAATCTTTCAAAGCTAGGTGATGAAGTTAGACCACTACTCTACATTCCTTGATGAGAACCAGTTTCACCTCTTCAAAGCATTACTTATAATTAAATAAACATTTATCACTATGGGTTTGGTTAGGTAGTGTGCCAAATTCTCTTAAACCACTATTAGAACTATTTCATGGATATATTTATTAACCACTTATGATAATGTTAACAAATTAAAAATATAAACTTGCGTTTATAAAGGCCCCTAAAGCCCTTTCTCAAAATTTCTTTTCCTGGATTCATCATCACCACTCAGATACAATGAGAAGTGGATCATGTTAATAAAAATGGAGGCATACTCTATGAATGAAATAACCTTTCTAAACTCTCATGAACTCCTCATACATTACCTAGCATAATATATCAAGAAAAAAATTATAATAAAATCCCTTGAAAGACAATCCAAGTGAGGTCCATGTAATTTTTAGCCTCGAGCATCATTTCCCACCATAAATGGGTCAAACATTATAGAATGAATAGGTCTAGCCAAAAATGGTTCTGATCTAATGTGTTGATATTTTCAACAACCTAGTAGAGATGGTTGACCCACTCCTTGACCTCATAAGGATATATAACACCCAAAAATTCCAATGGTATGTGAAACTATAAATCCATCATAATTTCAAAGTGAATGGTATCATTTCATATATCTCTTTGATAAGATTCTTGATAAAAATGAGTAATCCCATCCAATACTTCTTGTTCAACTGATGGATAAATTATATACACATGATGAACTAGACTTTATCGATCATTGGCAGTTGTTCTTCATGGTGTCCTTATCAATGGTAATGTTGAGGATGTTATCAAATATTTCTCAATAAAAGTAAATACAAATTTTTTTTCTCTATAATACTTAAGTAAGGAATAACATTATTCTTCTCTACCTTGCATTCATTTTCAAAACTTGATTTATTATTAGATACTTTATATATCATTTTAATATAGGTTATCATACTCAAATAATCATTAAAAAATAATTACGGAAATGCCTTCATAACAACAGAGAAGAATCTGAATGTCATTATAATATAAAGAAACATTCCATCATATAACCTAGGTGTTATTACATATTATCCTAATCATCAATAATAAATATATATTAGATAACCTATTTTAGTATTTCATTTAATAGGATTAGACAACTGGTTCCAATAATAATATGAAATGAAAATATGCAATAAGATGTCCTGGAATGTTATCCTACTCATTCTTAACTAATGAAACCTCATATATATCACAATACATAATGATTTAGTACTAATTTATTTGAAATAAAATAAAATTAAGTGCATCATTGAATTTCCACTAAAGAAATAGGGTTCAACCATAATTATGATAACCTTCCACATTTATGGGTTCCCTCCCAAGTCTAAATAGTCTAACCCTCTTATATACTATCAATACCTATACCCAAGAGCATAAGTTTCCATGATACTATATTGTAACTACCATGACCATTATACCTGAAGGGAACTGGTTTGTAATGTCACAACACCTCAAGAGCACCTCCCTGTAACCAGATTTGTGAAACTGTACTAGGGTGTCACGTATTAACAATGTGGGAGGTGTTTTTCCCTCTAAACAAGTAAATAACTTAACAAGTTATGTTCCCAAGTTTTCCATGACCTTTCTCTAACATAATTTCTAAATAATATAATAAACCCACAATGGAATTCACTGAGAGTTATAATCACATAAAAGATGAAAAATAAATCATGTAATTTCCTCACATCTCAAAAAAACAAAAAAAATAACAAACTATATACAAATCAAGTAAGAATATTCTAAAAACCTAAATGTACATAAATAAGTACAACTAAATGAGGATTTATGATTCTAAATAGTGATTTCAAGGGTGAATACTCTAAAAAAGTGTCAAGGACATCTCATGTTTTTTTATAGAATCACCAATTCAGAACTATAATGGAATCTCCTCAACCATTCTAATCATTATCTATTTATACCCCATGTTTATTTCAATTTATTTTATCATTATAAAAAAGGGTTATCACATGTCTTGGTAGGTTGCATGTTCCTTACATGTCTATGATAACTCAATAAGTGTTCCCCACCCCACCCCTACAAACCTATCATAAGCTAAAGTTTAGGCCAGACGCAATGTAAATATATAGAAATGGTAGATCAGAATGAATATAGTAAATAAAGTAGTTTAAGTATATTAATTTACATTGAAAATTAAGTTCCTTTGAAAGGATGGTACATTCCTACAAATCTAATTCAAGACTCCATTTGGCACCTAATATGATGTTCAGGGGCCATCCTCTATGAGAGGCACTATAAAAAATTATATGAGCTTACACATGAACTCATTTAAAGCCACGTAGATATGTAGATGTGTATAAATAAGTCAAGTTAATAGAGACTCATCATTGAAAGTATAGATTAGGATTATACAGATAGGAAAATATTGCATCCCATCCTAGGTAAAATGGAAATTGGCATAATGATCCCTGGCATAGTGGTCATCTCAAATATCCATCCTGCATTACATCAAGTAGGTTTCTGATGAATCCAAAATATTGAAATGCAACATATTTAATAAGCTCAATTGATACTAATAAATAGATAGAAACCATCCTTGAATAGTTTAGTATGTTTGGCGTGCAACCTTGTTATGTAATTATTTTATATAATAAAGGACAAAAACTAAAGAAGTTTATTCAATTATATAAATTAATTATAAATAATAAATATTAACTATCAATGATAAGTAAAACATTTATATGAAGAATAATTCCATATATTGTAATATTGTATGAATACCAAGTCATATTCAACCAAAAGCGGAAATACTACACACTTTTCTAATATAGAGATTGAGGAAAAAGATTTCTTTGTCAAACCCATTATTTTTTATTTATGTTAATCTATCCTAGACTGTTTGAGTAATATTTTCTATTAATATTAATGGGATAATAGGTATTACATACAAATACATTATAAAGTAATCTCTATAGGTCTTAAAAAAGGGATATATTCCACACAAACTTCAATATGACTCCCTAATAGAGTATTATTGTTAGGTCAACACTTTTTTGATTCAAAGATGATGAACCATGGATGTAAAACCATATTCATTACTTAGAATTATATAAGTATAATATCTACAAAAAATTTCCTTAACTAAATTTATATTATAATAATGGTCATAATAATCCCAAATTAAGAGTATTGGATATTAAAATTGATATGAAAAGAAAATATATTATGAAAGATGGTGATTAGAGATGATTCGCGACCTTACACAATAGAAAAATTATTTTTTTTGGATGAAAAAATTCCCTTAGATCAACAATGAAGAAAGAGATATCTTGGAGATCATGGTGGAGGTGGAGACATTATGAGGGTGGAAATGAAGTAATAGGGAATGAAATTGTAACACCCGAGACTTTTATGTTATATAAATCATCAAAGGAATCTTTTTCTACACAACACTTTCTTGGCTTGCTTTACACGCAATCGCGACCTTCCTCGATAGCTTGCGTCGTACGCAATACCGAGTTTCACTAAACAACAATATGCTATTAAAACTAGCCGTTATGAATAGTAATAACCACTTTTTGAAATTTTATAAATTTTATTTTTCAAAATGGACTTCATTTTTGGACTCAGAATATCAAAATTAGCCTAGGGTGAAATTTTGGTATTTTTCTGAAAACTTTCAATTTTTGATGAATAGTGAAACCACTAAGTGGTAGGTTAAAAACTGAATTTTGCATAAAACTTAATTTTACCGCTTCTGTGAATGGAATTTCAAAAATCCGAGAGACACGGTTAATATCAAGGACTAAAATGTGGTTCAATGAGATGAAAATAATTTTTTGGTGAATAGTAACTTTTTACTTTTTTTTACCGCGGTTAATAGTAAATAGGGTATCTAAGGGTAAATATGATATTAATATTACCCTAACACATGTCCTAATTCTATTGGACAAGTGTAATTCGACCAAAAACAAACTTAGGAATAAAATATGACCATTTAGGCCCACTTGGATTAGATTAGGACATTTATTATTAATTTATTTAAAGAAGGGTTAAAAGAGTTAAAATCAAAGTATATTTACTAAAACATTTTTAATATGGGGTTATACATAAGATAAATTCGATTGTAAATATTCATTAGAAAGCTAAAAAGATTTCCTACATGATGGTATTTTATTTGTAATTTTTAGACATCAAATAATTTAATTTATTTATGACACAAAGATGATGCAGTAATTATCTTGTTAACAAAATATTGACATAATTGATGTTATAAACACCAAAATAAATGTAATTTGAGACTTTTTATGAATTACACTAATTTTCTAGGTTACTATGATATATTAATGTTGATTTAATCAACTTGGTTCGAACATTTAATTCTGTTATGACTTTCCCAAAAATCATATATCAAATAGTGTCAAAATTGACACAAAATAGTTTTTAAATCAAATATTATATTATTAATTGTTATTGTATTCCTAAAAATCTAAGGTTCGGCCAAATGATTTAGATAAGGATATATATATTAATAATAAACAATTTTGGGTTCGTTTGGCATGTTATTGTAAGTGTATTAACCATATAGTGAAAGAAAACAAAAAGACATGATAAAAGTTAAATTATTTAACTTAGAGTTAAATCTAAATGATAAGGTTAAAATAATATCCTAAACTTGTCTAAATTCTATTGGTTGATAGGATTTCGACCCCTCCCCACCTTATCTTCGAAATAAGACCCTTTGGAACCATTATAAACCGATTTTGACTTTAATATAAAATAATATTTTGAGATATTCCTAAGGTGCCCCTCTCCTCCCTTATAAAAGGGCACCTCCTCCCCCTCCTCCTCACACCAAATTGAGCACTCAAGCTCGGCCAACCCCTGCCATTTTCCCCTCTCCACTTCCCTAGAATAGTCCTAGAGGTCCTGGTCTTCTCCAAAGACCACTCTTAGTTCCCTAAGTGGAGGATTCAAAGAGGCGTTCCAAAGAAGAGGTAATATCCATTACCGATCTTTTCAATTTCTTTCGTCTTCAACTTCTTCTTATTTAGTTGTTTCATGATAAAGTAATAACATCAGTATTACTTACATACTGATATGTTATTATAAATATGAAACATCCCTAATTCACCTTCTATCCATCCTACGGAAAAATGAAATCACCACGCGTGCGTACGTACGGAATACCGTCTCCACGCCGTGGTGTAATCTATTTTCCACCATCACCTTACAAGGATGGGTATAATGGTGTAATGAGTAACTATATATGATTATTATTAAGTAATATTGATACTGAAATAATATATATATATACTCCAATACAATTCCACGATCATAGGAACGATATCATCACTCGTGCGTACGTACGGAATACCGTCTCCACGATGTGATGCGACTCGTTCTACATGATCTTCATTTCATAATGATTGTATAAATGAATTGAATGAATGAATATGGTATATAATACACTAATACCATTCTGGAAATGAATTATCTATAACCTAAAGATAAGAATAAGAATTTATTCGACAAAACACGCATAAGAACAAAAAGTTATAAAGACCCGAGTAACAAGTAACAATGAAATATTACTAACAAGAAGCTAATAATATGACCATATATGATCTCATATCAATATGTATGATTCTGGAATAAGTCAATAACATTATTTAAACCATTATACAGGAGCTTCGGACACGAACAAAGCAAATCGGACCTAAGGTAAGGGAAATATCACAATCTCATTTTTATCCGAGATTGTTTATTCGTAAGTATTTACTGGGGTGTATTTTATCATCCACATCCATGTTCCCTCAATATGTAATATTGTTTCCATCCACTTAAAATGTTTAAATCCATTTTTACCCTTCGATGAGTTTTTAGTAAAAGATATGAAAGGAATCTTTTGTCGTTTTTCATACGAGGTAATTTTTGACTTTTCCGACAAAAGTACGAAGAATGTTTTTTTTAACTTATACGGCATGAATGGATTTTTAAAACATTACTTCAAAGAAGCTTCCTTTACAAGTTTTCAAGTTTATTTTTAATCAACTTCTTTTATTTTAATGTTGTATGACATGTTATGAAAGGAAAAATGTTTTTGAAGAAGAAAGGATATTTTCCTCAAGAATTCAATTCAAGTGTTTTATCAAACTTATTTTCCATCTAAGATAATAAAGGGTTCTGTTTCTATCCATATTTTTACATTGGTTTGACTATGTTGTGATGGAATTATGTTTATGAATTCCTTTACCATATATGAATTGATTTATGATGTCATGATGTTTCAAGAATCCCATTTTTGTTATATGTGTTATGCGATGATGTATGTTTTATGATTATGTGGCACACATAAGAAAGGATTCATTATAAGATGGGTGGGACCTATATCTCCCTCCAATGCATTGGGTAATGATTTTATATCTCATGAGATAGACATGGCTGGAACAGAAGGTTATTTCGGTTCAGTGATACAGGACTGAAACGAGGAGTGAACTCGGTTCAGAAAGGGACTTTGTCCACTAAGATAGTCTTGGAAATGAGTCATGACTAACAAGAAATGATTTTCTATGATTATGTGTGCATGCCACAAAGATTCAAGTTTTATGTTATGATTATGGGGATCTCATTTTCACTTCTATGATTTATTTCATGTTAAGATATTATGATCTCTTTTGCAGGTTTTGATTTTCATAAAGATATGATATGATTTTTATTTCCTTTATTTGCCCTTGCTGAGCATTTGAGCTCACCCTTTTATGCTTTCTTTTCCCCAGGTCAGGAAGATGGATATTAAGTAGAATATGCTAAAAGGGACCCTAGATATGATGAAATAAATGGGAGACACTGTAGAAGATTTATGAACCAGTTGTTTATGTTTCCCAGTTTCTAAAGTCACTATACCTATACGGTCCTTTGTGGTTTTGTCATATGTTGTAATAAGAGTGCTTCAATTTTGAAGTATTAACAATGTATGTAAAGTGTGGGTCGTTATAGTTGGTATCAGAGGAAAGGTATAGTCAACCTTTGGAAACTAGGATGTGAAAGCCTTAGTAAGAACCCTAAGGATAAGTCTAAGCATAGAACACAATCTTAGTGTTTTAGAAATGGCCTTGAATAACCTAGGATAAGACCTTAAGCATGAAAATTTTACTCTTGAATTATGTGGTTTCCTATTATAATTAGTGTTGCTCACACTATTCTTCTTGGTTTTAGTCAATGGCTGGAACCCGAAGGAACCATGTTAATGCGGAATGCGATGGGCAATGCAATGATTGTCCCCCTGAGCAACCAAACGATATGGGAGCTGGAATGCAAAATCTTTTAGCCATGCTCACACAACTTTCTCAAGCTATGAATCATGCAGGATTTCCAAACGAACAAAGGAGGGAGCAACATTCTGTTGAATCCTTCATGAGGCAGCGTCCACCATCTTTCAGCGGGTCTACTGATCCATTAGTTGCTGAACAATGGATTAGTACTACTGAAAAGATATTTTCAGTTCTTCAATGTTCTGAGCATGATAAAGTCATCCTAGGAGTGTATCGTTTGGAAGGAGATGCGGATCAATGGTGGAATCTTGTTAATAATACGAGGCAAAGGGATGAAATTGAGTCTATGGAATGGGACGAGTTCAAGAACTTATTTTTCAATAAGTACTTCCCTCGTATTCTCCGAACAAAGATGGAGAAAGAGTTCCTTGAACTGAAGCAAAGGGATGATGAATCTGTTAGTACCTATGAAGCAAATTTTACAAGACTTGCAAGGTACGCTTCTGGTATTATTATCCAACCTGAGAGTAAGATCGATCGATTCTTTAGTGGCCTAAAACCAAGTCTTCGAAGGGCGTTAGCCATAAGGGACTTCAATAGCTACGAAGAAATCGTTCGATGTGCTCTCAAAGTCGAGATGGAGATTGGAGTAACCCATCAGTCACATGGGTTTGATAAGAAGAGGAAGATGGAATTCAAAGAAAAATCTAAAGAGCACACGGAAAAGAAGATGAACTTTCCCTTATGCTCAAAGTGTGGAAAGAAACATGGAGGGAGTTGTCTTAAAGGGACAAGTAAATGTTTTAAATGTGGAAAGGAAGGTCATCGGGCATTTGAACGCCGTGATAATGGGAAGAAGATGTCTAATGATGCAAACAAAGGAAGGGATACACAGAATGAACCTGCTACACTTCAATGTTTCAAGTGCAAGGAGATGGGGCATTATGCCAATCAATGCCCAAATCCAAGGGTTGATGATGATGGTCGACGTCAACAAACTCTTAAGGCTAAAGACAAAGGAAAGTCACATGCAATTTCTATCAGCGATGTGGAGTACGATAACGATGTGGTGAAAGGTACACTTACCATCCACTCTAAAGTAGCAAATGTTTTATTTGATTCTGGATCCACCCACTCTTTTATTTCTGAAAAATTTTCTAAGGGTATCACCGTATTACCTCAACAATTAGATGTTGAGTTAGCTGTGACAACACCTAATGGCACATCAATCGCATCAGAAGTTTATAATTCTTCTCCGATCGAAGTTTGTGGGAAAGTGCTTCCTGCAAATCTTGTGATCCTTCCTTTAGTGGAATTTGATGTGATTCTTGGCATGGATTGGCTTTCTCTACATGGAGCTCATATCAATTGCCAAAGAAGGGAAGTCACATTTCATATTCCAGATCAACCTACGATCGTCTATCAATGCAAGGATGAACATAACCTTCCAGTGGAAATTTCTTCCATCTTATGGGTATTGATTCCACTAAATGAAGGTTATTTATCTCAAATGGTTGGTGAGAAACTCACGATTAAGAATATGCCCATTGTACGGGAGTTTGATGATGTCTTCCCGGAGGAATTGCCGGGTCTTCCACCAAATCGTGAAGTTGAGTTTTCAATAGAACTCGTACCGGGTGCATTGCCTATTTCAATGACACCTTATAGAATGGCCCCAATTGAGTTGCAGGAATTGAAGAAACAACTCCAAGAGAATCTTGATAAGGGATTCATACGCCCTAGTGCGTCACCTTGGGGAGCACCTGTTCTATTTGTTAAGAAGAAAGATGGATCAATGAGACTCTGCATTGATTATCGAGAACTTAACAAGATCACTATCAAGAACAAATATCCTCTCCCACGCATTGATGACTTATTTGACCAACTACGCGGAGCTCAATACTTTTCCAAGATTGATCTTCGTTCAGGGTATCATCAATTAAGGGTCAAAAGGGAGGATATACCAAAGACGGCTTTCCGTACAAGGTATGGACACTATGAATTTATAGTGATGCCATTTGGTCTTACTAATGCCCCTGCTATCTTCATGGATCTAATGAATAGAGTCTTTAGAGACTATCTTGATCAATTTGTGGTAGTCTTTATAGACGATATTCTTGTCTATTCAAAGAGCAAGGAAGAGCATGAAGATCACTTGAGAATTATATTAAAGACCCTGAGAAAAGAGAAGCTTTATGCCAAATTTACCAAGTGTGAATTTTGGCTTCAAAAAGTTGCATTTTTGGGTCATATAATCTCAAAAGAGGGGATATCTGTGGATCCAGCAAAAACAGAGGTTATCGAAAGATGGTCAAGACCAACAACAGTAACTGAGATCCGAAGTTTTCTTGGTTTGGCTGGATATTATCGACGTTTTGTAAAAGATTTTTCACGGTTATCTAATCCAATCACCAAGTTGACTCAGAAAGGAGTTAAGTTTGTCTGGACAGAGGAATGTGAAGAGAATTTCAAGGAGTTGAAAAGAAGGTTATCCAGTGCACCTGTGCTCACACTGCCTTGTAGTGGAGAAAGGTTTGTGATCTACAGTGATGCATCCAAGAAGGGATTGGGGTGTGTTCTTATGCAAAATGATATGGTGATAGCTTATGCCTCACGACAGTTGAAAATCCATGAGCAAAATTACCCAACACATGATTTGGAGTTGGCTGCGGTAATCTTTGCATTAAAGATTTGGAGGCATTACCTTTATGGTGAAAGGTGTGATATTTATACTGATCATAAAAGTTTAAAGTATATTTTCACACAAAAGGAGTTGAATATGCGCCAAAGAAGATGGTTGGAGCTGATTAAGGATTATGACTGCTCAATCCATTACCACCCTGGGAAAGCAAACAAGGTGGCAGATGCATTAAGTCGACAAGACCATGCTAGTTTATCCATGATGAGGATCACAAAAGATCCAATATTTATGGATTTACAAAGGATGGATCTTGGAATTATAATGGAAGGGGAAAAATCTTATCTTTCTCAAATGAATGTTCAACCATCTATACATGTGAAGATTAAAGATGCACAGAAAGAAGATGTCGAGTTACAAAAGAAGGTGAGAAATGTTCCTGAATTCAACCTTGATTGTGATGGGATAATAAAGTTCAGGAATCGGATTTGTGTTCCTCCCATCCCCGAATTAAAGAAAGAGCTGCTGGATGAGGCTCATAGTTCTTCATTCTCTATTCATCCTGGAAGCACGAAGATGTATAGGGACCTGAAAGAGTACTTCTGGTGGGATGGAATGAAAAGAGATGTTGCTGAATATGTCTCTCGATGCTTGGTTTGTCAACAAGTTAAAGCTGAGAGACAGAAGTCTAAGGGGATGTTACAACCATTACCCATACCCGAATGGAAATGGGAAAACATCACTATGGACTTTGTCACAGGACTTCCTAAAACATCCAAAGGCAATAATGCTATCTGGGTCATAGTTGATCGTCTTACAAAGTCCGCACACTTCATTGCTATTAGAGAGGATTTCTCTCTAGATCAGCTTGCCAGGATATATGTAAAGGAAGTGGTAAGATTGCATGGAGTACCACTTTCTATTATATCTGATCGAGATCCGAGATTTACCTCGAAGTTCTGGCGAAGTCTTCAGCATACTCTGGATACAGAGTTGAGTTTCAGCACTGCTTATCATCCCCAGACAGACGGTCAGTCTGAGAGAACAATTCAAACCCTAGAAGATATGTTGAGAGCTTGCTCTATGGATTTCAAAGGAGGTTGGGATCAACACCTACCTTTGGTGGAATTTTCTTATAATAATAGCTTTCACTCCAGTATTCAGATGGCTCCTTATGAAGCTCTCTATGGAAAGAAATGCAGGACTCCAACTTTCTGGGATGAAGTTGGGGAAAGAAAGCTATTAGGACCTGATCTCGTTGATGAAATGGAAGAAAAAGTCAGATCTATTCAACAACACATAAGAGCAGCTCAGAGTCGACAGAAAAGTTATGCCGACAACCGAAGAAAAGACCTAGAGTTTGAAGTGGGCGATAAAGTGTTCTTACGAATATCTCCCTGGAAGAGGGTTATGAGATTTGGAAAGAAGGGGAAGTTGAGCCCTAGATATATCGGTCCTTTTGAAATACTGGATCGTGTTGGGAAGGTAGCTTACCGATTGGCGCTTCCACCGAATCTCTCTCAAGTTCACGATGTGTTCCATGTATCTCTCCTGAGAAAGTACATACCAGATCCTTCACATGTACTCAGCTCAGAAGTTGTACCACTGGAGCAAGATCTTTCTTATGAAGAACAGCCGATAGAGATTCTGGATCGTAGCGAAAAAGTCCTACGAAACAAGACCACTCGCTTGGTGAAAGTTTTATGGAGAAACCACCAACTTGAAGAAGCTACATGGGAGCTTGAGGATATGATGAGGGAGAAGTATCCTCATTTGTTTGTTGCAAAGTGACGAATTTCGAGGGCGAAATTCTTTTTAAGGGGGGTAGAATGTAACACCCGAGACTTTTATGTTATATAAATCATCAAAGGAATCTTTTTCTACACAACACTTTCTTGGCTTGCTTTACACGCAATCGCGACCTTCCTCGATAGCTTGCGTCGTACGCAATACCGAGTTTCACTAAACAACAATATGCTATTAAAACTAGCCGTTATGAATAGTAATAACCACTTTTTGAAATTTTATAAATTTTATTTTTCAAAATGGACTTCATTTTTGGACTCAGAATATCAAAATTAGCCTAGGGTGAAATTTTGGTATTTTTCTGAAAACTTTCAATTTTTGATGAATAGTGAAACCACTAAGTGGTAGGTTAAAAACTGAATTTTGCATAAAACTTAATTTTACCACTTCTGTGAATGGAATTTCAAAAATCCGAGAGACACGGTTAATATCAAGGACTAAAATGTGGTTCAATGAGATGAAAATAATTTTTTGGTGAATAGTAACTTTTTACTTTTTTTTACCGCGGTTAATAGTAAATAGGGTAACTAAGGGTAAATATGATATTAATATTACCCTAACACATGTCCTAATTCTATTGGACAAGTGTAATTCGACCAAAAACAAACTTAGGAATAAAATATGACCATTTAGGCCCACTTGGATTAGATTAGGACATTTATTATTAATTTATTTAAAGAAGGGTTAAAAGAGTTAAAATCAAAGTATATTTACTAAAACATTTTTAATATGGGGTTATACATAAGATAAATTCGATTGTAAATATTCATTAGAAATCTAAAAAGATTTCCTACATGATGGTATTTTATTTGTAATTTTTAGACATCAAATAATTTAATTTATTTATGACACAAAGATGATGCAGTAATTATCTTGTTAACGAAATATTGACATAATTGATGTTATAAACACCAAAATAAATGTAATTTGAGACTTTTTATGAATTACACTAATTTTCTAGGTTACTATGATATATTAATGTTGATTTAATCAACTTGGTTCGAACATTTAATTCTGTTATGACTTTCCCAAAAATCATATATCAAATAGTGTCAAAATTGACACAAAATAGTTTTTAAATCAAATATTATATTATTAATTGTTATTGTATTCCTAAAAATCTAAGGTTCGGCCAAATGATTTAGATAAGGATATATATATTAATAATAATCAATTTTGGGTTCGTTTGGCATGTTATTGTAAGTGTATTAACCATATAGTGAAAGAAAACAAAAAGACATGATAAAAGTTAAATTATTTAACTTAGAGTTAAATCTAAATGATAAGGTTAAAATAATATCCTAAACTTGTCTAAATTCTATTGGTTGATAGGATTTAGACCCCTCCCCACCTTATCTTCGAAATAAGACCCTTTGGAACCATTATAAACCGATTTTGACTTTAATATAAAATAATATTTTGAGATATTCCTAAGGTGCCCCTCTCCTCCCTTATAAAAGGGCACCTCCTCCCCCTCCTCCTCACACCAAATTGAGCACTCAAGCTCGGCCAACCCCTGCCATTTTCCCCTCTCCACTTCCCTAGAATAGTCCTAGAGTTCCTGGTCTTCTCCAAAGACCACTCTTAGTTCCCTAAGTGGAGGATTCAAAGAGGCGTTCCAAAGAAGAGGTAATATCCATTACCGATCTTTTCAATTTATTTCGTCTTCAACTTCTTCTTATTTAGTTGTTTCATGATAAAGTAATAACATCAGTATTACTTACATACTGATATGTTATTATAAATATGAAACATCCCTAATTCACCTTCTATCCATCCTACGGAAAAATGAAATCACCGCGCGTGCGTACGTACGGAATACCGTCTCCACGCCGTGGTGTAATCTATTTTCCACCATCACCTTACAAGGATGGGTATAATGGTGTAATGAGTAACTATATATGATTATTATTAAGTAATATTGATACTGAAATAATATATATATATATACTCCAATACAATTCCACGATCATAGGAACGATATCATCACTCGTGCGTACGTACGGAATACCGTCTCCACGATGTGATGCGACTCGTTCTACATGATCTTCATTTCATAATGATTGTATAAATGAATTGAATGAATGAATATGGTATATAATACACTAATACCATTCTGGAAATGAATTATCTATAACCTAAAGATAAGAATAAGAATTTATTCGACAAAACACGCATAAGAACAAAAAGTTATAAAGACCCGAGTAACAAGTAACAATGAAATATTACTAACAAGAAGCTAATAATATGACCATATATGATCTCATATCAATATGTATGATTCTGGAATAAGTCAATAACATTATTTAAACCATTATACATGATCTTCGGACACGAACAAAGCAAATCGGACCTAAGGTAAGGGAAATATCACAATCTCATTTTTATCCGAGATTGTTTATTCATAAGTATTTACTGGGGTGTATTTTATCATCCACATCCATGTTCCCTCAATATGTAATATTGTTTCCATCCACTTAAAATGTTTAAATCCATTTTTACCCTTCGATGAGTTTTTAGTAAAAGATATGAAAGGAATCTTTTGTCGTTTTTCATACGAGGTAATTTTTGACTTTTCCGACAAAAGTACGAAGAATGTTTTTTTTAACTTATACGGCATGAATGGATTTTTAAAACATTACTTCAAAGAAGCTTCCTTTACAAGTTTTCAAGTTTATTTTTAATCAACTTCTTTTATTTTAATGTTGTATGACATGTTATGAAAGGAAAAATGTTTTTGAAGAAGAAAGGATATTTTCCTCAAGAATTCAATTCAAGTGTTTTATCAAAATTATTTTCCATCTAAGATAATAAAGGGTTCTGTTTCTATCCATATTTTTACATTGGTTTGACTATGTTGTGATGGAATTATGTTTATGAATTCCTTTACCATATATGAATTGATTTATGATGTCATGATGTTTCAAGAATCCCATTTTTGTTATATGTGTTATGCGATGATGTATGTTTTATGATTATGTGGCACACATAAGAAAGGATTCATTATAAGATGGGTGGGACCTATATCTCCCTCCAATGCATTGGGTAATGATTTTATATCTCATGAGATAGACATGGCTGGAACGGAAGGTTATTTCGGTTCAGTGATACAGGACTGAAACGAGGAGTGAACTCGGTTCAGAAAGGGACTTTGTCCACTAAGATAGTCTTGGCAATGAGTCATGACTAACAAGAAATGATTTTCCATGATTATGTGTGCATGCCACAAAGATTCAAGTTTTATGTTATGATTATGGGGATCTCATTTTCACTTCTATGATTTATTTCATGTTAAGATATTATGATCTCTTTTGCAGGTTTTGATTTTCATAAAGATATGATATGATTTTTATTTCCTTTATTTGCCCTTGCTGAGCATTTGAGCTCACCCTTTTATGCTTTCTTTTCCCCAGGTCAGGAAGATGGATATTAAGTAGAATATGCTAAAAGGGACCCTAGATTTGATGAAATAAATGGGAGACACTGTAGAAGATTTATGAACCAGTTGTTTATGTTTCCCAGTTTCTAAAGACACTATACCTATACGGTCCTTTGTGGTTTTGTCATATGTTGTAATAAGAGTGCTTCAATTTTGAAGTATTAACAATGTATGTAAAGTGTGGGTCGTTATAGAAATCATTAGTCCACACCACTTTAGGTTTTAATTTAGTGTGTAAATGGATTAAAATTAACCTAATTAAGTAATTTTTTACAAGAGAGTACTAGATACCCAGTAAAAAGCCCCAGAGTACCTAGTTTCCTTTACATATATACCTACACCCCTAATAGCACACCATCCACCAAGTATTAAGACACTGAATACACATCTTGTAAGGTTATATTACCCAGGAGAACTAATTGATGCATAGGACAACAATCTCTATTGTATGTCAGAAACACCTCCCTATATGATGAAGGATATAAAAAGTTATGAGGGTGTAAGTAGGTACTATGGGCTGACTACACCTTTTTTGGAATCACTATAGCTATAGAGAAAATAAACATCATTTAAAACAACTAAAGAACATCATATAAAAGACAAGGAATGTTCCAAAATAGCATTAGTATTAAATTATATAATAGTGTAATGTGTCATAAATGTCACAAAATATGCCTATAGGGAAGATAACATACATAGGATAAAAAAATAACATAATGAAAATGAAACTATGAACCATATCAATTGGTCCTGAGTTTTGAACAATACAATAATCTATACTCCATACTAGAATGCCATGTAAAACATCAGGAAACTGACCTTTATTTACAACTATAACATGTGATTAAAAATGGATTATTTCTTTGGTACCTTCTTATAAGGTGGATGGAGTAGAGAATGAGTGAAACTCAATAGCCCACCACCAAAGAAAAACAAAATATAATTAGTCTGAAATAAAAGTGCATATCGATGTGAAAAAATTTGTTCTGACTAGTTTAGTTAATGTTAATAGAATAATAAAATAAAAACCGATGCTCAAGAACCATAGTGACACCTTAGATCAAACTAGACCACTTATAATCCTTAGTTCCGTGATCTTGATTTACCATAACTACTTTTTTCAATATCATAGTGTCTCTTAACACATCATAGTAACTTTTCCAACAATATTATCATGACCAGCAATATAGATATTTTCTTCAGTATCTTGGGAAACCAAATAATGGAATTATCATGTTGTAACACAATAATTATTTCATTGGTGTTATCATTTAGTATCGAAACACCACCATTGAGGGAATTTTCATTTTCTATCTCCATGGTACCAATGAGGTAGTTTTCATTTTGTAACTCAAAACTACCTCAAGGGATTTTTCATTATGTAACTTCAGACTTCTTCATGGATGCTTGTATTTATAAAGTAAATAACACCCTATTGGGTTTTTCCATATCAAAACATATAGAAATATCATTTCAAATATATATATACCAATATACCACTTTAATATCCTCTTACAACATTAACTTCATTTCACATTTTTTACATTTAAAAATTCACTATAAAACTTTCATTCAATTCACAAGCATTAAATTCAAAGCATACCCCTATTTTACTATTTCATAATTTATTTTATTCCAATTACCCATGTAAATATAAAATCATAATCTCACCATTTTTTTTATAAAACTATTTCAATTATAATTCATCATTTTATAACTTAATACTTATCAATTCATTAGGTCCAACACAATGTTCACATCCCAATCTATAACTTCACATCAGAATAAATCATCATTTCATTGGGAATTATCATGGTAACAATACCATTTATAAGATCAATGATTTTGAAATTCTATCTAATAAGAATCAATGTAAAAAAAATCAACATTTTAATTATTTTATAATGGATGGTTATTTAATGGGATCGTGGACGATCTAGGTAAAAGTGTCAACTAGATTCATCCATTTAATATAATCCCTTTACATTAAAAAAAAATCTTACCATTTGTCTTTTCAAAACCCATGTTAATTCATCATTTTGGAATTCCACTATGAATAAACGTTTTTTAAATTTTAACAAATTTCAATTAGGGAATTAAATTTATATAAAAATATATCCAAACCCATCATTTTAAATTAGGTCAATTCATAGAAAGGACGAAATGATCACACAATTCACCACTTGAGAAAATTAATGCTAGACTATTGGATAAACTTATGGACCACCAAAATCATGTTTGGAAAGTTTAACTCACCCAATATTGGATTTGGGTTCCATTTAAAATAGTTGATATTGTGAAACACGTTCAAATCCTTAGAAATGGGTCACATTATACATAAATTTTGAGAGGTTGCATGATAGTGACACAAATCCTAAAGAGGATGGAATGATAACATAGATTCACCTTATGCTTACTAATGAAATGAATGATGTAGTATTCTGAGTTGAAATGGATGATAGAACTCAAATTAAATGTATGGGGAGGAAGGGTCACATGCCCAGTGGATCCATGGATGAAAATGGGATGTAAAAAGGGTTAAGGGTTATAAACACTTGAAGTTATTTTTTAAAAAAACTTCTCTTTAATGGGGAGAATAGTATATAACAATTGTTGGAAAAATGGTGCACTAACCATGCTAACCACACTATCAATGACATAACATTTTTCATGGTTAGTGAGCACAATTTTCGTAACTATTCCAAAACCATGTGGAATGACTATATATTAATATATAGTAATTTTATGGTCTCCTAGAGCCCCAATAATTGTTAAAAAAATAATTGAATAATACATATCATTCTATATGGTTTGGGATCATGGTTATTACTAAAATTTGGGATTTCTGTATGTTATAGGTTATTATCCCCAAAACTAATCATTCAAACCCCAAACCCCCAAGATTCTCCCAAGATATCCCCTACTCTTGAAAAAAATACCCAAAAAAGGTCTCATAGAATTCCCAACAATAATTTTAAATATATATATGCCTCATGGTAAGGAACATATCTTACAACCTCCTCAGTATATAATAGATCATCCATGAGTTGCTTACCCAGGCATCATAGAGACTTGTCAGCGAACTTCCCCACCCGCATCATCCTTCTATAATTTTTAATTAACCAACATAATTCCTCATGCGTTTATACCAATATTCTTTATATGTTTAATCTCACATGAAATTGCATATTAAAATTTAGTCTCATCCCTAACACATTGTTCTAGGAATCCTGACACTCTATATATATTAAGTATAGTTCAATCCACAAATAAAATTCTCAATTTTTATAACAACATATGATCATATCACATGACCATAACACATATCTAGTGGTTATAAATCCCCAACTATATGTGGGGAAACTTTTCCTGATTCCATCACCACCCCAATATAGAAACATAACTCACTTGATTCTTCTTAAAAGGCCTTTTCCAAGTCCCAACCACATTTTCTAAATCAAAAACAACCTTCCTAATGTTATTTATTGTCCACTACATTACTTCCAAGGAAATAAAATTGGTTGGACCTTGTACGGAGAACCTATATCAAAATTTATTTCCTTTTCTATAAATACACCATTAAAACACTCGGTAATGATGCCTCAAACCCTAAATAAAAATTTTGAAGGCATCCGAACTCCCACATCGATATTTTCCCCAGATGCCCAGTTAAAGTTTTATGACTGAAACTCTAACTGACTAAAATTTCCATCATTACCTCTATGGAAACTGACTTATTAATAATATAACTAATGATTGGATCATAGAAATATTTCAATGAAATATTTTTGGTCATATTTTTCTTGTTGACCAATATCAAAATCCAATAATCATCAAATTATTGGTCTTGTTACACACATGATCCTTCTATATGATATTTGTAACACCAAGACCTATATGGATCTCCCCAGTATATGAGTTTTCTCATCTTCACACCAATGAAATGAAATCATAGTTTCCACAACCCCAGACATGTCTATAAACAACCATAATGGCCACACATTATCATCCCTCCCACATTCAGACACCAAAACATTCATAAACTACCACATGTTATTGGATCATAGAGAAGTCATCATTTCCATTCGACCCAATTCTTTTTAATAAAGATGGTCACACCCTAGGTGGATAATGATGCTCTTCCCACCATAATACATTACAAAAACCACTAAAATAAACCAACCTAAAAACGTTACTCATTAAAATGAACATTTCAATCATACCAAGATACAATCATATACTAGAACACTAACACATGAAATTAGGGAAACATGGTTCTACCATTCCACACTACACTGATCCATCCAAATATATCAGCTATTAACACAAGGAAAATTAAAATTCCACTAAAGTGTTAGATCCATACTCCACTAAATTATTTCACCACTTTTCTATGTCACCTCATTATAAAAGGGTCCTATAAAAACCCATCAATGACTCTCTAGCAAGGACTCATGAAATTAAGCTTATAATATCACCACATCCACCATATCACTTGACTAACTAACATAAGAAACGACATATCCTGGGAATAGGTTGTATGTGTCACAAAATTATTATCAAGGACTAGGGAGATAATGTGCCTTTGAGAAAAAAATAGATCCCAACACATTAAACCATTTCTCATATCTCATTAAGACTAGGCTCACGAACGTAAACCACTGATCATTCTATTATGACATGAAAATTCAATCAAGACAATATCACCCTCAGTGCACACATTTTAAAATGAATAATCTTACCCTAAAAAGGGTTATAAACTCAATTTCTTTCTAACTAGGATCGTTCAAGAAAGAAAAAGCCTACCCATTCTTTCGCTGCATAATGAAGTGAAACCACGGTCAGTACGGTCAATAACTCATATGGCCTTACTCTTCCAAATATTAAATAGAATCCAAAAAACACTATCACTCAAGGATTTTTTTCATCACCAAAAACTAGGGAACACACAAGAACCTCTCCAACCATTTTATGGGTGACCAGTTGTGTAGGGAACCACATGCCCGATATGAACAAGCTATACTAACCTCATTAAATAATTTCTCCATCTCTAAGAAACATATCACAAGGAACTTTGTATTATCAAAAAATAAACACAAGGATTGACATGTTTTTTAATTTATAATTCATTTATTGAACCAAGAAAACCCCAATCATTGGTTTCCCTCATACATCACTAGGAACCTACTCATAGAACCTGATTCTTATCTAAGGGATGGTATCTTCTCCCTCCATTCCCACACATCCTAAATCACATAGGTCATCCCACATGAGTAGACTTATCATCCTCATCCCATAAACACATGGAATCCAATGTTCCTAAACACCCATCTATATTGTTCTCATACCCATACAGAATGACATTACCTACAAGAATATCAGCTAAAAAGGTCACTAAAAAAGAAACATACTACAATTCTAAGGGACATTGGATAATAGGAGGTCATATGAGGCATGAAAATCCCCTACTATATATACCATACATTAAGAAGTTTTTGTAAACCTCACTCTCTACCTATTCTAGTATTACTTTAGTAGGATCATGTTACAAATCCACACATAACGCCCGTAATAGAACATATTCCAACTTGAGATTTTTTCCAATAAAAAATTTTCTTTGAAGTGATAACAAACCTATTATCTTATATTCACCCACCTCATATCATACGATTATCATTACAGAAGGATCTAAATAGCTGCACTACCCATACACATGGAAAATATAAGAATAAGGGCTCAACATGCCCATATTAATTGAAGGTTTATCATATCAAAATTTTACATTTATAATATATTATTATATCTCAATGTTTGGAATCCGAATTCATCATTATTTAAAAAAAAATATAATTTTAAAAATTTTCATTAAAATGAAAATATTTATCAAGTATCGCAATATAAATCAGGGTTAAATAAGGTTGCATGCATTCATTATTAGAGAAAACACTTGATAAGTTTCTTACTATAGTTTTATTTAACAAAAACATTTATCTGATAATTCATTTATGTCTCAATATTTATCAATAAGTCATTTGGTGAGATTATCAAGTAAGATTACACAAAATAAAAAAATTATAAAATACCATATAATTAATTGTTGATAAATTAAAATAAAATCCCCCATAAATTATTTTAATCTATAAGTATATATAAATTACAATAAGATATAAATCATTGGCATATATAAGTGTCATAAAGTTATAAATTTTAGGAAAATTAAAGATTACATATATATACTTTGTTCCAAGAATGAGGTATCAATAAAAACACTCTGCCTTTCCAAACTGATCCAATAGTAAAAATCCCATAAATAATTATATTATAAATCGAGATCACCACTCAAGGTGAAATATAAAAATCGTAATAATCGAATTCCATGAAAAAAATTTATCATCCTATGAAACATCAGTGTTCCCTATATGTGGGTTGATAACTCTATAAAATGATATCATTACCAAGACTCAACACATCGTATTCTTATTTCTAGAATTACTAAATAAATTGATAAATAAAAAGTCCTTTAATACCACAATGTAACATTATTCCACCCTAGACCACTGATTTGTGCCTGAATCAGTGGCCACTACTGTACCTCTTGAAAACGTCCCAATGAACCTATGGTTTTAGACTACAAGAAATGGTTTTATGTGGTATAGTGGGGAGACTATACCCTTTCGTTAGAGCTGAAATCGTAGTATAAATAATAAACAAGACATAACAAATCTATGAACATCGCTGACATGATATGAAAAGTTTCAAAAATAATGGCAGTATCAAATGCTATAACATTGTTGTATTCCATACATTCCAAAAATGATATATAAAGGTTGGATCATATAACTAGGATGATAAAATAAGTTTTTTAATTGAAACAAAAAATCCCCTACACTAGTCCAATGTTTGGTGTATTCTCAACATCTGTATTTCGTCATGGATTGCTATGAAAAACAACATGCAGTAGGTATGACACCCCAAACCTAATTTTCTAATAATTACATAACTTAATGAAAATATTTCATTATAATAAATTTCTAACACAATTTAAGTTTGTAATATTATATACTTAAAAAAATAACTAAAAAAACACATGTCTTATTCATCTAAGGAAAATTTTTCCATTATATAAATAACATATTATTCCAAAACAACCCTTCAATATCTCCCAAAAATTATTCTTATAGGACACTCTTATAAATACATCTTTTGTAAAAAAAAATATTCATAACCTTGGAAAAATGAAACATAATAAAGTGGTGAGATCATATGCTCAGTAAGGGTAAACATAATTAATAACGATCAATGATCATAAGTGAGCATAAGATGATCATATTGGTATAATCAAGATATATAAGAAAATAATATCATAATAAAAAATATATCATAAAATAGGGTTACCTAAGAAAAAATATATACATATAACCTCAAATGATAATACATTTATCATCTAATAATAAATAAAAACATCATTCATAAATAATGAGCTAAAGAACATAAGAATTAATGTGTAAAAATCATAAACATGGTATTTATTATCATTATAGACCAGCCTACCCACAAACCCATTAACTCATAAAATTATGAGTAGAGCTATACTCTATCATACTCACCCTTTGTGAACCTAGCTACTTGCTAACCTATTTGCACATAAAATGTTTGGTATATCTAATCTCCATCACACTCATAGTTTTTGAACATTGATACCCACAACCCACTTCCCATAAGATTTATACCTCATTAGATATACTCTTTCACCCAATGAAATGGAGGGATTTAATGGACCTACATATCATCATATTATAACATAACCACATGTACTTAGTTTATAATGGATCCACTCATACTTGGTTTATAATGAAACCACCCATCCTTGGTTTTTAAAGGAAGAACTGATCCATGGTTTATAACAGGTTCACATATATTTGTATTATAATTGAACCACCAATCACTCATCCATTCATATTCTTTCCACTTTATAATCATTAACATTTCACATTAGGATGATCCCTTGGAAATAAAATGGGTTTTATAAAAAACAAATTGAAATCATTAAATTTTTATAAAGAACCCATGGAAATAAATTGGTTTTCATAAAATATCAAACTGAAATTCATTCATATTTCATTAAGAACCAATAGATGAGTTTTATTAAATATCATCGTAAATGAAAACATTTTATAACAAATAGTTGATCTCCCAAAACAACAAAATAATTAATGAAAATATATGATGAAACATGAAACATTTACCCATTAAGGATATATCATAATGAAATCCCAATCATGAAAATATTTTACTAATATTTTTTTATTCATTTTTGTATTTTCATAGTTATGAGTATCCATTCTATCTCTTGATTTTATAAAAATTAAAAGAAAATATTTTATAAAATTTGATTTTTTTGAAAACTTATTTTCCATAGAAATAAAATATAACATTATTTAAAATGTAATTTCATAAAAAAATTCTTCCAAATAAAAAATTTAATAACTAAAATAAAGGATTTTGAGTTTCCAAGTCCCTTATATATTTAGTAACATCCAGATAAATTTTTTTAAAACCATTAAAATTGTATAGTTATACAAATCTAATGTATAAAATCTTGGATTATTCTAAAATACATGCTTGGTAATTATATAAACCATAGTGAAAATAAATGGTTCATAATAGTAAAAATATGTCTCAATAAATTAAAATTATGTCGAAAAACGTTTTTGACTTAAATTTTTATAAAACCCACTTAAATAGAGACAGTTTGATGTTTAATTTAAAATAAAAAAATTATATAAAATTCATAATACTATCTATATAATTGGATGTACATACCATAGAAATATGATAGTGTTTCATAACATGAGAAGACATCTCAATAAAGAGAAATTGAGATGAAACTCTTATGGAATAAGAAAAATGATAATAAAAATCCATTAAAAAAGATAGTTCTAGATATTGATGTTTTAATACATTAAATAAATATACATCATGATATTATATACCCAATATAAGATAAAAACACCATTTAGATGAAATTATGTTCATAAAAAATGTGTCTCAAAGAATGAAATATTTAGATGAAGACCTTACCTTATTCCCCATCTTATTCTGTTGAACTATATTATCCTGTATAAAAAACATAAAAATATTAATTACTTTTTTCCTAATCATTATTATACATAAGAAATTTTTAATTTCAATCTATAATCATTATCTACATGTATGTTATCTTTTTCTTATTTCTTCACCTCAAGCATTTAATGTTTTGATTGTTTGTAATAGTTTCATGTAAGTGGTGTCCGTAATTTTTCTTCTTAAAAAGTGAAAAATTAAAATTTCATTAAATTTACTATAATAGATTGCATATAATGATTTATATTGATTAAATTCCTTTTTAAGAGTTCCTTAGTCATTATTCTCTAAGAGGAAGTTAGTAACGAACATACTTTAGTTATTTTTAACCCATTAAGGGTATTTTCTTAATTATTGACTTAAATATTTATGTATCCTTTAAAAAATATTATTATCATATTATATAGGTAACTAGGTTTCAATAATCACCCCTGATATAATTTCATAACAAAATTTATGTAGGTGATCAACCTGATTCAAACATGAACAAACAATGATTAATGCATGATTATGATGTGATTAAGTTAAAATGGCATTATAAAAGTAGAATAATGAATTAATTTAATGTTTTTTATTTAATATATCACAATTATAGAACATTAATATTAGATTCAATTTATATGAACCTATTTTATAATATGAATGTACAGTTTTTTTCTTAGATTGCATTTATAAGGAGGTTAATTTTATAAGTATCATTTACCATTCATATCATTAAGATGATTATCCAATTTTTAACAAGTGAAAATTATTCATATAAAAAATTCATATTTATCCTTTTTAATCCATTATCATGAATATCCATTTAATTTGGGGACAAAATTAAAAATGGAAATGAATCATCCCATGGAAGTGTTGGTCACACGTATGTATCGATAATTATTTTATTTATAGAACAGAGAAAATAATTAATATGTTTTATCAATTAAGAAAATAAAATATATCATAAATTTGATAATTATATATTAAAATCCATATTATTATCATCCCTTTATGTCATTGATGGAAAATAAAACATATTTACTCATGGATGTTGTAGTCAATACTACACATGATTCGTGTTTTTATTTTTCTTATTATAAAATGGGATGATAATTAATGATTGATCCATAATTTTAATAAAAAAATTATAATATTGATAATTATTATATCATTATAATATGAACATAATATACTATACAAATAATAAAGGTACATAGATAAATAGAAAAAATAAAGAGAGGTTAATAACTTATGCCTCACTTAATTGAATACCACGTTTGTGAAGGGGATTATACCATTGAGGGTGTTCTATTGAGAAGTAAAGAAACAAATTAAGGGGGAAAATATTTTAGGATAGTATTGGGAAGATTTTTTGATGAAATAATGGGTGTTTTATGTGAGAGTATGTGAGGAGAGGAGATCCACTTTTATAATTTAATGGTGATGACATTTTTGTTATTACCCAAATATTTACAATAATGGGAAGTCACTATCAAGAAAAGTTGCTCAAAAATTTATTATTAAGGTATTAAAGAATATACATCTTTAATAAAAACCTCTAAAACAAAATTATAATTTTTCATGCATTTTTTCCCTTTCCCCTCTATGGTTACTCATTTTTACCATTTTAGTTTTCAACATAATAACTAGTTTTTACCTCCGTATTTTATCATTTATTCACCAAAATAAAATGGTCCTTATTCTATAATTTGGACCCAAGTACACCAAATATGAAATCAATTTAATAATGTTAAATTTCAAAAATTTATTAAAATAAATTTTAAAATAATAAATGTATAATATATTATAAACATTTTTTTGGAAAAATAAATATTAAAATCATAAATGTCATATACATGTTTTCCAATTAAAAGAAAAAAATTATAAATTATAAATTAACTAATAAAATATAAATTTTTTCTTATAAATTATTTTCCTAATTTTTCAATTCATACTTATATACGAATAATTTAAAAAATATCCTATTATTTTTTAAAAAAATATTCCTCACTATTCACATAATAATAAAGTGTTTCAAAAATTTATAAAAAATTTATCTTAAAATTAAATTGGCTATTTTAAAAAAAAAATAGATCATTTTTCTAAAATAAAATTTTACAAAATTTAAATTATCCTTTAAATAAGAACACAAGATATTAAGAAACACTATTTTATTTGAAATAGCCTTTTTAATCATTAATAGTTTTTAATCTTATTTCATATAAATTTGTAAATAAATTAATATTGATATTTTAAAAATATATAAATACCACATATTAATATAATATTTTAACCATTATTAGTTTAATATTTTAATGTAAAATGTCGTACCATTTTTTAAAGATTCATCAAAATCTATGTTTTTTAAAAAAATTAATCCAAAAAATTATAATATATAATTTTTTTAATTTTTTAATTTCATATTATCTAGTAATGATATTTTTATTCATGTATTTTTAATATTCCATGAATATTTTTTATGTATTTTTTAGTATTTTGGTGTTTTGTGTGACATAAAATGGTGAAGCCAATATTAATTTAAAGGATCCAAAATCTCAAGTTGTTATAGTAGGCCTCACCCTAACCTAAAAACTATGATTTAATAGTGATATATGATCATGAACTCATATTCCAAAGATCCTTGTAAATTTTTGAATTACTACTTAGCGGTCCATCCCCAATGGTGTTGAAGATATAACTACTTTGAAATAAAATTGTATGATGGTGTGTCAAAATTTAGTTTTAACAGTTTATGGAACTTTAAAAATATTATAGAACCACTAATTTATATGCTTTGTGGGGGCACCCAAGATCATTCTACACTACCATAAAACCTCAGGTTCATGATCTTGATTAACTATACCTACATCAGCCACTATCATGATATATCTAAGAAAGTCATGGTGACTATTCCAAACATAGTATCATGACCACCCAAATGAGTGTTTTATTTAGTAACTCAAGGCCTAATTTGGGGTAATTTTCATATAGTATCTCATCACCACCTTTGAGATCATTTTAAATTAGTATCTCAAGACATTATAAGAGGATATTTTCATCTATCATCTCAACAATTCCTATGACGTTGTTTTTTATTAGAAATTCAACACTTCCCAAGGGAATTTTCTCTATGTAACTCAATATTCCCTCAAGGTTGTCTACATTTATATATTCAAAACAACCCCAGGGTTATTTTTAATATAGAAACATATAAAAATAAAATTTCATTATGATTTATTCTTATCTTCCAATTCAATGTCCTCTTAAAACATTGAGCCCACACCACATTTTATCATTTGCAAAATCACCTTACAACTTCCTTTAATTTTACAATACATCAATTCAAGTTATAATTTTCATTTACCATTTCATTTGACACTCTTTAGAAATTCACTATGTCAACATAAAATAATTATCACAACATTTAATTTAATTATGAAATATCAATCATAATTAAACATTATACATCTTAATACATGTGAATTTGGTAAGTCTGAAACTAGAGCCATATTCCATCATAGAACTTCCCCTAATAATATTCCATAATTTCATAGGGAATTATCAAAGTGAAAATTTTAATTTATAAGATCAGTGATTGTGAAATTCCTTTTCAAAGTCATTGATCTGAATCAAAATACCTCGTTTAACAGTTTCAAAATAGATAGTAATTTAATTAAATCTAGCCAAATCATAGTTATGGTGTTAAATAGAATCTTCATTTTAATATGATCCATTTTTTTTATAAAAAATAGAATACCTTTTTATTGTCTAAAAAAGGGTAAATTCATCATTAAAGAATATCACTAGGAATAAAATTTTTGTAAATTTCATGTCATATCGATGGGAAATTAAACACATAAAAAATAAAATTTAAAAAAAATACTATTTAAATTGGGTATGTGTGAATTGAGGATGCCATGATCTCACAAATCAGCATATGAGAAAATAATGGTGATATTGTGGGTTAATAATAGGGACCACATACCTTGTGCTAATAAATCTTTACTTTCCCAATATTGTTTTCCAGTTCCACTAAAAATAAGGAAAATTGGAGAAACCAATACAAAGCCCTATAAATAGAGAATATTAGACATAAAAAATGAGAGGTCACATGATAGTGAAACATATGAGAAGGATGAGGGGTAAAATTATTTAAATACCTTAATCGTGAAAATTTAATGAATGAAACCTGACATCAAATTGAAATAGAAGAGAAAAATAAATAAGAAGGAAATGAGAGGAGCGTTCACATACCTTGGATGAGTCCATTATAAAAATTAAAGTAAAAGTGGTTTGGGTTATATAAAACTAAGGTAATGTTTTGTGAAATTTTATATTTCATAAGGGAATGAGTTTTGGACATAGTTTTGGCCAAACAATGAAAAAACCATACTACCCTCACCATTTAGGAGATAGCGTTTTCACATAGTTAGTGAAAACAGTTTACCAAACAATGTGAAAACCATGAGAAATTAATTTTTATTATTATATAGATTTTAAATGACCTCCTAGATCCCCATTAATGGTTAAACATACCAGGTTCATATATATATCATGTGGAATAATTGGGGTTCATGGTCATCACTAACCATTCACTAACAGTGCACCCCAAACTATTATCCCCAATACTAAAATTTAAATCCCCCAATCCATAGGTCACTCCTAAGACATACCCTAAACCTAAAAACACACCCAACCAAGGACTTATATGAGGCTTAAAAGAAAAAAAATTATATATACAGTCATCAAAGTAAGGTAGAAATCTTAAAGGGTGCTTACTAACATACAAAACCACCCCTATTTCTCTCACAGTCTTATTAAAACCTTTAAATACCCTCTCTAACTCAAAATAAAATATAAATGTGTTTATACAGATATAAATTAATATAAAATACATATATATATTGTCAATATATTTCCAATCTAGATATAAGTGACTCCATGTTAGGGATGTTGATGTGATATACATAAATCAAACATTAGAATGGTGATATCTTCCTCCTAAAGATAAATAATTATACTAATTACATGATAAGGTAATTGTATATTCTAATCTATACCTTCGTCTACCTTTTTTCTTTTCTAGATATTTCAATGATCTTTCATGTATCATTCACCATCTCAAAATGGATCAGATATGGAAAGTGTGTCCTAGAATCTCTCCCTATTTATTTCTATATCCCATTAGAAACTAAATAAATAGAGCATCTACTACATCAATTCCTATAATAAAAGGATGGAATTTATATAAATCATCATTCAACGTTCTGTATCCTTACTAATTTATGGATTTAATTAATAACACATCCTTTAATGGTCTATTATATCTTTATCAAACCACCTTTTTTATTAAATAGACCACCCATCAATATTTTTATATGTATTTACTCAAATATTTCATAAGGTTTGGAATTTAATTTAAATCAAAAATATGGAAATATTCTCTCTCTCTATCTATATATATATTGTAAAATATTAATTTTATTCCAATTTACATTTATGAGTTTCAAAAATTGTCTAAATAAATATTTTTCAAAGATAGATCAATAAAATACGAATCTATATCTAATTTTCTCTGATATTTTATGTCAAAATTAAATCACAGTAAAATTTTCACTATAGTAAGTGTTCCATCATGGTCAATTTTTGTAAAATATTCCCCTGATATATCTCATTGATTTTGTTAAAAGTGACTCCTCTATTTTATCTAAAATACATCATTGATTTTATCTAATTAAAACCACCATTAGTCACCCAAATTGATTATTTAAATATATCCAAATATGTGGAGTAAAATATTCTAGAAAAATATATAAATGATTCAATATTTTCAAATTAGTAAATCATGAAAAAATCTAAAAACTCATCATTTCAAGGCCCACCACTCCAGGGTTTCTTGACTATTTCTTTAAATCATAAAACCATATCCATTCAAATCCATATTATCGGAGAAATATGTCCATTTACATCAATTTATTTTCACATCTAAACTAATCAATGATGTGGTTCTCCCCAAACCATGAGGTTTTTTTGGTCCTAAAATCTAATATCATCATGAAAAAATATACAAAAGACATCCTTATTACATCCTTCACTAGGGCCAGTTTCCCATTTTTATAAAAATTGGTCTTCCAAAAAATCTTATTCTATTTTTATAATTTATTTTTATAAAATCTAAAAAATTATCAATATTTCAAAATATTAACCAACATAATGTGGTCTACATTAGAACCTTTTTTTCATAATTGTAAAAGTAGACTATAGTCATCATTCTTCCATGAACCACATCAACTCCTCAAATTTTCATTATTTACTCCACATTTTAGAGTTCACAAAAAAGAATTTTTGATTAATTATATGAACTACAGAATTTAATAATTGACCGTTCTCTCTTTCAAGACCATGAGTAAAGACAAAATGATTTTTTCTTCTAAATGTAACATAATCATTTAAAAAATACAATGACCCTAAAAATCCATTAGTCATAGATTTGGTTTGTCAAATGTGGTTCAAAACTTCTTTAAATATGAATCCTTAACCCGATGACCTCATTGACCAAAATAAACAATTATTTCAATTTACAGAAAAAAATACAACTATATCCTCAATCTCCATTCATAAATCCATCTTTAACTTCTCAATATTTTCATTATACTTCAATTCTATGCTATATTCTCCTTTTCTTGTCCATAGCCTTAATTGAACCAATATTGTGACATTAATACATGTTTTTCAGGTCTTCCATGCATCACCATGATCATTACCATATGCCATTTCATGAATATCCTTCTTCATATGTGGGATAATATATTTATATGGTCTTTCTTCAACATCAAGTATATTTCACTTGGGTAATTTACATCATCTATTAAAAACGTTAATTAAACAAATTAACCAATAAACAATACTGGTAAAATTTTATATTCCAAAGTTGACATATTATATATTTTAAATAGAATATATTATGTACACATAGTTTTAATAACATTGAGGACCTATTAACAATCTATCAATGATTTTTAGTTTGTGTGCAAGGAAAATTTATATTGGGATCAAAAAAATGATCTATTTTATTCCCATATGATTTTATAATTTTTACTAACAATGTAAATTATCTACATAACAAAAAGTATATTTTATATCTAGTAATTCAATTTTTTATGGCTATAATATAATAAATTTCCTCTTAGGTGAACTAATATTTTTGATCAAGATTAGGAAATTTATTGTGGATGACTAGGTCAAATGTTTTTGATAGAGTAATTTTATGTGAATTTTAATGTTCTCTGAGGATGGAATTTTTGGATGATAATGTTATATTCCTTAAATTCTATGAACAAAGGAAGACATTTTATATGGAATAAATATTATATTTTTTATCTTGGAAACTGTTTTTCCTATGAATATATATATTTTTTGTCAAATAATGTTTCTTGGAAGTAATGAAGAATAACTTTTCCTGAATATTTATTTGAAAATTTAAAAAAAATTATTTCTAAAAACACGTTTGAGGGAATGTGAGAACCCAAAGAGTTTACATGAAAAGAAAATTCTAACGACATAGGAAATTGTCAAGCCATTACAAACATTATTTAAAAGGTTTTAATTAATCAAAAATTGTAAACTCTATTATAGAGAGATTACCTTTCTTTCTAGATCATCTTTGACGCTATCTTTGTAATGGTGTGCCAACTTGTCCCAATACTCAACACATTACTAATGATTTATTTTCTCCATATAGATTCCATGATCCAATATATAATCATGATTCATGATCAAATCAATTTTATCATCAACTATATCAACTTGAATAGATCTCTTGTACATTATGTTATAATTCTCTTTTAACACATTGATATTGAAATCATCCCACACAATTAATTTTTTATAATATATGTGATGGTACACATTACTATAGAAATTCCAAACTTCATTCTAGACTCCATCAGATTTTCCTATTTCCAAAAAATAGTTGGGATCATCTGACCTTCCAACTTTAGTCTCCAAGAACGTATCACTAGAATCATCAACCTCATCCCTAGGAGTTATTTTTTCACCCATTGAGTACAACATTCCAGAATCACTACAGGATCCAACCGTTCCTCAACTATGGATTTTACTAGTTTTCTAGCTAATTTGGTGAACATGGGATTCAAAAGGATGTACTGAACTTTTTGTTAAATTGATTTATTATTATTTTTACAAGAAAATTTCAAGAGGCCATATTTCATTACATCACATTTCTATTGAAACCCCCAAACACTATATTCTTTTATGATAATTATCATACTTAGAAGATGATTGGGAATCTAATTTTTGTCTACTCTCTTGAGAATACCCTAGGTCTTTTAACTGACCAGTTCATCTTCTATATTGGAATGATAGACTTCCACTATTCAGGATCAAAATCCTCATTCTCGTCATCTTTGTCTGAATAATTAAAATATAATACTTTGAATCTATCACTCATATTAAGGGACATAATTATCCTTATTTAACTTGGTATAGATTATTGCATTCTCCCAATCTACACTTGAAGACACGTTGGCCTAGGTTGATCCTCCATGTTCCATAAAGTCGATTAAAACATCAACAACTTGAACATCCTCTTTGATATTAGAACAGAAATCATTGATCAAATTCTTACCAATAAGGATAAACTAACGATTTCATACATTACTAGAATCCAAAACCATAAAATATGATGAAATAGAAAATGGGGTGTTTTACTGGACTTCCACCTAGTCTGCATAGGATGACCAACTACTTCCAAGTCACACCTGAAAATAGAGAAAATTTCAACAATCATCAGTTTCGGGAGAAGAAACCATACTCTTTTATAAATAGGATAGTAATTCAATAGAACTTCCTTACCAAGGTTACCTGATAGATGTTTCACACAATGACTATCTAACTATCTAGGAAGTAATATGAAAATATCATTACCATGAAGTCTACAAGAAGAATGAAAAGGGAACCAAGATTCATGGAAAAAAATTTCCTCCAACAAAGCTCCCCATCAATATACTTGTAGATAAAATATATAGATGCTTGTAGAATTTTAGTTTGATATAAAATCATAGCGAAAATGGAAGGAAAACCGTGATGGTGCGATGATCATTGAAAAATAATCTTCCCTATATATTTCTGATCAACCAAAGGATCACCTAATTCTGAAATGGTAGGGGAAAACCTATAAAAGGGATTAGTATCTCCATAATGAGAGGTTCTTTCTTCTGGCCAAAATTTAATGACCACCGAAATAGGGAGATATAAAAAATTGATATAATACATGGGGAATTCATCCAAGAAGAGATTTTGTCATGTTCTATCAAGAATTGGATCAAAATAATTCTGGATACCATAATTGATAAAACTTACCATTACTTTAGCATCCATTAATCAATTAAAAATTGATCAAAGACGTCCTCAATGTGTCTCATCTGGCCAAATTGGGCCATCAAGGAATTATCCATCCTCATGGAGGTGATTGTGATTTACTAGGAAGAAATTGTAATAAAAAGAACCCCATAATTTCATTATTGAACCTTAGGGACCACTTCTATAGAGGGTAAGATAGATAGTTAAGAAGGGTTATTAAAAGTAGATTATGGAGGAGGTCAAGGATTCTAAGGGAGCAGATGAAGACCCCCCCCCCCCCCATTGGGAATGACAGGGGGTAGTAGGCGGTGGTGTGGCAATGCTAGTGGTTGTGAATTTATGAAGTGACTTTGATTTGTCCTCAATTGACCATGAATATTAATAGAAACAACCTTGAGTTTAACTCAAAATAAGTTCAACTAAATGAATTGATTATGATTTACATATGAAATTACTATAATTTTTTTCATGATTAGTTATATTTTAATAAGTGATCAAGAAATTCTAGGACAATTACCAAAATTAATCATGAATATTTTATAACAAGTACTTATTTCTACGATTTTTTTAAAAATATCAATTTATTTTTATGTGTGAATAATTTAAGATGTGTGTCATTGACCCATTGAAATCATGGTGACAATGGATTATGGGAAGAACATAGTGTTGATCTTGGTGAATGTAAAATAATATATTTTTTTGTTTCTAAATAATTACTTAAACTTCGCGTGGATGGATCATAAATGAGAGGAATTATTCTTTAAATATATAAAATAAATGTGAAGGTATATGTAATGCAGAATAATGTGATTCAATAAGGATAAAATTTAGTAAGTGGAGGATGAAAATTATAAAGTAGATTGAGAAAAAAATCTAGTAAAGTTATATGACGAAGATGAAAGATATTTTGGTTCTACTTGTTCACAATCTAGAGGAGAATAATCAAATACGTATATTAAATTTTTTTCCTATCCTTCTTAAATTTATTATAAAAAAATTCTTTAATTAGATATTGATAAAGGATGAATAATTTTTATTTTCTCTATATGTAGATATAATTAGTATTACATGCATTTGATTGTTTAATGAATAGAGGTTGTGTTATTATTGTTTAGTATTATTAATAATCTATAAGATTGATCACAAAATAATTGATTATTGGATTAGGGTGATTCGGTGATGGTGGAAGCCCACCCCATGTAATGGAATGTCAAACATAGTATATTAGAGGATAACCACACATGGAGGATTGTGGAAAAAATTAATCATAGATTAAAGAATATAATTGGTTTTTGTAAGATAATTATAAAACACTATGGGGATTTTTATTTCCATTAGATAGTTATAAATCTATCAACGTAATTATTTGGATTTAAGTAGTTGTTTTTAATATTAAATAAAGAATACATATGGTAAATAAAATCTATTTCATACTTTGAACCAGTAATAACTTCCATATATCAAAAGAATCATCATGTTCTCAATCAAAAAATGTCTAATATTGTCTTATATTTTAAGAAAACCCCTTTATGTTTGTTTTACTTGAGATTGTTGTAGACAAAATCACATCACACCAACCCAAATACATTTTATTGATTATTTCTATATCAACAAGAAAATTAGATAACATATATTTTCTATGTGGAGATGAATTGATATTAATTTTATAATGTACTACAATAGACCATACCCACTTGACATAAAATATTTTAAGAGATATTTTTCATAGTTCTCTAAGGAAAACTATATTTTGAATGAAAAAATCATAGTGGATATAATATTTTTGAAACATGTTTTTAATATCATCATCAAAATTATTGATAATGATAAAATTCTTTCCAGATAAAAGTTATTTAAGTTGAATTATAATTTTTATTTCACATAAGTACATTTAAGATGCAAATTTTTAGCATATACTTTTTGAGATAATTATACATTTCATTTATGGTTATAGGATGAATATTTACTTTTTGGGACAAAAATAATTTACTATATATGTCATATTTACTTCAAGTGATACTATTTGTTGGACTCCTCATGTATTAATCATGTTTTAAAGATCAAAAATCTCAATTATAATTACACGTCTTATTAATGATCTCAAATCTCAATAATAATTACACATCATGCTTTAATGATAGAAAATCTTATTACTATTAATTACCCTCTTTATTATTCACAAATCTTATTACTACTAATTACTCTCATCTTATGCATGACCACAAATCTCACTTATTTTATCAAACCTCTATATTTATCTTATAATGGTTAAGCTAAATTCATTTTATGAATATTACTCTTTATGTTTGAATACCAATATTTGTCTAAGTATTAATACACGGTGAAGTTTGACACAGTAAGATAGACTGTGTGTAAGACACCGTGAAGGAGAAATCGTGACTCAAACACCATGAAGGTCATACTGTGAGCCACATACCATAACCTCAATATACTGTGAGCCACATATTGTGAACCACATACCGTGAGCTACACACCGTGAACCACATACCGTAAAGGACACACCGTGAGTCAGACACCGTGAATCAGACACCGTGACAAGGAGACACCATGAAGGAGACACAGTAAAGGACATACCGTGAAGAAGACATCGTTTACATAATCACTATGACACCATTTCATAACCTTTTTTTCAATATTATTTAAATAATACTAACGGTCATATTTGATGTTTTTAATGGAATTAATGTTATTTAATGATAGTTGTTGGTCTCTCAGGAAACCATACCTTGTACCTATGGAAAGAAAATCATCCCAACTGCCAGAGCTTATGGAATATAAAGAAGACTGAGCTGTAGTAGAACTAGAGAGAGACACAAGGCGCACATGCTATAAAGCATAACATATACGCGACAAGAAACCTGAGTGCATTGTACTAAAATAGAAGAACAATCCTGATCACGAGGAAGAGATTGGAATATATTTCAAAGAACACCCATACATGCAATCTGACACTACTGGAGGAACTGGAATCAAGAGAACATTCTCACTCGTGCAGAACACAAGCTGAACCACGACACTCTATTTTGTCACACAAAACCAGAGAAGGACTCAGAAGAATTTTTGCAGAATCCAACAAGTCCAGAGCTGCATTTCCAATCACTATGATCTTCCTAAACATTCATATACTTACTCTTAGTGATTCATTATTTACTTTTGAGCAGTGTGTGTATCATGTTTATCTTACACACACACTATCTCCTGAGCTAAGCTGGAGGATTCTTAAATCCTTATTCAAAATATATAACTCCCTTGTATCCCACTGTGGATAGTGGTAGAGGTCAAGTAGGACATGGACAACCTATGAGCTGTTGTTTGTTTCCCACGTAGAACTATGGTAGAGGTCTTTATACCTGTACAGTGTGTTCACTGTTGTTTACCCCGATCCAGGGTGTGGATCAATTTTATATAAATTATTAGATAGGACTAAGTCTCGGCTTGAGGCTGAACCTCTTGGTTATATCTGCTGTGCATTTTAGTTTAAGTCATATGTATACTACATGTATCTTTTATATTCTTCTGCTAACTATTTTTAAATACAAAACTATTTTAAAGTTAGTTTTATAGTTAATCTTGCAAGTGTTTGTAACTATTGTAAATTAGTAGGTTAGTTTCAAAATCTAATTTAATCTTCTGATTAAATTAACGGAGACCTTATCACTCTTTGATAACCTAATTTAACTTTTACAGTTTTACAAATTAACTACAGTTTAACATGTTTTATAAATTGGGGGACTTTAAGAGAAATATTTTTAACAGAAATTTTGATTAGAACTCAATTCACCCCCTATTGAGTATCCACTCTGACCAACATTTGGTATCAGAGGTTTGTTTTTGTTAAAGTATTTCAAAATACTCTGTTTTTCAACTGTGATTTTAGTTTCATCTTTAAAGATCTTAAATTTCTGTTAGTTCTAAATTTTATCTCTTTAAATTTATTTTCTAAAATCTAGTTATGGATAATAGACTATAAGGTGCTGCTACTAACATTCCCCCTTTCTTTAATGGTACAAACTATGCCCAGTGTAAACTTAAGATGAAAATTCATTTGTAAAGTATAGTTTTTGATATTTGTACTGCTAGAGAGTCTCAATATAAAATTCCAGAAACTGAAAGAACTACTTGGGATGAACCTACAAACACAACTTTATAATAATAATTTTAAAGATATGAATGCTTTATACTATGCTTTAGGATATGAGGAATTTAACAGAATATCTGCTTGCAAAACTGCCTATGAAATTTGGGATACTTTGGAAGTTTCTCATGAAGGAATGAAAAATGTTAAAGAAATGAGATTAAATACTTATACTATTAAATATGATAATTTTAAAATGAAGACTGATGAACCTATTTCTGACATATACCTCAGGTTTAAAGAGATTTTCAACACTATGAGCTCACTTGGAAATGTTGTTCCAACAAATGAACAAATCATGAGAATCTTGAGATGTCTACCAGAATGATGGAGGAGCACTTCTGTTTCAATCAGAGAATCATGTGACATTGGAGCTCTGCCTGTCAAAGAACTAATTGGTAAGCATATGATGTATGAGAAAGAACTCAAAGTGAATAAGGAGGAAGATGATGAACCAAAGAAGAAGTCAGTGGAATTCAAGTCTACTACTTCAAAGAGAAAAGACGAGGAGAAAATAAATGTACCTACTGAAAGCTCAACAAGTGAAAGTTCAGATTCTGACTCTGATGTTGAAATGGCTCAAATAGCCAGAAGGTTTAAGAAATTCTATATGAAGAATAAGTTCTTCATAAAATAAAATTAAAAAGGTAAGTATGATAAACAAGGTAAGTGGAAGAAGGACTGGAAGAAAGATGATAAGGAAGATGGTATAGTCTGTTATGAGTGCAAAAGAAAAGGTCACATAAAAGAAAACATGACTACAAGGACAGTGAGTACTAGAAATCTATGAAATATACTTGGAGTGCTTTAGAAGATAGCATTAGTGAATCCAAAATTTCTGATTCTAAAAAGAATCATGCCAACATGTGTTTCATGACCAACACATTAGAGGTAACCTTAGATACTCCTGTTTTAAATTCTTATTATTCTGGAGATGATGCAGAATCTGATTCTGAATCTGAAGACTTGACTAAAGCTGAACAATCTGAATATTGTAATATGCTAGAAGAAACTTGTAATGAACATAAGGACAAATATAAGTCATTAAAAACAGCATGCTCTTACTGGTAATGTTAAATCTTCCCATGATATAGAAAAAGAAAATAATGCTCAACTGTTAAAGGAAAATACAGAACTGAAAATGTCTAATGTGCAACATAGAAATGACTTAGAAAAGTTCACAAATGGAAAGGATACTCTAACTCAAATGTTATGAAAGAAAGTGGCACCAAAATACACTACTGGAATAGGCTACCAACCTAGACAGAGACAGATTACTAAGAATAGATTTATACCTAAATCTGGACAAAATTCTGCTAGTTCTAGTTCTATAAATTCATAAGATTTAACTAGTTACTCACATAGTTGTAGATCAAATAGAGTTTATCTTTCAAAATATGTTTAATCTATTGATTATATGAGACCCATAAGACAAATTTGGGTACCTAAATGTAACACCCCAGGTTTTAAAATTAAGTTTTATGTTTTTCCAATGTTTCCAAGATGCAATAAAATAAATTTCTGAATGAAAATCTATAAGTAGTGAGCACTTTATTCATACAAAAAATAGAAAAAACATCCTTGACACACAATAACTAACCCATTGAACCTATTTTTATCGATAATAAAACAATTGGAAGACTACCGAGAAACACAATGATGCTGATCGAGTAGTTATCATCCCTTGGATCTAATAGAAGCACAAACGTTATGGAAAGGATAATAGCAATGAAACTAAAAATAAGTGGAACATATAAACCCATCTCTGAAAAAAGTGGCGTGAGCATCGTGATATTTTTCTTTTTAGTGTTTGAATGACCCATAAAACATTGGTATTTATAGAGTTTTATCCAACCGTTATAAAAAAACTGTCTGTTAGAAATTGTTATATTTAAAAAAATGACACATGACAACTATTAAAAAAATAAAAAGACAATGTTGATTTGAATATTACTATTTAACTTTTAATTTAAATAAAATAAATAAACATTGTGTATTTAATAAATTTTAATAACTAATATATATATATAATATTAATTTGAGATATTAATATTATGTTGTAATTCAACATCTAATTTTACATTGTTTTAAAAATATTGTAATACATATAAAAAACTTTAGAAGTTTAAGTTTAAAATTTAAACCAAAAGAACAAAATTATATACTTAATGTAGCATATTTTATATTATTTTAAGTCTGATATAAAAATATATATATATAACAAATAAAAAAAATAACAATTCATTCAGGTTTTAGGGGGTTCTGTGTATAGCGTAGGGGAAAGAATCTTGATTTTCACTTTAGGGTAAACCGTGGGCATCAGAATTCTATTTTTGTGGGAATCTGGAAGTCGGCTCATAGGCGGGTTCATCTTAAAGAAGAGGAATCAAGCTGATAGAGTGGTTCGTCTTTTGTGAGTGTAAAAGCGAGCGTCGTTCAGCTTCAATCCAAAGGCTTCGGTGAAGTCGAAGCCGGCCATGGCCACGAGGTGTCAAGGTCGAAATTCGAACGGCGTGCTTCAGACTAATGTTTTAGTTTACATCTTCGGATCCTGTCAACTTAAATCGCTGTCGAGGTCGATTACCAGTAATGTAAGTAGGATTCCTCTTTGTTATCTAGATCTTATTCCATATTTGTTCATAAATTTCTTGTCTCCTATTTTCTTTTTGGGGTATTTTTTGGTTCTGGTAAATCAAGTTCTTCTTAATTTGATTTGATCCCACTTTTTTCCCCATCTATTTGGATTTGTTGCTATTTTATTGTCACGCTTCCACGATGGGATTCAAAATATAATTTTTGAATGCCCTACAATATTCCACGTTATAGACCCAAAATAAACGATACTGTTATCAAATAAAATATACATATGGGTTCACATCGAACAAGATTTTCAACGTTGTGTAATCTGTTTAGATTTCCTTTGGTTCCCTAAAAAATTTTTTTGGTCCTATTCGAAATAATTATTTATTCATCCGGGTATCTAAGGTACTATTTCATCACCAATCATGCATTTAATCATTTAAATAAATGGGTATCCAAATAGACAACTTGTTATAAAATATATTTTATAAAAAACTTGATATAAATTATAATTTATTATTTGTAAGAGAGTCTATTTAAACAACACCTTTTTTGAATTCCTGGAAGAGGATAATTGGAGTATGCATACCCTACGTGGGTAGTCCTTGCTCGTGTATCACACTGATTGGGTCAATTAAACTTTTTAGTTAAATTAGAGGTAAGGGATCTTTATATTTATTCTGTCAATTTATTTTCTTCGAAAATTATAATTGTGCAATTGAAATTTATTTCATCTATGGTTTTTTTTCAAAATCATCATGTTTTTCACTTTATAAATTTTGGTAGAATATAGTAAGGGAATATTTATTTTACTCAAAATTTTCTTATGAGAAAATATTATAGTTTTTATGATTTCTTGTTTTGGGTTAAGGGACTATTTGATTATCATGATTTTAATTTTTTGGTTTGTGTGTAAGGGGGATTTTTCTACACTTTTAAATCCTCATAGATTAGATTATTATTCTTCTTTTCATTTTATTTCAAGGTATATTTTCTTAGGTTTAATAATATGGTTTATATTTTTTGGTTTTAGGTATTAGAAAATTATTGCTACACAAGTTTCGTTAATGGTTCTCTTAAACTAAAATCAACATGTTTGCAGTTATGGACATATTTTGATAATCTTTAGTAAACTGTTCTAAAATTTTTAGAACAATTTAATTATTTTAAATTTATGATTCTATTTGTATAATTAAAATTTATTTTAGAAGGGACATCACATATAAGATCAAGTGAATTATATATATATATATATATAGATTCATGATGTGAAAATATATAATTATTTTAAATAAAATAATAGTCAAGTAATAATTCACATATAAATTAATAAATTAATAATATCATAATTTTATTATGTCACATACAAGTCATATAGAAATCAAGGTTATGGCCATATATCGATAATAATTTATGAGACTTCATACATGCATATGCATATATAGGTATATACACATATTCATGAGCATTGGATAAACATTACAAAGAAATGAAATTTTAATGGAATTGGATGAAATGTTTATAGACATGTTATAATTTTATGTTGTCTTGTACATGTTTACATTATAATTTTACTCATGAATTAAATGTTTATTTTTTAAAATATATATATATATATATATATATATATATATCATTTATAATCTTCAGTGCATTCTCATTATTATTTTATGATTTTGAATTAAAAATGGTTTAAGTCATTTAGTTATGAAAACAAATCATTGACATTTCATTTATTATTTATCAATGGAACATTGGGTATGTTGGTGTTCGCATACATGCCATGTGACGTGAGTTTTTTCAATCAATACTCACAAGTGTTTTTCAATAAAAATTCACATATATATATACCCTTATATATAGATATTAGTGGAAATTATTATTTAAATGCACTGACATGTTTAGAGGTAAAAACTCTAGTGAGAAATACTATATATATATATATATACAGAAAAATTAAAACATTTTTGAAAGATACAGGCGCTTGTTCATTGTAAAAATAGAAGGTCATTGGGGAGTGAACCCATCCTTCGCTAAGTGGGTAGACCCAATATAGCCTTCAATGAATTAAGTTGCTTCAAAATGATGTTTTGTTTTCATTAAGCTTGCATAATATTTTCCAAAGAAAATCACTGGAATAGTTTAAAAGTGTTTTCAAAGTATAATTATTTTTCAAAAGGGTTATATTATTTTATAAAGATTGTTTTAAAAATGAATCTACAATTGAAATTTTTCAAATGTATTATTGAAAGGATATTTTTATGAAAGCGATTTATCAAAGGTTTTCAAAACCTCTTACTGAGCATCTTTTGTGCTCACCCCAAGTTTTTAAATGTTTTCACAGGTATCTTAGGAGATTATCGCAGATGTCATCTCTTATGGAGTTAGCGTGCAGCGGAAGCATAGTGGAAAAAAATTATTTTTTGTTCAACTCTGCTAATGTAAGGTTATGTCTAATCTTCCGGAACCTAGACCGGTAGAAGATCCTCGTTTCATTGAAGTGTTGTGTAATTGTTTATTAACATTATAAAGAAAATTACATAGCATTCTTCAAGAATCGAGCCCAGAAGAGCGGGCTCAGGGTGTCATACTAAAACATTACTTGCTAACCTGTCTGGACCCAAGAGAATCTAGGTACCAAAATCATTCTCTATTTAAAACTATTTTGTAGGAAACCTGTTGAATGAGTTCCCATAAGAAGACATGGTATTTGGATAGTGGATGTTCAAGGAATATGTCTGGGGATTATTCATGCTTCAAGAGTTCAATCAAGGTTGATGGAGGCTATGTCACCTTTGGTGATAATTCTAAAGGAATGATCATCTGCCTAGGCCAAATTGGTAACACTGATTCAATTTTAATTTCTAAAGTTCTATTTGTTGCTGGAATAAAATATAATCTGTTAGGTATTTCTCAATTATGTGATGATGGCTTTAGTTTTAAGTTTGAAAATGATTCTTGCAATGTTTTTAATTATAAAAATGTTTTAGTATTTTCTGCTTTGAGAAATGAAATTGTTTATGATGTTGATTTAAATTCCTTAGCTAAACAAAATTTTACTTTCCAAAATGCTTTTCATAAAGAATCTTGTCTATGGCACAGAAGATTAGGACACTGAAATATACATTCAATTAGAAAACTGACTAGGAAGAACTTGGTTAGAGACTTACCCAAACTTGAGTTTCCAACTGACAAGTTTTGTAATCCATGTCAAAAGGGAAAGCAACACAAAATCTCTTTCAAACCAAAGAAATAATTGTCAACTTCTCAACCTCTCGAGTTGGTTCACATGGACTTATTTGGACCTTCTAGAGTTTCTAGCTTAAATGGGAAGAATTATTTCTATGTTCTAGTTGATGACTTTTCTAGATATACTTGGGTATATTTCTTATATCACAAAAGTGAAGCTTATTCTTATTTTTTAAAGTACTCCAAGTCTGTAGAAAACCTTATTGGACTTAAGATTAAAACCCTAAGAAGTGATCATGGCCCTGAGTTTGAAAATCAAGAGTTTGAATCTTATTTCTCACACAATGGCTATAGTCACAAATTTTCTACCCCTAGGACACCTCAACAGAATGGTGTAGTAGAAAGAAGAAATTGAACCCTTCAAGAAATATCAAGAACCATGCTTAATGTGTATGACCTAACTATTTATTTTTGGGCTGAAGCTGTAAATACAGCGTGTAATATCATCAATAGATTCTTAGTCAGACTTGTTCTCAAAATGACCCCTTATGAACTATGGAATATTAAAAACCCTATAATTATTTACTTTAGAGTATTTGGTTGTAATGTATTTATTCTAAATACAAAGGATAATCTGGACAAGTTTTCCTCTAAGGGTGATGAAGGAATCTTTTTAGGATATTCTACAACAAGTAAATCCTATAGAGTTTGTAACAGAAGAACCAAATTTGTGGAAGAATCTGTTCACATCAAGTTTGATGAAACTGATCCACATGAACCAAATCATTCTCTTGAAAATCTTGAAGAAGATTTGTCTGTTCTGAACCTTAATGATAAAACCAATGAACCTGATGTAAAGACAACCAACTCTAGATATATTCAATAATCTTCTTCTAATGAACCCGATCCTAGAGGAGAACCTAAAATTTCTAGTCCTACCTTTACTAGATCAACTAGGATTTTAAAGAATCGTCCTTTAGATACTTTTGTAGGAAATCTGGATAGATGGACACAGACTAGATCTTCTCTTAGATATCAGGTTTAACATCAAGCCTTCTTGTCACAGCTTGAACCTAAAAACATTGATGATGCTATTAATGATGAATTTTGGGTAATTTCTATGCAAGAAGAACTTAATCAGTTTGAAAGAAATAATGTTTGGAAACTAGGAGAAATACCTAAGGACACTTTCACCATAGGCACTAAATGAGTGTTCAGAAATAAAGTAGATGAAGCTGGAAATATAGTTAGAAACAAGGGGAGATTAGTTGCACAAGGCTATAGTCAGGATGTTTTTGTTGAACAACCACCTAGATTTATATACCCTCATTTTCCAAATCATATTTTTAAATTATCAAAATCTTTATAGGGTTTAAAGCAAGCTCCAAGAGCTTGGTATGAAAGATTAAGTACTTTTCTAATTTCTAAATTTTTTACAAAAGGAATAGTTGATCCTAATCTTTTAATAAAACAAATTTCTAAAGATGTTTTAGTTGTACAAATTTATTTAGATGAGATTATTTTTGGATCTTCAAAAAATTCATTATGTACTAGTTTTTCTAAAATGATGCAAAATGAATTTCAAATGAGCTTAATGGGTGAATTAAAATTCATTCTTGGATTTCAAATCTTTAAAAATAATGATGGAATTATTTTAACTCAAAGTAAATATACTAGAGATCTTTTAGAACGTTTTGGATTGGATAGCAGAAAAAGTAGTGACACTCCCATGAGTACCACCTGTAAGTTGGATCTTTATGAAGATGGAAAATCTGTTGATCAAACCACTTATAGAGGAATGATTGGAAGTCTAATCTACTAGACTTGTAGTCGTCCTAATATAATGTTTAGTGTATGTATGTGTGCTCGTTTTCAAGGAAACCCTAAGGAGTCACATTTAAATGCTGTAAAGAGAATTTTCATATACCTCAAGCATACTTCCAATTTAGGACTGTTCTATCCAAAAGGACAATCATTTGAACTAGGTAGTTATTCTGATGCTGATTTTGCTGGATGTAAGTTAGATAGAAAAAGCTCCTATGGAACATGTCACTTTTTAGGCAAGTCACTAGTATCATGGTGTAGTATGAACCAAAATTTGGTTGCATTATCTACTGCAGAAGATGAATACATAGCTTCTGGTAGTTGTTGTGCTAAAATCTTGTGGATGAAACAAACATTACTAGACTATGGATATCAATTCAGACATGTCCCAATAAATTGTGACAACTGAAGTGCTCTTAACATTTCAAGGAATCCTATTTCACATTATAAGAAAAATCATATTGATGTAAGAAATCACTTTTGAGGGATCGTTATCAAAAAGGTGATATCACTTTGGAATTCATTGGTACTGATTATCAACTTGCTGATATATTCACTAAACCATTAAATTATAAAATATTAGACAAAATCATACATGGTCTTGGTACGATTAACCATAAATAGACATTTTACAGATCTTAATATTTACTATTTTACTATATTTTACTTTAAGGTTTCATGTTCATTGTTTCTCAGTTACTGCTTCATGTTTACGGTCTCACAGTTAACACCTTGTGTTCAAGGTCTGTCACTTAACTGTCTCACCGTGACAGAATAGTTCACTCACTATCTCACCGTGACTGCACAGAATGGTCACTGTCTCACCGTGACGACCACCAACTGTCTCACCGGGACGACTATTTTTCATCGCACTGTAACGCCTACTCACGGTCTCACCATGAAGATTATTTATGCATTTATTTTAATCTGTATCGTGGTAATTTTTATTTCACCGCTGTTTACTTTCCCGCGTTTTTGTTTTTATGACGTTTGACATTCCCAAATGATAAATTAAATGGGTTTTCATTCGATTTCTCACCTGAACTCTCTAATGAACCTTCTCAATCATGAAAACCTTCTCTACTCTCTTGGCTGAACCTTCAGTGAATTCCAAGGATGAAGCATCCATCTTCACCCTCATCTAAGAAGTGCCTCTCTAAGAAACAGAAGAGGGCACTGAAAATTGCAACCGAAGGACCTCTAAATCCGAACTTAGTAAGTCATACTTTAGTTCCTGAAAAGGAGATCTGCCCTTGAGTGGCTGCTGTCTAGGAAGTCTTTGGTCCTAAAAATCTTAAGAGAACAAAGATGGTTCGAGTGTTTCTCTCGAAAAGATAGACCGATTTATCCAAGGTTGCTATCTCAATTTTACCAGTATGTAAAATTTTCCTTTGATACTATAGAAACCTATATGGTAACAAGCTGGGTCAATGGAAAAAAGTTTTCATTCTCTTCAAGGCTATGGGCAGCATGTCTGAGGATTCCACATGAAGGGATTTGTGATGATTACCAGAGAGACCCTCTTCCAACAACTGACTTATTTGATCTGGAAAACGCAATAGAGATCCTGACTGGAAATGGCACCAAGTGAAGGGCCATAGTAGCTGAATTGGATGGGGAGACAAGACTACAGTTCAAATTTGTTCAGAATTTGATTAGTCCAAGAAAAGGAGATTTTTCTATGATGAAGTATCAGGTTGTGTTCCTGATTCACCTGTTGAAGAATGGTCATAAGATCAATCTTTGCAAATATGTCATTAACCATATATGTGAGCTTATTAAAGTCACTTCCAAATTCACCTCCTTGTTTTACTCAAGGATGATTTCAGCCATGTAAGTTGCCAAAGGAGTGGTTGGACCAAATGAAGAAAAGCTAGAGGATTTTGATTTCTGTTTATCGAAGCATATCATCAGAAGGATGAAGATTAATTGTAACCCCTGGAAGAAGTAGTGGGTTGAGGATAATGATCAAATTTATAAGAAGTTTAATCCTATTGATTATCCAAGAAGGCCTAAGAACCTTACTGATCCTATTTTGGAACTAGATGAAGTGGATGAGTACTTAGAAGAAGAAGAAGAAGTGACTGAAATACCTCAAGAGGAAGTAGCTCCTGCTGAGAAAGAAAGGATTGTTGTCCATGTTGATGTTCCTGCTAAAATACCTTCTAGATAGGAAGTTGAGGTTGTATTTAGAGAAGAAGAAGCTCTTGCATATAGAGATGATGTTGATCAGAAAATCCAGTTTGAGGCAGCAAGAGATTTGATTATTACTATTTTAGAGCAGCAAGACATGGAAGAGTCTGGTGGTGCAGAAGACCTCCCTATCATGGAAGAAGCTGATCTAGGAGAAATCCTTGTTAGGGAAAATGTTAATCAAGAGGATCTTCCTGTTGAAAAAGAAGCAAGTCTGGAAGCACAATCAGTGGAATAGTTGGTTCCTGAGTACATACCCTCTGCTGAAGAGAGGATAAAAATTACCTTTTAGCTGGTAAGGAAAGAATTTGATGAAGAGATTAGAGCTGATCCTGAGCCTCAAGAATCTGAAATGGAAGCACATTTTGAGGGGGAGGAACCTAAAAATATTGAGATTGATGAAGCTGGATCTGCAGAAACCTCTCAACCAACTGTCACATATTTTGTGTACACTCTATATGAATTTACAAGTTTTTATGATGTAAATGGATCAAAGAAAGTGATTGTAGCTGGTTTAGATCTCTCTCCTATATTTCATTTGAAGTCAGTAGATCAACCTGAACCTAAACTAGAACCAGAACCAGAACCTCAACCTCAACCCCAACCTCAACCTAAATCTGAATCAAAAACTGAAACTAACTCAGAACCACAACCAGACCCTGAATCCTTATGTGATCAGAAATATTTTGTAACTAAGAATGATTTGAAAGTCTTTTGAGAGACTATCTTGGCTGGTGTTGGGAAGATTATATCCACTCAACTTCGTCCTGTGACTCAATTAAGTCAAGAAGATTCCTCAATTCTGTTGGAAAATATTATTTTTCATATTCAACCCAAGATGATATGAGAAATACAAGAAGTCATAGTTGAAAACAAATTGCTTAGTACTGATGTTGAAAATTTTAATGCCTTGGTTAAAAACCTCCAGCATGAATTGTCTTCAAGATCAGAGCCTGCTCTAGTTGTTCCTGCTCCTGTTGTTCCTGATCCAGAACTTGTTTCTCCATCTTCTGAACCAGATGTTTCGAACATTTCTAGAGATATTGTATCTCAAGTTCATTCATATCTGTTATCTTTTTATGATAAGATTGGTGCAAGACACACAGTGATGTTGCAATGCATGAGAGAGCTTGTAGAAAATCTGAATAAGCTCACAGATGAGTACACTAGCTATCTGCAAAAGGTTTTGAAATAGATTAATGTTCTAACTGAAGCTTTCAAGGCTTCTCCTCCCTCTGGTCAAACCTCCACCCCTTCTCTGGATGATTCTTTTCTTAGGTCCATAATCAAGGAAGAAATTCAAAATGCTTTCAGTGGTTTAGATCTGTCTCCTCTATCTGAAGTTATGAATAACAGTGATAGAGCACTGGATCTTGTTTAGATCCATTCAAATATTTCCAATGATGCTCAACAAGAGATCACCAAGAAGATAGACTTTTATCTCACCCATATTTTTTCCAAACATGACATGAAAAATCACTTTAAGTATCTTGCAGATAACCTAAAAATATGTCCAGTGATTCACGCTTTAAAAGCTCAAGTTCCGAAACATACAGAGTTCACCAGAATATTGGACAAATTCATGGAGAATAAGGATGATTTTGAAAAGGCTATGAAATATGGTGGAGAAATCATTTCTGATTTCATAAATCTTTTGAAGCTGTATCTTCATGTGCAGAGTACTACTATTGTTGCTCCAACTACTACACCCCTTAGACCTGGTCTACCTGCCCTAGCCTCAACTACCATGTCAGTCAAACCAGCCCTTTCTTAGATCTGGACAGTCATTCTTGACTAACCACAGACTAGATCTTCTACTGCTCCTTCTTTAGCTCCATATATTTTTGAAGGTCTACCTTTACCATCTTTGTCTACCACATCGATGCCTTCTTCTACATTAGCACTAGATCGTACTGCTGATAAAGGCAAGGAAAAATCCAATCCCTGAACAGTCCAGTGACAACTCTCTTTTTGATGGGATGTCATTCATTTTTCTTTGTATCATGTAATCTGGACGTTTTTTTAATGACAAATGCATTGTTTCATTCCCTTCTCTTAGTTTAAACTTTTTGATAATCTCAAATGGGGGAGAAAAAGTAAAAGTATTCTGATGTGATATGTTATTTTCTCTAACGTTTCATTTCATTTATACTTTGCCTATATATGATTTATGATCATCAAAAGGGCGATATTGATGGACTCCTCATGTATTAATCATGTTTTAATGATCAAAAATCTCAATTATAATTTCACATCTTTTTAATGATCTCAAATCTCAATAATAATTACACGTCATGTTTTAATGATAGAAAATCTTATTACTATTAATTACCCTCTTTATTATTCACAAATCTTATTACTGCTAATTACTCTCATCTTATGCATGACCAAAAATCTCACATATTGTATCAAACCTCTGTATTTATCTTATAATGGTTAAGCATAATTCATTTTATGCATATTAGTGTTTAAGTTTTCATATAGATATTTGTCTAAGTATTAAGACACCGTGAAGTCTGACACAGTAAGATAGACTATGTGCAAGACACCATGAAGGAGAAACCGTGACTCAAACACTGTGAAGGTCATACCATGAGCCACATCCCATGACATCGACATATCGTGAGCCACATACCGTGAACCACATACCGTGAGCTATAGACCGTGAACCACATACCGTAAAGGACACACCGTGAGTCAGACACCATGACTCAGACACCGTGACATGGAGACACTGTGAAGGAGACACAGTGAAGGACTTACCATGAAGAAGACACCGTTTACGTAATCATTGTGACACCATTTCTTCACCTTTTTTCAATATTATTTAAATAATACTAAAGGTCATATTTGATGTTTTTAATGAAATAAATGTTATTTAATGATAGTTGTTGGCCTGTCAGGAAACCATACCTCATACCTTTGGAAAGGAAATCATTCCTACTGCCAGAGAATATAAAATATAATGAAGACTGAGATGCATTAGAACTAGAGAAAGACACAAGGCACACAAGCTAAAAAGCATATCATATACGCGACAAGAAATCCAAGTTCACTGTACTGAACCAAGAGAACAATCCTGAGCATGAGGAAGAGATTGAAAGATATTTCAAATAACTCTCATACATGCAATCTAACACTATTGGAGGAACTAGAATCAAGAGAACATTCTCACTCGGGCATAACACAAGCTGAACCATGACACTCTATTTTCCACACAAAACCATAGGAGGACTCAGAAGCATTTCTGCTGAATCCAATGAGTCCATAGCTGCATTGCCAATCACTAAGTGTTTTCTAAACTTTCATATACTTACTATTAGTGATTCATTATTTACTTTAGAGCAATGTTTGTATCATGTTTATCTTACACACACACACACTGTCTCCTGAGTTAAGATGGAGGATTCTTAAATCCTCATTCAAACTCTTTAACTCCCTTGTTTGCCACTGTGGATAGTGGTAGAGGTCAAGTAGGACCTGGATAGCCTATGAGCTGTTGTTTGTTTCCCACGTAGAACTTTGGTAGAGGTCTTTGTACCTGGATAGTGTGTTCACTGTTTTATACCCTGATCCAGGGTGTGGATCAATTTTATATAAATTGTTAGAGGGGACTAAGTCTCAGCTTGAGACTGAACCTCTTGGTTATATCTGTTGTGCATTTTAGTTTAAGTCATAAGTATACTACATATATGTTTTATATTTTACTACTAACAAATTTTAAATACAAAACTATTTTAAAGTTACTTTGATAGTTAATCTTGAACGTGTTTGTAACTATTGTAAATCAGTAGGTCAGTTTCAAAAGTTAATTTAATCTTCTGATTATATTTACTGAGACCTAATCACTCTTTGATAACCTAATTGAACTTTTATAGTTTTACAAATTCACTACAGTTTAACTTGTTTTATAAATTGGGGGACATTAAGAGAAATATTTTAACAGAAATTTTGATTGGAAATCAATTCACCCCCCTCTTGAGTATCCACTCTGGAAAACACTATTGTCTCTTGTTTCATAATTATTATATACATAGTACATGTATCATTGAATAAATTTTTGTTATCACATTCTAATATAAAAATAAAATGTTAAAACCAAATAATACACCAATATAATTTAGTATTTACTATCTTATGGATTGTAATGTGGTAGGGGTTTGAATCTTGACTATTTGAAAAGAATAATTTTCTTTTTATTTTTCTGCATGTTTGGTTTGGTTTTGTGTATTAGGTAATGGAAAAGGTATTTAAGGAACTTGTATTAATGACAAACATATTTGAATTGTGTGTGGTTGGTTGGGAGTCCTCTTTTTAAATGGTAACATTATACTGGTTAAAATAATATGAGTTTTTTATAAGAATAAATTTTCCTAAACATAGATTTTGAAAACTATTTTCATTCCATTAGTGTTATTAGTAGTATTTTTAATTAAATGAGTAATTCTAGTTATTTAGATGAACAAAATGGTAGTATTGAAATGAAATATATTTTTAATTAAACATGGTAAGATTAAAATTTTCCTTATTAACAGTGTGTCATAAAGAGAAATTAGTTTCATCATTAAGTCAGAAATGAGGTGTTTCCATTGGGATAATAATTTTTTTGTATTTTTCTAATATTTTTGGAAATCATCATGAGGGTTGAAAGCTATTTCAAAATGAATAATATATAATTATTATTTTTAAAACTATTTTCTTTGACCAAGTATATATCTATAAAACAACTATTCTAATGAATTGATAGAGAGGATAGTGTTTAGAATCCCTCTTGACAAGGAGGATACCACCAAAAATATTATTTATCCAAATAACACGGAATTGATGACCATCGAGTATAGTTTTTTTATTAAACACCCTTTTTCTAAGAATATATTTTATATTCAAATATGAACTCATTATTTCCTTGTTTCATTATTTTATTCCATGAAATTAATATATATTATTCCATAAACATTGATAATGATAATGTTATTGGATTAAAATAAATCTAATGAATTGATTTTAGTTAAATCTAGAGATAATTTTAACATGCCAAATTTTCTCACTATGTTGTAAAAGCCTTAATCTAACATTAAAAAAATAATAAATTTATTTAATAAATTCTTATCTTTAAACTATTCTATGGATATATGGGGTCGATAATTTGGACTTATAATTTTAGTGATATCTTTAATACAAGATTGGGTGATCTAAATTCTCTCTAATTATGTATTGTCTATATAATTAAATTGGAATCAAACCTCTAGGATATGAATTGTAGTTATTAACACTAAACCATTAGTGTAATAATATCATTAATCTGATACATTTTTAATGAGATATCATATATAGAATATCAATAAATAATACTTATTTATATGACTCAAAGAACATAATGATAATATTTCAATAATATATTTTAGAGCGTTAATATATATATTTGAATGGACCTAAAAACATGGAAATTTTATAAGTAGGTTGAATGAATTTCATGAAATCCTAAAGTGAATTTCTAATACAATTTTTATTTAAATTTTAATACATTCCATATTTCATAAAATCAAAAACTCTATTACATAAGAATAAAAATCTATTAATTACAAAAATCAAGTGATATGTTGTTTTAATATATTAGACACACATAAATTTAGGAATTTTTTATCAAAGTTTTGTATAATATGTCTTTGGGAAAAAATATATTAAGGAATATTTAAAATTTTGGATTACTGTATAATAAAAATAAAATAATTACTTTATAAAGAATCATACCCTAAACTATTATTAATTTTTTTATTATTTAAATTCATAGGTGTTTATTAAATTATTTTAAAAAAAATAGGTTTTGGAGGTGATTAGTAGGTTCTGGGTTTATATACAAGGAAATGAAAGATAATAATTTTAAAAAAAAATTGTAAAAATAATTTATAACATTTAAAGAATTTTTTAATACAAATTATATTATAATAAATTATATATATATATTTTATGTGTTCTGTTTTTTAAAGATATTAATATATGATTATTATTTTTATTATTCCTTCATTTTTAATCATTGGATGCATGAAATTAGTAGTGATATTTAATAGAAATTTGTAAAAGTAATAATTTATTTTAATTAGTGTAAATTATTAATGAAAGAAATGAGAAAAGGGATTATAAAATTATTAATGATTAACATGATGAATATTCAATGACATTAAAAAATATTTTTTGTCACTATAATTAATTAATGATGATTGTTATATAAGATATTATTATTTTATTAATAATGACTTTACAAATTAATACATATATACTGATTTGAAATTGCAGGTTAACCTGAGTTATAATCTCACCTTATAATCATGTATCTGACCATTTCTCAAATACCAGTGTCTCCATTGGTGGGTATTTGTAATGAGATTATATATAATGACCCAAGAATTATGTATATAGACATTACATCATTTTTTGGTATATTTAATACATTACAGAAATAGAGGCACAAATATCATATTAGATTCTTTCCATTTGAAACATATAAATGTAAATGACTGTACATGAGTGAGATATATTATCTCCCTATAGGTTATGGAATAATATTACAAATATTAGAGACATCATGTATAAAATATCTATTTATAACATGGTAAAGGAAAAATAAAAATTAGTGTGATAATATTCTCATTAAGGGTAAATGATATAAATATGTAAGCATAAAGATGAACATCAGGGTATGAGAATGTGATAATAAAATTATAATATCATATCATACAAATAAAAGATTATAAACATGATTCAAGGAATAATTATTCTTATTTCATTAGCTGTGAATCATAAGGGAATCAAGAGCATAATCCAAGAAAGCATAATAGAGGATCAAGACATGGAATTATGTTATACACATAAACATGTACCATCATTACTTATAATACATGACACATTTCATGAATTTATTACTGCACTTCATGGGGACTAAACCTACATCTTGGATACACCACCATCCCTAGTCAAATTCCTCTCATTGTATGTGATCAGGTTTCCCCATCTTCCCATAATGGATCGGTTTTCCCAATCATCCCATAGTGGATCGAGTTTCCCCACCATCCATAATAGAACAAGCCCATCAACTTGATTCCCATCATCAGATCAAGAGATATAAATCCTTAACCAATGAATTTGAGTGAGATATGGGTCTTTCCCATCACATATGAAATCATACACACATGTACCAAAATATAATTAAACATTCATTGTATCATAACCCATTAAAAGTTATGGGTTTAAAAAACATTATATCATAAACTCTGAAATAAAATGGGTATCATAAAACATTTCATAATATTATAACCTATGTAAAATAGAGAGGGTTTATAATAATGTTATCATAAAATAAATCGTGTATATAAGTGGGTCTCATAATAATTTATCATGGTGTAACCATGGTAGAGAAACGGTTTTCATAATCATCATTCCATTAAAAAATAAACCATTCTGGAATTAATATGAATGTTATTATTGTATCATGTCCTAGATAATTATTAAAATATATCATGGTATTCCATCTTAGATGGAGATGGATCATGAAAGTATACATGGAGTGTATCTTAAGGAAAGTAACTTTTCATTGAAAATATGTTTCATACAAACATTTCAAAATTCATTTAAAAATAAATAATTCTCCAAAATTTTAATTAAAACATTTCTTTAGGAAAATATCTTTTCCTATTTGAGAAACACATACTTAAATATAAATAATTTTGAAAAAATAACTCTTTTTAAAACCATTGAAAACATAAAAATAAATCTTAAAAACATTTTGAAACCTTTTTTACATTAAAATTTAAAAATTAATCCTGAAAAAATTTCAGACCATTTTCATTGAAAATTTTCAAAAAAAATCTTGAAAATATTTTGAAAGCCACATTCCTTCCAAAATTCTACAACTATCTTGAAAACACTTTAAAATCATTTTCCATAAAAACATATAAAATAATCTTGAAAATAATCCCCAAAAAATTTTTATTTTAAATATTATTAATAAATACTGAAAAAATTTAAAACACATTGCAATAATAAAAAAATTATTAAACTTTTTGAAAATTATGGTTTTGAATGAATATAGATTTCCGACTGAAGAGAGAGATAAAGTCAGATTTTCCTTAAAATATTTTTTTAATTATAATAAGTGAAAAATAGTGTAAAATGGTTCCAATGTATGAATATGTGATGAATAACCATATTAGAATAAAATTAATGAGTTTTCTTGACATATGGATCCTATTATCTCACCAATGGAATCAAAATCATGAATAATCTTGATAAATGATTATATTGTAGTAATAAATAGTTTCCACTTTGTTAAAAATAAATCCTAATCCCAATAAAATAATAAAATTACATAAATATTAAAATATCATTTAAATAATAAAATTCACGATATAACATTTCAATGTAAGTACATACACCTCATTGAAAATATTGGTGCATTATATGATATGTGTCTCAAAGAATGAAAATTAAAACCAAACTACTTTATTTATTTGATAAAAATTTGTAACATAAACCCCATGAAATAATAAAATCAATTAGAGATTTTAATATCATTAAATAAATTAAATTAATGTTATAAAATTTCATAGGTTAGGATATACACCACACAAAAGAAGTGAGTGGTGAATATGGCATATATCTCCGGAAAAAAAAAGTGAGATGAAATCCCCTTACCTTAAGTCTTTACTTTCTTCATACAAATTAAGAAATATTGTATAATAAGTATAAGTTTATTATACATCTTCCATAGAACCATATTATTTTATCTAATACCATGTTTTATTTTTTATGACTTTATATTACACATTTGTTAACAATTCAATGTAAACGTTACGTTTCGGGTAATATCTGTGTTGTTTTTCATATATGTATGAACTATCTATTATTTATTTTGTTACATAGATAATGATTTAATTATTTAATAATTGTATAAAATTATATAAATATCATTTATATTCCTTATATAAATATTTATTATATTCTATAAAATATAGAACAATGAAATGGAATACATCATTGATGGAGATGGTAGGTTGTACATACACCTGGACTCTATTTCAATTTTATTGTCGTATTGAAAGAAATAAAGTAACAGAAATAAATGTATGTGTGTATATATATATCATTCCATTAGAATTTTTATGTCATATAAATCATATAAGTTCACTAAAATCTTCCTTAATACATTCTATGAAAAGTGTTAATCAATCACATTGCTTTGAAGAGGTGGTAGTCCACACTTCCACAAACCAAATTATCATATTTAAAAAATGGAAATCATGAAGGATTTTTATATAATAATTCAAGAAAAAAAAATAAATTATAAATATTAAATAAGTTAAATAAAAAATAGATTTTCCACCTTAATTCCCAACCACAAGAGGTGGTAAATTATAAAACAAAGAACATTGTATCGTGAGGTGGTAGTTCACCATAAGCAAGAATGGTATTATTGTTAACTATTAGATAGAATTGTGTGAATGTGTATATTGAACCCTTATAAAAAACTTGACTATATTTAGGATACTTATGTGATCATATAAGCATGGAATAAGAATATTTGATGTGGTGGAGAATGAAAATATAACAGAGGACCTTCGGGAAGGATGTTACCTCTTCATTAGTAACTCCTCTTGGTTTGCAGCAAAGGGATTCCATTGATGGATTTATACACAAAGGTAGGATTATATTTTTAATGGATGTATTTTTATAGTATATTTGGGTCTTATTTGGCTGAGAAAATGTGATTTGAAAGGTGTAATTAAAGGGGGGAGTGAATGTATTTTTATATTGGAGGGGGAGTGGCACTCTTGTAAATACAAAAAAGTAATCACTATTGAGAGGTCTCACTTGTCTCATGTACTTAAAAAATGAAATACTACTGTATTAAAGTAAAATTATGTTCATTTAAAATCTCTCACCATTCAAAAATAAGTGAATTTTTATAATTTAAATCTTATGTCTTTAAGTTTTCTTATATTTTTTATTTTGATTTTTTTATTTTGGTAATTAGTTTTATGACCTAAGAATTTTAACCATTATGACTAAATTAAAGTTATATTTATTAGAAATTATAATCCCATTTTAATATAAATATGATATCTAATGAAAATAATAAAAATTCTATGTTTTTTGGAAATTAATTTTAAAACCAACGCATTTAACGCGCAAAACACTACTTTATCATGGACCACATTATCAATGTTTTTACTAACTCTGGGTAAACATGTAAATTATAAAATATGAATTGTTCTATAAATTTACCATATTTTCTATTTCATAACATTAAAAAATAACATGGTAAAAGATATAATTTTTGTTAATTTATAATCATTTAATACAATAGCATTTATTGTAAAATAACATTAATGTAAATTTTTACATTATAAACTAAATTTTAATATAAAAATATAAAAAAATTATAGATTTAAAATAAACTATGTTCATAGATGTTTAACATGTAATATTCATCTAAAAAATAATAGAACCCAATAATTAAATAAATTTACATTAATTTTAATGTTTTTACCATCATTTATTTTATTTAATTATTAACAAAATATTCCACGAATCAGCATTTGGTAAGTGTTTAATTTCATTATATCATCCCTAAAAATTAAATTGAAATTACCATGATGAAATAAACTCATTTACCTTTCAAAATAATTTATATAACGGAAACTATGTAGCTTCCTCCATACTCTGAAGCATTAGAATTGTTAAAGGTAAGGAATGTTCATTTTTGAACTTTTCCATAATTAACTTGGTGTATCATAAAAATAAATAATAACTTGGTTCTTTTAGTGTAAAAACTCAATATTAAGTGTTTCATAAAATGAAAAAAATAAAAAAGATTAAATAAATTCAAAAACAATCACAATATCTCAGGTTCATACATTCTACCTCTATTAAAATGAATTTTCCATTATAAATTTTCAATGTTTCCAAATTATTAATAATCGAAAGATACTTTCATTAAAACCCACATAATAAAAATAAATATGAAAACATATTTTATAAATGAAAACTTGGAAACATTAATGTTAGCAAAAGTGACACATAATTACGTTTTCTATTATGATAACATAGATTAACATTAAATATTAGACCCAGAATAAAATCAAAGATAATTATTTAGCATTATTGAGTCCATCGATCACAAAAAAGTTAATGGTCAATGGAACATTAAGGCACAAAAAACCATAAATCTGTGATGATTATAATACAATAATTTCAAAAAAAATAGTGTCTTAGGGTAATTATTTTTCAATATACTTTTTCTAGAGTTTAGGAATACTGTTATTTTGTTAGAACATAAGGAAATATAGTTAAATGATTTAATTACTTTATATGAGGACAATCTCAAACTTTGTTTGTGCCTTTCATTATTTCCACTTCATGTCTTACTCTAATAAATTATGGTTAGTTTTTCATTCTTAAAATAGTAACAGATCATGAGGTATAATGATATGTCATTCCATCTATCTTTAGTTATCATCACAAAAAATGGTTAGCATAGTTTAATATGAATAAATCCTCACACAGTGAGATAATTATTTAATATAGAAAACTTCATCCAATATTTAGCATAAAAAATTCCATAAATGGTTCACCATTTTACCATTACCATAGTTGAATTCCCAAATCCATAGAAAAAAGGTCACTAGATTTCTTAGAAACAACTTAGCATTGATCCATAGTATATTATTAAGTATCTCTTGGTTGTCAAAAATCAAAAATGTGAGTAACTTCATCATTTATTCTATTAAAACATTGTAACAACATAAATTACATCAAATCATTATTGAAAATAGGCATGTTTCCTTATTATAAGTATTATATGATGTATTCCATTACTCCAAAAAATCTATAAACATGATCTATGATAACAAACTCCACTTTGTCAGAAATCATTAATCATCTCCAAGGTAATCAGTGTGATCCAACATTGTTTATCCAAATCATTAATAATTTTATCCAAGACAAACACAATTTCGTAAATACCAATAACAAATTGAAGGCTACCTTCTTATAAATAAAATATCACATTTTCATTAAGTCAATTTTCTAAGACTTTATCACCATTGAAAGTATCATTTTAATACTTGATAAAAATTTATTAATAAAAATACATATATATTTCATGATTCATATAACATAATATTTTAATCGCAAAACATATAAACTTCAATAATCAAATTTATTCTTAAACCATTAACTAGGATTAATCATCTTATTCCTTAACATCCCTTTCCTAGAATATGAAATATGAATAATGTCTTAAGGTTAATCATACTTAATATAATCATGCTTCATATGTTTAATAAAAATAATACTAGATGAATAAATGATACCATTTAAATTTCATTTTAGGTCTCTACATATTCAGTAGTATAACCAATACTCATGGACCTTCTTCATTATCTTCATTATATTTTCAGTTAGGAATTTAATTTTTAACTTTCTCAAACATTATATTTCTAAATCATTCATTGTTTACTCACTTACTTCACATTCCTACTATTGACTAAATCTAGAAATTATAGTACGAGAAACACTAATCATAGAATAATACAACATGATCATGAATAATTACCTATAGGAGTATAAATAATGACACATAATTATTTAATCTATGAAACTGTAGTGTTTCCCTAGGTTATTAATTGTCATTTTATATATAAATCCTTCATTATGGTTTATAGATAGTTTTTGAAATCGAAAGCATATCTTCCAGGATTGTAAAACTAGGTGTACTATAAGGCCCATCATCTTGTACCAGGTTACTCTTGAGTCAGGCCCAAAACACCTTTTTAGAGTTTTACCCCATGGTACATATATTCCAGATCCATATCCACTTATTGTATCTAGACTTGTATATAAATCTAGGAACCCAATTTCCATGTCATGTTCCAAAATTCCATTATATTTTCCTATACTTTTCCTCATACTTAAACTTATCTATAGAGACATGCCTAGACATATCCTTTGAAATATACCTATAGATCTTACTAAAGTATTATCATCCTAGTTTCAAAATATTTACTAACCCTTTGATTAGATATAAACTATAACAACAACATATTAACATACATATAAATTACATCATTTTTTTGGAATACTTAATACATTACACAAATAGATGCCCAAAGACTACATGAGTTTGGTGCCTTTGGAAAAATAGAAATGTAAATTCTGGTACATGAGTGAGATAAATTATCACCCACTGGGTTCTCCAAGAATTTTATACATATTAGACACATTATACATAACATATATCTTCATTATCATGGTATGGAAACATAAAAATGTGTTATCATAAATGATCATTATGTGTAAACAATGGAGATATGTAAGCATAAACACAAGAATGGGGGTATGATAATGTGTTCATAACATCATATGATCATATCATTCATATAAAAGAACATAAACATGAATCATGGAATAAATATTAGTAGTTCATATGGCATGAATAATTATTGAATAAATAGAACAATCTTTTAAAGCATAACATATGAGTAAGACATGCAACAATGGTATACACATAAACATGTAACATCATTCCATGTAAGTCAAGATGAATTTCTAGAACATATTTGGGAACTTCTTAGGGACTACACCAACTTGATGGAGCACACCACAATCACAAGTAATAGTGATTTCCTTATAAGGGATCGGGTTTCCCAATCTTAATTTAGGGGATCAGGTTTCCCCATCACCCTATAGTGGTTCAGGTTTCCCCATCTTCCTATAGTGGATTGAGTTTCCCCATCTTCCAGAGTGGATCAAGCCCTTAAACTTGATTCCTATAATTGTCTCATGATATATATAAATCTTTACCCAATGTATTGGAAAGATATATAAGTCTCACCCATCAAAAAATTAAATATTACAATCATATTCCCTAATATATTTAAACATTCATCGTATCATGGCCTATAAAAAGTGATGGGTTTCATAAACATAATATCATAACACATAAAATTAAATGGGTATCACAGAAATACCATTATATCATAACTTATAGAAAATATATGTGTTTCATAACAACATCATATTAGAATGACTCATTAAAGGAATTTGTTTTCATACACATTTATCCTGGTATAACCCGTGGAAGAGAAACTGGTGTCACAAACATCATTCCATCAAAACATAAAAAATTCAAGAAAAAATATTATTTTTATTCTTGTATAGTGTCCCAAATAAATAATAACTATATTAAGGTATTACATATTATATATATAAGGATTTTGAATGTTCCCATGGAGTGTATCTTAAGTAAAATAACATTTCATTGAAAATCCCTTCCATTAAACCTTTTAAAAAACATTTTCTTTTAAAAAATACTTTGAATTTTTTTTAAACATTTCTTGACGGAAATAACTTTTCATATTTTTAAACATATTTTTAAAACCTAAATCTATTTTATGACATGTTTCATTCATTATTCATTGAAAACTTATAATGAAATCTTGAAAACATTTTGAAACCCCTTTTTCATTGAAAACATAAAAATGAAGCATGAGGTTTTTTTAAACCATTTTCCTTGAAAATAATTTGATAATATATTCATTTAAAGCTTATACAATAATCTTAAAAATATGTTTAAATCCATTTTCCTTGAAAACTTATACAATAATCTTGAAAACATTTAGAAAAACTTTTTTTCCTAAATGATTACAAACGAATCTTAAAAATAATATTGAAAATAATTTTATTTTAAAAATTATAAATAAATACTGAACACATTTAGAAAACTTTGTGAACATAAAATATTTTTTTAAAATGTTTATAGAAAAACATGGGTTTGAAAGAACAGAGATTTCTGACCAAAGAGGGGGATAATGTCGTATTTTCCTAAAAACACATTCTTAATTATATTAAGTACAAAAGAGTATAAATATGTTACGAATACATAAATATATCATTACTAACCATAGGATAATATGATTCATGACTGTTATTGAGATATGGGCCATATTATTTCATCAATTGAATTATAATCATAAACAATCCTTATAAACAATAAGATTATAGTAATAAATTGTTACAATTTTTGTAACTTCAAATCATGATGCCCATAGGAGAATGAAATTAAATTAAGCTTATAATATCATGAAATTAATTAAATTCAAGATATATCATATCAATTTAATTTTATATACCTCATATAAAATATAGGTGCATAACACAACGTTTGTCTCAAAGAAGACAAATTATGACAAAACTACATAACCGATTTGATAAATTTTGTAACATAAACTCCATGAAATAATAACATGAATTATAAATTTTAATATAATTAAATAAATGATTTTAATTATATAAACTTTAATAGGGTAGTATATACACCACCCAAAAGAAGAAAGTGGTGAAAATGGCATGTATGTCACAAAAATATAAAGTGAGGTGAAATTCACTTACCTTAAGACTTGACATTCCTAATACACATTAAAATATATTTTATAAAAAATATAATTTTTTTATACATCTACCAAAAAATATGATTATATATATAATTCAAAATATTATTATTTTTAGGACTTTATATTACCTGTTTATTCACAATTCAATTTCAACGTTTCATTTCAGGTAATATCAATGTTGTTTTTCATATATGTTTTGAAATGTTATTCATGGTACCCTTATATAGAAAATTATTATTTTATTTAAATTATATAATTACACTAAACTAAACCCTAATACATTCCATGAAGTGTGTGAATGAATTGTAATGTGTTGAGTAGGTAGTAGTCCTCACTTCCACAAATGAAGTTAACATATTAAAAAAATGGAAAGAATAATGGTTTGTTTTATATGATAATTAAAGAAGAATAAATAAATTTAAAATATCACTCATATATATATAATATAAAAATATATTTTTCATCATAATTCCTAACCATGGGAGGTTTTAATAGAAAAATTAACAACATTGTCTCGCAAGGAGTTTGTTCACCATACACAAGAATGCTAAGTTCATTACCCATTAGATGGAATTTCGGGGTTGTGTTTGTATAAAAAATATAAAAATAACATCTCTTTATATTTTGGATTTATAGGATATCATATAGTCCTGTGATATGAGGATTTTAGGTGTTGGGGAATGAAAATGAAACAGAGGTTCTTGAGAAAGGATGTTACAGCTTCTTTGGGTAACACCTATTGGTTTGCACCAAAAGGATTTATTGATTATCCTTATGAAAAAAGGGTGGATTTTAAAGGAGGGTTTTTTGGAGAATGTTTTGGCATGTTTTGGATAATCTAATGCAGCTTGAGATGTTTATGGAAAATAATGAGGGAATTCCTTTAAAAATAGAGGGGGTGTGGAACTCTTGTAAATACAAAAAGATAATCACTCTTGGGAAGTTTACATTAGTTAAGGTGATTAAAAATGAAAAAAATAAAAGATTAAATTTAGATTATGGTAGATAAAAACCTCCACCACATATTAATAACTTCATTTATATAATGTTTTTACTTTTCTATTAATTTTCCATATATTTTTTATTTTGGGATTTCATTAACATAACTAGTTTTTAAAACAATGTAATTTAACCATTAATAGTGAATTATAGTGAAAATTATTAAAAAATATAATACCTCAAAATTATAACTACTATATATAATTATATTATAAAAATTCCATGTTTGTTAGAAATTATTTTGAAAACATGCGCATTTAACTCATAAAACACTACTTTAACCCAGACCGTGCTAACAACGTTTTTACTCTCTATGGATCTACATTGCAATTAAAAAACATAAATTCTCATTGAATGGAACATATTTTTTACTTATTTAAAAATAAAAATTATGTTTCAAAATAAATTATTTCGATCAATTTTAAATCACTGAATAAAATATCATTTATCGTAAAATAACATTAATATCAAATTTGAAATTATTAACATAATTTTAAATAAAAATATCTAATAAAGATATAATTCAAATATAATATGTTAACAGAATTTTAATGTGGTAGATTAATCTAAAAATAATAATTTAACATAATAATTAATTAAATTTACATTACATTGAATGTTTTAGCATCATTTAATTTATTTAATTATTAACTAAATAATCAATTAATTAGAATTTTTAGGCATTAAATTTAATTATTTCATCCATAAAAATTAATGTTAAATTTCCTTGATAAATAAAATCATTTAAATTTCAATAAAATTTTTATAGGTGAAACAATCTATCTTCATCCATACTCTAATGCTTTATAAATTCTATTGGTACGGAAGGTTCCTTTTTTCTTCTTTTTATATAACATATTATATGGGTCACATTCATGATAAAATGTCCCAATAAATCATAATATTATAATGAAGAGGTTATATAGTCGAAATATTGGAATCCAATGGATTTGGGAGAAGTTTCTATGTCATTTTGGCCCTTAAGATTATAGTTTAGTACCTTATATTGCATAATTTTACCTTAATTGGTGCAATTAATTTTACTTACTTTCACAAATATTTTTTTTCAAAAACTATGTTAATATTATTAGAAAATAAATATTATACTTCTTAAAAACATTAAGTTCTAGTTTACAAATTAAATTTATAGAATTTCATAGCTTAAATTTACGGCTAATCACACAAACATTGTGAGAAAGTGGGTTTTTTTAATTTGAAATGTTCAAAATTTCATTAAGTATTTATATATAAATTAATTATAAAAAAATTCCAATGAAATAATTTGGATTAATATATAAGTAATTAATATTTTATAACATTAAAACAATTTAAAATATAATTTAATATAAATAATTACTTTAATGAAAATGTAGTTTTTAACTAAAATACAATATTTTCAGAAATTCATAAAAAATGAATCTTATTATAAAAATAATGAAAATTCAGATTATGATAATTTTTATATTACCAAATTAAAAAAAGAATATTATTTTGAAAATTAAAATTTATAAAAAAATTAAAATTTAGTTTTAAAAATATATGTTTACTAATAAATGGTGATGAAACTCGGTCTTGGGTGTAATGCAAGGTAACTCAGTGTTTTATATCGTGAAAGCTTATCTTTGTGTAGAAAATAACTAAATCATATCATGGGGTATTGTAGAAATCCATAATAACTTGATTGTTTTTTTAAAAAAACCTAGATTCAGTGTTGTGTGAAATGAAAAATATCAACAAGATTAAATTATTTCGAAAAAAATTCACAATATCTTTGGGTGTTACACTGTAATATGTACTAAAGTAGGTATATTTCATACTCAATAGGAATTTAGAAATAGTGGGTACTATATAAGGTACTATAGTGGTGGAGGGTACTATATCATGTGTGTACTGAAACATTATTATTCATATCAGAGTATTTTGGACCTTTTAATGGGTTTTCAAGCCACTAGGACTCTTCACCATCAAATTGTAATTATCCTAGTATGTGTCTTCCAATCCTTATATGGATGGATGGTGCTTGGATAACTAGGGTTTTGGGTGTGTGTGTTATTTTTTTATATAATCCTCTTAACTAAATAAACATTACTTATATATTGAAAGGTTGAAGAAAATAATTACACACATGTTGTGGAAAACCTTTGAACATAACCTCTTTATGATAATTTGAATTAAAGGGAAATGACAAAAATGTATGTCAGAGAGTATATATGTTATATTTAAATAAAAATAGAAATGAAAAAGGTAAATCAATAAAACTTTAATGGTTTTATAATAATATTTTAATGATATTAAAATGACTATTATATTCATTATGAATAAATTAATTTTAATTTTTATAAAGTGGTATAGTTGGTAGATGTAAAAAAAACATGGTTTGACATTAAATAGGACACAACTAATATTTTACAAAATAAAAAGAGGTTTTTCCAAACACTAGTAATACTAAGTAAGTCAATTATTATTAAACCGACATTAATTCAACATATTTATATTCCTGAAAAAAATTATACAAATAATTTGTGAAATAATATTATAGAAAATGGGTGTAATTATAAATAAGTATTCTATTAGAATATAATAAATTATGGAATGTACAGTTAATTCCTGGAATATTTAGATAAATAATTATTAGAGTTGAAATGAATTTCCAGAAAACTAATGACAATTCATTGAATGGTAGTATTTATTTCACCTAAGATAATTGGTATCATTGTTTCTTTACATTGTACTATAAATATCCTAATAATACATGATGTGTTAAATATTATTCAATAATTAATTAAATATTGATAATATTATGAGTCATTTGGTTAATTTAATTTATGTTGGAAAATTAGTCATTGGAAATTACTGTTTACATAAATTCTGTTGGATATGAATGAGAAATATAATGATCTTAATAATGATAATGAAACATTTTAGAAATGATTAATATTCCCCTAGTGAATTCATGAACATTTAAGAGTTTACCAATGATTATTATAATTTCAACAACTTATGATGCTACAAACATAATTAAATTAAGTAATAGAATCAACTAGATATAAATTTAGGAAAAAATGAAAAAACTATTTAGATGTGTGGCTTCAATGATTGTGTCATAACAATATGGAGAGGTAAATAATTAAACAACATTTATGTAATTATCATTATATTTAAATAAACTAAGAAACATGTAAATTCAATGAAATGGGTGAGATGATGTTGAAAAATGTTATCTAGTGTTGTTTTTATGACCAATAGATTGAATCAATAATTTTGGTAAATAATTTCTTCATCTACTCATCTATATGAAATATACAATTTTCATGTGATTGGTGGATATTGATGGTGGTGAAATGATATTTTTATATCTTTTACACTCATGGAAAGACATGGGATATAGTGATATAATGGAATTCACCGTTATCGCCCACTATTCATGGTATATACTTGAGAAACACTATAAATGTATTTATTTAAAACTCACCCATAGTGTTTGGTCATGGGTTATTGATGATACACATCATTATGATAGATGAATATTCAACGGAGTTTATATACATCATCTCTCTCCCATGTATTAAGGATCAATCTAGACAATGATGTACTAAAATATAAATTTTCTTAACCTGTAGTTCTTGGTTTAAGGAAAACAAGATATTCAGTTATGGTTTCATTGTAACGACCCATACTTTTTCTAATTTACAATTAACTTAAATTTTTTGTTTTAATGTTCTAGGTATTTTCATGGTTGACAATAGTAAATTATCCCTAAAATAAAACACTGAAAAAAAATCTGATTATTTTCTTGATTTAGGAATGTGATGTTTACCCCCTAGATGAGTTATTGTGAGCTTATGAGCATGTTGAGTTTTATGGAATATTCAATATTTATTACTTGAATAAATATTTATCCTAGAGATCATATGGCTATTTAGTGACCCTAGTTGTTAGTTTTTAAAAATTAATGTATTTTTATGTTATATTTTATAAATTATTAATATGATTATATGGAATTTCAAGCCATTAGGATCCCTGATAATAATTTATTAAGTATAATATACATTTTATCTTGTGCATGAATATGTTATTAAATGATTATATCTACTTAATTTATTTTTACATTGTAAATATAATTCTTTTGTTTCATCTAGAATGGATGTTTCCTTAGGGATGGTGTAAGTTCATTTTTCACAATGGGTTTTTGAGATTGTTCATTAGAAGATTCATTTATTTTATTGTTTTGTTTTTCTATACATTTTGGATGGTGTAAACACTAAATTAACCTAGAAACAACCTTATAGCATATATATGGAATTGGATGATATTTTCACCTATATAACACTAAATTGATAGTGTGAGGGTGTGATGATAAATCATTGAAGAATCAATAATGGATTGCGGTGGATAACATGATATGGATTCGTGATGACATCAATGAACGGATTATTCCCTGATGATGAATGAAACCATTATTTCATCAATGGATTGAAGTGATGTAGATTTATCTTCATGTTAATGAATTTTTGTTACTGATTTTCTCCTTTAATTATTATTTCAAGAATGATTTTCCATAATTCATATTTTTTCCATAAACCTCATAGCCCATTCAAATAATGATTTTCAATTAGACCTGAAAATTCATGGTTTCTATGTACTCTACCACATGACCATGTAATATTAATATTTTTCCAATGATTGGTGTTTAATCCCCACTAAATCCATCATTTATTTTAAATTTTTGTTTTCAATGGTTTCCTCTCCCTTATTCTCTATGTATCCACTGTTGGCCTAATTTTTCACCAATAGTTTGACAAATAATGTTTTGATTCATTTAATGGAAAAAATATTTTACCATGAGTTTTTTATTGGTCCAATTAAAGTGAATAATGTTTCATGAGAGCGGCATGTTTGGGGTTGATAGATTGTGGAGGTCATATAGGTGTGAGTTCTCAAATGTTACAGATCAGTTGGGTGATGGTGTCATGTTTGGGGTACTTAAAATAACATTTCTGGCTTATGATGGCCATAATTTAGGATATGAGGCTATAGAAACCATGAATGATGTATTTTTTTAGTATTTTGGATTTATCATGGATGAGAATAATGATGTAATAATATTTTTAAGGATATTCAAATTCTGGGTCCATAACAATGAACACACGTCATGTGTAATAGAATCATGCGTCAAGTAGTTCCCTAGTAGCGAGGGATTGAGATTCAAAATGGAGATAAATATAATTTTTTTTGTGTCTTAGTTCACATTCCATGAGGCCTTTGCTGAAAAACATGGAATTTATAGGGAATACACACCTAGGGTTCATTTTCAAACACATGACATGCACCCTCTATGATGCATTATGTGTCTCATCCCTTACATGAAATGGGATATGGGAATGCATTTCTAGTACCATGCTAGTCCTGAACACCATATAATTTATTATATATATCCAATAGGTTGACAATTACATTCCATGTTGTGATTAGTATATAGAAAAACAACCTATGATGGGCTGCAAGTCATATACCCTCAAATTACATGTCATGTACTTTTCTTACATTAGTGGTTTTTCATACCCCCTGCCCGGGACTTAGTTTTGAGTAAATGAATACCCTATCCTGATTTTTTACTAAATATATTTCTATGGTGTGGTACTATTTTCTATTTTATCCAATTTTTTATGTGAGATATTTGACAATGTATATTTTTAATACACCACAATTTCTAATTTATTACACAAATATAAACTTAATACAATCCCAAAGACCGTGAGGCCTAGTTTCATTGGTTAATTGGATACAGAGAATAATTCCATGAAACATGGGTATAATAAAATTATTTATAAACATCAAAAAATTACCTTATATAATCAATATTCTAATAATTCATGGTTTAACATGGGGATGTATATAACAAAGGGGTGAGCTGTAAATAATAGTAATTGTATAATCAATGCATAACATGATGAAAGTGATACATATTTGTCAAGTGGAATATAAAGGTGACATAAAAGGGGAAATAATAATAAAAATTAACATCAAGGAAACATGGGAATGTGAAAACAACATAAAACATGACATTGAAATCTTAAATTAAGACTAACTATTCAGACATAAAAATATAGTGTTCTTAAGATAACTATACATGAAACATAAATTTTATCTAATGAGAGAAAAAAAAATTACCTAATTCATTGGATGTATATATAATTATAGGCCCTCCAATCACATTCATAACATGTACATGCATTAGTGTACCATATGGATTATACAACATAGTAAATTCATTAATTAATTTAGAACATGTTTGTAAGGAGAATCATTTACATAGATGGAATTCATGAATCAATAAAGGATAGGTAAATCTAGGTGAATACCCTTATGAAGAAATGTGGATTCTAATTCCCTACACAAATACATGGAATGGAAAATCAAAGGCTTATTTTTGTGTCATAATGGGTGTATATAAAGCATCCGTAAAAAAATATTTATTTTCCATAATCTACTATATGGTTGAGCAGGAACAACACACCTTTTTAATACCAAATTTAGGCACAATAAAAGATTAAAAATTCTAAAAAAACACATTCCAACCCCAACCTTTGTGAAACACCACCAAACTTAAATTTCAAATAGGATAAAATACCACTCTATCATGATGTGAACCATGAGAAAACTACAGACTCAAGACACAAACCTAGATGCACCCATTCAAACCATTTTCATCTACTGCACCGGTGATAACCACTTACTAGGAACCATCCCCTCATCATCATCAAATCCACTATAACCATGGCTCATTAAATTTTCACCAAAAAATCAAAAACTCCAAACACTATTGGAAGCAATTGATGTCACCGATAAAACCCATAAAAATAATCAAGAACATCGATAGGTTGAAGAATCCTAAAAATTATAACATTCTTTCCATGCATTAGAACATAAAGAAAACTATTGATGGTGAATCCATCTTTTTAGTCACCAAAAACAACTTCATACATCCCAAAGGGAACTATAAAAACCCAAACGTCATTGATATTGAGTTGAAAATCTATCACCAAGCAACTAACATTGAGGTTATCATGAGGATGAAAACAAAAATCCACTAAACTAGCCCATTATGATAAAATAAGGACAAGAGAAAGTTGTTGGAAGATCTATGTTCATAAAATCCAAAACATGACAAGACCAAACATCATTCAAGATTGAACTGATACAACATGATTGAAGGACATCCAATAAACAGTGAAGGTGTAAATAAAATAATCAAATAAACAAAAATCCAAAAATAGAAGAGAACCCACATGAGATGCGACTTCTAAAACCAGGATACCAGAGCCACATTTTTGGATATGAACCCATGAAGTTGAACACATCCACCATAAAAATCCCAAAACTACCAAGAAAACCATCATACAAGACCACGATGAATCCCAATACAATGGTAACTTCAGTAAGAGAAGAGGTAGTTGGGAATGCCAATGGGAGATCTATATATCACTATTACCAAGTAAATCAAAAACCAACAGAGGGACTTCGAGTCAAACGATGGTGGGTTTTGGCATGCTGGTTTAGTAGATGAGATCATGGAATAAATAGTTAGGGAACCCAAATCGATAGTGAAAATCCAGTCAACAGAGATCAATAGTGGAAAATAATAATAAAATCAATGAGATGAAAAAATTCTAATTAAAATAGAATTTATTTAAAATAGATGAATAAAATAGAGATCCACCCATCGCGAAGGATAGTGTAAGGAGAATAAGATGTAAGGAACATAGATTCCATAGGAAGTATGGATGTTGGAGTTAAAATAAAGGAAACCAGAAACCCATGTAGGGAGAAAGCTCTAATGAAGATGGAGAAGAGGAAACCCTAGAGCTCAGAAGAGCGTGGCCATCTCAGAGATATAGGTGTCATCTGAAATCACACTATATACATAAATATTCATATAATCTCTAATGTGAGTTAAATCTTGTCACTTATTACATTTAAATCATAATTATGGTTGAATGGACGTGTAAAAACACATTCTAACATGAAAAATTAGAAATCAAATGGAATAATTCAATGAACATGCTTGAAAAAAATATAGGATGAGAGAATACCCTTGCATTGAGAGTGAACATATAAATTATTGGGAGGATATTATAAAAATCATTAGAACACATTGTGAGGGATTTAGAGAGGGATAAAGGGAGGAATTTACTATTTAACGAGTTTTTATTGATGAGTTGTGAGAGGTAGGGAGGATATTTATAGAAGAAGAGAGGGGAATTATTTATTAATTTCAAAACATAGGTTTGGGACTCTTTATGATATAATATTAAAAAAAAGAACATGGCATGGTTTATTCCCATGGATTTTTCTAAAAGGATTATTTTTCAGTATTTTATATGTCTAAGAAAAGAACAATTTAAAATAATACCATTGGGGATTTAGAAGTGAGTAATGCTCATAAAAAATTAATTTTAGGACCATAAAATATAATAAAGTTATTATAGGATGAATTAATTATTTGTAAAATTAATAAAACAACATGATAAAATAATTTTAATTGGGAAATAATTATTTTTTCTATGATTTCTTTTATATAATTTATTATATAAATTTTCAGCAATAATAATTTCATAAGGCACACTGTGTATTTTTATCATATTTAATTTTTACCGAAAAAATCACGGTCTAAAAAAATTATGAAAAATTATTAATTGTAAAATATTTATGTACTAATTTCAAAAATAATATTTCTTTTACCAAAATAATATTTATAAATATGATAAATTTATTTTTAGATAAAATTCGATATTTTCTCTAAAATATTTTTTATTTCAACACTACTAACATTCAAAATATTAAAAAAAATACGTTGGACTTTATCAAAATATATTATCATTTTTATTTAAGTAAATAAAATTTAATAAGAATATTTTATTCAAATAAAATTTATTCTATAATTTATCAAAAAAGTGTCTTAATTGACACTATATATTTCTGAAAAATACAATTTTGTTTTCATCATGTCAATATCAACTTATTAATAAGATCATTGTATAACCATTTATGAATTAATAATGAAAATGTATAAATATAATCATTATTTTATTAAAAATTATAAAAAATTATATTACTGTGGTCTAGATTCATAACCCCATATTATAGTATTATACTCCCTATGGTTATAGGGTTCAATGGTCATGATTTCATTGGGTGCTTCAGTGAATATGGTTTTGGTTATGATCTCAATATCCTTAAAATTATCCAATTAATAGTTTTTCTCAAGATTTAGTTGTTGAATCGTATGTTTCTCTTGGTCAACAGAAAATCTGATTAATTCTATCTCCCTTACAAGTACTCTTAATGGGATTCATGGGGTAAGATCCTACTAGTCGAATACATCTATTTTTCCATTTCAGTCAATTGGAAATTATCATAACCACTAATATATATTGATCTTTACAATCACTATAAAACTAATATATTTTCAATGGTTAGGATTATTAATTATATTTCAAATCTGACTATTTATATTTTACAATTCTCTAATATAACTAATTTAGTGGTAGTATTTTCTCTTAATACAATACTTAATAACACATTTTACATTTAAAAAATGAAATTTAATTTATAAAATTTTAAGTCAATACATTATTTTACCCTTTAGATATTTCACACTAGAAATTCCATTTACAAACTAAAACATGTGAGTGTAATTTTGTTTCATCAAGTCTTTTGGTTCCCATATAGCTTCTAGAAACAATTTTTTCCCTATAACACTTTGACAGAGGTGAGTTTTCTTGTTTTCTTGAACATTGCCTCTATATTTAATGATGTTCACCTACTACTCATCATATGGAAGATCATTACCTAATGGTTCCACATCAAGATTTAATACATGTGAGGGGTTTGGTATGATCTTACCCAATAGATATATATTGAACACCTATTTATATTAGGATTGTTTATCATGGAGTGCTTGTCGATAGGCCAGAACTCTGATGTGGTCAAGGATATAAAAGGGGTCGATATAACATGGACTAATATTTCCTTACCCCAAAAATAATCAACTTATTCCATTAAAATATATAAAGGAACACCTTATCTATAAAATCAATCACTATGTCTCTACGATAATAGTTTACATAGATTTTATGTAAATTTTATTCTAATTTAGAATTATGTTTACTGGTTTGAATCTTCTATTTCCTCTCTTGGATATGATCTAGTTCCACAAGCATCCACTCTATAAGAACATTTGGAAATTATGGAGTCTGACATCACTTCCTATAAAGAGTCTCATAAGATTCTATTTTATTTTTTGAATAGAAACTGTTGTCATATGTCAACACCACTGGTGAAATATGTTAATACCAATATCCTTGGAAATTCATGGAACAAGATCTCAGCGTATCCTCTAGAGGTGGAATGGTTTTCTCAAACTAGCCATTCGTCTAATAGTGATAAGCATTACTGAAACTCAACTCTATATCCAAATCTTAATGAAGGATTATCTATAACCTTGAGGTAAACCTACAATCTCCATTAGATAAAATGGGATGTAGAACTCCATGACATCTTCCAATATCCCTTATCTATATCTTTGTGAGTTGTTCAAGATAGAAATATTTCTTTGTAGTAGTGAAATGTACTAAATTTTTAAGGTGATAAAATACCACCTTGATGGAATTATTTTCTATATATGATTGAGGCATCTATGTGGTGAAATATATGGTGAAGTTTTATATTTTTTTATTTGAATGGTAAATGATTGCATCATCAACTTCTTCTTCTGTTATCCATACATAACTTATTGGTATACCAAGAATCAAGAGATAAATTATTCTATCTTCCACTTCATTTTTTCCCACTAGATGTTTTTCTTCATATATTTATACATCTTTATGTTTTAATAGTGAGGAATTATATATAACCATCATCCATAAGTTTTCTTTTCAGTTTTAGTTTTTATGTGCCACAATCTTAGGTTCCAATCGTTATAACACCATCTTTATCAATGTTGAACTTCAAAATATTCTCTACCTATTTACATTCATTTCATGTCGATGAATGTTGGAACCATTTTAATCCACATCATGGATAGGGTTTTCGGATCCTTTCTACTCAGAGAATATTTAACTTTGTTCCCCTTACCAGGAAGGTAGTAGATTGAATAATCATAATCCATGATCATATTAAACAACCATTAGTTTCATATATTGAGATAATTTGGTGTGTATATATACAAGAGGATTTTTTTATCAGTATATATGTCCCACATTTCCTTTTAGAGATATTGTCACCAAATATTCAATTTGAAGATCACTATAAAAAATTCATTCATATCATGGATATATAATTATTTGAATAAATATGCTAATAATTTTTCATCTTCTAGTACTACACAACCTAAGAACTTTATTGATGCATAATTTTAGAACAAAAAACTTTTTCTGTTTGTGGGAAATGAGACTATAGGTGAATTAATTATAATTATCTATATATATTTAAATCTCACCTCACATTATTGAGTCTATAAAAATTTCTCTCCCATCTGAGTAAGATTGGTTTGTGGGATCGAAAATCATGATAATTTTCTCACAAATCAATAATAGTACCTAGATAATCTACAGAAACTATAGATATCCATCATATATTTTAGTTTGTTATATCATTCAATTTCCTATTTTTTTATAGGATCTACCGATATATCATTAGGAGTGATACAATTCCAAATAAATGTTACTCTCTCCATCCAAAACATCAATTTAATGTAGGTATCATATAAGTATTCCCTTTTCATGTTCTGTAATACAATATTCAAATTCTCCTTAGTATTATCATTGACTTTGGAGTAGATAAGAATATTATCTACAAATACTACAAAAAATTTATTGAGTTAATCCATAAAGACTGTATTCATTATTCCATGAAGATAATTAGAGCATTAGTGAGTCCAAATAGAATTACTATGAACACATAGTGAACATACATTGTATGAAAAGAATCCATAGAGGTATCCCCCTTCTTCAACATTACATGATAATATCTTGACTGAAGATCCCCCACATAGAAGTATTAATCTCCATGTACCAGATTGAAAAATCAGCAATCAATGGTAGAGGATACTTATTATATATTGGTATTTGGGTAAGATCATGATAATATATGTAGAGGTATATTGACCCGTCCTTCTTTTCAAAGTGTACTGGTTCACCCCATGTGGATGCACTTGGGAAAATAAACCCATTATAAAGATTAACTTATAGTTTCAACTTAACTTCCTTATGTAAAATAGTGATAATTATTTATAGAGTCTTTCATATTCACAAAGATCCAACTATAAGTTCAATATAGAAGTAAACCTCTCTACATTGAGGAATCTAAGATAGTTATTTTGGAAATAGATTTGTGTATTCCGTAACAATGGCATATTACTAAGGATTTTCTTTTCCATTGGCTCAATTATTTAATCTAGATATACTTTCTTATAAGGAAATTAAATCCATGATTTAGATGGTGATTCCAAATGACATTAATCATGCACATTGAAATTATAATGAATTGGAGGGTGAGTTTTTATACAAATGAATATATACTTCTCTCAACAAATTATCTTGGATCAACATAAGTAAATACAATACATATATATAATTGTGTAAAATTACACTGATGGAGTTTCACAAAGTTTTATGGGTATGTTAACCTATAAATATGGGAATAAGAGAAGTTATACACTTGGGATGGAATAATTTAACCATTTGAGATTTTCACAGATGTCTCTACATACATGTTTTATGGTGGTGTTTGAATAGTATTTCTAAACGATAAAAACATGATATAATGTGTAGAACCATAGTCAAATTGGAAATTTAAGTGGATGAATAGCCTTCATTTCAGTATTTTATTCAGGTTCTAAACTATTAATCTATCTAAAATAGATTTAGGGATGATAATTTTCTAACTATTAAAAATATAAAATTGAAACTATGAATATTAAAGGGCTAACTATTAAATGAAATATATTCCTTAACCTATGAATTTTTATTCCATCAAAGTAAACCATGGTCTATTTTCTAACAAAAAAAGTTATAAGAAATTGAGTTCCCTTTATAATGGTTCATAAAATTCTTGTTCATTTACCAAATCATATCACACAGTAGTTTGAAATCAGGTTTTTAGTAAGTCCTCTTTATCATACACCAATTGACAACTGAGTTAATACAGAATACAAATTTTTGTTGTTATTACCCCTAGGTACACAAATTCCAGATCCACAGGCACTTATAGTAACCATAAAAAAATTCATAGAATCCACTTACTCTATACTTTAACAAAATCTTCTGATTTTTTACTATGTTTAGTCATATCTGTATGGAGATCCATTAAGGTTTCTAACCCTAGTCCCAAAAAAATAACTTGAACTATCTATGATTCCAACTATGACAACTAATATATTTAATACACCTTAATTCATGATTTATTATATAATGATATACTCAATATAATCCCAAAAAATCACAAGGCTTAATGTCTTTGGGTAATTAGATACATTGAATAATAACATGGAAAATGGGTAAAAAACATTATTAAAAAACTCTAAAAAAATTATATAGTCAATTTAACTTCTAATACTTCATTGGATAACCTGGGGACGTATATAAGAAATATTTGAGAAATAAATCTTAGTAAGGGAATAATATAATAATATAATAGTAAAATAAAATGTAATAAAAATTTTTCCTGAGGAAAATAAAGGTGACATAAAATTGTCGGGAAAAATAAACATGAACATCGATGAATGATATAAGATGATAACATCATGGTAACATGGGATTTTAGAATCAACATAAAATATGAAATCATAAGAATAACTCAGATAACCATTCAAATATTATAAGGTAGTTCCCTTTTGATTACCTATTATTCTCTATACATGGTATCTCATGAGTTAAAAACATTACCCAATGAATTATAGGGCAATATAATTTCGGGTCAACCAATAACATTAATATCATGTACACCAATTAGTGTTCCACATAGATAATACAAAATAAAAATGACTTTTATCAATTTTAATCCCATGATTGAGAAGTGTGGGTTACATAACTGGAATCCAATAATAATTTAAGCATTTGTAAATCTAGTTGAATACTCTTGAGTGTAAATGGGGATGGCTATTCACTACACAAATGTATGGCATGGAAAATTGTAAGATAATTTATTCAGGATAACAAGCGTGCATAGTGATTCATGGAATGGTTTAATAAGAGTTAAATTTGGTCTCTAATTTCTAGGAAATAATAAGTAATGTAAAATGTATTTATAAAAAACATTACATCATGAAAAATCAAAAATTTAAAGGATAATTAAAATAATGTGCTTGAATAAATACGAGGGAATAACCTAACCTTGATAGGGTGCTTATAAAAGCCTATTATGAGCTTATAAATACCTTGTGAACATATTTTGAGGGATATAGAGTGGTTTTAGAAGATTAAACGCATGGTTAATAAATATTTTGGGAATTATTCTGAGAGTTTGGGTGGGTATTAATTTAAAAAGAGAGGGGAATTATTTATATATTTTTAAACAAATTTTTATGACTCTATATGATAAAATAATCAAAGCCACCAAAATTTCAAGGTTTCCCCTATATTTTATCATCCTAATAACCTAACAGATGGAAATAATACCATAACTGATGTGGAAGTGAGCCATGTTCACGGAAAATTTATTTTGAAACCTTAAAAATATAATATAGGTTTCAGAGGATTAATTAATTTTTTATAAAATTAATTAAATAACATTAATTTATTTGGTATTGGATTACTTTTATATTATTTATTACATCACTTTTGGCCTATTATGATGTTATAATAAAAACTATGTATATATACCATATCTATATTTTACCCAAAAATTTGAATATCTTAGAATATTATGACCAATTTATTAGTAGAAAATTTTGATGTAATTATTTGAATAATAATATTTATTTTACCATAATAATTTTCTAAATAAAAGAATTTTGACTTTTAAATAAAACACTTTTTCACTGGAAGACACATGTTTTTGCAACACATAATATCTTCTAAACCTTATGAAAACAATATTAAATATAATTAAATTATATTAGCACTTATATTTAAATAAAAAATATTTCATGATTGTATTTTATTAATATTAGAGTTATTATTTAATTAGTAAAAATTATATCTTGACTTACATTATATATTTTTGAACCAATAAATTTCAATTTCATTACATCAAAATCAAATTTATATATAACTCATTCTATAATAATTTATAAAATATTAATAAAAATAGTTAAATATAATGATAAGCTTTTTGAAAGCAAAATATACTAATACATATTTCAAGAGTCTAGATTCATTACCCCTTATTACACCTTCATACACTCTAAGGGTAAGGTGTACGAGGGTGGTTGGGTGAACATTGTTTGGTTTTTGATCTCGATAATCTTGAACTTCTCCAATTAATGGTTTAACATTTTCTTTAGTTATTAAATCTCATCATGGGATTGGTCCAAAGTAATGTCTGGTGATTCTCTCTCCCTTGAAAGGTATGATAAATAGTTTACATTGGGTAAAATTCTAGTGGTTGAGATCATATCTTCTCCTCTTTGTGTCTATTGAACTTTATAATGGCCCTTGATGTATACTAATCGTAAAGGTAATTATTCAATGGCTATATTATCAATAGTTAATATTCTTATTGGTATCCCAAATTTATGTGTTTTGTCTTTATAATGGCATAAAATGAAAAAACTAGTGAATCTATTATATATAACATCATTACTTAATGAGGTATTTATTTATTCAAAAAGAAAGTTTCATTTGTAAAGTTTTAGTTCACTATAAGATAGGTAGTTTCTAGACTTATATTTATGGGGTTAGTGATGTGGATTAGGGAATTTTATAGGGATGGTTCTTGTGGTCATTATGCCCCTATAAGGGTGGTTGTAATAGAGTATGGGTAACCTTTATTTGACCTTGAGTTTGGCACTCCCCTACATAATTGGGGATCAGGTCAACAAAATTGGGATATGGTTTGCACTCCATCGGTTCCAATGATGTGAAAATCTCCCACACAGTACTAATAGAGTTCAATATTACCCCATACACTTAGGTAATGTGTCCTCAATCTATTGAGCTGGTACTTTCTCTTCCATTTTTTGATACTCAATGAGTCCCAGATCCTCTACTACAATTCCAGAAAGGTGGCATTGGATTTATCAAAGCATGGTAGTTATGATATTAGGGGTGTATAAATTGTTGATTGGTATCTTTAAATTGTTAATTAGTGTCCCCTTAGAGGTTTTGAGAATTGTGACATGGTAATGGTGGAATATAAGATTCATTGCTCCCATATCTAATGTTTATACCTCAATGAGGACTTGGTTCCCCATAAGGCATTTTATGGGTATAGTGGAATAATATTTGAGTATATTAGATACTTTGAGGATTTTGATTTTATAAGAACCCCCTTGGTTACCTTTTAGTTTCAATATATAGGTGGGATATTAACTTTAGACGATTTTATATTTTCATGGAATCCATAGTCTCACATGAGATATGAACATCAAGGATTGGAGTGATGGTTTTTGGGACTCCATAAAATCATTAAGAATTCAAGTTGTTGATAATATATGTTCTATTATTTGACTAATTTTTTTCCTTATTTCCTTTATTTTTATCTAAATTCTTTCTTATATTTCATTTTTAGGTTTTTGAGGATTCCTATTGGGTATGCATATACTCACCATTCAATGGGCCTTGTTCTAATAGATATTGTTTTTATGTTTCCATTTATGGGTTTAGAGAGAGTCTTAGTGAATATGTGTCACGAACCAGGCTAGGTCGTCATCCGACCCAACGCCCGACCCGGTCCACGACATGGCTCGAAGGGCGTTCCCAATCCCCATGGGCTGGCAACTAGTGTCGGGCATCAAAACAAACCAGTTGGGAACGATTTGGCCCATGACAAAGATAAATAGACATAAACTGAACAAGCAGATAAATAAAGGAAAATAACCTGAACAACGTGGCAGTAGAAAAAGGAATAAACAAAAGACGTGACATACCTCAGGTGACCCCATGGATCACCATGGTACGACAACCACACTCGCTCCCAAAAGCGATCCAAGACTGAATCCAGCAACTGAAAAGTAATGTAGGGGTGAGCACCGGGATGCTCAGTAGGAAATCCAAAATATAACCACGTCATATGCCTCCACCTTTATTAAAAACCCAACTATGCCAGTTTGAAAATAAGCCATAATAAAATAATGTTTTCCCTTCTTTTCAAATTCAAGTAATGAGTTTGCATTTTTAAATAAAACATTTCACTCTTACTACATTTTCAAAATAGGTTCCAAGCATTCATTAACATTTCAAAATGAAAGGAAACCAGTTTGAAATAAAATGTGATTTTTTTTACAAAACAAGTCACCAGGTATGAAACAACTGAAAAGAAAGTTACATCACAAGCAGCATGTCACAAATGAGCACTATGTGTAATCCCTATAGGTACCTAGAACAAGTGGGAACCTAGAGACCTCGTACCTCGGTTAAACATGGCTTAGAAGACCATGACCCTTAGAAAAAGTGGCTTAGAAGGCCACGACCCTCAAAAAACGTGGCTTAGAAGACCACGACCCTCATAAATTCATATGTTTAGTTATTGTTGTTCTTTCAACACTACTAGACAAACCGGGACGAACCCCTGCCGTGTCATCTAGAGTACTAGTCTTGGTCACCCACCTAGATACCTGAGTTTCCCATTGTGCTCTATTTCAAATGGTGGTGAGTTTTCTTTATCAAGAAATCAAACAAGTACATTACACTTTCTTTATCTAAAACTCATTCAACCTTTCACCACCGCACCCCCTACTTAAGTGCATTCCCCCTCTTTACATCACATAATCACGCACAAGCCTTTACACTAGGAACATTTCACAAACCACTCATTAACACATGCATCACATTTTATTTTCAAATTTAGGGGAATGACTCAAAAGGGGTATTCTATTTTCGCAAACCAAATCATAAAGTGCCAAACAGGCCTCAATAGAGGTTTTTTTTCTATTTCATTAAACATTATTAAGATGCCAAACATGCGTAATTACATAAAGGGAACACTTTTTACAATCACCAGGCCAAAAGGCCAAACACCTTTGGAAGTACACCTTACCAATTCAAAACCACTTAAGAAATCAATTTTTCAAGAAAAGTCACTTAAGACCAATGACTTTGAAATACATTTCAATTTTCCCAATACAAGGCATAATAGTTTCTAGAAACCGTAAACAGATTCCATAGCATGTGCATATAGCATAGTGTAAAACATATTTTTAAAACAATCATGAAATTATGAATTTCAAATTAAAAACTTAGGCATAGGGGACCTACCTCAAACATGTCGCTATCTGTCAATGGCCACTCAAACCAACACTTGGCGCACACACGCACAGAAATTTATACATATATATATATACACCCCTAGCTGCATTGCCCATACTCCCCGCGCCATGAGGGAATATGTTCAAAGAGGGCATATATATGTACATGCCTTACCCTATGCATGTACATGTAGGATTCCTCGACACGCGCGGCCCAACGCACTACACATATAATTTAATAAAACAAATAAACACATAAACAATCTATAAAACATTTTAGAAAAACACATCACATTAATGCACCCAGATAAAACAAGATACGATGCACCCCAAGAACCATCCTTTACACACATGGATACCATTTTGAGACAATACACACAACAAAAGAACTCCAAAACACAATCTGCACCTCCTTTACAACTTAACAAATCATTAAAACATTTTACGAAACAATTAAAAAAAAATATGAGACTTTTTTTTATCAAGAATGCACCCAAATCCAACTTCAACAACCAAGCGCACATTGAAACCATACCAAAACACTAACTGCAGTCTTTCCACACTTTGATAAACCAACAATACATTTTATAAAATAGTGATAATAAGCTTGACACGGGTTTTCAAATAAAACACATCGTATCTCATATTAAGATACCACTTTAAAATCAAATGTATAATAAATTGTCTTAAAACTATTTTTGCACCACATAAACAATTAAATAAATTAAAGAAACACTTACTATAACATTTTTATGGTGTGCTTAAATGTTTTACCACAAAACTACACCAAAATAATTTTTGTTTGAAATCCAACGCACACGACTCCATATAAAAATACACTCTGCACCCTCTGCACATATTGATAAGCTAACTACAACATTTATTAAATCACTAACAGTAGATTAAAAGTTAGTTTTTTAGCAAGAACACACTTATAACATATAAACATGCTACCAAACAATTAAACACATATCAAACTTCAATGAAAACTACCTTAGCACCACATAAATTAACTGAACAATTTGTTAAATTAATTAAACTTGCAATTTAATTCATCAAATAATGATTATATGCGAAACCACCTACCTCTGCGTCGATTTCCCCAAAACATTGTTGCGTGACTTCAAACATGGTGAAAAACATCAATCGCACCTCAATACACACCATAACCAAATCCAATCAAACCCTAAAACAACAATAGGACCAAATAAAATTAAAATCGAACCCAAAAACATGACATCAAACAAATGTAACAAGATTAGACAAAACCTCATACGAAACCCTAATCGCAAAATGACAGGATGCATGAAACAATCAAAATTAGTGAAACACACCTATGGCAGTGGATCCAGAAACTAATCCATCACAACGAAGAGGTGTTCGAGGTACACTACACCAAAAAAGGTGGCATGAACTTCATCTCACATCAAACGCAATTTAACCAACTTAGCTAAACCAAAGTGAGGCGTGTCAGATAGATCCGGACAGTAGGAGGCAGGCGGGTGGTTCTCCAGACTGATCATGAGGTAAGGGAGGTCGGGACTGTCGCTGGATGGATCAAGAGCAGGGGATGTAGGTCCGGTCGCCGGAACGGGGCGGCAGCGCGAGAGGTGAGGGAGGTTGGTGTCGGCTCCATGGCGGAAGGCCGAAGGGGGGAGGCACGGTGAGGGCGGCGGCCAGAGAGGGAGGGGGCGCGGCGAGTGCGGCCGCCGGAGAGGGAGGAGGTGCGGAGAGGGTGGCGGCTGGAGAGGTATGGGGCGCGGCGAGGGCGGCGTCCAGAGAGGGAGGAGGTGCGGTGAGGGCTAGGGGAAAAAAGTGGCGTGACGGGGGGGTGGAGTTCGGCCGCGTAAGGGTAATGGGGGGGGAAGTAGGGTTTGAGATAAAATAAATAAATAAATAAATGAAAATCTAATAATAAAAATAATAATAATAATAATAGAAGAAATAAATAAAAAAGAAGAAAAGAAAGAAGAAGAAAAAAGAGTGCAAAATAAATAAAAATATTAACAAGTAATAATGAACATAATAATAATTTTAACGAACTCTAATAATAATAATAATATTGTTCATAACATAATAATAATTATAATAAACTTGATAATGTTAATAAAAATAATTACCCTAATTAAAATGATTAAAATACATCATTAAACTCATTTTATTTATCTCTCTTGAACATAGGGCAGGCCGCACGGTGACCAGGGCAAAGTCGCACAGCTTTGAAAATGCCCTGCCCATGCACCAGATGTTGTCAAGGGCAAAGCACTCATTCGTCAACAAAATGAAAAACTTTAAAACAGTCTTGATCTGCAGCTTGATAGAAAAATTCAATGTCTCCTAAAATAGTAAAATAATATTAATTTAAAAGTTCGGGTGTGACAATTCTCCCCACCACAAAAACTTTTTGCCCCCAGAAATTCGCCCAGCCGAATGAGGAATCAAACTCGAGTTAGAAATGGGATTGGACCCACAAAACACGAACTCTGTGTGACTTTTCACTCCACCAGTCACACCCGACCAACTCTAAGGGAAACTAAAAAGAGAAGAACCATCAAGAAATGAGGAGGGTTCTCCCCACCACAAGAACCCGACTAGCACAACCGATATTGAGACTCTTAGAATGAACTAACTCTGGAACTACTAACTTGATCCACGAGGGAACCACCACACAGACCAAACCTCAAAAAAAAGGCACGACAAGATTCATGGTGATTCTCCCCACCATTTAAGAACAGACTAGCTTAAACCAACCAGTATAAACCGACATCAGAACATCCGAACCAAACCAGAAACCACTGCGACATTAGAAAACCCACAGAAGAATTCTACCAAATAACAAACTTAACCATGACTCATCATTTCCACAAGAGATGAGAATCTCCAAAACGAGAATGTACTAAAACAAAACAGGTCACACTTGAGGGGGCGCAACTACTGGAATTACAAGAAAACAAGATCACCATGCCTTTTTACAACCACAGTGGGGTATTCAAAGAACAAAGACCACAACGAGAAAAAGAGACCTTTGCGCCTCTTACCAAAAAACAAAACCTTATAAGATGAGTGAGCTTGAACCGAGAAACTTAAACTCTCCCTTTTTTAGCACTGGAGACAAAAGTTAGACCAATGTGACCCACACCCAACGGTTCCTAACTACGTGAAAGGCTTCACTCTGAGACGTGTGGCTGGAGCTCTGATATCTTGAAGCATCCATTTCCCTGCAGTCAGGAGCTGACATCCTTCGGTCGAGACTCCAGCTAATGATGCCACTAGCTAAACCTCTCCAATTGTCCCAAATGCACATACTAACGGCAAGCCTTCGGAGGATGATGATAAGGAGACTTAAAGTACCCAAACCGAGCACACTAGGAGGAAACAAGGGGTGGCCCAACTAATAGAAGATGGAATTGACAGGAAGACTTGTCTGAGACAGGTTCCTCTGATTCCCTCTCGTCACCAGATGGGGAACCTTCCCGAGCACCGAAAAGAAACAGTCCTGGAACCCTGGATGAAAACCCCACACAAGAGAAACTTTAACTGATTCCACGACGCTACCTCTGTAGAAAATGGAATCAACCCCTTGGCATGTCCCACGTAGGCCTTCACAGCTTGTTGGCCTTACTCGACACCCACTAGTTCTGCAACTTTCCTCTCCTTTACTTCCTCGGGTATAAACCATTGGACGAGTGTCTCCTTAAACACATTCAAAGACGCACCATCATGCAACAATACTGGGATTATTTCCTCCACCAATCCAAAGTTGCACCTTCAAACGGACCTGAACCAACACGGGCTCTCATAGCTTTGGGAGTTCCGAATAACCTGAAAACACCCACGACTTCACCATGCCAGTCTACTACCTTTGATAGATCATGATCACCACGGAATATGAACAACAACCAAAAAGAATTCAATTCCACCACCACGCTAAGAGTCTGGGTAGAAACAATAACTAGAAGAGGCTCACTAGAAACTTCTGGGAGTTTTCTGGGCAGCATACTCAAAACAAGAGGCACGAATCTAAATCAAAAGTTATCATAAATCAAATTTCCACACCACAATCACAAACAAAAGCTCAAAATCAAATCACTATTTCAACCAAAATTCAATATGTCAAAACCAAGAACTCACGAAAAAGAATACCCAACACGAAAAGAGAATGCTAAACAATTTCTCACTCAGTTTTCTAAACACTTGAAAAAACCATTTTTGAAAACCATATTTCATCAAACAGAACAACTCAAATATCCACCATTGATATCCCATGAAGTCTCACACATACATATCCATGTGCTAGCTCAACCACCCATCCACTCACATCACCAATTTCCCCACTTTCCACGTGTGCACCTCAATGTATGTGATCACTCATAGGAATACCAAGGGTCAATCCAAGACACTTCTCAAAACAGATCATTCATCATAAAGCACAAATTCCCAACCAATTTGAAAAAGTAACTTATCATCAAAGCAATAAATTTCCAATTTCCAAAACATTTTCCAATTCACATTCCAAAAAGTGTTACTGAGATTCCAAAACAACTTCCAAAACACCTCCCATTTTCCCTTTTGAAACCACACATTCGTTAAAAGAAAACAATTTCCATTTCAAAACCACTTTTCCACTCTAACACCACATTCCCATTTGAAACCACCTTCACAAAAATCCGTTTTCATTTTTGAGGTCTACTCACACCAACCAAAACGAATGTTAAATATAACTCACATTAAAACATCCAAAAATAAGGGACTAGTGGTTGCACCCACCCGGTAACATAGCTTAGTAGGCCATGCTCCAAGCGAGCATCAACCACAAGAAGCATCTTGAACCGTGCACTCGGGCCGTACATGGGTCGCTACTCCAAGCAGGCTCGTCACGTAACATCAGATCACTTCCCTTGTCATCCATCATCCGCACATACCAATCCAAAGAAGAAAATTCAAATCCCGAACTACCCCTAGAAACTCGAGTCTCGGGACGGGAAGGGTTCATGACATCCTTACCACACCTACTTCTCGAGTCCCGACACACCTAATCACCAAGCTACCTGACACCCCAAATAACAAGGGCACCTCTGATACCATTTTGTCACGAACCAGGCCGAGTCGTCATCTGACCCAACGCCCGACCCGGTCCGCAACATGGCCCGAAGGGCGTTCCCATTCCCCATGGGCTGGCAACTAGTGTCAGGCATCAAAACAAACCAGTTGGGAACGGTTTGGCCCATGAAAAAGATAAATAGACATAAACTGAACAAGCAGATAAATAAAGGAAAACAACCTGAACAACGTGGCAGTAGAAAAAGGAATAAACAAAAGACGTGACATACCTCAGGTGACCCCGTGGATCACCGCAGTACGACAACCACACTCGCTCCCAAAAGTGATCCAAGACTGAAACCTGCAACTAAAAAGTAATGTAGGCGTGAGCACCGAGATTCTTAGTAGGAAAGCCAAAATATAACCACGTCCTATGCCTCCGCCTTTATTAAGAAACCCAACTATGCCAGTTTGAAAATAAGCCATAATAAAATAATTTTTTCCCTTCTTTTAAAATTCAAGTAATGATTTTGCATTTTTAAATAAAACATTTCACTCTTACTAAATTTCCAAAATAGGTTCCAAGTAGGCATTAACATTTCAAAATGAAAGGAAACCAGTTTGAAATAAAATGTGATTTTTTTTACAAAACAAGTCACCAGGTATGAAACAATTGAAAACAATGTTACATAACAAGCAACATGTCACAAATGAGCACTATGGGTAATCCCTATAGGTAGCTAGAACAAGTGGGAACCTAGAGACCTCGTACCTCGGTGAAACGTGGCTTAGAAGACCACGACCCTCAGAAAATGTGGCTTAGAAGGCCACAACCCTCAGAAAATGTGGCTTAGAAGACCACGACCCTCAGAAATTCATATGTTTAGTTAGTGTTGTTGCGTTAATCCTGCTATACAAACCGGGACGAACCCCTTCCGTGTCATCTAGCGTACTAGTTTTGGTCACCCACCTAGATACCTGGGTTTCCCATTATTCTCTATTTCAAATGGTGGTGAGTTTTCTTTATCAAGCAATCAAACAAATATATTACACTTTCTTTATCTAAAACTCATTCAACCTTTCACCGCTACACCCCCTACTTAAGTGCATTCCCCCTCTTTACATCACACAATCACGCACAATCCTTTACACTAGGAACATATCTCAAACCACTCATTAACACATGCATCACATTTTATTTTCAAATTTAGGGGAATGACTCAAAAGAGGGTTTTCTATTTTCGAAAACCAAATCTTAAAGTGCCAAACGGGCCTCGATAGATTTTTTTTTTCTTTTTCATAAAACATTCTTAAGATTCCAAACATATGTAATTACATAAAGGGAAAAATTTTTACAATCACCCGGCCAAAACGCCAAACACCTTTGGAAGTACACCTTACCAATTCAAAACCACTTAAGAAATCAATTTTTCAAGAAAAGTCACTTAAGACTAACGGCTTTGAAATAAATTTCAAGTTTCCCAATACAAGGCATAATAGTTTCTAGCAACTGTAAACAGATTCCATAGCATGTGTATATAGCATAGTGTAAAACATATTTTTAAAACAATCAAGCAATTATGAATTTCAAATTAAAAGCTTAGGCATAGGGGACCTACCTCAAACTTGTCGCTATCTGTCAATGGCCACTCAAACCGACACTTGGCGAACACACGCACATGCATTTATACATATATATATATATATATACACCCCTAGCTGCATTGCCCATATTCCCCGCGCCATGAGGGAATATGTGCAAAGAGGGAATATATATGTACATGCCTTACCCTGTGCATGTACATGTAGGATTCCTCGACACGCGCGGCCCAACGCACTACACATATAATTTAATAAAACAAATGAACACATAAACAATCTATAAAACATTTCAGAAAAACACATCACATTAACGCACCCAGATAAAACAAGATACGATGCACCCCAAGAACCATCCTTTACACACATGGATACCATTTTGAGAAAATACACACACCAAAAGTACTCCAAAACACAATCTGAACCTCCTTTACAACTTAACAAATCATTAAAACATTTTATGAAACAATTATAAAAAAACAATATGAGTATTTTTTTTATCAAGAACGCACTCAAAGCCAACATCAACAACCAAGCACACATTTAAACCATACCAAAACACTCACTGTAGTCTTTCTACACTTTGATAAACCAAAAATACATTTTATAAAATAGTGATAAGAAGCTTGACACGGGTTTTCAAATAAAACATATCGTATCTCATATTAAGATACCACTTTAAAATAAAATGTATAATAAATTGTCTTAAAACTATTTTTGCACCACATAGACAATTAATTAAATTAAAGAAACACTTACTATAACATTTTTAAGGTGTGAATAAATGTTTTACCACAAAACTACACCAAAATAATTTTTGTTTGAAATCCAACACACACGACTCCATATAAAAATACACTATGCACCCTCTGCACATGTTGATAAGCTAACTACAACATTTATTAAATCACTAAAAGCAGATTAAAAGTTAGTTTTTTAGCAGGAACACACTTATAACATATAAACAAGCTACCAAAAAATTAAACACATATCAAGCTTCCATGAAAACTACCTTATCACCACATAAATTAACTGAACAATTTGTTAAATTAATTAAACTTGCAATTTAATTCATCAAATAATGATTATATGCGAAACCACCTACCTCTGCATCTTTTTCCACAAAACATTGTTGCGCGACTTCAAAGATGGTGAAAAACTTCAATCGCACCTCAATACACACCATAACCAAATCCAATAAAACCCTAAAACAACAATAGGACCAAATAAAATTAAAATCGAACCCAAAAACTAGACATCAAACAAAAGTAACAAGATCAGACAAAACCTCATACAAAACCCTAATCGCAAAATGACAGGATGCATGAAACAATCAAAATAAGTGAAACGCACCAATGGCAGTGGATCCAGAAACTAATCCATCACAACGAAGAGGTGTTCGAGGTACACTGCACCAAAAAAAGGTGGCACGAACTTCATCTCACATCAAACGAAATTCAACCAACTTAGCTAAACCAAAGTGAGGCGTGTCGGATAGATCCGGACAGCAGGAGGCCAGCGGGTGGTTTGCCGGACTGAGCATGAGGTAAGGGAGGTCGGGACTGTCACTGGATGGATTAAGAGCAGGGGAAGTAGGTCCGGTTGCCGGAATGGGGCGGCGGCGCGAGAGGTGAGGGAGGTCGGCGTCGGCTCCACGACGGAAGGCCGAAGGGGGGAGGCGCGGCGAGGGTGGCGGCCGGAGAGGGAGGGGGTGCGGCGAGGGCGGCGGCCGGAGAGGGAGGAGGCGCGGTGAGGGCGGCGGCTGGAGAGGGAGGGGGCGCTGCAAGGGCGGCGGCCGGAGAGGGAGGAGGCGCGGCGAGGGCTAGGGGGAAAAAAGTGGCATGACAGGGGGGTGAGTTCGGCCGCGTAAGTGTAATGGGGGGGAAGTAGGGTTTGAGATAAAAAATAAATAAATAAATAAATAAATGAAAATCTAATAATAATAATAATAATAATAATAATAGAAGAAATAAATAAAAAAGAATAAAATAAAGAAGAAGAAAAAAGAATACAAAATAAATAAAAATATTAACAAGTAATAATGAACATAATAATAATTTTAACGAACTCTAATAATAATAATAATATTGTTCATAACATAATAATAATTATAATAAACCTGATAATGTTAATAAAAATAATTACCCTAATTAAAATGATTAAAATACATCGTTAAACTCATTTTATTTATCTCTCTTGAACATTGGGTAGTCCGCACGGTGACCAGGGCAAAGTCGCATAGCTTTGAAAACACCATGCCCATGCACCGGATGTTGTCAAGGGCAAAGCACTCATTCATCAACAAAATGAAAAACTCTAAAATAGGCTTGATCTACAGCTCGATAGAAAAATTCAATGCCTCATAAAATAGTAAAATAATATTAATTTGAAAGTTCGGGTGTGACTATATGGATATGGTGTATCTTATTTTTTATAGATTCAAGGGCTTATTAGTTAAATAATTCGTTTTTTATTTTCATATGTCATATTGTACATGTATTTTTTGTCTAATGAATATTTTATGGAATGTAGTATTATCTATGTTTATTGTTTCATTGTTTCTACCTATGTAACGTATTGGATATTTATTTCTATTACAAATTTACATATTGCAAGGCCTCCCAAATTGTTTGATATTCCATATTAATGTTAGTCACATACTTATGGCTTACCATGGTTTGTCTTGGGTTAGTGAACATGACCATTGGTCGGCCCAGCAGGGTCTTTTGTTGGTAAGGTTCTGTTTGAGTGGTATTAAATAATTTTTTTTCTAGGGATACTATTTGGAGGTTGAAAAAATGTGAGGAATATTTTAGAAAGCTATGGAAATTATGTTAATGGTTCTTTAGTTTGGTTATAAAACCATGGAGAACAAAACAGGTCTAGTATAAAATGTATCCATTATAAGGCCCCAGCCTTAAACCTTACTTAATCTTGAGTTATTAATAGATTACACATTGAGGATCTTTTCAGGTTTAGAGTTTTAGAGAATTAGATCATAAAACATGCATTACATTCCACATTTAAACAAAGTGGTTACATAAAAGATAGTATTCATTTTTCCCATCAATGGAAACATATTTAAAATAAAACATGGATTCTTTCTTGACACTTCCTTGACACTATCATCATATCATGTACCATTCCCTTTTCCTATGAAAAACATTTCAAAAAAACATGGGATGAGCATAAAAAGATCAGTAAGGGATATAAAAATATGGAAAGGAAACATGAGTTCATATATACATAAGAATGTAATCATAATTTACCCATAAAACATAATCTCTTTAACATACCTCATCAAATCATGAATAAATCATAGAAATCATAAGACATAAATGTAACTTGAGGCATTCATAACATTGTTACGTAGGGAGTAACCCTCTTGGTTACGTTTGGAATACCCATCACAGTATATTCCCTAAATCTCTTCAGAGAAACCTTAACGTTTCACTCCTTCATGTTACCCAATGCATTGGAGAGCTATATCGGGCTCACCCGCCCTTAGTTTATCACGGAACCACCCATCTTCATAATAATGCCCAAGAACCACAACATAATCGTATCACATAAAACATGAAAAAAGGAAACATAACATTTCCACCTTTCAATCACAATATATCAATACAACACCTTGATATAATAACATTACGAAAACGATTTTCATCAAAAAAATAAAAGAAAAGTAAAACATGGTATTTATTTTTCTTTTAAAAAGAAGGTATGGCTTGTAGAGGAAGTCCAAACTCAAATAATGGTCACGGCGGCAGAGAAGTCGTTGTCACCACATACGTACGACAAAAACATTCCCTTTTGTCATTTTGTAAAATGCTTCATATAAAAAAAAGATTCCTTTTGGATAGACGTAATAGTTAAAGGGGTTTATACACCGTATAAAAGAAAGTTGTGTACAAAATATGCCTCAATGAAAGGAGATTGAGACGAAGTCCCATACCTCAGGTCTGACTTGACTCGGTCATTCTTTAATCTCCTAAATAATAAACTTGAGTTAATTTCTACTTGTTTAATAACTTTTTTCAGGTTCATTATTCCTTTTATATCACTTATTGCCATGTCATGAACACTATGTAATTATTTAAGTTAATAACGGTCGTTTTAACGATCATTGGTACTTCAGTCAAAAATAAACCCTTTATAATTACAAGTTGTTCATGTATCCATTATATACAGAGTGGTATTCATGATGTAGATATCATATATATCATATATATCCAGTACATTCATACATTTATAATATTATATAACGTTTAGAGACAAGAAATGAAATGCACCGTTCATGGAGACGGTAAGCCGTACGTACGCATGAACGCTGTTTCCATTTCTATTTCATATTTTATGAAATGGAATCATAATGATATAAAGGTATATTATAATACCAGTTTAATATCATATATAATATCATAACTCCATCCTTTATACGTCCCACATATGGTATTAACAAATCAAATCACTTTGAGGGGGCGGTAGTCCGCACTTCCTTAAATGAAGATATCGCATTTACTAATAATGGAAACCATAAAGGTATAACCAAAATGAAAAATACAGAAGCTTAAGGAAAACATAAACATATTATATATCATATATAAATATAGTGTCATCTTAATGTCCACCTTTGAAGGTGTTAAAAGAATTTTGAACAGTCGTCATTTCAGGAGGCAGAAATTCGCCATCCACAGAAACAGTATGTTCTTTAACCATTAGATGTAGGTGTGTGTAAGTGTAGCTAGAATCCTGCTTATAATAACATACTAGTATATGTAATATACTGGTTTTGTTACAAAATAAATTAATAAAAAGAATTTAGGGGGTGGAAGAAGCAAAATAAAACAAAAGAACACAAGTGAAGACATTACCTTAAAATCGGGTAACTCCCTTTGGTTTGAGCTCAAAGGCTTCCTTGGGAAGACTTCTTCCCAAAGTGAGGCCTCAAAGAGTAAGAGAGGGAATTGTAGAGACAAAATGGGCAGGGTTTGGGCGAGCCAAAGGCTTTGGAAGTGTGGGTAAGGAGGTAGAGGTGGGGGCCTTTTATAAGAGCAGAGGAGAGGCACTCTTGGAAAGTAAAGAAAAGTTACTTTATTTTAAAATGATTTTCGGATTCAAAAGGTCCCACATTGATATAATTAGAGTGTAAGGTGATAAGGGTTAGAAATACACCCATCCAATAGGTTTTGGACATGTCTAGGACATATATTTCACATTATCGTTTCATTTTATTTAAATCCTTTATTAATGAGGTAATCGTTGCATCATCATGATGTCATAAATAATTTAATATATTTAATGTCTAAAAATTTTAAAAAAATATCATGAGGTAGGAAATCCATTTATCTTTCTAATGAATATTTATAGTCAAAAATATGACTTTTATAACCCCATGTAAAAATTGTTTTAGTAAAACATCTCATGTTTGTGTCATTTTACTTTGACATTAAATAAAAAGTTATTTATGTCATTTCCCAACCAAAGTGTCTCCATGGGGTCCCCAAGTTTACCCATGGATTTTCTTGGTCTGCCATGAGACATACAATGAATGTAGGACATGTTTCAAGCTCATCTAATATTATTAAAACATTATTTTTACCTTAAACTACATTAATTACCTCTAATCGCGATTAAAAACTTAAAAGTTACTATTCACCAAAAATTTATTTTAATCTCATTGAACAAAATTTTACTTCTTAATGAAAACCATGTATGTCGGATTTTTGAAAATCAAATCACAGATGTGGTAAAGTTTCATTTAAACAAAAAATCAGTTTCTTTAACTACCACTTAGTGGTTTCACTATTCATCAAAAATTGAAGTTTTTCAGAAAAATACCAAAAATTCACCCTAATCTATATTTGATATTCTGAATTCAAAAATTATGTCTATTTTAAAAAATTCAAATCATATAAGTTACATTAATTAATTTAATAATTAATTCCCGCTGTCATGACAAATAGCGTTTTTTTATGAAACAATAAGTATCAAAAGATTGACACTAGTTTAAGTGCAATTTCAATGTGAAATTAATTCCAACAACCATTATTGGATTAAATGGTAAAAATATATTCTAATTGAACATTAAAACCAATTCAAAATATAATCTAATCATATAAAAAAATTATATTAAAAAGAGGTTTTGAATTAAAATACAACATTTTCACTATTCATTAAAAAATGAACTTTATCGGAAAAATACCAAAAATTTACAAAAATTAAATTTTGATGTCCCAATCCTAAATAATAAGTTTATTTTGACAAACATATCTTATAAAATTGTCAAAATATAGATTTAAAAATGGTTTTCCATTAAAAGGCAGTAAACCAATCTTTTAAAAAAATATTTGTGTATTCCATGATTAAGATTGGATTTATTTTCCTTTTAAGCCTCTAAAACACTATCTAATTCATTAATAGACATAGATAAAAATATCTATTATTCATTACTTACTTTGGATGTTACATCCATTATCTAGGAATCAAATAACCTATTAGTAAACTTCAAGCTCTAGTACATAAATTTATGTTATAAATATGATTGTATATGAGTCATATAGTAGTCAGTTATGAAATCTGGTGTCATCCTTATATCATCTCATCTTGATTTTCTATTACCATTCTAGGTTCATCCATTCCAATTGAAGGTTTTACCCATGGATAGTCATATTTTGTGTAGAGGTAGGGTCAGATGAGCATGTTCCTACAGTTGGGACTCAAACTGCTATTTAAAGAGTGATGAGGTGTTGTTTTCAGACTAGGTTGAGAATCATTATTACCTCGTGATCTGAGGGAGTTCATCACCTATTTTAACATAGAGGGGGATATTTATTGTTGTCTCTATGTTATTTTTTTTCTAAATTACATGTTATCACATGTATTTTGGAGATATTTTATGTGTAATCATGATGTAGGATTAATGGGCATGTAAGGATATCCTCATCCACAAAAGATATAGGATTCTCTAGAGAATGAGAAACATATTTTCATCAGGTCTGGAATATCACTAAACATATGGTGATTATTGAATTGATATCCCTACTTGTTATAATGAATCATTGTGGATGATTGTTTTATCGAACATATGATCAGACTTCTCCTTCATGGTTGGAGTTTTATCCCTTTCTCAATATGGAATTTTATCTGATTATGATGGACCCCTAATAGGGTAGTACACCCATGAATGAGTATCAATAATTATACAAAGACAATGTTATGGATTTTATGGTCATGTTTTGTGGTATAATTGTTCAATCTCAATGATTCAGGAATAGAATATAAAGGAAGAGTATAGATATGTGATTCTGTCTTCCTGAAACACAAAATATGTCATAGAACCAAAGTTATTATCAGTAGATTGGGGATTCATAACTAGGATTCACCTTGGATTTGAGAGTAGGCTAGCTCTTCACTAGTGTTTGGATAATGTAGTGATGTTGATGGATCTACATGTGAATCATCTAATTGCAATTCTGAAATCTTCTATGGATGATAGTATATTAGTTATGGGACATTTAATTTTGTTGGGGAGGTGAAGGAGCTGATGGAGATATATAATATTGTGATATTATCCAATAATCATTAATTTTTGTTTGTTCTTGTAATGTATGAAGTACTAAAAATAAATGTAATTAGAATATCTGTTAATTTCATTGGTATGGTCAGGTTTCAATGGAAGTGGTTGGGAGTAGGATATGTGTCCTCTCTTCATGTACTCTCATACTAGGTGGTGTAGATGTGAGTTATTCTTTCTATATCATTTGATCTATTATTGGAGATTCCAACAGAACTCTTATCCAGACCATAGTTAGCTAAAGAGTATCCACTAATAGTGGCCACCTTCCACTCACCCATTCTATAAAATTGGGTTTGTTTATCACGGAGGAAGATGTATTTCAAGATAATTACTTCAAGTAATATTGGATATCCAGTGGTACCTACCTTGGAAAATTTTGGATACAAATACTAGTAAATCATAGTGATTCAAAGTTGAGTAAATATAGTGAGATCTACCCCTATTAAAAAGTGGGATCCCCATAGGTGTGGAAAGTTGAGCATTCCCTCAATGACTCATGGTGAGCTACCCATCATAAAAAAGAATAAATTTATACACTATGTGAAAGGATTAAATTCTCTTCTTAAAAGTGTATAGAAATATATAAAGGGTTACATATGGCTTCACATGACTGTCCCATGATGATATACTAGTGTATGTGTCATCTTGTATTCCAGATAGGTAATTTGGAATGATAGATAAGAGGAATTTTGAATTACCTTTTGTTTTTTGTGGATCATATGAGTCTAATGATTACTTGTATAAGTTTTATTAAGAGCCTATTTGGAATATTGGGAATTAATTTAGTCATAAAAAAAGAGTATAATTTTTTATAGTGAGAGAGGCTCTTGGTGGTGACATTGATTAAATGATCTTGTGTGACCAGGTGTTCTAAGAAAATGGACATGAAATTTTTTTTTGATGTTGTGGAGTATGTAGCCCACTTTCCTAGTTGTATAGTGATATTATATTGCATTTTTTTAAGAAAATGGAATATATATACTATGTGGATATCAACCTAGGTGAGTATGGAATTTAGTGAGGTATCACTAGTGTACCATTGTGGGTGTACCCATCACATATATACATTTTTCTGTGGATTTGGAGAATGATTTCTTAGCAGGTTGTTATTTTTTATTGTTCCTATTTGGCGGGTGTTATCCTAGGGTATAGATTCAATAGTGCAGAGGCTTCTAAATAGTCAGCACTCTACTCTATGGATTTTATTATATTGGGTCACCAGATAATCTATGGTGTGATGTCAAGTAGTTTGATGGGTTAGTGCTGTTCAAGAGGTACCTCATTGTAGATTTTTTAAAATAGTGATGAAAATAGAACTTTTAATTTATTTAATATTTATTGAAAACCTATTAGATATCGGAATAAAGAAGTTATCATGTCGATGAATAAGGATCATTTCACTTTATTAACTGAATCTAGAGATAATGTGACGTGTTCTGTGAGATCTGTAGATGGTAGAGAAACTAACACTGGTCTATGGGAGCATGATATGTTGTGTCTCTTTGGGTTCCAATATGAAATTTTTTGCATCAATAAATAATGGGGTGTGGCTTAAATGAGGTTAAGTCATATGAAAATCATCAATAACACTCTTTAAAAGTGGGGAGTGAATTGATCCCACTAGTGAGTACTTTTTCAAATAACCATTTTTATATTGGTGTTAATGGTTTATAGTTTCATTTCATACCATATAGAGATTGGAATTTGGATGAGGAAATATTTTGGGTTCATAGATGTGGAAGGTTATTTATAGTGCAGATGAATGTTTATTCTTATTTTAGGATTCAATATGAGTTAGAGGTTTTATTTATATAGATTAAAGATTATTTTTCCTTCTTAGAAAATTGTTTACTTTGTTTGTTAAGTGATTTAATGTCTTAGACGAAGGATGTTCTTGTGATGGTGGTTTATTTTATGAATTGGTTTTTTTTGAGTGATTTGTTATTTGGAATCTCCCGTTAATCCTTTTTCTATAATGAATTGGATAAACTCTGTGTAAGATGTATTTTCCTACATTTTTTCCTATTGAGAATTATTCTCAAGTTTGAGTTAATAAGTCATTAGACCTTCCACTGGGAATAATGGTTAATTTACCCAAGTAGAGAACCATGGAAACTATTTAAGGTTTTTTTCATTACTTTTTTAATATTATTTTTAACCTCATTCTTAGTTTTCTTGAACTTTCATTAAGGTTTTATTTTTTGGGATTTTTAAAATTTATTAATTAAATAAATATTTATCCCGGAGCTTGGATGGTGATGTAGTGACCCTGGATTTTGGTGTTTTATATTTAGAACATTTTTCTATCATAGTTAGTGATGAATTTATAATACATCATTAAATTATGGTCCTTTTGGATCCTTGATAATAATATATATTTAAGAATGTGTGCATGTTTTTGGAAGAAAATTATTACATCTCTTAAATAAAGTATTATATGGGAAAATATATAAAATAGTTATATCTAGAATGGGGTTTTTATTATTGTGATAGTGTAATTTCTGTTCACAGATTTGGATTCGAATATATTACATTGTGTTATTTTAATATTAATTTTATTTTTTGTTTTTAATTTTGGATGGAGAAAACCAAAAATTTTAAGGACCTGAAATTTGAAAATGTTTTTTCTTTAAAAAAATGTTATGTTATTATTGTATTATATATATAAACCATACTAAAACTATACATGAAATATTAGATTAATGTTATTAATAAATAATAATATGAATAAATTATTTAGTAAATAAAAATATTATAATCAATAAATATTTTGTTAAGATAAATAATTAATATGATTCTATATTTAAAATGATTTGTATTTATAAAATAAATATTTAAAGTGTTAATAAATTAAATAAAACACTTTTAATTGACTATTATTATAATATATGATATTACAGTATATTAACTAATATATTAACATTCATTAAATTATAAATTAGTATGAATGAATGTCATGAAAAAATAATGTTAAGAAGGAATATTTTTAATGAAAAAAATTTTAGTTTTTGTTTATTATTTTCATTCATAAAACAAAATATTTATGTTTTATAATTTTAATAAAATAAAATTTTTATCATTTTTTAATTTATAATCTCATGATTATCTTAGAAATATTTTTTCTATTTCTCTAAAAATAATTATTTTTAGTGAATAATGAAAAATACAATTTCACTAAACCGTAATGTTGATGACTCTATCGAGAAGTAAAAATAACATAAAAAAATACAAAATTATTTTCATGATAAAATATATATCCAGGCATTAAGGATATAAATTTTTAAATAACATTATAAAATTAGAAAACTTATTTTTAACATTTGATGAACTTGATTAATATTTTTATATAAAAGAATCTATTTTTGTTTTTTTTATTTCAATAGAATATTTTTTATATAACAAATTATTTTAAAAGAAAAATAAAATTTCATTTTTCATAAATGATTAATTTATATAATTAAATTTAAATTTTTTTTTAATTTTATTTGACACATAAATTTTAGGCTAAAAAACAAATTTTTTCTAAAAACGGGATTTTACGCATCACATGAACTAATATTTAAATTAATTTTTATTAAACCAATAAATTATATAAAATTAAATTGACATAATAATTGAAAGTAGTAACAATAATTTCTTTAATAAGTTTCATATCATTTTTTGTCATAAAAAGTGATTTAATTATGAAAAAACTAGTCATGACATTAAAATCCTAAATGGTACAAATTTGTTAACCAAAGGGGTAAAAATCAAAACATGATAAAAGAAATTTTTAATTTAGTGATTGTGGTTTTTATTGAATGAAATTATCTATAATACATTATTATCCATTATGGAGTCTTCTTTTCATGTGAAACCTGTACTCTCCTTATATTTAGATGAAATAATTACAAAATTTTCATTCTCAGCGCTTATAAAGGGGGCATATCACCACCCCGTAAAGAACACTGTAAATATTTGTTTAATCATGTAATTATACCCCATTTAAATAACTTAAGATCCTATTTAACGTATTTATGAATTTGGACACAAAATGTTTTCATATGTTTTTCCTTTCCATGGGATCCTTCAAGTGATGCTCAATGTTCTCAACGTAATGACTAATGTTTACGTAATGTTGTTTCTTTAATAAATTTCAATTTCAAACCTATTATTCTCAAAATTATGTGATTAAATTATTAATTATAGTATAATTAATGTTTTTATTTTTTTTAATTACCATTAATTACTTTCCCCGCTTTTTATTAAGAAAAACGAAGATGTTAACTATGTGTTTATGCGATCTACCCCCTCCATGAAGAAACCTCAATAAATTTTCATATAGTTTTTATTATTTATTGAAATATATCAAAATTAGATAAAAAACATTAAATATATATAAATAATTTCATTATTAATATATAATAATGATAATATTCTAAAATAAACCACTCACATGCATTAATTATTTTATGATCATGTTTGGGTCCATCTAACCACCTACTTGAATGATGTTATAAAAAATATCATGGATGAATATTAGAAAGTAATTATTTATAGTATATGACATAATTAAATAAATAATTATTTTATTTTGGTTCTTCAATTGTAACAAGATTATTAAACTAATTAATTATGATACTAATCTACATTCATTAAATTCTCTGAAACGTGCTCATCATCGATTTGGTCTTTATGGATCATAATGAAAACTCATTTATAATGAAAATATAACATAATAAATAATTATAAAGAATCAATTAAAGTATAATTTTTTATCTAGGATTTACAAACTTTGGGAGAATAATGAAAAACAACACACCTATTATGAAACTGGTTCAAAAATAATCTAGATTACTCACACATAATATTTAAAATAGATATTAACTAACTACGATAAATATTAAGAATAATTATACATTAATTTTATAAAAAGTTATAGATTTGAATAAGTTTATGAAATAGTTGATTAATATATTTATTTATTTATACAAGATATTTATGTACATTAGTGGAATTCCAAAATTAAGGTAAGTGGTTCTTTATATGAAATTAAATTTATTAACTCATATTTCATATTTTTCAACATGTTATGTTTGATATGCTATGATCACTACATATTGGAATTATTTTACCATATTAATGTAATTCATGGGGTTTTAATAGTTGTATTGTATCATTACTTATATGGTCCCTGATTCAAAGGTTACCATGATTGTAAGGTTTCCTTTGTCTCATTTTCAATCGAAGAGATATATTTTATTTTGGGGAACATGTTTTTATATGGTGTATAAACTACCCATTTAATATCATATAACATTAATTTCCTTTTATCCATAGTATATTAATTTAAATTTCAATATCCTTATTTAAAGGGGTTTTGATTAAAAATTTACTCATATTGTAAGGGTTTTTATAGCCTCAATCATAACTCTGAAGACATGTCATGTTTTGTTAACCATGTTTCCTTTTATATGGTATTCTTTTGATTTTAATTCCATTAATTTTCTTTAGTATGTAATTAATATGATATAAAAAGTTAAATCAGGTTGCTTCCATTATTAATATTTTGATTTTATGTGTTACTAAACTCTTAAGGGATAATGATAACTCCATATTCTTTCTTTAAGTTATAACAACTCTTCTTGATCTACTATAATCTATTATTGGTTTCTTCCACCCTAAAATTTTATTTCATGTTACTTTCTCTTTTTCTATAGGTATAATTAAATTTTAATTAAAATGTTTTTACTTGGAGAAATTCTTTCTCAAAAACTATATCATTTTTTAGAATAACTCTCATCCACTTTAAAAATTGTTTCCCCTCATTATCCATAATTTTCTTTCATTACAAGGTTCACATTATATTTGGAAAAAAATTATTTGTTATCTCATGTGACCTTCATATTTATCTCTTCTTATTTTTAAAAGGAAGCGTTATTTTTCATTTTTACAATGTGATTTTCAATAAAGATAATATTCCATCCAGGATCATTTGTTTTATATTCCACTCCATATTTCCATAAAATAAAATGTATAAATTTTCAATGCTCTAGTATTGAGGATTATTTTGAAAGTTAATTTTTTTAAAAAATAAATTCTCATCACCTTTTAAAGAAGATATCATCTGAATACGACATGCAACAACTCTAACTATGATAATGTTTAAAATATTTTCAAAAACATATTTTATAGTTTCTCTTCTATAATCCTATTTATCTCAAGAAGATTTATTTCCTTAGAAATTAACTTTTTTAAACTACCCAAAAAATCTTTTATACTCATTTAGGGGATTAAACTCACTGAAATCAATTACTTATTTTATCTTTCCTAATCATAAACTATTTATAAATAAATTTTTTTCATCTAATATTGTCACTTTTTCAACATGATATATTTCCATTATTTTATTTAAGTTTGTTCACTACATTTAAAAAAATAAAGAGATAGGGGAAATTTTTGACTAAAATGTATAAACTTTATCTATTCAATGTAAATTCCATATACTTTATGTAATAGTATCTTCCTAGGAATTTATTTTCTATCGCTTGATACTGATTTATATTCCATGTGTTTATCAATTTTATTGATAAAATTCTGAATGTCTTCATTATATGATCCCATTTGCAAAGGATATGAAACCCATTTTCTCTACATGGGTTTGTCAGAATATGATAAATGAATGAGATTTAACTTGCACATATATAGATGGATGATTGAAAGGTGGCATCCTATTTCTCCCTACAATTCATTTATTACAGTTTTATATCTAATGAGATAATGTAGAAAGGAAATACCTATATTTTCGAACAACATAAATTATGTACATGATTGGATTAATTCAAAACCTAAAGGGTGGACATTGTTTTGCAACATAAGGTGTTGATATACATAAATTTCTTTAAAATATGATTTTTTTCAAATGATTTTGCTTTTCCCACACTTTCATGCAAATTCCTTATGTGTTCATGTATCATGTCTATAGATTAATTTTCCCACACTCTTGTGATTAAACTATTATGTTATTATTTTCCTTGTTCCTTAATTGTTTATCTATGATTTGAAGGGTATAAAATTATTATATATCTCTATTATACCAGTATTCTCATCTTAAGCCCACGTGTGATATTTATCTCTTATCACATTTAATTTTCTTTACTAATCATTTTAGATCACCCCTTTCTTATGCTTCCATTTCCACAAGTTGTGAAAAAAAGTAATGCATATGAATTGTCCATAAGTGTATCTTTGTGGACAATTTATTGGATATATTGAATACTTTTTTGGATTAATTAGTTTCATATATAGTGGTAATAAATTTTATTTTTTGAAAAATACATGGGTTTTGTTAGTTAATGTGCTTCCATTATTCTATAAAACTCTATTACTAAATGATCATGGGAATGTATTATAATGAAAAATATTATTTAATATCATGTAATTGAGATTGTCACATTTTTTTGATTGACATAGTTTGTATTAGAGAAGAGTTTAGATAACTTTAAATATTATAATGTTATCAGTTTTAGATGTAAATGTAAACAATAAGTGATAAGTTATGTATAATCATAATTTAAAAGGTATAGTTAAACCTTAAATTAGTTTCAGTAATATTGAAAATATTTTGGATTAGTATAATTAAGAAAACATTAGTCAAAATCCAGGGGAGAATTCTAAGCATATAGTAACATATTAAGGTTTTGGTAATGTAAATATTGTATGGTTATCCTAGTAATTAAATTCATGTATGTATACTGGAAATTTTATATATTTGTGGTATTGATTCACATAGGGGTAATCACCATAAAAATTGATAGTTTTGTATCAACTCAATCATCACTCTGGTGCATAATGAGTGGGTCTAATACTACACACCTTTATAGACATTTCCATGGGATATGATTTGGGTAAACACATTATAATTTCATGATATGATGAATAATTTTTTATGTTAATGAAGAGGATAAGGAATATGAGAAACACAACCTAAAGAAACCTAAATTGAATCGATAATATTTTAGGTGGAACTGAAAGCTAATGAAATAATTTTGAAGAGTATGGAAAATATAGGTCAAAATTTCCCAATCATATAATAATTCACTTGTGATGTTAGTTTTTCATCACCCATGATGAACACATTTTGGTGTAAGTAATGTTTCAATCCTAATTAAATCAATTTAATAATCGATTCTATATAAAATGAGGAGATTCCCCCAATAATAAACCTAATATGATGAGAGATGGAGTGATAAATCTTATAATTATGCATAATTATCTATCACGAATTATAATTAACAAATATACATTTGTTTTGTTTTAAAAAACTACCGAATAAGAGAATAATGGAGTTTCATATAATTTTAAGTGATGAAGATGATTAAGGGTAGTAGATTATATTTCTTACATGTTAAAAATGTGGTCAGATTCATAAAGGGTAATGTCTTAAAGGAATTATGAGATGTTTTATATATGAAAAATGAATACATATAGAAAACATTTAATATGGAAGAGTGAAGATATCAGTGGATATTATGATACTAAATTGAGTTCATATAGAGGTACCACTAATAGATCAATTTCTTAATTGTGGGAAACATAGATATTATAAAATTCAATTCCTTAATCCATGAGATAACTTGGATGTGATTTACAAATAATTTCATAGAAAAGGGAATTCCTACAAAACAAAAACATTTGAAGTGGGTTTTGAAAATGATATGGAATGAGGAACACTAATCACCAAGTCGAGAATTTTGAGTATTGTATTAGTATCTTATTCAACCAAAAATTATGTACCTAGTAAGGTTAATAAAATCATAAAACCACCACCTTGATGACAAAATTATAAATTGTTAATAAAAAACATATAATATTATAATTATTTGATTCTGAGTGTATAATCCCTCTCTAATTGATTTTTATTGGAATGTACTTCCTATAAAATCTTATTATCCTTCCTTTAGTAAAATTTGATGTGATGTTAGGCATGGATTGACTCTCTTAATAGTGATAATTCACCTAATATAAAATTAACATCTAATAATCAACCCATGAAAACATATTAATATAGGGATGGCTATAAACTCCATATGAAAAATTACATTCATTATACTGGGGTATTTAGCCCAAAATAAGAAGGGAAACAACTCATCATTAGTCATATTTCTTCTGTGAAGGAAAAATGAGTTCACTAGTAATCCCAAACATAGTTATGATGAAACCAAATTAGAAATTAAATCTAGATATATTTATATCTTATAGGAAACCTTAACTATTTTAATTTTTAGGAATAATTAAAATTTCAATAATATAATTTATTTAAAAGGGGGATAATGTCACAACTTGAAATTTCACTATTTTTCTTAACTATATAAATATAATGTTAATAGAATGTTATATATGAATTTGAGAAATGAAATGATATGTGACATATTAGAAGAGTACTATTATGAAATTAAAACAACTTGTAAATAAAATTATATTTATCAATTAATATTTCTTCCCTTTAGAGGTTAAATAATTAGTTTTAATTAATATTAAAAAGGAATTTTCTTTCTCAAATTAAAATTTAATGTATAAATAAATAAAATCAACCACTTTTTATTTATTTATATAATAATACATGATATTATAATATATAATGTATTATATAATAATTATTTAAATTAATAATTGGTATTTAATACTATTATGAATACATAATTTTTAAAAATGATATTTTTTTAATGAATTATTTTTTATTTTTATTTTTTATTTTCCTTTAATAAAATAAACATATAAAAATTATATTTATTTATTTAAATATGAATTTTGATCTTAGAATACCTAAAAAATCTTCATATTATTTTTTATAATTTTTTGGAAATGATTTATTTTTAAATAACAGTGAAAAATATACATTTTCATAAAACCACATTGTTTATAACTCTACAAAGTAGTAGGTTTAAATTAAAAATGTATAGTCTATTTTTCATTAACAAATGTGAATATAATGAGTAAAACTAATCATATGTAAATAACATTATGAATTATTTAGACCTGTCATTAACATTTTTTGAACATAAGTAAAATTTTCCAAAGAAATAAATTGTTTTTGGTATTCTGTTTTTATTAAATATTATTTTGGTAAAATTCAAGTTTTTGATGATTTTAAAGGGAACAATTTTTTTTAACAAAACAATTTATACCTTGAAAATATAATACATTTTTAAATTTATCCAACACTACAATTTTAACCATAAAAATATATTTTTTCTAAAAATTAGTTTTTACGCATTACATGCGATAATGTTAAAATTAATTATTCTTACACATAGAAATTTAATCTAATAAAATATATTTAGTGTTTTTAATAATTAGGTACATTTTATTTTATAAGGTCCATTTTATTTTTATGCATACATAATAAACTACTCATGTAAAAACTAGTTACCCTGGTAGAATCCAAAAGGCTATAAATGGGTTAACCAAACTGGTAAGAGGCCTAATATGTTAAAAAAAATGTTTCGAATTGATTGTTTGAGGGGTTTCAAGATAAATAAATATATATAATCAATTTTTTCCATTTTTTTTCTTCATGACATGTGAAACATGTGATCGATTTAGATTAATATGAAATATTTACAAAAATGACATTCTCACCACTTATAATAGAATCCTCTCACCACAACTTGAAGAACACTCTAAATATTTATTTAATATATAAAATATTCCATATTTACTTACACTATAATACCATTTCTCTTCATTATGATTATAGACATATGATTTTGTATGAAGTATTCCCATTTATTAGAATCCTCTAAGAGAAGGTCAAAGTTTTCCTTGTAAGTGTTAACCTCTACAAATGGTCGTTTCATTTATATATTTCACATGAACAAAAAAAATTTCTATATATTACATGATGAATCCATTATTTATTGTATAACCAATTTTTATATATTGTGGTAATATCCATTAATAACCATTCCCCTTTTGAATTAAGAAATAAAATGTTATTCATGCATTTCTGTGGACTTATGTCTCCATGAACATATCTCATTTTCCATCAAGTTATTTTATTATTTATTTAAATATATACATATAAGATTCCACAACTTAAAAATATCAAAATAATATCATTAAAATTCATAAATGATGATATTATTCCTAAAATAGTCAACTTGCATATACATACTCATCCATTAGTATGGTATGTCCATGTTTGGGTCGATCAAACAACATACACGAACAACTCTATAAATAAATAACATAGATGACTCTGACAAAATAGTTTTTAGCAACCAAAACCCTAGTAACCCATCTCTATCATATAATTTATTACATTATAATAAGATAAAAATAATCACATCTCAAATGACTGGATTATTTAGTAGTCTTGATAAACTAGACAAAAAAATTGAAATTATTATTATATTTAAAAAATTAATAAAACCAATGAATTTTCATTGAGAATTCCATTATTTACCTTTTTGTATCATTTCATATCAATCATAAAAAAATCATGGTACATGGGTAAAATAAAAAACTAATAAATGTGTGACTTCAGATGATCTATAAGGGCATGTGTGCTGAATCAAATATGAATAAATAAGGCACAATAAATATAGAGGGTTACGTAACTAAATCACATGTCATTTAATAAAAATCATGATCATAATATGGAAGGTATAAATAATTATCAAATAAATCCCTATAAATAATTATATAATAATGAATATTAACCATAGATATTATTACTAATTGAATAATCTCATGTAATACCAATAACTAAATTCATAATGATAGAATACATGATGTTGGACATCTAAAACATACCATTAAGGCCCTGTTCTAAAACATCTCTTACCATCGTGTCCTTGTTCGAAAACATCTACAAAAATTGGAAATCCACAACCAAAACCCAATCTATTTTTTCTCATTAGTCCTACCGATGCATCAAGGGGATATAGTGGGAACATACCATCATGTATTAAGTCCAATACATTCCTTATATTAAAGGGGTGAAACATAATTACCATGTACAATAATATTTAACTAGAATAAGAAATGTAAACACTTTCCCCAATAATTAAAAAAATCATAAACCATTAAGAATAAAGTGAATGGTATCAATAAAACATATCCCTAGAGGATAATATGTAAAATAAATTGTATTTTTCATTGTCTAATACAAATAGCATTAAAATATCTTTAAAAAATTCTTGAGAAAAATATCCATTCCATTTTTAAATTTAAATTTTAAAACTAAAGGATCAAAAACAATTTAAAGAAAATATCTTTGAAAATAACCTTTGAAACATATAATGGATGTTTTAAAATAGGTATTAGTCATGATGGAACGAAATTACATTCCTTTCATTGTCATTAAAAAAATATTCCTTTCACAATTTTGATAAAATCCAAATGCATCATGTTTTGAAATAAACAAAATGATTAATTTCAAAACCTTTTTCAAAAAATAAAAAATTACTAAAAAATTCATTAATAAATCATTTGTTAAAGGGTGAAATCATTTTTGAAAACATTTTTAAAAAACATAGATTTTCATAAAAATTTGTTCACAACTAAAGAGGTAAATAAAGTCATGTTTTATTAAAATAATTTTCCCAATCATTTTAAGTAGAAAGAGTGGAAGAATGGAAACATTACAAAAAAAATCATGAATAAAGAAAGGAGAGTAAAATATAATGATTTTAATAAAAGAAAATATCAAATAATTATACCAAATTATAATTAAATAAAAAAGATCTTGGGAAATGATGAGATTACGAAATGAATCTTTTCCACTTTGGAAACTTTCGAATCATAAACCTCATAAAAGAAATAAAAATTAAATTAAATTCTAAATACAATTATGGTAAATTGATTAATGATATAATATATCAAAGGGACTGTATATACAAAATGAAAAGGAAAAAATTGTTAATATGGTGTATGTATCATATAAGTAAAAGTGACAAGAGAAACCCCATACCTCAGGACTTGTTTCCTTTATATGTTTTTGTACCTCATGTATAGTGGCATAAATAATGCAATTAATTTATAATAAGACATTACTCATATTTATAAAATCATATAGTATCCTCTAATAACATTTTACTGCTCGTTTGTTAATAATATGTCATTATTTTTATTGTTTCGTGTGTTAATTGCCTTATTTTCTCAAGTGCGTTTTTTCATGAATGTTATAGTTATTGTGAATATGATATATATATATAATCTCTAAAATGAAAATAATTTTATAAATATTTTATTTTCTCAATAGATACATTTGTTTAAGAATTTATTAATGTATAATATGGAAGGTGAATCACATTTCTTCATGGAGAAAGTAGATCATACGTATTCATGAGAGATGATATCTTTCCCTTGATGAGTGAAAGGGTAAGGAATTGGGTGATATATAAATTTTAAAAAATAAATATACTATTTTATATATCATATATTCTCATTAATTTTTTCTTATTACATTTCATGTAATGTGGTAGTGAAAAACAATTCAAAATCCTTCGTGGGGCGGTAGTCCTCCAAAAACCTGAGTGACATTATCATTTTTGAAACAGAAAGGAAAAAAATAGGTATATGTTATATTTAAATTATATAAGTATAATAATATAATAAATATCATATATATATATATATCTGTGTGTGTTTTAAATTAATTCTTCAATTTTTTCTTTAATGGTTGTGATGGAAAACGAACTTCATCAGTTTGTGGGGCGGTAATCTTCGTAAACACGATTGATGATTTTGTTTCCTGTTTGGTTGTAGTGGATATGAATTAATATTATTTTATAAACATAATAATAGAAAATTATACGATAGATTATTTTTTTATTTGGTCATAATTTTCTATATATAACTGGAGGTCGAAATTGAAGAAATTAATTGATAGAACATTATTAAGGTAATTACCATCTCTATGAGAAACCACATTTTTATTTCTACTTAAACACCATATGGTTTGTCTTTTGGAGAACTAGAAGCTCAAGAATGTGTATAATTATGTTGGAGAGATAATTTCATAGGGTTTAGTAAAGAATAAAAGCCTGATATGTTTTAATAAGTCAGGGGAGGTAGTTTCTATTTATAAGTTAGGAAAGGGGGCCTTCTGGGAAATTACTTGGAAATTTCCGAAAATAACCCCAAATAATAAATTCATTCACATTAAAAAATCATCCAAATATTTTTAAATAAGATATTTTGAAAAATTATATTGAAACATTTCCATAAAATAGAATTTAGATATATGTTTGGTTATTTTAAACCATTTTATTCTTAGTTTAACCCCTTGGTAAACCCATTTTTACCTATACCGTGGTAAATAATTTTTAATATTTTTACTATTCATTATGGTAAATAACTATGTTGACCATATTAGATAATAAAAATTATGTTGATTCAAAATATAGAATCCATTTTTATAATTTCCATTCACATAATTGAAGAAAAATAATTCAAAATTGACCTCGCAGATTCATCAAAAAGGTGAATTTTCCAACTAAATATGTTAAAAAGATTATAATAATTTTATATAAAAATTCAATATGAAAATGAATGCAATGAACAAAATTAGTTAAATTTTAATGTAATTTAACCATTTTTACATTAAAAACAATTTTAAATAAAATTTTACGATATAAGTAATTTAAATTCAAAGGATATTTTCAATTAGAATTTGTTATATTTAATTATTCTTAAAAATATGAAAATATTCAAAACAAAATCATAAATATGAAGCCTAATATAATTATTACATACAGATTTGAATAATTAATTTAATTTTTTCAAATAAATTTCATGAAAGTGGTAAATATTAATTAAAAATTAAGTTCAAATAATGTGACTAAACCACCTTTTAGAAGAAAAAAAAATTCTTTTTAGAAAACATTTCATTTTTATTTAAATTGTTATAATTTTATTTGTAATGAATATGTAACAATTTAATTTACTTTATATATTTTCATTCCTTATAATTATCATAATTTTGTTAGTATTATTCATACTTTCCAACATAATGTCAAATTTATAATTTTCATGTTTAAATAATAATATTTTAATATACAATAATGTTTCATACAAACCTGGTGTCTAATTCATTGAATACTATTAATGATGATGAATTTATATAAAAAATAAATCAATCATAAAGTCTTCGGGCAGTACATTCTATTCAATTCTTGGTGTTGTGTGTCATATATTCTATCGAATATGATATTAATCTTTTAGAATCTTCATTATTTACATAATTAGTGATAATATATGATATAAATGATTAAATTTGTATTTAATTGGTTTTAGATTGGTTGCATTAATATTAACTCATTAATTAACATAGCAACATTCATTTGTTAAGAAACATTAAAACTTGATCAATATCAATTTTATCCTTAAGGATCATAACAAAAACAATCATATAATTAAATTATAATATTATAAATAATTATAATGTATCAATTAAAATACCTTGTATTGTCATGTAATGATGAAATTTTGTAGGGGGAAAAATAACACCACTATTAAGAAACTAGTTCAAAAAGATCATGATTACTCATACTGGATAAGGAAAATAGCTAATAACTAAATAATATACCCATAGAGAATAATTATAATGAAGTTTATGAATTTTCATATATATATGAATATGGATCTAAACTAAGAGATTAATATAGTAATTTTTTATGTAGTAGATTAATGTGCTTTATGGTATTTGAGGAATTATGGAAAGAGATTATTTACTCAGATTTGATTTCTTGAGAAATATTTCATATTATGCATCATTATATATTTTATATAGTGTGATTAATACCTAACATATTTATTCAATTATATTCATTTAATTCATGGGTTTGAAGATACATATTTTTTTCTTTCCCCGGATGGTTTTCGATTGAAAGGATACCAAGGTTACAAGGGTTTCTTTGAACCATTCTAAAATCCATGAGACATATTTGATTTTGTATACCATATTTTTTACATGGTGTATGAACCTCCCTATTATGATTTTATATCATGAATACTATTTATTTCTTGGTTTATTATGTTTAATTTAAATCTCTATCTATAATAGAGTTTTAATTAAATCTTACAAAACTATAAGGGTTTTTATAGTCTCAATCCTCACTCTTGAGACATGTTATATTTTTTTCACCATGTTTTCATTTATATAGTTTTATTTTGATTTATATCCAATCAAATTATTCTACAATTTAAGTCATGGTATATAATTAGACAAGTTAATTACCTTCATTCATTATAAATTGAATATCAAGATTTACTAAAGCTATAAGGAATCTTTATAACTCAAATATCGTTTCTTTGACTTATATAACCTATTATTCAACTTATTTCATGTATAATTGGTTTCCTACACCCTAATAATATATTTAATGTTAAATTATATTTATATTTGAGTATAATTTCTTTTAAATTTAAATATTTTTCATTGATAAAATTAATTTTTAAAAAGCATATCTTTATTGAGAATAACTCACATCCTCTTTAAAGACAATTTCCCTTCTTGTCCATATTTTCTTTCCCAGTAATTTTCACCTTTATATTTTGAATCCCAATTATTAATTATCTCATGTGACCTTCACATTTTTCTTTTCCCATAATTGAAAGTATTGTTTATTTTTTTATGTCAGTTTCAATAAATATATTTTTCCTTCAATGGTCGTTTTTTTTATATTCTACTCCACATTTCTTTGGAATAACTTTTATTCCTTTTCAAGGATCCATTATTGAGGATTATTTTTAATGATAAATAATATTCAATTAAGTTCTAATCATCTCTTTAAATAAAATATATTTTTAAAGTTACCCAAAACCATTTATTTTATGACAATGTTTAAAAAATTCTAAAAACTATATTGTGGTTTTGCTTCTATTTTCCTATTTACATGAAAAAAATATTTCCTTGGAAATTTTCATTCATTAATTACACTCTAAAATCAATTATACTATTTTTTGGTATTAAAATCATGTAAATAAATTACTACTTTATTTACTAATCATCCACAATGTATTAACATTGTTTTTCCAATACATTCTCCTTTCGAACACCCAATATCTTCTTTATTTTATTTAAAGATGTTCACCTAAATGTAAAACATTGATTTATTGGGGAAATTATTTACTAAACCATATACACTTTTTCTATATCTTATAAATACCATATACTTATTTTAATGGTATCTACCTTGAATGATGTTTACAATCATTGGATAACCATTTATATTACTATAATTAATCTTTGTTATTGATGTAATTAGGAATGATTTCCTTATATGATCTCATGTAAAAGAGATATGAAACCCATTTTTATATGGATTTGTTTTTTAGGATAAATGATTTATTTTCTAGTGGAACACTTTTGTGTGAATGGTTAACATGTTGGTTCTAATTTCCCCCTTCAATGCATAGATACTTGTTTTAAATCTCATGAAATAAAGAAGTATAGACATACTACGATTTGTTGACTACATAAAGCAAGGAAATGCTAGGATTTTTTCCACAACTTAAATAGTAAACATGCTTGGAATTTTTCGCAACATAATTGGTGTATATACATTTATTTTTTCACCATGTGAATTTTTCATATTCTTATATTTTTTCCGTAATGTTAATAATATTCATTACACATTCATGGATTATTTTTATTGTTTAGTGATCCCATACTCTCATGATTTATTTTATATGTTATCTTATGACATATTCCATGCTTATTTATGTTTAATATTTTAGGTATAATATTATTATATATCCAAAATATCCTAATTTTCTCTTTATTTTCTCACTTCTGAAATTTTATTTTTATTCATTATGATTGCCCTTATTGATTATTTGAGTTCACACGTTTCTTATGTTTTCATTTCCCAAGATTGTAAAGAAAATTAATATGTATGATGTGTCTACAAGTGTATCTTGTGTGAATTTTTTTTTTGGGATTTTTGAAATTATTTTATAGATTAAGTTTTTTATTATATATTTAGGAAAATGTCTATTAGTTAAAAAAGATATGGGTTTTGTTATTTAATATTTTTCCTAGTTAGTTAAAACTTTAAATATAAAATATCAAGGGAATATATCGTAACGATGTTTATTTATATAAAGTAATATAATTGAGATGTACATATCTACGTAATTCTATATATATTCTTATAAGAATCCCATCTTAATGATTCTCTTTAGGGTTAGCCACTATTTTATTTTGAAGAACCCTAGAGGGAGGAAAAGAGGGGTGAAAGGCCAGATCATGGTGGAATCAATAATAAATTATGATAGATGAAGAGATCCAAATTCACAAAAGAAATTAATGAATGACTTGCATTAAAATGATGAATGGGGCCTTAGAATAATTAATTGAATGAATAAACAATGATTATATATATATATATTTAGTCCTTTTTTATTTTTCTCTCAATCCTTAATTTGTTATTTCATGTTTGATTTTATAGTTGTTGGGGAATTTATCAACATTTTATATACCTATAAATATATTCCCTTTGATTTTTCCAATAAATTCATTATCTCTTTGTGATATATCCCATGTTATTTGAATTATATCCCAACGATTGGCGTTTGATCCTCATTACAGCCATTTTTTATTCTCACCATTTTTATTCTATGGTTTTATCTATGTTTTTGTGTATTCATCGCCACACTACAATTTCCCTAGTGATTTGAAAAAATGTATTCCAATTAGATGTATGAATATAATCCATAACCATTATCATTTTTTTGGGTATTTTTTGTGAAGAACAGGGAATGTGAGGGGGTTATCAGGTGATATGGGATTGATGATGGTGTGCATGTGCATGTTCTTGAAGGTATGTTATATCTCAGATGATGTTGTCATGTGTGTGGTGATTATAAACATTATTCATGCGGATGGTGACTATAAATTGTGATTCTAGGGCACAAAATCCATGAATGATTCATTTTTTGGGGATTTGGACTATATAGATGTTGATAGAAATTATGGAAGGTGATCTAATTACATTCTTCAAATTCTAGGTTCATAACACCAAACACTTGTTGTTTTTTCTAGATATATGAATTGTGTAGTTACATGGATGTCATAGATCAGATTTTCTATTGGGATAAATTTCATCCAAGAGTTTTTTACTCCCACCATAAACTTATGAAATGATTATTCTATATTGAAATGGGTTGAGTAATGAATCATCACTGATGGTGTGTATGTCCCTCAAAAAATGATGATAGATTTTAGTCCCCCCTATATTCTTTGGGTATGCGTCCACTATCTATGGAGTGGTTACTATATAAACATAACTCTAACAATAAACATGAAAACGTTCCTACACAGTAGTTACAGATATGTGGCATGGTATTTCTCATATCATGGTAGTTATGATAGTATGGTTCCTTTATCCCTTTAAAGGAATCTATTTTTTTTAAGGCGTGAGTCCACTTATCGGTTCTCAGAATGGAGATATAGTAATGATGGACATTATGGTTTAGTAATCCAATGGATTAGGTGTGTCCCATAGTGGGGAGTGGGTTCCCCTTAATGGACAATCATGGCGGGTATAGGAATTGTCTAGAAAGTTAGATACATCAAGGAATGTTATTTCTCAAGGACCACATTGGTTTCCTTTGAGATGTGATGTATAAATGGGCTATCAACATTATACATTTTGAGTATTTTTAGTTCTCCATGAATCTTTAGTCTCTTATGAGGCTTAACCTTTAAGTGCTAGAGCTATTATGACTAATATATCATAACATCCCTAATATTTCTAGTGGTTAAGAATATTTGGATCTTTCCATGACTCACCTTGACTAACTTCTTGTCAATATTTTGAGATAACTGGTTTCTATTATTACATTTTAGTTTTAATGGTGTCCTGCTAGGTATATTTATACTCATCCTAGAATGGACCATATGTCAACAAGTGTTGCGTCTCTATAGGAATGTTGGGTTCAAATATGGTCTTTGTTAACAAGGAGGTGGTATGGTTTGTTCGAAGCTGATGCCCAGTGACTCTTGGTGACCCTTATAAAATCATGGTGGCTCATGATGAATTGGTGATTGTTTCATATGGATATTAATATAGGGGGATATGCAATAATGAGGATTTTTAGGGTCTTGTTTCTTTTATAATGTGGGCCTTTTAGATGTAAATTTCCTTATATATCTGTATCTGTTGAATTGTTTTTTTTTTGTCTCATGAATGTGTAGTAAACTATTAAATTATCAATATATAAACTTACAATGTTGTTATTTATGATATTCATTGGAGATATGTGTTTGTTTTAGGTTTGTATTGGTCAAGGGATACACTATTTTGGGATATTCCTATTTGGTGATAGCCATCATTCCTTATCAGATTAAGGGGGATCCTGGGATGGAACACACAAATTGTTGTTGGTATATGAGAAGGACTAATGATTTCATTCATATAATTTCCACCTATATCTATAGGTTAAGGGTTTCTGAATATTTAGCTTAACAATAGTATGAGATGTGTACAGAGGTATTCGTATAGCATCTTAGGATGGTTAATCTAGGGTAAATCATCACGGTGGGATTCACTTAATGGATGTGAGAAGATATTATTTATATATATATTATTTTATTATGAAACTATCATTCACATATGGTTGGATAAGCTACAATGCCTATTTAATCCTGATGGATAGGGTGCTTCAACTGGATCTACTCTCAGATGTTTAAGGTGACATCTTAGTATCATAACATAATTCATAGTGTCCCTTAATTATAATTATATATATATAATAATGGGTATACTTCCCATTAATATATAAGAATTTTTTTTGTAAACATAAATAAAGTGAGATATGCATAGCATAATATGAAATAATCAAAATAGTATTATGATTAATGATATTGTGTTATAATTCTTTTCCTACATATTATTTTTATATAATTCACTTAGTCACTAAATGTTCTTTGGATTAGCATAATACTTAGGAAAAACATAATGAGACTTATTCCCCCCACCCCTCAAGAGGCATAGTCATTAATTTTTTTGCCTTATGTACATTTATATCAGTAAAATAATATGGTGGATTGATTTATTTTTTATATATGGATATTGTATAAGGTAATTTATGGTATGTAATTTTAATTATAAAATCCACATTTTTGTTACTCGTATTTTGGTTTATTTTTGTTTAGGATGTGTTACTTGAATATATAGTTACTTTTCATAACCATTATTTAGATTTTAATGATTTATATTATATATAATTTTGGTATATTACATGATTTATTATTAATATATATTATAGTAGATGATGTTCCAATATATCATGTGAATGGTTGTATTTAGAGGTAATTCCACTCCTTATATATGCATATACCGTAATGTTGGTTTCTATCCCTACCCTATTAGAGGAGTGTTTTGGGAGTCCACTTACTAGTATTTCAATATGTGAATTTGGAAAAGGTAGTAGATCTTTATTAAGGAAATTATTTTCATGGGAAATGGTCATACATGATTGAATATTTCAATTGATTGAATCATACACGTAATGGATGCAGGAATGGTTCATAGAGAATAAGAAATGATGACACATATTACATTTGTGACATGAATACCCCAATCAGCACCCACATCATTTATTCATAAGTTCTATGGCACGTCTCTCAATAACCAATGTCTATAATAAATGGAAATTTTCAAATGATAATAATAATAATGTAACACTATAATTTCAACATTACATTTACAGTGGTTTGATAGAAATACCAAGAGAAAATTAAAAACAAGAAAAGTAGGTTATTTGAAAATAAAATGAATTATTACAAATGATATAAATATATATACATGAAATACTACATAATATAATTATAAACATCAATAAAATCTAAAAAGAGTGAAACTAGACAAACCCACTTATATAGCTATGTGACATGTCAAACTAGGCTTAATGATAAATAAGGGATACCATATGTAAGGAAACTCCAACAGAAATATCTATAGATAAACCCCAAAATATTATCCCATGTAATTTCATCATGTGGTCAAAATTTATCTCCTAAATTCTAAAATCCAAGTGTAAATATCTCTTATGATATAATTCATACCATTACTTAGATCATAGAAAAAATATATTTCATGCTTCCAATGAGGGAATGTGTAAGTTGTGAGAATAATATAAAGAGTATGTGGTAACGACCCCACCCTTAAAATCATTTCATAAACAAAAGTATATCCATCAATAATATATAATTGAGTAAAAAATAGAAAATTTTTCAACATTATAAAAGATATATGTAAAATAAATACATTGTGAAATCACAAATAATATAAAATAGATTGAGGATCCAAAACTGGAAAATCATCTTACACACAAGTAGCTATTTGAGACGAGCATATCTACTTATATCAGGGTACAATATTCACCACTAATGTCTTGGTGCATTACCCATCATGGGTAGAAAAGGAATAATGTATACTAGATTTTTGAAATCCTAGAAACCTATCCTTGGCAATAGTGTATGGGGTATACTTGTGTCATGGAATTATGTTTTAATATCAGACCACTAACCATTTCATCAATAATATATTTTATTTTAGAATCTATATATAGGAATGATAAACCCCTTCATTTTAGTTTTACCTTCATTGTATCTCACATATAAATTCAGTAATTCATTTCATGTAAATCCATAGAAAAGAAATATTTTATCATATTGATTTTTATAATATTTATATATAAAAACTATAATTGATATCATATTTAGTGACTTAATGTAAAATATCAATTCCAATAAGGAAATCCATAAGACATAATCTGTGTCTCCCTGTATTCAAGGTGCTTTTGACTAGAATCAAATGTTTGAATTCCATCTGTAGGGAGAACATACCATTGATAATTATTTTTATAGATGAAAACTATAAATAAATAAATAACAACTCAGAGTATGAAGTTGTAAGATGAAGTTTCATAATAAAATAATTAAGAAATCCATGTCACACATATAAATAAAATAGGCTCTAATGTTGCAACCCAAACTAGAGTATAACGGTGTAATTATATAATTAGAAAAAATTCTTTGAAAATACACTATAGTCCATCCTGGTACTGTTACTAGCTCCATATTACACATTCATCTATTTTTTAAAGATTTTAGAAATTGCCATGAGCTAGGCATAAGGTGAGTGAACATATCTCTCGGTAGTCTTAAGAAATCGAGTTAGAACCGAACAGAAGTCGACTACATCCTACCTCCATATAGGATTTGGCCTTGATGTCTTTATAACTTATCAATACCTTTTATCAGTCCATATGATTTTCATACCCCAAATGTCATGGTCACTATTCCGACATCATGTTCATCATACCATGACCCACTATTTGGTTTCATCTCAATCATTTCCTTAAGTCATGTGTCATCCCATATAAGGGATATGCATATCATGACGGCCTACCTATTCTTATAACCACAAAAATAACTCCCATTTATAGGAATTACACATAGCATTCATGAGTTTAGAAGGGAGAAACATAGCATGGAATCATGAGAATCAGTAATAATATATAAGTACATGTGATCAAAATCATTAATGGATAAAAAAATACTCAACAGTACTTATTGAATAGAACATCATATATGGGACTCATGGGATTTTCACAAAATAATGTGATCACAAGAAGGCATGATCAAACACGTTATGACTATAAAATAATCATTTTAAGGAAAAAATTGGACACATGGTCCCTAAAATGGTAAGGAACTTCATAACCCAATATTTTTGATGAAGTATTCCAATAATAATCAAAAAATCAAAGAATCAATCATGTTATTAAAACACAAAATACTAGTTCTCATGTCAATGTTTCATACAATGGGTTACGGTTCATCATAGAAGAGGTTTGGGAAAGAGATTTTGGATGATTACTTGATAATAAGAGTAGTTCAAGAAATCGCAAACCCCATAGTGTCTATCAATATAATTTATCCCAATATATGTAAAAGTGATTAATATAAATTAACTTGATCTATTTTCAATTAATTAATAGATGGTTAATTCCTCTTTGAACCTTGAAATTATATTAGGTATAACCAATGGACATCAATCCATCATCAATGCATCATTAGAATAGAGATCCAATATTAGATTCAATATGAATAAGGTCTAAAGATGATTGATATCTAATAATTCATCAAAAAACATCCAAATTTTACTTGATATCGATATTTAGTTAATGGAATGTCATTGACATGTTGAAACAACTCCCTTTTTAGAAACAATCCCAGAATTCATCATTAAAGGGAATTGAAATCAATTAATCGGGTAATGAAATTTTAGTTATATGATTCATTCCTATAGAACGATGGTGGATCAAGAAGGAACATGAGGATCAAAGGTTCATGGACCACATACCTTAATTCCCAATATTCAACACACTTGGGTCCCCCAAAAATGTTCTTCAAAGGAGTGTAAGTTTTCAAAAAAGGTAATGTAGTCTCAAGGTTCATAATGGATTACTATAGAAATAATAACATGTAAAAAGGTCATTAGTTTCTATTAAAGTGGATTTTTGAATATTCAATTCACACGCACATGGTTTTTTTTCATAGTTTAGAAAATTATATTCTAACTATGCAAAACATTATTCCACTACTGGGAAATTTTATGGTATGGATTCAAGGTTTTTCAAAATCTATGCTAATGGTATTGTTTTTCACTAGAGGGTTGACCATAGTTAGAAACTCTCAAAACATTGTGCAATCAATTCCCGGTTTAAAAAAATATGATTAAAGTCTGTAATTAACAAGTTACAAACATAAAAACACTAATGTAATTATAATATCCCACGTTAAAAACTTCTCATCCCAATGAAGTATGTATATGAATATTTTCTAATAAACTTTGGCCACTGAGAATGAATATATGACATTATATCATAAGTCTCCTCACAAATATTTTTACGAGTCCCTAGAATTAAAACAAGTTGTACTTTTTTCCTTTATATAACTTTCTTGCTCTGGTCTATAATCTACACTGGGAATTCTATATATGATGAATTAGGATCTAGCTCAATTTCTAAGAAGTCTATAACATGAATAAAATTAAGCATGTACCTTTGGATCTGAGACATGTGAAAAACATTATTTGTGACTATGTTGTGAGAAACAAGATGCATATGGAACTCCATTACTATAATCTTCTCAATGATATTGAATTGTCCAAAAAATATTAGAGAATGTTTCATCGAATTCGCAACTGTTAGAGGCCTAATCCAGGATTCACTCTTAGAAAAATCTGGTTTCCTATAGAAAACTCTAAAGATATCCTCCGATGGATGTAATAATATATCTATTTTTTATATGTTTTGTTCAATCTATTCTAAAGTATATGAATTCTCTCATAGGTCACCTATGTTATAATGGGTGTTAAAACTACATCCTCTCTATCCTCATTCCATTAAATAGTGAATGAAATAGCCTACCATAAATAGGCACATATGGTTTCATCTGAATCAAATCCTAGAAATTATTGATGTTTGAAAACTCGCGAATTCAAGGTGATCTTTTCATGCTCCAAAAAATCCGAATAAACTATCCTAGGTAATATCCTCTAGTATCTAAATCATCCTCTCTAACTATTTGTCTATCTAGGGATGGTATGTTATGCTTAATCATAGCTGAGTCCCTAATAAATTATAGAAACCGTGCCAAAATCATGATATTAAATGTTCATCTATTTCATATAAAATGATTAAGGGAACTCTGTGTAAGCATGAAATATCACATATGTAAATCATCACTAGCTCATCTACTGAGTGAGTCACATAGAATAGTATGAAATGAAAAAATTCAATTAGAAATGTACAATCACTCAAAAAAATCCTAGGGTCTTAGGTAACCCCATCATAAAAGTCCTTCATGAAGTCCTCCCACTTCCAAATTGGAACTTGTAGTGGATAGAGAAAACCATAAGGACGACTGGTGCTTGTCCTTTATCATGTGGCATATAAGGAATCATAAAATGAGTCTAGTTAGTCATATCTTCATATTGTGTCTCCCAAAATGATGTTTGATTCATGGTACACCTTTTACAACCTCAAATTCACCACCCAATTTGAATCATGTGATTCACTTATCAGCTCTTCCATTAAGTATAGACTAAAACTCTCTATTTTACAAGGATTATATCATCTAAACCCCATGACCACCCATGTATCAAATCACTATGTTCTAGTAATTCCCATATCATGACACACTCTACATTAGTTTCTATATTATCCTTCACAATATCTATTAAATAAGATGTAATAACTACATGAAACATGTTATCGATACTTAGTAATCAATGGAATCTATCCCCCAATCGACCAAAAATCTCATCAATCACTATTAATTCTCCAATGTTTGTTCAATAATATCCTATGTGACCTGGTTCTTATAACTAAGATCATTTTCAATGAAATTACCTTTAATTTGGGTATAGGTTATCACAATGTCGACTATCTAAAGGTAATTTACCCAATTTTTCATTCTAACACTCAAATCCCACTATGAGAATATATTATGGTGGCTATTTTGGTCTATTTAGACAACAAACATCTATGTAATGAGATATTTTTTCTCTCAAATTAAATCATGGACCATGACTTCTAGATCCAAGCCATTTGTAGGATTGTTTTTCTATGTGAATTATAGTTGAAATGACCCATAAGCTATTATCATCTCCCTATTCATTAAAAATTCCCCCAAACCTGCACCTAATGCATCAAAATATATACCATATGCAATCCTAGGATCATGATGATTCAACACTGAAGATATATTCAACCTCTACTTTAGCTCATGAAAATACTCCTCATACTAGTTAAACCATTGGAAATTACACACTTCTTCATCAGTGCAGCCATGAGTGATAATAAATAGGAATATTTCTTGATGAAATTCTAATAGTATCTCGTTAATCCTAGAAAGCTATTAATCAAAAAAACGATATGAGAATGTTTCTAGGACATTTTTCATAAACTTTATTATGGTAACCTAATATACTGGCCATAGAAAATGCTTTCCCTGAAAAATAAACTTTATGAATCCAAATGATTGACTTCTACATCTTGGAATGAATATGATGTGCTCGAATTTTAATCTATACTATCTTAATAATTTTGGCATGCTTCTATAGGGTTAGTAAATGAAGACATTATCAACAAACACCATGATGAATGAGTCATGATATGGGTGTAATATCTCCTTCATCATAGCCATGAACACTGTCAGTTTGTTCTTTAGTCCTAATAGCATCACCAAGTATTCATATATACTATACCTATTCTTAAACATCATATTTGGAATTTCATCCTATTTAACCAAAAAATAGTGATATCTTAATGAGAGATCATTCTTGGAGATCCACCAGGATCCCCACAACTAATCAAATAGAACATCATTCCGTGGAAAAGTGTACAAATTATTCATAGTTTTGGGATTCAGCTTCTGATAATCTATTTAGAGTAAAATAATGAAATCCATAGTCTTGGAGAAAAAAATAGGGTCACCCCATGGAGATGTACTTACCATAATAAAACCCTTATATTCTGAGTCATCAGTGATACTTTGATCACCTTCTCATCTAAAACCATTTGGTATGGGTGTATCAAAATGGGATGTGTACCTAGAATAAGTTATAACTTGAACTCAACTACCCAATCTGGGGGAATACCTATGAATTCATCTAGAAATACTTCCTGATAGATGTATACAATTGTAGGAAAATAAATGGGGGATACCATTGATCCTATTAAAAGTCCAAAGCCTACAATTTTCACCAAAATCATCTCGTGTCGGCTCTTGTAATGACCCAATATACCCTCTCCCAACTCCAAATCACTTGTTATGATAAAATTATATCCCTAAGTAAATTTAAATGATTCTCATATTTGATTGAAATCAATGTGATCTTAGAATATGGTCAACTAGTTTCTTCTAATAATCACATCAAAATTCATCCTCTTCAGAGACTTGAAGTACCAAAAATTTCTAAAATTTGAAACAACTATTGGACATTTTAAGTGTTCATAAAGATGGAAAACTCTATTTCACAAGGGTTTATCAAGGGAAAAATCTCAAAAGATAACTTTATAGATTAGTAAATTCTAGGAATAAAGTTTTGTAATAGAATGGAATGGAATGAACCAACATCAAAAAATAATTATACACAATATATGTGATCAAGACTATAGCTCAACTAGGAAATGGTCCTCAAAATCATATAGTGAATCTTGATCCACAATATACAGTAAACATACCTCAACTCTAAAGCCCTCTCCCTAAGGTACAAGACTCACCTAATTCATCATCATCTGAGCCAACTACTGAGGACCCCAAATGGTTACATGGTTTGTAGCTCGTGTATGTCCTATATCACCATAGAACCCCATCCTCAAAACATTAGAGAAGAACTACTAGACATACCCTATATTTATGCACTACCAAAACCTAATATGAGGTTCTATTGAGAACCTGTGACAATATCTGACCATCCCACAATTGAATAACTAAGGAACTCCCCCTTAGGAGGCTAAACATTCCATACGTGACTTTATTAACTTACCAATGACCTGTTGTCTGCCATTAGTCTTCCTCTTCCTGCTACCAGAAGTGACACTCATCACAGTAGTAGGAGGTCCACCTGCCAATGTACTGAAGGGGGGAATATTACCATGTACTTGATACTTATATAGCCCCTTCTCAATAGTATAGGACTTGCATGAAACCACTGAGTATCTCATTAGTTCAGAACTCCTAATCTGCCATCTGACATCAAGATAATGACCGATATCAAAATTCATGGCCTTTTTTCCTCAACCGCGATAATGAGAGGATCATAGAGAAGATTTTAAAAGAAATTAGTTGATCATGTAGATACATTCATGGATCCCTACTAAATCTCCATGAACTTATGGGAAAAATACACCTTCAACATGTTGATAAAAATTCCCTAAAGAATATGTTCTTTAAAACCTCCTAAGAATGACCCTCACATAGAACTACTTATCCCATGACACTGCACCATCACCAAGAAGGACCTTGAATCATGATCACAACTAGATTAATCCATCAGTCCACCAATGTCTCGACCAAGTTGAATATAAAATAAATGATTTCCATCAAATCCTTGATATATTTTGGTCCTCCAGTTCCCCAAAATTTGGTGGACGCTGGAGTTGAAAGTGACAAGAATAATAAACCATGATCCTCTATACTACTCCTCCATGGGATGGTATAATCTAAAATACTCTCTAATGAATTGGATCCAAATCTTGAAAAACTTTAGTAGGTACAAGATAATGTTCAGGTACATACACCTACATAACCTGTGGTTGATATGACACATCATATTTAGTTTGAGCATTAAATCATCAATTAGGTGTAATTTGTTTGTGGAATTCCAAAAAAAAATATTCACCTGAATCCATTAATATAGATGCAAAACAATTTATGGTGTCAAACAAAGTTTCCCCTATAAGGACTCCTATTACCCCAAGTATATCCCTTATATAACTTCCAATGGTACATTGTACCTACACGTTAGTCAAAATCATATATATATATATATATATATAACATAATAGTATTCTCAATTTTAAAAAATTAGGGTCAAAAAAATGTGCCTTCTTTGTCTATAAATACGTTATTTTAATAATCCCAAATCATGTTTTCTGTTTCTAATCTATTCTAGTTTTTTTGGATGTCAAGTATTTTTCAAGAAAACTTGAAATTTTTACAAATTCTAGAGGAGAACATAAATTAAATCATTCCAGGATACTAACTGTGAGTCTGAAGGAGATATATTTTTCAATTTAAGATATTGGCTTCAAAAAATGAATCTACTAAACAACCATCTGATCAACTATGATTGAATTTTTGTAGAGCTATTAAGAAACTATATGGAGAACCAATTGATCATAAGAAATATTTGATAAAAAATATGAAATAACATGGAACTATACTGAATTTTCATAATGTTTTAAAGTGACCACAAGGCTAATTGGATCAACTGTACACCTAATTGATCGACTGTAATGGATATCTCACTATCTTCTTAGTAGACTACTTGAGAAACCAAGCGGTCATGATGGAAACATGATGTGAACACATGTTATATCCCTCTATTAGAAATTTATCTAAGTATGGGAGTGACAACAGATAAATTTCTAATCAACCCTACATTGAATTAAAAATGATCAAGTGACTGTTTGAGATTTTGATACTATTGGAGGTACCATGAGACTTCAAGCTACCACACATTGAATTGAAGAGACCATATGGTAGAATTTAATTTTTATTCAAATGTGATCAGGTGATAGAATGGAATTTAGTGACCATATAGAATTTCTCATACTATTTGATTGACCATGAGTTCAAATCAATCAGACATATAGTTTTTTAAGGAATCTGATCAGTATTTTCACTATGTGTTGGACATATCGTGGATGTTCTAATGTGGAAAATTTAAATTTACCATGTCTAAATGAATAAATTATATTTTAATATAATATATCACTATGAATTTAAAAATAGATTTAAATTTTAATTCAAATTAATTTATTACTCCCAATATTATTCCAAGTATATGGATTCATAATGATGTATTTCCAATGGATCTTTTCAGACAAATTATAATTTTTATAGAAGTATGAAGGAAGTGAAATATATATAAACATATATATAGAAAAATATAATTTTATCATTGTAAAAAAATATGAACTACTTTATACTCTATTTTCATAAGAACCATATGTAGAATATTTAAAATTAATCAAGTCTCTATATCTCATCACTAAACTAAAATAAGACATCGAGAAGAGAAGAAATGTACACATAAAAAAAACTCCAATCTCTTGTTTCATAAAATTATTTCAATTTTATTTTTTTATGATTTTATAACATTTTATTTGATATTTAACTTTATGTACATTTAATAGAATACAAACTATTGTAGATAATAATAGAGTACTCAGATGCTCTTATTTTTTTCAATATTTATATTTTTACTCCCAATAAAATTGTTGAAGAGACTATATATTATCCTAGATTTCCCTGTTTTTTGTATTCAAAACTAAATACAAGTTATGTATCTATTTATTTTTAACAAATTTTTGTGGCACCATGTGACTATCAAGTGTATATTATTGTGCTTCATCTTCAGAGTGAACCACATATTTTTATATTATATTCTATGTTTTAATGTTTTTTTTACTCTGTTTCAAAATTATTTCCAAAATATCATTTTAAAAATTATACTTTGTTAGTTATCATTAATATATGTGTTATATTTTTTATTTAGTATTATTAGATTTATTTAAAATTCTATTGTGAGTTTAAAATTCTATCAAATATTTCGTGATCAAAACATTGAGAAATCATTTGAAAACATAAAATTAAATATTTATACATTTTTAGCTAAGTTTGATGGATTCATAAATTGGGGAATTTTTTTAATTATTTTTAAATTGAGTTTTTTTTTTTGGAATGATCAATTCACACCCCCACCTCTCTTGTGTTCTTCACTCCGACCAACATTTAGTATCAAATGGTTTTGTATTCCATCTCTCCACTTACTATTGAATTTGATCAATTTTTTTGAATGGTATTTTTTTAATTAAAATTGTCCTCTCATATTTTATTAGGTATTATAATTCCAATGGTTATGTTAAAAATATACCTCCTTACATTAATGGTCAAAATTATTATTAGTGGAAAATAAATTTGAAAATTAATGTTGAGATCAGGGGTTTTCAAATTTGGGTATCTATTGAATATTAAAATAGAAAACCTAAGTCTGAGAAAAATGGGATGATCTAACTAAAGCTATATATTACCACAAATGAAAATCCAAAAATTATATTTTTCTTCTTTGGGATATTATGAAACTAATAGTATACCTTCCCATGATATTGCTTGTTAAATTTTAGATACCCTTTATTTATGTCATAATGTCACATATAATGTTAAATAAATGAGTATAAATATGTATACTATTAAGTATGATGCATTCAATGTGAATATTAATGAATCCATCTCTCACATGTATCTTATTTTCAATGATATCATAAGTAATATTATTACAATTGGAAAAAATATAGACGACAAATCTCAAGTGTTTAGGATCTTGAGATTTTTACCAGATCGTTGGAGATGTACTATAGTATCTATTAAATAATCACGTTGCATCAGTAAACTACCTCTATATGTGCTAATTATAATTCTAATGATGTATTACTAATATGTAAATGAAAAAAATATTATAAAACAAAAATTAAATTTCATTCCCTTAAAGAATCACAGTGAAAGGACGAGGACATTGTCAAACCGAATAGTACAAGTAGAAGTGAATCTTGTATAGATTTTGATGATTAAATGGATCAGTTATCTTTAATATTTGTGATTTTTTATAAAAAAATCATTCATAATAAAAAAATTCCAAGTAAAGTAGGATAAGATAGGAAATTTGGGGAAATATTCGTAAAATGGATGATTACGATAATGAGATTACCATCTACGAATGTAAGAGAAAAGTAAATATGTAACTAATTATTTTAATATCAATTATAATAAAATATATGAGGATAAATAGTAATGAACAAAGAAATTAATAAAGGCCACTTGGAGGGAATATGAATATATCTTCAGTGACATAGTTTCTAAGAGAGAAGATATGAATGAAAACGATATTTTTTTCTTCATGGATACTTATTCAAAGGAAACATCTATTTCTTCCACTCATATATATAATGAATCTGAAATATAAAATTACTAGTTGGAATAATATTATGCAATATTGTATGATAACATGATTGAGATAAAACATAAATATAAAATATAAAAAATGATCATTTTTATGGGATATAGATAAATATGATCTTTGTATATAAAATGAAAAGAATGTAAATCTATTAATGGAAAATACTAATCTAAAATAGGTAAATAAACAACATAAAAACAATTTGGAATAATGTTTTGATAGTAGAAAACATTTTATATTATATTTTAAAAAAAAATAAAAATTCCAAATCTAGAATTTGGTATGAATCTGGGAAGCAAGGGAAGTTGTATAAAAATTATTTCACTCCTTATTCAAAAAAAAGTCTTCACTTTCTAGAGAAACTACTAGTTTTTGATATATTTCTTAATATTTTGTAACTAAAAAAGAATGTTTGAAAAAATATGTTATTCTATTATAAATAAATCAATTTAATCAATTGTTGATTCTCGAGTCTTTATTTTTTAACTTCTCTAGACCTAATAAAATATAGGTACCAAAATAATTTTTTTTATTGTACATAATAATTTCATTTAAAAATATCTATTACGAAATATGGTATTTAGAATATAGATGTTCTATACATATTATTAGTGTTATTCAAGAATTATGATTATTATAAAGGTGGACGGTGGACATGTCACATTCTATGATAATGAAATTGGAAATAATATTGGAATTGGACAAATTAAAAACTATGAATATTTCCTAATATCAAAAGTTATATTCATAAATTTTTTAAAATATAACCTTCTCAATATTTATTAGTTTTTTGATGATTTTTTTAGTGTTAAATTTTAAAATAATTCTTGAATTATTTTTTATTGAAAGAAATATTTAGTATTTATTTCTCTGAAATATGTTATTTTTTATGTTGTTAAGTTAGATTCATTATTGTATAAAAATGTTTCTAGTTTAATTAGTTTTCATAGAGAAACATGGTTGTTTTGCTGGATACTAGGCCCATGAAATATTTACTCAATTAAAAATATAAAAAGGAAGGGTTTATTCAAGGATATACCAATGCTAGAATTTCCTAAAGATGTTTCAAAAGGGAAATAAACATAAAATATATTTCAAAACAAATAAATAATCCTCTACATTTAAACCACTAGAATTGTTTCTAATAGATTTAGTTGGACCATCTATAGTGTAATGGATTGGACCCTCCTGGTCCTGTACTATTCCAAAACACAGTTCCATCATGAGGGCGACACCGTGACTGTGGCACTGTGAGGGTGACACTGTGACGGTGCCACTGTGAGTGTGACATCGTGACGCTGCCACTGTGAGGGTCACATTGTGACGGTGCCACTGTGTTCTGACCAGATGCTGTCCCAGCCTTCATTCTTTTTCCAATTCTGACCTTTCTGGTCCCGCAACGTATCTTTTGACATAAAATCATTTCAATACCCCCCCTTTTAACATCCTTTTAAGGCCAATAATTGATATCTCAAATCCCCCAAGATCTGGGTGACCCATGACATGCCAAAGAATGTGGCTTTTCCTCATTTTCACACCCCCTTTCCCCATATTTTCCACTTCTGCCCCTATTGCGCATTTTCTTCAGATTAATGAAAACAGTGTAATGCACAGCCATTATGGCCACCTATTTGATGGGAATTATTAAATGAAAATTAATTCCATCGTGTGTAACCACCCAGCTGCGTGGGAACCCACGATCTGACTTTTAATCCATTCGAAATTCTCAATTCCAATAGCTTCATGATCTCACTGTTTTATCGCACGAGAATTCATTTTTCTTCTTCTTCTAGGCTGGTATCTTTTCTTCCTTGTGCGTTTGGAGTTCCCCTTCCTAAGGAAAGTGATACGTCTGTGTAGGAGCCTTTTTTCTCACCCTTGGAGTCCCCGATGTTCCTCCCCGGCAAGTCATGCATCCCTAGTTATTGGAGCACAAAATTAAACATTCATGTTTGATCATCAAAGTAGGGTTTTTTCCTTCATCTCTCCTTTTGTGTATCATGCGGGATGGGTATGATAATGTTCTTATGGGGATGGATGAGCCAAACATTAACAAAGATAATAAATGGACTTTTACAGAATGATGGGGTGGTTTTGATGATGTTGATGTACTCTATTATATTTTTCTATATGTTGTGAATTGTATAGGCTTACACCCACTGAATATCATGGTCATTGTTGGTCCTTCTTTGCGCACTAATGAACTCCTATCTTATGTGATGATTGAATGGGTGTAACACGAAAACTGGTTAATCACATAAACATGGCTGGTTAAATGGATTCCCAGTGAACAATAATCCTTGTGTGATCACCCCAGTTAACCAAACAGATAGAAGGGACTTAATGAATGGTGTGCTTGAATCTGGAAATCCCCTTGCTTTATCATGGTCTTATGTGTGGTTGTTCTTATTTATGCTTATGGGGTGGTATGGATGGGGATGGGATCATCTGTTGTTGTGAGGTTGTTGGTTTGTGGATTTGAGGCTGTGTGGGGTCGTATCTTGAGGCTTGGTTTGGTTCTAGTACATTGAGGGATCTCACGAATCCCGTTTTGTTGATGTGAATTTACAAGAGATTCGGGTGTGAATTCTTGAATTGCGGGTTGGCAGTTTCCTTTTTTTTGGCTTGTGGCTATGCCTGTTATTTTCCCATTATTTCAAAATTTACTTAAATTGAATCTCTTAAACATGAAAACAATAACGGTTTCAATGGGGAATTAGTTCTGGGAATGATTTTATATATGGTTGTGGAAATGGTTTTCTTATGAATGAAAAGTAATGAGGTGTTTGTGTTGGGATGGTTTTGGGAACCCTATGCTGGGATGAGTTCTTGTTACCTATATATATAGTTTTGGTTTTTATGTTTCTAATTCGCGCCCCACCCATGTTGAGAACTTCATTCTGAACACCCCCACTTCATGTGGAGGGTGTTTTTTCCAAAACTCCTAAGAGTGGCTGGTTATTAGCTCTTTTTCTGCTCCCTTTCCCAAGTAGCCCAACATCATTCGGGAAGGCTGTGATGGTATCAGTTCCATTATAGCCCTAGATTATTTGGGAAGGGTACATGGTGGTGGTTGGCCCAAGTGTCTGCATGAAGGTTATTTCCCAAGTGTCTTCGGGTTGAGGCCTAGGTGTCCTTGGACATGGCAGTAGTTGTTAGGACTCAGTTATATATAGGTGTGGTTAAATTTGGTTATGGTGGCCCAGGTGTTTATGGGCGGGATGTGTGGTAGTGATAGTCCTGGTGTTTTCGGGCGGGATGTGTGGTAGTGATGCTCCAGGTGTGTGTGGGCGGGGTATGGCAGTGGGACTATAGTGAGAATGGAAGGAGAGGTCTAATGCATAGGATTTCTTCAATAACTATTGGGGAAGTGGCGCGGGGTACCCAAACATCGATGTTCTATTACTATTACATTAATTGACTTGCATTATTTGGGGAGTATTCCTTGGTGAGGGTTGGGTGAATAGTTTTCCTTGCTGAGTGTTTTGGTTATCTATTTTCTCACGTGGTAATAGAATGCCTCCCCACTTTTCCATGAGAGCTTTTGGTTTCCCTACTGAGTATACTTGTATACTCACCCATTGTATATAAACTGCTTTTAGGTTTCCAGTAGGACTTCAGGGATTGTGCATAACCATACTAGTTCGGACGTTGGAACAATTGTTGTTGTTGTTTTTCTTTTCATTAGTACTTTCCTTTGGGGTTTTCTTGGACTTTTGTATCATTTACTCTTGGAACATGCATATGGGAATGGTTTTCTTTGGCTTTACTTTTACCCCCATTTTTGGTGTTGTTGGGATTTACTATCTTATCTCACGATCCTACTAAATAAAAAGGGTAATTCCTTCCATCTTGTGTGTGATTTTGTACCCTTGGTGCTATTAGCCACTCCGGGACCTATTGAAAGCGGGTCTCGGGGGTCATTATCTCTCCTTCAACTTGAAGAAGGATGGTCCTTGCAATCTATTGTCCCTTCTCTCTTCTTGGTGAAGGAATGTCGTGATAGAATGGTATCAGAGGTAAAGGTTGTGAGATTGGATGGATCTCGGGGTTAGGCTAAGTAAATATTTCATGGGATGGTAGGGAAATAGTGTTAGCCAATCTTGGTGCACTAAATAGGCTAGGGAAGACCGACTTGGACATGTGATTTTAGGTCCCCCATGTTCCAATGCAAGGAATCTGGTCCTACCAAAAGACCAAATGAGGCTACACTGATTGTAGGGTAGAGACCCTAAGAAAGTTACATGAATCATAATGACATGGGTTCTTGTGTTCAATGGGAATTTGGGAATTTAAAAATCTATGAAAATTTAAAACGCAATATTCTACACTACTCGGGCGTAGGCATTCCATGTTTACCTTGCAGCTATGGCACCTGAACGATGACCATGAGTAGTGCAGGAGATCGAGGCCTATGAGGTTGAGTTGACTGATTGGAAGAGGACTGACCAAGAGGAGGATGATCAGTGGTAGAGGATACTTCGTGCCTTCTAGTGATAGACCCTCAGGAAGTATGAGGGCAGCGTCTCGGACATGGAGACAGAGAGTTGGCTAGAGGAGCTGCTGATAGATTTTATCTTGATCTGGGCTTTGATGGAGTACTGGGTTACTCTAGATATAATCCAGATGTGAGGAGTGGTGCGTCCGTGGTGGATGCTCTACCTTGGGGAGAAGAGATAGGCTGAGGTAACGTGGGCTGAATTTGGGAAGGAGTTCCGGGAGGAATTCCTCTCTTCCATGATGAAGGTTCAGAAGAGGCAGGAGCTGCTCTCCCTCTATATGGGGATCATGTCAGTGAGAGAGTCGTGGATCAAGTTCAATTATCTCCTTATCTTTTCTCCAGACCTCTTTCCAGATGAGGAGTCCCCAGCGAGACATTTGGAAGAGGTGCTACGACCTTCTATTCATTATGCAATTACCCCCTTCACCCAACTAACGTACCTAGAGGTTCAGAAGAAGGATGAAGTGGTAGAAAGGACGCACATGATGGGAGGTGTTCCACAAGAGGGAATCCATTTGGGCTTGTTGAAGGGGAAGGATGTCAGCAGTATGCCTCCATCATCAGGGCCCACTAGGTTTCGACCAGTAGGGAGCATGCCCCAAAAGTTCCAGTTCTGATCTTCTGGTCCTTGTCCTTACCTTTTGGGACCAGGACCGAGATGCTTCATCTATGGTAGCAGTGGGAACCTTCATAATCAGTTTCCAAACCGATAATAGTATATTGGGGGCAGGTGGGTTCAACGCCCACCTCCACAGCAGTAGCTTCCAGCCAGGCCCTTTTAGCAGCAGGGACAGCAAACTCCCACTCCTCTGAGGGGCAAGTGTTACTGGAGGAGGCCGACCTCAGGGAGCTCCTCAGGGACCTTGACCAGGGTGTGATCGGGGAGGCCGCTGATAGAAAAGGGGTAGAGGAGCTGAGTGTGGGTAGTTGCACACCGCAAAGGTAGCAATTCCAGTAGGGTCGGAAGTTGTTCGAGGTACGATCAGCTTGTTCAGTACTCTTGTATATGCCTTGTTCAATACAGGAGCTTCTTACTCCTTTGTTACACGCCATGTGGCCCATTCTCTAGGTCTAGATGTTGAGAGACTTTCAGTACCCCTGGTATTTTGTATGCCAGTCAGAGGTCAGACAGACGTGGTTTATGTTTTCTGAGGGTGTAGACTGATGAAAGGGCCACATCAGTCTATCAGGGATCTTCTACATTTCCAGATATAGCCATACGATGTCATCTTGGGAATTGACTAGTTGTTCTCTATATGTTCTGTTATTTACTTCTTCCAATGAAGGATTGGGTTTTCGGTTTTGGGTAGCCGGCATGTAACTTTCATCAGTGAGCGGGGTTTCCAGAAAGGCAGTCGGCGAGTGGAGCCCCTCCTTTCCTTGTTAGCTGAACTGTCAGTGGAGTCGGTGGATAAAGAGATGGTGGAAGTCCAGGGGATCGTTGGGGAGTTCATAGATGTTTTCCCTGAATATGTGGCCACTCTACCCCATTGAAATTATGTTGAGTTCGGGATAGACTTGCAACTCGGTGCCTGTCTGATTTCGATGGCTCCCTACCGGAAGGCGCCTTCTAAGTTGTGGGAGTTACGGATTCAGATTGACGATCTTATGAAGAAGGGTTTTGTTCGACCAAGTGCATCACCATGGGGTGCTACTATCTTGTTCGCAAAGAAGGCAGATGGTGGTCTGAGGTTGTTCATAGACTACAGGAAACCGAATCAGGTAACAGTAAAGAATCGCTACCCTCTACTGAGGATAGACGATCTCTTTGATCAGTTAAAAGGGGAAGGATGGTTCTCCAAGATTGACATGCCGTCAAGATATCACCAGTTAAGGGTGAAATAGGGTGACATCTCGAAGACTACCTTCAGGTGCAGATATGGGAACATTGAGTTTGTATTCATTCCATTCGGCGTTACGAATGCGCCAGCTATGTTAATGGGCCTCATGAACTCTATCTTCTGGGAATATCTGGACTGGTTCATAGTCGTGTTTATTGATGACATCCTGATCTACTCAAGATCAGAGGAGGATCACGCTTAGAGTTTGAGAATGGTTTTAGAGGTCCTCCGACAGCACCAACTCTATGGGAAGTTGTCCAGGTGAAAGTTCTAGATGTGAGAAGTGTGCTTCCTTGGACACTTGGTGTCCGAGTAGGGGGTATCAGTGGACCCATCAAAGGTCAAGGCGGTTGTTTCCTGGGAAACACCCAAGAAAGTGGCAGAGGCTTGTAGTTTCCTAGTTCTAGTAGGTTACTACCGGAGGTTCATACCCAACTTCTCCCGAGTTTCAGCACCTTTGACAGCCTTGACCATGAAGGATTAGGCTTTCATGTGGAATGGGCAGTGTGAGGCAGCCTTCAATTATCTAAAGGGGAAGTTGGTTAGTGCCCTAGTGCTGAGGTTTTCAGAAGAAGGGCTCGCATATGAGGTGTTCTGTGATGCCTCAGGATAAGGCCAATGGTGTGTTCATATGCAACATCAAAGGGGTGATCTCTTATGGGTCTAGGCAGTTATGTCCCCATGAGCATAACTATACCACCCACGATCTATAGCCTGTGGTAGTCATGTTCTCACTAAAGTTGTGGTGGAATTACCTCATCAAGGATCGCTTCGTGGTCTCCATGGATCACAAGAGCTTAAAGTATATATTCTCCTAAAGGGACCTGAATTTGAGGAATTGAAGGTGGATGGAGTTCTTTCAGGACTATGACTTAGAGATTTCCTACACCTCGGAGAAAGGGTAACATAGTGGCCGATGCCTTGAGCAAGAAGTCGCAGAAGGATGTGGTTTGAGAATCGGCAGATGCTTGGAAGACGATGGAAGAGTTGGTTGCCTACACCTGGATGCAAGTGTGGAGAATGGTAGAGGCTATCTATTTCAAATGATAATATAGTAATATCTATTAAAATAGGTGGAAGAGTCTCAGTGGGGGGGCTTATAGGCTGAAGTGATGCGCAATCGCATTAGCGAGAGCAATGCTCTAAAAGGATGGTCGGAAGACAGGAAGAATCATATGTTGTTTCATGGAAAGATGTCCGTCCCAGGGGGAATGCACGAGAGAGTTCTTAGTGAGTTCCACAACTCACCCCGGGAGGTACACCCAAGAGTTTACAAGATTTACCGGGGTTTTAGGAGTTAGTTTTGGTGGCCCGGGGTGAAGCGGGTAGAGGCAGAGTTTGTATCAAAGTGCCTCATGTGTAAGTAGGTGAAGTCTGAACACCATGTCCCTGGAGGCCTGTTACAGCCTTTAGATGTCCTCGAGTGGAAGTGAGATGACATCTAGATTGATTTCATCATAGGGCTACCAGAGTTCAAGGGGGTTACGATGCTATCTGGGTAGTGTTGGACTGACTGATGAAATCAGCTCACTTCCTGGCAATCAAGGAGTCGGGTACGGTGGATGCCCTAGCACAGAGGTAAGTGGATGAGTTGGTGCGATTTCATGGGGTTCCGAGGTCCATAGTCTCAGATCATGATACTCATTTTTCCTCACAAGTCAAGAGGGGATTGCAGCATGATTTTGGCACTCAACTACGTCTTAGCACTACTATCCACCCCCAGACAGATGGACATATAGAGCGCACCATCCAGAAAATGGAGGATATGTTACGGGCATGTGCTTTGGACTTTGGGAGATCATGAGTGTGACACTTTCCTTTGGTTGAGTTTGCCTATAATAATAGCTATAAATCTACAATTGGCATGGATCCGTTCGAAGCTTTGTACGGAAGGCCATGTCAGTCACCCATGTGCTGGACAGAGGTTGGAGAAGCAGGTGTTATTGGCCCAGAAGTGCTGCAGAGCACGACAGAGAAGGTTCAGTATATACGGGAGAGGATAAAGGAATATTAGGATAGGTAGAAGTCATATTCTGATAATAGGAGGAGACCCTGGGAGTTTAAGTTCGGGGACCACGTGTTCTTAAAGGTCTCCCCTCGGTGTGGACAATTTTGGATTGGAAAGGGGAGTAAGCTTTCTCCTAGGTTCGTTGGACCATTCGAAGTGTTGCGGAGGGTCGGTGAAGTGGATTATCAACTAGCTCTACCACTGCCGCTACTGAGAATGCACGACTTCTTCCATGTGTCTCAGCTCCATCGGTATCTACACGATGATTCACACATCCTCGATTGGGGAATGCTGGATATCGAGGCCGACGTGACGTTTGTAGAAAGGCCTGTGAGGATCAAAGATCGTGAGGAGAAGGTGCTCCATGGACAATCCATTCCCTTGGTTCGTGTTTTATAGAGGCACGGTGGGCTTGAGGAGAGTACTTGAGAACCTATGGCACAGATGCAGGCCCAGTACCCAGAGCAATTTTGAGTTTTGTTATGTGTTGTTTTGTACTTGTTTATGATGAATCACATTACCTTGTAAACAATGGAATGTGTTGTTTTACTTGTTCTCTGAATGTGTTTGAAGAGTCTTGAATGTGGGGAGGGGAAGACCAAATACCTAATCAAGACGCATTAAGGTGGATGCAATTAAACCCGTGTGGGCGAGTTAGTGGCGCAAAAAGTGGATAGTATATTGACATGGAGGGAGGAACTCCCTAACCCATATGAATGGATGGTATCACCCTTGAATATTGTGTGGTTACTTGAGGGAGAAGTGTTCCTAGATTTCAATGAGGTCTAATACTGAGAGGTATCTTTCGAGGTGGTTGTTTGGAACCCTCTATTTTCTTTGGGTTTGGTTTTTAATTCTTGAGGGTGAGAATAGTTCGAGAGGTATCTGATGTAATGGCTTGAACCCTCCTGATCTAGTACTTTCCCAAAACACGGTTCCACCGTGAGGGTGACACTGTGATGGTGTCACCTTGAAGGTGACATCATGATGGTGGCACCACGAGGGTGACACCGTGAGGGTGGCACCATGAGGGTGCCACCGTGAGGGTTACACCATGTCGGTGCCACCTTGTTCTCACCAGATGTTGTCCACCCTTCATTCTTTTTCCAGTTCCGACCTTTCTGCCCCCACAACGTATCTTTTGACATAAAAGTGTTTTAATACCCCTTTTTAATAGAATTTTAAGGCCCATAACTAATATCTAAAATCCCCCAAGAGCAGGGCGTCCCTTGACTTTGCAAATCATGTGGCTTTTCCTCGGTGTCACACCCCCTTTCCCCATACTTTCCAGTTTTGCCCCTGTTGTGTGTTTTCTATTGGTTAATGGAAATAGTTTAACACATAACCTTTATGTCCACCTCTATGATGGGAATTATTAAATGAAAATTAAATCCATCGTGTGTGGACCCAACCATGTGGGAAACCATGATCCGACTCTTAAGCCATTATAAATTCTCAAATCCCGTAGCTCTAGGATATCACCTTTTATCACACGATAATTCATTTTTCTTCTTCTTCTTGGCTGGTATCTTTTATTCCTTGTGCATTTGGAGTTCCTCATCTCGAGGAAAGTGGTAGGCCTGTGTAGGAGCCTTTCTGCTCACCCTTGGAGTCCCCGACTTTCCTTCCCTTCAATTCACGCATCCCCAGTTCTTGGCTCGCAAAGTTAAACGTTGATCTTTGTTCATAAAAGTAGGGTTTTTCCTTTGTCTCTCCTTCTGTGTATCATGTGGGGTGGGTGTGCTAATGTTATTAAGGGGATAGACGAACCAAACTTTAACAAAGATAATAAATTGACTTTTAAAGAATGATAGGGTGTGTTTGATGATGTTGTTGTACTCTGTTATCTTCCACTATATGTTTTGAATTTTACGGTATTATTCCCATTAAAAATCATGGTCGTTGGTGGTCCTTCTTTGAAAACTAATGAACTCCTGTCTTTTGTGATGATTGAATGGGTGTAACATGGAAATTGGTTAATCATGTAAACTTGGATGATTAAATGGATGCCCAGTGAACAAAAATCCTTGTGTGATAACCCTGGTTAACCAAAGATAAAGATGGGACTTAATGAATGGTGTTCTTGAATCTGGAAACCCCCCTTGCTCTATCTTGGTATTATGTGTGGTTGTTCTGCTTGATGGTTATGGGGTGGTATGGATGGGGATGGGATCCTCTATTGTTGTGTGGTTGCTGTTTTGTGGATTTGAGGCTGCGTGGGGCCTTATCTTGAGGCTTGGTTTGATTCCAGTACTTTGAGGGATCTCATGAATCCCTTTTTGTTGATGTGACTTTACAAGAGAACCAGGTGTGAATGCTTGAATTGATGTTTGGCTATTTCATTTTTTTTTCTGGCTTGTGGCTATGCCGGTTAGTTGCCCAGTAGTGAATAATTTAAATAAATGGAGTCTCTTGAACATGAAAACAAGAACAGGTTCAATGGGGAATTGGTTCTAGGAATGATTTTTTACATGATTGTGGGAGTGGTGTTGTTATGAATGAATAGTAACGTGGTGTTTTTGTTGGGATGGTTTTGGGAACCCTGGGATGGGATGAGTTCTTGTTACCTATATATATAGTTTTAGTTTTTATGTTTCTTATTCATGCCCCACCCATGTCGATCACTTCGTGCCGAACACCCCCACTTCATGTGGGAGGGTGTTTTTCCAAACACTCCTAAGAGTGGCTGGTTGTAAGATCTTTTTTTGCTCCCTTTCCTGAGTAACACAGGATCCTTCGGGTAGGCTGCGATGTCCTGAGGTCTATTATAGCCCTATATTATTTGGGTTGGGTACATGGTGGTGGTTGGCCCAGGTGTGTGTGGGAAGGTTGTTTCCCAAGTGTCTTCGGGATGAGGCTTAGGTGTCTTTGGGCATGGTAGTAGTTGTTCAGACCCAGGTGTATGCGGGTGTGGTTACGTTTGGTCGTGGTGGCCCGGGTGTTTGTAAGAGGGATGTGTGGTAGTGAAAGGCTAGGTGTTTTTGGGCAGGATGTGTGGTAGTGATTCCTCAAGTGTGTGTGGGTGGGGTATGGCAGTGGGACTGTAGTGAGAATGGTGGGAGAGGTCCAATGCGTAGAATGTCTTCAATAACCAGTGGGGAAGTACTGCGGGGTACCCAAACATCGATGTGTTATTGTTATTACATTGCTTGACTTGCATTATTTGGAGAGTGTTCCTTGGTTTGGGTTGGGTGGATAGTTTTCCTTGCTGAGTGTTTTGGTTATCAGTTTTCTCACGGGGCATTAAAATACCTCCCCACATGTCCACGAGAGCTTTTGGTTTCCCTACTGATTATACTTTTATACTCACCATATGTATATAAACTACATTCATGATTCCAGGAGGACTTCAGGGATTGTGTTGGACTGTACTAGTTCGGACATTAGGAAAATTGTTGTTGCTGTTTTTATTTTCTTTGGTACTTCCCTTTGGGGTTTTCTTGTACTTTTGTAGCATTTACTTTTGGAACATTCATATGGGAATGGTTTTCTTTGGCATTAATTTTACCCCCAATTTTGGTGTTGTTGGGATTTACTATCTTATCTCATGATCCTACTAAATAAAAAGGTTAATGCCTTCCATCTTGTGTATGATTCTATACCCTTGGTGCTAGTCTCCACTCTGGGACCTATTGAAGGTGGGTCTCAGGGGTCATTATCTCTCCATCAACTTGAAGAAGGAAGGGCCTGGAAATCTGATGTCTCTTCTTGCGGGTCATGACATATAGTTTAAAGTTTATCATGAAAGAAATGTTCCTATTTTATTATTCATGATTGTTAAATATTAAAATAAGTTTGGTTCTGTTCTCAAAAAATATAATCTCTCCTTTTTTTAAAAATATAGTTAAAGTTGGCAGTGAAGCTTAATAGAGTCACCATCAATACATATATAGTTGATCATGGTTGAGAGTTTAATTATCAAGAGTTTGAATTTCTAATCACACAATATATATATATATATATATATAATTTCACTATGCCTCAAACATCTCAACAAATGGTGTTTTTGAAAGAAGAAATAAGACTCTTCAAGAATTTTCACAAACTATGGTCAGTAAATATGACTTTGTATTATACTTTTACAATAATGTTATTAACACATCATGACATGTAATTAATAGAGTTATTATGAAAACTGTCTATAAAATATCCCCATATGAATTATGTAATGGTATAAAACTCAACTTTAATTACTTTATAGTTTTTTGAAGCATAGACAACATTGTTAATACAATGGATACTTTGGAAAGATTTTAACCTTAAAGATATAAAGGAATTTTACATGGATATTCAACCGCTAATAAATTATAATGAGTCTTTAACTATAAATGCTAGTTTTTCTAAAGAAAAAATTCATGTCAGTTTTGATGATACAAATCGACATGTATTCAAACCTCCTATAGAAAATCATGAGGATCACATGTCAAATTTTAATATAGATAATACCTCTAAGTAATCAGATCATAATGTTGATTTACATGATAAATCTCTTAGTAGGGACCATAAAATCCATCCTAATGTAGAGTTAGACTTTTAATAACAATGTACTCTAGTCCCTAGAACCATTATATCCCAAAAAACAATCATGTGGATTCTGTTGTAGGATAATTAGATAATATTATTCCAACCTGATCCTCACTAATAAATCAGGTTGAACATGAAATATTTTTTTCATATCTTGATACTAAGAATATAATTGATGTAATAAATGATGAAAACTTCTAAATTTCAATGAAAGAATAATTGAATCAGTTTGAATGAATTAATGTAATGTAATTACTAGACATACCTAAAGAATACATAACTATTGGCACTAAGTTGGTATATAAAAATATGGTTTGTAAATCTGGAACAATTATTAGAAAAATAAAGATGGATTTTATACACAAGGATATAGTCAAGTAGAAGGTACTGATGATGAAAACCCCTATTTCACCAGTACCCAAACTTGAAGCCATTAGAATACTAATTACTTATGTATCATGTCCAGATTTCAAATTATATCAAATTTATTCTAAGAGTTCTTTCATTAATGGATATATTACTATGTATATTTTTTAACAAACTTATATCTTTTTAAATCGTCATTTATTAAACATTATAAACCATGGTATGGTTTAAAATAATATCCTATAGCTTGGTATGAAAGGATCAACAATTTTTTGATATCAAATAGTTTTACAAAAGGTGTTATTGATCCTACATTATTTATTAATATAACATTAAAAGATGTTTTTGTTTCCAAAATATATGTTAATGGAATTAAATTTTCATCATCATGAAATTATTTAATTTCAAAATTTTCAAAACGAATAAAAAATTAATTTTAAATTAGTTTAATGGGTGAAATAAAATTAATTTTTTATTTTAAAATTTTTAAAAATATAATGGTTTTTATTTTAAACCAAAGTAAAAAAAATATCATGAAAATTGTTTTTTCTTCAAAAAATAAAATGGGAGTGATACCTCAATGAGTACCACCAGTAAATATGACCCGGATGAAACTAGTAAACCAATTTACCAAACCACTTATAGAGGTAAGATATAGATTTTACATTACATACTATCTAGACTATCTGATATGTTTTTCAGTTGTTGTTTGTGTGAACGTCTTCATGAAAATCCCAAGGAATCACATTTAACTATTGTTATAAGATGTTTCAAATACCTCAACAAAACAACTAATTTAGAAATATTTTATTATAGAGTGCATTATTTTTATTTAATTAGCTATAGTGATATTAATTTTTGTGGTTTTATTTTTGATTGAAAATGAACTTTTAGAATATATCACAAGTTAATAAAGACTCTAGTGTTATGGATTAGTAAGAAATGCTTTTTTCATTTCATACTATTAAAGATAAATACATAGTTATATGTAGTTTTTGTGAATATGTTATATGGAAAAACCCACATTACTATAATATGGATATCAATTCATGAAAATCCCAAAAAAATATGAAAAAAATTGTGATTACCATTTCCCACAATATTGTATCTCATTCTGGGAAAAATCACACTGATATAAGACATCACTTTTTGATAGATCATTTTCAAAAAGGGGATATCACTCTTTAATTCATTAGCATAGAACATTTACTTTATGAAATTTTTAAAAAACCTATGAATTAAGAGAGGTTAATTTATATCACACATGTGTTGGGAATGATCGATTATGTTTAATTTATTTTTTATTAATTTGGTATAAATTTATTTTTTTATATTCTTATGAGGAATATTTAATTAAATATTTTTCATCAAAGATATCATATGTATTTTTAGTATATTTTATATTTGTTTCCTATAGTTTAATATACATCAAGTACAAAATGATATTAATATCCAAAAATAGAATTGAAATCATCACATCCCATTCAAACTCAAACTAAACCCTTTTTTGATCCATCCTTTACTAAAACCTTATCCTTATTATCATTGAATCTTAGTTTTTAGTAGTGTATATGATGAAATATTTCAAATAAGATGATATTGAAGCTTCATATGCTTCTAGAAGATAAAAGTAATTCATGAGTGGATCTAGAAAACATTCAAACCAACATATATTAATGCATGAAGTCACCATAGAAAAAAGAGTATATTTTTAATGGTTAAGGACAAGTTGTTCTCTATTTTGAAGAATCGTGCTTTGACAAAGATGGACCGATTGATTTTTGGATGATAATCCATATTTATATCCTCTTTTGGTGAACTATTTTTTTATGAACATGTTTTTCAAAGCTAGAGATAAAGAGGATGTAATCAAAAAAAATTTAGAAGAAGTTGAAATTTGATGATATTTTTTTCTATAAATAAATTATATCACTTTGACAGATTTCATTATACATAACATGGAGTTTAAATTAACCATGTTATACTATTTAAATGTTTTTATTTTACATGATGGGTTTCTCTTAGCCAATAGACTGGTATTTATGAATAGGACTAACTCAATTATGAGAAATTTATAGATTACTCTTGTATAAAATGAATTCAATTGTTATTAATTGATTATAAATGAAAACAACAAACATTTAAAAGAAAAAGATATGTTTTTTTTGAAAAAACATTATGCACACAACAAATTATCAGCATAATAGATTAAATTAATCAGAATCTGTGAATGCTTTTTATGAATTTTTTTATATATTAAATAAAATGTTTTAAAATTAACCTAATATTTTTTCTTGGCATGGTAGAAGACTATAACCAATTTTATTCATAAAATATTTTTGTATAAAAAAATTATTGAATTTTGTGGACTTATTTTAAATTAACTTCATACGACTTATAGAAATTGAATATTAAAAAATAGAATCAATATTTGGAATCAAGATGATCAATTTTTTTAAATAGGTCGTTTTTATTGTTTTTCATGATGAATACGAACCTTGGTAAATATTTTTCACCTCTGATAGTGTTAAATGGGTAACATAGGGTTAAAATTGAGGGATAAGGCTATAAAATTTCTCTAACAGTTTCCTCTATCATATTGGATTATACAAGATTCAAATATATAGCCATATGCTACCATTTTTCATTGAATATGACCTTCATAATAATTTAGGAAAAGAATAAATGAAAAATGTCACTATCTTGAATTTAATATCACTAAATTTTTTTACATAAGAATAAAAAGAGTATAAGTTCAAATATAAATCTTTATTGAAACTTTAAAATAATTTTTTTATCTTATTAATTTATTTTTAATTTTAATTGATTGAATAATTACCCTTAATTCTTATGAAACGCCAACAAAATATTTATTCAATTAATAGAAAAATTAAATAAATGTTTAAAAAAAATTAAAATACTCAATTTGAAAGAATTATTGTATTCCAATAATTTTTTAAATGAATTTAAGATGTTATTTTTTTGTGAATGTGTTAGATTTTAATTCCTTTTCTATCATGTTGTTTTGAAAATAAAATTATATGAATAGTTCATAAATTTAAATTATTAGTATTTTATGCCAAAATTGTTTTATTAAATTATTTAAAAATAAAAAAAAATATTTAAATAGGACAGGAAGGATTATAAATATTATAAAATATCATCCATCATCCATTTATGATCCAATTGTTAATTTTTAAGTAATAGTATAAACATTTAATATAAATAATTTTATTACCACAATTAATATGAAAATTGGTTAACCAAGTTCTGAAACTAAAAAATAAGGTTTGAAATGAAAAAAAACTGTCTAAATTTTATTGGATGATGATATTTTTACCATCTCCTTTTTTATTTGATTACGTGGCCATTTGGAAGCTTTTTTCTTGAGAATTATATAATTATATTTTAATCTTTTTAGTAAATCCAAGTGTGTCCTTTTCCACCCTTATAAATGGACACCCCTTCATCCGTTTATTTACACAATGTTGAGTCATCTACCAAAACATACACATTTTTATTCAAAAAATCCCTATCCATGAAATATAGATTTTGGTCATATCAAAAACCAGGCCGGGTCACCTTCCGACCTGGTGCTGACCAAGTCCGCGACATGGCCCGAAGGGTGTTCCTGATCTCCATGGGCTGGCACATGTGCTCGAGTATCAATATAGTTCAAGGGAATGATTTAACCAAAAGAAGAGACATAAAAAATAACTAAATACTTTAATGGAAAGATATTGATTTTATACAACCAAACATACCTTTAACACATTTCATATTTAAATATCTACAACTGGAACCAACAACATAAGAGAGATTACAACAAAGTAAAACTAAAACACTAAGTAGACTGCAATGAAAGAAAACTAACACATCTATCTGCACCTTCATGCAACATGAGGAGCCACCTCCTTAAACCACAATCGTCAGACCTGGATGGGAAAAACCACCAACAACTTGAACCACTGGCACTAAGCATGATTCCTTAACCAGTGACACACAAATAAAAAGGTCTACATACACCCAAAGGTGTATGCAGGGTATGAGCCAAGAGCCCAGCAGGATGCCACTGGGAGAAGATTCCACTCATAACTATTTAAATGAGGAATAAATTTTTCCTATCAAATAGATAAAAGGAATATAAAACTATGAATAGTATTTAATGAAAATAATTTTTTATGACAGGTACTTTGAATGAAAATAGATTTAAAGGCAACAACCTTAATTATAGAACACGCACACACTTACTTTTTAAAATAACCAACAAGCCTAAAGTAACCATTGATCACCAATATGGGAGAGGCCTTGTGGGTGTTAGCTAGCTAGGGTCACTATATCTTCATGAATCAGTGAAGCGCGGCTTAGAAACCACAACCCATAGAAAATATGGAATAGAAACCATGACCCTCAGAAAACTTGGCTTAGAAACCATGACCCTCAATCATTCATATTTTTAGTTAGTGTTGTAGTTGTCAATCCTACTATGTAAAACAGGACCAAAGCCACCCCTGGATCACTAGCCCACTAGTCCAGTCCACATTCTTAGCTACCCAGGCTTCCCGCTTTGGGCTCAAACAAGTTTCAATATCATAATAGGTTCACATCACATAAACAGGACAAGAAAAACACCACATGTGATAAGATACCATTCACACCACCAATTACATTTTTAAAATTCAAGATCATGTCCCATGTCACATTTATGCATAAAATCCAAATAGAGTACTCACGCAAATTGAACCATCATTTTCACACCCAAATTCCATTTTTAAATACTATACACAACAAAACCTTATACAAACAAGATTTAGACCATTGATATAATTTGATAACACCTTTTAAATTTTTCATAAGAAAATTCTAAAAGAGTATCACCAGGCTTAACAAATGAAAACTCACTCAAAAACCTCATTTTGAATTACGCACACACCCAAAATATTTTTAGAACTTCATCCGCATCATTGAAACCATCAATTAAACCACTTTCAATATTAAAGGAAATAGTTTTGCACTTAAAAAACAAACGTGAAAAATTCTTGAACAATTTCAAAAATGTGTCGCATGACATTAAACACCAAAACTAACTTTGAGCCTCTTTTATGACAAAACTCACATTGATTCCACACCCAAAACACACACTACAACTCTTTCACCTTCAAAAAACCTAAATGTGCAATCTTGAGAACAATGATAAATATCTCAATGTAGGATTTCAGAAAAAAAAACACATTAAAATCACATAAACACTCCACTAACAAAAAAATGAACAACAAAACTCAGTAAAAATCACTTTCACAGCATGTAAACTACATAACAATTGTGCTAAATTAATTTAAATTAATAAACTAATTCACTAGAAAATTTATGAACCAATTTTCAGAATATGTTGAATGACTCAAAATACTAAATATTCAACCAAACACCCCTCTTTGACTCAAGGCATATTGATGCTAAACCAGAATACAGTCTGTATAATTTGTAAAATTCAAATAAAAAATTCAGCTTTGTTGTTCCTAGAAAACACACATGTATCATGTATACATATCAAATTCAATTAAAAATTATATTTACACTAAACAAACTAATGAATAAATATGCTAAATTAATTTAAGAAGAAAATTAATTCATCAAAAAATGGTTATGTGCGGAACCAACTACCGGTGTGTAGCAACTCTTGGGGCGAAAAGGCCATTGCATGTCAAGCGTAGCTCAAACAACACAAGTAAGTCCTAAAAAAAATATCAAACCCCATGCATCAAAATATAACTGACTGAAACCTAAAAAGCTAAACTGAAAACCACCCAAAATTGAAGAAACAACTAGACGAGGGAATACACACCATTAGTGAGGTAGTGGGAGGCTGGTTAGAGCTTAAAGGAGGCCATTGGAGGTGCGTTGTTCTGGAAAAACCGGCCGGAAGGGAAATGAAGTGTGGGTCCAAGCGTGAGAGGCAGCGGGGAAAATTCGGTTCAATGCATGTTCGACGACGGCGTGACTTAGTGGTGTCGGTCACTATGGACGAATGGAGAAAGGAGAGCACCGGCCAGAAGGGGGGTGTTCCTGACTAGCCACGTCCAAAAATGGCTATGATGGAGGTTTTCACGCTGGCTGGGGGCAGGTCGGAGGTCAAACGGTGGAGGTAGGGTTAGCAGGTGGACATTGGAGCAGGAGGTCGGGGCAATTGTGTGACCCGGGTAAGAGGGAGCTTGGTGCAATGGTGTTCTAGCAGCTGGGTGGAGATGGGAGGAGCGTGCTGCGTAGAAGGCATGGGCACAGTGCACTGGGTAGAGCTGGGAGGAGGAGGCAATGTGGGACGGAGGTCGACCAAGGGGAGGGCGGACAGTAGAGGCAGTGCAAGGTAGGGTTTCAAGGGATAGATTTTGGCATGATGGGATGAGGGGAGAATGGAAAATGGGGTGCGTCGGGTTGGAGAGAATGTGAGCAAGAGGGAAGAAAAAAAGGAAATAAGTGAAAATAAGAAAGGAGAAAAAAGACCCCAAAAAAACTAATCAATGTAAATATAATAATAATACTAGTTAGTAATAATAATATAAACAATAAAATTGATAATAATAATAATAATAATTGTAAAAATAATAATATCAAAAATACCATTTTTATTATCTTTAAAAGACTCCATAAAATTTGTTTGTTATAATTATTTTAATGTTTCGGAAAACCTCGCGGTTACCCAACACGGCCCATAAAAATTTTAATAGGATAGTGATAATAATAAAAAATAATAATAAAGTGATAAAATTATCATCGTTAACACCACTATTAATTTCATTCCTTTATTGAACATTTCAATTTATTCATGAATTAATTAGTCGTGCACCGTGCAGGCCATGCAGTGAACTGGGCGAGGTCGCATAGTGACCCCCGCGAGGCTGCGCGGCTTCAACTTTGGTGTTCTGTACATGGTCATAGCTAATACAAGCGTTTTTGAATGAGAACTAAAAACTTTTACGTCTGGATTCAACTCAGCCTACATGATTCCCAGAAAAATTAATAAAATAAATAATTAAAAATAGTGGGTGTTTCAAAAATCCCCACCCAAAATCTTTTTGCCCCCAGAAAGCCTCAAGTGAGATTGAACCCCAAAGAAGAAAATGACACCCCATTATAGCTCAAAGCGAATCCCCATAAACAAAAAGTGAAAGGATGAAAACACACCATTCATAGAGAAATGGACTTAAATGAAAATCTCAAGAAACTCATAAAAAGAATTTCTGGTATGTGTCACCCCCCCAAGAGATAGAACACCACTAGTTGACTTATCAAGGAAAGGAACTCTCGCACCCATGGTAACCAACATCACAAATCGAAACACCTCAACCACCATTGAATGAAAACAACGTCATTTGACTGAAATGAATGACAAGACCAAGCACATCCAAGGAACACATTGATCACCTACCACTAATCCATCTCTAGGGACATCATTAAAAGGGTGAACATGGGGAAGGTTCAAAGGGGATCCCCACCATTAAAAACCAACCAACGCCCGAGACGAGGCTGGAATGTTGACACAGGTAGGCCTGAGTAGACTCCCCACCATTATGAAAAAGGCTAACACTGACTCATTCCAGAGACATTTGTGCGAGACCCATTATGGGTCTCCCCGCCATTAGAATTGACCGAAATACAAAACATTGAAAATATTCTGACGGTGACCAAACACCCCACCACTATGTGTGGGGAGGGAAGGACCCAACCACTGGGGGGTCAAAACCATAATCTAAGACCGACCATCATATCCACATTACTGGATAAGCACTATTCAAATATCAGACCGATTTAGCCAATAGACACCATAAGGACCACTAAAAGCAATTAAACCTTAATATTTTAAGGTAATGAGACGAACATGCCTTCTCATAGCCACGGGAAACCTCATGCACCCAATTGGGTTGTTTGGAACGAAACATCCACATAAAACGATATAAATTTAATTCACCTTCAGTACAATGATAGAAATAAAGTTGGGTTCCCATACGCTCCCAGGGTTCCTGACCATGTGCGAGCTTCACTCTATGGCCTATGGTCGGAGCCCTGATGTTCGAAGCATCTCCTGCCTTGCAGTTAGGCATTTAAGACTCCCGAACGGAGCTTCTCCTTTTTTGTGTCACACGCAAACACACCGCAATCGAGACAACGCCAACAAACACAACATACCCCAACATCCAAATACTCCCTCACGACACATCAACTAAGACTGGAGTTTGGATGATACAAATGCATCAACTCTTCTCCTTCACCAAGAAACATCAAGAGGAAAGACGCACGACAAGCACTCCCCTTTTAATATAAAAATTAGAACTACCTAAGAGGAGGACACACCCCTATGAAAACAGGTATTCTTGAAGGATTCTACCAAATATGCCCTTGCTCTTCAAAGAGGACTCACACTGTGAGGCATCACAAAACATGATCCTTATGGTCGAAGGGAGAACTACAAACCTTTCATGATATCAGTCAGCACTGATAATTTCGAACAGCCTTCACCCTTCCACACTAGATTCCTTTCACTATTTCCAGGGGGAAACTTCAGACGCAACGATGTCACACTTCCGACCAGATGACTCAGACAACACAAAGAGACCAAAACTCCCTTCAACTCCCCTTGCATCAGTCATCTTGATACGGGATGCTCTGCTTAACCAGGAAAGAAGAAAGGGATAGACATAGCACTGTCACCCAAAAAGAGAGAGTCCTTGCTTAAATCAATGGGAGGGTCGGAAAATAGTGAATTACCCACGACCGCACTTCAATCGCATGCTAATTCTTTATAGGGGAGAACACCATTCATGAAATAAAACCATAGACACAATCAAACTGGTCCAATGGTCAAGACATACCGCAAGAGAACACTAAATATGCAGAGGGAACCACTGTAAGGGCTTCCCAAGGCACTTTTCAAAATAAACCACAAAACACACGCTTTCATGCCATCTTACAATTAAGAATTCAAACTCATGACACAAATTCATTAAAAAGGATTCTCGGCTCAAAATGCCTCACATCCAACATTTCCAAAATTCAAGGACACACCACACAACCACCAATTATTAAAACACCAAATCATTTTTACTTAAAATCCATATTACCACGAATCCAAAACAAAGAGACGAGGGACGATGCAAGTGGAGACTAGTGTCAGCGGGTGACTTAGACATATGGTTGGTGGCCATGCGCCAATCACGGCACCGCCACAAAGAGTATTCAAGGACAGTGTCCCCAGCTCCACATGCTCTCCAGACCCTGTGAGCTCACGGGGACCATTGACCGTACTCCCTTTTCATTTCCCCTAAAAAATATTAATCAAAAGGACCAACAACTTAGAAAAACCTCAACTTACTCTGGTAACTTGAGTCCTGCCATGAGGTGTACTGGCTAGGAACCTTGCTTGTAGCTAGAATGATGAGTTCTGACACCCTTAACATTGGACTACCCTGACTCTTTCCCAAATAGACATGACCCAAGATAGAAATCCTACCTTTGATTTTATTTTTTCACGAACCAGGTCGGGTCGCCATCCGACCCGGCACTGACCCAGTCCGCGACATGGCCCGAAGGGCGTTCCTGATCCCCACAGGCTTTTACAAGTGCTCAAGTATCTAAATAGTACAAGGGAATGATTTACTCGAAATAAGAGACATAAAAAACTAACTATATTAATTGAGAGAAACTAATTTTATACAAAAAAATAGAACATTAACACATTTCATATTTAAAGATCTACAACTGGAACTAACAACCCAAGAGAGATGACAAAAAAAGAAAACTAAAACTCTAAGTAGACTGCAATGAAGGAAAACTAACACATTTATCTACACCTTCATGAAACATGGGGAGCCACCTCCTAAAACAACCATCGTCAGACCTGCACAGGAAAAACCAACAACAACCCGAACCACTATCACTAAGCACGATGCATCAGCTTGTGATACCGAAAGAAAAAGGTCAACATACACCCAAAGGTGTATGTAAGGTGTGATCCAAGATCCCAATAGGATTCCATTAGGAGAATATTCCACGCATAACCATTTAAATGACAAATATATTTTTCTAGTCAAATAGATAAAAGGAAAATAAAATCTTGAAAAAAAATTAATAAATACAATTTTATTGGAAGGTTCTTTAAATGAAAAAAATATACAGACAACAACATAAATTAAAGCACAAACACACACATACTTTTTAAACTAACAAACCAGCATAAAGTAACCAATGAGCACCAATATGGGAGAGGCCTCATGGGTGTTAGCTAGCTTGGGTCTCTAGATCTTCATGTCTCGGTGAAGCGTTTCTTAGAAACGAAGACCCTCAGAAAATGTTTCTTAGAAACCACAACCCTCTGAAAATGTGGCTTAGAAACCACGACCCCCAGTCATTTATATGTTTAGTTACTGTTGCAGTCGTCAATCATCTCAAGTGAAATGGGACAAAAGGCACCCCTGGATCACTAGCCCACTAGTCTAGGCCACCCTCCTAGCTACCCAGGCTTCCCAGTTTGTGTTCAAATAAATTTATAGATCATAATTGGTGCACATCATATAAACAAGCCAAGAAAAACACCACACATGACAAGATACCATTTACACCACCAATTCCATTTTTAAAATTCAAGATCATGTCACATGTCACATTTATGAATAAAATCCAAATGGTGCACATACACACACCAAACCATCTTTTTCACACCCAAATGCCATTTTGAAATACTACACACACCAAAACCTTATCCAAACAAACTTCGCTCCATTGATATAATTTGATAAAACCTTTGAAAATTTTTATAAGAAAATTCTAAAAGTGTATCACCGGGATTTACACATGAAAACACACTCAAATTCCCATTTTGAATTATGTGCACACCAAAAATATTTTTAGAACATGATCTGCATCGCTGACACCATCAATTAAACCACTTTCAATTTTAAAGGAAATAGTTATACACTTAGACAACCACCATGAAAATTTATTGAACAATTTAGAAAATGTGTCGCATGACTTTAAACAACAAAATGCACTCTGAACCTCTTTTATTAAAAAACTCACTTTGATTCCACACCCAAAACACACATTTCATCTCTTTCACATTAAAGAAACTAGACGCACAATCTTGAGAACACTAATAAATAGATCAATCCAGTTTTTCACAATAAAACACATTAACATCACATAAACACTCTAGTAACAAAACAAATTCACAACAACACTTAGTCAAAATAACATTCTTATCATGTAAACTACTTAATAATTGTAATAAATTAATTTAAATTAACAATCTAATTCATCAGAAAATTTGGGGAGCAATTTTAAGAATATTCCACATGACTCAAAATACTAAAAATTCAACCAAACACCCCTCTATGTCTCAACGTATATTGACGCTAAACCAAAAAACAATCTAAGTAGTTTGGAAAATGCCAATAAACAATTCAGCGTGGTTGTTCATAGTAAACGCACATGTATCATGTATACATATCTACTTAAATTAAAATCTATATTCTTATTAAACAAATTAATGAATAAATATTCTAAATTAATTTATGAAGAAAACTAATTCATCAAAAACTGGTTAAGTGCGGAACCACATACCGGTGTGTAGCAACATGGAAATATTTGTGTGCAAAGCCCATTTTATGTTAATCGTAGCTCAAACAACATAGGTAAGTCATAAAACAAAATAGAAAACCCCTTGCATCAAATTCTAACCGACCTCAACCTAAAAACCTAACCCACCCCCCCCCCAAAAAAATTTTGATAAAACAACTAGATGATGTCACAATCACCATGGGTGAGGCAGTAGGAGGGTAGTCGGGGCTTAAAGGAGGCAATTGGAGGTGTGTCGTGTTGAAAAAACTAGCCGGAAGGGAAAGGCAGTGCATGTCCAAGTGTGTGAGGTAGTGGGGCGAAAAAAGTTCTATTCAAGGTGGAAGACAGTGTGGCTCGGTGGTGTCGGTCAGTGCGGTCAAAGGGAAAAAAGAGCATGCTGGTCGGAAGGGGGTGCGATCGGACAAGTGGGGACAAAATATGGTACTGCATGAGGCTTTTTCATCAGCTGGTGGAGGGTCAAAGGTCGAACGGTAGAGGCAGGGGCGGTGGCCGGACAATAGAGTTAGAGGTCGGGACGACAATGTGACCTAGGTAGGAGGGAGCATCGAGCGACAATGTTCCAACGGTTGGGTGGAGCTGGGAGGAGTGCGCTGGTTAGAAGGCATGGGCGTAGTGAACTGGGTAGAGCCGAGAGGAGGAAGCAACACTAGAAGGAGGTCAACCAATGGGAGGACAGATAGTGGGGGCAGCGTAGGGAAGGGTTCTAGGGGACATATTTTAGCGCGATGGGATGAGGGGAGAAGGGAAAATGGGGTGTGGCGGGTTGGAGAGAAAGTGATCAAGAGGGAAGAAAAAAAAGGAAATAAGAGAAAATAAAAGGAATTAAGAGAAAATAAGGAAGAAAAAAATTAAAGACAAAAAACCAAATCAATATAAATATAATAATAATACTAGTTAGTAATAATAATATAAATAATAATATTTCTAATAATAGTAATAATAATAGTAATATTTGTAATTTTAATAATAACAATAAAAGAATAAAAAAAATTTATCATTAAAAAACTCCTTAAACTTTGTTTAATTATTATTATTTTAAAGCGTCAGGAACCGCGCGGTTACCCCACACGTCCCATAAAAATTTTAATAGGATGGTGATAATAAAAATAATAATAATAATAATAATAATAATAATAACATAATATAATTCTCATCCTTAACACCACTTTTAATTTCATTCCTTTATTGAACATTTCAAATTATTCATTAATTAATTAGTCGTGCACCGGGAAGGTCGTGCGGTGAACTGGGCGAGGTCGCATGGTGACCCAGCCGAGGCCGCGCAGCTTCGACCGCAGTGCACTAGATGTGGTCATAGCCAATACAAGCATTTTTAAATGTGAAATCAAAACATTTCTGTTGGGCTTCAACCCGAACTACCCGATGCCCAGAGAATTTAATAAAATAAATAATTAAAAATTTCAGGTGTGATAGGTCATATTTAAATACCATTGTAAAGGTCTTTAAGAAGGGAGTAAAAGGAGGCCTATCTAAGAAATGGTAATCATCTTACCCGACACTTTCAATTTATTACTTCATTTTCTCTATGTTTTTATTATTCATTAAAAAATAATAAATTTATTATCCTTGAGATATATAAATTTTATTATGATTTTTTAACTACAAATATAAAACCTCTTTCTCGTTCAATGGGAAGAGAATGTATCATTTGTGCGTGCTTGTTTATTACCAACTCCACATAGACATACAATTCATTTTACTTCCCCATATTTCATGGATATTTATTATAATTGGTAAAATAATTTTAAATGATATTTATGAAATAATTATTCTTCTATAATTATAACATAATATCTTCCATCATACCTTCCTATTTTTTTCAAAATGACAATGTTTCTCATGCGTACGTGTGGACTAGCACCACCACGAAGCAATGAGATTCATTTTCCATTTTTGATTTATATGGATGAAAAAAAGGTATATTTAATTAATATATATAATATTTATGAAATAATAATGATTATATAATGGTTAATTATTATTTACCATTCTTTTTTTTCATTCATTAAAGAGTGACAAAGGTTGTCGCACCCTGACCCGGTCGATGCGCTACTTGCGCGTGAGTTATAAAACTACGCGCTAAGTACGCAGTTTAACCTTGTATGCAGTCAGAAACAGGTGGCACAGTTTGTGCATGGTCCACTCAACCGTACACTCGACGTCACGCAAGACGTGAAGTTGTTATATTATTATTATTATTACTATTATTATTATTATTATTATTATTATTATTATTATTATTATAAGAAAAAGAAAAAAACCCTAACCCTAGTACCCGGCCACCCCCTCCCCCCTTTCCATTGCGCCCCCCTCCCCCCGTTCCCCCCCCCCCTCTTCGTGATGCGGACCTGGTGTCGCCTCCCTACGCAGCCCGCCCACCGTCCGGCAGGCCGCGCCATGTCGACCGTGCCCCGGCGCCCCTCCGCTGCTCCCTACCTTCCTCGCCGGCCCACCTCCATTTTTCCCTTCACCAGCCCCTATCCTGGCGTCGCCCCGCTGCCCTACACCCTCCGGTCAAACCCTTTCTCCCCCTGCCAGACGCACCCCCCACCGGCTTCGCTCCTCCCCTGCGCGCTACGGACCCCACGTCAGCCCTCGTACTTGGCCGCTCACTACCGCCCAACCCCCCCCCCCCCCCCCCGACCAGACCTCTCTCTCTCAGGTGCTCCTTCTCACTTGAACCTCCCTTCTCCTCCCGTGCAGCGTACTGTGCACCCGCGCATCCCGCCGGCAGCCGCGACCTCCAGCGCCACTTTATCTCCGACACACGATGTTTTCCCGGTGAGTTTCCTTGCACCCTTACATTTTATTTCGTAAGCAAGTAGGGTTTGATCAAGCCCAATGCTAGGGTTTGTGTATTGTCTTTTGTTTCATGGATTATAGGGTATTCTATTTGGTCTTGGGGACTCAGTATTATATCTTTAAAGGTTTTGTCGCACGTGCATTCAACTGGTAGGTTTTTCCATATAAGGCCCCAGCCTTAAACCTTACTTAATCTTGAGTTATTACAAGATTACACATTGAGGATCTTTTCGGGTTTAGAGTTTTAGAGAATTAGATCATAAAACTTTCATTACATTCCACATATAAACAAAGTGGTTACATAAAGATAGTATTCTTCATTCCCATCAATGGAAACACATTTAAAATAAAACATGGATTATTTCTTGACACTTCCTTGACACTATCATCATATCATGTACCTTTCCTTTGACCTGTGAAAAACATTTCAAAAAAAAACTTGGGATGAGCATAAAAAGCTCAGTATGGGTTATAAAAACATGGAAAGGAAACATGAGTTCATATATACATAAGAATGAAATCATACTTTACCCATAAAACATAGGCACTTTAACATACCTCATAAAATCATGAACAAATCATAGAAATCATAAGACATAAAGGTAACTTGAGGCATTTATAACATTCTTACGTAGGGAGTAACCCTCTTGGTTAAGTTTGGAATACCCATCACAGTATATTCCCTAAATCTCTTCGGAGAAACCTTAACGTTTCACTCCTTCACGTTACCCAATGCATTGGAGAGCTATATCGGGCTCACCCGCCCTTAGTTTATCACGGAACCACCCGTCTTCATAATAATTCCCAAGAACCTCAACATAATCATATCACATAAAACATGCATAAAAAAAACATAACATTTCCACCTTTCAATCACAAGATATCAATACAACACATTGATATAAAAACATTATGAAAACCATTTTCAATACCAAAATAAAAGAAAAGTAAAACACGATATTTATTTTTCTTTTAAAAAAAGGTATGGCTTGTAGAGGAAGTCGAAACTCAAATAATGGTCACGGTGGCGGAGAAGTCGTTGTCGCTGCATACGTACGACAAAAACATTCTCTTTTGTCTTTTAGTAAACGCTTCGTATAAGAAATATTCCTTTTGAATAAATGTAAAAAGTCAAAGGGGTTTATACACCGTATAAAAGAATGTTGTGTATAAAATAAAATATGCCTCAATGAAAGGAGATTGAGACGAAGTCCCATACCTCGTATCCGACTTGACCCGACCATTCTTTAATCTCCTGAATAATAAACTTGAGTTAATCTATACTTGCTTATGATCCTTTTTCAAGTTCATTATTCCTTTTATACCATGTTATGAACATCATGTAATCATTTAAGTTAATAATGTTCATTTTTTCAGTATTTGGTTCTTAAGTCAAAAATAGACTTCTTACACTTACATGTTGTTAATTTGGTCAAAGGTTCATTATATCCAGAATGGTATTAATGATTTGGATAACATATATATCATATATATTCATCATATACATGTATTTATAATATTACATCACATTTAGAGGTAAGAAATGAAATGCACTGTTCATGGAGACGGTAAGCCGTACGTACGCATGAACGCTACTTCCATTTCTATTTCGTATTTTCTGGAATGGAATCATAATGATATAAGAGTATATTATAATTCCAGTACAATAACATATATAATATCATTAACTTTATCCTTTACACATCCGACATATGGTATTAACGAATCAAATCACTTTCAGGGGGCGGTAGTCCGCACTTCCTAAAATGAAGATATCGTGTTTACCCATAATGGGAACCATAAAGGTATGCCCAAAATGAAAAAAAAACAGAAGCTTAAGGAAAACAAAAACATATTATATATCATATATAAAAATAGTGACATCATAATGTCCACCATTGAAGGTGTTAAATGAGTATTGAACAATCATCATTTCGGGAGGCAGAATTTCGCCATCCACGGAAACCGTATGTTCTTTAACCATTTGATGTAGTTGTGTGAGAGTGTTCCTCAAATAAATCTTATAACAACATCCTAGTATATTGAAGATACAAGTGTTGTTACAAAAGAAGTAAATAAAAAGATTTTAGGGGGTTGGAGAAGCAAAATAAAACAAATGAACATGAGAGAATGAATTACCTTTAAAAGTGTAACTCCTTTTGATTTGAGCCTAAAGGCTTCCTTTGAAAGGATTCCTCCCAAAGGGAATACTCTAGGATGAGGAGAGGGATGTGGAGAGAGTAAATGGGCAGGGTTTGGCCGAGCCAAAGGCTTGAGGAGTGTCTGAAATGAGGTAGAGGTGGGGGCCTTTTATAAGAGGAGAGGAGGGGCACTTTTGGAAAGTAAAGAAATATTACTTTATTTGAAAATGTGTTTCGGTTTTAAAAGGTCCCACATTGATATAATTCGTGGATAAAGTGATAAGGGTTCGAAATACACTCATCCAATTGGTTTTGGACATGTGTAGTTTATAGATTTTACATTATCTTTCCATTTTATTTAAATCGTCAAATAATGATGTCATCGCTGCATCATTATTATGTCATAAATAATTTAATTTATTTAATGTCTAAAAATTATAAAACAAATACTATGATGTAGGAAATCTTTTTCGATTTCCAATGAATATTTATAATCAAAAATCTGATCTTTATAACCCCATGTAAAAATTGTTTTCGTAAAACATATTATGTTTGTGTCATTTTTACTTTTACATTAAATAAAAAGTTGTTTATGTCATTTCCCTACCAAAGTGGATCCATGGGGTCCCCAAGTTGACCCATGGCTTGTCTTGGTCGTCCATGACACAACCAATGAGGGTGGGACATGTTTCAAGCTCATCTTATTTTATTAAAGCATTATTTTTACCTTAAACTACAAGAATTACCACTAAACGCGATTAAGAACTTAATAAGTTACTATTCACCAAGAAATTATTATAATCTCATTGAACCAAATTTTACTTCTTAATGACAACCATGTATGTCGGATTTTGGAAATTCAAAACACAATGATGGAAAATTTTCATTTAAATGGAAAATCAGTCTTTATAAGTACCACTTAGTGGTTTCACTATTCATCAAAAATTGAAGTTTTTCAGAAAATTACCAAAAATTCACCCTAAGCTATATTTGATATTACAAATTCAAAAATGAATTCTATTTTACAAAATTCAAAACATATAAGTCGCATTAATTAATTTAATAATTAATTCCCGCTGTCAGAGCAAATAGCATGTTTTTATGAAACAATAAGTATCAAAAGATTGACATTAGTTTAAGTCCAATTTCAAAGTGAAATTGATTCCAATGACCACCATTGGATTAAATGGTAAAAATATATTCATATTACACATTAAGAAAAATTCAAAAGATAATCTAATCATATAAATAAATTAGATTAAAAAGCAGTTTTGATGTAAAATGCAGTATATTTCACTATTCATTAAAAAATGAACAATGTCAGAAAAATACCAAAAATTCACACAAAGTAAATTTTGATGTCCCAATCATAAAGATTAAGTTTATTTTGACAACATAGTTTATAAAATTGTCAAAAGATAGATTTAAAAAGGGTTTTCCATCATAAGGCAGTAAAACAATCTTTTAGGAATATTAGTGTATTCCATGCTTAAGATTGGATTTATTTTCATTTTAATCCTCTAAAACACTATCTTAATCGTTAATAGACATAGATAAAAATATCTATTATTCATTACTTACTTGGGATGTTACATCCTTCCCCCCTTTAGAAAATTGTGTCCCCGCAATTTATTTACTTATCGAATAAATGGGGGTACTTATCCCTCATTGCATTTTCAGATTCCCATGTTGCCTCTTCAATCATGTGGTTTTTCCACAAAACCTTTACCTGGTGAATCACTTTATTCCATAACACTTTCTCCATGTGGTCAAGAATCTGGACCGGTTGTTCCTCATAAGATAGGTTCTCTTCTAGCTGAACTACCTCTGGACTCAAAACATGAGATGGATCGGGCATATACTTTCTCAACATCGAAACGTGAAAAACATTGTGTACCTGAGATAAACTCAGAGGTAAAGCCACTCGGTATGCAACTGATCTAACTCTCTCCAGAATTTCATATGGTCCAACAAATCTTGGACTCAACTTTCCTTTCTTACCAAATCTCATCACACTTTTCCAAGGATAAACCTTGAGAAAAACATGATCACCTACCTCGAAAGATAGATCCTTCCTCCGGTTATCCGCAAAACTCTTTTGCCTGCTCTGAGCTGTTCTCATGTGTTTCTGAATCAGCTGAACTTTTTCTGCCATCTCATCTACCAATTCTGGTCCCATCAACTTCCTTTCACCCACTTCATCCCAGAATGCTGGAGTTCGACACCGCTTCCCATATAATGCCTGAAATGGTTCTATCTGTATACTGGAATGAAAACTGTTATTATATGAAAATTCAACCAAAGAAAGATGTTGGTCACAACTTCCCTGATAATCCATAGAAAAAGCTCGTAGCATATCCTCCAAGGTCTGGATTGTTAGTTCTGACATCCCATCTGATTGAGGATGAAAAGCTGTACTAAAATTTAATTCAGTACCCAACGACTTCTGAAGGCCTTTCCAAAAGTTAGAAGTAAACCTGGGATCACGATCCGATACAATGGAGAAAGGAACTCCATGTAACCTGACTATCTCTTTAAGATACAAACGGGAAAGTTGATCAAGAGAGAAAGTATCTCGTATAGCAAGGAAATGAGCAGATTTGGTCAAGTGATCAACAATAACCCAGATTGCATTATTACCTCGAGATGTATTCGGTAATCCAAAAACAAATTCCATGGATATATTCTCCCATTTCCACTCTGGCACTGGTAAAGGATGAAGCATCCCTTTCGGTAACTGCCGCTCTGCTTTAACCTGTTGACATGTCAAACACTTCACAGTAAAACCAGCAATGTCTCTTTTCATTCCATCCCACCAGTAATACTCCCGCAGATCTCTATACATCTTAGTACTGGCCGGATGAACTGAAAACAGAGAACTATGAGCTTCACATAACAACTCTCTCTTCAACTGTGAATCATGATGCACACACAATCTCTTCCCAAATCTCAAAACACAATCATTATCAATGTTGAATTCTGTCAACTTACCTTTCTGAACCAGCTCTACCTTTTTCTACAACTCACTGTCTTGCTTCTGTGCTTGCTTGATTCTATCTGATAGAGAAGATCTCACTGATACCTGAAACAAAACAGAAGGACTTCCTGCACCAACAACTTCTATTCCAAAGTTCATAAAATCCTTAACCAAAGGATCACATTCCAAACGCAACATTATTAATGAAGCATTACTTTTTGGACTCAAAGCATCAGCCACTTTATTTTCTTTTCCCGGATGGTAATGAATTGTACAATCATAATCCTTGATTAATTCTAGCCATCTCCTCTGTCTCATGTTTAACTCTTTCTAAGTGAATATATACTTTAAACTTTTGTGATCGGTATATATTTCACACTTTACTCCATAAAAATGTTGCCTCCAAATTTTTAAAGCAAAAACAACAGCAGCTAATTCCAAATCATGTGTAGGGTAATTTACCTCATGAGTTTTCAACTGTCGTGAAGCATAAGCAATTACCTGATCATTCTGCATTAGGACGCCACCAAGTCCTTTCAATGAAGCATCACTATATATAACAAACTCACCATTCCTCGAAGGTAGTGCCAAAACTGGAGCATTCACCAATCTTCTTTTCATTTCCTGAAAACAATCATCACATTCTTTTTTCCAGATAAACTTAACACCCTTCCAAGTTAGCTTAGTCATTGGACTAGATAACCATGAAAAATTTCTAACAAACCTTCGGTAATAGCCCGCCAAACCAAGGAAGCTACGAATCTCGGTTACATTTGTGGGTCTTGGCCATTCTTCCACAACTTTTGTTTTTGCAGGATCAACAATTATTCCATCTTTAGAAACAATGTGACCAAGAAAATAAATTTGTTGCATCCAAAACTCACACTTGTTGAATTTCCCATACAGTTTCTTTTCTTTTATGGTTTGCAAGATAACCCTTAAATGTCTTTCATGCTCCTCTTTACTTTTAGAAAACACCAAAATATCATCAATGAAAACCACCACAAACTTATCCAAGAACTCATGGAAAATTCTATTCATTAAGTCCATGAATACAGCAGGTGCATTGGATAGCCCAAAAGGCATTACTACAAATTCATAATGGCCATATCTCATACGGAACGTGGTCTTCGGAATATCTGCCTCCTTTACCTTCAGCTGATGGTACCCCTATCTCAGGTCAATCTTTGAAAAAAACTGAGCTCCCTGGATCTGATCAAACAAATCATCAATATGAGGCAAAGGATATTTGTTCTTAACAGTGATGTTATTCAAGGCTCTATAATCAATGAAAAGTCTCATAGAACCATCTTTCTTTTTAACAAATAAAACAGGAGCACCCCATGGTGATGTGCTAGGTATAATGAAACCTTTCTCTAATAAATCATGCAATAGCTCCTTCAACTCTAAAAGTTCAATTTGTGCCATTCGATAAGGCGGTTTTGAAATTGGCTTAGCATCAGGATCTAATTCAACAGTAAACTCAACTTCCCGATCTAGTATTATTCCAGGAAACTCATCAGGAAAAACATTAGGATACTCATTTACCACTGGCACATCATTAATCTGAAAAATTCCTTTATTTTCAACGACGTGTGCAAGGTAACATTCATTTCCATCTTTTACAAGATTCTCGGCCTCTTGATAAGTTATCAACAGTAAGGGTTCATTCTTGTACACAAAATGAAAGTTTTTCTGAAAAAAAACTTCTTTAGCTCTACAGTCAATCTTAGCATGGTAAATAGAGAGCCAATCCATACCCAGGATAACATCAAACTCTACTAGAGGTAGAACAATAAGGTTTGCAAGGAGGTTCTTTCCACAGATAAGGTTAGGAAGATTCTTATAAATTCTTTTTGCCTCAACATTTCCCCCAGGTGTTTTTACCAAAAGTTCAGGAGTCATTTCTTGAGATGGTATTCCCATTTTACTAGAAAAGGTTTCAGAGATGAAAGAATGTGTAGACCCCGAATCAAACAACACACTGGCATAATCTGAAAAAACAAACAAAGTACTTGATACAACTTCATTTGATGGCCCGACATCTGCTGAAGTAGTTGCAAAGGATTTCACCACCCCTTTCTGCTTGTAGTATAACTGCTTCCCATCACTCAAGCTCTTTGTCAGACACTCGTTTGCATAGTGACCCATCTCATTGCACTTATAACATTTCACTAACTGTAAATCAAATTTGTTCTTACCTTCACCTTGATCCTTTTCAGTGAAATCACGAGCCTTATGTCCCATCTTACCACATCGGTATCACTTTCCAGAATTCAGAAGACATTCCCCAGCATGACTTTTTCCACATTTATCACTAACTGGAAACTTAATTCTCTTACCATCAGACTTTTTTGAAGAATTCTTACCTTTCTCCTGCCACCTCGGTCTCTTCTTCTGCTGGTTGTTATAGAACACTTGGTCATCGGCAAACTCTATTTCCACCTTCTCCGCACATCGAACAAGCTTTTCATAACTTTTAAACTCACGAGAAGCTAATGCCCTTCGATATTTTGGCTTTAATCCTGAGTAAAAACGATTGATTTTACTATCAAGGTCTCGGATAAAATTTGGAGAATACCTTTCCAATCGAGTGAACCTTTCTTCATAGGCAGCCACTGAGTCTTCCTCTTGCCTCAATTACAAGAATTGTTTTTCCATCCTAATTCGAACAGCCTTAGGAAAATACTTCTCAAGAAACATACCTATGAATTCATCCCAGTCAAGAGCATCAATCTCATCAGCGTCCCTGATATTTTTAACCATAGACCACCACTGATCTGCTTCACCCTCCAAACGGTAAATAGCAAGACTAACCTTTTGATTTTCTGAACACCCCATAACTTCAAAAATCTTCTCCAGTGCATTAATCCACCCTTCAGCTAGCACAGGGTCAGATGATCCTCTGAATGATGGTGGATGTTGCCTCATGAAATGTTCCACCACTAACATGTTCCTCTGCGGTTGATCTGGCTGATCTCGTGCATGGATACCACCACCATTTATCGCTTGAGTCAACTGCGCCATTACTGCAACAAACTGTTCAGTTCCAATTCTGACCATTACTGGATGCTGATTCGGATGGTTATTTCCTTCTGTATGCCTTCCTAGCACTGCTTCCCTGTTACCTCTACGGAAAACCATTCTGAACAAACATGTCTTAGATGAAGAAACATGGTAATCTTCAAATGCTATATCATTTCAAAAAAAAAAATTTGGATAATCATTTAATAGAATTCTAACACCTAAAGTTATCTAAACCAACCTCTGATACCAACTATAAGGCCCTAGCCTTAAACCTTACTTAATCTTGAGTTATTACAAGATTACACATTGAGGATCTTTTTGGGTTTAGAGTTTTAGAGAATTAGATCATAAAACTTGCATTACATTCCACATATAAACAAATTGGTTACATAAAGATAGTATTATTCATTCCCATCAATGGAAACACATTTAAAATAAAACATGGATTATTTCTTGACACTTCCTTCACACTATCATCATATCATGTACCTTTCCATTGACCTGTGAAAAACATTTCAAAAAAAAACTTGGGATGAGCATAAAAAGCTCAGTATGGGTTATAAAAACATGGAAAGGAAACATGAGTTCATATATACATAAGAATGAAATCATACTTTACCCATAAAACATAGGCACTTTAACATACCTCATAAAATCATTAACAAATCATAGAAATCATAATACATAAAGGTAACTTGAGGCATTCATAACATTCTTACGTAGGGAGTAACCCTCTTGGTTACGTTTGGAATACCCATCACAGTATATTCCCTAAATCTCTTCGGAGAAACCATAACGTTTCACTCCTTTGCGTTACCCAATGCATTGTAGAGCTATATCGGGCTCACCCACCCTTAGTTTATCACGGAACCACCCGTCTTCATAATAATGCCCAAGAACCTCAATATAATCATATCACATAAAACATGTATAAAGGAAACATAACATTTCCACCTTTCAATCACAAGATATCAATACAACACATTGATATAAAAACATTATGGAAACCATTTTCAATACCAAAATAAAAGAGAAGTAAAACACGATATTTATTTTTCTTTTAAAAAAACGTATGGCTTGTAGAGGAAGCCGAAACTCAAATAATTTTCACGGCGGCGGAGAAGTCGTTGTCGCCCCATACATACGACAAAAACATTCCCTTTTGTCGTTTAGTAAACGCTTCGTATAAAAAAGAATCCTTTTGAATAAACGTAAAAAGTCAAAGGGGTTTATACACCATATAAAAGAAAGTTGTGTATAAAATAAAATATGCCTCAATGAAAGGAAATTGAGACGAAGTCCCATACCTCGTATCGGACTTGACAAGACCGTTCTTTAATCTCCTGAATAATAAACTTGAGTTAATCTATACTTTTTTATGAACCTTTTTCAAGTTCATTATTCCTTTTATACCATGTTATGAACATCATGTAATCATTTAAGTTAATAATGTTCATTCTGTCGGTATATGGTTCTTAAGTCAAAAATAGACTTCTTACACTTACATGTTGTTAATTTGGTCAAAGGTTCATTACATATAGAATGGTATTAATGATTTTGATAACATATATATCATATATATTCACCATATACATGTATTTATAATATTACATCACATTTATAGGTAAGAAATGAAATGCACCGTTCATGGAGACGGTAAGTTGTACGTACGCATGAACGCTACTTCCATTTCTATTTCGTATTTTCTGGAATGGAATCATAATGATATAATATTATATAATAATTCCAGTATAATAACATATATAATATCATTAACTTTATCCTTTACACATCCCACATATGGTAATAACGAATCAAATCACTTTCAGGGGGCGGTAGTCCGCACTTCCTAAAATGAAGATATCGTGTTTACCCATAATGGGAACCATAAAGGTATGCCCAAAATGAAAAAAAAACAGAAGAATAAGGAAAAAATTAACATATTATATATTATATATAAAAATAGTGACATCATAATGGCCACCTTTGAAGGTGTTAAATGAGTATTGGACAATCATCGTTTCGGGAGGCAGAATTTCGCCATCCACGGAAACCGTATGTTCATTAACCATTTGATGTAGTTGTGTGACAGTTTACGTCAAATAAATCTTATAACAAAATCCTAGTATATTGAAGATACTGGTGTTGTTACAAAATAAGTAAATAAAAATAGTTTAGGGGGTTGGAGAAGCAAAATAAAACAAATGAACATGAGAGAATGAATTACTTTTAAAAGTGTAGCTTCTTTTGATTTGAGTGTAAAGGCTTCCTTTGAAAGGATTCTGCCCAAAGGGAATCCTATAGAATTAGGAGAGGGATGTGTAGAGAGTATATGGGCAGGGGTTGGGCGAGCCAAAGGCTTGAGGAGTGTGTGAAATGAGGTAGAGGTGGGGGCCTTTTATAAGAGGAGAGGAGGGGCACTTTTGGAAAGTAAAGAAATATTACTTTATTTGAAAATTTGTTTCGGTTTTAAAAGGTCCCACATTGATATAATTCATGGATACGGTGATAAGGGTTCTACATCCACTCATACAATTGGTTTTGGACATGTGTAGTTCATAGATTTTACATTATCATTCCATTTTATTTAAATCGTCAATTAATGATGTCATCGTTGCATCATTATTATGTCATAAATAATTTAATTTATTTAATGTCTAAAAATTATAAAAAAAATACTATGATGTAGGAAAGCTTTTTATCTTTCCAATTACTATTTATAATCAAAAATCTGATCTTTATAACCCCATGTAAAAATTGTTTTCGTAAAACATATTATGTTTGTGTCATTTTTACTTTTACATTAAATAAAAAGATGTTTATGTAATTTCCCAACCAAAGTGGATCCATGGAGTCCCCAAGTTGACCCATGGCTTTTCTTGGTCGTCCATGACACAACCAATGAGGTTAGGACATGTTTCAAGCTCATCTTAGTTTATTAAAGCATTATTTTAACCTTAAACAACACTAATTACCACTAATCGCGATTAAGAACTTAATAAGTTACTATTCACCAAAAAATTATTATAATCTCATTGAACCACATTTTACTTCTTAATGACAACCATGTATGTCATATTTTTGAAATTCAAAACACAATTATGGAAAAATTTCATTTAAACGGAAAATCAGTCTTTATAAGTACCACTTACTGGTTTCACTATTCATCAAAAATTGAAGTTTTTCAGAAAATTACCAAAAATTAACCCTAAGCTATATTTGATATTAAGAATTCAAAAATGAAGTCTATTTTACAAAATTAAAAACATATAAGTCACATTAATTAATTTAATAATTAATTCCCGCTGTCAGAGCAAATAGCGTGTTTTTATGAAACAATAAGTATCAAAAGATTGACACTAGTTTAAGTCCAATTTCAAAGTGAAATTGATTCCAATGACCACCATTTGATTAAATGGTAAAAATATATTCATATTACACATTAAGAACAATTCAAAAGATAATCTAATCATATAAATAAATTAGATTAAAAAGCAGTTTTGATGTAAAATGCAGTATTTTTCACTATTCATTAAAAAATGAACATTGTCAGAAAAATACCAAAAATTCACAAAAATTAAATTTTGATTTCCCAATCATAAAGAATGAGTTTATTTTGACAAAATAGTTTATAAAATTGTCAAAATATAGATTTAAAAAGGGTTTTCCATCATAAGGTAGTAAAACAATCTTTTAAGAATATTAGTGTATTCCATGCTTAAGATTGGATTTATTTTCATTTTAAGCCTCTAAAACACTATCTTAATCATTAATAGACATAGATAAAAATATCTATTATTAATTAATTACTTGGTATGTTACATTCCAACCATTTCCCTTTTTGATTCAAACCTTGAGCACTTGAATGTTTTTAATTAATTCTTACATAGCATTTTCATCCCTATTGTATTCATGGAAAGCATTTGACATGGTTATATTGTTACTTTAAATTTCTAAAAGTGGATTTTGATGTAAGTTTATATGAAATTAATATGTTATTGCTAAAGTTAATTGAGTGCTTTGTGATGTGTCTGGTTGTAATTTATGGTGACTGTTTTTTGGAAATGTAAAATTGGTTTGGTGTGTTTGTTTGACAAAAATGATGAACCAATAAGTTGTTTTAGAAAAGGATTGGAAATGGTGGTTGGTTTGAAAGATTCATTTTGCTTTTATAAAGTGTTGTGAAAGAATTGGGTTTGGTTTCAATACTAAAGTGTTTTATGAATGATGGTTTCTAAGGTGATTCTTCTAAAAAATATATGTGGCCTTGGATGTTGGAACATCCATGGGAGCACTAGGTGCTCTCATGGATGTGCCTCCAAAAGAAAATGACACATTAAAGCTATGTTTTCTTAAAACTAGGTTTTAGAGAAAATAATGTGTTATTTCAAAGGGATTTGAAAGAACTTGTACCGGTTGGCTTTTGGTGTGAGTTAGATGGTCGTTTTTCTTAAAGGCCTGTTTGGTAAACTTGAATTGTTTGGGTGTGTGTTTCAATCTTAAGGGCTAGTTTGGATTTGAAAATATAAATGATATTTGTGTAATGTTTTGGGTAATGCCTTTGGGCACATCAAGTTAATGTCCCTTTTGGATCTTCCAACTCAACTGTAATATTTGTGTTGACTATCTGAAAAGAATGTGTTTTGGGAAAAATTTGAATGCCTGTTTGGCAACCTAATGTGTTTTAGAAGATGGTTTGAATTTTTTTGTGACGTGACGGCCCAGTTGGCACTTTGATGATGTGATATAGGTATATCTATATATATACATACTTATGGGGCACCTCTATATGGGGACTCCCCTTCTAGGGTTGGCATGTAGCGGTGTCCGTGTAAGGGGTTGGAAAGTGCAGTGAGATGAGTCACGCGTGCGAGGGCCTCCCACTTACACAGTAATATTAAAGCTACCATGAGTTCATGGGCGTCTTTTAGAGAATCAATTGACGGTTGCTAGCCAACCCCGATTAGATGGGTTGGTTCCCCCTTGTTAGATAGGCCTTGTGGGGCGTGCCACTGGTTGGCTATTAGGGAGACCAGTTGGTTATTGGCTATGGAGTACCACACCGATTGGTATCCTGAAACCGAGAACGAACATGGGTATTCTAAGGATTTTTAGGATCGACCATGGTTATTTATTATATCTTCTTGTTTACTTTTACTTTCACTTGGTTTCCATCATTTACTTATTTCCTATTATTCTTTTTCACAAATGTGATAAACATGGATTCGAAATTCAGTTTTTAAGAAATGCATTGTTTTGGGAAAAACGGTTTGTGGTGTGGGTTGGTTTTGAAATGGTAAATCAGGATCATTTTCTAATAAAATATGAAAACCCTATTTTCTATCTTTGTATGTGAAAGCTAGTGTTTTTGGGTTTTTTTCTGTAAAGTGTTCTTGGTTGGATTATGTGGTTTACTTTGGCAATCCTATTGAGCATTTTTAAAGCTCACGCCTATCCTATCTTTTCAGATGTAGGTTCAGTTTCTTGGTTCAGCCTCCTATTTAGTCTACCTGTTGAGGCAGATTGTTAGTGTTGGAGGTGACCTAGAGGTCACATGGAGATATGTGCATTTTTTTTCTTTCCGCTGCTATTTTTTTTATCGTCAGTTTTTATTTGTCTGTTTATATTTTTCACATGGGAGAAATCGTTCCCAACGTTTTAAATTTTGATGCCCGGAACTCGTTTCCATCCCAGGGGGATCGGGAACACCCCTCCGGACTTTCTGCAAGCTGGCTCTGGTGACCGGTTCAGGGTCGACCCAGGCTGGTTTGTGACAAAATGGTATCAGAGGAGGCCCTTGATATTTGGGATGTCTGGTAGAAGGATATTAGGATTTGTCATGACTCAGGAGGTAGGTTACGAGTTGGTTCTTGATCCCAACCACCCGTGACGAGACCTGAGTTACCAGGGGTAGTCTGGGTTTTGAGTCTTTTGCTTGTGGTTGTTATGGTTTGAGGGATGATAATTAAGGCTAACTGGTTCATGTTGTGGCCTCACATGGGGTGGTGACCCATGTGGAGTCCAAGTGTCCAGTTCAAGGTCCTTTTTGTGATATACCTTACTTGGGATATGTCTCACCACCTTGTCGCCGAGCTAGGCATATGCACTAGTTCTTTATTCTGGTGGTTTGTTGTTAACTGTGTTTCGTTTTGATCTCGGTCAATGTGAGCGTGTGTTAAAAATGAAAGTGGTTTTAAAATGGAAAAGTGTTTCTTTTTAAATTGTTTCGAAATTGGTGAGTTGGGTTTTTAATGTGGGAGTTTTTTGATTTGGACTTTTTTATTTTGTGCTTGGATTTTATAAGGGAAAGAAGTCTTCGAACCTTGGTATTCTTTATGGAGGGTCACATGTGCATCGATATGTGTAGAGAGTGCGTGGGAGCACTTGTCTGTGAATGATGTAGTCGGGATTGGGTGAACGCACATGTGACAGTCCATAAGGGGCCATAGGTGAGTTTTAAAATTTAAAAGAAATTGCATTTTTTGGAAAAGAATTTTTTTACTTATGTTTGTAAATGTTTAGCTTATGAGTTTGTTTCCCTTGGATCAGGCTATTTCATTGATTGAGTTTTGGCTAGATGCTGATTTTAGTTGTGTTTTTCATTTTGTTCTGAGTATGCCACCCAGAAAGGCCACTAAGGTTGCTAATGAGTCATGCCCAATTTTCAATTCTTTTTGCATGTTGCCTATCGATCAAAGTAATCAATGTTCGTTAGAGGAAGTTGTGTGGTTTTGAAATTATAGTGGGTCTTCTGGCTGTTGGGAACTACCAGTGTTGTTAGGGTTCGTATCGTCTCAGGTTTATTTGAGGGTCCAATTCTGGACTAGTAAAGATGGATGTCTCACCAGCGTTGAATATTGGGGTGTGTTTGATGGCAATTGCCTCTAGTGAAGGTTCCCCATCTGGAAAGGAGTTCACGCCGGAGGAACCTGTCGCCAAGACAACATCTTCATCGGTGCTGACTCTCGGTGTGTCTGACCATCCTCTTGTGTGCCACTAGTATGGCGAGTTCGGGCATTCTAAGCCATTATCTTTCATTCCTTTGAAAAACATGTCACTGTTGTAGTCATTTGAATCTTCGATAAGAAGAAGAAGTTGGGGACTGGAGAATGAAAATGTCTGACTATGAGGTCGTGGATGCTTCAGCCATCAGAGCCCCAACCAAAGGTCTCAGGGTGAAGCTCACGCACAGTCAGGAGTTTCCAAAGGTGTGTAGAACCTCACATCAGACTATTTTTTTAGCTTTCTGAAGGTAAATATCCAATGCTTTCTTATTCTATTCTTGCTGTCATTGTAAGCTCATCCTTGTTGGGGTCGCGCGATGAGCTTGTCCTACCGCAATCCAAGCAGCCTCAACTACTCTTAGTGGAACTTCTAAATCATTCAAATTCCTTGAATGGTGTTGGGGCTAGGGATAAACAAACCTATTCTAATTTTGAGTATTGTCTCATCTGCATACATTAGGGGGGATTTTTGGTTCTATGAAATTAATTGGTGTTGTTTATAGGCTCTTTATTAGGCCGGATTCCTCTCTGTGGGTTTTCATATAGTGTGTTTGAGTTTTGTAGGGGATTTCTCCTTCCCAGTGTCTCAGTGTGCCAGTTTTTCCCAGAATAGTTTTAATCCGAGTGGTGGAGTTGTTCCGTTAGCATTGAGAATGTGGGATGAGTTCAGTTTGGGGAGAGTTCCCGTGTCCCCCCCCTGGGGTGGTGTGTTCGAGTTTCAAGGTTTCTGTGTTAGTAAATTTTTGTGGTGGGGAGAACCCTTCCATGTTCTCCCCTCAACCTTGGACAATGATTGTACTCAAGTTGGTTGGGTGTGACTTTTTTTGGTAATGGTCACCTCGAGCATCTCAGTTTCTTCTGTTTTTTCATGGGCATGGAACCGAGTTATTATAACTATTGACTTAGTGACTTTCTTGGGGCAGAAAGTGTCTGTGGTGGGGAAAATTGTCGCACCCCGACCCAATCAACATGTGACTTGCGTGTGAGTTATAAAACTGCATGATAAGTATGCATTTTAACCTTGTATGTGGTTAGAGACAGGTGGCACAGTTCGAGCGCGGTCTGCCCAACCACGCACTTGATGTCACACAAGACCTGCAGTTGTTAAATTGTTATTATTATTATTATTTGATTATTATTATTATTATTATTATTATAAGAGAAAAATAAAAAAAAAATAAAACTCTAACCCTAGTACTCGGCCGCCCCCTCCCCCCTTTCCCGTGCCCCCACCCCCGTCCCCCCCCCCCCCCATTCCCCCCTATCCCCCCCCCCCCCCATCTTTGAGCTGCGGCCCCGGCGCCGCCTCCCTGCGCCGCCCGCCCGTCGTCCGGTTGGCTGCGCCCCTCCGCCACTCCCCAGCTTCTTCACCAGCCCACCTCCATTTTTCTCGTCGCCAGACCATGTCCCAGCGCTTCACCACTCCTCCCCTGTGTGCTACGGACCCCGTGTCGACCCTCCTACTCGGTCGCTCGATGCTGCCCCCCCCCAGCCAGACCACTCTCTCCCCCACCGCTCCTTCTTGGTTGCACCTCCCTTCTCCTCTCGTGCAGCATACTGCACACCCGCGTGTCCCGCCGGAATCTGCGACCTCCAACGCCACTTTTTCTCCAACGCGTGATGTTTTCCCAGTCAGTTTCCTTGCACCGTTACATTTTATTTCGTAAGCAAGTAGGGTTTGATCAAGACCTAATGCTAGGGTTTTTGTATTGTCTTCTGTTTCTTGGATTATAGGGTATGCTATTTGGTCTTGGGGACTTGGTATTATATCTTTGAAGGTTTTGTGGCATTCACATTCAACTGGTAGGTGCTTCCAACCATTTCCCTTTTTGATTCAAACATTGACCACTTGAATGTTTTTAATTAATTCTTATATAGCATTTTCTTATCTATTGTATTCATGGAAAGAATTTGGCATGGATATATTGTTGTTTTAAATTTCTAAAAGAGGCTTTTGATGTAAGTTTATATGAAATTCATAGGTTCTCGCTAAAGTTAATTTATTGCTTTGTGATGTGTTTTGTTGTAATTGATGGTGACTATGTTTTGGAAATGTAAAATTGGTTTGGTGTGTTTGTTTGAAAAAAATGATGAACTAATAAGTTGTTTTAGAAAATATTTGGAAATGGTGGTCGGTTTGAAAGATTTATTTTTCTTTTATAAAGTGTTGTGAAAGAATTGGGTTTGGTTTCAATGCTAAAGTGTTTTATGAAATATGTTTTCTAAGGTGATTCTTCTAAAAACTAGATGTACCATTGGATGTTGGCACATCCATGGGAGCACTAGGTTCTCACATGGATGTGCCTCCAAATGAAAAGGACACATTAAAGGTATTTTTTCTTAAAACTAAGTTTCAGATAAAATAATGTGTTATTTCAAAGGGAATTGAAAGAAGTTGTCCCGGGTGGCTTTTGGTGTGAGTTAGATGGTCGTTTTTCTTAAAGGCCCATTTGGTTAACTTAAATTGTTTGGATGTGTGTTTCGATCTTAAGGGCTAGTTTGGATTTGAAAATGTAAATGATATTTGTTTAATGTTTTGGGTAATGCCTTTGGGCACCTCAAGTTAAAGTTCTGTTTGGTTCTTCCAACTCAACATTAATATTTGTGTTGACTCTTTGAAAAGAATGTGTTTTGGGAAAAATGTGAATGCCCGTTTGGAAACCTAATGTGTTTTAGAAGCTAGTTTGAATGATTATGTGATGTGACGGCCCAATTGGAACTTTGATGATGTGATATAGGTATATATATATATATATACATACTTATGGGGAACCTCTATAGGGGGACTCCCCTTCGAGGGTTCTCGGGTAGCGGTGTCCGTGTAAGGGGTTGGAAAGTGTGGTGAGATGAGTCACGCGTGCGAGGGCCTCCCACTTACACAGTAATATTAAAGCTACCATGGGTTCCCAGGCGTCTTTTAGAGAATCGATTGATAGTTTCTAGCCAACCCCGATTAGACATATTGGTTCCCCCTTGGTAGATAGGCCTTGTGGGGCGTGCCACTGGTTGGCTATTAGGGCGGCCAGTTGGTTATTGGCTATGGAGTACCACGCTGGTAGGTTGTCTGAAACCGAGCACGTCCTTGGGTTTTCAAGGGATTTTTAGGATTTCCTATGGTTATTTTTTATATCTTCTTGTTTACTTTTACTAGCGCTTGGTTTCCATCATTTACTTATTACCTATTCTTCTATTGCACAAATGTGATAAACATGGATTTTAAATTAAGTTTTTATGAAATGCATTGTTTTTGAAAAAACGGTTTGTGGTGTGGGTTGGTTTTGAAATGGTAAATCAGGATCCTTTTCCCTTAAAATATGAAAACCCTATTTTCTGTATTTGTATGTGCAAAATAGTGTTTTTGGGTTTGTTTCTGGAAAGTGGTCTTGGTTGGATTCTGTGGTTTACTTTGGCAACCCTACTGAGCATTTTTAATGCTCACGCCTATCCTATCTTTTCATATGCAGGTTCAGTTTCATGGTTCTGCCTCCTATTTTGTCTGCTCATTGAGGCAGATTGTTAGTGTTGGAGGTGACCTAGAGGTCACATGGAGGTATGTGTAGTTTTGTTTTCTTTCCGCTGCTAGTTTTTTTCATAGTCAGTTTTTATTTATCTGTTTATATTTTTCACATGGGCCAAATCATTCCAAACATTTTAAATTTTGATTCTCGGCACTCTTTTCTATCCTAGGGGGATCAGGACCGCCCCTCAGGACTTTCCACGAGCCGGATCAGGTGACCGGTTCAGGGTTGACCCGGGTTGGTTCGTGACAATGGTGTTCATGTGTACTTACGTCTTGCCATCTCCATGAAGTGTGTAGTTCATTTATCCAATTTTATCCTATATGTATGTCTCTAAATTTATATATAATGAATATTATTTATATTTATATCATTTTTAATATTCTATATATGATGGTACCATTATCAATATAACGAGCATAACATTTCTAAATGATATTCACTTTTTGAGTGAATGAATACTTTTTCAAGTAATGTAGCTATAGAAAAGTAATACACTACTTTGGTTATTTTAGACCATTATATGTTATATCCTATAAAATTTTGAATACCATTGAGAATAATAATTTTTGATAATGTATTCATTGTACAATGACCATTAATATTTGTATGTTAATGTTAATTAAAAAGTCCAATGGTCACAGAAAAAGGATGAAATTTCTTTGACCTATATAATTCTACCCTATGAATATTGCTTATCAAATTTTAAAAGGGAGATAGATCCATTTGTATTTTTACTTGACCAAGGAAAATATGAGATTCATTAACTAAATCATTACTGAAACTATTTAGGGATAATTTAAAGCTCATTCAAATCATAACCCACACCAGGGTCACTGAACCACCCATTAAAAATCTCATCATCGCACACCTAACCCTTAATGATTTCAGTAGTGTAACAAAGGGCTATGTATATAGACCTTAACAGTATGATTTTATTATTTTATATTAATAAGATAAGGATTATATTTATTCATTATTATTATTAATTTTTAAATAATTAGATAATTAGTTTGATAAAAACTCTATTTTGATATGACAAAACACACATTTTATTTTTTGGAAATATAGAGTTTCAAAAAAGACACGATTTTTAAATAATTAAATATTTTTAAAATTTATTTTTTAATTAAATATTTTTAATAATTAATATTTATTAAATATATATTATAATATAATTCTATAAAGTCATTTTTAATTTTTATAAAGGTCAGAAAACAATTACTGTCAAAAACCATGTATTTTTCAATAAAGGGGCGTTTTGATTTAATATTTTCAATTATAGTATTAATATATTTAATATAATATAATATTTGTTATTTTTTAAATTATTATGTTGAAATTATCTAGTGATTAATTTTTCGTAATTTTTGGACATAGTTGAATTTTTGTGTAAAAATTAATTGTGGTATACTATATTGTATGTATTATGACATAATAAAACCCCAAAAAAGATGTAATAAAGAATATAAAGATTATTACTGAGAAAAAATATATTTAACTTCTAAAATAATTAGTTTTTATGTAATTTTATTGTTTTTATAAACCGATAATGAATCCTCCAAAGCCTATACCATATTTTAAGGTTTGAAAATATATTCTTTATAAACATGACTAACATACACATCATAAAGGTCATTATTATAATGTTTTAAGTTATTATAAATATAAAATAATTAAATCAAATCCACTTTTTTATAATCTATGGTAAAACCACATTTTGGTTTTTGGTTTTGATTACATTGTCATATAGAGTACAAAACCTATGTTTTATAATTAATAATGATTTATCCGCTCTTTTTCTTTTTAAACCCAACCAACCCTCCACTCTTCTTCACTAAAACCTATATGAGAATATGGTGACTCTACCATTCCCTCTCTACAACCCTACCAATGTGCATCCCATATCTTAAGACACACCTACCATGATTTTAGAAGTTCCCTCTCAAGGTAAGGGATCATATCTTTCTCCGATTTATTTCAAGAACCTTATTCATTCCATGCCTTTTTATTTCTAATCGTTCAAGTTGGGATATTTTCTTACAAGTCCTTATTATTATCATTATGATTTCTGTGTATATAGAGGATTATTTATATCACATTCACCCCTTTTATAAACCTTCATGTACCCTAGTTTTTTTTCTAAAATTATCCTATGATTTTCAATGTCAACCATTCATGTACTGAATACCCATATCTATTTCCACTCAATGTTGTTCGCCTATTTGTACCTATACTTAATTTATTTTCTAATTCACAAATTTTAAACCCAAACTCCTTAATAATTGGGTTAAAATTAAGAAAGAACATCTTTATTTTGTATGATCTATGGGGAAAACTTATGAATGTACATGATATGAAAGTAAAGAGCAGTCCCTGAATTTTATTACTCTTCAGTGAATTAGTAATTGTTTTTATCTCGTGTTATTCCATGTATAGTACTTAGGATGTTATCCTAAGAACAATATGCTTTGTTTTCTTGGTTATCTATGACTTATGTTTATGATGTCATGTTATATGTTGTTTCCACATTCCTATGTTTCCTTTATGTTATCATGTTATATCATTGCTCATTATTTATGATTATTATTATCAACCCTCTTCTCTTACCTTGATATGCCTATTTGATAACATGTACTTATTTACATTGTTCTCAGCTTTGTTTATTCCTTTAATGGACTTTATAGCTCATCCCTTTCTTATGTATGTCACCAGGTTATCCCATAAAATTTTAGAAGATCCATGGAATATAAGATCATGTATTAGAATTTTAAAATAGTGATATTGTACCCCATATTTCATGTTAATGTTTTATTTACCTAATTTCCCAAATACACTAGACCATGTGATATTATAGGTCTATATTAAATGTATCGTTATGTAATATATTTTGAATTAATGTTTAATAAAATATGGTTTTTCATAGTTGGTATCAAAGGAATGTCAAGTTATTTTTGGGGACTTTGATTATAGAACTATAGTTAATTCAATAAGGTTATGATTAAACATATGAAAACATCCATAAATTTTTGTAAAGTATATTATAAGTTTTTTTCCATGAAAATATCTATCTATCATGATACTGCATGTGGATATAGATTTATAACCATTATTCCAATGGGTAATAACCCTAAAAAGTGCACATTGAGCTAGACTACATCATCACTTCGTATATGAAAAACTGCCTTGTTGCATACCTAGTTTGACACTACCAGGGGATATAATTTGGTAAATTTAAAAGATCTGTAGGAACCATTATTTTGGGATCAAAAATTACCATAATATTTTATGTTAGGAAGTAGATCATGGATAACAGATATTTAAAGATATAAATTAATAGGTTAAATAATATATTTCGTTTATTAGTTATCCATTTAATTTTTATGGTTTCCCATTTATGGATTTAATATGTAAAACAATTTCACCCCTATTTCCCCTTTATTTTTAGTCAATGGTAAGAAATATGAAGAATGGACTCAACAACCATTGTGAGAAGAAATTTGATGATTGACCAAATTAGATTAAAAAACTAATGGAATAATGAATCATAAATGTTGTGGAAATTCATTCTCTATTGACTCAGGTTTTGAAAAAAAAACCTCAATAATGAAGAACACCTAAATCTCCATATGAAAGTGAAAATTTCAATTGATACCTTTATCCAAAAAAGGTCTCTGACTTTTGGGGGATCTTCTGATCACTTAGTCACAGATAAATGGATCAAATACATTGACAAGATCTTCTCCATACATCAATTATTTTAGAAATAGATGGTCATGTTAGTTGGTTGTCATATAAAGTGAAAATATGATCAATCGGGAAAATTAGTAAAAAATATGAAGTTCAAGGAGTATATCAAATAAATGGTGTGGAAGGAAATAGGAATAATCATTTTTGATAAATATTTTACATTTACACTCCAAATTAAAATGGGGAGATATTTCTATATACTCAAATAAAATGATGATTAATTCATTAGGGGGTATGGGAAAAAATTATATGACTTGCATGATATGCCTACAAATTTTTAATTTCTCCCAAAATTAAAGTTAAATTCTACTTTAATGGGATAAAGTTGAAACTTTAAAATGTTTTTTTGTATTATAGAATTTTTCAGCTATGAGGAAATTGTAAAATTTATCCTCAAATTCGAAATGGAGATCGGTGAATCTCAAGGGTCCTGTAAAACTTGAGGCAAGAAGATAAAATTGTATTTTAATTATAATAGTGTCATGAAAAAATATAATGGGGTAATAAATTATATCATCCCAATTGTAAAAAGTGTGGTAATAAGAATCCCAAAAATTTCCTTAAGGGGATATGGAAATTACTTAGATTTGGGAAGGAAGGGAACCAAGATAGTGATAGCTGACAATAGAAACCCACCAATGTGATAAAAAAAGGAATTCTCCCTTCAACCCTTATCCAATTGTCCAATATTTCAACAATAAATAATAGGGACCCTATGTGAATCAATTACCCACTCCAATGTCTGTTGATTATAATCAAAGACAAGAACCTGCCAGACTAGAGAGAAAGGGTGAGTGTACTCCATCACGATAGTGGAGGTGGATATTTATAATGAAGTGGTGATATGTATTCTAGATATTAATTTAATGATAGTGAAAATGAAACATAATTTTTTTCTTCCACGAAATATTTTATATAATTCATTTTTATTAGAACTATTAACAACCCCCCTCAAAATATGGATGTTGAGTCCTTAGTAAAGGCCTAAAATGGGTAAATTATTTTATCTTAAGAATATAACTCATCCTCTATTAGAATTTGGGGGCTGAATTTTCATATGAACCATGTGATGGATAATTTAGCTTAATTTTATTATATTATAGGAATTGATTGGATATCCCTATATAGATCTGATACAAGTTTCTAAGAAATATAAATCACCCTCAAAATCATGACTCATCCTCTGATTCTTTACATGTGCAAGGAGCAGGATGAATCTCCTTTTTTATCATCATCTCAATAATTGATAGTTTTTCCACTGTGGGAAATAATGTCTAGATCAAATGGTTAAGACTGAAGAACAGTTCATCCGTGATGAAATTCCCATTCTAAGAAAATTAGATGATGTGTTTCTTAAATAATTTCATGTTCTACCTCCTAGGTGTGAGGTTGTGTTCTCAACCAATCTCATGCCCAGAGGTTTTCCAATTTCCAAGACCCAATATAGAATTTTTTTTGTTTGATATTTTGGGGTAGAATAAAAAATTACAATAGAATCTAGGTATGGGTTTAGACACATAAGTGCTTCACTATGGGATGCATCAATTATATTAAATAAGAATAAGGATAGGTCAATGTGCATATATATATATTGATTATTATGATCTCAAAATGATAATAGTAAATAAAAATTTTCCTCTACCATACATTAATGAACTTTTTGATCAGCTATGTGGATCCTAGTACTTCTCTATGGTGGATCTTCAGTTAGGATATTATCAAGAAAAGGTTAAGGTGGATGATACCCTCAAATATGATTTTTATACAAGGTATATGAAATATGAGTTCATAGTGATTCCATTTTAACTCATTAATTTTCCAAAAATATTCATGTAATTGAAGAATATAGTCTTTTTGGATTTCATCAAAAAATTCATGGTAGTCTTTATAGATGATATTCTTGTCTACTCCAAAACAAATGAGGAACATGGTGATTATTTAACTATTATATGAAATACCATGTTATATAAAACGTTTTATACAGATTGTATTGACTTTGAGTTTTGTTTGTAGAATGTAAATTTCATTGGACAAGTTATCCCTATAAAAGTGATACCATTAGATTCAACAAAAATAAAGGAAATCTAAAGATGTACAAGACTATCATTTGTGACGGAAATCCATAGTTTCCAATGATTAGTAGGGTACTATAATCAATTTTTTATAAACCTATAATTATTTTTAATCCCTATAACCCAGATTATATGGAGGGGATTCTAGATTCTATGGACTTAAAAATGAAAATAATGGTTTAATGATCTGAAGAATAGGGTCATCACTACACCTATGCTCACATTACCCACTAGTGGGAATGATTTTATATCTATAGTGATTTCTCTAAAAGGGATTATGTTGTGTCCTCATACAAGATAAGAAATTAATATCATTTTCATCTCAAAAATTAATCATGAAAAAGTATATGTACCAAACACATGATCTATAATTGGAAGCAGTAATCCTCACATTGAAGATTTAGTGACATTATCTACACTGTGAAAGATGTGACATGTATATATATATATATATATCATAAAAAGTATCAAATATATATTAACATAAAAGGATATTAATATGAACTAAATAAGGAGGTTATATCTAATGGGGGATTGTGATTTTCAATCCATTACCATCATGGGAAGGAAAAAACATATAAGAGTCTCTGAGTTAAAAGGATACAATGACCCCATCCATGATAATGATTGAAAGGGATACATTCTTCTTGGACATGAAGCTGATGGATATGAGAGTAATAAAAGTATTAACATCAAAAATTCCTCAAATAAAAACTCAATAATCTATTACTAAGAGGATCAAGGATTCCCATAAAGATAATGAGTTTCTACATAAGAAGGTAGCGAATATTCTAGAGTTTGACTTTACTGATGATGGAGTTATAATTTTTGGAACCTGGATATGTGTCTAAAAAAACCAGAACTCAAGAGGGAAATTTTGAATGATGCATATACCTCATCCTTATTTATTCATCTATAAATTTTTGGAAAAAACATTTGGTTAGATAACATAAATAGTGATATTGTAAAGTTTTTATCTTGATGTGTGGTATGCCAACAAGTCAGGGTAGATCTATAGAAGTATAAGGGTATGATGTAATCATTTGCCACAACAGTATAGAAATGAAAATTCCTGACCACAAATATCTTCATGGGAATCCTTATGACAACTAAAAGAAATAATTCCATCTAGGTTTTACTTTATATCATTTACAAGTTATATAATTTCATTGTTATCAAGGAATATTTATTTCTTGCCCAAATCTCTATGATGTATATAAGGGATGTGGAAACACTGCATAGAGTTCCACTCACTATTGTATCTGGTCATGATATGATGTTTTACATAAGTTTCAAGAGAATACTTCAGTATTTTTTGGATATAGAGATGAGATTTATAATTTTATAAGTCACTCAGATAGATGCATAGTCTAAAAGGATCATTCAAACTCAAGAGGATATGCTGAGATCATTTTCAGTATTTTTACAAGGATTTTAGGATCAAAAACTTACTCTAATGGATTTCTCATATAACATTAGTTTCCATTATTGTATTCTAATGTAAACTTATGAGACACTATATGGAAAATGTTTTTGAACTCCAATATGAAGTGATAAATTTGGATAGAGGAATCTGATAGAACTTGATCTATCTAAGAAGCAACAGAGAATGTTCAAACCATTCAGTGTCACATAAAGTCTATAAAAAGTAAAAAAAAAATATAAATGTACAATCATCAATGAGATATAGAGTTTGAGGATGGAGATAAATTGTTCCTTTGTATATCAACATATAAAAAATTCATGAGGTTTGGGAAGAATACAAATCTTATCCCTAGATACATCTCACCTTTGATATCCTTGATCAAATTTGAGTAGTGAATTATCAGTTATCACCCCAACTAACAAATCTCAACTACATGATGTGTTCCGTGTGTTCTTATTAATGTAGTATGATCCATAACCCTAATATATAATGAATCTATAAGTGGTAAAATTTTATAATGAACATTCATCCAAGGTGTATCTGGTGAAAATCTTTGATCATAGAGACAAAGTTCTATGAAAGAAGACAACTCACAGGGTAAAAGTATTGTTGTGAAATAAAATGTTTGTGGAAGAGACATTTTAGTTTGAAAATCAAATGAAAATGAGTACCCTCATCAATTTTAGGGTATTAAATGAAAATTATGAGGGTGAAATTTTTGAAGGGGGGAAATATAATGACCTGAACATTGATAAATGGAGTTCCCTTTTTGAACGAATAAATGGAAAGTAAGGTTCAATAGTTATAGAAAAGAAATGAAATAATTTAGTTATTTTGGACCATTATAAGTTATATCATGTTTGATTTAATATACCATTAATCATAATAATTTTTTATAATATATTTTTTGCATAGTATTCATATAGATTAGTATATTAAAGGGTATGATAAATTCTTATCAACAGAGACAAAAGAAGTTATAGCCTCGACCAGCAGTATCATACCCAATGAATCCCATAAATCAGACCATTCAAGGGATATAGAATCACTGGTCCTTTCCCTTGACATAGAAAAATATGAGATTCAACATCTGATGTTCATGAAAACACATTTACGGGAGAATTTTATGTTCATCCAGATCATGTCCCAAACCATGTTTTTTGAGCCACCCATTGAAAATTTCACCATCACACAACTTACTCTTAAGAAATTCACAAGTGTAATAAAGGGATATTTATATTTAACAAAAGAGTATTAATTTGAATATTTTTTTTCAATAAAATAATGATTATATTTATTAACTTTTATTATTACTTTTTAAAGAATTAGATAATTATTTTGATAAAAATTATATTTTGATATGATGAAACACAAATTATATTTTTGGGATATATATAGTTTTAATAAATAATTTTTTTTTATGAATTCAATAATTATTTAAAAATTGATATTTTAATAAAATATTATTATTAAATAATTTTTATGAAATATAAATTATAATATAATTTTATGAACTCAAATATATTTCTTAAATAAGTTAGAAAACTTCTATTTTAAAAAAAAAAATCATGTTTTTCAAATAAATATGGAATTTCGAGTTAATAGCATCAATTCTCATATTTAGATAATTATTTTGATAAAATAAATATTATCTTTGAAATAAACATTCTGAAATTATACAAGGGATAATATTTCACAACATTTTGAGACATTCAAATTTTTTGGTAAAATATAAATAAGATATAATTATACATTAAGTATTATAACATCCTAAAATACCAAAAAGTTATGTAATAATTAAATTAAAGAGTATAAATGACCAAAATTAAATTTCCCATTAAATTTTTTTTTTCATTTGATTACCTTTTTAAACCTTTAATGAAAATACAAATCCTATATTATATTTAACATTTTAAAATAAATTCTTTATAAACATGACTCACTTACAGATCACCATGTGAATTATTTTAATGTGTTCAATTCATAGAATTATAAAATATTTAAAAGAACTTCACATTGGTAGAAACCATCAATAAAAATCATTTTATGGTTTTTGGTTTTGATTACTTTATCATATAGAGTCAAAAACCTATGTTGTGAAATTAATAAATAATCCTCCTCTCTTTTGAAATATAAAACCAACCAATGTCAAATTCATTATCACTAAAAATTTCTATAGAAGTGAGTTACTCTTACCTTTCCTCTATAAAGGCCACCAATGGTTCCCACAAAGTCTTAAGAAGTTCATCCCATGATTTTAAAAGCTTCCTATCAAGGTAATTGATCCTCTCTGTCTGCTGTTTATTTCAATAAGCTTCTCTATGTCATGCACTTCGATTTACTATGGTTTAGTTTGGGATATATTTTTATCCATACTTATTATTTTCCTTATTATTTCCATGTAATTAGGGATCCCTTTCTCTCTCATTCAACGTTTCTATAAACCCTTATATACACTTGTAATTATTACTAAATTATCCAGTGATTTTCCATGCCAAACTTTTTTGTAGTGAATACACATTATTATTTTATCTCATCTATATTCACCTAGTTGTTCCAATCCTTCTTTGATTGGGGATTTACATGTATGTAACCCACCCTCATTAATAGTGGGGTTAAAATTGATGAAATATATCTTTATTTTTTATGATCTATGTAGCACACTTATTCATCTACATGATATAAAAGTGATGGGTGGGACCACAATTATATATCCCTTTAATGAATTCGGTATTGTTTTTATCTCATGAGATTCCTTATGTGGTGGACTGGAGGTAATCCTAATAGCACAATGTTATTTTTCTTTAGGGTTTAGCTTTGAAATATGTTTATACTTTCATGTTTTATTTTGTTTCCATATTCCTATGTTTCCATTATATTATCATGTTATATCTTTTCCCATTTATCAAGATAATCATTCTCAACCCTCATATGGTACCTTGATATTCCACATGGATAACTTGTAAAACATTTCCTTATTCTATGAATTTATTATTATGTAACATGGATTTATATCTCACCTCTTTCTTATGTACACCCCCATGTTATCCCACGATGTTTTAGAATATCCATGGAATATAAAAAAATGTTTTGGAGTTTTTAAATAATGATGTTCTACCCATGTTTCAAGTTAATGTTCTATGTACCTAATTACAAAAAAAATGAGGCCACATGATCTTATTGGGTTTTACTATGTGTATCATTAAGTTATAAATCATGAATTTAAGTGTAACAAAATATGGGTTGTCATAATCAAAGTACCGGGACTAGAACTACTAAACTAAAATTCTCATTAAAAAAGAGTCAATTAACACCAGGAACTTATGATTTTAATAATGAAATATTAATAATTAGGTGATAAAATGTTATAAGTGTATATTATATGATATTATAAGTATCTAAATTACTCATATATAGATTTATAATACCATTAAATTTATTTTATATGATTTTAGAGAAACTATGATGAATTTAAAACTTGAGGTAAGGGTTTTATAAGAAAATTTCATTTTTTATATAGACAATTTATAATTATGCTTATAATGATTAAATTTAATGATCTACCTATATAGAATCTCAGTAATTTTATTCTTATATTTTTATTTTTGGTGAATAAATTTTTCAATAATTTTTATCTCTTTAAATACTCAAGAGACTCGAAGAATGTCTTTAAGTAAACAATTACTTTATTTTTCTTTTCTATTGAAAATCAGTTAACTACCATGTCTATGTTTTCTCAATATGTTTGCAAGAATTTGTTTTATTATCATATGGTTTTTTAAATTCATTTTTAACCATGATTTATTTTTTTTACAAATGGTTAAAATGGAATATTCTTATCATTTTTAATTGAGGTACATTTTCCTTTTTACTGAAAGTTTGAATGTAATATTTGTTTTTATATACATGATATAAATTTAATTTCCCATAATCATGATAATTTAATGATTTTCGGATTGTCATAAAATTTTCTGAACTAATTTTAATTGAAAATGGTTTCTATAATATTTTTGAATATTTTATATTTTTATTTTTGATTTAAAATATTAAAATGTTATTTTTCCTCAATAAATATTCCAATGATATTTTAAAGAAAATTTACATCTATGATAACATCATTTCATGGTACTTACTATTTAATAGTTATATGAACAAATGATTCCATATTTATTCATTCTCTATATGATTTATGGTTATAATGACGAAATATTGATGAAACCCATTTTCATTTATATTAGTTAAATTATGATGAATGTTGTTATGCCCTTTTGGCACACATATGAATGGATTTAAGATTATTGGGAATGTGGGTGATGAATTATATATCCCTCTAAGAAATTTCTTTTTTATTAATGTCCTGTATTCCCAAATGGTATATGGAATTTTTTTTACAATCCTAAAAAAGAGGGTACAATGAAGGTTATCCCAAACCCTTAAAAGGGGGCATGAGAGGTTCTCTTAAGCCCAAAAAATGTTACACAAAAGGTTATCCAAGGCTTTAACTAAGTACATGGGTTGTTACCAAAATCCTAACATTTTAAAAATGTATTATTGGGTATCCTTGAAAAAATATTTCTATGATTATGATTATTTTCTTCTTTTATGACATGATCTTATTCCAATGTTATGTTCTCATGGATCATGTTGTTTAATCCCTTTATGATTCATATAATTTATACTAGCAATATTTATTCCATGAATCATGTTTATGATATGTGAAATTATTTTTATTATTTTGGATGTTTGATATCGTATACTCATACCCTTTATGCACATGTTATATTTAAATGATTATTGATATCACACTTATTTACCCTTATAGAGAATATGACCTCACCCTTTCTTTGGTTTCCTTTCCCCATGTTTTGAAGAATGGTTTTAATAACTTTATTTCCATGAAGATAAATATTTGAGAAGATCTTTATCTGTGATATTTAAGATCGTTCGTGAAAAATAAATGGTGTATTTGGTCTCCAAAGATGCCAAACACATATTTTTTTAATGTGGATCATAATGTTATAAAATAAATATTCATCTAATAAGACGTAAAATTGGCATATCAAATGTATGGGTTGATATAGTTTGTATCAAATTATGGTATAGTTAATCATGAGAGATTAATATTAGGGAACTTTATAGAAATCTATGGGGATAATTCTATGTATATGATAACATCCTAATGTTTTGATATGGAAGAGATTATGTGAATTTTCTAGAAATACATCCCTATTTGATAGAATAAGTTGATGTGGTTGTGGAAAATTTGTATCTAGTGGTAACAAACCCAAAAACAGTTGGTTAAGTTTTTATTTTTTATTATTTTGAGTCATTGTGAGTGTTCCCTTACTGCGAACCTAGTTTAAAACTCATATTGGATAGGTTTGGGAAAATTTACATTTTATTAATGAACCATTATGAATAATTTTAATAGATAATGACCATGAATGAACCATGTCAATCCTAAGATGTCACATATTGAAAATATGGTGTCATGATATAAGCATCCATAATTTTATTTTCAGGGTTCAATGGTTTCCCGCTATGATTATTGTTGTTCACACGGTGTTTTTTGGTTTTATTCCATGGATAGAACCTGATTCAACTGCATTAATATTGAATATAATGAAAAATTAAATGATGTCCTCATGAGGTAAAAAATATTAAGGGAGTTTGGTGAGAAAATTTAGAAACATCATTTTGATGTGTCCTTCAAAAACAACATCTACCTTTTTTAGTGGGTCTATTGATCCACTTGTTTTTGAGCATTGGATAGGTACCACCAAAAATATATTTTAAACTCTCCAATGTACGAAACATGCTAATTTCATTTTAGTAATTTATGATTTGTACGGAGAAACATATTTATGGTATAATCTTATCAAGAACATAGGCAAATGGGAAGAAATTGACTCCATGATATGGGATGAGTTTAAGAGATTATTTTTTCAACAAGGAGGTCCCTTATATTATTCATTCAAAAATGGAGAAGAATTAACTTTTGTTAATGAAGAATTATGATGAAAATGTTATTACATATAATGAAAATTTTAGAAGAATTTTAAGGTACACCTCTGGTATTATGATCCAACATGAATTTAAGGTTGATTAATTCTATAGTGTATTGAAACCAAATCTCTAAAGGGTGTTATCCATAAGATACTTTAGTGGATATGAAGAAATTATTTGATGTGATATAAATATGGAAATAGATTTTGGATCTACCAGTAAATCTCATGGTTTTGTTAAGATAAAAAAAACATGGTATTCAATTGATATTCTAATAATAAGAACAATTGAGGGAATAAGATGGTCCTTAAATTATTCCCAATTTTTTGAAGGATACATAGAGTATATTTTCATAAGTGAAATGTAATGTATTTAAGTGTGTAAGGGAATGTAATATATAAATCAAATGTTTACATCATGGAATGAAGTTAGCCAATGATGGAGTAAAAGTACCAAAGAACGTACCCACTACACTCATATTTTTGAAATGAAAAGAGTATTCGGATTATGCTAACCAATTCTCAAAATATAAGGATAATGATAATTATTGAATTTAGTAACCTCTTAATTCAATAGAGAAAGATAAATATCATGTGGTCACTATTAACAATGAAGGTACGATATCGATGTGGTGAAATGTAAACATACCATCCACTCTGAACTATTAATTTCATTTTTGTTTCTAGATCAACCCACTACAAAATATCTAAAGAATTTTATAAGGTTATCACAATACCACCACAATGATTCTATGTTGAATTAGTAGTGAAATACCTTAATGGTAGGATTATGTCATCTCATGTCAATAATTCTTATCTTGTTGAAGTTTGTGTGAATGCGCTTATTTCATATATTTTTATTACTTATATAGTAGAATTTGATGTTATCTTAGGAATGGATGGGATTTATTTACACAAATACCACATCAACTTTTGAGGAAGGGTAGTGAAGGACCCTAAAACACCCTGAGAGGGGAGGGGTGAATCAGGGTGTAACATTTTTCTTTTAAAGTGACATATCTTGCTCCCATGTTGGTAGGGCCTAGTTAACACTGCATGATGGAATCGACCAACAATCAAACATTCAAGAGAAGAAGGGAAACACAATAATTTATCATGGTTCACCAAAAATATCTAGTCCAAAGAGTACAAAACAATAGTTTTTTATTCATACCAAAATCCACTAATCTTTACTAGTTCTGGTTTAAAAGATATTGGATATAGTCACATTGTTCCAGAAAAACCATCTTTACAATTATTTAAAGATTATTCATTATATCCCTCAAAACACTTATGTTAGCTCCCCCTAGCATAATACCATTGGATGGATCCATAAACAGTCTATAGACTTGTAATCCTCTTCATTTACATGAATATAAACATCCTCATCAGTCGATATATTCTTTGTTGAAGTCTCATTTTTACCCATTGATATAATCCACTTTTCCATGCACTGGTAGTTCACAAACTGTTCCTCCATGAACTGGCCTTCTTCCTCATCCAACCACACTACATCATGTATGGTGAGTTCTTCATAGATCAACTTTTCCATTCACATAAAGTCACCTCTTCACGAACCAATTTTCCTTCCACGGATTGCTGGTTCTTCCACAAAGTGTTGCCTCCTCCGCGAACTATCTTCTCCTTCATGGAGTTGTCTTCCCGTGAACAACTTTTGACTTCACCAAATAACTCTCAGTTTTATAATAAAAAATCCTCCCTATAATGGCTAGATTAGAGTTCCTTATATAGGCATATAGATATGAAAATATTTCTAATTTATTTAACTAAAATCATCGATGTGGTACAGCCTTCATTGTGGGCTTCTCCTTCTCAGAACTTTTTATCTCTATTGTCCGTGTACCACCCATATTCATACATGACTACTGATCTCTTTTATGAAAATGAAATTTTTGGATCCTCAAATCATTTCCTCCTTTATGAAAATGATGATCTATCCTTGAACTATTTGCCTACTGAAAACCACAAGGCTCCCGCGAACCATTTCCATATGCAATCCACATACCATGATTCGTGGTCCGCATAGCATTGGAATTTAGAAATCCATTCCTTTATTATTTTTCTTATCCACTCAATATAATCCCTTTACGATCCAAGAACTATGATTCATAGTCCACATACAGTTCACTCCTTCCCGGAAATCCTTCCTTTTACAGAAACAAAATCCTGATTTTGAGGCCCTCAAATTTGGAAAACACTAGGAAATTGTTCCACGTTATACTCCTTCTTCAGCCTATAATATAATTTAAAATATCTAAAAAACATATTGATCTTCCCAATGTGGATTTACAATAAACACAGACAATACTCCATTTCTAGAAAAGAACACCCTTGGGTCCAAAAAGAAGTTTAATTTTATATTCTGAACCAACCAATGATAATCTATTTTTCAATGATAAATATAAAATTCCATTGGAAACCACATCCATTAAATTTTCCTAGATTCTTATTCAATGGGGTAGTTTATCTCAGTTGGTTGGGGAGAAACTCAACATCAAAGATATTCTAATTTTATGTGAGTTGGTTGATGTATTTATAAAAGAGACTTATATTCTTCATTAGAATCATGAATTTTATTTTTTAATAGAACTCATAACATATGATACAACTATTCCAAATACTCTATATAGAATATACCTAATTGAGTTGCAAGAATTGAATAACAAAATCCAAGAGAATATTGGAAGGGGATTCATTCAGCCAAATGCGCCACCTTGGGGTGAACATATTCTTTTGTGTAAGAAGGATGGTGGATCAATGTGACTATACATTGATTATCGATAAAATAGTAAGATCACTATGAGTAATAGTTACCTCTATACCATATTTATGAATTTTATATTAAAATACACTAAGATCAATACTTTTCAATGATTTACCTTCATTTTGGATATCATCATTTGAGTTTCATGGTAGAGGAGACAACCAAGACAAAATTCCATGCAATTTATAGATACTAAAATTCATTGTGATTCCCTTTGCTCATACTAATTCCCCTTCTACCTTCATATATTTATTGAATAAATTATTTATAGATAACCTTGGTAAGTTTTTGTTAGTATTTATAAATTATATTCTTATATATTTTAATAGTAAGTAAAATCATGAATATCACATGATGATGGTACTGAAGACCCCAAGGAAGGAAAATTTTGATGAAAAAGTTCTAATGTGTGAATTTTTGTTAAATGAATTTTCACTGTTGATCATATAATCTGAAGAGAATGTATATATCCAAGTCAATCAATGATGATGTTCATTGAACATTGGCCCAAACCAACCACTATGACTGAGATCCATAGTTATAGTGGTATATCTTGATAATATCATCGCTTTTTGATTAATTTATTACCTAAATATAATCCTCCAACCAATTTAACTTAGAAGGGATTGAAGTTCCATTAGACATATTAATGTGAATAAAATTTCAAGGAACTATAGAGAAGGTTAGTCAACTCACCAATTCATAAATTACCATAATGTGGGGAAGGGTTTTGATCTATAGTGATGCATCAAATAAGGGATTAGGATGTTTCATTTTGAAGAATGATTTGGTGATAGATTATTCCTCATGCTAATTGATATTTCATGAGAAAAATTATCCAACTCATTATTTGGCGTTAGTTATAGTAATTTTTCCATTAAAGAAACAGATTCGTTATTTTTATAGAGAATGGTGTGATATATAAACTGATGATAAATTTTAATATATATATTCACTAAAACAAATATGAACATGTGATAAAGAATATAAATGGAGTTGATTAAATATTATGATCACTCAATAAATTTCCACCTTGGTAAAGTGGACAAGGTGGTTGATACTTTTATTCGAAATGATCATGTTAGATTATCTATGATGAGGATCACATAAGATCATATATTTCAGTATTTTCTAAGGATAAAGATAGAAATATTAAATGAATGGGAGAAATATTATCTTTGAAAAATGATTTTTCAACCATCTATATATGTGGGGATTAATGATGTTCATAAGAAAGATGTGGAAATATCGAAGAAGGTCAGAAATGTTCCAGATTTCAATGATGATTATACTCTAATGATAAGTTTATAAAACCATAAATGTGTTCTGTCTATGCTGTATTTGAAGAATTATCTATTGTATAAAGATAAATTTAATCATTCTTTTTTCATCCTAGAAGAACAATGATATATAATAATCTGAAAGAGTATTTCTGGTGGTACTGCATGAAACGAGATATTGTTCGGTATATATCTATGGACTCGCTATGTCATAAAGTTATGGTTGAGATATATAAATCAGATGGAATGATATAACCCTTAATCATATAAAAATTGAAATGGAAAAAATAATCATTTATTTTGTCATAAAAACACCAACAATGTTTATAGGCCATAACAATATTTTATTTTTAGTCAATTTCCTTATAAATTCATCACAAACCATTTTTATCGAAGAAGATTTTTTTAACATTATGTTACCTTTTTATTGTTTTTCCTTGACCCTATTTTTTTCTATATTAATGTTGGTATTGACTGGGGTTTGTTCATTTGTCATTTGGGGAAATTTTTAATCACATGGGTCTATTCATGATTTGAACACTTTTCAGGGAAACCATGCATATTGGCCCTGCAACCCATGTGCCATGATGTGTTCCACTAGAATGGGGCATAGAATTTTTACTAACCATGCAGTTACCCCTAAAAAATGTGAACACCATGAATAATAGGGAATTCATATTTGAATCATGGTTTTTTAACCACCTGGACAAACAAATCACCTAAATAGAATACCAGTATGTGTACATAGTTAGGGAACACTTTTTGTCTAACTATGTGGCCCTAACAAAAAAAACCATGTGTGTCTGGTTTAAGTCCTCTAAAAATTAATTTAAAAATATCATACCAACGTTTTGAGATTCTTAATCCCAACATTTTACCCCAACATGTTTTTTGTCTCTTGGAAGCCTTCAAGAGGTCAAATTGACTACTCTATCCCCATTTCTTACCTTATCAAATTGGCGTTGATCTCATTTGATCTCTTTTGGGTAAGTGGAACTTCTCTCATGTGGGTTATTCTGATCCCATATTCTCTCCACCTTATACTTTGACATATAATCATGTATTTAATGGATATAAAATCTTTTTTTTATCTTTATTTTTTGTTTTTCTCATAGATCTCATTCGGATAGTTCATTTTTGTATTCAATTTTATGAGTGTTGTGTGTTTTGATTACTTGATCTGAAGGATGAGGGTTCCATAATTCTTTTCCCCATCATTAAAACCATTAATTTCATGATTAAATTAAATTTGTTTTTAAATGATTTATATCCATAATATGTGATTATTTGATCTTTAATTTGAAATGGGGATGGGATTTGAGAAAAATCCAAATTTTAATGGAATTCAAATTATGGCGTGAATTTTTGAAAATGAGGGGATTGATTTTGACATAATTTTGATAATGTGATTTGAATTTGATCTTTATAAAATGGATTAAATTAATAGATGATTTGAAATAGAATAAAATGATATAGCCTATGATTTGTTATTAAAAATCCAAAGGCATGTTGATAACTAAAATAGGGAAATTATATTTTGAAATATTTTGAGATGATTGATTTTAAATTTGATTGATTGATTGATTGAAGCACATTAGAGCCAAGGTAGTTTGTAGGAGGATGGGATAATCATGGTAGGATCTTGATCCCCTAGAAATTAATTTATTATGAAAACACTAACTAAACAAAGTCACCTCAAGACGCTCATCATGAGTTCCCCTATTAGGGTGTATATAGATTTCCCAGAATCGGTTCCCCTATTGGGGTGTTGATTTTGTAAAAAATATATTTATTATTAGATATTACTAATGATATGTATTGGGATACTATATCAAATAACTAACATACACAAGGCATTTGACCATAGTGTTATGATTTATTTGATTTGATATGCATGTCGCTGTTTGTGAACTATTTTATTCATGCTAACAAATTTATATAGCTGACTTATATAAAATGATTATTTAATCCTATTTGAAATCTAATTATTTTATATCTAAACTACTTTTATTGAAAATTTTATTCTTTCTAAATGGTATAATTACAATTAATTACATTTTTTATTTTAAATTTATAGAATAACTAGTTTTTGGTTTTGGTATTGATTATCGAACACCTGATGAGACCCTAATGGTTTTTATAGCTCAAACCCTACCTCTTCCATTAGTCATTTGAAGAATTTATTATTCTAGGTTCTAGTAAAGGGAATGAAACATTTGGAGGTGGTGTATTTGTTTGATCATATGGAATGTGGAGTGATGATAGTGACCAATGGAGCTGTTTTCCACTTATTACACAGGATTTTCTTAGACTTTTGTCTGGTTGAAATTGTTGTTCCTTTTGGATGTTTATCTATATATTATGGTATTATTCTTAATGATTGATTATATTATTTATTATTTTTGAGTATTGAGATTATTTAATATTAATCTTTTATCTTTCAATATTTTTTGGAATATTTTTTCCCTCTTTGATCATATATGATGTATGGTGTTAGTTGCCAACTAGTGGGTATTGCGAATTCCCTTAGAGCCATGTCAGAGCTTTACCATGTATTGGGATAATAGGGTTTATGTGTGGGTTCTTGAAAATATATCACCTAGTAATCTTTTCAAAATATACATAAATAATAAGTAAGGTTACAATGAGTCACGCGTTTTATTGTATGTAATCGAGATCTGAGGTTCACCTCGCAGTTTTAGTGAAGTATTCAAATTGATCTGGATACAGAGATAAGTTTTAGTTGTAATAATTATCCTTAAAATTATTTTTAATATGATATATCATTTTAAATGTCATTTTATATATTGATATCATGTTATATGTATTTCAATTATATTTGGGATCAACACCTTCCTATAGTTTTATTTTCATACAATAATAGATATCACTTGAGCATTCGTATGGCTCCTTATGAATCTCTCTATGAGAAGAAGTATAAAACTCTAATGTGGCGAGATGAAGTTGGATAATGAAATATATTATGACCAAATATATCCATTTATGTTTTTGAGAATGTTAAAAACATTCAACAAAACATCAAAGAATATCAGAGTCAATAGAAAAGTTATTCAGACAATTGTTGGTGAAATCTAGAATTTGATGTTAGTGAGAAGGTATTTCTTTGTATTTAACAAAGAAATAAGATTATGTGATTTTGAATAAAAGGATATATATAATCCATATAAATTTTATACCCTTCAATATTCTTGACCAAGTAAGGACTATAGCTTATCGCTTAGGGATTCTATTGAACCTCTCTCAAATTCCTGATGTGTTCCATGTGTCTCTCCTAAGGAAGTACATACCTGGACCATCACATGTACTGGACTCAGATGTCTTACCAAAAGATAATGGTCTTTCCTATGAATAAAAAATAGAATAAATCTTGGATCAAAGAGATTAATACATACTAAATAAGAATACTTATCTGGTCAAACTTCACTAGAGGAATCAAAAATTCAAATTACATACATGGGATCCCGAAGATGTAATGAAACAATGATATTATCAATTTTTTGTATCAAGGTGATGTTATTAAAGAGGTGAAATTAATTTTAATGGGGTTATATAGGAATACCCAAAAATTTTATAATATGTTTTTTTTATAAATAAAATTTATTTCCTTGATAGCCTGTTTTGCACACAACACTGAGTTTAAATAATCATTGTTATGCTATTGATATAATATTAAATAACATGATTGTAATCACTTGGGAATTGTATTGGAGGTTATGAAAATAACTAACTAAATTATAAGAAATATATGTTTTAAACATATATAAAATTAATTCATTGGTTATAAATTGATTAAAAATGAAATTTAAAATCTTTTTAATATAAAATAGATGTTATTCATAAAAACTATTTTACGTGTTTATCCTATTTTTATCTTTATAAATTAAATAAAACATTATTATAGATTATTTTATTGAAATTTATATATTATGTGTCCATATATTTTTTTAGAATGTATCTAATTTTTTTTGTAATTGGATTAGAATAAATCAAGTTTTATTATTCCAAAAGTATTCTTATACAAAACATTTTTCATCGCGTTTTGCGTAATATTTTCAAAATAAATTTATAATAGTTATAGAAATTGAATATGAAAAAATGGATTCCATATTTGGAATTAAGAGGATCAAATTTGGTAAATATGCCTATTTTATTTTTGTTAATTATGAATAGTAGTCATGGTAAAAACTTTTCACCTCTGTATGAGAAAAACATAGTAAAACCTTTGGGATAAGGCTTCAAAATTTCCCTAAAACATAATTTTATCCAATTGAATGTGTGTAACTCATAAATCGTCATAAAATAATAAAATAAATGGTTACATTGTTCCTTTTTTTACTTTGATTGTGACAATTGTATTAATTTAATAAAAATGATAAATACAAAATCTCACCTGTTTGACATTAATATCCATATATTTTTTATAATGATAAATATAGGATAATTTAAGTTATAAATGTTTATTTGAAAAATAAATTACATTTATTATCATATTAATTTATTTTTAAATTTTAATGATTGAATAAATACCTTAAATACATATGAAACAGCAACACAATATTTAATAAATTAATAGAAAATTTTAAAAAATGATTTCAAAAAATATAAAAGTAATAAAATTTTAATTAATTATTATGTTAAGAAAAATTAAATTAATATAACATATTAGTTTTGTTTGAAATTTTTATATTATAATTCCATTAGTGACATGTTGTTTTCAATGTCAAATTGGTGAATAGTTCATAAATTGAAATTAATAGTATTTTATGATTAGAAAATTTTATTAAATAATTTGAAAATAAAAAAATTTTGAAATAGGAAAATTGGGAATATAGATGTTATAAAATGTATTAAATTTTCCATTTAGGATATTATAATTCCTTTATAAGTACAATTATAATGATTTAAAATTAAAAAACTCATTATTACGGTAAAGATTAAAATTGGTTGACTAAGGGGTAAAACCAAAGATAACATTTTAAATAAACCTAAAACATCTAGAAATTTCATTGGCGATGATATTTTGACAATATACTCATTTTATTTAGATATATTTCCATTTGAAATCATTTATATTTATAATGAATTAATTTTATTTTAGTATTTTAAGTAATTCCAAGTTATTCTTTTCCCTCAATTATAAAAGGTCACCCATTCTCTTCTTTCTTTACACCACTTTGAGAAATTTATCATTCACAAAACCCACCTAATTATCTTTTAAACATCACTATCCATTAAATAGTGGTTATTGTATTCTATTATTACCATTTCAATGGTCCTTAAGAAGGGATATAAAAGTTGCATACCGAAGAAGTGGTAATCATCATACTGAACCCATATTAAAATATTTCTTAATATAAATATAAATATTTGGTATTTAACATGGAATAATAGAATTAGTATCATAAATATACATAAAAATATTATTATTTTATAACCACCAATATCCACCCTCTATTCCATCAAATGGTAATACAATGTATCACTAATTAATATGGGTGGATTGTCTCCTCCACATAGAAGTATGATTCATTTCCCATCACCATATTTCATGGATGATTATTATGACAGATTTGATGTTTATAAATAATAATTATGAAATTTTTATTCTTTAATAATTATAACATCATATATACCTTCTTCTCTTCCCACCCATTGTAGAATCACAACGTCACTCATGCGTACATGTGCACTACCAGCTCTATGAAGCAATTTGATTCAATTTTCATTGTCACTATACATATATGGAAATAAAGATGGAATTAATAAATATATATTTTATTTATGATACAATAATGATTATTTAAAGATGAATATTTATATTAATTTTTTTCTTTCCATTCATATAAAAGTGAAAACATTGTTCATGTGTACATATGACTTACCATATCCATGAATAGTGTAATTTATTTTTATATATATATATTTATGGAAGAATAAAAAACATACTAAATATATATGATATTTATATCATATTTAAAATTTGGTAGATGATTTAACCGTTAATACAGTACACGTATCAAAACTACTGAACCAAAATTATCATGAAAAAAAAACAGTAAACACACCAAAACAATGAGTTTAATAAGGAATTATTAACAAATTGGTGTTAAAATTCCACAACTGGATCATATATGAAATTATAAGAATTTATATGACTCTGTTATCGAATTATATAAAATTTAAATATATTATACATGTGTAATAGACCCTTTAAAATAAGTCAAACTTGAGGTAAGTGTTTTATGTTACAATCTCATTGATTTTCAGGATTATTCACGATTATGTTTATAATGATGAAATTTCATGATCTTTCTCTCAATAATCTGATGGATTTTATTCCACTCTAGTTATTTCTATAGAATACTGGTTTTCAATTCATTTTTCTCCCTTCAATTACCCAATACAAAGGATGAATATTTTTAATGGAAAAAAACTGACATTATTTTTCTTTTTATTCAAAAATCGGTTTTCATCTATGTCCATGTATTATAAAAATGTTCTCAAGAATGTTTTTATTATTATAAAATGATTTTAAAAAAATACCTATGTTTTTATTTTTTTCAAATAAATTAAATGGAATATTCTTATCATTTTTTGAATAAGACACTTTTGAATTTTTATTAAAAATGTGAATAGTATCTATACCTTAACTTACACAGCATGAACAGAATTCCCTACAATTATGAATACTCAATAGTAGGAATAATCCTTTACAATTTTATAAGGTTATTTTCAAATAAAATATTTTCCTTAATATTTGATAAATATTTTCATTTTAAAATCTGATTCAAAACATGAAAACATTTTTTTTCTGCAAGAAATAATCCAGTGATCTTTTAATTTAAAATTTCACTAATTAAAACTATTATTTATGTAACAAGGTATTTACTAGGCTTATGGTATGGTGGCATAATATTTAATCTTTCCTTTTTATTACATAACTTTTCATTACATTTTACAAATAGAGGATCTTTAAAGTCTAGTGTCTTAGAAATCAGGAATAATAAAACATGAAAACATAAAACAATCTTTTAAATCCCCATGAAAATATTATTGAAAAGTTCATCCTATGATCAATTACTTAATCTCATTACATATATACCTACATCAAAGGAAAGGGTGAGCAGAAGGCCCAGTAAGGAAAGCAAGGGAATCAGATTACTTGTGATATCAATAAGAACTTGATGAAAAACATAAAGACATGATCAATAAAAGTAGAGTCATATCATAATGAAAATAACATTGAATCATAACTTGAATATGTTAATAAAACATTTAATTTAGACCTTAATGAACATATCACCAAGGTTCATACCCAAGGTGTTATAAAAATTACCAAGGTTATTCACTAAGGTATCGTGAAACTCGTCATCTCTAGAGGTTAAATCTTTACCCAATGCATTGGAGTTCTATTAGGGAACAACCTTAATATGTCTTTATTTTCATCTGTTACATATATATAATAATCATACAGTTCATAAATAACCCATATATATTAAAATAAATGGGGTTCACTTCAAAATCATGACGTTTTTAAATGTGCTTAAAAATGAGATCGTTATGTCATTTATAACCCATGGAAAGGGAGTGAATGTTATTTGTATGTAAATTCCAAAATCAAATAGATAAATTTTATTTATTTATGAATACCCCGGAAAATAAAAATATATTTGGTTATTTGCATAAATGAAATAGATAATTTCTTGAGAAAAATAGGGAGATTTTGGGAAAAAAATTCTGCAGCATAACGACTATATGACATGGTTTTAGAAAACATTAAAAAGATAGGTGGAAAGGGTCTCCCACCCATAAATAAATCATTTTACAGTACAAGTACAGAATAAAATATAAATAAGATCATGGTGTTGATATTTGAATGACATAACACATGAAAAGGAAACTTGAAAGCAAAGAGAACATGCGATTTCTTTTACGGAAATTCGGTAGCCTAACGGCGTCACTTAAAAATTCATTAAATAAATTGTTGAGAGCGGAAAGGGTCTCTCTGCATTTTTACATGTAATGGACAGTAATAATAATATATAAGAACATACCCCCACATATGAAGATGTAAACAAGAATATATAACATAAATGAAGTCATGACTTAAAAGAGGATAGTGAGAGGTTCCCTTACCTTGAAGAGTGACTTCGAAAGCTCAAACGTTAGGACCTTGGGGGGATTAAATGCACCTTGGGAGGACTCCTTGGGAGGTAAAAATACCAGAGCTTTGTTGAGGAGTATTTTTTAATGAAAGGAATGAGGGAATGGCTTGGTATTTATAGCTAAAGTGAGGGAATATTTAATTAATTTTATAAGGGACACCTCATCAGTGGTATTTGCAAAACCATGGGCCTTCCCATGGTATTTTACCATGGTATTGGCCACTTGGGACTCCTAATAACATATCTTACTATTCAAAAGTCAACCATAACTATTACATCAATATTACATCATTAATAATTTCATTAAACACACTAAAACTCAAAACTGTATTTTTACTATTCACCGAAAAACAAAACATTTTATAAAAATATCTTAAGTTAACCCTAAACTAATATTGATGCTCTGAATTCAAAAATGAACTCAATTTTATGAAAATAATTTTCTAAATAAATTTAAATTATTATTTTTTTAAATCATTATTTATTAAAAACACAACTCAAAAACTATAACTTGTTTTGTAACACCTTGAGAAAGTAATCAAGGTCCAATCAAATTATCGTATGACAATAAGACAATAAAGAAGAAATTTATGATTACGTTTTATGAAAATAAATTTCCATTTTAAATTATTAAATTAATTATAAACTTTTAAATAAATTATATTTGACATACAAAAATACCCAAACTTATACTATGATTGTTTTTTCACTTCTATGATGTATAAATTGTATTGATACATTCATTGGCGAAGTTTCTATTTTTTTGGCTGATTTACTATTCATTACTATTCATAAGGGTATGTTACTATTCAGAAAAAAATTATTTTCATCTTACTGAACAACATTTTCCTCCCTGATTACAACCATTTTTGTCATATTTTTTAAAATCATTTCATAGAAAAAGTTATTTCATAATAAAATATTTTTTAATATTCATAAAAAACACTATTCATCAAATTCTATTCATAAAAATACACTATTCATAAAATACTATTCATCAAATTGAAACTTCTTAGAAAACTTTTAAAAATTTAGTTTATGTTAATTTTGATATTTGGAATTCAAAAATTATATTTATTTAACTATAAAAATTCACTAAGTATGAGAAATTTATCTTTTAAAATATAAAAATCCTTAGTTATGTGGATAGAAAATGATTAGTGAAATTGCATAGTGAAATTTCTGACACAAAATAAAGTAAAATTATTTTATCATTTAAATTTAAAAAGGGGTATTTTAATCATACTATTTAATTAAAATAATCATTATTACATATACCTGAATTTGTTATAATAATTATACCATTTTTGAAAACCACAATTTTGGTCTGAAGTAATTCGATGTGCTTCTATTGTAAAAAAAAAATAAAATGTTATTAGAATGAAGGAGATCCACAAATAAAAAAAGTTTATTTTTTCAGGTTGTTACATTCTTCCTCCCTTAAAAAATTACATCCTCACAATTTTCTCTTATTAGAAATTTTTCACTTCTACTAAACATAAAATAATAAGGTAATTTTATGTCTTAAAAAATATTATTCTTTAACAAAAATTATATTTTCTATAAATCCTTCATAATGATTCAAAAGGAGATTATGATTAAACAAACATATTATCTAGGAGTGTCACTAACCAACCCGGGTCGACCATGAACTAGTCACCTGAGCCAATCTGCAACATGGTCTGAAGGGGGTTTATAATCCCCACAGGCTAGCAACCAGTGCAAGGCATCAAAATTTAACTGTTGGGAATGATTTGTCCCATGAATAAAAGATAATCAGATAAAAACTAATGGTAAAAAACTAGTAGAGGAACAAAAATAAAACCGAACATACCTCCGTGTGACCTTCCAGGTCACCACCCAACCAAAGGTCGATATTGCTCTAATAATGAGAAATCCATCCAAGAGAACCTGAGTGACGGAAACCTACAACTGAAAACATAGAATAGGCGTGAGAATAAATATTCTCAGTAGGGATGCCAAAATAAACCATAGAATTCAACCTCTCTTTTCTCGAAACAATCCATTAACACTAGATTGAAATACAATTATAAAAGTAGGTTTTCCATATTTTAATAAAACAATAAAATTTTCTCATTTTCAAATATCCAATGCACACCATGTGCCATTTATAAAAAAAAATAACAATTGTGAAAACTAAAGCCAAACAAGGAAACAAGGATATGCTAAAAGAAACGGGTGACAGAAGAAGCTGAAAGAACAATTTTAGCTGAAAGTAAACAAGCAAATCAAAAGCAAACTATGGGAAAGAAATGGGTGACAATAGAATCTTAAAGAACAATTATAGCTGAAAGTAAAAAAGAAAATAAAAGGAAACCCATGGGAAAGAAACGAGTGGAAGTAGAAAATGAAAGAACAATTATAGCTAAAAGAAAACAAGCAAATCAAAGGAAACCCATGGTTGATCCTAAACATCCCTAGACGACCCCTGGAAATATTCAGTTTCAGAATCACCTACCGGCGTATGGTGAAGCTCCTAAGTCTATAACCAACTAGCCACCTTAAACTGACCAATATAGTGGAAAATCCCAATTTCCTAACAAAAAATCTAGGGGGTACCAACTCGTCTAAATGTGGTTGATTAGAAACAGTCACTCGATCATCTAAAAGACACCCAGAAACCCATAGTGGTTACAATAATACTGTGTAGGTTGGAAGGCCCTCGCACGCATGACTAATCTCACCGCACTTTCCTTCCCCTAACACGAATGCTTCCTATACATTCACCCATGAAGGGTTACACTAGACAAGAGCACCTCATATGCACATCCAATCATCTCACATTAACAAAGTGCCAACTGGGCCGTCATGCCATGAAAATCATTAAAACCATTTGAAACTTTTTTCAAAACACTTATTTTGTTAAATGGGTATACAGTAATCAAAATGTCGTAATTTCAAATAATCAACACAAACATTACCCTAAAGTTGAAAGTGCATAACGGGCCCTCACGTCACATCCATGTTTTCACAACCCGTCCTCGGGGCCTGTGTCGTGACTACCCCAAGCCCACCTTACATAGGCCAGGGGCTGACGACTAGCACTAAAGGCGTAAATCCCGATAAAAGGGAAGGCATTGCCTTTATAAAAGTAAAAAAAACACAACAGAGTACACAATAGAAGAAATCACTAAGTAATACAGAACACAAAATTTAGTGCTGAAAGGAAAGGGGTCGGAAATATAAGCCCAACAGTAAGTAAAGTACAAATGAAAAGCTAGTACAACTGCAGTAAAGTAAAACAAAAACCGTTGAGTCGTCCTCTAGGAATCCCGCCTGAAGGGTGGGTACATATGGCCACCTCAGCACCTCAGGTCCGACCGTCCACTCCATGTACGTCTCTCCAAGTGGTCCACCTCTGGGTACCTTCCAACTCCCCAAGTCTCCACCTCGATCAGTGATGTCTGTCGTCTGCATCCAACACAACGTAGTGCGGGCATAGCCTGTGTAGGGGTGAGTATAACGATACTCAGTAGGGACCCCGAGACCCTCAAAGTATCACAAAATCCAACAAGGATAAACCACAAAGAAATATTTCAACGGATAACCATTATATAGGTATATTCCCATACATATATCTAAGTTATCAAGTAACCCATCTCAATCATGAGGAAAACACAATGGTTATTGACTCAGCTAAAACCAGGATTTTTATTCACGATGTCGAAACCAAGGCTGCGGGAGAACTCCTCCTATGTCGAATACAGTGGGTTTTCCACTATAACCAAGCACTTCCCACTAACCTTGGATTGTTGAAGTACTCCACCTGTCAATTATTGTGGGCATGCAGCTACAACCAAGAGCTTCCCACCATGGGTCTGCCACTACAACCAAGCGCTCCCCCTCATAGCCTATAGAGGTACTCCTTCTATCGAGTACCGCGGGTCTACCTCTACAACCAAGTGCTCATCTTTCGTGGGTCTGCTGCAACAACCAAGTGCTCCCCACTGGGCCATCTGAATCACTCTAAGTCGATCGATCAGCAGTCGTCAATTCTCAGCCAGCTTCAAGGTCTCTTCAATCTGCCCGCTTGTCACCGGGAGGGTCTGCTCCACGAGCCTCAACCTGATACTCCAAGTGTCACGAAGTATCACGTAGAAGTATCACAAAGGACTGCCTCATCATAGGGGTCTCAACGCAATAGACGGTGCGTCAATCAGACGCCCGGTCTGTGAGTTATTGACTTTTCTGTTCCAGGGGCCTTGATGGTTTTTAAGATAAAACCAACCCAACCATACTCCAATATCATCCTAATCTCATGTGGAGTATTCCAAAAGAACCGTCTCATCTAAAGGAAACTAACTTCATTGACGACACGTCAATCAGATGTCTGGTCCTTAAGTTATAAGCGTTTCCGCTCCGCGGGCCCGGTTGGTTTCTGTTTCGAAGCAACCCGGCCGTTTTTCCAAAGTCATTCAAAACTCACTTAGAGTATCAAAAAAATACCGCCTCGTCTTAAGGGTCCCAGTGCCGCAGACGGCGTGTCGATCGGACGCACAGTCGTGAAGTTATTCACATTAAAGTGAAACAGGTCCGGCCCGTCATGCCCAGTGGGATGGAGGGTCAGGTCACCCCGGTTTTGCCGAGTCCGACCTGCTGGAGAGTCGGATTGGCACGGTGAATCGCGCGGCCCAGCCCGAGGGGCGCATCCCGGACTGAGGGGGCGTGGCTCGGCGGGGCGCGGCCCTGACCGGTGCGGCCCTGCCCGGCACAGCCCTACCCGGCGCGGCGCGGCCCTGCTCGGCGGGTCGCGGCTCGGCCCGACTGGCCAAGCAGTCCGGGGGGCATGGCCCCCCGCTTTCCCAAACCGATGGCACCACCCTACTCCCTGGCCAGCCAAAGTCGGCTGGCTTCTCCAGTGCGAGCGGCCCGCATGGGCGGGCCGCTGTCCTCTGCGTGCGGCGCCAGGAGGTGCTGCGACCTCCTCCAACCCGGTCGGCCGATGAGCCGGCCGGTTCACCTGCCGATGCGGCCCACGGAGCGCGGGCCGCGGTCTTTCGCAGCGTGGCGCCCTCGTGGTGCCGCAGTTCCTTCGGCCCGACCGACTATGGCTGGTCCGTTCTTCCTTGGCCGAGTGGCCCGTGGTTGTGGGTCTCGTTTCTTCCGCACGCGGCCAGCGCGCGGCCGCCGCCTTCTCCCATCGCCGACTCTTCCAACACGCATTTATTGTGAACCAAAATAGGAACACATCGGAGGGTCATCGGGCCATGTTCATTCGGCCTGCGCCCTCCACGTTAGGCGGTATCATAAATCCAATGACAAATTATGATTCTCAACGAAGAACGGGGTATAAAATATTCACTTCAAATTGTACAAACCCCTACCTCGGTTTCAAGAGCGGAGCACATCAACGAGTCGTGGAAGACAAGCGTCGTGGAGGTCGGGCGTCACGGAATACGGACGTTGATTCCGTTGATGTCGGGGTGCACCCGAAGGAAAGTGTCGATGGAGAAATCCTTCTTGTTCTTCGTTGGAGTTGTTATTCATTGAAGAACGTCGTTCTCTCTAATTCTCCAGATCTTTTCCAAGGTCCTCCCAACACAACAAGTGCCCACAAAATAATAGCTAAGGCTATTATTTTATTCACACATGCAATTCCAAAAATCAAACCCTTTAATTAATTAATTGATGATTTCATTTCGTTAGTTGAAATGTGTTGGCAAAATTTAATAGGGAGAGGGAGGTGAAGAGATCACAATAAAATGGGGAGTTGTCATAATAAATATAAGGGGGGTTAAATGGGGGGGGTTCAAGGGAGTTGAGGGGAGGTGATAAGTTAGGGGCCCATGTGGGCCCCACCACCCTTAGTTATATTCTCCCATGGGAAGTTAGGTGGGGTGTGGGCCCCACCTCCAACTTTCTTTTGGAGGAAATAACTTCTTCTTCAATTAAAATTGTAACACAACAATTTTATTTAATTCATAATGAATCCCCAAATTTAACTACCACATAAGACAAAACGCAACTGTAGTAAACATCCCCTTAAGAGAATACTTGCACTGTGAGTTCATCGGTGCCCTCAGATTTCAATTCTGAGCACTGGTTCAAAAGATAGAAAAAACCCGCATGTACGTTTACTGAACGTACCCGAACAAAATTTTTGAAATTGATTCCGGGCACACCGGGCCTCAGAATCAAGTGCCGTTAGAAACCGAAGACTCGTAAAATTCCAAAGTATTTAGGAAAAAAATTATTTGAAATTTTCTGGTTTTTACACATGTCAAAATAATTTTTCTAATAACATTTAAAATTCTAAACAGTCGCACACAATTTCCACACACAAACCATTCTAACAGTTGACCCAACTTCACCAATAAGTCGGAAAAGACAAACGGTCTTTATTCATTCTAGACACACACCAATGACCAAACCTCATTTAGGAAAACAAGAATTACTTGAAAAAATAACAATTTTAAAGAAACATCATTTCAAAGATTCCATTATCATTTGTGATCACATCCATGTGTGCACCTCGTGCATCAATGGATGTGCAAACATCCAATAGAATAATTAAATCCAAATAGGACATCAGAAAACCAAACCCAAATTCATATCGAAACACCTTAAACCCCTGATTCGTATTTCAAAAATCATTCACTAAATCATTTAATAATTTAAGAAAACATTTTCAAAAGAACACAACAAAGGCTTACATCAATATTATATCAACTTCACACACAAATTCCTTTTAAACATCCGATGCACTTCCAAACATTTCAAAAACTAATTTTTTTACCTTTCAAAACATGACTCATTCCGCATCCAAAACTAAAAGAACCACATTCTCACTTTATAAAAACTAACACATATATCAAAATATGTTTTCTCCCAAACACACTTAATGCCATACAAATATAATATCAAAAATAAAATGAACACATGTTTTATCTTCATAAAAACTAAGTTTGCACCAACCAATTTAATTAAAGAACTAGCTAAGTTAATTTGACATGACAAATAATTTTCCAAGTCATGATTTTCACAAAACTACTCAAAACGAATCAGATAAATCATCCAGAATATATTTTCAAAAATTTTAACCAACCGAGAAACACATTAATAAATTAACAATAATATCAATAATGGTGTGAATGACATATAAATATTAATTCAAACCATGCAAGTGTTTATGGGTTATAGGGGAAATAAAATAGTCAGAAATGCCTACTTCATAACAAGCGCAGATGCAATGGAACTTAGACGGAAGGTAAAACTACTCTCTATGGACCCACCGCACAACAAAAACAGTGGCAAGAACCTGCAAACACAACAACCAAGATGTTAGGATTTATCCAACATGAATAAACACAACCAAGTAGGAAAGGAAAATGAAAGAACCTATGGTGAGGGCCACAATCAGGGGCGTATTCTGGAAAGGGATATCGTCGAAAGGTTGGGTTCACCAGAAACGACGATGTGGCCGGAGCACGGGTGGCCGGAGATAGGGAGGGAAAGGCCGGGGCGGGATGGCGGCCTACTAGGGTCATAGTGGCCGGAGACGGCCGGAGCGGCGGTCCGCGGATTGCCAGAGGTTGGAGCGTGAGTGGGGAGGCAATTCAGGTGCACTGGGGGGGGACGCTGGTGAAGGTCTGTGGAGACCGGGGCGCGAGCGGGTGGGTAGCCGGGTGTGCTGACGGGGTGCCGGTTAAGAGCTGTGGAGGCCGGGGTGCGAGCAGGTGGCCGGCTAGGGGACAACAGGGTGCGCCGGTGAAGAGCTATGGAGAAGGGGTAGGATAGGGGCTGAATCGCATAGGGGATGGGGAAAGGGGTGTGGACTGCGATGTAGAATAGGGAAAGAGGGGTTGGGTAGATTAGGGTTTTGGTTATTTTTTTATCATTATAATAATAATAATAATAATAATAATAATAATTAAACCCAAAATAAAATTAATAAAAATAAAAAAGATAAAGATAATAATAATAAAAATTAACAACAATAAAAATAACAATTATTTCAATAATAATAAAATTAACAATGACGATAAGGAAAAAATAATAATACCTTTAATACAATATTATTAATTTTAATAATAATTTTAATCATTTTACTTAAAAAAATAACAATAACAATAATAAAATAATGAGCAATTGCGCGACATCTGGGCCAGCTGCGTGGCTACCGCCAACCATGTGGTGACCGCGCACGGGTCCGAAACCCACTAAAAACATTAAACGTCAACAATTTTTGACCTGTGCTCAACCTGAACCTCAACTAGGTTAACCAAATCCCTAAAATAACAAAATAAAAATAAATTAAAATGTCAGGGTTTGACAATTCTTTCCACCAAATACACTTTCTGCCCCCAAAAAGTCACCCAGCCAAACAATAGAAAAAACAAGAGACCATGTCCAGTTGAAAATGAAGGACACCACAACACAAGAGAATGTGAGAACGAGGGAGGGTTCTCCCCACTATAATAATTCTACTAGCGCTGGAATTAACACCCAAACACATCACCCCAGAAAGTGGCGAGGCGGGGAGGGAACTCAGAACCGATCCAAAAAATCTTCTATAGCATGATTGAACACCCCCCACTGAACCTTGAAACTCTCGACCTGGTCCAAAACTCTGAAAACTAGAGAAAAAACCTTAAGGAGAACTTAACTCAGACAGTAAACCCATGTATTACTAGAAGCATCGATTCTTCTACAGACACTTACATCTCCAAAAAAACATAGCTAAACTGATATCAACATATAAAATTTTCAAAAAAACTTTTAAGAAAAACACATGATTCTGAAAACCATTGTAATGACCCACATTGTGAACTGGACTAAAACCCGAAAGAATTTGAACATTTTCGATTACTGAACGGGTTGTTTTTAATTCCAACCTCCAAAACAGAATTTTGAGAGTTGGAATGCTTTGTTTTTTTGGTTTTAGTCTTGGTCGAAGGCCTGTGATGTTTCCCTAGTGTCTCGATAGGTCTCGAGAGCTTCGGTCCCGAGAGAGAGGCTAGTTTTTAAAAGGAAGAGGAAGGAGAACGGGCTACACATGGTTTGACCAAACCATGTGGCCCATTATAGGCAAACCATGAGGACTTATCTAAAGAGGTAGTGGCTTACGCACGTGCGGTGCACGGTTTCCCCAAACTGTGCGCCTAGCCCATTCGAGGGATCTATCTTAGGCAGAGGGTGCCGCACGGTTTGCGCACAGTTTGGAAAACCATATGGATCAAACTGTGTGGGATAGTCTGTTTAAAGAGATTGATTAATTTTAAAATAGAATAAAAATAAAAACATAAAATGTAAATTAGAACCTCCATCACCCTCACTAGTCCGAGCCACGTGATCCAGCACCCGAGAGGGCTCCCCCTTTCGTGTGACGAGCTCCTCCTCCCAACGGCCTCCTCTTTCTTCGTTTTCTCCCACCGATTTCTACCGTCTTTTGGTTCGAACCATTATAGAAATCTTCTCTCTTATTTCTCCTCCTTTCTGCTGGCCATATTTCAGCCTATTCGTCGACCCGTGGGATTCGGCTGAACCCTAGGTATTGGGGGTTTCTTGATTATTGTTTTTACATCGTGCTAGGGTTGTTCCAAGGTTGTCTTGGGACCCTTGGGTTCGAGTTTGGGCATCTGCTGCCGAAGGCGAGGCGGATACGGGCAGTTTTGGTTGCCGACATTGGTTCGAGGTAACGGGTTTTCCCCCAATTGGCTTCGTAGCACCTAGATTGTTTTCTTAATGTGTATTAAGGTTTGTAGTATTTATTTGTTAGTGCCTTAAAGGTTTTGGCGTGGTTTTGAGTCGCCAAAGTCTAGGAGACTCGCCTGTGTGGTCATAGGTTTCCTTGCATGTGTGTAAAAGTGCCTATGCTTAGTGGGGTAGCAGCAGCAGCTCTTAGTTAGAAATCTCCAAGAGCCGGAGTGGACGAATGGATCCACCTTGAGGTAGGTTCCCTCTCCTTGCCCCTTTAATTTAATGTAAAGTAGTAAAGAGTTATTTCTGCATGGTCTTAGTATTTGAATTCTGCAAGTTAGTCTTGAATAAATGCTTCTGTGGAAAGAGTATGAAATGAAGGATAAGATAAAAGGGTTGCTTGGTCACTAAACTAACGATTTAATAATGAAACCCCTCAATTAGAGGTGCGCTATCTTCAAGATAAAAAGTAGTGATTGACTTTTTATGCTTGCCTGCTGGATTTTTGTGGTGTCTCTTTGATTCTTTGTATGTGAACTTTCTTTTTTAAGACAAACTGAATTAAATGGCTATGATACTTGTGTTTGGGTCAATTTTCCATGTTAGTCAAATTGAGTAATATGGTAACCTTAGTGGGATGACTTAAGACTATATGAAATGTTTCCTATAGAAGGTATCAAAGGGTTAAAGAATGATAAACGTATCTTTTAAGATGGAATGGTGAAACTAGGAAGGAACATACTAGGGTGGTACGACCACACCTTGGGATAACGTAATGAGCATGGTTTATGTTATTAAAATAAATATGTGAATGTCTTTTTTTGGATACTTAAGATGGGTTACATTAAGTATGAACGTGAATGTGTTCGCTTATGTGTATGAGGTATGATTATTTGAATGCATATGAGGTAATTCCATAAGCAGTATACTATAGAAATTTTTTGTATTGTGAGTGTGCACATGCCAATGACACATAATAAATGATAAGAAAGGTGAGTGTATGCTGAGGCCACCTAGTGACAGATATGTGGTTGGATGGGAGGCACTTATACCCCATGCCAGTGTGACGGTACATGTCTGGAAGGGAGGAATTCTTACCCCTTTCCAGTTGACTTATAGGGACGAGAGGCATTCTTACCTCATGCTTGCTAATCTCGAATTATGGAAGGGATGAATTCTTACCCCTTTCTCGTTGACTTATAGGGACGAGAGGCATTTTTACCTCATGCCCTCTAATCTCGAATTATGGAAGGGAGGAATTCTTACCCCTTTCCAGTTGATTTATAGGGACGAGAGTCATTCTTACCTCATGCCCGCTAATATCGATTTATGCAAGGGAGGCATTATTACCCCTTTCCAGTTGACCTATAGGGACGGGATGCATTCTTACCTCATTCCCACTAATTCTCTTATTAATGGGTGGGAGGCATTCTTACCCTACACCATCTATGATCTAAATTAATTTATATATATGTGGTGACATGATCAGGTTACTTTATCGGCACGAGCCGAAGCAAGTATAACTGTCAGGTGTCCCTTGGGAACCTGGACGGGTGTTGATTACTTATGTAATTATGCTTACTTATTTCTCCATACCTACTCATTGTTTTATTATTATACACTGTCTGGATAGGGTTAGACATCGGTGGTGTCGACCTACTGAGTTTTATATCTCACACCCTACTCGGGTCCCCATTGCACTGGGGTACCAGAGTATACCTTCTTGCTTGCAGGACCTAGGTTGTGTGTTGTGCTATTTATACCTAAGGAGTTAGGGGCAAAGGACCAAGAGGGAGCTTGGGTTGCTCAAGGGATCATTGTTGGGATTTTCTTTCCTTTATTTTTGTATTTTTTGTAGAGCATGCTGTAATGTATCATGCTTTTATAAATGTAACATCATTTGTACATGCATGCATTGTACACTAGCGTTTTCCACCTTTTTATTGAATGAATATTACATGTCTATCCCTGCTGCCTTTTAAATTCTTTATTTCTTCCTCTATTTGAATATTATTTACTCTGATAATACCATTGTGTTACTCTGATATGAGGGTATAGTCTCCCCACTATCACCTCCTGAGACCCTCAATGCTAGTTGGCATCCTCTAGCGTATGGGGAGATGCGTTTGAGGCCATGTGACTTACCGGTCCGGCCACCGATTCGATGGTAAGTTGGGTCGGGATGTTACAAAGTGGTATCGGAGGTGTTTCTTTTCTTTTTCCCCACTACTTTGGGTTGGTAGATAGGAGATTAGAAAAGGTTCAGCGCTTGGCTAATAGTCGTGCTTGGGACTGATCACCCCACGTGCAGAAAATGACCAAGTGGCAAGGGCTGGTAATTGTTGTTCGTGTTGTTTTCTATTACATTAGATATGGTTTCACCTGAGTGATTGTTGTATTTTCGCTGCTTATGGTTTATGAAATTTTTATAATTTTACCCTTGGCCTGATATGGCAAGAAAGTTTCATTGCATGCATCATATTAGGCACATAGGAAATTAACATGCCATGCATAGTTCCATGCCATGTAGTTGCATTAGTAATTTCCTATTGATCAGATTATGTGCCTTGATTGATATTCCATGCTTCTATGATAGAACATGTTCTGTGTTTACTGCTTGTGAGAACATTCTAATTAAGTTTAACATGTGAATGTTTGCATGGGCTAAAATAGATAGGTTGCAATTATGACGGGAACCAGTTTTCAGTTGTAAGGTGTATGGGCGCCTTACAACTGGGAAGGGGAGCCAAATTCCAATTTATAATGTTTATGGGTTCTTTATAGGTTGATAGATGGACACCCATATACATGGGCTGTTGTTTGTGAGCATGTTAAATTCTGGGTTGGAATCTGGTTTTGATAAAAAGGGGAGTCAATTTTCAATCCATGAAGTGTATGGGCACTTCATGAATTGGGAAATGGAAACCTTTATTAAATGTAAAGGTTTGTTGTATTGTGAAATGATTAAATGTAAAAAATTTCCTAATTTCGAATTGAATGGTTTTAGCTAACTGTTAAATGTGCAACTGGACCCGAGTAGGTCTGTTGAAAAGTGTTGTATGATATAGCCCAGTTTGGCGTGTTTGAGAAAAATTGATAAATTGCTTTGGGGTTGCTTTTTGATGATCCCTAGATGGATAGAATGGGACCCTAGTATGTTTCTTTTTTGGTTAAATGGGTTTGTTTTTCTTACTTTCCTGGAAAATATGGGATATTTATAAATGCTTAAATGTTTTAAAAGAAACTTTTTTTAATCTTTCCTGTTTTCTTGATGTGTGGTTGAAGTTTTTAAATGGTTATAGTTTAAATGGAGTAATATGTTGAGGGCTTGGTAATGGAGCCCGTGGTGGTGCATTGAAACCCTAGTGTAAGGGGTAGTTTTGAGATTCTTGTCGAATTGCTTTGGAACGAGACTGTAGGTGTTTCCCATGGATGTTTTTTTCTTTAGAAGTGGATTGATGTTTGGCTTTTGAGCCTAGCAACTTTGTTTCAGGTCACCCATCCTTAAGGTCGATGTTTGATCTTTGTAAGGGGTTAGCCCATGGTTGGTATCACCCTTAGCATTTTAATGCCTTGATTGTACTATGGGTTTTTTGACGTGAGGTGTTGTTAGGGTGTCGTTGTCCTTTGTTGGACTCTTGTTTTTCTAATGACACCCTTGTTCGGATGGGTGGTCGTTGGGTTTTGACTTTCGTTGCGGCTTTTGGTCATCACCTCGGTAGAGTGGCCCGATGTTAAAGAATGGTTTCTTCCCAATGTTCGGGATGGATTTGAAATGACTTGTGTGTTTTGACACACTGGTTTCCTTGTTTTGGATCTTCTTTGTTTGTTTGGTGATGTGATTGTTGAGGAGGAGCATCACATGATCGTTTGTGGTGTTTGTAATAGCACGCTTGTGCTCAGCTAGGTTATCACCTTTCCCTTCGGCGAATAGGAAACTCCTAAGGTTGGGAGTGTGTTGCGTCAAATCTGGTAAATATGTCCTTTCACATGGAATGGATGCTTCTTGGAATGCCTTTGGAAATGTGTTGGTCTTGTATGAATGCCTTATGACATACGATTTTAAAATGTGTGGATGTGTCGGCAGGTGAAGTCGAGTTCCTTCCTTGAAGTCAACCAGTTGAGGTTCGACTGTTATTCCTTCCAGTAGTCTGGTAGGATTAACTGGAATCCCTTCAAACCTCTTAGTGTATTTTGTTTAGCGATGAACATGTCCCCTATCTTGATTTCATCCAAGATGTACTAAGAGAGCATCAGTCTTATCTGTGCTAATGATTTTAAGTTGTTGGGCTTGATCGGATGGTTATCTTTCTGTGTTGCATGTGGGATGCATGGATTCATATATGGTTTGATCTTAGAAACGTCACCAGAGGTCTAGAGTATGCTTCGGTGAACGTGGTTGTGCTAAACGTAAGGTTACTTAAAGATGTTCATTGTGGTTTTGTTTAAAATACATCATCCATTTAGATCGGGCATTATTGTAAATAGTTAGCCAGAGAAGGCTGGACTCAGGGTTCTTGTTTAATGTCTGCGGTCGGTGACATACCATTCTATGGAACGTCGTCAGGTAGAGGCAAGTGTGGTTCGTGTTGTTCAGTGCCCATTATGGACAACCAGTTTGACTTGGGCCTTGAGGACGATGGGGAATCGACTGTTTGATCTGTTTCAAATCACGCTAGGAGTGTCGTGGGAACACTTGGGGAGTGCTTTGGAAGTTAATTCCAATGGTGGTCTGAACTGTAGTTTGGAGTTGGTTTCTTAACATTAAAAATCGAAGGTGGGAATTACCTGTGGCTGGATGCTTGGTGAGACGACTATGGGTTCATGTCTCTTGGTAGATGGGCATAGGAAGAGCTGTCTTGGTGTTTCGTTTGGGAAACGAGCATTGGCTCGAGTTTTGGTGGCTTAAGTGTCGTAGGGTTTAATGGATGCTTATGGTTGTGTTGAACGTTTGTGAATGCAACGTGATCGTTTGAACGAAGCTTCACGACCCTTGTAGGTTGGGTGATGTGTATGTTATTCCCAAAGGCTTCTCGGGGACGAGAAGTTCTAAGGTGGGAAGGTTATAATGACCCGCATTTTGAACCAGGCTATGACTCGAAGTAATTTGAAAATTTTTGATTACTAAACGGGTTGTTTTTAATGATGATATTCGGAGAGGAATTCTGAGAGTTGTAACGCTTTTTTGTTTTGGTTTTGGGATTGGGAGAAGGCCCGTGAAGTTTCCCTAGTGTCTCGACAGGTCTCGGGAGCTTTGGCCCTGAGAGAGAGGCTGGTTTTTAAAAGGCAGAGGAAGGCACATAGGCTGCGCCCGGTTTGACCAAACCGTGCGTCCCGTTGCAGGAAAACTGTGCGGCCTTATCTAAAGAGGCATTGGATTGCGCACGGTCTACACACGGTTTTCCAAATAGTGTGCCAATCCGTGCGAGGGATCTCTCTTAGGCAGAGGGTGTTGTACAGTTTGCGTACGGTTTGGAAAACCGTGCAGATCAAACCGTGAAGGCTGGTCTGTTTAAAGAAATTTATTAATTTTTAAATATAATTGAAATAAAATCTTAAAAAGGAAATTAGAACCTCCCTCACCCCACTCATCCGAGCCGTGCGACCCAGCACCCGAGAGGGCTACCCCCTTCACGTGACGAGCTCCTCCTCCCTACAACATCCTCTTTCTTCGTCTTCTCCCACCGATTTCTACTGGTTTTTGGTTAGAACCATCATGGAAAGCTTCTCTCTCATTTCTCCTCCTTTCATCCAGCCATATTTCGGCTTATCCGTCGACCTGCGAGATTCGGCCGAACCCTAGGTATTGGGGGTTTCTTGATTCTTATTTTTCCTTCATGCTGGGGTTGTGCCAAGGTTATCTTGGGACCCTTGGGTTTGAGTTTGGGAATCCGCCACCGAAGGTGAGGTAGATATGGACGGTTTTGGTTGCCGGCATTGGTTTGAGGTAAGGGTTTTCCCCCCAATTGGTTTCACAGCACCTAGATTGTTTTCTTAATGTGTCTTCAGGTTTGTAGTTTTTGTCTGTTAGTGTGTTAAAGGTTTTGGTGTGGTTTCAAGTCACCAGAGTCTAGGAGACTCGCCTGCATGAGAATAGGTGTCCTTGAATGTGTGTGAAAGTGCCTATGCTTAGTGGGGAAGCAGAAACGACTCTTAGTTAGAAAGAGCCAATAGTCGGAGTGGACGGATGGATCCACGTTGAGGTAGGGTCCCTCTCCTTGTCCCTTTAATTTAAAGTAATGTAGTAAAGAGTTATTTCTACACGGTCATAGTATTTGAATTTTGCAAGTTAGTCTTGAATAAATTCTTCTATGAAAAGAGTGTGAAATGAAGGATAAGATAAATGGGTTGCTTAGTCACTAAACTAACGATTTAATAATAAAACCCCTCAATTAGAGGTATGATGCATTCAAGATAAAAAGTAGTGATATACTTTTTATGCTTTCCTACTGAATTTTTGTGGTGTATCTTTGATGCTTTGTATGTGAACTTGCTTTGTTGAGACAATGGGAATGAAATGGTCGTGATACTTGTGTTTGAGTCAATTTTCCATGTTAGGCAATTTGAGTAAGATGGTAACCATAGTAGGATGACTTAAGACTATATGACATGTTTCCTCTAGAAGGTATCAAAGGGTTAAAGAATTATACACGCATCCTTTAAGATGGAATGTTAAAACTAGGAAGGAACGGACTAGGGTGGTACAACCACACCTTGGGATAACATAATGAGCACAACTTATGTTAGTAAAATAATTATGTGAATGTCTTATTTTAGATACTTAAGATGTTTTGCCTTAAGTATGAACGTGAATGTGTTCCCTTATGTGTATGTAGTATGATTCTTTGAATGCTTATGAGGTAATTCCATAAGCAGTATACTATAGACATGTTTGTATTGTGAGTGCGCACATGCCAATGCCACATAATGAATGATAAGAAAGTTGAGTGTATGTTGAGGCCACCTAGTGACAGATACGTGGTTGGATGGGAGGCAGTTATACCCCATGCCAGTGTGATGGTACATGTCTTGAAGGGAGGCATTCTTACCCCTTCCCAGTTGACTTATAGGGATGAGAGGCATTCTTACCTCGTGCCCGCTAATCTCGAATTATTTAAGGGATGCATTCTTACCCCTTGCCAGTTGACTTATAGGGATGAAAGGCATTCTTACCTCGTGCCTGCTAATCTCGAATTATTGAAGGGAGGAATTATTACCCCTTTCAAGTTGACTTATAGGGATGAGAGGCATTCTTACCTCGTGCCCACAAATATCGATTTATGGAAGGGATTCATTCTTACCCCTTGCCAATTGACCTATAGGGATGAGAGGAATTCTTACCTCGTGCCCGCTAATTCTCTTATTAATGGGTGGGAGGCATTCTTACCCCATGTCAGCTATTGTAACACCGGAGAATTTTATGAGAAATATTTTGTTTTTAAATCATCAAAGAAATCTTTCACCACACACAACACTAGATTGTCTTGCTTTACACGCAATCACGGCCCTCCTCGATAGCTTGTGTCGTACGCAATATCGAGTTTCACTAAACAATGATATGCTATTAAAATATTATTAAAACTAGCCGTTATGAATAGTAATAAACACTTTTTGAAATTTTATAAATTTTATTTTTCAAAATGGACTTCATTTTTGGATTCGGAATATCGAAATTAGCCTAGGGTGAAATTTTGGTATTTTTCTGAAAACATTCAATTTTTAATGAATAGTGAAACCACTAAGTGGTAGTTAAACAAAACTGAATTTTTCATAAAACTTAATTTTACCGCTTCTGTGAGTTGAATTTCAAAAATCCGAGAGACACAGTTAATATGAAGGACTAAAATGTGGTTCAATGAGATGAAAATAATATTTGGTGAATAGTAACTTTTTACTTTTTTTTACCACGGTTAAAAGTAAATAGGGTAATTAACGGTAAAAGTGTTATTATTATTACCCTAACAGATGTTCTAATTCTATTGGATAAGTGTAATTCGACCAAAAACAACCTTAGGAATAAAATATGACCATTTAGGCCCACTTGGATTAGATTAGGACATTTATTATTAATTTATTTAAAGAAGGGTTAAAATATATAAAATCAAAGTTTAATAAGTAAATCATTTCTAATATGGGGTTATACATAAGATAAATTCGACTATAAATATTCATTAGAAAGCTAAAAATATTTCCTAAATATTGGTATTTTATTTGTAATTTTTAGACATTAAATAATTTAATTTATTTATGTCACAACGATGATGCAGTAATTATCTTATTAATAAAATATTTACATAATTGATGTTATAAATACCCAAATAAATGTAATTTGAGACTTTCTATGAATTACACTAATTTTAGTTTAATATGACATGCTATTATTTATTTAATTAACTTTGTTCAAACGAATAATTCTGTTATGATTTTTACAAAAATCAATTACCAAATAGTGTCAAAATTGACATAAAATAGTTTTTAAAACAAATATTATATTATTAATTGTTATTTTATTCCTAAAAATATATGGTTCGGAAAAATGACTTATATAAGGTTATATATATTAATAATAATCAACTTGGGGTTCGTTTGGCTTGATATAGTATATTTATTAACCTTATAGTTTAAGAACACAAGAAGACACGGTAAAAGTAAAATTATTTAAATTAATGTTAAATATAAATGATAAGGTTAAAATAGGAATATAAAATTGTATAAATTATATTGTATGAGATTATTTTGACCCATACCCACCTTTTCTTCTAAATAAATCAACTTTTAGCTAATTAAAACCGAATTTGGCTTTATAATAAAATAATATTTTTAGTTTTTTCAAAGGAGCCCATCTCATCCCTTATAAAAGGGTACCTCCTCCCACACTTCCTCACACCACTTTGAGCCTTCATGCTCGGCCAACACCTTAAAATTTCTTCTATCCACTTCCCTAGATACATCCTAGAGGTCCTGGTCTTCTTCAAAGACCAATTTTAGTGCCCTAAGAGGAGATCTCAAAGAAGAGCTTCAAAGAAGAGGTAATGTCCGTTACCGATTCTTTCATCTTTATTTCTTCTTCCACTTATTCTTCTTTAGTTGTTTCATTATGAAGTAATAACATAGGTATCAATCATATACTTATATGTTATTATAAGTATGAATCAACCCTATTTCGCCATCTATCCATCCTACGGAAAACGAAATCACCGCGCGTGCGTACGTACGGAATACCGTCTCCACGCCGTGGTGTAATATATTTTCCACCACCGCCTTACTTTGATGGGTATAATGGTGTAAATAATAACTATATATGATTATTATAAAGTTATATTGATTCTGAAATAGTATATATACACTCCAATACAATTCCACGATCATGGGAACGATATCATCGCTCGTGTGTACGTACGGAATACCGTCTCCACGATGTGATGCGACTCGTTCTACATGATCTTCATTGTATAATGATTATATAAATGAATTGAATGAATGAATATGATATATATTAAAATAATACCATTCTGTAAATAAGGTATCTATAACCTAAAAATAAAAATATTAATTTATTCGACAAAACATGCATAAGAACAAAAAGTAATAAACACCCGAATAACATGTAGTAATGAAATATTACTAATAAGAAGCTAATAATATGACCATATATGATATCATAAAAATAATTATGATTCTGGAATAAGTCAATAACATTATTTAAATCATTATACAAGAGGTTCGGACAATTACGAAGCAAATCGGACCTAAGGGAAGGGAAATATCACAATCTCATTTTTATCCGAGATTGTTTATACTTTGGAATTTACTGGGGTGCATTTTATCATCCACATCCATGTTTCCTCAATATGTAATTTTTACATCCTTCCACAGTATTTTATATCCAATTTTACCCTTCGTTGAGTTTTTAGTAAAAGATATGAAAGGAATCTTTTGTCGTTTTTCTTACGAGGTACTTTTTGACTTTTTCGACAAAAGTACGAGAAGAATGTTTTCTTTTAACTTATACATCATGAATGGATTTTTAAAAAATTATTTCCAAGAAACTTCCCTTAAAAGTTTTCAAGTTTATTTTTAATCAACTTCTTTTAATTTAGAATTGTATGACATGTTAAGAAAGGAAAAGTGTTTTTGAAGTAGAAAGGATATTTTCCTCAAGAATGGAGTTCAAGTGTTTTATCAAAATTATTTTCCATCTAAGATAATAAAGGGTTCTGTTTATATCCCTATTATTACATTGATTTGATTATGTTGTGATGTAATTATTTTTATGAATTCATTTATCTTATATGAATTATTTTATGATGTCACGATGTTTGAGATTCCGATTTTTATTACATGGGTTATGCTATGATGTATGGTTTATGATTTTGTGTCACACATAAGAATGGTATCATTATGAGATGGGTGGGACCTATATCTCCCTCCAATGAATTGGGTAAAGATTTTATATCTCATGAGATAGACATGGCTGGAACGGCCGGTTAAACCAGTTCAGTGAAATAGGACTGAAACGAGGAGTGAACTCGGTTCAGAAATGGACTTTGTCCACTAAGATAGTCGTGGCCATGAGTCTTGACAAATAAGAAATGATTCTCTATGATTATGTGTGTATGCCACAAAGTTTCATGTTTTATGTTATGATTATTGGTATTACATTTCACTACTATGAGTTATCCCATGTTATGAAATTATGATCTCTTTTGCAGGTTAAGATTTCTAAAAGGTATGTTCTTATGAATATGATGTGATTGATATTTCTTTTGTTTACCCTTACTGAGCATTTGAGCTCACCCTTTTGTATGTTTTATTTCCCCAGGCCAGGAAGAAGGTTATTAAGTAAGATATTCCCAAAGGGACTATAGATATAATGAAATAAATGGGAGACAATGTAGACGCTTTATGAACCCGTTGTTTATGTTTCCCAGTTTCTAAAGACACTATACCTATACGGTCCTTTCCTGGTTTTGTAATATATTGTAATAAGTGTGCTTCAATTTTGAAGTAATAAAAATGTATGTAATGTATGGGTCGTTATAGTTGGTATCAGAGGAAAGGTACAGTCAACCTTTGGAAACTAGGATGTGAAAGCCTTAGTAAGAACCCTAAGGATAAGTCTAAGAATAGAACACAATCTTAGTGTTTTAGAAATGGCCATGAATAACCTAGGATAAGACATTAATTGTGAAATTGTATTCTTGATTATTTGGTTTTCTTATTATAATTAGTGTTTCTCACACTATTCTTCTTGGTTTTAGTCAATGGCTGGAACCCGAAGGAACCGTGATAATGCGGAATGCGACGGGCAATGCAATGATTGTCCCCCTGAGCAACCAAAAGTTATGGGAGTTAGAATGAAAAATCTTGTAGCCATGCTCACACAACTTTCTCAAGCAATGAATCATGCAGGACTTCCAAACGAGAAAAGGAAGGAGCAACATTCTGTTGAATCCTTCATGAGGCAGCGTCCACCTTCATTCAGCGGGTCTACTGATCCATTAATTGCTGAACAATGGATTAGTACTACTGAAAAGATATTTTCAGTTCTTCAATGTTCTAAACATGATAAATTCATCTTAGCAGTGTATCGTTTGGAAGGTGATGCTGATCAATGGTGGAATATTATCAAGAATAGGAGGCAAAGAGATGAAATTGAGTCCATGGAATGAGACGAGTTCAAGAACTTATTTTTCAATAAGTACTTCCCTCGTATTCTATGAACAAAGATGGAGAAAGAGTATCTTGAACTAAAGCAAAAGGATGATGAATCTGTTGGTACCTATGAAGAAAATTTTACAATACTTTCAAGGTACGCTTCTGGTATTATTATCTAACCCGAGAGTAAGATCGATCGATTCTTTAGTGTCTTAAAACCAAGTCTTCGAAGGGAGTTAGCCATAAGGGACTTCAATAGATACGAGGAAATCGTTCGATGTGATCTCAAAGTCGAGATAGAGATTGGAGTAACCCATTAGTCATATGGGTTTGATAAGAAGAGGAAAATGGAATTCAAATGAAAATATAAAGAGCACACTGAAAAGAAGATGAGTTTTCCCTTATGCTCAAAGTGTGGGAAGAAACATGGAGGGAGTTGTCTTAAAGGGAGAAGTTAATGTTCAAATTTGGAAAGGAAGGTCATCGGGCATTTGAATGCCGCAATGATAGGAAGAAGATGTCTAATGATGCAAACAAAGGAAGGGATACACAGAATGAACCTACTACACTTCAATGTTTCAAGTGCAAGGAGATGGGGCATTATTCCAATCAATGCCCAAATCCAAGGTTTGATGACGATGGTCGACGTCAACAAACTCTTAAGGCTAAAGACAAAGGAAAGTCACATGCAATTTCAATCAGTGATGTGGAGTACGATAACGATGTGGTGAAAGGTAAACTTATCATCCACTCTAAAGTAGCAAATGTTTTATTTGATTCTGGATCCACCCACTCTTTTATTTCTAAAGATTTTTCTAAGGATATCACCGTATTACCTCAACAATTAGATGTTGAGTTAGATGTGACAACCCCTAATGGCACAACAGTCACATCAAAAGTTTATAATTCTTCACCGATTGAAGTTTGTGGGAAAGTGCTTCCTGCAAATCTTGTGATCCTTCCTATAGTGGAATTTGATGTGATTCTTAGCATGGATTGTCTTTCTTTATATGGAGCTCATATCAATTTCCAAATAAGGGAAGTCGCATTTCATATTCCAGATCAATCTATGATCGTCTATCGATGCAAGGATTAACATAACCTTCCAGTAGAAATTTCATCCATCTTATGGGTCTTGATTCCACTAAATGATGGTTATTTATCTCAAATGGTTGGTGAGTAACTCACGATTAAGAATATGCCCATTGTAAGGGAGTTTGATGATGTCTTTCTGGAGCAATTGTCAGGTTTTCCACCAAATCGTGAAGTTGAGTTTTCAATAAAACTCGTACCGGGTGATTTACCTATTTCAAAGTCACTTTATAGAATGGCCCCAATTGAGTTGCAGGAATTGAAGAAGCAACTCCAAGAGAATCTTGATAAGGGATTCATACGCCCTAGTGCATCACCTTGGGGAGCACCGGTTCTGTTTTTTAAGAAGAAAGATGGATCAATGAGACTCTGCATTGATTATCGAGAACTTAACAAGATCACTATCAAGAAAAAATATCCTCTCCCATGCATTGATGACTTATTTGACCAACTACGCAGAGCTCAATACTTTTCCAAGATTGATCTTCATTCAGGGTATCATCAATTAAGGGTCAAAAGGGATGATATACCAAAGACAGCTTTCCGTACAAGGTATGGACACTATGAATTTAGAGTGATTCCATTTGGCCTTACTAATGCCCCTTCTATCTTCATGGATCTGATGAATTGAGTCTTTAGTGACTATCTTGATAAGTTTGTGGTAGTATTTATAGACGATATTCTTGTATATTCAAAGAGTAAGGAAGAACATGAAGATCACTTGAGATTTATATTGAAGACCCTGAGAAAGGAGAAGATTTATGCCAAATTTACCAAGTGTGAATTTTGGATTCAAAGAGTTTCATTTTTGGGTCACATAATCTCAAAAGAGGGGATATCTGTGGATCCAGCAAAAACAGAGGTTATCGAAAGATGGTCGAGACCAACAACAGTAACTGAGATCCGAAGTTTTCTTGGTTTGGCTGGATATTATCGACGTTTTGTGAAAGATTTTTCATGATTATCTAATCCAATCACCAGGTTGACTCGGAAAGGAGTTAAGTTTGTTTGGACGGAGGAATGTGAAGAGAATTTCAAGGAGTTGAAAAGAAGGTTATCCAGTGCACCTGTGCTCACACTGCCTTGTAGTGGAGAAAGGTTTGTGATCTATAGTGATGCATCCAAGAAGGGATTAGGGTGTGTTCTTATGAAAAATGATATGGTGATAGCTTATGCCTCATGATAGTTGAAAATCCATGAGAAAAATTACCCAACACATGATTTGGAGTTAGAGGCGGTAATCTTTGCATTAAAGATTTGGAGGCATTATCTTTATGGAGAAAGGTGTGACATTTATACTGATCATAAAACATTAAAGTATATTTTCACACAAAAGGAGCTGAATATGCACCAAATAAGATGGTTGGAGCTAATTAAGGATTACGACTACTCAATCCATTACCACCCTAGGAAACAAAACAAGGTGGTAGATGCATTAAGTCGACAAGTCCATGCCAGTTTATCCATGATGAGGATCACAAAAGATCCAATATTTATGAATTGACAAAGGATGGATCATGGAATTATAATGGAAAGGGAAAAATATTATCTTTCTCAAATGAATGTTCAACCATCTATACATGTGAAGATTAAAGTGGCACAGAATGAAGATGTCAAGTTACAAAAGAAGGTGAGAAATGTTCCTGAATTCAACCTTGATTGTGATGGGATAATAAATTTCTGGAATCGGGTTTGTGTTCCTGCCATCTCCAAATTAAAGAAGGATCTGCAGGATGAGGCTCATAGTTCTTCATTATCTATTCATCCTGGAAGCACGAAGATGTATAGGGACATGAAAGAGTACTTCTGGTGGGATGGTATGAAAAGAGATGTTGCTGAATATGTCTCTCGATGCTTGGTTTGTCAGCAAGTTAAAGCAAAGAGACAGAAGTCTAAGGGGATGTTTCAACCATTACCCATACCTGAATGGAAATGGGAAAACATCACTATGGACTTTGTCACAGGACTTCCTAAAACATCCAAAAGAAATAATTCTATCTGGGCCATAGTTGATCGTCCTACAAAGTCTGCACACTTCATTGCTATTAGAGAGGATTTCTCTCTAGATCAGATTTCTAGGATATATGTAAAGGAAGTGGTAAGATTTCATGGAGTACCACTTTCTATTATATCTGATCGGGATCCGAGATTTACCTCGAAGTTATGGCGAAGTCTTCAACATACTCTAGATACAGAGTTGAGTTTCATTACTGCTTATCATCCTCAGACAGACGGTCAGTCTGAGAGAACAATTCAAACTCTAGAAGATATGTTGAGATCTTGCTCTATGGATTTCAAAGGTGGATGGGATCAACACCTACCTTCGGTGGAATTTTCATATAATAATAGCTTTCACTCCAGTATTCAGATGGCTCTTTATGAATCTCTCTATGGAAAGAAATGCAGGACTCCAACTTTCTGGGATGAAGTTGGGGAAAGATAGCTATTAGGACCTGATCTTGCTGATGAGATGGCAGAAAAGGTCCGATCTATTAAACAACACATAAGAGCAGCTCAGAGTCGACAGAAAAGTTATGCCGACAACCAAAGAAAAGACCTAGAGTTTGAGGTGGGTGATAAAGTGTTCTTACGAATATCTCTTTGGAAGAGGTTCATGATATTTGAAAAGAAGGGGAAGTTGAGAACTAGATATATCGGTCCTTTCAAAATATTGGATCGTGTTGGAAAGGTAGCTTACCGATTGGTGCTTCCACCGAATCTCTCTCAAGTTCAAGATGTGTTCCATGTATCTCTCTTGAGAAAGTACATACCTGATCCTTTACATGTACTCAGCTCAGAAGTTGTACCGCTGGAGCAAGATATTTCTTATAAAGAACAGCCGATAGAGATTCTAAATCGTAGAGAAAAAGTTCTATGAAACAAGATCACTCGCTTGGTGAAAGTTTTATGGAGGAACCACCAATTAGAATAAGCTACATGGGAGATTTAGGATATTATGAGGGAGAGGTATCCTCATCTGTTTGTTACAAAGTGACTAATTTTGAGGGCGAAATTCATTTTAAGGGGGGTAGAATGTAACACCCGAGACTTTTATGAGAAATATTTTGTTTTTAAATCATCAAAGGAATCTTTCACTACACACAACACTAGATTTTCTTGCTTTACACGCAATCACGGCCTTCCTCGATAGCTTGCGTCATACGCAATACCGAGTTTCACTAAACAATGATATGCTATTAAAATATTATTAAAACTAGCCGTTATGAATAGTAATAACCACTTTTTGAAATTTTATAAATTTTATTTTTCAAAATGGACTTCATTTTTGGAATCGGAATATCGAAATTATCCTAGGCTTAAATTTTGGTATTTTTTTGAAAGCTTTCAATTTTTGATGAATAGTGAAACCACTAAGTGGTAGTTAAAAAAACTGAATTTTTCATAAAACATAATTTTACCGCTTCTGTGAGTAGAATTTAGAAAATCCGAGAGACACGATTAATATCAAGGACTAAAATGTGGTTCAATGAGATGAAAATAATTTTTGGTGAATAGTAAATTTTTACTTTTTTACCACGGTTAAAAGTAAATAGGGTAATTAAGGGTAAAAGTGTTATTATTATTACCCTAACACATGTCCTAATTCAATTAGATAAGTGTAATTCGACCAAAAACAACCTTAGGAATAAAATATGACCATTTAGGCCCACATGAATTAGATTAGAACATTTATTATTAATTTATTTAAAGAAGGGTTAAAATAGTTAAAATCATTGTTTAATAAGTAAATCATTTCTAATATGGGGTTATACATAAGATAAATTCGGATATAAATATTCATTAGAAAGCTAAAAATAGTTCCTACATAATGGTATTTTATTTGTAATTTTTAGACATTATATAATTTAATTTATTTATGATACAACGATGATGCAGTAATTATCTTATTAATGAAATATTGACATAATTGATGTTATAAATACCCAAATAAATGTAATTTGAGACTTTTTATGAATTCCACTAATTTTATAGGTTAATATGACATGTTAGTATTTATTTAATTAGCTTCTTTAGAACTAATAATTCTGTTATGATTTTCACAAAAATCAATTACCAAATAGTGTCAAAATTGACATAAAATAGTTTTTAAAACAAATATTATATTATTAATTGTTATTTTATTTCTAAAAATCTAAGGTTCGGCAAAATGACTTATATAAGGTTATATATATTAATAATAAACAGCTTGGGGTTCGTTTGGATTGTTATAGTAAGTTTATTAACCATATAGTGTAAGAACACAAGAAGACACGGTAAAAGTAAAATTAGTTAACTTAATGTTAAATCTAAATTATAAGGTTAAAATAGGAATATAAACTTGTCTAAATTATATTGGATGATAGGATTGCGACCCATCCCCACCTTAGATTCTAAATAAATCAATTTTGAGCTATTTAAAACCGAATTTGGCTTTATAATAAAATAATATTTTTAGTTTTTCCAAAGGAGCCCCTCTCCTTCCTTATAAAAGGGAACCTCCTCCCCCTCTTCCTCACACCACTTTGAGCCTTCAATCTCGGCCAAACCCTGACAATTTCTTCTCTCCACTTCCCTAGAGACATCTTAGAGGTCCTGGTCTTCTTCAAATACCAATTTTAGTGCCCTAAAAGGAGGTCTCAAAGAAGCGATTCAAAGAAGAGGTAATGTCCGTTACCGATTCTTTCATCTTTATTTCTTCTTCCACTTCTTATTCTTTAGTTTTTTCATTATGAAGTAATAAAATCAGTATAACTCATATACTGATATGTTATTATAAGTATGAAACAACCCTATTTTTCCATCTATCCATCCCACAGAAAATGAAATCACCACGCGTGCGTACGTACGGAATACCGTCTCCACGCCGTGGTGTAATATATTTTCAACCACCACCTTACTTGGATGGGTATAATGGTGTAAATAATAACTATATATGATTATTTTAAATTGATATTGATTCTGAAATAGTATATATACACTCCAATACAATTCCACAATCATGGGAACGATATCATCGCTCGTGCGTACGTACGGAATACTGTCTCTACGATGTGATGCGACTCGTTCTACATGATCTTCATTGCATAATGATTATATAAATGAATTTAATTGATGAATATGATATATATTACACTAATACCATTCTATAAATAAGTTATCTATAACCTAAAAAGAAAAATAAGAATTTATTCGACAAAACACGCATAAGAACAAAAAGTAATAAACACCCGAATAACAAGTAGTAATGAAATATTACTAATAAGAAGCTAATAATATGACCATATATGATATCATAAAAATAATTATGATTCTGTAATAATTCAATAACATTATTTAAATCATTATACAGGATTTTCAGACACTTACGAAGCAAATCGGACCTAAGGTAAGGGAAATATCACAATCTCATTTTTATCCGAGATTGTTTATACTTTGGAATTTACTGGGGTGCATTTTATCATCCAAATCCATGTTTCCTCAATATGTAATATTTACATCCCTCTAAAATAGTTTATATCCAATTTTACCCTTCGTTGAGTTTTTAGTAAAAGATATGAAAGGAATCTTTTGTCGTTTTTCGTACGAGGTACTTTTTGACTTTTCCGACAAAAGTATGAGAAGAATGTTTTCTTTTAATTTATATGGCATGAATGGATTTTTAAAACATTATTTCCAAGAAGCTTCCCTTACAAGTTTTCAAGTTTATTTTTTATCAACTTATTTTAGTTTATAATTGTATGACATGTTAAGAAAGGAAAAGTGTTTTTGAAGTAGGAAGGATATTTTTCCTCAAGAATGGAGTTCAAGTGTTTTATCAAAATTATTTTCCATCTAAGATAGTAAAGGGTTCTGTTTATATCCCTATTATTACATTTATTTGATAATGTTGTGATGGAATTATTTTTATTAATTCATCTATCTTATATTAATTTTTTTATGATGTCACGATGTTTAAAATTCCCATTTTTATTACACGGGTTATGCTATGATGTATGGTTTATGATTTTGTGTCACACATAAGAATGGTATCATTATGAGATGGGTGGGACCTATATCTCCCTCCAATACATTGGATAAAGATTTTATATCTCATGAGATAGACATGGCTGGAATGGCAGGTTAAACTGGTTCAGTGAAACAGGACTGAAATGAGGAGTGAACTCAGTTCAGAAATGGACTTTGTCCACTAAGATAGTCTTGGCCATGAGTCTTGACTAATAAGAAATGATTCTCTATGATTATGTGTGTATTCCATAAAGTTTCATGTTTTAAGTTATGATTATTGGGATTACATTTCACAACTATGATTTATCCCATGTTATGAAATTATGATCTCTTTTACAGGTTACAATTTCTAAAACTTATGTTCTTATGAATATGATGTGATTGATATTTCTTTTGTTTACCCTTAATGAGCATTTGAGCTCACCCTTTTGTATGTTTTCTTTCCCCAGGTTAGGAAGAAGGTTATTAAGTAATATATGCCAAAAGGGACTATAGATATGATGAAATAAATAGGAGACAGTGTAGACGCTTTATGAACCAGTTGTTTATGTTTCCCAGTTTCTAACGACACTATACCTATACGGTCCTTTCCTGGTTTTGTTATATGTTGTAATAAGCATGCTTCAATTTTGAAGTAATAACAATGTATGTAAAGTATGGGTCATTATATCTATGATCTAAGCACATTTATATATATGTGGTGACATGATCAGGTTACTTTATCGGCACGATCCGAACCAGGTATAACCGTTAGGTGTCCCTTGGGAACCTAGACGGGTGTTGCTTACTTATGTAATTCTGGTTACTTATTTATCCATACATGCTCACTGTTTTATTATTATACACTGTATGGATTAGGTTAGACACCGGTGGTGCTAGCCTACTGAGATTTATAACTCACACCCTACTTGGGCCGCCATTGCACTGGGGTACCCGAGTAGACCTTCGTGGTTGCAGGACATATGTTGTGTGTTGTGTTGTTAGTACCTGATGAGTTAGGAGAAAAGGACCAAGAGAGAGCTTGGGATGATTAGGGGATCACTGTCAGGCTTTTCTGTCCTTTATTTTTTGTATTGTTTGTAGAGCATGTTGTAATGTTTCTTGCTTTCATAAATCTAACATCATTTGTACATGCATGCATTGTAAACTGGAATTTTACATATTTTTATTGAATGGATATTACATGTCTATCACTGCTGCTTTTTAAATTGTTTACTACTTCCGCTATTTGAATATTATTTACTCTGATAGTACCATTGTGTTACTCTGATATGAGGGTATAGTCTCCCCACTATCGCCTCTCGACACCCTAGCTGCTAGTCGGTAGCCTCTAGTGTATGGGGAGACGTGCTTGCGGCCATGTGACCTACCGGTCTAGCCACCGGTTCGATGGTAATCTAGGATGGGATGTTATAACCATAATACAACAAAAAAAATGTTGGATTACAACATAAAATTTCTATTATAACCCCACGATGAGGAAATGAACTTACAACGACGTCAAAACATTAATAGTAGAAAAGGAAAAGATGAAAACACTTTAAATTTTCCACTTCCAACACGGAATACAAAACCTGGACCAAGGCTTCACACCCCTAGAAACTTTTGACTGTGGGCGAGCTTCATCCCAATACTTGTCGCTGGGGTTCTGATGAATGATGCATCTACTACCTCAGAGTCAGGCACTGGAATTACTCTAGTCACAGTGTCTTCCTCAGGTAACGCTTCCTACACATCTTCTCAAAGTGACCCAGACAGCTGCAATGATGACATGTCTTCGGAGGGATGCAACAAGACGACTTCATGTACCCGAACCGGCCACACTGGTGGCAAAATATTGAACGGTCCGATGAACTGGAATCCAGAACCACTACAGAGGACTCTCTAGGAATAGGTCCCTCTGGAACACCAAACTCGCCATATGGGGAACCCTGGTGAGAAAATTGATACGCTGGATTGCCAACCATCTCTGCTCCGAAGACCAACTCAGCTAAAAACGCCTCATCCACAAACATCTCAAAACGACAGTCCCTATAAGGGAGGACCCACTCCTTGATCTCTGGATGAAGACCCCCAATGAAGAGAGAATTCTTCATCAAATCAAATGACACTACCTCCATATAAAAGGACACAAGATCCTTGAAATGGTTAAGATATGACTTCACCATTTGTTGGCATTGATGAATACGCATGAGCTCTTCCCTTTAATTCATTTTCACATCTTCAGGTTTAACCCATCAGACAAAGAAAGATTCAAATACATCCCACATCATCTCAACTTGTAGTGATGGTGGGTCAACCAACTCCCAATCGTCCAGAGCTAGACCTTCAAACAACCCCAAAATAGCACACACTCTGACAGCTTTGGGAGTTCCTAATACCCTGAAGACACGTTCGACCTCTTCAAGCCACTCTGCTGCATCTAATGGACCATGATCACTGTGAAGGATAGGCAACGTCCGAGAAAGACCAAAATATAGACCTGAATTATAGAAAACCTTGGTGACCTTTCGGGGTGGCATTTTTTTAACAACATAAAAAACATAGAGCCAAAAGTGATATCAAGTCGAAGAAACATCAAAGAAATCTCCTTCATCCAAAAAAAACCAGCTGAAAAACCAAACAAATACAACCACAACACAAAATTCCCTTTTCCATTTTAGACTTCAAAACTGCCTTCTTTCGAGGCCACTTTCCAAATACCAAACCCAATTTTCAAACCAAATTCAATTTTCCAAAAATCATTATTTTTTTCATTTTTAAAGCATGCTTACATCAATCAAAACCAAAACAAAACCCAACTTACAAATAACCATTGGGACGAGGAACTAGAAGTTATCCTTAAATTGAAAAAATGGTAGTGATTCACACCTTAAGAAAGAGTAAAAAACTTAGAGAAACTCAACTGTGAAAACAGACTCCACATGGGTCACTACTCCATGTGAGGTTACAACGTAACATCGGCTTGTATCCATTGTCATCCCTCAATCCAAAACAAATGCAGAAGACTCAAAACACGAACTACCACTGGAAACTCGAGGTACCGAATGAGCAAGGGTTCATGATGTCCTTCCCGTACCTACCTCTAGAGTCTCGAAATTCCTAATCTACATCTACCATACACCTCAAATAACAAGGGTTGCCCCTATGATACCATTTTGTCATGAACCAACCCGTGTTGACCGTGAACTTGTAACCTGAGCCGGTGTGGGACATGGCCCGAAGGGCATTCCCAATACCCACAGGCTAGAAACGAGTGTCGGGCATCAAAATTTAACTGTTGGGAATGATTTTTCCCATGAATAAATGATAAAAAGATAAACAAACCCGACAATAAAAAAAAGATGAAAACTAACAGCGGAACAAAAATAAAACTGATCATACCTCCTTTTGACCTTCCAGGTCACCACCCAATGAATGGCCGATCTTTCCCTAATAATGAGAAATCTGGCCATGAGAACTTGAGCAAAGGGAACATACAACGGAAAAGATAGAATAGGTGTGAGCATAAAGATGCTCAGTAGGGATTCCAAAATAAACCACAGAATCCAATGTCTCCTTTCCCGAAAAAATCCATTAGAACAAGTTTGAAATACAATTATAAAAGTAGGTTTTCCATATATTAATAAAACAATAACATTTTTTTCATTATAAAGAAAACCCAAACACACCACATGCCATTTATAAAACAAATTACAATTATGAAAAAATAAAAATAAAGAAACAAGTCTATGATAAGTGAAATGGGTGACAGTATAAGCTAAAAGAAAAATTCTAGCTGAAAGTTAGAATGACAATAAAATCTAAACCATGGGAATGAAACGGGTGACAGTAGAAGCTAAAAGAACAGTTATAGATGAAATTAAACAAGAAAACCAAAGGAAACCCATGGGAAATAAATGGGTGATAATAGAAGTTGAATGAACAATTATAGATGAAAGTAAACAATAAAATCTATGGAAACCCATGGGTGATCTTAAACATCCCTAGAAGACCCCTGGACATAGTCGGTTTCAGAACCACCTACTGGAATATGGTGAAGCTCCAAAGTCTATAACCAACTAGCCACCCTAAACTGACCAATCTAGTGGCAAAGCCTGTCTGGACAAACAAAAAATCTATGGTGTACAAACCCGTCTAATCGGGGTTGACCAGAAACTATCACTCGATCATCTATAATATGCCCAAGAACCCATGGTGGTTACAATAATAATGTGTTGGTAGGAATCCCCTCACACGCGTGGCTCATCTCACCGCACTTTCCTTCCCCTAACATGGATGCTTCTTATACATTTACCCATAAAGGGTTAGACTATACAGGAGCACCTCATATGCACATCCAATCATCTCACATTAACAAAGTGCCAACCGGGATGTCATTCCATGTAAATCATTAAAACAATTTGAATCTTTTTTCAACATACATAAGTTGTTAAATGGGCATACAGTAATCAAAACGTCATCATTTCAAGGAATCAACACAAACATTACACTAATGCTGAAAGTTCCATACAGGTCGTCATGTCACATCCATGTTGAAATCGTTTTTCTAAAACCATTTAAAATTCCAACCAGGTGCACACAATTTCCAAATATAAACAATTATAACAGTTGAACCAACACCACCCATAAGTTGGAAGATCCAAACGAGCCTTATTCTTTCCAGACAAACACCAAGGACCAAACCTCATTTAGAAAAACAATAATTACTTGGAAAACCAAAGATTTTAAAGAAACATCATTTCAAAGATTCCATTATCATTTGTGAGCACATCCATGTGTGCACCTCGTGCATCCATGGATGTGCCAACATCCAACGACACAATAAAATACAAAGAGAACATTAGAAAACCAAACCCAAATGAGCATTGAAACACCTTAAAACCATGATTCATATTTCAAAAATCATTCACTAAATCATTTAATAATTTAAGAAAACCTTTTCAAAAGAACACAAAAAAGGCTTAAATAAAGATTCTATCAACTTCACACAAAAATTTTATTTAAACAACTGATGCATTTCTAAAAATTTCAAAAACTAATTTTTAACCTTTCAAAACATGACTCATACCGCTTCCACAACCAAAATAACTACTTTCACACATTATAAAAAAACTAACACATAACTCAAAAGAAGTTTTTTCCCAAACACACTTCATGCCATACAATTATACTGTCAAATATAAAACGAACACAAGTTTTATCTTATTAAAAACTAATTTTTCACCAAAAAATTTAATTAAAGAACTAGATAAGTTAATTTGACATGAGAAATAATTTACCAAGTCATGATTTTCCCAAAATAACTCAAAAAAAATTAGATAATTTGTCTAGAAACTATTTTCAACAATTTTAACCAAATGAGAAACAAATTAATAAATTAATTATAATATTAATTATGGTGTGAATGACATATAAATATTAATTCAAACCATGAATGTTTCTATGGGTTATGTGGGGAAAAGAATAGTCAGAAACACCTACCTAAAATCATGTGCAGAAATAACTGAACTTCAAAGGAAGGTAAAACAACTCTCTGTGGACCCACCGCCCAACTAAAACAGCAGCAAGAATGTGCGAACACCACAACCAAGATGTTGGGGTTTGTACAACATGAAAAAACACACCCAAGGGAAAATGTAAAATGAAACAACCTATGCTGAGGACCACGAGTAGTGGTGTACACCAGAAAGGGATATCGTCAAAAGGTTGGGTTTAAGGGAAATGAGGACGTAGACAGAGCACGGGCGGCTAGAGGCAGTGAGGGTGAGGCCGGTGTAGGATGGTGGCATGCTAGGGCCGGAGTGGCTGAAGATGGCCAGAGCAGCGGTCCGTGGGTGGCCGTAGGTCATAGAATGAGTGGGGAGGCCATTCGGGTGCGTTGAGGGGGGGGGGGCGATGAAGGTCTGCGAAGGCTGGGGCGCGAGTGGGTGGCCAGTCGGGTGTGATGAGGGGGCACCGGTGAAGAGATTTGGAGGTCGGGGCACGAGCAGGTGGCCGACAGGGGGTAGAAGGGGGTTCGGTGAAGAGCTAGTAAGAAGGGGTAGGAGGGGGGATGGTTCATATAGGGGATGGGGAAAGGGGTGCGGGTTGCGGGGCGGAACATTGAAAAAATAGGGTGGTATATTAGGGTTTGGGTTATATATCATAATAATAATAATAATAATAATAATACCCAAAATAAAATTAATAAAAATAACAATGATAAAGATAATAATAATAATAATTAACAATAATAAAAATAACAATTATTTCAATAATAGTAAAAATAACAATGATGATAAGGAAATAATAATAATACCTTTAATATAATAATAATAATTTTAATAATAATTTTAATCATTTTACTTAAAGAACAATAACAATAATAAAAAAAAAATAATGAGAAATTGCATGACACCTGGGCCAGTTGTGTGCCTACCGCCAACTGTGCGGTGACCATGCATGGGTCCAAAACCCAGTAAAAATATTCAATGTCAATAATGTTTTACCTGTGACCAACCCGCACCTCAACTAGGTTAACCAAATCCCTGAAATAACAAAGTAAAAATAAATTAAAATGTTGGGGTGTGACAGGGAGTTTCAAACCAGGACTGTACTAAGGCATGTTATCGTGTACCCAGATACCCCAGGTCAGGCTCGAAACTCCTTTTCTGAGTTTTCCCTCCTAGGTACATCTATTCTAGAGCCACATCCACTTGTTTGTATCCAGACATAGATTTATTTATTCAAAAACCAATTACTTAATATTTCACCAAAATAATATGAAGTATTACTATGTTTAAGATTTTGTATAGGGTTCTTCCTAATGTTTTCATAGACTTATTTCCAAAAATACATCAACTATCCTTCGATACCAAATATGGAATCCCTTCTTTTTATTATATAACTTTTAATTACATTTTACAAATGGATGATCTTTAAATTCTAGTGTCTTGGAAATCAGGAACAATAAAACATGGAGACATAAATACCCTTTTAAATCCCATTGAAAATATTTTTGAAAAGTTCATCCTATGTACAATTACAGCATCACATAACCTAGAGATACATCAAAGGAAAGGGTGAGAAGAAGGCCTTGTAATGAAAGCAAGGGAATCCGTTTACTTGTGATGTCTATAAGAACATGATGAAAAACATAAAGACATGAGCAATGGAAGTATATGCATATAATAATGAAACTAACTTAAATCATAACTTGAATATGTGGCTAAAACATTTAATTTAAATATTCATGAACATATCATCGAGGTTCATCCCCAAGGTTTCATAAAAATTACCAAGGCTATTCACCGACGTATCATGAAACTTTTCATTTCTAGAGATTAAATCTTTGCCCAATGCATTGGAGCGCTATTAGGGAGAACCCATAATATGAATTTATTTTCATGTGACCCCCATATATCATAATCATAGAGTTCATGAATATCCCATATAGATTAAAAGAAATGGGTTTTATTTCAAAATCATGACGTTTTTAAAAGTACTTAAAAAATAAGATCATTATGTCATTTATAACCCATGGAAAGTGAGTGAGGGTTATATGTACGTCAATTCCAGAATAAAATAGATCAATATTATTTCATGATTAATACCCCTGGAAATGAAATTATATTTGGGTTTTCACATAAATAAAATATATAATTTCTTGAGAAAAAGAGGGATATTTTGAGACGAAAAGTCTGCAGCATAACAACTATATGACAAGGTTTTAGAAAACATTGAAAATAAAGGGGTAAAGGGTCTCCTATCCATAAATGAATCATTGTACAGTATAGTTATAGAATAAAATATAAATAATCTCATGGTGTTGATATTTGAATGACAAACCACATGAAAGGGAAACTTGAAAGAAATGAGAAAATGCGATTTCTTTTACGAAAATTTGGAATCCTAACTACGTCACTTAAAAATTTAGAAAATAAATTGATGTGAGTGAAAAGGGTCTCTCATCATTTTTCATAGAATTTTCAGTAAGAATAATATATTAGAACATACACCCACATAGTAAAATGGAAACTAGAAGACGTAACATAAAGGGAGTCATGACTTAGAAGAGGAGGGTGAGAGGTCCCCTTACCTTGAAGAGTGACTTCGAAAGATCATAGGTTGGGACCTTGGTGGGATTGAGGGCACCTTGAGAGGACTCCATGGGAGGTAAAAAATACCATATATTCATTGGAAAGGATTTTAGAATGAAAGGAATGAGGGAATGGCTGGGTAGTTATAGCTAAAGTGGGGGAATTTTTAATTAATTTCTAAGGGACACCTCATCTATGGTATTTGAAAAAGCGTGGGCTTGTACATTGTATTTTCCAATGGTATTGGCCACTTGGGACACCTCATAACATATCTTACTATTCACAAGTCGACCATAATTATTACATCATTAATGACGTCATTAAACACACTAAAACTGAAAATTGTATTTTTACTATTCCCTGAAAAACAAAAAAAATTAAAAAAATATCATAAATTAACCCTATCCTAATATTGATTCTCTAAATTCAAAAAGTAACACTATTTTATAAAAATAATTTTCTAAATAATTTTCAATTAATATTTAAATAAAATCATTAATTATTCAAAAAAACAACTCTAAAACTATAACTTCTTTTTCAACAACTTGAGAAGGTAATCAAGGTCCCATTAAATTATCGTATAAGCATAAGACAATAGAAAAACAATTTATGATTACATTATATAAAAATAAATTTCCATTTTAAATTATAAATTTTAAATATATTATTTATGACATATAAAAATACCAAAACTTATATTATGTTCGTTTTTTCACTTTTAAAATATCTAAATTGTATTTATACATTCATGGGTGAAGTTTCTATTTTTTTGGCTGATTTACTATTCATTAATATTCATTACTATTCATAAGGGTATGTTACTATTCACCAAAAAATTATTTTGATCTTATTGAACCACATTTTTTTCTTAGATTACAACCATGTTTGTCAGATTTTTAAAAATCATTTCACTGAAAAAGTTATTTAATAATAAATTTTTATTAATATTCATAAAAAAACACTATTCGTAAAATACTATTCAAAAACACTATTCATAAAATACTATTCATCAAATTGGATCTTCTTAGAAAATTTTTTAAAATTCAGTCTAGGTTAATTTTGATATTTGGAATTCAAAAATTATTTTTATTTAACCATAAAAATTCTCTAAGTATGAGAAATTTAACATTCAATATATAAAAAACCATAGTTATTAAAAATAATAGCAGATAGAAAATGAATAGTGGAATTTCATAGTGAAATTTCTAAAAAAAATAAAATAGAATTATTTTTTCATTTAAATTTAAAAAGGGGTGTTTTAATCATATTATTTAATTAAAATAATCATTATTACATATACCTGAATTTGTTAAAATAATTATACAATTTTTGAAAACCACAATTTCAGTACAAAGTAATTCAATGTGCTTCTATTGTAAAACAAAATAAATTGTTATTAAGAGGAAAAAGATCCATAAATAAAAGGAAGTTCATTTTTTTGGGTCATTACACACAATATCTATTATTTCTCTAGATGGTTTAACATTGTGGTGATGAAATATTAGTGAAACCCATTTTTTCCATGGGTTTAGTTATGATTACTGTTTTTATGATCCTATGTCATTCATATGAATTTATTTTAGATTATATGATGGGTAGAACAATAATTATATATGTCACACCCTGACCAATGCATTATTTTAACATAAATATTTTGGGTCTTTATTTTGAGTTGCAGGTTGAATCGGTTCTATTTTAAAATGGGTTTGGGATCTTATATGGGTGTGCGCCCGTACGCGTGACCGTCTGTAGAGCCCAATCACATTTAGACAATGTTTTATTATTAATTGTGTCATTATTGGGGTGCGCGACCTTGCCCGCGACTGTGGCCGGTTCCCATACTTAGTAAGAGACTATTCTATTTTATTAAATTTATTTTTACATGGCTGCACAACTAGGCGTGAAACCGCGCACGCAACCGAGCGCACAATGCTCTAGTGACCGGGCGTGTGACCGTGCACACGACCATGCATAGTGTCCAACCTCGATTAAGAAGGATGTTATTATTTTGGTTGGTTTTGTTCGTTTAGTTTTATTATTAGTATTATTATTAATTAAGTTAGTATTTTAATTTGGTTAAAATTATAATTATTATTTTCCAGTTAATAATTTGATTCGGTCGTTTTATTATATTGGTTTTATTTTATTATTAATCTTTTTTTTATTAAATTTTTTTTACTATTAATTAGAATTTTTCTTATTCTTTTATCTTTATTATATTATATTTTTATTTTATTTATTCCCCCCTCCTTTTCCTTCACTCTTTTATTTTCATTTTCCCCCGCTCCCTGCTCTCCCCTCTCCCCGCGCGGAACCCCCTCCCCCTGCAACCCTAGCGCTCCGCACATCCATCCCTTACATTCTCCTCCAGGAAGGACTGCCTCCACCCTCCTGCTCCCTCGCGTCCCCTCCCTCTTAGTCGGACCCTCCCGATGAGCCGCGATGTAGCGCCGCCTAGCCTTGCGCCGCCGTCTCCCTCCCGCTCTACCCATCCGCGTTGACCGTCGCTGGGCCTCCCCCAACCTTCTCCTGTCCAACGCCACCCCTCTTTCTCTTTTCTGACGTCACCCCGACACTCACCTGTCGAGGCTCTTCCCTCGCTGGACAGCCACTCTCAATCCCCTCCGGTGACGCGCACCCAGACCGACGCCCTCCTCTCTACCCGCTGCCTCGCGCCACCTTGCAGCGCGCCCAGTACCGAATCAGCGGCTCCCTGCTGCCTCACACCATCCAGACCACACCTCCCTTCTTCTGACTGAATTTTTCAGGCATACTGCAACCCCGACATCCCCCTTTAGCTCGAACCAGCATCCCGCTCCCTCGTCGTAGGTTTGTTTTTCTTCATTTAGTTGATTTTATTCATTTGAGAGTTTATTGGATTATGTTTGGTGTTGTAATTGGTTTGATTTTGATATTTTGGATTCGTGTTTGGTCTGATTATGGTGTAATTGCTCCGATTTCTTGTTTTAGGGATTAATTATGTTGTTTGTGGTGTGGTTGTCGTGCGGCGGAGTTTGCGTGCCGCGTTTGCGAAGTTTGGATACCGAAGGTATGTGTTTCCGCATATATGTGTTGTTTGACAAAATAATTTTCTTATTTAATTAATTTAGTATACTCATTGATTAGTTTTCTTGGTGCGAATATAGTTTCACTTAAGGTTTAGTACGATTTAGATGTGTTTCGTAGTGTGTTCATTTAATATGAATGTTCCGATTTTGTGAAAACCCGTGCTGAGCTTTTCGTAGTGTTTTATAAACATTGCTTTGGGTTTATCATGTCGCGCATGTGCTGCAAAGTCTATTTTATCATGTTTTGTTGTTGTGTCATGGTGCGCTTGGTATTAGGACGGATGTTTGAGTGTGTTGTTAGTATAAAACTTTAATGTGATATTTCAAATGCTTTATAAATTGTTTAATTGTTTAATTCCTTTATTAAATTGTATGTATAGTGAGTGGTCCCTTCCTCGGGGGTTCGGGTCGTCGGTAGTAAGGACCTGTGTATATGCATATGCATGAAAATGTATATGTATGGAGGTGAAGTGGTCTCGGGTTACCATTGTCAAAAGCTGCGTGTCTTGAGGTAGGTTTCCTATGCCTATGCCTTTAGTTTGAATTTCATAATTCCTTGCTTTCTTTGAAAATATGTTATATGTATATATATGTTATATTTACATGTTATAAAATCTGGGTGCATTTTCTAATAATAGTTATGCATTTGTTTTGAAAAAAAAATGTAATGTATTACAAATTCTATTTGGACTTTCATAAATTAATTTCATCATTTTAAGAAAGAGTTCAAGCTTGTTTTTATTTATATGTAACATGTAGATTGTTAAATTGGGATTTTTAAAAGGTTTTTTTTAAAGAGTTTAGATGATTATATGTTAAAAATTAAAACTATTATTTGTGAAACCATAAATCCTGTTTGGCCCTTTTGAAATGGTTTGTAAAATTGGAAAAATCCCTCCTATGGAAAACCCCTTGGTTTTAGAAAATGACTTGTATGTTGAGTGTACGAATATGTTCCTAATGTTGGGGATTATTCTTTATGTAATGTGAAAGAGGAGAATGTGCTTAAGGAGGGATAACAGTAGTGAGAGGTTTAGCGAGTTTTTCGAGTAAAGAAAGTGTGACGTTCATTTCTTTTCTTTTGATAAAAGCTCACCACCTTTTTGGAATAGAGCACAACGGTAATCCTGGGTATCTAGGTGGGTGACCAGGACTACTACGCTAGATGACACGGTAGGGGTTCGTCCCGGTTTGTCTAGCAGGATTGACGCAACAACACTAACTAAACATATGAATTTCCAAGGGTCATGGCCTTCTAAGACACGTTTTCTGAGGGTTGTGGCCTTCTAAGCCACGTTATCTGAGGATCGTGGCCTTCTAAGCCATGTTTCACTGAGGTACGAGGTCTTTAGGTCCCCACTTGTTTTATCTACCTATAGGGATTACCCATGGTGCTCATTTTTGTCATGCTGCTAACGATGTAACTTTCTTTCAGCTGTTTCATACTTGATGCCTTGTTTGTGAAAACCATATTTTAATCCAAATTGGTTTCTTTTCATTTTGAAATGTTAATGCATGCTTGAAACCTATTTTGAAAATGTAGTGGGAGTAAAAAGGCTTTACCTGAAAATGAAAACTCGTTACTTGAATTTGAAAAGGAGAAACACTATTTTATTATATCTTATTCCCAAACTGGCATAGTGGATTTCTTAATAAAGGCGGAGGCATATGACGTGGTTGTTTTTGGATTTCCTACTGAGCATCTCAGTGCTCACGCCTACTTTACTTTTCAGTTGCAGGTTTCAGTCTTGGATTGCTTTTGGGAGTGAGTGGTTGTCGTACCGTGGTGATCCACGGGGTCACCTGAGGTATGTCGCGTTTCGTTGTTTATTCCTTTTTCTGCTGGCACGTCGTTCAGTTTGTTTTCCTTTATTTATCTTCTTGTCCAGTTTATGTTTTCTTATCTTTGTCATGAGCCAAACCGTTCCCAACTGGTTTGTTTTGATGCCCGACACTAGTTGTCAGCCCGTGGGGATCGGGAACGCCCTTCGGGCCATGTCGTGGACCGGGTCGGGCATTGGGTCAGATGAAAACCCGGCCTGGTTCGTGACAAAATGGTATCAGAGGTGCCCTTGTTATTTGGGGTGTCAAGTAGCTTGGTGATTAAGTGTGTCGGGACTCGATAGGTAGGTGTGGGAAGGACGTCATGAACCCTTGCCCGTCCCGAGACTCGAGTTTCCAGGGGTAGTCTGGGATTTGAATTTTCTTCTTCGGATTGGTATGTGTGGATGAGGGATGACCAAGGAAGTGAGCCAGTGTTACGCGACGAGCCTGCATGGAGTAGCGACCCATGTACGGCCCGAGTTCACGGTTCAAGATGCTTCCTGTGGTTGATGCTCGCTTGGAGCATGGACTTCTAAGCCATGTTACCGGGTTGGTGTAACCACTAGTCCCTTATTTTTGGATGTTTTAATGTGAGGTATGTTTAACCTTCATTTTGGTTGGTGTGAGTACATCTCAAAAATGAAAACGGATTTTTGTGAAGGTTGTTTCAAATGGGAATGTGGTGTTTGAGTGGAAAAGTGGTTTTTGAAATGGAAATTTTTTTCTTTTAAAAAATGTGTGGTTTCAAAAGGAAAAATGGGAGGTGTTTTGGAAGTTGTTTTGGAATCTCAGTAACACTTTTTGGAATGTGAATTGGAAAATGTTTTGGAAATTGGAAATGTATTTCTTTGATGATAAGTTACTTTTTCAAATTGGTTGGAAATTTGTGTTGTGTGCTTAATGGTATGTTTTGGAAATGAGAAGTGTCTTGACTTCACCCTTGGTATTCCTATGAGTGATCACATACATTGAGGTGTGCATGTGTCAAGTGGGGAAATTGGTGAAGTGAGTGTATGGGTGCTTGATCTAGCACATGGATATGTATGTGTGAGACTTCATGGGATATCAATGGTGGATATCTAAGTTGTTTTGTTTTCTGAAAAATGGTTTTCAAAAAGGGGGTTTTCAAATGTTTAGAAAAGTGAGTGAGAAATTGTTTAACGTTCTCTTTCGTGTTGGGTATTCTTTTTCGTGAGTTCTTGGTTTTGACGTATTGAATTGTGGTTGGAATAGTGATTTGATTTCGAGCTTTTGTTTGTGATTGAGGTGTAAAATTTTGATTTATGATGAGTTTTGATTCAGATTTGTGCCACTTGTTTTTGAGTATGCCACCCAGAAAAGTCCCAAAAGGTTCCAGTGAGTCACTTCTAGTTCTTGGTTCTACCCAGACTCATAGCGGAGTGGTAGAATTGAATTCTTTTCAGTTATTCTCCAACATATGTAGTGATAGTGATCTATCGAAGGTAGCAGACTGGCTTGGTGAAATCGTTGGTGTTTCCAGGTTATTGGAAACTCCCAAAACTTTGAGAGTCTATGTTGGTTTGGGTTCGTTTGAAGGTGCAACTTTGGATTGGTGGAGGAAATAATCCCAGTGTCGTTGCATGATGGTATGTCTTGGAAGGTGTTTAAGACAACTCTCGTCAGATGGTTTATACCCAAGGAAGTGAAGGCAAGGGAAGTGGAAGAACTAGTGAGTGTCTAGCAATGCCAACGAATAGTGAAGGCTTACGTTGGGCATGTCAAGAAGTTGGTTCTCTTTTCTCCAAATATAATGTCGCATAATCAGTTAAAGTTTCTCTTGTGTGGGGTCTTCGTCTATTGTTCAAGGACTGGTTCCCTTTTGTGTTTGGGATGGTTCCCCATTCTGTGAGAGCGAATCAGAGGAACCTGTCTCAGACAAGTCTTCTTTTTAATTCCATCTCCTATTCGTTGGACTACCCCCTTGTTTGCTTCTAGTGTTCTCAGTTTGGGTACTTTAAGCCGCCTTGTCATCATCATCCATTGAAGACTTGCTTTCGGTGTGGCTGTTTGGGAAACTTAGAGAGGTTCTACTAGCGGCTTCGTCAGGAGGAGTCTCTATAGGAGAATGTCAGCTCTTGACTGTGTGGAAACAGATGCTTCAAGACATCAGAGCTCCAACCACAGGTCTCGGAGCGAATCCTTTCACGCAGTCAGGAATCATTGGGTGTGGGGAACCTTGGTTTAATTTTTGTCTCCAATGCTGAAATGGGGACGGTATGAATTTTCTTGTTGTATCTCTCCCGTCTTTGAAGGTTCTGTCCTGCTGTAAGTGGCATAGAGGCCTCGTTGCCTCGTTGTGGTCTTTGTTCCTTGAATACCCCACTTTGGCAGTAAGGAGGTGTGGTGGTATCATTTTCTTGTAATTTTAGTAGTTGTGCCTCCTCAAATATGAGCTTTGGAGTTGTCTCTTTATGGCTGTGAGTCTCAAGATGATTATCCCTCTCATGTGGCTAGCTCCTTTGGTGACCCGTTCTTGTTTTAGGATGTTCTCGTTTTGGAGACACTTGCATCTTGGGGAGTAATGAATAGGGGTTGGTCCGCTACTCAGTTTGGGGTCTTTCGTCGATGACCCCATGTGGTGGGGGGTCTAGTTTATGCGGAGAGTTCATGGGTCGGTTTGTGCTGGGTTTCTCGTACTGGTCTGTGATCACTGGTTGAAGCTGGTCAGTCCATAAATGGTGGGAAGACCCACCATGAATCTTGAAGTGCCTTCTTCAAGGCTTGGTCTATGTGGAGGTTTCTTATTGGATCAAGTTGACAGTTCCAGAGTTAGATCATGCTAAGAGTCTCAATGTCGGTTGTGCTAGTCGGGTTCTTGTGGTGGGGAGAACCCTCCTCGTTTCCTGATGGTTCTTTTCTTTTCAGTTCCCCTTAGAGTTGGTCGGGTGTGACTGATGGAGTGAAATGTCATGCCGAGTTGTGATTTTTTTGTCCACATTTAGTTTCAAACTCGAGTTTGTTTCCTCATTTGACTTGGTGAATTTCTGGGGGTAGAAAGTTTTTGTGGTGGGGAGAATTGTCACACCCCGACCAATGCATTATTTTAACATAAATATTTTGGGTCTTCATTTTGAGTTGCGGTTTTAATCGGTTCTATTTTAAAATGGATTTGGGATCTTATATGGGTGTGCGCCCGTACGCGCGATCGTCTGTAGCGCCCAATCACATTTAGACAATGTTTTATTATTAATTGTGTCATTATTGGGGTGCGCGACCTTGCCCTTGACTATGGCCGGTTCCCATTCTTAGTAAGAGACTGTTCTATTTTATTAAATTTATTTTTACATGGCCGCACAACTAGGCGTGCGATCGCGCACGCAATCGAGCGTGCACTGCTCTAGTGACCGGGCGTGTGACCGTGCACACGACCATGCATAGTGTCCAGCCTCGATTAAGAACGATGTTATTATTTTGGTTGATTTTGATCTTTTAGTATTATTATTAGTATTATTATTAATTAAGTTAATATTTTAATTTGGTTAAAATTATAATTATTATTTTTCAGTTAATAATTTGATTCGGTCATTTTATTATATTGGTTTTATTTTATTATTAATCTTTTTTTTATTAATTTTTTTTACTATTAATTAGAATTTTTCTTATTCTTTTATCTTTATTATATTTTATTTTTATTTTATTTATTCCCCCTCCTTTTCCTTCACTCTTTTTTTTCATTTTCCCCCACTCCTTGCTCTCCCCTCTCCCCCCGTGGAACCCCCTCCCCCTGCAACCCTAGTGCGCCGCACATCCATCCCTTACATTCTCCTCTAGCACGGACTGCCTCCGCCCTCCTGATCCCTCGCGTCACCTCCCTCTCGGCCGGACCCTCCCGATGAGCCGCGATGTAGTGCCGCCAAGCCTTGCGCCGCCATCTCCCTCCCGCTCTACCCATCCGCGCTGACCATCGCTGGGCCTCCCCCGACCTGTTCATGTCCAACGCCACCCCTCCTTCTTTCGTCTGACGTCACCCCGACACTCACCCGTCGTGGCTCCTCCCTCGCTAGACCGCCACTCTCAATCCCCTCCGGCGACGCGCACCCGGACCGACGCCCTACTCTCTACCCGCTGCCTCGCGCCACCTTGCAGCGCGCCCAGTACCAAATCAGCGGCTCCCTGCTGCCTCGCACCATCCGGACCACACCTCCCTTCTTCCAACTGAATTTTTCAGGCGCGCCGCAACCCCGACATCCCCCTTTAGCTCGAACCAGCATCCCACTCCCTCGTCGCAGGTTTGTTTTTCTTCATTTAGTTGATTTTATTTGTTTGAGAGTTTATTGGATTATGTTTGGTGTTGTAATTGGTTTGATTTTGATATTTTGGATTCGTGTTTGGTCCGATTATGGTGTAATTGCTCTGATTGCTTGTTTTAGGGATTAATTATGTTGTTTGTGGTGTGGATGTCATGCGGCAGAGTTTGCGTGCGGCGTTTGTGAAGTTTGGATACTAAAGGTATGTGTTTCCGCATATATGTGTTGTTTGACAAAATAATTTTCTTATTTAATTAATTTAGTATACTAATTGATTATTTTTCTTGGTGCGAATATAGTTTCACTTAAGGTTTAGTACGATTTAGATGTGTTTCGTAGTGTGTTCATTTAATATGAATGTTTTGATTTTGTGAAAACCCGTGCTGAGCTTTTCATAGTGTTTTATAAACCTTGTTGTGGGCTTATCATGTCGCGCAAGTGCTGCAAAGTCTGTTTTATCATGTTTTGGTGTTGCGTCATGGTGTGCTTGGTATTAGGAAGGATGTTTGAGTGCATTGTTGGTATAAACCTTTAATGTGATATTTCAAATGATTTATAAATTGTTTAATTGTTTAATTCCTTTATTAAATTGTATGTATAGTGAGTGGTCCCTTCCTCAGGGGTTCAGGTCATCGGCAGTAAGGACCTATGTATATGCATATGCATGAAAATGTATATGTATGGCGGTGAAGTGGTCTCGGGTTACCCTTGTCAAAAGCTGCGTGTCTTGAGGTAGGTTTCATATGCCTATGCCATTAGTTTGAATTTTATAATTGCTTTCTTTCTTTGAAAATATGTTATATGTATATATATGTTATATTTACATGTTATGAAATCTGGGTGCATTCGCTAATAATAGTTATGCATTTGTTTTGGAAAAAAAAATGTAATGTATTACAAATGCCATTTGGAATTTCATAAATTAATTGCATCATTTTAAGAAAGAGTTCAAGATTGTTTTTATTTATATGTAACATTTAGATTGTTAAATTGGGATTTTTAAAAGGTTTTTTAAAGAGTTTAGATGATTATATGTTCAAAAATTAAATCTATTATTTGTGAAACCATAAAGCCTGTTTGTCCCTTTTGAAATGGTTTGTAAAATTGGAAAAACCCCTCCTAAGGCAAACCCCTTGGTTTTAGAAAATGACTTGTATGTTGAGTGTACGAATATGTGCCTAATGTTGGGGCTTATTCTTTATGTAATGTGAAAGAGGGGAATTCACTTAATGAGGGAGAACAGTGGTGAGAGGTTTAGCGAGTTTTTCGGATAAAGAATGTGTGACGTTCATTTCTTTTTTTTTTGATAAAAGCTCGCCACCTTTTTGGAATAGATCACAATGGTAAACCCGGGTATCTAGGTGGGTGACCGAGACTAGTACGCTAGATGACACGGCAGGGGTTCATCTCGGTTTGTCTAGCAGGATTGATGCAACAACACTAACTAAACATATGAATTTTCGAAGGTCGTGGCCTTCTAAGCCACGTTATCTGAGGGTCGTGGCCTTCTAAGCCACGTTTCACTGAGGTACGAGGTCTTTAGGTTCCCACTTGTTTTAGCTACCTATAGGGATTACCCATGGTGCTCATTTTTGTCATTTTGCTAACGATGTAACTTTCTTTCAGCTATTTCATACTTGATGCCTTGTTTGTGAAAACCATATTTTAACCCAAATTGGTTTCTTTTCATTTTGAAATGTTAATGCATGCTTGAAAACTATTTTGAAAATGTAGTGGGCGTAGAAAGGCTTTACCTGAAAATGCAAACTCGTTACTTGAATTTGAAAAGGAGAAACACTATTTTATTATATCTTATTCCCAAACTAGCATAGTGGATTTCTTAATAAAGGCGGAGGCATATGACATGGTTGTTTTTGGCTTTCATACTGAGCATCTCGATGCTCATGCCTACTTTACTTTTTAGTTGCAGGTTTCAGTCTTGGATCGCTTTTGGGAGTGAGTGGTTGTCGTACTGTGGTGATCCACGGGGTCACCTGAGGTATGTCGCGTTTCTTTGTTTATTCATTTTTCTGCTGCCACGTCATTCAGTTTGTTTTCCTTTATTTATCTGCTTGTTCAGTTTATGTTTTCTTGTCTTTTTCATGGGCCAAACCATTCCCAACTGGTTTGTTTTGATGCCCGGCACTAGTTGCCAGCCTGTGGGGATCGGGAACACCCTTCGGGCCATGTCGCGGACCGGGTCGGGCGTTGGGTCGGACGACGACCCGTCCGGGTTCGTGACAATATATACATCCAATGCATTGAATAATGATTAATGTTCTATGATCTCAAATGGTACACAATAGGTCATCCTAGGCCTATAAAAAATGGGTTTATGGGAGTTTATCCCAACCCTAAAAGAAGGTACACTAGAGGTTGTCCCAATCTTGAAACCGGGTATGCGAGAGGACATGCTAATCACAATGTAGGTACACTGGTGGTTATCCTAAGGAATCATGTTATGAATTAATTGGCATGTATCCTTAAAATATGATTTCTATAATTATGATAATTCCATGATTTATTCCACTCTTTTATGAAATCATTTATTCCAATGTTATATTCTAATTTCTAATGTTTATTGACCCCATTTCAATTCATGTCTTATTAGCATTCATGATGTATTCCATAACACATATTTATGATATATTTTATAACATGTATGATTTTAAAACGCTGAACTAATGTACACATAGACTTTATAATCATGTTATGTTTAAATGATTATTGATATCTCCCTTGTTTACCCTTTTAGAGCATATGACCTCCCTATTTATTATGTTTCATTTCCTAGGGTTATAAAGATAGGTTTCAAGTAGGGTATATCTAGGAAGAATACTATATTTTAAGATATATATGATATACGTTGAAAATATTTCATTGAATAATAATACTATTTATTTAGCATCCAAATACTCTAAAATATATGGTTTTGTTGTGGATCATAAGTTTATGTAGTTAGTATTCATCTTATAAGATGTAATATTTGTATATGAAAAGTGAGTGTCACTATATTTTTTAGGGTTTTAAATGATATTTACTTCAAATATTTGGTAAAATAGATTTCAATTATCATATAAAATAGATTATAGGGAATAAAAAAGATTGTATCTATTAATCCTTATGTGTTTTGATCTTCAAAATGCATTAGAAGAGTTAACCGACGCTAGAACCCAATGAATTCCTAGTTATTATAAATTAAATTGAGAGTGTATGGTATTGTTATAGTTTATAAATCATACTATATTCCCTATAATATAGGGTTTTAGGAATATTAGGTACTATTACCACTTCCTACTATACATATGGTTCATGGAATTTATATAAATCAACTTAGATTTCAGATGGGGCATATAGAATAACTTAGTATGACCTCATCAATGTTTACAAATTTTTCTTACCCCATGTTCATTTATGGTTTACTTAAACATAATATACTTACTACTAAGGGAGTATAATAGTTAGTAATTTCATGTGATTCTTATATTAACTAAACTACGTGAAAAATAATAAAATTATATTTAATACTTGGAAAAAGATATAGGTAAAATACAAGGATAACCTCAATGAACTATTTAATCCATTAAGGAATCCTTATAGACCAATGGATTCTATAGATCCAAGATTGGATCATTAATAGAGAGAGAAATAAAATTAATCTTCTGATAATAATGGATGTTAGGTTACTATTTATGTAGTTGAAGAGGAAAAAATATCTTATGAATATAGTTTGGGATTCTCTTATTGTCAATAAGTTTCAAAGGATACGGAAGCTTCAAAGGCTTTATAATTTACAATAGAAGATGAATCAATAAGTGAAGAATTATCTACTCATTATGGGAAGAAAACTATAATATATATACTATTTAGAAAAAAAATATCTAATTATGTGTGTGATATGATTGATGATCATGTTTTAAATAGTTCACTCATTTTTGATGTAGCGGGAGCCAATTTTTATTATTCAACACCTCCATTTGAAAACGTATCTCTAGGGTACCATGTCAATAATTTAAATATATCTATTCCAATTCATGATGATAGTATGGATGATGATGATGATGATGAAATTATACCTAAGACATACATGTATTCCATTCTAATCATTTATAATGTTCCAAATCCTATTCTTCCAAGAAATTCTACACCTTTTCTTGAAGAACACGTTAGAACTAGAACTTGGTGTACGTTCTTCCACTGGACATGACTCATAATTTTTTTTAGAGTTATCCTATTTATGATTATTCTCCAAAACTGAGGTTCTATTTTTTAAATATCTAGATAGTTCTATTTAAGAAATTGATAAGCCTTGTAAAATCTTTTCAGGTAATGGGGGATCTATGTTAATATCTTCATAGTTGTAGTGAAATTACTCAACTCCTAAACACATTATTACCTCATCCCCTTAATATTTACATTCTTCATTTTAACAAGCTTCACCTCAGCTATCTACAATAGGTTCTATATCAGTTATTACCTCAGCTAATTTTACCCATTTCAGGATTGATCTTCTTCATGGTTTGAAATAATTCATTCATAGTATTAGTAGTGAAAATGAATATTATAGGATAGTGTATTTTTTATATATTATTGAGAGTGTTGTGTCTCATATAAATCATAAATTTTTTATAATGTTATATTAGATGACATATGACATTGGGAGATTTAAAACTCAAATGGATGACTTTAGAGGAAACATTGGAGATCTTCAAGATGATCTGTTAGATATGACTGATACACTAGAAAGAATATATGTGTCTGTGATCAAAATCCCTTCCTAACCTTATTCTTGTTTTCCCTCTACATCTTTTTATAAAGATGAGGATATTATCATAACTCTTATGTGTGAATAAATATATCATATTAAAAGTAGAGTAAAGTCTATCCAGAACAATGTTTATATTTATGTTGTTGAACATGGTGAGAAGATATATTTCATGTTTAAATTATAATTAATCAATAATTCCAAGGAAAAAAGATATATTTAAGGGTTCTATAAATTATTATCTCAACCAGTTTTACAACAAGGCATACTCGAAAGCTTAATTTAATTATTTGGTTAGATATCGCAAAATTCCTCCTCAAACTACAACTTCTAAAGTCATTTTAGAGAACCATCTAATAATGGAACCACTATTATATTATATTATGTCATATATGGATGGGTCTTTTAAAATTGTTGAGCATGGATCTATTTCTGTGATAGACATTACTAGAATATTAGATCATTCCATGTATGTTGTCAATAGATGAGTTCTAGAACCAATGAATCTTCTTTTACCCATCATTTATCCTTCTTCTTCCTGATACAAAATAGTAGTCTCAACTTATGTTTCTAAAACTACCTCTACAACAATTTCCTCTACTACTCGTATTAAACCTCATACACGAACATTTTTTCTCATCCTAACTCCATCCCTTAATCTGGTAAGTCATGTTTCCAAATCTCTCATGATTAAGGGAGTAACTTTTACTCCTCATCATGAACCTCCTCCAAATCTAATTATTGATAAAGGAAAATCCCATATTGATCCATCAACCATACCAGAATCTAATTCATATTTATATTTAGGTCTCTGATAGGTCCTTCTAATCCATTTTTTAAATTTCAATGAAATATTTTTAATTCATATTTTTTTATCTTTATTTTTTATATGTTATATTTAATATTTATCTGTACTTTATCACCCTTTACACATTATTTTTTATTATCCCTAAAGGAGGAGTAAATTATGGAATGTTAGGAAATAAAAAATTTCATGTTATAGTAGATTATAATCATTAATTAATTGATTAGTTTGTCGAATAGAATTATTAATTCCATAATTTTTTATCATAAAAAGAGTAGAGATTGTTGTTTCAGCAAAGGAATTCCACTTTCTAATAATCAAAAATCATGTTTATGTATTTCTAATATATTATATGTTTTATGAAAGCCAAATAGTTTTCGAGAAAACAAATAATTGTCCCAACTTCTAGAATTGGTCGTAATGCCAATCGACCCTAACTACCAATCGTGAGTCTGAAGGAGTGATATTTCTCAATGTACCAGAATGACGACATGGAAAATGTATCAACCATGTGACCATCTGATTAAAAATCAGTGAAAATTTTCAATGTGATCATCTGACTGTATGTAGAATTGATCTACAAAAATAAGGGTTTTATTTAACACATGAAGTCACTTGGAACTCTGCTGAATTCTCACTAAGGGTTAAAGAGACTGCACAACCCATTGGATCAGTCACACGCCTATTTGAGAAACCATGGTAGATCTCATTCTATCACCTTAATTCCCTATATAAGTAACCAAAATATTTTAGAGGCAACTCTTAGTTTCAGTTTTTGTTATCTATCGAACATAAATATCTCCATGTGTTGTAGATACCATTGATTTCTTTCCAATATACCACATGTTGATGTCAAAGTGGCCGTATAATTTTTTTTATTTTCACACTGTTGTAGCTATCATGAGACTTCAAGCTACAACACATTAAAGTACAATGAATTCATGGGTATATGGATTTCTTCCCATGAGATTAAGTGACCATATTTAAAACAAGAAACCATATGAAATTTCCCAATCGACTATACCGGTCGTGAGTACAAAGAAACCAACCGTACAAATTTTATAATGAATCTAATCAATATTTTTTCTCAGTGTTGAACCTACCTTGAATGACCTAAAAAGGAACACATAAAGAGACTATGTCTAAAAGTATGAATTATATTTTAATATAATATATTCCAAAAAATTTATACAAAGAATTAAATTTGAAGTTGAGGGAATTTATTTCCCATTAATTTATTATTGATTGTGATGATTTGTAAGGATTCATTTACAGAGACTCCTTTTTGAAGAAGTTTCTTTTTAATGACTATTATAGATTAAGAAAATTAGATGAAAATATACCTAGATATAGAGAATTTCAAGATTATAAAAACATGAAATATGATATACTCTATTTTCAGTAGAGCGTAAAATCATGATCTAAGAATATAATATTTTCTTCACATATCATCATCAAACTAAAATAGGTCCTCGAGAAGAGAAGAAAAGTATACAGAATAAGAAAAATCCTATATTTTTATTCATAAAATTTTTATCACTTCTCATTATCTCTATTTTTTTATTAAATTTGTGTTTTGTTTTATCTTTTTGTACATCTATTAAAGAAAAATCTTCCATAGAGAAAAAAATAGTACTATGATACCCGTATTCTATATTTTTCATAATTATACTCCCACATAAACTATGGTTGATGTTGTGTATTTTCCCGAACAACCATGTGTGCTATTATATGTAAAACCCAATCCAAGTTGAGGATGTGTTCATTTTTAATAAACATGATTAATATTAGGTGACTATCAAGTGGAGAGCATTACGTATCAGATTAAGAGTGAACCTCTTGTATTTATATTCCATTATAAATTTTAATTTTTTTCTTATACAATTCTAAAATATATTTAAAATATAATTGGAAAAACTATATTTTGATATCTAACTCTTTTATATGTTTTATATATTATTTTAATTGTTATTAGACTTATTTCAAAAGCTAAAGCGATTTTCAAATTATTTAGGTTGTGATTGAAAATTTGAGAAATCCTTCAAAGACACTAAATTAAAAATTTATACCTTTTTAGATAGTCGAGATGATTTTCAAAACTAGGGTATTTAGTTTTAAATTGTATTTAAATGGAAATTGTTATGGGAAACTCAATTACCCCCCCCCCCCTCTTGAGTTTTCCACTCTTACCAATAAGACATATCACATCAGTAGATGATGCATATATATCACTCAATATAGAATATTAGTGTATCAAAAAAATACAAAACAAGGCATTAAATTAAGAAACTATTATATTGGATTCAATAGGTAAACATATTTCATGTGATTAAACAGCATAATCATGATGCCAAAATACCTAAATCCCATCATATTTTAGTAGTGCTCATGACAATTGGTAACATAGAGGTCTGTTAGACATGAACTATCCCGAAACAGGGTAACTACCCTACCAAGGTTATACACAACCTATCTCCTTTCTAAATTTTCAAAAGTTAGTTAAAAGGAAACAAAAAGAAATCATCCAGGATAGCATTTTTTAACACCCCAACTAGAACTATTGGTTCTGATCTAGAGATTCACAAGACCTCATGCATTCCTCCTCATATACCATAGGCTTCCAACTAGGGGTGAGGGTTTGAACACCATAAGTGGGTAAATTATAAACTTATTAATCATAGATATACACGAAAAAATATAAAATAATAAAAATCAAATTAGATTATCAAAGAGAAATATAAAGTATTATAATGAAATAATAACTTCATCAATGTCACACATATAAATAAATTGACCTCCCAATGTGGTAAGCTAAACCATAGTATATATGTGTATTTTGATAAATAAAAAACACTATAGAAATCCTATGGAGTCTGCCCAGATATTGGTACCCACTCTATACTCCCGAATCATATAGCCATCGTGGACCCCTTAACCTTACATAAATCCATAATTATGAAGTTTGTATATGAATCAAGATCCCCATAAAGTGTACGAGTTATAAAACCTATTAGTACACCATGAATTATTCATTAAAATGTGTGAACTAGTATAAGATGTATATTCCATGATAATAATGAATCTTCAAGAAATCACAAATAATCACATTCTTTGAATATTTGTGTACACCCGGCCACCACAAACCCTAATGGTACCTAACTTAGCTCCTTGTTGGAAGGAAAATTGTAAGGATATCGTAAATGGAAAATTCTTAGCTATAAGGCATGTAAACTTATATATTGACAATCTCAAGGCATCAAGTCAGATGAAACCACAAGCTCATCACATCCTACCTCTATCAATGGTCAAGACTCGATGCCTTTTTAACCTATCAATTCCTTGGGTTAGGCCATAAAGACATCATACCCCAAATGATACTCCCATAGGTCTTTCCTAAAGGCCTTCATATCCCTACCTTTTGTTTGGTCCCACAATCCCTATTAATGCATGTCATTCACACTCCCCCTCTATGTTCTAAACATACTACAATGGTCTATCTACTTTGAGAACCAAGATTAGTACCCCTAAAGGCATGTAAATTGCACATAACATTGTAGCCCATAAAAATGGAGAATAAGGCCTTGAATCAATAAAATCAGTAGAAACATACATGTACATGTGTTCTAAATCAAACATAGATAAAAATATACTCAACAATACTCATATAATCAAACATCATACATGGGCCATATGGGGTACAAATGCATACACCACAAATCACAATAAAACATAGTCAATCAAGCTATACCAACTCAAGGATCATATGATGAAAAAAAACTATATAAATGGCCCCCCAAATGGTAAGTAACTTCCTTCCTCAAGATTATTCATGAATTACTACAACATTAATCAAAATACAAAATATTGAATCATGTTTCACACCAATGTAAAAATAGTTTTCACATTAAGGAATCTCATACCATGTTCTGGTTCATAAAATAATAGGTTTGAGAAAAATTCCTAAAAATATTCCATGATATTAAGGGTTGTTCTATAAATCACATAAATCATAGATTCTATCAAAAGAACTTGTTTCAAGATATGTTGAAGAAGATGATTTCAATTCATTGGATCCCTTTTCAAATAAATAATGATTCCTAAAATCCTCATTAAACCTAGAAAGAAACATTGTTCTAGAAAACCAACAATGATCTACCATCAATACTTCAATATAATAGAGATATAAGATTGAATTAAAGATTAAAAAGGTCTCAAGATGATCGATCTATGATAAATTATCTAGAAACATACACTAATCATAATATATCTAGCTTTCGTTAAGGGAATTTCATTGACACTTCGAATTTTCCACCATTCTATCAGTGATCCAAGAATTCATCATTATCAGAATCAATAAATCTATAAATGAAATTTTGGATCAATAATTCACTATAAAGTAATTAAGATATATCAATAAGGTACTCTAATAATGGATTTTTTGGATCTAAAAACTTAATTTCTTATCATCAATGTAGTTAGATCGTCAAAAAATGAGATACAAAGGAGTTAAAATCCTCATTAATGTGATATAGAGTATCAAGGTTTGAGTCGGATTCCTATAGAAAAAAGAAGTGTTCGAAACACATCATCAATGGCCATTAAAATTGGATTTTAAAATATTAAATTCACACACACATGGGTTGGTCAAAATGTTTAGAAAATCAAATTCCAATTGTGTGAGTTATTCTAATTATACCAGGTTGTAAAGACCCATAAAATTCAAAGGAAAATTTTTCTTAATTTTCTTTGGGATTTTACAAGAACGTAGTTTCTGAAGGCACCTGATTCTGAGGCCCGGTGTGCCCAGAATCATGTTCCGAAGTTTAGCTCGGGTACATTCAGTGAACGAACGAGCGGGTTTTCCTATCATTTGAACTAGTGCTCGAAATCGAAATCTGAGGGCACCAATGAAACTGCAGTGCCAGTAATTGCTTAGGAACACCTTTTCTGGAGTTGCGTTTTCTCGGGTGTGGTTATTTAAAAAAAGGTTTAACTAATGAATAAAATAAAAGTTGTGCAACAATTATTATTTTATGTTCTAAGTTGTTTAAACCTACTTATAGAAGTTGAGGTGGGACCCACTATATCCTAACCCATCTTGATAGGATATTAGTGAGGTGGTCCCCACACGATCCCCACCTTGTTAAATACCAAGTCAACTCTCTTAATTAATGAATTGAATTAAGTTCCTCAATGTAATCAATTCTTGAATTCATTTTGAATTTCAAATTGAATGTTGGCTTGTGTGTGTTAATTAAATAAGACAAAGTCTTATTTCTTTAAGGGTTATTCCATTGTACGAGAAGGTTGGAGAGGAATTTCTCAAGCATGGGGATCTTCATCTTCTTCCTTGAAGAACGCAAAGAACACACCGTCACTGACGAAGAATGCCGACCTCTGATGAAGGACGATGAATAACGCTAATTTCCCGAAGATCAAAGATGCGACGCCGTGTACCGTTACACCGACGGTCCTCTTCTCCTCAACACCGTGTACCGCGAGGCCATGTACCGAGACGCCATGTACCTGGACGCCGACGAACCTCTTTCCGCGACGCCATCTTCTGCCACATCCCTTTACCACGACAAACCTCGTTCGACGACTTCATTGAGGTAGGGGGTTTTATTTAGTTCACGAATATTCTTTGCTGTACAAACGTCTTTTTTTTCTTTAGCCGCTTGATATCGGATTAACAGGAGGAGGTCAGACCGCACGAACACGGCCAACCCTCCCCCCACTTTGATGTTGTTTTTGTTGCAGCATGATTAAAGGCAGCGCGGTGCAACGACACCACACGGAAACAAAGAAGAAGCGTGGCGCCGTCGCGCCACGCCATTGAGGCCGAACAAAGCCATGGCGCCGTCACGCCGCGCCGGAGAACCAAGAAAAGGCTGTGGCCGGATCAGGGCTGCGGCGGAGGGGCGCGACGCTGGTCGGACAAGGCCGCGGCTCAAAGACGCGACGGTGCAAGGCGGGGAGGCCGGAACCGCCGGCAGCTCGGAGGGGCGGGATCGCGGGGTCCAGCGGCGGCAGCACCGGTCGGTCGGACCGGGCCGGCCGTTTCCGAAGGGAGACCATGTTTCGTAACCCCCGGCTGGAAAAAGAGCGGCATCCACGTGGGGTCTATGGTTTCAATCAGGGGGGCAGCCCCCCACCCCCCCTTTCTGCGACAGGTCAGCCGAGCCGAGTTATCTGGCCACCCAGCCGCGTCCGCGCCAGGCCAACCGGTCTCCCAGGCCGGGTCGGGCGGCGCTGGCGGGGCCGGGCCGTGACCTAATGGGGTGGACCCGGACTCGGTGTGGGTCTAACCTATTCGGGCAGACCCAGGGGGTCTCGGGCCGGGTCGGTCTGGGCCCAAAACCCCTTTAAACCGGATAGGTTCGTTCTTTTGCCTATATATTGGGCTATAGACCTCCGATAGACGCACTGTCAGTTGAGATGCGATCCTTGGATCGAGACTTTTGTTTCGGTATATTACACTCAAGGTTTTGGAGAACTTTGGGTACGGCCGGGTTGGTCAAACACGAAACCAACCAGGCCCTCGAAGCGGAAACGCTTATAACTTGAGCTCTGGACATCTGATTGGCGTGTCGTTGACTTTGTTTGATTCCTCTTAGTGAGATGGACCTTTTGGAATACTATGCTCAAGGTTTGGATGGAGTTAGAGTGCAGTCGGGTTGGTTTTGACTTAAAAACCAACCAGGCCCCTGGAACGAAAAAGCCAATAACTCTCAGACCGGGCTTCTGATTTACGCGTTGTCTGTCACGTTCAGTTCCCTTTATCGAGACGGAACTTTGGGATACATCAACTCCGGACTACATGTCAGTTGATGTATCAAACTCTTGGCTTGTGGAGCAGACCCTCCCAGAAAGAGCATGTTGTGTGCGGAAACCCTAGAGCTGGCTGAGACTTGACGATTACTGATCGATCGACGCGGAGTGTTTCGATATACCAATGGGGAGCGCTTGGTTTTAGCAGCAGACCCACGATGGAGGAGGGCTTGGTTGTTGCGGAAGACACACGGTACTCAACAGAAGTAATACATCTGTAGTCTATGAGGGGGAGCGCTTGGTTGTAGCGGCAGACCCATGGTGGGAAGCGCTTGGTTGTAGCAGCAGGCCCACAGTACTCGACAGGTGGAGTACTACAGCAGTTCAAGGTTAGTGGGAAGTGCTTGGTTGTAGCGGTAGACCCACTGTACTCAATAGAGGAGGAGTTCCCCAGCCGCTATGGGTTATACGGTGAAGACTTTCAGATTGGAATCCTCCGTGGGATCGACAGTAAAGACTTTCATACTGGAATCCTCCTTGGGTTCAGCGGTGATGACTACAGTACTTGTATCTTACGTGGGTCCGACAGTATTGACCACTGTTGTAGTATCCTATGTGGGTCCGACAGCTTAGCTGGTCTAGTATCCTACGTGGGTCCCAACTAGATGAATCAGTAACTACATCTGATCATCTCCTTTTGCATACAAATGATATATACATGTGTGAACTGAGTCTTAACTTTCAATCATTATCTTCGATATGATTGACTTGTTTTCCTATGTGGATTGAGTTGTTCTTTCCAGTGTGGATTGGGTTGTACTATCCTGTGTGTACGTGATCGAACTTGGGCTCGAATGTTGGTGCCGAACTGGAATTGATGGCATAGGTATATGTATGGGCATATACCACTATTGGAAATACATCCTATACCCACGGTTCAAAACCGTGGGTATAGCCCCCAAAACTGTGGGTATAGGCTATACCCACGGTTTGGAAACCGTGGGATGGAACGACGTCGGTATAGGTCCCCAGCCTATACCCATGGTTTTCCAAAACGTGGGTATAGGTTTTCTTCCACCGTGTCAACGAAACATACCCAATTGCCACGGTGTCGAAGGGTTTTCCCCATGGTTTCAAAACCGTGGGTATAGGTCCTAAAAAATGCGGCCTGCGGGTTTCGAACCGCAACCTCTCCGCTGCAGACGAAGCACTTAACCACTAACCCATCAATTCTTTTATGTATATATATATATTTGTATTTAGTTAAATATAGTTATATATACCGTGGGTATAGAGGGAAGAACCGTGGGTATAGGACTGCCGCAAAAAAAAAATTTCCTTCCCGCGAAATTTTTTTCCCCGCGCACACATGGGAAACCAATGCCCACGATTTTTCATAACCGTGGGTATAGGTATCTTAACCTAGACCTATCCCCATGGTTTTCCCCACAACCGTGGGGATATGTACCCCTATACCCACGGTTTTGGCGAACCATGGTTATAGGTGAATTTTCAGGACCTATCCCCACGGTTTTGGGAAACCGTGGGGATAGACCCCCCTATACCCACGGTTTTGCAAAACCGTGGGTATAGGTCTTAAAATTTTACCTATGCCCACGGTTTTCATAAATCGTAGGTATAGGGGTACCTATCCACACAGTTTTGGGGAAAACCATGGGGATAGGTCCATTTTCCAGTAGTGTACCTAAGCAGTGTTGGATATTACTTCGTGATTGTATCTTTCCTTGTGGACTATCCTTTGTGGATTCTGGGAGACCTTCGGGGGTCTCGGGGTCCTTACTGAGTATCGTATACTCACCCCTACATGGGCTTCACCCGCACTACGTTATGTTGGTTTCAGACGATGGACATCACTGATCGAGGCTGAAACTTGTAGAGCTGGGCGGTTCCCAGAGGTGGAACTCACGACGAGTCGGTTCCCGGAGGTGGATATCATGACGAGTCGGTACCTGGAGGTGGACCACTGAGAGGAACGTACACGGGGCGGCTGGTAGGACCTGAGGAGCTGAGGAGGCTATCTGTACCCACCCTTCAGGTGGTATTTCTTTTGGAATGCTCGATGTTGCTGCTTTACTTTTTAGTTGTTGTACTTCCTTTCCAGTTGTAATTTACTTTCAGTTTGGGTTTCTATTCTGGCCCACTTACTTTTCTGCACTTACTTGTACTCAGTTTAATTAGTGTTTACTTCTGCTGGCTTACTAATGTGGTGTTTTATTACCTTATAAAGGCAATGCCTTCCCCTTTTTTGTCGGGATTTATGCCTTGGTCCTAGTCTCCAGACCCTGGCCTATGGGAGGCGGGCTTGGGGTAGTCACGGCATGGGTCCCGAGGATGGGTCGTGACAAATTGGTATTAGAGGAGTTCGGTTCTACTGCAGAACTCTGGACTCTGCTCTTTCTTCTATGTGAAGCAATAGTGTTAAGGGTATTGAGTGTGTTTATTAGTCCAGAGAGTCCAGTGTTGGTGCGGTGGCCGACGTATCCGTACACCAGGACCCAGACTTCTAATTTCCAACTCAATGCACGAAAACATTGATTGAATGTGTGTTTCAAAAGATTTCTTTGTGATTACTTTGTGTCAGCTCACCAGGTATATTTTTTGATCATGGCACACCTGTCTCTTTTCAGGATGGCCCCACGACGGCAGCCAGCTAGGGTTCCGAGTTTTGTGCGAGCTGACAGCCCACCGAGTGACGAGGCCTCGGTGCATGACCCTTTTTTAGCGGAGGCACCAGTGGTACCTCTACCCGCTGAGCCACCGATGCTACCAGCCCCAGCGACTAATAGTGCACGTCACCTTAGTGAACTGTACAAGTTTCAGCGTTAGAGACCGCCCAGGTTCCATAGGGAGACGGACCCTCAGGCAGCCGAGGATTGGCTGGAAGCTGTAGTTCGAGTTTTCATGTTAGTGGGGACACCAGCTGACCTCATGGTGATACTTGCAGCGAGCCTCCTACACGCGGAAGCAGGAAGATGGTGGAGTTTGATGCTCCAGGTGCACGATGAGGCATCTCTCCTCTAGACGGACTTTGAGGGCCTCTTCCGCTCAGAGTTCATCCCAGCCAACCTATGTGCGGTGCACATTTAGGAGATACTATAGCTGAGGTAGGGTAGCATGAATGTAGCCCAGTACTCAACGAGATTTACCGATCTCTCACGCTATTCGACGGACATGGTATGAGACCAATTATTCCGGGCCCGGACCTTCGAGCAGGGACTGATGCATGAGATCAGGGCTTTGATGATCTCCCTCAACATTCCAATGTAGGAAGGGGTGTTGGAGTGATCCCTATTAGTGGAGAGTTTCCTTGCTGAGCCGTCTCCAGTAGCAGGACCCACCACTAGCCGGCATGCGGCCGAGTCTTCTGCAGCGGGCAGTAGACAGATGACACAGAGGTCCAAGAGGACCAGACCTATAGGTAATCGACCGCATGACATAAGAACATGTGTGTGAGGCACCCGGGGTGGAGAAAGACTTACCAGGAGTGGAGAGTGTTACTCCTGTGGCAGGGTTGGTCACATGGCTCGTGACTGTCCGACCCTCCATACAGATGACTAGTAGATAAAAGAAGGACCTCCCAGGCAGAGGAAGAGGTTTGATCGGGGTGGATCGCATGGAGCAGGAGACCGAGTCAGGGGAGCTGGCTGTGCAGCTGGAGGTAGACGACGCTTCGAGGTGTTGCCACCACCACCACCAGGAAGACCAACCCGACCGCAGGGAACTAGTGGACAGGGGAGATCTCAGCTTCAGGCAGCTGAGGCTTACGACCATGGAGATCCGAGAGCTGGTGGACAAAAGTGGGACTAGTTCCAGGAATGGGGGCCTTTGTTGTTGGCGCTTCTAGCTTTATTTTGTTGATGTTGTGGTTGTATGTGTCTTTGTACCTTGAGATGCAGTAATAAAATACACCTTTCTTGTGGCGTTTACTTTCCTGTCCTCTCTTTATGTTGTTACTAAGAGGTTCCGGTTTAAAAACCGTTGACTTGACCCTCACTTTTGAGATACCTACTGGAGGTGACCCAATGACCACACACTGATGCCGACAGTGTAACTCAACCCTTGGAGGCGAGAGTAATAGTTGGATCTCTTGGTAGTAGCGTTGAGGCCTTACGACATCATCCTTGGTATGGATTGGTATCATCTATGTCTGGATTGACTATATTAGGCAAAGAACGTTGTTCATCCTGGGGATGAGACCAGATTTCCCTTTTCAGCAAAGAAGAAATCTTAGCAGCTCTTGTAGGACCAGAAAAGGTCCAAGTCATACGGGAGTGGATGAGGACAACTCAGAGCCAATGAAAGGCTTATGCTGACAGGAGGTGGAGACCACTAGAGTTCAATGATGGCAACTATGTCTTCTTGCGAGTCTCACCTCGACGTGGATTACGGAGTTTGGATGGGGCGAAAAGTTATCTCTGCGCTTCATTGGACCCTTCTAGGTCCTCAACAGGGTAGGCGAGGTGGTTTACCGCTTGACCCATCCACCTCAGTTGCACCAGGTGCACGACGACTTCCACGTATCTCAACTGAGGAGATACGTGCTTGACCCAACTCATATCATCGACCATGAGGAGCTGGACTTTGATGATGGGGCGACTTTTTCAGAGGTCCTGGTGGAGATCGAGGATCGACAGGAGCGGGTCCTACATGGGCGGTTGATTCCTTTAGTGCGCATCAGATGGAAGCACGGGAATCTCCAAGAGAGCACTTGGGAGAGGGAGGCTCAGATGCGTGCTCAGTACCCACGTTTGTTCCCCTAGTCTATGATGTATCTTTACGGGGACGTAAATCCCTGAGGTGGGAGTAATGTAAAGAATATTAAAATTCAAGGGAAGTTTTTTCTTAATTTTCTTTGGGATTTTACAAGAACGCAGTTTCTGACGACACCTGATTCCGAGGCCCGGTGTGCCCGAAATCATGTTCCGAAGTTTAGCTTGGGTACGTTCAGTGAACGAATGAGCGGGTTTTCCTACCTTTTGAACCAGTGCTCAGAATCGAAATCTGAGGGCACAAATGAAACTGCATCGCCAGTAATTGCTTAGGAACACCTTTTTTAGAGTTTTGTTTTCTCGGGTGTGGTTATTTTAAAAAAAAGGTTTACTAATGAATAAAATAAAAGTTGTGAAAAAATTTTTATTTTATGTTCTATGTAGTTTAAACCTACTTATCGAAGTTGAGGTGGGACCCACTATATCCTAACCCCTCTTAATAGGATATTAGTGAGGGGGGCCCCACATGAGCCCCACCTTTTCAACTTCCTCAAACCCACATTATTTTTTTAACACACCCGCACCCCCTATTAAATACCAAGTCAAATCTTTTAATTAATTAATTGAATTAAGTTATTCAATGTAATCAATTCTTGAATTCATTTTGAATTTCGAATTGAATTTTGTCTTGTGTGTGTTAATTAAATAAGACAAAGTCTTATTTATTTAATGGTTATTCCGTTGTACGATAAGGTTGGAGAGGAATTGCTCAAGCCTGGGGATCTTCATATTCCTCCTTGAAGAACGCGAAGAACACACCGTCACCGATGAAGAATGCTGACCTCCGATAAAGGACAAGGAATAACGCTAATTCCTAGGAGATCAACGACACGGCACCGTGTACTGTGACACCGACGGTCCTCTTCTCCACGACGCCGTGTACAGCGATGTTGATAGTCCTCTTCTTTATGATGCTATGTACCGTGATGCCATGTACCGCGACGCCGACGATCCTCCTCTTGCGACGCCATCTTCCGCGACGTCCCTTTCCCACAACAAACCTCGTTCGACGACTTCATCGAGGTATGGGGTTTGATTTAGTTCACGAATATTCTTTGCCGTCCAAACGTCTTTTTTTTCTTTAGACGCTTCATATCGAATTAATGGGAGGAGGTCGGACTGCACGAACATGACCGACCCTCCTCCCACTTTGATGTTGTGTTAGTCACGACACGATTAAAGGCAGAACGGTGCAATAGCACCACGCGGAAACAAAGAAGAAGCGCGGCGCTGTTGAGGCCGAACAAAGTCGATGCGCCGTCGCATCGCGCTGGAGAACCACGAAGAGGCCGCAGCCAGAGCGGGGCCGTGGCGGAGGGGCAAGGCGCCGTCGTGCCGCGCCAGTCAGACAAGGCCGCGGCTCAAAGCCATAATGGTGCAAGGCGGGGCGGCCAGAACCGCTGGCCAACGGCACCTCAGAGGCATGGGACTTCGGGGTCCTGCGGCGGTAGCACCGGCCGGCCGGACTGGGCTGACCGTTTCGGAAGGGAGACCAGGGGTCGTAACCCCTGGCTGCCAAAGGAGCAGCCCCCACGTGGGGGCTACGGTTTCAATCAGGAGGCAGAGCGCCCCCCCCCCCCTTCCGCGACAGCACGACCGAGCCGAGCTGTCTGGCCACACGGCTACATCCGCGCCAGGACAACCGGCCGGCCAGTCTGGACCGGCCGAATCGGGTCGCGCCGTGACGGCTAGGCCGGGCCGCTCCATAATGGGCCGGACCCGAACCCGGTTAGGGTCAACCCGGTTTGGGCCGACCCAGGGGGTCTCGGGCTGGGTCGGTCCGGGCCCAAAACCCCCTAAAACCGGATAGGTTCGTTCTTTTTCCCATATCATGGGCTAAGGACCTCCGATCGACGCACCGTCAGTTGCGATGCGATCCTTGGATCGAGACAGTCGTTTCAGTTTATTACAATAAAGGTTTAGGAGAACTTTGGGTATGGCCAGGTTGGATCAAACATGAAACCAACCATGCCCTCGGAGCGAAAACGCTTATAACTTGAGCTCCGGACGTCTGATTGACGTGCCGTAGACTTTGTTGGAATCCTATTAGTGGGAAGGACCTTTTGGATTACTCCGCTTGAGGTTTGGACATAGTTGGAGTGTGGTAGGGTTTGTTTTGACTTAAAAACCAATCAGTCCCCTGGAATGAAAAGGCCAATAACTCTCAGACCGGGCATCTGATTGACGCGCCGTCTGTCACGTTGAGTTACCTTTATCGAGATGGAACTTTGGGATACATCAACTCCAGACTACGTGTCAGTTGATTTATCGACCTCTTGGCTCGTAAAGCAGACCCTCCCAGAACGAGCATGCTTTTTGTGGAAACCCTAGAGCTTGCTGAGACTTGACGACTACTGATCGATCAAATCAGAGTGTTTCGATAGCCCAGTGGGGAGTACTTGGTTGTAGCGGCAGACCCACGGCGGAGGAGTGCTCAGTTGTAGCGGTAGACCCACGGTCCTCAACAGAAGGAGTACCTCTATAGGCTGTGAGGGGGATCGCTTGGTTGTAGCAGCAGACCCATGTTGGGAAGCACTTGGTTGTAGCAGTAGGCCCACCATAATTGAAGGGGGAGAGCTTGGTTGTAGCGGCAGAACCATGGTGGGAAGCACTTGGTTGTAGCAGCAGGCCCACCATAATCGACAGGTGGAGTACTACAGCAGTTCTAGGTTAGAGGGAAGTGCTTGGTTGTAGTGGTAGGCCCACTGTACTCGATATAGGAGGAGTTCCCTAGCCGCTATGGGTTTGACGGTGAAGACTTTCGTATTGGAATCCTCTGTGGGTTCGAAGATAAAGACTTTCATACTAGAATCCTCCATGGGTTCGGTGGTGATGACTACAGTACTTGTATCCTACGTGGGTCCGACAGTATTGACCACTGTTGTAGTATCCTACGTGGGTCTGACAGCTTAGCTGGTCTAGTATCCTACGTGGGTCCCAGCTAAATGAATTAGTAACTACATCTGATCATCTCCTTTTGCATACAAATGATGTATACATGTGTGAACTGATTCTTGACTTTCAATCATTATCTTCAATATGATTGAATTGTTTTCCTATGTGATTTGAGTTGTCCTTTCCTGTGTGGATTGGGTTGTACTATCCTGTGTGGACGTGATTGAACTTGGGCTCGGATGTTGGAGCCAAACTGGAATTGATGACTTAGGTATATGTATGGTTATATACCTAACCAGTGTTGGATGTTACTTCGTGATTGTATCTTTCCTTGTGGACTATCCTTTGTGGATTCCGGGAGACCTTCGGGGGTCTCAGGGTCCCTATTGAGTATCATATACTCACCCCTGCACGGGCTTCGCCCACACTACGTTGTGTTGGTTGCAGACAAAAAACATCACTGATCGAGGCTGAGGCTTGTAGAGCTGGGTGGTTCCCGGAGGTGGAACTCACGACGAGTCTGTGCCCAGAGGTGGATATCATGACGAGTCGGTACCTGGAGGTGGACCACTGAGTGGAACGTACACGGGGCGGACGGCAGGACCCGAGGAGCTGAGGAGGCTATCTGTACCCACCCTTCAGGTGGGATTTCTAGTGGACGTCTCAGCATTGCTGGTTTACTTTTTAGTTATTGTACTTCCTTTCCAGTTGTACTTTACTTTCAGTTTGGGTTTGTATTCTGGCCCACTTACTTTTCCGCACTTACTTGTACTCAGTTTACTTAGTGTTTACTTCTGATGGCTTACTACTGTGGTGTTTGTTTACCTTATAAAGGCAATTCCTTCCCCTTTTGTGTTGGGATTTACGCCTTGGTGCTAGTCACCAGCCCCTGGCCTATGGGAGGCGGGCTTGGGGTAGTCATGACACGGGTCCCGAGGACTGGTCGTGACACAGGTACCCACAAGGTTTTTTCACGCTGTTTGTTAAACCGTGAAACCACCATTGTGTTTTCTGCTAGAGGGTGTCAAATGGTTTTTTAACAGAGGCATTATGGTGTGATAAACTATTAACCTTTACCATGTACCACCCTTTGTTCTGCTTCCACAAGCTCCAAACATACCTATAGGGCCCTCATTATTTGGAAAAAGCATGATCATAACATGAACTTTCAAAAAGTCCTCTAAATATCTATGAGACCAACCAGAAACAAATATAACTCAAGACATTCAATTAATAATTTATAAACTCTTGATTAAATGTTGTAATTAAATCATAATACATTTGCAAAATATTTTTTAGTTACAACAAAGAAGCCTTGTTTATAGATAATAAATCTAGGCTTAAATACCTTTAAATTATCCAAATCAATCCAGTATAACAAAAGAAGATTAATATAATAAAAAGGATTCTTAAAACTAAAGGTAAAATTTATAAAATCCACTATTAATTTGATATAAAATATTTAAATTTCATTCACTCTACCCAAATAATTTCTCGCTCATCCCTCAAATAGTATAAAAATAAGAAGGGGTGCACCAACAAAGACTATTATTGATTTATTTTTTGATGTATTGATAGTGGAATTATTCCCCCAATAGAGTTATTAGACTAACCTATAATAATGTAATATTAGGTCTTATCCACATCCAATATAGGATAAGGAATATGAAGAAAAGCATACCCTTAATTCACCAAGTCTAAATCAATATAGTAGACATAAAAATAGATGATTGATGAAACTAAAATATTTCACTATATATATATTATTATAAGGAGATATTATAGCTTCTACTATGGAGAAAAGATAAAGAAAAGAATATTATAGAAATTCCACACCATTGCCTTGGTGAATATGATCTTACACAACAAATGGGAGGTAGTCTAGACCAATGACTGAAGGTGGGTTCGTTCAATAGCGATAGGATGCGAGGGAGGGCTCCATGGAGTGTCTCCCATGGTTGGATAAAGAATAATACCATGTTAAGCGTGATTTTGGGGAAACTAGAGGGAATGGAACTAATCAAATACCCAACATAACATGGATTTTACATAGGTTTAATCGAGTACCCTATACCATCAACCATGTACTTGATGGTTCAAAAAAACTAACTACACCCACCTAAACCCCATTGGATACTTAGTACAGGACCACCATTTACCTAGTGGTCCCATGAACATTGAATCTTATTCATTCTTCTTCCTCTTCCTCTAAAATTTCTCTAACTCAACCCCCAAATTAAAAAACACCAAAATAAAAATTAATATTAAATTTATTGAGATACTAACCAATTATGTTCGAGGTCTTTAAAACCTTCCTACAATCAGAATTCTCTACCATAAGAATATTCAATAGGCTTCCTGAGAGCCTGAGATCAACCACTAGATTTTCAAATCAGCCACTCACTCCAACGTTTTATCTTGTAGATTACCATACTACCACTTATCTTGAACCATAGAAATTAACTTAACCCAAAACACATTATCACAATGATAAATGATAAAAATACGGTGATCTATATAGATTGGAGCACTTTATGATAAAATTCATCATACTAAATTACATGTATAGAGTCATACACATACTTCCTCGATTGAAAAACATAGAATTTCTTATAAACGAATGCTTGTAATCACTCTCCCAAACTCGACCCAAGATTTAGAATAGAGATAAACCTTGGATCCAACTACCCTTTTTTCACATTTATTGATGACCTAATATCTATGAAACATAAATAAATAAACTATCATATGATTTAACTTCCAATTGTCTCATTAAAAAAATAATATAGTCTCTTTTCATATTTTAGTGGTCTCAAGATGGTTCTAAATAAATTTGACATACTTAATAAAATATTCAATAATATTAGGCCCAATCAATGTTGATTCCCCAATAATTTTATAACAAATAATGAAACGACATGACCTTCCATACATTGGCTCAAATAAATTAATTTAAATATATTAATGAGAGATATTATTATAAGATAATTCTAATGGATAAATTTTTTATTCATAAAATACACATAAATCAAGGGTATAGTCCTAAAAAATATCCTAAAACTATGAATGGTCTATTCTGATTAACTATCTATTTGAGCATATAAAGTAGATATTTGATTGACATGAAAACCCAACACTCACTAAATCAGTTTCCATAACAATTATATGAATCTTTGATCCTTGAGAATGATGATACTAGATGGTATACTTAGAATCATTATAATCTCATTGATATGAAGATTTCATAGTTGATCTACCAAAGGGGAGTCATTAATGGGAAATAAGTCATCCTTCTCGTTCATTTGGCCCATAACCACAAAAACTCTATCTCATTCATTAAATGATATGGGTAGTATAAACATGATGTCCATCATAACATTATCCCATTTTCAAAATAGTAGGAGTGTCTAAAGATCCCTTATAAGCCATTAGTACTCTTTTTTCACTCCTCGAATATTAACTATATATAATAGACCATTATGATGACATTATTCAATTTAGGACACCTAAAATAAAAATTAATATCATAGAGAATCTTCATGATTCTCGATTGTATATCCAATAGTGATGTATGATATTATTTTATTAACACTTCCCTCATACCAAAAGATACTAAAATCCTACCATGGAAAAACAAGAAGGAATACGGATACTGAAACAAGAATTCAAGGACCTTCCCACCGTCCATTCTCTCCCAAATAATATTACATTCAAAATAATATATCTTGGATTTCTTGATGAACTTTAAGATGGATGAAATAATATTGATATTATGTAAATGTATTCCAATTTGATGCTCAAGCACATTCAAGTGGAGTTTATCCATTAACAATATCATTTACCATTAATCTTTCTCATCTTACACCCTTTAAGGGTTAAAATTCCTACTAAGTGCATTAATATATACACTCACTATAATATAGTTATAATGGATATTAAAATTGAACGAATAAAGAAAATATTCCTAGTAACTCTACCTAATAATCAAATCCCATGGAGAAAAGATGTATTTCAAGATCTTATGGTTAATAAATGCAAAAAAAATATTACCATATAGGTAATATATCATTCACTTCAAATCATGATTGATGGTAGAAAACTCCAAATCTGGAATAGGATGGTTTTATTCATGATAACATAGCTATATAGAATCATAAATTACTACTATGTGATCTAATATGAGAACTCATTTGAGGCTAATCTAAGATATATCTCAATATATCTCAAAATCCACCCCCAACTAATGAAAAATAAGAACTAGAGTCATAATAAACATATTGTATATTAATTAAATATAAGATTCACTTTTAATAATCCATATGAATGTAGCTACTTTAATCATTAAAAAATTAATAAATGTATCTACATTTGAAAATCCAAAAATGAATTATAAATAATACTTGAAATGTACAGGATGATTCTAATGTCAACAAAATTTGATTATACTTTCTCAAACAAAATTAATTCACCTTTTTAAGATATTCTAAAATAAAATCTTTGGTAATTAAATTCCTAAGAAACATTTCATCTTTTATATAGAATTATAATTTCGATAACATGGCATATTGATAATGTTCCCAAAAGGTTTTCAGAGAAACCTGAAGTTCCCAACCATGATTTTCATGAGACAAAGAGTAAATGAAGATATCATCCAAAAATACTAACATAAATTTGTCTAGGAGAGGATGAAAAATCAAACTAATTTATTCTATATAAAATATTGGATAATTAGTATACTGAAATTCACTATTAGATATTCAAAGTGATCAAACTGTATTAAAAAGGATAATGATTCTTGACTGTTACGTAATTTATATTTTGATTACCCACACACAAACATATACTACCATTGGAAATCTTTGTGAAAATAACTGAAGCACTGTGAGGAGGCTTTCATGGCCAAATAAATTTTTTAGACTCCAGATCTTTTATCTATATATTAAAATCTCCCAATTCCATTAGATCCATATGATATGTAAGAATTATTATAGGTTTTTTTGGTTATTTGATTGATTTTAAATTTCATCTCACTTATGAGGTAATATTAACAAATTATAAAAATACATTAGTATAAAGACCTAGGAATAGGGAAAAACTTATTTTTCATTGGCATAAACATCAACAATGACATGTGTTGAAATTTAAGAAATAATTTCTAAAACATACCCTCGTTGAGGACCTTATTGACTCACCTAAAACTCCCGGCCACCCTAAATTGTATATTTAACACCAAAAATATGTGATAAAGATATGTTCCTATTATAATAAATAATTTATTATCATAAATAGGTTCACTATTCTATAATTTTTATATAATTTAATGAATTCACATTGAGTGCTATCAGTTCCCTAATATGAGCATATGATACTACTTCCATATGAAAAAATAAACATGACCACACTAACTCAATCCACCACCCTAGATTGACATTAGGGATTATAAGGGAAGATTATACATTCATGTAGATATCAATAAGGGATATAAACTACTTAAAATGAAATAACTCAAATAACATATAACGTTAAATGTTTTTACTAATACATATGTTACATAAATAGAACGACTAATAGTAGCCAACCCTTATCCAGCTTCTAGAGTGGATTTCCCTACAAGATGTATCCTTCATGGAACCTTAAATTGGTAGTGATATGGAAATAATTTAACAATCAAATTAACTATGGAAAAACCACCTCATTTACTATGTTTTCCAGATTTATTTGAGAATAAAAAATGTTATTGTTAATACCCAGAAAATTCGATTTTCAGCAGAGCTTACGGTTCCTGAATTACCCAATGTCATGGACTGACCCTTTTTAATTATATTCATAAATATAATTTTTGAATATGGATATATCTACTACTTTAATGTAATCACTTATATTTGAAATAAAAATTTTGTTCTTTATAGACCTGATCCCCACACTGATAACATCGAATGAGATACAACCTCTTAAATGTGGGACTTGAAATACCCTCACATCGATGTTTCAAAAAATCCTTAGAATTAAACACATCAATCCATCCTCAATTCTACTTTCATGAAGGTCCCTAATCATAAATCACCCTAAAATTTACATACCCAATAGTAAGATGTCAATAATTTTGAGCATCTCACTTGATAAAAAACATGGTTACCCACCCATGGTTTCAATCTAAAATTTTAACATGATCATAAAATAAGGGGATTAATTGAATCCATTAATCAGTTTATTACTATGAAATATCACCGAAAACGTCATAGGGACATTTTTATTCTTGGGATTCAATCGATGTAACCCTTGAAAAATAGTATAAATTATTTTTTATGTCTTTTGAAAATTTTATAATTAATAAAGGATCTAACTGACTTATTTCTCTCATCTTCCACATTATGTGTAGTAGGTGATTATCTAGGTGGAATATTCTACAATAAATTAGAAAAAACCATCAAAACATCTTCATTATGGACCAATGACTCAAGGTTTGAATATTTAGCATAATGGTAAGGTCTAACCCACTTTCTCTCTCCCTTAATTTCTTATTTATTCTATTAAAAAATATTATTATAAAATAATAATTATGAAATACTTTAAAAATTTTCAAATAAAATATATAATATCCAGATAATAAAACTCATAGCCAATATTGAGAATTTTAGACATGTGATTTGGAAACTGATTAAAATTTTTAAAACATATATTTTAACATAAGTTTGAATAAATAATAATTTTAAAAATAAAGTGGTATATTCAATCAAAGGAATCAATTATTTATTCAAATTAACATAATTGATAATGAAAAATATATAGGAAAATACTATTTAATATTTATTGTGGTTTTGGTTAACATGAATCGTCAATTGGTTCCTACGAATGAATAATAAATCACAGGGAATAGAAAAATGTGACATTATTCCCTAATTTTTTATAACAATATAATCCTATCATGATGTATGAGACACAAGGAAAATAATTTAATCTATATTATGAAATATAAATATATTTCAAACTCCTAGTCGAAACTCATGTTTCTATCATAATTATGTTGTTTATGTATATCTATGGGTAAATTATTAATTCCCAACAATATTATATTATAGATACTATCAAATCCTATACCTATGAGCCCATAGTAAGGGTTTTTTTTAATTTTTTAGTTTTCCTTACCTAAATACCCTAATCAATAATAGAATCACGTCTTCGTAAAACCTAAGGCACACCTACTGAGTACTAGAGGCTAGATTAAATGATAGGAGTCTAATAATATATATGTGGGATAAAGTTTTATCAATTCAATTCTAAAATAAATTATAATAAATTCATTAATAAATTTCATCATGGCCATTGGATATATTAAATATATGGATAAAGAGTAAATTTACAACAAACAAAAGAACATGTTTTTTAGATCATGTGATTGATAAAAATTAAACAACTACATGTATATTAAATAATCCAAAAATAAATTATAAACATTTAAAAAATCAACAAAAATATTTAAACTATAAAAATCAAAGATATACAAATGTGACATTACAAATGAGGCCTCAAGAGAAAAAAAAAGATGTCCCATTTGAGGAAAATTCCATAGAAACATCCAATTATTTCCCCTATATCTTTTTCGATTTAAGTCCATAAAAATGTAAAAATGACATGACTTGAACTCTAGAATCCATGTTGATATGGATCCCAATACTCACTATTTTACTATTACATATATCATGAAAAAAATATTTCTACACATACCGTGATGGGTTCACTAGGAATGAGAAAAATATACTCAATTGAAGATAGAAACCTTTCCCCTAAACCCTTTCATAAACCCATGGGCATGTGGAAACAATAGAAATATAAAGGAAGAAGTTGTAAAATAGTCATCATTCTATACTAGATAGGTTAAACATAATCTTATGTAATCGAAAGTGAACATCAAAATAAGAAGGAACCATATCTAACATACCATCTTCTACCCTAATAAGGATCTAATATGAAATATTCTTCTATTATCATAGCATAAATACTATCAATAGAGTTAAAGTGAGTCATATATTTTTGAGGGAATTTAAATCATATATACAACAGTTACAAGAACCTATATGATTGTCACAAGGAATAAGGGAAATGGTATAATACAGTTGAGGTCTTGTGAGTCTATCCCATACCATAAACATGTTCATAAATAGGGAAATTACATTTGAAACCTCTATGTAGAAATGATATACCCTTATTAATTGGTTTAACTATCATGTTATCTCATGTATAAAATAAATAAGTCCTTTCTTGTTAATATATATCAAAGAAATACTCAATCATATTGATTTTGAAAACCATTTTACCTAAATAATAATAACTAATAATGGGAAAAATCATGTCAACCCGATATAATAAATTTATAAGAATGTAAACATACTTGTAGTAAAAAATGAAATACATAATTCACTTTATAGTGGCCAAATAGTACTAGTATAACAAAAAACATTAATCTAAGAACTCATCCTTGAGGTCCTGAGAAGAGAAGTATACAATCACTAGAGTTATTAATCTGACCAATAATTAATTAAGACTATGTATTTAGAAACCTCCAAAATAGGATAAGTAATATGATAATAAAACAAAAATATTACTTTCAATATACTAGTTATAAAAAACTATAATATGTATAGAATTAGGGGATCAGTAAAATATAAATATTTTATAAGCCCCAGATAATAGAAACAAGATATTATGGTTACTAAAATAGTGAAAATTAAATAAAATTAATATCAAAGAGAATTTTCACCCCAACCATGGATAATGTGACATCCCAAAAACAATTGGTGATGTTTATGTCCATATGTTGAATTTTGGTTCACTCATAGGGGAAAAAAAGACAGAGAGATCCATATAGAATCTCTAATTACTGGATGAAGAATAATTCATAGTTAAGGAAGATTTAGGGGTAAAATAGATGAGTTATAAGGACAAATATACTTCTCAAATTTACCCAAGTGTCTACCAAGTACCTGGTAAAATCCATTAGGCACCTAGTTGTTTAAAAAAACCAAAAATTTCAAAATAATACCTTGAGGGATACCTGTCCCATTCCCATCAAGTAGTCAACCTTCCCATAGATCATGGTCCCCTAATTCTCCTTCCCCATTGCTCCAAAATTTCTATAACATATACACACACAAAAATTAAAATGAGAAATTTAGATATAGAATAACCTACTATGGATAGGGTCTATATGACACTAGAGATGATGCATAATGTTTTATAGGTAAAAATTCATTGATATAGATGTGGTCATGGGTAATTTATAGAAAATTCATAAATTAATAAAGGTTATCCAATTTAAAATTTTGGACGTATTCTCATTAATAATTTATTCTTAAATTTTTTATGCTCAAAATGTATCTTCTTGTTAATGGGTAGTTTTGAATTACCATTCTTAAAACAAAATAATTTTTTAATTTATTCTAACTACTTCAAAAAAACATGCATAAAAATAATTAGGTTTGTATCTTATACTCATATTTTATAAAATTATTTCATGTGTAATAATATTATTCATAAGAATCTATATCATTCATATCATAGTATCTTTTTCATTAGCCTAAAAAACTATAGTCATTGTATTCAAGAACATAAATGATGATATAAACAATTGGTAGTATGAAATCATAATCATAATATTTTTATTTTTATTTTGACCATAATTAAGAATTCCATGTTCATATAATATATAATTTTACTTTAATAAAAAAAATGAAATTATAGTTTAATATTTTCCATTCATTTAATGATAAAAAGATTCATTTTATATAGATTCACAATCAAATTATTAAGTAAAAAAAATATTAATTTCAATTTCATTAAAATTTTAAACTATAATAATATTTATTTTCCTTAAATTAGAATTAGATTCATGTTTTCTCAACACATCCATAACTTATTAAAAAAATTCTTAATTTTTTTCTACATCCATATGATCATTACATTGGTTCATTTTAATCTTTGAGTAAACTAACAACAACAAAAAAAAAATTTGAATAATATTGTTTTGTGGATATTTCACTAAAAAGTTGTTGGATCAATATTGATATATATTTATTATTTAATCTTTTACTAAATATTTGTACCTGTTAGAGTACATATCTGTTTTTCATTTTTAACATTAATCCTCAATCATATAAAAGTAAAATAATCATATTACGAACACATGATTTTTATATGGTTTTACCCAATCATGGGTGACTATATCCTTGTTATGATTAGAATATTAGGAGTTATAGTTAATATATTTATATAATATATAATTCTACCATAAATTTTGGTAAGGTTGTATACTTTACACATAATGAATATCTCCCGAAAAATTATTAGCATCCTACATGATTAATGAGATCCCTACTTCATTCTTCAATGTGAAAGGGTGAATATTGTGATAAATAAAATCCTCCTTAAATATACTTATGGATCATATACAAAAAATGTAAATAAATATTATATAAGGGTTCATTTTAGTATACCTCAATGGAAATGATCATTCTTTATCTCATTTAGAAATTATGAGAAATATATGAACATATATTTTTATAAACTCAAACACAACATTATGACCCCCCCCCAATTTATATTCTGCTTGGATTATTTGTCTTCTTATCTCATATAATTTTAGAAAACTTTTCTGTAGACTCATATAATAAATAAATCTCTACACATTACCTTGATCAATCGATCTCTCTATATACTATATATCATACAACTCAAATAAGTTATATTTTTCATCCATTAATTATATAATTATAATTAATTAAATCTTTTCCAAATCAGATCATTAAATATTTCCTTTAACTATATCTATAATACCTCCAAGAACATTGGATTTAACATCTATTTTTAAATATATTAATTCCAAAAAATAATTTCTAATAAATGAGTATTTTAATTGGAAAATATATATTCTATTTTTAATATTTAATTATCTTGATCAATCATCCCTTTATTTTATAAAAAAAATATTTTATTGGTATAGGTTATAATAAATCCACATTGAAATATTTTAATATGTCAAAAAATATATCCACTAGATCTACTAATATTAAAAAATGATATTTCTGAAATTAATTTTTCATTAATACCATCAAATTATCCTTAATAAAATTCTCAAGATAAATACACATAATCACTATCCAATTTTATTATTAATTATTCAATGAATCATCAAATAATTAAAATCACTATTGAAATAATGTTTCATGGTGTCAATGTTATATTCCATCACTATAAAAGGAAAAATATCACTTTAATGGAAAACAAAAGTCATAATTTATTCTCTTTAACGGAATGGTTTATTTTTATTACCAGAAATTAATCATGGTATGTTCTTCTCAAAGGCTCAGTCTCTTCCACTTTTCTAAATTTCATTTCATAGTCATATCATCTCAAATTAAAAGTCGCTTATTCACATATATAGTCACTTCCCATTTTCCATTATTTTGATCATGACCACATCATTTTATTTATAGTCACTTACCCCGTTCCAATTTTAGAGTCACAAATACTCTATCTTATTTATGGTAAATTCTCCATTTCTTTTTCATGATAAGGTTTCATGGGAATTTCATTCATGCTCACTAAAATAAAAAATACTACATGTTTTTCATGGTTATTAGTTTCTCATTTCATTCATTCCTTTTCTAAATTTTTATCCTTGGTCAGTTATTTGTTGTATTTTCTAAATTATAATACATTTTATATAAAACTTTTATAATTTATCAAATAAACTCCAAGATTCATCAATAAATCTCCAAGACATAAAATATTGTAAATAAATATCAATAAAACCTCAGTTATCATTATATCATTTCATTAAAGGAAATTAATACAAAAAAAATCTATGAATCCTTATGATAAAATGTAATATGCATATGTTTATATACTACATTTTCATTATTCTATATAGCTTTAACATAGGGGGGATTTATTTTTTCATATCTTCAATGATTTTATCTATGAAAATATTTTATAAAATCTCTTATTAAAATGTTTTATAAACTATTTTATAATATTTCCTTAGCCACTTCCCACTACCACAACATGAATTTTATTTCTATGAGAAATATTTGTATCTGTAGGATGTATTTGATAAAATATTTATTAGTATGATCTAATATTCTATTGGTATACTCAAGTATTATATGGAAACCTAAACAATTTTTGACATAAAAAATGTTTTATGGAAACGTGGATAATTTTTTGATTCAAGAGGTTTGTTGATAATTTCCATAAAAAATTTCCCTTAAAATTTTTTGAATTGAATCACACATATTTTCCCTACTGAGGAAAATGGTATATACACCAAAGTAAATTCTGGTTGATCAAGAATGTATTTTGGGAATTTTTTTATAAATCAACGTAAATAAACACATGATACTAAAAATATAAAAAAATTATGTATTCCTTATCATCCAATAATTAATACAAAGAATTTTTTTAATTTACAAAATATTTTCTATGAACATTTTATGTTTTATAATTGAAAAATATAAATAAATACTAAAAAAGTATTATATAATAAATTATAAAAAATAATTACATAGGTATTTAAATATCTTCCCTTGTATATTTTTCAATACCAAAATTTTTTATTAATGAAATAACTCAACCCTATCAACAAAGATTTTATGCCTGAATTCCCTCCCCGATATTGAAAAAAAATTATATAAAATAATAAACCCATATTTTACTTATATATTTTAATGAAATATTTTGAAATCATAATATATAAATATAAACTATTAATCTCTATGCCTATTTCGGTAACCTATATGTTATAAAACAAGAGATATTAGTTAATATTTTAAAATTTTCCATGAAAAAGTATATACTCTCAACATATCATATGAAACCTCTCCTTAAGTGATTCACCTGTATTTGAAAAATATATATATATTTATTTTTTTAATAGAAAATCCAAAAAAATTTAATATAAATATAATAAATACAAGAGAAACATTGATTATAAAATGAGTTTCAATATTCTTCATCTTATTTGAATAAATTTACCGTTCAGGGGATTATTAAATATCTGTTAGTTTTTCCTCTATATGAAATGATTTAGATATATAATAATTCTATAATTACTATGAAAAATATTTAATTTCCTCCTTAAAATATAAGAGTTGTTTGATTTTGATGAATCAAACATAGGTTTTCATCACCATTTGATTCTTTATCATTTTAATCCAACTCACATTATTTGTGGTATTTAGTTTAATAAAACCACCTGTATATGTCTATTTATTTTAACAATCACGGGTTGTTAAACCTTCCTTGTAGTGTCACTCCACTGGATAAAGTTACAATGAAATGATTCATTCTATTTTATAGTAATATTTGATTATGAAAATATTCCATTCTTTAAACTTTTCACCTTTTTATTCAAAACAAGACTATTTTCACTCATGAAATAATTATTAGTCCACATATTATTCTTATCTAGTTTGTTCTTCTCCTTATGTGATGTCTTCAATGTAACTTTTTTCCATCATTTTAGTGAAATTTTCAATATCTTTGGGTAAATAAAAAAATAGTATATTTTTTAAAATTTTGATGGGATAATAGTAATACAATTGATTTTAATGTCACTTATTTGATTATTTATCTTATATAACTCTCAAGATACGCAAAACTATTTTGAGTTTTATATAATTTTATTGACCTTCTCTATTGGCCTTTACATGTGTAGATTATAAAACCTTTTCAAACTTTAGCTCCCCCATGATTATGTTATTCTTAATTTTCTCCTTTTAAAAGATATATTATATCAATAATAATATGATTTGGGTTCATAAACCTTAAAACACAAGTAATAGCCATTGAATTTTATATTTCTTTCACATTACATAATATTTTCACAAATTTGTAATTTTTAGATGAAAATAAGCTACTGATTGTTTTTTAATTAAATAAATTTTTTATTAGTAATTTTTATGATTGAAAAATAATTATATATTTTTTATTGAATCTATAAAATTTGTTTATGTTAAAAATATATTTATTTTTACATTTAAATTTTCATATGTAAATAAAACTAATATATTCATTGAGGTAATATAAGATGTTTAGAGACCCGGTTTTTTCCCTATAAGACTTTTGAATATTTATACATTTGTTTCCAGAGCCAGGCAATGAGACGACATTCAATTCTGAGGCCTGGTGTACCCGGAATTAATTTTACAAAAATATTAAGTGTTTTTGAACTATTCACGCAATAGAAACGAGATATCACTTAAAAGGTTGATTATATAAAAAATATGAGAACACTTTTGGGTCTGAAATGTGATGTTTACCCTAGGCACGATATAAAGCATGTCAGTGCGGGATGTTCAGACCCCTCACTCGTTAGTAGTAAGTAAATGGTTGAATTAATTTATAATTAATTCATTTAATAGCTCAAACCCAAATAACTCTCAAACAGTAACTTGGATTGGAAATCTGAGTCCATTGTTGTGTCCAGAGCCCAAAGTTTATGCTTTGAGGGGTATAATATGTGTCATCACAGGCCTTTGGTAGAAAAAAGTATCAGAGGGTAAAACCATAAATATGGTAATTAAATTAAATTGTTTTATTTGAAACAGTTCATTGAATAACATCCAAACAGCGACTCAGAGTGAAAATACGAGACTGTTGTTGAGTTTGTAGTGTGGTGTTTACCCAAGGGGTGATATCAGTTGAGAGGGTGTTAGAGATTCATATTTCGCGTCTGTCGGGAGTTTTCTATAAATATGGAAATAAAGAAATGAACATTGTCAGCTCATTTTCCATCTCAGATGGTGAAGCTCTGGTTGACGGCAATTCGACGTCCGAACGTCATCGGATCGCGATGAATCTTTAGACGTTGATAGATCAGGTCACAGTGAATGCAACGATAGATCCAGATTCGAGGTAGGATTTCTATATCAGATTCTGCAGCCCCTCAGTTAAATATTTTTCCGCCACAAATCCTTTCTATTTTTTTCACTGTTATGGAATCTTTTAACAATGACCAAATAAACAACGTCCATAGTCTATCTAAATTTCGGATTGCCCGTTAATCACGTTATTCACGTTCTTCATCCACTAACTTTTCAACTTGCCAAATCATCAAAAAATCAACATGAAAGGCATATGTTTGCGAAGCACTCGACAAATGGAGGCCCGGTCGGTGCTCGGGTTTGATTTTCAGGTGCCGAAGGAAGTTCCATGACGAGAAGAAGTAGAGGTTACTTTTTGTGATGCGGAAACGACGACGGATCATCAAGCAGATGAAAGCACTATAAAGGTCTCATACCAAGGATTCTAGATCTGGTCCTAGATCGCGTTTTGGACCACCGGGGTTACCTTGGTCATCCGTGGAAGTTTTCTGGCAGTTTTCCAGCATCTCCGGTAGTCCAGAGACGGCGGTTTTTGGTAAGGCAGCAATGGGTGCTCCAGCAACTGTCAGTCCAGACTTGTTTGGGGGCATTTAAACCCCAGTATCTTTCAAACCGGGTGTCCGATTTTCATGCCATATGTGGCCACATGACCCTTGCTTCAAGTTGAACCTTTTGAGGCTACTTTGAGGATTTTTTTTGGGATCGATTCTAGGGTGCACGAAATGTAGATTTTTAATAATAATAATAATATAATTATTATAATTCAGGAAAATTGTATCAGACTGTATGTCTGAATACCACAACCAATTGATGCGCCGTCAAAAGAGTTGTTAACCTGGAGTTGAGGTGGTCCTTCTAAAGTTGGTTCGGTACCTTTTTGGTTTGGTTTATTCACTTTGTGGAACAGAACTCTTAATGAGATTAATTAATTAATTAATTATTTATTTATTTATTCTTGAATCGGACCTAACTCGTGTTTGGGATGTCCGATTGACGCGCTGTCAGTAGCAGCATGACCCCAGTCCTCGTGCGGAAATTTTGAGACACTTTTCAATGTGTTCGGGTTGGAGATAAGGTGTGGCCCTATAGGTCATTGTTTGCACATTTATGGAGAAATGGAACTTTTCCATCTGGCATTCATTTGGGGTGTTTGAGAACACATTTCTTTGTGTCTTTCTGAGGGGATTACAATGGCGCAATCTACCCGCATGAATTTGGGGCCGTGGCGTGGGCCCCACAAGGTATATTTTAGGCATTTGGTGCATTTTTACAACTTATTCTTCATAAGTCCATTCGTGGAAAATGAATAGCCTACTTTGTCTGTTTTTCTGCAAGGATCTCAATGGTGTGATCTATTCAGCACTGCATGGCCTTTTTGAGAGCGGTAGTGATCGAGCGTCGATCAGGCATTGTAGTGAAAATAACCTTTTCACCAGTGGTCTGTTTGGGAAGAATGAAAATCTGATCTTGTGTTTTTTTCAGTGGGGATTGCAATGGAGTGATCTACATGATGTGTTTTAGGATCTAGGTGTGGGCCCCATAGGGCACCATTTTCATATGATGCTGGGAGATGTATCTTCTACATAGGAGTCTGTTTCGGACAAGTGACAAGTCAATCTTACATGCTTTTTCGTAAGAATCGCGACAATGTGATCCACTTGAATGTATGTAGCCTTATTAAAAATTTCTTATTAAATGTGGAAACATGAAAGGAATATCAGTGGAAGATCCAATTGATGTGTTTGAAGAGAATCCATGGCTTAGGTCATCTCTGACTCTTGTGAGATTGAAGTAGATGTATAAAGAGATACATTGGATGTTCTAGGACCATTCAATGAGGTGTGTCAGCTAACCTATGATTCTAACCCTCCGGCTTAGCGATGATCGTCGTGCGCTTTTCAGCTTTACGACTATTTTGTCATGTACTCTGGGAGTACCTTGACATGATGTGGTACCACCCTTTCTGGGACCTGGAAATGGTTAGGTACATAGCCAGGCGATGAGGAGGGGTCACACGTTGTGTGTCCCCACATGTTCCATGAAACACTACGAATCTTCTACCTCTCATATCTATTTCTTCTGAACTCAGATTGTGGCATGTGAGTTTCTTATCCTAAGTGTTTCTCGACGTACGATGCAATGGTGCCCTTCCTAGTGGATTTTGAGATACTATGTGAGATGTTCTAAGTGTGGTGCCTATTTGAGGCGATGTGTGATGATGACAGGTATGGAAGTGATGTTTTCAGAATCAATAGAGCAATTCCAGCTTACCCTTTAGTGAGGCTAGGCAGTGGTGTTCACCATTATCTTTGGGGCATACCCTCCAATGAGGCTGGGTAGTGGTGTTCACCATTATCTTTCGAGATTACCCTCTAGCGAGGCTAGGAAGTGGTGTTCGTCGTTCTATTTTGGGATTACCCTCTTGTGACGCTAGTTAGTGGCATTATCAAGTTTCACTTTTAGGGATTACCCTCTAGAATAGCTATGTAGTGGCATTGGATGATATCTTTCAGGTCTTACCCTCCAGCGTAGCTGAGAAGTGGCATTTTCTAGTTACTCTTTTAGGAATTACCCTCCAGTGCTGCTGGGTAGTGGCGTTTTCCAATATCTTTTAGGGATTTCCCTCCAGCGCAGCTGGGTAGTGGCATTCGCCAATTACTCTTTCAGGGCTTACCCTCCAGCTGGACCGGGTAGTGGCATTCACCGATGACTTTTATAAGTATATCCTCCAGAAAGTCTTGAGAGTGGGTTCATGACATTGTGACACGATCTCTCGACTGCTCAGCATAGTGATGAGACGTACTTGACATGAATTTGGACTCTAAAGAAAGAGGGGAACTTTTCCCACCAAGACAAATCCTTGTGATGCGACCTAAAACTGTGCAGGCGAGACAGAACCACCCAGAGTGGATAGTGTCAAGGTGCGGTGATTGAGCCCCTTTGACTTGCAGTTCAGGGCAAATGTGAGGAATGTTGGGCATCAATGGTGATTACTTCTAGAACTATTGGGTACTCTTTTCCTGGTTTGATCTAGTGATATGGATATCCCCTTAATCTCTTATTTTGGTTTCTTTGGTTGAGCATGTATATATATATATATATATATATCATATTGCAGTACCCATTCCTTGGCCTTTGGTTACTCTCCTTCCAAAAGAGATGATGACATGCGGGGTTTTCCATGTGATTTCCGTGTCTAGCCTCTTACGGTTGGATGAGTTTTCTTACCTGCCCTGTACATTGGTACCTTGTGTAGTCAATGTAAATATTGATACTATTATCAAGTACTGTTCATGCTGATTGAAGCCCCATAAACAGAACTACGTGACTCAGTATGTGGTGCTGGAAGCGGTAGTCTTTGCCCTGAGAATGTGGAAATGTTGTCTTCTTGGAGATCACTTTGTGGTTTGCTAAGACCAACAGTGTCTCAGGTGCATCTTCACCCAGAGATACGTGAACCTGAGACAATGATACTGGTTGAAATTCTATAAAACTATGACTTCAAGGTAGTCTAGTATCCAGAATGTGGCAGCATTGTAGTAGATTCCCATAGTAGGAAATCCTAAGATCGTTAAGTGTGGGATGTTTTGTAGTAGTTAGCTTCCCTAAAGTTGACCCTGTTAGAGAAGGAGGGTGAAACATTTCTTCAGTTGATGGTGTTGACTCCTTAACTCCTCGAGCATGTAGGAGAGTCTCAGTTGTGAAGCACCGACTGTGGAATCTTGCATGATTAGATATCCATGGGTGTTTCACCAGATGGATATTCTAAAGGAGGGAATCATGTGACCTTGTTCCGGGAACATACCGTGATTCCAGTCATGATGTGGAATATAGAGGTTTGTCCAGGGAAGTCCCCTGAGTTTCTTCGAGCTATTCAGAATCTTGCAAGAGATGTAGAGGTTTTTTACCACCTTGTCCTACCCTCCCAATAGTAGGAGTGGGCGCCCGATGTCATCCATGTGTCATAGCTGATGAGATACGTGTGTGTTCCTACGCATGTATTCGAATGCAGCAGACCTTATGAGTAAAAGTTATCCCTTTGGTTTGCATGTTGTGCAAGCATGGTGTTGTGTAGGTCATACTGGGAGTGGGAGAGCCAAATGTGAGCTCAGTATCCCGAATTGTTTTTCCTAGTTTGGCTTTTCGGGGATGAACAATTTGAAGATTGGAATGATGTAGAGACCCAGTTTTTTCCTTGTAAGACTTTGGGATATTTATACATATGTTTCCAGAGTGAGCTGCTGAGAGGGTGTGAAATTCCAAGGACCAGTGTGACCATAATAAATTATACAAAAATATTATGTGTTTTTGTACTATTCACGCAACAAAAATGAGATATCTCTTAAACGGTTGATCAGATAAGAAATATGAGACAACGTTTGGGTCTGAAACATGATGTCTACCCTAAGCGCGACATAAAGCATGGTGGCATGGGATGTTCGGACCCCTCGCTAATTAGTGGTAAGTAAATGGATGGTTTAATTTATTAATTCATTCATTTAATAGCTCAAACCCATATAACTCTGAAACAGTTACTCGAATTGAAAATCTGAGTCAATGGTTGTGTCAAAAGCATAGAGTTTACCCTAGAAGGGGTATAAGATTTTTCGGTGCATACCTTTTGTAAAAAATAGTATTGAAAGGAAAAACTGTAAATAAATTAATTAAATTAATTTGTCTTATTTAAAACACTACTATTAATAACATCCAAATAGAGACTCAAAGTGAAAATACAAGACTTTCATTGGGTTCTTAGCATGGTGTTTACCCTAGGGGTGATCTCAGTTGATAGGGCATGGGAGATTCAGATTTCATGTATGTTTGGAGTTTTCTATAAATAGAGAATTAAGAAAATGAGCATGGTTTCTTCATTTTCCTTATCGGACAGAGAAACTCTGTCCCACAACAATTTGATGTCCATACGTCATCAGATCGCGATGATACTTCAGATGGTGATTGATGAAGGTGCAGTGAACACAACGACGGATCCAGATTCAAGTTAGGATTTCAATTTCAGATTCTGCATCCCCCTGATTAAATATTTGGTTTTCAGAAATCCTTTCTGTTTGTTTTCTCTGCTATGGAATCCTTTAATAATGGCCAAATGAACAACGACCATCATCTTTTTAAATTTATGATTTCTTGTTCTTCACGTTCTTCGTGTTCTTCATCCACAAACATTTTTCCTCACCAAATCATCAACAAATCGAGGGAAAGGAATGTGTTTTTGAAGATCTCGACCCTTGGAGTCCTGATCTGTGCTCGGCTTCATGTTTTGGGTGCCGAAGGAAGCACAATGGTTCGCAGAAGTGGCGATTACATTTCATGACGCTGAAATGACGACGAATCATCAAGAATAGTAAACGCTGTAAAGGTCTCTTCCTGAGGATTCCAAATATGGTCTCGGATTACATTTTGGACCACCGGAGTGACCGTGGTGATCCATGTAATTTTTCCCATAGTTTTTTTCCATCTTCAGCGGTGGTCCAACAGTCCGGCAGTGGAGATTTTTGGCAAGGCGGTGGTGGTCCGGCAGGTGCTTCAGTGATAGTCCAACTAGACTAGTCTGGGGGCGTTTAAACCCCCCGTATCTTTCAAACCTGGTGTCTAATTTTCTTGTCATCTACGACCACATGAAACTTGCTTCGAGGTGGACCTTTTGAGGGTAATTTGAGGAAATTTTGTTTTGGGGTCAATTTTAGGCTGCACAAAATGTCTGTTTTAAATAATAATAATAATATAATTATTATTATTCAGGAAACTTGTATCGGACCATACATCTACATACGATGTCTGATTGACACACCGTCAGAGGTGTTGGGACCCTGGAGTTAAGGTGGTCCTTCCAAAGTTAGTTTGATACCTTTGTGGTATAGTTTAGTTTCTCAGTGGAATGAAATGCTTAATGAGATTAATTAATTAATTATGCTTACATCGAACCTAACTCATATTTGGGATGTCCGATTGATGTGTTGTCAATGACAGTGTGACCCCAGTCCTCATCCAGATGTTTTGTTATGCTTTTTGAAGCACTCATGTTGGAGATAATGTATAGGTCCTAGTTTTCATATTTTTCAGTGAAACACCACTTTTCCATATTGCATCCATTTGGTGTGTTTGAGCACTCGTTTCTATGTGTCTTTCTGAGGGGATTGAAATGCAGCAATCTGCCCGCCTTAATTTAGGGTTGAGGTGTGGGCCCCACGAGTCATCTTTTAGGCATATGCTACGTTTTTACGAATTATGCTTCATAAGTCCGTCTGGGGAAAATGAATAGCCTACTTTGCATGTTTTTCTTCAAGGATCTTAGTGGTGCGATCCATTCAGCTGTGTGTGTCCATTTTTTGAGCAATAGTGATCGAGTGATATTCAAGAGTTGCGGTGAAAAGCACCTTTTTCCCTGGTGGTCTATTTGGGATGAATGGATATATGATCATGTGTGTTTTTCTTTGGGGATCTCAATGGCGTGATCTTCATGACATGTTTTGGTATCGAGGTGTGGGCCCCACGAGGCAACATTTTCATATGACACTAGGAGATATAGAATCTCCACCTAGATATTGTTTCGGACAAGTGAGTAGTTGATCTTGCATGATTTTTTGGAAGGATCGCGACGGTGTGATCCATTTGAATGTTCCGAGACTTATTCAAAATATCTTAATAAATGTGGAAACATGAAATGAATATCGTTGGAAGATCCTTTTGACGTGTTTGAAGAGAATCCATGGCTTAGGTTATCTCCAGCTCTTGTGAGAATATGGAAGATATATGAAGAGATATGGTTGATATTATAGGACCCTTCGAGGAGGCGTGTCATCTAGCCTATGATTCTGACCATCCGGCTTAGTTAAAAGTGTCGTGTGCTCATCGGCTTTGCGACTATAGTTTCATGTACTCTGGGAGTACCATGACCTGTTGTGGTATATTTCCACCCTTTTTGGGACCCATAAATGGTTAGGTACATAGCCAGGTGATGAGAAGGGGTCACACGTCGTGTGGGCCCCACATGTGCCACACACCACTATGAATATCTACCTCTCATATATCTCTCTTTTAACCTTGGATTGTGGCCTACGAGTAGCCTATCCTGACTGTTTCTCTGCATATGACGCAATGGTGCCCTATATAGTGGATTTTGAGATACGATGCAAGATGTTCCAAGTGCGGTTCTGGTTTGAGGCAATTCTTGATGATGAAAGTGATGGCAGTGATGTTTTTAGAATCACCAAAGAAATCATGGATTCCACTTCAGTGAGTCTAGGTAGTGGTGTTCATCATTATCTTTTGTGCTTACCCTCCAATGAGGCTGGGAAATGGTGTTCTCCATTCTCTTTCGGCCTTACCCTCCAGCGTGGCTGGGCAGTGGTGTTCGCCATTCTCTTTTGAGCTTACCCTCCAGCGAGGCTGGGTATTAGTGATTGTCAGTTACTCTTTCAGGGCATAACCTCTAGCATAGCAAGGTAGTGGTATTTACTGATATCTTTCTAGGCTAACCCTCCAGCGCAACTCGGCAGTGGCCTTTTCCAATTACTCTTTTAGGGCTTACCCTGCAGTGCAGCTGGGCAGTGGTGTTCGCCGATATATTTTAGAGCTTACCCTCTAGCGCAGTTAGGTAGCGTCATTCGTAGGTTACTCTTTCTAAGCTTACCCTCCATCTGGGTTGGGCAGTGGCCTTCGCTGAGGAATTTTTTAAGTATACCCTCCAGCAGGTCTGGATAGTGGGTACATGACTTTGTGAAAAGATCTCTCGACTGTGTGGCATAGTGATGAGACATACTTTATGTGACTTTGGACTCTCATGAAAGAGGGGCACTTCTCCCACCAAGATGCATCCTTGTGACATAACCTATAACCATGAGGGAGAGACAAAACCGCCCATAGTGGATAGTGTTAAGGTGCCGTGATTGAGCACCTTTAACTTGTAGTTCAGGGCAGATGTGAGGGATGTTGGGTATCGATGGTGTTTACTTCTAGAATTATTAGAGACTCTTTTTATGGGATTATCTAGTGATATGGAGATCCCCTTACTCTCTCATTTGGGTTCTGTTGGTTGATCATATATATATATATATATATATCGTATTGCAGTACCCATTCCTTAGGATTTGGTTACTCTTCTTCTAGGACAGGTGAAGATGCGTGGGGCAGGCCACATGCTTTCCATGTATAACTTCTCATGGTTGGGAGAGTCTAATATCCTATGATAGGTTACAAAGACTCGACGAGAATTTCACCTTATCACCATTTCTAGCTCCCCATGTTTGGACGAGCTTACTTCACTTATTTGTTGGGTTAAGCTGTACTCTACTACTGTACCTCGTTCTGTCTACTTCTTCCCTATTCAATACCTCACTTTCTTCTTCCTTGAGCCTTCAGAGAATCCTACTGAGTATTTTTATACTCACCCCTGCTTAGGATTTTCCTGCACTCGGTGTGCGCTTGCAGATGATGGACCGGTTGATCGTGATGTCAGAGGAGCATAGGGATATGGGTTGCTTGGACCGTGTGTGGTGGTCATAGCTTGGGATGTAGGAGTGGGGATCTCTCTCAGTTGTTTTTTAGTTTTCCACCTGTTTCTAGGTTGTGACACTTATCTGGTTGGGCCTGTATTTTTCCCCTTTCCCTTTTTAGTTTTCTTTTCCGTAATTTTACTGATTAGAGGTCGATTCATATTTTTGGTTTATATATAGCAGTATTGTATCTTGTTTTCCTTTCTCTCTTCACTTTTGCATTGAGTTGGCTGTGTGAGTGTATAGGTACTTAGGTAAAGGCCTCCTCGAGTTTTTTATGCATTCAGAACTTATAACGACCCATACTTTACATACATTTTCATTACTTCATAATTTAAGCACACTTATTACAACATATAACAAAACTAGGAAATGACCGTATAGGTATAGAGTCTTTAGAAACTGGGAAACATAAACAACTAGTTCATAAAGCATCTACTTTGCCTCCCATTTATTTCATCATATCTAGAGTCTCTTTTTGGCATATCCTACTTAATAACCTTCTTCCTGACCTGGGGAAATAAAACATACAAAAGGGTGATCTCAAATGCTCAGTAAGGGTAAACAAAAGAAATATCAATCACATCGTATACATAAGAACATAACTTTTTGAAATCATAACCTGTAAAAGAAATCATAATTTCAGAACATGGGATAAATCATAGTAGTGAAATTTAATCCCAATAATCATAACTTAAAACATTAAACTTTGTGGAATACACACATAATCATAGAGAATCATTTCTTGTTAGTCAAGACTCGTTGCCAAGACTATCTTAGTGGACAAATTCTATTTCTGAACCGATTTCACTCCTCGTTTCAGCCCTGTTTCAATGAACCTATTTAACCTGCTGTTCCAGCCATGTCTCTCTCATGAGATAAAAAAACTTTACCCAATGCATTGCAGGGAGATATAGTTCCCACCCATCTCATAATGATACCATTCTTATGTGTGCCACAAAATCAGAAACCATACATCTTAGCATAACCCATGTAATAAAAATGGGAATCTTAAACATTGTGACATCATAAAACAATTCATATAAGATAAAGGAATTCATAAAAATAGAATTCCATCACAACATAATCAAATAAATGTAATAATAGGGATAGAAATAGAACCCTTTATTATCTTAGATGGAAAATAATTTTGATAAAACACTTGAACTCCATTCTTGAGAAAAATATCCTTTCTGCTTCAAAAACACTTTTCATTTCTTAACATGCCGTACAATTATAAACTAAAAGAAGTTGATTAAAAATAAACATGAAAACTTGTAAAGTAAGCTTCTTGGAAGTATTGTTTTAAAAATCCATTCATGTCGTATAAGTTAAAAAAACATTCTTCGTACTTTTGTCGGAAAAGTAAAAAAGTACCTCGTACGAAAAACGACAAAAGATTCCTTTCATATCCTTTACTAAAAACTCACTGATGGGTAAAATTGGATTTAGACAATTTTAGGTGGATGGAAATAATATTACATATTGAGGAAACATGAATGTGGATGATAAAATACACCCCATTAAATAATAAAGTATAAAAAATCTCGGACAAAAATGAGATTGTGATATTTCCCTTACCTTAGGTCTGATTTGCCTCGTTAGTGTCCGAAACTCCTGTATAATGATTTAAATAATGTTATTGAATTATTCCAGAATCATAATTATTGTTATGATATCATATATGGTCATATTATTAGCTTCTTAGTAGTAATATTTCATTGCTACTTGTTATGCGGGTGTTTATAACTTTTTGTTCCTATGCGTGTTTTGTCGAATAAATTCTTATTATTCTCTTTAGGTTATAGATACATCATTTCCAGAATGGTATTACTGTACTATATATCATATTTATTCATTCAATTCATTTATATAATCATTATGCAATGAAGATCATGTAGAACGAATCGCATCACATCGTGGAGACAGTATTCCGTACGTACGCACGAGCGATGACATCGTTCCCAAGATCGTAGAATTGTATTTGAGTGTATGTATACTATTTCAGATTCAATATCACTTTACAATAATCATATATAGTAATTGTTTACATCATTATACCCATCCAAGTAATGTGGTGGGGGAAAATAGATTACACCACGGCGTGGAGACGGTATTCCGTACATACGCACGCGCGGTGATTTCGTTTTCCATAAGATGGATAGATGTTGAAATAGGGTTGTTTCATACTTATAATAACATATCAGTATATGAGTGATACTGATGTTATTACTTCATAATTAAACAACTAAAGAAGAATATGTTGAAAAAGAAAGAATTTGGAAAGGATCGGTAATGGATATTACATCTTTTTGACGCGCCTCTTCTTAACCTCCTCTTAGGGCACTAGGGTTGGTATTTCAAGAAGACCAGAACCTCTAGGATGACTATAGGGAAGTGGGGAAGTGAAATGGTTAGGTTTTGGCCAGGATTGAAGGCTCAAATTGGTGTGAGGAGGAGAGGGAGGAGGTGCCCTTTTATAAGGGATGAGAGGGGCACCTTTGGAAATATAAGAAATATTAGTTTATATTAAATCCCAACCCCACTTAAAAACTTCCAAAATAACTCATATCTGAGGATTAGATAATATAGGGTTGTGATATCATCAAAAAATAAAATTTAGACATGTTAGGAGTTTATTTTAAACACTACCAACTTGATTTATCCTTATTTGTCAATTTTATTTTATTTGTGGTAATAATATTCTAAATTTTAAATTATTATTAATAATTACATATGTGTTGTGAATTTTCCATAATTTGACACTTTATGTCATTTTCAACCATATAAATTTTAATTTATAATTTTTAAATATTTTTGTGATTTTTAAACAATTTTATAATATGTTATTTTTATAAAATAACAATAGTGTCAATTTTAACACTATTCATTTATTTGAATTTAAATAAAATATATACAAGGGATATGTTCGAACTAAAAGCTTTAATAGATTAATAAAATGTAATATGTATCTAGAAAATTAGTGGAGCACATTAAATAGTGCATATAATAATTATTTTAATATTTTAAAACCATTTATTTGATATTTTAATTAATAAAATAATTTCAACATCACTATTGTGTCATAATTAATGATAATTATATAATCCATAAAAATTCTAAATAAATTCCTATGATGTAGATAATTGTATTAGATTTCTAGAGACTATTCATGTTCGATGTTTCATTAATTTTATCACCAAATTAAAATTATTATACTTATAATATTTAAGAAAGTGACATGTTGTCACATTCTTTGGTTTTAATACTAATTATATTCTTTTCATGGACAAAAGTCTATTAAATGAATCTAATCCGACCCTTAGGTGATATGGGTCGACTTTTAGTCATCCAATTGGATTATGGTAGGTGTTAGGGTAATTTTATAATCTTATATTTACCCTTAATTACCCGATTTACCTTCAACTATGGTAAATAAAATTTACCGTAGTTACTATTCATAATGGCTAGTTTATAATATTATAATAATATATCGTTGTTTAGTGGAACTCGGTATTGCGTACTACACACGCTATCGAGGAAAGTCGTGATTGCGTGCAACAAAAGATTGCATTGATGATTTATATAATAGAAAAACAAAATATTTCTCATAAAAGTCTCGGGTGTTACATTCTACCCCCCTTAAAATGAATTTCGCCCTCGAAATTCGTCACTTTGTAACAAATAGATGAGGATACCTCTCCCTCATCATATCCTCAAGCTCCCATGTAGCTTCTTCAAATTGGTGGTTCCTCCATAAAACATTCACCAAGTGAGTGGTCTTGTTTCGTAGGAATTTTTCACTACGATCCAGAATCTCTATCGGTTGTTCTTCATAAGAAAGATCTTGCTCCAGCGGTACAACTTCTGATCTGAGTACATGTGAAGGATCAGGTATTTAATTTCTCAGGAGAGATACATGGAACACATCGTGAACTTGAGAGTGATTCGGTGGAAGTGACAATCAGTAAGCTACCTTCCCAACACGATCCAGTATTTCGAAAGGACCGATATATCTAGGTCTCAACTTCCCCTTCTTTCCAAATATCATGACCCTCTTCCAGGGAGATATTTGTAAGAACACTTTATCACCCAATTCAAACTCTAGGTCTTTTCTTCGGTTTTCGGCATAACTTTTCTGTCGACTCTGAGCTGCTCTTATGTGTTGTTGAATAGATCGGACCTTTTCTACTATCTCTTCAACAATATCAGGTCCTAATAGCTTTCTTTCCCCAACTTCATCCAAGCAAGTTGGAGTCCTGCATTTCTTTCCATAGAGAGCTTCATAAGGAGCCATCTGAAAACTGGAGTGAAAGCTATTATTATATAAAAATTCCACCAAAGGTAGGTGTTGATCCCAACCACCTTTGAAATCCATAGAGTAAGCTCTCAACATATATTCTAGAGTTTGAATTGTTCTCTCAGACTAACCGTCTGTCTGAGGATGATAAGCAGTGCTGAAACTCAACTCTGTATCCAGAGTATGCTGAAGACTTTGCCAAAACTTTGAGGTAAACCTCGGATCCCGATCAGATATAATAGAAAGTGTAACTCCATGCAATCTTACCACTTCCTTCACATATATCCTAGCAAGTTGATCTAGAGAGAAATCCTATCTAATAGCGATGAAGTGTGCAGACTTTGTAAGATGATAAACTATGACCTAGATAGCATTATTTCCTTTGGATGTTTTAGGAAGTTCTGTGACAAAGTCCATAGTGATGTTTTCCCATTTCCATTCGGGTATGAGTAATGGTTGTAACATCCCCTTAGACTTTTTTCTCTCAGCTTTAACTTGCTGACAAACCACGAATCGAGAGACATATTCAGCAACATCTCTTTTCATGCCATCCCACTAGAAGTACTCTTTCAAGTCCCTATACATCTTCGTGCTTCCAGGATGAATAGAGAATGAAGAACTATGATCCTCATCCAGCAGCTCTTTCTTTAATTCGGGGATGGGAGGAACAAAAACCTGATTCCTGAACTTTATTATCCCATCACAATCAAGGTTGAATTCAGGAACATTTCTCACCTTCTTTTGTAACTCAACATTTTCTTTCTGTGCCTCTTTAATCTTCACATGTGTAGATGGTTGAACATTCATTTGAGAAAGATACGATTTTTCCCCTTTCATTATAATTCCAAGATCCATCCTTTGTAAATCCATAAATATTGGATCTTTTGTGATCCTCATCATGGATAAACTGGCATGGTCTTGTTGACTTAATGCATCTTCCACCTTGTTTGCTTTCCCAGGGTGGTAATGAATTGTGCAGTCGTAATCCTTAATCAGCTCCAACCATCTTCCTTGGCGCATATTCAGCTCCTTTTGTGTGAAAATATACTTTAAACTTTTATGATCAATATAAATATCACACCTTTCACCATAAAAGGTAATTCCTCCAAATCTTTAATGCAAAGATTACCGAAGCTAACTCCAAATCATGAGTTGGGTAATTTTGCTCATGTATTTTCAACTACCGTGAGGCATAAGCTATCACCACATCATTTTTCATAAGAACACACCCCAAACCCTTCTTGGATGCATCACTATAGATCACAAACCATTATCCACTACAAGGCAGTGTGAGCACAGGTGCACTGGATAACCTTCCTTTCAACTCCTTAAAATTCTCTTCACATTCCTCCGTCCAAACAAACTTAACTCCTTTCCGAGTCAACTTGGTGAGTGGATTAGATAATCGTGAAAAATATTTCACAAAACGTCGATAATATGCATCCAAACCAAGAAAACTTCGGATCTCAGTCACTGTTGTTGGTCTCGACCATCTTTCGAAATCCTCTATTTTTTCTGGATCCACAGATATCCCCTCTTTTGAGATTATGTGACCCAAAAATGAAACTCTTTGAAGCCAAAATTCACACTTGGTAAATTTGGAATAAAGCTTCTCATTTCTCAGGGTCTTCAATATAATTCTCAAGTGATCTTCATGTTCTTCCTTGCTCTTTGAATATACAAGAATATCGTCTATAAAGACTACCAAAAACTGATCAAGATAGTCTCTAAAGACTATATTCATCAGATCCATGAAGATAGAAAGGGAATTGGTAAGACCAAATGGCATCACTATAAATTCATAGTGTCCATACATTGTACAGAACGCCGTCTTTGGTATATCCTCCCTTTTGACCCTTAATTGGTGATAACCTGAATGAAGATCAATCTTGGAAAAGTATTGAGCTCCTCGTAGTTAGTCAAATAAGTCATCAATGCGTGGGAGAGGATATTTTTTCTTGATAGTGATCTTGTTAAGTTCTCGATAATCAATGTAGAGTCTCATTGATCCATCTTTCTTCTTAACAAACAGAACAGGTTCTCCCCAAGGTGACGCACTAGGGCATATGAACCCATTATCAAGATTCTCTTGGAGTTTCTTCTTCAATTCCTGAAACTAAATTGGGGCCATTCTATAAGGTGTCTTTGAAATAGGCAAAGCACCTGGTATGAGTTCTATTGAAAACTCAACTTCACGATTTGGTGGGAGACCCGGTAATTCCTCCGGAAAGACATCATCAAACACCCGTAAAATGGGCATATTCTTAATCGTGAGTTTCTCACCAACCATTTGAGATAAATAACCTTCATTTAGTTGAATCAATACCCATAAAATGGAAGAAATTTCCACTGGAAGGTTATGTTCATCCTTGCATCGATAGATGATCATAGATTGATCTGGAATATGAAATGTGACTTCCCTTATTTGGAAATTGATATGAGCTCCATGTAGAGAAAGCCAATCCATGCCAAGAATCACATCAAATTCCACTATAGGAAGGATCAAAAGATTTTTAGGAAGCACTTTCCCACAAACTTCAATCAGAGAAGAATTATAAACTTTGGATGCGACTGTTATGGCATTAGGGGTTGTCACAGCTAACTCAACATCTAACTGTTGAGGTAATACACTGATATCCTTAGAAAATTCTTCAGAAATAAAGGAGTGGGTGGATCTAGAATCAAATAAAACATTTGCTACTTTAGAGTGGATGGTAAGTGTACCTTTCACCACATCGTTATCGTACTCCACATCGCTGATAGAAATTGCATGTGACTTTCCTTTGTCTTTAGCCTTAAGAGTTTATTGACGTCGACCATCATCATCAACCCTGGGATTTGGGCATTGATTGTCATAATGCCCCATCTCCTTGCAGTTGAAACATTTAAGTGTAGTAGGTTCATTCTGGGTGTCCCTTCCTTTGTTTGCATCATTAGACATCTTCTTCCCATCATTGCGGCATTCAAATGCCCGATGACCTTCCTTTCCACATTTGAAACATTTACTTGTCCCTTTAAGACAACTCCCCCCATGTTTCTTTCCACACATTGAGCATAAGGAATGCTCATATTCTTTTCAGTGTGCTCATTAGATTTTCATTTGAATTCCATTTTCCTCTTCTTATCAAACCCATATGACTGATGGGTTACTCCAATCTCCATATCGACTTTGAGAGCACATCGAACGATTTCCTCATAGCTATTGAAGTCCCTTATGGAAAACTCCCTTCGAAGACTTGGTTTTAAGCCACTAAAGAATCGATCGATCTTACTCTCAGGTTAAATAATAATACCAGAAGCATACCTTGCAAGTCTTGTAAAATTTTCTTCATAAGTACCAACAGATTCATCATCCTTTTGCTTCAGTTCAAGAAACTCTTTCTCCATCTTTGTTCAGAGAATACGAGGGAAGTACTTATTGAAAAATAAGTTCTTGAACCCATCCCATTCCATGGACTCAATTTCATCCCTTTGCCTCATATTCTTAATAAGATTCCACCATTGATCAACATCTATTTCCAAACGATACACTACTAGGATGAATTTATCATGTTCAGAACATTGAAGAACTGAAAATATCTTTTTAGTAGTACTAATCCATTGTTCAGAAACTAATGGATCAGTAGACCCGCTAAAAGAAGGTGGATGCTTCCTCGTGAAGGATTCAACAGAATGTTGCTCCTTCCTTTGCTCGTTTGGAAGTCCTGCTTGATTCATAGCTTGAGAAAGTTGTGTGAGCATGGCTACAAAATTTTGCATTTCAGCTCCCATAATGTTTCGTTGCTTAGGGGGACAATCATTGCGTTGCCTGTCGCATTCCGCATTAACACGGTTCCTTCGGGTTTCAACCATTGACTAAAACCAAGAAGAATAGTGTGAGAAACACTAATTATAATAGGAAAACCACATAATCAAGAATAAAATTTCACACTTAAGGTCCTATCATAGGTTTTTCATGGACATTTATAAAACACTAAGATTGTGCTCTATGCTTAGACTTATCCTTAGGATTCTTACTAAGGCTTTCACATCCTAGTTTCCAAAGGTTGACTATACCTTTCCTCGGATACCAACTATAACGACCCATAATTACATACATTGTCATTACTTCATAATTTAAGCACACTTATTACAACATATAACAAAACCAGGAAAGGACCGTATAGGTATAGAGTCTTTAGAAACTGGGAAACATAAACAATTGGTTCATAAAGTATCTACTTTGCCTCCCATTTATTTCATCATATCTAGAGTCCCTTTTTGGCATATCTTACTTAATAACCTTCTTCCTGACCTGGGGAAATAAAACATACAAAAGGGTGAGCTCAAATGCTCAGTAAGGGTAAACAAAATAAATATCAATCACATCATATACATAAGAACATAACTTTTGGAAATCTTAACCTGCAAAAGAAATCATAATTTCATAACATGGGATAAATCATAGTAGTGAAATGTAATCCCAATAATCATAACATAAAACATGAAACTGTTTGTCATACACACATAATCATAGAGAATCATTTCTTGTTAGTAAATACTCATTTCCAAGACTATCTTAGTGGACAAAGTCCATTTCTGAACCGAGTTCACTCCTCGTTTCAGTCCTATTTCACTGAACCGATTTAACCTGCCGTTCCAGCCATGTCTATCTCATGAGATGTAAAATCTTTACCCAATGCATTGGAGGGAGATATAGGTCCCACCCATCTCATAATGATACCATTCTTATGTGTGCCACAAAATCAGAAACCATACATCATAGCATAACCCATGTAATAAAAATGGGAATCTTAAACATCGTGATATCATAAAACAATTCATATAAGATAAAGGAATTCATAAAAATATAATTCCATCACAACATAATAAAATCAATATAATAATATGGATAGAAACAGAACTGTTTATTATCTTATATGGAAAATAATTTTGAAAAAAACTTGAACTCCATTCTTAAAGAAAATATCCATTCTTCTTTAATAACACTTCCTTTCTTAACATGTCGTACAATTCTAAACTAAAATAATTTGATTAAAAATAAACTTGAAAACTTGTAAAGGAAGCTTCTTGGAAATAATGTTTTAAAAATCCATTCATGCCGTATAAGTTAAAAAAACATTCTTCGTACTTTTTTCGGAAAAGTCAAAAAGTACCTCGTATGAAAAACGACAAAAGATTCCTTTCATATCCTTTATTAAAAACTCACCGAAGGGTAAAATTGGATTTAAAAAATTGTAGGTGGATGGAAATAATATTACATGTTGAGGAAACATGGATTTGGATGATAAAATACACCCCAGTAAATACTAAAGTATAAACAATCTCGGATAAAAATGAGATTCTGATATTTCCCTTACCTTAGGTCTGATTTGCCTCGTAAGTGTCTGAACCTCCTGTATAATGATTTAAATAATGTTATTGACTTATTCTAGAATCATAATTATTGTTATGATATCATATATGGTCGCATTCTTAGCTTCTTAGTAGTAATATTTCATTTCTACTTGTTATTCGGTTGTTTATAACTTTTTGTTCTTATGCGTGTTTTGTCGAATAAATTCTTATTATTCTCTTTTGGTTATAGATACATCATTTACAGAATTGTATTAATGTACTATATATCATATTTATTCATTCAATTCATTTATATAATCATTATTCAATGAAGATCATGTAGAACGAATCACATCACATCGTGGAGACGGTATTCCGTACGTATGCACGAGCGATGATATCGTTCCCATGATCGTGGAATTGTATTGGAGTGTATGTATACTATTTAAGAATAAATATCACTTTACAATAATCATATATAGTAATTATTTACATCATTATACCCATCCAAGTAAGGTGGTGGGGGAAAACAGATTACACCACGGCGTGGAGACGGTATTCCGTACGTACGCACGCGCAGTGATTTCATTTTCCATAGGATGGATAGATGTTGAAATAGGGTTGTTTCATACTTATAATAACATATCAGTATATGAGTGATACTGATGTTATTACTTAATAATGAAACAACTAAATAAGAAGATTTTGAAGAAGAAAGAATTTGGAAAGGATCAGTAATGGATATTACCTCTTTTTCACGCGCCTCTTCTTAACCTCCTCTTAGGGCACTAGGGTTGGTATTTCAAGAAGACCAGAACCTCTAGGATGACTATAGGGAAGTGGGGAAGTGAAATGGTTAGGTTTTGGCCAAGATTGAAGGCTCAAATTGGTGTGAGGAGGAGAGGGAGGAGGTTCCCTTTTATAAGGGATGAGAGGGGCACCTTTGGAAATATAAGAAATATTAGTTTATATTAAATCCCAACCCCACTTAAAAACTTCCAAAATGACTCGTATCTGAATATTAGATGACATAGGGTTGTAATATCATCAACCAATAAAATTTAGACATGTTAGGAATTTATTTTAAACATTACCAACTTAATTTATCCTTATTTATCAATTTAATTTTATTTGTGGTAATAATATTCTAAATTTTAAATTATTATTAATAATTACATATGTGTTGTGAATTTCCCATAATTTGACACTTTATGACATTGTAGACCATATAAATTTTTATTTATAATTTTTAAATATTTTTGTGATTTTTAAACAATTTTATAATATGTTATTTTTATAAAATAACAATAGTGTAAATTTTGACACTATTCATTTATTTGAATTTAAATAAAATATATACAGAGGATATGTTCGAACTAAAAGCTTTAATATATTAATAAAATGTCATATGTATCTAGAAAATTAGTTGAGCACATTAAATAGTGCATATATTAATTATTTTAATATTTTAAAACCATTTATTTGATATTTTAATTAATAAAATAATTTCAACATCACTATTGTGTCATAATTAATGATAATTATTTAATCCCTAAAAATTCTAAATAAATTCCTATGATGTAGATAATTGTATTATCTTTCTGGAGACTGTTCATGTTTGAAGTTTCATTAAGTTTATCACCAAATTAAAATTATTATACTTATAAGATTTAAGAAAGTGACATGTTGTCACATTCTTTGGTTTTAATATTAATTAAATTATTTTCATGGAAAAAAGTCTATTAAATGAATCTAATCCTATTCTTAGGTGATATGGGTCTACTTTAAGTCATCCAATAGGATTTTGGCAGGTGTTAGGGTAATTTTATAATCTCATATTTACCCTTAATTACTCGATTTACCTTCAAATATTGTAAATAAAATTTACCATAGTTACTATTCATAACAGCTAGTTTATAATATTATAATAATATATCGTTGTTTAGTGGAACTCGGTATTGCGTACTACACACGCTATCAAGGAAGGTCACGATTGCATGCAGTGAAAGATTCCTTTGATGATTTATATAACATAAAAACAAAATATTTCTCATAAAAGTCTCGGGAGTTACAGAACTGGTCGCCAGCCCCTTGTTTATGGAGGCGGGCTTGGGGTAGTTGTGGCTCGATCCCTAGTATGGGTCGGTTCGTGACATGATGTGTTTAAATTAGTCTTATAAGAAATAATTTTTAATGGATTTTAGTCTCAAAAAATTATTTCTAGATTTATCAAATTTATGTTTCTTATTTAATCCTCTTTTCTCATATATATCATTGATTGGATCTCCCAAGTGAAAATCATCATCATGCATTTATTTCATAATTTCATTTTTAGATAAAAAATTATACTAACATAAATCTATGAGAATAAATTTTAAATTAATTTTATTTTATACGGTTCATGGAATATCTCTAGAAAATAGTTTCTTTACATTTTTTAAAATGAGATCTTCGAATAATAAATTACTAATGAACATTTTAGAAAAAAATGTGTTTTCAATATCTTTTGAGGATACTCTATTGACATTAATTTCATTTTCAAAATATTTTTTCTGTTATTAAATGTATTTTAAACATCACTTCATTTTTATTATTTATATCATATCTGTTTATACATTAAAACAACCTCAATTTTATTTAATTCCATAATTTTATCATGATCGTCCATATAAAATTAGAGAATCCATATTTCATCTATATATTAATAATATTTTTTATGAAAATAATTTTCTACATGATTATTAGACTCATCAACCATCATAATTATTTTTATCACATTTTTGATATTATAATTTTAAAATAAGAATACTTCTAAATCATCTTTTAATATAATTTCTTTATATATATCTTCACATTAATCATCACTATTTGATATATATTTATCTACCTCACAAATTGAAACATATTATTATCATTCAAAATAAGTTATAAATGTTTTTCATTCTTATTAATCATAATTTATTCATTATATTCATCTAGTTAACTAAAAATTTCTTTAAAATCAATTTAATTTTTTTAATGATAGTTAACATCAATGTGTATAACTCCTCCAAAACTAAAACATTGTAAGGAAGACATAAATTTTATTTTACCATTTCTTCTCCATGAATTTTTATAAAAATATTTCCTTAATAATTTTATTTACTTATTTATTATCTCAATTTATAGTGGTTGTCATATTTTTTCTCTGACTTTAAATTACACATATAAAAAAAAAGTAAATTTCATTCACTTCCTTGATTTTATTATTAAACATAAGATCCTTAATCATCTTATATGAAATATGAATGGTATAAATATAATCTATATAGAATTGTTATTGGAAATTATTCTCGAGAACATAGACCTTATAATCAATCAATCCATGAAGTATTATAGGGAGCCTCTTATCTAAATTGGACTCTTCATGATTCTTAAAAAAACAGTAATGGTATTTTATGCCTCATTTAATCTACTAAATAAAAATCAACTATTTCATAAATTTTCATTATGGAATATTTAAACTTGTAACACCTAATACTTAAAAAACATCCTTTATATTTTTTCTTTCTTTATATATATTTTCTTATTTATGTAATATCTCTTTTCGAGTCTTAAATCTCATTAATTTTTTAAAATTAATTATTTTATAAAGATATAATAATCACATTCATTTCCGTTCCAGTAATCACAATTTTATTCTTATTTATAGGATTCATGGAAACTTATTTTTTTTATGATAGGAAAAGGATGGTAGTATATTTTATAAAATCATGCGATAGAAAAAATTTATTGAATTATTTTAATTTTCTAGAGAAAATAAATTTTTTTCAATAAAAAAAAATAATTTCATTTTTTGTTCACAAATTTAATATTGTTAATGTTTATATAATAAAATTAATAGAAATTGATAGATAAAATATACTTATAGAATTTAGATTTGATCATTATGTATTGAAGAGAAAAATAACCTAGATTATTATTATAATAAATATAGTTTCTAATAATGGTTGTGGATTCAACACTAAGTGGTGGTGAATTAATTTTTATTGATTTTTATGATTTATTTTTTGAATAAATCATTGTATACTTGAAAGAGAATTAATTTAATTTAATTTTTCTATAATATCAATTTCCCATATGAAAATAAAAGAAATACAGTAGGAAAATGGGATTTTTTGAGTTCTCCCTTCATACAAGTGAATAAATTATTTTTTTGTACATTATTATCTTATTCACAACAAATTCATAGCAATAATATTGAATATTAGGATAAGTTATAAGTTTTTATTGTTCATAACCAATAATGAATGTATCTTATATTTATTTGAATGGAAATCAGTGAAAAAACTAATAATGAATACATTTAATGAATAGACAACATATCATATTTCAGAAATAGATGTGGGTTTTTATGAAGTTTTGGAGAAATGAACCACAATGATAAGGATCAACCATAACAACTGAAATAATTCAATAATATTATTTATAAAGAAGAATCTTAAACAACACAGGTACAATATTTTGAATCTTCCTAAAATTATAGTTGGATTTTTCAACTTCTATTCTCTCATCTTTTTGAAAAAATTCTCAACATATTTATATCAATAATAATTTCATGAAATTTATCTCAATAAATGAATATATATATATAATATGAATTCCTCTTAAAATAAATGTAATATCTTCATCAATTAATTCTATCATTCAAATTAGTTGAACCACATCAAAATTGAATATTCAGATATTTCATTTCATTGTATCTTAAATAATTTTAGTAACCATAGGTTAAATTTTTTTTTCAACATTTTAATAACCCTAAGAAATATCTCTTAATTGGTTACATTATATGCAAACTTGAACAACATCACAATTGAACTTAGAGAAAAAATAAAATAAACTCTAATGTTTTTAAACAAATCCCAAACATAAAATTTCCCCAATAAATTTTAAAAATAGATTATGAACAACTATATCATTTCTATAGAGTAAATTACTACACAGTTTATCTATAGATCCTTATAAGAAAATTTAATTCCCATAAGATTATTTTTTGTGTTGTAAATCTTCTACACAACTTTAAATCATGAAATCTTCAATTTCAAGGTATTTAATTTTTGGAAAAATCACTTTTTGTGATTGCGTTTATTGATAATTACAAAGATAATTGAGTTTTTAATAAGTGTTGATGGTTGTAAGATTGTTATGGATTAATTAAATTAGTAATTCTTGGTTATTATGCAATAAAAATTCTATCTAGGAGAGAAAAACCACATTGTAGACCATATCTTACATCATGGATGTTTTTGGAATGGGAATATTGCATTATAAGAAGATGTTACATTCCATAGAGTTGATAATGGTAGGCTACATAAAGGTATTAAAAATTCAAATATTAAGGTTTCCATGTAATATAGGGATCATTTATCCATAGTAAAAGATGGAATATTTAAAAAAATATTTCTAATCCCACTCAATGACATCACCTGTATAGACTCTAGACAAGATAGTGGGAAAGCTCAAGATTCACATAGCCAAGAGAACCTATATGGGTGTACATGTGAGAACATTTCTATACAAAAATTATCCATGAGTGGGATCAATACTTATTAATAATGGAATTTCTGAAGAAAATTATGTTTTGTAACAGTGTTGTTAAAAGATACATCATAGATGAATGTACCACATCATTTGGGGAATTTTTAGGTGAATGTCAGTGCCCCTATAATATTTCAGGTTATTTCCCCATTGAGGATAAGTTGTTAAATAACTATAATAAAGAGAAAATTCTCATTACAGAACTATATATTACACAATGTAGGGTTTTAATTCATTAATAATAAATATTTTATTGATCTCAAATCCTATAAGTTCATATTCTATAGTAGATATAATCATATATTATGAATTCATGTGTGTTTGATGGAGATTGTGAGGAGTTAATAAGGAGATATTTGGTGCTTCAAATTCAAACTGTATTTTATGGATCCAATAAAAAACTAGGGTCCACGTTATAGAACAAGAGACCAAAACCAAAAAAATTAATTGAAAAAATATTATACATTGTAATGTTGGAGGCTACGTCATGGGGTTTCTCTAGTCGGAGGATTCTATACAGTAAAAGGTTTTGTTATTCTATAGCCAAGTAGTTACAGTCATAGACTAAAAGTATAATAGATATTTTATTCTTATATTTTTAGGAAATTAATTCGAACTAATTTGTTTTTAACAACCACATGTAAGTGGTAGGGAAACATGGATTAATACATTGATTTTATAGTAATATTTTATTGATTATAACCCTTGGATCAAATCTGTGAGGTTCTATTTTCCATAACTACACATAGAGGATTGATGTGATTGGAAAAAAATGAAATTCTAGAGAGTTTTTAATAGGTTATCAGGGAAGTAATGCTGATAATTTTTCTATATTTTCTGGAATATTGATGGTGATAGTTGAAAGGGTAAGTTCCTGGGGCTTTATCCTACAAGAAATTCAGAATATGGGGAAGGAGTGATACATTATTTAAGGTGTATATTCACATTATTTTTGTATAAATAAGATCTTGATTTTCATATAAGGAGCAGTGATTTTTTCTTTGTGGAGAAATGTGGTTATCTTTTTAATATATATATATATATATGTATATAAACCGTGATTTTTAAGGGTTAGTGAGACAAATCTGTTATGTAAATCAAAAATTTGAAGAGTTCTCTATTGTTTTTGTCTCATAGGCCCATCATGTTTTGATGATCCTTTCATGACCTCGGTTAGGGTGAACCAAGTAAAATTCTATGTGTTCTTACTTTTAATCACTCATTGAATGAAATTAATGGAGATAAATTATTGTTCTATATTTTAATAGAAAAATATTTTAATTAAGGGATCTAGGATTTGAAAATTTTATTACCATGATTTCCACCCCTCCCCTTCTTAGTGTGTTATGATTGATAATGAAACAACAATTGGTATAGAAGGGAAGGTTTTCAATGGTAATGTTTCAATCATAAAGCATGGAACTTGTTGTAGTTTTCAAAAAAACGTTTTCAATTCACTAAGTAAATAATTAAAAATTATAAAAAATAGTATGAAACACTAATTCAGATCTTTAAAAATGAAATTTTACATGTAAATCATTCATGGTATATCAACAAACATATATTTCATCAATTTATTAGAAAGTTCCCATAAGTAATTTGAATCAATGCACTATGGGGCCTTTGACAAACCCTGTCATTACCAAGTTAATGTACTATAAAACAACTCATGCCATATGGGAAAGGCACTTTAATGTTTATGAAGTATATTCCAATTTTCCATATCTAATGTAGAAGGTATTGTGGAATAAATATTAAGAATTGAGGATGATTCCCCCCTAAACTATTAATATATTCTTCAATAATTTAAAATATCTTATTAAATGAATACATTGCCTTATAGGAAACATTTATAACATCAAAATTGTTACAAATATCATGAGGAGACTACCACAAAATTTTATTACAAAATTATATGTGCTTTATGATAAGAACCAGAATCAATTAACATTGGATATCCTTCATAGTGAACTTCTCAAATAAAAAATTAAAAATGATGGAAATGAGTTTTGGATGAAGGAAAATTCATAGGATTCTATATTAATGGAAATAATTAAATATTCTATTAAAGAATATATATATGAAGACGAGGTCAACATGCTGATGGATTTCCTTTCCTCTAATATTAAGGGGGAAAAGTTAAATTCCATGTCAATATTGCACTTGATTGATTTCTATGTGTGAGGGTAGGTCCTATCACTCATATGTGCATCACAAAAAATTCAGGATAATGAGACTAACACAATTCTAGTAAATCCATAAAATTTATAATAGTATGAGGAAACCGTAGTGGAAATTAATCTTGGGGAAAAATTTACTATCACACGAAGATGAATATTCATATGAGTTTGAAGTGGAATAAGTTGATGATTATTGAGAACTAATCGAATATACATTAGTTTCTATTTTTTTAAAAAAATTATTTATAGTGATTCTAAAAAAATGAGTTCAAATAAATATTTTATCATCATTTTGATCTTGGGGATTCTCATGAAGAACATGAAAAATGGAGGGCTGAAACCAAAAAAGAAAATGAAGTTGTTTATCAATTAAATATGTATGCGAAACAATGTGAGTAAGAGAAGTTATAAATAAAATAAAATATTCAAAAACATGAAAATTTAATTTCTAGAAACATGAAAAATTATATAAATCACATTCCAAAAGTGGAAGAATAGGGTCAGATAATAGATATAATAACCAATGTGATAAAATAAATGGTTAAAATGATGGAAGAATATGAATAGGATTTCTTGGTTTTGTAGTGAAAGGGATAATATTAAGAATGAATCCATAAATCTCACATGGTATCATGTTGTTACAAGATAATATCCCCAAATAAAACCATTAAAGTTCCATGTGTTACTATTGAAGAACATATTACTATCCAATGGGTGAAGTTCATTAAAGAAAAATGGAAATATATAGTGGATCATGGTAATAAGTACAAGAAATATATCGATCATTATTAACCATAATGATAAACCCCTAGAGGAAAGTGGGCATTGGAGAAGCTCAAACAGATATTGATCCAGTGGAAATGGGTGGAAAATTGACACTAGAAATTTAATGTTATTTCTGTGGAAAATTTGGACACATTCAATAAATGTCCCCCATTGTAAAAAGGATCTACATACAGTATCAACAAAAAATAAGGTCATTTTGTTTTATGTTATCTTCTTAAGATTTTGAGTGTTATTTCTTTTTATGTTATGGTTTTATACAAAAAAAACATATAATTGTGCCTCATGTATTCAATGAAAAGTAACTTGTGTGACTGGAAAAGAAAGAAAATTTCTATTGGGAACTTTGAAAAAACATTGAATAATGAATATATATTAATGTCCTTGAAAGATAAAGTGTAATATTTAAACTGAGGGAGTAGCAGGTATATCAATCATCTAGAAGAGTTCCTCAATGTTCCTGTAAGAAAAAAAAATTATGATAAGGAAAAAAATTACTGAAATATTTTTAATAGAAATAAGAATATATGATTTTTAGAATCTAGATGTCGGGTGTACCTCACACATGATTGAATATAATATTATTATCATTGGGATCAAATATGAAAAATATGTTGTAATTATATTTGGCAATAATGATAGACTACAAGTCATTTTATTTTTGATGTCCAAGGTTAGTGGAAAAGATCATAGAAATATAGATATACTCTAGTTGGAAGGACATAGTAATAATATTCTAAGTATTATCCCGTTATGTGACTCAGGAAACACTATGGAATTTTGAAATATGTGTTCAACCATTAAATATGAAGATGGTTTATTTTTTTAGTAATACAGATGAAGATACATATTTATCTTATTAGTGAATAACAATGGTGTGTATTGTCCATGGAATATGAAAAAAAAATTCATAAGTGGATCACTCACCTAATCCAAACATCATTAGAATATATGGTGAAGCATTACAGACAGAAATATTTTACCCTGATCACATGTGATAAGTCAAATACATTTGACACTATTCAAAACAGGAAAAATAATCATAAGACTTATATGCCGTAGAAGTGAATATAATCAAGAGTACTGGAGATTTGTTGTTGATTTTTTCATGAAAATAAATCCTTAATTATGTTATTGTAAAATTTGTTACAAATTTTTTGTTTATTTTAGCAGGATAGCTTGGTTGATAGTGATTAATCATAAGACTAAAGTGTAAAGGTGCATAACATGAACCAAAGAGAATCTTATAAAAAGATTGGTGTGATGAATAAAATGATTATCTCAAATAATATATTGAAATTCATAGTTACCATGTGGATAAATGTTTGGAAAATAAAAGTATTTAGAACCATAAGTTAGTAGTGATATCTCCTCAACATAATGGAGTTGTTAAGGGAAGAAATTACATCCTCAATAACATGGATACGACTACACTAATTTAAAAGTATCTGATGGATAATTATTGGAAAGAATAAGTTTTAATAGTGTTCTATATATACAATCGGTAATTTTTGTGTGTAAATATAGATTAGACTCCATAAGAATATTCATATGAAAAATACCCCACACTGAACTACTTTATTTTCGTGTAAGTAAGTGTTTCATTTTTAATAATTAGAAGAATAGAAATTCAAATCCATGTGGATATAAAGATATATTTCTTGGGTGTGAATCTTGGATATAATCATATCAATTTTATAAAAATTTATAGAAAAAGAGTTAAAATTAGTGATATTTTGTGGATAATGTGAGAAAAATCTAGTGACATGAAAAATGATTTTAGCATCAAACAATAATAATTCACACAAAAAATTTACTATTTCTTTAGAGGAAAGAGTTGAATATGCTTCTACCTTAGGGGGGAATAAGGGGCGGTGATGAAATATGATGGAAACTCTAAAAAGGTGGAAAACACACTAGGTATGAGAAGTAAAAAATAAATGATCCGAATAGTAGAAGTCACCAATAAAAATATTTTTATAGACGAGACAGCTATCATGCAAACATGAAGAACAATACCATGGTAGAAAACAACTTTTTTATATCATGTGGATCAAAAATCACTTTCTAACACATCCGAAGATAAATTTTTTGTAAAATATATGAATGTAATGTTTAACAATATAGAAAAAATAGGACATGGGAAATTATTTCAAGTCTAAAAATAATAATGTGATCGAAACCCAATTTTTTTCTGAAACAAACTCAACGAAGATGGAATTGTTACAATGAACCAGGCATGTATATCATTACATGGTTTTACCTAGATTTATGGATTTTATATTAATAAAACTTTTACATCAATATCCTATCTTGAAATAATCAAATTTTTTAGTTATGACTACGCAAAAGGGTTTTAAATATTATCATATGGTAATCAAATTAGTTTCATTGAACGGTTTCATTGGATTAGAATCCAACATCACGTATCCAAATTGATTAATTGTTTAGGATGATGAGAGAAAATCATATCTACTAAAGAAATATTTGTATGTGTTGAATCCATCACCAAGAACTTGGTAGTCATGAAAATATCAATACCTAAGGATGATTTGTTATCATATTGGTGGGGTTGATAACAACTTATACATCAATAAGTAGAAAGGTAAGTTGATGGTGGAGCATATATATATTTATTACATTATCATTGAATGTTTAAATGACAGGTAATACAACTAGTTTGAAATATAAATGAGGTGAAATTTGAGTTGTCTCAAGTTGGTTAATTGTACTTCTTCCTTGGATTGTAGGTGATTTAAATAAAGGCTGTGAAATTTATCTTCCAAGAAAATTATGATAATAACGTATTTGAGAGGTTTCATATGGTTGATTCTAGACTGATGCGAACTCCCATAGATATCTAAATGAAATTTTAATAGTATGGTGAAGGTATGGAAATATAAATGAATATTTACATTCTAATTATTAATAGTTTTTTACATGATAAGCACTCACCCAAACATTGTGTTTTCCATAATCAAGATTACCAATATTAGAGTTATTTTATGGAAATCCACATGAATATTTTGATATGGAAACTATGTTATATCAACTAAAAAGTTTAATTTGGGTGGTATTATTACAAAAAATCGTTGTAGAAATTGGAAGGGAATACATATACTGATTGGGTAGGTTAATCTGATGATTCAAAATCTACTTATGGAGATGTTTCCAACATTGTAAGATCTTATATTTCATGGTAGAGTAAAAAAAGACTTTATTTCATTAAACACGACAAATTCTGAAAAAGTTGTGGAAACTGAAGCATGTGATGAGTTGATGTGGATGTAATAAAATCTTGAAGACATTGGATTTGAAGTGGTATCCCTTATTTTAATCCTGTTTGACAAATCTATTGTGATAAAAATTATCAAACATCCCATTCAACACTCAAGGAAGAAGCATATCAATATTAAGTACCATTTATTAAAGGAGAAAATGGAACAACATGTTGTGAAGTTTGAGTATGGTCCTTCCCAAAATCAAGTAGAGTATATTATGACAATGGCATTTCCCAAAGTGGATTTAGAAAAAAACCAGTCTTATTTTTTAGTCTATCTAAATCAATCTCACTGGATGACACTAGAGATAGATCCACCACTCCTTGTGAACATTTATATCTGATAAAAGCATGTTTTATTTACTCAAGCCCAATAATCTATCTAACACTCTCTTGTGCATCATCAAGGAAGTGATTTTTGGGTATGTTGAAAAATTTGGATAAGTATATTTAGAATGAGATATATTACTCTTGGAGTGGTTATATAATGATGTATTTTAAATGGGGAAGATTTTTTTTTCTTCAGATTTTGGGGTTCCGGGTTATAGGTTTAATGCATATAGTGTAATGATTCCCTATCATATGAGAATTATTTTATGTAACTATTATTTCAAAAATTGATCCTCAATAAATTATATCTTATAGTTTATGATTAATAAATAATTGATGAAATATTTTAATGTAAGCTCATAATAAATTGGTTCATTATTGTGTTGCTATGGAATCTCAAATAAACCCAAATGGTGGATTGTTTGAAAAAATTACTTGTTTTGATTGTGTTTGTTGAAAATTACCTATGTTTTAGAGTTGTGAATAATTGGTTATGCTTATATAAATTTTAAAAATTATTTAAATCTTTATGTCTCGGTGTTACTAGAAGTAAAAATCTATCAAGGAGGGATATACCACATTGCATACCCTATCTCGCACTGTAGATTTTTTTTGAAAGGGAAGCATGTGCGATAGGATAACTAAACTTATCATAAAGGATATATTGTTGACTATGTAAATGTATTTACATTATAAATATATAAGTTTCAACACTGTAGTGGACTTTTTATGTCTTCATAAAGGTTGGAGGATGTGAAAAATATAGCCAATCCATGTTAAGGATTGCACATGAGCAACCTTTAGAAAACATGGTGTTTGAGATCAGATACCAAATAGTTGGGTGGACATATTGGGGTGTGAATATAAGGTATTTTGTGTCAAATAAATGTTGAATATGATGGAATACAAGAAAAGTGGGGAACCATGAGTAGGGATGATTGACCTCTTAATTATTGTTCAGTGAGGGAGGTTGTAGGTGACCACCAGTGTCCATCAGACTGAAATGAGCCATTAGGATTCATCATTACATATTAAGGAAATAATTTTTTAATGAATGTCTGATGTGAGAAAATTTTATTTAAGGATATGGTGGATATGAATGAAATACCCTAGACGATTCATTCATAGGTGAACTTTAATTCCACTTGAAGATTTGGTGTTCTATATCTATAGAGGATAGGCTACACCAGAGCTATGATGAAGAGAATATTCCCATGTCAAACTATATATTGAATTATGGGGCTTCCAAATTTAATAAAAAAATAATTTTTGGTTATATAAAATTTTGCAGGTGACTAAATAACTGTAGCGATGATCTTGACATAGGAAGTATTGTGTATTCATAAGAGATCATGAGAAGAAGTTATGGATATCATGGGAACATTTAATTCAAATCTTATTTTTTGGATATGATAAACTATAGCAGGTCACAATAAATAATAAGATACCAAAACCATAAAAATTGATTAAAGACCTCATTTTTTCCACACTTTTGATGGTTATGCCATGGAGTTTCTCTTGTAGAGGATTATTCATTGTAGAAGGTTCGGTTATAGCATAGTCGATCATTTACTGATAATGACTAGACATTTGTTAGGGAAGTTATGCTTGGATTTTAATTCCTATAATAAAACTTTTAATGTACATAACCATAAAAGTTATGTAGGAAGTGCACAAGGAATAATCCCATTATGGAAGTGGAAGATTTAATTGATTCTAACTCTTAGATCAAACCATAGATATTGTATTTTCCGCAACAACACATAGTAGTTCAAAATGGTTGAAAGAATAGAATTCCATAGATTTTTTAACAAGCTTTCATGTAATGAATGAAGATAAGATTTATAAATTTTCTAGAAGAATAATGGTCAATAATATATAATAGTTCCCAATATCATTATTCGACTGGAACATCATCTCATTGGGATGAAGTGACAAACCAATCTATGTGTACATCCACATTCTTATCTTTTTAATAAGGTAAGGGTTTTCATCAAAGGATTATTGAGTTCTTCTATGTTACAATATGCAATAAGCTTGTTAATTTTTTGAACATTAAGTTCATAGGGTCAGTGAGAAATATCTATTGTGTAAAAAATAGTTGTAGAATGCTTTAGTATGTTTGGTGCAAAGTCTTGTAAACTTTTCATTCTCCTTAGACTATAATGGTTATGGTGAACCAAGTAATATTATTTTCATTATTCATTTTAGTTTTTCATATATAGAAGATAAGGGAGATAAATGAATGTTCCTCACATTGATGTAAAAATATCATAATCAAGTGATTTGATTTTTAAAATCAATATTATCTAGATTCACCCCCCATTGGGGTTATTTCATTGATAAGGGTCCAACATTAATATATGAATATATCTATCAAAATATTATATAAACCACTCTTAAGAAAATGTTCCATGGAACTATGTTTGTCTCATTCCATTGTAAAACTCAATACATGTAACGCACTAGCCTAGGACTACCTAACGTGTCACCCGACCTAGCTTATGAATTGGAACAAATGTTATTTCATATCCCCATATGTTTGTAACTAGTGGTTGTTAATTAAGGAAAATATATTTAGGAATAGTTTCACCCAAAAATAATTTTCAACATACATGGTGGATCTTTTATCAATATCTATAATTTGTCATCAATATATTGTACATCCGTGAATCATCAATAAACATAAAAAAAATACAAATGTGTCCTAACTAACTATAATGATCCATCCCATTTTCATCAACATGTGGCAATCCCAAAACAAAGAAAACCGAATCACATAAAAAAGATTCATCATAATCAAAATTATATATACACTTATCTGGTTTAACCAATACAACATCATATATAAAATTAAAAAAAACACTAGATCCCCTCTATGTAACCTTAAGTTTCTCACCACATCCCCACTAAACAATCTATGAACAAATAATAGATGGCCGATTCAAATAAAAAGCATTGAACTTGTATACAAATTAGGATCTATATTTAAACACACAAATTTATATACATGTTTAGATTTAATATCCCCAATAATATCTCACTAAGGAATATGTGAAATTTATTTCACAAACAAATTTATAAATTCTAGATTGAAATGAAAAATAATGGTTTTCAAGAATAATCACTGGCAAATCAATATAAATTCCATTTAAATTTTATAAGCATTCCTTTATATTTACATTAAATAACAATAATCACATAAAAAAGTGTTTCCTCACACTAAGCCTACTTTAACAAAAACACCCATATTACAAAAAATAAAAAACACAAAATACAAACCATTTATTTAAAAATTTTTCCCAAAAATCATTGAAAAAAATTAATAGAACACATTCCAAACACAAAGGGTAAAGAAAACCATAAGGTATGAACCATAATTCAAGTGAAAAAATAAGATTAAATATGATAAAAGTTCAACGACAATAAAGAAAGAGGAAATACAGTCTATCATAAGGAAATAATCTCCAACATAAACAACTAGTTAAGTAATTTTTTTCATGGGTTGTACCTGAGGTTCTAATATATGATGATATAGGCATTACCATATCAAAAAAGGAATAACTACCAACCTATGTTAAATCCACCCAAAACAATCCATCTAAATTTCCCGCACCAACTTCATTGAGATTCCACTCCCCACCTTGACTATTATCTTTATATAAGGGACACTGGTGGGTTAAGTACCAATATGTATACAATAAATAGAGATCACCCATATAATATATGAGGTCCTACAATAAAAAAAAGTTATGGTGAGTGTACAATCAATCCAAGATAGAAAAAGGAACATATAATAACTCTTCCCCACCTCCATCACCATAGCACATAACATCCCCTTTTCACATCATACATTCATCTCATAAATATAAAAAATCAATCAATGGGTGAAAAATAAGGGGAAATCCTTGAGGAACTCTCTAAAAATCCGTTCATTTTAAAAAGTGACAAATGGTCCTCTTAGTTCACTAACACTACTTACATTTCAAACATACCATTCCAAAACATGGATTACCTCTTTCATGACCAAAAAAAATTTAAAATACCTTATATTCCATTGAAATTATTTTCATGAGCCACATATACGTTCTAATAAGTGTATTGACATGATTAGATAACAATTTCAAAGAGACATTCTAAATTCAAAAAAGAACACTTTTATATAAAGCTAAAAAATCATCAGAATGATTTTGAAACAAACTTTACATTTCCCATATAGCCATACATTATTTAAAAAGTAATTTATAATGATAAACATTAGTTTTAATTTTATAATAACCAAATTTCATAGAATCACCTAACTTAATAAAGTGTAACTCATCCACTGCATGTTGAAACATGTCACCTTCAACAAAAACCCTAAAAGAAGGATCGAGATAATGTCTATAAAACCTAAATAGAAAAATCCCTAACAATTGACCCACCCTTAACCCTAAATCCTCTAACAAGACCCCAAGAGTTAATGGGAGAAATTGAAACCATGGACAAAGTGCGAAGAAATAGAGAAAGAATGAATTATAGGGAAATACATGAATGAATCAGTCTCAAACATGTATGGAATCCAAGAAAAATTTCATGGAGTTGAAAAGAAAAAAACTAGAGGCATGTGTAGGGGTGGACGATTTTAGTGAGATGGGGAGAGGGGATTAAAGGTTTAAAATCGAGGTGGGGAAACATGGAAATTTAAACTTTTAAGCGAACTAGATAGGTTGCAATGTTAGGATGCATGGTTTGGAAAACCATACACGAACCATGTGGGTGCTATTCTCCAAGATACATCATAGTTAAAAATTGTGTTACATGATCAGAAAAATCATACAAAAACTATACCAACCCCACTCTTAATACACATCACCCCTCACACAGTTTCTATACGGTCACTCATAATAGTTAAACAACTAAAAAAATTCAGAAACAAAAAATTACAAGCCATAAAATTAACAAAAATAGCTGCATCCCAATACACTATAATTAAATGGGTGTTTCACAATTCTCCCCACCATGCCATTTTATACATCAAGAATTTCCTTGGTTAAAAAAATTCATTGGAAAAAAAACACCCATCTAATGTCTTCCAAATGTTCAATCTAATCATCTAAAATTCTCATAATGTATCCAAGAACAATCAAAACATAGTGCTCAAAATATAAATCCAATGAATAGGAGGATACTTTTCATGGTATCCATACCATTGAAGTTAGGATTTTGATTAATGGTTAAGGGGACCTATAATCCAACATGAAATCCTAGATTTAAATAATGGAAGCCCCAACATTGATGATTTCATATAATGGATTGGTTGGGTGAGTTGACTATCCAAGCATGCAGGGTGTCAGTATCGAGTTTGGTGGGTTGATTTATATGCTCCTTGATGATGATTATGGATCACATTAAGTTGTTCGGTGGTATATTTGAAGGAGGAATATAAACCTCATCGAAGGAACCATATTGGAAGCCTTGGGTATAGTAGTGGTGGTTAACGGACATTTGTGAAAGACCCTTGATAGCAATGGGTTTGCTAAGCAGTTTCAATGGTGGTGGGTAGTGTACTCAGTGGTCGGGTACTCAGATGATTGATGTGTGGCCGGATGCTCTATTGGCAGAGGCACGTGTCATCGATCATAAATATAGATGAGGGTCCTTTGGGAATTTATCAATATGAGAATATTCACTATGAATACCACAAAAGATTAATTATATATATCATGAAGAAACCTTCAACAATGTGGAAAAAATTGGGAATAATAAGAGGGTATGGATTTCAATATTGTTACTAAGAACCTTTCAACTCTATGTGGGGAAATGATTTCCAATTAGCCTTATGTGGTAAGGAGTTTGGGGATTAAAGTGTATGTGTTATGGGAGGGATTAGTTGGTATGTTTAGTATTTGGTCCCCATTGTATTGTATTCACATTGTGTCTTGGTCATAAAAGTCATGTAAGGGTTCCTCTTGACCAAATTAAAAAGGGGGATTAAAAATTAATAAAAATATATCTCCTTCGAGATTTGGCCCATACCATATATAACACTTTTAAAAAGGTGGAACTAAAGGAAATCATAGAGAGGTTCATCCTAAAAACATATGAAAACCACACAATCAAACTCATCCAAAATACATAAACACCCCAACCCAAAATAATGGAGAATAAAACACAAACAACCACAAAGAATGAAATGAGTTCCAATATCAAGCAATAACACACAAGGATAACCTAGTGTAAAACACCATATAATAGACTCATGGTAAATCCATAAAATTATAATCCAAACACTATCCCGTGCATAATCAAAATTGGTGAGTCACATACCTTATTTACCCAAATATGAACCGAAGGCCTATCCACATTTCAATCTAGTAAAAACCTCAAATATCAGCTCAACCAACCATCAAAAACCCTCAAATATCAATGTATATACATCTGAAACAAAAATTAAATGATAAAACAACCATTTATAACCAACAATATAATAACACTCCATAAAAATAAAAAAATACAACATTGGAATGTGAAAAGAACAACCAGTTATACACCCATCAAACAAAATTCAAAAAAAATCCATCATATAAAATTATATAAAACCTAATACATGTACCAATAACCCTTCTTATAAAATTTATGAATAAGACCTAAATAACCACAATGGACGCAAGCCATTAGATCATACATATAAGAAGTCATCGATTTCCTTGGAGCACCACTCTTGAAGCACATGAGAGGTCTCTTCTTACTATGAGGAGGGACATTCACATATAATTTTAGTTCACACCTCTTCATGTCCATTCTTGTGAGCCTACATTCCTTTCCCGTCTGATAAAACCATGGCATCACCCAACATTGTTTTCTAGGAACACTCAACTTCTAGAAGAATTGAATTCTCGACAACCTCCAGGAAAGATATTGGGCTAGACCCAAGCATAATTTGTAATGCCCCGACCCTTGTTACCTAGATTCGGTGCATTATTACATAACCTTGTCATGATACAAGGAAATAATGTCCCGAAATACCGATCAATTTAGTAGCCTTGGAAATACTAGATACATTCATAAGTTTTACATTACATTATAAAATGAAAAACTACAACAACATTTTCTCCATAGACCACACTCATATCCCCTCAGACTATCCCTAGAGGTCAGTCATAAAATACTTCTTCACATCCTGGGAAAAATAAAACATAATAAAGGGGTGAGCTCATATTCTTAGTAAGGATAGTAATATAGCAGAAAATTTCATAAATAAGTATAATCATTTAAGGCAATGTATAACTAAAAAAAGCCTTTTAAAATTGAACTTCAAAATAATATGGAAAAGATAAAATGAAATAATTCCATTTACATATTCACATGGATATTCTACTAGTCAAATAATCACATGAAATATCAATAGCCACTTTCATAATGATGGAATGCATAATGCAGACTTCATAACCACATAGTCAAGGCCTTGTGCCAAGACTACAAATAAGATTTTATCAAGACCTTGTTCCAAGAAACTATTTTGTATCATGAGACCTATCGATGCATCAAGGATCTATATCAAGCTCTACCCATCACTTACTATGTCTAATGCATTTATCATATGATAAGGTTTAAATATAACATAAACATTCGTATTAAAACTAGCATATGAAATGTCAATACTTTATCCATAACCAATGAATGGTATAAAAATAACACATCCACAGTCAAACATAACTCATTAAATACAATATGGAAGATTTTATTATAATAAATTAACCTCAATCAATAATAATGAAGGATATTGACATAGATGAAAATAACCATCAAAAATATTTGAGAGAAATATCCCCCTTTTTCTTGGAAACATTTAAAAGTCTCAATATTTATCAACAAGCCGTTTAAAATAGATTTTTGAATCAAAGTGTCCCATACCACTTTGAATATTTTAAAATTAATTTTAATTTTAAAACATTAATTTCTATATAAATCAACCCTTAAAACCATTTTTAAATCATGGACATTAATGAGAAAGTTTTAGAAGAATAAATCTTTAAAACTTTTAAAATGATATTTTAGTTAGAGTTCCTAACCAAAAGAGAGACACTTCAATAAAAATAATTGAGGTAATAAACACATTATAATATCATGAGAATAAAGGGATTCATGATATACGATGTCAAAGTACATTATATATACCATATAAAAGTGAATTGGCGTATGACCACAAAGAAGTCTCAATTGAATGTAAATTGAGATGAAATCCCTTATAAAGACCATATCCTTAGGTTAAGGATAAATAAACAACATAATAATTTGTGACAAATATAAATACACTCAATATGATTGGATATTCAGTGTAAATAAATCATAGGATATTCACACAAATTCATCAAAAAACAACACCAATGACTTGGATGTTTAACTCAATGAATGGAAATTGAGTTAAGATTGCTCTTATCAAGTTCATATTAATGACTTGAGAAATTATCAATGGGGTGATTATGTGAATCAAAAGTATATCCACATAAAGGGTAGAGGAAATTACAACATAAATAATAAACAATGATTCCACACATAATCATGGAGTAAAATAATCAATGAATTATGCATAAAGCCCAATGAGTGGAATTTGAAATTCTCTTACCGATTTGGTAACTTACGAAACATACACCCCGTGAAAGGAGGATCACAAAATAAAGATGTAAATACCCATAAATTAAATATTATTACACCAATAATACAATCATGGGACGTACATACACCACACAAAAGGAAATAGTGTCTAATATAGCGTGAAATTCACAGGAATAAAAAGTGAGATGAAAAACCTTTACCACATTGTAATCAATCGAGTCGTATGAACAAAAGTTAATAACCACCAAATGAATCATAGAATACCATTAATATAAATATATTCATGATAATATATATCAAATGGAATAACTCAACACACCACATGCAATAAATAAGTGGTGAAAAATGGAAATCTTGTTGAATTATGTGTGAGATAAGAAACCCCTTACCTCAAGTCCGACTTGTCTTGTATGTTACTTGTTCTTCCTGAATAATAAATATAAGTTAATTTGTACTTGATTAGGAACATTGTTCATGTTTATTATTCCTTTCATATCACTTATTACCTACTATAACAATTAGTTAATTATTTTGAGTTCATATTGGATATTTTATCGATGTTCGGAACTTGAGCCAAAAAAATAAACTTGTTATAATTACAATTTGTCCATGTGGTCAAAAGTCCATTATCTCCAGAATGTTATACATGATTTAGATATCATATATATTATATATCCAGTATATATATGTATTTATAATATTACATAACATTTGTAGATAAGAAATGAAATGCATCGTTCCTGGACACGGTAATCCGTACATACGCATGAACGCTACTTTCATTTCTATTTTGTATTTTAATGGAATTAAAACATAATGATACATAGATATATTATAATTACAATATAATATAATATGATATATGTTTTACATAATTTAATTAACTCCATACTTTATACGTTCCATGTATGTCATGAACGAATCATATCACCTTGAGGGGGCCACAATCCACACTTCCCCGAATTAAATTATCGTAGTCACACATATTAGAAATCATAAAGGTGTGTTTGTAAATGAAAATTACTGAAGAATAGATAAAAAATAAACATAATATATATAATATATAAATACAGTGCCATCATAATGGCCACCATAAGAGGTGATAGGAGATAATCAAACAATCATCGTTTCCTAAGACGTTAGTTTTCCATCCACAGAAACAATATGCTCTTCACACATTAGATGGTGGTGTGTGTAAGTGTAATTTGAAACCTTCTCATAAAAACATCCTAGTACATTTAGGATATTGATGTTGTTATAAAAGAATTAAATAAAAAGAGTTTATGGGGTTGGAGAAGTAAAATAAAACAAAATAAAACAAAATAAAACAAAGGAATTAAAGAGAAAGTGTTACCTTTAATTTGGGTATCTTCCTTTGGTTTGAGACAAAAGGACTACTTGAAGTGACTTATGCCTAAGGTAAGGCTTCTAGGAGGAAGAGGGGGATCTTGAAAGCTTATTTGGGTAGGGGTTGGAGGATCCAAGGGGCTTGAGAGGTGTGTGGAATGGGTTAGAAGTGATGTCCTTTTATAAGGGGGAGGAGGGGCTCTTTAGGAAAGTGTGAAAATATTATTTTATTATACAGTGATATTCGTTTTCTAAAGGTCCAAAACTAATTAAAGTCGAAGATAAGATGACTCATGGTAGAAATAAAATCATCTAATAAAAATTGGATGGGTTTTGGATTTTATTTTAAAATTAATAATCATATTTATTTAAATCATTTATTAATGCGGTAGATATTGCATCATTATTGTGTCATATATAATTTATTTTAATTTATTTCTAGAAATTATAATAAAAATACCATTATTTAGTAAACTTTTTATATTTACAATTAATATTTAAAGGTGAAAATATGACTTCTATAACCCCATGTAAAAATTGATTTACAAAAAGATATTTGTTTATGTCATTTTTTCCTTTACTTTAAGTTAATTAAAATAAAGAGTCATTATAATTCATAAGTGGCTCCATTCGGGTCCCAAAATCTACCCAAGGATTACAATGGTTATCCATGACTCATCCAATAAGTTTAGAACAAGTGTTAAGGTAATTTTGTATTATTATAATTTTATTTTTACCTTGATTTACCCTATTTACCTTTAACTGTGGTAAATAAAAGCCAAGAGTTACTATTCACCAAAAATTATTTTCATCTTATTGAACCACATTTTACTTACTAATGAAAACCATGTATGTCAGATTTTTGAAATTCAATTAACAGAACTGGTAAAATTCCATTTAAATGAAAAAGTCAGTTTTTTAACTACTACTAAGTGGTTTCACTATTCATCAAAATTTGAAGCTTTTTAGAAAAATATCAAAAATTCAGCCTAAGATATATTTAATATTCCAAATTCAAAAATGAGGTATATTTTAACTAATTAAAAACATATAATTTTCATTAATTAAATTAAAATTAATTTCCGTTGTAAAAAAATAGTGTGTTTTTTAGAAACAATCACAATCAAAAGATTGAAACTTGTTTATGTCCAATTTCAAAGTGAAATTAATTCCAATGAACAAAATTGTATTAAATGGTAAAAATATAATCTAATTATAATTCCAAACTATTCAAATGTATAATTGAATAGTATAATTTTTTTGATTAAAAAAGTTGTTTTATATTAAAATTTTGTATATTTCATTATTCACCCAAATATGAAAGTTATTAGAAAAACAACAAAAATTAATAAAAACTAAATTTTTATGTCCCTATTCTAGATAAGAAGTTAATTTTGTCAAATTGAATATATAACAGTGTCAAATATTGGATTTAAAAAGGGTTCTTCATTAAAAGCTGGTAAAATTGCATTTTTTTAAAAAATACATTTTTTTTCTAAAAAATTGATTTGTTCTCATAATATGTATAAGAAACACATAATAAATAAGTTAAAATTATATGGAGTTTATAAAATTCAAAATCTAGTTAATACTATTCATAACAGTTTTTTGAATGTCTAGTTTGGTAAGTCGTGGTGCGCTCGAACTCAGTGTTGCGTATAATACAAGTTATTGAATTGCTTTGAAGAGATAACGTACCAAGAAATATTGGGGTGTTACATTCTCCCCTCATTTAATAAATTTCTTCCTCACAATTTTAAATTGTTCTTTGAAAATAAAAGGTTAAAAAATAGAAAAAATACCTTTGGGGAAAACCCACATTGGAAATTGGGTTAATGAAATTTCGTATTAATAAGAGGGAAAGGGAATGAAAAATTCACCACCAAATTATGATCTCAATTAGGAGAACATTGGTAGAAATTAGACACACATAATTGGAGGAAAAACGTAAATATTTATAGGGAGTGACTGAGCTTATCAATCACAAACCAGTGTAAAATTGAGTGCCTCAAAGCCATCAATCTATGATGATTTAAAATATCATCTATCCAACAAAACATAAATCATTAAGATAACAATTTTTTTTAACATACCTTCCCTAAAATTTAATAATTAATTTATTCATAGAATAAGATAAATGTGTATATATAAACATACTTGACAAGTAGAGTTTCATCCTTCATCTAATTCTTACCACAAACTCATCTATCACTCCAAATGATGAGTATTCAAGATGACTTGGTTACACCTGAAGCACTAGAATCAACTTATAGATAATCACATAATCTATAAAGGATGAACTATATATTTCCCTTTTTTATAGATTAACCAAAACCCAACTGGTGAGTAAAAGATTATATGATCCCCAAAAAGGATAATCCTTTAGATAAGGAAATACTGATCTTAATTTCTACAATTAAACCAAAAATACCTAAAGATCAATAAATACCATTCAATAAACAATTGTCCATAAAATCTTTCAATATAATCCTAACTAATATTGAAAGCCAAAAATCATAAGAATTTACTTACGTAGTCTTCCACGTTAAATTATATCTCCAAATAACATCGACTAATCTTAAAGTCACATACTTAAAAGTAAGTAACCTAATCACATGTTCTCTATGATAGGTCAATCATTTCAGTAAATAACCCAAATATCTATAAATACACAATAAAAACATAGATAAAAACCCACCATTACTCCTCAAATGAAATCCCATACTATTCTATTTTCCTTAGGCATATTGTTTTACCAAAAGAGAGAACATATTCCAAAATAACATTTGTCACTTAATCACCAAATAATTTTCCTATACTAAAGATAAATCGTAAGTTCCCAAAATCAACATATTCGTGATCCATAAAATCTTTTAACTAATAATAATTAGTCATACTAATGAGGGACTTCATGTAGTCTAGTGGTAGGCGATAAATCCCAGTCGCACTTTGGTTGTGGGTTTCATTCCCGTAGCTTTGTCCGACGTGATGGGTTGTCACAAGGTATGCATGTTATCCTTTTTCAAAAACTATATAATTTTATAATATTCCAAAAAATGAGATAGATTCAAAATAACTATAACATAATTTAACAATAAATGTTTTCTCTTACCTCTCGTTTTCATCCCAAAAATTAATAACCTATAATTTCCTCAAATTCAAGGGTCATATATTCCCAAATGGTTCTTGATAACTACATCCAAAAAAAAAGAGATAATTCTTCCTCAAATATCATTTTTAGAAAATGAACATCATGGTTACACATAAAAGAGAATAGTATTCCAAAGTAATCCCATACTCTTAAAAATTTATTCATCCATTTATTTCCACATAGGTTCTTCCTTGACTAAGAGGTTATCCTATAGAATAGGGCATTCACTCACGTAATGGTCAGGTCCCCTACATTTATGACAAATGATTGTAAATGGATTATTGGGATAATTTTTATTTTCTTCCATAGTACTCTTCATTTTTCCATAGAAATTGTTTTCTTTAGGTCCTACTTTCCCACACATAAAGAATTTCTTTTCTCTATTGAGACACTTTCTGGGGTGTCTCCTTCCACATTTCATGCATGATGGAAATTGATCTTTCTTTTCTCCATGGTCTCCACTATTGGAGCTCTTATCATTCATCGCCTTTTTCTTATTTGGTGAGTCCAGGAGTTGGTTAATATATATGTTTTTGATAATGTTTTTGGAAAACTAATTTGGCATGAACATGATATCTTTTACACCTATCAATATTCCATTTAGTTTCTCATTTCCACCACTATGCCCACCTTGTACATCATCTTCAATTTTACTATGACTTCCTTGGAATCCAGCCATTGACTAACACAAGAAATCATAGTGTGAGTCATAAAGTCATTTAGAGAATATCATGACACTGTATATTTAATCTGAAACACCTTAGGATTAACCAAGTTTATTTATTCTCAGCTTATATTAAAATCCTTCAAATCGGTTTGTAAGGAAAATGTGAATTATCCTAAGCATATCTCTCGAGACTGCCATAACGAAGAGTGCAGCAAGGCCCTTTGTCGTGTACCAGGATACCCCGGGTCAAGCCCAAAACTCCTTGTCAGATTTTTCACTCCTAGGTACATCTGTGCCAAAGCAGCCTCTACCTGCTCGTATCCATACAGGGATTTATTGCTTGGAAAATACACAAAATCTTTACATTACAAAAATTATAGTAAGTTGTTCTATACTAATCCTCAGAGTCTATCATAGGTTAATGTTATCTAATCATAGTTTATCTAAATCTAGTTTCTAAGGTTTTTACTAAATTTTCTATGATATCAACTATAATGTCCCAACCCTAGTTACCCAGAGATTGTGCATTATTATATAACATTGGCATGATACAAGGAAATAATGTCCCGAAAGACCAATCAGTTTAGTAGCCTTGGAAATACTAGATACATTCATAAGTCTTACAATACATTATAGAATGAAAAACTACAAGAACATTGTCTCCATAGACCACACTCATATCCCCTCAGACTATCCCTATAGGTCAGTCATAAAATACTTCTTCACATCCAAGGAAAAATAAAACATAATAAAGGGGTGATCTTAGATGATCAGTAAGGATAACAATATAGCAGAAACATTCATAAATAAGTATAAACATTTAAGGCAATGCATTACTAAAACAATGTCCTTTTAAACTTAAACTTCAACATAATATGGAAAAGATAGAATTAAATAATTCCATTAACTAATTCACATGGATATTCTACAAGTATAATAATCACATGCAATATTAATAGCAACTTTCATAATAATGGAATGCATAATTCCAGACTTCAAAACCACATAGTCAAGGCCTTGTGCGAAGACTACAAATAAGAATTCCTCAAGACATTGTGCTAAGACACTAGTTTTTCTCATGAGACATATCGATGCATCGAGGAGCTATAGTCGGATCCACCCGTCACATACTAAGTCCAATGCATTCCTCATATGAAAATGTTTAAACATAACATAAACATTCGTATTAAAACTAGCATATGAAATGTCAATACTTTACCCATAAACCATGAATGGTATAAAAATAACACATCCACAGTCAAAAATATCTCATTAAATAAAATATGAAAGATTGTATTATAATAAATTAACCTCAATAGAGAATATTTAAGGATATTGACATAGATTAAAATAATCATCGAAACTATTTGAGTGAAATATCCCCTTTTTCTTGGAAACATTTAAAAGTCTCAATATTTATCAAGAAGTCGTTTAAAATAAATTTCTGAATTAAAGTGTCCCATACCAATTTGGAACATTTAAAAGGAATTTTAATTTTAAAACGTTAATGTCCATATAAATAAATACTTAAATCAATTTTTAAAACATGGACATTAATGAGAACTATTTAGAAGAAAAGATCTTTAAAACATTTAAAATGATATTTTAGTTAGAGTTACTAACCAAAATAGAGACACTTGAATACAAATAAATGAGGTAATTAACACTTTATAATATCATGAGAATAAATGGATAAATGATATACTATGTCAAGGTAAATTATATACACCATATAAAATTGAATTGGCATGTGACAACATACAAGTCTCAATGGAATGTAAATTGATATAAAATCCCTTATAAAGACCATATCGTTAGGATAAAGATAAATCAACGACATAATCATGTGTGAAAAATATAAATACGCTCAATATTATTAGATATTCAGTGTAAATCAAACAGAGGACATTCACACATATTCTTGTAAAAACAACACCAATGACTTGGATATTTAAATCAATGAATGGAAATTGAGTTAAGATTTCTCTTATCAAGTTCATATCAATGACTTGAGAAATTATCAATGGAGTGACAATGTGTATCAAAAGTATATCCACATATAGGGTAGTATAAATTACCACATAAATAATAAATAGTGATTCCACACATAATCTTGGAGTAAATAGTCAATTGATTATGCATAAAGCCTAATGAGTGGAATTTGAAATTCTCTTACCAATTTGGTAACTTACGAAACATACACCCCATGAAAGGATTATCACACAATGAATATGTAAATACCCATAAATTAAAATATACTACACCAATAATAAAATCATGGACAGTATGTACACCACACAAAAGTAAATAGTGGCAAATATAGTGTGAATCTCAGAGGAATAAAAAGTTAGATGAAAAACCCTTACCACATTGTAATCAATCGAGTCGTATGAACAAAAGTTAATAACCACCAAATGAATAATAGAATACAATGAATATAAAATGTTTCATGATAATATACATCAAATGGCTATACTCAATGCACCACATGCAATAAATAAGTGGTGAACAATGTAAATCTCGCAGAATTAAGAGTGAGATAACAAAACCCATTACCTCAAGTCCAACTTGTCTTGTTTGTTCTTTGTTCTTCCCGAATAATAAACATAAGTTAATTTTTAATTGATTAGGAAAAATTTTCAAGTTTATTATTCCTTTAATATCACTTATTACATTTCTATAAAAATTAGTTAATTATTTGAGTTTATATTGGATATTTTATCGATGTTCAGAACTTTATCCAAAAAAAATTAACTTGTTATAATTACAATTTGTCCAAGTGGTCAAAATTATATCATCTCCAAAATTATATAAATGATTTAGATATCATAGATATTATATATATAATATATATATTTATTTATAATAGTACATAACATTTGGAGATATGAAATGAAATGCACCATTCCTGGACACGATAAGCCATACGTACGCATGAACGCTACTTTCAATTCTATTTTGTATTTTAGTGGAATTAAAACATAATGATACATAGATATATTATAATTCAAGTATAATATCATATGATATATGTTTTAAATATTTTAATTAACTCCATCCTTTATAAGTTTCATGTATGTCATGAATGAATCATATCACCATGAGGGGGCGGTAGTCCGCACTTCCTCGAATGAAATTATCATGGTCACAAATATTGGAAAGAATAGAGGTGTGTTTGTAAATGAAAATTAAAGAAGAATAGAGAAAACATAAAAATAATATATATAATATATAAATATAGTTCCATCATAATGGACACCAAAAGAGGCTATAGGAGATAATCAAACAATCATCGTTTTGTGAAGCGTTAGTTTTCCATCCACAGAAACAGTATGTTTTTCACCCATTAGATGGAGGTGTGTGTAAGTGTAGTCAGAATCATTCTCATAAAAAAATCCTAGTATATTGAGGATACTTTTTTTGTTATAAAATAAAGTAATAAAAATAGTTTAGGGTGTTGGAGAAGTAAAATAAATCAAAATAAAACAAAATAAAACATAATAATTTAAGGGAAAGTGTTACCTTTAATTTGGGTAACTGCCTTTGGTTTGAACAAAAAGGACTTCTAGGAGTGCCTTATGCCTAAGGTAATGCTTCTAGGAGTAAAAATAGGATATTGAGAGCTTATTTGGGCAGGAGTTTGATGATCCAAGGAGCTTGATAGGTGTGTGGAATGGGTTAGAAGTGGTGCCCCTTTATAAGGGGGAGGACGGGCTATTTAAGAAAGTGTGAAAATATTATTTTATTATATAGTGTTATTCGGTTTCTAAAGGTCCAAAACTAATTAAACTAAATGATATAATGACTCATGGTCGAAATAAAATCATCCAATAATAATTGGATAGGTTTTGGATATTATTTTAACATTAATAATCATATTTATTTAAATAATTTATTAATGAGGTAGATACTGCATCATTATTGTTTCATATATAATTTAATTTATTTGACATATAAAAATTATAATAAAAATACCATGATGTATTAAATATTTTTAGATTTCCAATTAATATTTATAGTAGAAAATATGACTTATATAACCCCATGTGAAAATTGATTTACAAAAAGATATTTGTTTACGTCATATTTGCCTTTACTTTCAGTTAATTAAAATAATGTGTTATTATCATTTATAAGTGGATCCATGGGGACCAAAAATCCACCCAAGAATGCCAATGGTCGACCATGACTCATCCAATATAGTTTGGAAAAGTGGTAAGGTAATTTTTGTATTATTATAATATTCTTTTTACCTTGAATTACACTATTTAACTTTAATCACGGTAAATAAAAGTCAAAAGTTACTATTCACCAAAAATTATTTTCATCTTATTGAACCACATTTTACTTACTAATATCAACCATGTATGTCATAATTTCAAAATTCAACTAACAGAAGTTGTAAAATTCCATTTAAATGAAAAAGTCAGTTTTTTAAATATTAGTAAGTGGTTTCACTATTCGTCAAAAATTGATGCTTTTCAGAAAAATACAGAAAATTCAGCCTAAGCTATATTTGATATTACAAATTCAATAATGATGGCTATTTTAAAAAATTCCAAACATAGAATTTTCATTAATTAATTTAAAATTAATTCCCATTTTCAAAACAAATAGTGTGTTTTTTTAGAAACAATAACTATCAAAATATTGACACTTGTTTATGTCCAATTTCAAAGTGAAATTAATTAAATTGACCAAAAATGTATTAAATGGTAAAAATATAATCTAATTATACTTCCAAACCATTCAAATTCATAATTGAACAATATAAATTATTTTGATTAAAAAATTTGTTTTCAATTAAAATCTGGTATTTTTCACTATTCACCCAAATATGAAAGTTTTCAGAAAAAAACCAAAAATTTATCGAAACTAAATTTTTATGTCCCGATTCAAGATAAAAAGTTAATTTTTTCAAATTGAATATACAAAAGTGTCAAATATTGGAAATAAAAAGGGTTCCCCATTAAAAGGTGGTAAAATTGCATTTTTTTAAAAATACATTCTTTTATCTGAAAATTTGTTTTTTTTCTTATAATCTCTCTAAGAAACACATAATACATAAGTTAAAATTATATGGAGTATATAAAATTTAAAATCTAGTTAATACTATTCATAACTGTTTTTTGAATGTCTAGTTTGGTAAGACATGGTGCGCTCGAACTCTGTGTTGCATATAGTATAAGTTATTGAATTACTTTGAAGAGATGATGTACCAAGAAATCTTGGGGTGTTACATAATTAATAATTTCATTAGGCAAATAACTCCTCCAAATAAATTACATTTCTTATAATAATTGACTATCTACATTTATAATAAGATAGAAAAAGTTTTGAAGTTCATAAAATTCTTCCTCATTGAGTACTCCCCAAGATAAATCATTAGGAACTGAAGATATGTCTCATAATTTCTAAAATCAGCATAAAACCACTAGATGAACAACATCATGAAGGAATCCAAAGATATACCTTCACACCACTGATAAGGTACCATAGATTTCTAGATTATTCATCTAGTACTAGTAAAAATACACATGACACCTATCTCCCATGAAGATTTATGTGTTCCAATAGAATTAAGGATCCTCTTAATACTTTCCAACCACCCACTACATCAATCGAACCAATATCACCATATATAGAGGTCAAATGTTGATTCAAAAATTATTAAATCAAGTTTATAATTAGATAAGGTTTTGAGGTCACCATTACATTTGTAGTCTCTGTAGATTCTGGATCTAAAGGAACTTATACCAAGCGATGAAATGATTCACTAAGATAAATATCCATAGGAACAAGCCTTTTCATTTCTCCCTTGATAGTTTTTAGAGGCATACTATAAAGGAAAAATGATAGGTCCAACATTATTTAATGACTCAAAACATAAATTTATTAATCCCATTATAACATTGGAAAAAACCGAAAACATAAACCACCAAAAAATAACCTTCCCATTCCATAAAATTATCATTTCTTTTATAAAATCACCAACTTTGGAAAATGAATTTTCAAAACACACTTCACCAAGTCATTTTATTGAAAACAAATCAAACCCATCTTTTAAAAAACCATACTAAAACAAATATAATTCCATTTGGGAACATAATGAATCCATTTAAGAATTATATTAACATCCCATATCATTTCCAAAAAAATTGATAAATTTATATAAAATTATATTAAAACCCCATTCACCATTATAAACATTTTATTAACATAATAATAATAACAACCACTTTATAAAACATTTCTTGAAAAAAAAATTGAAAATTCATTTTAAAATAACCCATTAAAACCAATTTTAAAATAAAATTTTTTACAAAACCCTCTATTTATACCCACAAAAACCATTAAAAAACCAAACAAAAATAGAACGTCACACAATTTATCAAACCAAATCAACTCCAAAAACACCCAAATATCATTAAATCCCACTTCACTTAATCTCGAATAAGTGGAAATAAATTTTAAAAGAATAATGATTCAAGAGGAGTCAAAATAACACAAATATTGAAGAAATTAGTTCATAAATGGTTTGGATATAGGGGTTGAGAACTTTACACCAACCATGAAATAGGATCTATAAAGCTGATAGTCCTAAAGAGCATGAGAACCACATGGTTTTATCGACCATTGAAGCTAACTCTATATCTCAAGTTCTACTTCATTTTCACCTCATAATATAAGGGAGAACCATAAAATTGATATTATGCCCAATGTAGATTAAAATATTATCATAAAACCGTAAGAACAATTAAAAATAAAAAAATTAAAATAAATTCAAAATTCAAAACCCGACTACCCCTAGAAACAAGAGGTCATGATAAGAAAGAGGCATTTTGACTCTACCATCCCATACCTCTCAAGTCCTAATGACCATAATATAATTTCTACCATGAAAATTTCCAAATAAAAAGTGGACTATAAAATAATCTAGGCTTTTTCCAAGAACCTTGGCTCTGATACCATTTGTGATGAATCTGCCCAAGCAGACTAGGCACATCACCCAACACAACTCCCCATAAGGTGTGAAAGGTGTTTATGATTCCCCTAGGCTTGAAATTATATTTTTGAAAACATGTAAAACACCATTTGGAATGTTTTTAACAAAATTCAGAGTCAACATACCCAGTGTATCTTTTTTCAAATTCTACTAAGAGATTTACAAACATTGGATATCCATGAAACATATGTAAACATACAATAAATAAATGACCAATACAAATGATTCATGACCAAAGATAATATTCCAATCCATTTTCAAAAACATTATGAAACCCATAAAATAAATATATATAAATTTCATAAATAAAATACAAAATATGAATAGTAAAACATATACTAGATAGATTTGTCCAATATGAAAAAATAGAACTAACATCACTAGATCCTCTTTGTGTGACCTGAGGTTTCTCACCACTTCCCCACTCTCCCAACTATGACTAAGAAAGATGTTACAATGAAAATGGAAAATAATAAAACCTATAAATAATATAAGAGGTCCATACAAGCACACAAAAATGTATATAGATGTAGTGAGATAATATGACCAGCATTACCACACCAAGGAATCTATTAATTTTCATTCATAAGGAAACTCATAGATTCTAGTTTAAAATACAATTAAAAATCTAGGTTTCAAACATATGAAAATTTAAAAAAAAAATCCAGTACGTTTAAAGTTTATAACCATTCCATTTTTGTTTTATTTAAATGAAATGAATCTCTTTTAAAAATATATAACTCGACCTCAATAATCTTTAACCAAAAAACACCTTTTAAAAAAATTCATAACATAAAATGATAACACTTAATTTTAAATAGTATCTAATCTTCTTTTAAAAAAAATTTAAAACAGCACAAGACAAACAAAAATAAAAAATTACACATTAAATTAGGCACCGTATGTCAGGAGGTAAATAATTAAAGTAAACATGGTAAAGGTTCCATGAAAATACATGTAAGGGGAAACACAATAAAGAATAAGGAAAAAACCACCAATAGAAACCAACAATCAAGGAATGTGTGTCATGTGATCTACCCTAATTACAATTTTGATATGAATTATAATTTAACAAACCAAAGTATGATTAACTTCTAGCTTGTGTAATATCCACCCAATAAAATCCAACTGAATAGCCCACACCATAATCATCAATATGTAACTCTCCTCTAATACACAACTCATGCTATAGGGGACACTAGTGTCTTTGTAACAAATTAGTGTCGAATAATCGTAGATCTCCTACATATTATATGGGTTACCAAGGTGAAAAAGTGTAAGTGAGTGTAGAATCTATCCAATATCAACAAAAAGGGAATAAATAATAAATCTTCCTCAAATCAAAAAAAAAATCATAGAAAATCACTTTTTTAGAACATACATACATCACATAATATTAAAAATCTATCTTTGGGTGTAAGAATAAGTGGAAATCAATGAGAATAATTTAAAAATAAACTATTTATTTAACAAAATTTTAAATAGGCCTTTAATGTCACAAACACAACTTGTATTTCAAATGCCCCTTTCCAAAAAAATGGATTTTCTTGTTAAATTCCAAAAAACTAAAAAATTCATTCATTCTTATCAAACATGATTTAAATATACATTACAGAATTTCAATAATGGTCTTGTTATGAATAATTATCGGTTCAAATGAGACAGTTTAAATTCATCAAATAACACTTTTATGTCGAGTGAAAAAAAATATGGAATTTATTTAAAAGCACTGTATACATATCACATATTATGATACTTGAATTATAAAGTAATTTTTAAATATATAGAACACTTTTAATTACAAAATAAAAAACAATATCATAGAAACACCTACCTCAAATAAGTGGAAATCAAGATACTATTACTCAAAATGTGCCACCTTTAATTGAAACACTCAATCGAGGATAAAGATTATTTATATGACCAAAAGACATTAGAAGATATTAGAACCCGCACATTTTGGATGATGATTAAAAAAAATTCATTATCCTAGAGACCCATCCTAGTATATATATATATTAGGTCAATCTAGTTATGGAAATTATGAATCCTCTCTCAGGAAATAGGGTAAAGGGTATAATAATTTAGGGTTTAGTGCCCATCCCAAATATCTAACTAGTAGTCCATAAAGTGGGTAGATTATCTAGACTAAATATCAAAATACGTACACATTATACATGTTTAATTATGGATAAAAAATAGATATGAACTATACTTTAAAAGTTTATCATGTTTGGCATATATCATCACTAAGTATGTAATTTAAATAGTAATGAAAGACATCTAAAGAAGTAGATTCACTTTTATAAATTTATTTTGAACCATAATTAAGGATTAATATTATAAATAAAAACATAGATATATATATAAATTCATTAGATTATTATAATACGTGAATTCCAAGTTATATGAAACAAAAAATAGTGAGACAACCTGCATTACTCATACATATATTTTCGAAAACTCTTAATTAGTCAAAACCATTTGTTTCTATTTAGTTAAATTAATCCCTATAGGATATTCAAGTTAATTTTATATAAATATGAATGTTTTAATGAAAATAACTTCCAAATAAATTATTGATGGTTCTTTTGGGGTCCCAATAAGAGGATATATTCCATCAACAAGTCAATATTGAAACCAAAAAAAGTTTTCATGTTAGGTTAAAATCAATTTGATTCATGGATAATGAATTTGGGAAGTGAAACCTTATACTAAATTAAGATTAATATTGGAAAATAATTTGAAGCTACTAGCCCAAGATAAATTGAGATGTTTTGGAAGATCTTAGGAATCTATTATTAAAGATTCTTAGTAAAGTTATCATTGATATAAAATAGTTTATAGAACTAGGTGATCAAAGATAATCCATGATCTTAAATATAAAGACCTCAACCCCATTATCCTGTAGCTAGTTTCTTACTTTATTACATTATCATAAATACAAAATTTTAATCCCGGATGACCAAATATTTTTTTCAGTTATGGAAAACTAGATTACATACATGATTTCCATTTTATATTGGGAATATATAATGAAACATAATACATAAAAAACCAAATAATATACTCCCTTGAAAAGCCATTTAATGATCTCTTATTTATAACCAAGGGAAATAAAGAAAAATAAGGGTGAGATAAAATTCTTAGTCAGGGTTATGTATAATACAATTAGTAATGAATGAATGATCCTAATTAACATGGAATGGTAATTAACTGATCACACAATCCATTTAATCAAAAAAATGAGAATGAAATGCATCCTTATATTTTTTCATAGAGAAAATCATTTGAATAATAATAACTAAATTCATAATTAAGGAAATGATTAATTATTGGGCATCATATATCTTTAACATCAATCACTACCATCATGACCTTTAACAAGAAAGTTTAATCTACAGGTAAACACCTACTAAATGCTATTATAAATGATTCATCCTAGGAGACTACTGATTCATCAAGGGGCTATCTATAACCAAGACAGAACCATGTATTATAGTATATATAATACCTCATATATGAAATAGTGAATTTAATTAATAAAAAGTTTCACTTATCATAAAATATCATCACTGAATAAAAGATACAGATTTATCAAAATTTCCAAATTTTAACAAATAACTATCAATGTAAATACCATATGTAAAAATAGAATTTGATTTAGGAAATAGTCAAATGAATTGTTTATGTTTATCAAATATAAATCATAATAAAACAATTGGAGATAAAATTTAACTAAGACAAAAGTCTTTTCGCACATAATATTAAAATGACATAATCAATGAAGTATATGTTTAACCCAATGAATGGAAATTGAGTTTAGAAATCCATTACCACTTTGTAATCAGTCAAATAATATCCCACATAATGGAATGAAATTTAAAAAACAATAAATACCATTAAAATAAAAGGATTTATAATATCTTATATCAAAATGGAATTACACCACATAAAATAAATAACTGGTGAATGAGGCATATCTCATAGAAATAAAAGGGAGAGGAGAAACCCTGAAAACACTATTCCCATTAGTGGTGCATACGTTAAACTCTAGTAAAATGTTTTAATGAAGGTTATTAACTTATTCTAGAAACATATTTATATTTATAATATCTTATTTGATCATTTAATAACATCTTATCACAAGTTTATTAATAATATTTCATCATTTTAATTATATTGGATGTTAATTACCTTGTTCTCTCATGCATGTTTTTTCATGAATGTCCCATTTATTTTGAATTGGAAACCAATCCATAATTTAAATAATAATATTAATTTTATAAATAAGCTACTTATTCATTTTATACAGTTTTATGACCACTCTTTAATGTTAAACATGGGAAATAAACCACATCACATCATGGAGATTGTAGGTCATAGGTTTGTAAGAGAGATAATATCATTTCCTTAATGGTGAAAATGTAAGGTAGTGGATGGTATAATAAGTTTTAAAAAATAAATATCAAGTCATTATTATCATATATATCCATTATTTGAATCATTATACATATCCAAGTAAAGTGGTGGTGAAAAACAAATTACACCATGGAGTGAAGAGGGTAAGCCATATGTATACACACACAATGGTTTTTTTGCATAGGAAGGATAAAATGTGGATTATGGTTTTCCCATAGTAATAATAACATCTTTTTATATATAAGATACTGAATTTTTTTACATTAGAATGGAAACAACCCATGAAAAGGAAGTAGAATAATGAATTAAAATTAAATAGTTGTTATGGACGATTACATATTCTTCAGTGAAATTCCTTTATTAATTCTATTAAGGAACCTAGGGTATATCTTTTGGAAGGATCAGAATCTCAATAACATAAATAATTATTTTTATAAGAGAAATTCTCAGGGTTTTTTCAATCTAGAAGACTCAAAGTGTTTTGATGAAGTGTGGGAGGATGTGCCCTTTTATAATTGAGGTGATAGTCACATTCAGTAACCATCAAAATATTAAAATATAATAAATAATTATACAGAAAATACATAAAATTGAATATAAATAAATTTATTATAACTGTGCTGACCATATCGCATCCCCTTTGGTCTTATTTAATATTATTATGAGTGTTAAATAATTTAATAAAATATAAATTCAATAAAAATCATTATTGTCAAATGTGGTACTATTCATTTTATTTGACTTCTAATAGATCAATACGATGTATGAATTCAAATATAAATATCAATATTCAAAAATATTATAATATATCTTATAGATTTATAAAATTTGTTAGAAGAATTAAATCATCCCAAATATATCGAAATTAATACTTTAAAATCAATTCTTTTATTTTTCTATTAAATAAATAAATACTCTATTTCCATTGTAGAATCATAGAGGGTAATTATATAATTTATAAAAATTAAATATAATTTTCAACAATGAAATAATTTTCATTAATATCAAAATATATATTGTGTTCCTTCATATACTTATTCTTCCGTATGTAGACACACAAATGATAATAAATACAAAGAGGGTGGCATTATGTAACTATATTTAATTTTAAAAAAAAATATTTTTTTACATAGAAAAGTTTCCATTAAAAAAATAAAATTATATATAATGTTGATATAGGTCGAATAATATTCATTTTATAATTTTTTACAATTTTAGGACATAGTTATATAGTTTTCTTTTGGTTTTAACCCTTATTTAACCCCATTAACTCTTACCATGACAACATGGATTTTTACTCCTACATGGTTAATATAGTGTTTCTAAAATTCCAAAAGACCCATAAATAGGTCATCTATGAAATTTCAAATATTATACTAATAATTTTTCCCAATTTATTATTTTTATGAATTTTATATCACAAAATAAATTTTATTTATTTTAAAATATCATTAAATTTAATTTTATAGTAATCATTACTTTGACTTTTAAAATTTTAATTTAATATTATATATTCGAACCAACTAATTTAATACATATCTAAAATGTCATGGTAATATTTTAATTTTTATATGTCATTAATTATATCAAATTATGTTTAATTTGATATTTTTAATAACATTTACTTGTTATTTCCATTGGTAAAATAATTATTACATCACTGTTGTGAAAGAATTTAAGGTACTTACTTATCAACTAAAATATAAAAATAAATTAATATGGTGAATAAAATTAATTTATATTTCCAATGATTATTTTAATTTGAACATTTCATTAAGATAAATTCATATTTAAAATGATATAGTTTTCAAAATAACGAGTGTGAAATCTTTAACTTTTCTTTAAATACAACATTATAAATATCACAATATCATCCAAGTGAATCCCAAAGGTTAATATTTTAATACTTGGATTATTAATGTCTAAACAAACTCATATAATAAATTTTGGTCTTGTTTTAGGTTCATTTTCCAGTCATTATCACTTTATTTTTATCCTAAATTTTTCAATTTACCCATTATCGTGCTTAAAAAATTACCAAGGTTAAAATTCATATTGGTCAAAAATAAAAGGTACATAATTAATAAATTTTAACCTTCTGAATATAAATGTGGTATCCTTTTTTCAATATTAAAAAAATTTAAGTTATAAAATTTAATTTAATATTAAACTAGAAAATTCCAATAGAAAGGATTTTCAAAAAAATACCCTATTATATATAAAAATATTTTATACAAAATTACAAAATGAAATTGATTCTAATGAAATTAATTATATTATTAATAATATAATATTAATAATTTTAGAAAAAATAGATCTTATAAATGGTTGAAATAAAAATATAGTTTTCAATAAAAATCAGTATTTTTTATAATCACTTGAAAATTAATATTTTCTAATAATATAAAAAATTAATCCTATAATAATTTTCAAACACATACTTTAAAAATGATGTTTATTTTTTCAATTATAGTTTATAAAAGTTTCCAAATTTAGTTATAAAACAAGTGCACCATTAAAAGGTTGTAAAAACTTTCTTTTAGAAAAAATATATCTATTATGGGTAAAATCATATTTGTTCATAACTTATGCCAATCAAATATGTTGAATGAATGTAAAAATATTTTATTGAATATATATTATATAAATTTCTTAATGTGGTTAATACTATTCATTCCCACCAATTTAATGGCTATGCTCTATTAATATTTCATTGTTCGTATAAGTTGGGTGTTGTGTGCAACGTAAGCTATTGAAGAACTAAAATTTAAAGAGATAAAAAGAATAAAATCATGGGGATAAACACTTTATCCCCATTCAATAAATTTCATCAACAAAATTTTAAATTGTACTTAGAAAATCTATAGTTTGTATTTGAAAACTCCTTTTTGGGAAACCAATAATGTAAAATGTGTCAATAAAACATCCTCCGAAAATTGGAGTATGAAAATAAAATTGACACAAAAAAACATGGATTCTGAATAGGAAAACATTAGTGGTATGTAATAATATACTCATTGAAGAAAAATCTACCTATCATGTTTGATGGAGAATGATATTTCTCATAGTCATTAAAATCTTATCCATAAAAAAAATAAATAATTGATGGGTAAAAAGAGTATTGATTTATCAGTTAGATATGTAAATGGATAGTGTTTTTTGTTCTAAACTCATTATCCTAGAGTTGAGGGACTCTTCAAAAATCTAGATTATGCACTCAAGAAAAATAAACTGACTTGATTTCATTCAATTTAATAAGTATAATTTCAATATTTTTCTCCGCTTCGATCTATCTCCAAATCATTTCAAACATCTGGAGATGGATATTTAAGATGGGTTTTTATTATTGATTCCATTTTATCAAAAGAACCATAATTCATTCCTTCATCCATAAAATATTTACCAAAAGAAAATGGTTTTGACCATGTTATACATTAACCTAAATTAATAATTTCAAAAGTTCAACTTAATCTATTTTTAAGACTCATCCAAAATACATCTATCCAAATTTATAGTCCAAAAAGGTCACAAAATTCTCAAAATAAATGACAATATTAGATTATACAAACAATATAATTAAGGTATTATTCTAAATATATTAATACCATGACCACCATAAAATATTCATGGATACATGAATACTTCCAAAAATGAAATATTTGGCTGTTGAATGTATTCCATTAATCCAATCATATTATAAACCCAAAAAAGATAACATAAACAATCAAATCTTTAACTATTACATAGAAATATATTTATAATCAAGCCCATGTCATGTGTTTTCCAAATAATCAACTCACTAAAAAATGATCTTTCTTGGTCACCAGTTTCATTCAACATATTCTCTTCAATATTCTAATAAATGGTATTGTAGTACAATCCTTATAAATTTCACGATTCTTATAACCATAATATCACTGAAAAAATATGTATACAACATAATTCATGAATCCAAACAAAAGCACATTAATCATTCACAACATTATTAATCCATTAACTAACTTAAATCATCTTATTCCTCCATAATTTTGTATTTAATTTATAGCCTCGTCATCGTTAGTAGCATAACTATTACATGTATAACCTTTCTAATTCACTTCATAATATTTCAACCTTGGACATTGATTTGAATAATTCCCATAATTTCCATGTTAAAACATTAAATTGTTGATGATTCCTTATAAAGATGATTATTCTCATCCATTTAGTTAACCAAAATTTTAATTTTACCCTAGAAATTAGTTTCTTTCTATCCTTTTTCACAAAGAAGACATTTTCATATTCCTCTAATAAATTCCCTTGGGTTTTTGTTCTTATATTATCAACATATAGGAAATTGAATCTTCATTCCTCCATGGTCTTCACCACTTGAGCTCTCAGCAAACTCTATCCTTTCTTCTTTGGTGAGTTTGAGAATTGGTTAAGGTTCTAGTTGTTAATAATAATAAATTCTTAGAAATAATCACAATATCATTAACTATAGTTATTATCAAAAAATTATTAATCAAATTCACCTTTAACTCATTTTATTTTTGTTCCATTCATTAACTAATACCAAAAACCATAATGTGAGAAACATTAATCATTGTGATAAATCACATAGTTATAACAAAAAAATTTATTTGGATGGATAAATAACATAGTAATGAAAAATAATTTATATGATTTCTAATTCATGAAAATTTATCAATATTTGAATCCATAGATTTAACCCAAGTTATCCAAATCTATAGGATAATATACAATACTTAGAATTATCCTCAAAATGAGTCATAGGGTTATATTCCCTAATCTATGTTTTCCTAAATCTAGTTCATAAGGATTCTACTAAGCATCCCCTGATACAAGATATAAAGTCCCAAACCCCAGTAGCCCATATTTGTTGCCATACATTATTAAATTGGAATTGATACAATATTAAAATCCAAAATAACTGAATAGTATTGATGTTTTGGAAAAGTATATTAAATACTTGATACCAATTTAGTATTTCAAATATAAAATAAAACATAAAACATAATAGAAGCTAATAAACATCATCCTTGAAAATTCATTTAAAGATATACTCTTCATAACATATGGAAAGGAAACAAAATAAGGGTGAGCATAAATTCTTTTCAAGGATTCATTATAGTATAATAAAAAATGAATTAATGAGCATAATTAAAAATGAAATTTAATTAACTGATCACATGTTCCATTTAATCAATAAATTGAGAATGAAATGCATCCATATATTTTTTCATAGATAAAATATCTTGTATAATAATAACTGAATTATGAATGTAGGAAATGGTTAATTATTGGACTTCATGTATCTTTCATAAGAACAACTACCATCAAGATCATTCATAAGATGGTTGAATATATAGTTAAAAACCTATTTAGTTATAGATTATCTGATTCTTCCTTTGAGACTAATGATGCATCAAGGGACTATATATAAGTCGGCCACATCATTGTCTTCTGGTAAAAATAATTACTTATAAATAAAATAGTCTATTTAATTAACAAATAATGTTCCTTTCCATCAAATATATTCATTGAATAAAATATAAGGATTTATCATATTTTCTCAAATTAATCAAATTACTTTAAAATTAAACACTATATGAAAAAATAGACTAGAGTTTAGGAACTAATAAAATGTATTAATTATTTGTATCTACATTAAATACAAATAAATCCAGTTGATATAAAACACAATACAATCAAAATTAATTTGTAACATGATCTTAGCCTAACATAATCTATGAAATCGATGACAAACCCCATGAATGAAAATTGAGTTAATAAATTCATTTCAACATTATAATCAATAGAATTGTATGTCCCATAATTGAATGAAATTTAACAAAACATTAAATACAATGAAAAAATATAAATTCATGATATGTTATATAAAGGGTTAGTACACCACAATAAATAAATAAGTGATGAATAAGTCAAATCTCATTGAAATAAAATTGAGTGGAGAAACTCTTACCTCACAATTCCCATTAGTGGTGTATACATTAACCTCTTATATAATGGATTAAATAATGTAATTAATTTATTCATGAATCATATTTATAATATCTTATATTATCCTTTTAGAACATCTTATCATCCAATCATTAATAATATTTCATCGTATTCATTATTTTGGGTGTTAATTGCCTTTTTTCCTAAGCATATTGTGTCATGATTGTCACGTTTCTTTTGAATTCAATAAAGATACATCATTAACAGAATAATATTAATGTTATAATATCATACCTAATAATTTATTATAGTTTTAGAAACATTGTTTAATTTTGAATATTTGAAATGAATCGCATCACATCGTGGAGAAGATAGATTATATGTACGCATAAGCAATGATACCATTCCCTTAATGGTGAAAGGGTATGGAAATGGATTGTATATTAATTTTTAGAGAATCAGTATCATGTCATAATTTTCATATATATACATATATAAATTATTTACATCATTATACCCATCCTTATAAAGTGGTGATGAAGAAAAAAATTACACCATAGTGTAGAGAGGGTAAGGAGTACGTACGCATGTGTGGTGATTTCATTTTTCAAAGGATGGATAAAAGGAGTAACACTGTTATCCCATATTCATTATAACACATGATCATATAGAATATACTTTATTCCTTAAATTTATAATGAAAAAAAAAACATAAAAGATAATTATAAGAAGAAATAAACTTGAAAGAGTTGGTAATTATCATAACTTCTTCTACAGAAGACTTCCTTTATAACATCTTTTATGGGACAAAGGGCAGGTCGTTTGGAAGGTCCATAACCTCAATAACTTACCTAAGGATGTTTAGAAGATAAATGGTCCAGTTTTGTTCAATATATAATAATCAATATGTTGTGATGAAGTGAGGGAGGAGATGCCCTTTTATAATTGATGTGAGGGGCACTTTCAGAAATCATCAAAATATTAAAATAAATTAAATTAATTCTATAGACAATGACTTAAAAAGGCCTATAAATGTGTATTTTATAAACAATTTTTTCATATATTATTCAATTTGGTCTTATTTAGTATTTTTATAATTTTTAAATAATTTAATATATTATTAATCAAATAAAATATCATTATTTTCAAATTTGATACTATTCATTTGATTTGACCTAAAATACATCAAGAAAAAGTGTGAATTAGAATATAATGATTTAACACCACTATTATATATCTTATAGATATATAAAATATTTTTGACACTTTAAATCATCAAAACTATATCAATATTAATAATTTTAAAATCAATAATTTTATTATTTTATAATTAAAATAATATTGTATTAGAATTGTAAAAGCATTTAAGGTAGTTATATAAAATATAAAAATAAAATATAAATTTATATAATGAAAATAATTTCATTATGTTAAACATAGATATTTATTTTTACTCATATGTTGATTTTTTTCTATGTGTGCAGATAAAAGATATTAAATACTAGAGAGTGGTATTTTATAACTATCATTAATTTAAATAATATATAAGTTATTTTTAGGAAAAGGTTTCCATTAAATAACTTAAATTAGATTATAATGTTGTAAGGGAAAAAATATTCATAAAATAATATTTGGAAAAGGTTAGGTCATGGTTATACACTTATATTTTGTTTTTAACCCTTATTTGACCCTCATAACTCTAACTGTGACAACATGGATTTTGACTAATTGAGGGTTAGTGTAGTTACTATAAATTTTCAAAAGAAAAATAAATAGGTCATTGAGGTAATTTTAGACATTATACTTATATTTTTTCTTAATATAAGATTTTTATGAATTTTATATCATTTAATATTGTCTTTATTTTAAAATATCATTAATGTGAATTTTAAAAATTTTCATTAAATAGACATTTAAAAATATAAATCAAATAAGATATCTTTGAAAAACACTTCTTATACATCCCAATAATGTCTAGGTCATATATAAAATTCATGTATGTCATTATTTATATCAAATTATATTTAATTTAATATTTTTAATAACATTTACTTTATATTTCCATTAGTAAAATAATTACTACATCACAATTTTAGAAGCATTTAAGTTAATTATTTTTCACTAATAATAAAAATTAAATTAATATCATGAATTAAATTGGTGTATCATTCCAATAAATAATTATATTCAAACATTTTTTCTAGATAACCACATATTAAATATAAAATATTTATTAAAATTATGTGTAAAACATCTTAGACTTTTTTTAAATACAATATTATAAATGTCAAAATCTCATCCAAGTGGATGTAAGAGGATATAATATTTATCCTTGTAGGACTAATGTCGAACCTAAAACAACCAATAAAATTTGGTCAAGTTTTAGGGTCATTTTATAGTAATTATTATATTTTTTTAACCTAAATTTCATAATTTACCCTTTATTGTAGTAACAAAAATTACCAAGGTTACTATTCATATTGGTCAAATATAATATGGACCTATTTAATAAATTTTTACCTTTAGAATTAAAATATGGAATCCATTTTTCAAAATTAAATATAAAAATGTTTCAGAGTTTAATTCAAAATTAAACTAGAAAAACGTAACGAAAAATAGTTTTTTAGAAAAATGCCCTATTAAATAAAAAAATGTTTTATAACAAATTCAACCACGAGATTGATTCCAATTAAAATAATTATATTATTCATAATATATTAAATCTAATATTAAAAAAATATAACTTTTAATTGGTTGAAATAAAATATGGTTTAAGAAAATAGTATTTTTCATTATTCACTGGAAAATAAATATTATTTTTAAAAAAACACCGAAGTTTTTTTAACACAAATAATTAAAAAATGAAGTTTAAATTTTCAAATCTAATTTATAAAAGTGTGGAAATTTATATTTAAAAATAAATTTCCATTAAAAGGAAAATAAAATGTCTTTTAGAAGAAAAAAATTACATCTTTTATGCGTAAAATTAGATTTTTAGCATCTTGTCTTGATATAATCTATTGTAAGAATGTAAAAAAAATTATGTGATATATAATATAAAAATCTAATAATGTTATTAATACTATTAATTCCATCAAATTTAATTTCTAGTTTATAAAAACATTTCATTATTCGATTAAGCTATGTTTTGAGTGCAACATAAGAAATTGAAGATGTAAAATTTAAAATGACACATTCCATAAAATCATGTAGTTTTACATTACCTCGTTGAAAAAAACTTCTATATCATAAGAAATACCCATAAAATGAGTATAGAGGATGGTACTAGTTTTATATCTTGAATTTGGGTGTAGTTATTGGTATAGGTTTGAAATGCATTAATTGAGAATAAAATCTTGATCTCCCACCAATTTAGATTTTAATTTGGGGTGTAAAGGGATAAAAATTTCCTTATTGAGGGAATATTTTCCAAGATTATACTATGATCATGATAAAATGTCACAAGATAATTGATGGCCTTAAAAAATCTACATGCACCCTAATAGGACCACCATGTAAATTTTATGAATCCATTGGGTTCCTGATTCTTTTTATGAAACACCTCCGCCACATATTTTTAATAAACTCTTATAGAAGCATCCTAATATCCTCTTAAAATTTAAATTAAATTAAAATACACGTATATAGAGTTAAAGTATTTACAACCTCTTCACCATCAGGAATCTTTTCCCAAAGAATCTTTTATCAGCTTCTCGAGAGAACAAAATAAAGGCCTTTCACATTCATGTCATCCTTTTACATTTAGGTTTCATCCTGTATATCCTCATGAATCCATTTAATATGAACTAGAGGGATTAATTCTCCCTATAATACATTATTTTTATGTATGATAATGCTTGTTGGATGTTCTATATAGCACACATTAGCCTCAAACTCAAGGTTTTTATTCTAACTCATTTTCGAAGGGTCAGGTATATACTTACATAGAGAACATTTGAGAAAATTAATATTCATGGTGTTTCATTTAAGATATAGTGAAATATGATGATCCACCCCTCCAATTCATACTAATTTTTCAAAAGGCCCAAAATATCAAGGAGTTATCTTCCCTTGTTTTTCCATTTTTCCGTGAACCATCCTTAGAAAACGTGAAGGAATATGTAGTCACTCCATTTAAATTATATAGTATACTTCTAACTATTAGAATATAACATTTAATAACTTTGACCTGTTACAAGAACCACTATGATCGATTTATCCTATTTGGTTTCTTTTGGGATGATGTTAGACCTAATCGTAATGGTTCTATAACACCCTAGACCAGTCACGGTATCAACATGTAACACTTTTCTCAAAAATAAAAACATTATAAAAATTTAATTAGAATATATATATATATATATATTAGTGATTAAAAGTATTAAAGAGAACATGGAAGTTGAAATGATGATTTGGGTTGAATTTCGGATCAAGTTTGTGTATTAGGACACTATAGAGGTTTTGTGGGTGTTAAAATAAGTTGGGAATCATGTATTTTTATTTTTCATACCTATGGGGTGTATTATATTCTATTTTTCTTAATATTATTCATGTCTGGAAATATCTACATGAGTATGAAATTTATATGATGTTAATTGGGATTAATCTTCTGAATTTTGGAAACAAAAGTGTTTTTTAGTTGTAGGGTGTGATTGGGGCGGGTCATAAGTTTTGAATGGATTAAAGAGTTTATATATAATTATTATAATTTTGTTCACTACCATACATAATAGACTTTTTATAATGTTCCAAAGAACTATTTTGACAATTAAATTTCCATGTTTTTTCGGAAATTCTCTAAGTCCATATGTTATAGTATCTCTCTTAAGTGTATGAGCCATAATGGAGTTACCATAAGTATATAAGAGTATCTATATGGTAATTTAATTACATAAGAGTATCTTTTTGATATGTTATATTTATTCTATGTTTGAAAATCCAGTTTTAAGCTCCCTATAATATATAAAAGTACCCATGGGTGATATGAAAAAGTAACTCTAAAGTTTTATTGTGAACATAAAATTAATTATAGAATTTTTATAACTATGTAAGAATAAATTGTAAACTAAGGGAATATGTAATGGTAACACCTTGATATGTAACATTCCTTCACTTAAGAAAATATTTTAAGTAAGGGAGACACCCAGAATATATTATGGTCATTATCCCTAATATATAAGTTTTTCCCTTGTTCTAAAATATGTTAAGTCTTGAAGACAATATGATGTGTTAAAATTATAAAAGGGAAATATGTAAGGGTAAATTATATACTTAAGGACTAGTGAAAATGTCAAAAAATGTTTTTAATGAATATTTTCAGATTTTTATAAAACATTTTTAATGAATTATTTAGAAATTAATTAAATTATTAAATGGTATTTAGGAATTTATTCACCAAAAATATTAGGAGTTAATCCATATTTACTCACACATTCTTATCTTCATCACCTAGTGAGCTATTCATCGATTCTCATGTATTATTTATGTTATTCATTATTAATTGTGATCAAGGGTAAGGTTATTCTTTCCTTAGGTGTTATTCATGGTTTATTCTCACAGTTTTATAGGATTACCCTAGTTATGGTAGTTTATGCCTATTTTTTAGGGTTTTAACTAATTTAATTATTTATATTATTATGTACAAATAAACTAATTTAATTTAATGAGTATATTTCTAAAGGAATATGGTTGGTGGTCTCTAAGTTAACTGTAGGTTCTCACCTTGTTTTTCAACTGCGTAGGGTGAGTGGTCTCATAAACCCTACCCAAAGTTGTCTAAAATTTTATTAAATGGGTCATTCTTCCTTATCTCGTGAAATTCAGGTTATTTTTTCCATGAGAGGTCTATTAGAAATGTAAATATAATACATTTGGATTCCATGAGTGGTGTGCCTTTGAACTAATGAAATGGGGAATTTTTTTGGTATCCTGAGGGATTTCATAAATAAACTCATGAATTTTCTTGATGTTAAATTGCGAAAAATATTTAAATGTTCAAGGATTAAAATATTTTAATAAATTCTATGGGATGGGATGTGGATCCCCCTAGTGATGATATTTCAGTAACTATTCTATAGTGGGAAGTTGATTCCCTGTGTAATGATATTTTTTTAAAGGCTCGATGGTGAAAAGTTGATCCTCGAGTTGATAAAAATATGGTAAAGGTTCTATGGTGGGATTGTATTCTTTTTAAAGAAGAATTAGTTAATGAATATTTGGTCAATCATGGTTGTCACCATTTAAAATTATTAGAGATAAAAATATATATATTTATGATTCATATATATTTTATGTCACATTATCATGTATTCTTTTTAGAATATATATATATATAGACACCATTTGTGTTGGCCTATAGAGTTGTACTCATGCCCTGCTTAGGCCATCGGGGGTACTTAAGAAATCTATAGGGTTTAAATTCTATATAAGGGATAGGGACCCATAATTGATGGATGGTTTGGGTAGATAGGATATTGCATTGGATATGGGACTATGATACGACTTGGGACTAGTTTTTTAGATGTATCCCATTTTTAATTTTTTGGTTATTTTAACATCGATGTATACGATCTACCACATGAGGTCTTGATTATATTCTTATTCATTGTTCGAAATGTACAATATTTATATTCATATATAAGGGGTATATTTTTTTTATTAGAATATTTTTGTAATGTATGTTATAGATTCATCTTGATGACTGTTATTAATTATAATTCCACTCTTATTTTGGATTATCTTATCTTGGTTATAAGGCCCCAGCCTTAAACCTTACTTAATCTTGAGTTATTACAAGATTACACATTGAGGATCTTTTCAGGTTTAGAGTTTTAGAGGATTAGAACATAACTATTACATCTCAAAAGATTTACAAAGTAGACACTTCTACCAAGTTTCCATAGAATGAAAAAACTCTTAAAAAGAAACATGTCTAGTTCCATGTTTTATATAGCATGAAATTCCCTTGATCCCATCCTTGACCTTATTCCACATTACGCCCTATGAAAAACATTTCAACAAAACTTGGGGTGAGCATAAAAAGCTCAGTAAGGGATACACAAAGAATGATAACTATTAGTTTATCAAAACAACAAGTAAACCATGTATACTTTATCAAAGTAATACTTTTCACCTTTATGAAGTAGTAAAAACTCTTCACTAAATAAAAGATCATTACTTACCCTTTTGTAACCAAAAGATTACCATAAAACCAATAAAATGAACACATAACATATAAAGAGAACTTGGGACATAAACATACTTAAGTGGAATAACCATACGGTCGACTTCCACACATATCACTTAATGGAATAGCCATTCGGCCAACTTCCATACATACTTAATGGAATATCCATACGGCCGACTTCCATACCCAATGCATTGGAGGTTATAACGTAACCACCCGTCCTGGTATTCACGGCACCACCCGTCATATGGTTTATCACGTAACCACCCGTCAAATGTCCAAGTACCATTATAAAAAAAATCATAGGACATAAAACAACTATAATGGAAAGAAAACATTTCCACACAATGATCACAATATATAACTTAAATATATTGACATAAAAAACCAATTATAAAAACCATTTTCAATACCAAAATACATAAAAGAGTATCTAGAATTTATTTCATTTTAAAAAAAACATTACGGCTTGTTTAGGAAGCCAAAGACCAAATAATACTCGCGGCGGCGGAAAAGGTCGTTGTCACCGCGTATGTTAAGAAAAACATTTATTTTTGTCGTTTAGTAAAACGCTTCATAGAAAAAGATTCCTTTTGTATAAAAGTATAATTCAAAGGGGTTTATACACCGTATAAAAGAAAATTTTGTATAAAACGAAATATTCCTTAATGAAAGGAGATTGAGACGAAGTCCCTTACTTCGGGTCCGACTTGACTCGATCGTTCTTTAACGTCCTGAATAATAAACTTGAGTTAATTTCTACTTGATTAAGAACCTTTTTAAAGTTCATTATTCCTTTTATATCACTTATTTCCATGTTATAAACATTATGTAACCATTTAAGTTAATAATGTTTGTTTTGTCGATATTTGGTTCTTAAGTCGAAAGTTAACTTCTTACAATTACATGTTGTTCGTGTGGTCAAAGGTTCTTTATATCCAGAATGAAATTCATTATTTGGATAGAATATATATCATATATATATCAGAATATACATGTATTTATAATATTACATAATCATTTAGATGTAAGAAATGAAATGCACTGTTCATGGAGACGGTAAGTCGTACGTACGCATGAACGCTACTTTCATTTCTTTGTCATATTAATGGAATTAAAACTAAATGAGAGGTATGTATATTTTAATTACAGAATTATATTCATCATTTAGATGTATCATTAATTATATATATATCCATTATATACATGTACTTTTAATAGTACATTACATTTGGGGATAAGAAATGAAATGCACCGTTCATGGAGACGGTAAGCCGTACGTATGCATGAACACTACTTTCATTTCTATCTCATACTTTAATGGAAAGAAATAATAATGATATAGAGGTATATTATAATTCCAGTATAAAATCATATATAATAAATTTAAATCTATCCTTTATACGTCCCACATATGGCATTAACGAATCACATCACTTTGAGGGGGCGGTAGTCCACACTTCCTTAAATGAAGATATCATGTTTACCCATAATGGAAACCATAAAGGTATGCCCAAAATGAAAAATCCATAAGCTTCAGGAAAACATAAACATATTATATATCATATATAAATATAGTGTCATCTTAATGTCCACTTTTGAAGGTGTTAAAAGAATGTTGAACAATCATCCTTTCGGGAGGCAGAAATTCACCATCCACGGAAACAGTATGTTCTTTAACCATTAAATGTAGGTGTGTGTAAGTGTTGATCGAATCCTTATTATAACAACATCCTAGTATATTTAGGATACTTGAGTTGTTACAAAAGAAAAGAATAAAAAGAGTTTAGGGGGTTGGAGAAGCAAAATAAAATAAAAGGACTCAAAAGAAGACATTACCTTAAAATCGGGTAACTCTCTTAGATTTGAGATCAAAGGCTTCCTTGGGAATACTTATGACCAAAGTGATGCTTCAAGTAGTAATAGAGGGATGTGGAGAGCCAAAATGGGTAGGTTTTGGCCGAGCCAAAGGCTTTGGGAGTGTGGATAAAGAGGTAGAGTTGGGGTCCTTTTATAAGAGGAGAGGAGGGGCACTCTTGCAAGGTAAAGAAAAGTCACTTTATTTTAAAATGGTATTCGGATTTAAGAAGTCCCACATTGATGTGTTTCGAGGATAAGGTGATAAGGGTTCTAAATCCACCCATCCAATAGGTTTTGGCCATGTGTAGGTCTTAGATTTTACATTATCTTTCCATTTTATTTAAATCGTTAAATAATGAGGTCATCGCTGCATCATCATGATGTCATAAATAATTTAATTTATTTAATGTTTTAAAATTATAAAAAAAATAATATGATGTAGGAAATATTTTTAGATTTCCAATGATTATTTATAATAAAAAATCTCACTTGTATAACCCCAGGTAAAAATTGTTTTAGTAAAACATCTCATGTTTGTGTCATTTTTTACTTTAACATTAAATAAAAAATTATTTATGTCATTTCCAAACCAATGTGGCTCCATGGGGTCCCCAAGTTGACCCATGGACTGTCTTGGTCGGCCATGACACATCCAAAGAGGGTAGGACATGTGTCAAGCTCATCTCATATTATTAAAACATTATTTTTACCTTAAACTACACTAATTACCACTAATCGCGATTAAGAACTTAAAAGTTATTATTCACCAAAAAATTATTTTAATCTCATTGAACCACATTTTACATATTAATGACAACCATGTATGTCAGATTTTTGAAAATCAAATCACAGAAGTGGAAAAGTTTCATTTAAACGAAAAATCAGTTTCTTTAACTACCACTTAGTGGTTTCACTATTCATCAAAAATTGAAGTTTTTCAAAAAGATACCAAAACTTCACCCTAAGATATATTTGATATTGCAAATTCAAAAATGATGTCTATATTAAAAAATTCAAAACATATAAGTCACATTAATTAATTTAATAATTAATTCCCGCTGTCATGACAAATAGCATGTTTTTATGAAACAATAAGTATCAAAAGATTGACACCAGTTTAAGTCCAATTTCAAAGTGAAATTGATTCCAATGACCACCATTGGATTAAATGGTAAAAATATATTCAGATTAAACTTTAAGACCAATTAAATATATAATCTAACCATATAATTAAATTAAATGAAAAAGCAGTTTTGATGTAAAATGTAGTATTTTTCACTATTCATTAAAAAAAATGAACATTGTCAGAAAAATACCAAAAATTTATCCAATGTAAATTTAAATGTCCCAATCATAAAGAATATGTTTATTTTGACAAATATAGATTATAAAATTTTCAAAAGTTTGATTTAAAAAGGGTTTGCCATCAAAAGGCAATAAAATAATCTTTTAAGAATATTAGTGTATTCCATGCATAAGATAGTATTTATTTTCATTTTAAGCCTCTAATACACTATCTTAATCATTAATAGAAATAGATAAAAATATCTATTACTCATTACTTACTTGGGATGTTACATCCTTCCCCCCTTTAGAAAATTGTGTCCCCGCGATTTATTTACTTATCGAATAAATGGGGGTACTTATCCCTCATTGCATTTTCAGATTCCCATATTGCCTCTTATTTCATGTGGTTTTTCCACAAAACCTTTACCTGATTAATCACCTTATTTCATAACACTTGTTCCCTATGGTCAAGAATCTACACCGGTTGTTCCTCATAAGATAGGTTCTCTTCCAGCTGAACTACCTCTGGACTCAAAACATGAGATGGATCTGGAATATACATCCTCAACATCGAAATGTGAAAAACGTTGTGTACCTTAGATAAACTCGGAGGTAAAGCCACCCGGTATGCAACTGATCCAACTCTCTCCAGAATTTCATATGGTCCAATAAACCTTGAACTCATCTTACCTTTCTTACCAAATCTCATCACACTTTTCCAAGGAGAAACCTTGAGAAAAACATGATCACCTACCTCGAAAGATAGATCCTTCCTCCAGTTATCCGCATAACTCTTCTGCCTGCTCTGAGCTGTTTTCATGTGTTTCTGAATCAACTGAACTTTTTCTGCCATATCTTCTACCAATTCTGGTCCCATCAGCTTCCTTTCACCCACTTCATCCCAAAATGTTGGAGTTCGACACCGCATCCCATATAATGCCTCAAATAGTGCCATCTGTATACTGGAATGAAAACTGTTATTATAAGAAAACTCAACCAAAGAAAGATGTTGGTCCCAACTTCCCTGATAATCCATCGAATAAGCTCGTAGAATATCTTCCAAGGTCTGAATTGTTCGTTCTGACTTCCCATCTGATTGTGGATGAAAAGTTGTACTAAAATTTAATTCAGTACCCAACAACTTCTGAAGGCCTTTCCAAAAGTTAGAAGTGAACCTGGGATCACGATCAGACACAATGGAGAGAGGAACTCCATGTAACCTGACTATCTCTTTAAGATACAAATGGGAAAGTTGATCTAGGCAAAAAGTATATCGTATAGCAAGGAAATGATCATATTTAGTCAAGCGATCAACAATAACCCAGATTTCATTATTACCTCTAGATGTATTCGGTAATCCCACGACAAAATCCATGGATATATTTTCCCATTTCCACTCTGGCACTGGTAAAGGCTGAAGCATCCCTTTCAGTAACTGCCGCTCTGCTTTAACCTGCTGACAAGTCAAACACTTCACAGTAAAATTAGAAATATCCCTTTTCATTCCATCCCACCAGTAATACTCCCGCAGATCTCTGTACATCTTGGTACTTCCAGGATGAACTGAAAACGGGGAACTATGAGCCTCACATAACAACTCATTCTTCAACTGTGAATCAAAAGGCACACATAATCTCTTCCCAAACCTCAAAACACAATCATTATCATTGTTGAATTCAGGTAGCTTACCCTTCTGAACCAACTATACCTTTTTCTGCAACTCACTGTCTTGCTTCTGTGCTTTATTGATTCTGTCTGATAGAGAAGATTTCACTGATACCTGAAACAAAACAGAAGGACATCCTACACAAACAACTTCTATGCCAAATTTCATCAAATACTTAACCAAAGGATCAAGTTCCAAATGCAACATCGTTAATGAAGCATTACTTTTTCGACTCAAAGCATCAGCCACATTATTGGCTTTTACCGGATGTTAATGAATTGTACAATCATAATCCTTCATTAATTCCAGCCTTCTCCTCTGTCTCATGTTCAATTATTTCTGAGTGAATATATACTTTAAACTTTTGTGATCAGAATATATTTCACACTTTACTCCATAAAAATGATGCCTCCAAATTTTTAAATCAAAACAACAGAAGCTAATTCCAAATCATGTGTAGGGTAATTACCTCATGAGTTTTCAACTGACGTGAATCATAAGCAATTACCTGATCATTCTGCATAAGGACACAGCCAAGCCCCTTCAATGAAGCATCACTGTATATAACAAACTCACCATTCTTGGAAGGAAGTGCCAAAACTGGAGCATTCACCAATCTTCTTTTCAACTCCAGAATACAATCATCACATTCTTTTATCCAGATAAACTTAACACCCTTCCAAGTTAGCTTAGTCATTGGACTAGATAACCGTGAAAAATTTTCAACAAACGTTCGGTAGTAACCTTCCAAACCAAGAAAACTACAGATCTTGGTTACATTTTTGGGTCTTGGCCATTCTTCAACAACTTTTGTTTTAGCAGGATCAATAGTTATGCCATCTTTTGAAACAATGTGACCAAGGAAAGAAATTTGTTGCAACCAAAACTCACACTTGCTAAATTTTGCATATAGTTTCTTTTCTTTTAAGGTTTTCAAGATAACCCTTAAATGACTTTGATGCTCCTCTTTACTTTTAGAAAACACCAAAATATCATCAATAAATACAACCAACATTTTTCACCTGAGTCAACTGATCCATCACTACAACAAACTGTTTAGTTCTGATTCTGACCATCTCATGATACTGATATGAAAGGTCATTTCCCTCTGTATGCCTTCCTAGAAAATCTGTTCTGTTTCCTCTAAGAAAAACCATTATTAACACTGAAATAACTTAGGTGAAGAAACATGGTAATCTTTAAATTCTATATCATTTCATCCATACCATAAATTAACTTATAATTTAACAATTTTCTAACTCCAAAATTTGTCTAAACCGACCTTTGATACCAACTATAAGGTCCCAGCCTTAAACCTTACTTAATCTTGAGTTATTACAAGATTACACATTGAGGATCTTTTCAGGTTTAGAGTTTTAGAGAATTAGAACATAACTATTACATCTCAAAAGATTTACAAAGTAGACACTTCTACCAAGTTTCCATAGAATAGAATACTCTTAAAAAGAAACATGTCTAGTTCCATGTTTTATATAGAATGACATTCCCTTGATCCCATCCTTGACCTTATTCCATATTAAGTCTTGTGAAAAAAATTTCAAAAAAACATGGGGTGAGCATAAAAACCTCAGTAAGGGACACACAAAGAATGATAACTATTAGTTTATCAAAATAACAAGTAAACCATGTATACTTTATCAAAGTAATACTTTTCACCTTTATGAAGTAGTAAAAACTCTTCACTAAATAAAAGATCATTACTTACCCTTTTGTAACCAAAATATTACCATAAAACCAATAAAAGGAACACATAACATATAAAGGTAACTTGGGACATAAAAATACTTAAGTGGAATAACCATACAGTCGACTTCCACACATATCACTTAATGGAATAGCTATTCGGCCAACTTCCATACATACTTAATGGAATAGCCATACGGCCAAGTTCTATACCCAATGAATTGGAGGTTATAACGTAACCACCCGTCCTGGTATTCACAGCACCACCCGTCATATATTTTATCACGTAACCACCCGTCAAATGTCCAAGTACCATTTAAAAAAAAAATCATAGGATATAAAACAAATATAATGGAAAGAAAACATTTCCACACTTTGATCACAATATATAACTTAAATATATTGACATAACAAATCCATTATAAAAACCATTTTCAATACCAAAATACATAAAAGAGTATATGGTATTTATTTCATTTTAAAAAAAACATTACGGCTTGTTTAGGAATCCAAAGACCAAATAATACTCGCGGCGGCGGAAAAGGTCGTTGTCACCGCGTATGTTAAGAAAAACATTCCTTTTGTCGTTTAATAAAATGCTTCATAGAAAAATATTCCTTTTGTATAAAAGTAAAATTAAAAGGGGTTTATACACCGTATAAAAGAAAGTTGTGTATAAAACGAAATATGCCTCAATGAAAGGAGATTGAGACGAAGTCCCTTACCTCGGGTCCGACTTGACTCGATCGTTCTTTAACGTCCTGAATAACAAACTTGAGTTAATTTATACTTGATTAAGAACCATTTTAAAGTTCATTATTGCTTTTATATCACTTATTGCCATGTTATGAACATTATGTAACCATTTAAGTTAATAATGTTTGTTTTGTCGATATTTGGTTCTTAAGTCGAAAGTGGACTTCTTACAATTACATGTTGTTCGTGTGGTCAAAGGTTCTTTATATCCAGAATGAAATTACTGATTTGGATAGCATACATATCATATATATCCAAAATATACATGTATTTATAATATTACATAATCATTTAGAGGTAAGAAATGAAATGCACTGTTCATGGAGACGGCAAGCCGTACGTACGCATGAACGCTACTTTCATTTCTTTGTCATATTAATGGAATTAAAACTAAATGAGAGGTATGTATATTTTAATTCCAGAATTATAGTCATCATTTAGATGTATCGTTCATTATATATATCCATTATATACATGTACTTTTAATAGTACATTACATTTGGGGATAAGAAATGAAATGCACCGTTCATGGAGACGGTAAGCCGTACGTATGCATGAACGCTACTTTCATTTCTATCTCATACTTTAATGGAGAGAAATAATAATTATATATAGGTATATTATAATTCCAGTATAACATCATATATAATAACTTTAAATACATCCTTTATACGTCCCACATATGGCATTAACGAATCACATCACTTTGAGGGGGCGGTAGTCCGCACTTCCTTAAATGAAGATATCGTGTTTACCCATAATGGAAACCATAAAGGTATGCCCAAAATAAAAAATACAGAATCTTAAGGAAAAAATAAACATATTATATATCATATATAAATATAGTGTCATCTTAATGGACACCTTTTAAGGTGTTAAAATAATGTTGAACAATCATCGTTTCGGGAGGCAGAAATTCGCCATCCACGGAAACAGTATGTTCTTTAACCATTAGATATAGGTTTGTATAAGTGTAGCTAGAATCCTTATTATAAAAACATCATCGTATATTGAGGATACTGGATTTGTTACAAAAGAAAATAATAAAAAGAGTTTAGGGGGTTGGAGAAGAAAAATAAAACAAAAGGACTCAAAAGAAGACATTACCTTAAAATTGGGTAACTCTCTTAGATTTGAGCTCAAAGGATTCCTTGGGAAGACTTCTGCCCAAAGTGAGGCTTCAAGGAGTAATAGAGGGATGTGGAGAGCCAAAATGGGCAGGGGTTTTTCGAGCCAAATGCTTTGGGAGTGTGGGTAAGGAGGTAGAGGTGGGGGCCTTTTATAAGAGGAGAGGAGGGGCACTCTTGGAAGGTAAAGAAAAGTCACTTTATTTTAAAATGGTATTAGGATTTAAGAGGTCCCACATTGATGTGTTTCGAGGATAATGTGATAAGGGTTCGAAATCCACCCATCAAATAGGTTTTGTCCATGTGTAGGTCTTAGATTTTAAATTATCTTTCCATTTTATTTAAATCGTTAAATAATGAGGTCCTCGCTGCATCATCGTGATGTCATAAATAATTTAATTTATTTAATGTCTAAAAATTATAAAAAAAATACTATGATGTAGGAAATCTTTTTAGATTTCCAATTACTATTTATAATAAAAAATCTGACTTGTATAACCCCATGAAAAAATTGTTTTAGTAAAACATCTCATGATTGTGTCATTTTTACTTTAACATTAAATAAAAATTTATTTATGTCATTTCACAAACAAAGAGGCTCTATGGGGTCCCCAAGTTGACCCATGGATTTTCTTGGTCGGACATGACACATCCAATGAGGGTAGGACATGTTTCAAGCTCATCTCATATTATTAAAACATTATTTTTACCTTAAACTACACTAATTATCACTAATCACGATTAAGAACTTAAAAGTTACTATTCACCGACAAATTATTTTAATCTCATTGAACCACATTTTACTTCTTAATGACAACCATGTAAGTCGGATTTTTAAAAATCAACTCACAGAAGTGACAACGTTTCATTTAAACGAAAAATCACTATCTTTAACTACCACTTAGTGGTTTCACTATTCATCAAAAATTGAAGTTTTTTAGAAAGATACCAAAACTTCACCCTAAGCTATATTTGATATTCCGAATTAAAAAATGATTTCTATTTTACAAAATTCAAAACATATAAGTCACATTAATTAAATTAATAATTAATTCCCGCTGTCATGACAAATAGCGTGTTTTTATGAAACAATAAGTATCAAAAGATTGACACCAGTTTAAGTCCAATTTCAAATTGAAATTGATTCCAATGACCACCATTGGATTAAATGGTAAAAATATATTCAGATTACACTTTAATACCAATTAAAAATATAATCTAACCATATAATTAAATTAAATGAAAAAGCAGTTTTGATGTAAAATGCAGTATTTTTCACTATTCATTAAAAAAATGAACATTGTCAGAAAAATACCAAAAATTTATCCAATGTAAATTTCAATGACCCAATCATAAAGAATATGTTTATTTTGAAAAATATAGATTATAAAATTGTCAAAAGTTTTATTTAAAAATGGTTTGCCATCAAAAGTCAGTAAAACAATCTTTTAAGAATATTTGTGTATTCCATGCATAAGATTGTATTTATTTTCATTTTAAGCCTCTAAAACACTATCTTAATCATTAATAGACATAGATAAAAATATATATTACTCATTACTTACTTGGTATGTTACATTGGTGGTATATCCCCCTCATGATTAATATTATAACACCTCTACTAGATAAAATTCTCTAGGATATGGGGAGGCAAACCTATGGTCATGGGGAACACTAATCCAATTACAATTGAGTAAATGTAGATATGGAAATTAGAAGGTGGAATCTGATCCTTGTTTCTTATTTTTTTATATTGTGTGATAATTTTTGAGAAGATATTGAATTTTACTAGAGCATGGTGTAGATCGTATACATGGGAATAGCTAACCCACATGTGTGTTATATCAAAGTTTCCATCAATTATACTATTATTCTATGTTTTCATTTATATATTTGGGTTATCTTATAAATATGATAGTTTTTTTTTGATTCACAACTTTTTGAAAATTACTCTTAGATCAGAATGGAAATGGGGAGAGAATTCATAAATCATGTCAAGAACATATTATTCACATAAAAATAATGTTCCTTCATATGATTTATTAATTTAATTATTACATAAGGGTTGGTTATTTAAGGTATTAGTAGTAACTTATATAATGTTTTCCTATATATCTTAATGGTGAAATATTATCTAACTTATTCCTTATATCCTTTTATTATTGTGCTAATAATTAATTATCTTATTTATAAATGGTTTCAATAAAATAAAATTTCAATGTAAATAAAAAAACCTCTATAATTTCTAGTTATCATCTCATTTAATTAGGTCATAGTTGTGTGACTTTTGTTCAAATAAACCCAATGAAAATAAATGGAAATAATTTGAATATTATTAGTATTTAAGGGTAAAACTACGAATATGTAGATGGGTCTAGAAAAGTAAATCAAGTCAAGAGATATTGATGGTGTGGAGATTTTTTATAGAGTATTATTGATGTCGTATATATTATTGAACTATAATTATGATATTTAATTTTTTTATATAAATTTTTTCTAATATTCTTATTAATGGATTTATGTTAGAGTTCAAGGTAAACATTCGATCTACTTAAATTTTATTGATCCTATTCTTATTGACTAGGATGATGGACCATATATGGTTCGAGGGATGATTTGGATAGGTTCTACATTGGAATATAATTAATTTTATATAGGTGCATCACATTCCACTATATCTTCTTAGTTTTTTAATGGCTTAGGGATATCCATAGAGAACCTATATGGGTTAATATCAATTGATATGCCTTCAAGGAAATTATCCAATGGTATTCAACATAGTTGTGAGAGTTCCATTATTATTGGAGACTATAGATTCATTTTCGAATACGTTATGTTAGAGATGATGAATTTTGAAGTGATCTTTGGGATATATAGTCTAGTTCGGTATTGATCCTATATCGATTATTATCATCAATGAGTACCATTTATTTTTTCTGAGGGTAATGGTAATGTCAATGTTGGGATGTGGAAAATGTTTGTTGGTCATTCCAAACCAAAACTTCAGTAGTTGGGTTGGATTAAGTACCAACATTCTAGAGTTATTATAGATTGTGGGGGGATGTATAAAATGGTATTTCCTCCTATAGTAGACCATTTTTTATTTATTTTGGGAATATATATCAATATTGACAATAAATCATGACATTGAGTTCAACATTGAGATTTTTATATGTTTAGTTCAAATATCTATTTCTCCTTATAGGATGTATATTGTAATTATTTTAGAGATAAAGGATTATGTGGTGGATTTGGAGGTGAATGGGTTCATTTATCCATGTATGAACCCTTAAGGGTACTCGAGTCTTATTCACCAAGAATTCGGATTGTTCCTTGAGATTATGTATGGACTATCTGATGTTTTACAAAGTTATGGTCAATAATTAGAATTCACTTTCATGTATAGATTCTTTATTTAACCATCTAAGAGAGTATATATTGTTCTCCAAGATCAACTAGAGATCATATTTTCACTATTTTGTCGTGATTCCCTCAGAAATACCTATGTTTAGTAGTAGGTGTAACACCCTGACCCCAGTTACCCAGAGTCGGTGCATTATTACATAATATTGGCATGATCACAAAATATCAAGTCTCGAAAGACCGATTAGTTTAGTAGCCTTAGAAATACTAGAAACATACATAAGTTTTACATTACATCAAGAAATAAAAACATCAATAACATTTTGTCCCCTTTTGGACACACTTATTTCCATAGCATATCCCTGCAATTCAACCATAAAATAATTCTTCACATCCTAGGAAAAATAAAACATAGAAAGGGGTGAGATCATATGCTCAGTAAGGATAAACATATAACGTAAACTGTCATAAATAAGCATAAACATTTAAGGAAATGTATAAGACGAAAAGAAAATCCTTTTAAACTTGAACATAAGTATAATTGGGAAAAGATAAAATCAAATAATTCCATTTACTTATTCACATGGATATTCTACTAGACAAATAATCACATGCAATATCCATATCCACTTTCATAATGATGGAATACATAATTCTAGACTTCATAACCACATAGTCAAGGCCTTGTGCCAAGACAACAAATAAGATTTTTTTCATGGCCTTGTTTCAAGACACTAGTTTGCCTCATGAGACCTACTGATGCATCGAGGAGCTATAGCAGGCTCCACCCATCACTTACTAAGTCCAATGCATTCCTCATATGAAAATGTTTAAACATAACATAAAAATTCATATTAAAACTAGCATATGAAATGTCAATAATTTATCCATAAACCATGAATGGTATAAAATAATCCATCCACAATCAAATATATCACAAAACCTTCACTACAATATGGAATATTTTTATCATAATAAATCATGTTCAAATAAGCTTAAAATCCATCAAAGGGTTTTGACATAGATAATACCAAACCTATTTGTGAGAAACATATCTTTCTTTTTTTGAAATCATTTAAAAGTCACATAATTTATAAAAGAAAACATTAATTCTAAAAATATTCTTATAAGATTGTAAGGGAATCTTAGACAATGTTATAACGGCGGAAAATAGCCGCACCCAATGTATAAGTTAAAAAAAACCCTTCTTACCTTAATTTTGTCGAAAAGGTCGTAAAGTACCTTGTTTGGAAAAAGATGGAATGAATCCTTTCAAAACATATAAGGTCAAATAAGGGTATAAATCACTTTCACCCATTGTCTAGTAAACTGTAAAAAAAATTGAAATAAATTTTTAGAAACATGGATGTGGATGATAAAGAGGTCTCAGTAGATACTTACGTAAAAACGTCCTCTGATAAGTAAAGAGATTGTGAAATTAACCCTTACCATGTACTATTACTTGGTCGAGGGTAAATTAAACTCCTCTATAATAGTTAAATAATAGTTATTAAACTATAAAAGAATCTTATACATAAATATTATATCATATATGATCTTCTAATATTTCTTTGTTAATAATATTTTAGTATTATCGTCGTTTCGTGTGTTAACTTACTTGTTTTATTTTATATATTTTGTTACATAAGACATGTTTTTTATGGATAGGATGTATCTTATTAATATCCAGAATGATATCAATTCCTTAAACATTATTTTTAATCACCAAATGAAAAATAGTCTTGAATGGTTACGATGGGGAAATGAATCTTATCGCGTTCGTGGAGACGGTATTCCGTACATACTCATGAGCGACAATATCATTCTTTTTATATTAAAATTGTATATAATTGTATATTATATCATATATAAAGAATCTTTATAATTTTATATTTATTATTTAAATCATTTCTACTCATTATTATACCTATCCAGATGATGAAATGTTTGAATAACAAACTACACCACGATGTGGAGACGGTAAGTCGTACGTACACATGTGTGGTGACTTTTTAATTAATAGGATGGATAAAATAATGAATATGGTTGTAAAATTTTTATAATAACATCACATTATATAGAATATACTAGAGTTATTATTATAGAATAGAAACAACAAAGAAATAGGAAGTGGAAGAAGAAAAGAACTTGAAAGAGGTGATGAAATATTTACCTTTTCTTCAGGTTATTCCTTTTGATTTGATCAAAAGGGCTCCTTAGGTTTTCTTTCTGACTAAAGGAAGGCTTATAGGATCAAGTGAGATAAGTTGAGAGGATATTTAAGCAGGTTTTGGACGATCCAAAAGGCTTTGAAGGTGTGAATTTGAGAGAAGGGAAAGTTCCCTTTTACAAGAGGGGTGAGGGGCACCTTAGGAAAAAACATAAAATATTATTTTATAATAAATTCATATTCGGTTTATAATGGCTCCAAGGTAACTTATTTAGAGTCTAGGGCAGGGAAGGGTCGAAGTCCTTTCAACCAATATATTTTAGACAGGTTTAGCTCACCATATTAACCTTATCACTTATATTTCACTCTTTGTGAAATAGTTTGACATTTACCATGTCTCTTTATATTTTTATATTATATGGTTAATAAACTTACTATAACAAGAAAAGAGAACCCCAAGTGGTTCATTATTAATATATATAACCTTATATATGTCATTTGGCCTAACCTCATATTTTTAGGAATATAATATCAAATAATAATATAATATTTGTTTTAAAAACTCTTTTATGTCAATTTTGACACTATTTGGTATTTCATTTTTTTTAATTCATAACAACATTATTATTTCGAAAAACAATTATTTAATCAACACTAACATGACATATTAACGTATAAAATTAGTTTAATTCATTAAAAGTCTCAAATTACATTTATTTGGATATTTATAATATTAATTATTTCAATATTTCATTAATGAGGTAATTACAACATCATCATTGTGTCATAAATAAATTTAATTATTTAATGTCTAAGAATTATAAATAAAACACCATTATGTAGGAAATAGTTTTATATTTATAATGAATATTTATAGTTGAATTTATATTACGTATAACCCTATATTAAAAATGGTTTAGTTTTTTAACTTTGATTTTAACTCTTTTAACTCTTCTTCAAGTAAAATATTAATAAATGTCATATTCTCATGCAAGTGGACCGAAATGACAATATTTTATTCCAAAGTTTATTTTTGGTTGACATAAACTTATCCAATAGAATTAGGACATGTGTTAGGGTAAAAATAATATCATTTTACCTTTAATTTCTCTATTTACTTTTAACTCTCGAAAATAAGTCATAAGTTACTATTCACCAAAAATTATTTTCATCTTATTGAACCACATTTTACATACTGATATCAACCATGCCTCTCGAATTTTTGAAATTCAACTCACAGAAGCAGTAAAATTATGTTTTATGTAAATTTGCAAAAGCTCCTAGGGGGTGGGTAAAAGACGGTAAAAAGTTAAAAAAAATTATATATCTAAACTTATTATAAAATGAATCCAATGAATTACATTGAACTTATATAGGTATTATTTATCAATTTTGAACTAAAATAAATTGAAATAAAATAAATAATTAATTAATTAAAAATTCAGTTTTAACCAATAACTCAGTGTTTTTCACTATTCCTCAAAAATTCAAAGTTTTCATAAAAATACCAAAAAAATCACCCTAAGATAATTTCGATATTATGAATTCAAAAATGAAGTCCATTTTCAAAAAAAATATAAAATTTAAAAAATTGGGCATTACTATTCATAACAGCTAGTTTGATTGCTCGCGGTGTGTTAGAATCTCGATGTTGCGTACAACGTAAGCTATTTCATTATTCAAAGGGAAACGTATCGTGGAAGCTTGGGGTGTTACATTCTTTACTCCTTCAAATAATTTCATCCTTGAAATTTCTAGAATACTATCACACAAAATGATTCTTATGGTTCTTCATCATAAGTTCATCAGGTTCCCACATTACCTCTTTCATCCTATGGTTTCCCTATAAAACTTTTACCAGATGAGTCGTCCGGTTTCTCAGCACTTGTTCTCTGGTATCAAGAATTCTGATAGGCTCTTTGCAATAAGACAAATCGGGTTCCAGTTCTAATTCTTCATAGGTGAGTACATGTGCTGGGTCAGGCATGTATTTTCTCAACATTGATACATAGAATACATCCTGAACATTGGAGAGGCTTGGAGTGATTTCCAAACAGTGAGCTACAACACCAATTCATTCTAGAATTTTGAAAGGTCTGATGTACTTGGGACTCAATTTACCTTTCTTACGGAATCGTATAACTCCCTTACATGGAGATACCTTCAAGAAAACATGATCTCCTACCTGAAATTACAAATTCTTCCTTCAGTTATCGGCATAGCTCTTTTTCCAACTTTGACCTGCTTTGATGTGGGTTTGGATAACCTTTACCTTTTCCATTGTTTCCTCAACAAGTTCTGGGCCTATGAGTTTTCATTCACCAACATAATCCCAACAGGTTGGTGTGCGACATCTCTTTCTGTATAATGCTTCATATGGTGCCATTTGAATACATGAATGGAAGATATTATTATAGGAAAATTCTACCAAAGGAAAATATTGATCCCACATACCCTAAAAGTCAACTGAGAAAGATCTCAACATGCCTTCTAAGGTTTGAAAAGTTCATTCTGATTTTCTATCTGTTTGAGGGTGGTAGGTAGTACTCAAATGAAGTTCAGTATCCAGGGATTTTTGAAAACATTTCCAGAATCTTGATGTAAAATGGGGATCACTATCAGAAACAATCTATAGGGGTACACCATGGAGTCTTACAACTTCATTAATATATAGTCTTTCTAGTGATTCAAGTGGTAAATCTTTTCTTATAGCAAGAAAATGTGTTGTCTTGGTAAGACGATCAATAATGACCCATATTGCATCTTTCCTTCTAGGAGTCTTTGGTATCCCCATAACAATGTCAATCGTAATATTATCCAATTTCCACTTAGGTATGGGAAGAGGTTGCATGACTCATCCAGGTTGTTGCCTTCCAGATTTTACTTGTTGAAAAATCATACATCTTGACCCATAATCGGCAATCTAACTCTTCCTGTTGTCCCACAAAAAAAATGTTCCTTCAAATCTCTATACATCTTCCTGCTACTAGGGTGTATAGAGAAATTGGTGCTATGAGCATCATCCAATAATTCCCTTTTTAGATTAGGTATATCAGAAACACAAAGTCTCTTCCCAAATTTCAAAATTCAATCTTCAAATATGAAGTAACTCAATCTCCCATCATTCACAGCTTTAATCTTCTTTTGAAACTTCTCATTATTAGTATGAGAACTTTTTATCCTTTCTAGTAAAGATGGTTTGGCAACCATTTGGAAAAGTATCAATGTTTCACCTTCCATTATTATTCCTATATCCATCTTTACTAGATCCATGAAAATAGGATCTCTTTCAACTCTTATCTTGTTTAAAACTCCATGATCCTTTCTTATCAAAGCATCTTCCACTTTATTTGCCTTCCTCGGGTGGTAGTGTATTGTGAAATCATAATCCTTGAGTAGTTCAAGCCATCTCCTTTTCCTCATGTTGATTTCTTTCTGTGAGAAAATATAATTAAAACTCTTTTGATCGGTATATATCTCACAATTTTAAACATAGAGATAATGTCTCCATATCTTCAAAGAAAATATTACAGCTGTAACTCAATATCATGAGTAGGATAGTTTTTGTCATGAATTATTAGTTTCCATGATGCATAGGAAATAACTCTATCATTCTGTATATAGACACAACCATGTCCTTTCCTTGAATCATCACTATAAATAACAAACCCATAATTCCACAATGGTAGATTCAAGATAAGAGCATTAACTAATCTTCTCTTTAGTTCTTCAAAACATTCTTCAAACTCTTTTTGTCCATACAAATTTAACCCCTTTACGTGTGATCTTGGCTAATGGGATAGCCAATCGGGAAAAATTCTGGACGAAACACCGATAATAACCTGCTAAACCAATAAAACTGTGTACCTCAGTTATACTGGTCAGTGCTGGCCATTCATGGATTTCTCTTGTCTTAGAAGCATCAACGGAGATTCCATCCTTTTAGAAAATATGGCCAATAAAAGAAATCTCCTGAAGCCAGAATTCACTCTTGCTAAACTTCCCATATAATTCATTTCTTATGAGGTTTTTCAAAATGGTGCAAAACTAATTTTCATGATATTCATAGCTTTGGGAGTATACGAGGATATTATCAATAAATACCACTATAAAGTCATTAAGATATTCCTTGAAAACTCTGTTCATTAGATCCATGAAAACAGAGGGTGCATTAGTCAGCCCAAAAGGAATTACTGTAAACTCATAATGCACGTACCTGGATCGAAATGTTGTTTTCGGAATGTCTTTCTTCTTCACACACAACTGATGATATCCATATCGTAGGTCAATATTTGAAAAAAATGAGTTCCATGAAGTTGGTCGAATAAATCATCAATGCGAGGTAGGGGATACTTGTTCTTTATTGTTATATCATTGATCTCCCTACAATAAATTCACAACCTCATAGATCCATCCTTCTTATTAACAAAAAGGACATGGGATCCCCCTGGAGAAATACTAGGGTGAATAAATCCCTTATTACTCAATTCCTCTAGTTGTTTCTTTAGTTACACTAATTCCATAGTAGCCATTCTATAATGGGTCTTTGATATGGGTCTTGAACCAGGAATTTAGTTAATGGAAAACTCAATTTCTCATTCTGGAGGACGTCTAGGTAAATCTTCTGGAAACAAATAAACATATTCTTGCACAATAGGTACATCCTCTATTTGAACGTTCTTTTCCTCACCTATAGTTATTCCATTCTATTCCACCCCAATTATTGAATTTATTTGAGCTAATGGGGGTGGATCTAAATAAGAATCATATGGTGACGTTTCTGCTCTAAAAATAAAGTACTTATTATCATCATCAAAAACTATAACCTCCTTCTTCTTACAATAAATTTTTGCATCATGGTCCGAAATTCAATCCATACCAAGGATTATATCAAATTAAATCATGGGTATGACGATGAGATAAGCATATAAATATCGTTTATATGCATTAATGAGAACTAATTCAGAAAACATTGTTGCAATGATACTTCCCTAAAGAGTGTTTACTGACAACTCCCTTGTTAAATCAAATTGAAAATATCTAATTTTCTTATCAAACTTGGAAGATATGAAACAATGCAATTATCCCGAATCAAATAAATAAATGTCTAAATTTGAGGAAACCATTAAATTACATGCCACCACATCTTTAGGAGATTCAACCTCAGCAGTAGTGATAGATTAAGCTTGGCCTTGATCTATTGGCCTTTTCTGAGGAAAGTTTCCTTGGTTCTTAGAAAATTAATTTTCATAATGTCCCATATCCCTGTAATTGTAGCATTGAACATTGTTACCTTTTTTCTTTCCCTTTCTATCATGAGATTGGTGGCCTTTTTCACCGCACTTGTAACAGACTCTCATTCCCTTCAAGCAAGTACCAAGGTGTTTCTTCCCAAATTTACTGCATGATGGATATTAAAATTTTCCCTTCTTCCACTTATTTCCATTTCCAGAGTGATCAACATATCTCTTCTTCTCTTGCTTTGCTTTAATGTTGTAAGACATAGAGAATTCATTTTCTGTCTTGATAGCACATGAGAAAATATCTTCGTATGATGAGAAGGATTGTGAGTCTAATGCTCGACAGATAAATGGATTTAACCCATCAAATAATCGATCAATCTTACTTATCTGGTTACATATATAATCTGATGCATGCCTTGATAACCTTGTAAAGTTAGTCTTATACTTTGTGACATTCTCATCCTCATTTTGTCTCAGACTCCGAAATTGTCTTTCTATATCCGATCGATGGTCACGAGGAAAGTATTATTCTATGAAAATATCTTTAAACTCTCTCCATTCCATATTTGATACTTCTTCATCTTCCTTTGTGTTTTGGATTAATGAACACCATTGATCAGCATCTCCCGTGAGGCGATAAAATTCCATAACAACTTTTTCCCTTTTGCTACTCCCCAAAGCCTGAAATATTTTCTCTAAGAAACTTATCCATTTCTCAGTTACCAGTGGATTTGTACTCCCATTGAATGTTGATGGTTGTTGCCTCATGAAGCGGTCTAACATTGATCCTCCGCGTTGTGGATCAGGGTGATCCATACGGGTAAGGTTATTATTAATAACCTGAGTGAGTTGTCCCAGTATGGTGATAAGATAATCAACACCAGTTGCATAACCAGCTCCACTATAATTATCTTGAGTAGGAGGTAAATCCCTACATGGATTACATGTGTTGATGTGGTTTCTATTTCTTCCCCTAGGAGCCATTTCTAAACAATGACATACACTAGATTAGTTTTTCAATAGAAATACAAAATTACAATCTTGTAAAACAGTTAACATAAATTGAATTTTTTTTGATATAATCCAAAATAATAAAAATGCTTTCATTGAGAAAGTATATACTCATAAACCCTTCATAATGGTCTGTAAAGAAAATGAAAAATATCCTAACCATATCCACCGGGAGTGTCATAACCAAGAGTGCAGCAAGGCCCGTTGTCGTGCACCAGTTCCCATTTGAGTCTAGCTCAAAGTGGTGTTTTACGGTTTTACCCCTAGGTACATCTATGCCAGAGCTTCCAATACCTACTCATATCCAGACAGGGTTGTATTGCTCAGAAAACTCACAAAATCTCTATAATACCAAAATTCTAGGAAGTTCTTCTATACTAATCCTCGAAGTCTATCTTAGGGTAATGTGGTATAATCAGAGTTTATCTAAATCTAGTTTCCAAGGTTTTTACTAAACATACTATGATATCAACTGTAACACCATGACCCTAGTTACCCAGAGTCAGTGAATTACTATATAACATTGGCATGATCACAAAAGATCAAGTCTCAAAAGACCGATTTGTTTAGTAGCCTTGGAAATACTAGAAACATTCATAAGTTTTACATTACATCATGAAATAAAAACATCAATAACATTTTGTAACCATTTTGAACACAATTATTTCCATATCCTATCCCTTCAGGTCAACCATAAAATACTTCTTCACATCCTGGGAAAGATAAAACATCGAAAGGGGTGAGTTCATATGATCAGTAAGTATAATAATATAGCGGAAACTTTCTTAAATAAGAATAAACATTTAAGGCAATGTATAAGACTAATACAAAAGCCTTTTAAACATGAACTTCAACATAATATGTAAAAGTTAAAATCAAATAATTCCATTTACTTATTCACACAGATATTCTTTAAATTCAATAATCACATGCAATATCCATAGCCACTTTCATAATGATGGAATGCATAATGCTAGACTTAATAACCACATAGTCAAGGACTTGTGCAAAGACTACAAATAATATTTTTCAAGGCCTTGTTCCAAGACACTATATTGTCTCATGAGACCTACTAATTCATCGAGGAGCTATAGCGGGCTCTACTCGTCACTTACTATGTCCAATGCATTCCTCATATGAAAAGGTTTAAATATAACATAAACATTCATATTAAAACTAGCATACGAAATGTCAATACTGTATCCATAAACCATGAATGGTATAAAATAACACATCCATAGTCAAACATATCACAAAACCTTCAATAAAATATGGAAGATTTGTATCATAATAAATCAACTTCAAACAAGATTAAAATCCATCAAAGGATATTTACATAGATGAAATCAAAACTATTTGAATGAAATATCTCTTTATTTTTTTGAAATCATGTAAAAGTCACATAATTTATAAAAGAAAACATTTATTTTGAAAATATTCTTATAAACATGTAAGGTAAGATTTGATGATGTTATAATGGTGGAAACTAGCTTCACCCTCCGTATAAGTTAAAAAAACATTATTACCTTAATTTTGTCGAAATGGTCGTAAAGTACCTTTCTTGGAAAATGACAGAATGATTCCTTTCAAAACATATAAGGTCAAATAAATGTATAAATTACATTAACCGATTGTCTAGTAAATAGTAAAAAACATTTTAAATACATTTTTAGAAACATGGATGTGGATGATAAAGAGGTCCTAGTAGATACTTATGTAAAAACAAACTCAGATAAGTAAAGAGATTGCGAAATTAACCCTTAAAATGTACTTTTCCTTGGTCAAGGGTACGTTAAACTCCTGTATAATAGTTAAATCATTGTTATTAAATTATAAAAGAATCATATACACAAATATGATATCATATACGATCTTCTAATATTTCTTTGTTAATAATATTTTCGTATTATCGTCGTTTCGGGTGTTAACTTACATGTTTTCCTTTATATGTTTTGATACATAAGCCATGTTTATTATGGATAGGTTGTATCTTATTCATATCCACAATGATATCAAGTCCTTAAATATCATTTTTAATCATAAAATAAAAATTAGTCTTGAATGGTTACGATGGGGAAATGAATCTTATCGTGATCATGGAGACGGTATTCCATACGTACGCACGAGCGACAATATCATTCTTTTGATATTAAAATCATATATAATTGGATGGTATATCATATATAAACAATCATTATTATGTTATATTTATTATTTACGTAATTTATACTCATTATTATACCGATCCAAAAGATGAAATGTTTGAATAACAAACTACACCACGACGTGGAGACGGTAAGCCGTACGTACGCATGTGTGGTGACTTTTTCATTCATAGGATGGATAAAATAATGAATATGGTGGTACCATTTTTAAAATAACATCACAGAATATAGAAGATAATGGATTTATTATTTTAGAATGGAAATAACAAATAAATAGGAAGTGGAAGAAGAAAATAACTAGAAAGAGAAGATAAAATATTTACATCTTCTTCAGGTTCTTCCTTTTGATTTGTCAAAAGGGATCCCTAGGTTGGATTTCTGACTATAGTAAGGCCTATAATATGAATTGAGGGATGTTCATAGGATATTTGGGTAGGTTTTGGCTAATCAAAAAGGCTTTGAATGTGTGACTTTTAGAGAAGTGGAAATGTCCTTTTATAAGAGGGGTGAGGGGCACCTTAGGAAAAACTTAAATAATTATTTTATAACAAATTAATATTCGGTTTATTATGTCTCTAAAGTGACTTATTTCGAGGCTATGGTGTGGATGGGTCGAAATACTTTCATACAATATATTTTAGATAGTTTTAGGCCACCATATTAACCATATCATTTATATTTAACTCTTAGTTAAATAGTTTGACATTTAACATGCCTCATTGTATTTTTATATTATATGGTTAATAAACATACTATAACAAGACAATATAACCCCAAGTGGTTCATTATTAATATATATAACTTTATCTAAGTCATTTGGCCGAACCTTATATTTTTAGGAATAGAATATCAATTAATAATATAATATTTGTTTTAAAAAAGCTTTTATGTCAATTTTGACACTATTTGGTATTTTGTTTTTGTTAAATTCATAACAGCATTATTACTTCAAAAAAATTCATTTACTTAACTATAAGAAGTCATAGTAACCGTGAAAATTATTTTAATTCATTAAAAGAATCATATTACATTTATTTGAATATTTATAATATCAATTATTTCAATATTTCATTAATGAGGTAATTAATACATCATTATTGTGTCATAAATAAATTTAATTATTTAAGGTCTAAAAATTATAAATAAAATACCATTATGTATTAAATATTCTTATATTTCTAATTAATTTTTATACTTGAATTTATCTTATGTATAACCTTATATTAAAAATGGTTTAGTTTTTAGACTTTTATTTTAACTTCTTTAACTCTTCTTTAAGTAAAATAATAATAAATTTCCTATTCTAATCCAAGTGGACCTAAATGATAATATTTTATTAATAAGGTTGTTTTTGGTCGAGATAAACTTATCAAATAGAATTAGGACATTTTATAGGTTAAAAATAATATCAGTTTGACCTTTAATTACCCTATTTAATTTTAACTGTGGTAAATAAAAGTCAAAAGTTACTATTCACCATAAATTATTTTCATCTTATTGAACCACATTTTACATACTGATATCAACCGTGACTCTATGATTTCTTAAATTCAACTCACAGATGAAGTAAAATTAAGTTTCATGCAAATTTGCAAAAGCTCCTACAGGGAGGGTAAAAGACGGTAAAAAGTTCAAAAAAAAATTATATATCTAAACTTATTATAAAATGACTCCAATGAATTACATGGAACTTATATAGGTATTATGCATCTATTTTGACCTAAAATAATTATAAATAAAATAAATAATTATTTAAATAAAAAGTCGGTTTTAACCAATAACTCAGTGTTTTTCACTATTCATCAAAAATAGAAAGTTTTTAAAAAAATACCAAAACTTCACCCTAAGATAATTTCGATATTACCAATTCAAAAATGAAGTCCATTTTGAAAAATAAAAATTATAAAATATCATAAATTGGTAATTACTATATCAAACTGCAAGTTTGATAGATCGCGATGTGTTAGAATTTCGAAGTTGCGTACAATGCAAAATATTGCATTATTCAAAGGGAAATGTAACACGGAATCTTGGGGTGTTACAGTAGGTATGGAATTTTCGAGTAACATGTAATGATTTTCATCTGGATAAATATTCTAATAATGTTTGTGGCCCTAATAAATCAAATATTACATCCTTATTTAGATTCTTTTATATTAATGTTTTTCAAAAGTATTCTCATATACTTATGGATAGGGTAAGACCATGCTTGAAAATTAAATATTATTTTTAGTACACGTAGAGTGTATGGGTTGTATTCTATGAAATAAAAGTTTTTTTTGGATTGACCAAGTTCACTTATTAGGGAATATAATATCGAATTTCGTAGTATTAGTAGACTCTGATATGGTCAAGGTAGTGTTTTAATTTTAGAAACCCATTTTTTTAGATCTTTAGTTTCTTGGAATTATCCATTTACAACCATATATTCCTATAAAAATATTCCTGATTGGAAAAAATGATGATGCATCTTACCATGGATACTGAAAGATCTCCTGGATGATGCCTTTTGAAAGATACTTTCAGGTGTGGAAGGGGATAATGAATATTATACCAAACATAACCATACCCGAGTTAGGTAAGAATTATATATTATATAATTATGCATCTGTAGTCAATAATGGAGTGATTCTGATACAACATGGTTATGTAAATTCTTATTGGTCCATAAAGTTGATGTTACATGAGAGGAAAAACCCAATTCATGATCTTGAATTGGCAATGGTGGTTCATGGCCCAAAGTTTTGTCAAAACTATATTTTGGGTGCAATATTTTTGGTATACAATCATCACAATAAATTAATATATATTTTCTACCATAATTAATTGAACCCTTAATAGTGATGTTGGTTTGAGTAACTAAATTCCTTTTATTTTGAGTTCACATTCACCCCAAGGTAAAAGTTTTTATAGATCCACTAGGAAAGAAAACACAGGCATATGTGGTGAAATAATTAATATATGAGTGGTAGATTGTTTCTATATTTTTCATATATGGATATTTACATTTAATAGTACTAGGGATGTGAAACTATTAAGTAATTATATTTTACCTCTTCACTCCTAAAGAGAGTTAATGATAGTTAGTAATCTTATTCAGAGTGTCTAGTGATAAGGGATAACATATATGGTGGGGATCTACTATCAGATTGGTCTCTAGATTATAATTATTTTCTTTATATTCATGTTCATGATGTAGTCCCTATGAAAATGTGTGAGGAGATAAAAATGGATTCACATAACCCCATATGTTTTTTTCATTTATAACTAACCATGATGTGTCATGATATTCAAAGATAGTTCTTGTGACCCAGGATGAAGAAGGATATAGTAAGTACCTCCACATGGTTATCTACTAATCAATGGGTGATGGTTGGGCACTAAGGACTCATTTTTCTTCTACAGTGACTACCCATTCATGAGTGTAAGAGGGATTATATGACTATAGTTTTTTTGATGTGGTTTATAAGTACACCCTATGTAAATGATATAATTTGCTTTTTTGTGGATCGGTTGATTAAGGTTCCTCAATTTCAACCAATCTAATAGAAATTATTTATTGAAAATTTAGGTAGTATTTATATATATTCTATATTGTGTGTATTTTTAGAGTGATATAGAGTATAATTTCAAATTAGTATTCCTTATTTATACCAAGATTCTAGTTAAGGTTGTTGAACATCCATGACATATAAGTGAATTTGAGAAATGCTTATCACTGATAGATAAATGGTGAGTATGAGTGCACTATTAGAATATTTTAAGACATTTTGTGGGTGTGTGTCCTATTTTTTTTGGTTTTATGGGAGAAATATTTTCACTCGTAGAGTTTTTCAACAAGGATAGTTATCAAGCATCAATTTATTGTGAATTCTTTGTGAACTGATATTAGTGGACATTTCAATCAGTTAGCATCCAATCAGAGTAGTCATATGTCATATTTAGAATGAATACATCTTCATCTAGAGATTTAAGTGGGTGATTAGGTATTACTATAGTTTTAAACTCTATTGGGGAATCACCATATTTAGTTTCAAGAGATGTTATCACCTAGGTTAATGATGACATTTGAGATTCTAGAGGGAAGAAGTATAATATCATTCCAATTGGATTTTACTCAAAATTTAGGTGAAATTTCTAACATGTTTCATGTTTCATAGATTTGGAAATATCATCTTAAACCTCTCATGAGATTAGTATAGATGATGTAATGATTAATACTAAGGCATTTTTTGAATATTTTCTAGTTGGTGTGGAGGATCTGAGTGAAAATAATCATCATGGGAAAATGGTTCCTCTAATATGAGTGTAGTGGTATCAAAGATGTATCCATGGGGATATGAGGATCTAAGAGTGTGAGAATTTTTCGTGTAGTATTAATGCCTATAATTGTTCACCAAAGAGTCCTATTAATGTTTGGGAAAATACATTTAGGATAAAAAAGAATATAGTTGGGAGGTATTAACATCATGGATTGGTTATGGTAAGAAATAGTTTTCATTTTCTAAAAAAAAGACAATACAGTTTGAATTATAATTGTAATATGTATATTCCATGGTTTCAAACTATTAAATAATGATCATGTATGAGTAAATGATTCTTTAGGTTGAATTAGAGATCAACCATGTGTATTGGGACCCCATGGAGGTTCTTGTAGTGTTAGTATATGTTGAGAATCCAGTACTAAGATTTGGGTTAATCATTGGCTGAGTTTTCTACTATTTTTCAATATTAGAAACGTTTTCAAAAATTATATAGGCGTATATAATTAATTGGTGTTGTTATATGACAAGTTATAGGATTTATAGAAAAAAGCATTTTAGTTGTAGGGTATGATTGTGGTGATTTGTAGGCTACCACTGGTATGGGGTAGTTATCGTGTATATTTTTAAAAATGAATAATTGTCATAAATACGAGTCCTTTAATAAAGTGTAAGAGTAAAAAAAAATTTCTAAAGGTCCTAGTGTTTTCAAAAAAAATTCTAAGTCCATTTGTAAGAATAATTCACTAATACGTAAGTGTGATTCTTGAGTTACACATAGTACATAAGAGTACCTATATGATTAAGGCAATACATAAGTGTAACATTTCGGTATATAAGAGGCATGATTTTTTTAGAAATCTTGTGAAGTGTTTTGGTGCCTATGATACATAAAATTAACAAAGATTTATATATAAAATTAATTCTAATGTTACCCTATGTACAAATGATTAATTCGGGAATTGACCTAAGTATATACAAATAAATATACGAATAAGTTAATATATAATAGTAACTTCTTTATAAATAATAGTCCTTCACTTTAGAAATTTTATTATGTATTTGATTCACCTTGTATACATAAGGGTCATTTTATATGATATGTATGGTTCCTTTCCATATTTAAATTTTTTCAAGTGTTTATGTCCTTATGATACATAAGGGTCATCAAGGAAAAAAACATAAGGTTAAATTCAATATGTATGGGTCAGTAAATGTTTCAACAATTAAGTTTAATTGGAGGGGGGGTTCCATTTTTTATATGAAATTTTGGATGAATTAATTAGTTTGGAATTAAATTATCAATGGTAATTTCAGTCTTTTTGTGTAAAAATTGTTAATTTGTCCAAAATTTATCTCTTTTTATTCTATTTTTTTCTGAGTGATATCATTACCAAATCTCTTTTTTTTCTTGTCAGTAATTTATAGTAGTTTCCTAGAGTAAAGATAATTTTCTATTTGATATTAATTGTGGTTTTCTATTATTTTTTCTTATGATAACAATATTTATATTTTTATTTCCTATTTTTAGGGTTTTAATATGATTTCTCTATTTGAAATACTGAGACCAAATCAAATGATGGTACATAATGAGTAGATTTAAAAAATAAAATAATTAGTGTCCCCTAAAATATCCACAAGGTATAACCTTTTTTCATGTGTGAATGATGTGTATTCATGTCTAGCTAATTCATGATTGAATAAAAAATAATTAAATGTTATATACATCATTATCCAGTGAAATTCATGCTATTTGGGCCATAATTTGTTTAAAAGAAAAGGTAAATCATATAATTTTGGCCACCTAATGTAGAGTGGCATTGAACAATTGAAATATGATATGTTGTAGAGAACATTAGGCTATCCCTAAAAGAAAATACGGCTTATATTATTGATAAAATATGAAAATTGTATAATTTCTAAATGCGTAAAATATTTTGATAATGTTTATGGGGTGGGATGCGAATCCCCTAGGTGATGATATTTTAGTAAAGGATTTGGGATCATATTTGAATCCCTTAGGAGATGATATTTTTTGTAAAGGTATCATGGTGGGATATATATATACTTGGTGATTATATTTTGGTAAATGTTTTATAGTGGGATGTGGATCCCCCAAGTGATGATATTAAAATAATGGTTTTCAGGTGGGATGTGGATCCCCTAGGTGATAAAATTTAATTAAAGTTTTAGATGTGATATTTGGATCTCTAAGGTAATGAAATTTTACTAAATCTTTAAAGGTGGGGTTTAATTCTCCCTAGTTATCTATATTTCAAGTTTCGAGACTTTAAACATTGGATTATGTACGTATGGTCAATAATTAATATCCCTATAGAACCATAGGACCAATTTTGGTTTATTTATTTATGCTTCAGATATTTTTTGTGGTACATCAACATGCACACTATTTAGAAGGGATATATTTCGTGACACCATTGGGGTTTCTTATAGAGTTGTACTAATATCCTTGTCAATCCATTATGGGAACCAAATTAAACTTCATGGTTTTGGATATGATAAATGGAAATAGAAATATGATTAATATATGATCTAGTTAGTTGGGATTGAGCTTGGGATATATGACAAGACTAAGACTTCAGACCAGTTTTTGAAGATGTCCCCAATTTGAGATTTTTTTTGTTATATTGAATTTGATGTATAGTATCCACACACACAAGATATTTATTGTGTTCATATGACATGTATGTCATTCATATTGATATTTAATGTGTATAAAATTTTTTACTGGTATTTTTTTGGAAATTTTTGATTTCTATGATTCATCTAGATAACTTTTATTATTACTAACTCCTCTATTATTTATGGTTATCTAATCTAGTGAGTATAGTCTCCCAAAAATTATTATAAAATACTCTCTATAAGTCACCAGCCTTTTGTGTATATAGAGGAATTCATGAGATCATGTGGTTCAATTATCTAGTCATTGTAAAGTGTGTAAGGTCAGAACATTATAAGATGTACCTATCTTTATCCTTCACAAGGGGTAATGACATGATAATATATATAAATATTTAAAGGGATCCATCTAAATCTATGATTAATAACTGTTATTATATGGTAATTCTACTAGAGAGAGGTGATTCTTCTATAACAATATAAAATTATGAATTATTTCCAAAAGTATATCCTCTAAAATACATATTTTTTTACTGGGGCTAACCGTTGGTTTCTGGGTCACAAGAAGTGTTTTACTTTACATAAGAAGTAGGATCCCATTATAGACCTTGTCAGAAATTAGACATGAACCTCTTGTCTCTATTTGAGGTGATACTATGTGGAACACAATGAAAATTCAAAATCTCACAAACATATAGAATTCTACACTCATCCACCAAAGAAGCATATTTTACTGGTAATAAGTGATTCATCTGGGTAAGATGATATTTAATCACCTATATCACATCTCAGCCATTTGGGGTTCTAAATAGATTAGTCTTAAATCATATTGTGGTTCTGTCTCACTTCCACACTAGAAATTGGAGTGACTGATATATTACTATGGAATTATGGTGTTTTAACTTTTCCTTATGACGTGTAACATATATAGAAACAAATTTTTTGATGTCATTTTTCATACAAGTCCTCAAGAATTATGGATAATAATCATATTTCATATTCTTGGTTCTGAGATGTATAGCCTACTTGGAGTCATGATATCCCTTTATCAATATCTTTCTTATACCAATTGGAATAACTCATATTCTATGGACATAAAGGAATGGTGATGTGTCCTAGAACAAATCATGTATGATTTTAACAGTATTGAGTCTCTCCCAAATGATGATATAATCTAAATCAGATAGCTAGGATCCCATGGATTGTTTAACATGAGAATATGTAAGGTTTATATGATATATGTGAGAGCCACTATGACCCTTAATTATGTCTAATTTATGTTAAACCATAGGAAAAATAAATATTAATTCATCTTGGGATTCCAACACTTTTTTAGTGTGAACATTATAGTTTAGTGTGCCTATAGAATTATTTACCTTACATGGGAAATATTGGTTATTGAAATCAAATGAATTAAGGTATTCCACCCAATGGAATTTTCTTATATTCAAATCCCATTGAGAATATATGTATTTAATAATTTTTTTCTTTAAATTCTATAAATCACTAAAAATATAGGTAGTGTATCTAAAATTTCATGTCATGAACAACAACATCTAATTCATGGTCATTGCTAGGGTATTTCCATTCAAGAATTCCTAATTATCCAAAGCCATAGAGCACTACAAAATTATCATGCATAAGGAAACATCCAAAGATTACTAGGGAATCATCATAATATACCATAATGGTCTCACTTGACTAAGGTAGAAAAAGTATAGGAGACAAGGTTATCTAACTCTATAACTCTTTAAAATACAACTCATCAGGATTTGACCAAATAAAATTCACTCCCTTCTTAGTAAATGTTTTCATAAGAGAAATAGTCATAGAAAATTCCGAAATAATGTTGTGATAATGTCCTAAAAACCTAATAAACTCGTAACTATGAAGATGTTTGGTGGGAATTCCAGGTCATCACTGACCCCACATTATCAAGATCTAGGTAAATACCAACAAAAAATATGGAATTCCTGAGTAATTTAACTACTCAAATATTGGGGGAAAATTTAGATAACTTTTTGTAAATATGACTCTCCCTCATGGTATCCAAAATGGTTTGGATATATTGATCATTCTTAGTATGATACCTTTAATAGACAATGATATCATCTATAAAAACCACTATAAAAGTATCTAGATACTGATGAAAAATATTGTTCAATAAAGGAACAAATTCAAAAGTGGATTCATTAAGCCAAATGGAATTAAAAAATATTCAAAATTCACATACTATTTTTTAAAAAGTTTCCATAGGATTATTCATTTGTTTTACTCAATGATTATGGTAACCTAAGAAATGATAAATCTTGGAAAATAAACTATGACACTTTAATTGATCAAATAGATCATCAATTATAAGTAGATGGTAGAAGTTTATGATTTTGAAATGGTTTTGTTTATTATAGTCCAGACATGTTCATAGAATCCCATCAGTTTTTAAAAAAAATAACCAAACAACCCTAAGGATAAGTAAAAAATCTAATAAAACATTAGATTATTGTTTCGAAAAACATATCATTAAATATCTAAATTTGGTTGGATCCATATGATATCGATAAATAGATATTTTTTCATTCATGTCACCAAGTCAAAGGTAAAATACACTCCCTGCTTAACACAAATCCAAAAAATCCCCATGAAACACATCACGATATAAGACCACCACATGCGGTAAGAATTTCCTCTACTTTGTATTTATTACCTTGAGAACAAGAAATTTCATTTAAATTGTGATCACCCCTAGGTAACCCATGAAAAGACCTACTTGACCATCCTGGAGCTCCTACTCTCCGTGTGAGTGTATTGATTACCAGTAGGATATGTGAATGATTAACTTATAAAATAATAGTCAAAATAAGATTGAAATTTAGTTAACCGGTCCATTACTAGTATAATGTTAATTGTTTCCATATTAATTACAATTAAGATCCCATGTATAATAAAATATCACCACGACCAAATCATATGATATACACATCCTAGTCTCCCCTATCCTTTTCACAAGAATATTATCGAGGCCCATATATAATGGTAAGACTTATACTTTCAAATTAAGAATCAAGGCTAATTTCTAATAATAAATGAATGTGAGGAACCTTTATAAAAAAAATAACCTTAAAAATAAGAAACAGTGATAGTGCTTATAATAATAGAATGCTCAACTCCAACATCAATTATAGTTTTCATTATGACATATTTACTACATACCACTTTATATTTCATCCAATACACCAATATCATCCTTGTAGTCTCCACTATATCTAATTGGCACTGATTTCCATATCGGATAGCCCAACCATATCATTAGGACGATGATTAACTTCTGTTAGTATACTATATGGATAACTATTCTTAATATTATTGGTTATAATGAGGGTGTTTTCCAACTCATTTTAATATTATATATTGTTTATACCTCTTAATATAGACATACTTCTTAAAATAGTGTCACTACTTTTCTATGAAAGTGAAGTTAGTCTTGATGTGTCCATGAAACCAATGATGATAGCACTAAACAATGGATCTTTCTTTGTTAGGTGAGTAAGTTACACCACCACCCTCTATACCTTGATGAGAACAACATTTTTCACCTCTTCTCATTATTTCCTCCAACTACCTAAAGAGTTATCCATACGGTTTAGGTTAGGTATTTGACCTAACTCATTTGAACTTCCATTATAACTAGACATTTCTTTGATGGGTTTTTCAAACACTCTGAAGAATGTTAAAAAATAAAAAGTATAAACTTGGTTTTATAGAGTCCCCTTAATCCCCATATAAAAATTTATTTCCTTGGATTCATCATCACCACTCAAATATAGAGAATAGTGGAGCTTGTCAGTAATAGTCGAGGTGTACCCTATGACTGATAAAACCCATTTTAGTGTCTCATGACCTCCTTTTACTTTACCAAGTGAAAGATATCTGCATAAAATTATTCTAAAAAAGTCCCCTAAAACTCAATCTAGGTGAGGGAATTTTCCATCTTAGCCTCGATCATCATTTCCCACAATCAATGATCCACCCCTTCTATCATGCTAGTGGCTAGAAAAACGTGGTTCTTCTCAAATGTGTTTATGTTTTAAAATATCTAGTGGTGATAGTTGATCCACTCCTTTACCTCATAATAAATTAAAAAACCCAAAGTATAAAAGTATTGTGAAATTATAAATACCTTGTAATTTCAAAGGATATAGGATCCTTTCATGGAGCTCTCAGATCATTTTTTTTAAAGAAAAATAATAATCCCATGCAATACTTATGGGTCAATTGAAGGATGAACCAACAAATCTTTTTCATATAGACTTTCTTGATCAATGGGTTTTGGTCTTCTTGGTTCAATTTTCTATGATAATTTATAAAATGATATCAATAAATTCTTCCTAATATGATCTTCCCATAATATTATCTACACTGTATAGGTAAGGAATAACATTATTCCTCTATCCCTTTCACTCCATTATTTATAGAACTTTTAATTATTAATTACCTTATATATCATTTTAAAATAGGTTATCATAATCAAATAATCATGTAAAAATAAATAAATACATGCATTATGTACAATGTAGAAGAATAGTAATATCATTAGCATAAAAAAAGTCTAATAATAGTAACTATTTGATAACAGATATTATCCTACATATCAATAATAAATATCTGAGAAAAAAAATATTATTTATTAATATTTTAGTTAATAAGATCATAAAACTACTTCCAATAATAATATTATAAGTATATACATAGTTACACATCATGTCATGATATCCTACTCATTAATAACTAATGAAACCTAGTATAATGAAAAATAATTAAGTATATAATACTTTGTAGAAAGAAAAAAGTTAATTGAAACACTCGAAAAACCTTAATGACTTAGGCTTACACCACAATTATGGTGGACATCAATATTTATGGGTTTCTTCCTGAGTCTCAATAGTCAAACTCACCTATATAATCTCAAAACCAATACTCAAGATCCCAGCATTTCTTTGATACTACTTTTTAACTACCTTTAATTGAATACCTAAATGAATCCTTTGTCTTGAGGTCACAACACCTCAGGTGCAACTCCCTATCACCAGAGGCTTGAAACTATATTTGGGGTTAATTATTACTAATGTGGAAGGTGGTTTTCCCCATATAAATTAGGAAATAACTGAAAAATTTATGTTCTCATAGGATCAGAGAACTTTCTAAAACTTATTTTTTCGGGAATATAATCAACCCACAATGGAATTTGGAAATAGTGAGAGTCACATAAAAATTTAAAATAATAACATGTACATTCCTCACATATAAAAAAAGTAACAAACTCTAAACAAATCAAGTGATACTATGTTGAATCCCATAATCACATAAAAATCGTATGCCAAATGAGGATTTATGAATCAAAATAGTGCTCCCTATGTTGAATCCTCTAAAAAATTATCGTGGACAACCCATGTTTAGTTTATCAAATAATCCATCTCGAACTATAATGGAATATCAGAAACCACTATACTCCTTGTGTATCTTGACCCCATGTTTTTGTCCCTTTTATTTTACCTAGATAACAAAAAAGGGGTTTCACATGTCTTAGTAGGATCACGTGCTAGGAAAGTGTATGATAAATTAATATGTGGTCTCCATCCCATCTTGATAAACCATTCATATGATAGAGTGTATCATAGAAAAAATATAAATAGTGATAAACAATAGATCATAAAGAATATAGAACCAAAAATATTTTAAGAATATTCATTTACCTTGAAAAGTAACTACATTTAAAGGGACGGTACATAACCACATGCCTATTTCAAGACTCAGTTTGGGACTTGAGACAATTTTTAGGGGCTATCCTCTACTGGAGGCACTATATTTAATTTTATGAGCATACACATGTACTAATATTCTCCCACAAAGATTAGTGGACATGCATAAAAAATTAAATTTCATACAGACCCATACAAGAAGATATATATTAGGATGATCCTATCAATAAAATCATGAATCATTTCCTAGGGAAAAGGTGAATGTGTATAATGACTTACAACTTAGTGCATGTCCCAAGTATCCAACCTATATTACATCAACTAGGTACCAGATCAAGAAAAAATATAGAAACATATGCATATTCTATAAGTTCAAGTGTGAAAAATACATAAATATAAATCATCCATGAATATTTTTGTATGTATGGAATGTAACCTCATTAAGTAATAATTTTAAATAATAATGGATAATAGGAAAAATAGTGTATTCACTTATATAAATTAATCTAACGATATAAATATGATATAAAAATTGTAATTAAAACATGTATATGATGAATAATTCCGTAGATTTTTATATAGTATGAAGAACAGTTTATATGATACCAGAAGTGGAAAGACAACACACTTTACCATTATAGAGATATTATAAAAAGATCTCTTAGATATAAACCATCATTTTTTTATGTTCACTGTATCCAAAAATATTTTTGTAAAACAATTATTAATATTATTGGTATAAGAGTTATTATATACAAATAAATTATAGAAATTTCTCTTGAGGTGTTAGGAAGAAGATATATTCCACATACTCTTCAATCTAACTACCAAAAAAAGTATTCTGGCTAGGGAAACCCAATTGTGATTCCAGGAAGATGAACCTTGAAAGTAAAACTTTATTATTTCCTTATATTTATATAATTAAATCCCCTAAAACTATTATCACAAAATAAATTTATAAGATTTGAATGATCTTAAGAACCCTATATTATGCATACTAGAAATTACATTCTCTATAAAAAAAATAATGAAGTTGGTGATTAGAGATGATCCATTCCCTTACCTTATTAGAAAAGGATTTTCTGGATGAGAAAAATCTCGTACATCAAGTATGGATAAGGGGATAACATTGAGATTTTGGGGGAGGGAGAGTTAGTATGATGGTGTAAATGATTTAATTGGGAATTAAATCACAATTACCCACTGATTTAGGTTTTAATTTAGTGTGTAAAAGCAATAAAATTTCATAAATTAATTAATTTTTTCTAATAGGGTACTAGGTAATAAGTATTAATCTGTAGAATAGCTGATGGAATTAATAGATCCACATACACCCCTACTAGAACACCATCTACATAGTACTATGGAACTGGGTACCTAGTGTGTAACATTCCACATCGATGGACGACAGATCGATACCCAGGTCAGCAATCAATACTGTAACTCAGGATCATATTCCAATACAACAGAGGCTACCATCTAGTGATGAGGGTGTAATATGGTATTTTTCATAGACTATAACCTATTTTTAGAGTGATAATGTTTGTAGATAATTAAAAAACATATAAACATAGAAAATAAATTCATAGAAAATACGTGTAAATTTCTAAAAATAACTTTCATATCAAAATCTATAATAGTAAAGTATGTCACACATATAACAATAGATCCCCTAAGGGTAGTTCACATATAAAGGATAACAAATTAAAACCATAAAATTTAAACTATAACTCATCCCAACTAGTCCTAAGTGTAGCTCAGTATTGTCATTCGTACTTTATACTAGCATTCAAAGAAAAAAAATCATCAAACAAGCTCTTCCCTATACCTTTATCCTATGAAAAAATTGTGATAACATCTTGGGTTCCTAGTTCCATGGATACCTGATAAGGTTTTGAGTAAACACAGTAGTCCCCTAATAATGTCATAACAAATATAACCAGTCTAAAATAAAAGTTCATAAATAAGTGCTAAAATTAATTTTTAATAGTTTAATAAATTTGAATAATAAAATAAAATAACCACTAATGATCGGGATCCATGGTGACACTAGAGATCAAACTATACCACCTCCAGTCATAAAGTCTATGATCTTGATATTCCATACCCACATTAGCTTGTATTGGAGTGTATCTAAACACATCATGGTAACTATTACAACAATAGTATCATGACCACCATTATGGGAGTTTTCTTTAGTAACTCAAGAAGGAATACGAGAGTTTTTTCATGTAGAAAGATAATATTTCTTATTATGGTGTTTTAATTTAGTATAAAAACACCACCTATATGGGAATTTTTATTTTTTATCTCAACAATTCCTATGAGGTAATATTCATTTAGTAACTCAGAACTACCTCAATGGTGTGTCCTTTATGTGACTAAAGACTACTTCAATGGTTCTTGTATTTACAGAATCAAGACCACCCCAAGGGTTTTTTCTATATCAATGAATTTAACAATATTATTTCAAATATATTTATTCCAATATACAAATTCAATATCCACTTACAACATTTATTCCACTTCACATTTTTAACATTTACCAAATCACTTAATAAAATTTATTGAATTCAAAAGGCATAAAATCACACCATAACCCTCATTTATCATTTCGTTACATAAGTTTTTTCAATTCACTATGTAAATACAATATCATAACCACTCCATTTAATTTAATAACATAATTTTAATTAAATTTCATCATTTTATAAAGTAATACATATCAAACCTTTAAGTCCAATATAAGGGTTATATCCCAATCTATGACTTCCCCTTCGATTAACCAATCATTTAATACGTAACTATCATGGTTACAATCCCAGTCTCAAGATAAATGATTGTGAAATTACATTTAAGAATAATCTATCCAAATCAAAATCCCCCGTTAAAATATTTTATCATAAATAGTCATTTTATGAGATGAAGTAAAATCAATTTCATGTTTTCCATAAGATTTTTCCCTTTAATATCATCCATTTAATCTTTATCAACAACTATTTAAGTTTTTTCCAAAACCGTGTTAAATTCATCATTATGGAATTCCACTATGAATCACCTCTTTTTAAAGTTCAAGGCATGTCAATGGGGGGCTTATACATATTAACAACATTAAATTTAAATTAGTTTGATAAAAACAATTTCAGCATGACCAAATAATGAAGCAATTGAAAAAAATAAGGCTGGAATATGTGTTAAAAATAGAGACCACCAACCCCATGCTTGAAAAGGTCATATCATGAAATATTATCTTTTGGTCCCATCTAAAAAATCTGAAATCATGAAAACTATCCAAATACCTAGAAATATGGAACAAAAGACATAAATAATTATTGGTCACAAGATATTGAAATATATAATAAATAAATCGAACAAACTCATACATTTACCTTAATCTTATTAATGAAATGAATAACACTTGATTCTGAGCTGTATCAGATGATAATTATCCTACATACTATAAAGGGACATAGGGTAACATTCATAGAAGGGTCCCTAGAAAAAATTGGAGGAAAGGGTTTTATGGTTATAAAAACATAATGAAATTTTATGTAAAATTTCACTTTTTAAAGTGATACATAGTTTAGCTACGTTTTTGGCCAAACTATGAACCAACCTTGTTAACCCCACTCTCTAGTACATGCCATTTCACATTTTTAGAGCACAAAATTTTACAAAATTTTCCGAAACAACATTAAATGCCCATGTAATCCTCTAATGAGATTTCATGGTTACCTAGTGACCCAATCCTGGGGAAAAACAATCATTCACCTATACATATAAAGTTTCATGGTTAGGGTGATTGGTTATCACTAAACAATTTCCTAAATATATTCCCAGGGCTATTATCTCTAAAATAGAACATCCATACCCAAAACCTCTGGATGCTCCCAACATATCCGATAATCCTAAAAAAACCAAAAAAGGTATCACATAAGGTCCACAAATAATTTTAAATAGATACATTCCTCAAGGTAGGGATAAGACCTTACAACCACTTCACCATATAAAATATCATCCTTGATATGATTTCAGAGGCATAACTGAGCCTCCATAGAGAACTAACCCACCCTTGTATACCTTATTTAATTACCAATTTTCTAACATCATGCATAATAGGTTGATACCACTAGTGTAAAATAGTTCATTCTGAACAAAAACTGCACCTTAAAACACAATATCAGCCCTAACTTAATGTTCCAAATGCCATGCCACTCTATATATCTAAAGTCTCACGGACTCCACAATTAAACCTATCACTTTTTATAGACACATCTAATCATATAAACTAACCATAAACCATATCTAGTGGTTAAGAAAACCAAATATATGTGGGTAAATTGGTCATGATTCAAGCACTGCCCCAATTCAGGACCTGAACTCAATAGATTTTCCCTAAAGGCCATGTCAAAGACCAAACCAGATAACTAAATGATATGCTCGATGGGTATGATCTAGAAAGAATACACACCTCATGAATGTATGTATACTATTTCCAATGACCACAAGTCCCCTGTAGAATTCCCAACGTGTGGTGCTTCACTATACAAGAATGACAAATCTGCTCTTACGAAAGATGTGTGGTACTTTCAAATCATTCCTAGGTTTAGGCGCCTATATGGAAGTGAAGGGACTATAGGGAAATTGACATGTCATTAAGCTACAAGAAATAATGATGGGAAACTACATCACCTAGATATCTCAACTTAGTGAAATATTATTGTTCATGAGTATCCAAAATTTGAAAATGATCTGAAAATCCATTGCATTTCTTTATCTATAGATGAAATGAATCCTTTTGGTTTTCAAAGTAGCACTCATAGTACATAGATGGTTATGTTGGTAAATTATTACTTTCCACTGTGGTTATTCATGAAATAAAAATATATCATTTTACCTATGATTATATTTAGACCAAAAAAACTAGGTAATGATATTTATGTTTATTTGGAACCATTGATCGAGGATTTAAAATTATTGTGGGGTTCAGGTGTTTTGTTGTATGATGCTAATGGAAATTAAGATTTCACATTATGATCCATCTTATAGAGGATGATAAATAAATTTATTACTTATAGAAACTTTTTAGGATATGAAATTAATGCAACTCAAGGGTGTCCTGTTTGTGAACAAGGTACATAGTCAACAATGTTGAAACATTCAATGAAGACTGTGTTTCAAAGACATCGAAGATTTCTACCCGTGTGGCATAAATACCGTTCTTGTATGAAATCATTTGATGGAAGTTCATAAGAACATACATCAATGTCTCTAATAACAGGTGATCAACTATTTGATAAAGAAAAATATGTGGACACTACTTTTGCTAAACTATTATCTAATAACTTTATGATAACCAGTTGGGAAAAGAGATTAGTTTTTTTGAATTACCCAACCAGAATTTTCTGTACATCAGATATTTTCTTGATGTTATTCATGTTGTAAAAATGTATATTATTGTTTCATTGACACATTTATTAAGTCAACTAAAAAAATATGGAATTATGGCTAGGTTGGATTTGGTGGACATGGGAATACGAGCAGAGTTTGTTCCAGTAAAGGGTTAAAAATGAAATTGTCTTCCCATAGAAACATACACTCTTTCCAGGAAGGAGAGATATTAGTTCTTCATATTCCTTAATTCTGAAAAGGATCCAAAGGGGTATTCATCGAATATTAATAATATTATATTAATTAAATATTTAATGTTAAAGATTTTATAAAAATATGACTATCATGTATCAATGAAAGATCTAATTCATGTTGATTTCCATTTATTTTTTCCCATGAATGTTCATCATAAATCAACCAACATCTGTTTCTTCTTCAATGCTATATGTAGTAAAGTTATAGACCCAAAGAAATTTATGACCATGGAAGGATAAATTCCCATCATATTATGTGAAATGTAATTTTTCATCCAATAAAAATTATTTGATATGATGGTTCCCTTGGTGAGAGAGATTCGACTATACGGTCATATGCACTATAGAATAACTTACTCCATTGAATGATATATGATGATCGTGAAATAATATTTCAAAAATTTATATCTTTTAGAGTGTTGTATTATGGAGAGATATATTATTGAATATGTCATTGAATTCTATCTAGAATTCATGTCCGGTGATGAAAGCATTGGTCTATAGAAATATCATCACACAGGGAAGTGTTCGGGTGAATGAATTTCTAGAAGAGATGTTTTCACAATTAATATTTTAGACCAAGAGAAGGCCCACCACTACGTTTATCGCAATAGTTCAAAGGTTTTGACATATATTGAAAACCACAAAGAAATTTTTAGGAATTGTAATCCATTAAGGGATGAAAAATGGATATCAAACACACATAATCAACATTTTATAGGATGGTTTTTGGCCCATATTTTTAAGGAGTCATATGAAAATCAGGATTAAATTTCAGAATGACTTTGATATCTTGGAATAGGACCAAGTGTTTATGTATTATCCTACAATGGATATGTAATTAATAGTTATATATTCTATAAAAATTAACATTGTAAATATAGTATAATAAAAAATAGTGGAGTTACACTTGTGGATGAAGTGATGCATGTTTCTAGTAGTGAGGATATAAATACAATTTACACGAATATGTCACCCTTTGGAATCATCAAACAAATATGGGAGTTTGATTATACAATATTTCAATTGTTGACATTTCAATGCAAGTTGGTTGATAACAAGAGTGAAGTTATAATAGATGAATTGGGATCCGTGAAAGTGGATTTTAGTATAGATGGGTACAAGGATGGACCATTTGTAATGTAATCACATGAAGTACAATTATTTTTTGTTCTAGATACCAAAATATAAAAGTGGTCAACTGTTCTATTATCAAGAAAAACCACTAAAGGCTTAGATGAAAAATCAATCGAGGATTCCCCTTTCATTGGAACATCACAATTATTTTGCAAAAATCCCAATGTAGATGGGGTATGTTTTGTCAAAGGATACCACAATTATGGGATTTTTATGTTTTGTAGAGGGTCCAAATCTCTTTATCCTTTAAAAAATATTGTTCGATAATTTGGTTATATATTTTTTAACATAAATTGTGTTACCTAATGTTATTATCTATTCGCTACAACATTTATGTAATCTAGATTAAATGTTAAACCACTTCTATGGATAATAACATTTGTGAATGTTGGTTCTCCAAATATTAAGGAACAATAAATATATCAAGATTTTGTTACTCCTAGTATAGAGCAACAATGATCTTCTATACATGTCGGTGCTACCGTTATTGAGAAATAATAAGGTTCTCAACATTTTTCTACTCTGAGTGTAGGGTTACAATGACCTTCTACGCATATTGATTCTATGGCTCTAGAGGGAAAAAATATTTATGATGTTGAATCTAAGGAAATTGTTTGTGATATAGGACTATTGGTGCTAGAAAAAACAAGGGAATTCTAGTTTGATGGTGTTAGGAAAAATCAATAAAGAAAAAAATGCATCAAATTTGAGGTTAGATAGAATGCATGGGGCCAGTATGGTACCCCCAACAAGGACATGTTCAGTAGCTACATTAGGCTCATCAATCAGAAACCTGTGATTATTGATGTAGATTCGTGGAACCATGTTGTTCCCAAGCTTTATATACTGACATGGGAAGATATTATTATAACATTATTATATCATTTATTTATTTTACTAAGAAATTAGATAATGAAATATTGATGTGATCTTCAACATACCTTATAGAGTGCATTTATAGTAGATGATCCCCATAATACATTTGTATTAATACTTGATTGAAGGATTCATTGAGGATTTCACCCAATTCTATTGTGACATAATTTTAAATATGCTGAAGGGAAAATAAACCTTCACCCACCACTTATTTAAGAACACATGATAACCCAAGAATCATGGGTGCATTTACTGGACTTCGTGGGCAGTTTCCATTTCCAGAATATTATGGCTGGTAATACACTGTTTGAAAATATGTGTATTCATAAATTTTATTAAGAAGAATTTATTTATGAAATAGTAAATGTGTGCTGAAAATAGGGAATAGGGAGAAAAACTAATGTTCCCCAACCATAAAGAAATGATGTGGTATGATTCATTTGAAAAAGAAACTAGTACATATTTTAAATCTACCATAATAATTTAATGTGACATGAAACAAAAAAATAATTATGTTCCACTATTTATATATATATTTAAGGATCTAAATCCAAATCCCATTCCATACCACACCATGTGAAAAGGAAGGAGGTACATGTAAATAAATATGGGATACTAATAGATGAAATCACAAAACAAGTGTGGCAAACATGTGTATGTATGGCATAAAATATTTTTCTACAAATCCTTATTACATAACAATGATTACTTATTATCTTATTTTTTATATGAAACATAGTAACATGAATTATAAGCACCTATGTCGGATGAACACCTACTATAAGTTTCCTTGATGTGGCTATAAAATAATGGTTGTGTGAGCATTGTAGGTTTTGGGGGTACACCCTGAACATATTTTGAAGAAATAAACAACAAGAGGATAACGATACAGAAGTGACAGAGATGATATAAATATTAACTTCCATTGAAGAAGAATTTCATTGGGAGTTTGAGTGGTGATAAAAAAATTTTGGGGGACAAAATATAATAAAATCAAGAACAACCTTTACATGAGAATCGCCCACCACTTTTGAGGAAATCCATTCCCCTAAAACGACTCTCTTAGTTGAGGTAATCAATATTCTAATAGTTGTTTCTATTGAATGTGATTCAGAAATACACGGATACCTTTCATGCACTTCTATTACATAGGGTGAAAATGAATTTGATTTATATCTATCAACACCCACCCATTCCCTTGTAGTAATGGAAACAATGTTCAATATCCAATACAACATGCTACATAAGATACCACTTCAAACAGGTTATGTGAGAGTCATTATTATCATAGCTCTTGAGCCGAGTGTTGAGTTACCTATTCCACATGATGATGAAGATATTCATAAGGTCAACCAAGTAATTGGAAAATTCATTGCACAGCCATCCGATTTATAAAAACACATTTCTAAAATAAAGTATTCATTTCAAATTTCTATCATCAAAAACCTTTATCAATTAATGAAAAAAGGTCAGAATCGATGAATTTTGTTATAGCTGGAAAAAGGGTAGGGGTGAAAAGAATGTTTGACTCAAAACCATCTAAAGGATCAACCAACTGATCAAAAATATCCTCTAAAATCACCTTTACCCCACCCATTAAATATACGAATTCACTAACATTGAAGGTTCATGCAGATTTAAAGTTACACAATTTTATTAGTAATGCAATTGATTTTGAATAAAAAATATATTAAGATAAAAATATAAAAAATGTTGATTTTTAGAATGTTAATTAAATCCCTAACTATGACTGGCTAGGAGCCTAATTATAAATTTATATATTAGGTATGATTTCCAAATTTAATATTCTAAATGCTGATATATTATTATAATTAGGACTAAATACATTTCATATTTTCTTACAGGCATATATATCAATCCCAGTTTAAGGGATTTCCCCATTAAAAAATTGTACTCTTGAGTCTTCACACCACCTCTATAAAATAAACATAAATATAATCCAAAAAATGGATGAATTAGTGGAAGTATTGACCAAAATTATCTGAAAGAAGACTTACAGATGAAAAACTATTCTTAATACCAATGATGCATGGGTAAAACTAATAATTTATTATTATAAAATATATTTTAATTTAATTTATTATTATTACTTTTGGTGTATTTAGGAAACATTTTATGATCATTTTGGTCAATTTTGATGCTCCAAACATTTATTCCAAAGATTCACTACATGGATTCCCAAAAAACCAACCACAGATGATGGAGTTTTTAAATTTGTAATACACTATATCAAATGTTTTAGACCTAAAATTACTTTTATATAATTTAAATATTTTTTAACGAGGATTGTGTTATAATGGGGTTGTGTATAAATATCATGAAAATCTTGTCTTTAAAACATACATTTCTCACAACAACCCTAACAAATTATACAACTAGATAAGTATCAAGGTATATATAATACAATTTCACTACCCAAACACATATCAAAACAAATTACAAATTTACTTTAATGATTATATAGTTTCTAAAACAAAAATGGAAAATATTGTGGTTAATATGATTTAAAATTTATGAGATAGATCAAATTCCATTAACAAACACACATCCGTGAAAAGGTATTTTCATTGATAATTAATATTTCATTTAAAATATTAAGTAATAATTTGTTAATTAATATATTTTTAGTACTATTATAAATATCTAACAAAATAATATTCACAATAAAATATATATTTTCATATAATTGAATTGAAAGCATACCTGAACATAGAATGTAAACAAATAACATGAACATGTGACTTGTATAGAAGTAATGAATTGGATCATATATATGTTGAATAAATATCTATTCTGTATTACCCACTTAAGAATTTTTTTTCTTATATAGGTTTCTTCCTTTAAAATTTATGGCACATCAATGTATACAACCATCATTAAAAGGTGAATTCCTAAAACTATTTAATTAATTTTTTCATCAATTATTTATTATTTTTAAGTTATTTTCTCTACCATTTTTATCTAATATTTATTTAGTTGTTTTCATTGATCTTTTGGGAATTAATATTTTTATTTCAAATATCTAGAACATTCCATAGGAAAGATAACATATTACTTTCATTCAATGTTACCATGATTTAAATTACATTTCATTGTCGAGTTGCCAATACGGTATATTGATTCGATATTCTAAGAAAAACTAATCATTCATGGATCAATATGCATTGATGGAATTTATATAAATAAATATAATTTAAATCATGGTAAAATTGAAATTTAGGAATTATTAGAGACTTTGGGGTGTGTAAAACTTGGTAGTACCCAAATCAGACACATGGTGTCACTGGTATGACTCTAGATGCGTCCTTTTATTTAAAATAGACATTGATTTTTACTAAAATAGAGAATAAACAAACTCAAAACAAAAAAAATATTCAAATTGTTTTGATAATATAGGAAAATGATCTATAATTAATTTAGGATGTGTAGTAATCTATCAAATCTCAATCTGACACACGGTATGACTAGTATGACTCAAAATGTTTGTTATCAGTTTAAAATTGACATTTTAATTCAAAATGTGTCACTCACTAAAAACAAATAAATGAACTCATATCATGATGATAATTTTGTATATCAATTCATAAATCATTTTGATGTGTAATAATTGGTCTCATGTAAAACTGATACACTATGTGACTGGTAGTAGTAAAAGTGTGTGTTTTAGGTTCAAAATGTAATTTTAGTAAAAAAGTCAAGTGATATACTGAAAACTGTGAAATCACATTAATATTGTGTTGATACGTTATAAAAATTATCCATGATTCATTTGGGACCTATAGAAATTAGTCTCACCTCAAACCGATGCACGGTGTGAGCATTATGACCCCAAGTGCATATTTTTATTTAAAATCGACATCTATTTTAGTAAAAATGAACAATTAATGTAATTAAAAAAATGCATTCAGTTTATTTTGATACTTTAGTTTAATGTTCTGTGAGTAATTTGGGATGTTTATAAATTAGATATACCTTAATAATAAGCATGGTGTGGCCTCTATGACTCCATGGGAACCTTTTTTATTTAAAATTGACATGAATAATATTAAAAATAAAAACTAACCTACTCAAAACTGAGAAAATAAATTTTCATTATTTTTATAATTTAGGAAAAAAATACATACCTCTTTTTTGACATTTAGGAATAAACCTTACTACAATCTGACACTAACTGTGACTAGTATGACTCCAAGTGCATCTTTTTATTTGAAATTAACATAAATTTTATAAAAAAGAATATGAGATGTACTAAAATTAGAGAAAATGAATTTAAGTTATTTTGATACTTTTTTTCAATGATCCATGAGCCATTTTGGATATATGGGAATCAACTACACCTCAATCTGAGGAATGGTGTGACAATTAGGACTCCAAGTGTATCTTATTTATTTAGAATTTACATCAGTTTTATGTAAAAAGGATAAATTACTTTGTGAAAACTAAGAAAATTCATTCATATTGTTTTGATATGTTAGGAAAACTATACATGATTCATTTAGTACATTTATGAATAAAACTCACCTCAATCTGATGTATGGTGTGATTAGTATGACTCCAAGAGCATCTTTTTATTTAAAACTGACATCAAATTTAGTAAAAAGTAACAAGTGACATAGTGAAAATTTATAAAAATCATTCATATTATTTTGATACAATATGGAAATGATCCAAGAGTTATTTACGATGTTTAGAAATTAGCTTCACATCAATATCATCCATGGTGTGACAGGTATGACTCCACGTGTTTCTTTTTTGTTTAAAATTTACATCAATTTTTGTAAAATGAAAAACTAAACTTCTAAAAATAGATAAATTTAATCCAAAATGTTTTTATAGTTTTTGGAAATGACCCATGAGTCATTTTTGACTTGTAGGAATCATCAACACCTCAGTCCAACACATGGTGTGACCGGTATGACTCAAAGTTAGTCTTTTTATTTAAAATTGACATCAATTTTAGAAAAAGGAACAACTGAAAAAGTTAATACTAGTAAAACACATTAAAATTGTTTTTATACTTTAGGTTAATGATCAATGGGACATTTGTTACATGTAGGTATCATCTGCACCTCAATCAGAGGTACTGTGTAACTTGTATGACTCTAAGTTTGTTATTTTTATTAAAAATTGAAGTCAATTTTAGAAAATTAATTTAGATTATTTTGATACTTTATGGAAACATCCCATAACTCATTTGTGACAAGTAGAATGCAACCACACCTTAATCTGAAGCACAGTGTGACTGGTATGAAAACAAGTGTGTCTTTTCATTTAAAATTGTCATTAATTTTATCAAAAGGAACATGTGACATACTAAAAAATATGAAAAAACATTCATGTTCTTTTTATACTTTAGGAAAATGTTCCATGATTCATTTGGGATGTAACATCCCAAGTATGTAATGAATAATATATATTTTTATCTATGTCTATTAATGAATTATATAGTGTTTTAGAGGCTTAAAATGAAAATAAATCCAATCTTAAGCATGGAATACACTAATATTCTTAAAAGATTGTTTTACTGGCTTTTGATGGCAAACCCTTTTTAAATCAATATTTTGACAATTTTATAATCTATATTTTTCAAAATAAACATATTCATTATGATTGGGACATTGAATTTTACATTGGATAAATTTTTGGTATTTTTCTGACAATGTTCATTTTTTTAATGAATAGTGAAAAATACTGCATTTTACATCAAAACTGCTTTTTAATCTAATTTATTTATATGATTAGATTATCTTTTGAATTGGTTTTGAAGTGAAATTAGAATATATTTTTACCATTTAATTCAATGGTGGTCATTGGAATCAATTTCACTTTGAAATTGGACTTAAACTGGTGTCAATCTTTTGATACTTATTGTTTCATAAAAACACGCTATTTGTCTTGACAGCGGGAATTAATTATTGAATTAATTAATGTGACTTATATGTTTTGAATTTTGTAAAATAGATTTCATTTTTTAATTAGGAATATCAAATATATCTTCGGGTGAATTTTTGGTAATTTTCTGAAAAACTTCGATTTTTGATGAATAGTGAAACCACTAAGTGGTACTTATAAAAACTGATTTTTCTTTTAAATGAAATTTTGCCATCTTTGTGTATTGAATTTCAAAAATCCGACATACATGGTTTTCATTAGAAAGTAAAATGTGGTTCAATGGGAATAAAATAATTTTTTGGTGAATAGTAACTTATTAAGTTCTTAATCGCAATTAGTGGTAATTATTGTAGTTTAATGTAAAAATAATGTTTTTATAGTATGAGATGAGCTTGACACATGTCCTACCCTCATTGGATGTGTCATGGTAGACCAAGACAAGCCATGGGTCAACTTGGGGACCCCATGGAGCCACTTTGGTTGGGAAATGACAAAAATAACTTTTTATTTAATGTTAAAGTAAAAATGACACAAACATGAGTTATTTTATTAAAACAATTTTTACATGGGGTTATACAAGTCAGATTTTTGACTATAAATATTAATTGGAAATATAAAAAGATTTAAAACATCATAGTATTTTTTTATAATTTTTAGACATTAAATAAATTAAATTATTTATGACATCATGATGATGCAGCGATGACCTCATTATTTAACGATTTAAATAAAATGGAAAGATAATGTAAAATCTAAGACCTACACATGGCCAACACCAATTGGATGAGTTGATTTCGAACCCTTATCACCTTATCCTCGAATTATATCAATGTGGGACCTTTTTAATCCGAAACTCAATTTAAAATAAAGTAACTTATCCTTACTTTCCAAGAGTGCCCCTCCTCTCCTCTTATAAAAGGACTCCACCTCTACCTCCTTACCCACACTCCCAAAGCCTTTGGCTCGGCCAACCCCTGCCCATTTTGTCTCTCCACTTACCTCTATTACTCCTTGAAGCCTCTCTTTCGGCATAAGTCTTCTTAAGGAAGCCTTTGAGCTCAAACCAAAGGGAGTTACCTGATTTTAAGGTAATGTCTTCTTTTGAGTCCTTTTGTTTTATTTTACTTCTCCAACCCCCTAAAACGTTTTTATTCTTTTCTTTTGTAACAACTCCAGTATCCTAAATATACTAGGATGTTTTTATAATATGGATTCGAGCTACACTTACACACACCTACATCTAATTGTTAACGAACATATTGTTTCTGCGGATGGTGAATTTATGCCTCCCGAAACGATGATTGTTCAACATTCTTTTAACACATTCAAAGGTGGTCATTAAGATGTCACTATATTTATATATGATATATAATATGTTTATGTTTTCCTTAAGCTTCTATTTTTTTCTTTTTAGTCATACCTTTATGGTTTCCATTATGGGTAAACGCGATATCTTCATTTAAGGAAGTGCGGACTACCGCCCCCTCAAAGTGATTTGATTCGTTAAATACCATATGTGGGACGTATAAAGGATGGAACTATGATATTATATATTATATTATACTGGAATTATAATATACCTTTATATCATTATGATTCCATTCTATAAAATACGAAATAGAAATGAAAGTAGCGTTCATGCGTACGTACGGCTTACCGTCTCCATGAACGGTGCATTTCATTTCTTACCTCTAAATGATTATGTAATATTATAAATGCATGCATGTACTGGATATATATGACATATAGGATATCTACATCATTAATACCATTCTGGATATAATGGATACATGAACAACTTGTAATTATAAAGGGTTTATTTTTGACTCAAGTACCAATGATCGTAAAAATGACCGTTATTAACTTAAATAATAACATAGTGTTCATGACATGTTAATAAGTGATATAAAAGGAATAATGAACTTGAAAAATGTTCTTAAGCAAGTATAAATTAACTCAAGTTTATTATTCATGACATTAAAGAGCGATCGAGTCAAGTCGGACCTGAGGTAAGGGACTTCGTCTCAATATTCTTTCATTGAGGCATATTTTGTTTTATAAACAAAATTCTTTTATACGGTGTATAAACCCCTTTGACTTTTACGTTTATCCAAAAGGAATATTTTTTATACAAAGCGTTTTACTAAACGAAAAAAGGGAATGTTTTTGTCGTACGTATGCGGCGACAATGACTTCTCCGCCGCCGTGACCATTATTTGAGTTTCGGCTTCCTCTACAAGCCATACCTTCTTTTTAAAAGAAAAATAAATACCATGTTTTACTTTTCTTTTATTTTGGTATTGAAAATGGTTTTCATAATGTTTTTTATTGATATCTTGTGATTGAAAGGAGGAAATTTTATGTTTCCTTTATGAATGTTTTATGTGATACGATTATGTTGAGGTTCTTGGGAATTATTATGAAGATGGGTGGTTCCGTGATAAACTAAGGGCGGGTGAGCCCGATATAGCTCTCCAATGCATTGGGTAATGCGAAGGAGTGAAACGTTAAGGTTTCTCTGAAGAGATTTAGGGAATATACTATGATGGGTATTCCAAACGTAACCAAGAGGGTTACTCCCTACGTAAGGATGTTATGAATTCCTCAAGTTACCTTTATGTCTTATGATTTCTCTGATTTATTCATGATTTGATGAGGTATGTTAAAATGCTTATGTTTTATGGGTAAAGTATGATCTCATTCTTATGTATATATGTACCCATGTTTCCTTTCCATATTTTTATTTCCCTTACTGAGCTTTTTATTCTCATCCCAAGTGTTTTTTTGAAATGTTTTTCACAGGTCAAGGGAAAGGTACATGATATGATGATAGTGTCAAGGAAGTGTCAAGAAATAATCCATGTTTTATTTTAAATATGTTTACATTTATTGGAATGAAGAATACTATCTTTATGTAACCACTTTGTTTATATGTGGAATGTAATGCAAGTTTTATGATCTAATTCTCTAAAATCGAAACCCGAAAAGATCCTCAATGTGTAATCTTGTAATAACTCAAGATTAAGTAAGGTTTAAGGCTGGGGCCTTATATGGGATGTGTAATAATCCTTCGTACCTTAATCTGATGCACTATGTGACCAGTATGAATCTAAGTGTGTCTTTTTTATTTAAAATTGATATCAATTTTAGTAAATAGAATAAATAACCTAGTCAAAACCAGGAAAGAGTAGTCATATTGTTATCCTGCATGAGGAAAATGATCCATCAATAATTTGAGAGATGTAGGAATAAGTCACACTTCAATTGGATTCATATTGTGACTATTATGACTCAATGTGCATATTTTTACTTAAATTTTAATTCATATTTAATAAAAATGACAAATGACCTACTCAAAACCGAGAAAAAGATTTTATATTGTTTTTATACTATAGTATAATTATTCATAAGTCATTTTTTATGTGTAAGAATCAACCAAACTTCACTCTGATGCATGGTGTGATCCGTATAACTCCAATTGAATCGTTTTATTTTAAATTGAAATTTATTTTAGAAAAAGGAACAAGTGACATACTGAAAAATAAGAAAATGAATTCTGATTATTTTAATTATTTATTGAAATGATCCCTCAGTATTTATTATGTGTAGGAATCACTAGCACCTCAATCCGACTGACAGTGTGACCGGTATGACTCAAATTACCCATTATCTTTTTAAAATATACATTTCTCTTTCAAAATGTGTGGTTCTCACTGAAAACCAAGAAAATATGCTCTGATTGTATTGATACATTAAGATAGAAATTCATATGTCAATTGTAAAATGTAGGAAGCAGTCTCAAATCAAACTGACACATGAAGTGACCCTTATTACTCAAACTATGTGTTTCCATTTTGAAATGACATTTTAGGAGTTAAAACAAGTGACACTACAATAAAATTGTGTTTATACAGTGATAGGGATTTAACAGTTCTATTGAAAAGTGTTTTTAAATATCCCCACTGTTTGCACTAAGAAAGTGTTGTTAAAGGGGTATTTAAATGTGCCTTTTTATAGTTCTGTTAAAGGTGGTCTTTAACAATGCTCACGTAGCACTATTAAAAGGGAACTGTTATCAGCACTTTTTTACAAGTGTTGATAAATGGGGTCGTTTATTAGCTCATGTAAAAAAGCACTAGGGGGAGGGGGGTTTATCATTGATACTTTAGAAGCAATGATAAATTCCCTCATTTTCAACATTATTTTTGTAGTGCTCATAATGGAAAACTTTAAAAAAATTATATTTCACTAAAAAGAATATATTTATATATAAATAAATTTAAATTGATATAAATATAATATATATTTTTCATAATATGTTTTAGATAAGTTAAATTGGCATTTACACTTAATATATAAGATATTTAGTTAAATCTCCATATAACATAATAATAAAATTAATAAATAATTTTATTATTATTATCATGTAATTTTCATTCCATATAAATTTGAATATACAAAAAATAAAAAAATTAATAAAAGATTTAAAATAAGTTAAAAACGTAACTTAAACATCAAAAAGTCATAAATTTTGATCTGGATGTCCATTTTTCCTCTACTATATATATAATTGAAGCTTGCGTCTATTTATACACCCTTAATGAAAGAGGTAAACCTCTTTCACATTTTTTTGATGCCAAAAAAAGGCCTAAAAGTCTTCCAAAACATTATTTTTAGTCGGGATACCCTGATTTTTTTAACATTTGATGGATTTTCAACCTCATTTAATGGGGTATTATTGCATTCTTTGGTGGAGACTTAATTTATACCTACGTATTAAATTCATATTGATATTATGGTTTTGAAATTTTATAATGTTTCACAACGTAATTTTATTTATAATTTTATATATCGATGATTTATTATATTTACTTATAATAAATCAATCATATAAATACATATTTCAACATATTTACATAATAATGTATATTATAATATATTTATAGCATTACATATTCAAAAAAATGTTTTTAAAACATTATATAACAATTTTTTACATCATAAAAATATATTTATAATGTTTATATATATACATATATGAGTATATAATAAACAAATATATATTTATAAAACATTATACTATATATTAATGAATATAATATATAATATATAAAATATATAAATAAATATAAGTATATATATCACACACACATATATATTGAATGAATAAATTTTAAAAAAATTATATTAATATATTAATAAAAATATATATGAACATATAAATGTAAATATATATATATAAATATAAATATCATGAAACCGACAACAAAACAATATGGTTTATTGGTAAATGTGTTACATCATCGAAGGAGAGGTGCAGGGTTTGAATCCAGTCTGGTGTGCATGAGGAATGAAATTCTCAAAGTAGTGATAAAAGGAGTGGTTCGGTGAATCACTAATAGATGTGGGGGTGACTATTAAAGTGGTCAAGGAAGCATAGATAAAGGGACGGTTGGGCTCATAGACATAAAAAACAATATAATTTTACCCCCTTTAATAGTGATTTCTTTATCAGTGCTAAAAAAGAATTATTAAAGGACCCTTTTAAAATTATAATAAATGAACTTTTAAAAGGGACCATTAACAGTGCTAGAAAATCACAGTTAAATGTTGACTTTAACAATTCTTTTTTAGCGTTGATAAAATAATTGGGCTTTTATCCACAATTCGATTATTAGTTCTCTTTTAACACTGATAAAGGCCTCTTCTAGTGTGGTTAAAGGACTATTTTGTAGTATTGTGACATACATAAAACCATTCAAAGAAATTCATATTGTTTTGATACATTAAGACAACAATCCATAAGTAATTTATATTGTACAAGAATCAACATAACCTTAATCAAACACACGGTATGACCGGTATAACTCAAAATGTTTATTTATATAAATTTTACATTTATTTTCTTAAAAATAAAAAGTGACATACTCAAACTGAGATAACACATTTGAATTGTTTTGATACTTTAGGAAAATGATCCATATGTCATTTGTGAAATGTTATAATTAGTCTCACCTCTATACAATGCACGATGTGACCGATATAACTCAAATCCTAACATTCTATTCAATGTTCACATTTTTTAATATATTCTTTCATATTAATGTTTAATTTATTTTTTTATAATATTAATAATATAATATTTGTTTTATTATATAGGTGGATTATTTCTCTCATCTTGAGGTGATTTGTTCAGCAACAGATACCATGGGATGACATTTTTGATAGGGGATCATGGTTTCCAAAGACAAAAAATTAATTTTTTAAATTGAATATGAATAGTAATTATAAATTTAATTAAAAAACATTGTTTGAAAAGTATATAGTAGGGTATTTTTTTTATTCATGATGAAAAATTTATTTTAATTAAATTTATTTGTATTGGTTATAGGAGGTTTCTCCAGAGTGCTGATATACAAATCACATACTACATCTGATGGTTCCATTATTAGGATTATTTCTAGTACCGATAAAGGCCATCATTTATCATTTATTTTTAAAGTGCTAATAAAGGATATTATCCTTTAATATCATTGAGATTAACAATTACTTTTTACTATTGTTAAAATCCTTATGTTTTTAAAGGTAATATCTTTATGAGCACATGTACCACTGATCGGTGTCCCTACTAGTGATCAGTACTGTGCCTATTGCACACCTCCCTATACACCAAAGGCTATAAACTATTACCATTATTTTAATGTTGTATGTTGGGGATACTATACCCACTTTTGAAATGGATAAAAATAGTAGATATAATAAAACACAGATAAAAAATTAAATAACATCACATACATGATAGGATAAGTTCCAAAATTAACCAAAGTTTTAAATTATATAACATTGGAGTGTCCCATACATTTCCCAAAGGATACATGAAGAGAGGATCAAAATAAATATGATGATAAAATAAAAAATAAAATTGAAACTATAAATCATCCCAACTATTCATGTGTCTGGCATAGTACCATCATCCTTACTCCATTCTAGTATGCCATGAAAAATATCAAGAAATGGGTATGACAACCCTTTCCTAATTATCTGGAAATTATAATACTTAAAGAAAAAGTTTCAGTACATTAATTTCCCAAGAAATTTTATGAATATAATTTTATAGAATTAAGAATGATCTTTAACTAAAAAATCATTTCTTTTTTAACTAATGGAAATTTTCTATTTATATAAATGAATGCTTAATCCATAAAGATCCTTCAACATCTCCCAAAAATTCTTCTCATATGATACCCTTCATGAAAAATAATTTTTAAAATGTTTTTTCATTATAGAGGGTAATGGAAACTGAGAAAGGGGTGATCCCAGATGTTTAGTATGGGTAAACATAAGTGATAACAATCAATTATCATAAGTGATAATAAGATGAGCATGTGGGTATAACCAAGATACGTATGAAAATTATACCCTAATAACACATATATCATAAAATATGCGAACATAAGAAAAAATATGTGCATATAACGTAAAATTTTATAAAATTTATCATGGAATAAGAATGAAAAACATGAGGAATATATCATGATCTATCAAACATAGGAAATAATGTGGTGTAACCATAAACATGGTATTTCATATAATTATGGATTGTGCTTCACAAAAACCCATTCAATCATAAAATTGTGAGTAGAAATAATCTTCAACACACACACCATTTTTAATCCTAGAAACATGATAACCTATTAATATGTGATATTTTGATATGATCTTGACTCCATCACACTCACAGTTTTCGAACTCAGATACTCCCAAACTAAAAAACAAAACATTTCTACATCAAGAGATGTAATCCATTACCCAATTCATTTGGGAGCTTTAACGAACACATATTTCTTAAGTTTAAAATGTAACTAGTCATCCTTGGTTTATAAATGAGCCGCCCATAATTGGTTTATAATGGAACCATTCATCCTTGTTTTATAATAGAACTAACTATCCTCAGTTCATAATGTAACCAGAAATCACTCATCAATACATATGTTTACCACATAATAATCATTCACTTTTCACTTCAAAAAGAATGCATGGAAATAAAATGGGGTCAATAAAATAAAAAATGGAAATAATTCAATTTTTTTAAAGAACCAAATGAAATAATGTGGGTTTCTTAAAACATCCAAGTGTAAATCAATAATATTTCATTAAGAACCCATAGAAATAAAATTTGTTTCATAAAATATCATCCCAAACAAAAACATTTGATATAAAAAACATAATAACCAAAAATAATCACATTATTAAAGAAAATATAGTGGTAAACATGAAACATTACCCCATTAAAGATATATCATTATGAAAACCAATTCATGAAAAGTGGTTTTTGAAAAAAAAATCTTCATCGTTGTAAAATTCATATTTATGGGTATCCTTTCAAAAAGTATCCTTGGTTTTTAAGAAAATAAATAAAGGAAATAATTTATGAAAATTGATTTGGTTAATAAATCCCTTCCCCAAGTAATTAAATATAAAATAAATTTAAAATGGAATGTCTTGGAAAACGTTTCAAAAAAGAAAATTTATTACTCAAAGAAAGGTGTTTGAGTTACCCAGACTCTTACAGATTTAGTAACATCAGAATCAAAAGTCATTATAATCATTAAAATCACGTAGTTTTATAAAGACCATGAATAAAATAATTTATTACTACAAAATATATACTTGGGCATTATATACACAAAATAGATAAGGAATTGGTGCGTACTATTAAAAATAGGTCTTAATAAATATAAATTGATATGAAAAACCATTATGACTTAATAAAAATTATAATGAAAACCATTAAAATAGAAAGAGCTTGAAGTGGAAGTTAGAATAGAATTAAAAATGAGTTTTCATGATATTATGTATCAAATATGTAATTCATACAATAAAAATAAGACATTGTTTCAAAACAATAAAACATGTCTCAATGAAGAGAAATTGAGACGAAATACTTATTTCTTAAGAAATATTCTAATAAAAATTCCTTTAAAGAGAGAGAATTATATAAATTAATGTTAAAATACCATGAATAATGATATATCATGGTATTATATTTCCCTTGGTGAATATATACACTCTTTAAATGAAATTATGTGTGTAAAATAGAATGCATCTCATAACATAAAATTTTGTATGAAAACCATTCTGTATTCTGCTTCATAGTTAGATGCACTATAATGAATTGTATATAAAACATAAATTATTAATTATTAGTTTCATATCCATATTAATTCCTAAAATAAGTTTTAATTTCTATATATAATCATTATAGACATGTATATTAGTTTGTTTTTCTTAATCTCTCACCTCGGGCATTTATAGTTTTGACCACATGTACTAGTTTTATAGGGGTGGTGACTTTATTTTTTCTTATTCCATAGTTCATAATTCAAAGTACATTAATGTTAATTTAATGGATTACATATGTTGATATATAAATTTCTAATTTCCTTTCATGATTTCTTTATCATTTATCTTAGACAATGAAATCGATAACAAACATTCTTCAGTGATTTTTAACCTATGAAGGGTGTTTTATTAATTAGTGTGTTAATCATTAATATATCATTTATATAAAAACATTATCTAAATATTAATATCTTTTTATAACGTTAAATATGTTTCCATAATTATTCATGTTATAATTTCATATAATTTTTTAAGTAGGTTTTCAAATTGATCCAAACATTAACTTACCAAGACTAATGGATGATTATGAGGTGATTATGTTTCAATGTCACTATACCATTATCATGATGATATAACATATTTTTTATTTGGGTAATATATCGTAATTATAATGAACTATGATAATAATCAATGGATATGAAAAAAAAATTATAGTATGAATTAATTATATTCCTCTTAGTTTTCTTATTTAAGACGGTTAATTTTATAATGATTGTTTACCATTAAAATAATTAATAGGATTAACCAATATTTACTACCAAAAAAGTATTCATATCATAAAAATCATATTTATCATTTTAAAAAAATTCTCATGGATATCAATTTACGTTGGTGATGAAATGAAAAAAGGAAATCAGACATCCCATGGAGTCGATGGTCTGCACTTATATATGTATAATGATTTCATTTTTGTGTAGATCAAAGAAACGAGGTAATGTGTTTTATCATTTCAGAATATAAAATATTTCATAAATATGATAAATATATATTAACATGCATATTATTAAAATCCTTGTAATTTTTTTATATAAAAGGAAAATGTTGCATCATGGAGGTGGTAGACCACATGACTCGTGATTTGTGTTTTTATTTTTCTTAATAGAGAAAGGGTATGGTAATTAATGCTTTTAATATAATTGTAAAAAAATAACAGTATAATTATTATACATATATTTTATCTTTATAATATGGTGTAACTACATTTTATGAAGATGAAATGTACATGATGAATAGAAAAAGGAAATATGGGTTAGGAACTTATACCTCACTTCTAGGATTATCTTATTTGAGAAGCAAATTAAACCATTTAGAGGAGGTCTTTTGAGAAGTATAGAAACTCATTGATATGGATAAGAGTTTTTAATAGTGGTTTAAGAAGACATTGGGTAGGTATAGTGTGGTTTTGATCTAAGAGTAAAGGAGTATAGGAGAGACTATTTTATAAGTGAAAGGGGATAAATTTTTGTAATTACCCAAAGGTTTTCAATAATGAGAAGTCACTATCAAGGAATGTTTCTCCCAAATTGAGAAATAATGGATTAGAGAAGATATAATGCCACAAAACACCTATTACAAACAATTAGAAACATTTTTTTAACCTTGTTAGGCCCTTTACCTCGAAGGTTACTCATATTTACCATTTTAGATTTCACAATGGTAACTAGTTTTAATCTAGGGAATTTATCCTGTATGTGAAAGAAAAGAATTTTATTATAAAATGTGGACCTAATGCTTCCAAATTTTTAAATAATTTAATAATATTAAATTTATAAAATAAATAAAATAATTTATAAAATAATACATATATAATATATTAAAAACAATTTTCTTGGGAAATAAATATTAAAATATAAAATTTCACATATGTGTTTCAAAATTTAATAATTTTTTTTAATATTATAAGTTAAATTATAAAATATATATTTTATTTATATATTGTTTCCCTAAATTTCTAATTCATACTTATATTCTAATAATGTCATAAAAGGAATGTAATTTGTAAAAATGATATTTTCACTATTCATATAATTGTGAAATGTTTCATAAAAATATAAAAATTTGATATTAATCTTATATTGACATGTTTAAACAAACAAATTATTTTTATGAAATTAAAATTTATAAATCTATAAATTATCTTTGAAATGAAAATATGATATATTGAGAACAACTGGTTATATTTTAAAATGGCCTTTTAAACTTCAAGTATTTTTTATTTTATTTAATATATATTTATAAATAATTTAATATTGATAATTTTATATTCAATATGTTACAATTTATGACAAACTTTAAACCATTTTCAGTTTAATCTGTTAAGGTAAAATACAATACCCTTTTTAAGGTTTCTTCAACAGCCATGATTTTTTAAAAATATTACTCAAAGAGAATAATAATATTTATTTATTTTAATTTATTATTATCATTTTATCTACTAATGATTATTTTATTCATGTATTTTAAATATTCCAAATATCATTTAAGTCAGTTTTTTCATTAGTTCGGTGTTTTGTGTAACATAAGATATTGGAGAGAGTATTAATCTAAAGGATCTAAAAACTCATGATGTATTATCCAGCCTAACCCTATACCTATAAATTATGATAAAATTTTGTGATATATGATCATGTACCCATGTTACATGGTGGCCTAAAAAGGATGTAATTGAAACATAGTATTCCATCCCCAATGGTGTCACAAATATAACCAGTCTGAAATAAAACTATTTGTAGAAGTGTTGTAATTCATTTTTTAACAGTTTTTGAAATTTAATGATATAGTATATAACCACCAATTCCTATAATATGTGGGGACACCCAATATCATAATATATCTTTTTCGATCCTTGGGTTTATGATCTATATCAACCATACCTTCCATATCTATTTGTTTAATGTATATGGGAAGGTCATAGTGATCTTGGTAACCATAATATCATGAATACCCATATATGTGTTTTACTTAGAAACTCAAGACCTCTTATGATAGAGTTTCTATATAGTAAATCAACACCACCTATAAGATATTTTCCATTTACTCTATATACTATGCCTATGTGGTTTTTTGATCTGACATCACAACAACACCTATAATGGTGTTTTCATTTAATAACTCAACATTACCTCAATGTAATCTTCATTATGTTTCTCAAGAATACCTCAAGGTTTTTTACATTAATATAGTCATGACCACCTCATGGAAATTTTCCATATCAACACATATATTAGTAAAATTTCATAAAGATTTAATTTGATCTACCACATCAATATCCTCTTAAGAAATTAAACCAAATTGGCATCTAAACATTTTCTAAATCACATTAAATATTTATTTAAATTCACAAGATATAAATTCACATCATAAAAATAATTTCCCATTTCATAAGCATCAATTTAAAAATTCACTATATCAACATAAAATAATAATCTCACTCTTTCATTTAAAAACAAATTTTCAATCTTAATTCATCATTATACATCTTAGTACATACCGATTCTTTATGTCTAATATAAGGGTCACATTCAAACATCCAACATCCACAAGGAATATCCCTTCATTTCATAGGTAATTTTCAAAGTTAAAATTCAATTTACAATATCAAAGATTGTGAAATTCCATTTTATAATCATTGATCTAAATAAAAACCCCTTATTAACCATTTAAAAATATATTTTAATTTAATGAAATTTGGACAAATAAAGATCAATGTGTCAAATAGAATATTCACTTTAATATCTTCCAATTAATTTTTAGAAAACAAAGCATACCATTTTTTTCCAATCCAAGTTCAATTCACCATTATAACATTACACTACAATGAATTTTTTTAATGTTAAAGTTATATCAATAAAGTATTACCCAGAATCCTTTTTTTGTATGTTTAAATGAAACTTTTAAAAGGCATGTGTGAACCCTAACAACTTCAACCAATTAAAAACATATAATGAAGGTAATCCCTGATATTGATGAGCGGAACTGCCCCTCCCCAGCTACTACATTGTTATGTCAATCCTCTAACTTCGCAAGACACCTCGGCTAGATTTCCCGTGTAGGGTTTTATGGGCTTGATACTGATGGAAAAATACATACCCTCTTGTTTATCCAAATCCAGATGGCCAAGCTCTGGTGAAAACTTCATACCCTGACTCCACAAATGGATTTATTCATTGTATAGTGTATAGGTGACATCATATTCTAGAAATAAAAGTTTTCCTAGAACATCACATCTCTGATATCATCATCCTATAGGATCAAATTGAGGTGGAACCACCACAAGACACATGTGATTTCCCACCCACATATCCCAAATCACCATGAATGACACCACTCAGATCCACCTAAGAGAGAGTGGCGAAGTACTAGAGAAAGATAAGATGAATGAGTGGACAGTTACCTTGATGTAACAAGTACCGAAAACCCCCTAAAACAAATAAACATCACCAAAGTCAATGAATCAACATCACAGTAGCCAAAAATACCAAACGAGACTCATCCAACAACATCAGATCTATCATCCTTTCAGAGAAGAAATCTCAGAAACAAATCATGTCCAACACAAGCTTCTATAACTTGTACCACATTGCTCAATAATGGGATCCAACTTTCCAACACCTCCATATGTAAAAATAAAGGTCTTATAAGTTGTAAAAACTCAACTCAAATAAAAAATGTGAATACATAAACATACCTAACTTACTACTTTTTCCATCCAGGATCGTGTTTCACACCAGATCTGCATCTACCAATATCACCATTGAATGACAAACTTATCGCACAATAGATCCAACTATGATCATTTAATGGAACCAAAAATCTGAAAAAAATTGAACCACCTACCACTAAAGCTATCACACAGATGTTGAGATTCGACGCTTCTACTCCTCGATTGGAAAATCAAACTAATGCCACCAAGATCTTGGTAGAAACTATCATTTCGACATATCTCAACTGAAACCTAACACCTGAAGTTAGAAACCAAATAACTAGATATGAGAAAATCTATCGTGATGTCGCCTCTTTTCTGGATAATGAGGAGTTGTCTCATTGAACCCACCACGATTGGAGATCGACACCACCACGAGCCACCACACACTGCCTAGGAGAGAAGAGGGAAGATGACCCCACTACTGAGGTGGAGATCTCGTCCAAATCCACCACCTTCTACCCATAAATAGATAATTATAATTATAAAAAATAACACTTAAAACATGAAATTTAAATTGGGAATATGTATTATGAAGTAGATATGACCACACAATGCATCACTTGAGATAATTAAGGAACAATTGTGGGTCAAACATAGGGAAAACAAACCTTTTTCTTAGAAAGTACTGATTACACAACCTTACCATCCCATTTCAATTAAAATGGGATAAATTGAGAAACCATATAAAATCCCTAGAAATAGATAATATTATACTAAAAAAATTATAGGTAACTTGATAGTGAAATAAATGAGAATGATTTGGCCACAAAAAATATAGATTTACATTTTTTTAATGTAGTGAACAACACTTGATTCTGAGTTAAAATAGAATAAAAAACTCAATAAGATGGAAAGGGTAGGAGGGTTCACACATCTGGGAGGATTATAGGATGAGAATGTTATGAAAAGAGTATTTGGTTTTAAAAACATGGTGGGTTTGTTTGTAAAATTTCACTTTTCAAGGGGTCACACGGTTTGGTCATACTTTTTCCCAAACTATACACCAACCATTCGAATATCACCATTTGGGAGATTCCATTTCACATGGTTAGCATGAATGGTTTACCAAACTTTGTGAAATACAAGATCAATTAATTTTTGATATTCTTTCGAGATTACATGATCTTTTAGAGCCCTAAGAACAGTTAATCAAACCTCATTCCTATACAAGTCAGGGTACACGGTTGGGGTGCATGGTCATCATTGACCATGCATTAACCATGCACCCAAAATTATTTTCCCAAAAAACTAAAGTATCAAACCCAAAACCCATGGTAAACTCTTAATACCTCACCTAATTTTAAAAATAATCCCAACCAACATCTCATATATTGCTCATAAAATAGCTTAAATTGGTACATGCCTAAAAGTAGTGGATAGATCTTATAAAGTTCTTACTACAGAGTACCTCTATCCTATATTTCTCTCTTATACTTCTTGAAACCTTCAAATACCCCCATTAACTCAAAATATACTAGAAAAGTGTTAAAAGGGATATAAATTAATAGAAAATACCCTTCTAGAGGGTCAATATATTTATAATCCAGATAGAAGTGACTCCATATTTGGTGAGTCTATTTGATATAAATCAATAAAACTTTACAATGATGTTATCATATTATTTTAAGAACCAAAAGTAGACCAATTCCATGTTAATTTAATTGAATATGTTAATATCTAACTTATATTACCTTTTTTACATTGTTTTTTTCAATGATCTTCCATTAATCATTCACTCTCTTAAACTGGATTAGATATAGAAAGTATATGATAAACTCTATCTCTATTTATTTATATTTTACATTAAAATGTAAATACATATAGTATCTACAACATGAATTCCCAAAATCATAGCCTAGGATTTTCCTATTTCATCAATACATGTTCTACTTCCATAATAATATAGATATTTCATCAATAACTCCCACTTTCATGGTCAATTATATCTTGATAAAATCCCATTTTTTCATTCAATGGACCCCCACAAAAAATTTATATTTATTTTCTCAAATATTTCATCATTTTTAGATCTATATGTAAATAATAACTGTGGAAATAATCCCTCTATTTTATAAAACATTAATTTATTTCCAACATAACTTAAAGACTTTCTATAATTGACTAAAAAAATACCGGTCAAATATAGATACATACAATGTGAATCTATATCTTTTCTTTACTTTTAATCTAAGTCAAAATTCCATCATGGTCAAAATTTCACTATAGTAAAAGTTACATCATTTTCATTTTCTATATATTATTCCATAGAAATATTCTCTTTTTTTTCTCCTAAATATATCCTTAATTTTATCTATAATAAATTATTAATTTTATCTAATTAAAATCACCATGATTCACCCAAAAATGGGTCTTTATATCTATCCAAATAATAGAAGTTAATTTTTTGATAACGATACATAAATATTTCCATGTTTTAATGTTAGTAAGTCATTAAAATCCATAAAAACATGGAATTTCAAGACCCATCACTCTACCGTTTCTTGTTTAATTCTCTAAATCAAAAAAATAACCATTCAAATCCATATTCTCTAAGAAAAATACCCATTTGCATATTTTTATATTCATATATAAACCTAAACAAGACATTGTTCTCACCAAACATTTATATTTTTATGTCCTCAAATCTAATAGCTTCCAAAAAACTCTATAAAAACATCTATGTTATGTCCTTCTCCATGGTTAATTTTTTATTTTTGTAAACATTGGTTTTCCAAAAATTCCTATTATTTTTTTATAAATGATTTTTATAAAACATCCAAAATTAAAAAAATCTAAAAATAATCACCACCATGATGTGGTCAACTATATCTAATTTAATTTATTTATATAACAAGACCATGGTTAACCTTATTCAATGAACCACATCATATCCTAAAAATTTCATTATCAACTCTCCATTTTAGCTTGCTCAAAACATTACTATTTAATAATCATATGAACTATAGGATGGAATAATTGAACTTGATATTATTCAAGACCATGTGGAAAAACCATAGGATTATTTATTATGGAAAAAAATGATTTCTACCAAAATAACAACCATAAAAAATCCATTAATAATAATGTTGGTTTGTCAACTATAGTGTTAAACTATTTTAATCATCTATATCCTTTAACCAATTCCTTAATTGAGAAAAATAAAAAATATTACCCATTTAGAGCATCCAATAAAACTATATTGTTAATCCATATTCATCAACATATCTTCAATATCTCAATGTTGTCATTAGATTTCAATTCTATGTTACTGTCACATTTTCTTTTCCATCGTCTTAATGAAACCATAGTGGTGACATTAATACATTCTTTTCTGGTATTCCATGCATCACTATTCTCAGTACAATATATCATTTCATGAATTTCTTTCTTCATATGTTGGATAATGTTTTTATAAGATCATTAATATTCTCTAAGTATGTTTCCCATAATTAATAAACATCTTCAATTAAAAACATTAATTAAAAAAACAAACCAATAAACATTAATAGTAATATTTTTTTGATTAAATTGATATACAATATATTTTACCTAGCATATATTCTGTATTCATGGGGTTATAAAATTGAGGTCCTAATGATAATCTAGGATTTACTGTTAGTTCATGTGCCTGGAAAAATTATATTATGTTTTTAATAACGATGTATATTATTCCAATTTTAGTTTATGTTTTTTGAACCAATATGTAATTGATTTAAAGAAAAAAAAATTCTTTTTAACTAGTTAATCAATGTTCTATGTGTATTATATAATAAATATTTTCTAAGGATAAATTATATTTTGGATAAATGTAATGTTTTTTTACAACTATGTCAAATGTTTTGTGGTGGAGAATTTTTTTTAATTTAACGTTCTTTGATGATGGGATTTTAGGATGAAATTTTTATGTTCCTTAAATTCTATGACCAAATAAAGATATTTTATAAGGAATAAAAGTTATATTTTGTTTATAGAAACCCATTTGTTCTTTGAATCTGAATAATTTACATTAATGTATTTTCTTTTGATGTTGAGGAGTATAATTTTCCATGTAGTTTGGAATAATGTTTTATTCTATGAAATTTTATAATTAATAGGTAATTATAAATAATTTTTTTAGAATAATGGTATATTTTATTTGTAAGTATTTTATATATTCAATAGTGAAATAAAAAATTACAAAAGGCCTCAATTGAACATACTCAAATTTTGATTTTATTTTTGTTAGGATAATAAATATGTTTCACAAAAATAACCTCATTTGAATATGAAATTAGTTGTTGATAGTGGTGAGTTTATGAAGTTACTGTGATTTTTACACAATTGTACATGAATTTTAGTTTAACAAAACATGACTTGTCACGAACCATCCTGGGTCGACCCTGAATCGGTCACCTGAGTCGGCCCACGACATGGCCTGAGGGGCGTTCCTGATCCCCACGGGCTAGAAACTAGTGTCGGGCATCAAAATTAAGCAGGTGGGAATGATTTAGCCCAAAGGAAAATAAACTATGTAGCAGAAAATAAATAGAACAGAAGAAAATAAACAAAAAACAACCAACAACGCTGCTAACCTGACCACGACCAAAACTCCATGTGACCATGTGGGTTACTCTCCAATACCACGACCAACGTCGCTCAAGGTAAACAACTGAAGCTGGAACCTGCAACAGAACTAAAAACAATAAAACACTATAGGCGTGAGTATTAAAACTCAGTAGGTAGGCCCGACTAATTCTATTCCCAAAACACATACCATTAAACAAAGAATTTATCAATTCCAGGTTTGCACTAAATTATATAAAATATGGTTTTTCACACACACACTTTTATTTTTAAAACAAGTTACAGTCCATTGCCCTTTTTAATTTAGAACAAGTTAAATGTTGAACGAAATAGGTGAATTGAATTTTAAGATATTTTGTGAACAATTTATAAATCCAAACTTTAGTTGTTAGTCAAAAGGAAAATCACACAAAACACACAACAAACACCAAGGGAAATGGAAAATGTGGCACACATGGGTCAGCAACCGAACTAGACCTCTCAACCATCCACCACATACAAATAAACACAAAAAAACATGGTTCAAACATAGGCGATCGTGAACAATCCATAACATACTATACATCTGACTCATCTTGATGGAATTCCCTAACTCGATGATGTCATAACACCCATACTACTACCCGGTATAGCCCTGCATGGCCTAACCGAGGGTCCCAATCCCCATAATAGCAATAACTCAGTATTCCCCTGCTATGGGGCCACTAGTCAGTGTGTATTCTAAACTAGTGCAGCAATCGCTCTCAGAAGATTCACTCACTATGCCAGGTTCCCATGTCAACACATATACTAAAAGAGGGGTGAGTCAACAATACCAATCAGTCAGTCACAATGCACAAACATCACATACATCTCACACAATCAACGCACACCAAATATCACCCCTGAATGGGTTTTCCAAAACAATTAATTTTATTAAAGTGCTAAACGGGCCTTCACCAATTTTAAAGAAGAACCTCATTTCTCGAGAAAACCCAAAACACTTGTTTAGAAGAAATCATTTATATTTATAAATAGAAGTACATTTGAAATTCTGTGAATTATTTTGGAAGGCCAAATGGGCATTCTTTCAATACTGGGTGTCTGCTGGTCAAGAAAATGTTTCAAGTGTTCAGTATAAAATAAACGGTTGTTTTCACACCAAATATTCATATAAAAATTAAATATATTATATTATTTCCAATTTATTAAAATTAATAAACATCAAGAAATTAATAAATTCTAAATCTAAAGGTAAATTCAGTGGGGGACCTACCTCAACTCGCAAATCGACCATGATGACGCAACGCGCCTTGCATGGGTGCGCAAGCGCGTGCAAGCTGACAATCGCATGAGCATGGAAAAACCTTTCCAAGGCACCGCAACAGCAAAGATAACGAAAAAAACATAAACACAGACTTAAAAAAATCCAAATGAAAAAATATAACAAAAGAACCACTTCGACCTTCTTTCAAGGCATAACTCGCATTGTTTGTACTATTTAATAAACCACTTTAAAATTTATAAAACAATTTCCAAAGAATAACCCACAACTTTAGACACCCACAACCATTTTAAAAAATACCATTAAATAACCAAGGAACTCTATTTGAAATACATATCACACACTAAAACCATTTAGAAAACCACTTTTCAAGTACTAACATCATAAACCAAATGAGCACTCGAAATACATCACTAATTTCCAAACCTGGTCGAAGACATATTACTCTATGAAAAATTCACGTTGGAGGTTTAGACAAATCATGTATAACAAATAAATAACTCTTTCTAACAAACATAGCCAGATCTCATAGCATTTAAATACTATATAAATATAAAACAAATTTCTTTTAAATAGTCACGCAATTATGAATTTCAAAGTAAAGGGCAAGGCATAAGGAACCTACCTCAATTCAGAGTCTGAACTTCACGAAGCAACACGCCTCACGCAGGCGCGTACGCACGTGCAAGCTGATGATCGCTGCATTGTGGAAAAATTCCACCAACGTACTGCAACAATTGAAAGAAACAAATAAAACAGCCAACACTGACATAAAATCATCAGAAACAAAAACACGTCACAAAACAACCTCAACGCAGAGACGCGCTCGACCCACGAGGTCACGCGCCAGTCAGAAGGGGCAGCACGCACTGGCAGGGAGACCGTCGGGGGTCTCACGCCGATCACCGGGTGCGCGGCTGGCCGACACAAGGTAGAGGTGGATGGTCGGGTTGCGGAAAGTTGGAACGTGGCCGACCAGAGGTGCGGAGGGGCCAGCAGACTGAAACGACTTGCCGAACATAAGCGGGAAGACCCGAAGGGCAGAGTGAAGTGAGGAGAGGGAGGTTGGAGACCAGCGGCTAGGTGGAGGGGCTGGACGGACCGCCGGGAGGAAGTCGGGATGCCAGAATGGGTGGGCGAAGGCTGCTGGCCGGAGCGAGGGCTCGCCGGAACTCAGCCGGAGGTCACCGGAGGGGGCTGGGAGGTCGCTGGCCGTTGACGACAGTCTGAAAGCGGGAGGCAGGGGACATCGCATGAAGAGGGAGGGGTGCTGCTGGACGGGTCGTGCAAGGGGTGCAGGAGCGGGGCGCCGGAGGAAGCGGCCGGTGGGCAAGCGGGGACCATCGGAAGATCAGCTGGATAGGGGGGAAGTCATGTGGAACAGGGTGGGGTGGAGCCGGACGGTGGGTGCATGACGGGGGTCGACCAACGCAATGGAGGGTGGTGCGACAGGCAACGGGAGGTAGCCGAGAGAGGCGGATCTCGGAAGGCCAACAAGGAGGATTCGGCAGCTGGGCGGCGGGTCTGCTCAAAGGGGATGACAACAACGGACAGGGGGTGCGGGTTTGCTGCGGTCGGCGTAGGTGAGAGGAGTCGGCAAGCGATGTTGGGAGTGGAGGCCAGGGTGTGAGCAGGGGAACCAGGGAGGGAGGGGGGTCGCGGCTGCAGCGCTACACGCAGGAGAAGGAAAGTGGAGGGAGTGCGGTCCATGACGCAAACAGGAAGGGGGGGATTAGGGTTAGGAAAAAAACATTTTATGATATAATAATAATAATAACAATAATAATAATAATAATCACAATCATAATCATAATAATATAATTAATAATTATAACAATATAAATAATAAAAAAATAATATAAAACCAAAATAATAAAAATAAAAATAAATAACAATAATAAAAATAAAAAAATATCAATAATAACATATCATTAATAATAAAATTATCAATTACATAATAATATTATTATTATTAAAATTTAAACATTTATCCCAATTTATTTACATAAATCCTTATTTATTTTTATCGTTAGACGGTTGCGTGGCACCCAAGCTGACCACATGGCTACCGCCCACCGTGCGGTGACCGTGCACGGTCCAAAACCCACCAAAATTATTAAACGGTAAAAATTTAAAACTGGGTCCCATAATTAATAAAATAAAAATAAATTAAGAGGTCTAGGTGTGAAAATTCTCCCCACCACAGACACTTTCTGCCCCCATAAAGTCACCCAACCAAACAAAAGACAAAACAAGAAACCATGCCTGATTGAAACTGAAGGAAGCCACAACACAAGAGAGCGGAAGAACACGAGAGGGTTCTCCCCACCACAAGGGCTCAACTAAAGAAGAAATTTAACACCCAACCATAGCACCCCGGGAAGGGGGGTGCAACACGGGAACTCCCAACCGATCCAGACTAACCTCTATAGCACGAGCGAAACAACACCTCCTCTAAAACTTGGAACTCTCGACATAGACCAAAATCCCCAAACACTAGAGAGAAACTTCCGAGAAGAACATAACCCACGTAGTAAACCCAATCATTCCTACATCGTCGTTTCTCCCAAAGACACTTACATCTCCAAACAAAAACAGTCAAACTGAGATCAACTCACGCAAGATCCATGTAACATCCCCAAATGATAAAGGGTTAAATTACTAAATGATATGACTCATGTCAACAAGGTGCACCTTCCTTTTCGGGAGCCTACCTGATTAGAACTCCATAGTTAAGCGTGCTTGGCCTGGAGTAGTGATCAGGATGGGTGACCCTCTGGGAAGTTTCCCAGGGTGTGTGTGAGTGAGGACAAAGCACACTAGAAAGGACATGTGTTGGCCTGTGGGGACTATCATTAGTCAGATGACCCGTTCAGGCACGTGGGTGGACCCTAGGGTGGGCCCCACATGTCTGTGGGGCAACTGGTGGTACCTGGTAGGCCAGGACCCGACGGCCATGTTAAGGTGGGGTGGCTGTGCTGTCACCGGGACCCGGTTGTCACATTTGGTATCAGAGGAGGAACCCAGCCTTAAGTGTGTGGCGCACTGTCTGGGTTGAGATGTAGGGTCCACAACGAGGGCGTTGTGCTCTAAAGGGGGGGTGATTGTAACATCCCCAAATGATAAAGGGTTAAATGACTAAATGATATGACTCATGTCAACAAGGTGCACCTTCCTTTTCGGGAGCCTACCTGATTAGAACTCCACAGTTAAGCGTGCTTGGCCTAGAGTAGTGATCAGGATGGGTGACCCTTTGGGAAGTTTCCCAGGGTGTGTGTGAGTGAGGACAAAGCACACTGGAAAGAACATGTGTTGGCCTGTGGGGACTATCATTAGTCAGATGACCCGTTCAGGCACGTGGGTGGACCCTAGGGTGGGCCCCACGTGTCTGCGGGGCAACTGGTGGTACCTGGTAGGCCAGGACCCGACAACCATGTTAAGGCGGGGTGGTTGTGCTGTCACCGGGACCCGGTTGTCACAATCCAAACACACCTTTATGAAAAACGTACGATTCAGAGAATCATAATTCAGACAAACCCGACTGTTTGGATTACAATGAACACGTCCATCCCAAATTCAGGACAAAATAATGGACCTACAATAACTCCAAAACATTAAAAGTGGAATAACTAGAACGGAAGGACATTAAATGTTTCGTTGCCAACACAGAACACAAAACCCAAATTGAGGCGTCACACCCCCCACAACTCTTGACTGTGCGCGAGCTTCACCCCAAGACCTATAGCTAGGGATCTGATGGCTGAATCATCTCCTGCCTCACAGTTAGGCACTGGAATTCTTCAGTTGCAGCATCTTTTTCAAGCAACTCTTCCTACAAAACTTTTCTAGATGACCTAGACACCTGAAATTATGGAACTTCTTCGGAGGGGTGTGACATGACGACTTTTATATCCTAAACGTCCATACTGATGGTACACCATTAGATGATCTGACGAACTGGAAGTTAGAGCCACTGCAGAGAACTCTTTAGAAACTAATCCATCTAAAACACTCTGCTCGCCAGATGGGGGGACCCTCATAAGCAACTGGATATGGTGGATCGCCAACCATTTACACTCTGGAGACCAACTCGGCTAAGAACACCCCATGCACCAACATCTCAAAAGTGATGCTCCCAAAAAGGGAGGACTATCTCCATGATCTCTAGATGAAGACCCCTGAGGAAGGGAGAAGTCTTCATCCAGTCCTGCGACACTACCTCCAGAAAAAGGGATGCAATATCCTCGAAATGGTCAACATACGCTTTCACCATCTGCTGGCCATGTTGAACATGCATGAGCTCTTCCATTTTCTTCATATTCACCTCGAAAAATATAAACCATTGAACGAAGACGGCTTTGAAGACATACCACATCATCCCAACTTGCAGTAATGGTGGGGCGAACAACTCTTACTCGTCCAAAGTTGGACCTTTGAACAGACCCAGGACAGCATGCACTCTAACAGTTTTGGGAGTTCCCAATACCCTGAATATGCGCTCAACCTCTTCAAGCCACTCCATTGTCTCTAACAGACTCTAATCACCATGAAGGATAGACAACTTCAGAGAAAGACCAAAAAAACTGGGCATGACTCATCAAAACTCTGGGGACCTTTCTGGGCGGCATTTCTGAACAAGATATATAACACCAAGCCGAAACCAATATCAATCGATGCAACATCAAAGAAAGCAGATTAATCCAAAACAACCATCTCAAAAGAAACAAAACACCGCAAACACAACCCAAAATTCCCTATTCAAAATTCCCGTTTCATTTTAGATTCCAAAACCATCCCTTTTTTTATATATTTCAAAACCACTTTCTTTCAAGACCACTTTCCAAAACCATTTTCCTCTTTAAAATCCAATTTAGAAAACAAGTTCAAGCCTTTTATTTCAAACACACCCAGGTAATCCCATGAACCGTTGAACATGTCTTCATCCAATTTCATTCATACGCACCAACACGCACATTCCACGCATCCTCTAACATGTGCAAACATTCATAAAGAGTACCTGAGGTTTCACCCCAAACCATTCTTGACCAATTTCCAAGCAAAAACCAGTTTTCCAAACCAAATGATTTCAGTTTTAAAACCCATTTCATAAATTTAAGGTCATTTAAAATAAATCTATCCCATTTTAAAAAACAACTTTTTTTCATTTCCAAAAATGCACATACACCAACCCGAACAAAATTGACACTCAACTTGCATCAAACCACTGGAGGGACTAGCAGTCACACTTAACCTGGCGACATGGTAGTGGGTCATTCCCCAAGTGAGCGTCAACAACTAGGAGGAATTCTAACCGTGTACCTGGACTCCACATGGTTCACTACTCCATGTGAGATCACGATGTAACATCGGTTCTCCTCCATTTTCATCCCTCAATCCAAAACAAACCAAAATGAAACCAAGACGCATTTCCCGGACTACCCCTGGCGACTTGAGGTGCAAACCGAGCGAGGGTTTATATGATTTATTGTGTTTTTTTAAATGAGTTTTGTGTGATAATAATTTAGGATGCGTGTCATTTCACCATTTAATTAATGGATAGAAAGATTTATGGAATAATATAGACATGATCTTGAGGAATGCACCTTGGTCTATTTTCATAGCTAACTAATTACAAAACATTCATATAGAAGGATCACAATTGATAGGAATTGTTCGAGAAATATCTTAAATACATGTTAAGGTAGATTCAATGGAGTATATGGTGATAAAATAATGATAACATTTAATAAGTGGGGGATGGGATTCATAATTTACATTGAGATAAAATCATTATAAAAAATTCAAGGAAATATATACGGGGAAGAAGAAACATGAGAGGGTTCTAGTACATCACAATCTATAGGAGAATAATCAAATATATATATAAAATATTTCTTTCCCTTATTAAATTCATTATTTCAAATTTTATTAATATTTTATATGTAAAATGAATCAATATTATTTATTTTTTGTGTATCTTAATGTATTGAGGTTTTCATGTATTTTATTTTTTTAATGAATGGTGGTTATCTTATTATTATTCATTTATTATTAATGATCTATTAGATTGATCATAGAATAATTGATATTTGGATTTGGGTGATTTAGTGATGGTGGAATCCGACTCCACGCAATGTAAATTTGAATATAGTATTCCATAGGATGACCACACATGATGGGATTGTAAAAAACATAATCAAAGACTAATTAATCTAACTAGAATGAGTGAGAACTTTCTATAACACTATGGGGATTTTCATTCTCCTTAAGAAGTTCTAAATATCACTATATAATTCTTGTGACTTAAGTAGTTATTTATAATATTAAATAAATAATTATTATGTTGAAATAAATATATTTTATATTATGGTCCATAACATACTACCATATATCAAAATAATCATCTTTTCATCAATCCCATTATGTATCGAATTATCTTATATTCAATAAAATAACTATAATTTTTTTTAATTTATAGTAGACCCAATCACACCATGCCAACCCTAATACATTTTATGGATTATTTTTATATCAATAAGTCAATTAAATAATATGATTGTATATTTGGAGATGACCTTATATTAATTAAATAATGTACCATAATAAACATTATGCACTTGATATAAAATATTTTAAGTGTTACTTGTTGTAGTTTTTTGAAAAAAAAATATTGTGAATGATCTAATTAGGGTGGATGTAATCTTTCAAAAAAAAATTGTAATATTAACAACGAAATTATTTCTAAGGATAAAATGTATTCTATATAAAAAATTATTTAGGATGAATTATAATGTTTTATTCATGTAAGTAAAATTAAGATGAAAATTTATGGGATAAAATTTTAGGGATGAATATACATCTCATTTATGATTCTAGTGTTTATATTTATTTAATAGGGATAAATATAAATCATCATATATGTCATATTTACTTTTAGTGAGATTATAGTCAATTTTTTTATACTTATTTTAACCATAGTACATGTATCATATAATAAATTTTTAATAACCCATTCTCATATGAAACAATAATTTTAAAACCATGAAATACAGCCATACAATATAGGATAGACTATTTTATAACTTTTTATGTTTTGGGGGTTATAATCTCAACTATAATAAATGAATAATTTTAGTTCATTTTTTTTCATGGGTGGGAAGGTTTTTTTAGTAAGTTAAGAAATGGTATTCTGTGTAGTTGGAATTACTGACATGCCTAGGTGAGGGGTGTGTTGGTGGGTGGGTTTCCTCTTTGCGATTGTTAACATGATACAGGTTACAAAAACATGAGTTTTATATGTGAATCAATTTTTATGAACTTATAATTTGTCCCCCATCTTGGTTCCATTATGGTAATTAGTACTTATTTTAATTAAACAGGGCCTTCTGGTGACTTATTTGAACGCAGTAGGAGAAATTGAAATTAAATAATAATTTTTAATTTAAATTATATGATTAAAATTCCCTTCTTATAAGAGTTTCATAATGAGAAATAAATTCCATCATTGATGTTGGAATGGGTTGTTTCCTTTGTGATGGTATTTTTAGAGTTTTCCAACATTTTTGTGAATTATCATGAGGTTGGAAAGCTATTTTAAAATAATTAATATATAAATATTATTTTTAAAACCATATCGTTTGACCATGTATCCATCTGTATATTTATCCTCATAATGAATTGATATAGAGGAGAGGGTGTACAATATCTCCTGATAAAGATGCTACCACCAAAGATAAGAAGTTATTTGGATAACATGGAATCGATGACCATCAGGTATAGTTCTTGAATTCAACCCCCATTTTATAAGAATATATCATGACTTCAAAAATTATATCATTAAATATTTTTTCCCTTAATTTAATTCCCTAATTATCACATCAATTATAATATAAACCATTATAATTATAATGGAATTCGATTGACCTAACCTAGCTGAATGTATTTTTGTTAAATCAAGAGATAAGTTTAACACCAAAAAACATCTCTCTAGGACTTAAAAGAATTAATCTATAATTCATGACATAAAATTGTATACCTTGAATACATATCATTAATTTATTCTAATGGTATATGTTTTGGAGAATTATGACTTATATTTTTAGTCATATATTCAAGAGAAGATTGAGTGATTGAAATTCTCTTTAAATATTCAATTTCTAGAAAATTCAATATGAATAAACCCTGTAGGATACAAATTATGTTTTAGAATATAATAAATATGATACATGGTTTATGATATATCTTATAGGAAAGTTTGAGAAAATATTACTTCTTTATATGATTCTAATATCATAATGATAATATTTCGTAGAGAACTTTTAGATTATTAATCACTGTTTTTGAATGAACCAAAAAACCATAAATTTTTTTAAATAGGATGAATGAATTTTGAGAAATCCTAAAGAGAATTTTTGTCCCATGTTCATATTAATTTAAATCCATTTAATATTTTATTTAATCAAAAAATATATAACACAAGGATATAAATCTCTTAATATAAAAAATCAAGTGACTTTTTGTTTTCATAGATTAGACCGAAAAAACTTCAGGAATATTTGGTCAATGTTTATGAGTAACATAACATTTACCAAACATATATTTAGAAATTTAGTATGTTTTTTATTACTGTAGAATAAAAATTTGAGGATTAGTTCATAAATAGTCCCACCCATAAATTTGATAATTTTTATTATTATTTTAAGTTATATGCATTTGTTAAATAAATTTTTTTAATATTTTTTGATGTTGGAGTTGAGTATTAGGTTCAAAGTTCATGTAAAAGGAATGAAAAAAATAATAGTAAAATGTTTTGATAAAAATTATTTATAACATTTACATAACATTATAATTTTTATTATATTATAATAAATATAATATATTATTTTATTTGATGTTACTTAAAAATAATAATAATAATAATAATATATTATTATTATTATTCCATCATTTTCAATCAGTTCAGAACTAAAATTAGTAGTGGCATTTAATTGAATGTATATAAATTGAAAAAATTTAATTTAATATGTTTGAATTATTAAGGATGGAAATAAGAAAATTTTTCATCAAATTATTAATGATTCCATTGAAGAATATTAAATGACATGGAAAAATATTTTATGTCACTGTAATTGATTAATGATGATATCTATATAAAATATTTTTGTTTAATTAATAATGAGTTTGCAAGTTAATATTAATATATTGTTTTTAAATTATAGTTTTGGACAAATGGTAATATCACCTCATAATAAAGCATCTTACCATGGTTCAAATCCGAGTTTCTCCTTTTGGGGGTATTTACATTGAGATTGTAACAAGTAATATATTAGGTATAGTGTTGTATAACTATAAATGTTACAATTGGGGGTATAGTAGGTACTCTAGTAGTGGTGGGTATTGTATAATTTGGGTAATGAAGTAATATTTTTCACAAAAGGGGCCTTTGGGACATTTATTGGGCTTTCAAGACCCATGGTCTCCAAGACATCAATTTTTAAGGGTTCTATTAGGCATCTTCCAATAATTTTGGGGATAGATGGGACTTGCCCAACTTGGGTTTTTGGGTGTGTGCATTGTTTAGGGTTTATAATCCCCTTGACTAAATAAAAATTATGCATATATTGAAATGATTAATTAGATATTTAATTTCATGTTGTGAAACACATTTGGACATAATCTCATTATGAAAATATTAATTAAATGGAAATGTCAATAATTTATGTGGGAGAGTATAAATATTATATGTAAATAAAAATATAATTGAAGAAGGGAAATCACTAAAATAATAAAGATTTTCTGATAAACATTGGATGACATTAAAATGGTTTTTAAATTCATTGTAAATAATTATATTTTAAATTTTTTAAATTAGTATATTCTATGGATGTAAAAAAAGGGATATACATTAAAGATAACATTTCTAATATTTTTGAAAATAAAAAAGACAATTGTTAGAATATTTATGAAATCAATTATGTGAATTATTATTAAACTAATAATAATTCTACTTTAATAGAGGTTTAAAATAATATTATAGAAAATTGGTATAATTATAAATAATTATTCAATGATAATATAATAAATTTGGGATTTTATTGTCCATTATAGGTTCATTTTGTTGAATAATTGTTGGAGTAAAATGAAATATAAGAAGAATAATGATAATTCATTGGATGTGAATATTTATTTCTATCTCAATAATTGGTATCACTGGGTAATTACTATTTACTATAAATATCCTAAGAATACATGATGTTTTAAAGAGGATAGGAATAATTATTTAAAAAATTATAATATTTTGAGATATTTATATAATTTGAAGGACGTTGGAAAATGATTCATGGAACATCAGTGACTATGAAAATGAAATTGGATGTGAATGAAAAATTTAATAATCTTAATAATGATAATGAAAAATTTTAGAAATGAATAAATATTCCTTTCATGATGTTATGTACATTTATAAGTTGATCTATGATTCTCATAAAGTTGGAAATGAATAATGATACAAACATAATAAAATTATGTAATGGAATCCATTGTAAATAAATTTAGCCAAAATATGAAAAAAATTGTTTTATGTGGTGGTTTTGATTATGGTTTCATAATAATTTAGTGAGAGGAACAATTCAATAACTTTTATTGAACTATATTTAACATTTTATGAACTAATAAACATTGAAATTAAAGGAGGGGTGAGATGAAATTGAAAAATGTTATGAGGGGTTGTTTATATGTCTGATAAATGGGATAATTATTTTCATTATGTAATTTCATTATCTAATCATATAGTTTTCATATACTATAGTTTAAGGATTGGTGGGTATTGATGGTGATGAAATAATATTGTGATTTCTTTATATACACCAATCGACTCAGTTTATACTGAGATAATGGAATTCACCCATCTCACCCCCAATTTTCGGTAGAGACTGAAGATGATCAATACAATACTTTATTTCACATTATCCCATAGTGTTTGGTTAGGGGTTATTGATGATATATAGGATAGTGATATATGATGATTCTCCTAAGTGTTTATATGTTTTCACTCTCATTGCTCAAGGTTCAAGGTAGGAAATCATGCACTATAATATTAAATAATCTAACCCATAACTCAATGTTTATGGAAAACTAGATATTTCGTTATGGTTTCTCTATAATGACATGAAATTTTCCCAAATCTGAATTAATATCAATTTTTAGCTTCAATGTTAAAAGACATTTCTAATGTTACAATATTAAATTTATCCTAGATGAAAACCCATGAAAAAATATCATTGTTTGGTTGATTTTGGAATGTGGTGTTTACCCCCAAGATAAGTATCTGTGAACATCTGAGCATGTTGAGTTTCATCGAACATTTTATATTTGTTACATAAATAAATATTTATCCTTTAAATCTGATGGTAATGTAGTGACCTAGGTTTTTAGTGCTCAAAAGTTTTGTATTTTTATGTTATATTTCGAACTTAATTACTGGGTGGATAAGAAATTCTTGGCCATGTGGAGCCCCAATATTATTATATTATGTATAATATACTATTTTTTTCTTCCACAAGAATATTTTATTAAGTGATTATATCTCTTAAATGTTGTTTCATGAGTGAAAAACAATATTTCTGTTTTATCTCGAATGGTGGGTTACCATTGGGATAGAGTATGTTTGTCACGACCCGTCCTTGGGACCCGTGTTGCGACTACCCCAAGCCCGCCTCCCATAGGCCAGGGGCTGGCGACTAGCACCAAGGCGTAAATCCTGATAAAAGGGGAAGGCATTTCATTATAAAGTAAACAAACATCATAGAGTAAGCCAATAGAAGTAAACACTAAGTAAACTGGGTGCAATAGTAAGTGCGGAAAGTAAATGGGCCAGAATACAAACCCATACTGAAAGTAAGTACAACTGGAATGAAAGTACAACAACTAAAAGTAAAGAAGCAACGTCGAGCAGTCCACTGGAAGACCCACCTAAATGGTGGGTACAGATAGCCTCCTCAGCTCCTCAGGTCCAGCCATCAGCTCCATGTACGTCCCGCCCAGGGGTCCACCTCTAGGCACCGACTTGCTCCACAAGCCTCAACCACAATCAGCGATGTCTGTCGTCTGCATCCAACACAACGTAGTGCAGGCATAGCCCGTGTAGAGGTGAGTATAAGCTACTCAGTAGGGACCCCGAGACCCCTGAAGGTCTCCCAGAATCCACAAAGGATAATCCACAAACGAAAGATACAATCACGAAGTAACATCCCACACTACTTAGGTATATGCCCATACATATACCTAAGTCATCAATTCCAGTTCGGCTCCAACATCTGTTCCCAAGTTCGATCACATCCACATAGGAAAGTACAACCCAATCCACACAGGAAAGCACAACCCAATCCACAAAGGAAAGCAATTCAATCATATCAAATATAATGATTGAAAGTCAAGACTCAGATCACACAGGTATACTTCTTCGTAAGGTGATAGAGATGATTAGATGTAGCCACTGATTCATCTGAGCTGGGACCCATGTAGGATACTAAACTAGCTAAGCTATCAGACCCACGTAGGATACAAGACCAGCTACTCCCCCAGACCCACGTAGGATACAAGTACAGAATCAAACACTGCCGGACCCACGTAGGATACAAGAACAGTAGTACTGTCGGACCCACGTAGGATACAAGAATAGTAGTCATAACCGTCGAACCCACGGAGGATTTCAGTACGGTTGTCATCACTGCTGAACCCACGGAATATTTCAGTGTATTCGTCATCATTTCCGAACCCACAGAGGATTTCAGTGCAGTCATCATCGTCGTCGTAGTCACAGCTAGCTCTAGGGTTCCCGCACACAGCATGCTCGATTCCGAGAGGGTCCGATCCATGAGCCAAGGGGTTCAATACATCAACAGACATGTAGTCCGGAGTTGATGTATCCCAAAGTTCCATCTCGACAAAAAAAACTCAACGAGACATACGGCGCGTCAATCAAACGCCCAGTCTGAGAGTTATTGGATTTTTCGTTCCCAGGGTCCGGTTGGTTTTTAAGTCAAAACCAACCCAACCGCACTCCAACTGCGTCCAAACCTCGATCAGATTAATCCAAAAGGTCTGTCTCACTAATAGTAATCCAACAAAGTCGACGGCTCATCAATCGGACGTCCGGAGCTCAAGTTATAAGTGTTTCCGCTCTGAGGGCCCAGTTGGTTTTGTGTTCGAACCAACCTGGACATACCCAAAGTTCTCCGAAACCATGAGTTTAATATACCAAAATGACCTTCTCGATCAAAGGATCCCACCGCAACTGGCGGTGCATCGATCAGAGATCCATAGCCCATGTTACGACATTTAAACGAACCTGTCCGGTTTTAGGGGGTTTTGAGCCCGGACCGACCCGGCCCAAGACCCCCTAGTTCGGCCTGAACCGGGTCGACCCAACTCAGGTCTGGGTCTGGCCCCCTAGGGTGCGGCCCGGCCTGGCCCAGCCCGCCCGGCCTAGTGCGTCCGGTCCAGCCTGGGCGGCTCGGCGCTGGTCGAGCGATCGCGCAAATGGGGGGCGCGCTACCCCCTGATTGAAGAAACGATCCCCCGCATGGGGGGGGGCTCCCTTTCCCAGCTGGGCGTTATGACCCCCGGATTTCCCGGAAACCGGCCGGCCGGTTTGGCTGGCCGGTGTGCCACCGCGGGACCCCGTCGCGGGTCCCACCCTCCTTGTGCCGGCGGCCGGCTGTTCAGGCTGCCACTCCCCGAACCACCGTGGCCTCAGGCCGCGGCCTTGTCCAACCGGTGTGACATGACAGTGCCGCGCCCCTCTGCCATGACCTCTCTCTAGCCGCGGCCTCTTCATGGTTCTCTGGCGCGGCGAGACGGCATCACGCCCCTTCACCGCGGCCCGACTCCGGTCGCGGCTTCATTCAGACTCAACGGCACAGCGCGACGGCGCCGTGCTTCTTCGCCAGGTTCCTCCTTGATTCTGCGCGGTACCGTTGCACCATGCCACCTTTGTTCGAGCCGCAAAGAATTCAACAACAAATGGGGAAGAAGGTCGGTCGTGTTCGTACGGTCCGACCTCCTCCCGTTATAACGATATCTGGCAGCCAAAAATAAAAGACGATGAATGGAAAAGAATATTCACGAACAAAATTTAACCCCTACCTCAAGGAGTTGTCGAACGATGGTCGTCGTGGAGAAACAACATCGTGGAGGACGGCATTGCGGAAGACGGCGTTGCGAAAGATGGAGTTGCGGAAGACGGTGTCAAAGAAGACGGCGTCACGGAACAAGGCTCTGTATACATCGCTGGTGTTCACCCGAAGAAAGATGTGGCACATCGACCATTTTCCGAAGAATGTGTCTCTCACCGGCTACGGGAGGTGAGGAGATGGCACGAAAAATCCCTTGCAGTGATGGGGTTCTTCATCGTAGTCTCGGCGTTCTTCCTATTCTTCGATGAGGAAGAAGATGTTCCTCAAGAGCGCAAGAGTCCTCTCCTTGTTTCTACACAACGAATCAACCCCCAAATAAAATAAGTCATTGCCTTATTTTATTAACACACATGCAAGCCATTAATTTGAAATTCAAAAAGATATCCTTCAATTAATTGAATTAATTTAAGAGAGTTTAATATTCGAATTAATTTTTGAGGGTTGACTTGCCATTAAATTGGGGTTTGTGTGAGTTACAAAATTCAATGCACGTGGGAGGTTTAAAAGAAATTGAAGGGGTGAGGATCGTGTAGGCCCCACTTCAATAATATCCTACCTAGTGGTGTTAGGATGTAGTGGGGCCCACTACAACCACCATGCATATGTTATATTTACATAGAATAGAAATAAAAATTGTTTCACAAATTTTTATTTCATTCTTTAGTTAACCCATTTTTTTAATAACGTCACCCGAGAAAACGCAACTCCGGAAAAGGTGTTCCTAAGAAATTACCGGCGCTGTGATTCCATCGGTGCCCTCAGATTTCGATTCCGAGTACTAGTTCAAAAGTTAGAAAAACCCGCTCGTTCGTTCACTGAACGTACCTGAGCTAAACTTCGGAAATTGATTCTGGGCACACCGGGCCTTGGAATCAGGTACCGTCAGAAACTGCGTGCTCGTAAAATCCCAAATAAAAAAAAATTCAGTTGAAATTTACGGGTCTTTACATTACTCCCACCTCAGGGCTTTACGTCCCCGTAAAGATATATCACAAACTAGGGAAAAAACGAGGGTACTGAGCACGCATCTGAGCCTCCCGCTCCCAAGTGCTCTCCTGGAGGTTCCCGTGTTGCCATATGATGCGCACTAGAGGAATCGACCACCCACATAGGACCCACTCTTGTCCATCCTCAATCTCCACTGGGACCTTCGCAAAAGTTGCCCCATCATCAATTTCCAACTTCCCATGGTTGATATGCGTTGGGTCGTGCACATATCTCCTCAGCTGAGATATGTGGAAGATGTCGTGCACCCGGTGCAACTGAGGTGGTAGAGCTAGGCGGTAATCCACCTCACCTATCATGCTGAGAACCTGTAATGGTCTGATGAAGCGTGGAGATAACTTGTCGCCCTGGCCAAATCTCCATAATCCACGTCGAGGTAAGACCCGTAAGAAAACGTGGTCGCCATCCTCAAACTCTAGTGGTCTCCGCCTCCTGTCAGCATAAGACTTCTGCCAGCTCTGAGCTGTCCTCATCCCTTCCTGGATGACCTGGACCTTCTCTATCGTGGCCTGGACCATTTCTGGTCCCACAAGTGCTGACTCCCCTGGGTCTGTCAAGCATAGAGGTGATCTGAAAGGTCGGTCATACAATGCCTCATATGGTGCCATCCCGATGGTGGAGTGGTAGCTGTTGTTGAACACGAACACCACCAAGTGTAGGTGGTCCTCCCAGCTGCGACCAAATTCTAGGACACAAGCACGGAGCATGTCCTCGAGAGTCTGAATGGTCCTCTCCGTCTGACCATCCGTATGAGGGTGAAAGGCGGTGCTCAGTCATAGTTGCTTCCTGAATGCCTCCTACAACCCCTTCCAAAGCCGGGAAGTAAAGCGAGCATCTTGATCGGAGACGATAGATGATGGCACACCATGAAGCCGTATAATCTCCTGTACGTAGAGGCTTCCCAAGACCTCCACTGAGCCCTGATCTCTGATGGGTAAGAAGTGGGCCGACTTGGTGAGTCGGTCGACAATCACCCAAATGGAGTTGTGACCTCTGGAAGTACATGGAAGTCCAGTCATGAAATACATAGATATCTCATCCCACTTCCACTACAGGACTTCCAAGGGTTTCACCAAGCCTGCTGGTACCTGGTGCTCCGCCTTCACCTGCAGGCAGGTGAGGCATCGAGAAACGAACTCTGCTACAACCTTCTTCATACCTGGCCACCAGTTCTGTCGTCTGAGATCCTGGTACAACATCGCCACTCCTGGATGTACCGCTAAAGGGGAAGTGTGAAACTCCCTCAGCACCTCCTCCTCCAAAGCAGCTTTTACCATGGTACGTCCTCTGAAAAAGACATCGTGCTCTCCTCCTATAGAGAATCCATCAGGTGCCTGCCCTGAGGATATCTACGCATGCCGCATCTCATAGTCAATACCCCCACGCTGTGCCTCTCAGACCTGTTGTAGTAGTGGAGGAGTGACTTTGAGTGACTGAAGAAAGGCTGCTCCATCTCTATCCATGAAGGATATTTGCAAAGTGGTTGGCTGCTCTATCGCCTCCCCGAGTAGCTGAATGTTCATCCTCCTGCTGAGAACATCGACTACTACGTTATCCTTTCCAGGAGTATAGACTATCTCAAAGTCATAGTCCTAGAGGAACATGAGCCATCGCCGCTGTCTTAGATTCAAGTCCTTCTGCGAGAAGATGTACCCGAGACTCTGGTGGTCAGAGTAGACTGTAAAGCGCTCGCCCATCAGATAGTGTCACCACATATTCAGAGCGAAGACCAATGCTGATAACTCCAAGTCATGGGTAGCGTAGTTCTTCTCATTCTACCTCAACTGTCTTGATCTATAGGCGATCACTTCCCGCTCCTGCATCAGGACACATCCGAGTCCGGTCCATGATGCATCGCAAAAGACTACGTACCATACTCCCTCTTCCAGTAGTTTCAAGATAGGTGCGTTGGTCAATCTCTGTCTCAGCTCCTGGAAGCTCTACTAACATCTATATGACCACAAGAAGGGTTTCCCCTTCTTTGTCAAAGCTGAAAGTGGTGCCGCAACTCTGGAAACGTCTGGCACAAATCTCTGGTAGTACACAGCTAGTCCCAAGAAACTCTGCACCTCCGTCACACTCCTGGGTGGATCCCAAGCAAGCATTGCCTCGATCTTCACAGGGTCCACCACAAATCCCACCTCAGAGATGAAGTGTCCCAAGAAGTGGACCTCACGTAACCAAAACTGACACTTCGAGAGCTTACTATAAAGCTAGTTCTCTAGGAGTGTGTCCAGTACAACCCGCAAGTGGTAGGCGTGATCCTCCTTAGTGGTCGAGTATATCAATATTTCGTCAATGAAGACCACGAAAAATCGATCGAGGTATGGATGAAAGGTCCTATTCATGAGACTCATGAACACCACTGGAGCATTGGTTACGCCGAATCGCATAACCAAGACCTCATAGTGGCCATACCGACATCTGAAGGCCATTTCTGCACATCTTCGTCCCGAACTCTGAGCAGATGATATCTTGACCTGAGGTCTATCATCGAGAACCACTGTGCTCCCTTGAGATGATCGAAGAGGTCGTCAATCCTCAGAAGAGGATACTTTTTCCTCACGGTCACCTGGTTCAGGAGACGATAGTCAACACACAGTCACAAGCTCCTGTCCGCCTTCTTGGCGAACAAAATCGGGGAAGCCAAGGGTGAAACACTGGGTCGGATGAATCCCTTACTCTGCAAGTCCTCTAGCCGTACCTGCAACTCTCGAAGCTCAGCGGGAGCCATCCGATATGCTAGAGTGGATATCGGGGCTGTTCTAGGGTATAGGTCAACATAGAAATCTACCTCTCTACGAGGAGGTAGTCCTGGAATGTCGTCAGGAAAAACTTCAGCATACTGATCCACCACTACAGGAAAACTTGGACTCCGCACATCAACTGATCCTAGGATGACGCTAGCCAACTAATGGGTGATGGGATGTCCTCTCCTCTGCGTGAGTCTATCCTGCGCTGCAAAGGCTCCCTTCTTGCCGGTGAAGGTAAACCTGCTCCCGTCGGTGCGGACACATCGCACCTTGTGCCTAATACAGTCAATCTGATCATGGACTGTATATAAACAATCAATGCCCAAGATGACATCGTAAGGCCTCGACGCTGCTACGAGAAGATCCCAATCGAAGCTATCGCCTCCTAGAGTAAGCTCACACTACCGGAACCAGTGCGTAATCATCGAGTCTCCTCTCGTAGGAGTCTCTATCCGTAAGGATCGAGCCAACAGCTTTGTCGGAATCTCCGAGCTCCGAACAAGGGCAGCGACAATAAAAGAATGACTCAATCCTGTGTCTATAAGAACTGTAGAAAGGGTGGAGTAGACACAGATAGTACCTCAAATCATCTCTGGTGCACCATGGTCATAGGCCTCCACTGCCTGAAGCTAATCCTTCCTATGTCCGCCAGCTCCCTGTGGTCGGGTTGGACCTCCTGGTGGTGGTGGTGGTAAAGCCTCAAAGCATCGCCCACCACCTGCTGCTCTGCCAGCTACTCTACCTCGTCCTCCTGCTCTCTACGGACCACCACGGTCGACCCTCTGCCTCTGCCTAGGTGGCCCCTCAACCGGTTGCTGCTCCTCTGTACGGCGGGTCAGAAAGTCACGAGCTATGTGGCCCTGCCTGCCGCATGCGTAGCACTGTCTGCTCCTCGGAAGGTTGGCTCTGTTCCGTGTGCCCCGCACCTCTGAGCCAGTGTAATGAGGTCATCCGCTTGATGGTCTGGTCCGCCTGGACCCCTGTGGCATCCGTCGACTTTCAACTGCATAAGACTCTGCTACATGCCGCCCCACGGTAGGTCTCGCTGCTGGTGTAGGCTCAGCAAGAAAGCTATCTATGAGAAGGGATCGCTCCAGTACTCCTACCTATGTCGAAATTCTGAGGGAGATCATCGATGCCCTGATCTCATGCCTCAATCCCTACTCGAAATTCCGGGCCCAGAAGAATGGGTCCCATACCATGTCCGTTGAATAGCATGAGAGATTAGTAAATCTCGCCGAGTACTGGACGACCGTCATGCTGCCCTGCTGCAGCTGTAGTAGCTCCTGGATGTGCATAGCACGGAGGGTGGCTAGGACGAACTCCGAGCAGAAGAGGCTCTCAAAGTCCATCAAGGGTAGAGATGCCTCATCATGCACCTGGAGCATCAAGCTCCACCATCTTCCTGCTGCCGCGTATAGGAGGCTCACTGCAAGGATCACCATGAGGTCAGATGGTGTCCCCACTAGCCTGAAAACTCAAACTACAGCCTCCAGCCAATCCTCGGCTGCCTGAGGGTCCGTCTCCCCGCGGAACCTGGGCGGTCTCTAACACTGAAACTCATGCAGTTCACTAAGGCGACGTGCACTCTTAGCGGATGGGGCTGGTGTCATCGGTGGCTCAATGGGTAGAGGTACCACCGGTGCCTCCGCTGTAAAAGGGATCTGCACTGAGGCCTCGTCGCTCGGTGAGCTGCCTTCTTGCAAAAAGCTCGGAACCATAGCTGGTTGCCATTGTGGTGCCATCCAGAAAAGAAACAGGTGCACCACGGTCAAAACAGTATACCTGGTGAGCTGACACAAAGTAATCACAAAGAAAACTTTTGAAACACACATGCAATCAATGTTTTTGTGCACTGAGTCGGAAATCAGAAGTCAGGGTCCTGGTGTACAGATACGTCGGCCGCCACACCAACACTGGACTCCCTGGACTGATAACCACAATCAATACCCTTAACACTAATGCTTCACATAGAAGAAAGATCAGAGTCTTGAGTTCTGCGGTAGAACCAAACTCCTTTGATACCAATTTTTCACGACCCGTCCTTGGGACCCGTGTCGTGACTACCCCAAGCCCGCATCCCATAGGCCAGGGGCTGGCGACTAGCACCAAGTCATAAATCCCGATAAAAGGGGAAGGTATTTCCTTATAAATTAAACAAACACCACAGAGTAAGCCAACAGAAGTAAACGCTTAATAAACTGGGTGCAATAGTAAGTGCGGAAAGTAAATGGGCCAGAATACAAACCCAAACTGAAAGTAAGTACAACTGGAAAGAAAGTACAACAACTGAATGTAAAGCAGCAACATCGATCCGTCCACTAGAAGTCCCACCTGAAGGGTGGGTACAGATAGCCTCCTCAGCTCATTGGGTCCAACCATATGCTCCGTGTACGTCCCGCCCAGTGGTCCACCTCCAAGCATCGACTTGCTCCGCAAGCCTCAACCACGATCCATGTTGTTCGTCGTCTGCATCCAATACAATGTAGTGCGGGCATAGCCCATGCAGGGGTGAGTATACTCTACTCAGTAGGGATCCCGAGACCCCCTAAGGTCTCCCAGAATCCACAAAGGATAGTCCAAAAAGGAAAGATACAATCATGAAGTAACATCCAACACTACTTAGGTATATTACCATACATATACGTAAGTCATAAATTCCAATTCAGCTCCAACATCTGTGCCCAAGTTCGATCACTTCCACACAGGAAAGTACAACCCAATCCACATAGGAAAGTACAACCCAATCCACATAGGAAATCAAGACAATCATATCGAAGATAATGATTGAAAGTGAAGACTAAGCTCACACAGGTATACTTCTTTCGTAAGGTGATAGAGATGATCAGATGTAGCCACTGATTCATCTGAGCTGGGACCCACATAGGATACTAAACCAGATAAGCTGTCGGACCCATGTAGGATACAAGACCAGCTACTCTGCCTGACCCACGTAGGATACAAGTACAGAGTCAAACATTATCGGACCCATGTAGGAAACAGGAACAGTAGTACTGCCGGACACACGTAGGATACAAGAACAGTAGTCATCATCATCGAACCCACGGAGGATTTCAGTACGGTCGTCATCGCTGTCGAACCCACAGAGGATTTCAGTGCAGTCATCGTCGCTGCCGAACCCACGGAGGATTTCAGTGCAGTCATCATCGTTGTCGCAGTCGCAGCCAGCTCTAGGGTTTCCGCACACAGCATGCTCGATTCCGGGAGGGTCCACTCCACAAGCCAAGGGGATCGATACATCAATCGGCACGTAGTCCAGAGTTTATGTATCCCAAAGTTCCGTCTCGACAAAAGGAACTCAACGAGACAGACATCGCGTCAATCGGACGCCCGGTCTGAGAGTTATTGGCTTTTTCGTTCGAGGGGACCAGTTGGTTTTTAAGTCAAAACCCACCCAACCGCACTCGAACTACGTCCAAACCTCGAGCGGAGTAAGCTAGAAAGTCTCTCTCACTAAGAGGAATCAAACAAAGTCAACGGATCGTCAATCGGACGTCCGGAGCTCAAGTTATAAGTGTTTCTGCTCCGAGGGCCCGGTCGGTTTCATGTTCGAACCAACTCGGCCATACCCAAAGTTGTCCGAAACCTTGAGTGTAATATACCGAAACGACCGTCTCGATCCAAGAATCGCATCTCAACTGACGCTGTGTCGATCGGAGGTCCGTAGCCCATGTTACGGGCATTTAAACAAACCTGTCCGTTTTTAGGGGGTGTTGGGCCCTGACCGACCCGGCCCAAGACCCCCTGGGTCGGCCCAAACCAGGTCGACCAACCCCGGGTCCGGGTCTGGCCCACTAGGGTGTGGCCCGACCCGGTGGGCGTGTCCCGGCCCCACCAGCACGGCCCAGCCCGGCCGGCGCTGGCCGAGCGGGGCGGCCCGGGGCTAGCTGTGCAGGCGCGCAAAGGGGGGGGGGGGGGGGGGGCGCTGCCCCCTTGATTGAGGAAATGCCCCCCCCCCCCCCCGCATAGGGGTCCCACCCTTTGCCAGCCGGGAGTTACGACCCCCAGATTTCCCAAAAACTGGCCGGCCGGTGTGCCACCACGGGACCCCCCTCGCGGGTCCCGCCCTCATTGCACCGACGGCCGGTAGTTCCAGCCGCCACTCCCCTCACCACCGTGGCCTTAGGCCGCGACCTTGTGCGACCGGCGCGGCGTGATGATGTCACGCCCCTCCGCCGCGACCCCGCTCTGGCCGTGGCCTCTTCTTGGTTCTCCGGCGTGGCGCGACGGCGCCGCGCCCCTTCACCGCGGCCCGACTCCGGCTGCGGCTTCATTCGGCCTCAACGGCGCGGCGCGATGGCACCACGCTTCTTCACCGTGTTCCTCCTTGATTTTTCATGGTACCGTTGCACCACGCCGCCTTCGTTCGAGCTGCAAAGAATTCAACAAAAAAGGGGGAAGAAGGTCGGTCGTGTTCGTGTGGTCCGACCTCATCCCGTTATAATGATATCAGGCGGCCCAAAATAAAAGACGATGAACAGAAAAGAATATTCATGAACAAAAGTTAACCCCTACCTCAAGGAGTTGTCGAACGATGGTCGTCGCGGAGAAACGGCGTCGCGAAAGACGGTGTTGTGGAAGATGGCGTCACAGAAGACAGCGTTGCAGAAGACGACATCGCGGAACGAGGCTCCGTATACGTCATTGATGTTCGCTTGAAGAAGGATGAGGCACGTAGATCATTCTATGAGTAAGGTGCCTCTCACTGGCTGCGGGAGGTGAGGAGATGGCACAACAAATCCCTTGCGGTAATGGGGTTCTTTGTCGTAGTCTCGGCGTTATTCGTGTTCTTCGACGAGGAAGAAGATGTTCCTCAAGAGCGCAAGAGTCCTCTCCTAGTTTCCACGCAACGAATCAACCCCCAAATAAAGTAAGTCATTGCCTTATTTTATTAACACACACGCAAGCCATTAATTTAAAATTCAAAAAGATCTCATTCAATTAACTGAATTAATTGAAGAGAGATTAATATTGAAATTAATTTTTGAGGGTTGACTTGCCATTAAATTGGGGTGTGGGTGAGTTACAAAATTAAATGCACGTGAGAGGTTTAAAGGAAATTGAAGGGGTGAGGCTCGTATAGGCCCCACTTCACTAATATCCTACCTAGTGGTGTTAAGATTTAGTGGGTCCCACTCCAACCACCATGCATAGGTTATATGTCCTTAGAATAGAAATAAAAATTTTTGCACAAATTTTTATTTCATTCCATAGTTAACCCATTTTTTTAATAACCTCACCCGAGAAAACGCAACTCTGGAAAAGGTGTTCCTAAGAAATTAACGGTGCTGCGATTCCATTGGTGCCCTCAGATTTCTATTTTGAGCACCGGTTCAAAAGTTAGAAAACCCCGCTTGTTCGTTCACTGAACATTCCCGATCTAAACTTTGGAAATTGATTCTGGGCACACCGGGCCTCGTAATCAGGTGCCGTTAGAAACTTCATGCTCGTAAAATCCCAAAAAAAAAATTAAGAAAAAATTTCCCTTGAAATTTACAGGTCTTTGCAAAGTTCATTCTCAGATAGGGTCTCTATAATAGGTTACTGTAAGAATTTTTTATTTAATTTTTTATTTGTCTATGAATTTTGGATGGTGGGAGCCCTAAATTATCCAAATATCCTACCTTTTATATTCTCTATAAGGTTGGATGATATTATCATCTATATAACACTATAGATAAGGGGATATGATATTGAGGCTAGATCATCAAAAAATAAACAATGGATTCTAATGGATAATGATATCTCGATTGATGGTAAAATCGACGAACAGATCATGTGACAATGATCAATGAAACCATTATATCATAAATTTATTGAAGTGATAGATTTTTAACTTAAATTTATGGAATTCCTATTTCTTATTATATCATTTATTTATGATTTCAACTATGAATTTACCATTTTCATATTGTAATCCTAAACCGCATGTCCATATTAACTAAGGATTTTCAATTTGGCCAAGAAAATCTTATTTTCTATATAGTATACCCAAATTCCATCTTATATAAATTTTTTTCAATTATTGGTTTTCAATAGTCACAAAATCCATCATTTATTCAAAATATTGTTTTTATATGGTTTTATCTCCCTTGTTCTTCATGTATTCATTGTCTTCCTACATTTTAACCCATAGTTTGTGAAAACATTGTTTGATTTGATGCATGACCAGAATATATTCCATCACTATTTTTGGGTTATAAAAATTGAATAATGTGGAATGATAGAGGATTATTAGGGGTGATATATTTTCGATGACTTGGGGGTATGGGTGCTTAAAGGGAAGATATGAATTGGGTGACGGTGTCATGTGCGAGGTGCTTGTAAACATCATTTCTAGCTTATGATGTCTATAAATTCTGATTTGAGGGTATTCCATCCACGAATGAGGTATTTTGTGAGTATTTAGGCAAGAACATGGGTGAGAATAATCATAGAAGATGATTGTTGAATGTTCTGAAAATAATCGGTTTGTAAGAATGATCACATTTCATGTGTTTAAGATTTACATGTCATATAGTTCCTTGGAAGTGATGGACTGGGTTTCAAATTGAGATAAATATCACATTTTGTGTGTATTATTGAAAACACAATGTGACCCTATCTGATAAGCTAAGAATTTTTATGGAAAAAAAACCCAGGTGTATATTTTTAAACACATTTCATGAACCCTCTAGGTTACAACGTTTATCTCATCCCTTGCCTGACATGGGATACAGTGGTACATTCCTAGTACCACACCAATCCCACACACCATATAACTTATTGTATATATCCCATTGGTGGACTATTACCTATCATGTGGTGATCCAGTGCATAGAAAAATGACCTACGACATGCTACATTCCATGTACCCTCAAAGTACATGTTGTGAAATTTTATTACATTAGTGGTTTCTTCACATCCCCTTGCATGGTAATCTTTTTGAGTAAATGAATACTCTATCTTGAGATTTTTTATAAATATATCATAATGGTGTGGCTTTTTTGAATATTTGAGCCCATTTGTGATGTTCCATATAAGAAAACATATATCATTAATAAATATTTATTCATTATTTATTACATAAATATATATGTAAAAAATACCAATAATCGTGAGCTAGAGTGTAATTGTATAATTAGATACATAGAAAAATAACATGAAACACAAGTATAACAACATTGTTTATACACTCCAAAACATTCCCTTTTATTCCATCAATATTCAAATATCGCACAAGATGACTTGGGGACATACATAAGAACTGAGTGATCTATAAAACCTAGTAATGTAATAATCAATGAATAGCATGATGAATGTAATTCATGATATTGAATTTTCCTATAGTGGTGAAATAAAAGGGGAGATAATTATAAACATGAACACTAAAACATGATATAAGATCTTAACAACAAGGGAACGTTGGAATGTAAAAACAAAATAAAACATGACATTGTAATCATGAAATAAAGCTAAATTCCAAGAAATAACAATATAGTGTTCTTAGGATAAACTCACATGCAACATATATGGTGTAAAATAAGAGAAAACATTACCAAATTCATTTTAGGGCTCTATAGTTTTAGTCCCTCACATCACATTCATATCATGTGCATGAATTAGTGTTCCACCTGGATCATTCAATATAAGAAATCCTTTAATTAATTTTAATCCATTAATTAAGGGGTGTGGTTTACAAAGATGGAATTACCCAATAAATAAAGGATATCTAAATCTAATTGAATACCCTTGAGAGGAAATGGGGATGTGTATTCACTACAAAAAAATGGAATGGAAAATCACATTATAATTTTTAATCAAAACAACTGTACAAAATCATAGAAGGGTTAATGAGTGTCAAAGTTGGTCTCTCATTACTTTTTGATTATAAATATAGTAAAATGGATGTGTAAAAGAAATACTAACATGAACAATTGGAAATGAAATTTTCTAATAAAAACCTTAAATAATGAAGACGATGAGAAAATCACCTTATCTTTAGAGGTCACTTCAAAAAGATTATGAGGATCTTATAAAGAGATTGAGAAAACCTTGGGGGTTTAGGGAAGGATATATAGAGCAAATTAAGGATTAATGGTTTTTTATTGATGAGGAGTAAGAGGTTGGTGGGATATTTATAGTAAAATATAGGGGAATTCATTGTTAGTTTCTAAAAATAGGATTTGGATTCTATATGATAAAATAATAAAAAAAAACCCAACAATGAATTTTTATAATGGTTTCTACCAAAGGGGATTATTTTTCAATACGTTATAAGTCCTAGAACGGAAATATTAAAATAATACCATTTTTTATTTTAAAGTGAGTCATACACATAATAAAATGATTTTAAAACCTTAAAATATAATATTGGTTTGGGAGGATTAATTAAAGTTTTGTGAAATTATAAAAATAACATTAAAAAAATATAATAAATATGAAATCATTATTTGGTCATGGATACCTTTTATATAATTTATTAAACCACTTTTATGATATTATAATGTCATCATTAAAGCCATATATTTATAATGTGTTTAATTTTTACAAAAAAATAGAAGGTTTTAAAAAATATGAAAAACACATCATTGGGAAATTTTGATGTGATTATTTTAAAAATCATATTTATTTTATAAAAAAAAATCAAAATATGATACTTTTAAATTTAAAATAAAAAAACCTATTTGATGGATAATAATAGTTTTTTCAATACTAATAACATTATATCTCATATAAAAATACATTGGACATTATTAAATTATATTATCATTGGTATTTAAATAAATACTATTTAATGAAAATACATTATTAAATTAAAATTTATTCTTTATTTTATCAAAATAGTGTCTTAGTCGACACTATATATATATATATCCAAAAAATACAATTGTTATTTCTTCATGTCAAACTATAATTTTATTATAGTCATTATAGAATAATTTATAAATCAATATAAAAATAAAATAAATAAAATAATTATTTTATTAAAAAAATATTACAATTTATATTGCTACGATCTATATACATAACCCCTTATTACATCATCGTACGCCCTAAGGGTATGGTTTACGATAGTGGTTTTTTGTTGGGGTGGTTCGGTGAACATGGTTTCGATCATGAACACAATAAGCTTGAACTTCTCTTATAAATAGTTTGGCTTGAGATTTAGTTGCTGAATATTGTCTTTTGTTTGGTCATGGGAAAATCTTGGTGATTTCAACTCCCTCAAAAGGTCTAAAAAATGGGTTGTACGGGGTAATATCCTGATGGTCCTGGAAATCGTTTATTCTTTCTATATCAATTGGACTTTATCATAACCCTTAATATATATTAATTTTCACAGCCATTGTAAAACTACTATATTTTCAATGGTTAAGATTCATAATGGTATTTTAAATCTAACTAAATTTATTTTATAATGGAAAAAAATTAATACACAATATATATTAGGTGGCTAGGGTACAATTACATTCAAATACACCCACACACACACAACACAAACTAGTCGAAAGGGAAGGCTATACGCCCCAAAGGGGATATCCCACCCATCAATACATATTTATTTTTAATACATAGCCACAAGACCATGAAAAATAGGTTCTTAATGAAATATAAACCCAACCACCTAAAGGCCATGCCATCCACATCACCCACTTTGAGTGCTCTCGACATCTGCATCGGGGCACGTAGAGCCTCAACACCACCTGCTTTTACACAGACCAGGTAACTAGGAGCCACCATCACCAAGACCTCACCATCATCACTAGAGGACAACTATACCTTTCTATAACAACACTTCCCTGCATCACACTATAAGGACCCGACCTTAAAACATTACTTAATCTTGAATTAAATGAATAATTCACATTGAGGATATTTTCAGGTTTAGAGTTTTAGAGAATTATTACATAATTATTACCTCTGAAAATATTACAAAGTAGACACTTCTACACATTTTCCATTTTTTTTAAAAAACATTAACTCTTGAAAAAAAGAGTCATTTCTAGTTCCATGTTTAAGACAGCATGGATTTTCCTTGATCCCATCCTTGACTGTATTACACATTATGTCCTATAAAAAACATTTCAAAACTTGGGGTGAGCATAAAAAGCTCAGTAAGGGATATTCAAAGAAGGAAAACTGATAGTTTTTCAAAACAACAAGTAGACCATGAATACTTTATCATAAGTAATACTTTTCACTTTTATGAAATAGTAAATACTCTTCACTGAATAAAATATAATTTCTTACCCTTTTGTAACCAAAATATTACAATAAACCCATATAAAGAACACATAATATATAAAGGTAACTTGGGACATAAAAAAACACAAATGGAATAACCCTACGGTCAACTTCCATACATATCACTAAATGGAATATCCATACGGCTGAATTCCATACCCAATGCATTGGAGGTTATAACGTAACCTCCCGTCCTGGTATTCACGGCACCACCCAACATTTGGTTTATCATGTAACCACCTGTCAAATGTCCAAGTACCATTATAAAATCATAAGACATAAAAAAATATAATGGAAAGAAAACATTTCCACATTTCAATCACAATATATCACTTAAATATATTGACATAAAAAATCCATTATCGAAACCATTTTCAATACAAAAATACATAAAAGATTATATGGTATTTATTTTCTTTTAAAAACATTACGGCTTGTTAAGGATGCCAAAGATTAAGTAGTACTCGCCGTGGCGGAAAAGGTTGTTGTCACCATGTACGTCAAAAGAAACATTCATTTTTGTCATTTAGTACAACTATTCATAGAAAAAGATTCCCTTTTAATGAAATGAAATGTCAAATGTGTTTATATATCATATAAAAGAAAGTCTTGTATTGAAACAAAATATGCATCAATGAAAGGAGATTGAGATGAAGTCTGTTACCTCATGTCCGACTTGACTCGATCACTATTTAATCCCGTAAATAATAAACTAAAGTTAATTTATACTTTCTTAATAACCTTTTTCAAGTTTATTATTCATTTTATATCACTTATTGACATGTTATAATCATTATGTAATCATTTCAGTGAATAATGTTCATTTTGTCGATATTTGGTACTTAAGTCAAAAATGGACTTCTTACAATTACATGTTGTTCATGTGGTAAAAGTTTAATTATATACAAAATGATATTCATGATTTGGATATCATATATATCATATATATCCAGAATATACATGTATTTATAATAGTACATAACATTTAGAGGTAAGAAATGAAATGCACCCTTCATGGAGACGGTAAGCCGTACGTACGCATGAACGCTAATTTCATTTCTATTTTTTGTTTCATGGAATGAAATCACAATGATATATAAGGTACATTATAATTATAGTATAATATCATATATAATATTATTAAATACATCATTTACACATCCCACATATGGCATTAACGATTCAAATCACATTGAGGGGGCGGTAGTCCGCACTTCCTAAAGTGAAATTATCGCGTTTACCCATAATGGAAACCATAAAGGTTTTCCATAAATAAAAAATACAGAAGAATAAGGAAATCATAAACATAATATATATAATATATAAATACAGTGATATATTAATGTCCACCATTAAAGGTGTTAAGATAAGATTGAACAATCATCATTTCATGAGGTAGTAATTTACCATCCATAGAAATAGTATGTTCTTTAACCATTAGATGGAGGTGTGTGTAAGTGTATCTCGAATAATTTTCATAACAACATCCTAATATATTTAATATACTGGTGTTGTTACAAAATAAAGGAATAAAAAATAGTTTTGGGGGTTAGAGAAGCAAAATAAAACAAAAGAACATAAGAGAAGACATGGCCTTTAAATTGGGTAACTCCCTTTGGTTTGAGCCAAATGGGTTTTATGAAGAGCTTTATTCCTAGGGTAAGGCTTATAGGATTAAGAGAGGGATATTGGGAGCTTATTTCAGAAGAGTTTTGACGTGCCGAAGGGCTTCAGAGGTGTGTGAAATGGGTAGGAAGTGGGGTCATTTATAAGGGAGAGGAGGGGCTCTTTTGGAAAGCATGAAACTATTATTTTATTATAGAATGATTTTCAGTTTCTAAAGGTCCAAAAAATTATTAAAGTCAAATATAAAGTGTCCCATGTTATAAATAAAATCATAAAATAAAAATTGGACAAGTGTTGGATATTATTTTAAACATAATCTTCTTATTTATTTAAATCATTCATTAATGACGTAAACACTACATCATCATTGTGTCATAAATAATTTTATTTATTTGATGTCAAAAAATTATATGAAAAGTTTCCATGTTGTAGGTAATAGTTTTAGATTTATAATGAATATTTATAGTTAAATAGTTCAATTATATAACCCCATGTAAAATTTGTTTTAGTAAAACAATACATGTTTGTGACATTTTTATTTTTACTTTAAATAAAAGGTATTAATGTCATTATCTTACCCAAGTGGCTCTATTGTGTCCCATAAATTGACCCATGGATTGTCTTGGTCTTCCATGACTCATAAAATAAGTATAGGACAAGTTTAAAGGTGATTTCATATTATTATAACATTATTTTTACCTTAAATTACACTAATTAACTTTAATCGCAATTAATAAAACTTAAAAGTTACTATTCACCAAAAAATTATTTTCATCCCATTGAACCAAATTTTAATTACTAATGAAAACCATGTATGTCGGATTTTTGAAATTCAGTTCACAGATGTGGTAAAGTTTCATTTAAACGAATAATCAGTTTTTTAACTACCACTTAGTGGTTTCACTATTCATCAAAAATTGATGTTTTTCAGAAAAATACCAAAAATTCACCCTAAGCTATATTTGATATTCTGAATTCAAAAATGATGTCTATTTTAAAAAATTCAAAATATATAAGTTTCATTAATTAATTTAATAATTAATTCTCGTTGTCAAAACAAATAGCGTGTTTTTAAGAAACATTATATATCAAAAGATTGACACTAGTTTAAGTCCAATTTCAATGTGAAATTAATTCCAATGACCACCATTGGATTAAATGGTAAAAATATAGTCTAATTTCACTTTAAAACAAATTCAAAGGATAATATAATCATATAAATAAAATAGATTAAAATGAGGTTTTGAATTAAAATACAACATTTTTCACTTATTCATTAAAAATGAACTTTATCACAAAAATAACAAAAATCTACAAAAAGTAAATTTTGATGTCCCATTTCTAAAGAAGGATATTATTTTGTGAAATATAACATATAAAATTGTAAAAAAAGAGGAATTAAAAAGGGTTCGCCATCAAAAGGCGGTTAGTAAACCTTTTAAATAATATTAGAATATTTATGCTTAAAATTGAATTCTTTTCTTATTTTAAGCCATTATCTTTTATTAGATAAATGTGAAAATATTTACAAACATATATAATCATATTTTAGTTATTTATATTCATTCCCGCCAATACAATGGCTACGTGTTAATTACCATTTAAAATAATATTATTATATTATTAGTGTGCAATGTAAGATTTCAAAGAAACTCGTTGTTGCATATAGGGTACGCTATTGAACATAGAAACCCATTTAAAGTAAAATTAATATTTAATTCACAAATATTAATAAATATGAAAATGTATTATTATTTATTTACCTGGGATGTTACATCCTTCCCCCCTTTTGGGAATTTCTTCCTCGCAATTTTCTTCCCTTATCAAAATAAGTGGGGTTATTCATCCCTCAAAGCATTTCTAGATTCCCAAATTGCCTCTTCAACCATATGGTTTTCCATAAAACCATCACCTGATAAATTACCTTATTTCGTAACACTTGCTCTCTTCAGTCAATAATTTGGACTGGTTGTTCTTCATAAGAGAGATTCTCTTCCAACTGAACTACCTCTGGTCTCAAAACATGAGATGGATCTGGAAAATACTTTCTCAACATTGAAACAAGAAAAAAATTATGTACCTGGGACAAACATGGAGGTAATGCCACTATGTATGCAACTGATCCAACTTTCTCCAATATTTCATAAGGTCCAATTAACCTCAGACTCAACTTTCCCTTCTTTCCAAAATGCATCACACTTTTCTATGGAGAAACTTTGAGAAAAACACGATCACCTACCTCGAAAGATAGATCCTTCCTCCGGTTATCCACATAACGTTTCTGCCTGATCTGAGCTGTTCTCATGTGCTTTTGAATCAACTGAACTTTTTCTTCCATCTCTTCTACCAATTCTGGTCCCTTCAACTTCCTTTCCCCTACTTCATCCCAAAAAGGTGGAGTTCGACATCGTTTACCATATAATGCCTCAAACGGATCCATTTGTATTCTGGAATGAAAACAGTTGTTATAAGAAAATTCAACCAAAGAAAGATGTTGGTCCCAAAATCCTTGGTAATCCATCGGGAAAACACATAACATATCCTCCATGGTCTGAATTGTTCATTCTGATTGCCCATCTGATTGTGGATGAAAATCTATACTAAAATTTAATTTAGTACCCAACGACTTCTGAAGACCTTTCTAAAAGTTAGAAGTAAACCTGGGATCATGATCAGATACAATAGAGAGGGGAACTCCATGTGACTTGAAAATATCTTTAACATACAACCGATAAAGTTGATCTAGAGAAAATGTATCTCGAATAGGAAGGAAATGAGCAGATTTAGTCAATCGATCAACAATAACCCAGATTGCATTATTACCTTGAGATGTATTTGGTAATCCCACAACAAAGTCCATGGATATATTTTCCCATTTCCACTCTGGCATCGGTAATGACTGAAGCATCACTTTCGATAATGTCCGCTCTACTTTAACCTGCTGACAAGTCAAACACTTCATTGTAAAATCAGTAATATCTTTTTTCATTCCATCCCACCAGTAATACTCCGGTAGATCTTTGTACCTCTTAGTACTACCATGATAAACTGAAAATGGGGAACTATGAGCCTCACATAACAACTCATTCTTCAACTCTGAATCACAAGGCACACATAATCTCTTCCCAAACCTAAAAACACAATCATTATCAATGTTAAATTCAGACAACTTACCCTTCTGAACCAGCTCTACCTTTTTCTGCATCCCACTGTCTTTCTTCTGCGCTTGCTTAATTTTGTTTGATAGAGATGATATCACTGACACATAAAACAAAATATAAGAACTTCCTGCACAAATTAATTCTATTACAAAGTTCATCAAATTAAAAACCAAAGGATCTTGTTCCAAACATATCATGGTTAATGAAGCATTACTTTTTCGACTCAAAGCATCAACCACTTTATTTTCATTTCCCAGATGGTAATGGATTGTAAAATTGTAATCCTTGATTAATTCCAGTCATCTCCTCTATCTCATGTTCAATTCTTTCTGATTGAATATATACTTTAAACTTTTTTGATCAGTATATATTTCACACTTTACTCCATACAAATGATGCCTCCAAATTTTTAGAGCAAAAACAACAGCAGTTAATTCCAAATCATGTGTAGGATAATTTAACTCATGAGTTTTCAACTGACGTGAAGCATAAGCACTTACCTGATCATTATTCATAAGGACATAACCAAGTCCCTTCAATGAATCATTACTGTAGATAAAAAACTCACCAATTCTAAATGGAAGTGTCAAAACTGTAGCATTCACCAATCTTCTTTTCAATTCCTGAAAACAATCATCACATTTTTTTGTCCAGATGAACTTGACACCTTTTCGAGTTAACTTATTCATTGGACTAGATAACCATGGAAATTTTTCAATAAACCTCCAGTAATAACTTGCCAAACCAAGAAAACTATGAATATCGCTTATATTTGTGGGTCTTGGCCATTCTTCAACAACATTCATTTTAGTAGGATCAACAGTTATGCCATTTTTTTGAAACAATGTGACCAATGAAAGAAATTTGTTGTAACCAAAACTCATACTTGCTGAATTTCCCATAATGTTTCTTGTCTTTAAATGTTTGGAAGACAACCATTAAATGACTTTCATGATCCTATTTACTTTAATAATAAACCAAAATATCATCAATAAACACAACTGTCGCTTATCACCAGATTCAACTGAACCATCACTACAGTAAACTGCTCAATTCTGATTCCAACCATCTCTGGTTGCTAATTCGGAAGGTCATTCTCCTCTATATGCCTTCCCAAAAAAGCTTCTCTGTTTCTTTGATGAAAAATAATTATTAACACAGGCATATCTTAGATGAAGTAAAATGGTAATCTGTAAATTCTATATGATTTCAATATTAACATAAATTACTTTATGGATATTAATTTAACAATACCCTAACTCCTAAAGTTTTCTAAACCGACCTCTGATACCAACTATAAGAACCTGGCCTTAAAACATTACTTAATCTTGAATTAAATGAATAATTCACATTTAGGATCTTTTTAGGTTTATAGTTTTAGAGAACTAGGACAAAACTATTACATCTAAAAAGATTACAAAGTAGACACTTCTACACAGTTTCCATTTTTTTACAAAACATGAACTCTTGAAAAAAAGAGTCATGTCTAGTTCCATGTTTAAGACAACATGACTTTTCCTTGATCCCATCCTTGACCATATTCCACATTATGTCCTATGAAAAACATTTCAAAAACTTGGGGTGAGCATAAAAAGATTAGTAAGGGATTCACAAAGAAGGAAAACTGTTAGTTTTTCAAAACAACAAGTATACAATGAATACTTTATCATAAGTAATACTTTTCACCTTTATGAATTAGTAAATAATCTTCACTGAATAAAAGATAATTTCTTACCCTTTTGTAACCAAAATATTACCATAAAACCCATATAAAGAACACATAACATATAAAGGTAACTTGGGACAAAAACATACATAAATGGAATAACCATACGGTCGACTTCCACACATATCACTAAATGGAATAGCCATACGGCCAACTTCCATACCCATTGAATTGGAGGTTATAACGTAACCACTCATCCTGGTATTCACAGCACCACCCATCATTTGGTTTATCACGTAACCACCTGTCAAATGTCCAAGTACCATTATAAAATCATAATAAATAAAAAAAATATAATGGAAAGAAAACATTTCAACATTTCAATCACAATATATGACTTAAATATATTGACATAAAAAATCCATTATCAAAACCATTTTCAATACCAAAATATATAAAAGTGTATATGGTATTTATTTTCTTTTAAAAACATTACAGCTTGTTAAGGAAGCCAAAGATCATGTAGTACTCGCGGCAGCAAAAAAGGTCATTGTCACCACGTACGTTATAAGAAACATTCCTTTTTGTCGTTTTGTAAAAAGCTTCATAGAAAAAGATTCCCTTTGAATGAAATTAAAATTCAAAGGTGTTTATACAATGTATATAATAAAGACTTGTATTAAAACAAAATATGCCTCAATGAAAGGAGATTGAGATGAAGTCCCTTACCTCGTGTCCGACTTGACCCAATCGCTCTTTAATCTCCTAAATAATAAACTAAAGTTAATTTTTACATTATTAAAAACCTTTTAAAATTTTATTATTCCTTTTATATCACTTATTGACATGTTATAAACATTATTTAATCATTTAAGTTAATAATGTTCATTTTCTCGATATTTGGTACTTAAGTCAAAAATGGACTTCTTACAATTACATGTTGTTCATATGGTCAAAGGTTCATTATATCCAGAATGATATTCATGATTTGGATATCATATATATCATATATATCCAGAATATACATGTATTTATAATAGTACATAACATTTAGATGTAAGAAATGAAATGCACCATTCATGGAGACGGTAAGCCGTACGTACACATGAACGCTACTTTCATTGATATTTCGTGTTTAATGGAATGAAATCACAATGATATATAAGGTAAATTATAATTACAGTATAATATCATATATAATATTATTAAATCCATCCTTTATACATCCCACATATGGCATTAACGATTCAAATCACTTTGAGGGGGTGGTAGTCCGCACTTTCTAAAATGAAATTATCGCGTTTACCCATAATGGAAACCATAAAGCTTTTCCATAAATGAAAAATATAGAAGCATAAGGAAAACATAAACATAATATATATCATATATAAATACAGTGACATCTTAATGGCCACCATGAAAGTTGTTAAGAGAATATTGAACAATCATCGTTTAATGAGGTAGTAATTCGTCATCCACAGAAACAGTATGTTCATTAACCCTTAGACGGAGGTGTGTGTAAGTGTAGCTCGAATAATTCTCATAAAAACATCCTAGAATATTGAATATATTGGTGTTGTTACAAAATAATGGAATAAAAAATATTTTATGGGGTTGGAGAAGCAAAATAAAACAAAAGAACATAAGAGAAGACATTACCTTTAAATCGGGTAACTCGCTTTGGTTTGAGGCAAAAGGGTTTCTTAAAGATATTTTTACCTAAGGTAAGGATTATAGGATTAATAGAGGTATATTGAGAGATTATTTGAGTAGAGTTTGGATGACCCAAAGGTCTTGAGAGGTGTGTGAAATGGGTAGGAAGTGGGGTCTTTTATAAGGGAGAGGAGGGGCTCTTTTGGAAAGCATTAAACTATTATTTTATTATATAATGATTTTCGGTTTATAAAGGTCTAGAAAATTATTAAAGTTGAATATAAGGTGTCCAATGTTCTAAATAAAGTCATCCAATAATAATTGGGCAAGTTTTGGATATTATTTTAAACATTATCTTCTTATTTATTTAAATCATTCATTAATGACATAAACACTACATCATCATTGTGTTATAAATAATATTATTTATTTCATGTCTAAAAATTATAAAAAAAATTACCATGTGTAGGAAATATTTTTATCTTTATAATGAATATTTATAGTCAAATATATCAATTATATAACCCCATGTAATTTTTTTTAGTAAAATAATACATGTTTGTGACATTTTTATTTTTACTTTAAATAAAAGGTATTAATGCCATTATCTTACCCAAGTGGCTCCATGGGGTCCCATAAATTGACCCATGGATTTTCATGGTCGTCCATGACTCATCCAATAAGTTTAGGACAAGTTTAAAGGCGATTTTGTATTAATAAACATTATTTTTACCTTAAATTACACTAATTACCTTTAATCGCGATTAATAAAACTGAAAAGTTACTATTCACCAAAAAATTATTTCCATCCCATTGAACCACATTTTACTTACTAATGACAACCATGTATGTCAGATTTTTTATATTCAATTAACAGATGTGTTAAAGTTTCATTTAAACGAAAAATCAGTTTTTTAACTACCACTTAATGGTTTCACTATTCATCAAAAATTGATGTTTTTCAGAAAAATACCAAAAATTCACCCTAAGCTATATTTGATATTCTGAATTCAAAAATGATGTCTATTTTACAAAATTAAAAACATATAAGTTGCATTAATTAATTTAATAATTAATTTCCGTTGTCAAAACAAATAGCGTGTTTTTAAGAAACAATATATATCAAAATATTGACACTAGTTTAATTCCAATTTCAAAGTGAAATTAATTCCAATGACCACCATTGGATTAAATGGTAAAAATATAATCTAATTTCACTTGAAAACCAATTCAAAAGATAATCTAATAATATTAATAAATTAGATTAAAATGTGGTTTTGAATTAAAATACAACATTTTTCACTTATTCATTAAAAATGAACTTTATCAGAAAAATAACAAAAACATACACAAAGTAAATTTTAATGTCCTAATTCTAAAGAAGGATTTTATTTTGTCAAATATAACATATAAAATTGTAAAAAAGTGGATTTAAAAAAGGGTTCTCCATCAAAAGGCAGTTAATTGACCTTTTAAAGAATATTAGAATATTTATGCTTAAATTTGTATTATTTTCTTATTTTAAGCCTTTATATTTTATTGGATAAATTTAAAAATATTTAACCAACATATACAATCATATTTTAGTTATTTCTATTCATTCCCGCCAATACAACGACTACGTGTTAACTACCATTTAATATAATATTATTATATTAGTAGTGTGCAACGTAATATTTCAAAGAAACTCGTTGTTGCGTATCAGATACACTATCGAACATAGAAACCCCTTTAAAGTAAAATTATTATTTAATTCAAAAATATTAATAAATATGAAAATGACTTATTCTTTATTTACCTGGGATGTTACACACACACTAGGGACACTACACTATCATTCATCGCAGGGCATGCCATCACATTGTAGGGGCCCCCACATTTCCCCCTCTCCATCGTCATCGAAGGCCACTACCCCCATAGGGCCACTGTGCCTCCCCCTATTCAACATGCATCAGAGGTTCTTTGACATAACTACATTACCCCTTCATCATCAGGCTTTCTATCAAACACGTAATGCTCTAGGGATAAGTTAGAGGGGATTTCTAGTTGGTAGGTCATGGATATGATTCAATCAAGGATATCAAAGATATGACTTAACTTGGAATAGATTTCATTCTTCCTAAACCACATGAATTTATTCCATGATGATATATAAAGGAATACCATATCTGTAACATAAAACATGATTTATTTTTTATGATTGTTTTCATATATTTTCTATCAACATTGTGCTAATCTCAAATAATATTGAATGGTTGGAATCTTCAACGTAATCTCTTGGTCAAGATAAGGTCCCATAAGAATACACTCTCTAACAATATCCTAGAATGTTGGAGTATAACACTTATTATCATATAGATCCTCATAAGATGCCATTTTAATGTTAGAATATAAACTTTTATTTTTTGAAAACTTTGCTAGTGGAAGGCGTTGATCCTACCATTCTTTTAAATCCATTGAACATGATCTCAACACATCCTATTGAGTTTGAATGGTTTCTCTGACTAAAAATCTACCTAATGGTGGTAATTCTTACAAAAAATACACTCTATATCCAATTCTTACTAGAGGTTTCTCATGAACCTCTACGTAAAACTAGGATCTCGATTAGATACAATGAGGAGTGGTACTCCATGTAGTCTTACCACATTCTTTATATATATCCTGGTTAGTTGGTCAAGAGATAAGTCTTATTTGATAGCAGTGAAATGCACTGGACTTTTTCGGTGATCAAATACCACCAAGATGGAATTTTTTCCTTCAAATGTTCTTGATAAATCTATGATGAAATCCATGTATTCATTTCCTATTTTTTTATATTATTATGAAACGTGGTTTCGTCATACCCTTAGAATTCTATCATCTAGCCTTGACTTATTAGTATTCCAAGAATCATGATAAAACTTATACTATATACCTCTCCATGTTATCCCAGTAGAATTTTTTCTTCAGATATATATACTTCATTGTGGATGAATAAAGAAAGATGATATATTCACATCATCCCAAAGTTCCCTTTTCAGTTATGGTTTTTATTGGACACATATTTTTCTTTCAAACATTTATAACTACATCTTTAGAAAGGTTGAACTTATTAATATTATCTACCTTTAATTATTTCTCCACATCATCTTTTAGGGAAACCTAGATCCTGTAATGAATGTATGGTTAAGAAGTTATTTTAGAAAACTAGGATGAAAAAACATTTCTTATTCCCATGTACATTCTTCTCATGTCTATGAATATTGGACCCCATTTAATCCTCATCATGGATAGGATTGTAGGATTCTTTCTACTCATAGTATCTTTCACTTTGTTCGCCTTACCATGATTATAGTAGAGTGAGTAATCATAATCCTTGATATGATCTAACCACATTCATTGGAATATATTGAGCTCATTTTATCTGCATATATACTTAAGGAATTTATTATTCATCTAGATGTCACACTTTTCACTATAGATGTAATTTCTACCAATCTTCAATCTGATGATAACTACAATCAATTAAAGTTCATGTTTCTTATAGTCCATATCATTCATATTGAATTATTGATATGAATATTCAATAAATTTTTCATCATCCATTAGTACAAAACTCAGGCCCTTTTTGGATGCATCGTTGTGGAAAACGAATCATTTACCACTGTTGGGTAATGTGAGCATGGGTGAAGTGATTAGTTTATTATATAATTCTATAAATCTACCCTCATAATTATCAGTCTAGAAATACATCACTTCATTTCTTTTTTTCTTGGTCAGTGGGATTGAAAATCATGAGATGTTTCTAAAAAATCAATGATAGTTTCCAAGTAATCCATGTTTACTATGGGCTTGCATTGTATATTTTATTATTTTCCATCCTTAAATTGACTCTATTTTAAAATGATAAACAAATATCCATTTAATAGTGACAAAATTCAAAAATAATATTAATTTTTCAATCCAAAACATGAATTTACTATACATATCATATAAGTTTTTGTATCACATGTTCCTCGATACAACATTCTAATCCTCCTCATGTCCATCCATTATTTTAGAGTAGATAATAATATCATGTAAAAATACTACAAATTCTTTTCATGTAAATCCCTAAATACTGAATTAATTATGTCCATGAATAAAATTAGAGAATTATTGTTTCCAAATAGAATCACTATGAACTCATATGGCCTATACCATATATGAAAAGTATCATTGGGGATATCCTCCTTCTTCACCTTTGCTTGATAATTTCCTAAAAAAAGGTCCAACTTACAGAATAAATGAGCTCCATGTAGTTAATTGAAAAAATCATCAATTGGTGGAAGGGTATACTTGTTCTTTGTTGATATTTTGTTGACCTCATAATAATCAATGTAGTGGATCATTTCCCAACATTTTTCTTAAAAAATTGGATCGGGTTACCCCATGGTTATGTAATTATTTATATAAACCATTTATCTAGATTCTATTGTAGTTTCTTCTTCTCTTCCTCATGTCCAATAGTGGAAATTATTTATGGAGTATTTAATATTGAAAAATCTCCATGTATATGTTTGATAAAGAACTCAACCTATCAACTAGGAGTAAGACTAGAAAATTCTTTTGGAAATAGATCTCTTTATTCCCTCACAATGGGAATTTCATCAAGGATTATCTTATCTTGAGTCTTAATTATTTTAGAAAGATACTCTTCTTCATGTGGAAATAAAATCCTTTCTTGAAATGATTATTCTAATGGATATTAATCCCCCGACCCTTGAGCATTTATAGAATCATAGGTTGATTTGTGAAATTAAGTGTTATTTATTTATCTAAAAATATATATCAGATCTACATAAAAATCAAATCCAAACCCAGAATGTCATCAAATTCCACCAAATGGATTGTCGTAATGTTTTCTGGGAAACTCTTCCAATGAATATAGGTAGGGGAGAATTTAGATACTTAGTATGTAATAATTTCCCCATGTTACATTGTCAATGATATCTTTACTTCCATGTTTTATAGTGGTGTTTAAATAGATCTTCTAAACTGGAACAATAATAATGAATCTATATAAACATAGTAAAATAGGATACTTAAGACGATAATAATCCTTCCATTCAATATTTTATTCCGGTTATAATAAATTAGTATATATAAAAAAGATGTAAGGATGAGAATTTTCAAATTATTAAACACATAAAATGGAATCAATTAACATTAATGGGATAAATCTGAAATGACATGCATTCCTTCAAATATGAATTCATATGTTTTAATCAAAGTTAACCATGGTCTATTTCATAAAAGAAACATTTATTTGAATCTTTTTTACCTTTATAATAGATTGTAAAGGGATTGTGAATTTTCCAAAGCATATCACCCGAGAGTGAGAACCTAGGTTTTTAGTATGTCATTTTTTCTGTGCACCAGGTTATGACTGAGTTAACACCCATTACAACTTTTTTTGGGGTTATTACCCCTTGGTATAGTTGTTCTAGAACTACATCCACATATAGTATCCATATATGTGTTTTTTAATGGAAACTACTTACTCTATACCTTAAAAAAATTGAGATATTTTCCAATATTTATTTTTATATCTAAGGATTTCAATATATGTTTCTATTCTATTTCCAGAAAATAACTAGACCTTTCTATGATACCAAATATGGCAACTGATATCTTTAATACACATAAATTTATGATTTATTACACAAAGATACACTCAATAGAATCCAAAAAGTTCTTGATGCCTATTCTCTTTAGGTAATTAAATACATATCACAATAACTTAAAACACATGTAGAATAATATTTTTTTAAAACTCCTAAACATTTTTCTTATATTCCATATATTTTCTAATATTGTATAGGATAACATGGGGATGTACATATGAAAGGGATGATCTATAAATCCCAATAATGAAATAATAAAATAAAAATATGATAAAAGTAAAAGTAATACATGTTATTCAAGTGGAATGTCAAGGTGATATAGAAGGGTTGAAAATTATAAAAATGAACATTGATTCATGATATAAGATTAAAATATCAGGGTAACATACGATTTTATAAACAACATAAAACATGACATCATAAGAATTCCTCAACGATAACCATTGAGACATCATAACATATTGTTATTAGGATAATCTATCGTGTACTATTAATGGTATCTCATTAGATAAAAACACTAACCGATGAATTGGAGGGATATATAATCATGGTTCCATCCTTAACATCCATATAATTTACACGCACTAGTGTTCCACATAGATCATACAACATAATAATTCCTCTCATAACTTTTATTCCCATTATTAAGGAGTGAGGGTTACATACATGGAAGTACCCTATAAATGAAGGATGTGTACATCATGGTTAATACTCATGAGTGGATTTGGGGATGTGTATTCATTTCAAAAATGTTTGACATGGATAATCAAAGGATAATTTTAGCATCATAATGAGTGTGTATTATGATTCATGGACTAGTTTAATGATTTTTAAAAGTGGTATCTCATTTCCTGAAAATCAAAATTAAAGTAAATGGTATATGTAATAACAAATTACAACATGAAAAATTGAAAATAAAAGGTAATACTTCAATTAATGATCTTGAATAAAGAGGATATAATTCACTTACCTTGAGGAGAGCTTATAAAAACATGTGAGGTACTTATAATGATCGTGGGAACATATTGGGAGAGATTTAGAGTGGTAGTGGGGAGTAAATTCATGATCAATGAGTTTTTAGTGAATAGAAATTAGATTTTGGGTGGTTATTTATAGAAAAATAATAGGGGATTCTTTTCCACATTCAAAACATAGGTTTTGGGCTCTATATGATAAAATAATCAAAACCACAAACTGTACCACATTTCTTCCCATATTTTCTATGAAAAAATATTGGTTTTCAATGTTTTATATTTTGAAGGACAAAACATTTTAAAATAATACTATCAGTGATATGTAAGGGAGCCTTGTTTATAAATAATTGATTTTATGACCTCAGAATATATTGTAGGTTCTCTAGGATTGATTAAAGGTTTATAAAATTAATCAAATAACATCAAAAACACGTTACTTTAAATTTTAAATATATATTTGGTTTCTTCTTACTTTCATATCATTTATTACATCTCTTTTGGGATAATATCACGTCATAATACAAACCATAAATTTATATAGTATTTAATTTTTATCCAAAATATCAATTGGGCCTGAAAATTGTGAAAAATTAAAAATTAGATAAATTTTAGGTGTTGATTTAAAAAATAATATTTATTTTAAAAAAATGATTTTATAAAAATGAAAACTTTAACTTTAAAATAAAAATACTTTTGATTATAAAATACTTTTTTACAACACTGATAACATTATACTCATTATAAAACATATATTGGACTTCATTAAATTATGTTATCACATAAATTGGAGTAAATATTATTTAATGGAAATATTTTATTAAAATAACATTTATTATTGAATATATAAAAACTGGTTTCTTAACTGAGACTATATATTTCTCAAAAAATAAAATATGATTTCTTCATTTGAAAACCAAATTTGTATCAAACTCAATATATAATAATTTATAAATTTTTAATATAAATGGATAATTATAATTATTAATTTGTTAAAAATAATATATAAAAATTCATATTACAAGGTTATAGATACATAACACCTTATTACACCCACCTACTCCCCTAAGGGTAAGGTGTATTATTGAGTTTCTTTCTTGGGGTGGTTTGGATAATGTGGTCTGGTTTGTGATCTTGATAAGATTGAGATTATACCATTAATGGTTCCAAATTTGATTTAGTTGTTGAGTCTCATCATGGGATTGGTTAATTGTAATGTTCAGTGATTCCATATCCTATGGAAGGCATGATAAATGGAGTACATTGGGTACAATCCAAGTGGTTGAGGCCATTGCATCTTCTGTCTATGTAAATCAAAATTTATCATAACCCTTAATATATGCTAATCTTAAACTTCCCTATACAATGGATATATTATCAATATTTAATATTCTTATGATTATTTTAAATCAAAGAGGTTATATTTTATAATGGCCCAAAATAAAATTAGTGGTGCATGTGTTCTCTTAACTACATTACTCATTATGTAATTTCTAAATTCAAAAATAGGATTTTATTTATAAATGATTGGGTCATTACAAGATAGGTAGTTATTGGAATTATATATGCAGGTTTAATGGTGTGGATCAGGGCATGATATCAGAAGTTTTCAGGGGGTCATTACTCCCCTTGAAGGGTGTTTATAATAGAGTGTGGGTAACCATTATTCATTATAGGGTTTGGTAATCCCCCATATAATTGGGGATCAAGTCCTCTAGATTTGAATCTGCTTAATATTCCATCAGGTATGATCACATGAAAATCACCCACACACTACTAATAGAGTTCAGCAATCCCCCGTATACTCATGGCATGTGTACTTAATCTATAGAGTTAGTACTCTCCAATCTGGTTTGTCAAAATCAATGAGGCATAAGTCCTCTAACATATTTCTAGAAATGGGACATGGGATTTATCATTGCATGGTAGTTATTATAGAAGGGGTCAATACTCTCTTGATCAGTATCTATCATTGGTTAAGGACTGGGCCCCTTATAGGTTTTGAGAATGTTGACATTGTAATATTAGAAAGTAAGGTTCAATACTCCCTCAGCTGATGTGTATACCTTAGCAATGAGTGGGTTCCCCTTAATAGATTCTGATGGTAGAGTGGAAGAATGGATGAGTAGATTAGAAACATTAAGGCATGTTATTCTTAAGGAACCCCCTTAGTTGAATTTTAAATGTGACATATATTTGTTCTATTGACTTTAAACATCATAATATTTCATATTTTACAGGAATTAGAAGTCTCACAAGAGATACGACTATTAGGGATCAGAGCTTTGGTGATAGGGACTTCCTAGAATCCCTGAGAATTCCTGTGTTGTTGAGAATATCTAGATCTTTCTTTGAATCACTTTTAGCTACCTTTTTTTCCTTTAATTTTATATAACTTTTTTCTTATATATCTTTTTTGGGTTTTATGGAATCCTACTCGGTATGCTTATACACATCCTTCTATGGGCCTTATTCCCAAATATTTTTTTGTAACCATTTTAGGTTTACGGATGGTCTTAGTGAATACAGATATGTTGTATCTTATGTATTCTATATTTAAAGTATTATTAGATGCATAATTGATTTTTTATTATTTTATTTGATATTTTATTAGTATTTTTTGTATCATGAATATTTTTTTTCACTGTTCTATTATCTATATATATTCATTTGGTTTTTTTACCTATGTAATGCATTGGAGATAAGTTTCTATTACTGGTTGGAATATTCTATGGCCTCTCATATCTTTCTATATTCCTACATAAAAAAATTAATAATCCCATAGCCTATTTGGGGTGGACTTGCAGTGGTACAGTTGACTTACCATTGGCTCGGCAGGGTCCTTGGAAGGTATGGTAATGATTGAGTGGTATTAAAGAAGGTTTCTCCAAGGGATGGTTTTTTTGATCTAGATAAAATGTAGTGCATATTTTATAAAGTTAGAGATATGATGTTAAGGGTTATTAATTATAGTTATCAAATCAGAGAGAATAAAAAATATGTAGTGGAAAAATAATCATTTATCAAGGACTCTAATAATGTATTAGTCAACCCATAGCTTTAAAACATCATTGAAGTGTATATGAAAGTTGGTATATCCATCATATAGTAGTCAGTTATGATATTTTATACCATTATTATACCATATCATCTATATATTATCTTACCCTTATGGGTCCATCCTACCGAATTGTGGGATATACCCCTGGATAGTCATATTATGTATAGAGGTAGGGTCATGATTAGCATGTTCCTACAGTTTGGACTCTCAAAATAATTTAGTGAGTGATTTGGTGTTGCTTTACAACTAGGTTGAAAGACATTATATCCTCCTAATCAAAGGAGTTTCCTCTCCCACATTCACTTAGTGGGGATATTTCTTGTAGTATGTATGATAATTTCCCATGAATTAGATGAGAATACCCATAGGTTGGAGATTTTGGTTGTGTTATTATAATGGATGCCTAATTGGTTCATGAGGAGAGCCTAATCCTTAGGAGATATAGGTATGTTTGGACCCTGAGACTAAGATTTCCATTAGGTCTATAATTTCATTAACCATAAGGTGATTCTTGAATTCAGATCTCTATATGGTATTGTGAACCATTTTTGGATAATTTTTTTCTCAAAATTATTATGATATTGTTCTACCATGTTTGGGGTTCAATCCCTTTCCTCAGATGGAATTTTATATGATGCTGTTGGAACCTTTATAGGGTAGTACTGTAACTCCCCAACCCCAGAAACCTATAGATGGTGCATTATTTTAATACAATGGCCGGATATAAGGAATCATCTTTCGAAGGACCAATCAGTTTCACAATCTTGGAAAATGGATTTCATTAATGAACTATTCATTACAATTCAAAACATAATATGCATCATATTCCATTCATTGATAACGCTATTATTATTCTAGATTAACCATTTATATCAATCATAAAACACTTTTGGACGACTATAGAATATAAAAAATATGAAAGGGGTGAGACCAAATTCTCGGTAAGGTTTAACAATATAGATAAAGATATCATAAATTACTATAAACATTATGGAAAGTATAAAATTAAAACACAAGCCTTTTCAACATAAACTTGAACATAATATGTAAAGAATATATCTAATAATTTCGTTTAAGCATTAACATGGATATTCTACTTGTCTAATGTTCACATGTAATATCAATAACTAATATCATAATAAGGGAATTAATAATGTTGTATATCTGAAACATACCATTGAGGCCTCGGCCACGACATCTAAAAATAAATCGTTAAGGCCTCAACCAAATCCATATCTGAAAATAAATGGGCAAGGCCTCATCCATTTCCTTATCTAGTTTGTCTCATCAACACTACCAATACATCGAGGGGCTTTAGGGGGCCCCTCCCATCAATTAATAAGTCTAATGCATTCCTCTTATGAAAAGGGTGAAACATAATATCAACATTAATTTTAAAACTATCAAACAAAATGTTAATACTTTAACCAAAAAATATGAATGGTATAAAAATAGCACATCCGTAGTCAAACATATCATAAAACCTTCACTAAAATATAGAAGATTTTATCCTAATAAATCAAACTCAGAGAATCATAATATCCATCGAAGGATGTTTACATATATGAAAATACTCTAATTATTTTACTAAAACTCTTTGATAGAGGTATCTTGTTTTACTTTGAAATCATTTAAAAGTTGTGAAAATATAAAAGAAATAAATTATTTCAAATATAACGTTTTAAGATTGTAATGGATGCTTCAAAATGTTAAGGCATTATAATGGAATAAAATTTATGCTTGCACTGTATAAGTTAAAAAACATTATTTATTTAATTTGTCGAAAAGGTAATAAAGTACCTTGTTTGGAAAATGGAAGAAAGAATCCTTTCAAAACATTTTTTAAAAAGTCAAACATGGGTTGAAATGAATTTAAATTTTTTTCATAATATTTTGAATTACATTTTGAGAAACATGGACATGAATTTTAAGGATTCCCCAGTAGATACTTACATATAAGTAATCTCAGATAATAAAGAGAATGTGAAATTAACCCTTACTTTGTATTTTACTTTAGTCAATGGTGTGTTAACCTATTATATAATGGTCAAATCAAGTTATTAAATTAAATCATAACAATATCCATATTTAAGATATCATAAATGGTCCTATTATAATATCTTATAATTCATTTAGTAGTAATCTTTCATAATTTTCATTATTTTGGGCGTTAATCGCTTAGTTTATCAAGTTTGCTTTGACTTATTATTTGTTATTACCATTAATTATATCACTTATTAATCATATAAATAATTTAAAACATGATGTAAATAATATATATATCTAGTATATATGTATTTATAATAATCCACAATACTTGGAGATAATAAATGAAATTCAGCGTTCATCGAGACGGTGGGCCGTATATACGCATGAATGCTACTTTCTTTTATTTTTCGTATAATAATTAAATTATATAAGTGTATATTATAAATATTGTATTATATTAATTTCATATATGTCTCATAGGTTTAATAAAATCATCCTTTATATGTTCCATGTAATGTGTGAATGAGTCATATCTCTTTGAGGGGGCGATAGTCCACACTTTCTGAATAAAAATTATCAAATTTACAAAACATGGAAAGCATAAAGATTTGTTTTCGAATAAAAATTATATAATAATAAAGTCATTATAAATAAAATATTTATGATATGTAAATATATTTTCCATCATAATGGCCACTATGAGAGGTGGTATGGGAAAGTGGATCAATCATCGTTCCGTGAGGTAGTCGTTCACCTTACCTAGAAATAGTATGTTCTATATCCATTAGTTGGAGGTGTGTGTATGTGTAGGTAAAACCCTTTGAATAAAAATTTCATAGTAAATTTATGATATTGGTGTTGTTATAAATTAATTGATTAAAAATATTTTAGGGGTTGGAGAAGGAAAAAATAAATGAAAGGAGCTTGAGAGATGATATTACCTATTAATCGGGTAACTCCTTTTGATTTGAGCCAAAAGGATTTCTTGAATTGCCTTGTGCCCAAGATAAGGATTATATGTGGAAGGGATGGATGTTTTGAGATTATTTGAGTAGAGTATGGATGATCCATGGGGCGTGAGAGGTGTGAGTAATTTGGTAGAGGTGGTACCCTTTTATAAGAGGGAGGAGGTCACTTGGGAAAATCTGGAAATATTATTTTATTATAAATTATTCTTCAAATTATAATATATCCAAAGTGATATATTTCAAGGATAAGATAATTATAGGTCTATATACTTTCAACAAATAGGTTTTATACAACTTTAGGCCAAAAAGTTAGCCTTATCTTTTTCCTTTAACCCGTAGTTAAATAAATTAATTCTTAACTTGTCTTCTTGTACTTTTACACTATATGGTTAATATAGTTACAATAAAATTAAAGGAGAACCTCAAGTGGATAATTAATAATATTTATAACATTATATATATAATTTGGAAAAATATTAAGTTTTTATGACTATTATATCATTTAGTAAAATAGTATGTGTTTTAAAATCTCATTTATTTCACTTTTAAAACTATTTAGTAATTGATTTTTGTTAAAGTCATAAAAACATGATTCATTATAAAGTACTACATTAAATCAAAGATAAAATGTCATAATCATCCATAAAATTATTTTATGTCGTCAAAATTTTCAAATTACATTTATTTTAATATCTATAATATCACTTATTTGAATCTTTCATTAATACGGTAATCACAACATCATCATTGTGTAATAAATAAATTTATTCATATAATGTATACAAATTATAAATAAAATACCAAGATGTATGAAATATTTTTATATTTATAATTAATAATTACATTCAAATAGATAAGTTATATTACCCTATATTAAAATTTTGTTAGTAAAAAGATACATTTTAAGTTATATTTCTCTTTGCTTTAAATTAATTATTATAACATTTCATTATCACACCCAAGTGGCTCCCAAATTCCAAAATTTAAGACTAAGGACTTTTTTGGTCACCCATGACTCATTAAATAAGAATACGACATGTTTTATGGTAGTTTTATATTATTATGATATTATTTTTACCCTTATTTACCTAATTTACCCTTTAAACATGGTAAATAAAAATAATTATTGAAGTTATGATTCATAATATAAATAAATAAATGGTAATTATTAACAAACTTTGGACCACATGATTCCAAATATGGAATTCATTTTTCAAAATTCAAAACAAAAAATTATCAATATTTAATTTAAAATTTAATCTTGTTGTCCGAATGAAAAATGGGTTTTTAAAAGTTAAAACATTGCAAAAGAATGAATTGTTTTTACATCAAAATTCATGGTAAAATTAATGTAAATGACGAAAATTATATTAAATTATAAAAATATAATCTACTTATACTTTAAAACCATTCAATAATATAATTTATCCACATAAATTATTTTTGATGAAAGAGGTTTTTTTAATTAAAATTTAGTATATTTTTACTATTGATGAAAATTTAAAATGTGTTAGAAAAAATTTAAAAATCACACCAAATTAAAAATTCATATCCCTTATAAAATAAATAAGTTTATTTTCTTAAATATATATATTAAATTTTCAAAAACATTATTTAAAATGGGTTATCCATCAAAAGGGGGGAAAATTCATTTTTTAAAAATATTTATTTTATCTGAAAAATGAATTTGTTCCAATATCATGTCTATAGAATACATAAGATAAATTAAAGTCAGATAAAATATATAATATTCAAAATTTGGTTAATAATATTCAGAACCACTGATAATATTTTATTGATATATTGTTTTTTTGGTAAAACTGGGTCTTGCATATAAAGAAATCCAACTCATTGTTGTGTGTAATGTAAGCTTAACTTGGTGTTGCTTAAATGGAAAGAAATAAAAAATATTAAATTTATTTAGATATGAGTATATTATATTATTATTATGGTGTTAAATTCTCTCATACTTCTATAAATTGTGTCCTTGCAATTTAAACTCGGGATTCAAAACCAGGGGTTTGTCATTTCAAAATATCATTATTAGAATCCCACACTGAAAAATGGATTAATGAGACCTCCATTTTAAAATAAAGGATACAAAGTATGAAGGTAACTAGAGATAATTAATACTAGGTCCATGTAGTAAAATATGGCCATGAACCATCATGTTCTGATGGGGAGTGATAGTGAACACGATGAAGAGAAAGTTACCAATCACAAAGTTAAAAATATGCAATGATCTAAGGAATCATTTGATTCATCGTAAAAATTAATAGGATATTATTTTTGGTCTCAATCTCCTTTCCCTAGGATGAATTATTAGGAAAGAATTAAATTTATTTCTTTCCATGTCATAATTATAATCTCTTCCATTGGTTCTGATTTGATATATTTTCACTTCATCCCTTACACATGGAATAAATGATCAAAATGATTTTTGACACCTGAAGCACTTTTGATAAATCATAAGGCCTATAATTTTTTTCACTAATCCTTTAAATTTTTTTCTGAAACCAAGAAGGTTATCCCAATAAAACATACTTTAAAATCAAAAAATATATTATCCAATTTTCAACTTACTTCATTCTAAACATAAGACTTTTCCAAAATAATCTTCTCTAAATTCACAGTCAAAAAAGTATCTAAATTTCCAAATAAAATCGTAACGTAAAATTCCCCAAGCAATGTAATGCACATCTTATTGGAAAATACCTTTATAAACTCAATAGATTTATTAATTCATTATTATAAAACCTTAAAGAATAAGTAATGATGTAAAATCCTTATATATCACATTATATAACAAAATAATTCATGAATCCAAAAACATAATTACATACATTATTTCACTTCAACTATAGTAACATCAAAAGTTTTACATTGATACATTTTCTTCTTCTGAGAAAAATTTATCTGATGCTTTGGACTATTATTTACATAATATCTAAACTATTTACAATTAATACATTGCACATTTGCAGCTTCTTTCATTCCCTTACAATCAAGATCATGATTACCATTATCACCACACATGAAATGAACCACTTTTACTTTTATGCAAGCACCTAGGTGTTTCCCTCCAAAATTATCACATCTAGAAAAATCCTTCTTTTCCTTATTCCCATTATTTGTCTCTTACTCCACCACTCTCTTCTTCTCTTGCATTCCCTTAAAGTTATAAAACATATAAAATTATTTCTCTATCTTGATAGCACATGAGACTATATCTTTGTATTATAATAAAGTTTTTCAGACCAATGCATTTTTGATAAATGGATTTAACCAATCAAATATATGATAAAACATACACCTTCAGTTATGTATATAGTCTGAATCATGCCTTGATAACCTTGTGATGTTAACTTCATACTTGGTAACATTCTCATCCTCCTTCTACCTCATACTCAAAAACCATCTCTCCATATCATCTCGTTGTTCATAAGGAATGTATTTTTTAATGAAATTTTTATTAAACGCCATCCATTCCATATTTTCTACTTATTCAACCTCCTTCGTGTTCTGAATTAATTAACACCATTGATATACATATCCTGAGAGATGATAACCTTCCATGAAAACTTTTTCTACTTCATTAATTCCCAAAGCATGAAATATTTTCTCTATGGAACTTATTCATTCCTCAGCTACAAATGGATTGGTAGTTCCATTTAATTTTGGAGTTTGTTATCTCATGAATTTTTCTAACATTGATCCTCTGAATTGTAGATTAGGGTTCTCTATATGGGTATCATTATTATTCATAACCCGAGTCAGCTATCTTAGTATGATTATAGGTTGTTCAGCACTAGTTATATCTTCAGAAAAACTATAGTTATCTTACATTGGAGTGAAATCCCTACATGGATTACCTGTATTGATATGGTTTTCATTGCTTCCACTAGGTTCCATTTCTAAATCAATGCCAGAACCACGTCCACTTATAGTATCCTGGCATGGATGTTTTTCATGGAAAGTCAACATAATTTATATTTATCCAAAATTATAGCATGTTCTTCTATAATTATTCTAAAAGTCTATATTAGGGTTATGATCCATAATCTAAGACTTCTATATATAATTTCTATTGTTATTGCTAAACTAAATCTAATACCAACTGTAACACCCCCACCCAAGAATCCCAAACCTGGTGTATTATTTTAAAACATTGTTAGGATATAAGGAATCAAGCCCTGAGGGACCAATCAGTTTATCAGTATTCTAAAATATATTTAATATATTAACCATTCATTACAATTCAAAACATAATATGCATCATAGTACATTATTTGAGAAAACCACTATTCTTCTAGCATAACCATGCATATAAATCTTAAAACACTTCTTGGAATCCTAGGAAAATAAAACATATGAATGAGGTGAGATCAAATTCTCAGAAAGGTTAAACAATATAGAGTAAGCTATCATAAATAACCATAAACTTTAAGGAAATTATAAAATTGAAACAAAAGTCTTTTAAACATACACTTGACCATAATATGGAAATAATAAATCAAATAATTCCGTTTAAGAATTCACATAGATATTCTACTAGTCAAATGTTAACTTTAAATGTTAATAACTAATCTCATAATGAGGGAATTCATAATGTTGATCATCTGAAAATTATTGTTGAGGCTTCATCCAATACATCTAAAAATAAATGGTTAAAGCCTCAACCAAATCCATATCTAAAAAATATTTGCAAGGCCTTTCCCAAGTCCATATCTAGTTTGTCTCATAAGACCTACCGATGCATCGAGGGGATATAGCGGGTCCTGCCCATTACTTACTATTTCCAATTCATCCTCTTGTGAAAAGGGAGAAACATAACATAAACATTCATGTTAAAACTAGCATTCAAAATGTTAAAACATTGAACATAAACCCTGAATGGAATAAAATTAGCACATCCACAGTCAAAAATATCATAAAACCTTCAATATAGTAAGGAATATTGTATTATAATAAATCAACCTGAATAAGGCATAAAATAAATCCAAGTATGTTGACATTGATGAAAATACTCTAATAAATTTATTAAAACTAATTGAGAAAGATATCTTTTTTACTTTGAAATAATTTAAAAGATGTGAAAATATAAAAGAAAAAATTTATTTTGAAAATAAACTTGTATGATTTTATGGTAATCTTCAAAATGTTAAGGCATCATAATGGAAAAATGTAAAACAAGATTACTCATTTGTTAGTAATCTTTCATTATTTTCACTATTTCGGGTGTTAATCTCTTAGTTTCTTAACTATGTTTTGACTGAATATTTTTTTCCAATAATTAAGTCATGGTTTAATCATACACAGAATGTAAAACAATATGTAAATATTATTTATATATATACCCAGTATATATTTATTTAGAATAATCCACAATACTTGTAGATAATCAATGAAATGCACTGTTCATGGAGACGGTAGGCCATACGTACGCTTGAATGCTACTTTCATATATTTTTATATAATAATTAAATGATATAAATGTATATTTTAATTCTATTATTATATTAATGTCATATATGTCTCATAGGTTTAATAAAACCATCCTTTATATGTTCCATGTATATTTTGAATGAGTCATATCGCTTTGAGGGGGTGGTAGTCTACACTTTCTCAAATCAGATTATCATATTTACAAAACTTGGAAAGAATAAAGGTATGTTTAAAAAAATTATTACATAATAATAAATACATTATAAATAATATATATATGATATATAAACATATTTTCCATCATAATGACCCCCATGAGTGGTTTTAGGATAAAATTTAACAATCTTTGTTTTGTGAGGTAATAGTTCCCCCATACACAGAAACAGTATGCTCTATATCCATTAGATGGAGGTGTGTGGAAGTGTAGGTAGAACCATAAGTATAATAACACATTATTATATTGATAATACTGGTGTTTTTATAAATGAATGTAATAAAAGTAGTTTAGGGTTTGAAAAGGGAAAAATAAATGAAAGGATCTTGAGAGAAGACGTTTCCTCTGAATCGCGTAACTCATTTTGATTTGAGAGAAAAGGATTTTTTTTAATTGCCTTCTTCCCAAGGTAATTCTTATATGAGTAAGTGAGTGATGCTGGTAGATTAATTTATTATAATTTGGATTATCTAAGGGGTTTTATAGGAGTGAGTAAGTGGGTAGAGGTGGGGGCCTTTTATAAGAGGGGGGAGGGGCACATTATGAAAGTTTAGAAATATTATTTTATTTTAAATTGTTTTTAGAAATATAATAGCTTAAAAGAGATATATTTCAAGTATAATATAAGGATTGTTAAATATCCTCTCAAATAATAGGTTTTAGACATATTTATGTCACAAATTTAACCTTATCTTTTGGCTTTAACACTTAGTTAAATAAACTAACACTTACCATGTCTTTTTGTATTTTTACAGTATATGATTAATATTTTTATTATAAAATTCCAATAGAACCTCAAGTGGATCATTAATAACATTGGTAACATTATATTTTTTAGTTGGTTGAGTATTATATTTTTATGAATATTATATCATTTAATTAAATATTATTTTTTTAGGAACACATTTATGTCAATTTTGAAACTATTTAGTAATTGATTTTTGTTAAAGTCGTAACAACTCAATTCATTCAAACAACTACATTAACTCAAAGATAACAAGTCATAATCAACCATTAAATTTTTTTATGGAATCACAATTTTCAAATTATATTTATTATATTATATATAATATAATTCATTTTAATAATTTATTAATAAGGTAATCACTGCAGCGTCATTATGTCATAAATAAATTTATTTACTTAATGTCTAAAAATAATAAATAAAATTAGAAGATGTGAAAAATATTTTTATATTTCTATCAAATTTTTATAGTCAAGTGATCAATTATATAACCCTATATTAAAATTGTTTTAGTAAATAGATTCATGTTTATGTTATATTTCTCCTTACATTAAATTAATTATTATAAATGTCATTATCACACCCAAGTGGCTCCCAAATGCCAAATGTTCAGCCAAAGAATTTTTATGGTTACCCATGACTCATACAAAAATATTATGATAGGTGTTATGGTAATTTTATATTATTATAATATTATTTTACCCTTATTTACCAAATTTACCCTTTAAATGTCGTAAATAGAAATAATTTCTAAAGTTACTATTCATACTGTACAAAAATATAAGTTTCATATTTATATAATTTAGACCTTACAATTCCAAATATAAAATACATTTTTCAAAATTCAAAACAAATTTTTTTAATAATTAATTAAAAATTAATCCATTTTTTAGAATGAAAAACAGGTTTTTAAAAGTTAGAATATTGCAAAATAATGAAATGAATTTACATCAAAATTTAGGGTAAAATTAATTACAATGAAAAAAAATTATATTAAATGATAAAAATATATTATATTTATACTTTAAAACCATCCAATAATAAAATTTACCCACATAAATTATTTCGATGAAAAATGTAGTTTTTAAATAAAATTTAGTATATTTTTACTATTCATAAAAATTTAAAACTCATCAAAAAATATAAAAAATTAATCCCAAGAATATGATCATATCCCATTTCAAAATAGAAATTTATTTTGTTAAATATAATATATTAATGTTTCAAAAAATTGATTTAATATGGATGCCCAATCAAAATGTGGAAAAACTACATTTTTTTAAAAATACTTATTTTATATGAAAATTGAATTTATTCGTATATCATGCCTAGAGAATACATAATATGAATTCTAATGTTATAGGAAATATATAATAATAAAAATGTGGTTAATACTATTCATAACCGCTACAAATATTTTATTAATATATTGTTGTTCGGTAAAACTAGGTCTTGCGTGTAACTCAATCCTACTCATTGTTGTGTGTGGTGTATGATTCAAAAGGTGTTCTGTAAAAAGAAAAAAAATTAAATTTATTTAGATAGTAAAATATTATAAAGTCTCTAGGTGTTACAAGTATACCCATATCTGATTATAAATAGATATCCATAGACCACATGATATATTTCATTGTCTTGTTTGGTAGTGAAATTATTTGATCTCAATGATTCAGGAAAAGACTCTAAATTAAGAGTTTAGAGATATGGTAGTGTCTTTATACTACACCACATATTATAGAGACCCCATGTTATAATTAATAGAATGAGGATTCTGGTCCAAGATGTTACCTATATTAGATAGAAGGCTAGTGCTTCACTGGGGGTGGTCAGAGTAGTGATGTTCATTGATCTACAAGTTATGTATATAATTGAAAATAAGAATTATTTTATTAAAGGTATCATTCAAGTAAGGGATATTTAATTTGGGAGTGGGTGGTGAATGAGTTAATGGAGATAGAAAATATTTGGACCCTCTCCCATCATTATTACCTTCATTTTGTTCCTGTCATGTATGAGGTATGAAATTAAATATTGTGGGAAGATGTGAGTAATGTATCATTATTTTCATGATTCAATGGATGTGGTTGGGATTAGGTTACATGACCTATTTTCATGCACTCTCATACTGGATGGTGTAGGAGTGATTTATTCTTTCTATATAATTTTAATATAGTTTGAGATTATGATATAACCCCTATCAAAACCATTTTTGGCTTAATAGTTTCCAATGATGGTGTACATATTCCATTCACCCCTTCTAGTAAATTAGGTTTACATTCAGTGGAAGATGAGGTACTTCAAGATAATTACTTCTGGAAGGTAATATATCTACTGGTTCTTAACTTGGATCATATTGGATACCAATACAAGTACTTCATGATAATTCATAGTTGAGTAAATAGGGAAATATCTACCCCTGTTTGGAAGTGGGATCCTGTAACACCCCAAGCTTCCACGGTACGTTTCCCTTCGAATAATGTGATAGCGTGTGTTGTACGCAACCTCGAGTTCTAACACACACCACAACTAATTAAACTAGCCGTTGTGAATACTAATACCTACTTTTTGAAATTATATATATTTTATATTTGAAAATGGACTTCATTTTTGGATACGGGATATCAAAATTAGCCTAGGGTGAAATTTTGGTACATTTCGGATAACTTTCATATTTTGATGAATAATGAAAATTACTAAATTTTAATTAAAAACAACTTTTTTAATCAAAATAATTAATAGTGATAAATTGTGAATTTGAGTGGTTTTAAAGTATATTTAGAATATATTTTTACCATTTAATATAATGTTGGTCATTGGACATAATTTTACAATTAAACCGAACATAAACAAGTGTCAATCTTTTGATAGTTATTATCTCTTAAAAACACGCTTTTTTGTTTTGACAGCGGGAATTAATTTTAAATTAATTTCTGCCACTTCTTTGTTTTGAATTTAGGAAAATGGGTTCCATATTTGGAATCAGGATGTCCAAATTATGTAAATAGGTAACTTTTATTTTTACACATTTTGAATAATTACTGCGGTAAATATTTTATTTACCATGGTTAAAGGGTAAATCCGGTAAATAAGGGTTAAAAAAATAATATTATAATAATACTAAATTACCCTAAAACGTGTCTTAACCCTATTGGTTGATACATGGTCGACCATGGGAAACTTTGGGTCTGTTTTGGGACCCCATGGATCCACTTGTAAGTGATAATGACACATTATATTAATAAAGTTAAAATAAAAATAAAAATGGCAAAAGCTTACATCTTTTAGAAGAACAATTTTTACATAGGGTTATACATGTTGGATTTTCGATTATAAATATTCATTAGAAAGATAAAAAGATTTCCTACATAATGATATTTTATATATAATTTTTAGACATCAAATAATTTAAATTATTAATGACACAATAATGATGCAATGTTTACCTCATTAATAAATCATTTAAATAAATAAGATTATAATGATTAAAATATTATCTAAAACCTGTCCAATTCTTATTGGTTGATGTTATTTAGAATATGAGTCATCTTATCTTCGACCTCAATGATTTTTGGACCCTTATAAACCGAATACAAATATATTATAAAGTAATACTTTCACACTTTCCTAAAGAGCCCCTCCTCTCCCTTATAAAAGGAGACCACTTCTACTCATTCCTCACACCTATCAAGCCACTTGGCTCGTCCAAACTCTGCCCAACTAATCTCCCCACATCCCTCTCCTCCTCCTTGAAGCTTACCCTTAGGCAGAAAGCATTTCAACAAGTCCTTTGGTTCCAACCAAAGTGAGTTACCTAAATTAAAGGTAACGATTTCTCTTAAATTATTTTCATTTATTTTGCTTCTCCAACCCACAAACTCTTTTTATTTCCTTTCTTTTATAACAACACCAGTATCCTAAATATACTAGGATGTTTTTATAAGAAGGATTCAAACTACACATACACACAACTCCATCTAATGGATGATGAACATAATGTTTCTGTGGATTGCAAACTAACGCCTCACGAAACGATGATTGTTCAAATACATCTTACCGCCTCTCATGGTGGCCATTATGATGGAACTGTAATTAAATATGATATTAATGATATATATTTTATATATAAGCTTCTGTAATTCCATTTTATTTCATACCATTATTCGTTTCATGTTGTATATACATACGATAATTTCATTTGAGGAAGTGCGGACTACCGCCCCCTTAAAATGATATGACTCGTTCATACCACACATGGAACGTATAAAGGATGGTGTTAATGAACTTAAGTAACATATATAAAATATTATATTATACTGGAATAGTAATATACCTATGTATCATTTGGATTCGATTCTTTTAAAATAAAAATTAAATGGAAGTAGCGTTCGTGCGTACGTACGGACTACCGTCTCCACGAACGCAATGAGATTCATTCTCCATCGTATCCATTAAAGTATAATTATCATTTAATGATTTAAAAATGATGTTTAAGGACTTGATATCATTCTGGATATGAATAAGATACAACAAACATGACTTATGTAACAAAACATATAAAAGAAAATGAGTAAGTTAACACACGAAACGACGATAATACTAAGATATTATCAAATCAATATTAAAAGATCATATATGATATCATATTAATGTATATGATTCTTTTATAATTTAATAACAATTATTTCACCATTATACAGGAGGTTAACCTACCCCAACCAAGGAAAAGTACAAGGTAAGGGTTATTTCACAATCTCTTCATTATCCGAGGTTGTTTATAAGTAATAATATACTGGGATCTCTTTATCATCCACATCCATGTTTCTTAAAAATGCATTTCAAAACATTTTTACTATTTACAAGAATATGGGTTAAAGTCATTTATACCCTTGTTTGACTTTTTATAAGAGGTTTATAAAGGAATCTTTCCGTCGTTTTCAAAACAAGGTCCTTTTTAACCTTTTCGACAGAATTGAGGTAAGAATGTTTTTTTTAACTTATACGGCGGGTGCGGTTATTTTACGCCGTTATAAAATTTTCAAAGCTTTCCTTACAAGATTATAAGATTATTTTTAAAAAAAATGTTTTATTTTATATGGATCTTAAATGATTTCAAAATAAAAGGAGATATTTCTTTAAAAAGAATTTTGATTTCATCTATGTCAACATCCTTTGATGGATTTTAAGATTATTTGAAGTTGATTTATTATGATACAAAACTTCTATATTGTATTGAAGGTTTTGTAATATGTTTGACTGTGGATGTGATATTTTTATACCATTCATAGTTTATGGTGAAAGTATTGACATTTCGTATTCTAGTTTTAATACGAATGTTTATGTTATATTTAAACCTTTTCATATGGGAATGCATTGGACTTAATATGTGACGGGTGGAGACCGCTATAGCTCCTCGATGCATCGGTAGGTCTCATGAGACAAACTAGTGTCTTGGCACAAGGCCTTGAAAAAATCTTATTTGTAGTCTTGGCACGAGGCCTTGGCTATGTGGTTATGATAGTCTGGCATTATGCATTCCAACATTATGAAAGTGGATATTGATTTTTGCATGTGATTATTTGATTAGTAGAATATCCATGTGAATAAGTAAATGGCATTATTTCATTTTATTTATGCCATACCATGTTGAAAGTTCATATTTAAAAGGCTTTTGTTTTAGTTATACATTGCCTTAAATTTTTATTCTTATTTATGAAAGTTTCCGCTATATTGTTATCCTTACTGGGCATTTGAGATCACCCCTTTTTTATGTTTTATTTTTCCCAGGATGTGAAGAAGTAAGTTATGAATGACCTGCCGGGATTTTTATGAGGGGTTAATAGTGTGGATTGTTGAAACATTATGTTGTTGTAGTAGTTTTTCATTTTATGATGTAATGTAAAACTTATGAATATATCTAGTGTTTCCAAGGCTACTAAACCAATCGGTCTTTCGAGATTTGATCTTTCTTGTGATCATGCCAATGTTACGAAGTAATGCACCGACTCTGGGTAGCTAGGGTCGGGGCGTTACAGTTGGTATCAGAGGAAGTTTAGTACAAACCTTGGAAGCTAGATTTAGATAAACTCTGATTAGAGCACGTAGACCTAAGATGAACTTTGAGGATTAGTATAGAAGAACTTCCTAGAATTTTGGTATTGTAGAGATTTTGTGAGTTTTCCGAGCAATACATCCCTGTCTGGATACGAGCAGGTAGAGGCGGCTCTGGCACAGATGTACCTAGGGGTAAAACCCGAAAACACCGCTTTGAGCTAGACTCGAACGGGAACTGGTGCACGACAACGGGCCTTGCTGCAATCTTGGTTACGACACTCCCGGGGGATATGCTTAGGATAACTCTCATTTTCTTTACAAATCATTATGAAGGGTTTATGAGTATATACTTCCTCAAAGAAAACATTTTTATGATTATGGATTATATCCATAAATAGTTCAATTTATGTTAAGTGTTTTATAAGTATGGGATTATGTATTTTGATTCATAAACTGATCTAGTTTATGCCATTGTTTAGAAATGGCGCCTAGTGGAAGAAATGGAAACCGTATCAATGCACGCACTCCATGTAGGCATTTCCCTCCTGCTCAAGATAATTATAGTGGGGCTGGTGATGCAACTGGTGCCGATCAGCTAATCACCATACTGGGACAACTTACTCAGGTTATGAATAATAACCTTACCCGTATGGAGCACCCTGATCCGCAGCGTGGAGGATCAATGTTAGATCGATTCATGAGGCAACAACCACCAACTTTCAACGGGAATACAAATCCATTCGTAACTGAGCAATGGATATTTTCCCTAGAGAAAATATTTCAGGCTTTGGGGAGCAGTGAAAGGGAAAAAGTTATCATGGCAGTTTACCGCCTCACTGGAGATGCTGATCAATGGTGGTCATTGATTCAAAACATGAAGGAAGATGATGAAGTATCAAATATGGAATGGAGGGAGTTCAAAGATCTGTTTTTAGAAAAATACTTCCCTCGCGACCATCGAGCGGATATGGAAAGGCAATTTCTAAGTCTGAGACAAAAGGAGGATGATAATGTCACAAAGTATGAGGCTAACTTTACAAGGTTAGCGAGGTATGCTGGAGATTATATACGCAACCCAAGAAGTAAGATTGATCGTTTCTTTGATGGGTTAAAACCATTTCTCCGTCGAGCATTAGTCTCACAATCCTTTTCATCATACGAAGACATTGTCTCATGTGCTATCAAGACCGAAAAGGAATTCTCTAAGTCTTATGACTTTAAAGCGAAGCAAAAGAAGAAGAGACCTGCTGATCAATCTGGGAATGGAAATAAGGGGAAGAAGGGAAAGGTTGAATATCCATCTTGTGGTAAATGTGGGAAGAAACACCCCGGTGCTTGCCTGAAGGGAATGGGAGTCTGTTACAAGTGTGGTGAAAAAGGCCACCAAGCTCATGATTGCAAGGGGAAGAAGGAAGCTACCAACGTTCAGTGCTACAATTGCAGGGACATGGGGCATTATGCAAATGAATGTCCTAAGCGTCAGGAGAACTTACCTCAGAAAAAGGCCAAGGGATCAAGGCCAGGCTTATGCTATCACTACTGCTGAGGTAGAAGCTCCGAAAGACGTGGTGGCAGGTAATTTAATGGTTTCCTCAAGTTTAGCAAATGCATTATTTGATTCTGGATCATCGCATTGTTTCATATCTTCACAGTTTGCTAAGAAAATTAGATATTTCCAATTTGATTTAATAAGGGAGTTGTCAGTCAAAACTCCTAAGGGAAGTATCGTTGCAACAAAGTTTTGTGAATCAGTCCCCATTAGAGCACATAAATTTTCTTTATCTGCTGATCTCATCGTCATACCTATGATTGAGTTTGATATAATCCTCGGTATGGACTGGCTTTCGGACTATGATGCGAAGATTTATTGTAAGAAGAAAGAGGTTACGATTCTTGATGATAATGATAAGGAACACCTTATTTTTAGAGCAGAATCGTCACCACCTAATTCTTATTTTGATCCACCCCCAGTAGCTCAACTTAATTCAATTATTGGGGAGGAAGAGAATGAAATAACTATCGGTGAGGAAAGTAATGTTCAAATAGAGGATGTACCTGTTGTGAAAGAATTTGTAGATGTATTTCCGGAAGATTTACCTGGACATCCTCCAGAACGAGAAGTTGAGTTTTCCATTGATTTGATTCCTGGATCAAGGCCTATATCGAAGACCCCTTATAGAATGGCCACTGTAGAGTTAGTCGAACTAAAGAAACAACTAGAGGAATTGAGTAATAAGGGATTTATTCGCCCTAGTGTTTTTCCATGGGGAGCCCCTGTTCTTTTTGTTAAAAAGAAAGATGGATCTATGAGGTTATGTATCGACTACAGGGAGATCAATGCTATAACGATAAAGAACAAGTATCCCCTACCTCGTATTGATGATTTATTTGACCAACTGCATGGAGCTCAATACTTTTCAAAGATTGACCTTCGATCTGGATACCATCAGTTGTGTGTAAAGAAGGAAGACATTCCGAAGACAGCATTTCGAACCATGTACGGGCATTACGAGTTTACTGTAATGTCGTTTGGATTGACTAATGCACCCTCTGTATTCATGGATCTGATGAATAGAGTTTTCAAGGAGTATCTCGATGAATTTGTGGTGGTATTTATTGATGATATCTTGGTATACTCCAAAACCTACGAAGATCATGAAAATCACTTGCGCATTATCTTGAAGACTCTGAGGAGGCATGAATTATATGGAAAGTTTAGCAAGTGTGAATTCTGGCTTCAGGAGATTTCTTTTCTTGGCCATATTGTCTCTAAAGATGGAATCTCTGTTGATCCTTCTAAGACCAAAGCAATCCAAGAATGGCCAGCACCTACGAGTATAACTGAGGTACGTGGTTTTATTGGCTTGGCAGGTTATTATCGACGTTTCGTCCAGAATTTTGCCCGATTGGCTAACCCATTAACGAAGCTCACACGTAAAGGGGTTAAATTTGTTTGGACAAAAGAGTGTGAAGAATGTTTCGAAGAACTGAAGAGAAGATTAGTCAATGCTCCTATATTGACTCTACCATCGGGGAATGATGGGTTCGTTATTTATAGTGATGCATCAAAGAAAGGACTTGGTTGTGTCCTTATGCAGAATGATAGAGTTATTGCCTATGCATCACGACAGTTGAAAATTCATGAACAAAACTATCCTACTCATGATCTTGAGTTAGCAGCTGTGATCTTTGCTTTGTAGATATGGAGGCACTACCTCTATGGTGAAAAATGTGAGATTTATACTGATCACAAGAGTCTGATGTATATTTTCTCACAAAAAGAACTCAACATGAAGCAAAGGAGATGGCTTGAATTACTCAAGGATTATGATTGCACGATACACTACCACCCGGGGAAAGCAAACAAAGTAGCAGATGCTTTGAGCAGAAAAGACCATGGAGTTCTGAACATGATGAGAATTGAAAGGAATCCAATTTTCATGGATCTAGAGAAGATGGACATGGGAATAACTAGGGAAGGTGAAACATCAATGCTTTTCAAATGGTTGCCAAACCATCTTTACTAGAAACGATTAAGAGTTCCCAGACCGATGATGAAGAATTTCAGAAGAAGATTAAAGCTGTGAATGATGGGAGATTGAGAGACTTTGTGTATGAAGATGGAATTTTGAAATTCGGGAAGAGACTTTGTGTTCCCAATATACCTAATCTAAAAAGGGAATTGCTGGATGACGCTCATAGTTCCAATTTCTCTATACACCATGGGAGCACCAAAATGTATAGAGATTTGAAGGAACATTTTTGGTGGGACAACATGAAGAGGGAGATTGCTGATTTTGTGTCAAGATGTATGGTTTGTCAACAAGTGAAAGCTGGAAGGCAACAGCCTGGAGGAGTCATGCAACCTCTTCCCATACCGGAGTGGAAATGGGACAATATTACGATGGACTTTGTCATGGGGCTACCAAAGACTCCTAGAAGGAACGATGCAATATGGGTTATTGTTGATCGTCTTACCAAGTCAGCACATTTTCTTGCTATAAGATAAGATCTACCCCTGGAACGTCTAGCAAGACTATACATTAATGACGTTGTGAGACTTCATGGAGTTCCCCTATCGATTGTTTCTGATCGTGATCCCCGTTTTACTTCAAGATTTTGGAAAAGTCTTCAGAAATCCCTGGATACTGAACTTCATTTGAGCACTGCTTACCACCCTCAGACAGACGGACAATCAGAACGGACTATTCAGACATTAGAAGACATGTTGAGATCTTGCTCACTTGATTTTCAGGGTATGTGGGATCAATATTTACCACTAGTAGAATTTTCCTATAACAATAGCTTCCATTCGAGTATTCAGATGGCACCATATGAAGCGTTATACGGAAAGAGATGTCGTACACCAACCTGTTGGGATGACGTTGGTGAAAGAAAACTTGTAGACCCAGAACTGGTGGAGGAAACGGTGGAAAAGGTGAAGGTAATCCAAAATCACATCAAAGCAGCTCAAAGTAGGCAGAAGAGCTATGCTGATAATCGAAGGAAGGATTTGGAATTTCAGGTCGGTGATCATGTTTTCCTAAAGGTATCTCCATGGAAGGGAGTCATAAATTTTGGTAAGAAAGGTAAATTGAGTCCTAGGTACATCGGAACTTTCGAAATTCTAGAACGAATTGGGGCTGTAGCTTACCGATTGGCAATGCCGCCAAGTCTCTCCAAAGTTCACGATGTGTTCCATGTATCTCTGTTGAGAAAATACATGCCTGACCCAATGCATGTACTCACCTATGAGGAATTAGAACTGGAACCTGATCTTTCCTATTGTGAAGAGCCCGTCAGGATTCTTGATACAAGAGAACAAGTACTGAGAAACCGGACGACGCGTCTGGTAAAAGTTTTGTGGAGAAACCATAAGATGGAAGAGGCAACGTGGGAACCCGAGGAACTTATGATGAAGAACCACCCGAGTCTTTTCATGTAATAAGTATTCTAGAAATTGCGAGGACGCAATTATTTGAAGGAGGGGAGAATGTAACACCCCAAGCTTCCACGGTACGTTTCCCTTCGAATAATGCGATAGCGTGTGTTGTACGCAACCTCGAGTTCTAACACACACCACAACTAATTAAACTAGTCGTTGTGAATACTAATACCTACTTTTTGAAATTATATATATTTTATATTTGAAAATGGACTTCATTTTTGGATTCGGAATATCAAAATTAGCCTAGGGTGAAATTTTGGTACATTTCGGATAACTTTCATATTTTGATGAATAGTGAAAATTACTAAATTTTAATTAAAAACAACTTTTTTAATCAAAATAATTAATAGTGATAAATTGTGAATTTGAGTGGTTTTAAAGTATATTTAGAATATATTTTTACCATTTAATATAATGTTGGTCATTGGACATAATTTTACAATTAAACCGAACATAAACAAGTGTCAATCTTTTGATAGTTATTACCTCTTAAAAACACGCTTTTTGTTTTGACAGCGGGAATTAATTTTAAATAAATTTCTGCCACTTCTGTGTTTTGAATTTAGGAAAATGGATTCCATATTTGGAATCAGGATGTCCAAATTATGTAAATAGGTAACTTTTATTTTTACACATTTTGAATAATTACTGCGGTAAATATTTTATTTACCATGGTTAAAGGGTAAATCCGGTAAATAAGGGTTAAAAAAATAATATTATAATAATACTAAATTACCCTAAAACGTGTCTTAACCCTATTGGTTGATACATGGTCGACCATGGGAATCTTTGGGTCTGTTTTGGGACCCCATGGATCCACTTGTAAGTGATAATGACACATTATAATAATAAAGTTAAAATAAAAATAAAAATGGCATAAGCTTACATCTTTTAGAAGAACAATTTTTACATAGGGTTATACATGTTGGATTTTCGATTATAAATATTCATTAGAAAGATAAAAAGATTTCCTACATAATGATATTTTATTTATAATTTTTAGACACCAAATAATTTAAATTATTAATGACACAATAATGATGCAATGTTTACCTCATTAATAAATCATTTAAATAAATAAGATTATAATGATTAAAATATTATCTAAAACCTGTACAATTCTTATTGGTTGATGTTATTTAGAATATGAGTCATCTTATCTTCGACCTCAATGATTTTTGGACCATTATAAACCGAATAAAAATATATTATAAAGTAATACTTTCACACTTTCCTAAAGAGCCCCTCCTCTCCCTTATAAAAGGAGACCACTTCTACTCATTCCTCACACCTCTCAAGCCACTTGGCTCGTCCAAACTCTGCCCAACTAATCTCCCCAGATCCCTCTCCTCCTCCTTGAAGCTTACCCTTAGGCAGAAATCATTTCAACAAGTCCTTTGGTTCCAACCAAAGTGAGTTACCTAAATTAAAGGTAACGATTTCTCTTAAATTATTTTCATTTATTTTGCTTCTCCAACCCCCAAACTCTTTTTATTTCCTTTCTTTTGTAACAACACCAGTATCCTCAATATACTAGGATGTTGTTATAAGAAGGATTCAAACTACACATACACACAACTCCATATAATGGATGATGAACATAATGTTTCTGTGGATGGAAAACTAACGCCTCACGAAACGATGATTGTTCAAATACATCTTACCGCCTCTCATGGTGGCCATTATGATGGAACTATAATTAAATATGATATTAATTATATATATTTTATATATAAGCTTCTGTAATTCCATTTTATTTCATACCATTATTCGTTTCATGTTGTATATACATACGATAATTTCATTTGAGGAAGTGCGGACTACCGCCCCCTTAAAATGATATGACTCATTCATACCACACATGGAACGTATAAAGGATGGTGTTAATGAACTTAAGTAACATATATAAAATATTATATTATACTGGAATAGTAATATACCTATGTATCATTTGGATTCGATTCTTTTAAAATAAAAATTAAATGGAAGTAGCGTTCGTGCGTACGTACGGACTACCGTCTCCACGAACGCGATGAGATTCATTCTCCATCGTATCCATTCAAGTATAATTATCATTTAATGATTTAAAAATGATGTTTAAGGACTTTATATCATTCTGGATATGAATAAGATACAACAAACATGACTTATGTAACAAAACATATAAAAGAAAATGAGTAAGTTAACACACGAAACGACGATAATACTAAGATATTATCAAATCAATATTAAAAGATCATATATGATATCATATTAATGTATATGATTATTTTATAATTTAATAACAATTATTTCACCATTATACAGGAGGTTAACCTACCCCAACCAAGGAAAAGTACAAGGTAAGGGTTATTTCACAATCTCTTCATTATCCGAGGTTGTTTATACGTAATAATCTACTGGGATCTCTTTATCATCCACATCCATGTTTCTTAAAAATGCATTTCAAAACATTTTTACTATTTACAATAATATGGGTTAAAGTCATTTATACCCTTGTTTGACTTTTTATAAGAGGTTTATAAAGTAATCTTTCCATCGTTTTCAAAACAAGGTCCTTTTTAACCTTTTCGACAGAATTGAGGTAAGAATGTTTTTTTTAACTTATACGGCGGGTGCGGTTATTTTACGCCGTTATAAAATCTTCAAAGCTTTCCTTACAAGCTTATAAGATTATTTTTAAAGAAAATGTTTTATTTTATATGGATCTTAAATTATTTCAAAATAAAAGGAGATATTTCTTTAAAATGAATTTTGATTTCATCTATGTCAACATCCTTTGATGGATTTTAAGATTATTTGAAGTTGATTTATTATGATACAAAACTTCTATATTGTATTGAAGGTTTTTTGATTTGTTTGACTGTGGATGTGCTATTTTTATACCATTCATAGTTTATGGTGAAAGTATTGACATTTCGTATTCTAGTTTTAATACGAATGTTTATGTTATATTTAAACCTTTTCATATGGGAATGCATTGGACTTAATATGTGACGGGTGGAGCCCGCTATAGCTCCTTGATGCATCGGTAGGTCTCATGAGACAAACTAGTGTCTTGGCACAAGGCCTTGAAAAAATCTTATTTGTACTCTTGGCACGAGGCCTTGGCTATGTGGTTATGATAGTCTGGCATTATGCATTCCAACATTATGAAAGTGGATATTGATTTTTGCATGTGATTATTCGATTAGTAGAATATCCATGTGAACAAGTAAATGGAATTATTTCATTTTATTTATGCCATACCATGTTGAAAGTTCATATTTAAAAGGCTTTTGTTTTAGTTATACATTGCCTTAAATGTTTATTCTTATTTATGAAAGTTTCCACTATATTGTTATCCTTACTGGGCATTTGAGCTCACCCCTTTTTTATGTTTTATTTTTCCCAGGATGTGAAGAAGTAAGTTATGAATGACCTGCAGGGATTTTTATGAGGGGTTAATAGTGTGGATTGTGGAAACATTATGTTGTTGTAGTAGTTTTTCATTTTATGATGTAATGTAAAACTTATGAATATATCTAGTGTTTCCAAGGCTACTAAACCAATCGGTCTTTCGAGATTTGATCTTTCTTGTGATCATGCCAATGTTACGAAGTAATGCACCGACTCTGGGTAGCTGGGGTCGGGGCGTTACAGATCCCTTAGGTGTGGTGACTTGATAATTCCCTCAAGGAGTCAAAGTTAGCTACCCATGATATGGAATGCATAGATTTATGTGCTATATAGATTGTGGAAAATACCCTCCTTTTGAGTGTTTTGAAATAGATGATCTATTTTTAAGGGTGGTCGATGGCTATCACTTGATGAGAGACTAGTGTATGTGTCAAATTGCATTATAGAAATGGAATTTCAAGTGACAGATAAGTGGAACAAGGAATAGCCTTATATTGTTTATATATTATATAAGTGCAATCCTTATTTATGTAATTTGAGGTGGTTATTGTATTAATTTGAAGAATTTCTTTACTCTTACAATAATATTATCAATTTTATAGTGAGAGAGGCACATGGTGGTTACATTGATAAAATGGTCATGTGTAGCCAGGTGTTCTTAGTCAATTTCCCTCAAAGGTTTTCTAGATGGTGGGGAGTAGGTATCTAACTTTCCTTGGTGGATAGTGATATTTTGTTAGATGTTTTATTAAATATTGGAATAGATAACCTAAGTAGATACAACCCCAGAGAAAACAATTCCTTAGTGAGGTATTTCTAGTAGATCTTTATGGGTGTACCCATTTCATAGAAACAGTTATTATGAGGTGGAGGATGTTGTTTTCTTAGGAGGTTGTGATTTTGACTTCCCATGTTTGGTGAGTGTTATCTTGGGGTAGTATCCAATAATATAGATTAATCTATATAGTCAGGACCTTCCACTATGGATTGTAGTTTATAGGGCCACACAATTAATAGTGGTTTGATGTGGAGAAGTTTGATGAGGTTGGGTTTGTTCTTTAGCTGGTCCATGGTAGCTTTTATGAACTAGGGATGAGAAAAAAACTATAATTTCTATAATATTTTGTGGAAAACTATTTTTGATCAGGATAGGAAAGATAAAAGGTTAATTAATATGACCCATTTCACCTTTTCACAACAATATAGAGATAATGTTTCGTCTTCCATATGATAAAGATATGGTATAGAAAATAACACTTATCTAGGGGATCATGATTCGTTGGAACTATTATAATTCTAGTGTAAACTTTTATGAAGCACTCATTAGTAAATTGAGACTTATATGTGATTTTATCATATAAAAACCATAAAAAAATTCAGTTTTGTGTATTAGGGTTCTTCCACCAGTACTAACCTTTTTGATGAACAATTTTGAGATAGGTGTTTATGTTTTATTGTATCATTTTACCCCATATGGTAGGATGACCATTGGATGAAGAAATATTTTGGTTTCATAGGATCGAAATGTTTTTTATATCATGGATGAGTATAATTTTTCTTATGTAAGGATTTGATTTGGGTTGGTGGTTGTATCTACATAGATGAAAGATGATGTTTCCTTCTAGGAAAATTGTGTACTGAGGTTGTTTAGTGCTCGAACATTTGAGATGAAGTAAGTTCATTTGATGGTGGGTTATTTTCTAAATTGGTCAGTTTGAGTGCTTTATTATATTTAATATCTATTTAATACATTTTTGTAATTAATAGGTTTAAATGTGGGTAAGATGTAGTGGCCTGTATTTTTTTCTATTTATAATTAATCTTAATTTTGAGCTATATAGTCCATAGACATTCCCATGGGTATAATCTTAAATTTACCCAAGTAGACAACTATGAAAAAAAATCAATGGTTCTATTCATTTTGGTCTGTGGTGTTTACCAACAAGTTGAGTTTTCATGAACATCCAACAACATTAATTTTTTTCTGATTTTAAAATTTATTTATTAAGAAAATATTTATCCTAAAGCATCGATGGTGATGTGATGACCCAATTTTTAAGTATTTTAAAATTTGGAAAAAAATTAATCATATTAAGGGATGATTTTTTGTTCCAACATTAAGTTACGAGCATTTTTTAGCCTCGATGATAATATATTAAGTATAATATATTATTTTTAGCTTACTCACATGTGTTTGGGATACAAAGCTTATATCTCTTAAAAAATCATTAGATGGGAAATCATATTCCATTATTCTATCGGGAATAGGGTTTCTAATATAGGTAAAGTTTAGTTTTAGTTTACACATGAGGTTTCAGAGATATATCATTTTGGTATTTTTATTTTATTCTTTTCATTTTAGTTTGAATTGTGGATAGTGTGAACCCTAAATTCTATAGTCATAAAATATCGCAATAGTATTCTATAAATAAATATTATTGTATCAATATTTTATATATGATACCAAATCTAAAAAAATGCATGAAATTTTAGACAAAAATTATTATGAAATAATAGGATTAATAAAACCTCTAGTAAATAAAAATATAGTAACCAATTAAGATTTCTTGCGTGCAAAGGATACATAATTAACATGATTGAATATTAAAAAGGATTGTTCTTTATCAAATAAATATTTAAAGTGTTTATAAACTAAATAAAACATTTTTAGTTGATTATTATGATAATATATCATATTATAATATATAAACTAATATACTTACATTATCTTAATTAAAAATTGGTATTGAATAGTTTAGCAAAAAATTAATGTTCAAAAAATCAATTTTTCAATAAAAACATTTTTCATTATTGTTTGTATTTTTCTTCAAAAAATTAAATTTATAATTTTTGTAACTATAATAAGATAAAATTAATATAATTTTAAAATTTATAATGTAAAATTCATCTTAAATGATTTTGTGTATTTTTCTAAAATAATTAATTTTTAGTGAATAGTAAAAATACAATTTTACTAAACCATGACATTTATAACTCTATCGAGAAGTATGTATGGCTTAAAAACATATTCAATATTTTCCCTATTCAAATATGTATATATTTATTAAAAAAATTAAATACCATTATAAATTTCGGAAAACTATGTTTAACATTCGATGAACATAAGTAATATTTTAAAACAAAAAAAACTATTTTTGTTCTTTTATTAGAAATAAATATTTTTAAAAAAAAATTACTTTGAATGTAACATAATATTTTTTTGAATATAATAATTTATATCATGGAAATAAATGATAATAATAATATTATTCTATACATAAATATTAAGATTCAAGATACACCTTTTAAAAAAATGGGTTTTTAAACGTTAGATGCTCTAATGGTAAAATTACTTTTTATTACTCAAAAAATAGTAATAAAATTGATATAATATTTTAAATTGTTAGGTATATGTTAGTTAATAAGGTATATTTTATTTTTAGTCAAAAAATGAATTACTTAGATGAAAACTAGTTACCATGGTAAAACCCAAAAGGTTAAAAATGGGTTAACCAAAGAGGTAAATGCCCTAACATGTTAGAAACACATTTCTAATTGAGTTATTGTAGAGTTTTTTTATAAATATTATCTTTACAACATTATTATCCATTTTGGTAGTTTTCATTTAATGTTAAACATGTGCTCTCTTTATATTTAGATGAAATGCTTAGAAAACTACTTTCTCATCACCCCTTCAGGAATCTATAAATTTTAGAACCTGGTTCTTATTCTTGAGGTACGGGTTTCTTATTTTCCTTTATACCTAAGTGTTTTTGAGAAAATAAGTAATATGGGGAAAATCACAAAATTTATGGGTACATGTCGTGTAATTTTTCATACATGTCATGTACTTAGCTGTGTGGGATGAGAATACAGGGCGTGTAGGCTTGGGTGTAAAAACAAACAACACGTCATGTTATTTGTATACACACTATGTTCTTGGGCCATGTGAGAGAAGAATACATGGCGTGTAGGCTTGTCGGCTATTAAATGGTGTAATAACTAACTACATGTCGTGTACTTAGATATACACGTCGTGTACTTAGATATACACGTTGTGTAATCAGTCGACAGATGAACAGTTCGGTGGTCAAAAGTAGCCGCTAGAGGAAGAGTCTAAAAGGAATGTACACGCCGTGTACTTGAGAAGTACATGCCGTGTAGTCATGTTTTTTTGCTTAAAATAAGTAGTAGCCTCCTCATTCGGAAGAGGAGGCAGAACTCTCATTTGGAGCTCGGGAGAGAAGGTCGAAGCTTCGAGGAGCTCCTAACTGCACACTTGGAATCTGTTTCTTCCAACGTCAATCCTGTTTAGACAGCATAGGTATGTTCTTCTCTCTCATTGAGTCTTTCCTGCCAATTCTTTATTGAATGGAAGTTATTTATGTTTGAACGTGAAATCTTTTATTGCAGATCTACGATGTTCTTGTTCATTTCAGGAGACGCTATTCGTGTATATCGATCAGAGCAGATCGAGGTAGGTGGTCTTGTATTTATTTACAACTGTAGAGTTGATTTTGTGTACGGTTACGCCACGCGCCCATGTACGGGGTGTCGTATGACTAAGGCCTTAACTATTAAGATATCTAATTTCAAAGATAATATAAATGAACATGCATAAAATTTTGTTTCGGATCGTTGCCTTGATCCAGGGCCACCCCATGGGTTCGTTTCCCTTGTTTAGCATTTTGGACTAGATTCTGTGGGTATGCCTTGATTATAGCATGTTTTGAGTTTTCTTGAGAGGAAACGTATATGAATTTCTTTTTTATGCATTGGGCTCGTCCTGGTTACTTGTTTAGCCTGAGGTCAGTGTGTTGTTTATCCTGAGGGAATTTTTCTATTTATATTGAGGGAAATGATTCTTATGCCTGAGGGAAGTATCTTCTGTGCCTATGGGAAATATATCGTACACCTGAGGGCAATATCCATTATGTCTGTGGGCAGTTACCTAAGGGTTTCATTTCTGCTTTCCTAAGGGTAAGTATTTGTATGTCTGAGGACATTTTTTACTTTGAACATTCACTATGGTGATTTCTTATATTGAATTGTTAAATAATTAATGAAATGGAAATGAACTGGTAGAGTTAGTTTCTTTTGAGTACTTCCTAGTTTACTGCATTTTATTATTGCACACTGTTGTTGCACATTTTCACTGTCACTTGGGCACGGGCCTTTGGTGGTTGCCTACTGGGATTTATTTCTCACACCTAGTTTGGGTCATGTCTTCAGCCCAAACAGATTATATTTCTGCAGGTGTTGATAAGGGAAAGGGTCCCTACTTAGGTACATGATTGTTTCATAGGAGTAGGAGAGCATGGGACCGAGCTCAGGCTTGCGATGCTGCTACGATCCTCTCGCACTACTTTATTTTGTTTTACTGTATTTGTACCTAGTGCTGTATTGTATTAGATTGCAATGTATCCTATTTTGGAGGCTTTCTTAGAAATAGAGACATATGAATAATTGTATATATTTGACTGCTGTTATATTTTACTTTAACTCTGTTGTCCATTTCTGGTTCTATTGTTATTGATTCCTCTTTTGTATGTTTATATTTATTTCGATGCACTACAGTTTGAAAAATGAGGGCATAGTTTCCCCACTATGAGTCATAGGCCTTCGCTGCTAGTCAGCAGCCTCTGGCGTTTGGGGAAATGCGCTTAAAGACATGTGATCAACCAGGTTCGGGGCACTCATTGTGTGGCATCTGAATTCGAGATGTTAAAAAGTGGTATTAAAGGATTTTATTTTCTCTGAGTTATTTTATTATTTGGAGAAAATGGGAAGAGATAGTTTTTTAAGGGATTCAGCAATAAACTGTGTCTGGGAGTAGCTACCCTGTGTATAGGTAAATGCTGGATTGCCTTAAATTCAATTGTGATTTTCTATTTATGATTATTACAGTTGATTTTATTTTCACCATTGGGTGATGAACTTGTGGTGTGCCACTTATATTTTTATACTGGGTTCTATTTCGTTGCAACCCAATGAGATGAGGGTATGCCATCTCATACATCATTTAGGCACATGTTAGAATCACATGTCATGCATAGTTTCTATGCCATGTAAGTGCATTAGAAATTGATTGATTGTTGTGATAGATGTTGTGCTAGAAAAATGCATGTTGTTGTGATAGTTGCCTTGATAAAAACATATATTCTATTTGCTAAGGTAGTGTTTGTATGAGGTGTTTTTTAAATGAATTCCAAACATTGGTTCTTGAGGTGTTATGGGACCTCATTTACAGGAATTTGGTGGATCAATGGATAGTTTACCTTGGTTATAACACGTGTAAGATGCCATGTTTTGATCCACGGGAATTATGGGCCCTCACGGATCATAATTTGGAACTTTGGTGTTAGTTTTAGTGTTTTCTGGGCTCCGAAATAGTTTCTGAGGCCCACTGTCTAGAAAAACCAAGAATACGCACCGCGTAGTTTTGACTTCACTCCATGTGTTCTTCTGTTCGGGAAGAACCGAAAATTTTTATATACACATCGTGTACTTATATATACATGTCGTTTAGTCTCTAACTGTTTCATAGGCTGTGTGGTCCGGGACACAGGGTAGAGAATTTCTTGTGGGAACATTTCATGTACTAGTTAAACATGCCATGTAGAGTAATCCTAGAAATTGGTTGTGTAACTAACAACACGGGTCAGTGCTATATTTCCCAGTACACGCCGTGTCCGTCTGGAACATTCCGTGTTGTGTCAGCCGAGTAGTCGCCCATGTAACTGACAAATAAGGGTCGATGTTAACTTTCTAGAACACGTTGTGTACTTGTGGGATACGCCGTGTAGTCTTGACCAGAAGAGGTCATGGGGACTTGGCCATGTGGCTGGGGAGACATAGTGGTTTACACGCCATGTTCGGCTGTAACACTACGTGTACCTAGGGTTGAGACACGGATAGGATAGCATCAGAACATGACCAGTAGAGGGCTTAAGGGTACATGTTGTGTAGTCTTTATACATGTCATGTAATCTCATTTTCCTATTCTTTTTGTTTTTGTTTCCCTTTTTCGTTGGCACATTTAAATGGAAAAAATAAACCTCAACAGTAAATTAAACTAAAGCCTATGTTTGACCTTGTAAATTCATGCCACTGAGACAACCACGAGTTGTTCTCCAAGAGAGTGGTGACGATTTTACTCCAGAGGTGGTAGGCCATGGGCTACCTATGGATCCTCCAGTTGGTCCAGATGTGGCGCCAGCTGTTACACCAGATGCAGGCATGGATGTGTGGTTCCATGAAGGCTTCATGTGGTTCATGAAGACCTTCCAGGGAGCACGGACAGTTGCCACATCTATGGTATATCTGACACATATATTCCAGCAGTAGTATCCGCCTACATTTTTAGGGGATGGAGGACCACTAGCTACGGGGTCTTGGATGGGTTCTATGCAGATGATCTTTGAGCATCTAGAGACGCCTCCGTGGAGGAGGGTGAAGCTCTCTACATACATGCTGCATGATTCTGGCAAGAGATGGTGGGATGTTACTACCCATACTGAGCATCACTGATACATGACGTGGGAATATTTTCAGGCAGTCTTCTATGAATTTTTCATTCCAGATACACTAAGGGAAGATCGAGATCGAGAGCTCATGATCCTGCAGCAGGGCGCCATGTCAGTGATGGACTATTCTTCCTGCTTCACCGAGCTAAAACATTTTTCACCTGTTCTGGTGGCTGATGAGACTTTGAGGGCTAGACGCTTTAAGGATGTTATTCATTACGACATCTGAGAACTGGTGAATGTTTTTAGGTTTCCTACAGTGCATGCTATTTTGAACCATGTATTGATCCTTGAGCGGAACCTATGGGAAGCTATTAGTGCGAACCAGGGTGGTTTGTCACCAGTTTCTGGTTATCTTTCCACTGGCAAGAGGAAGAGGTAGATGGATTCCTCTTACAGTGTCAGTATTAGCCAGAAGATCTCCTTAGGTGGCCAGGTAGTGTGCTAACAGTTTGGTAAAGAGGGGAACAAGAGGCCTTAGTGTCCACGTGACCTAGTGGAGTGTCGAGCATGTGGCGAAATGGGTCATCTTCAGCGTTTTTACCGGGCATTTCGACCAGTGGCTGGTGAGAGGGGTTCTGTGTAGACTCCACATATAGGAGCAGGGCCATCAACTTCTTACCATTCAAAAAATTAGAATACATCAGGACTTTCAGACTGAGGTGGTGTTCGTAGCCATGGTATCCAGACACCAGGAACTCAGAGATAGCAGGGCGGGTCAACTCAGGGTAGCCAAGCTATGTCGTAGGGTCGCGGCACTGGGTAGACATATGCAGTGCAACTTACCCAACATGAGCAGGATCCTAGACCTTCCACTGTCAGAGGTATTATTCTATTTGCTTATGTTTTGTATTTTTTACTTTTCGATACTGGTGAAACACATAGATTTATATCTATGCCTGTTGTGAAGAGCCTTGGGCTCTGTGTTTCACCTTCTTTGGATATGATGACTCTAGACACTCTATTGGGAATTAAAACGGCAGGTGTGCGTCAGTTCAAGGAGTGCCCCCTAGAGGTTGGTGGATGTCACTTTCATTGGGACCTCTATGTCTTAGAGATGATAGGCTATGATGTCATTCTTGGGATGGACTGGTTGGTACCCTTTCGAACCTTTGTGTATTTCTATCGTCGCAGGGTGAGTTTCACGTCACTAGAGGGTGTATAGTTTCTATACAAAATTGAATGTGATTTCTTGGTGAACTGAGATAGACATGAGCATCGTGGGTGAGGTGGAGTGACAACCCAGATTGCGAGTTTATATCTGGATGATCAGGGGACTTGTCAGAAGGATCTCCCTCTAATGGTTGATCGTTTCAGGGATGTCTTCCCAGACTACTTTTCAGGTCTACCTCCGAAGAGAGTGGTGGATTTCTCTACTGATATTGTTCCAGGAGTGGAACTAGTTTCCATTCCACCATATATGATGGCTACATCAGAGTTTCATGAGCACAAGATGCAGTTAGAGGAGTTACAAGCCAAGGGTTTTATCTGACCCAGTACTTCTCCCTAGGGTTTGCCTGTCCTTTTTGCTAAGAAGGTAGATGGTACCCTCAGACTCTGCGTGGATTATCAGAAACTGAACTAGTTGATGGTTAATAACTGATATCCCTTACCAAGGATTGATGATCTTTTTGATCAACTTCTAAGAGCACGAGTGTTCTCGAAGATTGACTTGAGATTCAGATATCATCAGTTGCATGTTAGACCATCGGGCATTCCGCTTATAGCTTTTCAGAGAGGATATGGTCTATATGAGTACTTGGTCATGTCATTCGGACTCATGATCATGAAAAAAGTTTTCATGGCTCTGATGAATATTTTCTTCCATCTATATCTAGATTCTTTTTTGGTAGTCTTTGTGGACGATATCTTGGTGTACTCTCACACTCGACATGACCATTCCACCCATCTTGAGATTGTACTGAGTACACTGAGAGAGCATCAGTTAAATGATAAGATCTCAAAGTGACACTTTTGGATGGACCAGGTCCACTTCCTGGGTCATATTATTTCAGAGGACGAAGTTGCGGTAGAACCGGAGAAAGTGAGAGTAGTAGTCCCCAGGGAGCATCCTAAGAACGTGTTTGAAATAAGAAGTTTCTTGGGGCTGGCTGGTTACTACAGGTGCTTTATACATCACTCCTCCCACTTAGAAGTATCGTTTATGGGTTTGAATAAGAAGGGTATGAAGTTCATTTGGTCAGAATCTTGCAATACATCCTTTCAGAAGATAAAGGGAAGGTTGACATCAGCACCAGTCCTGATACATCCAATGCAAGGGATGAGCTATATAGTTTACTGTGATGCATCAGGTATTAGTCTGAGAGCAGTTTTGATGTAGGGAGATCGAGTAGTTGTGTATGGGTCTCGGCAGTTGAGGCCACATGAGAGGAATTACCTGACGCATGATCTCGAGTTAGCTGCAGTTGTACATGCGTTGCACCGTTGGAGACATTATCTCTTAGGAGAAAATTTTGTGGTGTTTACGGACCACAAAAGTTTTAAATATATCTTTACCCAGCGTGACTTGAATTTGAGACAGTGATGGTGGGTTGAATACCTTTAGTCTTTTGACATTGAGCTTGACTATACACCTGGTAAGGGTAACGCAATAGCTGATGAACTAAGTAGGAAGACTTACATACATGTAGTGCAAGAGGCCAGTGGAGAGTGGAAGCTTATGGATTTGTTCTCTTAGATACATTTGGAGGTGCATGATAGTCAGGGAAAAAACTATCTTTCATCCTTAGCTGTGACTTCTACCCTCCTAGATAGAGTGAGGATGAGGCAGGTATCAGACTCAGAAGGCCTAGTTCTACGGGAGTCGGTGGCAAGTGAGGACCCTACTCCTGGTTGGATGATAGTCGATGATGAGGTAATGTGTATCCATGGATGAGTTTGGGTTCTAGGGGATATACATAGGGAGTTGATGCGGGAATTTCTTGCTTCAGCTTGGGCTATGCATCCTTGTGTTACCAAAATGTACCGTGACTTGAGATGTCAGTATTGGTGGCCGGGTATGAAAAGAGAGGTAGCTAGTTTTGTTATGAGATGTTCCACCTTCCAACAGGTGAAGGTGGAGAATCAGAGACCAGACGGACTGTTAGAGCAGTTAACCATTCCGTAGTGTAAATGGGATAATGTCACAATGGAATTCATGACTGGGTTATCAAGGTCACCTCAAGGCAATGATGCCATGTGGGTTGTTATGGACAGACTTACGAAGGTAGCTCACTTTTTGCTAATCAAGAAGACCTTCGGTGTTGACGATCTTGGGAAGTTGTATATCTGAGATGTATTATGTCTTCATGGGGTCCCTCATTCTATCATTTCAGAAAGGGATTCCCGTTTTACATCTCGTGTCTGGCAGAGTTTTCAGAGGGCACTAGGTACACAGGTGTTGTTGAGCACAGCTTACCACCCTCAGACTGATGTCCTGTCTGAGCTTACAATATAGGTGCTATAGGAAATGTTGTGTGTATGTGTTCTAGACTTTGGGGGCTCTTGGGAGAAGAACATACCCCTGGTCCAGTTTTCCTACAATAATAGTTTTCAGGAAACTATTGAAATGGAACCTTACGAGGCTTTAAATGGTAGGTCATGCAGATCACCCTTGTGCTAGTTGGAGGCTGGTGAGGCAGCATTACTGGGACCACATCTCGTAAAGGAGACTTCAGAGTAGGTCCAGTTGATTCAAAATCAGATGGCTACTGCACAGTCTCGTCAGAACACTTATGCTAATCGCCGTAGACGACCCTTGGAGTTCGTGGTTGGGGATCAGGTTTTCTCGCATGTTTCACCAAGGTCGGGACACATGAGGATCATGAGACAGGGTAAACTTTCACCAAGGTATGTAGGGCTATTTGATATTCTGGAGTGATTCAGTCCAGTTGCCTATCAGTTGCAGTTACCACAGAGGTACTGGTATATGAATGAAGTCTTCCACGTATATTAGCTACACCGTTATCACTCAGATCCGTCTCACGTATTTCATCCTGAGGAGGTTGAACTTCTGGTAGATTCATACTTTGAGGAGCATCTGATTCATATTGTTGATAGGAACATGAAGGTCCCCTGAGGCCAGTCAGTTCTCTCTCATACGGGTGCTATGGAAACATGTCTAAGAGTAGGATGAAACCTGGGAGCGAGAGGCCAACATACGTGCTCAGTGGTCGGAATTGTTCTCATCTTTATCTTCACCACCCTTGGAAGGGCCATTCGAGGATGAATTGCTTTAAGGGGGAAGTTTGTAAGAACTCATTTCTTATTATTGAGGTACATGTTTCTTCTTTTCCTTTTTTGTTAAGTGTTTTTGAGAAAATAAGGAAAATGAGGACAATCACAAAAATTATGGGTACACACCATGTAATTTTCCATACATGCCGTGTACTTGGCTGTGTGGGATGAGAATATAGGGCGTGTAGGCTTGGGTGTAAAAACAAACTACATGTCATGTTCTTTGTATACACGCCATGTAATTGGGCCGTGTTAGAGGAGAATACATGGTGTGTAGGATTTTTGGTGATTAAAGGGTGTAATAACTAACTACACCCCATGTACTTAGATATATATATGTTGTGTAATCAGTCGACAAATGAATAGTTCGGTGGTAGAAAGTAGCCGCCAGAGGAATAGTTTAAAAGGAAAGTACACATCGTGTACTTGACAAGTACACGTCGTGTACTTAGATATACACATTGTGTAATCAGTCGACAGATGAACAGTTCGACGGTAGAAAGTAGACGCTAGAGGAATAGTTTAAAAGGAAAGTACATGATGTGTAGTCATGTTTTTTCTCTTAAAATAGGTAGTATCCACCTCATTCAGCATAGGAGGCATAACTCTCATTTGGATCGTGGGAGAGAATTCCTAAGCTTTTAGGATCTCCTGACCGCACACTAGGAATCCATTTTTTCCATCGTCTATCCCATTTAGACCTCACGAGTAAGGTCTTCTCTCTCCTTGAGTCTTTCCTGCCAATTATTTCTTGAATGGAAGTTATTTATATTTGAACGGAAAATGATTTATCCCAGATCTATGACATTATTGGTCATTTATGGAGATTCCATTCGCGTATATCGATCAGAGGAGATTGAGGTAGGTGGTCTTGTGTTTAATTACAACTGTCGAGTTGATTTTGTGTACCGTTGTGTCACACGCCCATGTACAGGGTGTCATATGGATGAGGCCTTAGATATTAAGATATATAATTGCATGGAAAATCTAAATGAACATCCATACAATGTTGTTTGGGATCGTTGCCTTGATCTAGGGGCACCTCGTGGGTGCATTTCCTGTGTTTAGTTGTTTAGCCTATGTACCATGGGTATGCTATGATTATAGCATATTTTGAGTTTTCATGAGAGGAAATGTATATTAATTGCTTGTTTGTGCGTTGGGATCGTCCCGATTACTTGTTTATCCTGAGGGAAGTGTGTTGTTTAGCCTGAGGGAATTGTTCTATTTAGCTTGAGGGAAACGCTTCTTATGCCTGAGGGCAGTATCATCCATGGCTGAGGGCAATATATCGTATGGCTGAGGGAAATATTCGTTATTCCTGTGACTAGTTACCTGAGGGTTTCATTTCTGCTTGCCTAAGGGTAAGGATTTGTATGTTTGAGGACACTATTTACATAGAACATTCACTATAGTGATTTATTATATTGAATTGTTCCATAATTAATGAAATGGAAATGAACAAGTAGAGATAGTTTCTTTTGATTAATTCCCAGTTTACTACATTTTATTATTGCACACTACTGTTGCACATTTTCACTCTCAGTTGGGCACGAGCCTTTGGTGGTTTCCTACCGGTATTTATTTCTCACACCCTATTTGGGTCATGTATTTGGCCCAAACAGATTATATTTCCGCAGGTGTTGATAAGGGTAAGAGTCCCTACACAGGTACATGATTATTGCGGAGGAGTAGGAGAGCATGGGACCGAGCCCAGGCTTGCAATGATGCTATGATCTTGTTTCACTACTTTATTTTGTTTTACTATATTTGTACCTTTTTTTGTATTGTATTAGATTGCAGTGTATCCTATTTTGGTTGATTTCTTAGAAATAGAGACATATGCATCGTTATATATATTTGACTACTGTTATCTTTTACTTCAGCTATGTTTTCTATTTCTGGTTCTATTGTTACTACTTCCGCATTGGTATGTTTATTTTTATTTCACTACGCTGCACTTTGAAAAATGAGGGCATAGTTTCCCCACTATCTGTCCTAGGCCCTCGCTACTAGTCGGTAGCCTCTGGTGTTTAGGAAAATGCGCTTGAGGTCATGTGACCAACTGGGTTCGGGGCACCCGTTGTGTGGCATCCGGATCCAGGACGTTACAATAAATATTTATTTCTTATTTAAAGTATACATTCTTTAAAATAAATCCTCTTTAACTTAATTAATATTTTCAACACAAAATTTAGTTATATGTTCTACCTTTCAATGGGATCCTTCAAACAATGCTTAATGTTCCCAACATAATTACTATCTTTTCCCAAACATTGTTTCTTATATATCATTCCATTTAAAATATATTTTTACCACTAATATGTGACAAATTTATTATTTATAGTATTATTAATATATTTATATTTTCTTAATGAGCACTAACCACCTTTCCACATTTCCAATAAGAAAAATAAAAACTCATGTGTTTGTGCGGACAACAACCTCCATGAAGTAAAGTATCTCATTTTTCATCTAGTTTATTTCCTATTTATGAAAATGTATAAAATTATGATTAAAAATATTAAAATTATCTAATTTATATCATTATAAATATATAATAATGATATTCTTCAAAAATAAACCACTCCCATCCATTAATTAGGGTATGTTCATGTCTGGGACATCTAACCACCTACTTGGAAATTGCTGTAAAAAATATCATATATTTCTACAAGAACATAACTAATGAAAATATGTGATATAAATAAGAAAATAATTATTTTATTTTTTTCATTAATGGTAACATTAATATTAAACTCATTGATAAAGATACCAACTCTCGTTTAATAAAAATCATTGAAACATGCTCATCGTAGAATTCATGTTTATGGATCATAACAATAAATCACATAGAATAAAAAATAACATAACAAATAATTGTAAATAATAAATTAAAGTATATTTTATCATCTAGTCATGATGAGAATCGGGTGAACAATGAAGAAACACGTCACTATTATGAAACTAGTTCAAAATGATATATATTACTCACACCTGATATTGAAAATATATAATAAGTATCTAATATAAATATAGAGAATAATTATTAATGAATATTATAAAATGTTATCAATCTGAATAAGGTTAAAATATTTGTGATTAATATATTTGTTTTTGTTATCTAGGATATTCATGTACTTTAGTGGAATTTGGAATTTAAGGGAAGGTGTTTTTTGTCTCAAATTTAATTTCATGAGATATATTTCATATTTTTCATCATTATATTTTTGATATGGTATTATTAATATCAAATAGAATTATTTTACCATAATTATTATATTCATGGGGTTTTAAGAAACATATTTTTTCTTTATTTAGATGGTTTTTTATTCAAAGAATACCAAGGTTATAAGGGATTATTTTTCTCATTTTCAAATACATGAGACATATTTTATTTTATGACCCACTATTTTTTTATATGGTGCATAAACTACCCATTTGATATCGTATATCATGAATTATCTTTTATTAATATTATTTTAATTTTAATTTTAATTTCAATATCCAAATTTAAAGGGCTTTTGATTATCAAGTTAGTCATATTGTAAGGGTTTTCTTATCCATATTCCTAACTCTCGAGACATGTTATATTTGTCACACATAGTTTCCTTTTATATGGTGATCTTTTTATTTAATGCCATTAATTTTCTTACTTTGTAATTCAAGGTATATAAAAAGCTAAATCGGGTTCCTTAATTTATTCATCTTTTGATTTCAACTGTCATTAATGTCATAATGGATCCTGATAACTCAAATCTCATTTCATTGAGTTGTAACTCCTCTTTTTCAACATTTTAATTCTATTCTTGGTTTCTCCCATACTATGATTATATTTCACAGTACTTTATCTTCCCATTTATGTATAATTCAGTTTTAATTCAAATATTTTATCTTCTTTAAAAAACTTCTAAAAAAGAATATCATATTTTAAAACATCTCACATCTTTTTTAATAGTGGTTTCCCATAAGTATCTATATTTTACTTAACAATAAGCTTCAATTTATATTTGGAAACAAAGTATATTTTATCTCATATGACCAACATGTTTATATTTTCCTATTTTCAAAAAAAATATTTGTTATTCCATTTTATAATGTGGTTTTCAATAATGATATGCATGCTTCTATGATTGTTTGTATTATTTTCAACACCAAAATTCTATGAAATAATCATTATTCCTTTTTATGGTTCTATTATTGATGATTATTTTTAAAATTAAATGTTTTCAAAAAAATATCATCACATTTAAAAAAAATATCTTTTGAAAGTGACATGGTACCACTATTTTATGACAATATTTAAAAAAATTCTAAAAACACTATTATAGGTTATCATCCATTTTACTCTTTATCAGAAAAATATTTATTTCCATGGAAATTTACTATCATAAATTAACCTCTAAATTCTATTATACTATTTTAGGGGACTAAAATCCTGGGAATCCATTACATCTTTTATCTTTCCTAATCATCCACTATTTATAAACATGTTTTTTTCTTCTAATAAAATCTCATTGTAAAAAACAGCATTTTGACTAATTTATTTAAGGGCGTTCACAAGATTTACATACATCTATTGATTGGATAAATTATTGACTAAACTATATACCTTTAACCTATAGGGTTTAAATACCATATATAGTATTTAATGGTATCTATCTAGAAATTTATATACTATTATTAGATTCCCATTTATATTCCATGGGGTTATCATGTTTATTGATAAAATTATGAATTTATTCATTATATAATCCCATTTTAAAGGGATAAATAAAACATTTTCTTTCCATGGGTTCTTTATTTTACGATAAATGACTGATTTTTAACTGGAAAATGTAACACCATGAGATTGTGTGAATTTATTTTTTTCAAATTAATTTAATATTTTGATATTTTAAAATCACTCAACACTGAATATATATATTTTTATTATATAATAGAATTTAGTTATGTATTATGATATAATCAATACCATGTTAAGCTTTCACTATACGCAACACCGATATATAGTGCATTACACACAACACCGAGTTTCTACAAAAACAACACTTTACTATTATAATTAGTTAAATGTATTAGTTATAAAATAGCCATTAAAATAGTAAAATGAATACTAATAACTAATTTTTAAATATTAGTTATATTTTTTTGATAATGAAAAAATAATTTGTTGGTAATGTCTTCATATGTTTAACACTACTATTTTCTCGAATGAATTGCTTCTCATGCCTGTCTATGAAAAATAATAAAATAAAATTTAGACACTGATATAAATTTTTTTTTAATAAAATATATAAATTATTTTTAAATTTGGAAGATCAAAATTATCTTAGGGTTATTTTGTTATATTTTTCTGAATAGTTTCAATTTTTTATGAATAGTGAAAATACAACATAGTAGTTAAAAACCTGACTTTTTCATTTAATTAATTACTTTTACTTTAAATTAACTTTAAATATACAGTAGATAAAAAATAAATATATTAATACAATTTAGGTAATTAGAATAACTTTTATAATAGAATTATATCTTAAAAATTATTTAACTTTTGAACGTCTCTTTTACTCGCCTTCAAACAACATTTTCAAGATTAACATTAAACATAATTTTACCACTTATAGGAATTAAATTTAAAAAAATAGACATATATAGTTGTAATAATTATGAAATATGTGGTCTAATATGATCCAAATAATTTTTGGAGAATAGTAACTTTTGAATTTTATTTACAATAGTTAATGTTAAATATGGTAATTAAAGGTAAAAATAATATTATAATAATAAAAAATTATCCTAACACTTTTCCAAATTTCATTGTATAAGTTTTTTCGATCCAAATCAACCTTAGGTCAAAAATATGATTCTTTTTAATCCACTTGTGTCACATTTGTACATTTATTATATTTTTTTTAAAGACAAGTTAGAAATGACACATTCAAACTTTAATAACTAAATATTTTTTAATATAGTGTTATAAAAAAAATCTACTATAAATATTAATTAGAAAAATAATAAATATATATTAATCATGATAATTTATTTTCAATTTTTATAGAATACACAACTTATTTAAGGGCTTGTATAATAATGATGCGGTAATTTTTTTATTTAAGTGAGATATCAAATAAATGGTATTAAAAGTATTAAAACAAATATCTTATGACAAATTTAATGACATCCATAGGTTTTATAGAAAAAATGGACATGTTAGTGACATATTAGAATTATTGGTTCCAATTTATCACATTGGTATGATATTTTTAAAAATGAAAAATACTGAATAGTATCAAAATTGACCTAAATGATACTTTATTATAAATAATATTTTATTAATTGTTATAAAAATCATAAAAATATAATGTTTAAAATGATAAATATTAGTGTCAAATATATCATAAATTACCCAATTGGGGTTACTTTCTATTTTATAGTAACTATATTAATCCTATAGAGTAAAAAAACAAGTTGTCATAGTAAAAGTTAAATTATTTAACTAAGGTTTAATGCAAAAATATAACATCGATTTTGCGAACTAAACATGTCTAAAATTCATAAGTTGAGACTATTTAGAAACATAATCATCATTTACTCTAAATAACTCACTTTGGTTCCACTTTAAATCTAAAATAATTTTATAATATATTAATAGTTTTGGAGTTTCCAAAAGTGCCCCTCCTCCCTCTTAAAAAGGGAACTTCTCTGTTTCTTTTATTCAAACATATAAATCTATTTTTATCAGCCAATTGATGAACATATCTTCTCCCAAAATCCATAAATTCCTCCTAGAATCCTTACCCAGTGCATAAGGAATCTCATGGAATTCTTTTGGCACAAAACAAAAAGACTTACCCGATTAAGAGATAATATCTTCTCTCAAGGTCCTTTCTTAATTTTCTTACTCCACCCCATACAATTTATTAATTCAATTATTTAATGAAAAAAACATAATAATAAATATAATAGGATTATTTTAAGCTTATATATCTACCTAAAATTACAAATACCTCCATATAATGGATATCGAACATAACTTTTCTATGTACGGTGAACTACTGCCTCACGAAATGATGATTGATAATTTTTCCTTTACCAGCAATCACTGTGGCCATTATGATAGAAAAACTATCTATATATTTTATACGTAATATTTATTATGTATTTAAGATTATTTCTTTCTTTTTCCAAAACATATATTTTTTAATTTCCATTAGGTCTTAATATGATAATCTTGTTTGAGGAAGTGTGTGCTACCACCCCCTCAAAGTGATGTGATTCATTCACACACCACATACAATGTATTGAGGATGGGTTTAGTTAATTTAATGGATATATATGATATAATATGAATAAATTAAAAATTATTTATATACATAAATATTTATACATATGCCATTTACATACTTTCTTTCAATAAGACAATTAAAACGAAATAGTTTTCAGGTGTACGTACGGCTTACCATCTCCATGAACTGTGTATTCCATTTCATAATTTTTTTATATATATTATTATAATATAATTAATCTAGATATACATGATATTTATATCATTATTTATATACATTAATCATTATATAATTATAAATAGCAACGATATAACAAATTTAGACACATGCGAAGAACATAGTAAATATTACCTGAAGTGAAACCCTAAAATTGGATCGTTAACAAGTGAATAATATAAAAAATTAATAAAACCATAAGTTCTATTAGATAAAATAATATTATTCTATAATATTTAAATAATAAAATTATATTTATTATACAGGAATCTTGTTCGACTATGAAGAGAGTCATGATACAAGGTGAGGGGGTTTTTGTCTGACCTTTATTTCTATGAGACACATGCCTCACACACAAATTTTTTCCTCTACGTGGTGTATATAATACCCATGAATGTCATTTATGAGTTTTATCCATGATATTATGATATTTACATATTATTATAATTTTTTTACATGGTTCATGTGATTCTATTGATTATAAATTTATGAGTTTTTATTTCATAGTCTCTTCCATATTTGGGATTATTTCGTTTTAAGTATCTGTTGGATAATATTTATCATCTATGTCCATGTTTTATAAATCATTATTTACTAAAATGTTTTATTATTTTCCTCAGTATTTTTTATGTTATTTTTTTTGATTTTTTAATTTTTACTATATGGTTTGAAAGTTATCTTTCCTTCATTTTTCAAATGATGTATTTTTTGACTTTTCTGGAAAAAGTACAAGAAGAATGTTTTTTAACTTATAAGGTATGAATGGAGTTAAAGGACTTATTAACACCTTATTTCCTTGAATAATCCCTTACATTTTTTCATGTTAATTTTCAAATAAAATATTTTCTTTTAATATTTATTTTGTTTTAATAAAATAGAATATTTTTTAAGAAGAAACGATCTTTTCAGCAAGAATTAATTTCAAGTGTTTTATCAAAATTATTTTCCATATAATATGATATTATTTAATAAAAATATGTTTCATGTATACTCTCTATATTATTCATATGCTTTGATTATGGTCATGATATTTATGAAATCCATTTTTTTGGATTATGTTATAATGGAATGATGTTTAAGAAACCCATTTTATTCCTTGGGTTATGTTAATGATAAATGTTTTATGTTTTTTTTTGTGGTAAATGTAATAATGATTTAATTATGAGATGGGTGGGACCTATATATCCCCCTAATGAATTGGGTAATTATTTATATCTCATAAATAAACTAATATTTTCTTGGGAGTGAACCCTAACTACTATGATGGCCATGGGAGTGAACCATGACTGATAAGATGGTATGGGGAGTGATCCCATACTACTAATATGGTTTTGGTATTTATTCTCTTTCTAATATGGAAATCAATATATGCTTATGTGTTTTCCACACTTTTCTATTTTATTCATATGTTATTCTTCCAAGACTCTTGTTCTTTATTTCCTCATGATCCATGTTTTATGAAATACCAATATTTATTCCATGATTCATGTTTATGATCTTTGATAGTAAGGGTATGATCTTCAATTTTTATAATCATGTTTCCATGCCCTTAGGCTCATGATTATATTCACATCTCTCCATTGTTTACCCTTACTTAGCATTTGAGATCACCCTTTTTCTTATGTTCACTTTTCCCTAGGTTATAAATAATATTTTTAATTATGGGTACTAAAGGGGATGATATTTTTGAGTTATGTTTAAGATTATTCACCAAATTAGATGATTTTGTTCCATGTATCCAAATAAAATAAACTAATATAGTCTTTGGCCCTCTATTTGTATAATGTTTAAGTGATTCGCAAAAGTGATGTAATTTCCATGTAAATAAACCTTGGGTCCTTACTATTTGTATCAGAAAAGCGGTTTAGTCAAAATTTGGAAACTAGGATGTGAAAACTCTGGTGATTTCCCATGAGATATTTCTAAGGATATGTCTAGGGATTTCACTAAGGATAAGTCTAACTATAGGATACAATCCTAGAATTTCTGTAACAGTCATGAATAATATAGGATTAAAGACGAGGTGTCAATTATTAAGGAAGGTGTCATTATTTAGACATCTTATAAGTGACTTTTCATGACTATGTGGTTCCTCATTATGATAATTCTATCTTACTTTATGATTTTGGTCTTAGTCAATGGATAAAACATGATGGAACAGAGTTAATGGTAATTGTGATTGAAAATTCAATGACTAATGAAAAATCATGTTACTATGTTCACCCAGCTTTCTCAAGCTATAAATAATGCTAGACTTACAAATGAGAAACAGAAGGATCAACATTCTATTGAGTCTTTCATGATGAAACACCCACCATCTTTTAGCAGATCTTCTGATAAACTTGTTTATGAAAAATGGATCATTACCATTGAAAAGTTATTCTATGTTCTATAGTATTCAGAATAGGAGAATTTCAAACTGGTTGTTTATTGATTAGAAGGTGATGTGTACAAGTGGTGGACTATAATCATGAATATTATGGATTGGGATGAGTTCAAGAACATTATTTTCAATAAATTCTTTCCCTGTATTATTCAAATAAAGATATAACATGAGTTCTTTGAGGATAAGAAAATGGATAATGAATCAGTTGGAACATACAATGAAAATTTTACATGACATACAATGTATGCTTCAAGATTTATAATCCAACATGAAAGTAAAGTTTATCAATTCTTCAGTGGATTAAAAACAAGTCTTAAAAGGATATTATCTATAAGAGGAATTAATATCTATGAAGACTTTTTTCATTATGTTATCATGGTAGAAATGGAAGTTGGTGTTTTAGATAAATCTCATGGTTCAAACAAGAAAGGAAAGATGGAGTTTGAGGGAAAATTTCAAAACAATGGTGAAAAGAAGATGAGTGTTTCCTTATGCTCAAAGTGTGGAAATAAGCATATTGGATATTGTCTTAAGGGCTATAATAAATTTTTTAAGTACAAAATGGAATTTCATTGTGAATTTGAGGGCCGAAGTGATGGTAAGAAGTGCTATAACAATGTGAATGGAGATAAATCTTTACAAGATTAACCTCCCCAACTTCAGTGCTACAAGTGTAAGGATAATTGGAATTATTCCAAAGAGTTCCCTAATCCAAGGGTTATCGATAATGATAGAAATCAGAAACCTTTTAAGGATAAGGGAATCGGAAAATCTAATGTGATCACTATTGAAAATGTGGACTATGAGAATAAAGTGGTGAAATGATTGAGTTTTTATGAATTGGAATTCAAGAATAATGTTGTAGAAGTACATTTATTGTTTAATGGAATAATAAAACATCTCTATGTTAGTCCAATGTAGTTTTTAGTTAAGTATTTAAGAACATATGTTGAATGTTACTCGTAACCATGAAATGTGATTGATGTAATAAGGTGATATTTTTGGAATGAACTTAATTAAGTGAAGGATAACCCTTAATATGGGTATGATGTTGAGATAATGATATTTGGATAAATAAAATTTGAATACTAATAAGTAAATTAGATGATACTAGTTATTTTGGAAGTGATTAAGGATTTATTAACATGTGGGTTATGCTATCATGGATGATGTCTACATCTTTTTAGATGTAAGAATAAGGAAACCTGCTTGTTTTCAACAAGGATGCATGGTAATTCGGGCTATTTCCATGTTTCAATAGAATAAATTAGTAAGGTATTTACATAGTTGGAATTTCATAATGATGAACTTACTTATGATATATGGGAGATAAAGGTTAAGCCAATTTAGTCATATTATTTCTAATTTTTTGGATTTTCAGCATTCAGAAGGATTTGGGCTTATCCATTTATGCATAGTTTAAGTTAAACTTTAGAGAAGATGGTGAGATTAATGTTTTATCACACCATATGTAGATTTATACAAATTTTATTACTAGTGATAATATTTTTGTTGAAGATATATAGAATGAGCTTTTGTTTTTATCAAGATTTGATATGCTTCAAGAATGAAAAATTCAACTTCATTTCATAGAATAAGAGGTGAAGTGGGAATTGATCATGGAACAACAAAGGGAAAAGTTATGATGAAATAAAGTAACTATATCTTCCCATAAAAATTCTTCAACATTATGAAAAGGTATTGTGATGTAAAAGGTTTTCATGTTATCATTATTTTGGGTGATATCAATGACCTATTTCATGATTATGTAGATTATTGTTTTTGTGATTATTAATTGTCTCTAGATAACCCACTTTCTTATGATCAGCGATCTTTATCAATATCAATGATTATTTACGCCTTTTTGGAATTCCCAAATATTCCCCTACGTTCTCTTATGTAGAGACCTATTTCTGATTTACTATGGGTAACTATTATTTTCTAACTATTCATTTTTAAAAGGAATTTTCAGACTTAAATTTTATTATGTGGGTTTCTTTTAAAGGAACATTCACGTGATAAACATTTGATAACCTATAAGAATTTCGAGTGTTAAATTCAATTTAAGGGGGGTAGAATGCAACATGCCAAGATTTTGGGAATTTATTTACCTCAAATTAATTTAATATTTTGATATTTTCACTTCACACAACATTGAATATATATTTTTCTTAAATAATAACACTATATTATGGATTATGTTATATGCAACACAAATGTAAGCTTTCACTACACGCAACACCAATTTGGCTTGCATTACACATAATACCAAGTATCTATGAAACAACACTTTACTATTATAATTATTGAAATAAGAAAGTTATAACCAAGATGTTAAAATTTTAATATGAATATTAATAACTAGTTTTTAAATATTAGTTATAATGGTTTTGATAATGAAAAATATAGTTTATGGTAAAGTCTTTATATGTTTTAAACTATTGTTTTCTCAAATGAATTACCTTTCATGTCCTTCTTTGAAAAATAATAAAATAAAGTTTAGATACTCCTAAAAATTTATTTTCCTAAAATAAATATTATTTATTAATTCAGAATATCAAAATTATCCTAGTGTGGTTTTTTTGTGTTTTAATGAAATGTTTCGATTTTTGATGAATAGTGAAAGATACTATATAATAGTTAAAAAATGACTTTTTCATTTATATAATTTATAAAACATTAAATTGATTTTAAAGGAAAAATAGATAAATAATACATATATTAATCCAATATAGGTCATTGGAATCATTTCTCTAATAGAATTAGATATAAAAATTATTGATCTTCTAAACGTCTCTTTTACCCACCTCCTAACCATATTTGCAGGATTATAATTATATGTAATTTTACAGTTTCAGTGAATTGAGTTTCAAAAATTAGACATACATGTTTATAATAATTATGAATAATATTGTCTTATAGGATCAAAATAATGTTTTATGCATAGTAACTTTTGAATTTTATTTACCGTGATTAAAGGAAAATAGGGTAATTAAAGGTAAAAATAATATAAAATTACCCTAACACATATCCTATTCTCTTTGGAAAATAGTTTCTATACCAGAATAAACCTGGGGTCTGAAATATGATCCTTTTGAAGCCACTTTTGTAATATTAAGGCATTTATTATAATTTATTTAAAGAAGAGTTAAAAATGTCTTATTGAAAGTTTAATAACTAACTAATTTTTAATATAGTGTTATACATAAGAAAATTTAGAAACTAAATATTCATTAAAAATATATAAAATATATATTCATCATGAAAGTTTATTTTTAATTTTTAGATAATAAATAACTTAATTAAAGGCTTGTATAATAATGATGAAGTAATTGTTTATCTAATTGAGATATCAATTAAATGATATTAAAAATATTAAAATAAATATAATATGACATATTTAATGACATTAAAAAAATTTATAGACACTTTATACATGTTACTAACATATTTTAAGTATTTTTGAGAATTTATAATTTTGTTATGAAATTTTAAAAATTGAAAATATTGAAGATTATCAAAATTTCCATAAATGATACTTTGAAATAAATAATATTTAATTAAATCTTATAAAATTAATAAAAATGTAATTTATTTCCAAAAAACTCATATAGTGTAAAAGAATTAATAAATGATACAATTTGGGTTCATTGTTCATTTTATATCAACTATATTAACCCTATAGTGTAAAAAACATGTTGTCACTATATAAGTTAAATTATTTAACTAATGGTTAAATCCAAAAGATAAGGATACCCTATTTGCCTTTAATATTTTATTAATTTTGGAGTTTCTGAAACTGGCCATACTCCCTCTTATAAATGGGAACCTCTTCTTCTCTTTTATTCACTCCTATAAAGCATTTTATCTTGGAAAAAAACTAAACTATTTATTCTACCAAAATCCACAAAATCCTACAATAATCCTTACCTTAGTTATAAGTAAACTCAAGTAATCCTTTTGTGACAAACCAAAAGGAGTTACATGATTAAGAGGTAAGGTCTTCTCTCAAACTCATTTCAAAATGTTCCTTCCCCATCCCCTACAAAATCTTTATTCCATTATTTTAGGAAAAATCCAGTATCCAAAATATAATATTATTTTGTTATGCTAAGTTATATACCTACACTTACACACACCTCCATCTAATGTATATCAAGCATATTGTTTCTTTGTACGGTGAATTAGTGCCTCCCAAAACGATGATTGTTCATTTTTCCATTACCACCAATCATGGTGGCCATTATAATGGAAACTATATCTATATATGTTATATATAATATGTATTATTTCATTAAGCTTATGTTTTTTTTCAACATTTACCTTTTTACTTCCCATTAAGTGTTAATACAAAAATCACGTTGGAGGAAGTGTTGACTACCGCCCCCTCAAACCGATGTGATTCATTCACACACCACAAGGAATGTATTGTGGATGGGTTTAGTGAACTTATATGATATATATGATATAATATTTATAATTTAATAATTATATATATATACATACACATATATAAATATTTCATTTACATACATTCTCTGAATAATACAATTAAAAGGGAAATAACATTCATGCCTATGTACGACTTATCCTCCCCTTGAACAGAGTTTTCCATTTCATATTTATTTAAGTAATAGATTATTATAATATAAATATTCTTAATAAAAATTATATTTATATAAATTTTTACATATTTTAATATTTATATAATTATAGGGACCAGTGATATAACATATTTAGACACATGTGAATAACAAAACAAATATTACATGAAGTGAAACCGTAAAATATGATTGTTAAGAAACAGGTAATATACAATCACAATAAAACCATATGTGTTATTAAATATAAGAATATTATTATTTAAAATTTTTAAATAAAATTATATTTATTATATAGGAAGCTTTCTGGAGTACGAAGAGAGTCAAGATACAAGGTAAGAGGATTTTTGTCTCACCTTTATTTCTGTGAGACACATGCCTCACATACTAATTTATTCTTCTACATGGTGTATATACTTCCTAGGAATGTATTTATTGATTCTTATCCAGAAGATTATGATATTTCCATATTCTAATAATTTTCTTTTTTACATGGGGAATATGTATCTATTGATTATAAATTACAGAGTATTGATTTCACAATCTCTTCCATATTTGGGATTGTTTCGTTGTAAGTCTCCATTACGCAATATTTATCATCCATGTCAATGTTTTCTAAAAAATCATAATTTTTTATTTATTTTCCTATGTATGTTTAATTAAATTTTTATCCATTTATGAATTTTTACTACATGGTTTGAAAGGAATATTTCCTTCATTTTTGAAATGATTGTCTTTTCTAATTTCTTTGGAAAAAGTACAAGAGGAACATTTTTTAACTTATACAACATGAAAGGATTTTAGTGATTTATTATTTCCTTATTTACATGAAGAAACCATTACACATTTTCAATTTTATTTTCAAATAAAATGTTTTCATCTAATATTGTGCGGTGTTTTATAAAAATAAAACGTTTTTGAAGAAGAAATGATATTTTCCTCAAGAATTAATTTCATGTGTTTTATCAAAATTATTTTCTATCTAGGATGAAATTATTTAATAAGAATATGTTTCAATTATACTATCCCTATTATTATTTTGGTTTGATTAGGTTCATGCTATTTAAGATATCCATTTGTTTATCAGGATTATGTTATGACGGAATGAAGTTTAAGAAACTAATATTATTCCTTGGTATATGTTTATGATAAATGTTTTATGTTTTTTGTGGAACATCTAAGAATAATTACATTATGGGATGGGTGGGACCTACATATACCTTCAATTCATCTGGTAATTATTTATATCTCATGAGATAAACTAAGATGGTATTGGGAGTAATCCTTGACTACTAATATGGACATTAGAGTGAACCCTAACAACTAAGATTGGCATGGGAGTGAACCATGACTACTAATATAGTAGGGTGAGTGAACCCATAATACTAATATTTTATTCTAAATGATTCCATTTATACTATAAAAATCAGTATATTATTATGTGTTTTCAACACTACAATGTTTTATTCACATGTTATGCTTATATGACTCATGTTCTTCATTTCCTCCTAATCCACATTTTATGAACTACCAATCTTTATTCCACGATTCATGTTTATGATCCTTGATATGAATGTTATGATCTTCTATTTTCATACTCATGTTCTCATACCCAAATTATCATTATTATGTTCACATGTCTCCATTGATTATGCTTACTGAGAATTTGAGCTCACCCTTTTTCATAGGTTTTATTTTCCCCATGTTATAAAGAATGTTTTTAATTAGGGGTACTAAAGTGGATGATATTTATGGGAGATGTTTAATATATTTCACCAAATTATAATATTTTGTTCAAAGTTTCCAAGGAAACTAAACAAATACAGTCTTTGGGCATTTTTATAATGTTTAAGTATTCCGCCAAAGATATGTAATGTTTATATACGTCAAGCATGGGTATATATTGAAAAATATTTGTACGGAGGATTAATGGGTGGGGTCTTATATCTCCCTCTAATTCATTGGTTACTGTTTTATATCTCATTATATTAAGAACAAAGGAAATACTTGGATTTTTTCACAACATAAAGTGTGTAATTATTGGATTTGTTCATAACAGAATGGGTGGACATGCTTGGATTTTTTAACATCATATAGGGTATAATTTCTATGATTTGTAAAAATATGATTTTTTTGTATGATTTTGTTTATTCCATCCTCCCAAGATAATTATTTTTAATTTCATAGATCATGTAAATTGATGAATTATTGCACACTCTTGTGATTAAATTATTATGTTGTTTTATTCCTTGCGCCATGATTGTTTATCTATTTTTTAGGGGTATAACATTCTTATATACATAGATTATACCTTTATTATCATCTTATTCTCACTTAGGATCTTTAAATTTTATCTCTTATGATAAAAATTACTAATCATTCGGTCTCACACAATTCTTATGCTTCCATTTCACCTTGTTATGAAGAAAATTAATATGCATTATGTGTATATAAGAGTATATTCTTATAGAATTTTTTGAATATATTGAATACTTTTTATTGATTAGGATTTTTCTTATATAGTTGGAAAAATTATCATTACATTAAAAATAAATGGGTTTTATTAGTTAATGTGCTTTAAATATTCTATAAATCATTAATCCAAAATAATCTTGGTAATGTGTTATAATGAAATATTTTCATTAATTTCATGTAATTGATTTACACATGTCAATGGACTGGCATAGTTTCTATTATAGTAGAGTTTAGAAAATATAAGAGATTATTGTTTTATCACTTGTTGGTGAAAATGTAAACAATGAGTGATAATTTAAGGTTAATAATAATGTAAATGGTATAGATAACCTTTTATATTAGTATAGGTAATATTTACATTTTTACATCTTGTGATAATAAAAAATTAGCGATAATCCTATGGAACATTATAAGGGATAATTCCAAGTACATGATATCAAAAAAACTTTTTGGTAATGTGAATTTTGTGTGATTATCATTATAAATACATCCATGTATGGATGTGTTTGTGGTATAGATGCTCCTAGGTCTAATCACCCTAATAAGTTTGGTTGAGTATCAACTCAATCTTCACTCTGGTGCATGATTAGTGGGTCTAATATAGTGAATTTTATAGACATTTCTACTGTACATGCTCTGGATAATCCCACTATATTTACAATATATTATAAATAATTTTTTTATGTTAATGAATTATGTTAAATAATATTAGGGAACCCAGTATAAATAATCCTATATTAAACAAAGATATATTTTTTTAACTCCAATCTAATGTGAAAACATTTTTTTGTATTTTATTTTAATTAAATATTTTTTTGTAAAATATTTTTATGGATTGATTTGAAAGGAATATAAAGTATTATTATTATAATAAAACTTATTTATACCATTATAATAAAATAATGTTATAATTGTATCATACAAATAAATTTTAAGATTAACAATATACGGTTTCTACAAATGGGGTTTTGCACATTAGATGTGGTAATGTTTAAATTAATTTTTCTTGTACATTGAGATTTAATCTGATAAAATGGATTAAATATTTATAATAATTTGTTAAAATTTATTTAATATGGTTCATATTATTTTTAGACATAAAAAATGAACTACTTAGGAAAAATCGTTTTACCACTGTAAATCCAAAATGATACAAATGGGTTAACCAAATGGGTAAAAGTATTAACAAATCAAAAACTTGTTTCCAAATGAGTTTTTGAGGACATTCATGACCAAAAATAATCTAAAATACATGATTTTACATTTTTATTCTTGACATGTAAATCTTGTGTTCTCTATATATTAATCTGAAATATTTATAAAAAATGTTGTTCTCAACACCTTTAAAAGGGACCTCTCACGACCCCTTAAAGTACACTCTATATTTCTTTTTACTCTATAAAATATTCCCCATTTCATTCCCCTATAATCCTATTTTACTTCATTAAGAATCTGATGATATTATTTTTCCTTATGTATTCCTATTCCATAGAATCCTCTAATGGAATTTCAATGTTTTCTACGTAAGTACTAATATTTTGGGCTAGTCAAACCACCTACATGAACAATTATATTAAATAATTTCTTGGATGAATTTGATAGAATAATTTTTAGAAACCATGACCCCAATAACCTGGATCTAATGTCTATTTTATTATATTGTTATAACATACAAGTAATCAAGTTCTTAAAGACAAAATAGTTTATTAGTCTTAAAAAACTAGATATATACATTAAATTATTATTACAATTAAAAATATAAAATACACAAAGAATTTTATTTGAAAAAACAATTACTCCCCTTATTATATCCCTATATATCAATATAAAAACCATTTTTATATCTTGGGTAAAATAAAATACAAGAAAGTGGTGATTTCAAGTGTACAACAAAATTTATGAATAAATAAGAAACAATCAATATGGAAGGGTAAATAATTGAATCAAATTCCATTTAATTAATTACATGATCATAATATGGGAGGAATAAATTATGATCAAATAATTCCATATAAATAATCACATGATCATGAAAAATAACCATGGATATTCCAAATAATATAATAATCACATGGAATGTCAATAACTAAATTCATAATGATTGAATTCATAATCCTAGACATCTGAAATATACTGTTGAAGCCTTGTACAACAAAATCTAACACAAATGATGCCTTATGCCAAGAAATAAATAAAAATGGGTAAGGCATAAACCAAAACAAAATCAATTTTGTCCCATTACATCAACAGATGAATTATGGTGATATATCGGGCCATTCCCATCACTTACTAAGTTTAATACATCACTCATATAGAATGGGTGAAACATAATGCATATAAACTTTATAATTTAAAATATCATACAAAATGTAAATAATTATTCTAATAAATAAACATAATCATAAACCATATAGAGTAAAGTGTATCTTATCAATATAACATATACCTTGAGGGTTATTTCTAAAATAAATGGTATTTTCGTTGATGAATATAAATACCATAAAATTATCTTTAAAAAATTATTTGAGGAATATATCATTTTCATTTTAAAAATCAACTATTAAAAATAAAATTTCAGAATAATTTTGGAAACAAATATCTTTGAAATTGGCTATTTAAAATTATAATATAAGTTATAAAACATGGAGTGGTCAAGATGGTGGAAAATTCCATCCATGATGTACACCCTAAAACAATGATTCCTTTAATATTTTCGGTAAAATCCAAACATGAATTATTTTTAAAATGACACAAATATGGAAATAAAAAATATTATTTAAAGTCAAAATGGGTAATTATATCTTCTATAAATCTTTTTTAAAAGGTATAAAACCTTTTTTAAAACATTCTGAGAAAAAAAATATTTTTATGAAAAATGATTTTAAAACGAAGAGTGAAATAGAGATGGATTTTTTTGAAAACATTTTCTCAATATTTTGAGGTACCAATAGTGTAAAATTGGTACAATTACTTAAAAAGGATCATGAATTACTAGAGGAAAATAAAATAGATTGAGTTTATGAAATAAATATCAAATTATTCCCCCATTGTAGACTAAAATAAAAACAATCCCAAATATTGATGAGATTGTGAAATAAACCCTTATCACATTGGTAACATCTAAATTGTATGCCACATAAAATAAATAATAATAAAATAAAACAGTAAATACCATGAATTTAACTATATTCATGATATAATATATCAAATTGGAATTATATACACCGTGAAAAATAATAAGTGGTGAATATGGTGTATGTCTCACTGAAATTAAAGTGACATGAGAAACCCCTTAACTTGGGTCTAATTTCATTTATACTAGTCTATACCTCATTTATAAACGTTTTTAGAATGTTATAAATTTATACCAAAACCATAATCATATTTCTAATATCATATGGGATCCTAATAAAATATTTTACCACCTATTGTTAATAATAATTCATTATTTTCATTATTTTAGGTGTTAATTGCCTTGTTTTCTCATGTGGGTTTTTTATGAAAGTTATTATTCTTGTACATAGTGTATATAAATATATATATCATTTTTATAATTATAATTATATTATAAATATCATATATTCTCAATAGATAGTTTTTTAAATCAATTTATGAATGTTGGACATTGAAAATGAATTGCATCACTCTCTAGAGACGGTATATCATACACATGCATGAGTGATGATATTATTCCATTAAAGAGTTAAAGGGTAAGGAATTGGTTGATATACTAATTTCACATAATAAATCTAATATCATATATATCACATGTATTAATTAATTGTGTCTTTATTACATTTCATGTAAAGCGTAAGTTAAATACAAATCACATCACTTCACAAGGTGGCAGTTCGCCGTACACAAGAGCATCATTATTTCATTTGAAATATAATTGAATGTAAAAAGGTAAATGTGGTTTTAAAATTATTTAAGTATAATAATATCATAAATATACTATACCTATAGTTAATTCACCTCATATCCATCCTTTAAGGGTGTGATGGAAAACAATCTACATCAGTTTGTGATGACGTAGCCCGTTGTACACATGGTCTGTGATTTCATTCCAAATTTTATGGAAGTGGAGATGGATAAATATTATTTCATCAATATAAGAAAATTTAATTTAATTTTATATACTATTTTAATTATATTTTTAGTGTTAATACATAATTTAAGGTGGATAAAGAAGAATGAAACTGAAAGAGCATTGTTAAGATAATTACCTTCTATAAGAGAAACCTCCTTTGGATCTCCTCTTAAAAACCCTAGTGTAGGTATTTTTTGAGAACCATAAGATTTATTAATTTTCTAATTATTTTCATAATATAATTTTTCATTTTTTGGTCGATCCAAAGTTCTTTAGAGGTATGAATAATTTAGGGGAGGGAGTGACCATTTAAAATAGGGTAAATGGGATCTTCTTTGAAATTATGTAGAAATTTCCTAAAGGAATCCAAAATGATAAAGTCATTAACTCTAAAAAAATCTTTCAATTCTCCCATAATTTTAAATTTTTAGGTTAAATATTGAAATATTTTCATACCATAGGATTTATACATGTTTTGGCTCATTTTCAACCCTTATCCTTTTAGTTTAACCCACCGATAAACCCATTTTTACATTAACCACGGTAAATAATTTTATGTGTTTTACTCTTCATTGTGGTAAAGCTTCACTTTAAATTATTAGATTATATAAATAATTATTATTAAAAACATGGATTCCAATTTAAATAAAAAAATTTAAATAAGTAAAAAAATCTAATATAAAAATAATCCCTCAAATGCGATGAGAAATCGTGTTTTCAAAGAGAAACTTTTAAAAAGTTATTAAAATTTTTAAGTCAAAATTAAAAATGAAAATAATTAAAATGATATAAATTAGTTAAATATTAATATAATTTGACAAAATTTTCTTTCAGACCAATTTTAGAAAATATTTTAATTTATAAATAATATAAACCAAAAGGCAGTTTTCAATTAATATTCATTATTTTTCTATATTCATCAACAAACAAATATTTTTAGAAGAATACTAAAAATTTAACCTCAGATAATTTTGGAATGTTGATTTTAAAAAAAAAATCTTTCAAAATACATTTTATAAAAGTGATATAAATTAATTATAAATTATGTTCAAAATGCGTGACTAAACCGCCTTATAGGAAAAAAATAGTTTTTCATAAAACATTTCACTTTATTTCAAATGGTTATAATTTTATTTATAATCAAAATATAACCATTTAATTTATTTTACAAATTTTTATAAAATATAATTTTCATAATTTAGTTAGTATTGTTCATACCCTCAAACTTAATTACTATGTTATAATTTTCATGTTTAAATAATGATATTTTAATACAGTCTCATGTTTCGTTCAAACCTTGTCCTACATTCTTTGCATGTTTTTGAAGAGAAAGAATTTATTTAAAAATAAATATATCATAAATTATTGGTTCGTAACATTATCTTCTATTATTGGGTGTTCATGTCATTTATGTCATTGAATATGATGTTCCTCTTTTAAAATCTTTAGTTGTTACATTTTACCCCCTTCAAATAATTATGTCCTCATAATTCAATCATGATCTCGATAATCAAGGGTTTTTAATTTTAAAATAACCTTCTCAAAATCCAAAATCCTAAGAAGGGTTAATAGAATATCCCCATGTTAACATAGAATCCAAATACTAAGGTCATATGGAATAATAGATAAATAGGCTTCTATGTGGGAGAACATTTGTGGAATGTTCTGATATGGCCATGGAATAAAATAATAAAGAATTATAATGAGTGATAAATATCATTGATCAAATGAATATGAATTATCAATAGAATGTAAATGATCTTAAAAGCATAAATCAGTGAGTTTCAAAAGACCATCGGTTCAACATAAATGAATTTATTTGGATAGTATTTTGTTTCAATATCCTTTTCCTAGAAATGTGTAATTTTTTTACAATCTAGAATTAGAATATATAAATATATACTTTCTTGATATATCTCTATTTGATAGGAATAATTTCAAATTTTAGTTGTTCTTCAGTAATTTTTCAATTCATTTCTTACTATAATAAATGAATATCTAAGATGAATTTTTTATGCCTAAACCACTAAAATTAAATTTTAATGGAATATAATATTCATATAAAGTGACATGCCTTTTGTTTATTTATTAATACTTTCTAAAACCAATATGGTTATCATGGGTTATCCAAAATAATAAGTTAATCTCTAAACCTAAACAGTAACACCACTAATTTAACATTATTATTTATTCATCATGTTGTTTAACTAAAAACAATAACGAATTCAAAAAATGAAAAGGCATTATTCCTTAAACAAATTTTCATATCATAAACCAATTTATTTTATTCCCATAAATCTTTTCCAAAAATATCATTAATCGGGTTATATTCCGACCACAAAAAATTTCAAAAGAGTAATTTTTGACTCGGAACTTATGATAAACCTTAAACTCATAAACCCATAGTTGAATCCATTAAAATTATGTTAATGATGATTTATATTCTTCTAAAATTTTACATATTATATAAATGTTTCATGATTATTATAAGTAAAATATCATTCATAAAACAACTTCTAAAAAATAATTATTTAATCCCTATACATAAATACATCATCATTTTTATTTAAATTTATTTCCTTCCTTGTTCTAGGGGTTAACCATGAAAAGAGGTAATTGACTCGAATAATGCCATTGTTCCTCACATTTGAAGCAACAAAATATAAGTGGTTCAACAAGATGACATTTATTTCAATCCGTCATGATCTTCATTTTTTCTCATCAATTCATTTATTTATCCCCTTATTTTATATAGATAAAACATTTCCTTGTTCCATTGGCATACCTTCTTTTCAATAAAATGCACCTTATGTTTAACCTTGGTCATTATTGTTATCATATATTCAAATACATCATAAAATTTTGTATAGAAATTGGAAATTATCCAAATCATATCCCCAAGCATGCCAAACCAGAGGTACAATAAGGCCCATTATAACAAACTAGGTTATGATTGGGTCAATCCCATTATGCCTTTTTCAAAGTTATTACCACTTGACACGTCTGTGCTCGAACCACAGCCACCTATAGTATCCATGAAGGGAATTATTTCTCGGAAAACCCATGTAATATATTTTGTTGGTCGGAGTGGATACTCAAGAGGGAGGTGAATTGAGTTCCAATTAAAATTTCTGTTAAAAATATTTCTCTTAAAATCCCCTATTTAAAAACAAGTTGACCTGTAGTGAATTTATATAGATTGTAAATGTTCAATTAGTTTCTCAAATATTGATTAGGTATCATTTAATTTAATCAGAAGATTAAATTAACTTTTGAAAATGACTTACTAGTTTATAAATAAGTATAAACACTTTCTCGTTTAACTATCAAATTAACATTAAAACAAATTGTATTTCAAAGTAATTAGCAGAAGAATATAAAATATATAGTATTCTTTAGACTTAAACTAAAATGTACAGCAATTGTAACCAAGAGGTCCAGTCTCAAGCCGAGACATAGTCCTCTCAAACAATTTTTATAAATTTTATCCACACCCTGGATCGGGGTAAACAATAGTGAAAACACTATCCAGATACAAATACCTCTACCAGAGTTCTACGTGGGAAAACAAAAAACAGCTCACAGGTTGTCTAGGTCTTACATGACCTCTACCACTCTGCGCAGTGGGATACAAGGGAGATATAAAAAGTTTGTGTGAGGATTTATAAATCCTCCAGCTTAGCTCAGGAGACAATGTGTGTAAGAAATATATAGAGTATACACACTTCTCGAAATGTAAATATAAGAATTACTAAGAGAGTAGATAAGAGTTTAGAATGATCTAGTTATGTGAAGTATAGCTTTGGACTCTTTTGATCAATCAGAAATGCTTTTGAGTCCTCTGGTTTTTGTTTGAAAAATAGAGTGTCGTTTCCTTCCTTGGTTTTCAGATTCTACTTTATCAACTTGAGTGTATAAGCAGCTTCTTGTAGTTCTTCACTCCTTGACTAAGGTGCAGCTTGTGTTCTCCTTTAGAGAATGAAATGGCTTCATGTATGTACAGTGATCTTCCAGTATGAATGTAGCTTTTTTTTTTGTGAATGCACCATGTTTCAATGTTGTTCATCCCTTTCCTTTTACACCTTTCACGTGCCTTCTTAATTAATTTCTGCCCGGTCTTTGTCCTTCCTTTTATAGATTTCAACTCTGGTAAAAAGAATGATTACCTTTTTCATGGGTACTAGGTACGGTTCCCTGGCATTCCAACAACTATCATTAAATAACATTAATTTCATTAAAACATCAAATATGACCATTGCATAATAAATAAATAATATTGAGAGTATAGAGTATGACTGGTCAGTCTTTCATTAGTAGCTTCTGTTAATAGATATGTAACAGTGGACTTTGTGTAGCAGTGACCCTCTATCGGTAGCTCCGGGTATCGGTAGCTGTTACTCTGTATCAGTAGCCCTATATACTGGTGACCCATTCTATCAGTATCTCTTGGTCTATCGGTAGCTCGCTTTTTATCGGTAGCTTCATAGTGGTAAACTTGCTTATATCGGTAGACTTACTCTATCGGTAACTCTAGTGTAACAGTAGCTTGTATCAGTAGACTTTTAGTATGTGCATATTAGTAGCTCCATTAGGTTCCAGTGATGTATATATCAGTAGACTTATGCATACCGGTAGACTTGTTCTATCGGTAGCTCATCTTCTGTCGGTAGTTGTCTGTATCAGTGGACTTGATCTATGTGCTTACCAGTGGACTTGTTCTATCAATAGCTCTGCATATCGGTGACCTTAGCTTATCAGTGAATATGTCTATCGGTAGACTAAGTACCAGTAGATCTGTGTTAGTAGCTATAAGCATATCAGTGACTTAACACTTATATGTTTTATGCAAAACATATCTTATTGAGTTAGAATTACTTCAAAATTCATATAAACATATATAAACATTGATTAACATTTTTCAAAGATTATTTTACTATTATTATCAAATAGAATGTCGCAGATTGAATGAATTAGAATATAGATAGACATGACTTGGGATTATTAAAGTATGTGAAAACATAATTGGGATTATCAAAATGGGTGAGGTCAACAATCTCCCCCTTTTTGATAATCACAAAATATGATATTATAGTCTCAAAATAATGAGTAATTATAGCAGAGGATATATCATTAAATCCAATTGTAGCAGAGAAAACAACACACCAGAGTTAAAAATGTAAGATGTGAAATGTTCAATGTATCAGAGGTAGAATTAAATGCAATGGTATAAAAGGTGCAGGTTACAAAACATAGTAGCTCTCCCCCTTTTTCATAAAAGAAATTATTCCCAGATATGTTTCCCTTAGATAATATTTCTCCCCCTTTGTGATAATAAAAAATTTGGAAACAAAAAAAAGAAAAGGAACAAAATGGGAAAGAAGAGAAAGTCATTTGTATTTCATGTTGCAAAATGGTACAGGGAAATAAAACAAAATACAAGGGATTCCTATCAAATATCTTAGCCACCTATTCAATCCACGTCCTCAATGTGAGATTTTCCCTTGGTATTAGAAGAGGATTCAGGCTGTGTGGATGCAGGTGAAGGCTTTGGAACACCATAAATGATCACAGGAGGCTGAGCGACTAAAACTGTTCCTGGCCTGTACTGAGTAGTTCTCTAAGTGATCATAGGATTAAGGCTGTTATTGGCTTGGTCTGGAGTCATCTGAACCGGAGAAGCGTTAGAGGCAGAGGTAGGTAAAGCTGGAGGTACAATCATTGGCCTAGCATTGACATGCAAGAAAGGAAACAAGAGATTTATGAAATCCATAATTATTCATCCTCCTCTCTACATAGCAGATATGAAATCATCCTTGTTTTCTAGGAATTTTTCCAAGGCTGGAGTCAACACTCTTAGCTTGTTGACTTGCTCTCTCAAGGCTTGATTGATAAGAGGTAACTTCAATTTTTCTAACAGAAGTTTGAAATGACTGTTTAGTTGATGTTTGGTATAAATCCTTTAGAAATAGTAGTATACCTTGTATTTCACTTCTTTATGAGAGGAAAAAGATTCTCTCATATAGTCCTGAACAATCTTCATTATCTCCCTGGTGGTATCTCAAGTAGAAGTCACCACTTTGGTTAGATCAGATGAGTCCACAGAGCCACTGATTGATGCTGAACCAAGCTCCTCCTTCATCACATCTCAAAACTGATTTAGTTCTATTGACGGTCTGGAGGCAAGAGAACCAATAGAGAAGGTTACTATTTCCTTGAAGTTTTTTTTTCAAACCACTACTAAGATTTTTCACTTGGGAATCTTGGGTGCTGACATGATCTTTCATGGAGGTTTTAAATGCTTCAAACATTGATACCATCTGGCTGAAAAAACTTTTGACATAAGCTAAATCTTTATTTTCTTGGGATTTAGAACTCATATAAGATTCTAAAGAGAGAACATATTTCTTTAGAACATCAACATCATCTTCTAGTATAGATACTTGAGTCTGGAAAGCTGTAACATCATCCACTATTTCTTCCACAAATGTTGACACATTACAACTGAGAGAGAGTTCAAAAGACTTTTCCAAATTACTCATCTCTACAACAAAGCGGTGATTCAACTCAGCAACAGAAGCACTAAAAGACTCTTTCAGGTCATCCTTTAAGGATTCAAGGTCAGCCCTTTTGATCACATCAGTAGGTGCAACTACAACAGGTTCTCTTTCAGATACTATTCTGGCCACTCAGTCATTCATAATCGATTGAATTGATGCCACCAGGGAAGCTTCCATTTTCCTTATCTCTTCTACAAAACTGATTTTGATATCAGACATTAGCTTATCCAGATCATGTATTATGACCACATATTCAGGTAACATCTTAGTTTGAATATCATAATTGATTTTTGGTCTATTTATGGATTCCTCATTATCAGAATCGGGATAATCCAATCCACAAACCGCAAAACCTGGGTCTTCTGCCCAATCCTCAATATCAACAGCCACTGAAACACTACCAAATCTGGTTTGATGCTCCCCTTCAATTGGTGCATTCTCTTGTATAGAAATATCATTCTCAGTAGGTCTATCTTCCTCAGAAGAATCTTCTACAATCAACTCTATCTCTGCAACAGCAAGAGGCTCCTCTGGATTAGGCACAGATCCTTCCATCTCTCCCACTACATCTGTAACACCTGAGATTTTTATGAGAAATATTTTGTTTTTATGTTATATACATCATCAAAGTAATCTTTAACTATACACAACACTGTCTTGGCTTGCATTACACGAAATCGCGGCCTTCCTCGATAGCTTGTGTTGTACGCAATATCGAGTTTCACTAAACAATGATATGCTATTAAAATGTTATTAGAACTAGCCGTTATGAATAGTAATACCCACTTTTTTAAATTTTATAAATTTTATCTTTCAAAATGGACTTCATTTTTGGATTCAGAATATCGAAATTAGCCTATGGTGAATTTTTTGTTTTTTTCTAAAAACTTTCAATTTTTGATGAATAGTGAAAACACTAGGTTACTATTTCAAAACCGACTTTTTATTTAAATAATTATTTATTTTATTTAAATTTATTTTAGGTCTAAACTGATACATAATACCTATATATGTTCAATTTAATTCATTTGAGTCATTTTATAATAAATTTAGATATATAAAAATTTTATAAAACTTTTCACCGTCTTTTACCCACCTACTAGGAGAATATGAAAATTTACATAAAACATAATTTTACCGCTTCTATGAGTGGAATGTTAAAAATACAATATACACGGTTAATATAAAGGAGTAAAATTTGGTTCAATAAGATAAAAATAATTTTTTGTGAATAGTAACTTTTTTACTTTTATTTACCACGGTTAAAAGTAAATAGGGTAATTAAGGGTAAAAATGATATTGTTATTACTCTAACACATATCCTTATTCTATTGGATAAGTGTAATTCGACCAAAAACAACCTTATGAATAAAATATTACCCTTTAGGTCCACTTGGATTAGATTAGGACACTTATTATTATTTTATTTAAAGAAGAGTTAAAATAGTTAAAATCAATGTTTAATAACTAAAACATTTTTAATATAGGGTTATACATAAGATAAATTCGACTATAAATATTAATTAGAAATATAAAAATATTTCCTACATAATGGTATTTTATTTATAATTTTTATACTTTAAATAATCTAATTTATTTATGACACAATGATGATGCAATAATTACCATATTGAGGAAATATTAACATAATTGATATTACAAATACCCAAATAAATGTAATTTGAGACTTTTTAAAAATTAAAATAATTTTATAGGTTAATATGACATATTATTATTGATTTAATTAAATTTTTTCGAACTAATAATGCTGTTATGATTTTCACAAAAAATCAATTACCAAATAGTGTCAAAATTGACATAAAATATTTTTTAAAACAAATATTATATTTTTAGTTGTTATTTTATTCCTAAAAATCTAAGGTTCGTCCAAATGACTTTGATAAGGTTATATATATTAATAATTAACCACTTGGGGTTCTGTTGGCTTATTATAGTAAGATTATTAACCATATAGTGTAAGAAAACAAGAAGACGTGGTAAAAGTTAAATTATTTAACTTAGAGTTAAATCTAAATGATAAGGTTAAAATAGTAACCGAAACTTGTATAAAATCTATTGGTTGAGAGTATTTCGACCCATCCCCACCTTAAATTATAAATAAATCATTTTGGAGATATTAAAAACTGAATATGACTTTATAATAAAATAATATTTTAACTTTTTCCTACGGTGCCCCTCTCCTCCCTTATAAAAGGGCACCTCCTCCCACTCCTACTCACACCACTTTGAGCCTTCATGCTCAGCAAAACCCTGCCAATTTCTCTTCTCCACTTCCCTAGAAACATCATATAGGTCTTGTTCTTCTTCAAAGACCATATTTATTGCCCTAAGAGGAGGTTAAGAAGAGGTGCTTCAAAGAAGAGGTAATGTCTGTTACCGATTGTTTCAAATTTATTACTTCTTCTAATCACTCTTCTTTAGTTGTTTCATTATGAAGTAATAGCATCAGTATCACTAATATACTGATATGTTATTATAAATATGAAACAACCCTATTTCACCTTCTATCCATCATACGGAAAACGAAATCACCGCGCGTGCGTACGTACGGAATACCGTCTCCACGCTATGGTGTAATCTATTTTTCACCACCACCTTACATGGATGGTTATAATGGTGTAAAGAATAACTATATATGATTATTGTAAATTGATATTTATTCTTAAATGGTATACATATACTTCAATATGATTCCACGATCATGGGAACGATACCATCGCTCGTGCGTACGTACGGCCTACCGTCTCCACGATGTGATGCGACTCTTTCTACATGATCTTCATTAAATAATGATTATATAAATGAATTTAATGAATAAATATGATATATAGTATACTAATACCATTCTGTAAATGATTTATCTATAACCTAAAAATAATAATAATAATTTATTTGAAAAAACACGCATAAGAACAAAAAAACAATAAACACCCGAATAACAAGTAACAATGAAATATTACTAATAAGAAGTTAAGAATATGGCCATATATGATATCATAAAAATGAGTAAGATTCTGTAATAAGTCAATGACATTATTTAAATCATTATACAGGAGGTTCAGACACGTATGAATCAAATCAGACCTAAGGTAAGGGAAAATTTCACAATCTCATTTTTGGCTGAGATTGTTTATACTTTGGTATTTACTGGGGTGTATTTTTCATCCACCTCCAGGTTTCCTCAATATGTAATAATATCTATATCATCCTAAAAAATTTTAAATCCAATATTAATCATTGGTGAGTTTTTAGTAAAATATATTAAAGGAATCTTTTTTCGTTTTTAGTATGAGGTACTTTTTGACTATTACGGTCAAAGTATGAGAAGAATGTTTTTTTTAACTTATACGGCATGAATGGATTTTTATGATTTTAGAGAAAATTATTTCCATGAATATTACTTTACAAGTTTTCATGTTTACTTTTAATTAACGTTTTTTAGTTTAAAATTTTATGACATGTTAAGAAAGGGAAAATGTTTTTGAAGTAGAAAGGATATTTTCCTCAAGAATGGAGTTCAAGAATTTTATCAAAATTATTTTCCATATAAGATAATATAGGGTTCTATTTCTATCCATATTTTTACATTTATTGGATTTTTTTATGATGGAATTATTTTTATGATGTCATTTTATCTTATATGTATTATGTTCTGATGGCATGACGCTTAAGAATCCCATTTTTATTACATGGGTTATGCTATGATGTATGATTTATGATCTTGTGGAACACATAAGAATGGTATCATTATGAGATGGGTGGGACCTATATCTCATTCCAATGCATTGGGTACAGATTTATATCTCATGAGATAGACATCGCTGGAACGACAGGATAATCCGGTTCAGTGATACAGGACTGAAACGAGGAGTGAACTCGGTTCAGAAATGGACTTTGTCTGCTAAGATAGTCTTGACAATGAGTCTTGACTACTAAGAAATTATTCTCTATGATTATGTGTGTATGCTACAAAGTTTCATGTTATGATTACATTTCACTGCTATGATTTACCTCATGTTATGAAATTATGATCTCTTTTGCAGGATAATATTTTTAGGATGTTATGTTCTTATGAATATGATGTGATTGATATTTCTTTTGTTTACCCTTACTGAGAATTTGAGATCACCCTTTTGTATGTTTTCGTTTCCCCTGGGCATGAAGAAGGGTATTAAGTAGGATATACCAAAATGGGATTCTAGATATGATGAAATAAATGGGAGACAATGTAGATGCTTTGTGAACCAGTTGTTTATGTTTCCCAGTTTCTAAAGACACTATACCTATATGGTTCTACTATGGTTTTGTTATATGTTGTAATAAGTGTGCTCCAATTTTGAAGTAATAACAATGTATGTAAAGTACGGGTCATTATAGTGGGTATCAGAGGAAAGGTATAGTCAACCTTTGGAAACTAGGATGTGAAAGCCTTAGTAAGAACCCTAAGGATATATCTAAGCATAGAACATAATCTTAGTGTTTTAGAAATGGCCATGAACAACCTATTATAAGACCTTAAGTGTGAAATTTTATTCTTGATTATGTGTTTTTTCTATTATAATTAGTGTTTCTCATGCTATTCTTCTTGGTTTTAGTCAATTGATGGAACCTGAAGGAACTGTGTTAATGAGGAATATGACGGGCAATGAAATGATTGTCCCCCTGAGCAACCAAAAGCTATGGGAGCTGGAATGAAAAATCTTGTAGCCATGCTCACACAACATTCTCAATCTATGAATCATGCATGACTTCCAAACGAGCAAAGGAAGGAGAAACATTCTTTTGAATCATTCATGGGGCAGCGTCCACCTTCATTCATTGGGTCTATTGATCCATTAGTTCCTGAACAATGGATCAGTACCAATGAAAAGATATTTTCAATTATTCAATGCTTTGAACATGATAAAGTCATCTTATTAGTATATCGTTTGGAAGGTGAAGCTGATCAATGGTGGAATCTTATCAAGAATATGAGGCTAAGAGATGAAATTGATTCCATGGAATGGGATGAGTTCAAGAATTTATTTTTCAATAAGTACTTCCCTCGTATTCTTCGAACAAAGATTGAGGAGGAGTTTCTTGAACTGAAGCAAAAGGATGACGAATCTGTTGGTACCTACGAAGAAAATTTTACAAGACTTTCAAGGTACGCTTCTAGAATTTTTATCCAACCTGAGAGTAAGATCAATCAATTATTTAGTGTCTAAAAACCAAGTCTTTGAAGGGCGTTAGCCATAAGGGATTTCAATAGCTACGAGGAAATAGTTTGATGTGCTCTCAAGGTTGAGATGGATATTGAAGTAACTCATCAATCATATGTGTTTGATAAGAAGAGGAAAATGGAATTCAAAGGGAAATATAAAGACCACACTGAAAAGAAGATGAGTTTTCTCTTATGCTCAAAGTATGGAAAGAAACATGGAGGGAGTTGTCTTAAAGGGACAAGTAAATGATTCAAATGTGGAAAAGAAGGTCATCGAGCATTTTAATGCCGCAATGATGGGAAGAAGATGTCTAGTGATGCGAACAAAGAAAAGGCTACACAGAGTGGACCTCCTACACTTCAATGTTCCAAGTGCAAGGAAATGGGGCATTATGCTAATCAATTCCCTAATCCAAGGGTTGTTGATGATGATCGACATCAACAAACTCTTATGTCTAATGAAAAAGGAAAGTCACATGCAATTTCTATCAATGATGTGGAGTACAATAACGAGGTAGTGAAAGGTACACTTTCCATTCACTATAAAGTAGAAAATGTTTTATTTGATTTTGGATCTACCCACTCTTTTATTTCTGAAGAATTTTCTAAGGGTATCGTCGTATTACCTCAACAATTAGATGTTTAGTTAGCTGTGACAACCACTAATGACACAACAGTCTCATCAAAAGTTTATAATTCTTCTCCGATTTAAGTTTGTGGTAAAATGCTTCCTAAAACTCTTGTGATCCTTCCTATAGTGGAATTTTATGTGATTCTTGGCATGGATTGGCTTTCTTTATATGAAGCTCAAATCAATTTCCAGAGAAGGGAAGTCACATTTCATATTCCAGATCAATCTATGATCTTCTATCGATGCAAGGATGAACATAAAATTCTTGTGGAAATTACTTCCATCTTATGGGTCTTGATTCCACTAAATGAAGGTTATTTATCTCAAATGGTTGGAGAGAAACTCACAATTAAGAATGTTCCCATTGTATGGGAGTTTGATGATGTCTTTCTAGAGGAATTTCCAGGTCTTCCACCAAATCGTGAAGTTGAGTTTTCAATAGAACTCGTACCGGGTGATATGACTATTTCAAAGACACCTTATAGAATGGCCCCAATTGAGTTACAGGAATTGAAGAAGAAACTCCAAGAGAATCTTGATAAGGGAATCATACGCCCTAGTGCGTCACCTTGGGGAGCACTTGTTCTATTTGTTAAGAAGAAATATGGATCAATGAGACTCTGCATTGATTATCAAGAACATAACAAGATCACTATCAAGAAAAAATATCCTCCTCCACGCATTGATGAATTATTTTACCAACTATGCTGAGCTCAATACTTTTCCAAGATTGATCTTCATTCAGGGTATCATCAATTAAGGGTCAAAAGGGAGGATATACCAAACACATCTTTCCGTACAAGTTATAGACACTATGAATTTATAGTGATGCCATTTGGTCTTACTAATTCCCCAGCTATCTTCATGGATCTAATGAATAGAGTCTTTATAGACTATATTGATTAGTTTTTGGTAGTCTTTATAGACAATATTCTTGTCTATTCAAAGAGCAAGGAAGAACATTAAAATCACTTGGGAATTGTATTAAATACCCTGAGAAAGGATAATCTTTATTCCAAATTTACCAAGTGTGAATTTTGGCTTCAAAAAGTCTCATTTTTGGGTCACATAATCTCAAAATAGGGGATATTTGTGGATCTAGCAAAAATAGAGGTTATCGAAAGATGGTCGAGACCAACAACAGTAATTGAGATCCGAATTTTTCTTGGTTTGGCTGGATATTATCGACATTTTGTGAAATATTTTTCATGATTATATAATCCACTCAACAAGTTGACTCGAAAAGGAGTTAAGTTCGTTTGGACGGAGGAATGTGAAGATAATTTCAAGGAGTTAAAAAGAAGGTTATCCAGTGCACCTGTGCTCACACTACCTTGTAGTGGAGAAAGGTTTTTTATCTATAGTGATGCATCCAAGAAGGGATTGGGGTGTGTTCTCATGCAAAACGATATGGTGATATCTTATGCCTCACGATAGTTGAAAATCCATGAGCAAAATTACCCAACTCATGATTTGGAGTTAGCTACGGTAATCTTTGCATTAAAAATATGGGGGCATTATCTTTATGGTGAAAGGTGTGATATTTATACTGATCATAAAAGTTTAAAGTTTATTTTCACACAAAATGAGCTGAATATGCACCAAAGAAGATGGTTGGAGCTGATTAAGGATTACGACTACTCAATTCATTATCACCCTCGGAAAGCAAACAAGGTGGCTGATGCATTAAGTCGACAAGACCATTATAGCTTATCCAAGATAAGGATCACAAAAGATCCAATATTTATGGATTTACAAAGGATGGATTTTGGAATTATAATGGAACGGGAGAAATCATATCTTTCTCAAATGAATGTTCAACCACCTATACATGTGAAGATTAAAGAGGCACAAAAAGAAGATGTAGAGTTACAAAAGAAGGAGAGAAATGTTCCTAAATTAAACCTTGATTGTGATGGGATAATAAGGTTCAGGAATCGGGTTTGTGTTCCTCCCATCCCAGAATTAAAGAAGGAGCTGCTGGATGAGGCTCAAAGTTCTTCATTCTCTATTCATCCTGGAAGCACAAAGATGTATAGAGACCTGAAAGAGTACTTTTGGTGGGATGGAATGAAAAGATATGTTGCTGAATATGTCTCTTGATGCTTGGTTTGTTGATGTGGCAGTGTTTTCACACTCTTTACCACATCCTTTTTGCATTTTTATTGACTTTTTTATATTAAAATGTTGTTTTCATTAAATAATTGATAATTGTTGTGTTTTTGCACTTTTCTGTGTAAAATAATCAATTTTAGTTTAAAATAAGTGTTTTAATGTGCTTTAGTGTCATTTTAAATACTTCTTAAATTAAATGAGTTGTGCGAATTAGACTTTTATTTATTTTATTATTTTATTTTTATTCTAGTTAGTTTATTAATTCATTTATTAAATTAATTAATGCTTTATTATATAAATTGTAAATAAATAACTCTTTTTAGATTTGTAGTCTTTTAATAATTTAATTATGTTTAACAATTTAATTTCATTCGTTTAATATTTTTATTCTTTAATTTAATTAGTTCTTTAATTAATTTGTTAATTAATTTAAGCAAGTAGTTGTAAATATTTTTTTAATTTTTTCTTTAATTATGTTTGTTTATAAATTTTAACCCAAATTAATTCAATTGTTTAAATAAAGTTTCATTAATTTTATTTTACTTAACTTTTTGTTTTTTAATTTTATTCTATTTAATTTAATTTATTAATTGATTTATTTATTTTTATTTATTTATTTAATTAATTTAATTTTCTTTTTTGTTTTTGTCGCAGGTGTTGCAGTCACATGGTCTGGCCCTTAGCGGTGACCTTGCTACCGATACACATCCTCACTGTTGCAATCCAACCTACCGATACACTATTCCAGCCACTGTTAGACCCAAAAATCCTCACGATTACTAAAGCTACCGATGCACCTCATCGGTAGACTTTTCCTCACCGTTACCATACCAGTAGCTGCAAATCCCATACCAATAGCTGCAAATCCTCACTGATACCGACTTTCCTCACCGATACTCCACTTCCTCACCGTTACCCATCCTCTCTATTTCCAGCTACCGATACACCACCTCACCGATACTCATCGCCTCCACCAATTCTCACGGCTACAGCCACACTCGCCCCTGCGTAGCCACTCCTCTGTACTGCTCCTCTACTCCATCCTCTTCCACACAGAATCATAGCAGTAGCAACACAAAAAAAATTAAAAAAAATCTCTACAACACCTCATCAACGCACACAGCAGCAGCCAAATTCACCCAACAGCAACAATAGAAAATCCATTTCACACAGCAGTATCAAAGTAACAAAACATCACCAATTCGCAGCTTATTAAAATAAAACTCACCTCAAGAACTTAGGTTTATAGATCTGTATTTTCCACCCCAAACCACCCGTTGCGCACTGAAACCCCCCAGCCTCACCTTTCCTCCAAGACAAGTGCACCCCGCTGCATCTTCGCCGCAAGAACCCCACTCGGACGCACCCTCCCTACCTCTTTTCTTGACCCGAAGACACCGCCTCCCCTACCCTAACCCCGTCGCCCTCTGCGCCCCTCTCATTTGCGCCAAACCACCTGAAGCCCGCACCGTCGGTCCAGCCTCACCTTCTTCTCCCTATGCCTCAGCTTCGAACCGCCTCCGAACCCAAGCCGCGACCAAATCTCCCTGGAGTCGTTGCACCCTTGCTCATTCTTCGCACCGCCAGCCACCACTAAATCACCTACCTCCTTGTCGAGCTGTCGCTCTCCCTTAGCTGCGACCCATCCCCCTTCCTACTTTGCTGGACCGAACCCAAGTGGTGCAATTCACACAGCACAGCACCGCACATCCCTTCTCACTATATCCCGATCCAATAGCCTCTTCTTGCTCTACGCACCTTGCCGGACAAACCCCTGACCTTACCGAGACCCATTTGCCTAAACCATAGCCACCCCGTCACCCCGTTTCCAACCCCCACACTGTCGCGCCCCTTTCTCCACCGCTGGAACCCGCCGCTGCCACACCGCCGCGCCCTCCTTCATCCAGCTCCTAAAACCGCCGCCGCCTCCCATTTGCACCGAAACCCCCCTCCCCTCTTTGGTTCTTCCTTCTTTTTTATTGTTTAGTTTTTATTATATTTAATTATATTATCTAACATATATATTATAATATATATATATATATATATATATCACATACAATACCAATAATATATATAACATTATAGAATATAATAAATAATAGTATATATTATAGTAGTATATATATATATATATAACAATAATAATAAATTTACTTATATATATTTTTATATTAAGAATTTTATAATATTATTAAGCTAATATAATAGTTATTACACACATATATATATATATTAGTAATATTGAATACCCTTAATAAATGTATATATCATTAAATTCAATTTTGCATTTACACATAATTATCATAATTGTGTTTTTTCTAATTCTCACGTGCGTTTTGTTTGGTGTTCCGTGCAGGGGGGGTCTATTCGTTGAAGTGGTGATAAAATAAATTGATCATGGGAAAGGCGTGAGAATATTTTCGAGGTCATTTCAAGGGATGGTTTGCAATCACAGGGAATTCACTCGGGAGCTGGTGACAAGCATGTTGAAAGCGCTCCACATGGATTTACTACTCGTCAGTTTGCATCTGTTTTAGTTGAGTTTTTCATAATAAAAGAGGACGTGCAACTCCTCTCGGGAGGCAAGCCGGAGGGAGGCCGAAGGGCAGAGTAGAGTACCCGGGGGGCATCATTATACAACGGGAGGAGGAGACTCCATCCCGATTCACCATCCATTCATCCACTTCTCACGGACGGGGATCGTCTTCGACTTGGAGATGGAACCTCCTCCTCCATTCTCCATCTCACCCTCGTTGCTCTGTTCTAGTTTTAATTTCAATTGAGTCTATAAATACTTGTGTTCTATTTAGTTAATATAATTGTGATGTTAGTTATGTTTAATTGTTTGTGTTGTTCATTCTTTCCCATATCGTGCTGCGATATCAAATCTCCAGAAATTGAGATCTAATTTTCGGGTCTGGATCCAGTTTAAAAAAACCACCACAATCTGGATATCCACACATTAATGTGATCATGTTATTTTTATTCGCCTTAGTAGATCACGTCTGTGAGTTAGATTTAGCGAGAGTAAGATCTTGCGTATGACGATTTGCTACTTTCTTTTTTAATTTATTCTCCCCTTCTTGTCTTGATTTATCAAACTGAGAATCAAGATCGGTTGTGTGATGTGACGATCTTAGTGGAATCACTCTGGTTTGTGAGAATTTCTTTCCAGAATGAATTTTCTGAGTGAATCAGCTTGTAGTTTGGAGGAATTCTTAAGCATGGAAGGAATTCTATGTTTGAGTTTTAAATTTCTAGGTGAGACTGGTGTTTGATCCGAGACATCGATCATGCACTGTGTGAATTTGATAATTGTTCATGTTGATCTAGGAAGGCGAGTAGTGGGTGGATTGACCTAGGTCCGACCTTGTTCTCACTGACTTTCTTTTTCTCTGTTTTGGTGTCTTTTTGTTTGTTCTGTGTCTTGAGTTGTGTATGTGCCTGTTTTCTTTTCTTGGTTTTTTTCCTGTGTCTCTTTGTTTTTGCACTTTTCCATCTCTGTTTCTCCTCGGTTAGTTCACTATTCCACATCCACTGTGCTCTTCAACACTGATTAGTAATTTCTTAGGAGTGTGTTTTTATTTTTTCAAAGTATTTTAAAAATACAAAAAGATTTTCAGAACAGACCACTAGTGCTCTCAACACTGCTTCCTTAAGAGAGACCTCGAGGTTAGCCACTGTGCTATATCTTGGGTCTTTATAAATGTAAGCTTGACCTTCCTCGTGACAAGGATGCCCATCAAATTTTGGCGCTGTTGGAGTTGCTCTCAAGGAAGCCGTGTCGAGAGCCCTAGTGGTCTGTTCCAAAAATCTTTTTGTACTTTTAAAATACTTTGAAAACATAAAAACGCACTCCTAAGAAATTACTAATCTGTGCTGAAGAGCACAGTGGATGTGGAATAGTGAACTAACTGAAGAGAAACAGAGATGGAAAAGTGCAAAAACAAAGAGACACAAAAAAAACCAAGAAAAGAAAATTGGCACGGACACAACTCAAGACACAGAACAAACAAAAATACACCAAAGCACATAAAAAGAAAGTCAGTGAGAACAAGGCCAGACCCAGGTCAATCCACCCACTACTCGCCTTCCTAGATCAACACGAACAATTCTCAAATTCGCACAGTGCATGATCGATGTCTCGGATCAAACACCAGTCTCACCTAGAAATTGAACACTCAAACATAGAATTCCTTCCATGCTTAATCATTCCTCCAAACTACAAGGTGATTCACTCAGAAAAGTCATTCTGGAAAGAAATTCTCACAAACCAGAGTGATTCCACTAAGGTCGTCACATCTCACAACCGATCTTGATTCTCAGTTCGAGAAATCAAGACAAGAAGGGGAGAAGAAATTAAACAAGAAAGTAGAAAATCGTCCTACGCAAGATCTTACTCTCGCTAAATCTAACTCGCAGACGTGATCTACTAAGGCGTATAAAAATAATGTGATCACATTAATGTGTGGATCTCTAGATTGTGGTGGTTTTTTTAAACTGGATCCAGCCATGCAAATTAGATCTCCATTTCTAGAGATTTGAGATCGCAGCACGAGATGATAAAGAATGAACAACACAAACAATTAAACATAACTAACATCACAATTATAATAACTAAACAGAACACCAGTATTTACAGACTCAATTTAAATTAAAACTAGAATAGGGCAATGGGGGTGAGATGGAGAATGGAGGAGCAGGTTCCGTCTCCAAGTCGAAGACGATCCCTGTCCATGAGAAGTGGATGAATGGATGGTGAATCGGGATGGAGTATCCTCCTCCCGTTGTAGAATGATGCCCCCCCGGGTACTCTGCTCTTCCCTTCGGCCTCCCTCCGGCTTGCCTCTCGAGAGGAGCTGCACGACCTATTTTATTATGAAAAACTCAACTAAAAATAGATGCAAACTGACGAGTAGTAAATCCATGTGGCGCGCTTTCAGCATGGTTGTCACCAGCTCCCGAGTGAATTCCATGTGATTGCAAACCATCCCTTGAAATGAACTCGAAAATATTCTCACGCCTTTCCCATGATCAATTTATTTTATCACTACTTCAATGAATAGCCCCCCCTGCCCGGAACACCAAACAAAATGCACGTGAGAATTAGAAAAAACGCGATTATGATAATTATGTGTAAATGCAAAATTGAATTTAATGATATATACATTTATTAAGGGTATTCAATATTACTAATATATATATATGTGTGTGTGTAATAACTATTATATTAATTTAATAATATTATAAAATTCTTAATATTAAAATATATATAAGTAAATTTATTATTATTTATAAATATATATATACTACTATAATATATTCTACTATTTATTATATGTTATAATGTTATATATATTATTGGTATTGTATGTGATATATATATATTATAATATATATATTAGATAATATAATTAAATAGAATAAAAACTAAACAATAAAAAATAAGGAAGAACTGAAGAGGGGAGGGGGGTTTCGGCACAAATGGGAGGCGGTAGCGGTTTCAGGAGCTGGATGAAGGAGGGCGCGATGGTGTGGCAGCGGTGGGTTCCAGCGGTGGAGAAAGGGGAGCGGAGGCATGGGGGTTGGAAACGGGGAGACGAGTTGGCTAGGGTTTAGGAAAATGGGTCTCGATGAGGTCAGGGGTTTGTCTGGCGAGGTGCGTGGAGAAAGAAGAGGCTGCTGGATCGGGATGCAGTGAGAAGGGCTGTGCGGTTCTGTGCTATGTGAATTGCACAGCTTGGGTTCGGTCCAGCGAAGCAGAAAGGGGGATGGGTCGCGGATAAGGGAGAGCGACGGCTTGGCAAGGAGGCAGGGTATTTAGTGGTCGCTGGCGGTGTGAAGCAGGAGCAAGGGTGCGACGGTTCCAGGGAGATTTTGTCGCGGCTTGGGTTCAGAGGCGGTTCGAAGCTGAGGCGTTGGGAGAAGAAGGTGAGGTCGGACCGGCGGTGTGGGCTTCGAGTGGTTCGGCGCAAATGAGAGGGGGGGTAGAGGGCGACGGGGTTATGGCAGGGGAGGTAGCGGCTTCGGGTCAAGCAAAGAGGCAGGGAGAGTGTGGCCGAGTGGGGTTCTTATGGCGAAGATGCAGCAGGGCGCGCTCGTCTTGGAGGAAAGGTGAGGCTGGGGGGTTTCAGTGCACAGCGGGTGGTTTGGGGTTGAAAATAAAAATCTGTAAACCTAATTTCATGAGGTGGGTTTTATTTGAATATGATGTGAATTGGTGATGTTTTGGTACTTTGATACTGCTATGTGAATTGGATTTTCTATGGTTGCTGTTGGGTGAATTTGGATGCTGCTGTGTGCGTTGCTGAGGTGCTGCAGAGAGTTTTTTTAATTTTTTTTTCCTGTATTGCTGCTGCTTTGATTCTGTGCGGAAGACGATGGAGCAGAGGAGCAGTACGGAGGAGTGGCTACGTAGGGGCGAATGCTGCTATAGCGGTGAGAATTGGTGGAGGTGATGAGTATCGGTGAGGTGGTGTATCGGTAGCGAGAATTGGAGAGGATGGGTAACAGTGAGGAAGTGGAGTATCAGTGAGGAAAGTCGGTGTCGGTGATGATTTACAACTACTGTTAGGGTATTTGCAGCTACTGGTATGGTAACGGTGAGGAAAAGTCTACTGGTGAGGTGCATCGGTAGCTTTAGTAATGGTGAGGATTTGTGGGGCTAAAAGTGGCTGGAATAGTGTATCGGTAGGCTGGATTGCAATGGTGAGGATGTGTATTATTAGCAAGGTCACCGCTAAGGGCCAGACCATGCGACTGCAACACCTGTGACAAAAACAACAAATAAAATTAAATAAATAAAAATAAATCAATCAATTAATAAATAAATTAAATAGAATAAAATTAAAAAACACAAAGTTAATTAAAATAAAATCAATGAAACTTTATTTAAACAATTGAATTAATTTGGGTTAAAATTTATAAAAAGATATAATTAGAGAAAAAATTAGAAAATATTTACAATTACTTTCTTAAATTAATTAACCAATTAATTAAAGAACTAATTAAATTAAAGAATAAAAATATTAAACGAATGAAATTAAATTGTTAAACCTAATTAAATTATTAAAATAATACAAATCCAAAAAGAGTTATTTATTTACAATTTAAATAATAAAGAATTAATTAATTTAATAAACGAATTAATAAACTAACTAGAATAAAAATAAAAGAATAAAATAAATAAAAGTCTAATTTGCACGACTCATTTAATTTAAGATTTATTTAAAATGACACTAAAGCACATTAAAACACTTATTTTAAACTAAAATTGATTATTTTACACAGGAAAGTGAAAAAACACAATAATTATCAATTATTTAATAAAAATAAAATTTTAATATAAAAAAGTCATTAAAAATGAAAAAAGGATGTGGTAAAGAGTGTGAAAACACTTCCACATCAAACTCCCCCACACTTAAAGCCTTGTTTGTCCTCAAACAAGTACATGCATTTTGACATTAAAACAGAAATATGATTTGTGAATTTCATTTCAAAGCAGGGCGCCTGATTAAACTTTAATACCCAAAGGATCAAGACCAACAGTAGGTCGGGCTTTTCAAATGTGTTCAAAAATGATGTCCTGCTTAGCTTCAAAAGCCCATTGGTAGTCAAGAGCATTAAAAATTCCTACATTGTCAAGTATGTCATGCCTCCTATATGTATTCATTAACTATCCTACTTCACCATCGAATTCATGTACTGATTCAAGGAGTGATGACAGGTTAGAAGAAGTGGAACTCAAAAACTTAACCAAGGGCACCTTCTATTCTCACTTTCCCCCAGCATCCAAGAATTAAAGTCCATTAAATTGATCACTTTATTGATTCAACTCCAATGAATATTAACCAAGTCAATTTCTCCCTTCTTCATTTGGGTTCAAAATTCCCCTCACCTTAATGAGTTCGTTTTTGACAGGGGAACTTTATTTTACTTTTTCTCAGCCATATTCCATGTGTTGGTCACTGTGAATAGAACTTATTAAGATTGAAATTGGCTTTATTTATTCACAGAAACACACCCAATGCACCTTGTCTCAGATACTCACCGTGGGACCCCATTTTCCCATTTTACTCCAGTTACAAAGGACTAAATTAATAATCATTTTGATTGACTTCCTAAAGTGATTGAATATTTTTTTTATAAAAATGTGAGTCCCCTGAGTTCTAGTAAGAACTTCTAGTTACTCCAAGTCATGATCCTCATTCCACAAAACCTAACCTGTCACACGCTCATCCTAAGTTCCTAAATGGAAAGATCCATAGAGACAGTGAACAATTGCACTCAGAAATCATTCATACATAACAGTTTCTGACTACGTGCCACTCTCAAGTTCCATCAACAATTATCCACTAAACAAAACATGATTGAAGTACCTATGAACATCCAATGACCATAATATGATGAAATAATTTGAAAATTTTTGAAGGAATTTTGAACCTTTTTTTTTTTGAAAAAATTTGACCATTTTTTTATAAAAAAAACACAAACTTGGGTTCAAGAAGGGGGAATTAGACATGACACTAGAACGACCCCTCTTAGCCCTTTGGTTGCCCTATCTCTATTGGAAGAATGAGCTAATTCAAGTCTAACTGAGGACTATAAACTCAGTTTTGCATGGGAACTAACCCATGGTAACTTAGTAGTTTATCTTTTATTTTTTGTTTTTCAATAAAGTAATCCCAGTTGATTGTTCCCCAGTTCAATTGCTGACTGCTGATGGTGCCTCATGATCTGTTGTTGTTTTAGAGAGAGTTTTTTCTTCCAGAAACTTTTCTAGAAAACCCAAGGGAGTAATCCACTGCATCATATGGATAACATTTCTCTCTAATCACTCTCTTGGGTTACTTTTCTTGAACTGTAAACTCTGAAATCTTATTTTACTTATTTGAACTTGCAGGTTCTGAAGAGTAATAACAACCCAGTGATGCTGATGAGGATCTATTGATGAAATTCACTTCTAAAGCTCCAATAATTCAGGGAAGTGTTGTTCTCCCCTTTTCACCATCAATTAATTGCTTACTCTCTGCTTTGAACTAAGTGTGGGGGACTTCCTCCCAATATGTGAGTAATGACTATATTTTCTTTCTTGGGTGTTAGCTGCTAATATCTACTTAGTTGAGAATGTACTTGAGTTTATTTTATGAAACATGCTTTCACCCATTATTATTATTCTTATTATGATGCTTCTGCACATCATTGCTAAACATGCTAATTTTTGAAGTAAATTGTTAAAATCTTTGTTCTTCTCAAAATGATTCAAAGCATAAACTTTTTAGGAATAAAAATGTACTTGGTTACTGGTGATGACTGGTGGGGTTTTTCTTTTCTGTTTTTTTTTTGTTTTTTTATTTTCTTTCACTTTTTGTGTGGCAAAGAATTTTTTTGAACTTCATTGATACCCCTCCATTTCCTTTTTCAGCTGAAATGTCTATTTGTTTTGAACTTTAACAGTCTCCCACCCTGAGATTAAAAATTGGGGACAATGTTGGGTTTTAAGTATGGGGGATAGGGGTCATTCTAGTGTCATGTCGAATTCCCCATTCTTGAACCCAAGTTTGTGTTTGTTTTTTAAAAAATTGGTCAAATTTTTTCAAAAAAAAGGGTTCAAAATTCCTTCAAAATTTTTCAAATTCTTTCATCATATGATGGTCATTGGATGTTCACGGGTACTTCAATCATGTATTGTTTAGTGGATAATTGTTGCTGGAACTTGAGAGTGGCACTTAGTCAGAAACTGTTAAGTATGAATGATTGCTGAGTGCAATTGTTCATTGTCTCTATGGATCTGTCCATTTAGGAACTCAGGATAAGAGTGCGACAGGATAGGTTTTTTGGAATGAGGATCATGACATGGAGTAACTATAAGTTCTCACTAGAACTCAGGGGGGTCACCTTTTTATAAAAAAAATATTCAATCACTTTAGGAAGTCAATCCAAATGATTATTAATTTAGTCCTTTGTAACTGGAGTAAAATGGGCAAATGGGATCCCACAGTGAGTATATGAGACAAGGTGCCCTGGGTGTGTTTCTATGAATAAATAAAGCCAATTTCAATCCTAATAAGTGCTATGCACAGTGCTCTGCACATGAAATATGGCTGGGAAAAAGTAAAATAAAGTGCCCTTGTCAAAAACGAACTCATTAAGGTGAAGGGAATTTTGAACCCAGATGAAGAAGGGAGCAATTGACTTGGTTAATATTAATTTGAGTTGAATCAATAAAGTTATCAATTTAATGGAATTTAATTCTTGGAACCTGGGGGAAGGTGAGAATAGAAGGTTCCCTTGGTTAAGTTTTTGAGTTCCACTTCTTCTAACCTGTCATCACTCCTTGAATCAGTACTTGAATTGGATGGTGAAGTAGGATAGTTAATGAATACATATAGGAGGCATGCCATACTTGATAGTGTATGAATTTGTAATGCTCTTGACTTCCAGTGGGCTTTTGAAGCCAAGCAGTACATCATTTTTGAACACATTTGAAAAGCCCGACCTACTGTTGGTCTTGATCCTTTGGGTATTAAAGTTTAATCATGCACCTTTCTTTGAAATGAACATCACAAATCATATTTCTGTTTTAATTTCAAAATACATGTACTTGTTTGAGGACTAAAAAGGCTTTAATTGTGGGGGAGTTTGATGTGGAAGTGTTTTCACACTCTTTACCACATCCTTATTGCATTTTTTTATTGACTTTTTTATATTAAAATGTTGTTTTTATTAAATAATTGATAATTGTTGTGTTTTTTGCACTTTGCTATGTAAAATAATCAATTTTAGTTTAAAAAAAGTGTTTTAATGTGCTTTAGTGTCATTTTAAATAATTCTTAAATTAAATGAGTTGTGCGAATTAGACTTTTAATTATTTTATTCTTTTATTTTTATTCTAGTTAGTTTATTAATTCATTTATTAAATTAATTAATGCTTTATTATTTAAATTGTAAATAAATAACTCTTTTTGGATTTGTAGTATTTTAAAAAATTAATTAGGTTTAACAATTTAATTTCATTCGTTTAATATTTTTATTCTTTAATTTAATTAGTTCTTTAATTAATTGGTTAATTAATTTAAGCAAGTAATTGTAAATATTTTCTACTTTTTTCTTTAATTGTGTCTGTTTATAAATTTTAACCCAAATTAATTCAATTGTTTAAATAAAGTTTCATTAATTTTATTTTACTTAACTTTGTGTTTTTTAATTTTATTCTATTTAATTTAAATTATTAATTGATTTATTTATTTTTATTTATTTATTTTATTTATTTAATTTTATTTGTTGTTTTTGTCGCAGGTGTTGCAGTCGCACGGTCCGGCCCTTAGCGATGACCTTACTACTGATACACATCCCCACCGTTGCAATCCAGCCTACCGATACACTATTCCAGCCATTGTTAGCCCCACAAATCCTCAACATTACTAAATCTACTGATGCACCTCACGAGTAGACTTTTCCTCAATGTTACCATACCAGTAGCTACAATTCCCCTACCTGTAGCTGCAAATCCTCACCGATACCGACTTTCCCCACCGATAATCCACTTCCTCACCATTACCCATCCTCTCCATTACCATCTACCGATACACCACCTCACCGATACTCATCGCCTCCACCAATTCTCACCGCTATAGCCGCACTCGCCCCTACGTAGCCACTCCTCCATACTGCCCCTATGATCCATCCTCTTCTGCACAGAATCACAGCAGCAGCATCACAAAAAAAAAATTAAAAAAAAATCTCTACAGCACCTCATCAACGCACACAGCAGTAGCCAAATTCACCCAATAGAAACCATAGAAAATCCAATTCATACAGCAGTATCAAAGTAACAAAACATCACCAATTCAAAAAATATTAAAATCAAACCCAACTCAAGAACTTAGGTTTATAGATCTGGATTTCCAACCCCAAACCACCTGCTGCGCACTGAAACCCCCCAACCTCACCTTTCCTCCAAGACGAGCGCGCCCCGCTGCATCTTCGCCGCAAGAACCCCACCCAGCCGCACCCTCCCTGCCTCTTTTCTTGACCCGAAGCCGCCTCCTCCCCTACCCTAACCCTGTCGCCCTCTACCCCCCTCTCATTTGCGCCGAACCACCCGAAGCCTGCGCCGTCGGTCCGGCCTCACCATCTTCTCCCTACGCCTCGGCTTCGAACCGCCTCCGAACCCAAGCCGCGACCAAATCTCCTCGAATCCATCGCACCCTTGCTCCTTCTTCGCATCGCCAGCCACCACTAAATCCCCTGCCTCCTTGTCGAGCCGTCGCTCTCCCTTAGCTACGACCCATCCCCCTTCCTACTTCACTGGACCAAACCCAAGCCGCACAATTCACACAACACAGTACTGCACACCCCTTCTCACTGCATCCTGATCCAACAGCCTCTTCTTGCTCCACGCAGCTATCCGGACAAACCCCTGACCTCACCGAGACCCATCTTCCTAAACCCTAGCCACCCCGTCACCCCATTTCCAACCCCCGCGCCGCCGTGCCCCTTTCTCCACCGCTAGAACCCGCCACTGGCACACCATCGCACCCTCCTTCATCCAGCTCCTGAAACCGCCACCGCCTCCCATTTGCGCCGAAACTCCCCTCCCCTCTTCGGTTCTTCCTTATTTTTTATTTTTTATTCTATTTAATTATATTATCTAATATATATATTATAATATATATATATCACATACAATACCAATAATATATATAACATTATAACATATAATAAATAATAGTATAGATTATAGTAGTATATATATATATAACAATAATAATAAATTTACTTATATATATTTTTATCTTAAGAATTTTATAATATTATTAAGCTAATATAATAGTTATTACATATATATATATATTAGTAATATTTAATACCCTTAATAAATGTATATATCATTAAATTCAATTTTTCATTTACAGATAATTATCATAATCACGTTTTTTCTAATTCTCACGTGCGTTTTGTTTGGTGTTCTGTGCGGGGGGGGGGGGATATTCATTGAAGTGTTGATAAAAGAAATTGATCGTGGGAAAGGTGCGAGAATATTTTCGAGTTCATTGCATGGGATGGTTTGCAATCACAGGGAATTCACTCGGGAGCTGGTGACAAGCATGCTGAAAGCGCACCACGTGGATTTACTACTTGTTAGTATGCATCTGTTTTTAGTTGAGTTTTTTATAATAAAAGAGGACGTGAAACTCCTCTCGAAAGGCAAGCCAAAGGGAAGCCGAAGGGCAGAGCAGATTACCCGGGGGGGCATCATTCTACAACGGGAGGAGGAGACTTTATCATGATTCAACATCCATTCATCCACTTCTCACGGACGGGGATCATCTTCGACTTGGATGACGGAACCTGCTCCTCCATTCTCCATCTCACCCCCGTTGCTCTGTTCTAGTTTTAATTTCAATTGAGTCTGTAAATACTTGTGTTCTGTTGAGTTAATATAATTGTGATGTTAGTTATGTTTAATTGTTTGTGTTGTTCATTCTTTCTCTTCTCGTGATGTGATATCGAATCTCCAGAAATGGAGATCTAATTTACAGGGTTGGATCTGGTTTAAAAAAACCACCACAATCTAGAGATCGACACATTAATGTGATCACGTTCTTTTTATTCACCTTAGTAGATCTCATTTGCAAGTTTGATTTAGCAAGATTAAGATCTTGCGTAGGACGATTTTCAACTTTCATGTTTAATTTCTTCTCTCCTTCCTGTCTTGATTTCTCGAACTGAGAATCAAGATCGGTTGTGCGATGTGACGATCTTAGTGGAATCAGTCTGGTTTGTGAGAATTTATTTCCAGAATGACTTTTCTGAGTGAATCACCTTGTAGTTTGGAGGAATGCTTAAGCATGGAAGGAATTATATATTTGAGTGTTCAATTTCTAGGTGAGTCTGGTGTTTGATCCAAGAAATCGATCATGCACTGTGCGAATTTGAGAATTGTTCATGTTGATCTAGGAAGGCGAGTAGTGGTTGGATTGACCTGGGTCCGGCCTTGTTCTCACTGACTTTATTTTTCTATGATTTGGTTACTTTTTGTTTGTTCTGTGTCTTGAGTTGTGTCCATGCCTGTTTTATTTTCTTGGTTTTTTTCTTGTGTCTCTTTGTTTTTGCACTTTTCCATATTTGTTTCTCCTCGGTTATTTCACTATTCCACATTCACTATGCTCTTCAGCACTGATTAGTAATTTCTTAGGAGTCTGTTTTTATGTTTTCAAAGTATTTTAAAAATAAAAAATGATTTTTGGAACAAACCACTAGGGCTCTCGACACTTCTTCCTTGAGAGCGACCTCGAGGTTAGCCATTGTGCTATATCTTGGGTCTTTGTAAATGTATGCTTGACCGTCCTCACGACAAGGACGCCCGTCATTTTTCAGCATGTTAAAGCTGAGAGATAGAAGTCTAAGGGTATGCTAAAACCATTTCCCATACCCGAATGGAAATGATAAAACATCACTATGGACTTTGTCACCGGACTTCCTAAAACATCCAAAGGCAATAATGCTATCTGGGTCATAGTTGATCGTCTTACAAAGTTGGTACACTTCATTGTTATTAGAGAGGATTTTTCTCTTGATCATATTTCCAGGATATATGTAAAGGAAGTGGTAAGATTGCATGGAGTACCACTTTCCATTATATCTGATCAGGATCCGAGGTTTACCTCATTGTTTTGGCGAAGTCTTAAACATACTCTGGATATTGAGTTGAGTTTCATCACTACTTATCATCCTCAGACAGATGATCAATCTGAGAGAACAATTCAAACTCTATAAGATATTATTAAGAGCTTGCTCTATGGATTTCAAAGGTGGTTGGTATCAACACCTACCTTTGCTGGTATTTTCTTATAATAATAGCTTTCACTCCAGTATTCATATGGCTCCTTATGAAGCTCTCTATGGAAAGAAATGCAGGACTCCAACTTGCTGGGATGAAGTTGGGGAAAGAAAGCTATTAGGACCTGATCTTGTTGATGAGATGGCAGAAAAGATCAGATCTATTCAACAACACATAAGAGCAGCTCAGAGTCGACAAAAAAGTTATGCCGATAATCGAAGAAAAGACCAAGAGTTTGAAGTGGGTGATAAAGTGTTCTTATGAATATCTCCTTGGAAGAGAGTAATGAGATTTGGAAAGAAGGGAAAGCTGAGCCCTAGGTATATCTGTCCTTTCGAAATACTATATCGTGTTGGGAAGGTAGATTACTGATTGGAACTTCCACCAAATCTCTCTCAAGTTCGTTATGTGTTCCATATATCTCTCCTTAGAAAGTACATACCCGATCCTTCACATGTACTCAGCTCAGAAGTTGTACTACTGGAGCAAGGTCTTTCAAATGAAGAACAACTGATAGAGATTCTAGATCATAGCAAAAAAGTCCTACGGAACAAGACCACTCGCTTGGTGAAAGTTTTATGGAGGAACCACCAATTAGAAGAAGCTACATGGGAGCTTGAGGATTTGATGAGGGAGAGGTATCCTCATCTTTTTGTTACAAATTGATGAATTTCAAGGGTGAAATTCATTTTAAGGGGGGTAGAATGTGACACCCAATATTTTTATGAGAAATATTTTGTTTTTATGTTATATACATCATCAAAGTAATATTTCACTATACACAACACTAGCTTGGCTTTCATTACACGCAATCGTGGCCTTCCTCGATAGCTTGCGTTGTACGCAATACCGAGTTTCACTAAACAATGATATGCTATTAAAATATTATTAAAACTAGCCGTTATGAATAGTAATACCCACTTTTTGAAATTTTATAAATTTTATCTTTCAAAATGGACTTAATTTTTGGATTCGAAATATCGAAATTAGCCTAGGGTGAATTTTTGGTACTTTTCTGAAAACTTTCAATTTTTGATGAATAGTGAAAACACAGGGTTACTATTTAAAAGTAGAGTTTTTATTTAAATAATTATTTATTTTATTTAAATTTATTTTTGGTAAAAATTGATACATAATACCTATATATGTTCAATGTAATTCATTTGAAAAAATTTTATAATAATTTCATATATATATAAATTTTATAAAACTTTTCACCATCTTTTACCCACCTCCTAGGAAAATTTGAAAATTTACATAAAACATAATTTTACCGCTTCTGTGAGTGGAATTTCAAAAATCTGAGAGACATGGTTAATATCAAGGAGTAAAATTTGGTTCAATAAGATAAAAATAATTTTTGGTGAATAGTAAGTTTTGACTTTTATTTACCACGGTTAAAAGTAAATAGAGTAATTAAGGGTAAAAATGATATTATTATTACCCTAACACATGTCCTTATTCTATTGGATAAGTGTAATTCGACAAAAAACAACCTTAGGAATAAAATATTACCCTTTAGGTCTACTTGGATTAGATTAGGACACTTATTATTATTTTATTTAAAGAAGAGTTAAAATGGTTAAAATCAATGTTTAATAACTAAAACATTTTTAATATAGGGTTATACACAAGATAAATTAGACTATAAATATTCATTAGAAATAAAAAATTCCTACAAAATGGTATTTTATTTATAATTTTTAGACTTTAAATAATTTAATTTATTTATGACACAATGATGATGCAATAATTACCTTATTGAGGAAATATTAACATAATTGATATTCTAAATACCCATATAAATGTAATTTGAGAATTTTTAAGAATTACACTAATTTTATAGGTTAATATGACATATTAGTATTTATTTAATTAACTTTGTTAGAACTAATAATGCTGTTATGATTTTCATAAAAAATCAATTACAAATAGTGTCAAAATTGACATAAAACAGTTTTTAAAACAAATATTATATTATTAATTGTTATTTTATTCCTAAAAATCTAAGGTTCCAAAAAATGACTTAGATAAGGTTATATATATTTATAATGAACCACCTGGGGTTCGTTTGGCTTGTTATAGTAAGTTTATTAACCATATAGTGTAAGAAAACAAGAAGACGCAGTAAAAGTTAAATTATATAACTTAGAGTTAAATCTAAATGATAAGGTTAAAATAGTAACCTAAACTTGTATAAAATATATTGGTTGAGAGGATTTCGACCCATCCTTACCTTATCTTTGAAATAAATCAATTTTGAGCTATTAAAAACCGAATATGACTTTATAATAAAATAATATTATAAGTTTTTTCTAAGGTGCCCCTCTCCTCCCATATAAAAGGGCACCTCCTCCCTCTCCTCCTCACACCTCTTTGAGCCTTCACGCTCATCCAAACCCTACCAATTTCTCTTCTACACTTCCCTAGAAACATCCTAGAGGTCCTGGTATTTTTCAAAGACCATCTTTAGTGCCCTAAGAGGAGGTTAAAAAGAGGCGCTTCAAAGAATAGGTAATGTCCGTTACTGATTGTTTCAAATTAATTTCTTCTTCTACTTCCTCTTCTTTAGTTGTTTCATTATGAAGTAATAACATAAGTATCACTCATATACTTATATTTTATTATAAATATTAAACAACTCTATTTCACCTTCTATCCATCCTAGGGAAAACAAAATCACCGCGCGTGCGTACGTACGGAATACCGTCTCCACGCCGTGGTGTAATCTGTTTTCCACCACCACCTTACTTGGATGAGTATAATGGTGTAAGGAATAACTATATATGATTATTGTAAAGTGATATTAATTCTGAAATAGTATACATATACTTCAATACAATTCCACGATCATGGGAACGATACCATTGCTCGTGCGTACGTACGGCCTACCGTCTCCACGATGTGATGTGACTCATTATACATGATCTTCATTACATAATGATTATATAAATGAATTGAATGAATAAATATGATATATATTACACTAATACCATTCTGGAAATGAGGTATCTATAACCTAAAAAAATAATAAGAATTTATTTGACAAAACACGCATAAGAACAAAAAAACAATAAACACCTGAATAACAAGTAACAATGAAATATTACTAATAAGAAGCTAAGAATATGACCATATATTATATCATAACAATGAGTACGATTCTGGAATGAGTAAATAACATTATTTAAATCATTATAAAGGAGGTTCAGACACGTACAAAGCAAATCAGACCTAAGGTAAGGTAAAATCTTACAATCTCATTTTTAGCCGAGATTGTTTATACTTTGGTATTTACTGGGGTGTATTTATCATCCACATCCATGTCTCCTCAATACGTAATATTATTTATATCCTCCTAAAATTGTTTAAATCCAATAGTACTCATTGGTGAGTTTTTAGTAAAATATATGAAAGGAATCTTTTTTCGTTTTTAGTACGAGGTAGTTTTTGACTTTTATGGCCAAAGTATGAGAAGAATGTTTTTTTAACTTATACAGCATGAATGGATTTTTATTATTTCAGAGAAAATTATTTCCATGAACCTTCCTTTACAAGTTTTCAAGTTTATTTTTAATTAACTTCTTTTAGTTTAAAATTTCATGACATGTTAATAAAGGAAAAATGTTTTTGAAGTAGAAATGATATTTTACATAAGAATTGAGTTCAAGCATTTTATCAAAATTATTTTCCATCTAAGATAATATAGGGTTCTATTTATATCCCTATTTTTACATTGATTGGATTATGTTATGATGGAATTATTTTTATGATGTCCTTTTATATTATATGGATTCTGTTATGATGGCATGACGTTTAAGAATCCCATTTTTATTACATGGGTTATTCTATGATGTATAACTTATGATCTTGTGGCACACATAATAATGGTATCATTATGAGATGAGTGGGACCTATATCTCCCTACAATGAATTGGGTAAAGATTTATATCTCATGAGATATACATGGCTGAAACGGCAGGTTAATCCTGTTCAGTGATACAAGACTGAAATGAGGAGTGAACTCGGTTCAGAAATGGACTTTGTCTGCTAAGATAGTCTTGGAAATGAGTCTTGACTACTCAGAAATTATTCTCTATGATTATGTGTGCATGACACAAAGTTTCATGTTATGATTACATTTCACTACTATGATTTATACATGTTATGAAATTATGATCTCTTTTGCAGGATAAGATTTCCAGAATGTTATGTTCTTATGAATATGATGTGATTGATATTTCTTTTGTTTACCCTTACTAAGCATTTGACCTCACCCTTTGGTATGTTTTCATTTCCCCTGGTCAGGAATAAGGGTATTAAGTAGGATATTCCAAAAAGGGATTCTAGATATGATGAAATAAATGGGAGACAATGTAGATGCTTTATGAACTAGTTGTTTATGTTTCCCAATTTATAAAGACACTATACCTATACTGTCCTACTGTGGTTTTGTTATGTATTGTAATAAGTGTGCTTTAATTTTGAAGTAATAACAATTTATGTAATGTATGGGTCGTTATAACATCCTTAATAGGTACAATTGAGCTTCCAATCAATGGAATCAGACTTAAGCAGACAGAATCAGAGGCTTTCGATTCATTCTCTCTTTCTTCTTCATTCTCAGGGGCTGTCTGGTATTCCTTATCAATGGGTGTCTTTTCTTCTAATAGAGTTTCCTTTATAGATGATACAATTTCAGCAACAGGACTTGGGGGGAAAGTCTGGATCCCTTCCATCAGCCATAGAAGTCTCCTCTTCACCAGTCTCATCACTATACTCAGGTTCTTCTTCATCAGGACCTAGACCTGGATCCCTCACATCCTTAGGTCTTGAAGGATGATCCACAGGATTGAATTTATCATATACCTTCTTGTCATTATTAACCCACTCTCTTCTCCATGGGTTCCAATTTATTTTCATGTATTTACATACAGTTCTTGTGATACCGAAGTTGTTCCTTACTACCACAGTCTCATCTTGAGACTCAGCTACACCTTTTACCTTAATCATTACTGAGATCAACTTGGAAAAGAATAAGGCATCGGTCTTTGATTTTGTCATGGCCATATCCTCCATTTGAATCATTAGAAACCTGCACAGATTCACTATCACTCCATGTCTCAAAAGATGTAACAGATAGATATCCTGATATCTTAAATTCACAAAGTCCCCTCTCCTTGGAATTAAAACATGACGAACAAACTTCAACATCAATCCGTTCTCTCCATCCATTTCAGCAGCCACCACTTGTCTTTGATTTCCACTACTGGTGAGCTCCTCTAGGGCAGTTTCATAATCAAATATATCACTTGTAGGTGGTATTTATTTCGAGACATATTCAGAAACACCTTCGTGTGGAACCATCAGGCATTCATCCCATTCAACGGATGAAAAAGATATCTCCTTTCCATTCACAAAAGAAATCACTCAGTTCTCATCTTCTGATTTCTCAAATCTCACGACCTCATAGATTTGTTTCACTAGGTTTGGATAGTGGGGACATTGTTGTTCACAAAGAATTCTACCCACTTCTGATCTTCTAGCACCTCTAGAACTAATGATTTACTAGCCAACAGCCATTCCACGCATAGATCTTTTTTGATCACAATAACTCTATTTTGCAAATTAGGGTTCACTGGTCACCTCCTCGACCTTGTTCTACCAACACTACCACTTTCTTCTAGCTCGATCTTCTGCTTCTTTCCATTCGGCTCATCAATGTCATCTCTGATGGTAGGGAGTTTGGTTTTTTCCATATTTGGTTCAAGGAACTTAGGGTTTTTGAGAAGTTTGGGAGCTAAGGATTGAGGGTAAAGGGTTTGAGGCTCAGTGGATTGAGAAGTAACTAGGACTTTGTTTTATCATTTAGGAATCATAAAATAAATAATTAAAATAAAATAAATAAAGTATAAACGATATAGATTCTGGCGGCAGATAGAAGTTTAAAATAGCGCAAATTGTAGGGTTTATCGGTGAGAATTCTTATCAGTGAGGTCCATCGGTGAGGTATCACATCGGTGAGGTTTCACATTGGTGAGGTACATCAGTTAGGTATCACATCGGTGAGGTATCACATCGGTGAGGTACATCGGTGAGGTATCACATCGGTGAGGTACATCGGTAAGGTATCTACCGATTAAGGTTGATCATTCCTAACTCATGTCTAATGTAACTTAACCTATCTAAACTTAAAGGTTTGGTAAAAATTTCAGATAATTGATGTTTAGTACCTATAAATTCAAGAGTAATATCACCTTTTTGGTAATGATCTCTCAAAAAGTGGTGCCTTACATCAATGTGTTTGGTCCTAGAGTGAGATACAGGGTTCATTGAAATATTTATTTCACTAGTGTTATCACAGTTATTTGAAACATGCTTAAAATCATATCCATAGTCTAAAAGATTGTGTTTCATCCACAGAATTTGTGCACAGCAACTACCAGCAGCTATATACTCTGCTTCAGCAGTGGACAAAGCTACAGAATTCTGCTTTTTACTACACCAAGACACTAAGGATTTTCCCAATAAATGACATGTTCCAGATGTGATTTTTCTATCCAACTTTAAACCAGCAAAGTCAGCATCTGAATAACTCATTATCTCAGAAGATTTTTCTTTTGGGTAAAACAAACCTAAATTTACAGTGTGTTTAAGATACTTAAAAATTATTTTAACATCAAGTAAATGATATTCTTTTGGATTAGCTTGAAATCTTGCACACATACACACACTAAACATAATATCTAGTCTACTAGCAGTAAGGTAAAGTAAGCTTCCAATCATACCTTTGTAATTGGTTTGATCGATTGGGTTCCCAGTTTCATCTGCATCTAGTTTACAGACAGTACTCATAGGAGTATCATTTTCATTAATACTATACAAACCAAAACGTTTTACAAGATCCTTTTTATGTTTACTTTGATTCAAAATAATACCATTTTCATTTTGAAAAACTTGAAATCCAAGAAAATATTTGAGTTCTCCCTTTAAACTCATTTAAAATTCATTTTGCATACTCTTTGAAAAATCAGTACATAAAGAATGTTTAGAAGATCCAAAAATAATATCATTAACATGGATTTGTACTATCAAAACATCTTTAGAAATTATTTTAATAAAAATAGTTGGATCAACAATCCCTTTAGTAAAAATTTTTGAAATAAGAAAATTACTAAGTCTATCATACCAAGCTCTTGGAGCTTGTTTCAAACCATATAAAGCTTTAGAATGTTTGAAAACACGATTTGGAAAATGAGGATTAGTAAATCCAGGTGGTTGTTCAACAAAAACATCTCTAATTATAAAACCATTTAGAAAAGAACTTTTGACATCCATTTGATATAACTTGAAATTCAGATGAGAAGCATAGGCAAGTAAGATCCTAATGGATTCTAATCTAGCTACAGGTGAAAAGGTTTCCTCATAGTCTATACCTTCCTCTTGACTATATCCTTGTGCAACTAGACTTGATTTGTTTCTAACTATATTTCCAGACTCATCAACTTTTTTTCTAAAAACCCATTTAGTGCCTATTTTTAAAGTGTCCTTGGGTCAGTCAACTAATTCCCAGACTTTGTTTCTTTCAAATTTATTAACTCTTCTTGTGTAGCCATTACCAAAAATTCATGATTGATTGCATCATTGACATTTTTAGGTTCTAGATATGAAAGAAATGCTTGATGTTCAACCTGGTTTCTTAGAGAAGCTCTAGTTTGTGTCCCTCTATCAAGATTACCAACAACAGCATCCAAAGGATGATTCTTTAGAATCCTAGTTGATGTAGTAAAGGTAGGACTAGAAATTTCAGGCTCTTCTCTATGTTCAGGTTTTATAGAAGAAAATTTTGGAATATGTCCAGAACTGGATGTTTTTACAGTAGGTTCTTTAGTTTTATCATTAAGGTCCAAAACAGTCAAATCTTCTTCAAGATTTTCAAGATAAGGCTTAGGTTCATGTGGATCAGTTTCATCAAACTTTATGTGAACATATTCTTCAACACATTTGGTTCTTTTGTTAAAGACTCTATAGGATTTTCTAGTTAAATAATAACCCAGAAAAATTCTTTAATCACTTTTAGAGGCAAACATGTCAAGATTATCCTTTGTATTGGGAATTAAAACATTGCATCCAAAAACTCTGAAGTAACTAACCTTATGTTTTCTATTATTCCACAATTCATAAGGGGTCTTCTTAAGAACAGGTCTAATAAAGACTCTATTAATAATATAGAAAGTTTTATTTACAGCTTCAGCCCAAAAATAAATAGGCAGGTCATACTCATTAAGCATGGTTCTTGCAATCTCTTGAAGGGTTCTATTTCTTCTTTCTACTACACCATTCTGTTGAAGTGTCCTAGGGGCATAGAAATTGTGACTATAGCCATTGTGTGAGAAATAAGATTCAAACTCATGATTTTCAAATTCACGACCATGGTCAATTCTCAAGGTCTTAATCTTAAGTCCACTAAGATTTTCTATAGACTTGGAGTATTTAGTAAAGTAGGAACAAGCTTCACTTTTGTGAGCTAAAAAGTATACCCAAGTATATCTAGAAAAGTCATCTACTAGAACATAGACATAGTTCTTTCCATTTAAACTTGAAACCCTAGAAGGTCCAAACAAGTCCATGTGAACCAACTCGAGAGGTTGAGAAGATGAAACTTATTTCTTTGATTTAAAAGAAAAATTATGTTTATTTACCTTTTGATAGGGATTAAAAACTTTGTCTGATGGGAATTGAAGTTTGAGTAGGTCTCTAAATAACTTCTTCCTAGTCAGTTTTCTAAGTGAATGAATTTTTTAGTGTCCTAATCTTATGTGCCAAAGCCTGGATTCTTTATGAAAATCATTTAAACAACTAACATTTTTCTTTGCTAAAGAATTCAAATCAACAGCATAAACATTTTCATTTCTTAAAGCAGAAAATACTAAAACATTTTTAGAGTTAAAAACATTACAAGAATCATTTTTAAACCTAACATTGAAACCATTATCACATAAATTAGAAATACTTAACAGATTATATTTAAGTCCATCAACAAATAAAACTTTAGAAATTAAAACTGAATTAGTGTTACCAATATGGCCTAGGCCAATGATCTTTCCTTTAGAATTATCACCAAAGGTGACATAGCCTCCATCAACCTTTATTAAGATTTTAAAGCATGATTAATATCCAGACATGTTCCTTGAACATCCACTGTCCAAGTACCATGTTTTCCTATAGGAACTCTTTAAGAAGGTCTCCTACAAAACAGGTTGAGATAGAGAATGATTTTGGTACCCATATTTTCTTGGGTCCAGACAGGTTAGAAAGTAAAGATTTTGGTACCCAAAATTGTCTTATGGGTCTCATATAATTTACAGAATCAATTGATTTAGAAATATAAACTTTGTTTGATCTATAACAATGTGAATAACTAGTTTAGGCATATGAATTTCCAGAACTGGAACTAGCAGAATTTTGTCCAGATTTAGGAATAAATCTATTTTTGGTAAACTGTCTCTGTCTAGGTTGGTATCCCAAACTAGTAGTATACTATGGTTCCAATTGATTACCTAGAATTTGAGTTATATTTTCCTTTCCATTTGTGAACTTTTCTAAGTCCTTTATTAGTTTCTCATTAGACATTTTCAGTTCAGTATTTTCTTTTAACAGTTGATCATTATTTTCCTTCTCAATCTCAAGGGCAGTTATAACAGTGCTAGATAAAGCATGATATTTCTTTAAGGATTTGTACTTGTCCTTATGTTCATTATAGGTATATTCTAGCATATTATAATATTCAAATAATTCTTCACTATACATGTTCTCAGATTCAGAATCAGAATCAACTCTAAAATAATATGAATTTAAAGCAGGAGTGTTCAGGGTTACCTCAGATGTGTTTGTCATAAAACACATATTAGCTTTATGAGAATCTTCATCCTTAGCAGAATTAGAATCACTTGAAGTGTCTTCTGAAGCACTCCAAGTTTCTTTCATTGCTTTCTTATACTTTTTGTCCTTATAGTCATGTTTCTTCTTGAACTTTAATTTTGGATAGTCATATTTAATGTTACCTTTTCTCTTGCATTCATAGCAAATAACTTCATCACACTTATCAGCATTCTTCTAGTCCTTTTTCCAATGACCTTTGTTATCATAATTTCCTTTGTAGTTTGATTTTCTGAAGAATTTCTTCTTGTTGTATAACTTCTTAAATCGTCTCGCTATTTGAGCCATCTCAACATCACTATCGGAATCTAAACTTTCACTTGTTGAGATTTCATTAGGTATGTGAACTTTCTCCTTTTCCTTGCTCCTTGAGGAAGTAGACTTAAAAGCCACTGACTTTATTTTTGGTTAATCATCTTCTTCCTTATTTACTTTAAGCTCTTCCTCATACATCAAAAGCTTACTTATTAATTCTTTAATAGGAAATTTGCTGATGTCGCATGATTCTCTAATGGAAACAGATGTGCCTCTCTATCTTTCTGTAAAACATCTTAATATTCTCATGATCTGTTCTTTTGTAGGAACATCTTTACCAAGAGAGCTCATGGTGTTGACAATCTCATTGAACCTAAGATACATGTCAGAAATGGGTTCATTAGGCTTCATTTTAAAATTATCGTATTTAATAGTATAGGTATTCATCCTCATTTCTTTAACATTGGTTGTTCCCTCATGGGAAATAGCCAAAGTGTCCCAAATTTCATAAGCAGTTTTACAAGCAGATATGCAATTAAATTCTTCATCTTCTAAAGCACAGTACAGGGCTTTCATTACATTACAGTTATTATTATATGCAGCCTTAGTAGCTTCATCCCAAGTAGTTCTATCTATTTCTGGAATCTTATATTGAGCTTCTATAGTAGTCCATATATCAAATCCCATACTCTCTAAGTGAATTTTTATCTTAAGTTTCCACTGGGCATAGTTTGTACCATTAAAGAATGGTGGCTGGTTGGTAGCATCACCATCTTGTCTATTGTCCATAACTAGATTTTAGAAAATATATTTAAAGAGATAAAATTTAGAACTAAAAGAAATTTAAGATCATTAAAGATGCAACTAAAATAAAAGTTTAAAAACAGTGTGTTTTGAAATCCTTTAATATTAAACAAACCTCTGATACCACATGTTGGTCGGAGTGGATACTCAAGAGGGGGTGAATTGAGTTCCAATTAAAATTTCTGTTAAAAATATTTCTCTAAAAATCCCCTTATTTAAAAACAATTTGAACTGTAGTGAATTTATACAGATTGTAAATGTTCAACTAGTTTCTCAAAGATTTATTAGGTCTCAATTAATTTAATCAGAAGGTAAAATTAACTTCCGAAACTGACTTACTGGTTTACAAATAAGTATAAACACTTGCTAGTTTAACTATCAAAGTAACTTTAAAACAAATTATATTTCAAAGTAATTAGTAGTGGAATATAAAATATATAGTATACTTTAGACTTAAACTAAAATGCACAGAAGATATAACCAAGAGGTTCAGTCTCAAGCCGAGACTTATTCCTCTCAAACAATTTATATAAATTTGATCCACACCCTGGATCAGGGTAAACAACAGTGAAAACATTGTCCAGGTACAAAGACCTCTACCACAGTTCTACATGGGAAAACAAACAACAGCTCAAAGGCTATCCAGGTCTTACTTGACCTCTACCACTATGTGCAGTGGGATAAAAGGGAGTTATAGAAATTTTGTCTGAGGATTTATAAATCCTCCAGCTTAGCTCAGGAGACAATGTGTGTAAGAACTATATATAGTATATACACTGCTTGAAATGTAAATAAAAGAATCACTAAGAGAGTAGATAAGACTTTAGAATGATCTAGTGATGTGAACTACAGCTCTGTTCTCTTTTGATCAATCAGAAATGTTTCTGAGTCCTCTGGTTTTTGTCTAAAAAATAGAGTGTCATTTTCTTCCTTGGTTTTCAGATTCAGCTTTATCAGCTTCAGTGTATAAGCAGCTTCTTGTAGTTCTTCACTCATTGACTAAGGTGCAACTTTTGTTCTCCTTTAGAGAATGAAATGTCTTTGTGTATGTCCAGTGCTCTTCCAGTATGAATGTATCTTTTTTTTGTGAATGCACCACGTTTCAATGATGTTCAGTCCTTTCCTTTTACACCCTTCACGTGCCTTCTTAATTAATTTCTATCTGGTCTTTGTCCTTCCTTTTATAGCTTTCAGCTCTGGTAAAAAGAATGATTACCTTTTTCATGTGTACTAGTTGCGGTTCCTTGACATGCCGACAACTATCATAAAATAACATTAATTTCATTAAAAACATCAAATATGACCGTTTCATAATAAATAAATAATATTGGGAGTATAGAGTTCGACTGGTCAGTCTTTCATTAGTATATTCTGTTGGTAGATGTGTAATGGTGGACTTTGTGTTGCAGTGACCATCTATCAGTATCTCTTTGATCTTGTATTGGTAGCTCCTGATATCGATAGCTATTACTCTATATTAGTATCTCTATATACCAGTGACCCCTTCTATCGGTAGCTCTTGGTCTATCGGTGGCTCGCTTTGTATCATTAGCTTCATAGCAGTAGACTTGCTTATATCGGTAGACTTACTCTATCGGTAACTCTGGTGTAACAGTAGCTTGTATCAGTAGACTTTTAGTTCGTGCATATCGGTATCTCTGTTCGGTTCTAGTGAGGTATATATCGGTAGACTTATGCATACTGGTAGACTTATTCTATCGGTAGCTCAGCTTCTCTCGATAGCTGTCTGTATCGGTGGACTTTATCTATGTGCTTACTGGTGGACTTGTTCTATTGGTATCTCTGTGTATCGGTGACCTTAGCTTATCGGTGACTATGTCTATCGGTAGACTAAGTACCAGTAGATCTATGTTAGTAGCTATAAGCCTATCAGTTACTTAACACTTATCTGTTTTATGCAAAACATATCTGATTGAGTTAGAATTACTTCAAAATTCATATAAACATAGATAAACATTGATTAACATATTTCAAAGATTATTTTACTACTATTATCAAATATAATGTCGCATATTGAACAAATTAGAATATAGATAGACATTACTTGGGATTATTAAAGTATGTGAAAACATAATTGGGATTATCAAAATAGGTGAGGTCAACATATTTATTACCAAAACATTAGGATGTTCTTTTATACTTATTATTAATGTTTATCATAGTGTTACATTCCCTATTCAATGTTTTCCAAAATATACTTCTAGAGGTTTCTACTAAACCTCCTCTGTTATAAATTTTTTCAACCACAACCCAAGAAATCCAGATCCAATGTATACTTTTTTAAATTGGTATAAGATACAAGGAATATCATCCTAAAGGAACAAATATTTTAGTATTATTTTTAAACAAGATATTTATTTGAAATTATTATTACAATTGAAAACATAAAATTCAATCAGAATTATCTTTGAGAATTACGTAATTTCACTTGGGGTATCCCAGTATATCAATAAAAAAATTCCTAGTATCCTGGGAAAAATAAAACATAAAAAAGGGGTGAGATAAGAATATCTATAAGGGTAATTATATATCGAAATATATGAATAAAAAGGAAAAAATAATATGGTAGGGTATATAATAAAAACACATACCATTTAATAAATAACATGAGAATAATATGGTTGGAATAAATGATGATAAAAAATTCTATATAAATAATAAAATGATCATGAAACTAAACCATGGATTATCTAACAAATATAATAATCACATGGAATATCAATTAATGAATTCATAATGATGTAATTCATAATGTCTAACATCTAAAACAAACTGTTGAGACATTTTTACAAGACATATAAAACATTCGAGGCCTTGTTGTAACACACAAAAATAAATATGTAAGGCATATTCCAATCCCCATCCTAGTTTTTCTTATAAGACTTACTGATGCATTTACAATCTATATAAGGCCCCAAATTTCAGTTACATTGTATAATGAATTCCTCTAATAAAAAGGGTGAAACACAATGCACATAAAAATTCATATATAAACAAGAATATTAAATTTAAATACTTTCCTGAATCAATAAACATAATCATAACCCATACAGAATAAATTGAACAGTTTCAATACATGGTATTCCTAGATTAGTACATGTAAAATAAAGGGTATCTTCATTGACGAATATAAATAATAATAAAACATTTTTGAAAAAATTTCTTCAGGAAAATAAAGTTTCCTTTTTGAAAATAACCTTTTAAAATTAAAATTTTAAAAATATTTATAAGAAAAACTTTCTTTTAAAATGACCTTTAGAAATCATGAATTATTTTTTAAACATGGAGTGGTCATGATGGCTAAAAATTCAGTTCATGTTGTAATGTTAAGACAAAGATCCCTTTCATATTTTCAGTAAAAAACCAATGTTCCATTTTTTTAAACTGACATGAATATTACTTTAATGGTATTATGTAAAAAAGTAATAATGAAAAAAAATGTATTTATAAATTATTTGGAAATGGATGAAATTTTTTTGGAAACATTTTTAGATAATATGGAATTTAATGAAAAATGATTTTCAACCGAAGATAGAAATAAAGTTAAATTTTATTAAAAATATTTTCATAATAATTTTATTTATGAAGAGTTTAAAAATTTTAATATTAAATTAACTTCGTTCATGAATAACCATATGACAGTAAAATAAATTTATTTTCTGATTTAAATATAAAATAATTTCACCAATGGAGACTTAAGTAAAACCAATATAGAATAATGATGATATTGTGAAATAAACCCTTACCACATTGGTAACTTTTGAATCATAAGCACCATAAATGAATTAATCATCAAATGAAAAAATAAATTACATTAAACTTAATTAATTCATGATATAACATATCAAATTTTCTTTATATACACCACAAAATGGAATAAGTGGTGAATATGACATATGTATCATGGAAGTAATAGTGAGATGAAAAACCCCTTACCTCAAGTATAATTTCCTTCATATGTTTTTTTACCTCCTGTATAATGGTTTTAATAATGTTACTAATTTATAATAAAATGATACTCATATTTATAATATCACATATGATCCTCTAACATTTTATTATATGTTTATTAATAATATTTGACTATTTAAAATATTTAGTGTGTTAATTTCTTTTCTTTCTCAAGTGCGTTTTTTCATGAATGTTCCATTTCTTGTGAATATGATATATATATATATATATATCATATAAAAAATTATAATAATGTTATAAATCTCATATTTAATCAATATATACATTTTTATAATCATTAATTAAAGTTAAACAAGGAAAACGAATCACATCGCTCTGTAGAGATGGTAGGTCATATATATACATGAGTGATGATATAATTTTCTTAACAAGTGAAAGGGTAGTGAAGTGGGTGTTATATTAAATATAAATAATAAATTAAATCTCATATTTATCACTTATATTAATTAATTTTATCCTTATTACAATCCATGTAAATCATAAGTGAAAAAAAATCACATCACTTAGGGAGTTGGTAGTATGTCGTATACACGAGTGATGTTATCGTATTTGAAACAGAATGGAAGGTAAAAAAGTATATGGGATATTAAAATTACCTAAGTACAATAATATCATAAATTTTTTACTAATATGGAAAATACATACTTATATATGTCCTCAAATGGTGGTTAAGTAAAACAAACTACATTAGTTCACGACGTGGTAGTCTTCCATACACATGATCGATGATTTCGTTTCCCATTTGATGGAAGCGGACATGGAAAAATATTCTTCCATAATCATAATAAAATATATGTATATGGGAGATAATTATTTTATTATATTTTAAATGGTAATACATAATTTCAAATGTAAAAAAGATGAAATAAATTAAAAGATCTTTTTTTAGATAATTACCTTCTCTTAGAGAAACTACCTTTGGATCAGCTCTTAAGGACCCTAGGGTTGGTATTTTGGGGGGACCAGAAGCTATAGAATATTTCTAAGGATGTTTCACAGAAAATTTTCAGGTTTATTTCAAAACAATTGTTTTTATATGTGTGAATAATTGGGTTCTAGAGTCACCGTTTATAAGTGGGTAAATGGGACCTTCTTAGAAATAACTTGGAAATTCCCAAAAATATTCCAAAATCATAATGTATTTCACATTAAAAAATCTTAAAAATGAACCTATATAAGTAATATTGAAGTATAATATGAAAATATTTCCATATTATTGGATTTATATATGTTTTTTTTCAATTTTTAATCGTTATCTTCTTAGTTTAACCACCCGGTAAACATATTTTAACCTTAACCACAATAAATTTCTTTTACTTTTTTGTATATTCATTGTGGTCAAAAATTGTGTTGAAATTATTATATAATATTTATTAATCATATTAAAAATATGGAATCCATTTTTATAAATTCAATTCATAGAATTGTAAAAATATAATTTAAAATTAGTCATCCAGATGCGATAAAAAGAGTGTTTTAAAGGAGAAAAAGTTCAAAAGTTGAAAATATTTTTATATAAAAACTAATTATGAAAATTATTCCACATAAATTAGTTAGATATTAAAATAATTTAACTAATTTTACTTCAAAAACAATTTAAAATATAATTTTTCTTTATAAATAATTTAAATGAAAATGCAGTTTTCAATTAAAATTCATTATTTTTCACTATTCATCAAAAAATTAAACTTTTCTAAAAAATCCCAAAACATTACCTGAATATATTTTCGACATGTAGATTTCAAAAATGAAGTTTATTTTTTCAAAATTAATTTCCTAAAATATGTAAATATTAATTATAGATTATGTTCACAATTGGTGACTAAAACTCCTTTTAGAAAAATACAGTTTTTCCAAAACCAATATTTTTCATTCAGATTATTCTTATTTTATTTAAAATAAATAGATAACCATTGAAATTATTTTATACATCTGTAAAAAATATAATTTTCATAATTTATTTAGTAATATTCAAAACTACCAACTTAACTACTAGGTTATAATGGTTTTGTTTAAATAATAATATTTTAATAGATTATCATGTTTCTTTCAAACATGGTGTTTCATGCATTATAAGATATCAAATAGGTTTAATTTACTTAAAAAATATATTTTGTAATGTATTGGGTGTTACATTATCTTCAATGCTTAGTGTTTTTTGTTATGTACGGTATTTAATATAACCTTTTTTACTTTTAAATTTCATTATGGTACATAATTAATTATAATATATGATATAAATAAGTATATTTTTATTATTATGGTTGTATAATTTTAATATTAATATTAAAAAAATTTATTATGATACCAACGTTTATTTTCTTCAAATTACTAAAACATTCTCATCGTCGATTTCATCTTTAAGAATAACAATGAAAACGTCCATATAATGAAATTTTAAAATTATGAATAATTATAAAGTATCAATTAAAATACCTTATATTACCTAGGATGATTCACTTTGGTATAAGAATAAATAAAAAAACTTCTATTATAAAACTAGTTGAAAATAATCAAGATTACTCACACCCCATATGGAAAATACTTTATAACTAACTAATATATTTATATATATATATTAATAATTATTATATTTATGTTTGTAAAAGTATATATATATATTAATATGGTTCTAAAATTGGTTATTAATATTGTATTTTTTGTTATATAGTAGATTCATGTTCTTTAGTGGATGTTAGGAATTAATGAAAGGGGTTCTTTGTCTCAATTTTAATTTCCTAAGATATATTTCATATTGTGTACCATGATTTCTTCGGTATTTTTTGATTAATAACTAATGGGATTATTTTAATATATTCATGTATTTCAAGTGTTTGAATATCCATATTGTTTTCTTTATCTACATGGTTTTCGATTCATTGGATACCATGGTTATAAGTGTTTATTTGTATCATTTTGAAATCCATGTAACATGTTTGATTTTCTGATCCATGTTTTTATATGGTGTATACACTTCCCATTTAATTTAAAATATAATTAAAAAAATTTATTCATTTTTTTAGTTTAATTTCATCTCCCTAAATATAGGGGTTTTGATTAAAATTTTACTCAAACCATAAGTTTTTAGCCTCAATGTTAGCTCTTAATACATGTTATTGTTTTTAGACCATGTTTCCTTTTATATAGAGTTCTTCTAATTTAAACCCTATTAAAGAATTTTTCTATTTAACTCTTGCGATATAATAATCCATATCAAGTTCCTTCATTCATTCAAATTTAAATTTCATGTGTTACTAAATCCATAAGGGATCTTGATAAATCAAATATCATGTCTTTTAAGTATAACACATTTTCTTGAACTTCTTTCTTTTATGATTGGTTTCATACACCACAATGTTTTATCTCATGGTAATTTATATTAATCTATGAGAATAATTTATTTTTAATTAAAATAATTTATATTGATAAAGTTCTTTCTCAAAAATTATATCGTTATTTAGAATAACTCACATCCTCTTTAATGATGGTTTACATGTTTTTATAAATTTTATTTCCTGATAATGTTCTCCTTTTTATTTTGAAACCCAATTATTCATTATATCATCTGACCTTCGCATTTATATTTTCCTCTAATTAATATTATGGTTTGTTTTTCATTTTTATGATGTTTGTTTCAATAATGATACTTTTCCTTCCATGATCATTTTTTTATATTCCATTCCTCATTTCATTGAAATAAGTTTTATTTCTTTTCAAGGATCCATTATTGAGAATTATTTTTAAAGGTAAATATTTTCAAAAGTTTTCTCAATGAAATTTTAAATAAATTATCTCTTTTAATTGAACCATACCCTTTTATTTTAAGATAATGTTAGAAAAATTTTCTAAAATATATATTATAATTTAACTTTTATTTTATTCTTTATCTGAAAAATATTTATTTCCTTATAAAATTACTTTTATAAAATAACCTCGAAATTATCTTCTGCTATTTTATGGGATTAAACTCTTGTAAATACATTACTACTGTTGTGTTCCATAATCATCCACAACATATAAACATTCTTTTTTTCTTCCATTACCTTCTCTTAGTGAAAACCTTATGTCACCTTTCATTGATTAAAGGGTGTTAAGATAGATGTATAACACTTATTGATTGGGGAAATTGTTGACTAAACCATATACCCTTTATCTATATGTTTTAAATAAAATATACTTTATTTAATGTTATATAAATATAATTTTATTTACTATCATTGGACACCCATTTATATTTCATGGGTTAATAATGTTTATTGGTGGAATTATGTATGATTTATGTATATGATCTCATTTGAAAGGGATATGAAACCAATATTCATTCCATGGGATATTTTTTTATGTTAAATTATTTATATTCATTTGGAATTCATATATATGAATGATTGAAAGGTAGGGTCCAATATATCCCTACATGGAATTCATTTTAGTTTTATATCCTATATGACAATAAAGCATTGACATTCTTATATTTGATCACAAATTATTGTGTGGACATGTGGGGATTTGTTCCCAAATTAAATGGTGGGTGATATTTTATTTTTTTCACAATATAAATATGGGATATACTTTTATTTCTAAACCATATGAATTTCTCAAATTCTTACATTGTTTCAACAATTTCACTCATATTCTTTAAAAATCCATGGATCATGATTGTTTACTAATATTCCCACACTATTATGATTCATTCCTTTTGTTATGTCCTGCCTTATCACATCATTTTTAACTATGATTTTTTGTGATATCCTTATTATATATATTAATTTCCCATTTTTTACATCTTATGATCACTTATGATCTTTTATTTTTACATCTTATGATTTCCCTTATTTGGTATTTGATCTCACCCCATTCTTATATTTCTATTTCCCTGAGATATAAAGAAGATTAATACGTATGATGTGTCTAGAATTTTATCTTTTTTGGATAATTTTTGGGACTTTTTAAATACCTTTTATAGAATAATAAGTTTCTTATATAGATGGGAAAATTTCTATTAGTTAATAAATATATGGAATTTATTAGTTAATGTTTTGTCCTAATTATCTAAAACTAAAAATATAAAAGTTCAAGGGAATGTATTATAAAGAAATATTTTCATTAAATTCCTAAAATTGAGATGGTCATATCTATAGGTTTCTATATAAGTTCATATATGAATACCTTATTGTATATTATTTTTAGGTTTATCACTTTTTTAATCTACAAAACCATAGAGGAAGAAACAGAGGGGAGCAAGGCCATATCGTGGAAGAATCACAAATAGATTGTGATGAATGAAAGGATCAAAATTAACAAATACATTAATGATTGAATTTCATTAAAATGATGAATGTATCCTTAAAATAAAAAACTTATTGAATAAACAATGATCCTTAATCAAGATTGAGGTTATTTACTGTTATCTTGCTCCTAAATTTATGATTTCAAGCTTGATTTTTCAGTTGTTAGAATTTTCTCCAAATTTCATATCCCTGTCAACTTATACATTCCAATTTGGACTATAAATTCTAGGTTTATAGGTGTAATTGGCCGTGTACTATTATGTTTATCCCAATAATCGATGTTTGGGCCTCCTTATGGCCACTGTTTATTCTCACCATTGTTTTATGATTTTTTCTCTTTTTTTATATATTCATGACTGAACTATATGTTTTCCAATGATTCATCAAAACATGGTCTCATTAGATGTGTTATTGTAATCCAAGAACATATTTTTTTGGTGTATTTGATACTTAAAATCATAGAATGTGATAGGGTAATCGTGTCATGATGGATTGTTGATGGTGTGTGGGTGGAGGTTCCCAAAGGGAAGTGAAAAAATGGGTTATGGTGTCGTGTGTTGGGTGATTAAGAACATTTTTTGGCCTATGGTGACTATAAATTGGGCATTGAGGTCATGAAATCCATGAATGATTCCTTTTTTTAGATTTGGTCTTGATAAAGAGAGATAAAAGTGATGGCATGTGATATCCAAACATTCTAAAAATTCTAGGTTCATAATGACAAACACACGATGTCTTTTCTAGATCCACACATCTTTTAGTTCCTTGGAAGTTTCAACTAGGGTTTTGGTTGGAGATAAATTGAATACATTATTATCCCTAGTATACATTATAAGTGAGACAATATGAATAGATCAATTTTTACAAATAGTAAATTACCAAGGGATTTTTTGGAAACACACATCATGTGCCCTTTGTGACACATTGCATGTTTCATCCCTTCATCCCTAACATAATACTGGACATGATGGTACATGTGAAACACCACAAAATTACATTCCATGTGGAGAGGAATTATATATCCAGATGAACACTAAGGGGATACATGTCATGTTCCCACAAAGTACGTGTGGTGTATATTTATTTCTATAAATTAATTTCATATCTTGTCCACAAGAATCAATTTTGAGTTAATGAATACCATATCCTAACTTGTCTTCATGTAGATCAAAATATTATGATTCATTCACCTATCTTATGTCACTTTTAGAAGATTTAAAATGTTTTTTGATTTATATCCCTATGGATGATAAAAGGGATCATGGAACTATATTTGGAGCTTTCAAAGGGTTATTACTCCACTAGAAATGTTTTCGTGATATGGTGTGGTTCCCTATATTCATCGAAGAGTTTTGATATCCCCAAAATACTGGGAGAATTAATCCTAGATATTGACATGGGGTGAGTAATCCCTAAACACCAAGGATTTTCAAGTCCCTCACACACTACTAATTGAGTTCAATATCACATGTAAACTCAAGGCATGCATCCTATATCTATAGAGTTATTATTATATCATCTAATTCCTAATACTAAATGGGGAAAGGGTCCTCTACAACAGTTCCAGAGAGGTAAAATGGGATTTATCATAAATAGATAGTTTTGATAATATTGTTAATTTCTCCTTTTAATATTATCAATACTTTTTCTAGGTAAGAGTCCCCCTATGGGTTCTCAGAATGATGACATATAATGGGGGAGATTAAGTTTTAGTACACTCTCAAAAGAGGTGTGTACCATAATAAGGAATGGGTTCCCCTTAATGGATTCTTCAGTTATGGTCGAGGAATGGTTGAGAAAGTTAGATACTTTGAGTCTTGTGATTCTTCAAGAACCCCATTGGTATTCTTTGATATGTGATATATAATAGGTATATCGACTTTTGACTTTATGAGTTTTGTATTTATTCAAGAATAATTATTCTATTTTCAAATGAGACCTTCAAGGATTGGAGCTATGATGACTAAGAAATTTTAGCATCCTTAATACTTCTAGTGATTAATCATATTTGGATATTTCCTTGACTCACATTCAATGACTTATTGTCTAGAGTTTGAGATAACACTACTAAAAATTCAGTCTATAGCGATCGCCATTGGCGGCCGCTATAGGACTCTAGAGGCCGCCCAGTGACTGCCATTGGCGGTCGCTTTAGCCTCGTCACAATAGGCTAACAGCGACCGCCAATGGAGGTCACTTTAGGGTGCCTGTCGGGTCAACATTAGCGACCGCCAATGGCGGTCGCTGTAGGTGGTCGAAATTCCGGCCTATAGTGACCACCATTGGCGGTCGCTAATGTTGACCTGGCAGGCAGCCTATAGTGACCTCCACAGGCGGTCGCTAGTCTGGGAAAAAAAGTTTAAAAAAAAATCGCAGTGCATATAAATGAAATATTTTTAAGATTACAAATGTGTTTTATTATAATAGAAAATAAATAAAATACATTTATTTAAGGTTATTAGTGAAAGAAATATATATATATATATATATATATATTAAATAAATTATTTTTCTAATTCATTCAATTGGTTTGTTAAGCATATGGTAATAATAAATCAAATTTTATGCTTAAAATTTGTATTTCTCTAAAAAGGTAATTTTACTACCTCTTAATGGAGAGAAAATTTTAAATATAAATTCTAGCACATTTATAAATTTTTTATTTCAATATAAACTTATCTTTTTGAAAACTTAACATAAAAATGTGTTAGGGTTAATTTGTGGTATTTTTTGTGGATTTTCATTTTTTAAATGAAATTTACGAATTGTGTTTTTTTTATTTCACGGTGAAAAATAAGAGATAAAGGTAAAAATTATAAAAAATGGAAAACAATTTCAAATAGCATAAACATCAAGATCGTCATAAACAATAAATGATAAACGTGCTTCAACGATCCGAGCAGGTCCATCCATTTCAATCTTCTGCTTCAATAAACCTACAATAAGACAAAAAAACAACTAAACAAAACAAACGAAAATTAGAAATATTTATTGGGTTATTATATACATATAATAAAATTAAATATGACATCAAATCATAGTGCTATAATAATTTAAAACCCCCAATTTAAGAAATGCTATCAATTCAGGATTTTTTCTCTTATTTGGTTTAGTTTGTGAAATTGTTTTGTTGTCTAAAAAGGAATATTCTCCACGTGCACCACATATACGATGGGCGTTCCATCTCCTCCTACAAGTCACGAATAATATTCCTATTGTTTTCGTGTGGTTTCAGGTTATTCGGAGCACGTTTTCTCCAAATTCGATGTCTCCCTCCGTTTTGGTGTTTTATGACTCCGGAAACATGTTTTCGGTCACCGCAGTCAAACGACACCTCCGATTGGAATGCCGTATACCCGACCATTTCAAAATTCACAAAATGGCTATTGTCGTACGGTTTCATGGAATTCTGAGGTCGTTCGGGTGGTTTTGACCCCCCAACGTGCCCTTTTAGGGCGCACCGAGCTGCTGAAAATGACACAATCAGTCGTACCGTGCGCACCGCACCTCCGATGGACGTGACGTCTCCTCCTACACGTCACGAATAATATTCCTATTGTTTTCGTGTGGTTCCAGGTCATTCGGAGCACGTTTTCTCCGAATTTGACCGTCTCACGCCGTTTTGGTGTTTTATGACATCAGAAACGTGTTTCTGATCACCACAGTAAAACAAAAACTTTGATTGATGTTTCATCTACCCAACCATTTCACAATTCACACAATGACTGTTTTCATACGGTTTCATGGCATTCTGAGGTCGTTCAGGTGGTATTGACCCCCCAACGCGCCTTTTTAGCGCACGCTGAGCTGCTGAAAATGACACAATCGGTTGTACCACGCGCACCGCACATATGATGGACGTTACGTCTCCTCCTACACATCAAGAATAATATTAATATTGTTTTCATGTGGTTTTAGGTCATTCAGAGCATGTTTTCTCTAAATTCGACCGTCGCATGCTGTTTTGGTGTTTTGTTACTCCGGAAACACGTTTCCGGTCACCGCGGTCAAACGACACCTTTGATTGACATACCATCTACCCAAACATTTCAAAATTCACACAACGGTTATTGTCGTACAGTTTCATGGCATTCCGAGGATGTTTGGGTGGTTTTGACCCCCCCCCCCCCAATGCGCCCTATTAGCGTGCGCTGAGCTGCTGAAAAAGACACAATCAGTCATACCGTGTGCAACGCATGTCTGATGGGCGTGTCGTCTCCTCCTACACGTCACGAATAATATTCCTATTTTTTTTTGTGTGGTTTCAGGTCATTCAGAGCATGTTTGATCCGAATTCAACTGTCTCACGCCGTTTTGGTGTTTTATGACTCCAGAAACGCGTTTTCGGTCACCGCGGTCAAACGACACCTCCGATTGACGTGCCATCTACCTGAAAATTTCACAATTCTTACAAATACTATTTTTGTACAGTTTCATGGCATTATGAGGTCGTTTGGGTGGTTTTGACCCCCCAACGTGCCCTTTTAGCACGCGACAAGCTGCTGAAAACGACACAATCTGCCGTACCGCACGCACCGCACGTCTGATGGGCATGCCGTCTCCTCCTACACATCACGAATAATATTCCTATTTTTCATGTGGTTTCAGGTCATTCAGAGCACATTTTCTCTAAATTTGACCGTCTCACGCCGTTTTGGTGTTTTATGACTCCAGAAACGCGTTTCTGGTCACCGCGGTCAAACGACACCTCCGATTGATGTGTCTTCTACCCGACCATTTTACAATTTACACAAAAACTATTTTTGTATGGTTTCATGGAATTTTGAGGTCATTCGGGTGGTTTTGACCTCCCAACGCGCCATTTTAGCGCGCACCGAGCTGCTGAAAACGACACAATCGGTCGTACCGCGCGCACCGTGTGTCGGATGGGCGTTCCGTCTCCTCATACATGTCACGAATAATATTCATGTTGATTTCAGGTGGTTTCAGGTCATTCGGAGCATGTTTTCTCTGAATTCGACTGTCTCACGCCATTTTGGTGTCTTATTACTCCAGAAACGCGTTTCTGGTCACCGCAGTCAAACGAAATCTCTGATTGACGTGTCGTCTGCCCTATCATTTCACAATTCACACAATGGTTGTTTTCGTACGGTTTCATGGCATTCTGAGGTTTTTCTGGTGGTTTTGACACCCCAACGTGCCCTTTTAGCATGCGTCGAGCTGCTGAAAACGACACAATCGGTCATACCGCGCGCACCGCACGTATGATGGGCATGTCGTCTCCTCCTACATGTCACGAATAATATACCTATTTTTTCGTGTGGTTTCATGTCATTCAGAGCACGTTTTCTCCGAATTCGACCATCTCACATCGTTTTGGTTTTTTATGACTCCGGAAATGTGTTTTCGATCACCGCAGTCAGACAACACCTTCGATTGACGTGTTGTCAGCCCTACCATTTCAGAATTTACACAACGGCTCTTGTCGTACGGTTTCATGGCATTCTGAGGTTGTTCAGGTGGTTTTGACCCCCCAACGTGCCCTTTTAGCGCGCGCCGATCTATTGAAAACGACACAATCGGTCATACCACGCGCACCGCACGTCCGATTGGCATTTCATCTCCTCCTACACGTCACGAATAATAGTCCTATTGTTTTTGTCTGTTTTCAGGTCATTCGGAGCATGTTTGCTCCGAATTCAACCGTCTCATGCCGTTTTGGTGTTTTATGACTCCGGAAATGCATTTTCGGTCACCGCGGTCAAACAACACCTCTGATTGACGTTTTTTCTACTAAACCATTTTAAAATTCACACGTCATCTGTTATCGTATGGTTTCAGGACATTCCGAGGTCGTCTGGGGGGTTTTGACCCCCCAAAGCGCCCTTTTAGCGCACGCCGAGCTGCTGAAAATGATACAATCGGTTGTACCACGCGCACCGCATGTTCGATGGTGTGTCGCCTCGTCCAACACATTACAAATAATATTACTATTGTTTTTGTGTGGTTTCAGGTCATTCGGAGCACGTTTTCTCTGAATTCGACCATCTCACGACATTTTGGTGTTTTATTACTCTGGAAACGCGTTTCCGGTCACCGCGGTCAAATGACACCACTGATTGACGTTCTGTCTACTCGACCATTTCAAAATTCACACAATGGAATTTTTTTTACGATTTCATGGCATTCCGAGGTCGTTCGGGTGGTTTTGACCCCCAACGCGCCCTTTTAGCGCGCGTCGAGCTACTGAAAATGACACAATCGGTCGTACCGCATGCACTGCACATCCGATGGGAGTGTTGTATCCTCCTACACGTCACGATTAATATTCCCATTGTTTTCATGCAGTTTCAGGTCATTCAGATCACGTTTGCTCTGAATTCGACCGTCTCACGCCGATTTGGTGTTTTATTACTCTGGAAACGTGTTTTCTGTCACCGCGGTCAAACGACACCTCCGATTGATGTACCGTCTACCCGGCCATTTCAAAATTCACACAACGGCTGTTGTCGTATAGTTTCATGGAATTTTGAGGTCGTTCGGGTGGTTTTGACCCCACAACATGCCCTTTTAGCGCGCGTCGAGCTGCTGAAAACGACACAATCAGTCGTACCATGCGCACCGCATGTCCGATGGGCATGTCGTCTCCTCCTACACGTCACGAATAATATTCCAATTGTTTTCATGTGGTTTCAGGTCATTTGGAGCACGTTTACTCTGAATTCGACCGTCTCATGCCGTTTCGGTGTTTTATTACTTCGAAACGCGTTTCCGGTCACCGTAGTCAAACGACACCTCCGATTGACGTGATGTCTACCCGACCATTTCACAATTCATACAAAATCTTTTTTCATACGGTTTCATGGCATTATGAGGCCGTTCGGGTGGTTTTCACCCCCCAACGCGCCCTTTTAGCGCGTGTCGAGCTGCTGAAAACGACACAATCGGTCGTACCGCACGCACCGAACGTCCGATGGGCGTTCCGTCTCCTCTTACACATCACAAATAATATACCTATTGTTTTCGTGTGGTTTCAGGTCATTCGGATCACATTTGCTCCGAATTCGACCGTCTCACGCCGTTCGGTGTTTTATGACTCCAAAAACGCGTTTCCGGTCACCGCGGTCAAATAACACCGCTGATTTATGTGTCATCTAACCAAACATTTCACAATTCACACAACAGTTGTTTTCGTAGGGTTTCATGGCATTCCGAGATTTTTCTGGTGGATTTGACCCCCCAACGCGCCCTTTTAGCGCGCACCGAGCTGCTGAAAACGACACAATCGGTCGTACCGCGTGCACCGCAAGTTCGATGGGTATGACGTCTCCTCATACACATCAAGAATAATATTCATATTATTTTAGTGTGGTTTCAGGTCATTTGGAGCATGTTTTCTCCGAATTCGACCGTCCCACGCCGTTTTGGTGTTTTATGACTCCAGAAACGCGTTTCCGGTCACTTCGGTCAAATGACACCTCCAATTGATGTGTCGTCTACCCGAACATTTCAAAATTCACACAACGACTATTTTCGTATGGTTTCATGGCATTCTGAGGTTGGTCGGGTGGTTTTGACCCCCCAACGCGCCCTTTTAGCGCGTGCCGAGCTGCTGAAAACGACACAATCGGTCGTACCACGCACACTGCATGTTTTATGGGCGTTCTGTCTCCTCCTACACATCACGAATAATATTCCTATTGTTTTCATGTGGTTTTAGGTCATTTGGAGCACATTTTCATTGAATTCGACCATCTCACGATATTTTGGTGTTTTATGACTCCGGAAACGCGTTTCCGATCACCGCGGACAAACAACACCTCCGATTGACGTGTTGTATGCCCGACCATTTCACAATTCACACAACGGCTATTTTTGTACGGTTTCATGGCATTTAGAGGTCATTCAGTTGGTTTTGACCCCCCTACGCACCCTTTTAGCGCGCGCCGAGCTGCAGAAAATGACACAATCAGTCGTACCGCCCGCACCGCACGTTCAATGGGCGTGTTGTGTCCTCCTACAAGTCACGAATAAAATTCCTATTGTTTTTGTGCGGTTTCAAGTCATTCAGAGCACTTTTTCTCCAAATTCGACCGTCTCGCGCCGTTTAGTTGTTTTATTACTCCGGAAACGTGTTTCCGGTCACCGCGGTCAAACGACACCTCCAATTGGCGTGTCGTCTGCCCGAACATTTCACAATTCACACAACGGATGTTGTCGTACGGTTTCATGGCATTACAAGGTCTTTTGGGTGGTTTTGACCCCCCAACGCACCTTTTTAGCGTGCGACGAGCTGTTGAAAACATCACAATCGGTCGTATCGCGCGCACCGCATGTCCGATGGGCGTGTCATCTCCTCCTACATGTTACGAATAATATTCCTATTGTTTTCGTGTGGTTTGAAGTCATTCAGAGCGTGTTTGCTCTGAATTCGACTGTCTCACGCCGTTTTGGAGTTTTATGACTCTGGGGTGAGGGGAGGGCTTTCCGGGGTGTGGGGGGCTGTCTGGGGTGCGGGGGGGGGGGGGGGGTGTTGTCTGCAGTGCGGGGAAGGCTGTCCGGGGTGCGGGTGGCCTGTTCGGGGTTTGGGGAGGGCTGTCCGGGGTGCAGGGGGGATGTCCGGTGTAACGCCCCAACCCCAGTTACCCAGAGTCGGTGCATTATTGCCTAACATTGGCATGATCACAAAGATCAAGTCTTGAAATATCGATTAGTTTAGTAGTCTTGAAACAATAGATACATTCATAAGTTTTACATTACATCATAAAGTAATACTAAACTACAACAACATCTTGTCTTCATATCCCCTCATACTATTCATACAGGTCATTCATAATATACTACTTCATATCCTGGAAAAATTGAAACATTGGAAGGGGTGATCTCAGATGCTCAGTAAGGATAACAATATAGCAGAAGCTTTCATAAATAAACATTAACATTTAAGTCAACGTATAACTAAAACAAAAGCCTTTTAAACTTGAACTTCAACATAATATTGAAAAAATATAATTAAATAATTCCATTTACTTATTCACATGGATATTCTACTAGTCGAATAATCACATTCCATATCAATAACCACTTTTATAATGATGGAATGCATAATTCCAAACAATCATAACCACGTAGACAAGGCCTCGTGCAAAAACTATAAATAAGATTTTGTCAAGGCCTCGTTCCAAGACACTAGTCTGTCTCATAAGACCTACCGATGCATTGAGGAGCTATAACAGGCTCCACCCGTCACATATTAAGTCCAATGCATTCCTCATATGAACAGGTTTAAACAAATCATAGACCATAACATAATCGTATCACATAAAACATGAATAAAGAAAACATAAAATTTCCACATTTCAATCACAAGATATCAATACAAAACATTGATATAATAAAAACATTTTCAATACAAAAATAGAAGAAAATTAAAACTTGGTATTTATTTTTCATTAAAAAAAGTTATGGCTTGTAGAGGAAGATGAAAATCAAATAATGGTCACGGCGGTGGAGAAGTCGTTGTCACCGCATACGTAAGACAAAATATTCCTTTTGTCATTTAGTAAAAACGCTTCGTATAAAAAACATTCCTTTTGAATAAACATAAAAGTCAAAGGGGTTTATACACTGTATAAAGGAAAGTTGTGTATAAAACAAAATATGCCTCAATGAAATGAGATTGAGATTTATGTGTATTCACTATAAGTACACATAAAGAAATTACAAATACAAGATAGAACATAATAATATCATGACATAATTTGAAAGTAGGAGATTAACCCAAACAAAGGAAATTGGGTTAATAATTTCCCTTACCTCATGTCCGACTTGACTCGATTGTTCTTTAACCTCCTGAATAATAAAATAGAGTTAATTTATAATTTCTTAATAACCTTTTTCAAGTTTATTATTCCTTTTATATCACTTATTACCATGTTATAAACATTATGTAATTATTTACGTTAATAACGGTCGTTTTGTCGATCTTTGGTACTTGAGTCAAAAATAAAATTCTTATAATTGCAAGTTGTTCATGTGGTAAAATTTCCATTATATCCAAAATTATATTCATGATGTAGATATCATATATATCATATATATCCAGTATATACATTCATTCATAATATTACGTAACATTTAGAGGTAAGAAATGAAATGCACCGTTCATGGAGATGGTAAGTCGTACGTACGGATGAACGCTACTTTCATTTCTATTTCATATTTAATGAAATGAAATCTTAATGATATAAAGGTGTATTATAATTCTAGTATAATATCATATATAATATCATTTACTCCATCCTTTATACTTCCCACATATGGCATTAACGATTCAAATCACTTTGAGGGGGCGGTAGTTCGCACTTCCTAAAATGAAATTATCGCGTTTACCCATAATGGAAATCATAAAGGTATTCCATAAATGAGAAATAAAGAAGAATAAGGAAAACATAAAAATAATATATATCATATATAGAAATAGTGTCATCATAATGTGTCACGACCCGACCCTACCCGGGCTCGAGCCGCAACTACCCCAAGCCCGCCATAGGCCAGGGGCTGGCGACCAGCGCCGAAGGCACAATAACTCGGGGTGGCCTTTTCCTAAGCACCTGTACACACACACGCAGTAAACTCAATGCAACAATGCAGAGTAAAAGTAAATACAAGCAATGAAAAGGAAAGGGCAACTGCTATATAAATACCACAAAGTGCATCGACCTCTACATGCACAAAGTACAAATTGAAAAGAAAAGGGGAAAAACACGCGCCCAACCAAAAAGTGCCACAACCCGGCAACATGTAAACAAAGAAACTGCTAATGGGTCTCCCACCTGGAACCCGGCCACAACCACCGCACGCGGTCTAAGCTCCCATTCTCCTACGCTCCACTGAAGTCACACTCCACCTGTCCGCCGTCTGCAAGGTCACACCAAGTGCGGGCAAAGCCCAAGCAGGGGTGAGTATAAAAATACTCAGTAGGATACCCCGAAGGCTCTAGGGAGCAACAAAAAGAGGTACCGAAGGGTGAGTAGTAGAGAGAACAGAAAAGTAAGGAGTATAACAGAGAGTGCAGTAAAGAGTCCAGCTCAACCCAACAAGAGGAAAGAAGGTAGACTCATCCAGACATAAGGAGTTGGAAACGGTGAGAATATGAACTTCTCGTCGAGTCTTCGCTACCTATAGTAGGAGAGTAGAATCGTCCAACCATGAGAAGCTAGACACGGAAAGCACGTGGCATACCCCGCGCGTCTTCGCCTCTCCTGGAAGGAGAGTAGCCAAACCCAAGAAGTGGGTGCCGGAAACAAGGTATATACATATGTATGCTCTATCAAGAAGCCCGAACAAACTCGTAAGGGGATCTCCGTCCCATATCTCATCCCAAGAAAGAGTAGCCAACAGTCCCAGAAGTAACACCATCGATGCCCAGCATCCCGCAGGTCTGCCCCGAACCGCAAGCCAAGGGGCTCAATCACCACACCTCGACACTATCCGCTTTGGGCGGCACTGACTCGCCCACACGGTTCTAGGTCGCGTCACAAGGACGCGTCTCGGTGGGGGAAAGTGCTCCCTGTACTTGAGAGTTCTGGGGGAACGTCAACCACAACTCGTCACTGCCCCGCAGTCGAGAGGTCTGCTCAAAGTCGACAGGCGACCCCGTACCCAGCCCCGCTGGAGGATCCCTAGAAATCAACAGTTTCCCACAATAGGGAGACCTGGAAAGTCGACGGGTGCCACACTGCCCAGTCCCGTAACAGGGTAATCCACTGGAGGGCGACCCGGCTAAAGTCGGCGACGGGACCACTGCCCAGCCCAGCTAGAGGTAACCCGGCATCGGGGACCACTGCCCAGCCCAGCTGGAGGTATGCCCGGCATTGGGGACCACTGCCCAGCCCAGCTGGAGGTAAGCCCGGCATCGGGGACCACTGCCCAGCCCAGCTGGAGGTAAGCCCGGCATCAGGGACCACTGCCCAGCCCCGCTAGAGGTAAGCCCGGAACTGCTCTGGCCATCCCTACTGGATGGTACTGCTCGGTAAACACCACTGTACTGGCCATCCCTGCTGGATGGTAACCCACTAACGAGCCCAGCTCGATACAACCTCAGCCCTGCGGGAAACAACCTCAGCCTTGCTGGAGCAACCTCAGCCCTGCTGGAACAACCTCAGACCTGCTGGAACAACCTCAGCCCTGCTGGAACAACCTCAGCCCTGCTGGAACAACCTCAGCCCTACTGGAACAACCTCACCCCTGCTGGAACAATCTCAGCCCTGCTGGAACAACCTCAGCCCTGCTGGAACAACCTCAGCCCTGCTGGAACAACCTCATCCCTGCTGGAACAACCTCCTGGGTAGAGGATCGGTGCCTGCGTAAAGTGTTGGTCACACCAAAACCACAAGCTCTACCAGGTAACACGGAGCAACGAGAGAAACTCCCCAGGCCTCACAAGGCGATCACGCTCCAATCTGCTGAGTCACTGTCGAATCAGACCGAGACACCTCATCCCAGAAAGTGGGGAAAACGCCCACGCTGCACGAACACCCATAGTCGCAGACGATGTCCCAGTCCGGTGAAAGGGCACAGCACTGAAACCCCTCACAGCCAAAGAAGCAGAGGAACCAAACCATCTATATTGGCCAAAACATCGAGGACAAGACCAGGGGGAGACCTCTCAACCCTGCTGGTCAGACAAAAGAGCACCAGGCCAGGGGAAACTCTGCTCTGCTGGTCAAATAGACGAGCACAAAGCCAGGGGAAAACTCCACCCTACTCGTCAAACAAACGAGCGCAGAGGGACCCTCTACATCGCGAGAGTTCAAAGTACGTAAAGCAGATCACGACATGCACGTGGGGCCCACACGAAGTGTGGCCCCAATTAAACCCCAACTGAGCGCACAAACATCCCCAGGTACAAACATCCACACGTACCTCCAAGCGCTCACGTATACTCCCAGAGTATACCTCATTCCATCCCAAAGGCTATCGTGCACACAACACCCAACGTCAACGCGAAGGCGTGATGTAACAACTTCTACCTCAAAGGCCTAGGCACGGCTAGCCACATCACATGAAACATTTGTACCACTCTCTCAAGAGTGCGCGATCACACGCCAAGGGTCCGCTACAACAAGGTAGGGCGAACCACAACTAGAGCACCTTCCATTCTCCACGTTTAACAAGATCACACAAGAGGCTCCGCACAACCAAACGGATTGCACCGTTGTAATCCTCGTGGAAAAACACGCAAGATCGACTACTTACTCGCCTCCAACGGATATCCGACGGAAAGGTCACCAACACCGCCTCACGCCCGAACGGCGTCTCGTGATCCCGAGCCTCGACCCTGAAAACAGTCGGGCGCATCGCACCATTGCGATCCCCTGGTGAAAACACGTCAAAAGAATTACTCACTTGAGTGCAATGGATATCCGGAGAAAAAGGTGCATCCCGGCGCACCGCACATGAGCGGTGCCACGTGGGACTCGCATCCCGGTCCTGAAACCCAACGAACGGATCACACCGTTGCGATCCTCTCGAAAAAGTACACAAAATGGACTACTCACTTGTCCAAAACGGTCACCCGGTGATAAAGCTGGAAAATCACCGTCGACTCCCAAACGGCCCTCATGGGCCCCGCACCATCATGCCGAATTAGGGCGGGCGGATTGCACCACTACAATCCCCTCGGAAAAACATCCAGAAACGACTGCTCGCACGCCCCGAACGGACGTTCGAGGAAAAAGGCGTGAAAAGCTGCACGAAGCTCGAAAGACGGGCTGTGGGGCCCACGCCTCAAACCTAGTCCCAACACCCGAAACCGCCCTGGAAATCTCCGCCTCAGTGCCAGGGTGGCAACACTGCTGACGGCACTCAAAACGGACGTCGGACGCGTCCGCGCCATCCAAAACAAGATTCCCGGAAAAACGTTCGTCTACTAAAGGACAAGTCGCGCCTCCGCGGCCCCTCGTTTCGGGAATTAAAAATTCCCGAAACCATCTCAACATGTCCTCCTCGATGCCAGGACGGCTCTGCCGCAGACGGCTTGCAAATCGGACACCCGTAATGTAAATTACGAGCGTCAGAAGAGGGGGAAACAGATTCCCTCGGACTGGACCGGCCTGGGCCGGCCGGTCCGCTTGGCCTGGGCCGGCTCATGCTGGTCGGCTCGATTTGGAGTGCCGGCCCGCGCGGGGACCGACCATCGTGGTCAGTCGTCTGCTGCGCAACGACCCGCAAAGCGCGGGTCGTGTCTCCGCTGCGGGGTCGTGCAACGACCCCGGTTCTCCCCCGCCCCGACGAGCTCGGCCTCGCCCTCGCCATCACCCGGCTGCCCAGGCCGCCCGCCCCAGCGCCGACCTCCACTGAAGCCGGCCTCGCCACCGCCGCCTGGAAAAGAAACTGCCACCGCCACCGCCATATGCCGCCGCGCCTCAGACCACCGGAAAACACCCACAACACCAGGAATTCCAGCAAACTTCGGCGGACGACCGTGACACCCTCCGATCCCGGATTTCAGATCCGAAATGAGCTTCGGATAGAGAAAATTGTGTACTACGCATTCATGGGATTCATTCGAAAACCCAACAACAAAATGATAGTATTAAACATGCTCGAAGTAGGTACGAGAATAGAAAATTTAAACGCAACATCCTACCTCGTGGGGCTTCGCCCGAAGCTTCGTGACGATCTGCCGGCACCACCGCACCTCACCGAAGTCTCCTCGCCGGAGTCTCGCCGGAGATGGAGGAGGAGAGGGAGAAGAGGGGCTGCCAGGGGGAAGGGGAAAGAGAGGAGGGAGGAAGGTGTGTTAAGCGTTTAAATAGAAAACGCTTAACCACCCGCCCGTCGGCCCGAACCCGAACTCTCAGCAGGGTCGAGGTTAAGCCTCCCCTAGGGTAAGAAACACGCTTTGAGCGCAACGGCGGTCTCGGAATTTTATTCCGAGACCCTGTTCAAAAGTTACTAAACTTAGCGCCCGAGGCCGCCAAATTACGAAAACGCCCCTTGGGCCATTTTTCACAAACGGCCTGTGCCCGCGAAACATATACCCCTCCTTGGGTAAACGGCATGCTCCGAACTCAATGGTGCCCTCGTTTTTCCAATCCGAGCCACCGTTTAAGAGATACCAGCGTTTCTCCCTTAAATGAATTAATTTATTTATTTAATCCATTTAACATTCCAAAAGCGGGCGAGGGGTCCAAAGGTCCCACGCCGACAAGTTTTATGTCGTTCCTAGGGTAAAAACCCCATTCCAGACCCATCCGTACACTCGGATCATTGATCTGGATCACCGTTTAGGAGTTATCTCATTTATTAAGCATTTCCAGTGTGAACGCACTGAAAATTTAATTCCGGCCACTATGGGGCTCGGAATCGCATGCCGTCTGAAGGCACTGCTCTGGAATATCATCAAGAATATTCCAAAGTCTTTCTCAGCAAAAACCGGGTTCTTAAATCATTCCCTCCTTCAATATTTTCGTCCCTGAAAAGTAATACTAGGGAGCAACACAGGGTACTAAGCCCGCACCTGGCTTTTCGTACCCAAAAGAACCCACGCATAGCTCTGCGTCACCGCACACAGATCAAAGGATTGATCTGTCCACGCGAGGCCGGCCCTTGCAGGTGTCGTGCACCCACTCCAGACTTTGGGGTTAGGGCAAGGCAGTAGGGCACCTCGCCATCCCTTTGAACGGTCTCAAACGGCCAGAAGTCCCTCGGGGGTAGCTCACCTTCCCAGACGAACCTCTACGTCGCACTTCGCGACTAGAATCACCGCCCGCACCTGAAAGAAGGCCTGATGATTCCCTCCTTCAGAATATCTATATGGTGAAACACCCAAGGATATCTGGTCGCGCAAGGTTCCACAGTCGATGCTCTCTTACACGCTCAACAGGCGAAGGAGCCAACACCATCGACTAAAGGAAAAAGGTCGCATGCCTTTTACCTTACCAACACAGGGTTACACCCGATGCCCTGCGTCACCCTGGTAACACATCAAATAAGGAGCATGGAGGAAATCAGTTCACACAAAGAGTCTAACAATTCTACTGCAAAAAGGTAGAAGAGCTGTAGAGCGTACCTATTATCACTTCATGCTCTGCAGGATAGTAGACATCCAAAGCTCGCGGCTGCCCGTGGTCCCAACAGTCAGCTCTCGGAGCCTGACGTGGACCGCCTAGTGGTGATGAGGAGACCTCGTAACGTCATCCCCCACTACTAGCTCCTCCTGCTCCTCTGCTAGAACCACCTCTCTGGGTACCACTCCGATCACGGCGCTGTCTCTGCCGTGGTGGTGCACCTGCTGCCTGCCCAAAGCTCCCAGCAACTCGGGTCGGGCAGTCTCGTGCCAAGTGACCTCGACCATCACAAGCATAGCACCAACTCTCTCTGGGCTTCACTGGTGCCCTCCGGTGCCACTGTGGTGTACGACCATTCCCCTGAGTCCGGTTTTCAGTAAGCCACCTCTGTCGAGGTCCTGCTTGCCGACACCCACTAGATGCGACAGACGTCTCGGATGCAACGTGTCTGCTGCCACCACCAACTCCAGAACGCGACAGGAAGCCCTCTGTCACCAGCACCTGCTCTAGCACCCCAGCATATGTGGAAATGCCCAAGGGTACTATGACATCACGAATCTCTCGACGGAGACCCTGCTCAAACTTTCGCGCTCAGAGGTTGTCGTCATGGACCAAGTCCGGGTAAAAGCGTGCACGATCTGGAAAACTAGCTGCATACTCGGCTACCGTCATCCCTCCCTGCTAAAACTGAAGGAGCTCCTGAATCCGAACGGAGCGCAAGCAGGAGGGGAAAAACTCCTCATGAAACAACAACTGAAAGTCTCCCCATGAAAGCGACGACTCGTCAAGAAACCGAGTCACCAGACTCTACCTATGCCGAGCTGCTCCCCAAAAAAAGGTGGCTACCAAAGCCACTCTATGATCTGTCGGCGTCTGCACAAGCCTGAAAAGGCAAACCACTGCCTCGACCCAAACCTCTGCTGCCTGAGGGTCTAGCTCGCCACTGAACCTCAGCGGTCCCTGCCGCTGGAACTCACGGAGCACGCTCAACCTGCGCTCAAACTCAGCCTGCTCTGCTGAAACTGCCTGCTGCTCAACAGGTGGGGGTGCTGCTATCGGCCCACCCGGAGGAAGGGGCTCGCATGATGGGTCCTGGAATGTGGCCTCATAGCTCACAGGGTCGTCGTCACGAACCAAAGCTGGTATCCTGGCTGGCTGTCCTTGCGGAGACATCCTGAAAATTATCAAGGAGTACCGCGGTCAGATGAGCATATACGTATATACCAACAATAATTATGATGGGGAGCTGACTCAAGAAGGACAGTCAAAGACTCAATCCTATGTGATGCACAAGAAAATTTCCCTGCAACAAGTGTCTCAGCATACCGAGTCGACAAGCGGGTTATCAAGGTCCTGGTGAATGGAAACGTCGGCCGCCGCACCATCACTGGACTCCCTGGCCTGAGAGCCGCCCTCGAGACACGTTAACACTGTTGCCCTATATCCCAACCAGCTCCTTTTATTTTAGGGACGTCCGAAGAGAACCCCAAGGAATGAACCATCTTTGATACCACTTTGTCATGACCCGACCCTACCCGGGCTCGAGCCGCAACTACCCCAAGCCCGCCTCCATAGGCCAGGGGCTGGCGACTAGTGCCGAAGGCACAATAACTCAGGGAGGCCTTTTCCTAAGCACATGTACACACACACGCAGCAAACTCAATGCAACAGTGCAGAGTAAAAGTAAATCCAAGCAAAGAAAAGGAAAGGGAAACTACTATATAAATACCACAAAGTGCATCGACCTCTACAAGTACAAAGTACAAACTGAAAAGAAAAGGGGCAAAACACGCACCCAACCAAAAACGGCCACAACCCGAAAAAAGGTAAACAAAGAAACTGTTGATGGGTCTCCCACCTGGAACCCAGCCATGACCACCACATGCGGTCCAAGATCCCAAGCTCTTACACTCCACTGAAGTCATGCTCCACCTGTCCGCCGTCTGCAAGGGCACACCAAGTGCGGGAAAAGCTCAAGCAGGGGTGAGTATAAAAATACTCAGTAGGATACCCCGAAGGCTCGAGGGAGAAACAAAAGGAGGTACCGAAGGGTGAGCAGTAGAGTGAACAGAAAAGTAAGGAGTACAACAGAGAGTGCAGTAAAGAGTCCAGCTCAACCCAACAAGAGGAAAGAAGGTAGACTCATCCAGACACAAGGAGTTGGAAACGGTGAGAAGATGAACTTCTCGTCGAGTATTCGCTACCTATAGTAGGAGAGTAGACTCGTCCAACCATGAGAATCTAGACACAGAAAGCACGTGGCATACCCCGCGCGTCTTCGCCTCTCCTAGAAGGATAGTAGCCAAACCCAAGAAGTGGGTGCCGGAAACAAGGTATATACATATGTATGCTCTGTCAAGAAGCCCGAACAAAATCGTAAGGGGATCTCCGTCCCATAGCTCAGCCCAAGAAAGAGTAGCCAACAGTCCCAGAAGTAATACCATCGATGCCCAATATCCCGCACGTCTTCCCCGAACCGCAAGCCAAGGGGCTCAATCACCACACCTCGACACTATCCGCTTTGGGCGGCACTGACTCGCTCGCACGGTTTTAGGTCGCGTCACAAGGACGCGTCTCGGTGGGGGAAAGTGCTCCCCGTACTTGAGAGTTCTGGGGGAACGTCAACCACAACTCATCACTGCCCCGCAGTCGAGAGGTCTGCTCAAAGTCGACCGGCGACCCCCTGCCCAGCCCCGCTGGAGGATCCCTGGAAATCAACGGGTTCCCACTACAGGGAGACCCGGAAAGTCGATGGGTGCCACACTGCCCAGTCCCGTAACAGGGAAATCCACTGGAGGGCGACCTGGCTAAAGTCAGCGATGGGACCACTGCCCAGCCCAGCTGGAGGTAACCCGGCATCGGGGACCACTGCCCAGCCCAGCTGGAGGTAAGCCCGGCATCGGGGACAACTGCCCAACCCAACTGGAGGTAAGCCCAGCATCGAGGACCACTGCCCAGCCCCACAGTAGGTAAGCCCGGAACTGCTCTGGCCATCCCTGCTGGATGGTAACCGACTGATGATCCCTGCTCGATACAACGTCAGTCCTACTGGAAACAACCTCAGCCCTGCTGGAACAACCTCAGCCCTGCTGGAACAACCTCAGCCCTGCTGGAACAACCTCAGCCCTGCTGGAACAACCTCAGCCCTGCTGGAACAACTTCAGCCCTACTGGAACAACCTCAGCCCTGCTGGAATAACCTCATCCCTGCTAGAACAACCTCAACCTTGCTGGAACAACCTCCTGGGTAGAGGATCGGTGCCCGCGTAAAGTGTTGGTCACACCGAAACCACAAGCTCTACCAGGGAACACGGAGCAATGAGATAAACTCCCCAGGCCTCACAAGGCGATCGCATTCCAATCCGATGAGTCACTGTCGAAGCGGACTGAGACACCTCATCCCAGAAAGTGGGGAAAACACCAACGCTGCACGAACACCCGTAGTCGCAGACGGTGTCACAGTCCGGTGAAAGGGCACAATACTGAAACCCCTCACAGCCAAAGAAGCAGAGGAACCAAACCATCTCTGCTGGCCAAACCATCGAGCACAAGACCAGGGGGAGACCGCTCAACCCTGCTGTTCAGACAAAAGAGCACCAGGCCAGGGGAAACTCCACCCAGCTGGTCAAACAGACGAGCACAAATCTAGGAGAAAACTCCACCCTGATGGTCAAAGAAACGAGCGCAGAGGGACCCTCTATGTCGCGATAGGTCAAAGTACGTAAAGAAGATCACGACACGCACGTGGGGCCCACACGACGTGTGGCCCCAAGTCAACCCCAACTGAGCGCACAAACATCCTCAGGTACAAACATCCACACGTACCTCCAAGCGCTCCCATATACTCTTGGAGTATACCTCATTCCAGACCAAAGGCTATCGTGCACACGACACCCAGCGTCAACGCGAAGGCGTGACGTAACAACTTCCACCTCAAAGGCCCAGGCACGGCCAGCCACATCTCATGAACCATTTGTATCACTCTCCCAAGAGTGAGTGATCACACGCCAGGGGTCCGATACAACAAGGTAGGGCGAACCACCACTGGAGCACCTTCCATTCTCCACGTTTAACAAGATCACAAAGAGGCTCCGCACAACCAAACGGATTGTACCGTTGTATTCCTCGCGGAAAAACACGCGAGATCGACTACTTACTCGCCTCCAACGGATATCCGACGGAAAGGTCACCAACACCGCCTCACGCCCGAACGGCGTCCCGTGGTCCCGAGCCTCGGCCCTGAAAACAGTCGGGCACATCGCACCATTGCGATTCCCTCAGGAAAACACGTGAAAAGCACTACTCACTTGAGTGCAACGGATATCCGGAGAAAAAGGTGCATCCCGGCGCACCGCACATGAGCGGTGCCACGTGGGACCCACATCCCGGTCCCGAAACCCAACGAACGGATCTCACCGTTGCGATCCTCTCGAAAAAGTACACGAAATGGACTACTCACTTGTCCAAAACGGTCGCCCGGTGATAAAGCTGAAAAATCACCGTCGATGCCCAAACGACCCTCGTGGGCCCCGCACCATCATGCCAAATTAGGGCGGGAGGATTGCACCACTACAATCCTCTCGGAAAAACATCCAGAAATGACATCTCGCACGCCCCGAAAGGACGTCCGAGGAAAAAGGCGTGAAACGCTGCACGCAGCTCGAAAGACGGGCCGTGGGGCCCACGCCTCAGACCCAGTCCCAACACCCGAAACCACCCTATAAATCTCTGCCTCAGTGTCAGGGTGGCAACGCCGCTGACGGCGCTCAAAACGGACATCGTACGTGTCCGCGCCGTCCAAAACAATATTCCCGGAAAAATGCTCGTCCACTAAAGGACACGTCGTGCCTCCGCGGCCCCTCTTTTCGGGAATTAAAAATTCCTGAAACAATCTCAACATGTCTGCCTTGATGCCAGGAAGGCTATGCCACAGACGGCTTGCAAATCGGACACCCGTAATGAAAATTATGGGCATCCGAAGAGGGGGAAACAGATTCCCTTGGACTGGACCGGCCTGGGCCGACCGTTCCGCTTGGCCTGGGCCGGCCAGTCAGCTCGGCCTGGGCCGGCTCACGCTGGACGGCTCGATTTGGAGCGCCGTCCAACGGCTCTGCCGCGCAGGCCGGCCGTGGACCCTCGGTCCACGGGGACCGGCCTTCGTGGTCGTTCGTCTGCTGCGCAACGACCTGCAAAGCGCGGGTCGTGTCTCCGCTGCGGGGTCGCGCGGCGACCCCAGTTCTCCCCCGCCCCGGCGAGCTCGGCCTCGCCCTCGCCGTCACCCAGCTGCCCAGGTCGCCCGCCCCAGCGCTGACCTCCACTGAAGCCGGCCTCGCCGCCGCCGCCTGGAAAAGAAACCGCCGCTGCCACCGCCAAGCGTCGCCGCCACCGCCATGCGCCGTCGCGCCTCGGACCGCCGGAAAACACCCACAACACCAGGAATTCCCGCAAACTTTGGCGGATGACCGTGCACCCTCCAATCCCGAATTTCAGATCCAAAATGGGCTTCAGATAGAGAAAATTGTATACTACGCGTTCATGGGATTCATTCGAAAACCCAACAACGAAACAACAGTATTAAACATGCTCGAAGTAGGTAGGGGAATAGAAAATGTAAACGCAACATCGTACCTCGTGGGGCTTCGCCCGAAGCTTTGTGACGATCCGCTGGCACCACCGCACCTCGCCGGAGTCTCGCCGGAGATGGAGGAGGAGAGGGAGAAGAGGGGCTGCCAGGGGGAAGGGGAAAGAGAGGAGGGAGGAGGGTCTGTTAAGCGTTTAAATAGAAAACGCTTAACCACCCGCCCGTCGGCCCGGACCCGAACTCACAGCAGGGTCGAGGTTAAGCCTCCCCTAGGGTAAGAACCATGCTCTGAGCGCAACGGCGGTCTCGGAATTTTATTCCGAGACCCCGTTCAAAAGTTACTAAACTTAGTGCCTGAGGCCGCCAAATTACGAAAACGCCCTTGGGACCATTTTTCACAAACGGCTCGTGCCCGAAAAACTTATACCCCTACTAGGGTAAACGGCACGCTCCAAACTCAGTGGTTCCCTTGGTTTTACAATCTGAGCCATCATTTAAGAGATACCAGCGTTTCGCCCTTAAACGAATTAATTTATTTATTTAATCCGTTTAACTTTCCAAATGCGGGCGAGGGGTCCAAACGTCCCGCGCTGACAAGTTTTATGTCATTCCTAGGGTAAACACCCAATTCCAGACCCATTCGTACACTCGGATCCCTGATCCGGATCACCATTTAGGAGTTATCTCATTTATTTAGCATTTCTAGTGTGAACACACTGAAAATTTAATTCTGGCCACTCTGGGGCTCGGAATCGCATGCCGTCTGAAGGTGCTGCTCTGGAATATCATCAAGAATATTACAACGTATTTCTCAGAAAAACCGGGTTCTTATATAATGGTTACCATTAGAGGTGTTAAAAGAATATTGAACAATCATCTTTTCGTGAGGCAGTATTTCGCCACCCACAGAAATAGTATGTTCATTAACCATTAGATGAAGGTGTGTGTAAGTGTAAATAAAATAATTCTTATAACAACATACTAGTATATTTAAGATACTGGATTTGTTACAAAATAAAGTAATAAAAATATTTTAGGGGGTTGGAGAATCAAAATAAAACAAAAGAACACAAGAGAAGACATTACCGTAAAATCGGGTAACTCTTTTTGATTTGAGCCAAAGGCTTCCTTGAAAGACTTCTGCCCAAAGTGATGCTTCTAGGAGTAATGGAGGGAAGTTGAGAGAGTATTTGGTCAGAGATTGTCTGAGCTAAATAGCCTTGATGGTGTGAATAAGGTGGTAGATGTGGGGGCCTTTTATAAGAGAAGAGGAGGGGCACTCTTGGAAAGTCATGAAATATTACATTATTATGAAGTGATTTTCGGATTTCGAAGGCCCCACAATTATATATTTCGAGTATAAGGTGATCAGGGTTCGAAATATACCCATCGAATAGGTTTTTTACAAGTGTAATATTTAGATTTTACATTGTCTTTTCATTTTTTTCAAATTGTTAATTAATGAGGTAATCGCTGCATCATCATGGTGTCATAAAGATTTTAATTTATTTAATGTATAAAAATTATATAAAAAATATCATGATGTAGGAAAATTTTTTAGAATTCCCATGAATATTTATAGTCGAAAGTTTAACTTATATAACCCCATGTAATAATTTTTTTAGTAAAACAACACATGTTTGTGACAATTTTATTTTTACTTTAAATAAAAAGTTATTAATGTCATTTTCTTACCCAAGTGGTTCCATGGGGTCCCCAAGTTGAACCATGGATTATCTTGGTCGGCCATGAGTCATCCATTAAGGGTAGGACAAGTTTCAATATATTTTCATATTTTTAAAATATCATTTTTACATTAAATTTCACTAATTACCTTTAATTGCGATTAATAGAACATAAAAGTTACTATTCACCAAAAATTGTTTTAATCCCATTGAACCACATTTTACTTCTTAATGACAACCATGTATGTCGGATTTTTAAAATTCAATACATAGAAGTGGTAATGTTTCATTTACACGAAAAAATAGTTTTTAAACTACCACTTAGTGGTTTCACTATTCATCAAAAATTAAAGTTTTTCAGAAAAATACCAAAAATTCACCCTAAGCTATATTTGATATTCCTAATTCAAAAATGTTTTCTATTTTACAAAATTCAAAACATATAAGTTGGTTTAATTAATTTAATAATTAATTCTCGCTGTCACAACAAATAGCGTGTTTTTAAGAAGCAATATATATCAAAAGATTGACAATTGTTTATGTCCAATTCCAAAGTGAAATTAATTCTAATGACCACCATTGGATAAAATGGTAAAAATATATTCTAATTACACTTTATAACCCCTCAATTTTGTAATTTATCACTATAAATTACTTTGATTAAAAAATTTGTTTTTAAGTATTTTTCACTATTCATCAAAAATTGGAAGTTCTCAGAAAAATACCAAAAAATCAACATAGGCTAATTTCGATATTCTGAATCCAAAAATGAAGTCCATTTTGAAATATAAAATTTATATAATTTCAAAAGGTGGGTTTTACTATTCATAACTGCTACTTTTATTGGTCGTAGTGTGTTAGAACACAAGGTTGCGTACAACACATGTTGCTCTATTATTCAGAGAGGAGTGTACCATGGAAGCTTGGGGTGTTACATCCGTGGTGCGGGGGGGGGGGCTGTCTGGGGTGCAGGGGGGGTTGTCCGGGGTGTGGGTGGCCTATCCGGGGTGCAGGGGGTGGGGGGGATGTCCGGGGTGCGGGGGGCCTGTCCGGGGTGCGGGTGGCCTGTCCAGGGTGCGGGGGGTGGGGGGCTGTCTGGGGTGGGGAAAGGGCTGTCCGGGGTGCGGGGGGGGGGGGGTGGTAGGGGTGCGGGGAGGGCTGTCCTGGGTGTGGGGGGGGGGGCTGTCCGGGGTGCGGGGAGGGTTGTCCGAGGTGTAGGGGGGATGTCAGGGGTGCGAGGAGAGCTGTCCGGGGTGGGTCGGGGGCTACAAATAGTGAACCTCAGCTCATTCATCAAAAAAAGATTAATGATTTATATTAGTAATCACATGGTTTTTTCAAATATATTACAGAACATGCAATTGAAAACATTGAAGAATTAAATGAACAAAAAATATCCAAATCATTAATCAGTTTCATGGTTACTTCTCAATTCGTGCACACAAACATTACATCAGGCCAAAACACACAAGATACTCCCAAATCACAAAAAATATTACTAGAAACCCAACCTAAATATCAATAACAACCCCACCATTAAAAATAGAAACACGCCTCATGAATATGATGCATCTTGCGTGGTCATGACTACTACCTCCATCAGGTGGGTCAGGGGCCAACAAAAAAAAAATTCTGAATATTTTCATAAAAAAATAATATAAATTAAATAAATAAATACAGTATAAACCTACATCGTCTGATCCCCCGCACCATCACCTAGATGCACATATTGTCGCAGTGCTCTATCCTCAACGATCAATTGTGCATTTACCTCCTCGGAAGCGTGCAGCCGTGCCTCGAAATCTGACAACCGCTGTGTCATCTGAGAAACAGCAGGATTGAAAACCACAACATGTGACACTAAATAACGAGGAATCCCTGTTCCATAGGTCAAACTATATCCATGCACATCCTGGCCAATAATGCGATGAAAGATCTCAACCCTTCGCATTGGAAGTTGTCGCGGGTCCTCTGGCAAATGTTCTAACTCAGCTTCAAATTGAGCCTGTAAAATATTTAAATATATATACATATATTAATATACAGATTTTATATAAGTATTGGTAATGAGTACAAGCACTTACTATCAATGTTTCAGCCTCTGGATCATTGCGATCACGAGTCCTCATCCACACTGACATTTTATCAGTCGGTGCACCTTTCTCTCGCAACTGTATATAAATAGAATATAAACACAAAACCATATTAATTAATAAATTAAAAAATGAATAATAAATACCTCATGTCGGATTTGAGATAGGTGACGAGTGCCAAGCCTGTGAGGTGGTCCCTGCAATGCTTGATTCTCAGAATGGTGTGTTGACACCTCCTACATTCAATTCATTCAAATTTCAAACAAATCACACATTATTGAAAATATGTATACCAAAATAAATATACAAACCACAACAGCCTCAGTAGACCAATATGCAACTAAATCACGCCACTGAGCCGGGAGGACACCTCTTGGGACTTTTTCCATAATGTCTGGGGCACCCACATTTGGTACCCAGTGGTCCCTCTTGACTTTGCCTTTATAGTCTTTCCACATCTTACGGCATTTCCTCATACACACTGGCCGAAACTCATCGGGACATACTTTCAAATTTTTCTATTAAAGAAACAAAATCACATATGTTATTGTTGTTTATACATAGGGAATAGAGTAAAATAGTCTTCTTACCTGAACCTCCCTCCAAAGACGATCTAATGTGTCCTGAGGGATATAATCCCACTCACACGTGGTCAATGGAAATCGATGTGGGTCACGTATGATATGACCCAGATGGCGAATAAATGCAAGGGCATTCCATCCCAAAGGATGAAATACCTCATCAAATGAAACATTAAAAGTCACGTCGGAATTCCATGATAATATGCCACGACCAGGGCCTCTCTTGCGAGAGGAAGAAACAGTCGAGTCTAATCCTATTGAAAACAATTTTATATATAAATTGATAGATGTTATATATATATATATATGTTTATCAATTACATAAAAAATAAATACAATGAAATTCAAACATACCTCGACCCTGAGACGTAGATGCCTCAGATGTATGATGTGGATCTGCTGCCTCTTCCCCTGACATGCCTGCAGTCATGGAAAACATTAGTAAGGGGACTATCCAAAGTGTCCAAATGATAAATTGGATTGTTTTTTAAAAAATAAAACTTGTACAATTGTTAATCAAACAAAAATTTATTGAATAATTAGTTGTGAATGAATTTTAAAAAATCATAAAGTTAACAAAATAGATATACAAATTATGTACAAAACCAATAAATGCATAGCCAAATTTCAAATTGAATTAATAAACATTCAAGCAGAACATGAACCAAATGAAAAATACCTCAATGGGAAGATACACCGAGGGGACGAGTAGCAGTCGTGCGGGGAGGGAGGGGACTAGGAGTCAGCGGTTTGGCAAGGGATAGGACGGTGAGGGAGGGGACGGGCGGCGGTGGTGCGGCGAGGGAGGGGACGAAGACGGAGTGGATGGGGTTTGGCGGGGTGCGGGGTGCGGGGGGGGGGGTGTCCGGGGTGCGTGGGGGGGGGGGGGAGGGCAGAGGGGGGGGGGAGGGCAGAGGGGGTGGAGGGAGGAGGCCGGAGGTCGGAGGGGTTAGAGGCCGGATGGGCTGGAGGCCGGAGGTGGGTAGCGGGAGGCCTGAGGGAAGAAGGAGCCCGGAGGGTGACTGGAGGGCTGCCGGAGGCGGGTGGCGGGAGGCCCGAGGGAAGAGGGAGGAAGGGAGGCCATAGGATAGTTGCAGGGAGGAGGGTAGCCAGAGGCGGAGGAAGGCCGAAGGAGTGGAGGGCAGGGCGAAGGGCGACCGACAGGGCGACGGGGGACGGCAGCGAGGGAGGGCGCACGACGACGGGGCAGGGCGCGCGACAATGGGGGAGGGAGGCGAGGGAGAGAGCGCGGTGACGAGGGAGGGAGCGCGGCGACGAGGGAGGTGCCCGGCAAGGCGAGGGATGAGGGGGGTTCAGGGGGGCTCCGAAGACGCGAGGTGAGAGGGAGGGTTCGAGGGGGGGGGGGGCACCGAAGCCCCCCCTTTTTTTGAGAAAACCTAGCGACCGCCAATGGAGGTCGCTATTGGTTACCTATAGCGACCGCCAGTGGAGGTCGCTATAGGTAAGGGGGCTCCAAAGCCCAATTTTCTAGTAGTGTAACTAGCTTATTTAATTTCCTTTATAGTTTTCTTGGTATCATATTGGGTATATTTGTACCCAACCATCCATGGACCTTTCACCTACATGTGTTGTGTTTTGGATGAAATGTTAGGTTGAATGTAGGTCTTGGTTAATATGGAGGTTGTGGGGATTTTTCAAACTTGATGCCTGGTAATGCTTGGTGACCTATAGAGGAGCATTGTGGTTCCTGATTGTGATAATTATCATTTCATAAAGAGATTGATCTAGGGGTATACATAATAAGTATGCGATTTACAGAGTCCTTAGTCTATCAAATTCATAAATTTTTAGATATATTGTTCCATTGGTATTTTCCGATGTATACTTGTATTTTTTATCTCATTAATGTTTAGTAAACTATTCAATTATATGTATATATTTTAACACCCCAAAATTTCATAGTATATTATCTCTTTAAAGAAATTCAATAGTTTGTGCTACACACAACACTGAGTTAGAGCGCACCACGACTTACCAAACTACCCATTAGAAAAGAGGATACAAATAGTATTGACTACATTTTGAATACTTCATATAATTTTAACATCCATATTTTGTGTTTCTTATACATAATATATGAAAAAATTCAATTTTTCAGATAAATAGAGTATTTTTTAAAAAATGCAATTTTACCACATGTTAATGGAGAACCATTTTTAAATCCAATAATTGAAGCTTTTATATAGTCAATTCGGAAAAATAATCATCTTCTTTAGAAGAGGGAAAAAATATTTTTTGTAAATTTTTGGTGTTTTTATGATAACTTTCATGTTTTGATGAGTAGTGAAAGATACTAAATTTTAATTGAAAACAACTTTTTTAATAAAAATAATGTATAGTGTTAAATTATACATTCAAATGTGTTTGAAGTGTAATTATATTATATTTTTATCATTTAATCCAATATTATTCATTTAAATTAATTTCATATTTAAATTGGACAAAAAACATATAACAATATTTTGATAGTTTTTACTTCTCAAAAACCTACTTTCTGGTTTTGATAATGGGAATTAATTTTAAATTAATTAATGTAGCATATATGTTTTGAATTTTGTAAAATAGACCTAATTTTTGAATTTGTAATATCAAAATTAACTTTGGGTAATTTTTTGAAATTTTCTAAAAAACATTCAATTTTTTATGAATAGTGAAAAACACTAAGTTGTAGATAAAAAAAAACTTTTTCATTTAAATAATTATTTTTAATTAAAATTTTAACATAAAGTCAAAATAGATACATAATACATATATTAGTCCAATTTAATTCATTAGTGTCATTTTATAATACGATTAGACATATAAAATTTTATTAAGCTTTTTAACATCTTTTACCCACCTTCTTGGCACATTTTTAAATTTTCATAAAAAAAATGTTATCAATTCTATGAATTGAATTTCAAAACTTCAACAGACACGGTTTTAATTATTAAGTAAAATGTGATTCAATGGGATGAAAATAATTTTTGGTGAATAGTAACTTTTAATTCTTATTTAACACAGTTAAAATTTAATTGTGTAATTAAAGGTAAAATTGATATTATAATTACCCCAACACATGTACTAATTCTATTGGATAAGTTTATTTCAACTAAAATCATCCTTAGGAATAAAATATGATCCTTTTTGATCTACTTGAATTAGAATAGGAAATTTATCATCATTTTTTTAAAGAATAGTTAAAAGTGTTAAATTCAAATTTTAATAACTAAAACATTTTTAATATAGGGTTGTACAAAAGATAATTTCGACTATAGATTTTCATTATAAAGATTAAAAAAGTTCCTACGTTATTGTATTTTATTTATAATTTTTATACATAAAATAATTAAATTTATTTATGACCCAATGATGATGTTGTGATTACCTTATTAATGAAATATTAAAATAATTGACAATATAATATTAAAATAAATATAAATTGAAATTTTTTATTCCATTCATGAATTTTATAGGTGAATATGAAATATTATTATTTATTCAATTTATTTTTTTCTAATAAATCATATTTTTATGACTTCCACAAAAAGAAAATACTAAATAGTGTCAAAATTTACATAAATGAGTTTTTTTAAAACAAATACTATTTTATTAAATGATATAATATTCCTAAAAATATAATATTTTTTCAAATTAATTATATAATTATATATATTTCATTAATGAACCACTTTAGGTTCTCTTTGAATTTTATAGTAATTTTATTAACCATGTAATATAAAAATACAAGAAGACATGTTAAAAGTTAAACTATTTAACCAAGATTTAAATTTAAAAGATAAGTTTAATGTGGTGACCTAAAGTTTTATGAAACCTATTGGTTGAGAGTTTTTTTACCAATAACCTCTTTACCCAGGAATTAAATCTATTTGGAGCCATTAGAAACTGAAAATGATTTTATAATATATTAATATTTCAAGATTTTCCTAAAGTGCCCCTCACCTCTCTTATAAAAGGGTACATCCCCTTATCTCACATTCACACGTCCATATACATTTGTATCTGAAAAACCCAACTTAAATATCCTCCCAACTACCCTCAATTCATCCTAGAGGCATTACTTTGATCTGAAAGACAACCTAAAGATACCTTTTGTTCAAACCAACAGAAAACACCCAAAGAAGAGGTAATTATTTCAACACCTATTTCAAAGTTCTTTTCTTCTTCCACTTCCTCTTTCTTTTTTGTTTACATAAAAAAATAATATATCTAGTACCTTATACTTATTGAGATGTTATTATAAATATTTTACAACCATATTCATTATTCTATCTATGCTATGAATGAGAAATTCACCATACGTGCGTAGGTACGGCTTACAGTCTCTATGTTGTGTTGTAGTTTGTTATTAAATACTTCATTATTTGTATGGGTATAATAATGAGTATAATTTATGTAAATAATAAATATAACATGATAATGATTCTTTATATATCATATACCATCCAGTTACATAAGATTCCACCATCAGTAGAATGATATTTGCGCTTGTACGTACGTACGGCTTACCATTTCCACGACGGGATGAGATTTCATTCCGCATAATAACCATTCAAGAATAATTTTAATTTGATGATTAAAATTAATTTTTATGAACTTAATATAATTCTAGATATGAATCAAATACATCCTATCCATAACAAACATGACTTACGTAACAAAACATATAAAGGAAAACGAATCAGTTAACACCCGAAACAATGATACTGCTGAAATATTATTAACATTGCAATATTAGAGGATAATATATGATATAATATTTATGTATTTGGTTCTTTAATAATTTAATAACAATTATTTAACTATTATATAGGATTTCAACCAACCCTATACTAAGTAAAATTATATGTTAAGGGGTTTTTATCTCACTTTTTATTCCCGTGACATTCATGCTATATTTGCAATTATTTCCTTTTGTGTGGTGTATGTACTTCCCATGATTGTATTATTTGTGTAATATACATTATTTTATGGGTATTTAAATTTTCATTGTATGATACTTCTTTCATGGGGTGTATGTTTCGTGTGTAACATAATCGGTAATGGAATTTCTAATTTCAATTTCCACTCATTAGGTTTTACACACACTTCATTGATTATTTGACTACAATATTCTGTGTGAAATCACTATTTATTTATTTATGTAGTAATTTCCACTCCCCTTTGTGTGGATATATTATGAAACACATAATAACTATAAGGCCCCAGCCTTAAAAATTACTTAATCTTGAGTTATTTCAAGAATACACGTTGAGGATCTTTTCAGGTTTTGAGATTTAGATAATTAGATCATAAATCATGCATTACATTCCACATTTAAACAAAGTGTTTACATAAAAGATAGTATTAATTTTTTTTCCCATCAATGGAAATAGATTTAAAATAAAACATGGATAATTTCTTGACACTTCCTTGACACTATCATCACATCATGTACCTTTCCCTTGACCTATGAAAAACATTTCAAAACTTGGGATGAGCATAAAAAGCTCAGTAAAGGATATAAAAATACAGAAAGGAAACATTAGTACATGTATACATAAGAATCAATGAAATCATACTTTACTCATAAAACATAATCACGTTAACATACCTCATGAAATCATAATACATAAAGGTAACTTGAGGCATTCATAACATTCTTACGTGGGGAGTAACCCTCATGGTTACGTTTGGAATACCCATCACAGTATATTCCCTAAATCTCTTTGGAGAAACCTTAACGTTTAACCCCTTCATGTTACCAAATGAATTGGAGATCTATATCAGGCTCACCCTCCCTTGGTTTATCACAGAACCACCCGTCTTCATAATAATTCCCAAGAACCATAACATAATTGTATCACATAAAACATGCATAAAGAAAACATAACATTTCCACATTTCAATTACAAGATATAAATACAACAAATTGATATAATAAAAACATTATGAAAACCATTTTCAATACCAAAATAAAAGAAAAGTAAAACATGGTATTTATTTTTAATTTTTAAAAAAAGTTATGGCTTGTAGAGGAAGTCGAAACTCAAATAATGGTCACGACAGTGAAAAAGTCTTTGTCGCTGCATACGTATGAAAAACAAACATTCCTTTATTCATTTAGTAAAACACTTCATATAAAAAAGATTCCTTTTGAATAAACATAAAAGTCAAAGGGGTTTATACACCGTATAAAAGAAAGTTGTGTATAAATCAAAATATGCCTCAATGAAAGGAGATTGAGACGAAGTCCCTTACCTCGGGTCCGACTTGACTTGATCATTATTTAACCTCCTGAATAATAAACTTGAGTTAATTTATACTTTCTTAAGAACCTTTTTCAAGTTCATTATTCCTTTTATATCACTTACTACCATGTTATGAACACTATGTAATTATTTAAGATAATAATGGTCGTTTTGTCGATCATTGGTACTTGAGTCAAAAATAAACTCTTTATAATTACAAGTTGTTCATGTATCCATTATATAAAGAATTAATATTCATGATGTAGATATCATATATATCATATATATCCAGTATATACATGCATTTATAATATTACATAACATTTAGAGGTAAGAAATGAAATGCACCGTTCATGGAGACGGTAAGCCGTACGTACGCATGGACGCTACTTTCATTTCTATTTCCTATTTAATGGAATGGAATCATAATGATATAAAGGTATATTATAATTCCAGTATAATATAATATATAATATCATTAACTCTATCCTTTATATGTCCGACATATGGCATTAACGAATCAAATCACTTTGAGGGGTTGGTAGTCCGCACTTCCAAAAATGAAGATATCACATTTACCCATAATGGAAACCATAAAGGTATGCCATAAATGAAAAATACAGAATCTTAAGGAAAAAATAAACATATTATATATCATATATAAATATAGTGACATCTTAATGTCCACCTTTGAAGGTGTAAGAAGAATATTTAACAATCATCGTTTCGTGAGGCAGAAATTCGCCATCCACGGAAACAGTATTCTCTTTAACCATTAGATGTAGGTGTGTGTAAGTGTAGCTCAAATACTTATTATAAAAACATCCTAGTATATTTAAGATACTGGTGTTTTTATAAAAGAAATTAATAAAAAGAGTTTAGGGGGTTGTAGAAGAAAAATAAAACAAAAGAACATTAGAGAAGTCTTTACCTTTAAATAGAATAACTCCTCTTGGTTTGAACCAAAAGGGTTTCTTGAAGATATTTCTGCCTATGGTAAGGCTTCTAGAATGAAGAGAGGGATGTGGAGAGATAAAATGAGTAGAGATTGGCCGAGCCAATGGCTTGAGAATTGTGGGTATAGAGGTAGAGTTGGGGGACTTTTATAAGAGGGGGGAGGGGCACTCTTGGAATGTCAAGAAATGTTACTTTATTTTAAAATGAGTTTTGGATTTTAAAGGTCCCACATTGATATATTTCAAGGATAAGGTGATAAGTGTTCTAAATATACTCATCCAATAGGTTTTTGACAAGTGTAATTCTTAGATATTACATTATCTTTTCATTTTATTTAAATCGTTCATTGATGAGGTAATTGTTGCATCATCATGGTGTCACAAATAAATTAATTTATATAATGTCTAAAAATTATAAAACAAATACTATGATGTAGGAAATCGTTTTATCTTTCCAATGAATATTTATAGTCTAAGAGATCATTTATTTAGACAAAATTAAAAAATGTTTTACTCGGGTGATACATTCTTTAGAGATATTCTCCTTTCTTTAAAAATGAAATGATAAAGTGTCACTTTCACCCAAAAGTGATTACATGGGGTCCCTAAGTTTGGAACAAGGCATCCCATGGTCGGACATGACACAACCAGTAGAATTAGGATACATGTTGGTGTAATTTGTTATTATTATGTTATTATTTTATTATCCTTAACTACCCGATTACTAATTAATCATGATAATTAAAAATAATTACCGTCGTTACTATTCATAATGTCCAAAAACAAAAGAGTATTAATTACATAATTTGGAACTTCTGATTCCAAATATGGAATCCATTTTATCAAATTACAAACATAGAAATTGCAATAATTAAATTAAAAAATAATTCCCGTTGTCAAAACAAATAGCGGGTTTTTTTGAAACAATATCTATGAAAAGTTTGGCACTTGTTTATGCCCAATTCCAAAGTGAAATTAATTATAATGAAAAAAATTGGATTAAATGATAAAAATATATTCTAATTACACTTTAAAACCAATTAAAAAGATAATCTAACCATATAATTAAATTATATGAAAAAGCAGTTTTGATGTAAAATGCAGTATTTTTTACTATTCATTAAAAAATGAATATTGTTGGAAAAATACCAAAAATTTATCCAAAGTAAATTTAAATGTCCCAATAATAAAGAATAAGTTTATTTTTACAAATAGATCTTATAAATTTTTTAAAATATAGATTTAAAAATGGTTCACTATCGAAAGGCGGTAAAACAATCTTTTAAAAATATTAGAGAATTCTATGCTTAAGATTGGATTTATTCTCATTATAAACCTCTTAAAACACTATCTAATTCATAAATAGACATAGATAAGAAAATATGTTATTCATTACTTACTTGTGATGTTACATCCTTCCCCTCTTTATAAAATTGTGTCCCCGTAATTTATTTACTTATCGAATAAGTGGGGGTATTTATCCCTCATTGCATTTTCAGATTCCCATGTTGCCTCTTCACTCATGTGGTTTTTTCCACAAAACCTTTACTTGATGAATCACCTTATTCCATAACACTTTCTCCCTGTGGTCAATAATTTGGACCGGTTGTTCCTCATAAAATAGATTCTTTTCCAGCTAAACTACCTCTGGACTCAAAACATGAGATGGATCTGGCATGTACTTCCTTAACATTGAAACATGAAAAACATTGTATGCCAGAGATAAACTCGGAGGTAAATCCACTCGGTATGAAACTAATCCAACTCTCTCCAGTATTTCATATGGTCCAATAAACCTTGGACTCAGCTTTCCTTTCTTACCAAATCGCATCACACTTTTCCATGGTGATACTTTGAGAAAAACATGATCACCTACCTCAAAAGAGAGATCCTTCCTCCTGCTGTCTGCATAACTCTTCTGCCTACTATGAGCTGTTCTCATGTGTCTCTGTATCAGTTGAACGTTTTCTGCCAACTCTTCTACCAATTCCGGTCCCATCAACTTTCTTTCACCCACTTCATCCCAAAAAGCTGGAGTTCGACACCGCTTCCCATATAATGCCTCAAATGGTGCCATCTGTATACTGCAATGAAAACTATTATTGTAAGAAAACTCAACCAAAGAAAGATGTTGGTCCCAACTTCTCTGATAATCCATCGAACAAGCACATAGAATATTCTCCAAATTATGAATCGTTCGTTCTGACTTCCCATCTGATTGAGGATGAAAAGCTGTACTTAAATTTAATTCAGTACCCAGTGACTTCTGAAGGCCTTTCCAAAAGTTAGAAGTAAACCTGGGATCATGATCAGATACAATGGAGAGAGAAACTCCATGTAACCTTACTATCTCTTTAAGATAAAAATGGGAAAGTTGATCTTGGGAAAAAGTATCTCGTATAGTAAGGAAATGAGCAGATTTAGTCAAGCAGTCAAAAATAACCCAGATTGCATTATTAACTTGAGATTTCTTCAGTAATCCCACAACAAAGTCCATGGATATATTCTCCCATTTCCACTCTGGCACTGGTAAAGGTTGAAGCATCCCTTTCGATAACAGCCAATCTGATTAAACCTGTTGACAAGTCAAACACTTCACAGTAAAATCAGCAATATCTCTTTTTATTCTGTCCCACCAGTAATACTCCCGAAGATCTCTCTATATCTTAGTACTTCCTGGATGAACTGAAAACAGAGAACTATGAGCTTCACATAACAACTCTCTCTTCAATTGTGAATCACAAGGCACACACAATCTCTTCCCAAATCTCAAAACACAATCATTATCAATGTTGAATTCAGGTAACTTACCTTTCTGAACCATATCTACCTTTTTCTGCAACTCACTGTCTTGCTTCTGTGCTTGCTTAATTCTGTCTGATAGAGAAGATTTCACTAATACCTGAAACAAAACAGAAGGAAATCTTGCACCAACAACTTCTGTGCCCAATTTCATCAAATCCTTAACAAAAGGATCACATTCCAAATGCAACATTGTTAATGAAGCATTACTTTTTCGACTCAAAGCATCATCCACTTTATTTGATTTTCCCGGATGGTAATGAATTGTACAATCATAATCCTTGATTAATTCTATCCATCTCCTCTGTCTCATGTTCAATTATTCATGAGTGAATATATACTTTAAATTTTTTTGATCAATATATATTTCACACATTACACCATACAAATGATGCCTTCAAATTTTTAAAGCGAAAACAACATCAGCTAATTCCAAATCATGTGTAGGGTAATTTACCTCATGAGTTTTCAACTAACGTAAAGCATAAGCAATTACCTGATCATTCTGCATTAGGACGCAACCAAGTCCTTTCAATGAAGAATCACTGTAGATAACAAACTCCCCATTCCTGGAAGGTAGTGCCAAAACTAGAGCATTCACCAATCTTCTTTTCAGTTCCTAAAAACAATCATCACATTCTTTTGTCTAGATAAACTTAACACCCTTCTGAGTTAGCTTAGTCATTGGACTAGATAACTGGGAAAAATTTCTAACAAACCTTCGGTAATAGCCTGCCAAACCAAGGAAGCTATGAATCTCAGTTACATTTGTGGGTATTGGCCATTATTCCACAACCTTTGTTTTTTCAGGATCAACAATTATCTCATATTTAGAAACAATGTGACCAAGGAAATAAATTTGTTCCAACCGAAACTCACACTTGTTGAATTTCCCATACAATTTATTTTCTTTTAAGTTTTGCAAGATAACCCTTAAATGTCTTTAATGCTCCTCTTCACTTTTAGAAAACACCAAAATATCATCAATGAAAAAAACCAAAAACTTATCCAAGAACTCATGGAAAATTCTATTCATACGGTCCATGAATATAGCAGGTGCATTGGTTACGCCAAAAGGCATTACGACAAATTCATAATGTCCATATCTTGTACAAAACACGGTCTTCGGAATATCTACTTCCTTTACCATCAACTGATGGTACTCCGATCTCAGGTCAATATTTGAAAAATGCTAAGCTCCCTGGAGCTAATAAAACAAATCATTGATTTGAGGAAAAGGATATTTGTTCTTAATAGTGATGTTATTCAAGGCTCTATAATCAATGCAATGTCTCATTGAACCATCGTTCTTTTTAACAAATAAAACAGGAGAACTCCATGGTGATGTGCTAGGTCGAATTAAACCTTTCACTAATAAATCTTGCAATTCCTCCTTCAACTCTAAAAGTTCAATTTGAGCCATTCGATAAGGGGGTTTTGAAATTGGCTTAGCATCAGGAATTAAGTCAATAGTAAATTCAACTTCTCGATTTGGTATTATTACAGGAAACTCATTAGGAAAAACATCAGGATACTCATTTACCACTGGCACATCATTAATCTGAATAGTTCCTTTATTTTCAACAATATGTGTAAGGTAACATTCATTTCCATCTTTTACAAGTTTATCAGCCTCTTGATATGTTATCAACAGTAAGGGTTCATTCTTGTACACAAACTGAAAGTCTTTCTGAAAAGAAACTTCTTTAGCTCTACAGTCAATCTTAGCATGGTAAATAGAGAGCCAGTCCATACCCAGGATAACATCAAACTCTACCAGAGGTAAAACAATAAGGTTTTAAAGTAGGTTCTTTCCACGGATAAGGATAGGAAGATTCTTATAAATTATTTTTTCCTCAAAAGTTCCCCCAGGTGTTTTTACCACAAGTTCAGGAGTCATTTCTTGAGATGGTATTCCCATTTTACTAGAAAAGTTTTCAGAGATAAAGGAATGTGTAGAACCTGAATCAAACAACACACTGGAATAATCTGAAAAAACAAACAAAGTACCTGATACCACTTAATTTTATGGCCCAACATCTACTGAAGTAGTTGCAAAAAAATTTACCACCCCTTTTTGCTTGTAGTCTAACTGCTTCCCATCACTCCAGCACTTTGTCGGACACTCGTTTGCATAATGACCCATCTCATTGCACTTGAAAATTTTCACTAACGGTAAATAAAATTTGGTCTTACCATCACCCTGATCTTTTTTTAATGCAGTCAAGAGCCTTATGTCCCATCTTACCACATTAGTAGCACTTTCAAGAATTCAGAAGACATTCCCCAGCATGCTTTTTACCACATTTATCACAAACTGGAAACTTAGTTTTCTTACCATCATACCTTTTTGAAGAATTCTTCCCTTTCTCCTGCCACCTAGGTCTCTTCTTCTATTGGTTGTTATAGAACACTTGATCATCAAAAAACTCCACTTCCACCTTCTCAGCACATAGAACAAGCTTTTCATAACTTTTGAACTCACGAGAAGCTAAAGCCCTTCAATATTTTGGCTTTAATTTTGAGTAAAAACGATTGATTTTACTATCAAGGTCTCAGATAAAATTTGGAGCATAACTTTCCAATCGAGTGAACCTTTCTTCATAAGAAGCCACTGAGACTTCCTCTTGCCTCAATTCCAAGAGTTTTTTCCATCCTAAGTCGAATAGCCTTAGGAAAATACTTCTCAAGAAACATACCTTTGAATTGATCCCAGTCGAGAGCATCAATCTCATCAGCATCCATGATATTTTTAACCATCGACCACCACTGATCTGCTTCACCATCCAAACGGTAAATAACAAGACTAACCTTTTGATTTTTTGAACACCCCATGACATCGAAAATCTTCTCCAGTGCTATAATCTACCCTTCAACTAGCACAAGGTCAGATGATCCTCTGAATGATGGGGTATGTTGCCTCATGAAATGTTCCACCACTAACATGTTCCTATGTGGTTGATCTGGTTGATCTCGTGCATAGATACCACCACCATTTATCGCTTGAGTCAATTGTGCCATTACTGCAACAAACTGTTCAGTTCTCATTCCGACCATCTCAGGATGCTGATTTGGAAGTTCATTTCCTTTTGTATGCCTTCCTAGCACTACGTCGATGTTTCCTCTGCAGAAAACCATTCTGAACAAATATTTCTTAGATGAAGCATCATGGTAATCTTAAAATTCTATATCATTTCAATTTGACCATAAATTTTTTTTTTGGATAGTCATTTAATAGAATTATAACTACTAAAGTTATCTAAACTGACCACTGATACCAACTTTAAGGCCACAACCTTAAACATTACTTAATCTTGAGTTATTTCAAGAATACATGTTGAGGATCTTTTCAGGTTTAGATTTTTAGAGAATTAGATCATAAATCATGCATTACATTCCACATTTAAACAAAGTGGTTACATAAAATATAGTATTCATTTTTTTCCCATCAACGGAAACAGATTTAAAATAAAACATGGATTCTTTCTTGACACTTCCTTGACACTATCATAACATCATGTACATTTCCCTTGACCTGTGAAAAACATTTCAAAACTTGGGATGAGCATAAAAAGCTCAGTAAGGGATATAAAAATACGGAAAGGAAACATTAGTACATGTATACATAAGAATCAATGAAATCATGCTTTACTCATAAAACATAAGCACGTTAAAATACCTCATGAAATCATAAGATTTATTAATAACTCATAGAAATTATAATACATAAAGGTAACTTGAGGCATTCATAACATTCTTACGTAGGGAGTAACCCTCATGGTTACCTTTGTAATACCCATCGCAGTATATTCCCTAAATCTCTTTGGAGAAACCTTAACATTTAACCCCTTCAAATTACCCAATGCATTGGAGAGATATATCGGGCTCACCCTCCCTTAGTTTATCATGGAACCACCCATCTTCATAACAATTCCCAAGAACCATAACATAATTGTATCACATAAAACATGCATAAAGGAAACATAACGTTTCCACATTTCAATCACAAGATATAAATACAACACATTGATATAATAAAAACATTATGAAAACCATTTTAAATACAAAAATAAAATAAAAGTAAAACATGGTATTTATTTTTCATTTAAAAAAAAGTTATGGCTTGTAGAGGAAACCGAAACTCAAATAATGGTCATAGCGGCGGAGAAGTTGTTGTCGCCGCATACGTACGACAAAAAAACATTCCTTTTGTTGTTTAGTAAAACACTTCGTATAAAAAAGATTCCTTTTGAATAAATGTAAAATTCAAAGGGCTTTATACACTGTATAAAAGAAAGTTGTGTATAAATCAAAATATGCCTCAATGAAAGGAGATTGAGATGAAGTCCCTTACCTCGGGTCCGACTTGACTTGATAGTTATTTAACCTCATGAATAATAAACTTGAGTTAATTTCTACTTGCTTAAGAACATTTTTCAAGTTCATTATTCCTTTTATATCACTTATTACCAGGTTATGAACACTATGTAATTATTTAAGTTAATAATGGTCGTTTTGTCGATCATTGGTACTTCAGTCAAAAATAAACTCTTTATAATTAAATGTTGTTCATGTATCCATTATATCCAGAATTATATTCATGATGTAGATATCATATATATCATATATATCCAGTATATACATGCATTTATAAAATTACATAACATTTAGAGGTAAGAAATGAAATGCACCGTTCATGGAGATGGTAAGCCGTACGTACGCATTAACGCTACTTTCATTTATATTTATTATTTAATGAAATGGAATCATAATGATATAAAGGTATATTATAATTCCAGTGTAATATCATATATAATATCATTAACTCCATCCTTTATATTTCCCACATATGGCATTAATGAATCAAATCACTTTGAGGGGGCGGTAGTCCGCACTTCCAAAAATGAAGATATCGTGTTTACCCATAATGGAAACCATATAGGTATGGAATAAATGAAAAATATAGAAGCTTAAGGAAAACATAAATATATTATATATCATATATATTTATATTGACATCTTAATGGCCACCTTTGAAGGTGTTAGAAGAATATTGAACAATTATCGTTTCGTGAGGCAGAAATTCGCCATCCGCGGAAACAGTATGCTCTTTAACCATTAGATGTAGGTGTGTGTAAGTGTAGCTCGAATAATTGTTATAAAAACATCCTAGTATATTTAATATACTGGTTTTGTTACAAAATAAATGAATAAAAAGAGTTTAGGGGGTTGGAGAAGCAAAATAATACAAAAGAACATTAGAGAAGTCTTTACCTTTAAATCGGGTAACTCCTCCTGGTTTGAACCAAAAGGGTTTGTTGTGGAGATTTCTGCCTAAGGTAAGGATTATAGGATGAATAGAGGGATGTGGAGAGATAAAATGATCAGATCTTGGCCGATCCAATGTCTTGAGAAGTGTGGGTAAGGAGGTAGAGGTGGGGGCCTTTTATAAGAGGGGGGAGGGGCACTCTTGGAAAGTTAAGAAATGTTACTTTATTTTAAAATGAGTTTCAGATTTTAAAGGTCCCACATTGATATATTTATAAGATAAGGTGATAATGGTTCAAAATATACTCATACAATAGGTTTTTTAAAAGTGTAAGTTTTAGATATTACATTATCTTTTCATTTTATTTAAATCATTCATTAATGAGGTAATCGTTGCATCATCATGGTGTCACAAATAAATTAATTTATTTAATGTCTAAAAATTATAAAAAAAAATACTATTATGTAGGAAATATTTTTAGATTTCCAATGAATATTTATAGTATAAGATATCATTTATGTAGACAAAATTAAAAAAAATTTACTCGGGTGATATATTCTTTAGTGATATTCTCCTTTCTTTAGAAATAAAATGATAAAGTGTCACTTTCACCCAAAAGTGATTCCATGGGGTCCCGAAGTTTGGCACAAGGAATCCCATGGTTGGACATGATTCAACCAGTAGCATTAGGACCCATTTTGGGGTAATTTTTTATTATTATGTTATTATTTTATTATCCTTAACTACCCGATTACTAATTAATCACGATAATTAAAGATAATTACCCTTGTTACTATTCATAATGTCCAAAAACAAAAGAGTATTAATTACATAATTTTTACCTTATGATTCAAAATATGGAATCCATTTTACCAAATTCCAAACATATAAATTGAAATAATTAATTTAAAAATAATTCCCGTTGTCAAAACAAATAGCGGGTTTTTTTGAAACAATATCTATGAAAAGTTTGGCACTTGTTTATGCCCAATTCCAAAGAAAAATTAATTATACTGAAAACAATTGGATTAAATGGTAAAAAAATATTCTAATTACACTTTAAAACCAATTAAAAATATAATCTAACCATATAATTAAATTAGATGAAAAAGCAGTTTTGATGTAAAATGCAGTATTTTCCACTATTCATTAAAAAATGAACATTGTCAGAAAAATACCAAAAATTTATCCAAAGTAAATTTAAATGTCCCAATAATAAAGAATAAGTTAATTTTGACAAATATATCTTATAAAATTTTCAAAATATAGATTAAAAAATGGTTTTCCATCAAAAGGCGGTAAAACAATCTTTTAAAAATATTAGAGAATTTTATGCTTAAGATTGGATTTATTCTAATTTTAAACCTCTTAAAACACTATCTAATTCATAAGTAGACATAGATAAGAAAATATATTATTCATTACTTACTTGGGATGTTACAATAACTCTATTTATAAATTCTCAATTCATTGATATGAACTTGATAAGGGTAATCTTAACTCAATTTCCATTCATTGAGTTAAAAAAATCCAAGCCGTTGGTTTTGTTTTTACAAGAATATGTGTGAATGTCATTTGATTGATTTAAACTTAATATACAATCATATTTATTGTATTTATGTTTTTCACACATAATTATGTCATTGATTTATCCTTAATCTAAGAATACGATCTTTATTATGGATTTCGTCTCAATTTACATTCCATTGATACTTGTTTGTTGCTATATGTCAATTAACTTTTATATGGTGTATATATTGTCCTTTGAAATATTATATAACTAATCCCTTTATTCTCATGATATTATAAATTTTTGATTAATTTTATTCCTCAATTAATTTTATTCATTCGTCTCTCATTTGGTTAGAAATTCTTTAACTAAAATATCATTTTAAATGTTTTAATGATTTATTCTTCTAAATCTTTCTAATTAATGTCCATGTTTTAAAAATGGTTTTAAGGATTTATTTATATGAACATGAATGTTTTAAAATTAAAATTACCTTCAAAAGTATCAAATTGGTGTGGGACACTTTGATTCAAAAATCTATTTTAAATGACTTCTTTGATAAATAGTGTGACTTTTAAATATTTTTAAGAAAAAGGGGATATTTCTCTCAAATAGTTTTACTGCTTATTTTCATATATGTAAATATACTTCATTGTAGTTTATTCTTGATTGATGTTGATTTATTATAATACAATCTTCCATATTGTATTGAATGAGTTATGTTTGACTGTAGATTTTCTATTTTTTATTCCATTCACGTTTTGTGGTTAAAGTATTCACATTTTGTATGCTAGCTTTAATACGGATGTTTAGATTATGTTTCACCATTTTCATATGAGGAATGCATTGGAATTAGTATGTGATGGGTGGGGCTCGATAAATCCCCCCAATGCATCGGTAGGTCTCCTGAGGCAAACTAGTGTCTAGGCAGAAGGCCTTGAAAAAATTTATATTTAGGGTCTTGGCACAAGGCCTTGACTTTGTGGTTAAGATGTCCGGCATTATGCATTCCATCATTATGAAATTTTATATTGGTATTACATGTGATTATTCTACTAGTATAATATCCATGTGAATAAGTAAATGGAATTATTTGATTTTTCTTTTCTATATTATTCTGAATATTATTTTTAAAAGGCTTGTGTTATAGTCTTATACATTGGCTTAATTATTTATACATACTTATGATAGTTTATTCTATATTTTTATCCTTTCTGAGCATCTGATCTCACCCCATTCTTATGTTATATTTCTACTAGGATGTGAAGAAGTGATTTTTGATTGACCAGTAGGGATAGGCTACGGGATATGAGTGTGTTCAAAGGAGACCAAATGTGGTTTTATCATTTCATAATGTAATGAAAAACTAATGTATGTATCTAGTACTTACAAGTCTAATAAACTAATTGATCATTCAATACTTGATATCTTATGATCATGATAATGTTATGTAATAATGCACCGACTCTGGGTAACTGGGGTCTTGGTGTTACAGTTGGTATTAGAAGAAGTTTAGTACAAACCATGGAAACTAGATTTAGAAAAATATTGATTAGATAACATTACCCTAAGATATACTTTGAGGATTAGTATAAAATAACATCAAAAAATTTTGGTAATGTAGATATTATGTGGGTTTTCCAAGCAATACATCCATGTATGTATACTACAAGTGGATATGGTTCTAGCATAGATGTACCTTGGAGTGAAAACTCTGACAAGAAGTTTCAGGCTTCACTAGGGGTATCTTGGTACTTGACAAAAAGACTTAATATGCATTTGTTTTGACACTCCATGGGGATATTCTTAGGATAACTCACATTTTCTTTACAAACAATTATGATGGATTTATGAGTAAAAATATCACCAAATAAACCATTTTTATGATTATGAGACTAGAGGTGTGAAAATATTCAATTAATGTTGATATTTTTTTTATGGTTTTTGGATTATACATTATGATATGATCTATCCTAGTGTATGTCGTCATTTATAAATGGCACCGAGTAGAAGGACTGAGAACTCCAACAATACGCATGATCGAAAGAGTAAGAAGGATCATATATTTCATGATTTTAATTCAACATTTAGATGGGAAATAGTCTCCCACGTATTCTTATCATATGAAGAAATAATATCATTTGTTAATAATATAAGTAACGAATTCTTTGAGTCTTATGGATTTGAAGAGAATAGAGAGAATAAGGGGACGACAAAGAAAAATATGGATAATGGGAAGAAGGGAAAGAAGCATTTTCCCACATGTGATAAGTGTGGAAATAATCACCTTGGTAAATGATTGAAGGTAATGAGAGTTTCATATAAATGTGGAGAAAAAGGACATCAAGTACGTGATATTAAGGGTAATAAAAAGGTTTCAAATGTATAATGCTTCGTCTGTAAGGAGTTGGGACACTACGCGAATCAATGTCCCAATCATCAGAGTATACCCAAAATGATGTTATTAGATAATAATCATGTTATGATACTACCATAGATGAAAAGGAATGATTAGTGTTCTTATGTTGTTATTAATGAATAATGTCATTTGAGTGCTGTATCAACGATGTACTAGTTATATGAATTATGTAAATAAATAATGATTGTACTGCATCACTACTTCATTAAGGATTTTAGATTGTGTGGAACCATGAAAAGTGAATCAACAACAAGTTAATTTTTTTGGAAAATATATGGTTGAGAGAAAGATAATACTTAAAATAGACATGAGGATAAGGTAATTATTTTGAAATAAGAGATAATTGGGTTGGATAAAGTATATTGGATATTATTGACTACCTTGGAACTAATTAATGGTTTTTTTATTCCATCATTATTGGCAATTACAACATTTTTTTTGATTTACAGAGTATATCCAGTATTCTATGTTTTATAGAAAGAATAAGGAATTACATAGCTATTCAAATATGGTTTTCTGGTAATTTAGTTTATTACCATTTCTTAAGAGAATACACGATGAAGGTATTCACATTTATGTTATGTGACCTTCCTTATAAATTTTGGACGGTGAGTTTGCACATAAGTATTTTAGATAAGTGTAATGGTTGGTATGGATTAACTTGTACATTGTAAACTATTGTATAATATCAAAACATTTCTTAATATTATTTTTGGATTGTTATAAAAAGGTTAACCTAGATTTCGGGCGACAACCTGTCATGTCCGGCAAGGCCGTGAGACTTGAACCCGTAACCGAAGGGCAATAAGAGTGCATCACCAACCACTGGCCTACGTGATGTCCTGGTTTGTATAATGTAGTTTTTTTAAATGGTATGACAGATTAATTATAAAGTCATTTTCTAAAACTATATATGATATGGTTTAATTGAATATTTTTTAGTTTTATTATCTTTTGGAGAGAGAGAAGAGTTTGTGGTAGAAATTAGTTAAAGAATGTAACTCTACTTGTAAAGTATTTTTTTTTCATATTCTATGAAGAAGTTAATTCATAAACATTATGGAAAGGATATCAAAGCCAAAAAATGTGTTATCCTAATACGTTATGTTTTGATGAACTGATGATATTTTAAATCATCACAGATTTATGGATTTGATGCCCTTAAATTTCTATTTCTTGTTCACTTGTTTGTGATTGATGACCTCAATCACTCCTTATAAATATTTAAGTTTTCCTTCCAATTATGTGTCTATAATTTCCACCAATGTTCTCCTATTCAAAACCCTAATTTGGTGAGGACTTTTCCATTTCCCTTTCCCTCTTATTAAGACTAAATTTTATTAACACTATTTCTGATGTGGGTTTTCCATAAAGGTATTTTCTATTTTCAGCCTTTTATTTTCAAAGATTAATTTCAAATTGAGAGGATGCAATTTATTGGTGGGGGGATAATGTGAAACCCCAATATTTCATAGTATGTTATCTCTTTAAAGTAATTCAATAGCTTGTGTTACACGCAACACTGAGTTTGAGCGCACCACGGCTTACCAAACTAGCCATTCAAAAAGTGGTTATGAATAGTATTAACTACATTTTTAATACACTATATAATTTTAACATCTATATTATGTGTTTATAGACATAATATAAGAACAAAATCAACTTTTTAGATAAAAGAAGTATTTTAAAAAAAAATGCAATTTTACCTCCTGTTAATGGAAAACCCTTTTTAAATCCAATATTTGACACTTTTATATATTCAATTTTAAAAAATAAATTTCTTATTTAAAAGTAAGAAATAAAAATTTAGTTTGGGTAAATTTTTGGTGTTTTTCTGATAACTTTCATGTTTTGATGAATAGTGAAAGATATTAAATTTTAATTGAAAACAACGTTTTTAATCGAAATAATTTATATTGATAAATTATAAATTTGAGTTGTTTTTAAGTATAATTAGATTATATTTTTATCATTTAATAAAATATTGGTCATTACAAGTAATTTCACATTTAAATTGGACATAAACACATATCAATCTTTTGATAGTTTTTACTTTTCAAAAACCCACTTTCTGGTTATGACAATGGGAATTAATTTTAAATTAATTAATGAAAATTCTATGTTTTGAATTTGGTAAAATAGACATCATTTTATAATTTGTAATATCAAAATTATCTTTTGTTGAATTTTTGGTATTTTTCTAAAAACATTCAATTTTTGATTAATAGTGAAAAAACTATGTTCTAGATAAAAACCGAATTTTTCATTTAAAAAATGATTTTTAATTAAAAATTTATCTTAATGTCAAAATATATACATAATACATATATTATCCCAATGTAATTCATTAGAGTAATTTTATGATAAGATTAGACATATAAAATTTTATTGATCTTTTTTAACATCCTTTACCCACCTTATACGCACATTTGCAAATTTCCATAAAACGTAATTTTACCACTTTTGAAAATTGAATTTCAAAATTTTGACAGACTTGGTTATCATCAGTATGTATAAAGTGATTCAATGGGATGAAAATAATTTTTGGTGAATAGTAACTTTTGATTTTTATTTACCACAGTTAAAAGAAAATAAGGTAATTAAAGGTAAAAATGATATTCTAATTACCCCAACACATGTCCTAATTCTATTAGAAAATGTATTTCTACCAAAATAAACCTTAGGAATAAAATATGATCCTTTTTTATTCACTTAGATTAGATTAGGACATTTATTATTATTTTATTTATAGAAGAGTAGTGTTAAATTCAAATTTTAATAACTAAAACATTTTTAATATAGAGTTATAAATAAGATAATTTCTACTATAAATATTCATTAGAAATATAAAAAACGTTATTACATTATGGTATTTTATTTATAATTTTTAGACATTAAATAATTAAATTTATATATGACCCAATAATGATGTAGTAATTACCTTATTAATGAATGATTAAATAATTGATATTATAAATATTAAAATAAATGTAAATTGAAAATTTTTAAGCCATCCACTAATTTTATAGGTGAATATGAAATTTTAGGATTGATTCAATGAATTTTTTTCAAAGAAATCATATTGTTAATACTTTCACAAAAACCAAATACTAAATTTTTTCAAAATTGACATAAATGAGTTTTAAAAAAATGCTATTTTATTAAATGATATAATATTACTAAAAATTTATGATTCATCAAAAATACTTATATAATGATAGATATTTCATTAATGAACCACTTGAGGTAATATTGGCATTTTATTGTAAGTTTATTAACCATGTAATATAAAAATACAAGAAGACATGATAAAAGTTTAACTATTTAACTAATAGTTAAATCTAAAAGATAATGTTAATATGGTGACCTAACTTGTCTAAAACCTATTTTCTGACATTTTTTAGACCCATCCCCACCATATCCTATAAATAAATACATTTAAAGCCATTAAAAATAGGAAATTATTTTATAATAAATTAATATTTTAAGCTTTTCCTAAAGTGCATGTCACCTCTTTTATAAAAGGGTACTTCCCCTTCTCTCAAATTCACACCTCCAAATCCCTTTTTCTCAGCCAACCCATGCTCCAATTTCCTCCCAACTAATCTCACTTCAACCTTGAGGCCTTAATTTGTTCCTAAATTAATCTTAAGGAGGCCTTTTGTTCAAACCAAAAGGAAACACCCGAAGAAGAGGTAATTATTTCATCACCTCTTTCAGAGTTTTTTAATCATCCACTTCCTATTTATTTGTTATTTCCATACAAAAATAATAGATCCAGTACCTTATAAAAACTAATATGTTATTATAAATATGGTACAACCATATTCATTATTATATCCATCATATGAATGGCAAAGTGACCATATGTGCGTACGTACGGATTATCGTATCCACGTCGTGGTGTAGTTTGTTATTCAAAACATCATTATTTTGATGGGTATAATAATGAGTATAATTGATGTAAATAATAAATAAAACATGTTAATTATTCAGTATATATGATATACCATCCAATTACATAGGATTCCACCATCAACAGAATGATATTGTAACTCATGCGTACGTACGGATTATCGTCTCCACAACGTGATGAGATTTCATTCTGCATCATAACCCTTCAAGACTAATTTTCATTTTACGATTAAAAATAACATTTAAGAACATAATATAATTCTGGATATGAATCAAATACATCCTATCGCTAACAAACATGACTTACTTAACAAAACATATAAGGAAAAATGAATCCGTTAACACATGAAACAATGATACTACTGAAATATTATTAACGAAGCAATATTATAGGATCATATATTATATAATATTTATTTATTTAGTTCTTATATAATTTAACAATAATTATTTAACCATTATACAGGATTTTAACCTACCCTAGACTAAGGAAAAGTACAAGGTAAGGGGTTTTCATCTCACTTTTTATTCCTATGAGATTCATGCTATATTTTCCACTATTTCCTTTTGTGCGGTGTATATACATTCTATAATTGTATATAAAATATACTTTAATTTATGGGTATTTACATCTTTATTTTATGATCCTTTTTCATGGCGTGTATGTTTTGTATGTTACTGAATCAGTAAGGGAATTTCTAATTTCAATTTCCACTCATTGGGTTTTACGCACACTTCATTGATTATTTTACTCCTAGATTATGTGTGATATCACTATTTATTTATTTATGTAATAATTTCCACTCCAAATTGTGGGTATATACTTTTTAAACACATAATAACTCCATTTATAAATTCTTAACTCATTGATATTAAGTTGATAAGGGTAATCTTAACACAGTTTCCATTTATTGAGTTAAAAACCCAAGTCACTATTTTTGTTTTTACATGAATATGTGTGAATGTACTCTGATTTATTTACACTGAATATCCAATAATATTTAGTGTATTTATTTTTTGTCACACATAATTATGTCGTTGATTTATCTTTAATATAATGATACGATCATTATAAGGGATTTCGTCTCAATTTACATTCCATTGAGGCTTCTTTGTTGTTATGTGTCAATTCAATTTTATATGGTGTATATGCTATCCTTTGACATATTATATCATGAATCCCTTTATTCATAAGATATTATAATGTTTTTATTAATTCTATTCATCAATTATTTGTATTCAAGTGTCCCTCATTTGGTTAGGAACTCTTTAACTAAAATAACGTTTTAAATGTTTTAAAGATTTATTCTTATAAATCTTTCTCATTAATATAAATGTTTTAAAAATGGTTTTAAGGATTTATTTATATAGACATGAATGTTTTAATTTAAAAATTACTATAAAATTTTTCAAAGTGGTATGGGATACTTTGATTCAAAAATATCTTTAAAACAACTTCTTTGATAAATAGTGTGACTTTTAAATGTTTTCAAGAAAAAAGGGGATATTTATCTCAAATAGTTTTACTAATTATTTTCATATATGGCAATATACTTCATTGTATTTTATTCTTGATTTAGGATGATTTATTATAATACAATCTTTCATATTGTATTTAATGAGTTATATTTGATTGTGGATCTGATGTTTTTATACCATTCATGGTTTGTGGTTAAAGTATTGACGTTCTGTATGCTAGTTTAAATATGAATGTTTAGATTATGTTCCACCCTTTTCATATGAGGAATGAACTAGATGTAATATGTGATGGGTGGGGCCCTCTATAGCCCCTCGATGTGTCGGTAGGTCTAATGAGACTAACTAGTGTCTTGGAACAAGGCCTTGACAAAATTTATATTTACGGTCTTTGCATGAGGCCTTGAAATTGTGGTTAAGATGTCCGACATTATGCATTCCATCCTTATGAAATTAGTTGTTGATATTACTTGTGATTATTCGACTAGTAGAATATCCATGTGAATAATTAAATGGAATTTTTTGATTTATTTTTTCCATATTATGCTAAAGTTTATGTTTAAAAGGCTTGTGTTATTTTCTTATACATTGGCATAATTTTTTATGCTTACTTATGATAGTTCCCGCTATATTGTTATCCTTACTGAGCATCCGAGCTGACCCATTTCTTATGTTTTATTTTTTCCAAGATGTGAAAAAGTATATTATGATTGAATTTCATGGATAGGATATGGGATAAGAGTTTTTTCAAAGGAGACACAATGTTGTTTTTTTAATTTCATAATGTAATGTAAAACTTATGTATATATCAAGTACTTTCAAGGCTACTAAACTGATCGGTATTTTGATACTTGATCTCTTGTGATCATGAAAATGTTATGTAATAATAAACTGACTCTATGTAACTAGATTTGGGGTGTTACATATATTCTTCTACTATTTTTTATGAGTTAGATTGGAGATATATGTTTGTTGTTGGTTGATATTATCCATGGTTCTCCCAAATTGTGAGATATTACAATTTTGTGTTTCCCATCATCCCCAAGCCTATTAAGGGGCATCTTGGGATAGCAAATTTGGCTTACCATTGGAGTAGGCAGAGCACCGATGGTTTGATTCGGGTCATTCCCTCCCTTATCTATAGTTTACGGTATAATAGATATTTAGTTTGAATCTAGTATGATATGGGTATAGAGTTATTCTTATGGAATCATAGGATAATGATTCTTGGTTAAGTATTCAGGTAGGAAATCTTATAAATGTATGTGAGAAGATATTATTTTCTTATATATTATATTATTATATAGCTATCATCCTCTTGTGGGTTGATAAATTACAACAGTTGTATACTCCTTATAGATAGAGTGTATCAACTAGATATACCATTGGATGTTTAGGGTTACCTCTTAGTCATGGGTTCATAGTGTGTCTCTATAATATAATATTTCACAGGGTCTCTTCCTTATTCATATATATATATATAATCATGCGTAAATTACACATAAATATTAAACATTTTTATTTGGTATACATGAATATATTGGGATATGGGTATCCTAATAATAAATAACAAAAATATTGTTATGATTAATGATGTTTTATGATGTTTTTTTCTTAATAATTGTTTATAGATGATGCATGCAGAAACTAAATGTTCTTTGGATCATCTCATTTCTTTTGAAAAACATAATGAGCCTTATTTCCCACCTCTACATATGCACTCATACATTGTTTTTCCATCTGTCCATGTATATCAGTAAACCCATATATTGGATAAAATTTTAGGTTATAGATTGATATTGGATAAGGTAATTGATGGTATGGATATTTCATTGTAATAGCCACAATTGTGTTATTTGTTTTTAGGTTTATATTTTTTCAGGATGTGTTACTTATATATAGTGTTAATTTTCATAACATTTCATTTTAATGTGTAGATATATATTATATATAGTCTTTTATTTTACATGATTTATTATTCATTTATATCAAAGTAGATTATGTTTCATGATATCTTGTGACCAGTAGTATTTAAGGGTAATTCTACTCATAATTTGAGCATATACCTCAACATTGATCATAAGACCGGACATATTAGAGGAGAGTATGGGGATTTAACTTACTAGTATTTTAGGATGTGACATGGAAAGGGTTAGTATGAAAACTTTAGAGAAAGAGATATAATTGGAATACATCCAAATTTATCAAAGATGTTGATGGTAAGAATGATGTAAGTAATGGATTTAGTCATGGGTCAAAGAGAATAGAGGATGATAATATATGTAACATTTGTGACCTGAATACCCCAATAGGCCCCCAAATCATGTGTTCATGATTTCTAGGGAACATATATCGATCAATAGTGTCTAGAATAAGTGGAAAGGTTCCAATGATAATAATAATAAAGTCACACTAGAATGTGAATATGACATTTGGATTGGTTTCACATAAGGACCAAGAGAAAAATAACAGCTAAAAAAAATTCCTATCTTTTGAATCAAAATAATGATAACAAAAGAAATAACTATATACAAATTAAATACTATATAATAAGAGTCTAAAAATAAATAAAATCCAAAAAAATATTAAAACTAAACATGAACCACTTATATACATATGTGACATGTGAAACTATGACAAAATAGAAATAAGAGATGTATCATGTAAGAAAAATCCAACAAATATATATATATATAACCCCAAAATCATAGACTATTTATTTCCATAAAAGATCAAGAATTCTCCCCCTAACTCCAGACTCCATGTGGATATATCTCTCATGATCTAAGGAATATCATTGTGTAGATCATAGAAAAAATACTCTACATGCATCCCATGATGGAATGTGTAGGTTGTGAGAATAATATACTCAGTAGGTGGTCACCATGACACCCTAAAACCATATCATAAACTAGAGTATATGCAGTAATTTTATAAGACTAGATTAAAAAATAGAATAATATTCAACATGCTACACCTTATAGGTTAAGAAAACATCTATAATCATAAATGATCTCTAATACAGTTATCATCCACACCTGAAAAAATTTATTACGAACTAGTATGGAGTTGAGACGAAAGAATCTACTTGTATTAGGGTATAATGCTCATGACTACTATTTTGGTTCATAACCCATCCTCGGGAGAAATGGAATCATGTATACTAGATTCATGATATCCTTGCTGCCCATCCTAAGGAATAATGGAAGGGGTATACTAGAGACATGGAATTAAATTACCATCTCAAAAAACCAACCAATTCATTAATAGGGAAAGTACCATCAGAAGCTATATATATAGAAAAGTTAAATCCCTTTCTACAAGTTTTTCCTTCACGAGACCTCACATGTAAAACAAACAAGGAATCTCATGTTAATACATTAAGAAGATATAGTTTATCATATTAATTATCATAACCTTTAAATATAAATAGTATCATAAATTACAAATTTTATGCCCTAACCTGAACTACCTATTTTGATAAGGACATACACAATACCTAATTCCCAAATCCCCATACGCAAGGCACTTCCAACTAGAAGTAATGGTGCAAGCACAATCATTGGGGATATTTTTCCCTTAATAATCATAGTTATACACAAAAAATATTAATAAATTTAAAACCACTCCATAAATGTGTCTTTAAAATGCATTCACATGTATAATATATGTATGGAATGATAAAAATAATTTCTCAATAAATCATAACAAATCATATTCTGATCACTTGTCTTCTAATTGATAAATAACTAACTATAATCATACCTTCCCTGGCTCTGTGATGAAATGATAATTGTTGGGCGGAGAAAAAGGGAGTGATGGCAAGAGGGGGGGTGAATTGCCTTTTAAAAAAAAGGATTAACAAATTAAAATCAAAGTGAAAGTGCAGCGGAAATAAAGAGGCAAGACACAAGAATTGATAACGGAGTTCGGCCAAAAAACCGGCCTACATCTCCGCTCCCAACTCAACCATTGAGAGATTCCTACCGCTTTCTTTTCAATGGTTTTAGCAAGAAACCCACTAGGCTTTGAGGTAGCACTAGGACCTATTACAGCTTGCTTTTATTGGTTGAGCAAGAACCCACTTACTTTTAATGGTTGAGTAAGAACCCACTAGCCTTCTTACAGGTGAAGGTTAGCTCACCTATGACACAAGCCTTTTAAAAGGAAAGGCTTGAAGAAACCTCTTCACACCTTAGTGGTGATGTGAAACCCAAAAGAAAGAGGGATGAGAAAAGGTGTTGGGGTTTGTAGGCACAAACCCAAATTTAAATCTCAAAATGGATAAAACAATAAAAACCGTATTTGAGGAAGTCTTGGGCGCCTTTGATTGATTGGAGATGTTGAAGGCCGCTTCCAAGCTTCTTTGATGGAGCTCCTTGGATGTGGAAGTGGATGGAGCACTTGGGGTTCCTTGAGGTGGCTCGCCGGAGGATTGCCGAATGATCAACAAAGTGTCCTTGGGCTTGGTTTTAGTTCCGGTTAGTGTCCGGGGCTTCCTCAGCCTTTATTTATAGGCATGGAACCCATTAGGTGCCTTCAGAGCCGTTGGAGAAGTCCTCGGAGCCGTTGGAGGCCAAAAGAGGGTTGACTGGTCAAACCCAACGGCTAGTTTGACTGGGCTACCGGCTGGCCGGTACAGATCCACCGGCTGGCCGGTGCCTTGGCAGAGGAGAAGAATTTTGGTCCAGGCTCCACCGGCTGACCGGTGGAGGAGCCACCGGCTGGCCGGTGGGGAGACAGTAGCTGGCCCATTGGTCTGGGTGCCACCGGCTGGCCGGTGACAGAGCCACCGGCTGACCGGTGGAACCTGGCAGTGGGCAATGCCTCTGCCAGGTCCACCGGCTGGCCGGTACTATCACACCGGTTGGCCGGTGGACTGCAATTCAGTCCACTTGATGTCCATTCTTGGGCCAACTTCTTGGCAACCTTGTGCCTATTAACAAAAACACTTGAAACAAGGTTAAACACATATGAAAGTGATTGTGATCATGGAAATCAAAGAGCGAGGGGAACGAGAGGTACAACAGTCTCCCCCTATTTTGATGATCACAATCACCAAAACAATTAAAGTAAAAACAGAAATTAAAGACATTCTTAAAGGAATAAATTGAAAATAAATGCTAAGCATGATCAAAAGGTTTCTCCCCCAATCAATCAAGAAATTATCCCCCTTTGTGATTATCAAAATAGCACGGGGCATAAAACTTGATTGAGGGAAAATTGAAAATCAAGATTTTTAAATCAATTGGAATTTTTGAAAATTGAATTGAAAGTTTTGAATCAAAAACCAATTGAAATTTGAAATTTGAAACCAAAAGAAATTATTGAAATTAAGAATTTTGAATAATGAATTGAAAATTTAAATTGAAAAAAGAATCGAAAGAAATTTTTGAATTTAAGAAAATTTCTCCCCCTAAATTAAACAAAAGATCATCGGGGAAAGGAAATAAATTTTGGCCCGGAGAGACTCGCAAGAAGGGATTTTTCAATCCATACTTGTCTCATGGCGGGTCTTCTCCTATAAAAGTTTTCCGAATAAAAAATAGATTTGGGTTGACCGTACCGGGCATTTTTGCAATCACACTCATAAATGAGGTGCCCGGGTTTTTTACAATAATTGCAAAATTTAAAACTAGAGCTCCCCCTTACAAAAACAGTGGGTGCATGGGAGGAGGAAGCTATATTGGTGTAGCCAAGTCCATTGGTGGTTCTTGAAACCCTTTGAGAACCTAATAATTTGGTCAATTTTTGTTCACCTTGGGTGAACTTGGCTAAAGATTCCCTTAGGTCCTTAATGGTTGATTCCAAAGAATCAACATTTGGGAAATTTTGGATTTTGAGGGACATCTCCTCCTTCTCTTTGAGAAGTTGTTCTTTTTCGGAGGAGAGTTTTTTGAAATTCTTTTTCAAAGCAACGAATTTTGACGATAATTCATGAAAAACTTTTTCTAGTTGGTCTCTAGCGTGTGAGAGTTATTCATAAGATAGATGATTAAATGAATTAGAAGAACTAGAGGAGGAAGAGGAGGAAGAGGAGGAAGATACCTCATGTTTTGCCATTAGGCAATTATTACCATTGTCGCGCGAGGAGAAAGAAGAGAAGGAGGAGCTATCACTCCAAGTTTTCTTTAAAGCCTTCTTCTTCTTCTTCTTGGCCCTTTTCTTGTGAGGTGGGAAAACGGGCTTGATCTTTTCGTCGGGTTCTTGCTTTTGATCGGATTCTTGCTTTGGAGCCTCGCTAGTACCTTCATAGGTTAGTTCTAAAAATTTCCAAAGATCGTAAGAAGTAGAGCAAGTAGAAATACAAATAAATACATTTCGGTCTATCCCACAATGTAGAGCATTCATGGCTTTGCCATCAAGCTCGAAATTCTCAATGTCTACGGGGGTCCATTGAGATTCATATTTACTAGAGAGAGTATAACCATGCATGACAATTTTAAAAATAGGATATCCAATACTTTTAAGAAATGTGGTCATGCGGGTTTTCCAAAAACTATAATCGGTTCCATCAAAGAATGGAGCACGATCCAAAGAAAAGCCTTCGGGGGCGTAAGAGGTTGAAGCGGTAGAAGCCATCACAAAAGGATCTTGAATTTGAAACCGGTTAGGGTATTACTCAAATTTTGCCTCTGATACAAATTGTTGGTCGGAGAAAAATGGGAAGGATGGCAAGAGGGGGGGTGAATTGCCTTTTAAAAAAAGGATTAACAAATTAAAATCAAAGTGAAAGTGCAGCGGAAATAAAGAGGCAAGACACAAGAATTGATAACGGAGTTCGGCCAAAAACCCGGCCTACGTCTCCGCTCCCAACTCAACCGTTGAGAGATTACTACCGCTTGCTTTTCAATGGTTTTAGCAAGAAACCCACTAGGCTTTGAGGTAGCACTAGGACCTATTACAGCTTGCTTTTATTGGTTGAGCAAGAACCCACTTACTTTTAATGGTTGAGTAAGAACCCACTAGCCTTCTTACAGGTGATGGCTAGCTCACCTATGACACAAGCCTTTTAAAAGGAAAGGATTGAAGAAACCTCTTCACACCTTAGTGGTGATGTGAAACCCAAAAGAAGGAGGGATGAGAAAAGGTGTTGGGGTTTGTAGGCACAAACCCAAATTTAAATCTCAAAATGGATAAAACAATAAAAACCGTATTTGAGGAAGTCTTGGGCGCCTTTGATTGATTGGAGATGTTGAAGGCTGCTTCCAAGCTTCTTTGATGGAGCTCCTTGGATGTGGAAGTGGATGGAGCACTTGGGGTTCCTTGAGGTGGCTCGCCGGAGGATTGCCGAATGATCAACAAAGTGTCCTTGGGCTTGGTTTTAGTTCTGGTTAGTGTCCGGGGCTTCCTCAGCCTTTATTTATAGGCATGGAACCCATTGGGGGCCTTCGGAGCCGTTGGAGAAGTCCTCGGAGCCGTTGGAGGCCAAAAGAGGGTTGACTGGTCAAACCCAACGGCTAGTTTGACTGGGCTACCGGCTGGCCGGTACAGATCCACCGGCTGGCCGGTGCCTTTGCAGAGGAGAAGAATTTTGGTCCAGGCTCCACCGGCTGACCGGTGGAGGAGCCACCGGCTGGCCGGTGGGGAGACAGTAGCTGGCCCATTGGTCTGGGTGCCACCGGCTGGCCGGTGACAGAGCCACCGGCTGACCGGTGGAACCTGGCAGTGGGCAATGCCTCTGCCAGGTCCACCGGCTGGCCGGTGCTATCACACCGGTTGGCCGGTGGACTGCAATTCAGTCCACTTGATGTCCATTCTTGGGCCAACTTCTTGGCAACCTTGTGCCTATTAACAAAAACACTTGAAACAAGGTTAAACACATATGAAAGTGATTGTGATCATGAAAATCAAAGAGCGAGGGGAACGAGAGGTACAACAATAATTATAAGGATGATGGAAATTACAAAGAGATAACCATAATTCTGATGAATCTATATCTCAGTAGTCTCAAGGAACCATGTCATATCATGATCCAAGTTCGTCGCATCCTATATCCATCAATAGCCCAGCCTCGACATCAATATACTATGTCTATAGCTTTGATTAGGACACAATGTTATTGTACCCCAAATGTCACTACCACATGACCAACATCAATATCTTCATACCTACCACCTTATGTTTGGTTCAATCATTATAATTGACATATGCATTGTGTATACCCCCACTATGTGATCATCATATCATGATAGTCCACCTATTTCAAGTACTAATAAAAATACCTCTAAAGGTATGGGAATTACACATAACTTGGTAGATCATACAAAGGAAAAAATTGCATGGAATTATGAGAATCAGTAATAGAATATAAGTACATATGATAAAAATAAAATTTGGATAAAAATATATGTAAGAAAAATCATGAAATTTAACATCATATATGGTTATCATGAGCTATACACACACATGTGATCATAATCAAGCATGGTCAAACAAGCTATTCCTATACAAGAATCATACAATGGAAAAAAATGTATACATGGTCCCCCAAATGGAAAGGAACTTCTTACCTCATGTTTTTTGATGAATTACTCAAATAATAACTATAAAATCAAAGCATGATTCATGTTCCACACACACAAAATTCTATTTCTCATGTTGATGATGCATAAAACATGTTCTGGTTTATCATAGAAGAGGTTTGGGAAAGATATCGAGAACAATTTCATGATAAGAAGAGTTGTTCTAGAAATAACTTACCTCAAGGATTCTGTCAAAAAAACTAGTCCCAACATATGTTTAAGAAAAGGATATAAATCCACTAGATCTATCATCGATAAATAATGGATGGTTAGTTCCTCATCAAACATAGAAAGATCCTTGGGTGTATCAAATGGAAATCGATCCACCATCAATTCACAATCAGAATAGATATCCAAGACGATATTAAATATGAATAGGTTCTCAAGATGATCTGTCTTTAATAACTCACCATGAAACAACCATTGTTTACTTGAGGTCAATATTTATAGTAAAGGGAATTTCCAAGACACATTGAATCAACCACCATTTTAGAAATTGTCCAAGAAATAATTTTTTTATTGAATATAAATCCATATATATGGTAATAAAATTTTATATCTATGATTTTGTCTAGGGAATGATGTTATATCAATAAATAACCCAATTAATGGGGATTCATTGATCACATAACTTCATTCTTGATCACCAACACACTCGGATCCTTCGGAAATGGGCTTCGAAAGAGTGGAAATCATCCAAAAATGGTTGTGGCATCTTATTTTTCAAGAGTGATTCCTACAGATAGAATAACTAGTCAAAATGTTCATTAATGAACATTAAAGAGGATTTTTGAATCGTCAATTCATGAAAACATGTTTTTGTGAATCAATTTGTAAAATCATGTGCTAACTATGCAAACCATTCTTCTATAACCTAGAACCTACATGGTATGGTCGAATGGTTTGTCAAACCTTATGCCAACCATGTTATTGGATAATAGTGGGTGCCACATCATTTATCATGTGAGGTCTCATATGTTGTTTAATTATGTGCCTTAACCAAGCCTCAACCCTTGATCTCTTTCCCCTAATAAAATGATTTCTATTGGATCAGCACTATTTGGATAAACCCTAATCAAACCATACACCTTAAAATGGAATATAGAATTCTCTAAAACCAAATAGAAACACTAAAAACACATTCCAATGAATTCCTAGCTTAGAAAATATTATTAACGCTTGAAATTAACTCATTACGTAGTTGAAAACTGTGATTTCACTATAATCTCTCCATTAAAGACATCTCGCCCCTAGGAAACATTTTTAGTAATATTTACAAAACAAATCATCCACTGAGCATGAATATTAGAAAACCTCTCCTATGTATCTTTCTAAATCTATCTATGAGTACATATAATTTGGAATGTCACACCATCATCTCTCATAGGACTTTCTTGGATAGGTCTACAATTTTCATTAGGCATTACACATACATTATTTTAGGATCAAGAGAAATATCCTAGCATTCAATAACATGCATAGAATCAGAAATATACATTTGGATTTGAGAAAAATGGAACACATTGTGTATACCTGGTTAGTGAGAAGAAATATATAGATGGTAAACCATTGTTCCAATCTTCTATGTTATCCTAAATGGTCTAAAAATCATGGATCTTTCTTTCCATTATTTCTCAAATGTCAGAGGCCTAATAAAGGGTTAACTCTCAAGAAAACTGTATTCTAATGAAAAAATATAAAAGTCTCATCCAATGGATGGAAAAATATCTCTTATTTATCCAAGTTGTGATCAATCTCTTCTGATGTAGGTGAACTCTCTCATAGGTCTATTATACCATACATGGAACTACAACTACTGCATCACCAGCCTCATGAAAACAACATAGTTAATGACAAGGACTACCATAAATAGCCTCATAAGTTTATATCTGAATTGAATCCTATAATTTGTTTTGTATGAAAACTCATCCAAGGAAAGGTAATCATCCCCATCTCATAAAAAATCCAAAACACAGTCCTAGAGCATATCCTAGAATATCATTATCATCCACTCCAATTATCAGTCTATATGGGCATGTTTTTTTTCCATAATTTTAGAAAAGTAAGGTCATCTAAAAACCCTTCCAAAATCATGATATGAAACTCCCATCTCTATCATATACAATTCTCAAGGGAACTCCATGAAAGAATAAAATCCCTTGGATGTATATCTTCTACTTCTCATCTACATAGTGAGTCTCTTGGATTGGTTATAAATGAGAATATTTTGTTATCTAATAAACAATATAAAAATATATCATGGATTCCTAAGGTATTAGGTTACCCTAACAAAATTTCCCTTGTTATGTCCTTCCACTTCCACATGGGCACAAGAAGTTGAGGGAGAAAAACATCCTGAAACTAGTGATCATCTGTTATCCCTTGTAAATTAAGGTTTTAGTAATTGAATCTAACTAGGTATCTATTCATACTAAGACACTATAATTGATGTTGTATATCATGGTATATCTTTTTAATCCCCTATTACACCACCCACTTTCATGTATGTCAGTTTCTTACTAGATCTTCCCTTTTGGAAGTAAGGACTAAAACTCTCTCTTATACTAGGATCACATCATCAATGTACAAAGACCAAATAGTTTTTAAATCACCATGTTCTAGTTATTCCTGCATCATAGCACACACTTTTTTAGTTTCCTAATTAGCCTTCACGAGGTCTACTAAAGAAGATACAATTAACAACAGGGTACAAGTTATCGATCCATGGACTTTGAAGGAATACATCCTCCAATCGGATGATAGTCTAATCAAGAACCATTATTCTATTGAACTCAATTCACTAATATTATTAGATACCTATGTCTCAAAACTAATATAATTTTCAATTAAATTTCCTTTAACATTTTTATAGGTCATCTAAAATTCAAACATATAATGATACTCTACCCTATGCCACTACCGAAAGCATAGATCCCACTATGAGAATATATAATAGAATATCTTGGGGTCCATTTAGACAATAAATTTCCCAACAAAGAGATAGTGTTTCCAACACTTTAATCCATGGACCACAACTTCCTTCTCAAATTTTACATTAGGCTTTTTTCACTCATGGGTTTTTATCTAACATGATCCATAGGCTACTATTTATTCTATATGAATCAATTCTTCCCCCAAACCAACTCCAGATGCATCAAAATTTATGGAATATCAAATCCCATGCTCATGAATATTAAATATTGGATCTATATTCAACCTAATATTTAGTTAAAGAAATGACTCCTTGAATTGGTTAAACCACTGAAAGTTCACCCATTTCTGTATCAGTGTAGTAATGTGTGTTGATAAATGGGAAAAGTCCTAGATGAAACAATAATAGTACCCTTCAAATCCATGAAATATATTGAACTCATACATTATCTTAGGATTTTTTATAAGACATTAATGCCATTACTTCCTCTGGGAACACTAATATACCAATCTTAGAAATAACATTCCCCATGAATTATACCACTTGAATCCAAAAATTGAAAGTTCTGTAGCTTGGAATAAATAAGATGTTTTCAAAGTGTACTTATTACAATCTCAAGATTTATGGCATGCTTATCTAGGGCTGGTGAGTAAATTGTGACCTTTTCAACAAACACCATGATGAATGAGTCTTTCTATGGGTGTAATATTTTGTTCATAAGACCCATGAACACTATAATCACATTATTCAGTCCAAATGGAATCATCAAGTACTCATGGAGACCATACCTACTCCTAAAATACATCTTCATAGTGTCATCATATTAGACCAACAACTGATGATAGTCTTTTAGGATATAAATCTTAGACAACTACTGGGCTCACTATAACTAACCAAAGAGATTATCATTCCTAGGAAAAGGATTTATCTTCTTTACGGTTTCCTAAATCATCTTATTATAATCTATATAATGATGAATAATACTATCAACATTATAGGAGAGAAGAAACTATTCCACCCAATGGTGATGTAATTAGACTAAGGAAACCCTTATGTTCCAAGGCCTCAAGCTATAATTTGCGCACCTTTAGGTTGGTCAGCACCATAAGGTAAGGGGGTATCAAAATGGGATGCATACATGGAAATACTTCTAACTCAAACTCAACTCACCTGTTAAGGGGTAGACCTATGAACTAATTTGTGAATATATTTAGAAATAGATCCATAACTGGAGGAAAATACAAGGGGGATACCACTGATCCTATTGAAAGATCCAACCCTATAATGTGCATCATAATCATCCTAAGCTATGTCATGTATGTACCCACTCTACCTTTACCCAACTCCCACTCACTAGTTCCCATGAACATCTCTCCCATAAGTAATAAAAATGATTCCCATCTCTGATATAAATAAATGTGAACTTAGAATATGGTTGAAATGTCCATTCCAAGAATCACATTGAAACTTGTCATCTATAGAGTCATGAAGTAACAAAAATTTTCATAATTTAAAATGACTATGGGACCTTTTATATATTCCTTAATATGGTCAACTTTCTTCCACAATGGTGTATCAAGGGAAATCATATCAAAAGATAACTTGACAGGTAAGTCAAGTACATTAATAACTTCTGCCAATATAAAGGAATGAGAAGCATTGATATCAAAAAAATAATTATACATCATATGAGTAATCAATACCATACCAAAAATAGTATACCTTCTTCACCACTATCTGGTGAAGCCTAATCCACTATATACACTCCCCCTGCCTCAAATCTATGGACCAAGCCCTAAGTTACTAACTTACATGATTCATCATCATTTGAGCCTACTAATGAGGACCTTAGACAGATTCATGGTTCATAGCTCTTGTATGTCCTACACCCCCCAAGATACCAAAAATAAAAACTTTTTAGAAGAGTTGTTGGAGATACCCCATCTATCTACACTATCAAAACAAGATATGTAGTTCTATATAGAACTTGTGATAATGTATTACCTTCCCATAGTTGAATCACTAAGGCATCCCTACTTAGGGGGATAAAGAATACATACTCTACTCTACCAACTTACTAAATCCTTATTGCACACCCTCGATATTCCTCATCCTAATACTAAAAGAGACACTCATCACATTAGGAGGAGGTCCAACCCACTATGTACTAAAGGGTGGACGAATACCAACTAATTGATCCTAAAATATGACATTCTAAATAATCAAGGACTTGCATTAAAACTATAAATATTTCATTTGGTTGACACTCCTAACCTACCATCATACATCAGGATAAAAACAAATCTTGAACTTCTTGAACTTTTGTGGGTCAACCCCAGGTAAGAGAAAATAAAAATGAAGTAGTTCAATGAAATGAGTAGATTATGAATATAGTATCAAGGATCCCTAATAATTATCCATGAATTATGGGGAAGAATATTACTTCATCATGTCATGGAAAAATTCCTTGATGAATAAATTCTTCAAAACCTCCTATACCACCACATCTACCTGCTTATCCCATGACACTCCACCATCACCTAGAAGATCCCTAACTCCTAAACACAACTAAATAAATTCATAAGTCCTCTAATTTCTCAACCTAGTCAAATATTCCCTCAATTATTTCTAAGCATTATATAGCACCTTATGGTCCTTTAGTCCCCCAACAGGCGGTGGGTGCTGGAGTTGTAAGTGATAGGAATAGTCAACTATTATCATCTATACTCTACCTCCATGGGTAGGAATAATTTCAAAGACTAAGGGAGGGACATGATCCAACTCATGGACCACTTGATTAGGTGATTTAGTATGCTCAGGTTCATCCATCCACACAAGCCATTCTGAAATAGGCACATTAACCCTAGTAGGAGAATTTAAGCATATCTTAGGTGGCACTTTTTGGAAGGAAAAATGAACATTTAACAACCTAAATCCATTAAGATTTATCCTAATCATTATATGGGATCACACAAACGTTCTCCTAGTAGGATACTTATAACTAATGGTATATCGCTACTAACATAACTAAAAGTTCACAACACCGGAACATTAATCAAAATCATATATATATATATATAACATAATAGTAAGATAAAGTTTAAAAAATTAGTTTCAAAATAGATATATACAAAATATAATATAAAATGAATTGACCATATAACCATCTCATCGACTATGATGGAAATTTTTCAATGTTAACAACAAATCGTAAGGAGAACCGATCAACCAAAAGAATGAATTGATTAACTGTGTGAAGCCTCATAGAACTCTAATAAATTTTTAAAAGGGGTTTAAGAAACCTCATGGAAAATTGGACCAACTACACACCTAATTGATCGACTATAGAGGATATCTATCCATATCCTAAATCAATTTCATCTGAAAAAAAGTGATCATAAAGGAAAATTCATGTGGCATCTTGTTCTATACCTATATTTTAAATATTTCCAATTATTGGAGTGATAATAAATTTTCTTCTAATCAACTTCATATTAATACCAAAATTACCATATGACAATTTGATATTTTAACACTATTGTAGCTAATGTTATACTTCAAGATACTCCACGTTTATGTGAAGTGCCCATATGGGTGAATTTAATTTTTTCGAAGTGATTAAGTTACCGTATGGACTTCAATGACCACATGGAATTTCTCAAACTACTGGATTGACCAATATTTCAAATCAATCAACCATATGGTTTTTCGAGGAATCTGATCATTATTTTTCCTAAGTATTGGAACTTGTTGTTGATTTGACATGGAACATTTAAAGGTAATATATCTGAAAGTTTTAATTATATTTTAATATAAATTATTGCAACTACTTTTTCATAGAAGTAAATTTATATTCAATGGAATTCATTTATCTCGATATTATGTTGACTACGAGGATTGGTAATGGATAGTTTCCAATGGATCTCTTCATAGTAAGATTTATTTTTATAATTATTAAAGGATGAGAAAAGTATATGAACATAAACATATAAAAAATAATTTTATAGTAATGAAAAACATGAACTACTAGTTACATTTTTTTCATGAGAACTTGCTGCAAAGATCTACGGAAATCATATCGTCTTTGTATCTCATTTCTAAACTAAAATATAACATTTAAAAGAGGAGAAACATCTAAAAACAACTAATCTCAAATCTATTATTCATAAAATTTCTGACATCTCTTTTTATGGGTTTTTTTTAATTTTTATTCGATCTTGAACTTATTTTACGTCATTTAGAGAAAAATATCATTTAGATAATAGAAGAGTACATAGATAGTATTATTGAATTTTTCATCAAATTTGTACTCCCATGGAAACTGTGAAAGAGGCTATGTATTTTCCTAGATATCTATATGTGATTTTATACAAAAAAAATACTCGATATATTTTTTGGATCTATTTATATTTAATAAACATTATTAGATGCATATGACTATCAAGTTGAGATGATTAGGTTTCATATTGATATTGAACCTCTTTTTTTATATGTTTTTCTATGTTTTTATGTTTTTCTTAGTCGATTATAAAATTATGGTTGAAATATCATTTTTGATTATATAATCTGATTGTTATTTTTAATACATGTTTTATATATTTTGTTTAATGTCATTAAATTTATTTAAAAAGATAAAGTGACTTAAAAATTATTTCAACTAGGTTGTGATCAAACCTTTAAGAAATCATTTAAAGACATTAAATTATATATTTATTCATTTTTAGATAACTTAACTGGTTATATAAACATGGGGATTTGTTTCTAAAAAATTTTAATATCTATTTTTTTATTAGAAACACAATTCACCCCCCCCCCTCTTGATTTCTTCATTCTGACCAACATTTTTTTAAATGGATTGTTTTTCCATCTCTCTTATTACCCAATAATATGATATTGTTTTTAGAAAAATATTTTTAATTTCAATTTATTCACTGATTTTTTATTGTGGATGCTAATTCTAAAGGTTATGCTTTGAATAGAACCCCATACATTATTGGTAAAAATTATTCTTTGTGGATTTTTTTTTAAAATTTCTCTTTAGAGCATGTTTATTGAAATTTAGAGATATATTGAAGATCAAAATGAAAAACCAAAAACTACTAAAAAACAATGTGATGGTCCAACTAAATCTACATAGAATTAAAATTGAAAATAAAAAAATTCATCATTTTTTTCTTTAAGATATGATTATTTTAAGAGTATACCTTCCTGTGATACTGCTTATCAAATTTGGGATACCCTTTATAAGTTTCATGAAGGCACACCTAATGTTGAGAAAATGAGATTAAATACATATAATTTTTAGAATTATAAATTCAAAATGAATCCTAATAAATCTACATATAACATAAATATTATTTTCAATGAGATTATAATTACATTTATTACACATGGAAAATAGATAGACGACAAAGCTCGAGTGATTAGGCTCGTGATATGTATACCAGATTGTTGCAGTGGTTCTGTACTCTCTATTCAAGAATAATGTTCCATCAGAAAACTACCATTAAATGAGATAATTAGAAATATGAGGATGTATTAAGAAGATTAAAATTTTAACATTGAATATGACAATACAAATAGAAAATTTAGTTTCTTTTAATGAATCACAATCAAAAGCCAAAGAATTTTTCTAATCAGAATGTACAAGTGGATGTGGAGATAGTATAGAATGTGATAAGGAAGTGGATCATCTATCCATAGGTTTTAGGAAGTATTATAAAAGGAAAAAAAATCATAAGTCAAATTATTATTGAAATAATGAAAAAAGAGGAAATTGGAGCAATGATTAGAAAAAGGGTGATTCCTATAATGAGATTACCAGTTATGAATATAATATAAAAGGACAAATAAAAGCATATTTTTTAATCTTATGTATATTAATAGCTATTAGAATGAAGAGAAAATAAGAAATATTTTAATTAAGTACAGTTGATGTGTATCTGATGATAGCTCCACTGACTCATATTTTAGTTGAGAATATACAAATGAAAAAGAATTTTTTTTCATTATAGGTACTAAATCATAAGTATTTTCAATTTCCTCTACTCATGTATCTTATGAATATGAAACATAAAATGGAGAGTTAGAATAAAATTTCCCTATACTAGAAGATATCATGATTATGTTAATTTATAAATATAAAAAAGTTAATAAGAATAATATTTTATGTGATATAGATAAATCTGATCATAGTTGATAAAATAAAAAGAATGTAAATCATTTAAAGAAAAACATTGATCTAAAACTATTAAATTGAATACATAAAAAGGATTTGGAATAGTTTCTTAATAGTAAAAAAACATTTTATATTATATTTTGTTAAAAAAATATGGAATTTCTGTAAATATGGACTACAAGGGAAGCTAATAAAAATTATTTCATTCAATGTTCAATAAAAGACATTGGTTTTTAGGGAAAAAATTTGTTTTGGAAATATTTTTAAAATATGTTTAAACCAAAATAGATTTTTTTGACTAAATATGTTATTCTGGTATGAAGAAAGAAACTGAAACAAATCTAGATTCCAAAATATTTATTTCTTAACTTCTCTAGAACTAATAAAATATGGGTACTAATGTCACTTTTTGTTTCATTGAACATAGGAAATATTTTAAACAATCTCTATAAAAAAGTTCTTTCTGGATAGTGGTTATTCCAGAAATATGGCTAGTGACCATTCAAGGTTCAAGAATCTTATCAATGTTAATGGTGGACATTTCAGTTTCAATTACAATAAAATAGAAAGAATATTTGACATGATAAAATTGGTAACTCTAAATCTATCTTTATCTCTAAATTTTTATTCATTGATGTTTTCAAATATAACCTTATTAGTATTTCATAGATGTGTAATTATGGGTATAATGATAAATTGAAAAATGATTATTGTATTATTTAATATTCCAATTTTGTTTTATTATTTATTTCTTTGAGAAATGATAATTTTTATACTATTAATTTAGATTCTTTATTCTCTCAAAATGTTTCTTTTTCATATTTTTTTCGTTGGTAATAATCTTTGTTTTACAGAATACTTGGCCCCTAAAAAATATAGAAACATAAAATCTATATAATAAGGGTTTATTACATGATCTACCTAATCCAAAACTCCATAGGTACATTTCGACAGGTAATGAAAAATAAAATATAATTCAAACCCAAGAAAGAGACATATACCTATAATACAGTAGAATTGGTTAATATGGATTTATTTAGACCATTTAGATTTTATTGTTTAGAAGGAAAAACTTAATCCTATATTTTAGTTTATGATTTTTCATGTTATACATGATTGTTCTTCCATTCTCACAAAAAATGAATCTCCTTCTTGTTGTTTAAAATATGAAATGTCTTTAGAGTACATTAATAGACTCACCATAAAAACCTAAAGTGGTGATCATGGATGAGAGTTTAATAATTAAGAGTTTGAATATATATACTCACAATATGGATATACACACAATTTATCTTCACCTTCAACACCTCAAAAAAACTTTGTTTTTGAATGGAGAAATGGGAATCTTTAAGAAACATCTTGATCTATACTCAGTGAATATGAATTGCTTGATTACTTATAAGCTACATCTGTTAAAACTGATTGAAATGTAATTAATAGTATTATCATGAGAAAAATCATGAAAAATACTCTATATGAATTACGGAATTATATAAAACTCAAAGTAAATTACTTTATAGTTTTTGGATGAAATGTATATCTTCTAAATACAACAGAAATTTTGGATGAATTTTTACCAAAAACCAATAAAATTATATTTCATCATTATTAAACCACAACTAAAGCTTATAGAGTCTTTAATAAGAAATATAAATTTTTTTATGAAAATATTCATGTTACTTTTGATGATATAGATCCACATTCAGTTAAACCTTCTATATAAAATATTTTGGATGAAATGTCAAATTTGAATATAAATTATACTGCTAAATCTTCTAATAATTATATCAATTTACCGAATAAATATCTTAGTAGAGACCATAAAGTCCTTCCTAACCTATAATAATACTTGGAATAACCAATTATTCCAGTCTCTAAAACCATTAGACCACTAAAACGAAGCGCTTAGATTCTATTATAGGAGACCATGATAATCTTATTCTAACTCGAGCTTCACTAAGGTACACTGTTGAACATAAATCCTTTTATCATGGCTAGAACCTAATAACATAAATTATGTAATCAATGATAAACATTAGTTAATTTCTATTCAATAAGAATTTGATAGTTTTAATATAAATAAAGTTTATTAATTGGTAGAAAGGTCTAAATACTACCAAAATATTGGAACTAAGTGGGTATATATAAATAAGGTTGATAAATTTCGAAAAATTATTACAAACAAAGATAGATTGGATAAACAAATATATAGTATAGATAAAGGTATTCTTTATGAAGAAACATTTTCAATAGTTTACAAACATTAATCCATTATGACATTGATTGATTGTATAAAATTTAGAGATTTTGAGTTGTATCAAATGGATACCAAGAGTTATTTCCTTAATGTGTATATTACTAAGGATGTTCCTATTGAAAACCCCCATAGATTTTTAAATCCCCATTTTCCAAATAATGTTTTTAATGTTTTTGAAGATTAGTATGGTTTAAAACATGCCCCTATAGCATGTTATGAATGGATAATCAATTTTCTTATTTCAAACGGTTTTAAAAAAGGTTTTATTGATCCTGTCGTATTTATCAAAATATTTTTTGATTTCATAGATATTTTTAATGATATTGTTTTTTTATTCATGAAATTAATTATATATATAATTTTTAAAACTAATACAAAATAAATTTTTAATATGTTTGATGGGTGAACCAAAATTCTCTATTCACTTTCAAAACTTTTTAAAATATAGAAAGAATTATTTTAAACCATGGTATATACACAAAAGATATTTTAAAATGTTCTTTCTTTGATAATTCAAAAGAAAGTGATACTCCAATGAGTACCACTTATAAATTGGATCCTCATGAAATTGGGAAATAAATTGACCAAACAATTTAATGAGTTATGATACGATGTTTACTTTACTTATTAGCTAGTCAGTCTGATATTATGTTCAGTTTTCATTTTTGTTCACTTATTCAAGAAAATAACATTGAATCATATTTTACTATTTTTGAAATAATTTTCAAATACCTCAATAGTAGAAATATTTTAAGACTATTTTACTTTAGAAAACATTCTTTAGATTTAATTAGTTATTATGGTGTCAATTTTGGTTTCTATTTTTAGATTGAAAAAGAACCTTTGGAAAATTTCACTTGTTAGGCATGTTTCTAGTATCTTGTAGTAGTAAGAAAAAAAATGTGTTGTATTTTTTACTAATAAAATTGAATACATAGCTATGGACAGTTGTTGTGCATAGATTCTGTGTATGAAACACACATTATAAGACTATAGATTGAAATTTAGTAATACCTCTATAAAATGTGAAAATAATAAGTGTGATTATAATTTTTAATAATCTGGTATCTCAATATAAGAAAAACATATTGATATAAAACATCCATTTTTTATAGATAATTTTCAAAAATTGTACATCTCTATTTAATTTTTTATAATAGAACATCATCTTACTGAAATTTTTACAATCCCTATGAAGTATGAGAGGATAAATTACATTATACCTCACTTAATAATGATCTACTATGTTTAAATTCTATTTCTTAAATTTTTTTAATTTTTTTATATTTATATATGGAATATACATTTAATTTATTTTCATTAAAGTTATCATATGTAGTTTTAGTATATTTTAATTTTTTTCCTATAATTTACTCTAAATCAGCCCCAAAATGATATTAATATCAAAAAACAGAATTAGAATCATCACATTCCATTATAACTAAATCTTAAACCACTTTTGACACATCCTTTACCAAAACCCTAGCCTTCTAATATTTTAATCTTAGTTTTGAGTAGTGAATATGGAGTGATCTTTAAAATAACATGCTCATTAAGCATCAAATGCTTCTAAAAGATCAAAGGCAAGAATCAATGGATCTAAAAAACTCTCAAACCTACATCTCTTATTTAATAAAGTATCCACAAAAAAATAAGTATATGTATAATGGTTTATGATAATCTGTTTTCGATTATGGAAATTTATACTTTGAAAAGGATGGGTTGATTGATTTGTATGATGATAATCGATTTTTCAATCCTTATTTGGTGAAAGTTTTTATGTAAATATGTTATTTGATGTAGAAGATCAAGTGGATCTCATCATAACCATTATTTGAAAAAAGAACTTGTAATTTTAGGACATAGTTTTCTATAAATAAATTTTATATCATTTAAATCTTTTTTATGTCCCCCTGAGTTTAAATGAATCATGTTATATTAATGAAATTTTATTATTGAATGTGATAGTTATCGTATGGACATTGGATTATAATTTATATATTAGATTAACTAAATAATGAAAAATATTTGGTTTACACATGTATTAAATGAATTAAATGGTTATCAGTTGATTATAAAATAAAATAAAAATCATTTGAATGTAATAGAGATATTTTTTGTAAAAATTATTCTATGCACACAACATGTTTTTATCAGAATAAATAAAATCAATCACTATTGGAAAATGATTTTAATGGAATTTATATATTATATATACAATAAGATGTTTTAATATTATTCTATTTTTTTCTAGTCATGGGATAAGAATAAATCATGTTTTTGGCTTAAAATGGATTTTTTTTATGAAAAACTGTTATTTCATGTTTTGTGCAATTATCTTGAAGTTAATTTATACAATTTATAGAAATTGAATATTTAAAAATGGATTCAATATGTTGAATCAAGAGGATAATATTTTTTAAATAATTATCTTTCATTTTTTATCTTTATAAATAGTAACCTTGGTATATATTTTTCACCTGGAGAGGGTAAAATGGGTAAAACCAGGTTGAAACTTTGGGATAGGGCTTTAAAAATAAAAAAATTATATTCTATTAGATGGGTGTTGTTCAACCATTTTACCCAAGTATAGAATAGATGTCTGCTTCACTCCTTTTTTAATTAATTATGACCTTTATATTTATTTAAGAATAGAGTAAATACAATATGTCACTATCTTGACTTTAATATCCCTAAAAATTTTACATAAGTATAAAAGATTATATATTCGAATATAAATGTTTTTTTCAAATAGAATTAATTTTTTTGTGTAATAATTTATTAGTAATTTTTAGTGATTGAAAAATTCTCTAAAATTTTTACCCAATACTGACACGATATTTATTAAATTAATAGAAAAATAAAATGAATGATTGAAAGAAATATTAAAAATAACTCAATTTGAATGAATTATTACATTCTATGAATTGTTTATATGAATATAACATATTATAGATATATTAAAGGTTTATATTATAAATCCATTGTTATCGTGATGTTTTCAAATAAAAATTACGTTAATAGTTCTTAAATTGAAATAAATATTATTTTAGGATTAAAATGTTTTATTAAATTATTTAAAAATAATAAATATTCAGAAAAAGGAAAAGAAGGATTAGTAATTTTCTAAATTTTCATTCATTTTACAATTATTATCCAAATTTTACTTTATAAGTAAATTTACTACCCTTCACCAAAAATAATTTTATTACAATTTTTAAGAATAAAATTGGTCAACCAAGTGTTTAAAACAAAAGATATGTTTAAAATGACACCAAAACCAATCAAAATTTTATTTTATGATGATATGTGTACCCTATTTTTTTTTTTAATACATATCTATTTGGGAGAATTTATTATGAGAATAACTTAATCATATTTTAATCCTTTTAGTAAATCCATGTGTGTTCTTTCATTACCTTTTAAAAGGAAACCCCTTATTCTTTTTTTACATCACATTGAGCCATCTATCTTGACAAAACCTTACCCAATTATATTCTAAAATTGCATTTCCATAAAATATATGTTCTTTACCTCTTTAAATAAAATTACAAGGGTCACTATGAAGGGGTAAAAAAGCAGCCTACCTAAGAATAGGTAATCATATTACCCAACCAATTTTAATTTATATATTCTTAAAAAACAACTAAATAATTGTTATTCATCATGAAATAACAAATTTGGTGAACTGAATATACATAATTGTTATTATGATAATGTTACCACAAATATAAAGCCTCTGTTTCATAAAATTGGAAGAGAATATATCTCTCATGCATGCATGTGGACTACCGCCTTCATGAAGTCATGCGTTTCATTTTACTTCCCCAAATTTCAAGGATAGTTATTATGGTGGTTTTAATATTTGTGAATTATATTTATCAAATAAATTTTATTCTGTAATTATAAATTCAAATATATATTCTTACCTTCCCATTTGTAGGAAAATGATAATGTTTCCAATGTGTATGTGCGGACTACCACCTCCACCAAGTGATGTGATTCATTTGACTTTTTTTCTTTACATGGATGAAAATAATGATAAACTTAATGGATATATATATATATATATATGTTATTTATGATATAATAATGATTCTATAAATATAAATTATTATTTACCATTCTTTTCTTCTATTTGTGAAAAGGTGAAAAAATGTGTTCATGAGTATGTGCGTCTTACCGTTTCCATGAATAGTGTAATTTATTTGCCTACCTCATTCCTTTATAGGTGACTCTAAATTTATATATATTTTATATATATTTTATTTGTATCCTACTTAAAATTCATTATATGATGGAACCATGATCAATGTAATGAACTGAACAATTATAAATGAAATTTTATTTTTGATTCAATAAATGCATTATCAAGTAATATAGTTATAAAAAAGGGATTTACTACTTTTATTATTTTATATTATTATATGTTATATCCATTAAAATTTAAAATACCAATAATAATAATTATTATTAATAAAATATCAATTTTACAATGAACATTAATAATATTATATTTAGGGTTATGATAAAGTATAATTGACATAGATAAAGGAAGAAATTTACTCCACTAATAGGATTTTACCCTAGGAATCTCATTTAAAGAAGCTTCTAATGGACATATTATCATTGGGTTTTTCTTTTAACATTATTAATCCTTGATTCAACAACTGAAGCATGATTAAAACTGCTTATGGGATAAGTTAATTCTGATTGATATCATGGCCCAAACCATGCCTATCGGACCACTTAATGAAATATCATCATCACAGACCTTACCCATTGGTAATTCACTACTGTAATATGGGTTATATTTCTAAACCCTAATAATATGTATTTTAATATTTTCTTCTAATTAAATAAAAATTATATTTTTTTCATTTTTATTATTACATTTAAAATTACTATATAATGAGTTTGATAAAATTTACATTTTGATATGATGAAACACAAATTGTATTTTTGGGGAATATATAGTTTCAATAAAGAAATAATATTTGATTAATTGTATATTTTTTTGAAAAAAAATTATTATAATTTAATTGTTTTATTAAAAAAATATTTATTAAATATAAAAGATAATATAATGTTATTAAGTCAAAAGAAAATTTTATAAGGGTCAAACAACTATTATTGTGAAAAGAGATTATTTTCAATAAATAGGGAATTTTATTTAAAAGTTTAAATTTCAAATTTTTTGAATTAATATGATAAAATAAATATTTTTTTATATCAATACCCCATAATTATCCAATGATTGATTTTTCATAATTTTTACAAAAAGTAGAATTCATGGGTAAAATTAACTAAGATATAATTATATGATATGTATTATAACAACATAAAATCCCAAAAATGAAATAATAAATACTATAAATAGTACTCATGACTAAAAAAATTTATCACCTTTAAATTAATTAGCTTTTTATGTTATTTTATTTATTCTATAAACTCTTAATGAATCCTCTGAAACCTATATTATATTTTAAGGTTTTAAAATCAATTTTATATAAACATTACTCACTTCAAAATCACCAATGGAATTAATTTAATGTGTTTAGTTCATAGAGTTAAAAAATAATGAAACCCACTCCACATTCTAAGAAATCATTACAAAACATAAGGTAAGGATTTCGGTTTTTATTACTTTATCATATAGAGTCTAAAACCTAAGTTTAGAAAATAATAAGGAATTCTCCGTTCTTTTTCTATATAAACCCACACAACATCCCATTCCACATCACTAAAACCTATTATATCAATAATTTACTCTACCCATATCTCAATAGATCGCCTAAAAGGTTCTTCAAATATCTTAGGACACTCCCAATATTTTAGTAGCGGCCTATCAAGGTAAGGGACCCTCTCTTTCTCCCCATTATTTTTAGAACCTTCTTTATGTCATGAATTTTTATTTCCAATCGTTCAAGTTTTGATATGTTTTTAAACTTCCATATAATTGTCCTTATGATTCAAAATTATTGATATATCTCTTTATCTATCATTCACCCCTTCTATAAACTTTTATGTACACCAGTTATGTTGCCAAAATTGCCCGGTGATTTTTCGTCTCAAGCATTTGTGTACTGAATACCCATCTCCATTTCCACTCAATGGTATTAACTTAGTTTTACATTTCCTTAATATACTAATAATTTTAATGTATTTAATCCACACTCCTAAATCATGGGTATAAAATTATTTAAATATAACTTTATGTTGTATGGTCTATGTGGAATCCTTATGCATGTACATGATATGAAAGTGACGTGTGGGACCTGAATTATATAGCCCTACAATATATTTCTCAATGTTTTTGTGTCATGATATTCCATATATTGTGCATGGAAGGATATATTAAGAAACCTATATTAAGTTATCTTGGTATTTAGACTTTAATTATGCTTATAATTTCATGTTTTAGGTTGTTTCCACATTCTATTATTGGTTTTATGTTATCATGTTATATCATACCTCATTGTTTATGACCATGATTCTCACCCCTCTTCTGCTACCTTGATATTCCTACCATATCACATGAACTAATTTACCATATTCTATTCTTTTATTGTAACATTATTGGTATTTATAGATCACCCCTTTCATATGTGCGTCCCTAGGTTATCCCATGTAGTTTTAGAAGATCCAAGTTATATACAAGAATGTTTTAGCGTTTTAAAACAATGATATTGTACACATGTTTCATTTTAATGTAGGGTTGTATTAAGTGTAACTTTATGTAATAAATCATGAATTAATGTTTAATAAAATTTGGGTTTTCATAGTTGGTAACAAAGGAATGTCTTGTTATTTCTGGGGATTAGGATTAGAAAACACTAATGAAATGCTTAGCGATAAGATTAAAAATTGGAAAATAACACTAAATTTTGGTAATGTATGGTGTAAGTGGTTTCAAAAAAAATAAATCTATATATGGATACTATAAGTGGATGTGAATCTCGAACAGTTTTACATAGGGTTAATAACCTCAAAAAGTTTGCCTTGAGCTGGACTCAATTGTCACCACGTGCATGAGAATGGTCTATAATTCACACCAATTTATGACACTCCCATGGTATATTATTTTCTAAATTGATAATCTACTAATGAAAAATTATTTAGAGAACAAAAATTCCCATATTATTTTATGTTACTAAAAATATCATGGATAACATAGATTATAACCTGGAAATTCATAGGTTAAAGAATATATTTCATTTTTTAGTTATACCTTTAATGTTCGTGATTTAACTTTTATGTCATTAATATTTAAACAATTGTCACCCCTAATTTTCTCTTTAGTTCTAGTCAATAATCGAATATAAGAGGAACCAGGTCAACAACCAATGCGAGAGGAAATTTTTTGAATACCCAAATGAGATTCTCAACCTAATGGCAGTAAGAATTGTGAACTTTGTTATAATACATTCTTAATTGACTCGGGTTTTGAACATAATATTGAATCATGAGGAATTACCAAACCCCCTAATAAAGTGAATGTTGTAATTGTGATTTTTTTTAAAAAAAATATGACTTTCGATGGATCTTCTGATCACATAAACATGGAGCGATAGATCAAATCCATTAAAAATATCTTCTCCAACCATCAATGCCTTGAGAAATTGAAGGTTTTATTTGATGTTTATAAAAGGGATGTAGAATCTTATCAATGGTGGAAATTTTTCAAAAATATGAATTTCATGGAGGAGATCAAAGCGATGGAGTGGAATGAATTCTAAAAAATATATTTTGATAAAATTTTCCTCATACTCTCTAAATTAAAACAGAGTGGGATTTATTATCCTAAAACATAAGAATAATGAATCTGTTATGGTTTATGAGTGAACTTCAAAAGACATTCATGATACACCTCCTTTTTCTAAAAAAACCTTGAAAGTAAATTTGACCACTTATATAGTGGGATAATGTCGAATCTTTGAAAAGCATTGTCTACTAGGGAATTTTAAAGATATAAGTAAATTGTAAAATGTTTCCTCATATTCTAAATGATGAAGTATGAATCTTAAGGTTCACTTGGAATTAAAGACAAGAAGAAGATAATTGGTTTTAATTCTGATATTTTAATGGAAAAATATCATAGCCTATCATCCCACTTTTAATAATTGTGGGAATAAGCATCTCAAAAATTTCCAAAAGGGGACAAGGAAATTGCTTAGGTTCTCGGAGGATGGGAACCTAACTAGTGATTACCAATAGGATAAACCAACCATTGTGGTGGAGGAAAGGAATTATTCATTCAACCCTTATCCTATCTATAACGACCCATACATTTCATACATTGTTATTAATTCAAATTTGAAGCACACTTATTACAACACATAACAAAACCAGGAAAAGACCATATAGGTATAGTGTCTTTAGAAACTGAGAAACATAAACAACTGGTTCATAAAGCGTGTACACTGTCTCCCATTTATTTCATCATATCTACAGTCCCTTTTGGAATATCTTACTTAATAACCTTCTTCCTGACCTGGGGAAAGAAAAAATACAAATGGGTGAGCTCAAATTCTCAGTAAGGGTAAACAAAAGAAATATCAATCACATTATATTCATAAGAACATAACTTTTAGAAATCTTAACCTGCAAAAAAGATCATAATTTCATAACATGGGATAAATCATAGTAGTGAAATTTAATCTCAATAATCATAACTTAAAACATGAAACTTTGTGGAATACACACATAATCATAGAGAATCATTTCTTATTAGTCAAGACTCATGTCCAAGACTATCTTGGTGGACAAAGTCCATTTCGGAACCGAGTTCACTCCTCGTTTCAGTCCTGTTTCACTGAACCGGTTTAACCTGCTGTTCCAGCCATGTCTATCTCATGATATATAAAATCTTTACCCAATGAATTGGAGGGAGATATAGGTCCCACCCATCTCATAATGATACCATTCTTATGTGTGCCACAAAATCATAAACCATACATCATAGCATAACCCATGTAATAAAAATGGGAATCTTAAACATCGTGACATCATAAAAAAATTCATATAAGATAAATGAATTCATAAAAATAATTCCATCACAACATAATCAAATCAATGTAATAATAGGGATATAAACAGAACCCTTTATTATCTTAGATGTAAAATAATTTTGATAAAACACTTGAACTCCATTCTTGAGGAAAATATCCTTTCTACTTCAAAAACACTTTTCCTTTCTTAACATGTCATACAATTCTAAACTAAAAGAAGTTTATTAAAAATAAACTTGAAAACTTGTAAGGGAAGCTTCTTGTAAATAATGTTTTAAAAATATATTCATGCCATATAAGTTAAAAGAAAACATTCTTCTCGTACTTTTGTCGGAAAAGTCAAAAAGTACCTCGTACGAAAAACGACAAAAGATTCCTTTCATATCTTTTACTAAAAACTCAATGAAGGGTAAAATTGTATATAAACTATTTTAGAAGGATTCCAATATTACATATTGAGGAAACATGGATGTGGATGATAAAATTCACCCCAGTAAATTCCAAAGTATAAACAATCTTGGATAAAAATGAGATTGTGATATTTCCCTTACCTTAGGTCCGATTTACTTCGTAAGTGTCCGAACCTCCTGTATAATGATTTAAATAATGTTATTGACTTATTCCAGAATCATACTTATTTTTATGCTATCATATATGGTCATATTATTAGCTTCTTATTAGTAATATTTCATTACTACTTGTTATTCGGGTGTTTATTACTTTTTGTTCTTATGCGTGTTTTGTTGAATAAATTATTATTTTTCTTTTTAGGTTATAGATACCTTATTTCCAAAATGGTATTAGTGTAATATATATCATATTCATTCATTCAATTCATTTATATAATCATTATGCAATGGAGATCATGTAGAACGAGTCACATCACATCGTGGAGACGGTATTCCGTACGTACGCACGAGCGATGATATCGTTCCCATGATCGTGGAATTGTATTGGAGTGTATATATACTATTTCAGAATCAATATCACTTTAAACTAATCATATATACTTATTATTTAGACCATTATACCCATCCAATTAAGGTGGTGGTGGAAAATATATTACACCACGGCGTGGAGACAGTATTCCGTACGTACACACGCGCGGTGATTTCATTTTCCGTAGGATGGATAGATGGCGAAATAGGGTTGTTTCATAATTATAATAACATATCATTATATGAGTGATACTGATGTTATTACTTCATAATGAAACAACTAAAGAAGAATAAGTGGAAGAAGAAATAAAGATGAAAGAATCGGTAACGTACATTACCTCTTCTTTGAAGCGCTTCTTTGAGACCTCCTTTTAGGGCACTAAAATTGGTCTTTGAAGAAGGCCAGGACCTCTAGGATGTCTCTAGGAAAGTGGAGAGAAGAGATTGGGAGGGGTTTTCCGAGATTGAAGGCTCAAAGTGTTGTGAGGAAGAGGGGGAGGAGGTTCCCTTTTATAAGGGAGGAGAGGGGCTCCTTTGGAAAAACTAAAAATATTATTTTATTATAAAGACAAATTCGGTTTTAAATAGCTCAAAATTGATTTATTTCAATGCTAAGGTGGGGATGGGTCGAAAGCCTCTCATCCAATAGAATTTATACAAGTTTATATTCCTATTTTAACCTTATCATTTAGATTTAACATTAAGTTAAATAATTTTACTTTTACCGTGTCTTCTTGTGTTCTTACACTATAAGGTTAATAAACTTACTATAACAAGCCAAACGAACCCCAAGTTGTTTATTATTAATATATATATCCTTATCTAAGTAATTTTTCCGAACCTTAGATTTTTATGAATAAAATAACAATTAATAATATAATATTTGTTTTAAAAACTATTTTTTGTCAATTTTGACACTATTTGGTAATTGATTTTTGTGAAAATCCTAACAGAATCATTAGTTCAAAAAAGTTAATTAAATCAATAATAACATGTCATATTAACCTAGAAAATTAGTGTAATTCATAAAAAGTCTCAAATTACATTTATTTGGGTATTTATAACATCAATTATGTCAATATTTCATTAATAAGATAATTATTGCATCATCGTTGTGTCATAATTAAATTATTTAATGTCTAAAAATTACAAATAAAATACCATTATGTAGGAAATATTTTTAGCTTTCTAATGAATATTTATAGTCGAATTTATCTTATTTATAAACACATATTAGAAATGATTTACTTATTAAACTTTGATTTTAACTATTTTAACCCTTCTTTAAATAAATTAATAATAAATGTCCTAATCTAAGAAGTCGTCTCTTTTGTTCCCATATAATAGTTTCTCATCGTTCATGGGTGATGGATGAGATTTTATGTTATTGGGATTTATAGGCCTTGCATCCCTAGTTATATGCCTTCTTGTGCGAAGTGTATATTGAGGATTTGAGATGGATTAAGTGAATTTATTTTGTTATCACACTCTTCACATGATACTTTCATTGTTCATCCATGGTGTCGAATGATATTAAGTGACCACAAGAATGTTCCTCCATTTCCATGTTCATTAGACCCCAACTGATCAAAGGTATTTTTATTAACAATATGAACATATAAAGGTGATTTCATAAGTTTAGGTTTATATGTCTAGAAGTACTCATGAAATAGGGATACCTTTGTAAAGGCATTCTCGTGATCGAATATGACTTTTTAGGGGTCATTTATGAGAAGAAGGTTGGTTACTAAGGAGGCCTTTTTTAGTTTAGAGTGTCATTTTTAAGGACCTTTTTTAGATCATTCTAGCTAATTGAGGAGGAATCACATGGTCAATGGTGGTTTCCTGGGGAATATAACCCTTTTTACTTGAAGTCCATTGTATCTTTTCCTCACATGAATCATCCACCTTTCCCCTTTTTATTTCATTCTTTATTTTTCTAGAACATGAGATCTATTGTAGCCATGTGAGTGTTGTTGAACGAAATCACAGTCCTTGTTTGTGATGTGACATATAAAAAATGATGGATCTTGAAGCGATTTGAGAGAAATTTCAAGGAAACAGCCTCTACAAGTATATGTATTCAAATGGGAAGTGCGTAATCAAATGAACATGTATGATACCCTTCTCATGATTAAGGTTTCATGTGAGCAGTCTCTTATATGACAAGGTGGACATGTTTCCAAGGGATTTGTGATTTTTGTCTTGATTGTATAATCTTTTCTCATGAGAATCATTGACCACATAATATATCCTCCTTATTCATATTTCCAACCTTTATTTTATAAGGAGTTTTTAATGTTTTTCATTCACCCGCTAGTGGACAAGTCATGTGATCAGAACAGATTTTCTGTCATCCTTTACATGATCATCATTGATTGTCTACATTATTTCACAAGGAAAAGGGAGGCTTTATAAAGTGTCTATTCATGGTCAATATAAGATCATGTGATGTGCAAGACCTATTCGAATTTCCTTCTGAGGGTCATGTGATCACGTGTCCTTCTAAAGGTTATGCAGTTTGGGGGAGTTTACCACCTTCTCTTACATTGTTTTACAAAGAAATTAGTATCCATTATTTGATTATTTTGTCCCTTTTAGATTCTTCTATTCTCATTTAGTGGCCATTAATAAACCCCCCCCCTGTTAGGAGTGATGGCCACAAGGAAAAGTTCTTTGTTTTGAGGAAAGTAAATGCCCACCCGAGTCCTTGGGGATTCCTGCAGTCTCTTGGGATATGTTTAGCCTTTTGAGTTACCATTGGTATTCTACAATATACCTTATAAATAGGGGATGAATGAGACGTTCATTCACCAATTACATCGAATCTTTAAAGCATTCATGATTTATTTTGTATTGTGATCCCTTCCCAAGACCTCGTCGTAATATCCAATTCACAATACCTATTTGTGAGAACCAACCCCAAGATCTTTTCAACAAGATTTCTTTGTGATTTTTGATTGCAATATATGATTTTGTGCATCACTTGTTCAATCAATCAAAAAACTGATTATCATTAATTTTCTTGATCCATGACCTAGATCTTTAGTCGTATAACTATCATTGTAGGTTTCTCAAGATTTTATGATTTGGTCACATGATCAATTAATCATTATATGGTTTTTATGAACATGTTAGAGCCACTCGATCGCAATCCTTATGATTTTTCATGTGATTGAGAGTTGAACCATGGTTCAAGTAGTCCATGATATCTCTATGGATCATTCCATTCATGAAACCTATATTAGGTCACGTGGTCATGAATCCCTTAAGTGTTTATGTGATTCACATGATGCTCTCAGGACCATGCATCTATTTTAATGGGATTTCTCACTAATATTACATATAATTTTTTATTTTTTATAGATTGATTTCAACTCCCATACATCTTCAAATAAATAGGCTGAAGTAGCCATGGCTCACTAGAATCACATCATAGCATGTTCGGATGTTAACACTCACCTTTTTGTCAAGTCATCACATATAAGTATGATGAACTTGATGGGATTTAACATTAATTAATATACCCTTTTATACTTCCTTCCCCTCCATGGGTTTGGTGTTACCAATGATGCTCTCATCCCTTTGTTGCATTCATCAACCATACCTCCCACTTGGATTATAAAAACCCATAATAACGTTTAGGTGAACATCTCCCATGTGGGCCATTTCATTGATAAGGGGGAATACACATATGGGTGTATGATGATGTTTGTGCCCAAAAAAATCAATGTGAACCATTGAGTACCAAATAAAAATATCCATATATACCATTTGACAATGTGTATATATCATACCAACCATAGGTTCGCGTGGTTTCCCAACTAGATCATTTGCTCAAGGTGAAATTTTTGAATAGATTGGGAATAACCCTTACGGTTTTAGTATATCTCCTCTGAATTTATGACAGAGGTGAAATGGATTGGGATGTATGTGGATATCTCTATCTTGAAAACATTTTCTTACAGTAATAAGGTATTGATATAAAACCTATTCATTAACTGAATTCTTGATAGAAACACTTTCTAGATAACAAATAGAAAGGTGACTGTTAGTCTTTTGTACATAAGAATATTTGTGGAACCCCATATTAGAGTTAGTGTGTGATGATTTTTTCCCCACCATCATCATGGGAAAACGTGGAGAGTATCCCTTTCCTTTCCCAGGAGTTGATTAAGTTGGATAGAAAGGCCCTTGATAAGGACTTGCTTCCTGGGGAATATGTCCCATTTAAAAAATGGGTGATTTAATTAATCAATAATGTTCATTATGATCTGGAATCTATGAAGCCAAGGGCTTTCCCCATGATGGACTCCTATAGTGTTGAGGGTGATTATTAGCCCATAGTTTATGAAGAAAATTTTTTCAACTAGGGGTGGGAGGTTATCTCAATGTTGATTGGATAGTTCAACTAACCAAATTCCATTCCATGTATCTACATGGTTACTTACTCTTGATAAAAGAAAAAAGTGGAGTAAGGGTCTCTATATTCATGATGGAAACCTTTAGGGAAGTAGGGAATCTTATCAGGTTAGCCATCCCTATAGTGGAAAAAATATGTCATCTCCAATATCATATTTATAAGGGAAGATCCCATCACGAAATCTCAAGCCCCTTTGAGGTTTTATGAGGTTGGATGGGTGCTCATATATGAGGTTATGAGTACTTAAGCATCCAAAAATCCCCAACATTCATTTTATACAATTTTTAAAATACATTAGGTGAGTAATTCCCATCGCACTCATGGAATGGGAGACCAGGGAACTCTTAAATCGTTATGATAGCTTCTCCTTCAAACCATTTGAGACAGTGCACAAAGATATCATTGTTGAAAATGGTGGGGGCACCCTAAGGCTTTGACCATATTGAGGTCACTTCATGAGTTCCCCCTTTCTTGACATATTGACACAATTACCCTCTACAAATTATACATACCTTATCAGTTTAGCCTTTAATTTCAGTGTTTTTAGTTGATATTCCATCCCCACATTAACATTCTCTTTCATAAATATCTAATGTAGGATTTCTAGTTTTGGATGATGTTCACCATAGAGAAGACTATGACCAATATAGACCTCCCTCCCTGTGATGTAAATGTTGGTTTTTTCAAGAATTATACTAAAATTCGAGTTTGATCATATCCCAATGGGATGTTATCCACATCCGTATGTGAGGATACAAGATGTCCACCAACTGTCAAGGACAATTTGATTCTAGGAAAGCAACTAGTTTTGGGAGGACTAACAGCTCCAGAATTACCTCGTAAGGAAGTGAGGCATTTACTACTAATAACATTGCCCATAAAATCATCAACTGGAATGGTCATAGAGAGTGTGGTTTTGTTCAGTGATTTCACTCCATCACTATTATTTACTTTCATATTTAAGTATTGGATAACATAGATAATAATGAACACATGGGTCGAGCTCTATGGAATACCACACCATGTAGAGTTACATTTAGAAGCCTTCACTCACATTATTGATCCCCCATTCATTACTTTCAATGACCAACCTATGGAGGCAAATTATTTTCTCAGAGACCTTCATGAAATTCTATAAAGTTTGAAGGGTCAGGTCTACTATTCTCCTGTAGTACAAAAAATGGTGGTTCATGGAATTCTAGAGGTTGTAATGGATGAACAAGAATATCCTATTATCAAAGAAGTGGTAATTCTAAACTAGCAATTGTGTTCAATATTCCACGGTGTGGTTGCAACCAAACTGGAATTTTTTTTAATTTTCATTGATCTAGGAGAAATCCACATATTAACTTCCACTCCCACTATCCTCAATATTTTCTCCTAGGGTTATGGTTGCTAGAGATGAATTGAGCGGTGACCAGAGGAATGGCGAGGAGAGTTCCCCAAGTCAACTAGATCTGATGAGGGAGGATATTACCATGCTAGTAGAAACACCTATGAAATCAATACCTTTTAAGATATTCCTAATAGTGTAAAGGAAAAGGGATGTTCTCTGATTTATCAGATCCTTCCCCCCAAAATCCTCAATTAAGTGTTTCATTTCACTCTTTCCGTATTTTGGATCATTCCAGAAATAGAACCTAATTTTTTTATGAATGTTCAAGTCCACATAGAGACCACTTGGATGAGAGTGTATCTTATCTATAGGATTCAGGTGAGTATTCAGTTACTTTGGTAGAACCTTTATTGTTGAGATTGTTCCATCAAGAGGTATAAATGACTGATGTGTCAGTATAGTTTGGCCCAATGCCCACAGTAGATGTTCCAATGGTATTTCTATTTGATCCCTAATTAGAGAAATTAGTTTTTTAGACTAATATTGGTATCTACTCTGTTACTAATTTTTCATTAATCGAAGCATGTTTCAGAAAATGTAAATATTTCTTTAGAAAATGGACACACTGATCACTTTTTTTGTCACCTAACAATTAATTTTCTCTAACAAAGATCAAGGGTGGTATTAAAATAATGATTTCATAGAGATAAATGATGGTTCACTTAGTAATATCATCATAAGAGTGTGTCATCACCTCTCTTGAAGATGTGGTTGGGGTAGTGGATGTTGTCGGTGAAAAAATAGAGAAAGGATAGTTCTGACATCGGCCATATCTATTGGTCACTTGGTGATACTATGTCATTTATCCCATGTCTAATAAATCCTTGTTCCTATTATTTTAGTTACTTCTACATGGATTTCAAAGGATCAAGTCTATTCTTCCTTTGGAAACCCCCAAATCGAGTCAACCAACAGAGAGGTCATCTCCCTACCTAATTTTTCAAATACCATGAGCATGAATCCCTCACTTAGAGAATTATTCCGCGAATATGTTTCTAATCACATAATTGGATTGTTTCAAGTTCTATATTATACATCACTTTAATAGTTGATGCAGTGGAAAGTTTGTAGTTAGATTTGGACTTTAATTTTGGAGGCCCCTTTGGAAGTCCTGAAGACTCACCTAGGTAATATTCGGTTTGTGTTCACCACCCATGGTTATGAGGGTTTTCATTATACTTCCCTTCATGACCAAGTTAAGGAGGTGATATATTTGAGGGAGAAAAATACAGAAAAAGAATTGAGGGTGGTAGTATTTGGGGCTTCTTCTTTAGAAAATAAAAGACGAGATGAGGCCTAAAGTGAAGCTTTCTAGTGTGTGGTGGAGGTAGCAACTCACTGATAAGTGATCAGCACCGGGGAGGATGAAATCAACCATATATAATATTAAATTAGTCATCTTAACGAATATATATCCCTATTTCATCATGCACTTTAAATATCAGAGAAAAATATACTACACAAATAGGGGCTATTTGACATGGCTAAGAAGGCCAAGACTGATGTTGTTACTGGGGAGTAGTTACAGTAGATTGTGGAGGAAAAAAATAAATATGTTTATCAATTACACTAATTTTTTACCTCCATCAATAAAAAGTATGTAGAGATCAAGGACTTCTCTAAACACATGTTGTGATGGGATTTTAATTTCATGATTTTCCCATACTTGTATATTCATTAGAGAGATTCAATTATGTAGATATTTATTCTTCTTCATGCTATCAATGAAAAAATCATCTAAACATTATATTTCATTTTAAAATATTCTTTTATTCATGATGTACACGATATTATATTTAAATAATGTTTCATGAATCATCAAATATTCCCATCCTTTGTGTAATGTAATTTAAATATAAATTCATGGTTTTGATTTTCTAAATCAAAAAATAATTTTCTTGAGAAATTTTAATTAATTACCACCGACAAGAGATTCCTTATTTATTTATATGGACCAATAGTCTTAAGATCACCTTATTTGAAAAAGGATAATTTTGGTTGAATATATGTCCAAGAGTGAGATTTCTTTGTCTTTTACTAATTTTGGTGGACTTAACATGCACAATTTGATTCTTTCTAGGTTAAAATGATGTTCCTGACATGATTTTTATCTTTTTATTTTATATTACTATAATTTTTTCCTAAGAATCATATAGGGGAATTCGTAGTAGTCATAGAATAATCTTTTTTCTCATGCTACCCTCTTACATGTTTTTTAGCTGACAATTTCTATGCCTTTTCTATTTTATGAGTTCTCAATATTTCCTAGATCACACAATGTGCATGACCAGTGAGCAAAGAATTGAATCATTTCCTAGATGAAATTATTGGGTTTTCAACCTTGTGGAAATTGTGTCTCTTTTAGTTGGTTATTTTATGGTCATTCAAACTTGACCACTACTATGATGTAGTTTAGTTTATTTTTTCCCGGACTTTCTACTGATGTAGTTTATTGTCTTTCATCTCAAACCATGTATTTTTGGAAATATACAATTTTAAATGTTACATTATCTATGAAGTATAATGTCATGAGGTAAGGAATTATACCATATATTTTAATTTCATTCGGAAAGTACATATTCCATGAAGTCTAATTATCATGTGATAAGGATATATTCAGTGTAGTTAAATGTTATCAGATAAGGATGTCGATATAATATGCAATTTAAATTCTAGCTTCTAGGACATGATTAATGAATATGGAATGGAGAATACATACCAGGGATAATACAAAAAATCCAATAGTGTTGTGTTATTCTAGGTACTTTCAAAGGCTGATGAGGATTTGGTGTTCCTTTCATACAAGAAGGATATTCCTATGGTTAGTAGTTCAAAGTACCTTTTCATCGACAGCATGGTCAAACAGAAGTGTCCATTATATTTTACAAGGGATATGAATGATTTTATAGATAGTATGGCAGGATGGATAAAATATTATGGAAGTTGAATCCACCTTGATAGTTAGAGTGTGGGTTTGGTGTGCCATTACCAAAAATATAAATCAATGAATATGGAATGGGGAAATCATATCGGGGATTACCCATAACTCCCTAAAGTGTCGGGTTCCACCATGGAATTTTTAGGGCCCAAAAGGATCAGAGTTCCTTTCCTAAAAGGATTTGATGTATCTAGTAGGAAGGTTAAAGACATTATACATCAATATCATAGTCAAACATAAGTATCCACGCTATATTCCAATGTCCATGAAATATTTTTTAAGACTCGAACATCAAGATGATGAAGTGGGAAGTTGAGTAAAATTTATCCAGGGAGATTTCTAGAAACCATGGTTAGTTTAACTCTTTACGAGAATATCAGGCCATATGCCCTATGGTTTTGAGTCATGGGGCATGGGCTATAAAAAGGTTCAGAAATGAATTTTTACATTAATTCACTGAGAAAGGGTACCAAACCTAGTGATGTAACATTGAGGGTATATATTCTACTTGAATAGTCTAGTTACAAGGATTTCATATCATAGTCCAAAGTCCTTATGACATGAGAATGATATGGGATAATCATGTTGGGGATGAAACAAAACACCCTAAGGCGATTCTTTCCACCTTGGTGATGTCATGGATCACAAGGGCCAGAAATACCTTGTTGAAAGTTATGATCTTTTTGGTTGAAAACCATACACACATATATAGGATCCATATGCATACATCCATAGTTAAACAAAGGGTCCCATGAATCTGGGTAACCATTTTCAAGGGCCATGGAAGGTTTTCAAAGACCTGAGATGCTCAAATAATGAAGTTTTATTTGTAGGGAAATGTAATATTCAAAAGGGATAGAGAACACTAATATTTGTATCAAGGCCTATAGAACATGTTATCATGAAAATCAGATGTGAAAAATAATTACTCTAACTTTTTCCTGGACCAGGGGTCCTAGGGGGAAAGACTCATCTTTTACTAAGGCCTCAAAGTGTTCACTATTATCCTTATACCTCATTCATTTACACCCTAATGTTTTCCTAAACTCTAATGTTAAGGATTTTCTTGAAAAAAGGATTCACTCTTACTAAGGAATCCCTTTGTGGTTTTCCATACTAAAAAGTTTTTTGTCTTTTTCTCTAGTAGTTTAGGGTATTGTGATTTGGACCATCAATGTTAGACATTTAAGGTCATACAAATTTGAACAATGTTAAGGAAATTTAAGTCCATGATTCACATAGACCTAGTGTGAGAGGAATATTTCACCATAGTCTAATTAGGATACCTAGCGTCAAGAGTCCTCTAGCATCCTTCAAAGAGGGATATGAAAATATTGTAAATTATAGATCAAAATTTTCATGTCATTAGTAATGATTTTGGACAATCATGTTTTGGATGTCCCATAAAAGCCTCAGGTGGTAAGTCCTACCATGGTGATTTAAGGCTCACAAGGAAAATAAATTCCTTCCTATATGGCTAAGATTTCTTTAGATTGTAGGTCAAAACCATATGAATCAATAAAAGGACAAATAGAGATATCTCTTTTCCATTACATGGGTCATGAAAGGGTTGCAATAACTCGAGGCACTCCTGACATGAAGTGTGATTTATAGGATTAGGGGCTTAAAATATAATAGAAGCACCCCATACTCTAGTTGACCTGCGATATGTTCTTATGATCCTATGATAAGGGATGATGCTGTGAGATAGATATCACATTTTAACATTGTGTAGTGGGAGAGTTTCCATCATGAAATGTAACATCATGTGACAAGGAAATATTCCTTTCTATTTAACATCATGCAGTAAGGATGTTCAGCGCATAGGTTATTCCCATGTGCAGTTAAGGGTGATTTTTTTTCCTTTTATGTGTTGTGGATGAACTCATGATTGGGGATCTGGGTGGAATTCTGCATCTTGTCATGATAAGAATCAATTCATATTTATTTATAGTATGAGATTTCCCTACATATTTCCGACCCATATGTAGGGATTGGGATATTTTCTATCACGACTTAACCTAAGAGTCAGAGATTTGGGAACCACTATGTATCCTATGATAACAAAAATCATTCCACATTTAGTTATTGAATATGAATCTATTAATTAGGATCTAACCCATATGTATAGGGGGGAAATTTTTCTCCTTCATCATTATAGCTAAACCCATGATTAGAGATCCAAACATCAATACGTATCCTTTGATGATAGAAATCAAGCCACATACAATTCTTAAATGGAAAACTATCCTTGGAATTCTGATCCATATGTAAAGTGGGGACATTTTTTCCATTTATATTTGTAAATGGGCCCAAGATTATAAATTCCAGTGTCACTACATATCCTGTGATGGTAGGAATTAATCCACATGTTGTTTTTAAGAGACAATGTATTTTAACGCCATGAAGAAAGGATGTATGTCCTCTGATGTGAAATAAAAATATATTGACTAGTACAAATAATGGAGTTTTGGGCCTCAATACATACTATATGATAGTAGAAATCAATCAACACATATTTCTGAAATGGTGGTGTGGTGGGATACCAAAACCAACGATACTCTTCCTCTTGTTTGAATTATATGGACATGTACAATTTTATGTCATTCAAGATACATCAACCATGAAATTTAATGTCATCTAGTGAGGACTCATGGTGTGAATTTTAAGTTATTCCATATAGGACCATATTAATCCTATCACGAACTGATATGGATTGGTCATGTTGTTAAGACCTTACCAAAATTCCTAAGCTCACATTAACCATGCTAGGTGTGGGAAACAAGGAAAGGAAAATGTACATCACACCACATAGAGTAAATTAAAGGAAAAGAAATATGAATGTTGAATCATGTGATTTTTAGGATAAGATATAGGATCTATGTGTCCTTTTTTTCTCATTTGAATGATAATAAATCCATATGTAGTATTGGGAATATTTCAGTTTTGTGTCATGTAGTGAGGACATTAGTCATGCAGTTTAATGTCATGCAGTAATCACAAAGGAGGCTCGATGTAAAAGAAGAGGAATATTATGGTTGGTCCCAATAATGGAATTCTAAGAATCACTATATATCTTGTGATGGAATGAATCAATCCACACAAATTTCTTAGAAATTGTGAGGTTTATTGTCATGTGGTGAGGACAACAACCATGTAGTTTAACGAATTTTAGTAAGGATGAGGGTCACCTGACTTGGAAAAGAAGGCACGACCATTTATGTTCACTCTGAAAACATGTGACCACGATGGATATATTATGTTTGGACCTAGGAAATGGGATCTGGGTGTAACTATGTATCCTTTTATGTAAGGAATCAATCCATGTGTAGTTATTGGATGATAAATCCCCTATGTGGATCTTACTCACTCACAATGATATGTGGAACATCATTTATCATTTACAAATATGTGTGATGAATCATTCATAAGGGGATTCTTCCCATGTAGTTTCATTACACACATTTTAGGACGTGAGATATTGTGAAATTTGAACTCTAGATTCCAGGACTTTTTCTAAGCATTTTAATGTCATGTAGTAGGGATGTATCATAGTTTAACATCCTATGACAAGGATGAGTTTGTGATTTTTAACATCTTATGACCAAGATGAGTTTTTGTATTTTAATAAAATGTGACTATGAAGAGAGATTTTTCTGGTAAAATATGATAATTATTCCTTATGATCCTCTCATTGGTGGGGGTGAGACATGTTAACCATCCATTTTGGAAAATGAGTAAGCTCAATTATGATAGAAATTATGTATGATATAAGTCTATTACCTTTTGGGTTATAGATTGGGAGGCCTTTATTGTGGTATAATTGAGGTTATAAGATCCAAAACCAGTTCTCCTTGATGGGATTAATGGATTTAAACCTTTTTATTGAACGGTCATGTGATCTGATACTCATGGACTTTAATGTTTTGCAATGTACCCAACCTATTCTCATCAATATTTTCTAATTCAATAGGATGCCTTTTAATTTCTCATAATATTAGAGTTGTCTAAAAATATCTATTTTAAGTGAGTAAAATATGACTTATATGGGTAAAATTTCCATAGTTTCATACACCAATATATAGATAGTTTCTTTTGTAGTAGTGCATGTAGTGGTACAGTAGGCCAATAAATCACAATAGATCTTTTCCACCATTGACTTATTGTCATTATTCACCATGTTTTGGAGTATATTTTAATGAGTATTATTTAAGACCTATATTTTTTCATTTTTTTCTAAATGAAAGTGTGATGAGTGATTTGACTCAATGTTGTATTCCTGGTAGAATTTCTCCATCTTCATAGAACAGAAGTTGGGGTCATTGTCCATTATTATTGTGGGAGGGACTCCGAACCTAGTGATGATATTTGACTTTATGAAGTTGATGATATTATTTGTCAAAACATACTTGAGGGGTAATTCCACATATAATTTATAAAAGAAGTTAGTATCAATAAGTATGTACATAAACAACATGGTTGTAGCTAGGGGATATATCCCCACAACATCCATTCCCCATATAAAAAATGGCCAGGAATATTTAGTTTTATGTAGTAATAGTGGTAGTTGATGAATCAATTTTACGTGAATCTAGTATGCATGAAATTTCTTGGTGAATTATACATGGTCTATTATCATGGTTTTCCAATAGTAACATATCCTCCTATATTGGTGGGAGAGCCTAGTCCGAGACTGATGAGTTTCGTAGGATCCCACAAGGACTTCTTCTATGATGACATGAATCTCCCACTATACAATGCATCTAGGGAGGATTCCATCAAAGCATCACTTCTAGAGTAACATCATCTCATTTGGATCATCCAAGAGGGTCATGTTAGCAACTTGACATTGGTTTTTCTCTATTATGGATTTCTCTTTCAAGAGAGTCCCATTTTGGAGATAATATATTATGGGATCTATACATCTAGATGTAGATAAAAATTCATCAAGCTATAGGTAAGTGTTGATACAGTTTATTTCATCCATTTCATAGATGGTGACCGATAAGACCATCCTTCTGTGTGTGATGTGGAAGATAACTTCCTCTAGATCAGGGTTGACCTGCACTTTGGCTACATTAGTAAATGTGTTGTCATGAGCATTATGTGGTCAGGCACATGATGAAACCTAAACTCAAATGGAAACTCCTCTATTAAAACTCTAATATAGGAAGATAGAGGGTCAAATTCTTCATTTTTATGGAATATTCTCCATTTATTTGATTTATCACTAGATTTGAATCCCCTTTTATGTCTGGGTAGGCTATTTGTAGTTGTAGGTCTAGTTCCAAGCAGAAAATGAGGACATGGTGTTCTACCTCATTATTAGTGAAAACTTCAGATAGTGAGAATGTGTAGGGAAAATTTTATTTTTTTGGAGATACAAACATAATCCACAAGACAAACCAATTAATATTCTCAATTTTTCAGTCTCTTATCAATTTTAATTGTAGAGGAACCAACAAAATAAATCTCCCATGTCTGAGGTGTGTCATGGGAAATTAAAAGATCCTCATCAGAATGTTTGGTTTGCACTAGTGTAATTTCTGGGGTAGGATGTGACATAAGGAAATCATCTTGGGAATTCCCTTTCACTATATTTTGTGACATGAAATGGATGTCATACTATTGCATAATAACAACCCATTGAACCAAATTTCCATTTATCATGGGATGGCTAAGGATGTACCTGAGCAGGTTAATGAGTGTACTCGGTGGTGCTATAAGTAATGCTTGGGCTTTTCCAATGTAAATATGAGTGAAATCAAGTTCTTATCAACATCATAATATCGTGTCACTATTTATATCATCATTTAGATGATGTATTAGATACTTTTCTCATTTCCCGCATCATTTTTCTAGGTGAGGATAGTTCCATGTGATCATTCCAGGGAGGCCACTTACAAGACGAGTTTCTTTCCTTCCACTGGTGGAATGAAGACTAGTGAGTGAAGCACGTATTACATGAGAATCATGAATTCTTATTATAAATCATCATACCATTAGTAGGAGAATCCCTTCTTCATTAGCATGGGGAATGGGGGATTTTACAGCCAGGTTGACTATGAAATGATGAATGTAGAAGAGGTTCCCTTGAATCCCATTTAGTTCTTTGAGATTCATATGGGGTTACATCATAATGATTTCACTGGCCTTTTAGGTTCTACATCAATGAAATTATAAAATACCAAAAATCCAAGGAATTTCTCATATGTTAGCACAAAAGGTAACTTTAGCAGGTTAACTTTAGACCATGTTGTGAGTAATTTTCAAAGATGGTTTGATGATCCATGAAGTGATCACACCACATTCAAGATTTGACCAATAGGTTGTCAACATAAAATTTGGCTATTTTCCCCAAAGGTCTTAAAGATATGATCAATAGTTAATTGATAAGTATTTCTATCATTCTTTAATCCAATGGTCATGATCTTGTAGTAAAATATCCCATGTGGTGATCTAAAGGAAGTGGAATCCTCATCTTTAGGGAACATATTCATTTTATTGTACCCTGAGTAACCATCCATGAATGAAAGGTCTGGGATCCATAATTTTCATCGATCAAAAGTTCTGTGATTAGTAATGGGAATTATTCCTTTGGGAAGTGTCAATTAATGTCTCTGGAATTCATGAAAACCCTAATCTACCAATTATTTTTCGTTATAGGGAAGATATTTGAAATCCATCTTGGGTATTTCACCTCCCAAAAAAAGTAATATGTAATCAATTTTTCAAATTCTAATTCTACATAGTAGAATGAGAAGGGTGTATCCTCTTATCTTCATGTTTGATAGCTCAATGGTTTTTGGGAAAGCCAAGAAGGAGTGTAGACACATCATGATTTAGTATAATAATTTTTGTTTAATTCTAAGAACACACATAGACACACACACACACACACACACATATCTTTGGAAATGAACTTTATATCTCTCGCTCCTTGAAAGACATAGAGGCACTAATCAATGTAGGTTGCAGGTATTCTTCTATTCCCAATTTTATTTACTTGAGCTCATTTATTGGTGTGGAGACCCCTTCCTCAAATTCGGGATGGGAGTTACTAAGATTAATATATTCTTCTTCCATATCTGAGTCTGTGGAGGCATTTTTAGATGAATTCAGCAATCATAGGGTATCTCTACCACTGTCAGGATGAGAGAAGACATGGGAAGATACATTGCATTTGCTACTTCCATAGTCACTGATGAGGGATTGTAGATATGAATTTGACTTAAACAATCACTAGGGATAGAATGATATTAGACTTCTAGTATTAAGTCTACTACGTCAATCAGATTTATTTGTAGCACATAATCTCAGTCTAACATACTTCAAGGATTCACAAGGGTGGTCCCCAAATAATTAGAGAATGGAACCTATTTATTTTCACCCCCATTGGTTATTTTCATTAGATTTTATAGAAACCTACCACAACATATGTGAATTAAAAATAATCAAAGTGGGAACTATCACCATATAGTATATGAACCTATCCATCGATGGGGTACTTAAATCATTGAAGAAATGTTGAAGGTACTAAAACATGGTAGTGATGTCAGGGAATTTTGAGCTAGAAATTTTATGCAGTGTCTTGCTGGATAACCAATAACTCAATGTTAGATGTGATATAACCAAAATGAGCTTTGATCTTGATCTTCCAGATATTATTTTTCAAAATTGTATCATACCCTTGAATGGTCAGATTTATGGGACATAAGTCCCATTATCTATATCCCAAATATCAGAGGGTCTGAATTGGGATGAGGTTGATTCTAAAACCATTTTTAATCAAATACCTTCGAATTTAAATAATATAAATTATTATTGAAACATATAGGGGTTTGATATGTCCCCATATGAATTCTTCCTAATATTACTCTATTAAAGATATGGAAACATGGAATTATAGGGGAATGATCTCCATTCGATTAGCCTTGGATATAGTGAATTATATCTAAAACTCTTACGGGATCTATAAATCTCCAAGGGGTGCCACTATTAGTCCTTTTGAAAGATAGATAGAATCTTGGATTGAGATCCTAGTTGGGAAAACCTCTAGCAATTTATAAATATCATACTCTTGAGCTAGAGTTATAATCTTCCCAAGGTGGGGTTCCCTCTTATTAAATGTAATGGGAGATAATTAAGTTCAGGAAGATAAGCCTATTTCTTATGTAGAGGTCAAAGGAACATCTACTACTAGTGGAATAGGTCGCACAAACTTTATTCATTGACTATGTTGATCATACAATTGAATCCTCCCCAGAAGGTCATGTATGATGATGGGGCTAGGGAAACCACTGGAGGGATCTGAGTCACCTTATTGTTTCTTCTACATTCACTAGAGTGTCTTCCCATGGGTCTCAACTATATATATATATATATCCTAAATGGTGACGTGGTTAAAATATTGTGTATGACCACACTTGAATTATCGCTTGTATCCTTGGATCCTACACCTGCGGTCTCCAGTTACTTTTTTAGGTATGGGGAACTCATAATCAGAGGAATATACATCATCATTGAAGGGATTTACTAGTGTATCACATTAATATAATTAATTATTATTTCTTCATCTGATGAGGGTTTGGTTTGGTAGGGAAGTTCTCATGCTTGAGAAGTTACAGAAAATAAGTCTACAATAGTCAGAGATTGAATCTGATATGAATATGAATCTTCCTATTATGTATCTTCCCATGTATGATGATTTTTTTACCTCTAGATGGTGTGTTTGATATCACCTCTCTAGGTGAAAAAACTGTTATTGGTTTTTAAATCTGTTCACTCAGGGTGGCCTCATCTCAATCAAATTTTTATGAGTCAACCAACTGTTGAACTCCTTCCCATTCCTGGATAGAAATTTTTTCCAATATCCATCTTCTTTTGACAAGTAAATGGTTACAAAACCCTCCTATTCTATGATTTTTTCAAACATCACATGAATAGAATCGACCATGATTTGGAGGATGACTCTAGAGATGACGCAATCCTGGATGTTATCACTCATCCTTCTATGGAAATGGAATTAGTTGAGATGATCAGTGATGTTGATCTAGTTGGGTTTCCTAGGATGTGGAATCCTATATTGGTTATTATCCATGGATTCAAGTAATTAACTGGATACATTCTCATTTTAGAATGAGTATGAATTATTCATCTATTCCACAAATCTCAAGAAACACTACTCTCTTTTTTCTTCAAGATGAGGTGGATTTTATGGTTGTTTCCAATTTATAGGAGGATCTGGAAAGTTTGGGACCTTTATAGGTACTTCACCATGAAATATTATTGGTTTTATGGTAATAGTGTCAATCCATTCCATGTCGAGCCTTTTCCCCTATGTTGATGGAATGGGAAGTGATTTATCCTGGGTATGATGAATGGAATCTTCTATAAATTATTCCATTTCTAAAAACATATAGAATCCTACTAGATATTTCCTTATGATATGAGGTGTCTTTAGATCATCCCATATATTTTTATTAAAGATATCCCACAATTTCTCCTTAGAGAGAGGGATATTGAGTGAATATTTTAGACCTTTCAATATGGATATGAAGTCAGAAACCCTTTCATTTTCATGTTTCTTGTAGTTTTTTAGGTCTGAAATTTTTATTTTCCTCTGTGTATAGTAGAACTTATAAAGGAATCAATGATTAAGGTCATCTCATCCTTTAACGAATCCTGTTGGATGTCTATTATACCAAAAAAAGGTTTGGCCTATCATGTTTTGTGAAAAAAAACCATAGCTTAGTCACCTCATTTTGATCTCAAGGGCTCGTCATTGGATCGCATTAGGACACAAGGTGTGTAAAATGCTGTTATGGGTATCCAACACTATTAAATATGTAGAAGGTATATTTTCACAAATTGGTAGGGGTAAATTATCATCCACCCATTCAGGATATGTCTTTGTCTCTAGTTTCGCCAGTGTGAGTCACCCTTCCATTGATTCCATTTCATTAGCCGCATACTCAGCAGAATTGAGTATATATGGAGGTACTACACTCTGTGTGACCTCATTTCTGTAGGGATGTTTGAGTTTTGACAAGGTATCCCTAATTTTCCCAATTATTCCCTTTTTTATCTAAGATAGAATGATCACCCTGACTAGGGAGAGGTTGTTGTTGTAATGGAGGTAAATCATAATTATTTTTTACTTCCTCATTTTTGTAGACCCTCTGACTAGATTTAGACCAAGTATGATGCTTATATTCCACTCTAATAGATGGATAATCTCTTTCCTGATGTATGGTGGGAGGGATATTTGTTTACTCATAAAGGTGGTACCTACTGGGAATGTTTTTTATGAGTATCTCCTAGTTGATTTGTCTGATATTTTTTAGATCACTCTCATACTGTTCCACTTACACCTCTATGGAATGAATTTGGGATATTCTAGGTGACTAGTGGGATATGACAACTTCTTCCCCTTTATCTATAGTAGTTTTCTGCCAAAGAGGTGGAAAATAAATATTCTGAGGTTCCATGTGTTGGATTCTCTTATGGTTTCGGGTATGTGAATCCTTAGTGGTTGCATCTAGATCCTCCTCAAGGGGTATATAATATGGATTTTATCCCTCTTCATTTGTGTCTTGATCCACATTATCTATTATTTTTATAGGGAAAACATTATTAGAGGTGTATCGTGCAATGTTAGTTTACCCATTACTCTCAATGCACTAGGGAAATTAAGCACGTCTTGCAGCAATGTCTTTTTTCATACCCTTATCCATATAGGACCATTTTGTCTTATGACCTCTGTAGGGTTTGATTTCCATTTCCACACATTTCTCATGTCTTTTCCAATGATTAGGGACCATGAAGTAGTTTTCAGTCTTGATTACAGAATGAGACCCAAATAGAATTGGTCTGTCTTATGACAAGAGGAATGGATGGAGTGTCGAACATCGATATTTATGTTCCAATATTGAGAATAATGATTCTCTCTACAGTGATTATGATAATGAAATTTCTCCAATCCCTTAATCTTGGGGTCTATACGGGGTCACCTTTCATTTTTTTATCCTTTTGTTGTGGTTATAATGATTTCAGTTGAGGATTTGATAAATCCTCAGATAGAAATTGAGATATAAATGCCACCAACCAAATGGTTTGGGGTTGATCTGGATTAGTTATTGATTTCTCTAGGAACCTTTTAGGGAGCGATGAAGCTACTGATGAAAATTTATATATAATTTACCCTTCCAATAGGTATGTGGTTAATTTGAAGCTGCTAAAAATCTATTGTGAATCATATTAGGAATTAATGATCTGAGGGGTGTAGGTGGTTGTAATTATTCCCCTAGCTTTGTGGGTTGGGTTTTCTCTTGGAAGACTACTATGGAAGTTCATATTATGGACAATTTAATTTTTCATAGATGTTCTTGTGTATGATCGGGGTACAATGGAAGCCATTGATGAGAGATGTCTTCCATTGGAATTTTTTAGTTGACTGAAACTTAGGCTTGATTTTATGAAATTTGTTCCCTTTGTTTTTAGGGGCCCAATTCAAAGATCGGTTGGCATCCCTTTCCCTCCATATGTGATTTCTCAGCATCATTAAATAGGGTATTCCATTCTAGTGACCAACTAGATCATGTGTTAATCAGAACCCAAATTTATCTAGTGTATATGACATTAAAGAACATTTTATTTGAGGTTTTTTTACTATTCTAGGGGTGTGGTGAAGCGAAACGCTATATAAATTCTCCATTATTGAATATGGATACATGGAGAGTATTGAGCTTTCATTTTTTTATGAGTTTTGATGTGTTATAGAAAACAGTGTAGTATATTTGGGTTATTATTTTCTTATTTTGGGTCTTGATCCATGGAGATAGAAAAGAATGTCTAGAAGAAAATATAATATATTGATGTTCTGAAGGTGAACCTCATATCCTTGATAAGGGACGTGTCTAGGATTTAACCACAGATGAGTTGCCCATATATTTTGGCATTTTTGTGGCATGAAATCTATTTTTATCTCATCTGGTATCTCATATTAAAACAATGAAAGGGTACATAACATCGTGGGAATTTATTACCATCTAACTCTCTCGATATTTCAATATCATATTCCTTTTCATTTGTCTTACATGCCTCAACTTTTTCAGACCATATAGGTCATCTCTCTAGGTCACATGCTTACCATGGTGAAGGGAAGCTAGTAGTTGATGGGGGAATATATATAGTTGACCTTGGGGTTTCGAGAACCTCTCTATAAGAAGGAATCTATGTTTTTAGCACCTCTCTATGAAGAGGTGTTTTGTAGAGGGAAGGATTCCCTTTTCTGTAGGAGATATCATTGAGGGGAGGTTGACCATATCGGGTCTTAGGAGTAGAATTTGTACAATCCACCACCACACTACGACATGGAGTAAAATCATAGAAAGTGTCACCTCATACATAAGTTTAATAGTTGAAATGCCCTTGGGATATTGAGAATGTTTCTTGAATGGTATCAAGGACACATGCATTGATAAGAATAAGGATATGATCCTCATTTCACATCATGGTTATAATATGTTGGCATATATTTTTGGATTATTAATAGATATAAGCCTACTATATTATGGTTTCTTGAATAAACTGATCAACATATGGTACTATGGGATTATGATCCCATAGTCGAAAAGTTGTTGAAGTATTCTAATCATATTCTTCATTGTTGTAGGAATATTAGCCTTATATGGGTGATTCCCGGAATATGTGGATATTTTATGGAATAAGTATGAATATGATCCTAGTTAAAATATACATGACTTGTAGGAATAATTATACAGACCCCCTAAATGGGATAAGGGATATGATCCTCCTCATATATACCTTCTCAAGGTTTTTGGGGTAGTTGTTTGTCCAAAGAAGTAAGGATATGATCCTGGAACCTGTGAGATACTAGAGTATTCCAATTAGATTCACTGACCAAAATATGAGACTACCCTAAGGAATTTTCTTCTCTCTTCTAGTGCACCTTGATAAGAGAAGGATAAGGGCCCAATCATGTGCCTTTGGATTATGCCTCCATTATTTTTTACGGGGATATGATCATGTCCTGAGGCATGTGCTTCTCCCACATGGTGAGCCCAGATTAAAACATGAATATGAGATTAGTTCTATGACATATAAGTTTGTGAGTACAATTTTTCAAAAATAATATGAGTCTTCCCAAGCTATGTTCCTCTATCACTTGGTGATCCCCAGTTGGATTGGGAGTATGAGCCGAGTCTTATTTCATTAAAGTATATCTCCAACCATTTTTTATAAGAATTTGTGCCTATCCAGAGGCATGTTCCACTCTCACTTGGTGAGCCATGGTTGGGACATGAATATTATCCAATTATGATGCCTCATCATTTACTATAATATGATGATAATCCCCCTAAATAGGGGAACGAATTTTTGATTTCTCCATATCAAACACTTATTCCTGATGATTAGAGTGTTTTTCTTCCCTGGATGTAGGGATATAAATGTGTGTTTGTCCCAATATATGTACTAGTGTTGGAATATTCTGATAGAGTTCTTTATATATTTTTAGGATGTAATGGCACTTTAGATAAGTGTGTATAATAATGTCAGCCTACACATTTTCTATCTCCAATATGTACTGGTACATATATTTTATAAAATCAAGAATATTATCTCACTTTTCCCCTTTTTTTTCCATCATAATATCCTTATGGGATTCATGCATGGGGTAGGGATATGTGCCTCCCCTATTCCTACTATATAAATATTCCAATGGACATGATCTGAGTGAGAAAAAATATGACCCTACTCACTAGATACCACCAGAATATGTCGGTTGGTTTTATCAGTGGAAGTGGGGATATGAGACCACTCCCAATTTTCCAAATCTTTTCATGCCTAATGTGTTTTCCTTGGTTCCCATTTATGAGCATCAGAGTTGTAAATATGTCCATTGGATACCTTAACAGGCTATTAGGGGGAACCATTGGGATGGATCTAGTGAAGGAGGTTGATTAGATCCCTCCTTGATGGCTCCTAGACTAGACAAAAGTCGTAGTATAATCCTCAATACACCTTCATCATATACTTAAGGTGGAGATTGTCACACTTTAGGGATAAACTTCTATTGTGGTTTTAAGTGGAAACAAGCACCACTTGTTTTTCTTTAGATGATGTGTATTCATTGGTTTTAATTTTTGGAGACCCTTTTGTTAACCCTCAAGGGTCCTCATTACACTGTGTTTATGGTATTCTTATACTACTAAATTATCCACTAAATGTTAAGGATTTCGGGTGGGTGAGGTCATTCTATGACTCACAAGGCTTGTATTCAAAGTTGATTTTCTAGGATAGTCACTGGATAAATACATGATCTCAGGTTAGGGTGTTGATTGTGAGAGAAATATCTAAAATCAAGAATAAAACAAGGAACAAAGATACTAATCAATGCATAATTTTAGGCATGATACATTCTAAATCAAATATGCATAGGTAACAAAATTATCATTTCTTATTCCTAGTCCGGTCATTATTATCATATGAACATGTCATGGATAAGAATAAATTATATTGTGAGAACCCCAATTACATAGGATTTTACATTATGCATTCAATTTTTATATTCATAGGATGTGAAAAAAGAGATTTACCCATGTATGTTCAACTGATCATATTTATTATTTGAGATATTCACATTGAGTTCACCATTTTTGTTTCATTATAAAAATCACCTTCTTAGTAGGAACAAAATATTCTGATGAGGACCGGACACTCTAACATTTTTTCGTGTAAATATTATTCCATAGTTAAATTATTTCATGTTGGGTTCACCATTTTGGTTTCATGAGAAAAATTACAAGAATTGTAGGAACAAATTGTTCTAACTATAACTGGTCAATATATACTTTTATCATGTAAAAAAGAAATCCTAGTAGAATGGTTTCATGTCTGGTACACCATTTTTATTTCATGGAAAAAAGGGGTTTAGGAGATTCTTAATGATTGATTATGAAAGGGTTAAATTTGTTGCATATTTCATCACACTGCGTTCACTATGTTTGATTATAACAGAAACACCAAAAGGTTCCTACATCCATAACTGAGTACAAGTCTTCTTTCCAAATGAAGTTAGTCAATTGGGGATTCAGACATAACGAAACTTAGGAACTCAAATTGGTAAAATGGATGGGTGGTTTTTCTCATCACACCCTTTTTTTGGGAATTTTATCCTACTACAGGAATCTCCAACTTATTTAAGATATGATCATGAATCTATTTATAATCCTGATATGGGATGGGATACCCAAATAAAACTATTAAATATTGAACCCTTCCATGTGGAATGGTGGTATATTAATGATCTCATCTATATGAATATGAGGTTCTTCATATGTTTCTCATTAATGGGTATCTACTTATATTTTGATTCAATATATCCAAGAACTCCAAAGTTTACTTCCATCTTTGGAGGTGATTACTTGAATATGGAATTGAACCCTTATGTGGTGTCCTAAAAATCATATTTAGAGTAGGAATAAAAATCCATACAGTTTTTTATCCAATTTTGTTTAACATCATGTAGAAAGTATATATACATGGTCACATAGGCATTTGGTGCTGAGCTCAAACTGTAGGGAGGCATCCTACATATATTGGTTACGGTAGTAATTAGAGTTCTCATATTTTAGTTGTGCCTTTTAAGAATTGTCATGAGGTGGATTATCTTGTATGGGAGTAGTTGTGTCATGCTACTAGATGGGGAATACACTTAGAGTCTTCCCTAGCTAGATATATTCATAATGAAAATGATATGATCAGTAAAAATCTCTAAGCTCGTGTGATCCACACTCAGTGTGGGAAACAAGGGATATAAATTAATTTGTATCACTGCATATGGATGTGGAACCCATGCGCAAGAGCATCCCTTAGGATATATAATATGAAGCTATGGAATTAAGAATACGTCCTACATATCCTTATTATTGTAGAAATTAGAGTCATCATTTCTCAATCTACTGATGGATGAGGAAGAATGATAATACCATGGGAGATATTGGGTCATGATGGTTGGAATGTCCAAGACATAACAGGACATTAACTAAGGTTGATTCCCAATTGAGATTGGGCCTTAAGAAGGTATCCAACATATCCAGGTTGTAGAAGGAATCATAGTAATTAATGTTACATTTTATCATGTCTTAAACATTGAGGTTTCCCTTACATATCCACTAAACAAGGTTATCATGTCTTGAGACATCTTCTTGGCATGACCTGATTGTTTTCTTCACATGTTAGGATTTTATTCTTGAAATGTCTTATTGTATACCAGACATATCTTTGGATGATTGTAAAACATGTATGATGATGTATGAACATGTATTGGCTACTTAAAAAATATGACTGAAGAAAATAACAGGATCCAGTTGACTATTCTGAAGGATAAGGCATAATATAAATGACATGTTTGGAGGAAATCAAAGGACCATAGTTGACATGTTTAGAGGGTGTCACATGAACTGACTAACATGCCTGAGGGACATCTTTTGATCTAACTAACATGTCTGGAGGACATCTTGAGACTTGGATGGCTTGTTTGGAGGACATCATGAGACATGTATGACATGTTTGGAGGGTATTTCATTATTTGGATGATGTTCATGGAGGACATTGCGATATCAATTATGACATGTGTGTAGAGTATTGAGATTCCTAGATGTCATACCCTTTCATTCCTACATAAATTGGGTGAAATTTCTAGAGGATGTCACAATATTTGGATGGAAAGCCTAGGGGAATTTGTAAAACTGGAATGACATTCCAAGAGGGTGTTGCAAGACATTCTTAATATGTCCAAGGGACATCACATTATCAAAAATGCAATGTCAAGGGAGTGTCACATTACAAGGGTGACATGTCCTAGTGTTATCGCATGATGTGGATAGGTCATATGAAGCTCCTGAATATTAACATATTCTCCATCACATAATTCACCAATCATTTTTAGTCTCTATTAAATCCCTTATTTAATTTTTTACTTAGGTTTTTTCCATTTTTATCTCATTTTATGTTTAGAATGACCCAATTAACATGTGGTGCCTCTTTTTCAAGATCTGATTGGCACACCATAAGTCCTCCATGTGATCTTGAGTGATCAAGGGAAGAAACTATGCATGATTTATGATCCCTTAGTACTTTCCATGGATTTTAACTAGTGGAAGACCTTGTGATTTCGTGACTGGCCATATCGAGAAGTCCAATCATGCACTCTTGTGTAGCACTCGTCTATCATCAATAGGTGTTGGATGATTTTTTTGTGCTAAGTGGGGGGAGATTTATAGGCCACTCCACCCCAATTATATTCTCCCCTTGATGATGTGTATCTCACAGATTTTAGCTCAAGTCGGTGGAGGGATTTTGGTATCATGATCTTTGCATGATCCTGATGTGGGTCATCCATGGAATCACATGATATTCAGTTTCCATGATAATGTTTCACCATTTCTATGTTTATTGGACCCCGCCTGATCAATTGGATTTCTCATAACAATGTGAACATGTCAAGGGTCTTTCATAAGGCCAGGAAGACATATATAGAAGTCTTTGTGATATCAGGATGCCTATGGAAAGGCTTTCGTATGATCATAGATGACATTTCTAGGTTCATTTGTGAGACCAAGGTGGCCTATTAAGGGCCCTTCCATGAGATCAGGTCATCATGTTTGAGGACCTTTTCATTGAGGTGGCCTCTCTTGAATAATGGTGGTCACCCATGGTATATGAACTTTTCGCATGAAGGCCATCATATCCTTGATCCACAAGAAGCTTCCATATTTCCCATTTTTATTTCCTTCTTTATTCTATAAGGACATGAGTTCTCATTCATCCATTTAGTTTTTGTTAAAGAAAATAATTATCCATGTTTATGATGAGTCACATGAAAAATAATGGATTTTGTAGTGAATCATGATCATTTTCATAGACACCCCCTCTACTTGTCTATGGAGTTAGATGGTTAGTTCATAATTGAATGAAAATTTTATAGACCATTCACATGATGAATGTTTCATGTTATTAGGCACTTTCAAAACAAGTTGGACATGTCTCTAGAGGATTCACAAGTTCTTGATGATCCTATATGCTTTTCACATGAGATTAATTGACCACATGAGGTCTCCACCTTTTGAATATTTTCATTTTTTATTTTAAAAGGAGTTTGGAATGTTTGTTAGGTTCCCGCCATTAGACATGTCACATGATCATAAGAGCATGTCTAACAACTTTTTAATGATCACCAGTGAATGTCTGGGATCCATCACAAGAATGGGGAGGCCTTTTAAAGAGGCTCCTCATTTTTAGTAGCAGATCATGTGCCATGCACCACCTATTTGCATGGCCTTCCAAGGGTCTGGGAATCATGTGTCCTTCTAAAGATTATATGATCTGTGAGAGTTTTCTACCTGCTCTTCTTCTATTTTATAGATAAATTTATACATATTCTTTGGTTGTTTCCTCCCTTATAGATTTTTCAATTTTCATTCAGCAGCCTACAAAAAAGAGCTTGTCAATTTCTGAAACATATTCCTTAAGAATGTCAAACCCGGCATATAGCCATGTCTGTTCTTGTACACCAGGTGACAATTGAGCCAAATCCTAATGTTCCCTTTTTTGGTTTATTACCCCTATGTTATACTATTCCAGAGTCACATATACTTATAGTATCTAGACAAGGATGTAATTTCTTGGAAACCACTCACTTTATCATTTACCAAAATTCTAGGACATTTTACTATACTTTCAATTATCCCTAGGGTTCTCACCTTTTTCATTCTATTTTCCAAAGGGTAACTAAATTTTTCCATTATACCGACTATATTAACCCATATATTTCATACATAGATATCACATATTAATAAATTCATATTCATTACATAATAAAATTATCCATGACTAAATCATATAGGTCCAGTTTCATTGGAAACATGGATACATAAACAATTGTTACATAATATAACTACATCATCTCCAACTAATTTCATTAAAACTAACACCTTATTAGACAAATCATACATAATAATTTTCTTCATAACCTAGGGAAATAAAATATAACAAAAGGTGAACAGAGATTCATAGTAATGGTAAATAAGGAAGATATCAATGATCACATCAAAAAAACCATGAGAACATGTGTATGAGAATAAGATAATAAAATTTAAAAACCATACCCTACATATTAATGATTATAATCTTGGGACATACCATAAATCTTGGCAGTTCATAAGGAAAAAATCAAAAATAAATCAAATAAATTGATCCATGAGAGCATAACAAAGGAATAAGAAATAGATCTATGGGATACACATAATCATGGAGAATATTAGGTCAATTTTACCCTCCATAACATTGATAATGTGTTAGGATTTGGATAATCACCAATGAAACTTTTCAGGTTTTGGACAACCACTTGTGTACCCTATTTTTGGCATGGGATAGCCTCTTTTTTACCCTCTTCTGATAATGGGATAACCTCCCATGTACCCTCTGAGCTCATTGAAAATTAATCATTCCCATTACATTAGAGTTTTATAAAATTTTGGGACCAATAATCACATAATGAAAATAATACATATTCGTTCAACAAAATCATTCATCATATCATTGAATTTTATAAACATATCATCATAACATAACACGTGGGAAAGAAATATATTTCATAAACATTTTTCATCCAAATCATAAACCATCTAGAGAAAAATAGATACCATATCATTGGATCATATCCCCATTATAGAATAATTATAATCAAGAGTTATTGACATTGTTGAATAGAAATAACATTAAAAGATCATTAAAACTATTCTTAAGGTAAATAGACTTTACACATTGAAAATTGCTTTTTTAAAATCTAAAAATTTCCAAAAAACTAGGGAAAAAAATTATTTTAAAATCACATTAGTAAATTCAAATGGAAGATTCATATCATTGAGTTTTCGTGATGGCAGAAAATATTGTTCATCTCTATCATGAGCCCACCCAACAGGGCCCATGCATCAACTACCCTAACCCCTCCTCTATAATCTAGGGTTTGTAGAAGAGTTCCAAAATGCATAACTAACATGGGATATCCTTTCTTAAGTACCTTCACACATACAACAAACCATATCAATGTATAAGTGTAGATAAATAATGTAAAATTTTCAACAAAAAGATTAATAATCATGCATGTGAACCCTCTGGGGAATAAAAAGAGTACTAGAGTATAAATTTAAAAGTAAAGTGGAAAATACACACCCAACTAGATATCTATCCCAACCTAAAAAATTGGAAAAGTAAAATACTATGAGAGCCAGGCTTCTAGTCTCCAAGCTATATCCACATTAAACAGACCAATGCACCAAGTATCCCTATAGTTCTCAATAGTCATCGATGACATGTATGTTATCCTCATAGGATAATAAATGCGTTGTTCAATCCCATATAGTGGTGAGTATATACATACCCCGTATGATGTACTGATAGATTAAGGGGGAGTAGTAAGAGATGTGATAAAAATAGACAGTAGTTAGTTCAACTCAAACAAAGAGAGTATAATAATCCAACAACATGGATATATATATATACACTGTTAAACCAAAAAAAACCGAACAATGGAAAAAGGGGATCTCTATCTCACATCCCATCCTAGGAAAATAGTGCCAAAAATTCCAAGATAACCATCAAAGATTCTCAATATCTTTCATTTAAAAAAAATAAATAATTGTGTTGAGCTACTACGCCTTGCCACTGTGCCGCAAATTAGAGGGGGTAAATTCTCGAAGTAGAGAACCCACACCCTAGTGCATCTGGGGGGTGCTACTCAGTGTAAGTAGGACTCAATCCTTATCTGAGAGGGTGTTCGACTTGGTAGGTATAGGATTTTAGCCCCAGTAGGTCAGGGGGTACTACTTAGTGGATAAAGGACCTACACCCTTACTCTATAAGGGGGTTGTACCACATTATAGGTAGACGAACCACACCTTAATTCCTAGGGGGTACACAACTCCCCAAGGGGTACCACTAAGTAGATAGAAGACCCAAAACCTAATTCCATAGGTTGGTATAACTCAGTATATATAGGACTACACCCTAACATTGTAAGGGTTACCACTCAGTAGATAGAGGACCTTCACCATAACACCATAGGGGGTACGACTCAATAGATAGTCTAGAGAGATCTCAAGCCCATCACATCTATTTGGAAGAACTTTAATCCGTTTGATTATCTTTCATTATCACTACTATCATAGAGAATCGCCTAATAAAGTGTCACAACTAGGATATCACACATCACATCTCAAAGGAAAATATAATGGCCATCATCACATTCTATGTGGATAGAAACTCATGATATGATACTTACTGGAAAAAATTCAATTCCAAATGTAGGAGATATGAGAGGTTGAAGGTTCTTAAAAAGTAATAATGGGTACACTATGTATAAGGGACCCACACGACATGTGGTCTCACTCTGGTACCTGGTTGTGACCTAGCTAGTACACAGTACACAAACCGTGTATCACTACATGGTGTGTAGGTGGACTACAAATCATGCCTCAGCCAAACAGGGTCTTGCCCGGTGTAACAACCCGAGATTTTATGAGATATATTATTTTTAGTTTCTTTGATGTGTTCTATTATACACTACACCAGGATTATCTTGTCCTATACGCAACACTGTATTAGCTTCCAGTATACGCAATGCTATTCTTGGATCATGTTACACACAATTTTGATAGTAGTTATTCTACGAAACATTGAGTGTATATGTATATATATATATTAAATGTATAAATGAAATATGGTTGGATTCTGTTATACGAAACAACGGAGTATTCTTTCACAACACGCAACCCTGACTTGGCTTGCATTACACGCAATCACGACCTTCCTCGATAGCATGTGTTGTACGCAATACCAGGTTTCACTAAACAACGATATATGGTTATAATATTATTATAAACTAGCCGTTGTGAATAGTATCAACTACATTTTGAATTTTATTACATTATTATTCCTCTTACACATTTCCTAGAACATGGTATGGGAACAAAATCAATTTTTCGAGTAAAATAAGTATTTTTCAAAAAATGTAGTTTTGCTGCCTTTTGATGGAGCACCCACTTTAAATCTAGTTTTTGACATGTTTATAAGTTCAATTTGACGAAATAAAATTCTCCCTAGGAATCAGGATATAAAAATTTAATTTGGATAAATTTTTCATATTATTCTGATAACTTTCATATTTTGATGAATAGTAAAAACACGCTATATTTTAATTAAAAACAAATTTTTTCATCGTAATATTTTATATGATTATATTACCTTTTTAATTGGTTTTAAAGTGTAATTAGAATATATTTTTACCATTTAATCCAATGTTGTTCATTGGAATTAATTTCACTTTGAAATTGGACATAAACAAGTATCAATCTTTTGATAGTTATTTTTTCTTAAAAACACGCTATTTGTTTTGATAACGGGAATTAATTTTAAAATTAATTAATTCCACTTCTATGTTTTGAATTTGGAAAAATAGACATCATTTTAGAATTCGGAATATCAAATATAGATTAGGCTGAATTTTTGGTATTTTTCTGAAAAACTTCAATTTTTGATGAATAGTGAAAACACTGAGTTTTTGGTTAAAACCGAATTTTTATTTAAATAATAATTTATTTGATTTAAATTTATTTTCGGTAAAAATAGATACATAATACTTATATAATTTCAATTAAATTCATTGGAGTCATTTTATAATAATTTTAGATTTATAAAAATTGTATTAAACTTTTCACCATCTTTTACCTGCCTCCTATAAGCTTTTGCAATTGTTCATAAAACATAATTTTACCTCTTCTGTGAGTTGAATTTTGAAAATCCGAGAGACATGGTTAATATCAAGTAGTAAAATGTGGTTTAATTAGATAAAAATAATTTCTGGTGAATAGTAACTTTTTGCTTTTATTTACCACAGTTAAAAGTAAATAGGGTAATTCAAGGTTAAAAGAACATTATAATAATTCAAAATTACCTTAACACTTGTCCAACCCTTATTGGATGAGTAATTTCCGACCATGGGCATCCTTGGGTCGATTTTTATACCCATGGAGCCACTTATGAAAGACAATGACACATTAGATTAATTAATTTAATGTAAAGACAAAATTGGCATTAACAAAAATATTTTAGTAATTAATTTTTATAAGGGGATAAATAAATTCTATTTTCAACTATAAATATTTATTATAAATCTAAAATGATTTCCTAAATTTTGGTATTTTTTTATAATTTTTAGACATCAAATAAATTAAATTATTTATGACACAATAATGATGCAGTATTTACCTCATTAATAAATGATTTAAATATATAAGATTATAATGATTAAAATATTATCCAAAACCCGTAAAATTCCAATTGGATGATTTTATTTCGAATATGAGTCATCTTATCTTCGACATTAATGTGTTTTGGAACTCTTGAAACCGAATATAAGTTTATAATAAAATAATGTTTTCACACTTTCCTAAAGAGCCCCTCCTCTCCCTTATAAATTGAGACCACTTCTATAAATTTACTCACACCTCTAAAGCCTTTTGGCTCATCCAAAATCTGCCCAAATAATCTCCCTACATCTCTATCCTCCTTCTAGAAGCCTTACATTATGTAGAAGGCACTTCAAGAAGTTCTTTTGGTTCAAACCAAAGGAAGTTACCCAAATTAAAGGTAATAGTTTCTCTTAAGTTGTTTTCTTTTATTCTACTTCTACAACCCCTAAACTCTTTTTAATCTTTTCTTTTGTAACAACACCAGTATCCTCAGTATACTAGGATGTTATTATGAGAAGTATTCGAACTACACTTACACACACCTCCATCTAATGGATGAAGAACATAATGTTTTTGTTGATGACAAACTAACGCCTCACGAAACGATAATTGTTCGATTTTCTCCTACCGCCTCTCATGGTGGCCATTATGATGGCACTGTATTTATATATTATATATATATTATGTTTATGATTTCCTTATTCTTCTTTAATTACCAATTATATCAAGCCTTTATAGTTTCCATGGTGGGTAAATATGATAATCTCAATTGAGGAAGTGCGGACTACCGCCCCCTCAAAGTGATGTGATTTGTTAATGCCTTGTGTGGGGTGTATAAAGGATGTAGTTAATGATATTATATATGATATTATACTGGAATTATAATATACCTATTCCATTAAAATAATAAATAGAAATGAATGTAGCGTTCATGCGTACATACGGATTACCATCTCTATGAACGGTGCATTTCATTTCTTACCTCCATATGTTATGTACTATTATAAATACATGTATATGCTGGATATATAATGAATATATATGATATATAAATCATGATTTACATTATTGAAGTAAGTAAATCATGATAGAAGTAATAATAACATCAATAATAACAAGTCCAAACACGTACGATAAATAAGATGATTTTACCCAAAACGTTGCTTTAACATGGGATTTACAAAAGAACGGGTAATATAAAGTCATAAGTGAACCATATATGATATCATAACAATGAATATTATTATTTAATAAGTAAATGACATTATTTAAATCATTATATAGGAGGTTACGATACGTATGAAGCATATCAGACCTAAGGTAAGGGATAATTATTCCAATCTCATTCTTATCCGAGATTGTTTATTCGTAAGTACTTACTAGGGTGATGATTATTATCCATGTCCATATGTTCTCAAAATGTTTTTATAAAATTTTTACTTTTCTTCCATTTATGTTTAAAGTCATTTTTACCCTTTTCTACTTTTACCACATCGTATGGAAGGAATCTTTCTTTTGTTTACCATACGAGGTACTTTTTGACTTTTCCGACAAAAGTATGAGAAGAATGTTATTTTTAACTTATATGGTATGAACGGATTCTTACGGTTTCATAATGAATTATTTTCATGAATATTACCCTACAATATTTCATAATTATTTTCAACAAAGTCCTTTTCTTTTAAAATATCATGGCATTTTGTGAAAAGAAATTGTTTTTGAAGAAGAAAGGATATTTTCCTCAAGAATTCATTTCAAGTGTTTTGTCAAAACTATTCTCCATCTAAGATGACATTATTTAGTATGATTATGTTTCAAGTATAATGTATCTATGATTTACATGGTTTCACTTTTCTTATTATGAAATGATACCCATTTGTTTTATATGGATTATGTTATGATGGGATGATGTTTATGAAACCCATTTTATTCTTTGGGTTATGATGAATGATTTATGTTTATGTTGTGGAACACGTAAGAATGATTTCATTATGAGATGGGTGGGACCTATATCTCCCTAAAATGCATTGGGTAAAGATTTATATCTCATGAGATAGACATGGCTGAAACGGCAAGTAAATCTGGTTCATTAATACAGGGCTGGAACGACAAGTAAACCCAGTTTAGTAAGGGACTTTGTCCACTAAGATGGTCTTGGAAGAAATGCCTCGGCTACTATAGAAATCATATCATGTGCTTAATGGTTACCACAATTACATGTTTTATTCCCATTCTATTTTATCATGATTAATGTTTCTTTATGATCTATGCCTTATGTACTGCCATGTTTTATGTCATTGCTCAAGGTTTTGATGTTTAAACATTATGTTCATGTCTTTAAGTTCAAATGTATATGATTTGTTTTATTTTATCCATGCTTACCCTTACTGAGCATTTGAGCTCACCCTTTATATGTTTTCTTTTCCCTAGGATTTAAATAAAGTTTTTAGGTAAGAAAAAAAAGGGGAAGATCTTTATGGGAGATGTTGAAGATCTTTCACAACGATTAGAAGATTATGTTCCGAGTTTCCAAAGACACTAAACTATTACGGTCCTTGTGTGTTGGTTTTTTTTATGTATTAATTATTCCACTAAAGTAATGTAATTTCCATGTACTTCAAGCTTCAGGCCTCTACACCCGGGCTCTTGGTCATGTCTATGTAAGTTTTTATGTGTTTTTGGACTTTGCTGCATGATGTGTAAAGGCCAAGCCAGAACTCGGTGTGTGTTGTTGTTGTTATCCCATGCACTCTTTGGAGTACATGATATGTCTCTATCCCTACATGCATGCATCAGTCCACATGGTATCCTAGGCATGTACCTTATGTACACACCAGTCTGGTCAAATAGGGTTATAGGTCATGTCGAAACCACACATGGCGTGTTGAATTTAACTCCATGTGAAATGATAGTGGCTGCAATTACTATACTATGAGACGTGTGTTCATTAGACTAAAATGGATTGTAGTTATATTTTTCATAGAAAATTATATCCTCTTCCATTATTCTAGATCTAGACTCTCTCCTTTTAATATACTAATTAGCCACATGAAAATGGTGTATCTTCCTGTGGATGGTGATTTATGGACCTCCGGTTATCGTTAAATGAACTCTGGATTTTTTTCATATGAACCCCCTCATTCAACCTCAGAATATTGCACCTCTGTTTATCCCCTAGTTCCTCACTAAATATCCAATCCTTGGTTCAAGCACCCATATCCAAAAAATCATCTATGTTCATCCATGATTATTTATTCTATTAGTTTCACATGAATATGTTGAGAATCTGGGGGTTTGATCACATTTGGTCTCATCCGACAATGTTGAATCATGACCCTATGGTCCAAATATGACTAACACAGATAAAGGGGTAAGAAAGGAACAAGAAACAGACTTGAAAGAATCATTGTCGATGAATTATTATCCAAAGGATACATATTTGGGGTTCTTGTGTGATAAGATTGAATAATAAATTAAAACTGGCACACATGCGCATATAATGGATTGTAATTGATGCAGATCAAAGAGAAAGGTTGATCATTCTCAAAAATATAATCAATAGGGGAAAAATCCATATGTTGAAAAGTCCTTTATATTTTTGGATCATTCCTTGTTGAGGAATGTTCTCACAATTCTATAATATGATTTCTTGCATTCATGTTGTCTCAATATTTATCGATCCAAAATCTCATTGTCATCAAATTCAAATTTTCTAAAGGGAGGGGGAAGTAAAAAACTCTCAATTATCCAATTATTTATATGGATGAACCCAAAGAATCCTCATAATAGGGTATTAAAAATAATTATGATTTGGTTCGATAAATGAAAATAAATAAATTTAATTATTTATTTTAAATAAACACACCCTCCAATAGTCATGACATATGAACATCCCGAACTGACCAATTTTAGGTTGCACCTATGGTAAAACTCCCATTATGGACTGAACTACGATATCAAATTTATGATCCAAAAATATATTTATGATTAATCTAATTTTATTTATAAAACTGTGTGTGTCTGTGTAATATAAATTATTTTTAACATTTTTATAATATTAATTTTGGGTGCACTGGGCCTCATAATAATAGGTCGTCTCATTGTTTAGACCCAAAAATATATATATAAGTACTCTAAAATTGTAAAATTCAAAAATAGGGTCTCTATATTATTCCATCATTTATGTGTTTCATCCTCTAAAATAAAAACAAAAAAAAAATCTTGGGATTCTAATCCCATGTTTGGATCTCCTCCCAGAGCTCTCCTGTATGATCATGTCCTTCCATATCACACAAATCAAGGGGATAGTCCATTCACATAGGGTCCTCTCTTGCGGATCCTCAATCACAACCAGATGATCTACAATAGTGTCTCCATCCTCGATGTTCATCTCATCGCATTCAATAATGTACATTGGTTCATGCATGTACCTCCTAAACTATGCCACATGGAAGATGTCGTCACCTTCTCTAACTGTGGGTGTAGGGTGCGTTAATAATAAACCTATCCATCCCTATCAAAGATCTCGAATGACCTAATGAACCTTAGGGATAGCTTTTATCCTAGGACTAACCTCAACAATTATATTCATGGGGAGACTCTCAAAAAAATTTCACCTCCCTCCACAAACACCAAGGGCCTAAAAAATCAATATTCTTATTACATTTTCCTTCTCTAGGTTGTCCTCGTCCGCTTCCTAATAACCTAGACCTTCTCTATAATTTCCTACACCATCTCTGGACCCATAATATATTCCTCACTAATTTTTTTTCCAGCATAAGTTTGACCATATGGGTCTCCCTTATAGGGCCTAGAAAGAATTCATGTCGATGGTAGAGTGGTCGCTATTATTTTACAAAAACTATACCAAGGTAAATTGATCCCCCAATCTCCGGCCAAAGTCTAGGACACAAGCCCTCTGCATATCCTCCAACACCTGGATAGTGCACTCAATATTCCCATCTTTTAATGTGTGTAGGGATATAATCATCCTCATCAGAGTCCTAAATGACTCTTGTATGCCTCTCCACAACCATCTCATGATGTGCACATCACGATTGGAAACAGCAGTCGATGGCACCCCATGAAGGTGAAAAATCACCCATACATACAAATTCCCCAAAATCCCCACAAAACTCTTCTCCATGATATTAAAGAAGCATGTTGACTTCACGAGTTAGTCAAAAAACACCCAAATGGTTTCATGTCCCTCCCTTTCCATGAAATCCCTGACTTGAAGTCTATGTATATACCATCCTATTTCCACTCAGGGATCTTAAGAGGCTATAAAAAATATTCCAGAGCCTAGTAATTAACATTCACCTTGTGACTGGTGAGGAACCATGTGATAAAATCATCCATAATATGTCTCATAACACCTCACCAAAACTACCACTAAAGTTATCTTTACATATTCCCCACACCAAGATGTACAACCGATGTAGAAGTCTGTAACTCTCTCATCGCCTCCTCCCACATCATGACTAGGACCACTGTCTATCCCTATAAAACAAAATGTGATTCCATCCTTCAAGAAATACATCCAGAGAATATTTTGAGGATATCTGGTAATGAAAGACCTCATAGTTGATGTCTCCCAATGTGGAATCCCTCAAACACTTAAGATGAGTATTTTTCAACATAATCAACTCAATAAAATTTTTACCCTCCTACTCAACTAGGGTCGATTTTAAGGAATTAAACTACTCAGAATCCTATTCCACCAAATGATCCTGGGGCTTCCTGTTGAGGGATTCATATACCATGTTTCCCTTCCCCAAAGTATAGACTATCTCAATGTCCTGGTCCTGTATGAATAGAAACTCGTGCCTCTATCTTAGGTTCCGGTCTCTCTACATGAAGATGTATGTGAGACTATTATGGTCTAACTAAACCACAAAGCACTCTCCCAAAAGGTAGTTCTTCCACATCCTCATAGAAAAGAGTACTATTTCTATATCTAGATCATGAGTTGCTAAGTTCATCTTTTGTTCTCTCAACTGACTTGACACATATGTGATAAAAACCCGCCTCTACATCAACACGTAGCTGAGCCTAGATCCTAAGGTATCACAATACACTGTGTAATCCATGCCATACTCTTTTAGTCTAAAAATAGGATCACTCATCATCCTCATCCTGAAATCCTAAAAGACTCCCTCAAACTACAATGTCCATGTAAACAACTACCCTTTCCATGTCAGGGTGGTTAGAGGGGCTTCTATACTGGATAAGTATTCCCCAAACCTCTAGTATAACCCTTCCATTATGAGAAAACTATGCACCTATGACAGTCTCTTTGGTGTCTCCCAAGTAAAAACTGTATCAATTTTCATTAGTTCTATAGAAAAACCATACTCAAAAATGATAATCCCTTGAAAGATAACCTCATGATTCCAAAACATGAACATTGAGAGATTACCATAAAGATATTTCTCCCAATGAAAATATAATACCATCCTCATGTTCTCTGTATTCTCCTCATCTAATTTAGAGTATATGAGTATGTCATTGATAAAGAAAAAAAACAAAAACAGTCCAAGTACGGCTGTAATATCTGGTTCAGCAAAGCCATAAATTAAGTGGGGATATCCATCAGACCAATGTGAATCACTAGGAACTAATAATGACTTTATCAAAATCAAAATTCCATAATTATAATATCATCATCACAAAATCTCAACTAGTAGTATCCAAATAGAATATCAATCATTGAGAACCATCTCATGTATCATAATGGATTCAAGAATTCATAAATCCACGGAAAAGGGTACTTGTTCTGTATTGTGTCCTGGTTCAGGAAATGATAATTCATATAAATCCAAAAGTTTACATTAACTTTTTACTCATACAACAATATAACTGCCTTGGGGGGGAAATAGGCCTAACCCAACCCTTCTCCTAAAGGTTATACAACTCCAACCGCATCTCTTGGAGCTTAGTAGGGAACATTTGATATGCTGTATAAGATATCAAAGTAGTCCCATGATGCATGTTGACTGAAAACACCATATTACACCTCTGAGGTAGTCCCAAAACATCCTAAAGGAAGATATCCAAGAAATACTCAATGAATGATGGAGTTTGAATGCCTTAAGAGCCTACTGCTCCAAAGGATATACTCTCAAACTAATTTGTGATGGGTTGTAGCCTCCTACATGAAAACCAACTTTTACTACCTTGAGATCTCTCTCACCAATAAAGGATAATCTCATCCCATTAATAAAAAAGAATCGAACTCATCTGTTGTGATAGTTACTATAGGATTAGAACAAGGATAACCAATCCATAGTAAAGATGATTTCATAGGGTTCCATCCTGATAACTAAAAGGTCCCACATAAACCTCTCTAAACTAAGTGATAGCTCATAAATATAAAAAATAAAACATATATAAGAACCATTCTCAATAGGAACCTCAATATGAGGCTGCTCAGCTAAAGACTAAACTGGGAGCTTAATCTCTCGCACCATGAGTATAACAATGAGGGAATGAATCATGTTTTGTCTACTAACACTAATGAAAGAGTTGAATAAACACATATCGTACCTCTAATCATCTCATGTGCCACTGGGGAATACCCCCAATGGCCTATAACTATCTTTGGTCCTGACGACCAGCTCCTTGAGCCTGGTGTGGGCCTATTAGTGGTGGTTGTGGAAGGATAAAATATTTTCATCAACAACCCTCATCTTCCCTTCCTAGAGGTCAACCCACTTTTCCTTTAGCTCTGCCTCCCTTGAGGCCACCCTGACCACACCTAGGAGATTCCTGATCATGGTGTTACCTCTACTATAGTAGTCTATCAGCTATCTCCCTGCGCTCCTAAGAACATATAGTCAGGTAATCAGTCTCCATTTGACCTCTCCCATAACATTAATAACACCTCCCCTCTCTAGTCTACCCGGGTCCTCTATGTGGCCCCTATGAAGAATGACCATGTGCTTGAGTCTAGTCAGGGTGAGGTCTACTACACTGAGATCCTATTTACCGGTGCCTGCTATCTACTAGAGATGAATCAGCCCTGTAACACTCATTGTGTGATCTATATTCGTAGTGGTCCTATGATAGGAATCCCTCCATCACTAGTGCATGCTCCAATACGCTGAAATAGGTGGGAATACATAATGGTACTACACTATCACATATATCTCTTTGTAAACCCTAATAAAAATTATGAGATCATAAGTATCCATCCAAGATCATCTCAATGGAGTAATATGTATGGTTTTTGAACCTCTCTATATACTTATCCATTATCATCCCTCCCATTTATAGCTCCAAAACCTCCTAAATATGAACGGATCATCTGTAGGAGGTCAAGTATTCCATATGGAATAACTGTTTAAAGTCAGCTTATGATAGTGTTGACTCATTATGAATATTTGAAACAAAAATCCACCAAAACTCAGCTACTCCATGGAAAATATTAGGTTGCAATGAAACCACTTGAACCATCAGTGTTTTGATAATCTAGAAAAATGTGGACGGCCAACTTTAGACAATCCTCTACTGCTAATGGATCTAGAACACCGTAAAACCTCTATATCCTTTGGCACTATAACTTGTAGAGCATTCTAATCCTCTACACGTCCATAGAATTTCCGGCTAGTATGATCTATTTCTCAACATGTGTGAGTCTTGCTACCTATCCACTTGTAGGAAGTATATCATGGTATAGACCCTGAACTGATGCCTCATCACTCATCAGATTGGTTTCATGATTCGAAAATAGGAACCTGGTTTGCTATCACTATGGAGGCATCTGGAAAATTTAATAAAAAACCACAGTCAGATGACAATCTATATATAATGGGTAGATGACTCAAGAATGAAATTACAAAAATACTGAAACCTAGATGATGAATTTACAATTTTACCTTGCAACCATTGTCCCTGTATACCATGTCAACAAGTAGGTAGTCAAGGAACTAGTGAATGGATACATTAACTACCACACCAACACTGGATTCCCTAGCCTGAGATCCACAGTCAATAAATATTGACACAATTTCCCTAAATCCCAAAAAAAATCCACATAAATGGATACTCAAAACACTTTTCTAAGGATCTAACCATGTTCAATACCAATCTGTCATGACCCAACCCAATAGGGACTAAGACACAACATCCCCAAGCCTACCTCCATGGCTTGGGGTTGTCAAAAAGTATCAAAAGGAAAAACTATAATTGGATTATTTTTCTTAAGTACTTATATACAAACCCAACCATATCAATGAATAAGTGAAAAGTAATAAAGAAAAAGATGAAACAAAAATATTAATAACAATGTATTTAAAACCTATATGGAATTCAAAGATTACAGAAGTGTAAACTAAAAACTAGAGGGGAAAAATACATGCCCAACTAGATAGATTTCCCAACCTGACAAAACTAGAAAAGTAAAATGCAGAGAGAGCCTAACTCCAAATCTCTAAGAATCAACCACCTTGCATGGTTCAATTCACTAGATATACCTATGATCCTATACAGTTACCATTGACCTATAAATAATCAACAAAATCCATGACACATGAGGGAAAATCCCATTAAATGGTGAGTATATACATACCCAATAGGACACCCTGACAGATGAAGGGGGAGAAGTACACTAGTGTAGAAAACGTTATTTAAGTCACCATTTTTTACGTTGGATATATATAACTGACGTGATAATCTATGAAACCTGGTTTTTTACGTCAGTTATTTTATAAATGATGTAAAAAATGCAGTGAGTAAATTTTTAACGTCACTTATTTTAATAACCGACGTTACAAATCATGCGCGTTCGTTTTTTACATCGGTTATAAATTAACCGACGTTAAAAACCAAAGCGCGGTGTTTTTTACGTCGGTTATTTGATAACCGACGTAAAAAAATGAGCTATCTACGAATTTTTTACATTGTTTATAAAATAACAGATGTAAAAAAAGTGGATTTTGAGGCCTTTTTGACGTCGGTTATTTGATAACCGACGTAACAAAATAACCCGCAGAATTTTTTACGTCGGTTATAAAATAACTCACGTAAAAAACTGTGATTTTTGATGTATTTTTTACGTTGGTTATTCAATAACTGATGTAAAAAACCAACACGTGGATTTTTTAAGTCGGTTATTATAATAACCGACATTATAAAACATTTAAAAAATTAACAAGCCCTGTGGATTGTCATTTACGATTTTTCGATCGACATTTCGACGACTCGTCTCTCTCGCGTGGTAAACCCTAATCAACTCGTCGATCTCATTGCGTTAAAATCATTTTTCCATCATCTTTTATCATCTTTAATCTCCTCGGATCTATCATCTCAACTCGTAACACTCGGGTAAGCCTTCCACGACTTTATTTCGTTCATTTTTTTTTCAGATAGTCTATATTTAAATTTTTCGATTTTTTTGTTTAAACTAGGTAAGATTCTTCGATTTTGAACCCTCTTACCTTGTTTTTCCATCATCATCTTATTTATCATCCCCATATCAATTATATCTACTCGCAATATTTATTTAAGCCTCACCTACTTCTATTTAGTTTGTTTTTGTTTCATGAATGCACGACATTGATGGTAATTTTTTTGTCATTGACAACTAATGATCTCATTCACATATATTACTACATAGAATGGTTATTGATTAAATGTATGAATTGGGAAATGATATTTCATGTGTTGTTGTTGCTTATGTTTATCCTCTTTTATATGAGAATCTATTAGACATATAATGTAATGGCTGTTGACCTCTATGGCCCTTCGATGCATCGCTATGTCTCATGATTCCAAATAAAATTGGGTTCTGCTGAGGGCTTAACCTAGTATTTTTTGAGGCTTTTTCCAAGGCCTTGACAATATGTTTAAGATTTATAGAATTATCCATTACCTCATTATGATATTAGTTATCGAGAAAAATTGTGATCATTTGAGTAGTTGAATATCAATGGTTATTTTTCATTATCATACGATCATTTAAGTAGCCATATTTAATAATATTTAATTCCATCTATTTCATACTGAAGTATATATTAAATGCATGTGTTTTTAGTTTTTCACCATGACTAGTTTTTATATGTAAACCATTGTTTGGGGGGTTGTCTGGGGGGGGTGGGGGGCTGTCCAGAGGGTTGGGGGTGTCCAGGGGGGTGTCCAAGGGGGTGGGTGGGTGTGGGGGGATGTCCAAGGGGGTGGAGGCCTGTCCAGAGGGTTTTGGGGGTTGTTCGGGGGGGGGGGGGGGGGGGGGGGGCTGTCCAGAGGGTTGAGGGTGTCCAAGGGGGAGTCCAAGGGGGTAGGGGTGGGGGTGGTGTCTAGGAGGGGTGGGGGTGTTGTCTAGAGGGGTGGGGGATGTCCAGGGGTGGGGGGCTTTGTAGAGGGTTGGGGGTGTCCAGGGGGATGTCCAAGGGGGTGGGTGGGTGTGGGGGCTGTCCAAGGTGGTGGGGGCCTGTCCAGAGGGTTTTGGGGGTTGTCCGTGGGTGGGGGCTGTCCAGAGGGTTGGGGTGTCTAGGGGGTGTCCAAGGGGGTAGGGGGTGGGGGTGGTGTCCAGGAGGGGTGGGGGTGCTGTCTAGAGATGTCGGGGCTGTCCAGGGGGTGGGGGCTGTCCAGAGGGTTGGGGGGTGTCTAGGGGGGTGTCCAAGGGGGTAGGGGTGGGGGTGGTGTCCAGGAGGGGTGGGGGTGCTGTCTAGAGGGGTGGGGGCTGTCCAGGGGGTGGGGGATGTCCAGAGGGGTGGGGGTGTCCAGGGGCATGTCCAAGGGGGTGGGTGGGTGTGGGGGGATTTCAAAGGGGGTGGGGGCATGTACAGATGGTTTGGGGGGTTTTCCGGTGGTGGGGGGATGTCCAGAGGGTTGGGGGTGTCCGGGGGGTGTCCAAGGGGGTGGGGGTGGGGGTGCTGTCTAGGAGGGGTGGGGGTGCTGTCTAGAGGGGTGGGGCTGTCCAGGGGGTGGAGGGGATATCCAGAGGGTTAGGGGGTGTCTGGGGGGTGTCCAAGGAGGTAGGGGGTGGGGGTGGTGTCCAGGAAGGGTGGGGGTGCTGTCTAGAGGGGTGGGGTGTTGTCCAAGGGGGTGTCCAAGGGGGTAGAGGGTGGGGGTGGTGTCCAGGAGGGGGGTGATTTCTAGAGGGGTGGGGGGCTATCCAGGGGTTGGGGGGTGTCCAGGAGGGGTTGGGGGGGCTGTCCAAGGGTGTGGTGGTTTCCATGGGGTGTCTAAGGGGGTGGGGGTGGTGTCCAGGGGGTGGGGGCTGTACAAGGGGGTGGTGGTGTCCAGGGGGTGTCCAAGGGGGTGGTGAATAAGTGTCAGTTGGGATTTACTACTGCATCGTGGTTTTTGATATTATGACATGATGATTGTGTCGTGATGATTGGCTTTACATTTTGATTTTTTCCATCTAAATTTTTATTTTAAATATGATTTGATTCTCACGTTTACTCCATTTTCTCCAATTTTCTATCAACCACGGTAGACCCCATGGTTTTCCTTGATTCAATGGAATTTAAAACTGTTATATATAACTATATTTTGTTTTTAAAATAATATTCAAGCATATTTTTTAAATACGCATAGATTTTTTTTATATTTCAAAATTGTTTTCCATTAAAATTTGGATTTTTTTCATATAAACATATATTTGTCTTATCTTAAAATTTTTTTTTTTGATATTTGTTATAGTTAATAATGAGTCGAAGTTGGATTATGGAACATCGAATGAGCAATGAATATGAGGAAGGTGTTGATGCCTTTTTGGAATTTTCTAAACGAAATGTTCCAAGTAGTGACATTTTTTATGTCCATGCCTGAAATGTTTGAATATGAAGAAGTTGAAAAGTATAAAGATAAAAGATGATCTGATTTATCATGCTTTTAATCCGAGTTATAGCCCTTGGATTTGGCATTGTGAAACTAGATGTAATTTCACTAATTATGATGATTCTCAAGATGGTAACTCCGTTGGAATTGAAGAAATGATTCGCGATATTGTAGCAGAACAAATTGAGATAGAACCGACAGTTGCGCGTCTATATGGTGATGCTGAAAAACCATTATATCCTAGTTGAATAGATTTTACAATTTTTTGGTGGTTTTAAGATTGATTAACCTAAAGGAGAAACATATATGGAGTGATAGAAGTTTTACAGAGCTGTTACAATTGATGAAAGACATTCTTCCAAAAGATAACGATCTTCTAGATTCACATTATAAGGCCAAGAAAATATTATGCCCGATGGGATTGGGATACAAGAAAATACATTCCTGTCCGAATGACTGCATTATATATAGGAAGGAATATGAATTTATGTCAGAGTGTCCTAAATGTGGGAAATCATGGTATAAGGTGAAAGAAAAATCACAGGTTGATGTAGATATTACAAAGATACCTTCAAAGGTATTTTGTTATCTTCCTATAATTCATCGTTTAAAATGTTTATTTTCTAATTCACATGATGAAAAAAGGTTAATATGTCATGCTGATGAGCGGGTATGTGATGGGAAAATACGTCATCCAGCTGATTGTCCACAATGGAAGAAAATTGATGTGCAATATTCTACATTTGGAAATGAAATTTGAAATCTCAGACTAGAGTTGTGCATAGATGGAATGAATCCATACCGAACCCTCAGTAGCACAAATAGTTCATGGACTGTTTTATTGGTAATTTACAACCTCTCTCCTAAAGTTTGTATGAAGCGCAAATATGTCATGTTTAGTATAATGATCTCTGGTCCAAAGCAACCCGACAATGATATTAGTGTTTACTTTTCACCGTTGATTGATGATTTTAAACTGTTATGGGTTGATGGTATTAGGGTGTATGATTCTTATAAAATGGAATATTTTAAACTGCATGTAGTGCTTATGTTCGCTATAAATGACTTCCCAGCATATGGAAATTTGTCTGGATACAATGTTAAAGGGCATAAAGCATGTCCAATTTGCGAACAACAGATGTCATATTGTCAATTGCATCATGGGAGTAAAACAGTGTACATGGGTCATTGAAATTTTTTTCCCATGGATCGCCCTTATATAAGACTAAAAAAGGCATTCAATGGCTCACAGGAATTTGATACTACTACAAAACCTTTATCCCCTGATCTGTATTTTGAGAGGGTGAAAAACTTTGATGTGACATTGGGAAAGATACAAAAATCTGGTAATGATAGACATATTTGGAGGAAAATGTGTATATTTTTTGAGCTACCATATTGGAGGTTTCATGAAGTTAAACATAATATTGATGTCATGCACGTGGAGAAGAATATCTGTGATTATTTGATTGGAACATTGTTATATGTAAAAGGAAAGACAAAATATGGGTTGAATGTAAGATTAGACTTACTATCAATAGTAATATGTTTGGAGTTAGCTCCCACTCTTAAAGGAAGATGAACATTTATTTCCCCGTCTTTTCATACATTATCTAAGAGGGATAAAATTATCTTTTGTCAGTGTCTTCATGATATCAAATTGCCTCAAGGTTATTCTTCAAATGTAAAAACTTTTGTCTCATTGAAGGACTTGAAACTAATAGGTATGAAATCACATGATTTCCACGTCATGATGCAACAAATTATACTAGTTGCATTGCGTGGAATATTACCCATCTGTGTCAGAAAGACTATAATGAAGTTGTTTTTTTCAATTAAATTGGTAACAAGGAGATTGATGTGAATGCTTTTAACATTTGGGAAAAGGATGCAATTTTTATACTTTTTCAAATGGAAATGTATTTTCCTCCAACTTTTTTTGATATAATGGTGCATTTAATGATTCATATGGTTCGATAAATAAAGCTTTTTCGACCTATATATCTTCGTTTGATGTATCGTTTTGAAAGGTATATGAAAATATTAAAGGGGAATGTTAAAAATCCATATTGACCTAAAGCTTCCATTATTGAAAAGTATATTTCTGAGGAGGTAGTAGAGTTTTGTACGAGCTACTTGGATACGGCGCAACACATAGGTTTTCCTCCATCTTGCCATGAATGGGTTAATAATGAGGGAAAGGGGATTCGTGGATTGAAAGTCAAATCATCGTCAGCTGAACAGATGAAGAAGTTAGAATCATACATCTTGAATAACATAGCTGATGCTAAACTGTATATCACATTTCATATTAATGAGTTGAAACAATGTCATCCAAAGAAGAAAGAAATGTGGATTTTGAATGAGCACAACAAAACTTTTTTCATGGTTTAAAAAGACCTTTCTTGGTAGATCAGAAGTATCAGAGACATTAAAATGGATAGTGGGTGGTCAATGTTTAAATGTGATAACATGGTCCGATTATGACATTAATGGATATACATTTCATACGAAAGCTCAGGAAAACATAAGTGCAGTTCAGAATAGTGGTGTATTGGTGTTTCCAGAAGCAATGCATTTTTCGAGTGCTAAGGACAAAAACACAATTTCTGCATCAAGTGCATATTATGGAGTGATTGAAGAGATATGGGAGGTTGATTACTTTAAAATTAAAGTTCCTGTTTTTAACTGTAAATGGTTTATCGGTAAAAATAGTGTGAAACATGATGAATTTGGAATGACACTTGTTAATCTGAATAGATTGGAAGACACATCTGATTCTTTTATAATGGAAACACATGAAAAACAAATTTTCTATGTATTATATCAATCAGATATGCAGTGGGATGTTATTTTACAAGGGAAAAAACAATATGTTGGTGAGGATGAACTGGATGAAGATGTTGATTTATGTGAGATCCCTACTTCCATGTAAATATTAACAAAACATAATGATGAGCATGTTGAAGACATGGTTTGCGCCATAAGGAATGATCACGATGAAGGAATTTGGGAAAACAATCCATTTTTACATTCCTAAAATTACAGGTAACATATGTTTATTTCTTGTTTACATTAATTTTTTTCATAAAATGTTAGATATTGTAAGTTTTTTATTTATTAAAACATGTATTAAAACAAAATAAGTGTAAGTTTTTGTTTGTTTTAAGTTTTTTTTAGTTTACTTTATCATGTTTACCATTACATGAAGTATATATCTATTATTTCTGTTCAGTGAAAATTACTTTACCATGTTTACTAGGTTTACCATGTTTACCATGTTTACCATCTTGACCATCTTTACCATCTTTACCATTGTTTAACATGCTTACCATATTACCAATGTTTACTATTAAGTAACTTTGTATAGTTTTCTATTTTCTGATTACAGCAGTATTAAAATATTTGAATTTGTGTATTTGTGAACTAATGTTTGTTTTTTTGATTTGAAGGATAATGACAGATCATTTAGTTGATCAACCACATGATTATGGAGATGAGAATATTTTTCATACCTCTGGAGAGGAACATTCACATGCTCCTCTTGATGTTCCCCAATCTTCCTCATGTGCTCCTATTATGACAAAGAGTTCAAAGGCTGGTAAACATGGGTGCACACATTTACCAAAATTAGCACTTTCCCTTACGCAGGATTAGGGGATACTCGTTGAGTTTGATGATGATGATATTCCTAGAGGTCCAAATTCAAAATATTTTAAGAGTTTTGTAGCAACTCAGGCTAAGAGAAAAGTAATCATTCTGTATGATGACTGGAGAAGTGTGGATAAAGCGATAATCTCTCAGATGTGGGAGACGATTTTGGTAAGATCTTTTTCTATTGTTTGATTATTCTTTAAATTTTTCTAGTATATATAATATGTTTAACCTATTCTTTATCAGATGAAATTTGATATTCCTGACACTGGAGGAGTCAGGAAGAAATGCTTATCATTGGCTGCCAGGAGATGGAGGGATTTTAAATCAACCCTCTCATCTAATTTCATTTTTGGTCATAGGAGTCATGACAATCCATGTCGTATATATCCTTTTATAGATGAAGACACATGGAGACAGTTTTTTGAAAGTAGAAGAAAAGAGTCATTTTTGGTAAGGGCATTGTAAACTTTTATAATCTTTCTTATATAAATGATATTATTAATATTTTTTTAATGATTTCTTTTTCTTAATTTACAACAAACTAGGAAAGCTCATCAGGAGATCCAATATAAAAATGTATACCCTCATAGTTTATCTCGGGGAGGGTATGCATTTTTGGAAGAACAAATGATGGAGGAAAAATTTCAACAACTAAGAGCTGAGTCTTCAAGCTCTATAGAGGTGGCCCCTCCATCCCCTCCATCTAGATATGAAAAATGGAAGAGAGATCGGAATGAAAAAAAGGCCAATAACATTTAGAAGAATCGAGAATCATAGCCGAGAGGATTGTAAGATATCTATTTTATTTATTTAAGTTATCTATTTTTTTCATATAATTTCAATCATTACAGAAATGTTCAATTAATTAATACAGGACTCTCTTGAGGAGAAGAGTTCAGAGGGGACATTTACAGCTACTGGGAGGCAAGATACTTTATCTGTAGCATTGGGAAAGACCGAACATCTTGGTCGTGTAATAGGATATCCAGTAGGTGTATCGGTAAGAAAATTGTTACCACGTTCTTCAAAATCTAACGTTGAGGGGGTTTATAAAAAAAATCCTTGGAGGCTGATGTTCATAATATTAATGCGACGATGGAGGAAAATATTACAGCATTGGTACAATCTATATTTGCAGACATGCAAAGACAATTTCAGACTGCAGCTCCCACTCCTCCACCTCCCCCTGCAAACCCCATTATTTATCCTCCACCTCCGCCAGTAGCTCACACTCCCCCACCTCAGCCAGCGGACCCCATTTTTTATCCTACTCCGCCGCAGTTTCCTACTTATTGTGAGTTGTATGTTGATGATCCTCAACATCATATAGTTTCATATGGGTTGGTATATTGTATAAGAGATACAGTTCATCATCAACAATTAGAGGTATAGAATCAGAGGATCACTGTACAGGATATTATAGATAGATCAGCTCGGGTACCATTACCTACAGATGAGGTGACGATAGTTGGACATAGTATTGGCCATTTTTTAATTTGTCCATCCAGACTTCTTCGACTCATTACCATAGAGGTATGGATGTTATATCTTTTATTTTATTTTTTTATTAAAGTTGTTTTATCATTTGAAAACTAATATATTTTTCAATTTATTTGTACAGAAATACTTCAAAGGTAAGAAACACTATATAGAAAACAACAAAGAAAAATGGTTATGACATTAGATATAGATTCTAGTAGTCTTGACAGATTTTCAAGATATTCAAATTTGTTGGCTGGTCATTATGAGTTTCAAATGGAATCTCATGTTTGCGTACATGCAATAAGTGTGGGGATTATGAAAACTGATATCATGGAGCTTGTTATTGGAGATAAGTTGGGCATCAACGTGGTGAAATGTTTTTCCATGTAAGTCTTAACACCTTTTCCCTGCATTATATTTATTAAAAATGTATACTTATGTCTGTTTTATATTAGGTATCTTTATAAAATTTTTGAGAGGAATGAGCTGACAGATGTATATAGATTCATGGACCCGCAATTGATTTCCCCTGAAGCATGTGCATTGGATGAGGAACAAAAAATGATTTATATTTCTGAAAGACTTGAAAAGAATATAGTCACACAATGTTGGATGATGCCTTTTTGTGAGAGGTATGAAACACATCTCTCTCAAAGAGTTAATTATCTTTTAACATAAAAAACCACTAACGTTAAATTTCCTTTTATCAGTGATCATTGGATGTTAGGGGTTTTTTCCCAATGGAGAAATCACTTTATTGGATATTCTTTGTCCATGATGATGTGCGGGAAAGTTTTAAGAATTAATTGGAAAAGTAAGTTTCAATTTCTCAATAGTTTTATATATTATAATGGATTTTAAATTTACCCCATTCGTATTATTTTCTAATAGAGCATGGGCCTACTTTCGAAAAAACACAAAGAAAAGGAGTGAAAAGATCAAATATGTAAATGCAAAGGTAAATATCCATTTATAATTTGTACTTTTTGATTTATTACATAAAAATAATATATTGAATTTACACTCATTCAAACAGAATTGTCATGAACAACAAGGCGTCATCGAATTCAGATATTATATGTTAAGATTTATGTATGAAATAATAACAACTGGGACAATTGTGAATTTTGACCTGGTAAGATTTCCACTTTTACTTTTCCATAATATTTCAATTTGATTTATTCATTATACACATTAACTACTATCCTTTTCATTTTTAGCTTTTTGATGACCCTCAACCCTATACTGCTGAAGACATAAAACTTTTACAAGTAGAGTTGTCAAATTATTTTACAAGTTTGATTGAATTTTAGTTGTTTGTAATGTAAAATGTAATTTTGAATATTGTCATTGTAATTGTGTATTTGGTAGTCATTTAGGTTGTATTTAGTTTTTTTGAAGTTGGCAGTGTAAGTTTTGAATGTTATATATGTGAATGTTTAATTTTGCTCTACTTTTTGTTTTGGTCTACTTATGATGGTTTTTCTGGTATAGATTCTGGTCTAGGGGGAGGGGTTACAAGGGTGTGGGGGGGTGTTCAGTGGGGTTGGGGGTGTCCAGGGGTCTGGGAGGGCTGTCTGGTGGGGGGGGGCAGTCCAGGGGGGTGGGAGCATTTCTAGGAAGGTGTAAGGGCTGTACAGGGGAGTGGGAGGCTGTCTAGGGGTGTGGGGGTGTCTTGTGGGGTGCGGGGGGTTTCCAGGGGTGGGGGAGGATGTCCAGTGGGGGCGGTCCAGGGTTTCCATGGGGATGGGGGTAGTCCAGGGGTGTGGTGGGGGCAGTCTAGTGGGGTGAGGGGGTTCTGGTTTGTTTTCAGTAACTTTTTGGTCTGTTTTAGGGGAGTGGGAGGGTTGTCCAGGGGTGTGGAAGTGTTGTCCAGGGGGTGGGGGTATACATGCGGGTGGGGGTTTTCCATGGATGTTTGGGGCTGTCCAGGGGGTCGGGGGGAAGTCCAGGGGTGTGGTGGGGGATTCAATGGGGTGGGGGAGGGCTGTCCAGGGTGTGGGGGGTATACATGAGGGTGGGGGGGTTGTCCCGCGGTGTTTGGGGTTGTCCAGGGGGTCGGGGGCAGTCCAGGGGTGTGGTGGGGGCTGTCAAGTGGGGTGAGGGGGTGAGTGGGGGTTGTTCAGGAGGGTGGGGGGGGGGGGGGGTTGTTCCAGGTTGTTTGAGGATTTCCAAAGGGTCGGGGGAAGTCCAAGGGTGTGGTGGGGGCTCCAATGGGGTGGGGGAGGGCTGTCCAGGGTGTGGGGGGTATACATGAGGGTGGGGGTTGTCCCGGGATGTTTGGGGCTGTCCAGGGGGTCGGGGGAAGTACAGGGGTGTGGTGGGGGCTATCAAGTGGGGTGAGGGGGTGTTGTTCAGGAGGGTGGGGGGTTGTCCCAGGGTGTTTGGGGTTATCTAGGGGGTTGGGGGCAGTCCAGGGGTGTGGTGGGGGCTGTCAAGTAGGGTGAGGGGTGAGGGGGTGTTGTTCAGTAGGGTGGGGGGGGGGGGTTGTCCCGAGGTGTTTGGGGATGTCCAAGGGGGTCGGGGGCAGTCTAGGGGTGTAGTGGGGGCTCCAATGGGGTGGGGGAGGGCTGTCTAGGGTGTGGGGGGTATACATGAGGGTGGGGGTTGTCCTAGGGTGTTTGGGGCGGTCCAGAGGGTCAGGGGAAGTCCAGGGGTGTGGTGGGGGCTATCAAGAGAGGTGAGGGGGTGAGGGGGTGCTGTTCAGGAGGGGGGGGGGGGGTTGTCCCAGGGGGTTTGGGGATATACAGGGGGTCGGGGGGCAGTCCAGGGGTGTGGTGGGGGCTCCAATGGGGTGGGGGAGGGCTGTCCAGGGTGTGGGGGGGGGGGGGTCTACATGAGGTTGGGGCATTGTCCCTGGGTGTTTGGGGCTATCCAGGGGGTCGGGGGCAGTCCAGGGGTGTGGTGGGGGCTGTCAAGTGTGGTGAGGGGGTGATGTTCAGGAGGGTGGGGGTTGTCCCGGCTTGTTTGGGGATGTCCAGGGGGTCATGGGGTAGTCGAGGGGTGTGGTGGGGGCTCCAATGGGGTGGGGGAGGGCTGTCCAGGGTTTGGGGGGGGGGGGTATACATTAGGGTGGGGGGGTTTTCCCAGGGTGTTTGGGGCTGTCCCGGGGTGTTTGGGGCTGTCCAGGGGGTCGGGCTGCAGTCCAAGGGTGTGATGGGGGCTATCAAGTGGGGTAAGTTTTATATGTTATCAATGTAAATGATTAAATTTGCTTTAGTTCTTGTTTTTATCTCCTTCTGTTTTTGTTGTACGAATTCTTGATTTGGTTTCTGGTTATTTCTGGGGGAGAGCAGAGGACTGCATTCTATTTTAAAAAAAAATTGTCTTCCACATCGGTTATTTTATAACCGATGTGATAAATAAATCAGGAAGGTTTTATCAAGTTGGTTTTTTTAATAACTGACATGATAAACACCTGTGGCATTCTTTATCAGGTCGGTTATTTAATAACCAACGTGATAAAAGGCCTGGGAAATGGTTTATGACGTTGGTTATTAAATAATTGACGTGATAACCCCCCCCCGGAATGGTTTAGCACGTCGGTTATATTATAACCGACTTGATAAACCATTTCCCAGGGGTTTATCACATCAGTTATTTAATAACCGACGTGATAAACTCCCCCACACGTGTTTATAATGTCGTTTATTATATAACCGATGTGATAACCCCTCCCCCTCGGTTTATCACGGCGGTTATAAACCCCCCCAGTTTTTGCACGTCGGTTATTAATTAACCAACGTGATAAACACCAAGATGTTATGTTTTTTACGTCATTTTTTAAATAACCGACGTAAAAACGTTATTTATAACGTCGTCCATATTAACGTTGGCTAAAAACCGACGTAAAAAATGAAAAATAACTGACATAAATAACGTTTTCTGCACTAGTGGTAAGAGAAACGATAGGAATAGATAGAAGACAACTCAACCAAAATTAAGAGAGTACAATATTCCAATGATGTCAATAATGAAATATATATATATATATATATGTTCTAACCAAAGAATTGAAAATGAGATGGAAAGGGAATCTCCATCTCCTAGACAAACTAAGAGTAAGAGTGCCAGCAGTTCCAATAAGTCCATCAATGATGCCAGCATATCATGTTTCCAACCATGAAATAACCATGTTGATGGACTATGCCTCACCACTATGCCACATAGTCAAAGGGTTAGAATATTCAATTAGATTAATTGTGACCTAGTGTGTCTTGGGGGCCACTCAATGTAAGGAGGGGTCATGCCCTATATGGTAGGGTGTACGAATCGGTAGGTAGAGGGCCAATGCCCCGGTATGTTCGGGGGTACCAATCAATAGATTGTAGAACTACACCCTAACACCATAAGGGGTACCACTTAGTCGATAGAGGATACATGCCCTCTCTCCATAGGGGAGTACCACTCAATAGATAGAGAACCATCACCGTAATGAGATAGTTGGAACCACTCAGTAGATTGATGAATTGCACTCTAACACCATATGGTGTGCCAATTTGCAGATATAGGACCCTCACCCTAACTCCATAAGGGGGTACCACTCAGTAGTTTGTTTGGAGATTACTCATGACAATCCCAACTAGTGGGTTCCACATTGATCCCTCTAACGATCCTTCCTGATCTCTTCCTTTATCAAGAATCACCTAAATAAGATTCATGCCCAATATATCTTGAATCATATCTCAAATTCTACTACGGAGGCCACCATATCATTCTATATGAAAACCGCCTAGGATAGGATACTCACAGGACAAAATCCATGTCTGAACTAAGGAGATATAATAATATGAGGGTTCCTAAAAAATGAATGAATGGGTTCATAGTGTGTAAGAGACCCACATAGTGTGTGGTCCCGCTTTTCTTCCTGTTTGAGTCCCTACCGATACACAACTCACTAATAGTGTAGCAGTACATGGTGTGCAGGTGGAATACCCAGTGTTCATCATCCACCCATGGAACATCCTATTCTCTTCTTCACGTCCATGTAAGTTTTTTTGTGTCCTTGTACTTCATTACACGCTATATATGGGGTCGTCCAGCACTCGGTTTCTTCCGCCCGCTCCATCCCATGCACTCTTCGGTGTACCCAACCTATCTCAAGCTAGCCAAATCATGTGAGGACACATGGGTTCCTAGGAATGTACCATATATAAAAGATTATTTGATCATCTAAAGTTACAAAGAATTTGGACCCCACACATGACATTTCATATTTAAATCCAAGTGAAACCGTTACTACCGTAGAATCTGGACTACACAACATGTGTTCTTCAAAACTACATGGAAAGTTATCTGGATTTTCACAAAAACTAATATCAACTTAGAGTAATCTAGATTAATAATCTCCACCACCAAATCCATGTATTATCCCCCAAAAAATGGTGGATCTTCCTCTGGTTGGAAATTTTTGGCACTCTAGTGGCCGAAAATTGGACTCTGGTTCTTTCTGCAAGAACTCGCATGTTCTTCCATTCACCACCACACCTTCTTTTGTCACTCACCGCCTCAATGGTAATGTGGTCCTCGATTGAATCAACCATATCCTATAAATAATCTGAATCCATCTATGATTCTTTGTTTTGTTCATCGCAGGAAAATCTTCCATGAATCTAGGGGTCGAATCATGTTCAGTTCTGCCTAGAAATATCAAATCATGACCCCATGGTCCAACGATGTCTAACATGAATAAAATTGTATAAAGGAACAAGAAATAGATTTTAAATGATCATTGTATAATTTTTCTTGGACAAAGGATACAAATTAGGGGTTCCCAAGGTGAGAAAACTAAATAATCAATTAAAACTAGTACATGGGCGCATGCAATGGATTGTCATTTATGTAGATCAAAGAAAGGGGTCGATCGTGCTAAAAAATTTAATCAATAGGGGAATAATTCAAAAATCTATGATTCCTTCATGCTTTTGGATCATTTATTTTTTAAAAACATGTTCACTAAAGAAGAAGAGGAGTCACATCATTCACAGCGTCTTGATCTACATCAATATGAAGCCTCATCATTTTATGATTTTGATTCAATAATGATAGGTGGATAGAAAACCTCCCAATTATCTAAAGTTTTATGTGGATAAACCTATATAATCATCCTAATAGGGTATTTAAAGGAATTACCATTGGTTTTATTAAATTAAAAAAATTAATTTAATTATTGATTATAACTATATGCACCCTCCAATGGTCTTGATGTCCAAAAACCCCACACCAACCAATTTTAGGTGACACCTAGGATAATAATCATATTCCATAATCAGCCTTGGTATCAGATTTTTTATCTGATATTATTTTTATGATTTATCTCATTTTCTTGAAGAAATATTTCACACTTAATAAAAAATATATTTAATATATTTGTAAAATTAATTTTGGGAACATATTGCCTCAAAATCACACGTCATCTCAAAACCTAGATCCTATAATATAAAAAATACATTCCAAGGTCTTAAAAAGAAAAAATAGTGTATTTACAATGCCTTACACATTAAATAAATGATTCCTTTTATACTTTTAGTAATAAAAGATTTAAGTACACCATTCAACAAAAATAAAGAGATTACATTGTAAACCATTTTATAAAAACTCATAAAGAGATTAAAATGTATTTAACCAATCATTTTACAATAGTAAAATATTATTTAAAATAATTTTAGAAAACATGGACATGGAAGAGAAGGATTTTCATCCAAATAGAGAAATAAGTCATTTTTCCTTAAACATTTTTCTGGTATCTTTAGTCCATAAAGAGAGGAAAATAAAAGGAAGACATGCGTTATCTAGAAATAACTAGAGGAGAATAAAATTCATGAAGTTAATGAGAGGTGTGTCATAATATTTCATCATCAGAAACTTAATCATAAACATTCTTGATAAACAACCATATTGTAAAATAAAACATTTACCACTTTGTTAACTTTTGAATATAAATCCCTGTGAAATAAATAAGCACACACACATATATATATATATATCCATTAATTTTTCTGATAAATATCATAAAATAAATTCATGTGTGTTATATAAAATACAAAAAATAAATTTGTGGTGAATATGGAATATGTTCCACAAAATTAAAAGTGAGATAAAAACATTTACCTCAAGTCTCAACTATCATTGAACATATCTAAACCTAATGTATAATAAAAATAGGTTCATTATAAATCTACAATCAGACCATAATCATATATATCATACCGTATTTTATTCACTTATAAGTATTTATCACATTTTTATTAATAATTCCTTGTTAAAATCAATTTTTCTAGTAATAACTAATTTGTTTTTCATGTATGATTTGGTTCAGAATTTTTTTCCCTATATATTGATTATAATTCCATCATCTATATAATTTTAATAATCATGTAAATATGATATATATTAATTATATACAAATTTATATTCATCACTTAAATATTGATATGATGAATTGAATTACATCATTCATGGAGAGGGTAACTCATACGTACACATGAACATTGTTAATATTATATTGATGTATCGAATGAAATAAAGATAAATAATAATAAAAATTTATAGAATATTTTTTATATTTTATGTATCATATATATTCATTAAATCTATCCTTATTACCATCCATATAAAAATAAAATTAAATACATATTACATCACCTCATTGAGGTGGTAGTCGACACATACGCACGAGCGATGTTGTTGTTTTTAATATACTAGAAGTTAAGAAGGTAAATGTAACATTATAATTATATAAGTATAATTATTTCATTAATATCACACACATATATATACTTTAAATCAATAATTATATACATCTGTGATATGTGGTGATTAAAAAGGAATTACATTGGTGTTTGAGGTGATTGTCTGATGTACACATTATCAACATCTTCATTTCACATTTGATGGAATGAGAGATTAATATAGGTTTCATAAATAATATAATAAAATATAATTATATTTGTTATATGGTTTTAACTATATCATCATGTTTTAAGAATATTTTGAGTAGTTAAAATAATAAATAAAACAAAATTTCATAGATAAGGACTCTACCTCTTCTTCAGAGAACCTCTTTAGGTTTACACCTAAGCCCTTCTTAGGAGAGTTTCATAATCAAACCAAAAAATATAAAAAGTAATAATAGAAGTAAGCTATTTGGGAATTTATTTTCTGAACCAAATTTATTTTCAATTATGAAGACGAGAGGAGTGGGTTTTCCCTTTTATAATGGCGGTGAGTGGAACAGTTGTAATTTTTCAATGTTTTACAATAATTCCATGTAACTTTCATTGGAATAAGGATAAAAAATTGTTCATTCTCAAACCATATATTAGATAAAGTTTAAATATTTATATAAAATCGGAATTAGAAAAAAAATGGTTATTTTAACCCTTATTTTTTAGTTAAATGACCCCCTGTAAGCTTGTTTAAACCATAACTGCAATAATTAATTTTTATAATTTTTACAATTAATTATGACCAAAAATTAAGATTGAACTATTAAATAATATTTATTATTATTTTTTCCAAATATGGAAACCATTTTAAAAAATTAAACCCATATATGTTTCATAATTTAATTTAAAATTAAACTCACTGATGAGAAGGAAAATCAGTTTTTCAAAGAACTTTTTTCATAACTATAAAAAAGTTATATAAAAGTTAAACATAAAATTGATTATATTTACGTAAATTTGATTAATAATGATCTAATAGATCTAATTTTACTTTTATACTATTTTAAAATAAATTATTATTTTTTAAATTCTTTAAATGAAAAACAAGTTTTCAATAAAAATCGATTTTTCACTATTCATCAAAAATTGATCTTTACATAAAATTATCAAAAATTCACTCAAAGATAAATTTTACATGTTTATTTTAAAAAATAATTAAAATTTTTAAAATAAATTTTCAAGGAGATTCAAAATTTAATTTTAAAATATGTTCCCAAAACGTGATGAAACTACTTATTAGAAAAGTATAGTTTTTAAGGATAAAATTTGATTTATTAGTGTCTCGAGCCTAGAAAAATATTATTTTAATTTTACAAAATTTATTGAATATATAATATATAAATTTAATTAAAATAATTCTCCTACATATATTAATTTAATTTATTAATATAAAACCAAATTATGCATAAAAAATAGTATTCGAGAAAAATATTTCTTTTACTTTCAAATGTGTCTTATTTTCATATCTAATCAATTGATAAATAATGAATTTATTTTATATATATGTAAACTATTAGTTTCTCGTAATTTAGTTAGTCTTATTCATACCTACCAATCCAATAGCTAGACGATAACTTTCAAATTAAATAATAACATTTTAAGAGTATATTGTGGTTTGTTTAAACCTGGTGTTGTGTGTACCGAAAGCAATCAAAGAAAATAGATTTATTTGAAAAATATAATTCATAAAATATTAGGGGGTTAATTATGCTATTTTTATTTTTATGTAAATATTTTAGTGAAATTTATGTCAATATAGGGACATTTATTATTTATTCTTTTCGTAAACTATTCTAAAGATCACAATCAAAGAAAAATGGTACCAAGGGGCCATATATTTGATAAATGGATTTAAATGGCATAAATACACTAAGAAAACAGGATACAGAAAATTTTTAGTGAAATTTTAAAGCCTTACCCAAAATTTCTAATCCCATTTTACGTATTTTAATCTTACCGAGGTGAAAAATATTTATCAAGGTTACTATTCATAATGAAAAAAATAAAAGATACATATTTACTATAGTTTATACTCATAATTAAAAATATTGAATCCATTTTTAAAGATTAAATTTCTATAGGTGTTAGAAATTCATTTCAAATTAAATTCACAAAGCATCACGAAAACATTTTTTATAAAAATACATTTTTACCATAATAAGGGATTTATTCTCAGATCATTCTTAGAAAAACAAATATTATATGAATGTTAATAGATTTTATCGAATATATAATATATTAATTTTATTAAAATAATATACTAAAACCAACTAAATAAATTTTTTATGATAAAAACACATTCAGCGAATAAATTTTTTTTTTAGAAAAAAAATGATTTTTTACTTTAAAATGATTTCAATTTTCATTTATATTAAATTGAATCCCATTAAATTAATTTTATACATACATAAAACATACATTTTTATAATTTAGTTAGTATTATTCATAACATACAATGTAATGACTATTTGATAATAGTCATATTATATAATAATATTTAAATAAGATAATGCAATTAACTTAAACTCTTTGTTGCATGAAAAGAATGCTATCGAAGAAAAAGAATTTACTTATAGAAAACTATAACATAAAATTTCAGGGTGATACAATAAACATGGGTTTAAAAATTCTTTATGTAATAAGTGAAGTGGATAAATACTATCATTCCCAAAGGACTTCTCAACTATCTATCTATGTGAAGATCAAAGAGGCTTGAAAAGACAATATAAATCTATTTAAAAATGTAGAATTTATTTTGGAGTTTATATTTGATGAAGATAGAGTTATTAGTCCTGGGCCTAATTATTTTCCCCATCAAATCTATTACTAAAGGTGGTATTTTAGATAAATTTCATAGCTCATCATTCTCAATTCATCTAGGAAACACAAATTTGTATAGTGAATTAAAGAAAAACGTATATTGAGATAACATGAATGTGGATAATGCAGAATACATATCTCAATTATTGATCTTGTATTATGTTTAGGATTAATGATACAAATATAAAGGTATTATTACACCATTTCCCATACCAATATAGAAATTAAAAAAATCACTACAGTTTTTATTTATATAACTCCCTAGGATATATAAATTCCATAATTCCATTTGGGTTTTAGTTGACCAACTTATAATATAATAACCCTTTATTTCCATCAAATAATATTTTTCACTTGACCAAATTAAGAAGATATACATACAGTGAGTGGTAAGGATTCATAGAGTACCAATCCCCATTTTATCTGAGTAAGACCAAATTCTTAACTCAACGTTCTAGAGAAGTCTTCAGAAATCACTAGAGTCATAGTTGAGCTTTAGAAATTCTTATCACCCTAATAATGATAGTCAGTCTGAAAGTAATATTCAAACTCTTCATGATATACTTATATAATTATCAATTTATTTACATAGATATTGGGATCAATATATCCCCATGGTTGATTTCTAATTTAAATTTTTTTTTCATTCTATCACTTTGATGGAACCATATGAGGATTTGAATGGGAAGACATGTGGAATTATAACATGTTAGGATGAAGTTTGAGAAATAAAGTTGATAAGACATTCCCTTTTCTAGAAGATGATAGAGAAGGTTAAATATATTATGTGGAATATGAATTTTTTGAAAATGCAACATAAGGGTGATGAATATAATCCTTAATTAGATCTTGATTTTGAAGTTGGTTAAAAGGAATTCCTATAGATATATCCTTGGAAGTAGGTCATGATATTTGGGAAGAAAGTGTATTTGATCCTTAGGTAAAACGTTTTATTATAGATTCATGTACTCATCAGGGATGTAGCTTATCACATAGTACTTACACCAATCCTATAATAATTACATGGCAAATTTTCTCTATCTATATTGAGGCGGTACATACATGATATTTCACTTGTACTAAAAAAATCATTTGTGAAATAGAATATGATATCTTATATGAGGAAAACCCAATTGATATTTTTTATTAAAGAGAAAAGGTGATACAGAATAAGACCAAAAATTTAGTAAATGTTCTTTAATATAATCACAAGTTTTAGGAAGCTACATTGGAACCTAAGGATGTAATAATACAAAAGTTATACCACTAGTTTTTATCCAATTAATGGAATTTTGAGTGAGGAATTAATTTTAAGGAGGGTAGAGTGTAACGTCCCACAATTTTATAAAATATTTCTCCCTAAATAAAGGTTGTATTCAATAGCTTCTTTTATACTCAACATCAAACTAAAACAGACCTTGATATATTAAATAAAAAATTACTAAATATTCCTTTTATAACATAACCATTGAGTTGGTCGGTATAAATATAAATATTCATAATATGATATTTATATATAATTTAGATGAGGTGGAATAAAATAATTGGACTCCCCTTTATGAATCTCATTTGTTTGAGATTTTTACTTAGGTATTCCTCCTAGGGTTTTCCCTAGACCAATACCAAGATAATCATTAATAAATAATTCTTAAGAAAAATCATCTATAGGTGAAATTCATGATCATGGAAATTGTTATGAGATCCATTCCAGATGAACCTCCACCTACAACCAACACCACTAATTAACTAAAAATTAGATTTTATTTAGTGGTATTAAGGGGTTTTTAATTATTAATTAGGATTATATAAACATTTAACCACTATTTAAAAAGTTTATAATAAAACATTGATTCATTCTATGCTTAAAATTATTATTTGGAAAATTTCCCCTCTATATTATGGTTTCTTATAATAAAATTACTATTAATAAACATTTGAGTTTTAATTCAATAAAATAGACTTAATTTTTAAAATCATCTTATCAATATTATCCTAGAGTGAATTTTATGAATTTTTATAAAAAGGATTATTTTTAGGCGAATAGTGAAAAACTACAACTTCTACAAATACTGTAACTTCTATGACATAATTTTGATATAATCATGATTAAAACGATATTAATCCTTTAGTTCAACTAGAGATGTATTTAAGGAGTAAAACAAATAATTTCAAACTATTATATGGGATTTGGAAACCTGAAATTAAGCATCTACTAGGTAGAATTTAGTTTTGTCTATCATTAAAAGGAACATCACTCTCCTTAGGTTAACAATAAACCAATTAATGTTATAAAAATTATTATCCATTAAAATAATATCTAAAAATAATTTATATGCTTAAAATTATGTTTTTGTGAGATATTTAAAATGTGTTATATGTTTATTAATTTACAATTTATTTTCATCACTTTTTTTAAATTTAGTCAATTAAAAATGATTTTATATGTGAAATCATAATTTTAAAATTATATTTTATGGCCTATTTAATTTTTTGTCAAAAAAATTAATTACATAGGTAAATATGTGTCACTGCGGTAAAGGTAAAAATGTTGCAACTATTAAATCAAGGAGGAAAAATATTAAATATAAAGTAAATCATAAAATGATTGGATGATAGTATACTAGACAAACCCTCATCTTACCCCCCTAGTTTCAAATGTAGTATCATTTTACTTGAATATTACATTACTTTTTATATTATAAAACATTATTTACAAAAACACCACTCCATTTACTTATAAAAAAGATCCATCCACCAACCCTTAAAATCCACTCCAAAATTTTTTACACCATGATTAATCCACATAATTTCCTTCCAAAATAATTCTATTTCAAATTATTTATCTTTTGGTCCCTAAATATTTCCCAAATCCCTTTATAATGATGGTTGTTTCCAACAAAATATTAAATTCTTCTATGTATGTATTTTATCCTCTCTAATAGTTATTTCTTTTTCATTTAATTTTCTCTTCTTCAGTCTTATTTATCACAATATTATCATTTTATAAAATCATTAAGCTTCTATAATATAAATATTACCATTATGAAAAAAACATTATCTTATTTAAATAAAATTATAACACGCTTTCCTTTAGATTCATTTTCCCACCTATATGAATAGTTTATAATGACTGTATCATGAAAATTAAATAAATAATTAAATATTAAATATTGTTAATATTTTATAATAATGAACAATTTTTTATCTTCTCAGAATTTTGTTTTGGTTGTACTATAATAAAATCATTCCATAATCATACTTATCAAATCAACTATATCATGTTCTTGTTTTAGTCAGTTAACCACCTATAATAAGGATTCCATGAATTTTTATCACGGTGGGATATACAAGCTTAATTTTTAAAAGATATAATAATAATATAAATTTTTTTGTATTTTATAAAATTGTAATATTAAGATTTAAACTCAATATTAATAAATAACCATTTTCAATAATGGATGATGACAGAAACACATTTTAGATTTTATCTTTATAAATATTACCTCAGTGTTACTTTTGATAAATATAAAACTACCTAAATAATTATGAAATTAATATATCTATAATATTGACCATTATATATATTAATAACTTATAAAAATGGAGTAACAACTATATCCATATACCAAAAACAAACATGGAACGATTAAAACCATTAATTACCAATAATTAATATAAATTAAAAACAATTAAAAATTTTGTAATAAATGAACATAAAATATTATTAAAATGGAAATTAATATGAATATGGATCATTAATAGATGATTAATTAGTCTATGGTTACTATAAATGAAGTAAGAATATGTCTGACAGAGGAGGAAACCATAGTAAGGGGTTTTCATGACTCAACTTCTTTTCTTAGGTCAAAATTAGTTCACATTAACTAAAATTTTATAAGATTAGTTTATTTTATCTTATGATGATATTATATTTCTTATCCTCATTTTTTATTTTTTAATTACATATTCACAATCAAATTCATCTTCTTTGATGAATTTCCTTTTTTTGTAAAATTAAGTGATGTTAGTAATAATTTTAATCTTCTCTAAATGAGGTCTTTTATTAAATATCTAAATTCATTATTCCCAAATATGTTCCCTTTCCTTTTATCATAAAATATATGTTTCCTAATTTTAAAATTTTATATTTATCATTCCTTTTTTGAAATGTGTTTCAATAAATGTATTTTTAATATTGAAAAGATATTTACTTTCACATTTGAATATTTTATCATCCATTCCACATTAACTATGGAAAACCATTGTGTATTTTTTCAAGGATATGTTATTTTTATTTACTTTAAAGATATATTTTAATAATAATCATGTGACATTCTTAAAAATTATTTTTTATTGTGACTCATAATTTCACCTTTTAACAAAATGGTTAAAAATATTTTATAAAATATCTTTTAGTGATTTCACTTCTATTTTCCTCTTTATCTCCAAAAGAATAAAAATAATTTAGAGTTGTGATTTATTAATCACCCACTAAATTACATTATGAAATACTCTTTTTGGGTGATTTAATTTTTTATATCATTGGGTAACCTTTTTATATCACATTATGTTATACTATTTTTTAAAGTGATTGAAACCAATTGTGATTCCATGGGTACTCATGGAATAATTAATGATGGTAATCTTTTATCATATATATATATATATATACTATAGGGATTTACCTCCAATTTATTGGTTAAAGTTCTATATCTAATGATTAAAAAATTTTGGCGGGTTATCATACTCATGTAACTAATGGGCTATGAGTTATGATGATCGAGTCCCTAATGGGTCATAGGATGTAATGAATGAGCCACCATATATTGGGTCATAGAGGCACATGTTAAACATTGCTTTATTTTACATCCATTAGATGAATTAAAAATTACATTTCATAAATAATAATAACCCAAGGACCAATAGGTTCAGTTTCATTGGAGACTAGCTTTGTAATAAGTTAATTTTAAAAAACTCATGGTCATTTCTCCTTAAGGGAACCATACTAGACCATATTCTAGACATATCATTACTAACAGTCATCATAAAAACAAGGGGAATGCAAACATATTAAATTGTGTTGGGTCATATTTTCAGATGGGTAAACATAAGTGATAACAATTAAATATAATAAGTGTACATAACATGAACATATGGGTATAATCAAGATACATAAAATATCGTACACATAAAATATTAGTTCATAAATCATGAAATAAATACTAAAATAAAATAATAAATGAATCAAAATAGTGATTCAATAAATTTTAACCATGATAGCATAACATAGTCATGAAAATAACAATAAAATTATGGAACATCTTTCAAATTTAGAACAAACATTTTTATAAGGAATATAGCATTCATGAGCCACAATATCAGTTCCTCAAATTAGAAGAAAATAAAACATAATTGAAAAATATTCTTTAATGAGATATAAACTCTAAACCAATTAATTTAAGGGAAATATAAGACCCCACTTTTCATCATCCATACTTATGAGTTCCACTTGAAATCTATTATTTATCACATCAAAAGCACCCATGGAAGTAAAATTGGTTTTTTAAATATCCCAAATGAGAATCATTCACTTTTATATAATAAAGAAATAATGGAAAGGGAAATGGGATTAATTCAACATATCATAAATATCTCATACAAATAAAATGGATTTCAATTATATCATGTAACATTATTGGTAAATACCATTCGATACAGATAATAAAAAATATGGTATTTAAATTGTATAAATAAAGGATATATGGTCAAGAAAAGAATTATCATCAATAAATCTACATTTTATTAATGTTGAACAACATTGAATCAAAGGAATCCTAGAAATGATATTCACATAGGAAAGGAATTTAAATAAAAACATTATTATAAACTAAAAATTATTATGAATGTTAAATCCATTGATGGATAATTTATCAAAAAAAAAGGAAGTTACATAATTCACCTATAGAAAGAAGGTGGATGGATAAATTTGAAAAAAATCCTCAATAAAGAATATGATAAGTCAAAGGACAATGACATATATGAAAAATACTTTTAATTTGTTTTTGAAAAGAAAAATAAATTTATAAATAAGAAATATCCTTAATTTTTTGAAATCATTTTAAAAAATATATTTTTTTAAATATGAGAGAGAAATAATTTTTATACTAGAAATCATGAAAATATATAGATAAAATTTTAGATAAAATTCCAATGGTGGTGGGAAGATTTATTCTTATATAAAACATTAAAATAGATCATTTTCAACATATTAATTAAATATTGAAGTTATGAGTTAATTTAAAAAATCAATTTTCAAAAAGTTGAAGTGAAAATTTTGGAAATAATTTACCGATTAAAAATAAACATCAATACTGATTCCATCAAAACCCATAATGATTATCAAAAGAAATTTGGGGGGGGAATATATAGAAATAACTTTAAAATATATGAATAAGGAAGAAATAAACAGTAAAAAAGTTTTAAACATTCCTCTTAAAATGGGTAAATATAATTAATAAAATCAAAGATAAAAATACATTTTATATTTCCCAAAAATGGAGGAGATCATTGGCATGAAGGAAAATATAAACCTGAAAGAAAAGTTCATTAAAAGATATGGGAATTATTCTAAAAAAAGTTATATTTTTTAAGAAAAAATAGATTAATCGCATAAGAATAATCCTATATAAAAAAATTCCTATAAAATTAATTGGAAATAAAACATAACATTGTCACAGGGTATTATAATTCATTCATGAATGATTAAAATCAATGTAAAGTTATTATGACTCAATAAAAATATTTGAGTCAAGAAAACCACTTACTTTTTTTCCTCCTTAGACGAATGCACACTAATATCATGTATAACAAACATAAATATATTAATCATATATTTCCAAACATTTTTCATATATATTAAATTTTATAAAATATATTTATAATTATTCTCAACATTTATATTGGTCAGTTATTACCTATATTTGATGATGGGTGTTGATAATCTTGAACGCTTTAGACTAGTTTCTTAATAGTTGTATTGTTATTTATTCTTCTATAAAATTTTCTCAATCCAATTTTATTAAATTTATTATAATTAATGAATTATTATTATTTATAATGTTTTAATTTCATTTCAAGAGTACTTACGTCTTTATCTTGGAAGATGAAATCAATAAGGAACATTTTTTTGTGATCTTCAACCAATGGTGGTGATTTCTTAATTAACGAGTTAAATATTGATGTATATTTTATATACGCAATTTTTTTAATAAAAATAATTATATCATATTATACATAAAATTAATTTTTCATAATAATTCAGGATATAATATCATATCATTATTCAAGTATGTAGTCAAACTGACCCAAATATGAACATATTATGATTATTGATGATTCTGAAGAGATTTAGTTGAAGTAACATTAAAAAGGTATAATAATGATACAATTTAGTGTGTATTAGTGTGAAATTCCACAATTATAAATTATTTATAAAAATATGTAATGTATATGAAAATATTACATAATTGGAGTTACAGGTTTTCCTTTTAGTATGCTTGTTTTAAACGATTGAATTAACGATAATCCTTTTTGGATCATATCATTAATTGGTTATACAATTTAACAAAATAAAATACTTATGATATCATAAATATCATATTTATCCATTAAACCCATTCTCAATACCATCCATGTATGGTGGTGAAAAAAATGAAAAATAGAAATCAATTGTCCCATGGAGGTGGTAGTATACACATACACATGGATGAAGATTTCATATTCCATAGAATGGTAAAAATTTATAATATGTTTTACAATTTAATAATATAAAATACTTTATAAATAACATAATTATTTTTAAAATTAGACATTAAGACCATCCATGTAGTTTTGTTAAAGAAAACGTAACATGACATTTTGTAGAGGTGGTAGTCCATGCACACAGAAATGTCATTTTGTATTTTCCTAGGGTAAAAAGGAAGGATCATTAAATTGTGTAGAATCATATAATAAAATATAATTATAATAAAGATACTTATGTTATAATTTTGAGATAGTGGAAAGAAATTTTATAAGGAATAAATATTTATTTTGAAAAAGAAAAGAGAATGAAACAGTATGAAATATATCCCAAGACACTTGGGTTATCTCCTTCTAAAAAAAGGATAAACCATTGATAGATGGCCATTTTATTGGTTAAAAAAACTTTTTAAGGAGGATTAGAGTTTGGGGAAGAGTTTTGTGACAAGTTTTTTCTAAAAAAATAGGGATTCAGTGTGATTGGATGTAAGATCCAGGTTATGGAACGATATGTTTTTCTTTGTGTTTTGGTTAAATCCCTTGTTTTGGGATTCAAGTGATGTCTTCGGAAATTATGAGAGGCCTTGGGGGTGTTTCAGGGGCTCAGGGCATAGAAGAAAGGAAAAATGGGCAAGACAGGCCAAGGTGCACGGCCTGCGCATGGCCAGGCAAACCGTGCAGCCTGCCCAGGTGAAACCCTGCCACCCTTTCTCCTTCAGACAGTAGCATGCGCAAGGTTTTCTAAACTGTGCGGCTAAACCGTGCGTCCACTTAAAGTTGAAAAAAATTACAGTTTTTCCACTCTGTGATTTTAAACCCCACTCGGGATTTTCCTCTCCTCCTCCTCTTCCGACCCTAGCGACGAACTTGGCCAACCCAAGCTTCCCAAGGGTGGTTCTCCTTTGATTCTTGGCCATTTAGAGCGTCTTTGGTTACGGATCGAAGCTCTGGGTAAGGCTAATCCCATCCTCGGTTCTATTCTTGGTTTAGGGTTTGTATCTTCTCTCCCTATTGTCCTGAAGCTCTAAAACCCTATCTTTTGGGTGAGTTTTAGGTTGAAGCTCCAAAGGTTGGTTGGATCGAAGTCTAAGGACTCGATTGAGGGTGCGTTCAACCACGGTTATGAGGTAGGTGGTCTACAAGTTATATACCATATTTATTTGAGTAATTTTTGCATGTTTGGTTATGTTATTGTTTTCCTTTGGTTATGTTTTGGATAACCTTGGCATGTTGGAATTAATAGTGTTTGTAATGTAAAATGGGAACCCTCATGATCCCTATGGGATGTGTTGGGATTTACTTGACCTAATTGGGGTCATCCATGGGATGTGCCGGATTCTCCCGGGTTTAGGGATTGTAATTGAACAAGTGACCTTGTTGTAATTAAGGGTAGAGACTTTAATGGCTATGTTGGCATGATTGGTTAAACTTGGAAAAGAAGTTAGGTGATGCACCTAGACTTGGCAATAACTAAAGGGTTAATTGCAATGGGATGAATGGTTGAATCATGGAAATAGTGAAGGGTTAAATGGGTTAATGTGTAAATTGATTAAAGACCCTAACAGGATGGGTTATGGTTTAGTGTTAAATGCTTAGTGAGTTAGGCATAACACATGGGAATTGGGTGAATGGTTAAATGATGTGAAGGGGTAATGTGTTAATGGGTTAAGGCATGATGTGGAATTCCCATGTGGGGTATTGTGAACAGTGTTTTCCATAGGTCAATGGTTTGGATGGTTGATGGTTTCTTATATATATAAGCATGTGCACATGGATTCGTAGAGTGGGGTATGACATGAGGATCTATGCCCACGGGTCGAGTGACGACTAAGGCTCTAAACTCCACCATAAATGCATGGGTTAGGAAAGGGGACTAAGGGTTTATTCTCCTAACGGTTGCATCCACCCGGACTGAGGCTTCGAGGTGAGGATATGGTTGCTATGAGAGAGTTAGTCCTAGTGAGATAGGATAACGATGTGTTTACCCTCTTTCATGTGATTGTTGGCCTTAGACCCATGTCACATAAGGTATGTTATTAACTCATGGAAATTTCATGAAAGGTTAAGTGATGGTAAATGGTAATAAATGGATGGTAACAGAATGGAAATGTCTTTGGCTCTAAACTGGTTAATGGCACCTTAAATAATTACTTGGCATTTATCATTCATTTTACTTTTTCATGCACAACTGTTTCTACTGGATATTTTGTAGACATCGTTGGTGGTGGCCTACTGAGTTGTACTCACACCCCGCTCAGGCCGCCGTTGGGTACCCGAGAAGACTTCATGTTTACTGGTCAGGACAAGGGCAAGGGTCCTTGATAGTTAGCTGAGTGGACATGGGTAGCACTTGGTGGAGGGTCCGGACTTGGAGACAGTACCATTTTGAGATTTTGGCCATTGTCTTTATTTTTGGGCTTTTGTTCACTCTTGCACTGTAGTATGACATTGCATATTTATTGTTGGAAATGGTTGTTGTACTTGTCCCCTTGTTGTTGGTTATTACTTCCGCTATTTGATTGTTTCTATTGTGGATTACTTTGATAAAATGGGGTATAGTCTCCCCACTTGACTACATAGACCCCCGCTGCTAGTTGGCAGCCGTTGGAATACGGGGAGGCGAGCTTAAGGTCATGTAATCACCCGGATCGGAGCACTGGTTTAGTGGATTTCGGGTCAGGGATGTTACAAAGTGGTATCAGAGAGAGTTTTTTCTTCTCCTTCTCTGAGGTCTTGTTATTTGGGATTGGTAGCTAAGGTTTATGATGTGTCGGGCCTTGTAAATGAGCTTGTGCAAGGGAGTATCTAACCCAGGTATGGGGGAAAACCCCAAGCCACCCTGGGTGGAAATGTTTTTCTTGGTTTTGTGTTGTTACAGTTGATGATATTTCACCGTTGGGTGATTCACATGTGGTTTGATGTGACTGTTTTATGACATTTGGCTCGTGGCCTTAATGGCATGAGAATTTTCATTCATGCATAATTGTAGGCACCTAGGGAGGTAGGTGACATGCATTGTGTTAGGAACACGCATGGGGTGGGTGTGTGAGGCAGGAAGGCAGGGTGCATCATGCATTTCATGAAACCAATAAATAATGAGAAAATGAAATATAAGGGTTTTAAATGAAGTGGAAAATGTTGTGTGAAATGTTGTGTGAGTTTGGTGGTAGTGCATGGTTGTTTACCCCAAATGGACCATGGCCGCGGTAGGTATGGTTGGGGCGGTTGTAGCTAGTGAAGAGCTTTTGTTGCAGTTGTGAAGTTTTATGTTACGTGTTCTAAATCTCGTGCTTGGCATTGTAGAGAGGTGTCACCACGACGTTGATTTCCAGTTGGGCAATGGGAGGATGTTGCTGAGAACACTTATCCAGTAGAGGAGCAACAAAATGTGGTGATCAATGAAGGTAGAGAAGACCAGTTCCAAGAGAACCTGGCTCACCTTATGCAGATGATGGATCGGGACCCAGGGCGGGTTGCACTGAGTATGTTTGAGCTGACCAGGGAATTCCAGCTGCAGCACCCTCTGACTTTCACCAGAGAGGGTGGGCCAGAGGCAGCAGATTTCTGGTTAGAGTCCGTCCAGACGATACTGGATCATATGGAGACTCTGGTTGAAAAGCGAGTGAAGCTGGCCGCTTATATTTTGCGGGGCCAGGCTAGGCGTTGGTGGGACATTCAGGCTCAAATAGAGTAGGATGAGGGAATGTCGTGGAAGGTTTTTCAGGAAAAGTTTCTAGAGAATTTCTACCCAAAGACATTGAGGAAGGAGCGGGCTGCAGAGTTTATGAGCCTGACTCATGGATCGCTGTCGGTGATGGACTGTTCTAGTCGCTTCACTAATTTGAGTTGCTTTGCCCCAGTGTTAGCAGGGGATGAGGTGGCAGTAGAAAGACATTTCCAGGATCGGCTGAGACATGAGATCAGGTCTCAAGTAAATATCTTCCGCTTGAAGAGGTTCATAGAGGTAGTAGATCGGGCATTGATCTCAGAAGTAAACCTGAAGGGAGCTTCGGGTAGTGGGATTCTGGAGCCATGGGGGAAGAAGAATAGTGCAGCTACTGAGGGTCGGAAGCGATGCCATGAGAGCTCACATCATGGCGAAAGTGTGCAAAGTGGATGGAAGAGAGGGTCCACCTCTCAGAGTGGGGATCAGGTGTTCTACTATCAGTTCAGTAGGCTGGGGCATATGCGTGGTCAGTTTCCTCGACCTCCAGTTGAGTGTCGTTCATGCGACAGGATGGGACATGTGTAGAGGTTCTGCAAGAATCCTTGGCAGGCAGGTGAGAATGATGGTGGAAGGCAGATACCGGATACAGGAAGGGGATCAGTTACCTCGTATCAGGCAGGCATCTAGAGCTCCACGGGCCGTACTGGAAGGGGTGGTGTATGTGGAACTCCCGGGAAAGATCTCTCACGCCAATAGGGTAGTGCAGCGCAAGGAGTTTAGGCTGGAGCCCAGGGTAGAGGGGTAATTCAACTTCAAGTAGTTCGGTTTTCACCTAGCGATGGTGAGGTCGAACCGTCGATTGTTTGAGGTACTATCCTTTTAGCTTCTACGTTTTCTATTTCATTGTTTGAAACAGGTTCCACACACTCTTTTATCTCTACTCAACTTGTGGTAGCGATGGGTTTACCTGTGGAGAGGGTGTGTGGAGTTATGCCAATTGACACCCCGTTGAAAGTGCGGGTGGAGGATATTAAGAAGTGCAAGGGATGTTCCTTGGATGTTGGTGGGTATCATTTTCTGTGGGACTTAATCATTCTCAAGATGTCAGGTGTTGACCTAATCTCGGGAATGGATTGGTTGGTGTTGTACTGAGAACACATAGACCGTTATCATCACAGAGTATCGTTCAGGTCGCTTGAGGGTGACACTTACGTTCACTGTGGCGAATGGGATGTTCGAGCAGGGCGTGCGGGGCTATTTTGTCAATATATGAGTGGACTCACAACCCAAGTGGCATGTCTCATACTCAATGATGATGAAAGAAGGGAACAACATGTTTTCCCTCCTGTGGTGAAATGGTTCCGGGACGTGTTTTCTGAGGATTTCTCGAGGTTTCCACCCAAGAGGGATGTTGAGTTCATGATCGAGTTTCTGCCGGGAGCAGAGCTAGTTTCTATTCCTCCATACTAAATGGAACCGGCAGAACTCCAGGAACTAAAGGCTCAGCTTGAGTATTTGGTGCATAAGGGGTTTATCTTTCCTAGTACGTCTCCTTGGGGATCTCCTGTGCTTTTTGCAAAGAAGGCCGATGGGTCATTGAGGCTGTGCATGGACTATCGAAAGTTGAATCATATGAAAGTGAAGAATCGGTACCCTCTTCCTAGAATTGATGACCTATTTGATCAGTTGAGGGGTGAATTAGTGTTTTCAAAAATTGATCTGAGGTTGGGTTATCACCAGTTGAGGGTGAGGTCTTCTAACGAACCACAGACCGCTTTCCGGAGTCGGTACGAGTTGTTTGAGTTTGTTGTAATGCCTTTCGGCTTGACCAATGCACCGGTGGTGTTTATGGATTTGATGAATTGGATATTTCATCCCTATCTAGATCATTTTGTGGTTGTCTTTTTTGATGATATCTAAGTGTACTTGAAAACTCACGACAATCATGCCCAACATCTTGACATCATCTTGGATACACTAAGAGAGCATCGGCTATATGCCAAGTTATCCAAGTGTCAATTATGGATAGGTGAGGTGCATTTTCTGGGTCACATCATCTTAGAGGTAGGTGTGGTAGTGGATCCAGAGAAAGTGAAGGCAGTTGTATCTTGGGAGCAGCCCAAGATTTTTTCTGATGTTCTGAGTTTTCTAGGTCTAGCCAGGTATTACCGAAGGTTCATTCAGGATTTCTCTCGCTCGGCAGCACCACTCTCGGGCTTGACCAAGAAGGGAATCAGGTTCGAGTGGTCGGAGGCTTATGAGGATGCCTTCCAAGAGTTCAAGAAGTGGTTGACGACCGCACCTATCCTGATCTTTCCTGAGCTGGGTAAGAAATACGTCGTGTTTTGTGATGCGTCCGTAATCGGACATGGGGCTGTGTTGATGCAAGATGAGCGGGTTGTGGATTATGGTTTGAGGTAGTTGAGACCCCTTGATAGGAACTATCCCACTCATGATCTTAAGTTGGATGCAGTACTGTACGCCTTGAAGTGCTGGAGGCACTATCTATTTGGGGAACGGTTTACCGTGTTTACGAACCATAAGAGATTAAAGTACATCTTCTCACAGTGGGATCTGAATATTTGGCAGCAAAGATGGGTTTAATATCTCCAGTATTATGAATTTTAGTTGGTGTACATGCCAAGTAAGGGGAACAGTGTTGTTGATGCTCTGAGAAGGAAGGTTCAGAATCAGGCAGTTCAGGAGTCCAACACCGAGTGGAGGGTGATGGCTTTGTTTGCAGAGATGCACCTGGAGGTGTAGGAGGAAATTGGTCAGGTCAGTCTTTCTCCTTTAACGATGGAGTCGACGATTTTGGGTCGAGTTAAAGAAAGTTCATCTTGACGACCTTGAGTGTTTTTCCATGAAGGAAAATCTTAAAGGTGGGGAGATACCTTCGGGGTGGGCCATCGACGTGAAAGGTGTTGTTCGCGTTTGTGATCGTGTGGTTGTTCCAAGGTGTGTGCGGGATGATTTGATGCCTAAGTTCCATGCATCAAAGTGGGAAGTGCATCTTGGTTTAACCAAGATGTACCGTGATTTCTGAAGGCAGTTTTGGTGTCCTGTAATGAAGAAGGAAGTTGCGGGCTTTGTGGCACAGTGCCCTACCTTTCAGCCGGTGAAGGCCAAGCATCAACGTCCAGGTGGTTTGTTGCATCCATTTCCCATTCCTAAATGGAAGTGGGATGATGTAACAATGGATTTTTGTTTTGGGTCCTTCGAGGATGCCGTGAAAGAACGATGCAATTTGGGTGGTCATGGATCGGTTAACAAAAGTGGCTCATTTCTTACCGATTCAAGAGACCCACACAGTCGACCAGTTGGGTGAGATGTATGTTCAGGAGTTATTGCGGTTGCATGGGGTGCTGCGGACCATAGTTTCGGACCGATATCCGCGTTTCACATAATGTTTCTGGCATGGGTTGTAGAAGTCGCTTGGTACGTAGGTGTTTTTGAGTACGGCTTTCCACCCGCAGACGAACGAGTAGTCGGAGCGTACGATCCAAGTGTTGGAAGACATGTTAAGAGTTTTTGTCTTGGACTTCGGTGGTTCTTGGGATTGGCACCTATCATTTGTTGAGTTTTCCTACAACAACAGTTTTCAGACTACGATTCATATGGCACCGTTTGAGGCACTCTACGGGAGGCCATGTAGATCTCTGTTTTGTTGGATGGAGACCGGTGAATCTGAGTTATTGGGGCCAAGTCTCATGCAGGAGACTTCCGAGAGAGTTGTGTTGATTAGGAAGAGGATGGATACGGCTCAGAGTAGGCATAAGTCATATGCAGATCGGAGGTGTAGACCTCTTGAGTTTTCGGTGGGTGATAAATTGTTCCTTCAGGTGTCGCCAAGGATGGGTCACCGTCGGATTCGAAAGAAGGGTAAGTTGGCACCCAGGTATGTGGAACCTTTTGATATTGAGAAGAGGATCGAACCAGTGGCTTATCGATTGGATATTCCATAGTATTATGGTGGGATGCATGATGTGTTTCATGTGTCGTAGCTTCGACGGTATCACCTTGACCCATCTCACGTGGTTGATGTTGAGGATGTGGAGCTTGAGGCTGATGTGTCCTTTGAGGAGAATCCGGTTCATGTGGTGGATCGTAGTGAAATGGTCTTGCGAGGAAAGGTTGTTCCAATAGTGTGAGTACTATGGCAGCATGGGAAAGTTCAGGAAGAAAATTGGGAGTGGGAATCAGATATGCGGGCCCAGTGTCCCGAACTCTTCTCTTCGGTGGAGCAATGAGACTAGGGAACCCGACTTGAGGACGACCCATTATAAGGAGGGGAGGTTGTAGGATCCTGGTTTTGGAACGGTATGTTTTTATTTATGTTATGGTTAAATCCCTTGTTTTGGGCTTCAAGGGATGTATTCTGAAAGTATGAGAAGCCTTTGGGGTGCTTCAGGGGCTTGGGGCAAGGAAGAAAGGAAAACTGGGAAAGACAGCCCAAGGCGCACGACCTGCGCATGGCCTGGAAAACCGTGTGGCCTTCCCAGGTGAAACAGTGCGACCCATTCTCCTTCGAACAGTACCATGCGCACGGTTTGCTAAACCGTGCGGCTAAACCATGCGGCCAATTAAAGTTCAAAAAATTACAGTTTTTCCACTCTGGGCTTTTAAACCCCACTCAGGATTTTCCCCTCCTCCTCCTCTCCCGACCTTAGCGATGAACTTGGCCGACCCATGCTTCTCAAGGGTGGTTCTCCTTAGATTCTTGGATGTTTAGAGAGCTGTTGGTTGTGGATTGAAGCTCCAGGTAATGCTAATCCCATCCTTGGTTTTTTTTCTTGGTTTAGGGTTTGTATTTTATCTCCCTATTGTTCTGATGCTCTAGAACCCTATCTTTTGGGTGAGTTTTAGGTTGAAGCTCTAAAGGTTGGTTGGATCGAAGTCTAAGGACTCGATTGAGGGTGAATTTAACCGTAGTTACAATGTAGGTGGTCTTCAAGTTATATCCCATATTTATTTGTGCAATTTGTGCATGTTTGGTTATGTTATTGTTTTCCTTTGGTTATGTTTTGGATAACCTTGGCATGTTGGAATTAATGGTGATTGTAATGGGAAATGGGAACCCTCACGATCCCTATGGGATGTGTTGGGATTGACTTGACCTAATTGGGGACATCCATGGGATGTGCCAGCTTCTCTCGGGTTTAGGGATTGTAATTGAACAAGTGACCTTGTTGTAATTAAGGGTAGAGACATTAATGGATATGTTGGCATGATTGGTTGAACTTGGAATAGAAGTTAGGTGATTCACCTAGACTTGTAAATAACCAAAGGGTTAATTGTAATGGGACAAATGGTTGAATCATAGAAATGGTGAAGGGTTAAATGGGTTAATGTGTAAATTGATTAAAGACCATAACGGGATGGGTTATGGCTTTAGTGTTAAATGCTTACTGAATTAGGCATAACACATGGGAATTGGGTGAATGGTTAAATGATGTGAAGGGGTAATGTGTTAATTGGTTAAGGCATGATGTGGAATTACCATGTGGGGTATTGTGAATAGTGTTTGCCGTAGGACAATGGTTTGGATGGTTTATGGTTTCTTATATATAAGCATGTGCACATGGCTTCGTTGAGTGATGTATGACATGAGGATCTACGCCCACGGGTCAAGTGAAGACTGAGGCTCTAAACTCCACCCAAAATGCACAGGTTAGGAAAGGGGACTGAGGGTCTATTCTCCTAACAGTTGTATCCACCCGGACTGAGGCTTTGAGGAAAGGATATGGTTGCTATGAGGGAGTTAGTCCTAGTGAGATCGAATAACGATGTGTTTACCCTCTTCCATGTGATTGTTGGCCTTAGACCCTTGTAACATAAGGTATGTGATTAACTCATGGAAATGTGATGAAAGGGTAAGTAATGGTAAATGGTAATAAATGGATGGTAACGGAATGGCAATGGCTTTGTCTCTAAACTGGTTAATGGCACCTTAAATAATTACTTGGCGTTTATCATTCATTTTTCTTTTGCATGCACAACTGTTTATACTAGATATTTTGTAGACACCGTTGGTGGTGGCCTACTGAGTTATACTCACACCCTGCTTGGGCCGCCGTTGGGTACCCGAGGAGACTTCATGTTTGTAGGTTAGGAAAAGGGAAAGGGTCCTTGCTAGTTAGCTGAGTGGACATGGGTAGCACTTGGTGGAGGGTCCAGACTTGGAGACGGGACCATTTTGGGATTTTGTTCATTGTCTTTATTTTTGGTCTTTTGTTCACTCTTGCACTGTAGTATGACATGGTATATTTATTGTTGTAAATGGTTGTTGCACTTGTCTCCTTGTTGTTGGTTATTACTTCCGCTATTTGATTGTTTCTATTGTGGCTTACTCTGATAAAAAGGGCGTATAGTCTCCCCACTTGACTACATAGACCCCCGCTACTAGTCAGAAACCTTTGGCGTATGGGGAGGTGCGCTTAAGTTCATGTAATCACCCAGCTCGGAGCACCGTTTTAGTGGCCTCTGGGTCATGGACGTTACATTGGAAGTAAGGAGAGGAGAACCAATTTTATAAGTGAAAATGTGTGGAATTTCTGTAAATACCCAAAAAATTTCAATAATAGGGAGTCACTATTAAGGAAAATGGATTCAAAATTATGAAAAAAATATATAAATGGATATATATTATCTATAAACACTTAAAAAATCAATTAAAATATTTTTTAACATGATTTCCCCTTACCTCATTGGTTACTCATTTTTTACTATTTTTAGTTTTTACCACATAACTAGTTTTAACGTATATAATCTATCCTTATTGGCCAAAAATAAAGTAGTCCTTATTATATAATTTTATCTAAATGATTAAAAATTTAATATAATTTTTTTATTTAAATTTTAAAATTGTTAAAGATTAATTTATAGAAACTAAATGTATGATGTATTAAAAAAAATTAAAAATAGAACTTAAATTTTAAAATTTCATATATTGGTTTATAAATTAAAATAAACACTCTAAAATTTATAAAGTGACTTATATAATACATATTTTATGTCCAAACAATCTTTTTGTAATTATAAATTTATACTTTTATACAAATAATGTCATAAAAATCATGTTATTTGTAAAAATGATATTTTTCACTATTCACCTAAGAATCTATATTTTGAGAAAAATAAAAAAATTCATGTTATGATAATTTTGACATTATAAATAAAAATAATGTTATAATTTATATAATTAAAATTCAAAAATTTATAAATTTACTATTAATTGAAAATATAAAATATAAAGAAAAACAAAAATTATTGAAAAATAACGTTTTTTAACATTAAGTCTTTTTAAAAGTATTTTATCTAAGTTTATAATTTAAATGATGTTAATGTGTTAGTTGATATGTAATATTTCAAATATTAGTTAAATATCTATGGATTAAATATACAGTTATTAAAAAAATGGTTCTTTGAAAAAATAAAATATTATTTTTATACTAAATACAGTTTTACAAATACATTTAAAATTATTTATTTTTATTCTAAAATTTAATTTTACTAATTCATTGATATCAAAATATTTATTTTTATTTTATATATACATAATATCTTGTTTTAAAAATAATAATATTTATATGTAATGCATATAAATATTTTTATATATTTATAATATTTTGATATAATATTTTTATTTTACTCTGAGTTATATTATTCTAAATTTACTACTTAACAATGATAAAATTAAATATAACTATTGGATATTTGGCCAATGACCATATTTTCAAGAAACATGTTTTCAATCACTATATTTGAAACTACCATAATTATAATGGCCAGAATTCATTCCAATATATAGACTTACTAAATAATTCGTTCATTCCATTCTCATATTGTAAGGAATAGTTCTTATTTCATATTTTATATTTTACACAATGGTTTATCATTTCATGTTTATCTTCCTAATTATATGTTTTTTGGCCCATTGGTGGTCCTCAAGGATAAATATAATCTTGATAATTTCTTAGTCATTAAGTTTTTATTATTTTCTATTTATATTCCCTTATCGATTTATGCACTTTAAATTGATGTATTTTATCCATAGTGAGTAAAAACCCATAGTGTGACATACATTTTTTTGAGATTTCATTTTAATGTTCCACTTCTGAATGAATAAAGTGTTGTTAGTTTAATTAATATCTCTTATTACTTATTTTAAAATCAATTTCAATTCCCCTAAACAAATAGAAGAATTATTATTATAAACATATGATTTATAAAAGAATAGATTCCTAAAAACCTAGGGCATTACATTATCTACCCCCCCCAAATAATTTCTTCCTCAGAATTTCAATTTTTCAAAAACAAATTAAATCATTGAGGGTATTTTTAAAATATTCATTATCTAGGATATGACTTCTAATATGAAATCTACCCTTCTTTTATAGGCTATACCATGTTACATATATTTCATAAAAAAATATTTATATTTCTTATAATCATGTTCTTTAGTATGTATATAACCAAATCATATATTTTCAATAAAATATCTCTTCAAAATTTATTTGTATCTATTAGAAATTAAACTATTGTGAGAATATATATTCTTCTAAAAATTAACTATAATTTAAACCTTAAACTATATTAATATATAGTTCAAGAGGTAACGATCTATTAAACATATATCATAATCCTAAAAATTACATAAACATCACCAAAAAATATCATTATTTAATTTTTATTTGAATAAATAATCTAGTATAGTACTATCAAGCAAACTTTTATCAAAATCAATCAACCCTTCATTGCATCAACATCAAATTTATATTAATCCTAATAGTTATCCATTCCCTAATAATGTTTTCTTAAGTGTTTATCTCCAAAAATATAATAATAGAATTAAATAACTTTTAAAGGTTATTGATTCCATTTAATACATGCTTAAAAACCTTAAATGAATAAATATTAAAAACAAATCCTTATATGTTTCACATAACCCCCATAAAATTTAGAATACCCTAAAATACCATAAATATATATCACTTACTAATTAAAATAGCTATAATTATAAAAAATTAATTTATATTATTGTATAATCCTCACAAACATAGTAAACTCTCATTTTATATCAAATCTATAATATATTAATATTCTCAACCATTTATTTATGATCATGTATTAAATTGTAGACATATTGGTTTTGGATACATAATTTTCTCAGCTTCATCTTCGTGATCCTATTTCTACATAATACTAAAGACAATTTTTTTATAATATCCAAAATTATCAAACTATATGAATTTAAAATAACAATACTAATATCTCTTCTCCTATGAAACCTTAATTTCAACCTATTATAATTTAATTTCAACCATTTCATACATGTTTAGTCCTATAACTCTCTTGGTTCTATCTAATTAACATTAATTTTTAATTTCTCATACTTCTTAACAAAAACCTTTAAAGTAATTTGGTAAATAAATACTTCGTAATGTTTCTTATTGATAAATTGATTGACTACATAAAAACCCTTGGGAGTGTCAAACCAACTATGTAATTATTCAATTATGTTGTGCACTAGGTTATGTTTGAGTTAATATAGAACATGCCCTATTCAAAGTTAACACCGCTAGGTATAATTGTTCCAAACCATGAGTCCACTTTATATTAAATATATAGGGATCTATTTTCTAGGAAAAAAAATACTCATGACATTGATATTATTTTAGTATACCATCATATACATTGACTCATATCTAGGGTTTTACACTATGGTTATCTATCCTCGATTATCAAAATAACTTATCTATTAACAAAATTAATTAAACCTTTACCCGGATACCAATTATTGTGTCCCAAGAAAAACATGCATTTATTTTACCACATTTATATTATTTAAAACATTACATTTCCTAAAAAATAATTTCCCAAGGACTGATAGGTTCAAAGTCTTTAGGTACTATCTATGTCATAATATTATTTTATAAAATTCATGGTCATTACTCCTTAAAGTCTTCGTAATAGACTATATTTTAGACATATCATTAGTAAGAATCATCCTTATAGCCTTGGGAATGAAAACATAAGAAATAGGTTGATCATAGATCCTCAAAATTAGTATTCAGAAGAGATAACAACCAAATATCATAAGTGAACCTAAGAGTATAATATGCGTATAATCCTGATATATAAAAAAATCATAACCTATAAAGATTACTTCATAAAACATAGAACAGATTATGAGATATAATAAAACTTGAATCAAAAGGGTAATTCAATAAACATGAAACATGTGAGCATAAAATTTTCATGATAATAACGAAAAAATTGTGGAATATCTTTCAAATATGGAATATACATCTATACAGGGGACATAACTTTCATTATCAACCTCATCAGTTTCCATGCTTAAGAGAAACTAAAACGTACTAAAAAATTTCCATATTGTGTGATATAACATATTAACCCATGCATTGGAGGGAAATATTGGACCATCTATATCATCAACTATACTTATGAGTGATATTTAACATTGATCACTAATCACATATTAATGAACACATGAAATAAAATGGGTTTCATAAAACATTAAAAATGATAATAGTTCGCCTTTATAGAATAAAGAACCCATGAAAATAAAATGGGTTTCATTCAATATACCTTAAAGTGCCTGTGGAAATATAATGGGTTTCAATGAAATTGAGTAACATTCTGGGTAAAAAACATTCTATCAAGATAATTGTTCATATGGTTTTTACACTTTATAGATAATGGATATATGGTTAAGAAAAAAACAATCCCCAATAAATTAATGAATGGAATCTAAGTAACCACCCTTTAGTCAAAGGAATAAAGAATGGGTAATTCACATAGGTAAGGCAATGAGAGAAAAATTATGGTTATACACTAAAAATGATTTGGAAATAAAAAGGAAGTGATGGGTCATTTCATAAAAAGTTGAAATTAAGTAAGCCATGTAGAGAAAGAAGGTGGTTAGATATATTTAAAAAATATATATGATCAGGAATTAGATATTTAAAATGAAAATGGAATAGATGAAAAATATATTTATGGAGTTTTGGACAAAATTAAATATATAATTAATAAATATCAATGATATTTTGAAGTCATTTTAAAAGTGATATTTTGTAAATCTAGTAAAAAACAATATTTCTTTTAGAAATCTTGTAAACATAAAGTGAATGTTGGAAATAAAAATCCAATGTAATCTAAAAGAAGTACGCCCATGGAAAATAGTAAAAGAGATCATTTTAAACATATTCATAAAATGATGATGTTAAGGGAAACTGTCAAAATATATTTTAAAAAAATGTGATGTGAAAAATTAGGAAAAAGTTTACCTTTGAAAAAGAAACTTTAATATTTATTCATTGAAAACACAAGATTATTATCCAAATAAATTTGTGTTGTAAAATATTTTCAAATTACATTGATTGAAAACCGAAAATATAAAAACAATTATTCAATTTTTCATTTTAAAAAGGATAAATAGAATTATTAAGATCATAAAAAGTAATAAAAATTATCTTTCCCAAAAATGTAGGATATAAATGTAATAAATTTTTTATGTGGAAGAAAAATAAATTAAAAGAGTTGGAAATTATTCTTAACAAAATTTCATTTTATTATGAGTAAATGTATACTTAAAGGAATGAGACTTCAATGTCTAACTAGATTTAAACATAAAAGGATATGGAAGTAAAATCTAAAATAATTATATCCCAGAATAATTGAATATAGAAATATTAAAATAAAAATTAGTGAGTAGGACCCAAGAAAAATATATGAGTTAAGAAAACCCCTTACCTTATTTTTCTCTTAGTCTAATTCACTCTAAGATCCTGTATAACAAACATAAATATCTTAATAACCTATTTAAAACCCTTTTTATATAAATTAACCTTTATTAACACCATATATTATTATTGTATATATTTATATCAGTTAGTTATTACATGTTTTTTATGTTGGGTTTGGGTAATCTTGATTGTTTTGAACTAGTTTTATAATATTGGTGTTGTAATTCATTTTTCTCCAAAATTTCATCATTCCAAATTAATTAAAGTTTCTATAATGGATGAATTATAATTATTTGGGATGATTAAATTTCCTTTCATGAGTAATTTAGTCTAATCTTAAAATATGAAATTGAAAAGAAACATTTTTCAATGATTTCCAACATACATAGGGGGTTTTCTTAATTAATTAGTTAAATATTGATGTATCATTATAATAACCAAAAAAATAATTTGTTTTATAATTAAATAATATTATAATATAAATTCTGTATTCATAATAATCTATGATATAATTTCATAGAATTGTACAAGTAGGTGGTCAAACCATCCTGAACATGAACATACCGTGATTATTGACGACTATGAGGTGATTTAGTTATAATATCCTTAAATTAGTATAATAATGATATAATTTTTTGTTTATTAGTGTTATATATCAAAATTGGAAATGTTTTTTATTAATAAGTAATTAATATTAAAAATATTTCATATTTGAATTAAATATTTTCCTCTTTGTAAGATTGTATTAAACAATTTATTAATGATAATCATTTGTTGATCATATCATTAATATGATGTAGATACCCCATATCCAATATCCCAAAGTCAGTGGTAACATAATTACAATATAGTTAGATACAATTGATCAAATCACAGAGGACTTGATAGTTTCTCATTCTTGGTAAACCCGATACATGAATGACTCCCATATTACATTGTAAATTTATGAAACAAAATAAAAGAATCATTCTTGTATCCTTGATATAATTCTTAATATCCTTATTAATTTCCATTTTAATGGAAAAAAATTAAGTGTGAGCTTATATTCCTAGTGAAAATTATGTAAAGAATAAATTTTCATGAGTAAATATGGATTATTTATCATGGAGGAGTGGAAAATCAAAACACATGACATTTAATCAGTAACTACAGTTCGTTGAGAATACATGGCTAATATAAACATAGAAAACACATGGATAATAGAAACTAAATTATTAATAAAGGATATACATAATTCTATACATTTAAGATAAATTTATATCAACCAAAAAACCCTTAACCTTTCCATTAAGGCCTCTTAACCAAGACATTTTCATTATTTTTAATTCCTCTCAACTGAAGAATTATAATTTTATGGGAAGGAATATGCCTAATAAACAACTATTTGGGCATGATCCTAGAGACTCATCTTATAAATCATCTCAAAATATTCTGTCTCATCAAAACTATTGATGCACTGGAGGACTATATATTATCATGCCCCACCCGTTACTTGAACGTCCAACGCATTACTCATATTTAGAATGATCATTATAATTCATTCTCAAAATTCCTTATAAGCCAAAAATTTTCTATATTGAATATTTAATATGTGACATTGATACATTATCATTATAGACCATACAAATTAATAATAAATATGCTATCATTGGATCATATCCCCAATAATTTCAATGGGATTTTTCATAGTTGAAAATTCTTGTAAAACATCACTCAAACATTTCTTAAGGAAAATACAATTTTATTTTGAATTCACTTTTCAAAAATATAAAATTTATCCAAATAATAAATAAATAATTTTATTTAAAATAATCATGGAAAATTGTAATGTAATAATAAAAAAATTTAAAGTTCATGATGGAATGAAATTTTATTCATGTCATGTACGTTAAAAAAAATATCCCTTTAACATTTTTATTAAAAAATTCAAAGTACCACATTCATAAAAAAAATATCCATTATAAACCATATTTAAATTTATTTTTGTAAAAAAATCATCGAAGAATATTAAAAACATTCTTCAAAATATTTTTTAATAACATGGACATGGAATAAAATATTCTTTACTAAAGAGAAAATAATGTTTGTTTTTATTACAAATATTTTCTCAATATTTTAAAGTCACCAAGAGAATAAAATGGTACTATTACATGAAAATTTCATTAATAAAAAAATAATATGAAAATTAAATTGATTTATCAAATAAGTATCATATAATTTCCCTTAATTTAAATTCAAACATAAACAATACTGAAATAAACTGAGATTGTAAAATAAATCTTTTTCAACTTTGTTATCTTTTGAATCATAACACCCATGAAAGAAATAACATAAAATGAAACATTAAATACCATGAATATAAAGTTCTTAAGGATATAACATATGAATGGGATATTTTATACACTATATTAAATAAACATGCTGTGAATATGGTATATGTCTCCTGGAAAAATAATGAGATAAGAAAACGCATACCTTAGAACCAATTTTTTTTTATGTTCTTTTATCCTCATATATGAGAAATTTTTGTTTATAATAATTTTATTAAAAAACATTGAGATACATATAATATCACATACGATACACTTATAATATTTCAATACCCATTTATAAATAACTCTTTATTAAAATTTTCATTTCTGGGTCTTAACATTTTCATTTCTCTCATTGAAATTTTGATCAGGTGGTTCGGGTCCTTGTACTTTGATCATAGTTCCAAAATCCTCAAGAATTAAATTCATGATATTAATATATTATATATTAATTATATATAAAAATATTAATATTCATCCATATAAGTTAAATATAGAAAAATAATAATTACATTGTTCCTGGATATTGTATGTCATACGAATGCATGGATATTGTCTAAAATTTTCAGTGGATATAATTAAATAATAATAAATAATAATTCACCTTAAAAGAATATTTTTTATTTCATATATTCCATATATATTTATTAAATTTATCCTTATTATCAACCTTGAAAATCAAAAATTAAAAACAATTCACATCACTTTATGGAGGTGGTAATCCATACATATGAATGAGCGACATTGTCGTTTTCCAATTAATGGGAATGTAAAAAAGTATATATGATATTATAATTAAATATGAATAATTATTTCACAACTATAATATATAAAAATTAAAACCATCATATTAACCATACATTAAATAAGGTGGTGGAAAATCATTTGAATCACTACACTGAGGTTCTAGTCCACACATATGCATGAGCAATAATTTCACTTCCCAATTGACATAAAAGAGGGTTAATAATGGTGGTTTAATAATCATAATAAATTTTATGTATATTAATGTAAACTGAGTTTTTATTTTATGATTAATACCAAAAAATAATGTGAGTTATAAGTAGAAATAAATTAAAAGTACTCAGTTAAGAGTTGTTAATATCCATTGATAAATCACTTTTGGATTACACCTAAAGCCTTGATAGGATAAATTTTGGAAATAAAAAAAACTCTAGGATTTTTTAAATGAATTTAGAATGGTATTATTGTAGTTATTTTCCAATATATAAGGATAAAATATTTTATAAATATATGATAAGAGGATCCCTTTTATAAGAGATGGTGGGGAATTCATTGAATTTCATAAAATATTAAATTAATATAAATTAATTTTCCTTAAAAAAATGTTTAAAAATTTATATAATTTGATATTAATATTAATATGAGTCTCAATAATCTAATATAATAATACATGGATAAGTTTTGGTGATTTTTTCACCCTTATCTACTTGATTTGACCCTCATTAACCCTTTTGTCCATTGTCGTGATATCAATGTCTTTTTTTATTTAGGGGTAAATAAACTAACCATAAAAGGAAAAGTGACCCCTAAATGGACCATAGATGATATTTTCAACCATATCCCATTATTCTAGAAAAAATTGAGTTTTTATGAATTTTATATCTTCTAATAAAATATTGTTTATTATAAAATATCATTACTATCATTTTTTAGAAATACATGATATGTTATTAAATAATATTTTTCAAACACATATAAAATTGTTCAATAATGTAATTTATTTAAATATAATAATACATATTATTAGTATAATCATTAAATAAAATTTATAAATGTTTATATATAATTTTAAACCTTTTCATTGGGTTAAACCTCTTGGTTAACCAATTTTAACCTTCATTGTTGTAATGAATTGTTCAGTATTAAAGGTTTGTAATTTTACTTATAAGTTGAAAATAATCTCATAAATGGAAAAGGGGTGAAATTTAAGATAATAATTACGAATAATTTTCCTATTTAAATATAAATATTATTTTTATATAATTGAATAATATTTATTTAACATAAAATTCTCTTAATGACAATTAAAACATTGTTCAAATAATTTGACATTAAAAGAAACATAACAATAATGGAATTAGATTATAAAACCTTAAAGAATATATAATATGTTATATGTATCTTAAAATTTACGGGGAAGTATAAATAACCAAAAATTATTAATTTTAGAGTTTTTAAAATCATTTACTTGATTTTTTTACTGCATTCACAAACATTGTGTTGGCATTGTGTACTAGTTTAAGGTAACTATTTCATCACTAAAAATTATAAATAAATTACCATAGTAAAAAAAATATTTAAAAGATCCATTTATAACCAAACATATGTCATTTTTATCCCGATAACAAGATATTGTAGATATTAAATGCAAGAGAGTGGCATTTTTTACATTATATTTACATTAAATAATATAAATGTTAATATCAAAGTAATGTTGCAATAAATTTCCAAATTTTATATTGTATTATGAATATGGATGAAGTATACTCATAAAATAAAATATAAGAAAGATATATGTTGTTTTGAGACCTTATCTCATGGATTTAACCCAGTTTTACCCATTTTACCCTTACCGATCTGACAAATTTTTACCATGACTACTATTTATAATGACCAAAAATTAAAGGGACCTATTTCACAAATTTTTAACTCTAGAATAAAAATATTGAATCCATTATTAAATTTTCCATTCCAATAAATTGAAAACTTTTATTTTAACATAAATGCATAAAACGTAATGAAAATAGTTTTTAAAAAAATGTGTTTTTATAAAAATCAAGAATATTGCTGATTAAAAATAGAGTTTATTATATCATTATAATTAAAATGGATCATATTTCACTTTAATACCAAATTAAAAACATAATGGTACTTTTTAATTAATTGATTTATTGAATGTACTTGAAAATCATTATTTTTCATTATTTAGTGAGAAATCAATCATTTTATAAAAATTCTCAAATTTCACAGTAAGTTAATTTTGATATGATGATTTCAAAAATGATTTTAATTTTATAAAATAAAATTTCTAAAATTGTAATAAATTAATTATAATTTCCACACACAAAATTCAATAAAATAATTTTAAAATTAACTGCATTTTTGACGAATGAAATAAATTTGCTAAAAATTGAGTTCTTTTTTTATAAGAATTAAAAAATACATTTGTATTGAGTTGGAACATTACACAAATATTTCATATTGTGGTTTCTCATATTCATACACACCAATTCAATATCTAAGAAATAATTGTCACATTAAATAATAATATTTTATTAGTATATCGTAGTTCACTTAAATCTCGGTGTTATATGTTAAGAAAGATATCAAGCATAGTATTATAAATTTTTAGGGAGTCACATTCTACCACTTAAACTTTTAATTCGCAATTTCTTATTATCCAAAAACAATCAATATTTTAAATTACGTTTATTTAATACCTACATCATAAAGATGGATAATAAACTTATTTAAAAAGGGAAGTCGGAATGAAAGAGGTTACATGAAATAATCACATGACCAGGTTCCAAAATAAGGAGAACATCAGTGGCAAATCAAATTATAAACATATAGAAGAAAATTACTATACAAGGAAAAATATATGTTTATAGATAAAATTCCCTTGAGAAATTTTATGACCAGAAAAACATAATTTAGTGGGGAGGGAAAATACCATCAATTCATCAGAAATAAATGTAAATGGATAATATTTTTATTTCAAAATATTTTTCCTAATTCGAGGGAATCATATACTATAAATATACAGAACATGATAATATATAATTACTTTATTTTATTTCATTTAATAATAACAATTTTATCCTTTGGTTGTCCTTTTATGAATTTATACATCATCTCTTACTCTTAGAAATGAATATTCATGATGAATTTGTCATGTCTGGATGACTAATATTATCTTTTAATATGCCATAAGATCCATCAAATAATGAATATTCATTCCTTATATATTTAAATATTTCACAAAACCAAAAATTTTAACATTGGTTATGTAAAGACCCAGAAATTTCATGGAAATGTTTTTCCTTAAATACATGGGAATTTTACGAGTCTGTGAAAATTGACGGTGTGTGATTCCGAGGCCCGGTGTGTCCGGCATCAATTTCTGAAGTTTTGTTTGGGTACGTTTAGTAAACGTACGAACGAGTTTTTATAACTTTTGAACTGGTGCTCTGAATTCAAATCTGAGGGCACCGTTGAACTCGCAGTGCCGGTATTCACATAAGAAGAGTTTCACCTCGACCGTAGATGGACGGGAATGAAAGTTAGTTTTTGAGTTTTTAGGAATAATTTAAATAAAAATAAAGTGTGACTTTATTTTTTATTCATGGTGGTTAAAACCTCCAATAGGAGGTTAGAGCTGGGGGCCACCACACCATAACCTCCCATGAGAGGTTATAGTGGTGGGGCCCACCTGAACATAACCTCTCTTGGGAGGATAATTTTGGTAGGAACCACCCGGGCTTGTAACCCCTTGGAACCCCCCATTTAAGGTGGAGAAACTCTTCAAATTACTTTTTTTAATTTATGCCAAAACTCTTCACTTAATTGAGCCAACTCCACCCATTAATTAAATGAGTTGTCTCATTTAATTAAACACCACAATTCAAATTGTTGTGCCAACAAATAATAGACAACACTTTCTCCCATTATTTTACATTGGCATTTTGGTGGAGCTTGGGAAGGAGAAGTACTATCCAACAAAGAATGACCACCGAAGAACGAAGAACGCTTCATCCGCCAACAACAGACACCTTCTTCCTTCTTCAACTGGAACAAAGGAGGAAGTGCCGTCCTTGAAGAACGCCGATGACGCCATCCTCAGCTTCTTCATTTCCGATGTCAATGAATCGACATTTGCCTTTCCTCGACATCATCAACGAACAACGAACCTGAGGTAGGGGTTTGGATTCTTTTAAGTGCTATGTTCTTTTTTTTAGAATTGAATAATGATGATGATTATCATTTACAGGTGGAATATTGTGCTTCGTTCTTGAGAACCAATTGTTACCACCCTAAACGCGGAGGGTGCAGGCCAAACCAACATGGCCCGACCCCTCCGTTGATCTTGTTTTGATTGAACTTCGGCATGGCGATGAAGCAAGAGGCAATGAACGCGGCAACGACAAAGGTCGCGCTACCTGCGGACTCTGTGAATCACGCCGCCCCTACGGCGCAGCAGTGCTCCCAGACGAACACCATCGGCCGAGCGGTGCCCGACTTGCCTACCTGCGACCTCCTGACACCCTGCCCGACGCACGCCCTTGCCGAACTCGCGGCCTGTCCCGCGGCCTGCCTGGCCCCACCGGCGCCCCCGTGCACTGCCCGACTCCCCCACGCGCTGCCCGCGCCCCCACGCCCTGCCCGCGCGCCCCCACGCCCTGCCCGGTCTTGCCGACCCATGGCGCCCCCACGGCCTGCCCGAACCCGCCGGCGCCCCCACGCGCTGCCTCCCCCCCCCCTCGTGCTGCCCCGCGCGTTGCTCGGTTCCCCTGCGCCCTGCTTGGCGCACCTGCGGCCTTCCCGGCATCCAGCCGGCCTGCCCGGCGCCCCCGCGGCCTACCCAATGGCCTCCCGGATGAATTCTCTCCCGGGCCGAGTCGTCCGGGCCACGCCCCTCACGGTGTTGGCTGAACCGACCCCGGCCTTCGGGCCGAGTCGCCTACATGGCGACCTCCGGGCCGAACCACCCCCGCAATCCGCTGGGCCAGGCCCAGCGGCCCGGGCCAAACAAAGCGGGCTGACCTTCCCAACGTGCCGGGTCAGACCCAGCGGGTCGAACTGGGTCGACCGAGACTGGGTCGACCCAGTCTGGGTTGGGCCGAGTCGGTCCGACCGGGTCGGACCGGACCTGAGCCCACTACTGACCCTTTTTCTTACTTTTTCCATATCTTTAGCACCAAAAGTCCATTTGATGAACCTTCAGCAGCACCGATAATCTCGATAATAGGCGGTCCCTTTGAGTATACCCCACTGGAGTTCAGGGTTTTAGTTGAGAAACAGTCAGGTTGGATCGTACTCGAATTCAACCAGGCACCCAAGACTAAAAGGCTAATAACTCACAGACCGAGAGTCTGATTGACGCGTCGTTAGTTGCATTGAGACCCCTGTGAGGAGGCGGAACATTAAGATACTTATTCGTGGGACTTTGTGACAGTTGGAGTATTTACCAGTAGATCGTGGAGCGGATCCTTCCGGTGATGATCAGACAGAGTGCAGAGACCTAGTAGCTAGCTGAGACCTGACGAATGCATGACCAATTCGACTCAGATTGATTCGACTAGCCCAGTGGGGCGCGCCTAGTAGTTGGTGGCAGACCCAAGGCGGAGGAGCGCCTGGTAGTTGGCGGCATACCCACAGTACTCGACAGGAGGAGTACCTCTGCTGGCTATTAGGGGGAGTGCCTAGTAGTTGGTGGTAGACCCACAGTGGGGAGCGCCTCTGTGTGAGCGCGGTAGACCCACGGTACTCGACATGAGGAGTAACTAAGCAGTTTAAGGTTAGTGGGAAGTGCCAGGTAGTTGGTGGCAGACCCACTGTACTCGACAGAGGAGGATTTCTCCAGTAGTCGTGGTTTCGACAATATGAATAAAAATCCTGGTTGAGCTGAGTGAATGACTTTTGTGTTTTCCTCATGATTGAGATGGGTTACTAGATAACTTAGGTATATGTATGGTAATATACCTAAGTAATGGTTATCCGTTGATTTCATATTTTGTGGTTTATCCTTGTTGGATTTTGTGAGACCTTGAGGGTCTCGGGGTCCCTACTGAGTATCATTATACTCACGCCTGCACGGGCTATGACCGCACCTCGTTGTGTTGGTTGCAGATGACAGACAACATTGACTGAGGCAGAGAGTAGCAGGACTGGATGGTACCCAGAGGTGGACCACTCGGCGTGATGGTACACGGAGCAGACGGACGGACTTGGTGTGCTAAGGAGTCCATGTGTACTGACCCTTCAGGTAGGAACCCCGGAGGACGACCCAGTAACTGCTTTACTTTTCGTCAGTTGTAATTTCTTTTCAGTTGTACTTGTACTTTCCTGTTGGACTTGTATTTCTTGCCCATTTTACATTCCAGTACTTCTCTTGTATTCACTTTTACTTAGTGTTTTACTTCCAGTTGTGTACTCTGTTGCATTTGTTTACAGTTATAAAGGCAATTCCTTCCCAGTTTAGGGATTTACACTGGTGGTAGTCTCCAACCCCTGGCCTATGGAAGGCAGGCTTGGGGTATTCAAGATAAGGACCCCGGGGGACAGGTCGTGACAAATTGGTATTAGAGGAGTCGGTTCTACCGCATAAATTAGGACTCTGATCTTTCTTTTCTGTGAAGCAATAGTGTTAAGGGTAATAAGTGTGGTTTTCAGTTCAGGGAGTCCAGTGTTGGTGTGAGAGGCCGATGTATCCATACACCAGGACCCTGACTTCTGATTTTCGACTCAGTGCATGAAAACACTGATTGCATGTGTGTTTCAAAATAATTTCTTTAATTCAACTCAACCAAATCAGCTCACCAGGTAAAATCTTTTGACCATGTCACATATGTTTCTTTCAGTATGACTCCCTGCAGATGACTAGTTAGAGCCCCGAGAGTCGTACGTACTGACATCCCATCGAGAAACGAGGCCTTAGTACAGGGCCCTCTTCTAGTTGAGGCACCAGCAGAGGCACCAGCGGTACCACTCCCCATTGGGCCATTGATGCCACCAGCCCCAACAGCAGAGAGTGCACGTCGTTTCAGCACATTGCACGAGTTCCAGCGCTAGAGGCCGCCCAGGTTCAGTGGAGAGACGGACCCGCAGGCAGCTGAGGATTGACGGGAGGCTATGGTGAGAGTCTTCAGATAGGTAGGGACACCAGCCGACTTCATGGTGATCCTTGCTGCCAACCTCCTTCAGGAAGCAATAGGCAGATGGTGGAGCCTGATGCTCCGGGTTCAAGATGAGGTGACCCTACTCTGGACAGACTTTGAGATCCTGTTTCAGGCGGAGTTTGTCCCATCCACCCTTCGAGTGGTGTATATACAGGAGCTACTGCATCTACAGGAGGGTAGAATGACAGTGGCAGAGTACTCATCAAGGTTCACTGACCTATCGCACCACTCCACTGATATGGAATGAGACACATTCTTCAGGGGCCGGACCTTTGCGAAGGGACTGAGGTGGGAGATCAGAGCTCTGATGATCTCACTAAGCATCCCGACGCAGACAGGGGTGCTAGAGAGATCCATCTTGGTGGAGAGTTTCTTTGATGAACATTCTCCAGCAGCGAGACCCACCACTAGCCGACATGCAGCGGAGTCTTCTACAGCTGGTAGTAGAAAGATGTCGCAGATGTTCAAGAGGACCAAACCAATAGGTGGATGACCTCATGACTCAGGATCGGTTGTGCGGGGCACCCAGAGTGGAGACAGAGCCAGACATGCCAGGATCGGACAGTGTTACTCATGCGGTGGGCTTGGTCCCATGGCTCGTGATTGTCTGACCCGCCGTTCTGATGATCAGCAGATAGTTGAGGGTCCTCCCAGGCAGAGGCAGAGGTTCGATCGAGGCGGTTCGTAGGGATTAGGTGGACGTGGCATATGATCTAGATGTGCAGCTGGCGGTGGACGACGTTACGAGGTGTTACCACCACCACCACCAGTAGGTCCACCCCGACCGCAGGGAGCGGGTGGATAGGGGAGAGCTCAGCTTGAGGCAGCTGAGGTCTACGATCACAGCGCTACGGAGATGATTCGAGGTACGATCAGTGTTGATTCCACCTTAGCTGCAGTTCTTATAGACACGGGTGCCAGTCACTCTTTCATTTCCATATCCCTCGTTCGGAGCTCGGAGATTTCGAAGGAGTCGTTAGTTCGATCTTTACTGGTAGAGACTCCTACAGAAGTTGATTCGATGATTACACACTGGTGCCGACAGTGCGAGCTTACTCTAGGACGTGAGAACTTTGGATGGGATCTCCTAGTAGCAGCGTCGAGGCCTTACAACGTCATCTTGGGTATGGACTAGTTATCTACAGTCCATGCCCAGATAAATAGTTTTAGGAGAAAAGTACAGTGTGTCCGCATGGATGGGACCAGGTTTACCTTCACCAACGAGAAGTCATCCTTTGCAGCACAGGATGGACTTACTCGGAGGTGGGTGCAGCCGATCACTCATCAGTTGGCTTGCCATACCCTCGGAGTAGTTGAGGTGGAGAGTCTGACTTATCCTATAGTGGTGGACCAGTACGCAAATGTTTTCCCTGACGATGTTCTAGGATTACCTCCTCGCAGAGAGGTGGACTTCTACATTGACATGTACCCCGGGATGACACCGATATCTACTCCAGCATATCGGATGGCTCCCGCTGAGCTTCGTGAGCTGCGAGTATAGCTGGAGGACTTGCAGGGGAAGGGATTCATCTGGCCTAGTGTTTCTCCCTGGGCAGCCCCGATTCTGTTCTCCAAGAAGGCAGATGGGATCTTGATGCTATGTGTTGACTACCATCACCTAAACCAGGTGACTATGAAGAACAATACCCACTCCTGAGGATTGACGATCTCTTTGATCAGCTGAAGGGAGCACGGTGGTTCTCAATGAGAGACCTCAGATCAGGATATCACCGGCTCAGAGTTCGAGACGAGGATGTGCAGAAAACGACCTTCAGATATCGGTATGACCACTACGAGTTCTTGGTTATGTCATTCAGCGTAACCAATGCTCCAGCAGTGTTCACGGGACTCAAGAACAGGATCTTATAGCCATACCTTGATCGCTTTGTCGTAGTTTTCATCGACGACATTCTGATATACTCGACTACTAAGGAGGATCATGTCTACCATTTGCAGGTAGTACTTGACACACTCTAAGAGCACCAGCTTTAAGGTAAGCTCTATAAGTTCTAGTTTTGGATTTGAGAGGTTCACTTCTTGGGACACATCATCTTGGAGGCTGGAGTTGCAGTGGATCCAGCAAATATTGAATCAGTACTTGCTTGGGAGCCACCCAGGAGTGTGACGGGCATACGGAGTTTCCTGGGATTGGTTGGGTACTACCAGAGATTTGTTCCAGACTTCTCCAGAGCTGCAGCACCACTATCATCCTTGACAAGGAAGGGGAAACCCTTTGTGTGGTCGGAGATATGCGAGAAGAGCTTTCAGGAGCTGAGGCAAAGGCTGACTAGTGCCCCCATCTTGAGGCTTCCAGAGGAGGGCGTAGGGTACGTAGTTTACTGCGACGCATCAGGGACCAGACATGGGTGTGTCCTGATGCAGGAGCGAGCTGTGATCACATATGGTTCTCGGCAGTTGAGACAGCATGAGCAGAACTATGCTACCCATGACCTAGAGTTAGCAGCAGTGGTCTTCGCCTTGAAGATGTGGAAGAACTGTCTGATGGGTGAGCATTTTACCATGTACTCTGATCACAAGAGTCTTAGGTATATCTTCTCTCAGAAGAACCTAAACCTGAGACAATGGCGATGGATTGAGTTCCTCTAGGACTATGACTTTGAGATAGTCTATACTCCTAGGAAGGGGAACATTGTTACAAATTCACTCAGCAGGAGATCTGGTATACAGCTGCAAGGAGAGGCAACAGAGCATATTGCTGCCCTACAGATATCCTTTGTGGATAGAGATGGAGCTGCATTCCTTCAGTCCCTTACAGTCACTCCCCCACTTCTAGGGTGAGTAAGGGAGGCACAACATGGGGACACTGACTACGAGACACGACGTGCTCAGATATCCACAGGGTAGGCACCTGATGGATTTTCTGATGGTGGGGAGCATGTCATCCTCTTCAGAGGATGTACCTTGGTACCAGTGTCACTTCAGGAGGAAGTGTTGAGGGAGTTCCACACATCCCCTTTAGCGGTACATCCAGGAGTGTCGAAGATGTACTATGATCTTCGACGACAGCACTAGTGGCCAGGTATGAAGAAGGTGGTAGCGGAGTTTGTCTCACGGTGCCTCACTTGCCAGCAAGTGAAGGCATAGAACCAGGCACCAGTAGGCTTAATTCAGCCTTTAGAGGTTCCAGAGTGGAAGTGGGATGGGATATCCATGGAATTCGTGACGGGTCTTCCACATACATCCAGGGGTCACGATTCGATATGGGTGATCGTCGTCCGACTCACCAAGTCAACCCACTTCCTACCGATCATAGAGCAAGGTTCAATAGAGAGCTTGGGATGCCTATACGTGTAGGAGATTGTGCGGCTACATGGAGTACCTTCATCTATTGTCTCCGACCGTGATGCACGGTTTACTTCCCGACTATGGAAGGGGTTGCAGGAGGCTTTCGGGACACAGCTTCGCTTGAGCACCGCCTTCCATCCTCAGATTGATGGTCAGACCGAGAGGACCGTCCAGACCCTCGAGGACATGCTACATGCATGTGTCCTCGACTTCAGTCGCAGCTGGGAGGATCACTCACCTTTGGTGGAGTTTTCTTACAACATCATCTATCACTCCACCATAGGGATGACACTTTTCGAGGCGTTGTACGGGCGACCTTGCAGATCACCCTTGTGCTAGACAGACCCTATGGAGTCAGCACTGGTGGGACCGGAGATCGTGTGAGCTACTATGGAGAAGGTTCAGATCATCTAGGATCAAATGAAGACTGCACATAATAGGCAGAAGTCGTATGCTGATAGGAGACGGAGACCTCTGGAGTTCGAGGATGGCGACCACATCTTTCTACGGGTCTCACCTCGACGAGGTCTATGGATATTTGGCCGAGGCGGCAAGCTATCTCCGAGATTCATCGGATCTTTCCAAGTCCTCAGTAGAGTAGGCAAGGTGGCTAACTACATAGCTCTTCCACCTCAGTTGCATCGGGTGCACGACGTCTTCCACGTATCTCAGCTGAGGAGATACGTGCACGACCCTTCCCACATCATCGACCATGGAGAGATGGATATCAATGATGGGGAGACTTTTACGGAGGTTCTAGTGGGAATTGAGGATCGACAGGATTGGGTCCTATGTGAACAGTCGATACCTCTGGTGCACGTATACTGGCAGCACAGGAACCTCCAGGAGAGCACATGGGAGTGGGAGGCTTAGATGTGTGCTCAATACCCCCATTTGTTCCCTTAGTTCAAGTTATAGCTTACAGGGACATAAATCCCTGAGATGGGGAGTATGTAAAGACCCAGAAATTCCATTATTTTTTTTCTTAGAAACATGGGAATTTTACGAGTCTGCAAAAATTGACGGCGCGTGATTTCAAGGCCCGGTGTGCTCGGAATCAATTTCTGAAGTTTTGTTCGGGTACGTTCAGTAAACGTACGAGCGGGTTTTTATGACTTTTGAACCAATGCTCCGAATTTAAATATGAGGGCACCATTGAACTCTCAGCTCCAATATTCTCTTAAGAATACTTTCACATCGACGGCAGATGGTCGGGAATGAAAGTTAGTTTTTGAGTTTTTAAGAATAATTTAAATAAAAATAAAGCATGGCTTTATTTTTTATTCATGGTGGTTAAAACCTCCAAGAAGAGGTTAGAGGTCAGGGACACCACACCATAACCTCCCATGAGAGGTTATGGTGGTGGGGCCCACCCAAACATAACCTCCCTTGGGAGGATAAATTTGGTGGGAACCACCCGGGCTTGAAACCCCTTGGAACCCCCCATTTAAGGTGGAGAAATTCTTCAACTTCCTTTTTCTTAATTTATGCCAACCCTCTCACTTAATTGAGCCAAATCCACCCCATTAATTAAATGAGATGTCTCGTTTAATTAAACACCACAACTTGAATTGTTGTGCCAACAAATAATAGACAACGCTTGCTCCTATTATTTTTCCTTGGCATTTTGGTGGAGCTTGGGAAGGATAAGTACTCTCCAACGAAGAACGACCACGGAAGAACGAAGAACGATTCATCCGCCAATGACCAACACCTTCTTCCTTCTTCAACCGGAACAAAGGAGGAAGCACCGTCCTTGAAGAATGTCGACGACGCCATCCTCAGCTTCTTCATTTCTGACATCAACGAATCGACGTCCGCCTTTCCTCGACATCGTCAACGAACAACAAACCCGAGGTTGGGCTTTTGTTTTTTTAAGTGCCATGTTCTTTTTTTTAGAATTGAAGAACGATGATAATTATCTTTTACGGGTGCAATATTGTGCTTCGTTCTTGAGAACCAATTGTTACCACCCTAAATGTGGAGGGTGCGGGCCAAACCAACCTGGCCCGACCCCTCCATCGATCTTGTTTTGATTGAACTTCGGCTTGGTGATGAAGCAAGAGGCAACGAAGGCGGCAACGACGAAGGTCGTGCTACCCGCGGCCTCCACGAATCGCGCTTCCCCCACGGCGCACCGGTGCTCCCGGCTGACCACCGTCGGCCGGGCGGCGACCGACTCGCCTACCCGCGGTCTCCCGACGCCCTGTCCGGCGTGCGCCCCAGCCAAACCCGCGACCTGTCCCGTAGCCTGCCCAACCAAGTCGGCGCCCTGCCCAGTGCCCTCGCGCGCTACCCCGCGCGCGGCCCGCGCGGCCCCGCAGCCTACCTGGCCCCACCGGCACCCCGCCCGACGCCCCCATGACCTGCCCGGCGCACCCGCGACCTACCCGGCGTCCAACCGGCCTGCCTGGTGCCCCCGCGGCCTACCCGCTCCCCACGTGGCCTGTCCGCTGGCCTCCCGGGTCGAGTCATCTGGGCGATGCCCCTCGTGGTGCTGCCCGAACCGGCCCCAACCTTCGGGCCGAGTCGCCTACGTGGCGACCTCCAGGCCGAACCTCCCCCACAGTCTGCTGGGTCGGGCTTAGCGGACCAGGCCAAACATAGCGGGCTGACCGGGTCGGCCCAGTCTGGGTTGGGCCGTGTCGGTCTGACCGGGTCGGACCGGACCCAGGCCCACTACTGACCCATTTTTTTCTTTGGCCAAATCTATAGAACTGGACGTCCGTTTGAAGAACCATTAGCGGCGTTGGTAATATCGATGAGAGATGGTCCCTTTGAGTATACCCCACTGGAGTTCGGGGTTTTAGTTGATATACAGTCAGATTGGATCGTACTCGAATCCAACCGGACCCCCAGAACTAAAAGGCTAATAACTCACAGACCGGGCGTCCGATTGGCGCACCGTCAGTTGCATTGAGACCCCTATAATGAGGCGGACCATTGAGATACTTCTTCATGGAACTTTGAGATAGTTAGAGTATTTCCCAGTAGCTCATGGAGCGGATCCTTCTGGTGATGAGCAGACAGAGTACGGAGACCTAGTAGCTAGCTGAGACCTGACGACTGCTTGATCGATTCGACTTAGAGTGATTCGACTAGCTCAGTGGGGAGCGCCTGGTAGTTGGAAGTAGACCCATGACGGAGGAGTGTTTGGTAGTTAGCGGCAGACCTGCGGTACTCGACAGGAGGAGTACCTCTGCAAGCAATTTGGGGGAGCGTCTGGTAGTTGGCGACAGACCTACAGTGGGGAGCGTCTCTGTGTGAGCGCGGCTGACCCACGGTACTCGACAGGAGGTGTTCCTCAGCAGTTCAAGGTTAGTGGGAAGCTCCTGGTAGTTGGCGGTAGGCCCACTGTACTCGACAGAGGAGGAGTTCTCCATCTATCATGGTTTCGACAATGTGAATAAAAATCCTGGTTAAGCTGAGTCTGTGACTTTTGTGTTTTCTTCATGATTGAGATGGGTTACTAGATAACTTAGGTATATGTATGGGAATGTACCTAAGTAATGGTTATCCGTTGATTTCATATTTTGTGGTTTATCCTTGTTGGATTTTGTGAGACCTTGAGGGTCTTGGGGTCTCTACCGAGTATCGTTATACTCAACCCTGCACGGGCTATGCCCGCACCTCGTTGTCTTGGTTGCAGACGACATACAACGCTGACTAAGGCAGAGAGTAGTAGGACTGGACGGTACCCGGAGGTGGACCACTTGGCGTGATGGTACATGGGGCAGACGGACGGACGTGGAGTGCTAGGGAGGTCATCTGTACCTGCCCTTCATGTAGGAACCCCGGAGGACGACCCAGTAGCTGCTTTACTTTTCTTCAGTTGTACCTGTAATTTCATGTTGGCCTTGTATTTCTGGCACCTTTTACTTTCTAGCACTTCTCTTGTATTCAGTTTTACTTAGTGTTTTGATTCCAGCTGTGTACTTTGTTGTGTTTGTTTACAGTTATAAAGGCAATGTCTTCCTAGTTTAGGGATTTACTTCTATGGTGCTAGTCGCCAGCCTTGGCCTATGAAAGGCGGGCTTGGGGTAGTCACGATATGGACCCCAGGGGATAGGTCGTGACAAGTTATCTAATAGGGATAAATATAATACATTAATTTCCAAAACATCAACAATAACCCACAATGTTTAACTTAATCTATTCCATAAATAGTTAACATTAAGCTCCTCTAAAATATGATTCACTAAATTCAAATCCAAAAAATCCAAAATATTTGGTCACATATTTCTTAATAAAAATTATAACATTTATCCATGGACAACATAAATTTTCTCAGAAAGTCACAAACCAAAATGGTTAGTACCTTGATCATATATTTTCTTAAAAATTCATAATCCTTCAACAAAATAGCCTTAATGAAAATAAAACCTCAATTAAAACATAATTTTTTCCAAAAATTAACTCTATTTATTCCATAAATAAATCCATAGATTTAAAAATACTTTCAATAAATCCAAAAAACCAGTAAACTTCACCCAAGATGTCAAAAAAAATCATCAATTAACAAACAAATTTCAAGGTCACAAATTCTATCCCATTTAATTTATCAATTTCACTCATCTCTATATTATTAACTCAGAATTAGGAATATATTAATGATTATATTTCTTTTAATCATTTATTCTCTAAAAAATATCACATTATTACTAAATCACTTTTCTTGGATATCAGTACAATTCAAGATATTCTTTCAAGTCCTTAAATAAAAAATATTTTTAAACAATACCTATATGTTTCATTATTATTTTAAGAAAAATATTATTTATATAACACTTCTAAAAAATAATTCTAGAATTCTAATACATAAACACATTAATAATTGGACTTTCACCTTAAACCATTAACTCAAATTAGGCATCTTATTCCTTAATACCACCTTCCATTCATATCTCACTCATAGTATCTTCATCCTCAATTGTAAAACCCTTAATCAGAAAACATTGTTGATCCACTTCTCAGTATTTCCCCCTATGACATATATTTTCATAATTCCCATATATTTCATATTGAGATCATTGTACCATTGATTATACCTTAGGTAAACCATTATTCTCATACATTGCATTACTCAAAATTAAATTTTTATTTCAAAAGAACTTTTGAGGAAAAAGTGGGAAACCTGATACAAGAAATTACCCAGATCAAAACCACAAGGAACTACCCCTCCATACCCAATACATATTATTTTTCCATTGAGACATTCCCTTGAGTGATTTTTTACACATATTATACATGTTGAAAGATGAATATTATTTCCTTTATGGTCTTTATGAAGCTCAATTTTTGTCTTATTAGGTGTGTCAAGAATCTCACACAAGTTGAGATTGTAAATAATATGAATAAATAACTTATTAAGAATAATCATAAGTTTTTTACTTCCATTTCCTATTTCACTTGATAACTCCTAAGAAAAATCATTCCATAATTTGTTATATTCAGCATTGACACAATTTCTACTTGTTGTGGTCATTTTCTAAAACAAAACAAAAAACATAGTGTGAGAAACAATAATTCAAGTGAGAGATAATGAGAAAATTATTTCCGATGATATCTAAATCATGACACCTTATTTTAATTTTGTGTCACATTAGCATTAACCTAGGTCATTCACAGTAGTCATCTATTCATTTTTTTCTTAATGGTTTATAAAAGAAATGTATGTTAACCCAAGAATATCCCTCAGGTCTATCAAACTAGGTGTGAATTAATGTCACACTCGTCATGCCCTAAAATAATGGATGAAATATATTCAACCAACTATTTTATATATCACTACCCCTAGATAAATCTGTTGCATAAACATGTCCTCCTATAATATACAAATAGGGATTTATTTCTAGGTAAACCACATAATATCTACATTATGAAAACATTAGGATGTGATTATATACTTATAATTATACAAAAAAGTATTTTATAGTGGTATGTTCCCTAGTATATGTTTTCATAAATCTACTTCCTAAGGTTTCTACTAAAATTTCTATTATACCAACTTTAGAGACCCCAACTTCATCCGACCAAAGTCAGCAGTTACTTTATTACACTGGAACTACATAAAAGAGATCACATCCCAATTGTAGTACCCCCGGTTTTTAGTAAGTAACCCTTGTCTTATGATTTTTAAGTACATGAAGCATATGAGAAATGGTTGGGGAAGTTTGGAGACTTTTAAAGTGTCAAAGGGAAAAAGGTGGTGACACATGGGCTTCGCACGGGTTGCCAAAACTGTGCGGAAGCCATGCCGGTGGTGTCACTTTGGACAGAGGAGACCACATGGTGTGTGCACGGTTTGGGGAAACAGTGCGAGGAGGTCGTGCGGAGCGCCCCTTCCAAGCAGGGACTACTGCACGGTTAACGCACAATTTGACTAACCGTGCGGACTAACCATACGCGAAGTCAACTAAGATCCTATTTTTAAGGATCTAATCCATTTTATCTTTAAACCAACTCGTTTTTGCTGATAGACGACCCTAAATCAGGATTTCTCTCTGGTGAAGGTGGGAGAACACTTACCAGGCATTTTGGAAGCGATCTAGAGGATTCCCTTGGCGTTTAGAAGCCGATTGATCGCGGTAAGTCTCGTCTCCTTTAGTTTTCTTAGATCTCCTTCTTCCCACTTGTTGGATCCTTAGATCTACGCCCTAGGTGGGTATATCTAAGGTTGTGGATGACTTTTAAGTTGGGTTTTGGTCTTGTTGGTTATAGAGAAGGAATCTAAGGAGGTTTCGTGGTGTTTCGACCCGGTTCTTGGTTGGTTTCGCCTATTTTGTTGAGGTAGGTGGCTTCACTCTAGATTCCTCTTTCATAGAACTTGAAGGCTTAGTTTCAAATTTTTTTCCTTGATTGAAATGGTTTGTTTATCTGCAATGAAAGAATGGTTGAAACCCCTTTTTGTAACGGGTGTTGGAAATTGTGTGTTTTTGGAAAGTGTTTGTTGAAGTGAGTTTAAAAGGGTGATTTTAAACTGGTTATGGTTTTTCTGCTTGAAAGAAACGGTTTTCAATAAAAGGTTTAATGATTTATTGAAAGGTTTTGAACACACTTGTTTTTGGCATGGATTTTCATGGTTTGTGGTGTGTGTTCATATGCATTGGGATGGGTAAGGGCGAGAAGTACCACCATCAAAATGTTGGGATGGATAATGGTGAGAAGTACCCCCATCAAAAAGGACGGATAAGGGCGTGAATTACCCTCGTCATGGTAGTCCACTATGTGGCGACTTAGTGGAAGGATGACTCACCACTCGCGAGTATAGGGAGGTCCAGGTTGAATGCATGGTTGGTTGTGTGGATTTTTGAAATGGAATGAATGTGCCAAAATGGAAATGGGAATTTGATTGGAAACTTTGCTTGGTTTCTTTTCTTGAGAAAGATGGTTTTGGTTGGAAAATGGTTTTGACATGGAACTTGTTATATTGTGAACTGTTTTGGAATTGTTTTATATAAATTGTTTTATATAAATGTGTTAACATGTTTTATCCTATAGGCATGGGTTGGGAAGTCATCGGGGAAAATCTACTGAGTTTCATTACTCACCTCCTGCTTTGGCATGTTGGTGCTTTTGCAGATGTCATATACCGGGATGTTGGCAAAGGTAAAGCATCACATGTTTATAGCACTACTTCGTGATACTTGGGCTGGTTTGTGATGTTGGAGCTTGAAGCTTGTGTAGCATGGAGTTGGGTTGTCGTCTTGTAGTCTTTTAGTTTGTCTTTCCGCTGTTTACTTTGTTTTCATGTTGGTTTTTGTTGTGGTACTTTTGGTTGGTTTATGATAAAGTAAATGGTTGAGTTGTCTTAGATTTTATCATGCATCATTTAGTTGAATATTTTGGTTATGGTTGTTGGTTCTGTTGTATGTTCGAAAAGGGTAAATCTTCCCCCACTTGTTTTGAAACCCTTCAGCATTTATTGCCAGCCTTTGGCGCCTTGGGGATGTCGCTTAAGGCCAAGTAAACCTCACCTCCTCTTCAAGCCAATGAGGTAGGGGCGGGGTGTTACAAATGGTATCAGTTTTTTTGGTCCTTGGGGTATAAATGAAATCATCTTGTTCCTTTCTTTGTGGAAAAAGTAGTCATCAGTTTTTGTTGGTCTTGGCGTTGAATTATTATGTGTCTATTCCTTGGGTGGTCATCTTAGAATGGAGTAGGATTGTCGGAACTTGGAATTTATAGCATAAAAAGTCATAGCTAACCTTTTTATGCTGAAATTCAAGTTACCAGGTATTTGGGTACATAAGTGTTTTGGAGACACTTATAGGATAGAAAATCTCATTTCCATCGGTTTAGCCAATGAGATGAGTATGACATGCATTAGAGGAATGACTTCCCACTAGGAGTGCATGTATCATTTTTGAGAAATGGATTATGGTTGGATGCAAAAGCGTGATTTCTGAAAATTTTAAACTTTTTTTTCAAATGATAGATTTTGAAAAGAGAATGGTTGATTTATTTTGAAAATAGATTGATTTTCAAAAGAAAGAAAAGATTTATTTATAGAAATTGGTAAATGTGGAAAATCTTGATGGTTGGAAATCAATGTTGTGATAGTGATGTGATAGAAAATTGAAATGCTAAGCCTTCAGTTGTTAGGAAGTGATACTAACGACATGCGTTGTTTGTATAGAAAATGGCACCTGTTAGGCGTCGTAGAAACCAAAAGGAAGAGGCTGTGGAAAATGTGGTCACACCTGAGCCATAGGTGAACCAACAACTAGTCAAAAGTATTGTTCAAGCATTTCAGGCTGTGGACACGGGGAATTAGAGGGATGAGTCAAGGCATGTAGTCCATTTCGTCCAGTTCCAGAATCAGAATCCGCCCATCATTCGAGGTATTTCTGAACCAGAAAGGGTGGAGGTGTGGCTGAGTAGGATGAATTGTATCTTTGATTTCATCGGAAAACCAGCAGAACTGAAAGTAAAGTTGGGGACGTATATGCTGGAGGATCTTGCGTGACAGTGGTGGGAGCTAGTGGTGCAGGATAAGGTGGATCAAGGCCTGGGCTGGGAGGAATTGTTCAATAAACAATTCTATCCTCACACGTTCAAGATCCAGAGCACGATGGAATTTTTCATCCTGAAGCAGGATAATCTCTCTGTCATAGAGTATGCGGCTAAATTCATGAATTTAGTGTGCTTTGCACCAGAAGTTGATGCAAGTGTGTCGTTGAAGGCATGCATCTTTGAAGCAGGGTTGCGATCGGAGATTCGCTCGAAGATAGTTGTGCTCTGTATTACGGATTATACGGAGATGGTAAATAGAGAAACAGTATCTGAAAGAGATATCTCAAGAGTTATGGGAGGAGGAAGTATGATGATACCCATGGGAACGGGTGGGAACTCTAATGCTGAGAACAAGTGGAAGAGGGACTCCTACTTCAAGGGTGATTGTGTGAATCAGAATCAGATGGCTGGATTAGTGAATCATCCTCCATGACCCATGATGAAAGCCATGTGTTTTCAATGTGGCTCGATTGATCACATGAAACGAGAATGTACAGCACCACCGAGAGCATGCCAAAATTGTAACAAGATGGGGCATCTTCAGCGATATTGTCACAGTGCTCCACGGTCGGGTGTTCGTGACACTTCTCAGGAGTCGCAAGCATCTTATGCTTCGACAGGGCGAGGACAACAAAATCCGTCTCGCCAGTAGAACAGAGCTAGCCATGGTGATTCCAAGAATACCATGACTCCTCAGGCAGGGAAATATCAATAAGGCAATAATGAGCAATGTGCGGCAACAAAGCAATTGTATAGAGTGGAATAGGTGATTGTGGATGAAAAGTCTGGATCGTCTACGGTGAGAGGTACAATTATTTTTAATTCTACCCTCATGCAAGTGTCGTTCGATACTGGTTCATCGCATTCTTTTCTTGCTTCTCGTATTGCTGATTTTCTAAACATAAAACTTGAAATGATGCATTCTATGATAAAAATTCAAACTCCTCTCAGTGAAATAAAATGTAGAGCCTTTGCGTGTAGAGCATGTTATATAACTATTGATGGAATTGAGATGAAATGGGATTTATCTATGCTAGATATGTATGTTTATCACATAATCCTAGGTATGGATTGGTTGACAGAGTTCAGGGCTCACATCAACTGTTATAGCAGAACAATCAGTTTCATGACTGAGGATGGCGTCGAGCATCTCTTTAGATAAGAAAAAGTTGTGAAGGCAGGTGCAACGAGCTTGTTGGCATCAATAGTGACTACGATCTCTTACCAGTTGGCTGTGTTAAACTTGGAATCGATGGACAAGATCGCTAATAACAATTTTCTAGTAGTCGCAAATCAATTTCCTGATGTTTTTCCTGAAAACTTCTCAGGGTTACCATCTGTAAGAGAAGTGGATTTTATGATTGATTTTCTTCTGGGGACCAGTCCTATATCACTTCAATCTTATATGATGGAACTAACAGAGTTAAAGGAATTGAAGGTGCAGTTGGAAGAACTGGAAAACAAAGGTTTTATTCGGCCAAGCATGTCTCCGTTGGCAGCGCAAGTTTTGTTTGTAAAGAAAGCATATGGAACTTTGAGGCTATGTGTGGATTATCGTAAACTTAACCAAGTTACGATAAAGAATAGATATCTACTTCCATGCATTGATGACCTGTTTGATCAATTGAGGGGAGGACAGTGGTTCTCTAAGATTGACTTGCAGTCAAGGTATCACCAGTTGCGAGTTCGGATGAAGGATATTCCAAAGACAGCGTTTAGAAGAAGATATGGCCACTACGAATATGTAGTCATGCCTTTTGGCCTTACTAATTCACCAACAATCTTTATGGAATTGATGAATTGGATATTCCAGTGATATCTAGATTTTTTTGTGGTGTTTGTGGACGACATATTGGTGTATTCAAGAACAACGGCTGAGAATGAGAAACACTTGGCGATAGTGTTGGAAATCTTGAGAGACCATCAATTATATGACAAATAATCAAAGTGAAATTTTTGGATACAAGAGGTATGCTTTCTGGGTTATGTTGTTTCTGAGAAAGGTGTTGTAGTGGATCCAGAAAAGATAGAAGCTGTTCTTTCTTGGAAACCACCGAAGAATGTCTTTGAAATACGAATTTTTCTTAGTCTAGCTAGTTACTACCGATTCTTTGTGTGTGATTTCTCATGACTAGCGTCACCAATGACAGCTCTGACAAAGAAGAAATATCCCTTTCAAGGGACTGAGGAATTTCAGTGATCTTTTCAAGAGTTGAAAGTTCACCTTACATCAGCACCCATCATGATTTTGATGGAATCGGGATGGGGGAACGTGGTGTATTGTGATGCTTCAGGAACTGGGTTGGGATGTGTTCTCATGAAAGGCGACCATTTTGTTGCTTATGGATCAAGATAGTTGAGAGTGCATGAAAAAAACTACCCAACACATGATTTGGAGTTAGCTGCAGTTGTCCATACCTTAAAGACTTGGAGTTATTATCTCTTTGGTGAGAAATTCACTATGTTTACAGATCATAAGAGTTTGAAACATATTTTCTCACAATGAGATTTAAATCTGAGGCAGAGGATATTAATGGAGTATCTTCAAATGTTCGACTATGACTTGATGTATACACCAGGTAAGGGTAATTAGGTGGCCAAAGCATTAAGCAGAAATTTGTATGCTCAGTTGGCAAAAGAAGCTTCAGATGAGTGGAAGTTGATGTCGGTCCTAGCCGACATGTGTATGGAATGTGAAGACCGAGCTGATGTTGTTGTTTTCTTTCCAATTGCGCTTGTTCCTGATTTGGTGGAGATAGTAAAGATGGAAAAAACATCCAATGTAGACTGTGTTGAAATGAGTTCAGAAATCAATGGTGGGTAGACCATTGAGGGATGGAAGCTGGATGGGAGTTCAGTTTTGCGGTTTCGAGATCGGATGGTTGTACTTATAACTGCTCAGGAACAACTCCTTCATGCTTACCACCATTCCAGATGGGCTGTTCATCCAAGAATACATAAGATTTATAAGGTGATAAAGGCACAATTTTGGTGGAGCGGCATGAAACGAAAGGTATTTGAATTTGTTTCAAGGTGCTTAACATGTCAGCAAGTTAAAGCAGAACATCAGCGGCCAACGAGTATGTTACAATCTTTACCTATCCCAGTGTGGAAATGGGATCAAATAGAAATTGATTTTGTTACAGGTCTTCTAAGAATAGTCCAGAAACACGATGCCATTTGAGTGATAGTGGATCGTCTAACCAAGTCAGCCCATTTCATCCCTATTCGTGAAACTCATACGGTGGAAGATCTTTCAAAAATCTATATCCGAGAAGTGGTAAAGAGACATGACATACCAGTTTTAATCGTGTCATATAGAGATCTAAGGTTCACATCTCGTTTCTGGCGATCCTTACAAAATGCCCTGGGAACTCAGTTGGATATTAGTACGGCGTATCATCCTCAGATGGATGGACAATCTGAAAGGATGATACAGATGTTGGAAGACATGTTGCGGGCTTTTGTAATGGATTTTAGTGGCTTGTGGGAAGAGCACGTGCCTTTAGTGGAGTTCTTATATAACAAAAGTTATCAAGCCTCGATACACATGGCTCCATTTGAATCATTGTATGGTCATCCTTGTCGTTCTCTACTTTGTTGGGTGGAAACATGTGATACATCACTAGTTGCGCTGAGCCTTGTCTAAGAAACAAAGGAGAATATTCAGTTGATAAAGAAGAGGATGGAGACAAAATAGAGTTGCCTGAAATATTATGCGAATCATCGCCGAAGACCGTTGTCATTTGCGGTGAGTGATCATGTCTTTTTGAGAATCTCTCTATGACTTGGACATCATCAGTTTGGGAAGCAGGGGAAATTATCTCTTCGATATATAGGCCCTTTTGAGATACTAGAATGGGTTGGCGAGGTAGTGTATCGGTTGACATAACCACCACGATTCAGTGCAGTGCATAATGTGTTCCATGTATCTCTGTTGAAAAAAGTATCAGCCTGATCCTGACCAAGTGATCAGATAGGATCACGTTGACCTAGAGACAGATGCTTCATTGATACATATCCTAGTACAGATTGTGGATAGGAAAGATAAAGTCTTGCATGAGAAAAGCATCGGTCTAGTGCGGGTTTTATGGCAGCATGGCCAGATTCAGGAAGAGACTTGGGAACGCGAGAAAGAAATAAAAGAGCAGTGGCCAGAACTCTTTCAGGCAAGCGATGGTTTTCTACTTTCTGAGGACAGAAATGCCAATGGTGGGGAAAATGTAGTACCCCTGGTTTCTGGTAAGTAACCATTGTTTTATGCTTTTTAAGTACATGAAGCATACGATAAATGGTTGGGAAATTTTAGAGACTTTTAAAGTGTCAAAGGCAAAAAGGTAGTGATTCACGGGCTTCACACGGGTTTCCCAAACCGTGCGGAAGCCGTGCATGTGGTGTCACATTGGACAGAGAAGACCACATGGTGTGCACACGGTTTGGGAAAACCGTGCGAGGAGGACATGTGGAACGCCCCTTACAAGCAGTGACTATCGAACGATTAGCGCACGATTTGACCAACAGTTCGGACTAACCATGCATAGAGTCAACTTAGATCCTATTTTTAAGGATCTAATCAATTTTATCTTTAACCCACTCATTTTTTCTCCCAGATCGTCCTAACTTGGGACTTATCTCTGGTGAAGGTGGGAGAACACTTACTAGGCATTTTGGAAGAGATCCGGAGGTTTTCCTTGGCGTTTAGAAGCAGATTGATCATGGTAAGTTTCATCTCCTTTAGTTTTCTTAGATCTATTTATTCCCTCTTGTTGGATCCTTAGATCTACGCCCTAGGTGGGTAGATATAAGGTAGAGGATGTCATTTAATTCAGGTTTTGTTCTTGTCGGTGATAAGAGAAGGAATATAAGGAGGTTTCATGGTGTTTCGACCTGGTTCTTGGTTGGTTTCTCCTATTTTGTTGAGGTAGGTTGCTTCACTCTCGATTCCTCTTTCTTAAAACATGAAGGCTTAGTTTCAAATTGTTTTCCTTGATTGAAATGGTTTGTTTATCTGTTGTGAAAGAATGGTTGAAACCCCTTTTTGTAACGGGTGTTGGAAATTGTGTGTTTTTGGAAAGTGTTTGTTGAAGTGAGTTTAAAAGGGTTATTTTAAAGTCATTGTGGTTTTACTGCTTGAAATAAATGGTTTTCAATAAAAGGTTTGATGATTTATTGAATGGTTTTGAACACAGTTGGTTTTGGTATGAATTTTCATGGGATGTGGTGTGTGTTCATATGCATTGGGATGGATAAGGGTGAGAAGTACCCCCATCAAAATGTTGGGATGGATAAGGGAAAGAACTACCTCCATAAAAAGGGATGGATAAAGGTGTGAAGTACCCCCATCATGGTAGTCCACTAAGTGACAACTTAGTGGAAGGATAACTCACCACTCGCGAGTATAGGGAGGCCAGGTTGCATGCATGGTTGGTTGTGTGGATTTGTGAAATGGAATGAATGTGAAAAAATGGAAATGGTAATTTGATTGGAAACATTGCTTGGTTTCTTTTCTTGAGAAAGATGGTTTTTGTGGGAAAATGGTTTTGACATGGAACTTGTTATATTGTGAACTGTTTTGGAATTGATTTATATAAATTGTTTTATATAAATGTGTTTCATGTTTTATCCTAGATGCATGGGTTTGGAAGTCATCAGGGAAAACCTAATGAGTTTCATTACTCACCCCATGCTTTGGAACATTGGTGTTTTGTAGATGTCATATACCGGGATGTTGGAAAAGGTAAAACATCACATGTTTGTAGAACTACTTCGTGATACTTGGGGCTGGTTCATGATGTTGGAGCTTGGAGTTTGTGGAACATGGAGTTGAGTTGTAGTATTATAGTCTTTTAGTTTGTCTTTATGCTGTTTACTCTGTTTTCGTGTTGGTTTCCACTGTGTTACTTTTCGTTGGTTTATGATAAAGTAAATGGTTGAGTTGTCTTAGCTTTTATCATGCATCATTTAGAAGATTAGTTTGGTTATGGTTGTTGGTTCTATTGTATGTTCAAAAAGGGTAAATCGTCCCCCACTTGTTTTAAAACCCTTTGGCATTTATTGCCAGCCTTTGGCACCTTGGGGATGTCGCTTAAGGCTAAGTAACCCTCACCGCCTCCTCAAGCCAATGAGGTAGGGGCGGGGTGTTACACTAATGGACTTAATAAATTAGTATTCTTGAGAAACTAGATACCCACATGATTCCCATATAAAATTTTAAATAAAATAACATAGTATAATAAACATTATTAAATTATTAATATCTTTTTAATATTCTTTTACATATCCTAGGTAAAGGAAAAGAAATAAAGGGTGATATTAGATGCTTAGTAAGGGTTATGTACAACATAAAACATCATGAGTAAATAAGGAATAATTAACAGGGTTGAGTGGATAATCAAAACACATGTTGCTCAATAAATAACTTTAGTTCAATGAGAATCTATTGATAATATCAACATAGAAAACAAATGAATAATGGAAACTGAATTATTAATAAAGGAAATGAATAATTGATGACATTCATGATCAAGGTCTCTCATCTAAGAAATCATGAATCATAACATCAAAGCCACTTAACTATGACATTATCATTTTATCAGGGCATCTCAGCCAAGACAATATCATTGTATGAGAAGGCATACACCAAATACCAAACAATTATGACATTATCTTATAGATTCATCTTATACATCATGAAAATTGGTTTTATATTATGGGAAATATCTATGAATCAAGGGATTATCTATACTTTTTCTTTATTCATCACTTTCAGGTCTCATGCTTTCCTTAAATTTAAAATAATCAATATAATTTATTCATAAAAATACATATTATTAAAAAATTAATCGTATTGAATCAAGCATAAGAAACATAAATACATAAAAACCATAGTCCATCTAAAGAAATAACAAATATGATATTATTGGATTAAATCACTAGTAACATCAATAAGAGTTTTCATAGTTGAAAATACCATTAAAAGATCGTGAGAAAATTTCATGATGAAACTAATCATTTCATTTTGAAAACACTATTTTAAATTATAAAAATTTCTCAAACATTAAATAATTCATTTAATTTTAAAATAAAATTTTAATCTATTAAAATAATATTCAAAACATTGACAAGCCTTGATTTTGGGAAATTTAATTCATGTCTTGTATGTTGTAAGGAATGATTCCTTTCATATTTTCAGTAAAAATTAAAAAGTGCCACATTTAATAAATGAAAATAAGATTCCTTTTTAAAAAAATTGTAAAAAAATTAAATCATTAAACAAATATATGATAATTTTAAAACATTCTGGAAATCATTTTATGAAAACAAGGATATGGATGATAAGATTCTAAAATAAATAGGAAATAAAAGTTGTTTTCTTTTAAACATTTTCTCAATATTTTTAAGTACCCAATAAAGGAAAATGGTACTATTACTTAAAAATTTCATGAATAAATAGAGGGGAATAAAATTAATTGTTTTTATTAAAAAAATTACAATAATATTCCTAAATAGAAATTAAAATATAAAAAATCCCTACATGAAATGAGATTGTAAGAGAAATATGTTATTATTATAGTATCTTTTGAATCATAAAACCTACAAAGGAAATAACATTAAATAAAACATTAAACATGATAAACAAATATGGATTAATTATATAACATATATAATGGATATTATATTCCCTATATGAAAGAAACAAATGGTGAATATGTTATATGTCTCATGGAAACAAATATGAGGTGAGAAAACCCTTACCTTAGATCCAACATTCTTTGTAAGTGATTTTATTGTCCCTTATAATAATTTAATAATTATTATAACTATATAATAAAACCATATACATACTTATAATATCATATATAATCCTTTTATAAAATATCAACATTAATTTATTAATAATTATTTATTAAAATCATCATTTCTAAGTGTTAGCATTTTCATTTTTTTATGAGAATTTTGGTTTGGTTGTTCTAGTCCATGTACTTTGATCAAGGTTTCTTCATCTTAATTATTTAAATAATGATATAAATATAATATATTTTAATAATATATATATATATTCATTAATATATTTTGTAAATAGAAAAATTAATTACACCATTCATGGAGATGGTGAGTCATACATACGCATGAACGTTGTTTTCACTTTTTGAAATATGGAATGAAAGAAGAGAAAATAATAATTAACCTTTAAAGAATCACATTTATATCAAATATTTATTATATATTTATTAAATCTATCCATGTTACCATCCATGTAATGAATAAATGAAAAATTAATCACATCGCTTCATGTAGAAGGTAGTCTACACGTATACACGAGTGAAATTATTGTATTCCAACAGATATAAATTTAAGAATATACATTTGATATTATAATTACAAAAGAATAATTATTTCTTAAATATCACATATAAAAATTAAACCAATTTTATTAAACATCCATGAATGATGGTGATTGAAAACGTTTTGTTTTACAATGTGAAGGTGGTAGTCTAAACTTACATATGAATGATACTATCAAAATCCATTTAATGGAAAAGTGGGCGAATAATGGTGGATTAATAATAATAATAAAATTAAATTATATTTATTAAACTTAAGTTATTATTATTTTATGAATAGAAATAATATAAATTAGTTATAAGAAGAAATAAATTAAAATTACTCAGTTAAGAGTTGTACCTCTTCATTGAGAAACCTCTTTTGGATTACACATTAAGAGTCGAAAACATGGTATTTTTTCAAGATATAAATCTATAGGATCTAGGTAAAGAATCTAGGAATGTATTATGGTTAGTAATCTTTGATCTAGAAGGATAAATAAGAGTTATTAAGAGAGTATAATAGGTTCCCATTAATAAGAGAGGGGAGGCAAATTCTTGAAATTTCATAAAATATTAAATTTATATAAATTAATTTTCATGAAAAAATAGATCCAAATTGATATAATTAAAATATTATATGAGGATGAGTCTAAATAATCTCATAAAATAAAATTTGGACAATTTTAGGTGATGTTTTCACCCTTATCACGTTAATTTAACCCCTCATTAACCCTTTTGACAATTATTGTGATATCAATATTTTTTTACTATATTTGGGTCATGAAGATTACCATAAAAGGAAAACATACAAATAAATGGACCATGGATGATATTTTAAACCATATTAAAACCTCTTGGATGAAAGTAGAATTATTAATAATTTTAAATCATTTAATAAAATAATATCTATTATAAAATAACATTAATATCATTTTTTTTGGGAATACATGAAATATTATAAAATAAATTGTGTCTAAATCTTGGAAAACAATTACTAAATGACTTGGATTCGAATACAAAGAATATATGGACTTAATATAATCATCTAAAAAATTGCATATTTTGATATGATTTTAAAAAAATATTTTTATAACCTCTTGGTTAACCAATTTTAATCTTAGCCACTGTAATGACTTTTAAAAAATTAGTGGTTTATAATTCAATTTATATGTTGAAAATTGCATGATAAATGAAAAATGAGTGAATTTTTTGATAATAAATCATCTTTATTTCTCTATTTTATGATTATTATGATTTTTAAACAATTAAATAAAATATATTTAACATAAAATACTATTAATTCTATTTTAGGGACTATTAAATTAATTTGACATTGAAAACTTCATGAAATCAATGAAATTAGATTATAAACATTTAAAATATATCTAATATGTTATATTTATATTAAAATTTCATGTGAAATTATAAATCACCCAAAATACGTTTCTTTTTTAGTTTTTAAAATTATTTACTTGATGTTTTTGCTACTTCCACAAGAAATGTGTCGGTGTTGCATAAGAATTTAGGGTAATTAATTCACAACTAAAAATTAAAAATACATTATCATGACAAAAAATAATTTATATTTAAAATAAAATATTATAAGATAACATTTTTTATCCCCACCCAAAAATATTATAGATATTAAAATCAAGAGAGTGACATTTTTGATTTTATATTTACATAAAATAATATTAACTATATAATCAAAGGGGAAGAGGATAAAAAATTAACAATTTTCGAATTTTGGATAAATATTGTTTAACTATACTCTTACAATGAAATATAGGCATGTTTTATGTTGATGTAGAGACCTTATCTCATGATTTTAACTCAATTTTACCCATTTTCCCCTTAATGGAGTGACAAATATTTAGCATGCTTACTATTTATAATGACCAAAAATAAAAGGGACCTATTAATCAAATTTTGTTCTCATGATTAAAAATATAGAATCTTTTTTCAATATTAAATTCCTATAAGTGTAAGAAATAAATTTTAACTTAAATGTGTAAAGCGCAATGAAATGTATTTTTAATAAAAATTTATTTTATAAAAATCATGAATATTTTGGATTTAAAAAGGAATTAACTTAATTGTTTTAATTAAATTGCATTATATTTCACTTTAATAAAAAATCTGAATTATAATTAAACTATTAAATTACATTACTTAATGAGATTATTTGAAAATTTTGTATTTTCCCCTATTCACCGAATAATCAATCATTTCAAAAAAATTACAAAATTTCCACCCTATTTAATTTCTATATTATGGTTTCCAAAATTATTTTAATTTTATAAAATAAAATTTCTAAAATTGGAAGAAATTAATTATAATTTCGATTCACAAAATTTAGTAAAATTCATTTTTGAATTAAATGCATTTTTGAAGCATAAAATGACTTTACAAAAAATTGAGTGCTTATTTCTTAAGAATTAATAAATAAATTTTTATTGAGTAGGATAGTTATACATATATTTTAGAACATGTTTACTCATGTTTATAACATATAATTAAATATTAATGAAATAATTGTGAAATTAAATAATTATATTTTAATAGTATATCGTGGTTTTCTTAAAGCATGGTGTTTCCTGTAAAGAAAGCTATTGAAAATAGTATTCTAAATTTTTGAGGTGTTACATTATACCCCCATAAATAAATTAATCCCTCAAAATTTCATCATACCCATCAAATGTTCAATCTTTCAAATCACATTTTTTGAAAACCCACATCATATATACATATAATAATTTTTTTCTAAAAATGGGAAGTGATAAGGATAAAGGTTACATGAAATGATCACATAATATGGTTCTCATATAAGGATTACATTGGTGGGAAGAAAAAATTTTCACATGGTGGATAAAAAAATAATCCAAGGACTAATATAGAGTGATAAATAACAAGTCCATGACAAATTTAATGACCACCAATCCAAAAATCAGTGAGTGGTGAAAATAATATCAATTCATCAAAAATGAAGGTAAAATGATAACATTTTTTTGATATCTTATTATGAATGTTTAGGGATTTATTTGAAATAAATATATAAAACATAAAAAAATATACTTACATGATTTCATTCTATTTGATAAAAACAATTTCATTCATTTGTTGTGCTTCCAAAAATTTCCACTTCATCTCTTACTCTAATAATTGAATATTCGTTATGAATTTTTCATATTTGAAGCACTAAAATTATCATTTATAAATCATAATATCAATAAAATAATTAAAATCCATTCCACATGTCACTAAATATTTACCAAAACCAAAATGGTTAACACAAGTTAACCAATATGGATAAATATTATACTTCAAAATCTAAAACCTCAAAAAAACCCCCATTGTTCAACATTACCCACTCCCTAAATAGTTGACATTATGGATCCTCCAATATATTTATAACCAAATTAAAAACCAAAGAATCCACAATATTTTATCACATTGTTGTTTAGATCAAATTATACATTTATCCTCAGACAACATAAATTTTCTCATAATGTCACAAAACAAACAGGTGATTAACATGATCAAATATTCTATTAATATTTTTAATCCTTTATGAAAATAATATAACCCACCTTAAAACATCAATTAAAAATTCTACTTTTAAAAATTAAATATACCCTAATTCCTTAAATAAAATGACATATTAAGTAATATATGTCAAAAATCCAAAAATCTAGTAAACTTTACCAAATATGTCATTGTCATAAAATCACTAAACAATTTCAAGGTCACCAATATTATCCTAGTTACTTCATCAATATTAATAATCATGTTATTATTTACTAAACACCAGGAATGTTTGAAGGTTTATCCTTCCCTAAATCACATGTTCTCCAAAATATGACCTTACCACAAAATCACTTTTTTTATCAGTATCATTCAACATATTTTGTCAAATAATTAAATAAAACCAATGCATAACAATCCTAATATGTTTCATGATTATTATAACCATAATATCATAGATATAACACTTCTACAACCTAATTCCAAATTTTAAATACATAAACCCTTCAATCATTCCACTTAATTCTTAAACCATTAACTGGGTTTCATCATATTATTCGGTAATACCTCATTCCTTTCATATTTAATTCATAGTATCTTTATCATACATAGTAAAACCTGTACTCATATAACCTTTTTATCATATTTTTGAGATTTCCTATGAGGAAATTAATTTTCTGAATACCTATACCTTCCAAATTTAAATCATTAAACCATTGAAGATACCTTTGGGAAACCATTATTCTTTTAAATTGTGTAAACAAAACTTTTCATTTCTCCTCATCATTTACTTTCTCTATGTCATTATATTCCACATACAAAACATATTATTGTTCATTTGTGATATTATCTTGAGTTCTTCTTACCACATTCTAGAAATATTGGATGCTTTATCATAATTTCTCCATATATTTCATGAAACTCAATTTTTCTCTTATATGATGTGTCAAATATCACCCAATTTGAGATGATTAATCATATAATTAGATATCTTATTAGTCATAATAACTAGATTTAACCACCAAGGTGTCATTTCACTTGGTCTCTCATGAGTAATCTCATTCTATTGTCTGTTTCATTTAACATTTACACAATTCCTCCTAGTCCTATCAATTGACTAAAACCAAAAATAATAGTGTGAGTAATAATAATCATAGTGATAGATCTTGAAAAACAAATTATTCATGGGGTATCTAAATTCTGCAACCATATTTTTAATATATTCCACATTATGTATAGACTAGGTCATTCATGGTCATAATATATTATTATTTTTGTAATGGTTTGTAAATAAAATTTGTGTTAACCTAAGTGTATCCTCTAAGAGTATCAAACCATGGGTGTACTAAGGGAACAATCAATATTCACTAGAATGATGGTTGATATATTTTCAACCTACTATTTTTAGCTTTATTAACCCTAGATGAATCTATTACAAGACCATGTCCAATTATATTATCTAGATAGGGATGTATTTCTTGGAAACCCACATAATATATACTTTAAAAAAACTTTAGGATGAGATTCTATACAAAGACTTATTTCCAAAATATGTCATAGGGTTATATTCCCTAATCTATGTTTTCATAAATCTATTTCCAAAATATTATAATAAACTTTATCTAATACCAACTATGGAGACCATAAATACAACTTACTAGAGTCAGTGGTTACATTATTACAATTTCACTATATATAAGAGATCACATCCCAAAGGAACGAATAATGTAGTATTCCTGGAAAACTGAATTCATACATGTTTCCCATGTTACAATGTAAATATAAAAAACATATCATAAGAATTAATTTTTTATACTTAACAGCTTTCATGATATCATTCTTCATATCCTCGGGAAAGGGAAAAAAATAAAGGATGAGCTTAGATACTTAGTATGGGTTACATATAATTAAAGTCATGATGAGTAAATAAAGAATAATTAAAATGGAAGAGTGGATATTCAAAACATATATCACTCAATCAATAACTTGAGTTCAATGAGTATCCAGGGATAATATCAACATAACAAACATATTGATAATGAAAACTAAATTCATAATGAAAAGACTGCATAATTTAAAACATTCATGATCAAGGCCTCTAAACCAATAAATCAACAATCATGATGTCAAGTCCTCTAAACTATGCCATTATAATTATTTCATGGCCACTCAACCATGATGTTAAAATTGTTTGGATATGCATAAAATAAATATCCAACTATAATGAAATTATCTTATATTTATACCCTATACTTTATTCCGAACTTTTTTGTATCATGAGAAAAATCAGTACATTGTTTCTTTATCTATAACTAGCCCCACCCATCACATTCACATCCAATGTATTTACTATATTTAAATTGAAAAATACAATTCATTTTTAAAATTTCTCACAAGTAAAAAATTATTTGTATAAAATAAATAGTACGAATCATTAATAATTCATCATCACAGACCCTCAAGAGAAATAATAAAGATGTTATTAAGGGATTATATCCCCTATAACATCAATGTGTGTTTTAATAGTTGAAAAATACCTTTATAAGATCATTGATAAATTTATTTAGGGAAAAAATAATTTCAATTTAATTTTTTTTATTAAATTTAGTAATTATTTTCTAATATTAAAGAAAAAAAATTATTTTAAATGAATGATGGAAACGTTTGAAGAGAACTTGAAAACTTTTAGGGGTCATCATGGGAGAAAAATACATCCATTTTATGTACATCAAATCAAATATTTTATTCATAGTTTTTATTAAATGTCAAAAGTACCTCATTCAAAAAACGAAAATAATATTCCTTTAAAACAATTTTCTAAAAAATTTAATTTTTAAATAATTATAATAAAATATCAAAAAAATGACAAAAATATAAAACATGGACATAGAAGAAAATATTCTCAATAAAATAAGAAATAAAATTAGTTTTTACACAAATATTTTCTTGACATTCTTATGTTACGAAGAGTGGAAAATGGTAATATTAAATTAAAATTTGATTAATAGAAAAGTTAAAAAAAAATTGAATGTTTTTATTTTATATTTATCATATAATTACCCATAATGGAAATTCATACTAAAAAAATCTTGAAATATAATGAGATTGCAAAACAAACCCTTTACCGCTTTGGTATCTATTGAATCCTAAACCCCATGAATGAAATAACTTTAAATGAAACTTTAAATACATTAAATATATAGGTATTCATGATATAAAATAAAAAATAGTCTTTATATATACTTCACAAAAGAAACAATTGTGGAATATGAAATATATATCGTAGAAACAAAAGTGATATGATAAAACACTTACCTCAAATCCAACATGCATTGAATGTATTTTGTACAATATTATAATAAATTAAAATTTATGATAATTAAATAAAACACAATAAATGAATATAATATCTTATAATATTCACTTATAACATTTAAACACTCATTTATTAATAATTGTTTATTAAAATCGTCATTTATGAGTGTTACCTATTTCATTTTTTCATGAGAATTTCAGTTTGGTAGTTCTGGTCCTTATACATTTATCATGTTTCATTCATCATCATAATTTTAATCAGGATAGAAATATCATATATATTCATTACATATATATATACATTTATATATAGATTCATCCATAGAAGGTAAATATAGATAAATGAATTACACTATTCATGGACATGGTGGGTCAAATGTACACATGAACGTTGTTTTCACTTTTCAACAGATTGATTGAATTAAAAAAAAAATAAGTCACCTTTAAAGAATAATTATTATTTTATATATATCCCATATATTCAATAAATATATCCTTATTAAAATCCATTTAAATATAAACTGAGAAACAAATCACGTAGCTTCATCTAAGTTGTAATCTACACGTACGCACGAGCGATGTTATCATTTTTCAACGTAGGGAGAGGTAAGAAAGAAGATTTTATATTATAATTATAAATGAATAAATATGTAAAATATATAAAATTTAGACATTAAATCCATCCTATTTACCATCCATGAAATATGGTGATGGAAAATGAATTGTATCTCTACATGGAGGTGGTAGTTAGGATGTATGCACAAGCAATACATTCACTACCCATTTGATGAGAAGGTGGGTAAATAATATTGGTTTCATAATAATAATAAAATGTATATATATTTAGTAAAATTAATTTATTATTTTATGATGATTACCACAAATTTATATGTTATAGACTAATAAATAAATTGAAAGTTCTCGGTTAAGAGTTGAACCTCTTCATTGAGAAATTACTTTTGGATTACACCATAGTCATTGAAAGGATGATATTTTGGAAAAAAACTAAAGATCTAGTACATGGATAATTTATACAGAAAGGTATCATGGTTTATATTTTCTAATCTAGAGGGATAAAATGTATGATTAAAAGAGGAAAGGAGGCTCCCTTTTATAAGAGAGGGATGTTTCATTCCTGGAATTTCCTAAAGTACTAAAATAATATAAATTCATTTTCGATGGAAAATGGATAAATATTGATATAATTTGAAATAATATTATTATGAATAAAAATAATCTCATAAAATTAAATTTTGATAGGTTTATGTGATAATTTCACCCTTATCTATTTGATTTTACCCCTATTAACCCTTTTGACAATTACCACAATATCAATGTTTTTTAATCTTTATAGGTAAACAATGCTACGATAAAAGTGGAATTTGTCCCCTAAATGGAACACAGAAGATATTTTTATCCAAATTTCATTATCTTTCTTTAATAAACTATTTTTATTAATTTTAATTCATGTAATTAAATATTTTTATTAAAAAAATATCATTAATTTTATTTTTGGAAATATAGGAAATATTATAATATAATATATGTATAACTCATTTAGAATGGCTCAAAATGAAATTTATTTAAATATAAGGAAAATATGGTCCTAATATAATCATCCAATAAAATTTTATTGGTTTGATATCAATTTGAACCATATCATTTTGTTTAACCTCATAGTTATCCAATTTTAACATTAACTGTGGTAACGAATTTTTCAATCATAATGGTTTATAATTTTAATTATAAGTTAATAATTGGATCATAAATTGAAAAGGGATAAATTTTCTGAAATTTTATCATCCTAATTTTCCTATTTCAGAAATATTTTGATGTTTAAATAATTTAATGAATTATATTTAATATAAAATACTTTTAATGTCATTTTTAGAACTATTCATATAATTTGACATTAAAAATAACATAAAATAAATTTAATTCAAATATAGAAATTTAATTTTTTTAACAATATATATTTATCATAAAAACTTATGGGAAACTTTAAATGACCAAAACAATATAATTTCAGTGTTTTTAAAATCTTCAACATGATTTTTTTACTGTTTTCCCACGAATTGAGTTAGCATTGCATATGTATTTAAGGTAATTATTTCATCATAAAAATTAAAACTAAATTAACATGAAGAAAAATTAATTTATCTTTAAAATAATCATTTATAACTGAATAGAACTTTTTTATCTCCGACACAAAAAATTATTGACATTAAAAGAAACAGATTAAAAATTTTGACTTTCTATTTACATAAAATATTTTAAATGTTATAATCAAATGAAATTGGCAATAGATATCCCCATTTTTATTTTTCTTATGATTATTGATGAATTATACTCATTAAAATAGATATAAGAAAGTGTTTGGTTTATTTTAATAGCTTATCTCATGGTTTCAACCATGTGTTACCCATTTTACCCTTACATATTTGAAAAAAATATTAACTATGGTTACTATTCATAAGAACCAAAAATAAAATGGACCAATATAAATTTTTCTGACCTAATTATTCCAAACATGGAATCTATTTTTAAATTTTAAATTATTATCATTGGTAGATATCAATTTTAATTTAAATGCATAAAATGTAATACAAATGTGTCTTTAAAACAAAATCATGAATATTTATTATTAAAAATTGATTTAACATTATAATTATAAATAAATTGGATAATAGTACACTTTAATACCAAATAAAAAATATGATGGGGCTTTTAAATTACCATATTTAATGGACATATTTGAAAAATTGGTATTTTCTCTATTCACTGATAAATCAATCATTTTAGACAAATCCCAAAATTTCTTCATAAGTTAATTTTTATATTCTAGGTTCAAAACTAATATAAATTTCATAATTTTTTTTAAAACTTTTATAAATTAACTATAATTTTAGGCACAAATTGCAATAAAAACATTTTTGAATAAAATTCTTTTTGAAACATAAAATGACATCACTAAAAATTAAGTGCCTATAAAGTAAGAGTTAATAAAAAAAATTTATTTAGTATGATCATTATACATATATTTCATAATAACATTACTAATATTAATACCCTAAAATTCAATGGAAAGGTGATAACTATCACATTATATAATAATATTTTAATAATATATCATGGCTTCCTTAAAACTCGGTGTTGCGTGTTCATCAAGGTATCAAGAATAGTATTATAAATTTTTAGGGTGATACAAAGGTTATAAAATATTTAATAATATAAAATTAATAATATCATAAATATCATATTTATACAATAAACCCATTATCATTACCATCAATGTAAGGAGTAGCTGAAAAGAAAAACGGAAGTCAAATATCCCATTGAGACGGTGGTCCACATGTATGCATGGTGGATGATTTTATTTTCCATAGATTAGAAGAAACTTATAATATGTTTAAACATTTAATAATATAAAAATATGTTATAAATATAATAATTACTTATTAAACTCAACATTATTACCATATATGTATTGTGATTAAGAAATATAACATAATACATTTTGTGGAGCTGGTAGTCTGTGCACATACAAATGTCATTTTTTCTTTTATTAAGGAAAAGGGGAAGGGTGTATAAAGATTTATAAATCATTATAATAAAATACCAGTATAATAAAGACACTTATTTTATGATTTTAATTGGGTGAAAAGAAATTTCATAAAGAATAAATTCATATAAGGAAAAATTAAACGCGTAAGAAATAGTTAGAAATCAATACCTCACTACTTGGGTAATCTCCATTATAAATGGGGTAAAACCTTTGGGGAAGTTATTTTGAGATGAAAAGAACATCATGAAGGTGTATATTAGTTTTTAGGAGATTTTAAGGCAGAGTTTAGGCAAAACTAAGGGGGTTTCGATGTGAATGGATGTGAGGAGATAAAAGCCCCTTTTATAAGTGCAAAAGAGTGGAATTTTGGTAACTACACAAAACTTTCCAATAATGGAAATTCAATATCAAGGAAAATGTAACCATAAATGATAAATAATAGATATTATAAGATATAATTTCGATGCTAAACTCAATAACACAATTAAATCATGTTTTTAACATGTTTTTACCTTTACCTCTTAAGTTACTCATTTTTCCCATTTTTTCACCAGAGTAACTAGTTTTTATATAAGTAATTCACATCAAATGACAAAATATAAAATATAAATTATTATATAATTTTCACCCAATGATTGAAAATTTTATATTAATATTTTTATTAACTTTTTAAATGTGTTAGAAATAAATTTCAAAATACTAAATGTATAATGTATTAAAAAAATTAAAAAATATAAAACTTGATTTTTAAAAGGTCAAATATGGGTTTATAAATTAAAAAATAAATTTTTAAAATTATATAGTCACTTATAAAGTACATTTTTTTCTTATAAAAATGTTTTAGGAATTTTTAATTGATACTTATATACTAATAATGTCATAAATGTCATGTTGTTTGTAAAAAGGGGTTTTCACTAATCACATAAAAATCAACATTTTAGAAAAACAATTCCTGATAAGATAATTTTGAAAGTATAAATCCTGATATTTAGTTACTTTAATTTAATTCAGATCTTTAAATTTATAAAAAAAATTATACATCAAAATAAACAAATAGAAAGAAAAACATCCTTTATTTAAAAATTACGTTTTTAATCATTATGTGTTCTTAATATTATTTCATATCAATTTATAATTTAAAAATGTTAATGTATTAGTTAATGTATAATATTTTAAATTTATTAAATTTAATCTATTAGGATTAAATATGTAATAATTAAAAAAAATTCTTTGAAAAAAATAATAATACATTTTTACTATATATGATTTAAGAAATACTAATAAAATTAATTATTTACATTCTAAAATTTAACATTACTGCTCCATTGATATTAACATCTTTATTTTATTTTTATATATAAATCATATTATACTTTAAAAATTATATATTAATATTTATATATAATAAATAAATATATATAGTTACAATATTTTTATTTCATATTTTTATTTCATTGTGAATTATATTATTTTAAATTTACTAATTAAAACTACATGACTTTCGTATACCTATTGGATATATAACCAATGTCCATATTTTCAAAGACCATATTTGTAATGATCATATTTATAATGACCATGTTTATAACAACCAGACTTTATTCATATATATAGACTTACAAAATTTGTTGTTTATTCCAATCTCAATTTTCATGGAATCATTCTTATTTCATATTATATATTTTTTACAATTATTTTTAATTTTTATGGTGATCTTACTAATTATAATTTTTTTGGCTATTTTTGATCCTCATGGTTGAAGATGGTCCACGAGATTTCCTAGTCATGGATATTTTATTATTTTATATATATATTCCATAATTTATTTACGCACTTTTAATGGATGTATTTTATCCATAGTGAGTAATAATCCATAGTATTTAATACTTATTTATATCATATTTTATTGTAAATTCCCAATTATGAATAAATAAAATTTTCTAGTTTAATTCATATTTCGTATGACTCATTTAAAAGTCAACTTCAATTCCTTTAAAAAAAAATTAATTATAAACATATGGTTTGTAAAATAATATACTTCCTGAAAACATGGGGTGTTATATGGGTCTTGAGATTTTAATTATTAAACCACACTGTAATGTTTTCCTATGATAATGTTTCTGTTATGGTTCCACGATACATTATATTTCCATGACATGTCACATCTTTTTGTCATATGTCTATGATTATTCTACATAGATCATATTTTTTATCTCACAATCTTTTTTCATGGTACATGTTTATAAATTTGAGATTACTTCTTATTCTATCATGAATTATGGATAAATCATATTGTTATGTGTTATTTTAGTAAGATATTTCAATCATTATCATGTTATATCATATGATTTTGATATAACCCTTAATGAAATGTTGAAATTTTTCCCTTATAGATCGTTTGAGCTCACCCCTTTCTTATGTTCCAATTCCCCAAGTTATGAAGATGAGTATAAATAAAGATGAGTCTAGAAAGGGGCATTGTGGTGTGATTATTAAGATATTTTCACAAGTATTATAATATAAGTTTTTTAGGTAGCTATTTTTCAAGGATGCTAAATCTTCCATTCTTAGGATTATTATATTATTTTTGATTTTTATGGTTTATCTTATGGAAATGATGTAAAATAAAGATATTTTTATCATGTGTCACCTCAATAAAGAACATCATTGGTTATCATAGGAAATTGATGAAAAATAGAAGATCATTAAGGATAATAGAAGTGAATTTTGTTATTTCCACCCAGGAAACAATTCAAATCATGCAATTGAAGACATCAATTAAATATTTGAATATGAATGTGGAATTTCAATTATTAGTGTGATGTGAAAATTAGTGTTCTAAAAATCTAATAAGAATTCAATTTTAACGCTGTTGATCCAATAATATTCTTATCAAATAAAATTTTATCAAGGAGAATTTGGAAGAAGGATTCATCAATATGGTGTATGTCCATACAATGGATCAAATGGAGGATATATCTAACAACCCATTACCTTAGGATAAATTTCAAAAATTGGGGTTAATAATGGGAGTTTAGCCTATACATTCTCAAAGTTAAGGTATAGTGACCCATCATATATCTCACTTTATATTTAGATATTATTTTCAAAGTGGTATAATGATAACTACATAAATCCACACACACACACACACACACACACATATATATATTACTAATGGAGGATAAATCTCCCATTTACGGAAATTTTATATTTAGGGAATTTTTAAGGGGAGATTTGTATGTTCAATATACACATGTGGTTTATTCTACTTTTGAAGATATGAATTCAGTGTGTGTGTGTGTGTGTGTTGATAAAACATTTGAACTATTCCTACTTTTTTAGTATGTTTATATGAATGTTTTTTTGACACATGCATATTATAGTGACACTAGCTTGACGTACATGGATATTAAATAATTTTAGATGAATATTCAATAAATTAAAAAAATACATGACTGAGGACTATAATAGTTTAGTGTATTTTGAAACTTGGTAAAAAAATATTCTATCCTTGTGAAAGATCTTCAATATCACCCATAAATATTTCCACTATTAGTACTTTTACCTAAAACCTTTCTTCATAACTGAAGAAAGGAAATATAAGAATGGGGTGAGCTCAGATCATTAGTAAGGCTAAACATGGGAGAAATGAAAACCTAACATGAACATAGGGGTATGATATCGTGATCCAAACATTAGGATATCATACCTTGCGTATCAGATATCATAAACATGAGTTCTGGGATAAATCTTGGAAGGTCATTAGACAAGAATCATAAAGAAATAAACATTTTGAGCCATTAGATCATAAGTAATGAATCAAACAAAGGATTTGTGGCATAAATATAATAATAAAAACTTTTATTTCAAGGATACCTACTAATACCTTTATAACATGATAGGTTTGGGCTACGACATGTGTACCTACTTTGGGCTTGGTCTAACAACCTCTGTACCCACATTCTTTTAGGCATGAGCTACAACCCATATACCTTCTTGTTTTCAAGAATGGGCTATAACACATGCCCCATATTTCCTTTATTCTTGGTATATAACCCATATAACTTCTTATTTTTGGGCTTGGGCTACAACCTGTGTACCCACTTTCTTTTAAGCTTGGGCTACAACCCATGTACCTTCCTGGTTTTAGTCTTGGGATACAACCTGTGTATCCTATCAGATCATATAAAACATATCGTTACTCAATTAATTGTAGGGATATATGGGTCCCACCGATATATTAATAAATTAATTCATACATTTTCCACAAGATAATAAAACATTCAGTATATCATGGACCATAAAAAGAAATAGGTTTTATAAACATAAAATCATAACCCATGAAATGAAATAGGAATCTTTAAAATTTCATCACATCATAAACTATGAATTTAAATAGGATTCATGATCACTTCATGAATTCATAACCCATGGAAAGAAGTGGGGTTTAAAAGCATATAATCTATGGAAGGGAAATGGGTGACTTAAGCATCGTTATATCAAAACATAAACCACACAATAAATAATATGAATGGAAACCTTGGATAATTTCCTATAATGGAATTATTAACATCCATGGATGTTATCATATATAGAAAATAACTTGGATTGATATTTTGAAAACATTTCTTGAGGAAAAAAATCTATTCATCTTTGAAAAAAGTCCCATTAAAACATAAAATCTTTTGAAAACAATTTTACATAAAACATAAAATAGAAACATGAAATCCTTTTGATAAAATCATCATTGAATATTTATTTTAAAAACATTTTCTTAAAATTTACCCATTTAAACATGAGAAGAAATAATTGACGATGGGTAAATCTATACATGTTGTACGAGGTAAAAATAACATTCATTTTGCACAGAAAAAACGTTAAGAATATTGAATCATTTAGAAAGTGATAATAATATTCCTTTAAAAACAATTGTAGAATAAAAAATGAGTAAATATTTCTTTTAATTATAGTAGAATATTCTTGTAAACCCTTTTGAGAAAACATGGTTTGGAAGGAATATAGATTTCCAACTGAAGAGAGGGTAAAGTCGGGCTTCCTTAAAAACACATTCATAACCATCTTATGTACCAAAGATTAGAAAATGGTAACAATACATGAATATATAATTAAATAACATAGGATAGGTAAATTCATGATTGTTCTAGATATTGGATCATATTATTTCATTAAAGAAGCATAATTATTAACAATCTTTAGAAGCGATGAGATTGTTTCAATGAACTCTTACCACATGGTTTCTTGGGATCATACACTCCATGTAAGAAAATTAAATTACAAGAATGTCAAAATATAATTAAAATAATGATTTTCATGATATAACATGTAAAATGGAAGTATACACACCTCGAAAAATAATCTAGGTGCATATCAAAACACGAGTCTTAATGAAGGAAAATTGAGACAAAACAATTTTACCGATTTGTTAACTTTTGAAACATAAAACCCATGAAAGAAGGATCATAAAATGGAATGTGAATATCCATAAATTTAATTATAATATACATATAATACAATCATGGTCATTACATACACCACACAAAAGGAAAGAGTGACGAACATAACATGTATCCTAAAGAAATTAAAAGTGAGATGAAACCCACATAAGTTGTGTCTTGACTCTCCAAATACTAATAAAAGATTCATATATAATAGATATAAGTTTATTATAAATATTTTAAAGAATAATATTATTATATATAATTCCAAATATGGTTTTATTATGACCTTATATTACCCACTTGTTAACAATCCTTTGTTATGGTTTCACTTCGGGTAATATTCTCTTTGTTCTTCGCATGTGTCTTAATTTGTTATATTGTTGGTCTAATACTTATACCATGATTCCAGAATGTAAATTATGATTTAAATATAATTTATATCTAGTATTTTTATATTATAATAATATATAGCATAATGATGTATGAAATAGAATACACCATTCATAGAGACGGTAAGTCGTACATACACGTGAACGTTGTTTCTGTTTTTATTATCGTATAGAAAGAAAGTACATAAAGGAAATTTATATATATATATATATAAATATATATATATATCTATAAATATATATATATATATATATATATAATTGTTCTTTTATCATTATTATATCATATATGTTCACTAAACCTATCATTAATACAATCAATGTGGTGTGTGGACGAATCACATTGCTTTAAGGGGGAGGTAGTCCACACTTCCTCAAACGATATTATCTGTAATGACCCGAAATTTTGAATACATTTTGTTTCTTAACTTTTTGTGTTATTTTATATTATACTCAACAAAACTATTTCATTTAATAAAATGAGTATAAATAAAATAAGACTGTTGGGTTTCGACTATTATATGACCGTTGGACAATATGAATATTGGAAACTAAATGTTGTGATTATTGTATATAAATACAACTGATCTTGATTAATTAATATAGAAAGAATATTCGAAGGCCCCATCCAGTCATCTCGGGCCGATCGAAGCCCATCTGACAGAACTCGAGAAGGAGGTAGCACCTTTGGGATTTGCTCTAGACCAAACCCAAGCTGAACTTCATCGTGTGAAGCTAGAACAGAATCGCCTTCGTGATAAGTTCAAGATGATAGAAATCACTACTCAGGCAATGTTGCCCGATCCGCCCTAATATTCTATCACCCTAGCACATCTAACTCTTAGGTCCTATGCTGGTGTTATAAGGGGTTATGTAACAAGAACAAAACTTCCTTGTTTAATCCTTTTATTTAAATAAAAATTTTGATTTCTTATTATGGTGGTTTGTGAATTTTCAAATATCCGGATAAATATAGTATGCATATTATTGGGGAATTTTAGAAAAAGCATATTTTAAAAATATTTATGTAAACCTTAAATAATTAATAATGTGTAATGATTTTCAAAAAATGGTCTTCTACAATTATGTTCAGTAACAAGTTTAGAGTCTAATAAGATGAACTTAATTTTTGATGAATAGTAAATTATGAATAGTGATTTTATGCTTATTATTATTAATGTGATCAAATGGATTAAGTAACCTCATTTAAGAAAGTATTAATATAATCTAGGCACCTTGATTAAGTAATGTGATTCAATAAAATAGGTAAATAACTGTTCCAGAAAGTATTGGTTAAGTATTAGTTTTTTTAGGTGAAAGTGTTTTTATTTAAAAATTAAATTAAAAATATTTATAAAATTATTTTCATGAAATGGAGTTCATTTTTGAAATCAGAGCATCAATATTTGGTTAAGGTGAATTTTTGGGATTTTTCTGAGAAAGTTGAATTTTAGGTGAATAATGCTTTATGAATAGTGTTTTATAAATAGTAAAAAGATGTTTAACTGTTAAATAACTTTTTTTGTGAATTTATTTTCAAAAAATATGATTGACACGGTTGTAATTAAGGTGAAAAATGTGGTTCATTGAAATCAAAATAATTTTTGGTGAATAGTAATTATTACCCCTATGAATAGTAATATGAATATTAATGTGACCATTATAATTAGTAAAACATATTATTATTTTATTTTCATAAGGATATAAGGTATTGGAATGTTGACTAAATTCCAAGGTGTTAAAAAATGAGTTATAGATTTTGAATTATAATTATTGAATAAATTATGATTTTAATTATTAATTAAATTAAAAAATAATTAGAATTTTTTTTAAAAAAAATGGAGTTCATTCTTGGATTCTACATGTCAAAAAGGGTTAGGGTAAATTTTTGGGAATTTTCTGAAACACTTAATTTTTTCAGTGAATAGTAAAAATACAGATTAGGGTTTCAGTATGTTTAAGGACATCATGACTGCATCATGATGATGTCATGAGTTTTTTTGAATGTTGGTCAACCAAATGGGATTAATTATTGTATGAGGTGTCCCATGTGGCCTAACACCATGAGAAATACCATGGGAAAGCCGATGGTTTTTCCAAAACCACTAGTGAGATGTCCCTTGAAATTATTCAAGTATCACCTACCTTTCCCTATAAATAACCACCCTTTCTTCCTTTAGTTCTCACTCCCAACTCTCGCCCAACAAAGCTCTGGTCTCATTACCTCTTAAAGAGTCTTCCCAAGGTGCCCCCAAGCCCTCAAGGTCCAGACCATCAAGTTTTGAGAGTTACGTTTTAAGGTAAGGGATCCTACCTCTCTCCTTCATTTCAAGTACTCTCTCTTATGTCATTTATTTTATGCTCCATGTTCATATGTTGGAGGATGTTATTTTATATTCACCATAATGTAATTTGTATGTTCATATGATGAGAGACCCCCAATTTCTCTCATCAATACATTTTAATAATGTTTAAGTGGCTCCGTTAGGCTGCTGAAATTTTGTAAGGGATTCTTTCACCCTTCTCATTTTCAAGTTCTATTTTCATGTCAAGTCTTTCAAGTTCCTTTTTATTATGTTGGGGTATGATATCTATATCCATAATACTGTTCTTTTATGTTCATATTATTAGAGACCCTATTTTATCTCATCAATTCATTTTTTGAAGTTTTAAGTGACGTCGTTAGGGTGCCGAATTTTCATAAGAGAAATATTATTTTTGTTTTCCTTCCATGTTTTTCATTTCATATGGTATGTCTTTCAAATTTCATTACCATGTTATTATATCCATTATATTCTGTCCCTATACTGTTTTATGGATCATTTATGAGTGGGTGAACCATGTCCCTTCTCTTTTCAATATTTTCTAAAACCCTGTAACATAGCCGTTATGTTGTAGAATTTCGTCTCAAAATGTCTCTCTCTTTTTCTCAAATTATTTTATTTTATTAAGTGAATACTCAAAGATATTTCTTCTATAGGGGTATTCACATATATATCAAAATTTTCTATTTTAATTCTGGTATTTACATACATGACACCCACTTTCCTTTTACATGGGTTTAAATTGACATAAAGATCATGTCTTTAAAGCAGTTTTTAAAACGTTACGATTATGAAATGAAACCCATTTCTTTTATGTTATATGGGTTATTTATGAAATGGTTGATGATGATATATGTGGATTTTTGAGTCTATAAGGTTTTCCTTATGACTTTTCCATTCCCTTCAATTATTTTTGAAAATCACAAATGGGGAGAATGAAGAAGAACTACTCCTAATGAGGAGAAAGGAAAAATTTCTAAGTGAAATATCCTTAAAGAAAGGGGGAGTTTCTCACTACGAAGTTTTTCATTCTTAAAATAATTAAAACTCCACTATGGAAATTTTGAATACAATCCTTGGTGTTTCAATTCCTAAGGGGGAGTTAGTTGTATTCACTTTCATCCATGAACAAAAGAAGATAAGTTTTAATTTCAAATTCTAATGAAAATTTTCAAAATCCTTATATGCTTTTTCGAAAGGATGTTTGTGCTTTCCAAAAAGGGGGAGATTGTTGAGTCAATAAGGTTTTCCTTATGACTTTTCCATTCCTTCTTGTTTTTAAAATCACAAACACCTTATACATAAGCAAATATAAATTTTACCTCCATAAGGAAAATTTACTTCTTTAAGGAAATTTACCCTAACCTGGATTTTCTTATACATAGAAATATTTTTCTTAAGTACAAAAACCGGATTCATACCCAAAATCCCAGAAGTCATATAATGTAAAGATTTAGAGAATTTTGTTTTTAGGATCCAAATTCTGGATGTGAACTGTAATGAAGATCCAATCTGAATTATGGACTCTGGACTCTTATGAAGTTCAACTCCGAACTTTCATGAGTTCGACTCCGAACTCTTATGAAGTTCGAATCTGAAATTTCATGAGTTCGACTCCGAACTCTTATGAAGTTCGACTCTGAACTTTCATGAGTTCGACTCCGAACTCTGATAAAGTTTGACTCCGAACATTCATGAGTTCGACTCCAAACTCTTATGAAGTTCGACTCTGAACTATCATGAGTTCGACTCCGAACTCTGACGAAGTTCAACTCCGAACTTTCATGAGTTCGACTCTGAAATCTCATGATGTTCGACTCCGAAATTTTACCAGTTTGACTCCGAACTCTGCAAGTTCAGATTTCAATCTCTGGTGAAACCAGACTCCGAATTCCTATAAAACAGAATCCCAACATTTCTTAACATAGACTCCGAATTTCATTTTGGTTATACTCCGAACTTTTAATTTGCTTAAACTCCGAAATTTTGTATAGATTTTACTTACATATGCTCCATTTAAAAAAAATGGCATGCATTCATCTATACATGATTTATTATTAAACGATGTCATTCATTCTGTTTCTAATTAACCATTGGTTGAGTTACATGTGTACAGGTCCCTCCGAATTTCATGGAAAATATGACCGTTGGAGGAGGGAGCCGACCATTGGAAATTTTCCTATAAATAGGAGCTCATTTGAAAGAGCTTAAAAATGAAGTTGATCGATCTAGAGAACACACGCTGTTAAGGTGATTTATAGAGAGAGAAGAATTTCATGCCTTGTGCGTACTGAACTGCTCGTTCATATTGCTTCGTGCGACTCCGAATGTTGGCGATTACATTCGAGGACTTCTGGGGATAGGAAGACAGAGGTGCTGACTACCTTGATGTTCGAGGGATTCCTTACTGAGGAAGACAGAGGTTCCGACTACCTTGAAGTTTAAGGGCTTCCTTGCTGAGGAAGACAGAGGTTCCAACTACCTTAAAGTTGAGGGCTTGCAGGGATATCAAGACAGAGATTCTGATCTTCGTATCGAGGGCTTACCATGGTGCAGGTAAGACAAACTTGCTTGAAAGTATAAATCAAGGGACCTTTATCCAAGGTTGTTGGATACCCTTCTCTTTGGGTTAAAATACTTATATCTTGTCACTTGTAGTTTTAATACTTGTTTTTTACACTGCACTTTTCTATTGTAAGGAAAGTATAATCTTCTTATATTTTATTACATTTATACTCTGATTAGTTTAGATTCAATATGCTTTAAGGTAGAATCTCATTTTTTAAACCTTAGTTACAATTCTCCAATTGGTGTTAGAGGTGTTGTGAATCTGCTTAGTTTAATTTTGTTAAACTTAGATCTTTCCTTGTCTAAGGAAAACTTAGTTATCTGTAACCAACTTTAAAGGTTCCAAAGGAATTTTTAAAGTATACAATTCACCCCCTCTTGTATATTGAGAATCTACATCATTATTTCGATCCTACATGGATCACATGATAATATAGAAAAATTAAGAGTGCACCCTGATAGTGCTCCAATGCATTGGGTAAAGACTTAATCTCTAGAGATGACCACTTTAACGATACCTTGGTGAATAACATTGGTAATTTTTTAATGACACCTTGGGGATGAAACTTAGTGATATGGAAATGATTGTCTAAGTTAAATTTTGTAGCCACATCTTCCAGTTATGAAACACTTTATTTTTATTATGATATTCCTCATGGTCTCTTTCTCATGCCTTAAAGTTATTTATCATGACTTTATTGATGTATCTCAAGTTCACATGTAAAATGTTTCTCTTGTTTCCCTTACTGGGCCTTCTGCTCACCCTTTCTTTTGATGTATGATCCTAGGTTATGAGATCCTGTAATGAACTTAGGATGAACAATGAAGAATCCATTCAAGTGTTTAGAAGAATGTTTTATATTACTTATTTCCAAGACACTAGACTTTAAATATCCTTTGTATGTAAAATGTAATGAAAAGTTATGTATTAAAAAAGCGGGATGCTATAGTTGGTATCAAAGGATAGTTTAGTTTTTTCTGGAAATTAGGATATGAAAACTTTAGGAAGAACCCTATAGAAAAGTTTAAATATAGAAAATCTTCTTGGTATTTTGGTGATTATTGAGTAAGTGGTTTATCAAGAAAATACATCCCTGTCTAGATATGAGCAGGTAGAGGTGGCTCTGCCATAGATGTACATAGGGGTAAAACCCGAAAACAGCACTTTGAGATAGACTCGAATGGGAACTGGTACACAACAATGGTCCTTGCTGCACTCTTGGTTACGACACTCCTGGGGGATATGTTTGGTTAATCGCAAGATTTTTATGAATCATTATGAAGGAATTATAGAAAAATGTAATTTTCTAAGCATGAAGTTTTAAGACATAAAATCATTTTTAGTTAAAAGATTCATAAATGAAATAAGATTCTCATGAAGGATTTATTATTTTAGAAAATATCCCCATCGTCTAGGAATACATTGACGTATTTCCTAAGGGGTTACCTGAACCTCCCCCAGAAAGAGAGGTAGAGTTCTCCATTGAACTCGTACCTCGATCTCATTCGATGTCAAATAACCCCTATAAGATAAAAATGTGGAGTTAGAGAAATTAAAGAAACAACTCTGAGATCTTTTGGAGAATGGGTTTATCCGACCAAGTGTGTCTCCTCGGGGAGCACCAGTTCTCCTTGTGAAAAAGAAGGATGGATCGATGCAGCTATGCATTGATTATAGAAACTGAACGGGATCATAGTGAAGAACAAATACTCTCTTCCAAGAATTGATGACTTATTTGACCAACTTTGTGGGACTCAATTCTTCTCTAAGATTGATCTTCATTCTGGTTATCATCAATTTAGGGTGAAGAATGATGATATTCCAAAAACTTCCTTCCAATCAAGATATGGGCATTATGAGTTTGTTGTTATTCCCTTCGGACATACTAATTCACCTGCTATTTTTATGGATCAAGAATAAGTTGATTTTGGAAACTTATGTTTTATCAAATGGATATCCTTTGTATAGGAAAATGATTTGGTGATTAAATGATAAAGGTTATTTTGGATGATGTATTCTCTTTTGGAGTACTATATGACTAAGTGAAATAAAATACTACAGGATTTAAATTGAGGAGGAATGGTCGAATAATTTTTTTGGACATATGGTGATTTTGGTTATTTTTGGAAAATGATGAACCTAGCATAGAGAATATGTGAATAGGTTAATTACACTTTAGTATGAGACTTTAATAATAGTCTATGTTATATGGAGATAAATGTTAATATTTGTTGGGAAGACTATGTGATTAAATCCTTCTATGTTTTGGGTTCCAATCTTAGTTTGAATTATTCTGAAGGATTTTAAGGATGATTGTGCATTGAATGGTCTTTCTAGAACTTTGGGTACTTTTGTTGAATTTTGGAGATTAATAGTAGTATTTTTTAATAAAGGATTATCCTTTTTGGAGATTATATGATCTCGTACTAACCACTTTGGTTTCAGTTGATGTCTAAATACAAGGGAAATATATAGTTCTCCTTTTGTGAATTATGTGATTCTCTAAAAGATGATTCTTTTTCTTTTGATGTGACAAAGTATTTTTGAATGCTAATCGTTTGTAGAAAAGATTAGTTTTTGTAGAAACTTATTAAAGGATGAAACTCTACTTAAAGGTAAGTATATTTCCTTATGTTTTTATTCTATGTAGTAAATTAATTCCTAAAAATTATGAAAAGGAATGTAAAACAAAAACGTTGCTGGTTTACTTTTCTTACTGGGTAATCAAAGACCGTTTAACACATCTTAAGTTTGGGATCTTCTTGTGGTTAATTTTCTCCGAATCATGTTTTATATCACCCTCCATCAGAACTTGACCCTTTGTTTTCTCTTCCATATCTATGTTTTCCTACATGGAATCCTAGTATGGGTTAACTCGGGTGACCTTTGTACTTCCCTTTATTTCTTTTAAAGTAATAGTTTCACTGACTCTTTTTCCGATATGGGACTTTCAAAGAAATTTCCAAGCCCAATTTTAAAATTGCGAGGATGCAATTTCTTAAGGGGGGAAGATTGTAACGACCTAAAATTTTGAATACATTTTGTTTCCTAACTTTGTGTGTTATTTTATATTATACTCAACGAAACTATTTCATTTAATAAAATTAGTATAATTAAAATAAGACTGTTGTGTTTCGACTATTATATGATCGTTTGTCAATATGAACATTGGAAACTAAATGTTTCGATTATTGTCTATAAATAGAAGTGATCTTGATTAATTAATATATAAAGAAATTTGATGGCCCCATCCAGTAGCCTCGGGCCGATCGAAGCCCATCTGACAAAACTTGGGAAGGAGGTAGCACCTTTGGGATTTGCTCTTGACCAAACCCAGCTGAACTTCATCGTGTGAAGCTGGAATGGAATCGACTTCGCGAGAAGTTCAAGATAATAGAAATCACTACTTGGTCAATGTTGACCGAGCCACCCCAAGATTCTATCACCCTAGCACACCTAACTCTTAGGTCCTATGCTGGTTTTATAAGGGGTTATGTAATGAGACTATAACTGCCTTGTGTAATCCTTTGATTCAAATAAAAATTCTGATTTCTTCTTATGGTGAAGTTTGTGAATTTTCAAATGTCCGGATAAATATAGTATGTATATTATTGGTGAATTTTAGAAAAAGGATATTTTAAAAATATTTATGTAAATGTTAAATAATTAATAATGTGTAATTATTTTCAAAAAATGGTCTTCTATAATTATGTTTAGTAAGAATTTTAGAGTCTAATAAGATCAACTTAATTTTTGATGAATAGTAAATTATGAATTGTGATTTTACGCTTATGATTTGTAATGTGATCAAATGGATTAAGTAACCTCACTTAAGAAAGTAAAAATATAATCTAGGCACCTTGATTAAGTAATGTGATTCAATAAAATAGGTAAATAACTGTTCCAAAAAGTATTTGTTAAGTATTAGTTTTTTCTGGTGAATAGTCTTTTTATTTAAAAATTAAATTAAAATTATTTAGAAAATTATTTTCATAAAATGGAGTTAATTTTTGAAATCAGAGCATCGATATTTAGTTAAGGTGAAATTTTGGGATATTTCTGAGAAAGTTGAATTTTTAGTGAATAGTGTTTTTATGAATAGTAAAAAGATGTTTAATTGTTAAATAACTTTTTTTTGTGAATTGATTTTCAAAAAATCTGACATACATAGTTGTAATTACGGTGAAAAATGTGGTTCATTGAAATCAAAATAATTTTTGGTGAATAGTAATTTTTACCCCTATGAATGAAAATATGAATAGTAATATGAATAGTAATATGAATATTAATGTGACCATTATAATTAGTAAAACATATTATTATTTTATTTTCATAAGGTTATAAGGTATTAGAATGTTGACTAAATTCCAAGGTGTTAAAAAATGAGTTATAGATTTTGAATTATAATTATTGAATAAATTATGATTTTAATTAATAATTAAATTAAAAAATATTTAGAAAATTGTTTTAAAAAAATGGAGTTCATTTTTGGATTCTACATGTTGAAAAAGGGTTAGGGTGAATTTTTGGGATTTTTCTGAAACACAATTGTTTTTTCAGTGAATAGTAAAAATACAGATTAGGGTTTCAGTATGTTTAAGGACATCATGATTGCATCATGATGATGTCATGAGTTTTTTTGAAGGTTGGTTGACCAAAGGGGATGAATTCTTGTATGAGGGGTACCATGTGGCCTAAAACCATGAGAACTACTATGGGAGAGCCCATGGTTTTTCCAAAACCACTAGTGAGGTGTCCCTTAACATTATTAAAGTATCATCCCCGTTTCCTTATAAATACCCATCCTTTCCTCCTATAGTTATCACTCCCAACTATCCCCCAATGAAGCTATGGTTTCATTACCTCCCAAATATTCCTCCCAAGGTGGTCCCAAGCCCTCAAGGTCCTGACCATCGAGTATTGAGAGTTACGTTTTAAGGTAAGGGATCCTACCTCTCTCCTTCATTTCAAGTACTCTCTCTTTTGTCATTTCTTTTATGCTCGATGTTCATATGTTGGATGATGTTCTTTTATAATCACCTTAATGTAATTTTTATGTTCATATTATGAGATACCCCCTCTTGCTCTCATCAATTCATTTTAAGAATTTTTAAGTGGCGCCGTTAGGCTGCCGAATTTTTGTAAGGGATTCTTTCACCCTTCTCATTTTCAAGTTCTATTTTCACGTCAAGTTTTTAAAGTTCCTTTTTATTATGTTGTGGTATGATATCTATATCCATAATACTGTTATTTTATTTTCATATGATGAGGGACCCTATTTGATCTCATCAATTCATTTTTTTGATGTTTTAAGTGACGCCGTTAAGCTGCCGAATTTTCATAAGAGAAATATTATTTTTGTCTTCCTTCCATGTTTTTAATTTCATATGGTATGTATTTAAAATTTCAATACCATATTCTTATATCCTTTATATTCTGTCCCTCTCCTATTTTACAGATCATTTATGAGTGGGTGATCCATGTCCCCTCTCTTATCAACATTTTCTAAAACCCTGTAACATAGTCGTTATGCTGCAGAATTTTCGTCTCAAAATGTCTCTCTCTTTCTTTTATTTTATTAAGTGAATACTCAATTATCTTTATTATATAGGGTTATTCACATATATATCAAAATGTTCTATTTTAATTCAAATATTTACATACATGAAACCCTCTTTCCTTTTCCCTGGGTTTTAAGTGACATAAATATCATGTCTTTAAATCAATTTTTAAAACGTTATGATTATGAAATGAAACCCATTTCTTTTATGCTATATGGGTTATTTATGAAATTTTTGATGATGATATATGTGGCTCACATGATAATAAAGAAAAATTAAGGATGAACCCTGATAGTGCTCCGATGCATTGGGTAAAGACTTAATCTCTAGAGATGACCACTTTAAGGATACCTTGGTGAATAACCTTTGTAATTTTTTAATGACACCTTGGGGATGGACCTTGGTGATATAGAAATTATTGTATAAGTTAAATGTTGTAGCCAAATCTTGAAGTTATGAAACATGTTATTTTTTTTATGATATGCCTCATGATCTCTTTCTCACTCCTTAAAGTTATTTATCATGACTTTATTGATGTATCTCAAGTTCACATATAATTTTTTTTCTTGTTTCCCTTACTGGGCCTTCTGCTCACCCTTTCCTTTGATGTATGCTCCCAGGTTATGAGATGCTATAATGAACTTAGGATGAACAATGAATAATCCATTCAAGTGTTTAGAAGAATGTTTTATGTTCATAATTTACAAGACACTAGACTTTAAAGATCCTATGTCTGTAAAATGTAATGAAAAGTTATGTATTAAAAAGACAGGATGCTATATTATCATATTAACATCAAAATGGAAAGGAAACTGGTATGAGTTTTAAAAAAGGAATAAATAATCTTAAATACATAATAAATATTATATATAATATATATATTCATATTTTCCATCATGATTTCCACCATGATTTTCTGTAAAAGGACAAATGAACCATTATCATTTCGTGAGACAGTAGTTCTCTATACAGAAAAAGAGTATGTTCAATATCCATTAGACGGAGGTGTGCATAATTTTAGGTAATACTATTTGAATATATTTAGTAAACTGGTGTTTTTACACAATAATGGAATAAAGATAGTGTATGGGTGGAGAAGGAAAATAAAGGAAATGATATTGAGATAAAATGTTACCTCTTAAAAGGGTAACTCTTTTTGGGTTGTGCCAAAAGGATTCCTTGAGACGATTGGCTTCCAAAGCTTGGATTCTAGGATTAGGGGAGGGATTTTTTAGGATACTTAATTATATTTTGGCCAAAACTAAGTGGGTTGAGAGGGGTAATGAATGGGTAGAGGTGGTGGCCACTTAGAGTGGAGAAGGAGTTTCACTCTTGTAAATATTCGAAGAGAGAATTCCACCCATTTTTTTCATGTTCAATGGTGATCCAATAATGTAAAAGGTTAATAAAATGGATTATAGGGTTTAAATATGGAAATAAAATGGGTATAAGGAAAGTTTATAGGCCTTTTGTATCATCAATTTATGGTTTAATACTTTATTAAGCTTAATTTTACCATAATCATTGTAATTAATTTTAATTACATTCATTAATATTTTTTGGTAAAAAAAGTTGACCTTATTAGACATTATAAATTATTTTCTATTCCAAATATGGAATCCATTTTTCTAAATTCTAATCATAGAAGTGTAATAAATTAATTTGAAATTAATCCCGCTGATAGGACGACACTGTGAGTTTTTAAAGTAAAAAAATGATCAAAAGTTTGCTAAGTCCTTATTTGAAATTTAAATGTGAAATTGGTTCCAATGACCAACATTGTATTACTTGTTAAATATATTATCTAATTATAATTTTAAATCAAATTAAAATATATTTTTATTTTATAAATAAATTTAATCAATAAGAAGTTTTGAATTAAAATCATGAATTTTAACCATTCATCCAAAAATGATGTTTCCCATAAAAATCCTAAAAATCACCCTATGCTAATTTTCACTTTTTAAATTCAAAAAAGAATTTTATTTTATAAAATAAAATTTCAAAATGTGTCTAAAATTAATTTTAATATTTTTCAAAGAATCACATTAAATAGTTTATTAACAAAAATAGTATTATTAAATATATAAGGTCACAACAAAAATTTTATCCACACCTAATTATTATTTCTTGCATCAAAATATGTAGATTATTTTAACATATTAAATCAATAAAATTTTAAAATATTGAATTTAAAATAGGTTCATCATGAAAAGGCTGTAAAAATTCCTTTATAAAAAATAGGGTTTTATGCATAAAATTGGGTTTGATCTTATCTTATGTATAAAAAATCTATTGTATGGATATCAAAAATATTTGATTTAATATATAACATATGTGTTACATTAATATCACTTGAAATTTTTAATTAATTTAATTTACTAGGTTTAAATTTCCCTGTGAATATATTTATATTTTTCTTTATATTCAATTGTTTTTCATATTCGTTAATTGGTAACCTATGAATTCATCTTATATCTGTGTACACCACATATTTTAATAATTTAATTAATACTATTCATATCCATAAACCTTATATCTATGTAATATACCACTATAATGATATTCTAAATAATATATTATAGTTAGGTAAAACATGGTCTTGTGTGTTACGTAAGCCATCTAGGAAGGTCAATCTTTCATGTAATGTGCGCTAACAATGTTGTTCTGTGTAATGTACGCCAAGTTGGGGTTGTGTGTAACATACACAAAGCCACTACCATGTGAAAGGAATGTTTGGTTGAGTGAAAACCCATTTTTAGTTTTGTATGAAATGATATAAAAATATGAAAAGATAAAATTAATTCAAAAAAAATAAAAAACAAATATCAGGGTGTTACATTATACCACCCATAAAATGAATTTCACCCTCGAAATTAATATTGGTTATCAAAGGTTTAATACTTGAATGCTTCATTCATAGAAATACACATCATAAAATTGATACTAATAATTCCCTTAAAAAGGGAAATTCTAACCAAAATGGTTACCTGTAGATACTCATAATTAGATTCCAACATAGAACATAGATGGGAAGAAAAAACACAGACATGTAAGAGAAATCAAATCATTTAGTTCTGATGGAGAGTGATAGATAACAAGGTTAGGATAATGTTAAAAATCACAAATCCATAAATATATGTTAACCTAAGGGGCCTTCTAATTCATTGGAAAAATAGGTATATGGCAATATTTTTTTTCAAGATCCTTTTTCCAAAAGTTTATGAGTTTTTAGAAAAATATATACTTACATGATTTCAGAACAACATCATATTTTTTTCATTGATACACTTCACCTTTGTCTATAAAAATGAAGGTGACTTTTTCATTCCTAAAGTAATGACAGTTCATAATACCCATGATATGTTATCCCATCTGTTATCATCAGCACAAAGTAGTTTGAATAGGCTATCCAATATGTGTAAATTTGTATATGTATAGATAACAATTTAATCATACTGACTTCATCTAATGTTTAACTTAAGTTTTCCATAAATGGTTAACCTTATACCCCTTCCAAATTTTAATTCACCTTTTCTTCCTTAAATATGTTCTTATCTGAAACCAAAAAACAATTATTAGATACTTAGGTTAATCCTTGTACCGATAGAACATTAAATGTCATTTCCTTATTCCATAATCCATGTAGGAAAGAAAATCACATGAAATATAACTAAAGGATAAACAATTAGACTTTCATAGGTATTATTCATACAAAATCAAACATGATCTTTCCTACATAGAAGTGGATGATAAGTGTGCCCTAATTATCTTGATTTAATTCATTCATTATTATTGCATAGGCTTTACCTTTATCCATCAAAATGAGAGATTTCTAATTTAGATCTTTATCATTAATCATTGGTTTTAATCAATTCCTTGAATAATGACCATACTCCTTACATTTGATGTGCTTATTTATAAGAGGTTCATTTTTTGGATCATTTTCTTTAATCCCATTACCTCAGCATTCAACAACTCGATGACATTTATTTCCACACTTAAAATATTTAGTAGTTCCCCTAAGACTATTTCATCCTAGTTTCCTTCCACACTTTTATCATAAGTTTAATCTAATATTCTTCTCTCTATAGTATTTTTTTATTCCATTGAATTATATTCTTCTTTTATTATCATAACCATGAGATTTATGAGAACCTTCAATATACCTTTCTATAAGAAGAATATGGGGAAGGTACATACTGAAAATAATTTCTTGAACTTGTGCAAACCCATGGATTCAATTTTATATTGTTTCCTCATATTCTTGATGAATTTCAACCATTATTTCTCTTCACATTCCAAGATATAATTTTCCAGCATAACTATTTCATATTCTAAACAACGGAGAATAAATAATATCTTTTCAGGGGTACAGATCCATTTCTTATCAACAAATGGATCAGTCATTCCACTAAAAGAATGTGGACATTACCTTAAAATTTATTGAATAAACATTGTTACCTCCTTTAGTTATATGGAAATTCAGCATGATTCATGGCTTGATAAGGTTGTGCCATCATAGCAATGAAGTTCATTACTCCATCTTCCATAACATTCAGTTTCTCATGGGTCCATCATTTCATTGTCCATTGAATTCCGCATTTTCATAGTTCCTTTGGGATCTATCCATTTACTAAAACCAGATTTCATAGTGTAATAAACAATTATCATAGATAGGAACCACATCATCATTAAAAGTAACTTATAGGATGTCTAATGTATGAAAAATTCCTTAATCTATGAAAACTTATATTTATACTATGTTATTCATAACTAAATTATATTTAAATCTTTCATGATGGTACTTGAAGAGTTTGTGAATTCCCAATGCATATCCCTCGGGAGTGTCAAACCAAGTGTGTAACAAGGCCCATTTTCTTGTACTATATTACCCCAAGTCAAGACCGGAACATTTTATTAGAGTTCTTACCCATAGATACATTAGTGCTAGATCCACATCCACTTGTAATATCCATACATGTATATATTTCTAGAAAAACACTTACTCTACCCTTTACAAAAATTCTAGGACATTTTTCTAATCGTTGAATTGTCCTTATATTTATCCTTAGATACATCCCTATACACATCCTATGAAATATACCTAGGGATCTCACTAAATGTTTCTCATCCTTGATTCCAATGGTTGACTAAACATTTCCTTTGATACCAACTATAGCGAACTAGGATTAAAATACATGGATATTAAATCATTTGAGATTAATATTTAGAACATTACAAAAATACATGCCTAAGGACTATAATAGTTTAGTGTCTTTAGAGTATAGGAAAAAAAATCTTTTATCTTAGTGAAATATCTTCAACATATCCCAAAATGATATCCTAATTTAGTACTTCTAACTAAAAACTTTATTCATAAAATAAAGAGAGGAAAAATAAGAAGGGTTGAGATAAGGTGATCAGTAAGGTTAAACAAGGGCTACATGTAATCATAAACATGAACATATGGGTATGATGATGTGATCCTAACATTATGAGATCATACCCTTCATATCAAAGATCATAAACACGAGTTACAGGATAAATATTTGTAGTTAATAAGACATGAATCACAATGAAATAAACATCATGATCCATTAATTCATAACTATAGACTAAGACATAGGATTTTTGGAATAGATATATGAATAGAAAAATTTATGTTAATGATACCTACCAAGACATTTATAACATGTTAGGGTTGGGCTACGAACTGTGTACCTACTTTGGGATTGGTCTAACAACCCATGTACCCATATTATTTTAGGATTGGGATGCAACCAATGTAGCTTCTTATTTTTGGGATTGGGATACAACCCGTGTACCCTTTTTCTTTTAGGATTGGGATACAACCCATGTACCCTTTTTTTTCAAGCATGGGATACAACCCATGTACCCCATTTCTTTTAGACTAGTGTTACAACCCATGTACATACATTTTTCTAGGCTAGGTATACAACCTGTGTACCCTCTTTCCATTAGGATTGGGCTCCAACCCATATACCTTCTTGTTTCTGAGCTTGTGCTACAACCCTTATACCCTCTGAGCTCATATAAAACTTATCATTACCCAATGCATTATAGGGATACACAGGTCCCACCAATCTCATAATAAAATCATTCATACATGTTCCACAAGATAACCAAACATTTATCATATCATGAACCATAAAAAGAGATAGATTTCATAAACATCAAATCATAACCCTTGAAATGAAATGGGTATCATTAATGTATCATCGTATCAAAACCTATGAAAATAGAGAGGTTTCATAATCACTTAATGAATTCCATACTCGTGGAATTAAGTTGGTTTTAAAATCATAGAACCTATGGAAGATAAATGGGTGACTTAAGAATCATTACATAAAAAAACACTCAATAAAGAATATGAATGGAAAATTTGTATAATTTCCTATAATTTCATGAGTAACATCAATGGATTTTATCACCTATTGAACGTAACTTGGAAGGATATTTTGAAAACATTTCTTGAAGTAAAAATCTTATCTTCTTTGAAAAATGTTCTTTAAAACATAAAACATTTTGAAAACCAGTTTCCATAAAAATTATTTAAGAAACTTTAAAACCTTTTGATTACCATTTCCATGAAAATATATTTCAAAAACATTTTCTTAAAAATTGTTCTCTTAAACAATAGAAGAAAGAATTTACGGTGGGTAAATCTGTACATGTCGTGTGAGGTAAAAAAGCATTCACGTTACCCAAAAAAACTTTAGAAGAATGAATCATTCAAAAAGAGAAAAGAATATTCCTTTTAAAACATTGTAAAAATAAAAAATGGTTTAAAAATTTCTTTTAATGATTTTATAATATTCTTGGAAACCCTTTTAGAAAACATGGTTTCAAATAAACATATATTTCTGAATGAAGAGAGGGTAAAGTCGAGATTCCTTAAAACACTTTATTAACAATATTATGTAAACAAGAGTATAAAATGGTACCAATGCAAGAATATATCATGAAATAATAGAGGATAAGGAAGGAAATGAGTTTTCTTGAGAGATGGATCATAATATTTTATTAAATAAGCATAATCGTGAACAATCTTGAGAAGCGGTTTGGTTGTATCAATAAACTCTTACCTCTTGGTTTCCAGGGATCATACTCCCCATGTAAAAAAATAAAATAAAATTAATATTAAAATATCATTAAAATAATTATTTTCATGATATAACATGTAAAATCAAATTATATACCCCTCGAAAAATAATTGAGGTGCATAAAAAATATGAGTCTCAAAGGAGGAAAATTGAGATGAAACTATTTTACTAATTTGGTAACTTTTGAAACATAAACCAAATAAAATAAGGATCATAAAATGGAGAAGTGAATAACCATAAATTTTTTTATAATATACATATTATACAATCATGGTCAGTATATACACCACACAAAAGGAAAGATTGGCGAACATAACTTGTATCTCATGAAAATTAAAAGTGAGTTGAAACCCCCTTACCTTATGTATTGAGTCTCTCCGTAATCATACAAGATTACATTAAAATAAATATATGTTTATTATACACATTTTAAAGAATCATATTATTATATATAGTATCATATACATTTTGATTATGACCTAATATTACCCTCTTGTTAACAATCTTGTGTTAATGTTTCACTTCATGTAATATTCATTTTGTTATTCGCATTTGTCTTAATCTGTTATATCGTTGGTACTAATAAATATATCATGATTCCAGAATTTAAATCATAATATAAAAACAATTTATATCTTGTATATTTATATTATAATAATTTATATCATAATTAATTATGAAATGGAATACACTGTTCATGGAGATGGTAAGCCGTATGTACATATGAATGTTGTTTCTATTTTTACTATCATATTAAAATAAAGTATGTAAATGACACAAAAATATATATATATATTATTACATTATAATTATTATATCATATAAGTTCACTAAACCCATAATTAATACATTCCATGTGATGTGTGAATGAATCACATCGCTTTGAGGGGGCGGTAGTCCACACTTCCTCAAGCGAGATTATCTTATTAACACCAAATGCAAAGTAAAATGGTTTGAGTTAAAAATAAGAAAAAATAAGTTTAAATACATAATAAATATTTTATAACATATATAAACATATTTTCCATCATAATTGCCACCATGATTGGTGGTAAAACTAAAAATGAACAATCATCGTTTCGTGAGGCAGTAGTTCGCCGTACATAGAAATAGTATGTTCAATATCTATCAGATGGAGGTGTTTGTAATTGTAGGTTGGAACCATAGCATAAAATAACATAGTATATATATTAAACTCTTGTTCTCACACAATAATGGAATAAATATTGTGTAGGGGTGTAGAAGTAAAATAAACAAAAGGAGTTTGAGAGAAGATGTTATCTCTTAATCAGGTAACTCGTTTTGGTTTCTTCCAAAAGGCTTCCATGAGAGGTTTTCCGCCAAAAGGGAGACCTCAAGGAATTGGTGAGGTATTTTGGGAGGATAATTGGGTAGATTTTAAAGACCCAGAAATTCCATGTAAAATTTCTTTTAATTAAATGGGAATTTTACGAGTCTTCGAAAATTAACGGCGTCTGATTCTGAGGCCCAGAGTGCCTGGAATAAATTTCTGAACATTTTGTTCTGTAGGTTCAGTAAACATGTGAGCAGGTTTTTATAACATTCGAACCAGTGCTTGGAATTGGAATCTGAGGGCACCGTTGAACTCACAACGCCAGTATTCACTTAAGGAGACCTTTACCTCGACCGCAGTGGGTCAAGAGTGAAAGATATTTTTTGTGTTTTTTGTGAAAGAATGAAATAAATAAAGATGTTAACATTTTTATTTTATATGTTGGAACCTCCTAGGTGGATGTTTTAAAGGTGTGGACCACCTGAACTAAAACCTCCCAAAAGTATGTTAAGGAGGTGGGGACCACCGATCCTAACCCCCATTTTGAATTTAGAGGCGGAGACCACCCGAACCCCTATTAATGGGAGGAAACCTTCCAACTCCCTCTTTAATGAGGGGGGGAGGGGTGACCCTAGGTTTCCTCTAAATTTAATGTGACAACCACATCATATTAATGAGGCCAATTTAATTTGTGTCAACAATTAAATTGGGGAAACACAATATATTGGCTACTTTATATTTTTGGTGGATTTGGAAAGAGGAGAGCTTTGGAGGATTAACCTCTCCAAAGAAGAACACCTCCCAATGAAGAATGACCACCAGAGAGAAAATAATGACCACTAAAGATCGAAGAATGACCAAAACAACCCCAAGCCGGATCGGAAGCACCTTTCGGAGGCAAGCAATGTAGGACGTCTTCGACGACAACGAACTGATGATCGGGGAAATGACGACATCACCAACTTCACCCCTTCCAAACGTCAATGAGCAACGAAGGTAGGGTGGTTGTTTGAATTTCTTCCCCTTACCTGTTCTTGACAAATACATCATAAATCAGGAAGAGATTATAGTCGCTTGCTACCGCTCTAACGCGGAGAGTGTGGGCCAAACAAACATGGCCTGAACTCTCCATAATTCTTATGATCAATTGTTGTGTTATTCGTGATGGAGGGGGATGAAAACCAACCTCAGTGGGGCACAAGAACGACGGTTGGCACCCCCACCAGTCGCGACGAAGGCGATAGCGCAACAGCACCGCTCCATGGCCTTCGTCGCCCTGTGGCCTCACGCCGCTCTGTGGCCTCCACCGCCCTGCGGCCTCACGCCGTTTGTGGCCTTTGCCACCTGCGGTCGCCGCTGCCCTGCTGCCGATGCTGCCCCGTGGCCTCCGCTACCCTGTCTCTCCGCGCCGCCCTGCGGCGGCGCACCGCCCCGCGGCTCCACACCGCACGTGACCCCCGTCGCCCTGCCGCTTCGCACTGCCCTCAGGGCTCCCACGGCCTTGCGCTTCCCTCACAGCACCCACAGCCTCGTGCCGCCCTCATGGCCCCCCATGGATCTCCACGGCCCTTGAGGCCCCTCAAGGCACTGTGCCACCCTCGTGGCCCCCCCGTGGCCTCGCGGCCCACTCCAATGCCTCTACGCCACCTCGTGGCCCTCGCGGCCTGTCGGGCCGCCCTGCGTGGGTCGGGTTGTACCCAATGGGACGGGCCACCCAGGGGATCGAGCCGGACCTAGCGGGTCAGGCCGGGTCAGTCCAAACTCGGTCGACCCAGGCCGGGTCCGGTCGGGTCAGTCCGACCGGGTCGTACCGGACCCGGACCAAATTACGACCCTATACCCTCTTTTGGCCATAACATTGGCACCAGACTTCCGTTTAACGAACCGTCAGTGGTGATGGAAACCTTGGAGCAAGGAAGTCCCTTTGAGTATAATACACAAGAGATTTGGATAAATTTGGAGTACAGTCAGGTTGGATCGAGCACGAATCCAACTGAGCTCTCGAGACTAAAAGGCTAATAACTTACAGATGGGGCGTCTGATTGATGCATTGTCTGTTGCGCGGAGACCCATATGACGTGGAGGTCCTTTGGGATACTTATTCGTGGGAATTTTTGGATGTTAGAGTATACACCAGTGGATTTTGGAGTAGACCCTCTTGGAAATAAGTGAGCTTAGTGCGGGAACCCAATAGCTAGCTGTGACGTGAAGAATGAATAGTGTTCCTATGTGGGTCAGTGCATAGTGATCTTATATGGGTCAGAACCGAGTGATCCTGTGTGGGTAAGAACCTAGAGATACTGTGTGGGTCAACACCGAGCGATCCTGTGTGGGTCAGCACCGAGCGATCCTATGTGGGTCAGCACCGAACGATCCTGTGTGGGTCAGCAGCAAAGCCTCTTTATAGAGTAAGATGACCCAATAGTTACATCTAATCATCCCTACTACTATACCTAAGTTATACCTTATATGAGCTAAGTCCATACCTGTGTGGTACTTTCCTTTGTGGTAATACCTTAGTGGTATTCTTCTTTGTGGCATACCTATGTGGTACTTACCTTCATGGTATTCTTTTGTGGAACAATTGAGCTTTGGGCTTTGAGTTGGAATTTGTGATTTCCATATGATTGAGATGGGTATACTTGATAACTTCGGTATATGTATGGTAATATAACAATGTAGGGTTGACAATTGTTTTCATGATTTGTGGTTTATCCTTTGTGGATTTTTGAGAGACCTTGAGGGTCTCGGAGTCCCTACTAAGTATCATTATACTCACCCCTGCATTGTCTATGCCCGCATCGTGTTGTGTTTGGTGTAGATGACGGACAATTCTGATTGAGGATGAGGGTAACAAGTCTGGACAGTGCCCGAAGGTGGACCATATGGTGTGTCAGAATGCAAAAGAGCCTGGCGGACGTCGAGTGCTAAGGAGGCGATCAGTACCTATCCTTCTGGTAGGAACCTCAGTGGACGACCCAATAAATGCCTTTCTTTTTCATCAATTGTATTGTATTTTAGTTTTACTTGTACATTTACTATTGGGATTATATTCTGGCCCCTTTTTCTTACTGTACTCGCACTATTTACTTTTCAATTTCCTTGAGTTCTTATCTTGCTGTGTGCTTGGTTGAGTGTGTTTACAGATTATAAAGGCAATGCCTTCCCGGTTTTAGGGAATACACCTTCAGTTCTAGTTTCCAGCCCCTGCCCTGTAGATAGCAGGCTTGGGGTAGTCACGCCATGGGCCCTGAGGGACGGGTCATGACAAATTGGTATTAGAGGAGTCAGTTCTACCATAGAACATAGGACTCTGATCTTTTAAATGACAATAGTGTTAAGTGTAGTGAGTGTGGTTATCAGTTTAGGGAATCCAGTGTTGGTGTGGCGGCCGAAGTATCCATACACCAGGACCCTGACTTCTGATTTCCGAATCAGTACATGAAAACACTGATTGAGTGTGTGTTTTCAAGAGTTTTCTTTGTGATCTCATTGAGTCAGCTCACCAAGTATAACTTATTGACCATGGAAAACCTATTTATTTTCAGGATGCCTCCACGCAGACAGCCAGCTAGGGTTCCAAGAGTATTACACATTGATAGCCCACCGAGTGATGAAGCCTCGGTGCAAGGCCCTCTTCCTGCAGAGGCACCAGCGGAGGCACCGTTGGTACCATTACCTATTGGGCCACCGATGCCACTAGCCCCAGCAACAGAGGGTATACACTACTTGAGCGCGCTGCACAACTTCCAGCGCTAGAGGCCACCCAGATTTAGGGGAGAGACGAACCCACAAGCGGTTGAGGATTGGATGGAGGACGTGGTGAGATTTTTCCGACTGTTAGGGACACCAGGAGATCTCATGGTGATCTTTGCCACCAACCTTATATAGGAAGCAGCAGACAGATGGTATAGCTTGATGCTCCAGGTTCACGATGAGGTGACACTTCTCTAGGAAGACTTCGAGAGCCTTTTTCAGGAAAATTTTGTTCCAGTGACTCTTTGGACAGTGCACATACAAGAGCTTCTTCATCTATAGTAGGGTATCATGACTGTGGCTCAGTAATCAATGAGGTTCACTGACCTCTCACTCTACTCCACATATATGGTTTGGGACCCATTCTTCAGGGCCCGAACCTTCGAGTAGGGGATCAGGTGAGAGATCAGGGATTCAATGATTTCTCTCAGCATCCCAACGCAAGTGGGGGTGTTAGAGAGATCCCACTTAGTAGAGATTTTTCTTGTGGAGTAGTCACTATTAGAGAGACCCACCACTGGGCTTCACGTAGCGGAGTATTCTACAGATCGCAGCAGCCAGATGTCACAGAGGTCCAAGAGGACCAGACCTACAAGTGGATGACCACAGGATTCAGGGTCGGTTGTGTGGGGCACCCGAGGCAGATCCTGTCATGCCAGGAATGAGTAGTGTTACGCATGCGGTGGGAAGGGTCATATGGCTCATGACTGTCTGACCCATCATATGGATGATCAGAAGATGGTCGAAGGACCACCCAGGCAGAGATAGAGATTCGAATGAGGAGGTCCGCAAGGAGCAGACAGATGTGGCAGAGGATCTGGCCGTGAAACTGGTGGTTGGCAACGATTCGAGATGTTACCGCCACCACCACCAAGAGGTCCACCCCGACCACAGGGAGCAGGTGGACAGGGGCCAGCTCAGCTCCAAGAAGCTGAGGCCTATGATCACGGTGATCTGGAGATGATACAAGGTATGATCTGTGTCTATTCCACCTTATCTGCAGTACTTATAGATGCAGATTCCATTCATTATTTTATTTCTACTACCCTTATTCAGAGCTCGGAGATTCTGATGGAGTCTTTGGCTCGATCCTTACAGCTAGAGACTCATACAGGAGCTGATTCAATGATTACGAACTAGTGCTGATAGTGTGAGCTTACTCTAGGAGGAGAGAGCTTCAGATATGATCTCCTAGTAGCGACGTCAAGGCCTTACAACGTCATATTGGGTATGGAATGGTTATCAACAGTACATGCTCAGATAAACTATATTAGGTGAAAAATGTTGTGTGTCAGCATGGATGGGACTAGGTTCACCTTCATCGGTGAGAAGAGAGCCTTTGCAACATAATATGGACTTACCCAAAGGAGAGTGCAGCCGGTCACTCATCAGTTGGATAGCCTTACCCTCGGAGCAGTTGATGTGTAGAGTCTAAGTTATCCTATAGTGGTGGACCAGTACACATATGTCTTCCCTGATGATGTTCTGGGTCTACCTCCTTGTAGATAGGTGGAAATTGACATTGACTTGTACCCTGGGATGGCACCGATATCTACACCAGTGTATTGGATGGTTATCATGGAGCTTCATGAGCTACAGGTATAGCTAAAGGACTTTCAGGGGAAGGGTTTCATCCGACCTAGTGTTTCTCCCTGGGTAGCCCCGATTTTATTCACCAAGAAGGCTGATGGGAGCTTGAGTCTTTGTATTGACTATCGGCGCCTGAACTTCGTGACAGTGAAGAACAAGTACCAACTTCCGAGGATTAATTACCTCTTTGATCAGCATAAGAGAGCACGGTGGTTCTCGAAGATAGACCTCAGATCAGGCTATCACCAGCTTAGAGTACGAGACGAGGATGTGTAGAAGAATACATTCAGATATTGGTACGACCATTATGAGTTCTTGGTTATTCCATTTAGTGTAAACAACACTCCAGTAGTGTTCATGGGACTCATGAACATGATCTTTCAGCCATACCTTGATCACTTTGTTGTAGTCTTCATCGACAACATTCTGATCTAATCAACCACCAAAGAGGAGCATGCCTATCATTTATGGGTAGTACTGGACACACTCCAAGAGCACCAGCTTTATGGTAAGCTCTCGAAGTGCTAGTTCTGGATCTGAGAGGTTCACTTTTTGGGACATGTCATATCGGAGGTTGGATTTTTCGTGGATCCAGTGAATATTGAGGTGGTACTTGCTTGCGATCCTCCCTGGAGTGTGATAGAGGTACGAAGTTTCCTCAGATTGGCCAAATACTACCGGAGATTTGTGCCAGATTTCTCCAGAGTTGTAGCACCACTTTCAGTGTTGACGAAGAAGGGGAAACCCTTCATGTGGTCGCAGAGATACCAGCCGAGTTTTCAAGAGTTGAGGAAGAGGCTGACTAGTGCCCCCATCTTGATTCTTCCAGAGGATGGCGTAGGGTACATAGTTTACTGCGATACATCAGGGACCAGACTCGGATGTGTCCTAATGCAGGAGCGAGTAGTGATCACATATGGTTCTCGAAAGCTGAGACAAAATGAGAAGAACTACACTACCCATGACCTAGAGTTAGAAGTAGTGTTATTCACCTTAAAGATGTGGTGACATTACTTGATTGGTGAGCATTTTACAGTCTACTCGGATCACAAGAGTCTCAGATATATATTCTCTCAGAAGGACCTGAAACCGAGACAATGACGTTGGATTGAGTTCCTCCAAGACTATGACTTCGGGATAGTCTATACTCCTGGTAAGGGGAATATTGTAGAAGAATCACTCAGCAGTAGGTCTGGTATATAGATGATAGGTGAGGTGATAGAGCAGCTGGCCGCTTTGCAGATATCCATTATGGATCAAGACGAAGCAGTTTTTCTTCAGTCTCTTATAGTCACTCCCCTAATTATTCAGCGAGTCAGGGAGGCACAATGTGGGGACCTTGACTGCGAGACACGACGTGCTCATATATCCACAAGACATGCACCTGATAGATTTTCTGGAGGTAGGGAGCACGACATACTCTTTAGAGGATATGTCCTGGTACCAGTGTCACTTCAAGGGAAAGTGTTGAGAGAGTTTCACACATCCCCTCTAACGGTACATCTAGGAGTGGAGAAAATGTACCAGGATCTCCAACGACAGCACTGGAGGCTGGGAATGAATAAAAAAGTTGCAGAGTTTTCTCTCAGTGGCTCACTAGTTAGGAAGTGAAGGCAGAGCATCATGTACCAGCAAGCTTGGTTCAGCATTTGGAGTTCCCAGAGTGGAAGTGGGATGGGATATCCAGGGACTTTGTGATAGGACATCCATGTACAACCAGGGGACATGACTTGATTTGGTCGATCATCGACCGACTCACCATGTAGGACCAATTCCTACTGATCAGAGAGTAAGGTTCAGTAGATATATTGGTATGCCTCTATGTGTAATAGATTGTGTGGCTACATGGAGTACCCTCAACGATTGTCTCCGATCGTGATGCATGTTTTACTTCCTGGATATGGAAGGGGTTGCAGGTGGCTTTCAGGATACAACTTCGTTTGAGCACCACTTTCCATCCCCAAATGGATGGCCAGACTGAGCAGACCAGTCAGACCCTCAAGGACATGCTACATGCATGGGTCCTCGACTTCGGTCATAGTTGGGAGGATCACTTTCCTTTGGTGGAGTTTTCATACAATATCAACTATCACTCCACCATTGGGACGACACCTTTTGAGGCGTTATACGGGAAACCTTACAGATCACCTTTGTGCTGGACTGACCCAGGCGAGTCAGCACTAGTGGGACCAGAGATGGTATGAGCTACCACAGAGAAGGTTCAGATCATCCAGGAGTAGATGAAGACTACACAGAGCAGGAAGAAGTCTTATGCCAACAGGAGACAGAGACCTCTAGAGTTCCAGGATGGTAACCACGTCTTCCTATGGGTCTCACCCCGATAATGTTTGTGGAGATTTGGATGAGGTGGAAAGTTATCTCTGAGGTTCATCAGACCTTTTTAGGTCCTCAGCAGAGTTGGAGAGTCATCCTACCGCTTAGCTCTTCCACCTCATTTTCACTGGGTGCACAACGACTTCCACGTATCCCAGCTGAGGAGATACGTGCACGACCCTTCTCACATCATCGACCATAGGGAGATGGATGTCGATGATGGGGGGAATTTTATGGAGGTTCCAATTGATATTGAGGATCGACAGGAGCGGGTCCTTTATGGGCGGTCGATACCTCTAGTGCGCATTCGTTGGCAGCACGAGAACCTCCAGGAGAGAACATGAGAGAAGGAGTCTCATATTCGTGCTCAGTACACCCACTTGTTTTTATAGTTTTTATTTGTGGATTATGTGGATGTAAAGCCTGGAGGTGGGGATAATGTAAAGACCTGGAAATTACATCTAATTTTTTTTAATTAAATGGGAATTTTACGATTCCACGAAAATTTACGGCGCGTGATCTTGAGGCCCGGAGTGCCTGGAATAAATTTTCTGATCTTTTCTTTGGGTGTGTTCAGTAAACGTGTGAGGTGTTTATTGTAACTTTTAACCGGTTCTCAGAATTTAAATCTGAGAGCACCATTGAACTCGCAACGCCGGTATTCGCTTAAGGAGATCTTCACCTCGACCGTAGAGGGTCGAGAGAAAAAGATAATTTTTGTGTTTTTCATGAAAGAATGAAATAAATAAAAATGTTAACATTTTTATTTTATATGTTGAAACCTCCCATGTGGATGTCTTAAAGGTGGGGAAAACCTGAAATAAAACCACCCACAAGTATGTTAAAGAGGTGGGGACCACCGAGCCTAACCCCCATTTTTAATTTAGAGGTGGGGACCACCGGAACCCCCTTTAATGGGAAGAAACCTTCCAACTCCCTATTTAATGAGGGTGGGGGGTGACCCTAGGTTTTTTCTAAATTTAATGTGCCAACCACATCATATTAATGAGGACAATTTAATTTGTGGAAACAATTAAATTGGGGAAACACAACATATTGGCTACTTTACATTTTTAGTGGAATTGGCTAGATGAGAGCTTTAGAGGATTACCCTCTCCAACGAAGAACACCTCCCAATGAAGAATGACCACCGGAGAACGAAGAACGACCACCAGAGATTGAATAACAAGGAAACCGACCCCGAGATGGATTAGAAGCACCTTGAGGAGGCAAGCAACGTAGGACGTCTTCGACGACAATGAACCAATGATCAGGGAAATGTCGATGTCACCGACTTCACCACTTCCAAACGTCAACAAGCATTCAATGTAGGGTGGTTGTTTGAATTTCTTCCCCTTACCTAGTTTTGACTAATACATTGTAAATCAGGAAGAGATTATAGCCACTTTCTACTACTCTAATACGGAGAGTGCGAGCCAAACAAACATGGCCCGACCTCTCCGCAATTCTTGTGATCAATTGTTGTGTTCTTCACGATGGAGGGGGATGGAAACTATCCTCGGTGGGGAACGAGAACGATGGCCTGCACCACCACCGGCCACGATGAAGACGATGGAGCAATGGCACCACTCCATGGCCTTTTCCGCCCATGGCCTCTGCCGCCCAATGACCTCGCACTGTCTGCGGCCTCCACCATCCGCGGCCCCAGACGCCCCACCACTGCCGCCGCCCCGTGGCCTCTTCCGCCCCATGGCTCCGCGCCGCCCGCGGCCCCTACCACCCCGTGGCTCCGCCTCCTAGAGGCTTTGTGCCGCCCATGAGGCCCTCACGGCCCCCACAGCCTTGCGTCGCCCACGCCCCCACCCCCGTGGCTATTCACTTCCCTCACAGACCCTCTCATCTCTTCACTGACCTCATGGCCCGTCGCGACCTTGCGCCACCCTCGTGGCCCCCCGCGGCCCCGCACCACCCTCACGGCCCGCCATGGCCACGCATCGCCCTCGTGACCCCACACTGTCCTCGTGGCCCGCCACGGCCCCGCGCCACCCTCATGGCCCACCGTGGCCTCGCGCTTCCCTCGCGGCCCCCTGTGGCTCCGCACTGCCCTCACGGTCCCCTACGGCGCCGCACCACCCTCGCTACCCACCACGGCCTCGCACCGCCCTCATGGTCCCCTCTATAGCCTCCGTGCCGCCTCACGTCTTGTCTAGCCACCCAGTGTGGGCTAGGACGGACCCAACGGGTCGGGCCGACCCGAACCGGGTCAACCAAGTCCGGTTCAGGTCAGGTCGAACTGGACCCGGACCAAATTACGACCCTATACGGTCTTTTGGCCATAACTTTGGCATCAGGCGTCCGTTTGATGAAGCGTAAGTGGTGATGGAAACCTTGGAGCGAGACGGCCCCTTTGAGTTTACTTCACTAGAGATTCGTATGAAGTTGGAGTACGGTTGGGTTGGATCGAGCATGAATCCAACTGGGCCCTCGTGACTAAAAGTCTAATAACTTACAGATCGAGCATCCGATTGACACACCATTTATTACGTTGAGACCTTTATGACTTGGTGGTCCTTTGGTATACTTCTTCCTGGGACTTTTTGGAAGTTGAATTATCGACCAGTGGCTTGTGGAGAAAACCCTCCTGGAGACAAGCGAGCTTAGTGCGAGAACCCAATAGTTGGCTGTAACGTGAATAATGAATAGTGATCCTGTGTGGGTCAGCGCCTAGTGATCTTGTGTGGGTCAGCACCAAGAGATCCTATGTGTGTCAGCGCCTAGTGATCCTATGTGGGTCAGCACCGAGCGATATTATGTGTGTTAGCACCGAGAGATCATGTGTGTGTCAGCACTGAGCGATCCTATGTGGGTCAGTAGCAGAGCCTCTTAACAGAGAAAGATGATTCGGTAGTTACATCTAATCATCTCTACTTCTGTACTTGAGTTATACAAGGTGTGAGCTGAGTCTGTACCTGTGTGGTACTTTATTTTTTGGTAATACCTTAGTGGTATTCTTCTAGGTGGTGTACCTGTGTGGTATTTACCTTCGAGGTATTCCTTCCTTTGTGGAACAATTGAGCTTTGGGCTTTGAGTTAGACGCTGTGATTTCCTCGTGATTGAGATGGGTATACATGATAACTTAGGTATATATATGGGCATATAACTAAGTATGTTTGACAGTTGTTTTCATAATTTTTGGTTTATCCTTTATGGATTTTTGAGAGACTTTGAGGGTCTCAGGGTCCCTACTGAGTATCGTTATACTCACCCCTGCACGGGCTATGCCTGCACTGGGTTGTGTTTGGTTCAGACGACAGATAATTCTGATCGAGGCTGAGGGTACCAGGTCTAGACGGTACTTGGTGGTGAACCATATGGCATGTCAAAATGCAGAGGAGCTGGGCGGACGTGGAGTGCTGACTAGGTGATCTGTACCTACCCTTCAAGTAGAAACCTTAGAGGAAGACCCATTAACTGCCTTTCTTTTTCTTCAGTTGTATTTTTTTTCAGTTGTACTTGTACCTTTACTTTTGATCTTGTATTCTTGACCCTTTTTCCTACTATACGCGCACTATTTACTATGCAGTTTTCTTGAGTTCGTATCTTGTTGTGTGCTTTGTTGAGTGTGTTTATAGATTATAAATTCAATGCCTTCCCAGTTTTAGGGAATACGCCTTTGGTGCTAGTCTCCAGCCCATGGCCTATGGAAGGCGGGCTTGGGGTAGTCACGAAATGGGCCCCGGGGGACGGTTCGTGACATAGATCTTTTCTAATCCTAAAATTTTTCAGATTTTTGATGAAAGGGTAGAGGTGGTGGCCTTTTATAGTGGAGGGGTGGTACTCTTGTAAATATTTGAATAGATAATTCCTCCCATGTTTTTCATATTGAAAGTGGGTACAACAATGCACCAAGGTAGAGAAAATTAATGATAGGGTCTAAATATGGTCATAAAATGGGGTTTTGACAAGTTTTTGGGTCGTTTTTTGTCTTAAATTTAAGGTTTGGTAATTTATTTACCTTAATTTAACCTTAATCAATGTAATTAATTTTAATTCCTTCTCTAATATTTTTGGTCAAAAAAGTTGAGCTAATTAGACATTATAAATTATGATTATTCCAAATATAGAATCCATTTTTAAAAATTATAAACATACAATTAGCATAAACTAATTTATAATTAATCCCTCTGAAAGGATGACACTGCAGATTTTTAAAGTAAGAAATTGATCAAAAGTTTTCTAAGCCTTTATATCCAATTTCAATGGGAAATTGGTTCCAATGAAAAAAATTATATTAATTGTTAAAAAATTATCTAATTCAAATTTTAGATAAAATTAAAATATATTTTAACCATATAAATAAAAAAAAATTAAAAGCAGTTTTGAATTAAAATCTGGTATTTTTACTATTCATCCAAAAATGATGTTTCTCAAAAAAATCACAAAAATTAATCCCAAGATAATTTAGAATTTATAAATTAAAAACTGAATTTTATTTTATCTAGATTAAATTTTTAAATGATTCTAAAATTAATTTCAATATTTTTTCTAGAAGCACATTAAAAGTAGTTAATTCGAGAAAATAGTATTTTTAAACATATAAGGCCATTACCAAAAAAAATACAAACATGTTTTTTATGTATCACATAAAAAGATGAATTTTATTTTGAAATATTAAATATATAAAAGTTCAAAAAGTTGGATTACTTTGGGTTTATCATTAAAAGGCGGTAAAAATACCATTATAGAAAAACAAGTTTTTATGAATAAAATTTGTTTTTTTCTTATCTTATGTCTATCAAATCTATTATATGAATATAAAAAATATTGGATTGAGTATATAACATATTTATTACAATAATATCACATAACAATTGTAATTAATTTAATTTAATATGTTAAAATAGCTTTGTGAACATAATAATGTTTCCTTTATTTTCAATTGGTTTTCATATTAATTAATTGGTAACCTATGAATTCATCTTATAGATAAGTACAGAACATATATTTATAATTTAGTTAATAATATTCATACCCCTAAAATTAATGGATATGTAATATCCAATTATAATAATATTTTTAATAATATATTATAGTTAGGTAACACTCGGTTGTTTGTGTTACACAAGCCATCGAGGAATGTCAATCTTGCATGTAATGTACAGTAACCTTGTTGTTTAATGTAACAAATTCCATGTTAGGATTGGATGTAATATACAAAAATCAATTACTGTGTGAAAGGAATGTCTGACTTAGTGGAAAACTTATTTTAGTGTTGCATGAAATGAAATTAAAATATCAAAATATAAAATTAATTCGAAAAAATCAAAAAATATCTTGGTGATACATATATGAATAGTTTTATGAAGAGAAATATGAGAAGATATGAGAATTTGGTTTACTGGAAGTTTTTGTGAATTAATTAAAAATATAACATCCAAATTATTGTTCATAGTTATTTTTTCCATCACTGAATTCACCAATATTGTCTTCTAATGATTTAATAAAGATGTATTTCAATGTTGGAGGGTGATTTATGTTTTATGGTTGATAAAAATATAAAGGGTGATGTTTTTTATAACTATAATGTTTTTTTCTATTTATAGTGTCCTTAAGAGTGGTTCATTTAAAAGGGGGCATTGTTGGTTGATGAATAAATGAATTTTATATGATATATGAAATTTCTCTTTTTATTTATTATAAACGCATTTTTATCCCATGAATCACAATTATTATTTTTATTATTAATATATTTTAGATAAGGTGAAGGTTTTATAATTTTTTGGTGGTTTTTGGGAGATAATTGGAGTTGAAGAGTAATGTTTGAAATTTCTTGGGAGAAAACAAAAAAATATCATTATAATGGTTAGTGTCATGTTTCACCTTTAATCCTAAATATAAATTTGATTGAGATTATATTTCATGTCATAAAGATCATGTCTTAAAGATTTTGGTGTGATTTTTTGTATTCAATATGTTTAGTGTAGGAAATTGAATTTCACCATTTGAGAGGTAGTGTCATTAAGAGGTTATAGATTACACCACAATGTTTTTGACCATGAAAAATTGGTGTTGCTCATGAAATTGGTTTCAAAACATAGTGTAAATTATAACTTTACATTAACCATAGAATGAATGTCAGTTTTTAAGTACTTAGAGGTATTCATTTGAAAATAACATGTTTTTTATCATGATATTCCTTTCCAGTCCACGATATGATCTAAAATCTTTTTTTTTGTGTTTTTTAAATTGAATCATAAATTATTCATGGGATACTCAAAATCAAACCACCATGTATATTAAAAACATAAATGCTGACAAGGAGGTCAAGATTGATCCAATGGATTATAAAAAAGTTATAAAAGCAAGAATAGGTTTCAGTTATTGAGGTTTGAATTTAGACTTTTATCTTTATGAAAAATTAGAGGAATGTTTCTTGATACTATGTTTACAAATGTTTATCATGGCTTAGATAAGTAAAAGATATAGAGAAGAAGGATAGAAACCTAGGAACAAGGATTTTATGGATTATCATTTTCTTTGAAGAAGAATCTTTAGATGGTGATGATTGAAGACTTTCTTTGAAGAACAGGTGGGATACATTGGTATTATAGCCGGATGATCATTTTTCCATTAGTTTTTTACGATAAAGAGTTAATTTAAATATCAATATCTCTCAATTAAAGGAGGAGAAATGTATTGGGTGGTCTATAGAAAGTGTTTACATTCTATATTGCATATTTTCAGTGATAAAAATAAAGAATATGATGTGATATTATACTGATGATGGATTCATATATTCTTAGTGGTTCGACTGGATGCTTGATTTTATTTGTTTGATGATTTTTCTTAAAGTTTATTTGAGAATATCATAATTATTTTATGAAATTTCTACATAGTATAATTTCAAGGATAAAATCTACAATTTATACTATATTTTTTTAACTTATAATTTATCATATATCAGCTGATGAAACCTTGTAATTATGAGGATATAACCATTTAGGAATGGTGAACCTTTCAAATAAAGGTATTCTTCTTTATTTTTGGGGATGTGAAAATGAAATCATTGACCCAATAGATTAATATCAATAATGGTTATGAATTGAAGAATAAAATCAATAATATTTTTTTCTTTCATCTTAACTATGTATGAGGGTAAATTATTTTAGGAATCATAAAAATAATTATATTCACTAATTCACACACCACACTAGTGAATAATAGTAGTGGTACCATGCTACTAAGACATTAGTTTCCTCCACAAGGTAGAATATTATATCTTTATAATTGATTGTAGATATATATCACTCCACACTAATGTATATATAGCCAAAATGGATATATAACCATTAATCATTATTTGGGTATTTAATACTTATATATATTGAATTGAAATATGAAATAAGAAGGGTGTTGGGAAATCTTTTAATGATCATTTATTTTTTATGGAAGTAAATGAACTCTCAAATCTTATAAAAATTTTAGTAGAATTTCCTCATGAGAATTTTTTTTCAAATCAAATAGAAATGTTGGAATTGTTTTTAGGTATAAAAAATTTAGTTGTAATTGGAATAATTACCTAATATCTCTATTATTATAAAATAAAAATGTTCTTTATTAAATTAAGGTACTATTAGTTGGAATAAACCCTTATTTTGAAACAAATACCAAATTTAATATTTAGAATATATAAATATGATGAGGTTATGGTATTAATTTTTTATCATTGTCACACTCTTCTATGTGTAGAAATTTAAGGAAATTAAAAAAATCTATTGTATTATAATTTGGATTTTATTGTCCCACATTATATAAGGATGTAATGGATTATCTTCATGAATGTGAAAAATGTAAAATAACTACAAATATTATAGGAAGAAAAAATAATCCCTAATCTGGGACTCTATAAGTATAAATTATTAGTGTCTATGTTTTATATTCATGGGATAATTTAATAATTCTTCTGAGAATGAATTTGTAATAGTTGTTAATAACTTTATGTCAAAATGGGTTAAATCATGTACATTTTCAAACAAAACAGAAGAAATTTTGGTTCTGTTGTTAAGGAAAAATATATTTTATATATTTTGAGCTACAAGAGATATCATAAATGAAAAAATATCACACTTTCATAACACTTAATTCAATAATTTGATGGATAAGTATATATACTTTCATAAAACTGGATCAATGTATCACCCTTAGATAAATGGTCATATTGAGGTTTCAAATAAAAATATCAATACTATTTTAGAGATAGGTTTATTATCATTTTGAAATGATTTTAAATCATAAAATAGTATGATTGATTTTGGAATTTTTCAATAAATAAATGTTTTATGGATGTTTTGTCACTTTCTATTGGTGATCGAACATAGAGCCACCTATATTTTGATTACTTTTAATTATGAGTTTAAAATTATTATAGAGGATATTTTTTTTATAAGTGAATGTGATCAATTAAATAAAAGTATATTATTAAAAAAAATTAATCTTTTTCAAGGTGATTAAAGATTAATTTCATGATTTAAATAGTTAACATTGAATCTTTAAATAAGGACAACAAAATGATAATATTTGGATTTGGGTTGAAATTATTTCATGGAAAATTAAAATCCAAGGTGGTATGTACCATTTAAAGTATTGGCGTTACAACATTATGGTGTTATAGAAATCACGAGAACTAAACAATGTTAAGTTTTTTTAATGAGAATATGATGATGACATATCTTATAAAAAATATATAGAAAAAATTATCAAAATATAGTTGAATGAATTTTCTATTGATTATATCTACCTAAATACCTAAATCATAGAAATTATTAAGGGTAAAACCAAGATGAAAAGTATTTTTATAATTTTATTGTTTTTTTATTTTAATTTATTTAATTTTATATCCTTAAATTATATAAATTGTTTCAATTTGAATATAATTCAGAATGGACAATTTGTGTGGAAAATAACTCAACAATGCCATTTGGGAATGATTTACAATATTATGAGTATTATCTTATTCCATATATTTTATTATACTAATCCATGAAATAAATAGTTTTTTTATTTTCCACTTACATGTATTGAAATTAACATTGGGGAAAATGTAGTATAGGTTTAGGGGATTAGTATTTTTGTTAACACACTTTTGGTTTTACTAAATATTATGTTTGAGGAGACATGTAATTTAAAATTCAAATTTTTTTGGCATCGATATTTTATGATTTAATTAATTGAATATACAAGAAGACTATTTCTTTGACCAAAATTCATTAGATTGATGAGCTAAGAATTGGTTTATTTGTCCATACATGTAATTTTTTTTAGAAAATCACCTTAAACATGAAAATGAATATAGAATTTCATATTGGAGAAGTATGAGTTCTTGGAAAATAATTTTAGTACTTATTAGTATAATCTTGGAATGGGTGTGTATAAAAAATTAAATAAAAAAGTTTAAAATTTACTAAGAGAAAAGAATCGTTGTTCCTTTCATGACTTTACAATAACACATATTATCAAGGGGTTCTTATGGTTATATTGTTGAGTTATACTTAATTAAACATTTATAATTTGTAATGATAATATATCATCATGAACCTCCCCCTTGTTCCTTTACTTCAATACATGATCTCAAGAGGTAACTAATATTTCCAAAATAGGGTTGTCATAGACCTAAACACATAAAATAAAAAAATAATAATAAAAGTGTGTGTGGGTCTATATGTATTCCCTGTTGCATAAAATAGTTGATAAAAGGGGAACTAAAATGTTTAAATAAAGAATAATGAAATTCCAATGTGATGTAATATGAGTAGGCTTGTAAATTTGGGATGATATACGTGTGTAAATTAGATGTTTTACTTTAGGATTAATGAGTTGAATTTTTTTATCTCATGTCAATTATGAAATTTAAATAAAAATTCATTATTTTTCATTTCATTTAATTAATTTTTCATCTTTATATATTAGGATTTCTTTTGAATATTTTTAAATAATTATACTTGAGTACGAATAAAAATTATATTTTTGTGAAAAGTGATTATTGTTGGAAATATACACTAAAGCACAATCAATGAAATTTTGTGGGTAACCATGTCATGGATTGTGTTAGTTCATGGTTCTTGATTACATATTATGATTTAAATTAAGAATGATATGGGATATCATTCAATAAATATTAATATCATTATTATCATGCATTTTTCTTTTATTTACACATCATGTGATAATGTGTAGATGAATTATTCATTATTAAACTATTTCAACAATCACATAATCAATGATCTTATTACTATAAGATTCATAATGATTGGAAAAATGGTTGCCTATTTATAATATATAAAATATTAGTCACAAATTGACTTCTTATTCCATAAATGAGAGTCCATAGACCTCATTTTATTTTACTAGAATTCATTATCCTTAAAATGATCTTTCTTCATTTTCCTTCTTGGAGGATCTGTCAGCAGACCATTATAGGGAAGGGTCCCTGCTGAAGGGTTTTGGGATTTTAGTTTCTAATTGGCCACTTTAGAAAAAGGAAAATATTGTTTTTAGCATGGGGAACTAAATTAGTCTCAATTATTTCATAGATCAAATCAGATATAGTTTGGTAGACATAATTTATTGTTTTCCTTTCATCTAATAATTTTCTATCCCAATTGATCTTTTGTTAGAGTTTTGTGATTTATGACATTTTCCCATAGGTATCTAAAATAAACCTGTTCAATGATTTTAGACCCATTTTTGGTACAGAATAAATAAAATGTAGATTCAATATGAAAAACTAGATTTTGAATATTTTTTAGAACCATGGTCGTGGTTATAAAGGAACATCAATGTTTATTGTTTTTTTATATAAGTTATTTTGATTCATTGAAACATATCACAGTTTATAGAAATTTTAAGAAACAAATTTGTTCATTGTGAAATATATTTTTATTTACTCAGTGTAAAAAAGAATAATTTATTATATTAGCACATCAAGGTTTCTTTACTAAATGGTTGTGGTTTAGGTATATTTTATTTTCATGAACAAACACCATTTCACTATTAACGTCAACTAGTAATATTTTATGGTATGAAAATAGGAAAAAATGTATTGGGTTCAGATAATATGTCATGGTTTATGCTTGAACATTCAATTTTTTTTTGTACAAAATGGAATTAGTAATGAAACAATATTTTAGTGATTGTTCATGTTTTTATAAAATAATAATGAAAATTATTTTTCTCAAAATCATTCACTAGTGTGGTCCAAAATACAGATGAATTTATACTAAATCAAAATTGCTTAAGATAGAATTTATAATTTACAAAATTATTTTTATCTATTATTAATTATATGAATTATTCATTTATTTAAAAAATATTTATTCATGTATATAAATTATTTAAATTTTGGATATTTTATTATTTAGTTTAAATTGTTTAAAATTCATCTTATATTAATAAATCCATCATTATAAGACATATGTTTTAAGTGCGACATAAAATATTTAGCTTTTGTTAAACTAAGAATATGATTTATTTTATTAGTTATTAATTTAGTAATAATTTTTATTTATGATTAATTTATATTCGATGTTAGATTTTTATTATAATTTATCCGTCACTTGAGTAACGATCCATGGACAATAAGACATTGGACTATAATTGTAACAAGATTAGGGGATTCATCTCTATGTAAAAAAGTATGGTTTGTCTATCTATCACATCATAATTTCGTTTATTATAATTTGGGTTTAATATGATTCAAATCCTTCACATGGAATAGATTCTTATAAATAATTCATGTGATTCATTTATATATGTGTAAATATAATTGGATTTTATTATTGGGGTAACAAGAAATCATGAATTTTGCAGGTAGGTATACATTAATTTTTTATAACATGTTAATTTGGTTAGTCTAATATGATTCAAAAACTAAATCTCCAGGAGAATGTATTTAGAGACCACATGAGATGAAAAGATTTAATGGGATACAATAGTTATATATGATATGTATATAACGAATATTGAAATAGTGAGATTAATAAAACCTATAAAATACTATGTTTGATATTACTTCCAAAGAAAACACATGTGAATACCTTGATAATTGAAAAGAATAAGTTATTATAATGTAGTGTTCTCATGAATTATCTTGTATAAGGCATGGTAGATGTGGATAACACAAATATTTTAGAAAACATATCCCATTATGAGATCTTGGTTACACTTAACTACAAAACCCAAAGAGTTATGATACCAGAGGAATAAATTTGAGTTTTTCAATATAATGGATTTGGAAAACGGGTTATCCACTCAACTACACATGATTCATATGTGATATTATTGGAAGGATTGCCTATATAAATATATAGGTGATGAGATGAACACAAAATTTTACTCCTTACTTAAGAAAATATGGATCATTTCTCGCTAAAAGTTTATAATGTATGGGAACATCAATTTTAGTGGGAGTATATTCAAAAAAATCTTTTTTGAAATGATATAAAATATGATAGTCAAATAAATATATTCCCTTTTCAGATAATAAATATCATAATGAATATCATTTTAAAAAATGTTCTATGTTAAAAATATATTTTAATATATTTATATTTAAGGTTTATAATTGTTCACAAAGAGAATTATTCTAATAATATAGATTTAAAAATTATAGAAACCAATTAGTTTAATTCTGACTCATGGGTATTGGATACCAGTTTTGAATCACACATTTGTATTGATAATAAAGAAACATAAAAATAGGTGATAATTAAAGAGATGATTCATAAATGTAAATCCTGGAAAGGGGAAAAGTGTTGACATAATGAAGGTTAACATTTATGATCTAATTCTATCTAGTCAATTAGTTTTAAAAATTAAATTTTTTATATCTTGTTGGGAGAATATAGATTTTTAATTAATGATTAATAATAAATGTTTTTCTATATACATGATTAAAATGTTTTATGTAGTTGGGAATATGGTGAATGGTTTATAAATTTTGGATATGGATAATCCAATCTATAACTTTCATGACATAAAGTTAAACTTTCATCATAACTCCATTTAAACATGGAATTTAATCCTTTTACATATAAATAAGAAATGAATTCAAAGACTCTGTATAGATGGATTGATGAACCCATTTTATTATGAATCATTTAATACAAGAAAATATTGATTATTAAAAAAAATGAGCAAATAAAAATTTGGGTTAAAAGATGGGAGGGATAGTGAACTATTTTATTTGATACATAGTGATGTATATTAACTAATGAGTGCTCAATTAAGTGGTGGGTATATATCATTCATAACATTTATCATCTCTTTCAGTTAGTATGGTTATGAATTATTATGAAACTAACAATTAAAATTTAAAAAGAGTTTAAAAATTATATTTGAATCAACCTGAAAAAATTATTATGATTCTCTGATTTGATCAGATGATGATTACATGTTCCAAGAATTTACTAATCAACTATGATATTTTGGAAATATTTCACAAATCACTCCTAAAATAACACTATAATGTATTGGTATGTCTAGAATAATGAATCATACATTTTGGACAAGGATTCATGGTTATGAGTTAGTGTTACATTCTTCTATCATTCCGATACTATAATCTATAATCTATTGAATTTATAATTAAATGATCTATATCCAAATTAGGCATAAATACACAATATTATTTAGGGAATAAGAGGAATCCCAATTTTTTTAATAGTATTTTACGTTTTGATGAATTTTTACAATATTTTATTCTTAAAAACATGGTCCTAAATTAGAAAATTTCTTAATTTTTAGTTATTCTATAGAAAATAAAGGATATCATCTCTATAGTAATACTAAACATAATGTGTTTCTGGATCAATTTATTATAGTCTATGAGAAGAAATGTAAAAATATTGGATTCAGTGTGAGGAAAGTTAATATTAGTGATGTTCAAAAATAATAAATAATAATTTTTCTTTTAATGGAATGTTAGTTAGTTTGACAAGAAGTTATAGAAATATAAATGACTCATGTTACTCAATAACCTAGATTTTTTAGGATTCATCAATATCCTAAAATATATTTACTCATTATAGAAAATGATTATGAATTAATATTCATTTATAGTGAACCTAGTGCTTATCAGGAGTCTAATGAAAGTTCTAATTGTGAGAAATTGTTAAAATCCATGAAAGAATAAATGAACTTCATGTATACTAACAAAATTTGGAACATTGTATATGAACATGATGGGTCATACCCATACTTTAAATGTTATTTTTCCATAATAAAACTAACATGTAGGGTATAGTGTCTCACTATAAAGCTCACAATGTTAAAATAGGTCATAGACAAAGTCATTATTCTGACTATGAAGAATCCTTTTTCATAGTTGTGATGTTAAATTATAAATGGAAATTGATTTCTATAGTATCCCATTTTGATTATGATATATATCAAATTAATTTCAAAATTAATTTAGTTAATGAGAATTTAGTCAAATATGTGTATATAATATGACCTAATGGTTTTAAATTTAAAAATTTTGTTGTTAGGTTTTTCATGTTCTAATTTTCCATTTATGGATTGAAGCAACAATCTCTGATTTAGAATATATAATTTTTTAATGAAATAAAAGAGTTTATTTTCATTAATAATGAAGATTATTCTTGTGTCTAAAAGTAATTTAGTAGGATTGTTGTTATTTTTATGGTATTTTATGTGGATTTTATACTACTCATTGGAAATTATATGTAAACATTATATTAAAAAAAGATTTATTACTAAAGTTCTTCTCCCTAAAATAAATTGATGAATTATCCCACATATCGTGTATAATGATCTATAGTGATAGATCGAAGAGGTTTCTTAGACTATCATAGAAAACATATATTAGTAAAGTTATGAAAAGAATTAACATGGATAACTCTAAGAAATTTTTTATAACCCAATTAAAACAAATTCTCAATATACTTATGAGGATATAGAGAGGTGAAATATGGATATTATTATTTATGCATCCCTCATAGGATCTATCACGTATTACATGCTATGTACTCATCTCGATGTCTCTAATAACTTGATCATAGAAAGTAGATACCAATCCAATATAAATGATAGACACGTTTTTTTTAAATAACATCCTTATATACATGAGAAGATGTATGGATGTGTTCATTGACTTTGGAGGCATTAAAGATATTCTTATACAGAGTTACACTGAAGATATTTTCCAAAATGAAAAATTTTATATAATATCTTAGTCTTGTTTTGTATTTTTCCTCAATGGTGGATCTATCAATAGGAATAGTTCCAAAAAATACACTATTGTAGACTCAATAATAGTGAAAAATTATATCAATATATCATATTATAGAAAGGGATTTTTTGGGTCAATAATTTTATAACTAAACATGGAATTATTCCTAGTATTTTGAGAGAAATTGAGTTGTTCAATGATAATAATGGAGTTATTTAATAGGATAAGGAACCCAGGTCTCACTAAAGGAGAATACAAACCCTTGAAAAATATCATATCATTCAAGATATTATTAAGAGTGGTGATATAAAGGTATATTAAGTTGATAATGAAGAGAATGAAATTAAATCATTGATAAATACATTAATACTATAAAATCATAAGGTTCATATAAAGTCTTTCATTATTTGTTACGTGAGATATTTTATTTAATGAGAATTGTAAATTAGTGTTTATTATGTTTTTTATAATAAATTAAATCTCCATATCTCATTAATTTTTATGTCTTATATATATTTTAAGAATAAATGAATAATAAAACCCCTCAAAGTAAAACAATGAGTTTCCCCAAATCATTTATCATCATGAAGTATTATGATTTGGGATGATATGTCAGGATTAGCATGACTGTAAACTTGTATATGATATAGAGTTGAATCATGATATAATAAATGGGGAATTATTTTCTAGACTAACCCATTAAAGTATATAACATGGAATGAAATTTTATTTTTGATATACATAGGGGCGTATGATTTATAAAAATCACATTTACCTAAAATTGATAAGATACATAACATATAATATTCCATAGTTTAATTACATTTTTTATGTTATCCTTGTTTCTAATATGATCATTGAGAGGTTGTGTATGTTATTGATCATGTTATCCATTGAGTCTAAAAAATTTGGGATTTTTCTTCTTGGAAAAAAATACGATATCAGGTCCTAAATTAAATTTGATTGTGGAAATGCATGGACATGCTTAGTTGAGTGACATGTGATGTTCCTAACAACTTTAATGAATGACTTCTGACGTATTTATTAAAAATATTCATTTTGTTTCGAAGAATCATTAACATATGATATTGAATATACAATATTAGGAACTTCCATATATATCAGTAATTAATTTTCTTTGGAAAAAGAATTATATAAGAATAAATATGTTGTATAGAGATAAATATTATTATAGAAATGTTTAAATGAGGATATTATTAGGTTTTATTGAGATCATTTTAGACTTATTTATAGTTTTAATAATAATTACATTTTTTTGAGTCTTCACTTTTCATTAAATTATACGTTAGGGAATCCATAATTTTTTCCAATATAATAATGACCAGTAGATTCATACTTATAGTCCTACAAATATGATTAATTATATTATAATGTTTCTTTATAATTTGAGATATTTTATATGATAATCATACCAAAATAATTTGGATGGATTCTCAAAGAGTTGGAAATTTTTTATAAAATATATAAGGCTATAGTTTATGTGAGATATTGTTTGAAATATTCACTAAAGTATAAAACATGAAATGGTGAGGGTTTAAGATCCCATATTTTTCTATGTACATACCTCTTTGAGTTTTATGTTGAACTTATTTTTTTGGGTGTTCCTTCTTTTTTAAACATTGGTTGTTGAGATCCTTATAGGATAGAGAGAATTGGCTGGAAAAATTGACCTCCAGTTTAGGGATATATGTTTTTTTAAATAATGGTGTCCAGTAGATAATTTTAAGGGCTTATAAAGGTTATCTATGAGTTTTGAAGGCTTCAAAAGTGGTTTAGTATTTTCCTATAGTAGCAGGACAATGAGCTATTTTCTTGACATTTAAACGCCATTAACATGTTACACGATGTGTAAATATTTCTATGTAGACATCATGAACTGTTTCAAGGCATGAAATTGTTACACATTGTGAAACTGGTTCATATTATGAAAAGTTCAATTAGGGTTATTTTAACCCGAGGCAATTCATTTTTGGTGTAACTTGTGAATTGATAAATTCATGGTTTGAAAGGATTATAAGAACTGAATTTCTTAGGATCAATGATTTTAAAGCCACATTATTTGTTTGATTCTTTCTTCCTATACCATGAAGCTATATCTCTCAAACCCTTGTGAAACTCAAGGATATTTCAATGTTCATTCTTCCCTTTGGATGACCTGATCCCGTTTCTGATCCATAGTGAGTTATTTTTTAATTATTTTCCCCTTTACTATGTTTCCCTCTTTTGTAGTGGTTGAATCTATTGACCATGGTTATTTTGGGTGTTGATATTGATATTTTGTGATCTATATTTTCCCCATGATAATCACCACCTTCATCCATTTTTGGTGTTACCTATTGTAATTGTTTTGTTGATCACCAGATAAAAGGTAGGTGGTCTAGAACCAAACCCTATAGTCTATTTCTAATAGTTTATTTAGGTGTAATATTGTGTGATTGAACTAGAAAAACATGCATGTTAATTTTATAATAATGGGTGATTATAAATTATGCATTGTATTTCTCCTTAGATCCCTTTAGATTAAATGGTTTTGAGACCCAGCTTGTGTTAACCCTTCGGGAGAGCCTACCCTTGAATAATAAAGAACTGGATAATATCTTAAAGTATGTTTATCATGACCTGAGACCTCAATTGATTTCTTGTGATAGATTCAACTTGTAAAATTTATCCATTAATTATTTAATGGTTGGGAATAAATTGATAATAATTGGGTGATAAATGGAAAGGAAATACCTTAATATATAATTTAATGAATGAATGTGTGATTGAAAGATAGATGGTAATATGATGAATTAAAAATTATTGTCTATGATATATTGATGTGGTATCTATTTCATATTTAATATTTTGTGTTTGATGATGAAATTTTTATATAGAGGGATTATCCTAGTTATTCTAAAATACATATATAGAGTAGTTGACCTGGTTATGTTGAAATGCTTATATAGAGGGCTATGCTCGGCTGTGATTAAATGATTATATAGAGGGATTTTGCTGAGTTTGAAATTCTTCTATATAGGTCTTGGCCCAGTTATTCGGAAATACTTATATAGAGGGACTTTCCCAATTCTATGATTGTACCATGGAATTATAGTTATGGTTGGAATGGTTGAGATACATGCTGAGAGATATTCTGGCATGGTGTTGATAGAGGTTGATTATTGAATTATATTAATTGATTAATTAATACACCTAATTATTTCTTTATTTCATACACTTATTATTAAAAGGTATTTGTTTATACAAGGTAGTTTCAACTTACTATGTTTTAATCAAACCCTTTTCGAGCCTCTGTTTGGTACCTGAGATGATTACACTGATGAAATTTTGGATAAAGGAAAGAGAACTTATAGTTAATTGTTTATTCCTATATGGGTTAGAGATCAGATATGGGACTGACATGGGGTTTTGGAACTGGTAATTTTGAGTTATTTTTGTCAGTATGGTCTTTTTTAGTATTAATTTTAGTCTGACAATCATATACATTACAACTTAGAATTTCATGATTCCTTATTATTTTGTTTACTTCGTTTATCCTTTATCATCCAGTTATATGATATACTGTTTATGTTATCTTAATTAATCTAATATTTGTTTACTTATGGTGTATTTAAACATTGCAAAATGGAATATCGTCTCCCCATTATTCTTTCTACACCCCCCGTTTCTAGTTTCTAGCCTTTGGTGTATGGGGAGGCATGCTTCAGGTTTAATAACCAAGTTTATTTGGCCACATAAGAGAGTGCTGGATTTGGGAACATTACAAAGTGGTATCAAAGGAAGGTATTTCTTTTTGGTTGTTTTATTATTTATGAAAGTTATAAAGGATACTAGTATGTGTTAGGACCTGATAATAATATTTTTCATGGGAGTTTCCGGCCCATGTGCTGGCAAAAATCTGAGTACCCAAGGATGGGATTATTGTTCATGATGTTTTCTAATTATGGTAGACACTGTTTCACATTGGTTGATACACATGATGTGTGGTGTTATTATTTATTTATAATTATACTTGTTTCTATTTATGGAATGATATGAGTATGCATGAATCATGATGGAAATATAATGGATTATCTTGACATGAATTGTTCATGATTGGGACATATTTATTCCATGTGATAAATTTTCTTATATGAGCAATAAAATGAGATATATGTCATATCTAATAAATGTAATTAATTAAGTGTTACATCATGATAAATCACATTTTAATCCATGTTTAGAGAAACCATGATCCAATTTTTCTTTGTTGATGTCACCATTTTTGGTTGACCTGGTCATTATACAGTGCTTTATGTAGTGAATTTGTCTTACTGAGAAAATTCCTCATAGTCATCTTTAAATTGAGAATCAGGGGAGTGGAAGTTAGAATTCTATTAACACAGATAAATCATAGATTCCTACAGCTCTTGAAGATCAGATATATTATTAGCTTTGTGATAGCTTCATAAGGTTCATATGATCCATGGAAAGGGATAATGTTTACACTATGACATTGACGTCTTAGCTTATGAGAGAGTTTTAGCTGTAGCATCTAACAACGCTCTCTAGGGAGGGAGGGACCTGGGAATAAATGTTTTGGATCGAGTTAATCTAGATGATCTTCAGTCACCGTGAGATGCACATTGAATGGAGAGTGGATATTTTAGTGTACATGATTCGGGGACCTTCTACGAAATGGTGGGATATTCTAGGGGAATATGGGCAGTAAGATGAGTTATTTGGAAAGGACCTTTATAAAATGTTTTTGAGCTACATATATCATGAGACATTGATGGATGATAAGGTTTTTGAGTTCATAAATGTGTCATAGGAGCGCATGTTAGTGATGGAATATGCTAGAATGTTCACTAACTATAAGTACCTTGCACCATATTTATCATCATTGAGACCTCCAAGGTGAGATGGTTTCATGATGGGATTCACTATGAGATCACCTCACATTTGAATTTATTTATCTTATGTAGATTTTTAGATTTGACGAATCATGTACTCATCATGGAAGGGAATCTAAGATAGGCCTCGAGTATTGGATAGAATGGTTAGTATTTTAAATTGGGAGCTCTTATTTTTTGAGAAAGAAGTGCCACTATGATATTTGTCACTAAATAAATATTGGGAAGAGTAGTCATGGTAGTTGGAAGTCACCTAAGGACAATGTTTTGTCTCAATTCTATCAGTGTGTATTTTATTTCCACAAGAAGCCTTAGTGTTTATACCTTGTTTGGAGTGTCATTCATGTTGTATATTGGTCCACCTAAAGAGGTATATTAGGGGAATTAAGATGTAATGTAGTGGAAATGGATCATGATAGGTACTAAATCCTAGAAAGTACAAAGCTAACCCTCAACAGATAGACTGTTTGATATCCACTACATATTCAGGTTAAGGAAAGGGGTGTGATACCCTAGTGTAGGAGTGGAAGTACTATATAGAGGAAACGGTCTAAGGGAATCAGAATATATCCTAGGTAATAGAGGAAAGTCATCTTCACACTATTCAATCTACTGCAGCTAGTTATGTTGCGGGACCTTCTATTGTCAGAGGTATGGTACTTGTATCATCTTCCCTTGCTTGTGTTTTGTTTAATAAAGATGTATCATATTCCATTATATCATCTCTTTTTTCCAATTAGTTTGATCCTGGTTATAGATATCTTGGATGTCTTATTGACCATCGATACACCATTGGGAGTGCATACATAGAATACCAAATGTTTCAAGGCATGTTCTCTAGATTTTGGTGGTTATCATTTCTTTTGGGAATCGATTATGTTGTAAATGATAGGTTTCAATTTGATTCTTGGTATGGATTGGATTGTTATATACCAATATTATATCTACTATTATTGAATGAGAGTTTCCTTTCAATCTTTAGGGTAGCTATTTTCACCTAGGTGAGTGGGATCCTTAGGTTGGTCATTCAAGACCAATTCCATAAAGATTGTATTATCACACAGCTCAGATAGTAGGTATTTATATGGAAGATTTTGGAATTAAGTAGGATAGTTTTCTACTTGTGGCAGAACATTTTTATAATTTCATTCATATATATTTTTTGGGATTACGACCCGAATGAGATATTGAGTTCAATATTGAGTTGGTGCTGGGAGCAAATAGAGTTTCTATTCTGCCTTATAGTATTTCACTAGTAAAGCTTCATGAATTAAAATAATAGATTGAAGATCTATATTCCAACGGTTTTATATGTCTTAGTACATATACATGGGGTTCTTTAGTTATTTTTTCCATTAAGGCTTTTGGGAATTTTCATTTATGTGTAGACTATCGGAGATTGAAATTGATGGCAGCTAGGAATTGGTATCCCCATCTATATATCAATGATCTTCTAAATAATTTGATAGGTTCTATTATCTTCTCAATAATATATTTGATGACAGGATACCACTATTTTAAGGTGATATTATTAGAAATACCTCATACTACATTTATAAGCATGTATGACTTGCATGAGTTCATGGTTGTGTTGTTCGGTTTGAAGAATGCATCGGTAGCATTCATGGACTGATGAATTGGAGCTTTTACCCTTTTCTAGATTAGTTTATTTTCTGTTTTTTCAATAATATATTAGTGTAATCCTAGTCATTATATGATGATGCCCAACATCTTGAGATCATCTCTAGTCCATTGAGAGAGCATTGTCTTTACACCAAGTTATATAAATGTTGTTTCTAGAGATATAAAGTGCACTTTTTGGTCGATGTTATCTTATAGGTAGGAGTGTTAGTAGACACTAAGAAAGGAAAAAAACATGGTATCTTGGGATTGACTGCAAGAATATGTATAAGATTCAGATTTTTCTGGTTTTATTAGGTAATTATCGATGTTTTATCTAGGAATTATCCCATATTGAACCCCTAATGTCTAGGATGACCAAAGAAGGGGTGAAGTTTTTTTGGTCAAATGCCTACACGATATCATTTCAGGATCTAAATATAATGTCCCAGATTTTCTATGTATTATTTTTAAATATTATATTGGATTAATACAAGACAATGCATTGATATGAAGTTTGATTCTGAGGCCTAGTGTTCCCAAAATAAATGTTTGAAATATATTAAATATATTAAATAGCATGCACATGCAATTTTCCAAAAAAAGTGGATTAACTTCTAAATGGGTACCTAAATCAGAAATATTAGGGAACCATTGCATTCAATGAAGCAACTTTACCATAGGTGAGTCCTAACATTGGTCAATGCGATTCTTCTAAGAAAGTTAGTTTTTAGATGTTTAAAGGATAAAATAAATGAAATATTTATTTTATTAACTGTTACATCAACGTAGTGACAGGAAGCCTTTAAGAAGCCAGTTAACAAGAATTTATAGGGTTATCTGCATAACCATGGAATTATCTGGAGGTGTGAAGAGGAGACCCCCATGGAGAAACCTCTCAACAACAATGACGATAGATCAAGTGATCGTGAATCATTGCGCTAGTGGAGTTGGAGGATCTCATCGGCGACGATGGCATAATAAATATTTTTCAACGATCAATCCAAAATTGAGGTAGGGCATGTTATTTCAATTCTTCTTTCCTGTTCTTAGATTCAAAGATTAGCGTAGGTCAACCCATGAACATATTGACCCACAGTTCGATCATTATTGTGGGATGGGTGACTGGGAGTTTGATTCATTGAATTGATTTCTATTTTGTTCATGTTTCTTGAACCTTCTAATGGTACTAGATCAATTCCATAACAAACAACAGCCGAGGTTATTTCCTCAAGTTTTTTTGATATGTTTTCTTCCCCCTTTATCACAATTTTTTTTGTTCTTCATTGGGTTATGAATGGATGATATTTTTTCATTCTAATCATGGATCATTAATATAAAATCTTAGATCAAGCATCATGACAACCTAGAGGAGGTGCGACAATGATGGATACAGATGGGTCACCGTATTCCGTGAAATGTTTTTATTTGAAAGTTCTTTGTGAGGATGATTGGAATAGATTTTTAGAGCCGATCGAACACCCAAAACCAATCAAATCAGTGTTGTAAGGGAAAAAAGACCATGTATATTTAGTTTTGAAGTGAATGGATCATCAGATCAAACACTGGAAGATCAACTGAAGAACTTGAGAAAGAAAAATGATTCTAAAAAATTGTGAAGAACATGACATGTGGGACTGACTCAACAGTGGCTAGGGTTTCAGGTGACAAAGACATTGAACACGACATGTGATAGATTTCACACGACATGTGGGACATTACCCAGAACTAGGAATTTATCTCGTAGGATACATGGTCACTGGTTGGAGTACATGGAATGTACTCCACCACATGGCCAGACCCCAACTAGTTACGTGGGATGCCCTATGTACTGGTACACGGGTAGGCGAACATGTGTTGATGATGCGTACCAGTACATGGTTGGGGAAAACAGGTGGACCCCAGATGGATATACATTGTGTGAAATATTTTCTACATGGTGTGTGCACTTTTCCTACATGACATGTTCTTCTGAAACAAGCCCTTGTACACGGGTAGTACCCAGTGTCAAGGGACACTTCGTGTGACACTACTACACACTGTGCACTCTTTTATACTTTGATTTATCTCCTTATCTATTTTATCTTGAATAAGTATCATTTGGGTTGGTTCCCCTTGATTATTCCCATGTAGGTCAGTTAGTATCATTTCGTTTCCACAAGAGTACGACCCCTTCAGTAGGACTTTATGGATAGTCTTCGGAGTCCCCTCCAAGAGGCCCGAAACCAGATCTTATATCCAATATTGTACCATAGGTAGATTTAGGTTATCCATGTGACCAATCCAACTAGATATATATCCTCTATATAGTAGGAGAATCTGGATGAGTTGTGGTATACAACATCTCCCTAGCAGTGATCCTCATCCATGTATTGTGATCTTCCCCACTCATGGAGTGAGTTCTCATAGAATTATTGTATCCTTTCCTCTCTTTAGATCAATATGTGCATCTCTCTCATGGTTGTCCCTGCCGAAGAGTACTTCTCGAATAGACGTGATTAGGGCTATCAGACTAAGGAGTGAGTTCTCCTGGATAAGGGCTTCTTGAATCTATGGATTGAATCCCTAGTGTGGGTATGCAGTCATTGTGACTTACCTTTAGACTATGGGTCTATGTTTGATATATCTAGATATATCCTTGTTAAATTATATAGACATATACTTGTATATAGATTACTGTATCTTTGCTTTGTGTATTTCTTTGTGGTTTCAAAAGTGTTTGATTGAGTATTGTTATACTCACACCTGCATGGGTTTTTTCCATACATTTCATGTATTATGAGGATGAGAGAACTTTTGATGGATTTCTAGGTGGACCTAGACCTGAAATAGGACCAGAAAATACCTTGTGAGTTTAGATAGGCCAAGGTGTCCCTACATCTTTAAAAAATAGTTCTAGTACCCATTTGTTTATAGGTTGGAATTTTAATTTTATAGACTCTTTTTGGTGGGATTATATTCTAGAAAAGTTTAATTTAATTTCTTTTCTTCTTTAGTGCTCTGTTTGTTGTGATAGTGATATTCAGGAATTTATTTTCATAGTGGTTTTTAACATTTCAACATTTGTGGGATTGGAGATTTGTGCATGTGTACAGGTACTAAGGCAATGCCTCCTATGTTTGTGATATTCTAACTCAGTTCTATTCACCATCCCCTGGCCTATTCGAGGAGGGCTTGGGGAGTTACGTCATAGGCCCCACTGGGATGGGTTGTGATAGAGTAGTATTAGAGTGGTCGGTTCCTCTTTGGTACTGGGAGTATGTGAGATTTGTTTGGGCAATAGTGTTAAGTGTTTTGAGTTTAGCTTTCAAGATAGGGACTCTAGTGTTGGTGTGGCGACTGACATATGCATATACCAGGACTCTGATAATATGGTTTTCGACTCGGTACATCAAAACACTTGTTACAGGGAGAACAATGGAACATGTGTCATGTAGGAATGAGTTTTGGTTCCATGTCCTTCTTGAGTCAGATATCTAAATATACCCAATGATCGTAGTATATCTTGTTTTCATACAAGATGTATCTATAATGAACATAAAATACCATTCAGCATATTGATCACTAGAATGACCCCCTTATTGATGAGGCTCTGATACAGGGATCATTTCCCCATATGTCACCTCCAGGTGGTGTACCATGCATGCCTCTACCTGTTGAGCAGCACACGATACCTTCAGTACCAGTTGATGAGGTTCACAAGCTAAGAGTGCTTCACAATTTTTAGCAGAACATACCCCCATGTTCTAAGGTGATCCTGACACGTAGGCAGCTGGGGACTAGATGGAGGAAGTGAACCAAGTATTCCATCTATTAATGCCACAAGCAGATCAGATGGTGGTCTTGGTGGCGAGCCTTTTTCATAGTCGTATTGGATGATGGTGGGGTTTGGTTACCTAATATTATGTTGAGGGGAAACTTTCTTGGGTAGAGTTTGAAAAACTTTTTATAGAAGAGTTCTCACAATATAAGATAAGGGTATATACATCTAAGAGCTTCTATATCTCTGATAGGGTGACATTTCGATATCTAAATATTCATTGAGGTTAATTAATCTCTCCAAGTACTCGATGGATATGGCATGTGATCAGTACTTTTGGTCTTGGACCTTCAAGTGGGGTATGAGTTGAGACATATTTTCTTGTGTTATCCCTATAATACTTCCTACTCATGAAGGGTTTCTTGATCAATATTTAGTGTTTGAAGGTTTCTTGGATAAGTGGATACCACCGGTGGTAGTCAACAATGGACAGGAGGGAGTAGAGACCTCGGTAGCACTGAGCTAATGTCCGTCTCAAGGATCCAGATGTGGGAGATGTTCCAAGAGAAGATCCCAGGATAAGGGATCTACAGTTCAGGACTCACGGGGTGGGTCCATTCATTTAGAAGAAAGGTAGTGCTATGCATGTGACATATGGGGGCATCTTTCTTGAGATTGTCCAACCTGTCGTGCTACTTGTAGGGAGACAATGGGTAGTCCACCAAGGTAGAGACGGTGATGGGAGAGTGTAGATCTATAGAGAGGAAGATGTGATAGAGGAGATAGGAGTGCAGTATTAGATGGCTGAAATTTCATCATGTTACCACCACCACCCACAAGTGGTCCACACCAGCCTCAGGAAGCTGGAGGAAAGGGGTGGGGATAGATGAATACGATCAGGGCTTATGAACTAGGAGCTCCATGGATGATTCGAGGTATGATCCATGTCATTTTAAACTATAGATTCTTTATTGATAGACACGGGTTTTAGTCATTCCCTTATTTCCATATATCTTTTTTAAAACTATGATATTCTATTTAAACCCATTTACTTTCCCCTCATTCATAGAGACTCTTACTAGAGGAGACCCAATGATCATGTGCTGGTGCCGACAGTGCGACCCGACTCTTGGAGGCGAGAGTTTTGATTGGGATCTCTTGGTAGTGACATTAAGGCCTTACGACATCATTATTAGTGTGTATTGGTTATCTTTGATCAATACCTAGATTGAATATTTTAGGAGAAGGGTATGGTGTGTTCATAGTGATGGAATACAGTTTACCTTTGTTGGTGAAAAAGTAAACCTATAAAGCATAGGATGAACTCATGGATAAGATATGGAAACCGATGTCTCATCAATTGGCTAGCCTGACCCTTGATGTAGTAGATGTTATGAGTTTCTAGTTCCCAACAGTAGTGGAAGAGTATGAGGTTTTCTTCCCTGGAGATGTTCTAGGATTACCTCCTCTCCATGAGATAAACCTCTACTTTGATTTTCACCCAGGGAAGGCACTGTTATCCTCACCATTATATTGGATGGCTCAAAAAGAGATTTTCAATCCTAGGGTGGAGTGGAAGGATTTTTAGAGGAAGGGTTTGTGAGATCCAGTGTTTCACCCTCGACAACCCCATAATTGTTTTCCAAAAAGGTTGATGGGATTTTGAGGTTTTTTGTGGATTAACGATGCTTGAATTAAGTTATAGTAAAGAACAAGTATCCATTGCTAAGGATCGATGGCCTCTTCGACTAGCTGAGAGGAGAATGGTGGTTCTTAAAGATTGATCTTAAGTCGGGATATCACCATATACAAGTATAAGATGAGGATATACAGAAGATGGATTTCAGATGTTGTTATAGGAATTATGAGTACTTTGTGATGCCATTTTTCATAAAGAATTCCCCAATAATGTCCATGGGACTCATGAAATAGATTATCTAGCTACACTTAGTCCAGTTTTGGTAGTCTTCATTGAATATATCCTTATGTACTTGGATTCCGAGATGGAGCACATAAGACATGTAAGGATGGTTCAGGACGAACTCTGAGAGCACTTGCATTGTGTGAAACTCTCGATGTGTGAGTTCTGGATTCAGGAGGTCCACTTTCTATGAAATTTTATTTTAGTTGATGAAGTGGTAGTGGAGCCGACCAAGGTGGAAGTAGTGTTATCATAGAAGCCACCTAGAAGAGTGATGGAGGTGCAGATCTTCCTTGGGATCATAGGCTATTACCCTGGATTCATTCTTGATTTCTTCAGGATATTATAACATATAATAGCTTTGACCTGAAAGTCTAAGCCCTTAGTGTGGATGGAAAGGTTTCAGTAGGATTTTCAATAGTTCAGAAAAATTTTGATGACCACCTTGATCTCATGATTAATGTAAGAGGATGTCAAGTACGTAGTGTTCTTCTATGCATAAGGAACTGGGATTGGTTGTCTCCTGATGTAGAGGTAAGAAGTTATTGCTTAAGTTTCATGCCAGGTGAGACCACATGAGAAGAACTATGTGACCCGTGATTGTGAGTTAAATTTTTTATTCTTTTCATTGAATATGTGGTGAAACTACTTGACGCACGAGCAGTTTATCATCTAATATTATCAAAATAGTCTCAAGTATATCTTCTCGTAGAAGGATTTTAACTTGAGATAGAGGTAGTGGCTAGATTTCCTCTAGGACTATGAATTTGAGATCATGTACACTCCTAGAATGTAGAAAGTGGTGAAATATGCTCTCATTAAGAGATCATGTTCATAGTTTCTAAGAGAGGCAATGAAGTATTTGTCCTTATTACAATTATCATTCGTGGATCGAGATGATGTAGCTTACCTCTAGGGGATAGTTTTCACCACTCCACTATAATTGCGAGTTAGGGGAACATATTAAGGATACCAACTGCGAGACCTTACATTCTCCGATGTCCATAGGGCATGCCTTGATGGATATTAAAAATGTAGGGAGCATGTTGTTCCTTTCATAGGATGCACATATGTACTAGTGGTGTTACATGAGGAGGTTCTATAGGATTTCCATATATTCCCTTTGGAGGTAAATACAGGTGTGGAGAAGATATACCATGACCTCTAATGTCAGTTCTAGTGACCAAGAATGAAAAAGGAATTTTAATATTTTGTCTCTTGATACCTTACTAGTCTGTAAGTGATGGTTGAGAACCAAGATCAAGTGGGTTTGGTTCAACCCCTTAAAGTGCTATAGTGGAAGTGTAATGGAATATCAGGTGAATTCAAGAAAATTTTGCCACATATTTCTAGGGAAAATGATTCCATCTGGGTGATCATTGACTAACTCACCATGTTGTCCCAATTCCTAGATATCAAAGAGAAGAGTCTAGTAGATATATTATGATGCCTCTACATGCAAGATATAGTTCAGATTCACATATTGGAATCGATGGTTGTTTTATATTGTGATACTCTTTTTACATCCTAGTTGGGGAAGGGATTATAGAAGGTATTTTGGGACTTAGTTATGCTGGTGTATAGTGTTCCACCAACAAACGGAGGCCGTTGGAGTTCATGGAAGGAGACTATGTGTGCCTTCAAGTCTCACCTCGATGTGGGTTTTGGATATTTGGTTGGGGTGGCAAGTTAACTCTGGGGCTCCATCAGCCCTTGTTAGATACTACATAGAGTTGGAATGGTGGTGTTCCACCTAGATCTACCCCTGTAGTTTCCTTCGGTAAATGATGTCTTCCACATGTCGTAACTGAGGAGGTACGTGCTTGAACCATTGCACATTATCTACTGGAGCGAGATGGACATCAATAATTGAGAGACTTTTACTGAATACCTAGTGGAGATTGAGGATCGTTAGGAAAGGATCCTTCATGGGTGAGAGATTAAATTTTTGTGTTTATGTATGTAGTATGAGAATCTTCAGGAGATCACATGGGAGTGGGAGGATCAAATTCGTGTGCAATACCTATATCTTTTGAGTATCCATTTATTTTGCATTTTCTAGGATTTAAATCACTAAGGTTGGGAGAATTTAATGTCCCAAAATTTCCATGAATTATTATTAAATATTATATGGTATTAATCTGAGATCAGGTGCGGAGACGGAGGGCGATTTTGAGGCTCGGTGTTCTCGGAATAATTGATTGAAATTTATTAAAGAGAAAATGCACACATTTTTTCTTGAAAAAGTGTAATAACTTCTAAAAAGGTTCCCATATCAGGAATCTAAGGTCATCATTTCCATCAAAGCAACGACTTTACATTAGATGATTCATAACATTGGCCGATGTAGGTCGGATGTGAATGTTTTTTGGACATTTAAAGAGTAAAATAATATAAATATTTATTTTATAAACTGTTGCATCAACATAGAAAAAGGAATCCTTTAAGAAGGATATTAAAATAAATTTCCAATGGTAGTTTTATAACCATGGAATCTATAGATTCTTGGAGAGGAGACCCCCTTGAAGAATACTCTCAACAACTATGACGACAGATCGAGTGATCATGAATCTATATGCCAGTGGATTTGGAGGATCTCATCGACAACGATGGCATAATCATTTTTCATCAATGATCGATCCAAACTCAAGGTATGGAATGTGATTTCAATTATTATTTCGAATTATTAGATTCAATGAGGAACACAAATCATCCACTGAACAGGTTGACCCACGGACCGATTGTTATTGTGTGATAGGTGATTATAGGTTTCATTTAGGGAATTGATTTATATTTTGTTCTCATTTCTTGATTCTTAAAACGGGAGTGGACCAAGGACTTAATAAAATGGTCGAGCTTCATACCTTGAGTTTTTTTATATGTTTTCTCCCCCATTTATCCATGTGTGTTATTCGTTCTTCACTGGGTTATGAACAGATGATCCTTGCGCATTCGAATCATGACGCAATGATCTAAAATCATAGATCAAGCATAATGACGACCTAGAATAGGTGAGATAGTGATGGAGAGGGATGGATAGAGATATTATAGGAAATATCATTCTTTGATAATTCTTTTTGTGAATGATCAAAATTAGTTTTTGGAGCCGATCAAAAGACCAAAACATATCGAATCAGTTTTTAAAGGGTAGGATGACCATGGATCATTAGTTTCGAAGAGAATATATAATTAGATCGAACACCAGAAGATTAACCGAAGCACTAGAAGAGGAATACAAATTCAATAAAATTGCAAAGAACATGTCGTATATCTCAGGAAACACGACATGTGGGAGCGGTTCAACAGTGGCTAGGGTTTTGGGCAATAGAGAGGTTGAACACAACATGTGACAGTTATCACATGGCGTGTGGGGCCTTACCTAGAACTTGGTGTGTATCTTGGAGTATACATGGACATTGGGTGGAGTACATGCCATGTACTCCACCACATGGCTAGACACCGAACAGTTACATGGGACACCCCGTGTACTGGTACATGGGTAGGTGAACACAGGTTGACGTCATGTACCGGTACACAGTCGGGGAACATGAGAATACAGCTGATGGATGGACACTATGTGAAAGCCTTTATACATGTTGTGTACACTTTTTCTACTTGAAATTATCTTCTAACATGTATTGTTGTACATGGGTAGTACCCAATGTCATGGGACATGGTGTGTGACACTACTACACACTGTGTAGTCTTTTGTAAATGGGTTGATCTCCTTGTGCACCATATCATGGAAAAGTTTCATTTTGGTTTGTTCTCCATGATCGTTCCCCTAAAGGCCAGTTGGTATCATTTCCTATCCATAGTCGTACAACCCCTTTAGAAGGACTTTCTATATAGAGTTGGGAGTCCACTACGAGAGGCCCAAAGTAAGATTCTCTATCCATTCTTGTTCCCTAGGTAGAGTCAGGTTATAGGAACGACCAATCCTATCAGATGTCAATCCTCTACTTAGTATGAGAATCTAAATGATTCTTGGTATATTCCATGTCCCTGAAAGTGATCCTTATCAGTGTATCATGATTTACCACACTCATGGAGTGAGTTCTCCCGAAATGAGTGTATACTTTTCTATATTTATATTTATCAGTGCATCTATTTCATAGTAGTTCCCGATGAACAGTACTTCTCAGATGGACGTCATCTGGGATATCAGACTTTGGAGTGAGTTCTCCTAGATGATCTTTTTTGGGAATCATTGGACTGAATCCCTAGCGTGGGTATGTGGTCATTGTGACTTACCTTTAGACTATGGGTCTGGGTTTGAGTATATCTAGATATTTCTTTGTTATATATTATATAAATATACTTGTGTATAGAAGTTTGTATCTTTCCTTTGTGTATTTCTTTGTGGTTTTGGGGTGTCTTACTGAGTATTGTTATACTCACCCCTAGATAGTCTTTTCCCACACGTGTCATGTCTTATGCATATGAGGGACCTTTTGATGGTGTTCTAGGTGGACCAGGACCAAGAAAAATACTAGAAGGTACCTTTTGAGTTTAGACAGGCTAAGGTGACCCAATGTTATCAGACAATAGTCCTAGTACACATTTGTTTACCAGTTGGAATTTGTTTTTTACATACTATTTTTTGTGGGCATATATTCTGTCCCAGTTTACTTTACATTCATTAATTATTTCATACTCTGTTTTGTTTTTATAGTGGTGTGCATGCATTTATTTTAGTAGTGGTTTTTACATTTCAACATTTTTGGGCTTGGAGATGTGCGTGTGAACACATGTACTAATGAAATTCCTCCCTTATTAACTATATGCCTACTCAGTGCTAGTCACTATTCTCTGGCCAATTTGAGGTGGGCTTGGGGAGTCATGGAATGGTCCTCATTAGGATGGGTCGTGACACTGATGGGTAGGTTTACCTCAACACCGATCCTCACCTTACCTATTCCGGGTAAGGCATATACCATGTACTATGATTCATCTTGGGGTGGGATTATATAAATTCTAATACTGGAGGATCAAGTGGTTATATATGGATCTAGACAGCTGATACATAATGTGACGAATTATCCTACTAACGATGTATATTTAGCTATGGTGGTACATTATCAGAGATACTAGAGAGACTATATTTTGGGAAAGAATTTTTTGGTGTACATGTACTATACGAGACTTAAGTGAATCTTTTAATAATGAGACCATAACCTTCAATAGAGGAGGTGGGTCAAGTATCTGCAGTCTTTTAACTTCAAGTTGGCTTATATTTTGAGAAAGGGGAATTTCATTGTTGGTTACTTGAATTATAATATTCAGAAAAAGGTTGTACGAGAGTCTTATGAGGAGTGGAGTTTGATGGAACTCTTTACAAACATTCTTATAGATCTTCAGGAGTCCTAGGTATGAGTATCTTTGACATATAAATCTATTATACCCCTACATTTTTACCAGATCGTGAATAAGCTATTGTCTAATCTAGAGAGATTAGATCTAAGACATATATTATATGGTGGGGAGCCTCCATCAGAATAGTCTCTTGGTAGAAGTAGTATTATTCTTATCCGTGACGGAGTATGGGTTCTTATGGACTTTTGTAAGGAGGTAATGAGAGAGTTTTATGATTCCATATGGGTGGTACATTCATGTGTGAATAAGACGTATCATGATCTCTATAGGTGGTATTGGTGGATAGGAATGATAAATGGGATAGTGGGATTTTTGGTGAGATGTTTCACTTATAGGAAGGTGAAATTTGAACATCAAAATCATGTTGGATTGTTTTAGCCTCTGCCTATTCTGGAATGGAAATGGGATTATGTCACTATGGATTTTGTGATAGGATTATTGAGGAAAAAATATAAAAATGATGCAATATGAGTGATCATGGATTGACTGAAAAAGGTATCCCACTTCTTACCTATCCGGGAGACCATCACTATTATTGATTTGGGTAGTATTTACATGTGTTAGATTTTTTGTTTTCATGTTTTTTAGGAGTATAAATTCTGATAGAGATCATCATTTCAAAAATTAGTTCTAGAAGGATCTTCAGAAGGATCTATGATCATATATTGTTCTGTGTGCGGCCTATCATCTTCAAACTGACTTTCAATCTGAACGGACTATTCAGATTCTATAAAATATGTTATGATATTTTGTTTTGAATTTTAGAGGTTTGTGGGAGCAACATTTAACATCCAAGAAGTACACTTATTATAACATATTATAGGAATTTATTCAGTTGAATCATTTTGATGATTTTTATGGTATGACATGTCGTTTGACTCTTCATTGCTTGTTGGAACTAGTCTCATGAAGGAGTCATCTAAGTAGGTTTAGAAGATGATAAATCTATTTTTTAAACCTAGGTAAATGTCATATTAGGATATAAGGAAAGTTAACACCTAGGTTTATCAGGCCTTTTGAGATAGTGGAAAGGGTAGGTCCAGTGGCAGACTGATTAACCCTTCCACAATACTATAGTTCCATTCATGAGGAGATTCAAATTTCATCTCTTCAAAGATATAATTCTGACCCTTCTCATGTAGTAGAAATTGAAAACATAAATCTTAGTGTAGATGCATCCTTTGAGAGGCATCTAATATGGATTGTGGATCATAGTGAGAAGTATCTCTTGGGAAAGACTATACTACTAGTTCTAGTGTAGTGGAATGATTGGCATGTTTATGAGGAGACCTAGGAGAGGGAATATTATATGTGAGAAAAGTGTCTATAAATATTCACTAAGACACCATAGTGAAAAATGGATCAGCTCAGGGATGAGCTATTATATGGTGGGGAGGTTGTAAGATATCTTCTTTCTCTAGGTATGTCCCTCTTTGAGTTTTGTGTTGAGAATATTTAGTCTGGGTTTTCCTTCTTCATTAACCCTTGGTGGTTGAGTTCCTTTGTTGATGGATATAATTTATTATAAAAATGAACTAATATACCAAGATGTATGTTTTTTAATAAATAGATTCATGTTATAATCATATCAAAGGATTATATGGATCTCCATGAGTTTGGAAGTCTTTAGAAGTGGTTTTATATTTTCCTATAGAAGTAGGATTGAGAGCTATCCGATGGATGTTTAAAAGCCATGAAATGTTACATGATGTTTAAATTTTCCCAGGAAGAAGTCATAAACTGTTTATGGGTGTGAAATGGTTACACATCATGAAACTGGTTAACATCATGTAATGTTCGATCAATGTTATTTTAACCCAAAGAGATTAATTTTTTAGTGTAACTCCTATATTTATAAATATACAACATGAAAGTATTAAAAACCATGAATTTCTCATGCTCAGTGGTTTTAATTCCACAATCTGCATTTGATTCATTCCTCATCCACCATGCATCTCTCTATCTCAAACCCTAGAGAAACTCCAAGCAATTTTGGAGTTCTTACTTCCCTTCAGAATGTCCAAATAAATCATCTGATCCCCTATGTGTTGTTTTTCTATGGTTTCCCCATCTATTTAATATCACACCATTTTAGAGGTGTAATATCTTAACCATTTGTTTTTTGTGTCAAACTAGATATTGTGTCAATTTTTTTCTTCATGGTCATATTCACCTTTTTTCTACGTTGTAAATACCTATTAGAAACATTTCCTTAATCACCACACAAAAGTTAGGTGGTTTGAAACCAAGCAATATGATATATTTCTAATTGTTTATGTCTGTTCAATATTTTTAGATTGTTTTAATATAATGTACTCATTAATTAATAGAAAAATGGGTGATGATAAATAATGTGTTGAATTACTCATTAGATCCATTTGGATTCAATGGTGTTGAGATCATGCTCATAGAAACCTACAGAGTGATCCTACCCTTGAAAAATAAATAACTGGATAATTTCTTAAAGTATGTTCATAGTGACCTGAGACCTCGGGTGATTTATTTTTACTGATTCACCATGGAAAATGGATCCATTGATTATTAAATGGCTGGGAATAAATTGCTAATTATTGGGTGTGAAAAATGGAATAGAAACATCTTAAGATATAATTTAATGAATGAATGGATGATGGAAAGAAAATCGTTAATTTGATGAATTAACCATTGTGTATAGGGATGTATTGATGTGTTATTCATGCTGTGTTGACTTGGGCTATGTTTGATGCTGAACTTTTTATATAGTGGGGTTGTCCCAGTTATGCTTAAATGGTTATATAGAGGGTCTGACCTGGTTTTTCTCAAATGATTATATAGAGGGATTTCCCTGGATGTTGAAATGCTTATATATAGTTCTTGGCTTGGTTGTGCTAAAATTATAATATACAGGGATTTGTCTAGTTATGTGATTATACCATGGATTTTTTGTTATGGTTGGCATGGTTGTGTAATATGCTAAGTGGTATTCTGAAATTGTGTCGAAGCGGGTTTATTGTTTTATAATATTAATTGATTAATTAATACACATTTTTATTTATTTAATGTAATTGGTTATTATCAGACTTATTTTTTTATACATGGTTGCATTGAACTACTTTTTTTTAACTCACAACTAATTTGGGATGTCATTTAGTACCCAATAAGATTACATTGATTTAGATTTTGACAAGGGAAAGAGACTATTTAGTTGATTGTTTCTTGCTATATTGGTTAGATCTTGGAGATGGGATAGACATGGGGATCAAGGACTCTAGAATTTTGAGATATTTCTGTCACCATGGTCTTTTATCTGTATTACTTTCAATTTTACATTCAGATACATTCTAGCCCGACAATACATGATTTATTGTTATTTTATTTACTAGGTTTATACTTTATCCTACAGTTGTATGATATATTGATTCCACTATTTCTATTACTATGATATTTTTTTTCTTTTACTGTTTTACAAATCTGTACCTAAGGGTACATTATCCCCAGTATACTATTTAAACCCCCTTGCTTCTATCCAGAAACATCTGGCATTCCAGGAGGCATGCAATATGTCTATTAACCAACCTGATTTATCCACATGATAGAGTGTTGGATTGGGGAAATTGCATAGGGTCACCATGCCATGAGTTCTATAAGGTTATGGTTTTGGATTCCATTCCATAGAGTATATTTGGAATTATATGTGATATCATTCTAATAACATTCTTATAATTATTTTCATTCTTATTCAACATATAGACACATCATGTGATGATGTGTATAAATAATATTGATTGTTAATTTAGTTTATAAATCACATAATCAATTAGCTCTATATTTTAATAATATTGATTAGAGAGATACAATGGTTATATTTTTCTTAATATATGAAATTTTAGGTTCCAATAAGCACCTAAATTTAGGTGAGCCTAGAATTATATACAAAACATTACATCATATTAAAATAATATTCATTATATTACATTATGATCCATAATAGAACCATAAATGCTTTTGGTATTTCAAAACTTGGATACATAAAAAACTGGTACAAAAAATATCCACATCATATCTCACTAGGTTCTTCACAATTAGATCCCTTCTTAAAAAAATCATACATAAAACCTTTCTCTATATCCCAAGGAAAAGTAATAATAGTAATGGGTGAGATTAAATGCTTAGTAAGGTTAAACAAGGCAGATATCAATGATCATTTAATCATAAAATGATCATTATATTATGATAACATAATCTTAACATTTGAAAACCATTTCCAATAATTCATTGATCATAATAATGATTCGTATCATAAATCTTAGATGTTTATAATATGTGAATCATAAAGTAATGAAATAACATGTACCCAATAAGCATAAAAATTGAATAATATAATGTGATAAAAATTGGTTTATAAAGTGGGGAATAATAATAATCATTGAAAACTTACAGAAATTCTATGCAAAAAAGTTTTCATCACTTGTTATTCTTGATCTAAACACCTATGTACCTACTTTGAGCATGGGATAAACTCAAATGTACCATCTTTTATCCATAGAATAACCTCTCATATACCAATTTTTAGTCTTGGGATGACCTCTCATGCACCCATTGAGAAAATAAAACACTAATATTTACCTTATACATTAGATGGATATAATTAACCCACTAGTTAGATAATCATAATCCATTTATATATATGACACAATATCATTATAATATTTATTAATTCCTCATAGCATAACATATAGAAAATAAAATAGGTTTCATCAATATTTTATTATCATAATAAATAACCAACAAGAGTAAGAATTAGTATGGTATCATAGAATCATATTCCTAGTGAATAATAAGTAACATTTAAGGATGTTATCATAGATAAAAACTTCCTTTAAAAGATCACCAACATATTTCTTGAGGAAAATCACCATTTCATTTGGAAATATGTTATTTAAAATATAAAATTTCTAAAATATTAAATAAAACATTTTCTTTGAAAAGGTAAATGGAAACATATAAAGGAATCATCAATGTAAAGATATGTAATGGTTGTGGGAAAAGTTATTACTTCTGTGTACATTAAAAAAATATTTTTTCACCCCTTTGGTAAGAAGTACCTCATTTAGAAAATGAAAATATGATTCATTTTTATAAAAATATTGAAATTAAAACGTGGTTAAAATGAATTTAAAAATCATATTAAAATATTAAAAACATTCATGAAAACATTTTAATTAAAATAATGACATAAAAGAAAAAGATTCCTGGCTGAAGAAAGAAATAAAATTGGATTTTCATAAAAACATTATTTTGTACTTTTATGTGAATTGATTGATGAAAATGAAAGGAAAAATTTTATTTCAATAAATAAATTGTGAATATAAAACTAAATTATATTTATGAGTGATATATCATATAATTTCATCCTAAAAAACATAGTCATAAACAGTTCTGCTAGAAATAAGGTTGAAACATAAAAAACATTAATGCTTTGGTATCGTTTAAAACATAACCCCCATGAAATAACTTAAAATTAATCTTTAAAAATTTAATAAAAAATTATTCATGGTATAAAATATCAAAGGTTTATCAAATACACCTTATATATTAATATAGGTGTATAACATAACATATGTTCCAAAGAATACAATTTGAGATGATAAACACTTACCACCTTGGTAACTTTTGAATAAAAACACCTTGGATGAAATAATTTCAATTTTATACTTAAATACCATGAATTAATAATTATAAATGATATAAAATGGAAATTTAGTCATATATAACCCTCATAATCATAATTAGGTGCATAATATCAAACTTGTCTCAACGAAACAATATTTAGACGAAGAACTCTTACCTTATGTACAACTTGATTCATAAGAACTGTAACCTCATGTATAATTAATTTATATTTATTAAAATTATACACCTGAAACATTTACATGATTATAATATAATATATGACCCAATTATAACATTTAAACACCCATTTATGAAAAATTCTTTATTAAAATCCTTTTTTGGTGATATCAGTTTCGTTTTCCATGCATGTTTTGGTTTTGTAGTTATGGTTCATTCACTTTGATCATGGTTTAATAATCTATAAATTATTAATAATTTCATAAGTATCATATTTAATAATTTTATACACTATAAAAATTCATATGAATTAGGTTTGAAAAATGAATCACATCACTTCATGGAGACGGTAGTCCGTATGTATGCATGAGTGACGTTTTCACTTTTCTGTAGATGGAATGAAAGTGAGGTAAATAATAACTCAGATTTATAGAATGATAATTATATTATAAATATCATATATATTATTAAAATATTTCCTTATTACTATCCATGTAAATCAAAAATGAAAAACGAATCACATCGCTTCATGGAGGTGGTAGTCCATAAGTATTCCCTAGCGACGTTGTCATTCTCTAATGGATGGGATGGTAATAAGGTGGATAAGATATTAAAATTACCAAATATTATTTATTTAATTAACATAATATATTAATATTTAATCCATAATAACAACAATCATGAAATATGGTGATGGAAAATGAATCATTTCACTACACAGAGGTGAAAATTCACATGATTGCAAGATACATACTTTCATTTTTCATTTGTTGAAAAGATGTCGTAAAATGGTGTTTACATAATAATCATAGAATCATAGTATATTTATGATACTGGATTCATCATTTAATAATGAATAAAATAGTTTTAGATAATTTCAAATAACAAATAAAATTGAAAGATATCGGTTAAGATTTATTCCTCTTTTTGAGAGACCTCCACTAGCTTACACCATAAGCCTTGAATGATTGGACTTAAGAGAAACCCAGTGGATCTAGAATAAAGTTAATGAATCAATGATTTTTTTTATAGATATTTTCAAAGATATAATGACAATAAATCAATAATAATGGTGTATATGAGGTTATTTTTTATATGTTAGGTAGAGGACACACATGGAACTCCTTAAAATATTTATATAATAAAATGTCAATTTTTTGTGAAAGTGGATCCAAATGGAAAAGAATTAGAATGTAGGATAATTTAGAGTTTAAATATATTAAAATAATAATAATTATACATGTTTATGTGTAAATATTACCCTTATCTCTTAGTTTACCCCTCCACCACAATAAACTCGATTTTACCTTGACTAAGGGAACATATTTTTACTATTTTTATTATTTATTATGACAAAAAATGAAGTTGGACTCAATAAAAATTTGAAAATGATTATTAAAGATATTTAATTAATTTTAATAATTTAGATTTATATAATTTTAATTTTTTAATTTTAATAATAAGAACACAAAACACAAGGAAAACCCATTTTAATAAAAAATGCATTTTTTAAGCATAATACTTATTGTAATCTCACTCCTTTCCTATAAAAAAATTTAGATGAATGTAATAAATAAATAATAGAAAATATAATCTGAAATTTTTATTATAATTATTAATAAATTTTTATTATTTTAATTAATTATGATAAAAATACATTTCACATATAAAAAACGTTTTTAAACAAATGTGATTTTGAGCTAAAAATGAACTTATAGAAAAATAAAATATAATATTGTTCCTATATAATTAATTGTATTATTTAAAATAAATAGAGAATAATATTACATTATGTTAAAATTTAAAACATAATGGGACTTATAAACTTTATTTTTTTAGGAAAATAAATAACAATCTCACAAAAATTAGTATTTCTCACTATTCAATTAAAACAATCATTCCAGAAAATTCCAACAATAATCAACTTAAGATAATATTGAAATTACTATTTTAAAAATGATATTAATTTTATAATTTTTAATTTATAAAAAAAATTATAACCTAATTAAGTTTTCCAAGAACAAAATGCAATAAAACCATTTTTCAAGATAACATATGTTTAAAGCATAAAATGGATTTATAGAAAATTGAGTGCATGATTATTATGAATTAATCAAAAAAAATTAACTGTGTAAATTATTTATACATTTTTTTTATAATTTGGTTTTCCATATTCATAGAACCAATTTAATGGATATTTTATAATATACCTTAGTTTGTTTTATGTTTAATGTTGCATGTTAAAGAAGTATCAAACACATAATTTTGTTTTCAAGAAAAATATATTATAAAATATTGTGTTGTTTAATACTCCAAAACATAAATAAATTTCTTCCTCATAATTTTATATCTGTAATAAATGGAACAATATTTGAAAACACATTTATTGAAAACACACGTCATACAAAGGGATAATAAAACATCGCATGAAAATTGGAACTAGGAAATATAACAACCCTACTCTTTATTACATTCTTAAACTTGATTTATTACATAAAACCTTCACTTGATAAAAAATAGAAGATTTAGAGGTCTAGTTTCTTTAGGGCTTAGGAAAATTACATAACAAATAAAAACATAGGATGAAAAATCTTATTGAAAACTTCCTTTACATGACCACTACATTCCCTCGTACTTAACATTTCATGGGATAACCTGAGGACATGCATAAGAAAAGGGGGATTTATAAAGCCCAGTATAGGAGTAATAAAGGTATAACATGAATATTACAATACATGTTAGGCAATAGGCATATCAATGGAGTGTAAGAGAAATGTGAACGTAAATTCATAATAGAGCATGATTATCATAACATGGAAATGTGGAATCAACACTTAACATGGAATTAGCATGAGCCAAGGCTCATTGCACATGAAGTATGAGTAAACCCTCATTGCACATGGAGCTCGAGTAAACACTTTTTTTACTTGAATTATCATGATTAAACACTCATTTCACATGATTTGTCATGATACTATACTTTACCAAATGCATTGGAGCGCTATCAGGGCACACCCTTCTTAAACATTTCATTTCATGCAAAAGTGTGCCACATGGATCCTATAACATGGAATCAATAAAAAAAATCATTTATTCCATGATAAAGGAATGTGTAATACGTGCATGAAACTCTATAATCAATAAGTATGCGTGTAAAGGTGAATACCATTGATAGATAAATGGGCATGGTATTCACTACACAATGACTTTGGCTTGGAAAATCGTGATGCAATTTCGACAGCATAATGGTGTGACATATGAATTCATATAAAAAGGTTGTTGAGAGAGAAATGTGTGTCTCTTTATAATTAAATTAAATGGATAGTAATGTGTTTATATAGATACATTTAACAACAAATTTAATTGAATTTATATTCATAATACAAAAGAATTGCTTGAATGTAAATGAGGAGAGAGAAATTCGTTACGGAATTTCAGAATGGTAACGGGTATACATGGGATGAATTTAATGAGAGATAAAGGGGTATATAATCATTTAAACATAAAGAGGGATTTATGGGGGATGTTCTAAATCATATCCCAACATTTAAAATAAAAGGGCATACAATATTAAGAAACTTGGATAAAAAGAGAAAGGTGGGAATACCATACTTGGAAGTTTAATCCCAAAGGCTTGAGAGAGGATTGAGAGAGGATTATTGGGAGCATGGTGTTCCTTTAAAGGAATATCTATCTATGAGGTAAGAGTTTTTAAGAACTAAAAAGGCTTTTAGGGAAGGGAAAGTGAGAGCTGGGGTGGGTTTATATAGGAAAGGAGAGAGAATTATTTATTATTTTGGTCTGGGACACCACACATTAAACTAATCAAAACCACAAACCAGCCAATGGTTTTTTCCCATGTTTTTTTCCAAAGGGGAGTGGAAAAAAATATTTTCTAAGGAAAATTTCCAAAATTATTAAAATAATAGGGTTTCTTATGTGGAGGTGAGTCACACTCTCAAGAAAAACAATTTAAAAAGATAAAATGTTTTATAAGTCATGAAGGGTCCAATAAGTCTTTGTAAAATAAATAAAACAAACCCAAAATCACATTATTCTAATGGAAAAACATATATAGGTCGAACATAATGTTTATAGTATTTTATTACATCACTATTGGGTCATTATGATGTCATAAAACACATTATATATTTAAACGGAATTTAATTTTTACCCAAAAATTCGATTGTCTAAGAAAATTATGAAAAATTAACTATTGGATAATTTCAACATCATAATTAAAAAAATAATATTCATTTTATATAAATAATTTTCTAAATATGTGAATTTTTACTTTTAAAATATAAAATTACATTTATCGAAAATTCATGGGTTTTGACAAAAACAACTTTCAAACCATAATAAAAATTAAAATTGAATTCATAAAATTATAAGATCATTTTTATTTAATAAAAAGTAATTTAATAATAATAATAATATTTTATTAAAATATTATTTAATTAATAAATCTATTAATTCATTAATATAGATTTCTTAGTTTAATATTATCTAAAAATACTATTAATGCTTCAAAAACTATAAGAAAATGAATGTATATTATCTATACAAAAATAATGTACATAATAGTAGTACTAGGGTCTTGTTACATAAAACCTTATAAAACCCGCATAAGACTGAAGGGTAAGGTGTGCGATAGTGATAGACTCTTGGGGTGGCTCAGATAACATCGTTTAGGTGACAATCTCTATCAACTTCCACTTCTCCTGTAGGCGGTTCCGTTCGATCTTAACACGTTGAAGCTTAGCTTGGGCTTGGTCAAGAGAAAATCCCAATGACCCCACCTCCTTTAATTGCTACAAAAAATGGGCTTCATAGGGGGAAATTCAACTGGATGAGGACATCACTTCCTTTGTCTGAGTAAATTGGATTTGTTAAAGCCCTATATTTATACTAATCATGTTATCACTATTCAATGGATATATTAGCAATGGTCACAGTTCTTAATGGAATTTTAAAATCCAAAAACATAAAACCAATGAAGTTCACATTTTATATAAACATTTTACATAATACGGAATTTAATTAGATAAATATGAATTTTCATTAATGAATGTTTGGGTCGTTACAATCTTCCCCCCTTAAGAAATTTTTACCTCGAAATTTACTTTTCCCACACTAAAATAGATGTGGGTAACTTTACTTCATCACTTCCTTTGATTCCCACATCTCTTCTTCAAACTTGTGGATTCACCACAACACCTTGACAAGGGGCATTGTCTTATTTCGTAGAAATTTTTCTCTATGATCTACGATCTTCACTGGTTTCTCCTCATAAGAAAGATCATACTCTAACTGTACTACCTCTAAAGAGAGTACATGTGAAGGATCTGGTATGTACTTCCTTAAGAGGGATACATGAAATACATCATGTATATTGGCTATGGTAGGTGTAAGTTCTAATCTATTGTCCACATCCTCGACACGATCAAAAATCTTGAAGGGGCCGATGTACCAAGGACATAACTTCCCTTTATTTCAAAAACTCATGACGTTCTTCCACAGAGATATGCATAGAATTACCATGTATTAAAATTTGAACTCAATGTCTCATAGACGGTTATCTTCATAACTCTTCTATCAAATTTTGTTCGCCTTGATATGTTTTTGAATTGTTTTCACTTTCTCCACCATTTCTTCAACCATTTCAGGTCCTAGCAGCTTACGCTCACAAAATTCATCCCAATATTTCAGTGTTTTGAACCCTTTCCCATAAAGGGCATCATAAGGATCTATTTAGATGCTTGAGTGGAAACTGTTATTGTATAATAACTCAATAAGAGGAAGATGTTGATCCCATCCTCCTTTTAAGTCCATTCAGCATGGTATCAAAATGTACTCAAGTGTTTGGATAGTCCACTCATATTGGCCATAAATTTGAGGATGATAAGACATACTAACCATGATCTTAGTATCCAGTGCATGTTGAATACTGTTTCAAAATATAGAGGTGAATCTTAGATCTCGATCGGATACTATTGATAGTGGTACCCCATGCAGCCTTACTACATCTCTGATGTATATCCGTGCCAGTTGATCCAATGATAAATCCTTCCAAATATCAATGAAGTGTGAAGACTTTGTAAGACGATCCACAACAACCCAAATCGCATTGTATCCTTTGGATGTCTTCAGAGGTCCGGTTATAAAGTCCCTGGTGATGTTCTCCCATTTCCATGATGGTATGGGTAATGGTTGCATCATCCCCATAGACTTCTGCCTCTCAGCCTTCACTTTCCGAAACACCAGGCACTTTGATGTATACTCAGTGATCTCCTTCTTCATGTTATCCCACCAATAATGTTCTCAGATATCTTGATAAATATTTGTGTTTCCTAGGTGAATAGAGAAATCCGAACTATATGCATCATCCAAAAGTTCCTTGTTCAACTTCGGACTTGATGAAACACATAGTATTTTCCCAAATCTCACAATTCCTTCTTCATTAACATTGAAATAAGAGGATTTCCCTTTTTCTGATATCTTCCACTTTCTTATGAATTCCCACATCATCCTTTTGAGCATCCTTTAACCTTTCCAAAAGAGATGGTTGGGCAATAATTTGTAAAAGGATTGATGATGTTCCCTTATTTATGATTCCCATGTCCATATTCATAAAATCTACGAAGATTGGATCCTTCTCAATTCTCCTCAATGATAGAATTGTTGGGTCCTTTATACTTAGAGCATCCTCCACCATGTTCTCATTCCCAGGGTGGTAATGGATTAAGAACTCGTAGCCTTTGATAAACTCTAACCATCTTTATTGGAGCATGTTCAACTCTTTCTGTGTGAATATATACCTAAGGATTTTGTGGTCCGTATATATTTCACACTTCTCCCCAAAGAGATAATGCCACAAAATTTTTAAAGCGAAAATCACTACAGCCAACTCCAGATCATGTGTTGGATGTTTTTACTCATGAACTTTCAATTCCCTTAAATCATAGGAAATTATTTTGTTATTTTACATTAACACATAGCCCATGACCTTCTTTGAAGCGTCACTGAATACCACAAAAAGTTTACCACTTGTGGGTAATGTAAGAATGAGCACATTGATAAGACTCATTTTCAACTCCATAAAGCTCTCTCACATTAATCAATCCAAGAAAACATGACTCCCTTCTGATTTATCTTGGTAAGAGGGTTTGATAATTGTGAGAAATTTCTTACAAATCGACGATAATATCTAGTTAACCCTAAGAAGCTACGGATATCCATTACCAATGTTGGCCTCTTCCATCACTTTATTACAACTTTCATGGAGGGATCCATAGATATCCCATTGCATGTGATGATATGACCCAAGAATGAGACCTCCTTCAACCAGAATTCACACTTTATATACTTTATAAAGAGATTCTCCTTTCGCAAGGTGTCTAATACAATGCGTAGATGATCCTAATGCCCCTCCTTGGTTTCAGAGTATATTAGAATATCATCTATAAAGACTACCACAAATTTGTCGAGGTAATCTCTAAAGTCTCTATTCATCAAGTTCATGAAGATTTCTGGAGCATTAGTGAGTCTGAAAGGCATTACTATGAATTCCTAGTGCCAATACCTTGTACGAAAAGATGTCTTTGGGATATCTTCCTTCTTCACCCTTAGTTGATAATATCCCGAGTGAAAATCTACCTTGGAGAAGTATTGTGCTCCACGTAGATAATCAAATAATTCATCAATTCATGGTAGAGGATACTTGTTCTTTATCGTGATTTTGTTAAGATCACGATTATCAATGCAAAGGCGTATTGACCCATCTTTCTTCTTGACAAAGATGACAGGTTCACCCCATGGTGAAGCACTTGGGCGTATAAACCCTTTATCCTGATTCTCCTGTAGTTGTTTCTTCAGCTTCTCAATCTCTACAAAATCTATTCTATATAGAGTCTTGGATATTGGCAACACACCAAGTATAAGATCAACAGAGAATTCAACATCTCTTTTAGGAGGAAGACCAGACAATTCATCAGGAAACACTTTAGTGAATTCCCTCACAATAGGCACGTATTCAAGTATGGTTGCCTTCTTAGACTCAATTATCTGAGCCAGATACGCGTCCTCATAGGTTAGTAATATCCACACTTGAGATGATGGTGCTATAGAAGTTTCATTTTCCTCTTTTCACTTGTATAGAATCGGGGGTTGATTCTCTATATGGAGAGTGATTTCCCTCTCATAGCAATTTATGTTGGCTCAATATAAGGAAAGCCAATCTATGCCAAGAATTGCATCAAATTCCATTGGATGGAGTATGAAAAGGTTTGCTGGGAAGTTCAATCCACAGATTATGACAGGAGAGGATTTATATTCATGGGATGCAATGATTTTCCCATTTTCCATACTCACAGACATCTTTACATCCATGATTTGTGGTGCTGTTGGGATTGTTCTACTAAACCTTAGGGATATAAAAGAATGCGTAGAACTATGAGTGATATCCTACCTTTTACTTTTTGATTCTAGTTCTTCTCTATCCAATATATACTCAGATATAAAACAATGCGTAGAACTGTCGGGGTTTTCACCCCTAGGTACATCAGTGCCATAGCTGCCTCTACCTTCTCGTATTCAGACATGGATGCATTTTCTTGATAAACCACTTAATCAATACTCACCAAAACATAGAGATGTTTTTATTATACAAAGTCTTGTCTCTAACGCTTCAATAGGGTTTTCTAATCCGAATCCCAAAAATAACTAAACCTATCCTCTTGTACCAACTATAACAACCCTGCTCTTTATTACATAATTAAACATGATTTATTACATAAAACCTTCACTCGATACAACATAGAAGATCGAGAGTTCTAGTGTATTTGGGGCTTATAAAAATTACATAAAAACTTAAAACATAGAATGAAACATCTAATTGAAAACTTCCTTTACATGAACACTATAATCCCTCGTACATAGCATTGCATGGGATAACCTGAGGACATGCATAAGAAAAGGGTGACCTATAAAGCCTGGAAAGGGAGTAAACAAGGTATAACATGAATATTACAATACATGTTTTGAAATAGAAATATCAATGGAGTGAAATAGAAACATGATCATAAATTCATAATATAGAATGATTATCATAACATGGAAATGTGGCAACAACACTTAACATGTCATTAACATAAGCCAAGGACCATTGCACATGGAGCATGAGTAAACCCTCATTGCACATTGAGAACAAGTAAACCCTCGTTGCACTTTAATTAGCCTGATTCAACACTTATTTCACATGATGTATCATGATACTATACTTTACCCAATGCATTGGAGCGCTATCAGGGTGCACCCTTCTTAAACATTTCATTTAATGCATAAGTGTGCCACATGGATCATATAACATGGATTCAGTAAATATCATCATTTATTCCATGATAAAGTAATGTTAAATAAATAAATGAAACTCTATAATAAATAAGTATATCTGTGTAAAGTTGAATACCCTTGATAAAGAAATGGTCATGGTATTTACTACACGATGACTTTGGCTCGGAAAATCGCAATGCAATTTTAGAAGCATAACGACGTGACATTGGTATTCATAAAAAAGGTTGTTGGGAGAGAAATGGGTGTATCATAATATATACATGAAATTTATAGTAATGGTTTCATATAGATACATGTCCCAACAAATGTAATGGAATTTAAATTCATAATACAAAAGAATTTCTTGAATGTAAATGGGGAGAGAGAAATTCCTTACAGAATTTTGACATGGTAATGGGTGTACATGGGAGGCATTTAATGAGAGATAAAGAGGACTCTCATCATTAAAACATAAGGTGGGATGTATGAGGGAGGTGCAAAGTCATACCCCAACATTGAAAATAAAAGGGCATAACAATATTAAGAAACTTGGATAAAAAGAGAAAGGTAGGAATCCCTTACTTGGAAGTGTGGTCCCAAAGGCTTGGTAGAGGCTTAAGAGAGGATAATTGGGAGCTTGGGGAACCTTGGGAAGATTATATAGATAAGAGGGATGAGGTTGGATGAACTCCAAATACTTTGAGTGAAGAGGAAGTGAAAGACTGGGTGGGTTTATATAGGAAAGGAGAGGGAATTCTTTATTATTTAGTTTTGGGACACCACACATTAAACTAATCAAAACCACGAAATAGTCCATGGTTTTTTCCTATGGTTTTTGAAAAAGGATAGTGTAAAAAAATATTTTATAAGGCCAATGTCCAAAATTATTAAAATAATAGGTTTTCTTATGTGCAGGTGAGTCACACTCTTAAGGAAAACAATTTAAAAGGATAAATGTTTTTATAATTTTTGAAGGGTCCACTAAAGATTTTTAAAATAAATAAAACAATCCCAAAATCACATTATTTTATGGTTAAAACATATATTAGAGGAACATAATGTTTATAGTATTTTATTACATCACTATTAGGTCATTATGATGTCATAAAACACAATACATATTTAAATGATATTTAATTTTTACACAAAAATTCGACTATCTCAGAAAATTATGAAAAATTCACCGTTGGATAATTTCAACGCATGGATTACAAAAATAATATTTATTTTATCTAAATAATTTTATAAATATGCGAGTTTTTACTTTTAAAATTAAAACTAACATTTATCGAAAATTCATGGGTTTTGACAAAAACAGCTTCCAAACCTTAATAAAAATTAAAATCGCATTCATAAAATTATAGGATAATTTATATTTAATAAAACGAAATTTAATAATAATAATAATAATATTTTATTAAAAAATTATTTAATTCAAAAATCCATTACTTCATCAAAATAGGTTTCTTAGTTGAATATTAACTAAAAATAGTATTTTTACTTTAAAAACTATAATAAAATGAATGTATATTCTCTATACAAGAATAATGTACATAATCATAGTACTAGGGTCTTATTACATAACACCTTATAACATACACATAAAACTTAAGGGTAAGGTGTGTGATGGTGATAGGCTCTTGGGGTGTCTCAGATAACATCGTTTGGGTGGTAATCTCTATCAACTTCCACTTCTCCTGTAGGTGGTTCAATTCGAGCTTAACAAGTTGATGCTTAGCATGGGATTGGTCAAGAGCGAATCCCAATGACGCCACATCCTTTACGAGATCTGAAAAATGGGAGTCATACAGGGAAAGTCAAATGGATGAGACCATCACTTTCTTTGTCTGAGTAAATTGGATTTGTTAAATCCATATATTTACACTAATCATGTGATCACTTTTCAACGAATATTTTAGGAACGGTCACAATTATTAACGATATTTGGAAATCCAAAAACATAAAACCAATGATGTTCATATTTTATATAAACATTTTACATAATAATACATTTAATTTGATCAAGAGGAATTTTAATTAATGAATGTTTGTGTCATTACAAGAAACATAAAAGATACATGAAATAACACATAATCGTTTTCCAAGATAAGGATAACATTAGTGGGAAGATAAAATATAGACATAGTGAATATATATAACGTCTAAATAATAATATATTGTGATATAAAACATGATCAATATAATTTTAATGAACAAAAACCATAAATTATTGATGGGTAAAAACAACCCCCAATTCTTTAGAAATAAGGGTAAGATAGAAAACATCTTCATTATCATGTTTATTTTCCTAGTGTTGAGGAATCACTTTAACTTTAAATATGAGATAACATATTTACTTAATTTTAGAAAATCTATATACATAATTTAATCCTTTAGTGGCATGTTTCAATTATATTACTCCTTTTTCATCCCATATTCAAATGATGAATGAATAATATAAATTTTTCATGCCTGAAGAACTAAATTATACTTTTGATATATCATAAGATCTATAATAGAATGAAAATATGTTCTTATTATCTTTATTCACTAATCATTACCGATAAAGGTTAGTACATTCTTATATAATTAATATGAATAAACTATCTTCTAAACTATTATTCTCAAAGATCTCAATAATGATATCAAAATATCTAGTTAATTATCTCCAAAAATTGACAAATTATTAAACTCTACAAATCATACACAAACAATATTTCAAAACGAATTTTTTTTGAAAAAATTCTATAAATTTTAAAAAAATAACACAACTTTAATCACAACACAATATAAATTACCTCTTAATGTATCATACAAAACATGTGAAGGCCTTAGTAATATAATACCCTAATACATAAAATTAACCTTAATCACCATAAAACCTAAATGAAAACATATAATACTCCAAAAAATAATATTATCCTTATTCCTCGAATAAAATAATAGACTATAAAAATTATTCCAGAAATCCAAAAATGGAATAAACATCATCATAAATCACTTTTTCCTAAAAATAGTAATCAATTACAAGTTCACTAATACTATCCAATTTACATTATCAATACTGATCATCAAATTTTTACAACTAAACCTTATTATCTCATCATTAGGAATATATTAAGTTTATTTTCCCTCAATCATGTTTTTCCAAAAAATATCACTTTACCACTAAATTAATTTTCTAGTTTATTGGTATAATTAAACATATACTTTAAAATTCTTAAAGAAAAACTGTTGTAAAAAAATATTATATATTTAATAATTCTTATAATAAGAATATTATTGATAAAACACTTCAAAAAAATAATTCTCAAATCAAAATACATAAGCACTTCAATAATTCCACTAATAATATTAGTATACCATTGGCCCTTTCTTGGTTAATGAGTTAGCCCTTAGACAAGGTAATTGACTCGGATAATTCTCAAGTTCACCAAACATATGTATTTAAACTATAAATTTTACCATATAATATATATTCTTTACTTCGACTGAAATATTCATTTTTCCTTCAAAATTAGTATCTTTATTCCATTCATTTACACACATAAAACATCTTAACCTTCCTTTTATACATTTACCTATGTTATTCTTCCCAAAATCATAACATGTGAGAGTATAAATCTTTTTCCATTTATGATCATCATGAAACACCATTTTTCCCTTATTTGGTTCATTCGGGAACTCAACTATGTTCATGTTTTAAATATTATATCGATATATATGGTTAGGTATAATCACAAGAACTTTCATTCCATCACCCATATTATTCGTTTTTTATGATTATAATCATTGCATAATCCATTACATTTATCATTAATAGGATTTCTCCCAGTTCTAGAAATTAAATAAAACCAAAAAATATATTATATTCAACAATAATCACCGTAAGAATCCATAAAATCACAAAAATCATTCATAGGATATCTAAATAATGACATCATATTTTCTATATATGCACTTTATGATTAACCTAGGTCATCTATGGCCATTATCTTTTCAAATCATTCTTAATGGTTCCTAAAAAAATGTGAATTAAACCAAAAATATCACATTGGAATTTCTATCCAGATGAGTAGTCTTTATCCCACTAATAATGAACAAGTGATGATTAAGTTAATTCCCAATAATCCCCATTAAGAGTTGTTACCCCTAGGTGCATCTGTGCCATTGACACATCCACTTTCTAGTATCCAAAAATTAATATATTTTATATGAAAACTATAATCATTTATTTAATAAAACCACATATATTTTCCTATTATTAGGATTATCCTAATGGATCTCCCTAAATTTTCCACATCCTAGTTTTGAAAAATAACTAGACCATGCTCTGATATGAATTGAGGTGAAAAAATCATTTCATATATAAATATTATATCTTATTAGATGAATATTCATTACATTACATTATAATATATTCCAAAACCATAATGATTTAGTACCTTTGGAAACATAGATACATAAAATAATGATTCATAAAAGATCCACATCATCTCCCACTAGGTTATTCAAAACTAGAACCCCCCATAGACATATCATACATAAAACCTTTCATCATATCCTAGGGAAAAGGAAACATAATAAATGATGAGCTAAGATGCTATGTATGGGTAAAAAGTGATATTTCAGTGATCATTTTAGAATAACATATCAATAAGGGTATGAAAACATGATATTAACATTTTAATATCATTCTATATCATTTATAGATCATAATCTGGAGTCATGACATAAAGAATATCAGTTCTTAAAACAAGAATCATAATGGATTAAAAGAAAATTAGCCATAACGGTATAACATTATCATAATTTCATGTCATAAGAGAGTGCCATAATGTGTGGAATAATAAAAATTATAGAAATATTATATCAAGGCTACCCACTAAGACATTCATCACATGTCAGTATTAGGATAAACAACCATGTACTAACTTCAGGCATGGGATAACCTCTCATGTACCCTTTTTTATATTTGGATAATCTCTTATATTTCTACTTCTAGGCTTGGGATAGCTTCATGTATACCCTTTTTGCTCATAAAATATCAATATCTACCCAATAAATTGGAAAGCTCTAATTATCCCACACATTACATAACAATAATTTATTCATATGTATGCCACAAGATCATGAATACATTTACCATTTCATCATGGCTTAACCATTATAAAATAAAACATGTTTCATAAATACTTCAAAATTATAATCAACAACCATCCATATAAATAATAAGAAATGTATCATAGAATCAAATCCCTAGTGAAGTATAAGTAACATTAAAGGACGTTATCATACATGAAAAATACCTATAAATGATCACTGGAATATTTATTGATGAAAATAAAATTTTTATATAAAAATTAATTATTTAAAATAAGAAATAACTAAAATATTATATATAACATTTTATTTCAAAATAACCATGGAAATATTTAAATTAATCTCCAAAGAAAAGTATATTCATGATGAAAGGACAATCCATTCATGGAGTGTGTGTTAAAAAGAAAATTCGATTCACACATTTAGTAAAAAGTACCTCATTCTAAAAATGAAAAAAATATTTCCTTTAAATCATTTTTTAAAGGTCAATTTTTTTAAAATTTACATTAAATAATCGTTGGATAATAAAAAAACCATGAAGATGTTTTAAAGAATCGATAGACATTGAAGAAAATATATTTTTGAATTTTAAGTACAAAGAAAGAGGAAAATGAAATTAAAGATTTTAATTTTTATAAATTACTATATTATAAGAAAATAAATGAAATTTATGAGTGAGAAATAGTATAATTTCATTATATAAAACTTGATAATAAATAATCTCTGTAAAAATGATATTGTAACACAAACAATCATAATACTTTGGTAACTATTGGATCATAACCCTCGTGAAAGAAATAACTTCAAATGAAACATTAAACTCCTTGAATATAAATATATTCTGGATATAAAATATATAAGGTTATGTACATACACTTCATAAATGAATATATGTGTATAATATAACAAGTTCCCCAAAGATGACAATTTGAGATGATAAACTATAACCACCTTGGCAGTTTTCGAATCAAAACCCCTTGGATGAAATAATTTGAATTGTAACATTAAATTCCATGAATTAAGAATTATAAATGATATAACATGTAAATGGATAAATATATACACCAAATAAATATAAATAGGTTCATAACATCAAAACATGTCTCAATAAAACATTATTGAGATAAAGAACCCTAGCCTTATGTCTGAATTGATTCGTAAGCACTCTCACCTTCTATATAATAAACTTTTATTTATTAAAATATATATAAAAAACATTTACACACTTTTAATATCATATATAAACCAATTATAATATTTTAACACTCATTTATTTATAATTCATTATTAAAATCATCATTTCTCGGTGACAATTGTTTAGTTTTTCATGTATATTTCGGTTTGGAAGTTATAGTCCAAGAACATTGATCATCTTTCCATCATATATAAAATTTTTATCATGTCACAATTATTATATTTAATCATTTTAATCACTTTTATAAAAATTATTTCGAAGTAATGATGATAAATTAATTATATCACTTCATGGAGATAATAGTCCATACATACTCATGAGTAATGTTTCCACTTTTTAATGGATCGAATGAATGTAAGGTAAAAAATAATTAACTATTATAGAATAATTATTATATTAGAAATATCATATATATTAATTAAATATATCCTCATTACCATCCATGTAAATCTAAAATTAAAAATTAATCACATCGATTCATGGAGGTGGTAGTCCACGTCTACGCATGAGCAACGTTGTCATTTTCCTAAGGATTAGATGTCAAGAAAGTAGAAATGATATTATAATTTCAAAAATAAAAACCATTTCATAAATATATTATATAAATATTAAATTAATCATAATAACCAACCAATAAATATGATGACTGAAAATGATCGATATCGCTACATGGAGGCGGTAGTCCACATGTATGCATGAATGATACATTCATTCCACATGATGTAAAGGAGGGCAAAAATGGTTGTTGGATTATTATAATAATATATCATTATATTTATGATATTAGAATAAAAATTTTATAATGGATAAAATATTTTTATAGATGGGTGATGAATAAATAAAATTGAAAGAGCTTGGTTAAGATTTACACCTCTTTTATGAGAGACCTCATTTGGATTACACCTTAAGCCTTGACATATTGGTCTTAGGAGATGAAGAGGGGATCTAGGAATAGTATAAGGAAGATATGAATTTTTGGGGTAGGTATTTTCATTATATAATTCTCAAAAATATTTAATAATGTTGGATATGAGGTTCCCTTTTATAATTGAAGTGGGGGGGGACAGACAAGGAATTACATAAATGAATTAAATAAAATAATGTTTTTTTTCGATCAAGTGGATATAAAAAGAAATAAATTTAAATTTAGGATAATATATGGTATAAATATATTAAAAAAATATAAATTTTACATGTTTATATGGAAATATTACCCTTATCTCACTATTTACCTATGATAAACCTATTTTATCCTTAATCATGGAAATAAATTTTTTTTATTTATACTATTAATTATGAATAAAAAAGAAAGTGAAATCCTTAATTAATTTGGAAAACATAATTCCAAATATTTAATAAAGTTTATAAAATGAAATTTCTATAATTTGAAAATTTTAATTTTAAAATAACCGCACAAAATGCAATGAAAACCTTGTTTAGAAAAATGCATTTTAGACATAAAATTGAGTTTACTCTAACTCCTTGCCTATAAATTTAATTTATATGATTGTAAAAATATATTATGGAATATATAATATAAAATATTCATTATCACTTTTAATCAATTATTATTATATAAATTTATGTTGATAAAAAAATTGTGCACCTAAAAAGAGTATTTAGAAAAATGTGTTTTCTAACCCAAATATAAACTTATACCAATATCAAATATAATGTTGGTTTCTGTTTAAATAATTAGATTATTTATAATTAAAGTATAATAATTTTACATTAAATATATTTTGAAACCGTTTTGGGACTTTTAAATAACTTTATTTGATGAAAATAAATGACAGTTTCATAAAAATCAGAATATTTCACTCTTCACTTATAAATAAATATTTTTGGGAAAATCCAAATAACACTCCCAATGATAAAATTGATATAATAATTCCAAAAAATATATTCATTTAATATAATAAAATTTCAAAAAAAGTTATAAATTAATTATAATTTCCACACCCAAAATGCAATAAAACCCGCTTTTGAAGAAAACATATCTTTAAATCCAAAAAAACATTACTAAAAATTGAGTAATAATTTATTATTAATTAATAAAAATAAAATGATTTTTTTTAAAAAAAAAATTAAATACATTTTTATATTGTGTTAATTTCTATTCATACATCTAATTTACCATCAAGGTTATAATATATCATGTATTGTTTTAAGCTCAGTGTTGTGTGTCAAACTAGTAATTGAACACTTATAATTTATTTAACTAAAAATATATTAAAAAAATTGTTGTGTTAAATTATATAAGGATTTCTTCCAAAAAATTATAGTTTTTTAACTCATTTGATTAAACTATAGTTCATTCTCTCAAATTAGGAGCTCTCTCAATATATTTTCCCTTTATTTACCATCAAGGAATAGGTTCTAGAATAAATTTTTATAAAAGGGATACTTTATAAGTTTTTATGATTTGATTACTTGAGGGATAGTTTTGGAGATAGGATATTGTTAGTTTATATCAAGGCAACTCAATAAAACTCACAGTTGGTGAAGATCAAACCATGGATAGTGCGGTATGAATATTTTTTATTTTTTTTTTATCTTATAATTTCATATCATAGTTGATATTGTGGGATTGTTTTTTGTTTTATTCCACTATATTTATACATAGATAGATCCCACAAAACCATTTAAGTGATATTATAATTTAATATATATATATATATATATTATCGATTAATATATGTTTTTATATATAGATTTATTATTTTTTTGGAACTACTAAATTAAAATGTGATACTCAAGGCACCCTATGAAAGGGAGTTAAGTTGGGTTCTACCCAATTAAAACATATTTTATCTAACTCTAACCCATCATCGAATCTTATAGAAATATTTTTAAGTACTCATTTCATTATATCTCTCCCTCCATGTCATCTATAATGGATATGTAAATCAGATATAGTATGTAAAGAACATAATAATTAAAGGACATTACTTGGTTTACACACATTGGGCTATATCCAAGGAGTATACATACAGTGATATGTTTGTGTAAAACAATACACTAAAAAACACTTTTTAGTGGATAAAATATATATTAAAGTGAAATATTCACCAAGGCTTAATACCCTTACAATAAAGGTTTATGGATCAGACACTTTTCACAAAGGAACAATTCATATTCCATATCCTTCATGTACTGCATAAAATAGGGTTTTTAATAGTTTATAAACGTTAGACTATATTCCAAATTAGTATTAAAGAACTAATTTATATTTCACAATAAATATTGATTCTGATTCTTCATTTTCATCAAATCACTACCTTCTTTCTTCCCATGAAACATGTTGATAATCATTTGAAACCCCAAATGGAACCTGACACATGATGTCACAACAACATTGGCACATCTCTCAGTCTCAATATGATGAATAATATTCCTAGGTTCTAGTATTACTAATTTTAGAGTTGATTTCACCCATTTATATAATGAAATAATAAACCATGGAACATTCCCACACATTGCATGACCTTGAATAGTCTTGGTTTGTTGATCATATAATTAATCCATATTTGGATCGAGTAAGAGTCAGAGTCATGAAAAAATTATCATCCTAAAATATATATTCATACAATTTCCAAAAGATATCAAAAAGTGGCCAACTATATAAAAAGATTTATATTATTCCAAAAACCCATATATATACATAATAATTCTAGGCTAAACAATTCCTAAAGATACAATTAGTTCTCATTGGTGAATCCTATTTAATAATATCTTAGAAATCACACTGTTATCTAAAAATCACTTGAAAAGAACCAAAATGAATATATAAAAGCTATAGGCTCATGGTTTATTTATATCCCTGGTTCAAGTTCCTTTCCCTTAACTATATCATGAAAAATGTTTTTACATGTATCATGACAGCGGAATGTGAAGATCATTATTTTAAAAACTCAGTAAGTAGTCACCTCCCCAACTCTAACAACCTATCATAAGTAAGAGTGTATTGAAGAAACAATGATAATGTAAAGGAATTGTAGATTGGAAAAAATTATAATTGTCAAGGGTTTAAGAATTTTCATTTACCCTAAAAAACTCCTTATGATGTTCTGGTCCATACTTACATACCTTGTTTAATCCTTAGTCCAAGATATCAAATGATGTTCTAGGGACATCACCTTTGGAAAAAGAATAAAGGAACCATATAATCTTACTCATGTACTCATACGTACCCACGCATATTGGCATATGCATAAAAATAACTCAAGGACCTAGAGACCCATGCTAGTAGATATAGATTAGGTCGATCCATTTAGGTAAATCTTGAAATGTATCCCATGGAGTAGAGGAATGGGTATAAAAAGCCAGGGCTTAGTGAAAATCCCAGATAACATACTTTTAATCCAAAAAGAGGGTAACTTATCAAGGTTTAATACCCAAATATATACACATTATCAAATTTTAATTATGACTAACAAAAGGATAATAACTAGTCTTGAATATTTTAGAATGTATGGCATGTATCCTCACATAGTAAGCATTTTAAACAGTAACGTAAGATAGCAAAATATGTGGATTCATTTTTATAAATTCATTAGAAACCATAATTAAGGAATATATATCTAAAACATATATTTTAATAATAATTACATAGATTATCATATTAAAAGAATCCCATGTAATATGAAACAAAAAATTGCAAGACAACATACATTACCCATATATAGATTATTGAAAAGGATTAATTAGTCAAAAACATATTGTTCTTATTTAGGTTTAGTTTTCCCCAAATCATTTTTAGGATATATTTCACCAAATATGAAACTGATAAGGATTATAACTACTAAATAAATTGTTGAAGGTTCTTTTGGGGTCCTGATAAGAGGTAAGGTTCCATAAATGGGTCAAACTTACCACTTAACAAATATTTCAGGTTAGGTCAAAATCAATGTTAATCAAGGAAATAAAATCTAGTAAGTGAAATATTATACTCACTTTAGATTCATATAGATAGATCCTTTGAGACTTCTATCCCAAAATAAATTGACAAGATTTGTAAGATCTCATGAACCCATGATTCAGGATATTAGGGTATATAATCATTATTATAGAAGAGTAGATCAAAGGAGGTGGTCAGAGATAATCCAAGACCTTAACTCATCATGAAAAACATTTATTGGTGAACAGAGACCCATGGATCAAGTATGGGTAAGGGGGTCACTAGGAGATTTTGGAAGGGGGTGGAGTTATTCAAATAGGTAATAAATGTTATAATTGAGAATAAAATATTGAGCCCCCATCCATTTTGGTTTTAATATACTGTGTAAAGGATGAAAATTAAATTATTATTAGAATATTTCCCTAGATGATACTAAGAACTTGATACCAATTCAATGGATAATTGATGGCCTTGAAAAACCCACAAGTTCGCATACAGTCCCAACATGTTCTTGGTATGAATCCATCAGGTTCTTGATGATTTTTATATCATAATTCCTCCCCCACATTCTCTTAAAATTTTCTAGAATCATCCTGATATCCTCTTAAACTAAAACTAACAAAATAAATAGGTTAAAAGTGACACAAATTAAATGAAAAGGCATGTATTTAGGGTTAGGGTCTATATAACCTATCCACCATCAGGCTTCTAATCCTAAAGAATCTTCTATTAAGGTCTTGAGACATAAAATTAGGCCCTTATAAATTCATTTCATCCTACAAATTATAGGTTTTACCATAGAGGGGCTCATTCCTCCATTTTATCTGAACTTGAGGGATAGATTTTTCCTATAGTTCCATCTGAATATGGTTGATAATGCATATGGGATGTTTTGTATATTATGCATTACCCTCAAACAAGACATCATCATATTGTATCATGTGTAAAGGTTTAGGTATATAATTACATATTCAATATATATGAAAATCAATATTCCAAGTATTTAATTTAATAGATAGTGTAAATAGATAAGTCATGTTTCCAATTCATGAAAATATTTCAAAAAACCCAAAATGTAGAGGAGTTAACTACCCTTGTTTTCCCATATGTCAGTGACCCAACCTTGAAAAAACATGAAGGAAAATATTGTTATCAACTTTAAATTATATGGTTTACTTCCATAAATTTGCATATAACTTTATATACTTTAATCATTTACAAGAAACATTATGATCTATTTCACTAGTTTATTTGTCTCCTGGATGATTTTATCCCCAATTATAAAGGATCTATAAAATTTGGGACTAGTTAAGGTATGAAATTGTTTGAATTTTCTCCAAAATCACAATATTTTATATCCTTTATTTTAATATATGTATATATATATATATTGTTGTTTAAAAGATTTAAAAATGACTGGGATGTATAAATGATACTTTGGGTTGAATCTAGGATTAGATTTGTGTATTGGGACCCTATACAGGTGTTGAGGGTCTTGGTAAATGTTCAAAATCATGTATTTTGAGTTGAGTAAAGTGTGGGATGAGCTATTTACTATTTTGAATATTATTCATATTTGGAAAAATCTATATGTCTTGGAAAGTAATGGGAGGTTTTCTTGTATGAATTCTAGGAATTTTGAAAAAAATGGTTTTTAGTTTTATGGTACAACTAGGAAGAGTTGTAAACTATGACTATATTGGGTGAGTTTCTTTGTATTTTTGAATATTTAGTTAACTAACATACATAATAGTGTTTTTATAATGTATAAGAGTAAACTTTTACATGTAAAGGTCCTAGTTTTTGAGGAAATTATCTAAGTTCATATGTAAGTGTTACTCTATTTTACAAAAGAGTAGGTATGGATTTACCATGAGTATATAAGATTAACTCTATGATAATGGTAATAACATGTTTTTTATATGTACGATTAATTTTGGGTTTCAAAATCCAATGTTGAGATACCTATTATATGTAAAAGTATCCATGGGTGATATGTAAAAGAAACCCTGAAGTTACCTTGTGAATATAATATTAATTATGGAGTCTACTTAGGTATGTAAGGATAAATTGACATCTAAGGGAAAAATTATCGGTGAATACTCATTATGTAATATTCCTTATCTTCAAATGAATTAGTTAAGTATGGGAGTCACCCTCTATATGTTGTGGTCATTTTCCATAATATGTATGTTTCCTTCCCTTATACAAAAATTTGTTAAGTCATTAAGACCTTATGATATGTAATTTTAATAAAAGGGAAATACTTAAGGGTAATATCCATATGTAACGACCATTAACTTTGTCAAAATTGAGTTTAAGGAATTTTTTATTGATTTTTCTAAAATGTTTTAAATGAATTATTTAGTAAGAAGTTAAATTATAAAATGGTATTTAGGGATTTTTCAACCATAATATTAAGACTACATCCATAATTTCTCTCTCAATTTTCTCTTTATTACTGAGTGAGTTCTTCATCTATTCTCACACATTCTCTATATTGTTCATTGTTGAGAGTGGTTGCGAGTAAATTTAAACTTTTCTTAAGTGTTATTATTGGTTTCCACTCACTATTTTATAGTATTACCCTAGTAATGGTAGTTTATGCCTATTTTTGAAATTTGGACCTAATTTCTTGATTTATGTTATCAAGTCCCAATGAACTTATTTTATTTAACGTGTAGCTATGTATAAGTGTAATGTAGGTGGTCACTAAGCTATCCCTAGGTTATATCCTATTTTTCATGTGTGTATGATGTGTGGTCGCATCAACCTAACACACACATTAATAAAATTTGATTAAAAAGTATATTATTACTTATCTAGTGAAATTCATGTTATTTAGGCCATGATTGGTCTATAAGAAATGTAAATCCTGGACATTTTACTCCATGTGTGGTGTCTATTTTAACTAATGAAATGGGGAATTTTGGAGGCAACCTGAGGGGTTCCAAAAATAAAAATATTACTTGGACTGTTGATAAAATATGAAAAATATATAATTGGTAAAACCATAAACTCTTTTTGTAAAGATTCTAGAATGGGATGTGGATCCCCCTTGTAGTGATATTTTAGTAATGGTTCTGGGGTGTGATGTGGATTCCCTAAGAAATGATATTTTTTTAAAGGCTCTATGGTAGAATGTTGGTCCACGAGGTGATGAAAATATTGTAAATTTTCCAAGGTTGGATTTTGTTCTCCCTTAGGTGGTTATATATCATCTTCAAATATATCTAGCATTAGCTAAAGAATGTATGGTTGATCCTGGGTTTCACTATAGAACCTAGGAGTGATATTGATTTATTTATTTATAATTGATATATTTTTTATGTAACATCATCATATATGATTTTTAGAGAAGATATATACAAATACACCATTGGTGGTGGCCTGCAGAGTTATACTAACACCCTGATCATGTCATCAAGGGTACCCACAAAGACTTCATCAATTCTATTATGTATAAGGAATGGGGACCTATGATTGATGGATGATCTAAGTGGTTAGGATTGAACATGGGAGATGGGATCAAGCTAGGACCTGAGACTATTTATTTTGGATATATCTAGTTTTTTATTTTTTTGGTAATTTTAGATTTGATGTATTCATTCCACCCCTAACTGGTATTTATTATGTTTTTATTAATTATATAACATATACAAGACTCATATATATATCATGGGTATATATGTTTGTTTATTAGAATTTGGTTGTAATGTTTTTTGTAGACTCATCTGGATGACTGTTATAGTTTATAATTCCACTCTTACTTATGACCATCTGATCTAAAGTGTAACACCCCAAGCTTCCACAGTATGTTTCCCTTTGAATAATAAAATATCTTACATTGTATGCAATTTCAAGTTCTAGTACACCATGACCAATCAAACTAGCCGTTATGAATAGTAATACCCACTTTTTGAAATTTTATAACTTTTATTTTTCAAAATGGACTTCATTTTAGATTTATAATATCAAAATTAGCTTAGGGTGAATTATTGGTATTTTTCTGAAAACTTTCAAATTTTTTATGAATAGTGAAAAACACTGCGTTATTTTTTAAAATCAAAATTTTATTTAAATATTTATTTATTTTATTTAAATTTATTTTAAATCAAAATAGATACATAATACTTATATTAAATCAAGTTAATTCATTAGAGTAATTTTATAATAAGATTAGATGTATAAATTTTTATTGAACTTTTTAACGTCTTTTACCCGCCTACTAGGCACATTTGAAAATTTTCATAAAATGTAATTTTACCACTTCTATGAATTGAATTTAAAAAATCCGAGAGACATGGTGGATATCAGTAAGTAAAATTTTGTTCAATAAGAAGAAAATATTTTTTGGTGAATAGTAACGTTTGGCTTTTATTTTCAACGGATAAAAGTAAATATGGTAATTAAAGGTAAAAATGATATTATTATTACCGTAAAACAAGTACTAATTATATTGGATATGTGTATTTCAAACAAAATAAGCCTTAGGAATAAAATATGATCCTTTTGGTCCACTTAGATCAGATTAGGTCATTTATTATATTTTATTTAAAGAAGAGTTAAAAGTATTAAATTCAGCGTTTAATAACTAAACCATTTTTAATATAAGGTTATGCATAAGATATTTTTGACTATAAATATTCTTTAGAAAACTAAAAATATTTCCTATATAATGGTAGTTTATTTTTAATTTTTCGACATTAAATAATTAAATTTATTTATGACACAATGATGATGCATCAATTACCTTATTAATGAAAGATTAAAATAATTGATATTATAAATATTAAAATAATTGTAAATTGATAATTTTGATGAATTGAACGAATTTTTTAGGTTAATATGACATGTCAGGGTTGACTAAATGAATGTTTTAGAATTAATCAAGTTTTTAGGACTTTAACAAAAATCAATTACTAAATAGTGTAAAAATTGACATAAATGTGTTTTTAAAACAAATACTATATTATTAATTGATATTATGTTTTTAAAAATATAAGGTTCAGAAAAAGGAGTTATATAAAGATATATATGTCAATAATGAACCACTTGGGGTTCACTTGGAATTTTATAGTAAGTTTAATAACCATATAATATAAAAATACAAGGAGACAAGGTAAATGTTCAACTATTTAACCAAGAGTTAAACCTAAAAGATAAGGTTAATATGGTGACCTAAAACTTTCTAAAACCTATTGGTTCATAGGATTTATACCAATCCCAACTTTATCCTAGAAAGAATTCTATTTTGAGCCATTATAAACCGAAAATGATTTTATAATAAAATAATGTTTCAAGGTTTTCCAAAAGTGACCCTCACCCCTCTTATAAAAGGGTACATCCCCTTCTCTCAAAATCACACCTCCAAATCCATTTGGATCAACCAAAACCTACTCAAATATCCTCCCAAATAACCTCAATTAAACCTGTAGGACTTACTTTGATCATAAAGACAACCTAAGGACCCCTTTTGTTCAAATCAAAAGGAAGAACTCGAAGAAGAGGTAATAATTTCATCACCTCTTTCAAAGTCATTTTCTTCTTCTACTTCCTCTTTAGTTGTTGTTTCCATACCAAAGTAAAAAGTTTATTACCTTATACATAATGTGATGTTATTATAAATATGGTACAACCATATTCATTATTATGTCCATCTTATGAAGGAAAAAGTCACCATACGTGCATACGTACAACTTACCATCTCCACGTCGTGGTGTAGTTTGTAACACAACACTTTAATATTTGTATGGGTATAATAATGAGTATAATTGATGTAAATAATAAATATAAAATGTTAATGATTATGTATAGATGATATACCATCCAATTATATATGATTTCACCATCAAAAGAATGATATTGTCAGACGTGCGTATGTACGACTTACCATCTCCACGACGCGATGAGATGTCATTCCCCATCGTAACCATTCACGACTAATTTTCATTTGACTATTAAAAATAATGTTTATGAACTTAATATCATTATGTATATGAATAAGATACATCCTATCCATAACAAACATGACTTATATAGAAAAATATATAAAGGAAATTGAATCAGTTAACACCCAAAACGATGATACAACTGAAATATCATTAACAAAGCAATATTAGAAGATCATATATGATATCATATTTATGTATATGGTTATTTTATAGTTTAATAACAATGAGTTCAACATTATACAAGATTTTAAACTACCCTATAATAGGGAAAAGTACAAGGTAATGGTTAATTTTACAATCTCATTATTATCTGAGGTTGTTAATACATAAGTATCACTACTACAAATAAGACTTTTATCAGCGCTAAAAATGGCTTTTAACAGCGCTAGAAAAGCGCTGTTAATCCCGGAAAAGATAGGGGGGGTCCCCTTTATCAGCGCTCAAAAAAGCGCAGATAAAGACAACTTTTATCAGTGCTGAAAAAGCGCTGATAAATGGGGTCTTTTAACAGCGCTAAAACAAAGCGCTGATAAAAGGGTCCTTTATCGGCGCTTTCTTTTAGCGCTGATAAAAGACCCCTTTATGAGTGCTTCCTTTATCAGTGCTTTCATTTTAGCGCTGATAAAAGACCCCTTTTATCAGAGTTTTTAAAAAATTGCTAATAAAAGTAAAAAAAATAAAAAAAAATTTAAAAAAAAATTAATTTTTTTAAAAAATACTGCCAATCGGGGGGGGGGGGGATTTTATAGCACTTGATTCCCCCCTTTTACAGCACTTTTCCACGACCTACAGTTCCCCACACACCCCCTCCACCCTTCATCAGTGCTTGCTCCCATATTCCCCCATGCGCGTGTGCCCCTGCCTCAACCAGGATTTGAACTCAAGACCTCCCTCCTACGTGCCTAAGCCCTTACCACTCCTCTATTTTGATTTGTTTTCCATTTCATGATATATATATATAGTTATATTTATTCGTATAGTAGTATATATTTATATTAATATATATATATATATATAGTTATATTAATATATATATAGTTATATTAATATATATATATAGTTATACTAATACATATCTCTATTTATATATATATATATTTCGTTATATTTATTCGTATAGTAATATATATATATATATATGTATATATATATAGTTATATTAATATATATAGTTATATTAATATATATATATATATAGTTATATTAATATATATCTCTATTTATATATATATAGTTATATTTATTCGGACAGTAATATATATTTATATTAATATATATATATAGTTATATTAATATATATATATATATAGTTATATTAATATATATATTTATAGTGATATTAATATATATATTTATAGTGATATTAATATATATATTTATAGTAATATTAATATATATATGTAGTTATATTAATATATATATAGTTAGATTAATATGTAGGTATATAAATATTCAAATATTTGTATTTTAAATAAAATGGATATTAGTAATTATTTAGATAAAGCTAATATATTTTATATGTAAATATATTTTATTATTTATATTTATATAATTAACTTTTTATGTGTGAATATATAAAAAATATGTATATATTGTTATACATTTGATTATAAATAGCAGTTCATTATAAAAGAGGATGAAATTTTAACGACATAATATCAATATGAATGTAATACCTCGTAATAAATTCCGTCCCCACAAAAAAAATCCAATAATACCCCCTTAAACGAGGCTGAAAATCCACAAAATGTTAAAAAATCGGGGTACCCCGACTAAAAACTCAGTTTCGGAGGCATTATGGGCCTTTTTGGCCCCTAAAAAACCTTGACCATCATCCCTCCTGGTCACAGTGATGTAGATCTCATCACAGGATTTGATTTGATATGTGGTAGAGCTCAAACGGACACCTGGATCAAAAGTTATGGCCGTTTGAAGTTCGAGTTGCGTTTTCAACATATTTTGGATCTTTTTTTAATTTTTTTATTTTTTAATCTTCTAATTGTTATTAAATGACTATTACTCCATAATAATTAGAAAATTGTTAATTGAAAATATTTTTTTAATTTTTTTATATGTCATTTTCACTAAATATCTTATATATTAAGTATATTAAGTGTAAATATATATTTATACTTATCTAAAATATATTTAAAAATTATATATTATATTTATATCAATATAACTATATTTATATATTTATATATTAATATATTATTTTTAATTAATTTTTATTTGAAGTCGACCCTTTATCAGTGCTTTAAAAAAGCACTGATAAAGTCCCCTCCTTTATCAGCACTACTAAAAAAGCACTGATAAAGGGGGTCCCTTTATCAGCGCTAAAAAAATCATTGATAAAGGGGGTACCATTATTAGTGATTTTTCATTAGTTCTAATAAAGTTTGGCATTGGGAAAAACTGTATTTGTGGTAGTGTATCTACTGGGACCTCTTTATCATCCACACCGTGTTTCTTAAAATTGTATTTGAAAACATTTTTACAATTTACTAGACTATGGGTAAAATTCATTTATACCCTTGTTTTAATTTTTATAAAATGGGTTGAAAAGAATCTTTTCTTTGTTTTCCAAACAAGGAACTTTATGACCATTTTGAATAATTAATGTAAGAATGTTTTTTAACTTATACGGAGGGTGTGGCTATTTTTTTCCGTTATAACACCTTTAAAGCTTCCCTTACATGCTTATAATAATATTTTCAAAATAAATGTTTTCTTTTCTAATTATGTGACTTTTAAATGATTTCAAAATAGGATGAGGTATTTCTCTCAAATAGTTTTGATTTCATCTATGTCAACATCCTTTGATGGATTTTACGTTTATTTGAAGTTGATTTGTTATGATACAATATTCCATATTGTATTGAAGGTTTTGTGATATGTTTGATCATGGATGTGCTATTTTTATACCATTCATGGTATATGGTTACATTATTGACATTTCTTATGCTATTTTTAATATGAAGTTTTATATTATGTTTCAACCATTTCATATGAGGAATGCATTGGACTTATTAAGTGACAGGTGGAGCCCGCTATAGAGCCTCAATGAATCGGTAGGTCTCATGAGAAAAACTATTGTCTTGGAACAAGGCCTTGAAAATATATTATTTCTAGTATTGGCTCGAGCCCTTGACGATCTGGTTATGATGTCCGAAATTATGCATTCCATCATTATGGAATTAGATATTGATATTACATGTGATTATTTGACTAGTAGAATATCAATGTGATTAATTAAATGGAATTATTTTGATTTATATTTTCCATATTATACTGAATTTTAAGTTTAGAAAGGATTTTGTTTTAGTCTTATAAATTTCCTTAAATGCTTATGCTTATTTATTAAAGTTTTCGCTATATTGTTATACTTACTGAGCATCTGAACTCACCCCTTTCTATGTTTTATTTTTCCTAGGATGTGAAGAAGTATTTTATGGTTGATCTGTAGGGATAGGATAAGGGATATAAGTGTGTTCAAAATGGAAAAAATGTTTATGTTGTTTTTATTTCATAATGTAATGTAAAACTTATGTATGTATCTAGTACTTACAAGGATACTAAACTAATCAGTCTTTCAAAACATGATCTCTTGTGATCATGCAAATGTTATGTAATAATGCCCCGACTCTGGGAAACTAGGGTCAGGGTGTTACATAAAGGGTATAGTCTCTTCATGATTGTTATTAGCATATCTATACTAGTTTTCATCCAATGAAATATGAGGATGTATTCCTAAAGTCAAATGGAACACTGATCCAATTATTACATAGTGATCTAGATGGGGAACATAAAAAAGTGGTATGGGAGCCTTATTTCTTATTTTCTCTTACTATATAAGAATTTTAGACAAGTGATAGGATACTTTTATATCATGGTGTAGATCTTATACCTTGGCATAACTAACCCACATATGAGGTACTCCCATGTTACCATGGATGGGACTTTTGTTCATGTTTTTCACTTATATATTTGGGTTATCTTATGAATATGATTTTCTTTATTCATGATTTATGGAATATTACTCTAGAATCATGATGAAAATAGGGTGATCATTTATAAATGATTCCAAGAACATTGGACTCACATGACATTCATGTGATTGGTTACTTTAATTTTTACATAGGGGTTGGTTATTTATGTTGTCTGTAATAACATATATTGTGTTTTCAATATAAATTATTTGTGAGATATAACCTAGAAGATTCTTTATATGGTTTTATAATTTTGTTAATGATTAATTATTTTCATTATAAATGATATCACTTAAATAAACTATTGATATAAATTTATAATGTTTTTACCTATATAATTTCTAGTTATCATTTTATTTAAGTGGTTTATAGTTGTGTGACTCTTGTTCAATGAAACCCAATGAAAATAAAATGAAATAATTTAAATCTTCTTAGTATTTAAAGATACCCGCAAGAATGGGTATATGGTTCTAGAAAAATCACTCAAGTCAAGAGATCATGGCGATGTGGTGAGTAGTATGATGTTATGGCTATTACTACACCCAAACTATGATATTGAATTTTTTTATATAAATGTGTTCTAATATTCTTATTAAGGTATTTGCGATGGATCTCAAGGTTAAGGTTTGAGAAAGATGAATTTTATTGATCTTACTCTTACTGATCAGGATGTAAGACTGTCTATGGTTTAAGGTATGCTTTTAATAGATTCTACTTTGGAATATAGTTTTTTAATATAGGTGTATATCATTCCTTTATATATTCTTAGATTTCTAATGGATTATGGCTAGCCATGGAGAACCTTTATGGGGTGATATGAATTTATATGACATTAGGGACATGATCCAATGTTATTTAAAGTCTTTTTGAGTGATCCATTATGATTAGATACTTTATATTCCTTTGGGATTTATTTGTGTTAGAGTTGGGAACTTTTTAAGTGATCTTTAGGATGGATTGGATACTTTGGTATTGAGCCCTTATCAACTATTTTCTACGATGGGTACCATTTATATTTGCTAAGGGAGATCGATATGTCTATGTTGGGGAGAGGAACATATAGGTGGGTCATAAAGGACCTAACCTTCAGTAGTTTGTTGGGATTAAGAACCATTTTTCTAGTGTTATTATAGATAATGTGGAGATGTGTAGATGGTCTTTCCTCCCATGGTAGACCACGTTTTGGATATATTTCTAGAATTGTTATCATTATTGACACCAAATCATGAGATTGATTTCAAAATTTATATATTTTTACGTATAGATCCCATATCTATTTCTTCTTATAGGATAGATCATGTAAAGCTTTGAGAGATAAAGGATCAGATGGAGGATTTGGATGAAAAGGGTTTCATAAATTCAAGTACATCCCCTTGGGATAATCTGGTCTTGTTCACCATGAATGTGGATGGTTCCTTGATATTTTTTTATTAATTATAAGAAGTTAAACCAAGGGATTGTTAATAATTAGTACCCACTTTCCTATATTGATTATTTATTTAACAAGATTATAGGGGATAGATTTTTCTCTAAGATAAATTTTAGATCAAATTATCATTAATTAAAGGTGATACCATCATATATACTTATGTTTATGATAAGATATGGAATGTATGAGTACCTTGCATTTATATTCATATTTAATAAAATTTCAGTAGTGTTTATGGCCCTAATAAATCAGTTATTTCATACTTATTTGGATTAATTTATAGTTATGTTTGTGAATAATATTTTCATATACTTCTTAGATAGGGAAATATCATGCTTGACACTTAAATATTATTTTGAATACACTTAGAGAACATGGGTTTTATACCAAGAAGTAAATGTGTCCTTTTTGGAATGATTGGATGCACTTACTAGGGAATGTGATATCCAATGTTGGAGTATTAGAAGACCTTGGGAAGTTTGAGGTAGCAGTTTATTAGAAGTAACCCAAAAAATTGAGATCAATAGTTTCTCAGGATTATCCAGTTACTACAATAGATTTATACAAGAATTTTTATTATCGGGTATACTGATGATGGATCTAACTATAATGAGGCACATATACCCAAGATGAGTGCTTTTGAAATATCCTTTTAGGTGATGAAAGGGAGATTTATGATTGTACAAAAAACAACCTTACATGAGTCTCATAAGGATTATAAATTATACTACTATGCATTAATAGTCATTTAGTTAGTGGTTCTAATACATGATGGTAATGTCAATGCTTATGGGTCTAGAATGTTATGGTCTCATGAGAGTTACAACCCAACACACGAACATGAGTTGGCAATGATGGTGAATCTCATGTTGACATTATACTTTTTAATATTTTTGGTATACACTAACCACAATATTCTGAGATATATTTTCTCCCATAATTACATAAAACCTTGACAGTTAACGCGGTTTGAGTACCTAGAGTCCTTCAATTTTGAGTTGGCATACACCTTAAGGAAGGGAAAAGTTGTTGTGGATGCACTAAGTAAGAAAATTCAAGAATATGTGGTGTAATTGATTGGATATGACTGGTATTTGGTTTCCCTATTTTTAGAGATGGATTGGGATGTTTAGGAGTACCAGGGATAAGTAAATCATAGGTATTTTTCTTTTACCTCTTCAATCCTCACGAGAGTAAAAGATAGTCAATTATCAGATTAAAATTGTCTAGTGGTAAGGGATAACATATACGGTGGGGATCCACCATCAGATTGTTATATAGATACTGATGAGATTTTTTATGTCAATGTCATGATATTGTACCTATAAGAATGTGTGTTGAGCTGATAAAGGATCCACATACCTCAAGTTGGTTTTTTATTCTAGAACTAACCAAGATGTATCATGATACTTAACTATTATTCTAGTGGCCTTGGATGAATATTATATCATGGGGTTTTCTACATCATTCTCCACCAATCAATGGGTGAATTTCGAGCATTAGAGACTCAGTGTATTATCCAGTCACTACCCACCCAGGATGGTAAGTTGGTTGATATGAATCTAGATTTTGTGATTTATTTTCTATGAAAACCCTAGGCAATTGATATGATTTGGTTTTTTGTGGATCTATTGATTATGGTTTTTTATTTTCTAATAATTTTATATACTTTCTCTATTTTTGGGTAAGGTAATGTCTACATAGGATAGATAGTGTGTCTTTAAAGAGTATTATAGAGAATCATTTATTTTTAGGATTCCTTCTTTATACCATGATTTTGGTGAGGGTTTCAGAAGGTCCTTGAAATGTAGTTGAATTTAATAACTATTTATTACACTCAGATAAATGGCCAATTTTAGTGCACTATTTGAATATTTTATAATAATTTGTGGTCATGTGTCCAATATTTTAGGATTTTTCAGAAGAAAAATGTTTCACTTGTAGAGTTTTACTTCAAAAAAAGTAATTTGGATTCAATTTTGATGGAATATTTTGAGGCCTTATATTGGAGGAGGTGTCAATTTCATCTATATTAGATGGAAGAAAGATATTTAATAGTTATTCAACCAAGTCTCGTATAATATCCATCAAATAATATCTGGTATATTAGTAAGATGTTATCATCCACTTAGAGTAGTCAGAGGTCATATTTAGAATGATGACATCATACTATGGAGGTTGAGGAGGGAGATTGAGTATACCTACAGGTGTTACCTTAGTTGGGGAATCACCATATTCATATGCAAGGGATATTAGCACCTTGGTTCGTGAGGCCATTTGATATTGTGGAGAGAATCAATACATTATAACTCTAGTAGGATCTTACTTAACATTTGGTTTTATGAATGATGTGTTTAATGTATCACATATTTTGAAATATAATCATTAACATCCCCATGTGATTAGTACTGATGATATCAATCTCAATACTCATGCCTCATTTTAGTATTTTCTATTTTGTTTTGTGGATTATAACGAAAATACTCTCCCTTGAAAACTAATTCCTCTAATATGAGTGCAGTATTAGAACATATGTATCCAAGATGATATGTTGAAGTGAGAGTGTGACATTTAAAAACAAGAGTTGGAATTACACAAAAAATAGGGTTAGTGATGTTTGGAATGAAATTCAAGGATAATCAAGTATATAGTTGGGAGGTTATAACATCACAAACTGGTCATGGTATGAACTTGTTGTTTTTTCTCCAAAAAATAATCCTATGTAAATTATTGTTGAAATACACATATTTCATGGTCCCAAACTATTAAATAATGATTATGTATGATGAAATTATTATTTGGGTTGAATTAGGGATCGATCATGTGTATTGGGACCCTGTGGAGGTTCTTGTAGTGTGTGTATATGTAACACCCCAAGCTACCACGGTATTTTTTCCTTTGAATAATGCAATAGCTTGCATTGTACGCAACTTCGAGATTCTAACACACCGCGAACAATCAAACTAGCCATTATGAATAGTAATACCCACTTTTTAAAATTTTATAATTTTTATTTTTGAAAATGGACTTCATTTTTGAATTCGGATTATCTAAATTAGCTTAGGGTGAATTTTTGGTATTTTTCTGAAAACAGTCAATTTTTGATGATAGTGAAAAACACAGCGTTATTGGTTAAAACGGAATTTTCATTTAAATAATTATTTATTTTATTTAAATTTATTTTAGGTTAAAATAGATACATAATACCTATATAAGTTCAAGGTAATTCATTGGAGTCATTTTATAATAAGTTTAGATATATAAAAATTTTATTGAACTTTTACAGTCTTTTACCCACCTCCTAGGAGCATTTATAAATTTTCATAAAACTTAATTTTACCACTTATGTGAATTGAATTTTAAACATCCGAGATACACTGTTGATATTAGTAAGTAAAATGTGGTTCAATGAGATGAAAATATTTTTTGGTGAATAGTAACTTTTTACTTTTATTTACCACGATCAAAAGTAAATAGGGTAATTAAAGTTAAAAATGATATTATTATTATCCTAATCATGTCCTAATTATATTGGATAAGTGTAATTAGACCAAAAACAATGTAATGAATAAAATATGATCCTTTAGGTCCACTTGGATTAGATTAGGACATTTCTTCCTATTTTATTGAAGGAAGAGTTATAAATGTTAAATTCAAAGTTTAATAACTAAACCATTTTTAATATAGGGTTATACATAAGATAAATTAGACTATAAATATTAATTAGAAATATAAAAATATTTCCTACATAATGGTTTTTTATTTATAATTTTTAAACCTTAAATAATTTAATTTATTTGTGACACAATGATGATGCAATAATTACCTTATTAATGAAAGATTAAAATAATTGATATTATAAGTATCCAAATAAATATAATTTGAGACTTTTGATTAATTAAACTAATTTTATAGATTAATATGACATGTTAGGATCGAATATATGAATTTATTTAGAAGTAATAAAGTTATGAGGACTTTAACAAAAAGCATTTATTCAATAATGTCAAAATTGACATAATTGAGTTTTTAAAACAAATATTATATTATTAATTGATATTCTATTCCTAAAAATATAAGGTTTGACCAAGGAATTAGATAAGGTTATATATATCAATAATGAACCACTTGGGGTTCTATTGGAAGTTTATACTAAGTGTATTAACCATATAATATAAAAATACTACGAGACATGGTAAATGTGAAACTATTTAACTAAGAGTTAAATCTAAATGATAAGGTTAATATGGTGACCTAAACCTATCTGAAACCTATTGGTTGAGATTATTTATACCAATGCAAACCCTATACTCTAAATAAATCATTTTGGAGCCATTATAAACCGAATATGAATATATTATAAAATAACATTTCAATCTTTTCCGAAAGTGCCCCTCACCCCTCTTATAAAAGGGTACTTCCTCTTCTCTCAAATTCACAACTCCAAATCCATTTGGCTTAGAAAAACCCAACCCAAATATCCTCAAAACGATCCTACTGTAATCTTAGAGGCCTTACTTTGGTGATAAAGCCAACCCGAGGAGCCCTTTTGATCAAATCAAAAGGAAGAACCCGAAGAAGAGATAAATATTTCATCACCTATTTCAAGTTCTTTTATTCTCCCACTTCCTATTTCTTTGTTATTTCCATTCTAAAATAATAACTCCTGTATCTTTGATATAATATGATTTTATTATAAAAATGGTACAACCATATTCATTATTCGATCCATCATATGAATGAAAAAGTCACCATACGTGCGTACGTACGGCTTACCATCTCCACGTCGTGGTGTAGTTGTTATTCAATACATTATTTTTGGATGGGTATAATAATGATGTATAATTGATGTAAATAATAAATATAACATTTTAAGTATTCTATATATCTGATCTACCATATATTTACATACTATTTTAATATCAATGGAATGATATTGTCGCTCATGCGTGCGTACGGATTACCGTCTCCACGAACGCGATGGGATTCATTCCCCATCATAACCATTCAAGACTAATTTTCATTTGATGATTAAAAATAATGTTTAAAGGAATGATATAATTTTGTATATGAATAAAATACATCACATCCATAAAAAACATGACTCACGTAACAAAGAATATAAAGGAAAATGAATCTGTTAATACCTAAAATGATGATAACACTAAAATATTATTAACAAAACATTATTAAAAGATCATATATGATATCATAATTATGTATATGGTTCATTTATAATTTAATAACAATGATTTAACTATTATATATGAGGTTAACATACCCTCGACCACGGAAAATTACAAGGTAAGGGTTAATTTCATAATCTCTTTACTTATCCAAGGTTGTTTTTACATAAGTATCTACTGGGACCTCTTTATCATCCACAACAATGTTTTATTAAAAATTTATTTTTATAAAATTGTTACTATTTACTAGACTATGGGTTAAATTCATTTATACCCTTATTTTACCTTATATGTTTTGAAAGGAATCTTTCTGTCGTTTTCCAAACAAGGTACTTTACGACCTTTTCGACAAAATTAAGGTAAAAATGTCTTTTTAACTTATATGGAGGGTGCGGTTATTTTCCACCATTATAAAATCGTCGAAGATTAACTTACAATCTTATAAAAATATTTTCAAAATAAATGATTTCTTTTATAATTATGGGGCTTTAAATGATTTCAAAAAAATAAAGAGATATTTCTCTGAAATAGTTTTGATTTCATCTATGTTGACATCCTTTGATGGATTTATACTTGTTTGAAGTCCATTCATTATGATACAAATCTTATATATTTTATTGAAGGTTTTGTGATATGTTTAACTGTGGATGTGTTATTTTTATACCATTCATGGTTTATGGTTAAAGTATTGACATTTTTTATGTTAGTTTTAATATGAATTTTTATGTTATATGTCAACCGTTTCATATGAAGAATGTATTGGACTTATTAAGTCACAGGTGGAGCTCACTATAGCTTCTCAATGCATCAGTAGGTCTCATGAGACAATTAGATGTTGAATTGGCTGAGGCCTTTCCCAATTTGATATATGGTTTTGGCTGAGGCCTAAATCATTTTTTGAAGTCTTAGTCGAGGCCTTGACAAAATGTTTCAGAATGTCCGACATTATACATTCCCTCATTATGAAAATAATATTGATGGTTCATGTGGTTATCCGACTAGTATAATACCCATGTTTATGTTTTCTTATGTATTATTAGCTCAACTCATATTCCTACAATAAAGTGTTCATGTTTATCATTTATAAAGGCATGTGTTTTCAATTATTCGCCATGCCTAATTTTTATGTTATCTTATACTATATTGTTTACCCTTATTGAGCATTTGAGCACACCCCTTTCTTATGCTTCATTTTTCCATGATATGAAGAAGTTAGTTATGAGTGACTTGAAGGCATAATCTAGGAGGATTTGATGTTTCAAATGGAATAAATTAGTGTTGTATTTATTTTCAAGTTGGAAATTAGAACATATGTGTGAATCTTGTTTCCAATAATACTAAACTGATCGGTCTTTTGGGATTTGGTCCCTTGTGATCAGGAAAATACTATGTAATAATGCACCGACTCTGGGTAACTGGGGTTAGGGTGTTATAGTTGGTATCATATGAAGTTTAGTAAAAACCATAGAAGGTAGATTTAGAAAAACTTTGAATAGATAACTTTACCCTAAGATAGACTTTGAGGATTAGTATTTAAGAACTTCCTAAATTTTGGAAATGTAGAGATTTTGTGTATTTTCCAAGAAATAAATCCATGTATGGATACGAGCAGGTAGAGGCTGCTCTAGAACAGATGTACCTAGGAGTGAAAACTCCGACAAGGAGTTTCGGGCTTGACCCCGGGTATCTTGGTACACGAAAATGGGCCTTACTGCACTCTTGGTTACGATACTCCCAGGGGATATGCTTAGGATAATTCACATTTTCTTTATAAACCATTATGAAGGATTTATGAGTATATACTTCCTCAAAGAAACCATTTTTTTATCATTATGAATCATATCCATAAACTGTTCAATTTATGTTAAGTGTTTTATAAGTTTGGAATTATGTATTGCGATTCATAAACTAATCTAGTGTATGCCATTATTAAGAAATGACACCTAGTGGAAGGAATGGAAACTGTATAAATGCACGTAATCCATGTAGGTATTTACCTCCTACTCAAGATAATTATAGTGGAGTTGGTGATGCGATTGGTGCGGATCAGCTTATCACCGTACTGGGACAACTCATCCAGGTTATGAATAATAACCTTACCCATATAGAGCACCCTGATCCACAACGTGAAGGATCAATGTTAGACCACTTCATGAGGCAAAACCCACCAACATTAAATTTTTCTAAAAATCCATTTGTAGTTGAATAATGGATAAATTACTTTGAGAAAATATTTCATGCTTTGGGGAGTAGCGAAAGGGAAAAAGGTGTCCTGGTAGTTTATCACCTCATCGGAGATGCAGATCAATGGTGTTCATTAATTCAAAATACAAAGGAGGATAAAGAAGTATCAAGTATGGAATAAAGGGAGTTTAAAGAAATTTTCTTATAAAAATACTTTCCCGGTGACCATCGAGTGGATATGGAAAGGCAATTTCCGAGTCTAAGGCAAAAAGAGGATGAGAATGTCGTAAAGTATGAAGCTAATTTTACAAGGTTAGAAAGTCATGATGCATATTATATACGTAACCCATGATGTATGATTGACTGTTTCTTTGATGGGTTAAAACCATTTCTCCATTGAGCATTAGTATCACAATCCTTCTCATCGTACGAAGATATTGTCTCATGTAGTATCGAGATAGAAGATGAATTCTCTAAGTCTTACGACTTTAAAGAAAAGCTAGAGAAGAAGAGGTCTACTGAACACACTGGGAAAGGAAATAAGGAAACAGGAAAGAAGGGAAGAGTTGAATTTCCACCCTATGATAATTGGGGAAGGAATCACCCTGGTGCCTACCTAAAAGGAAAAGGAGTATGTTACAAATGTGGACAAGAAAGACCATCTTTCTGGTTATTTTAAGGGAAATAAAGAAGCTACCAATGTTCAATACTACAATTTCATGTAGATGGGACATTATTCAAATGAATTTCCTAAGTATCCAAGAAAATTACCTCATAAAAGGCCAAGGGATCAAGACCAAGCTTATGTGATCACTACTACTGAGGTTGAAGCTCTGAAAGACATGGTGGCAGGTAATTTAATGGTTTCCTCAAGTTTAGCCAATGCTTTATTTGATTATGGATCATTGAATTGTTTCATATCTTCCAAGTTTGATAAGAATATTAGATATTTCCAATTTTATTTAACAAGGTATTTTTCAATCAAAAATTCTAAGGGAAGTATCACTGCAACAAAGTTTTGTGAATTAGTCCCCATTAGGGCATATAAACGTTATTTACTTACTGATCGCATCATCATACTGATGATTGAATTTGATATAATTCTCGGTATGTATTGGATTTTGGACCATGATGTGAAAATTTATTGTATGAAGAATGAGGTTACAATTTTTGATGATGATAAGGAGTACCTTATTAGAGCAGAAATGCCACCACCTTATTCTTATCAAGATCCACCCCCAGTAGCTCAACTAAATTCAATTATTGGGGAGGAAGATAATGAAATAACTATGGGTGAGGAAAGTAATGATCAAAAAAAGGATGTACCTATTGTGAAAGAATATGTTGATGTGTTTCTAGAGGATTTACCTGGACATACTCCAGAATGAGAAATTGAGTTTTCCATTGACTTATTTCCTAGTTCAAGGCCCATATCAAAGACCCCTTATAGAATGGCCACTATGGAATTAGTGGAACTAAGGAAATAACTAGAGTAATTGAGTAATAAGGGATTTATTCGCCCTAGTGTTTCTCCATGGGGAGCCTCTATTCTCTTTTTTAAGAAAAAAGATAGATCTACGAGGTTGTGCATTGACTATAGGGAGATCAATGCTATAACAATAAAGAACAAGTATCCCCTACCTCGCATTAATGATTTATTCGACCAACTTCATGGAGCTCAATATTTTTCAAAGATTGACCTTCGATCTGGATATCGTAATTTGTATGTCAAGAAGGAAGACATTCCAAAAACAACATTTTGAATCAGGTAAGGGAATTACGAATTTACAGTAATGCTTTTTGGGATAACTAATGCACCCGTTGTTTTCATGGATCTAATGAATAGAGTTTTCAAGGAACATCTTGATGACTTTGTAGTGGTATTTATTGATGACATCTTGGTATACTCCAAAAGATATGACGATCATGAAAATTACTTGCGCACCATTCTGAAAATCCTCAGAACAAATGAATTATACGGGAAGTTTATCAAGTGTGAATTCTATATTAATGAGATTTATTTTCTTGACCATATTTTCACTAAGGATGGAATCTCCATTGAACCTTCTAAGATGAGAGCAATCCCAGAATGGCCAGAACTGACGATTATAGATGAGGTATGTAATTTTATTGGTTTATCAGGTTATTATCAGCCTTTCGTCTATAATTTTGCCAGATTGGCTAACCCATTAACCAAGATCACACGTAAAGGGGTAAAATTTGTTTGGACAAAAGAGTGCGAAAAATGTTTTGAAGAACTAAAGAGAATATTAGTCAATGCTTCTATATTGAATCTACCATAGGGGAATGATGGGTTTGTTATTTATAGTGATGCTTCAAAGAAAGGACTTGGTTGTGTCCTCATGCAGAATGATAGAGTTATTGCCTATGCATCACGACAGCTAAATATTCATGAACAAAATTATCATACTCTTGATCTTGAGTTAGCAGATGTAATATTTACTTTTAATATTTGGAGACACTATCTATATAGTGAAAAATGTGAGATATATACTAATCACAGGAGCGTGAAGTATATTTTATCACAAAAACAACTCAACATGAGGCAAAGGCGATTTATTGAGTTACTCAAGGATTATGATTTCACTATACACTACCACTCGGGGAAGGAAAATAAGGTGGAAGATGATTTGAGTAGAAAGGATCATGGAGTTTTGAACAATATGAGAGTTGAAAGAGATCCTATTTTCATGGACTTAGTAAAAATGGATATGGTAATAACCATGGAAGGTAGAACATCAATACGTTTTCAAATTGTTGCCAAACCATCTTTACTAGAAAAGATAAAAAGTTCTACGGAGGAACCATAAGATGTAAGGGTAAACGTGGGAACCCAAGAAAATTATGATGAAGAACCAACAAAATCTTTTAATGCAGTAATATTATAGAAATTTCAAGGAAAAAATTATTTGGAGGGGATAATGTAACACCTCAAGCTTCCACGGTACGTTTCCCTTTGAATAATGCAATAACTTTCATTATAGACAACTTCGAGATTCTAACACACAGCGACCAATCAAACTAGCCGTTATGAATAGTAATACCCACTTTTTAAAATTTAAAAAATTTTATTTTTTAAAATGGACTTCATTTTTGAATTTGGAATATCAAAATTAGCTAAGGGTGATTTTTTTGTATTTTTCTAAAAACTTTCAATTTTTTATGAATAGTTAAAAACACTGCGTTATTGGTTAAAATCGACTTTTCATTTAAATAATTATATATTTTATTTAAACTTTTTTTAGGTCAAAATAGATACATAATACCTATATAATTTCAATTTAATTAATTAGAGTCATTTTATAATAAGTTTATATATATATAAATTTTGTTGAACTTTTACCGTCTTTTACCCACCTCCTAGGAGAATTTGCAAATTTACATAATACTTAATTTTACTACTTCTGTGAATTGAATTTCTGAAATATGAGAGACCCAGTAGATATTAATAAGTAAAATTTGGTTCAATTAGATGAAAATATTTTTTGGTGAATAGTACCATTTAACTTTTATTTACCACAATTAATAGTAAATTGGGTAATTAAAGGTAAAAATGATATTATTATTACCCTAACACATGTCCTAATTCTATTGGATAAGTTTAATTCGACCAAAAACAACCTTATGAAGAAAATATGATCCTTTAGGTCCACTTAGATTAGATTAGGACATTTATTATTATTTTATTTAAAGAAGAGTTAAAAATGTTAAATTCAATGTTTAATAACTAAACCATTTTTAATATAAGGTTATACATAAGATAAATTTGACTATAAATATTAATTAAAAATATAAAAATACTTCCTACATAATGGTATTTTACTTATAATTTTTATACATTAAATAATTTAATTTATTTATGACACAATTATGATGAAGTAATTACCTTATTAATGAAAGATTAAAATAATTGATAATATAAGTATCCAAATAAATCTAATTTGAGACTTTTGATGAATTAAAAAAAATTTATTGATTAATATGACATGTTAGTATTGAATATATGAATTTATTTTTAATTAATAAATTTATTAAGACTTTAAAAAAAATCATTTATTAAATAATGTCAAAATTAACATAGTTGAGTTTTTTTAAAAAATATTATATTATTAATTGATATTCTATTCTTAAAAATATAAGGTTTGGAAAAAGGATTTATATAAGGTTATATATATCAATAATGAACCACTTGGGGTTCTATTGGTTGTTTATAGTAAGTTTATTAACTATATAATATAAAAATACAATGAGGCATGGTAAATGTCAAACTATTTAACTAAGAGTTAAATCTAAATGATAAGGTTAATACGGTGACATAAACCTGTCTAAAACCTATTTTTCAGAGGATTTCGACCCATACCAACCTTATACTATAAATAAATCATTTTGGAGCCATTATAAACCTAATATAAATTTATTATAAAATAATATTTCAATCTTCTCCTAAAGTGCCACTCACCCCTCTTATAAAAGGGCACTTCCCCTTCTCTCAAATTCACACCTACAAAGCCTTTTTTCTTGGCCAAAACCTAGTCAAATATAATACCAACTATACTAAATTCATCCTATATGCCTTCCTTTGGTCATAAATTCAACCTTAGTAGCCTTTTTGATCAAATCAAAAGGAAGAACCTGAAGAAGAGGTAAATATTTCATCACCTCTTTAATGTTCTTTTCTCCTTCCACATCAACTTTTTTTGTTGTTTCCATTATAAAATAATCAATCTAGTGTCTTTTATATACTGTGATGTTATTATAAAAATGGTACAACCATATTCATTATAACATCCATCATATGAATGAAAAAGTCACCATACATGCGTACGTACAGCTTACCGTCTCCACGTCATGGTGTAGTTGTTATTTAATACATTATTTTTGGATGGGTATAATAATGATGTATAATTGATATAAATAACAAATATAACATGTTAATTATTCATTATATATGATATAACATCTATTTACATACTATTCTAATATCAAAGGAATGATATTGTCGCTCGTGCATATGTACTAATTACCCTCTCCACAAATGTGATGAGATTCATTCCCCATCGAAACCATTCAAGAATAATTTTCATTTGATGATTAAAAATAATGTATAAATAATTGATATAATTCTAGATATAAATAAGATACATCCCATACATAATAGTCATGACTCACGTAACAATGAATATAAAGGAAAACAAATCAGTTAACACCTGAAACGACAATAATACTAAAATATTATTAACAAAGAATTCTTAAAAGAACATATATGATTTCATAATTATGTATATTGTTATTGTAAAATTTAATAAAAATGAACTAACTATTATAAAGGAGGTTAAAATACCCTCTACTAAGGAAAAGTACAAGTTAAGGGTTAATTTCACAATCTCTTTACTTATCCGAGGTTGTTTTTACGTAAGTATCTACTGGGACCTCTTTGTCATCCATATCCGTGTTTCCTTAAAAATGTATTTTCAAATTTTTTTTACTATTTACAATACTATGGTTTAAATTCATTTATATCGTTATTTGACCTCATATGTTTTGAAAGGAATCTTTCCATCGTTTTCCAAATAACGTACTTTACAACCTTTTCAACAAAATTAAGTTAAAAATGTCTTTTTAACTTATACAGCGGGTGCGGTTATTCTACACCGTTATAACATCATCGAAGATTCCCTTACAGTCTTATAAGAATATTTTCAAAATAAGTGTTTTCTTTTATAATTATGTGACTTTAATTGATTTCCAAAAAAATAAAGAGATATTTATCGCAAATAGTTTTGATTTCATCTATGTCAACATCCTTTGATGGATTTTATACTTTTTTGAAGTCGATTCATTATGATACAAATATTACATATTTTATTGAAGGTTTTGTGATATGTTTTATTGTGGATGTTATATTTCTATATCATTCCTGGTTAATGGTTAAATTATTGACATTTTTTATGCTAGTTTTTATACGAATGTTTATGTTATATTCCAACCATTTCATATGAGGAATGTATTTGACTTAGTAAGTGATGGGTGGAGCCTACTATATCCTCTTGATGCATCAGTATGTCTCATGATACAATTGTACATGGAATTGGATGAGGCCTTTCCCAATTTGATATATGGTTTTGGCCGAGGCTTAAATCATTTTTATACGTCTAGGTCGAGGCCTTAAAAAAATGTTTCAGAATGTCCAGCATTATACATTCCCTCATTATGAAAATAATATTGATTGTTCATGTGGTTATTAGACTAATAGAATGCCCATGACTATGTTTTATTATGTAATTATTTACTTAGCTCATATTACATCCATAAAGTGTTCATGTTTATCATTTGTAAGGGCATGTGTTTTCAATTATTCACCATGCCTAATGTTTATGTTATCTTCTGCTATATTGCTTACCCTTACTGAGCATTTGATCTCACCACTTTTTCATGTTTCATTTTCCCATGATATGAAGAAGTTAGTTATGAGTGACTTGCATGCATAATCAAGGTGGTTTGGATGTTTCTAATGGAATAAATTAGTGTTGTATTTCTTTTCAAGTTGTAAAGTCAAACTTATGTATGAATCTTGTTTCCAATAATACTAAACTGATTGGTCATTAGGGATTTAATCCATTGTGATCAAGCCAATACTATGTAATAGTGCATCGACTCTAGGTAATTGGGGTCGGGGCATCATAGTATAGGTTGGGAATCGATTCTTATGTTTTGGATTGATTTGGAGCTATGTTTTCAACTATGTTTCAATATTTGGAACATTTTGAAGAAGTCTATGGGTGTTGAAAATTAATCGGCGGTGTTTTTTGATAAATTGTAGGAATTATAGAAGATGGTTTTTTTAGCCATAGAGTATAAATGGTGTGATTTGAAGGATATAACAAGCTTGGTGGAGTTATTGTGTATTCTTGAAAATTTTCAAAAATTTCTTATATAAGAGAACTGTTATAAATTTTAAGAGTAATCTTTTGTTGTGTAAATGTCTCAGTGTTTGAAAAAAATTCTAATACCATATTTAAGAGTAACTCTCCGATGTGTAAGAGTCATTCTCAAGTTACCCATAACATATATGTGTAACTTTATAGTGATGTAAATAAATAAGTGTAACATTTTGATAAGTAAGATTCATCCTTTGTTGTGAAATATGGAGAAGTTTTGTGGTGCATGTGATACATAAAATTAACCATATGTGATATATAAAATTAATTCTAATGTTACCCTATATACATAAGATTAATACAAAATTTTAAGAAAGAACATAATAATAAATATGTGACTAAGGTAATGCACAAGGGTAACTCCTTCACACATAAGAGTAATTCTATTGGAGAAATTAGTTTGGAGTCTCCACATATACATAAAGGTCATTTTCTAAAATATGTAAGGGACCTTCCCTTATTCAAAATTGTTTATGTGTTGAAATAATTATGATACATAAGGGTCATCAAGGTGAAATAAATAAGTGTAAGGTCCATACGTAAGTGTTAGGGGATTTTAAAAAAATGAGATTGATTGGATTTTTAAGTATTTTTATAAAAAACTAAAAATGGTTTAATTTTACTTTTGTTAAATTATCAAAGGGGATTTGGGTAATATTTTTACAATACTGAGAATTCATCGAAAAATTTTATATTGTTCTTCTCTTCATCCCTGGGTGAGTTATTATTCAATCCTCTTTAATTATTCATGTCATTCATTTATGGGAGTTGTGATAGTAAGGATAAGCTTCTCTTAGATACTATTCTTGTTTTTATGTCATTATTTCTTATGATTACACAATTTATATTTGGTTTTCCCTATTTTCTAGGGTTTGGTCTTATTTATTGATTCGATCTACTGAGAACAAATCAACCAATGTTTTATAATGAGTATATTTAAAATAAAACCATATAGATGGTGACCCCTCAGTTATCAACAAGGTCTAAATTGGTTTTCTATGTTTATATTATGTATAGTAATGATGAGCTAATTCATAGTTGAAAAAAATTAATTAAATGTTATATACTACCTTTCTAGTTAAATTAATGTAATTCGGGCCATAAGAAGTCTATAAGAAAATTTAAAGCTGTGAATTTTTTCTACAGAGTGTGTAGTTACATTGAACTATTAAAATCTGACATTTTGGAAGGAACTTGAGGGGTTACCTAAAAGAACATATGACTGGATTACGGAAAACAATGAAAATTGTATAATTAGTAAACACATTAACTATTTTTATAAATATTATGTATCGGGATATAGATCCCCCATGTGATTATATTTTGGTAAAGGTTTCATGGTGGGTTTTAGAACTCCTTGGTGGTTATATTTTGGTAAAGGTTTTACAGTGGGATGTGGACCCCCCATTGATGATATTATGGTAAAGGTTTTGGGGTGGGATGTGGATCCCATGTGTGATGATATTTTGGTGAATTTATAGGGGAGGGATATTGATCTCTAATTTAATTACATTCTAGTAAAGGTTCTATAGTGGGTATTTATTCTCCCTAGGTGGTTATATATCATGTTTAAATATATCCAAAACTAGATGAAGTATGTTTTTTTGATCTTGAGTATCACCATATAACCCCTGTACTGATAATGGTTTATTAATTTATGCTTTAGATATTTTTTGTGTCACATAAACGTGCATTCTATTTAGATGGCATATATTTTGTGACATAGTTAGTGGTGGCCTATGAAGTTCAACTCAAACCCTTATCAGGCCACCATGGGAACCCTAGAAAACTCCATGGTTGTTGATATGAACAATGTATAGGGATCTAGGATTGATGCATGATCTAGTAATATGGGATGGATCTTGGGAAATACAACTGGATTAGGACACGAGATCAATTTTTGAAGATGACTCCAGTTTTTGAATTTTTTATTATTTTGGGTTAGATGTATAATGTCCACCCACATGGGATATTTATTATGTTCAAATGGATTTTATAAATTTTAAATCATTCATATTTATATTTCTTGGGTATATTTTTATTTTATTGGTATTTGTATATAATGTATGTTATCTGTGATTCATCTAGATGACTATCATTTTTATTACTTACACTATTAATTATTATTATATGATCTAATGGGTATAGTATCCCAATTATTATTATTAGAGCCTCACTACTAGTCCCCATTCTCTGGTGTGTAGGGAGGAATTTATTAGATCATGTGGTTCACTAATCTTGCTTTTATAGTGCGAGTCTGATGAACATGTTATTGGATATACGTATCTCTTTCCATCACAAGGGAGAATAAAATGATAATTTATATAAATATTTTAAGGGATCCATATTAATATAATATTGATAGATCTTATTATATAATAATTACACTATACAGAATATATTCTCCCACAAGCCAGTAAAATTAATAATTCAATACCAAATCATATACTCTAAAATACATATTGTCTTCTATGACTAACCATTAGATTGTGGGTGAAAAGTAGTGCTTGAATTTTCCTAAGAACTAATATCTCATTATATACTTTGTCAGAAATTATATGTGAACCTTATGTCCCTATTTGAAATTATATTAGGTGGAACAACATGAATATTCAAAATCTCACTAACAAATATCTTCTTGAGCTCATCCACCAAAGAGTCTTATTTGATTGGTAGTAAGTGATTCGTTTGGGTAAGATGATCCACAATCACATATACCACATCTCAACCATTTTGGGATATAAAATTGATTAGTGGGGAATTCTATAGTGATTCTGCCCACTTTCACATTAGAATTTGGACTGAGTGATACTTTCATGTGAGATTTTGGTGTTCAATATTTTCCTTCTAATAGGTAGGGTATCTAGAAACAAACCCTTTTATGTCCTTTTTCATACAATTCCACAAGAGTTGAGGATGAAAATCATGATACATGTTCATTTTTCTGAGATGTTTAGTCTATTGGGAGTCACAATACCCCATTATCACTATCTCCCTCATACTGATTGGAATGACTAGTATTATGTGGACATAAAGGAAGGATTATTGGTCCTAGAACCAATCATCTAGGATCTCCCCATTATTGAGTCACTCCCAAGTGATTATATCATCTAAATTATATACCTAGGAGTTGATAACCAGTTAAATAAAATAATACTTGAGGTTGAAATGATATAGGTGAAAGCCTCTATAACCCTCAACTAAATCTGAGCTAAGTTCAACCATAAAAAAGTAAATCTTTAGTCATCCTTAAATTGCACCACTTTTTATGGTGAGCATTATAGTTGAGTTCATTTATAGAATTATTTAATTTTCTATGGGTATATTGGATATTGAAATCAAATGACTAAAGGTATTCCACCAAAAATAATTCTATTTATTTAAATCCATTTAAGAAAAGATGTATTAAAGAATTTTTTGTTCTGTAGAAACTACAAATCAGTTACCATATATGTATTTTATCTGATACTTCAAGGAATAAACAATATCATCCAATTAAAGGTAATTGGTAGAGTAGTTTCAAACAATTTCATATAATTATCAAAAACTATACACCACTAACAAATGATAATTCATAAGGAAACATACAAGGCCCACTAAACAAGCATCACTGTATACCTTAAATTTCTCACTCAGTTGAGGTAGAAAAAGTATAGGATATGAGGTTATCCAGCTTTTAAGCTCATCAAAATATGATACATAATGATATGAAAAAACTTTCACCCCTTATTATAATATTTTTTCATAGGATTCACAATATTAGATAATTCATGAATAAACTGGTGATAATATCATGAAAAACTAAGAAAAATTGTATCCTTGGTGATGCTCATTGGGACATTCCAGGTCATCACTAACTCCAAATTATCAATATATATGGAAATAATTACCTTAGATATGGAATTACTAATTACTTTAACCATTGAAATCTAGATGTAACATTTAGATAATTTTTTGTAAATTTGATTCTCCCTCAAGGTATCTAAAATGGTTTGGATATGTCGACCATACTTTGTATGAGTCCTTGGATAGAAAAGTATATCATCCATCAAACCCACTATAAAAGTATCTAGAAACTAATGAAAAACATTGTTTATTAAATACATAAATACGACAAGCTAAATCATTGGGGCAGTGGGAATTAAAAAATATTCAAAATTCATATACCATCTTTTAAAAGATTCCTAAGGAATATCTTCTGGATTAACTCAATAAAGATGGTATCCTATGAAATTATAAATATTATATATAAATATATCCCACTTTAACTGATCAATGAGATCATCAATTACAGGATGAGGGTAGCATTTTTTGATTTTGATCCGGTTTTTTTTTTCTGATTGTCCACAAATAATCATAGAATCCCTCATATTTCTTAGAAAAATATAACTATGGAACCTTAAGGAGAATTTCGGAATATAATAAAACTTTTTGATTCAATTTTATAAAATTTGGTCTTTAACTCTATAAATTTGGTTGGATTAATAAGATTTATATAAATAGATATAAATTTCATTCATGAAAATAAGTCAATTGTAAAATCCTCTACCTACTTAATACGAAGCCTAAAAATCCCTCAATAAATACATCAAGATATAAGTCCACCGTATGAGGTAAGAATTTACTCTCCTTGGTATTTATTAACCTTGTAATAATACATTCCATCTCTATTGTTATCAAGCCTACCTTTCCCATGTTAGGAACTACTTGACCATCCTAGAGCTACAACTCTCCATAGTGAGTGTATTGAATACCAGCAAGAGATGTGGATGAAATCATTCAGTAATAGTATTCAAAACAAGTATGAAAATTACTTAACTAGACCATTCTTAAAATGATATCAAATTTTAATATATTAATTACCATAATATCCCAAATATTCTCAAATTTCACCACTACCAAATCATATTATAGAAACTTCCTAATCTTATCTTTTTTCCCCAGAAGAGTATCAAGGTTCATATATAAAAGGAAATAATTGTAAATTGAAATTAAGAATAAAGTATAATTTATCAATAATAAAGGAAAGTGAGGAACCTGTATAAAAAATACACAAGCTAATGAACAAGATATAAGGATAGTACCTCTAACTATAGAATTCTCAACTCCATCATCATCTATGAGTTTCATTTTGACATAAAAACTACCCACCTAGGTATATTTCACCTGAGACACAAATATCTTCCTAGTAGTCTTCACTATATCTAATAGGCACTGATTTACATATTGGATAGCCCAACCATATCATCTAAATGATTTTCATCTTTTGTTATTATATTATATAGACAAATAGTCTTGAGAAGATTTGGTTTGTTGGTGATTCCGAACTCTATTGAATATTATATATAGGTATAACCTCTAAATATGGACATCTTAACTACAATATTGTCATTGATTTTCCTTGAATGTGTAGTTAATCTTGGTGTCTCCATGTAACCCGCACTGATAGCACTAAACATTGGATCTTTATATGCTAGGTTATTAAGTTACATCACCACCCTGGATTCCATGATGAGAACCACCATTTTCACATATTTTAAAGCATTACCACTTACCTGAATATTTATCTCTTGGGGTTAGGTTTGGTACTAGACCAAATGCTCTAAAACATCCTTTAGAATTAGTATTTTCATGGTTAGATTTCTCAATAACTCTTAAGAATATTAAATTTTTTAAAAATAGTAACTAGTGTTTAGAGATGCCCCTTAAGTCCCATTTAAAACATTATTTCCTTGGATTCATTATCACCACTCAGATACAAGGATAAGTGGATCATGCTAATAAAAATGTAGGTGTGATCTATTACTGATAAAAATAATTCCTAAAGTCTCAATAACTCCTCGCACTTTACATAGTGCAAGATAACAAGATATAATTATTCTAAGAAAATATCCTAAAACCTCATCCAAGTGAGGAAGTTTTCTTTCTTAGCCTCAAGAATCATGTCCCAATATTTATGTTCCACCCCTTCTACTATGAATATGGCAGGTAAAACCTGGTTCTTCTTTAATGTGTTGATGTTTTCCAAATTCTATGGGAGATGGTTGATCCACTCCGTGAACTCCTAAAGATATATAAAACCTATAAATTTTAAAGGAAGGTGAAACTATAAATTCCTCATAATTTCAAAGGATATATGATCTTTTTATGGATCTCCTTGATCAGATTCTTGAAGAAAATGAGTAATCCCATCAAATACATGTTGGTCAACTGAAAGATAAACCTATGTCTCATGGTCATCAGGCCCTTCTTGATCATTGGGAGTTTTTCTTCTTAGTGGCCTTATCAATGATAAAGTGGATAATCACATCAATAATTTATTCCTAAAAGTAACTACCCTAAATATTATATATACTACATAGGTAGGTAATAAAATTATTCCTCTCTCCCTCTCATTCATTTATCAAAACACCTTTATTTATCAAACATTTTATATATCATTTTAAAATAGGTTATCATACTTAAATAATCATGAAAAAATAAATAAATAAATTCCTTAGGTACAACATATAAGAATTTGAATATCATTAGAATATAAAGAAAATAATAATAATAAGGATTAGTTGATAACTTTTATTAATCTACTCATTAATAATAAATATATAATAAAATACTATTTATTTATTGAAAATATTTCAATTAATAAGAATAGCTAACTAGTTCCAATAATAATATGATAAGAGAAGATGTAAGAACACAACATGAAATGATATCCTAATCCTTCATAACTAATGAAATAAAATATAAAATAACATGAAATAAGGATTTACTACAAACTTAGTAGAAATAAAATAAAGGGAAGTGAAACACCAGACAACCCCTAGTGACTGAGGATTACATAATAATTATGACTGCTAGCCATATTTGTGGGTTTCCTCTTGAGTATCAATGGTATAACCCTCTTATATACTCTAAAACCCTATACCTAAGAACCTTATGTTTCTCTGATACTACTTTGTAACTACCATGACCTAAACACCTAAATGTTTTGTGATGTCACAACAACTCAAGTGCACCTCCCTATCACTAGAGGCTTGACACTACACTAGGGGTCAAGAATTAAAAATATGGGATGTGTTTTACCACTCTAAATAATTAAATAAATGAAAAAGTTATGTATCCATATGTTCTATGACATTTCTCGGACTTAGTTTTTCAATGATAAAATAAACCCACATTGGAAGTCAATAAGAGTGAGAGTCACATAAAAAATGAAAAATATAACATATACATGCCTCACATATGAATATAAATCCAAAAATAAAAAAATATATAAAAATTAAGTTAATCTATTATAAAACCCCATATTTACAAAAACAAATGGTCGGCTAAAAGAGGTTTTATGACTCAAAATAGTGCTCCCAAGGGTGAATCCTCAAAAAAAGTGTCAAGGAAACCCCATGTTTTTTTATAAAATCACTCATCTAGAACTATAATGGAATCACACAAACATTTGTACTCCATATATATCTAGAACCCATATTTATGTCCCTTTATTTTACCTAGATGCTAAAAATATTTTTCACATGACTTGGTAGCGGCATGCACTTGGAATGAGTATGATAACTCAATAAGTGGTCACCACCCCACTCTTAGAAACCTGCCATAATCTAGAGACAATGAAAGAAACAATTAAAATAAAGATAAATAGTATATTGGTAAGAATTGGGGACATAAATTAGTTTTAGTATATTCATTTACCCTAAAAAGTAACACTCTATGAAGGTAGGGTACATACCTTTATAGTTACTTCAAGACTCAGATTGGGACTTGAGATGATGTTCAGGGTACATCCTCTTTGGGAGGACTACAGGAAATTGTTTTAACTTACATATATACTCATATTCACCCACATATATGAGTAGATGTGTATAAATAAGTCTTGATACTATATAAACATCCATGAAAATATAGATTAGGATGATCTAGTAAGAAAAATATTGCAACTCATCCTTGGGAAAAGGGGATTTGGTATAATGTGCAAAGTCATTGTTCCCCTAAAAAATATAAATGTTTTATTACATCAAGTGGGTAAATAATCAAGACAAAATATAGAAATATATACATATTATATAAGTTAAAATACAAATAATAAATACATATAAACTGGCCTTGAAGAGTTTTGTAAGAATGGAATGTGACCTTATTAAGTAATCATTTTATATAATAATCTATAGCAACCAAAGCAGTGTATTCACTCTTATAAATTAATCATAAACTATAAATAAGAAATAATAATTCAATGTAAGAGATATATATGAAGAATAATTCCATATATTGTAATATATTTTGAATTCCAATCCCTATTCATCCATAAATTTTAATACAACACACTTTTAGTATCAAGATCTAGAAAATAAATTTCTTAGTCAAAACCCATGGTTTTTTTTGGGTCACTCCATCTATGACCATTTTTAGGAAAAAATCTATTAATATTAATTTCATTAGAATTATTACATAAAAATAAATTATAAAAGGTTCTCTATAGGTCCTAAGAATATGATATATGCCACATACACCTCAATATGACCACCTCACAAAGAATTCTAGCTAGGTCAACACCTTTTTGTTTCAAGGGTGATAATACATGGATGTAAAACCATATTTTGCCTCAAATTTATATAATCATAACCTCTATAAATATTATCCCAGATAAAATTTATAATATTTTAATGATCTTAATAATCCAATAATATGGATTCAATTTATTACAATTACTATAAAAAATAATGGGATGAAGGAGTTGATTAGTGGTGATCCATGACTTTACCAGATCAAAAAAAATTTATGGATGAGAAAAATTCACTTAGATCACGGAGGTATAGAGGTATAACATGGATGTATTGGAGGTACGATAACTAAGAGGAGGGTGAAAATGAAGTAATAGGGAATAAAATCATGAGTCCCCACCACTTTAGGTTTAATTTACTTTGTAAAGTGATTAAAATTACCCTAATTAGGTAATTTTTTCCAAGAGAGTACTAGGTACCATGTTCTAATCCCCATAGTTCCTTGTGGACTTAAGATCTGTACTTATAAACCTTTTATCACACTATCTACCTAATACTAAGACACTGGGTACCTAGTGTGTAACTTTCAATATCCCTGGATAACTGATCAATACATTGGCTGACAGTCGCTATAGTACCTCAGGCACAACTACCTATATGCTTGAGGCTACCAACCAGTGATGAGGGTGTAAGGTGGAATTGTGGGGAGGCTATACCCTATTTTTACAGTCGCAAGAGTTATAGAATAAATAAACAATGTATAAACTAATATAAAAACATCATAAAAAAGGTAAGGAATGTTCCAAAAATAACTATAGTATCAAATGATATAATAGTGGAGTATGTCATACATGTCACAAAAGATCCGTCAAGGGAAGATAACATACATAGGAAAAAAATAACATAATAAAACTAAAATTGTAACTCACCCTAACTGGTTTCAAGTCTAGAACAATACCATCATTTTTAATCCATCCAAGGATGCCTTGTAAAACATCATTCAATAGACCTTTCCTTATACATATAAATTAGGGATAAATGGTAATAAATTATTAAGTACCCAATTCCCTGGAGGCCTAAGTAGGGATTGATTACAACTCAGTAGGCCACCACTAATGGAATACTAAATATAAACAATATTAATTAAAAGTGAATACGTAAGTCATAAAATTCCTTTTTAATAGTGTAATCAATTTAAATTAAAGAAGAAAATAAGAACAGATTCTCAGGGTCCACATTGACACACAAGGTCAGACTACACCACTTCTAATCCTTAGGTCCATGATGTTAATATACTATACCTACTTCATCCAATATCATAGTGTCTGTGAACAAGTTGTGGTGACTATTTCAATAATAGTATCATGACAACCATTATGGGTGTTTTCTTTAGTAACTCAAGATAACATAAAATTTTATTTTCTTATTGTTACATAATAATTCCTATTAAGATGTTTTAATTTATTATCTCAACACCACATTCAAGGTAATTTTCATTTAGTATCACAACAATGCCTATGATGGCATTTTAATTTAGTAACTCAAAACTGCCTTAATGGAGTTCTATTTATTTAACACTAGAATGCACCAAGGGTGGTTATATTTAAATAATCAAGACCACCCTATTGTTTTTTTCATATCATCACATATAATAATATCATTTCATAAATATTTATTCTAATATACCACTTCAATGTCCACATACAACCTTGATCCCAATTCAAATTTTTAACATTTAGAAAATTAAATTACAACTTACCTGGAAATCACAAGCCTAAAATTCATATCATAACCCTCATTTACCATTTCATAACTTCAGTTTTACCAATACTATATGTAAATATGAAATCATAATATCAAAATTTCATTTAATAACACTATTTTAATCATTATTAAACATTTTATAAATTAATACATAGAAATTCATTAGGTCTAACCCTAGTGTCACATCCTAATCTATTCCTCCCATTAGAGTCACCCTTCATTTAATAGGAAATTATCATGGTTATAATCCCATTTAAAATATCAATGATTTTTAAATTCCATTTAACAATCACAAATCTAAATATAAATCCCCCTTTTAACTATTTTTGCATAGATTTTCATTTAACGAGATGAAGGAAAATCACGGTCTATTTATCAAATAGATTTCATACCTTTAATATCATCCAATTAATTTTTATAAAACAAATCATACAATTTTATATGGCCAAAACCAAGTTCAACTCATCATTCATACATTCTAATGTGAATAACCTATTTTTAATGTTCAAGGAATGTCAGTGGAGGCCTTAAAATAATAGAAAACTATATTTAAAGCATTATGTTTTTGTTAGAATGATGCATGGAAAGGCCAACAGGAGTGAAAAATTCAACAATTTTGAAAACTAACTTGAGGCTATCGGATAAACATAGGGACCGACAACCTTGTGTTAGTAATGTCTACTCACCCAATCTTGGATTCTGGTTCCGTCTAAAATAGGGGAAATTTAGATACTAGTTAAAAGCCCTAGAAATAGAGAATATTAGACATAAATTATGAGAAGTCATGGGACAGTGAAACAAATGATATAAAGGATTGAAAGAACACATAGATTTACCTTAATCTTGTTAATCCAATAAATGACACTTGATTCTGAATCGAAACAGAAGAGAAAACTCAAATAGAATATAAGGGGAGGAAGGACTGCTTGTCTATGAGGGGCCCTAAAATGGGATAGAAAAGGGTTTTTGGTTACAAAAAATTATGTGTATTTTTTTAAAATTTCACTTTTTAAAGGGGATCATAGTTTAGCTACATTGGTGGCAAAACCATGCAACAACAATTCTAACGACACTATCCAAGACATACCATTTTTCATGGTTAGTGCTGTAACACCCCGAGCTTCCACGATACGCTTCTCATTCAATAATACAATAGCTTGCATTGTACGCAACTTCGAGTTCTAAAACATCGCGACAAATCAAACTAGCCGTTATGAATAGTAATAACCACTTTTTAAAATTATAGAAATTTTATATTTCAAAATGGACTTCATTTTTGTATTCGTAATATCGAAATTAGCCTATGTTGAATTTTTGGTATTTTTCTGAGAACTTCTAATTTTTTATGAATAGTGAAAAATACTTAAAACAACTTTTTTAATCAAAATAATTTATAGTGATAAGTTATACTATTGAGTGGATTTAATGTATAATTAGAATATATTTTTACCATTTTATCCAATGGTGGTCATTAGAATTAATTTAACATTGAATTTGGACATAAACAATTGCCAATCTTTTGATATAAATTGTTTCTTGAAAACACGCTATTTGTCGTAACAGCGGGAATTAATTATAAAATTAATTAATGCAACTTATATGTTTGGAATTTTGTAAAATAGACATCATTTTTGAATTTGGAATATCAATTATAGCTTAGGATGAAATTTTGGCATTGTTCTGAGAAACTTCAATTTTTGATGAATAGTGAAACCACTAAGTGGTAGTTAAATAACTGATTTTTCGTTTAAATGAAATATTACCACTTCTGTGATTTGATTTTCAAAAATCCGACATACATGGTTGTCATTAAGAAGTAAAATGTGGTTCAATGAGATCAAAATAATTTTTTGGTGAATAGTAACTTTTAAGTTCTTAATCGCGATTAGTGGTAATTAGTGTAGTTTAAGGTATAAATAATACATTAATAATATGAAATGACCTAGAAACATGTCCCAACCTCATTGGTTGAGTCATGGCCGACCAAGACAAGCCATGGCCTAACTTGGGGACCCCATGGATCCACTTTTGTTGGGAAATAACATAAATTACTTTTTATTTAATGTTAAAGTGAAAATGACACTAACATAAATTGTTCTACTAAAACAATTTTTAATTGGGGTTATACAAGTCCAAATTTTGATTATAAATAGTCATTGGAAATCTAAAAAGATTTCCTACATCATAGTATTTGTTTTATAATTTTTAGACATTAAATAAATTAAAGTATTTATGACATAATAATGATGCAGCGATGACATCATTATTTGACGATTTAAATAAAATGAGAAGATAATGCAAAATCCGAGGCTTACACTTGTCCAAAGCCTATTGGATGAAGATATTTCGAAACCTTATCACCTTAGCCTCGAATTATATAGATGTGGGACCTTTAGAATCCGAAAAGCATTTTGAAATAATGTAACATTTCAATCTTTCCAAAAGTGCCCCTCCTCTCCACTTATAAAAGGCCCCCACCTATCCCACCTCATTTACACTTTCAAGCCATTTGGCTCGGCAAAACTCTGCCCAAATACTCTCCCAACATTCCTCCCTTACTCCTAGAAGCCTCCCTTTGGGCAGAACTCTTCCCAAGGAAGCCTTTGGCTCAAATCAAAAAGAGTTACCCGATTTTGAGGTAATGTCTTTTATAATGTTGTTTTGGTTTATTTTTCTTCTCCAACCCCCTAAACTCTTTTTATTCATTTCTTTTGTAACAACAACAGTATCCTAAATATACTAGGATATTTTTATAAGAAGGATTTGAGCTACACTTACACACACCTACATCTAATGGTTAAAGAACATATGGTTTCTGTGGATGGCGAATTTCTGCCTCACGAAACGATGATTGTTCAACACTCATATAACACCTTCAAAGGTGGCCATTAAGATGTCACTATTTTTATATATGATATATAATATGTTTTTGTTTTACTTATGCTTCTGTATTTCTCATTTATGGCATACTTTATGATTTCCATTATGGGTAAAACGCGATAATTTCATTTTAGGAAGTGCGGACTACCGCCCCCTCAAAGTGATTTGAATCGTTAATGCCATATGTGGTAAGTATAAAGGATGGAGTAAATGGTATTATACACTATATTATACTGGAATTATATTATACATTTATATAATTATGGTTTAGTTCCATTAAATATGAAATTGAAATGAAAGTAGCGTTCATGCGTACGTACGGCTTACCGTCTCCATGAACGGTGCATTTCATTTCTTACCTCTAAATGTTACGTAATATTATAAATGAATGTATATACTGGATATATAAGATATATATGACATCTAAATCATGAATATAATTCTGGATATAATGGATATTTCACCACATAAACAACTTGTAATTATAAGAAGCTTATTGTTGACTCAAGTACCAAAGATCGACAAAACGACCATTATTAACTTAAATAATTACATAATGTTCATATAATTGTAATAAGTGATATAATAAGGATAATGAAATTGAAAAATGGTTCTTAATAAGGTATATATTAACTCTAGTTTATTATTCAGGAGGTTAAAGAACGGTTGAGTCAAGTCGGGCACAAGGTAAGGGAACTTCTTAACCCAATTTCTATTCTTTGGGTTAATCTCCTACTTTCAAATTATGACATGATATTATTATGTCCGATCTTGTATTTTTACTTTCTTTATGTGTACTTATAGTGAATACTCATAATAGATATATTTTATTTGATAATTATCTTTGTAAGGGAACTTCTTAACCCAACTTCCATTCTTTGGGTTAATCTCCTACTTTCAAATTATGTCAGGATATTATTATGTCTTATTCTGTATTTTTACTTTATTTATGTGTACCTATAGTGAATACACATAATAGATCTATTTTATTTTAAAAATGATCTTTTTAAGGACTTCGTCTCAATCCCCTTTCATTGAGGCATATTTGGTTTTATACACAACTTTCTTTTATACGGTGTATAAACCCCTTTGACTTTTACGTTTATTCAAAAGGAATCTTTTTATATGAAGCGTTTTGCTAAACGACAAAAGGGAATGTTTTTCTTTCCGTACTTATGCGGCGACAACGACTTCTCCACCGCCGTGACCATTATTTGAGTTTCGGCTTCCTCTACAAGCCATACCTTCTTTTTAAAAGAAAAATAAATACCATGTTTTACTTTTCTTTTATTTTGGTATTGAAAATGGTTTTGAAAGCATTTTTATTATATCAATGTGTTGTATTGATATCTTGTGATTGAAATGTGGAAATTTTATGTTTCCTTTATCCATGTTTTATGTGATACGATTATGTTATGGTTTATGATATGTTTAAACCTATTCATATGAGGAATGTATTGGACTTAATAAGTGACGGGTGGAGCCCGCTATATCTCCTCGATGCATCGGTAGGTCTCATGAGACAACTAGACGTGGAATTGGCCGAGGCCTTGACAAAGTGTTTCAGAATGTCTGGCATTATACATTCCCTCATTATGAAAGTGGTTATTGATATTACATGTGATTATTCGACCAGTAGAATATCCATGTGAAGAAGTAAATGGCATTATCTCATTTTACTTTTGCCATATTATGTTGAAGTTCATGTTTAAGAGGCTTTTGTTTTAGTTATACATTGCCTTAAATGTTAATGTTTATTTATGAAAGCTTCCGCTTTATTGTTATCCTTACTGAGCATTTGAGCTCACCCCTTTCAATGTTTAAAAATTTTCCAGGTTGTGAAGAAGTATTTTATGACTGACTTGCAAGAATAATCAGTGAAGATATGAGTGTGGACTATGAAGACCATGTTTTTTGTAGTTTGTTTAAATTTGGATGTAATGAAAGACTTATGAATGTATCTAGTGTTTCCAAGGCTACTAAACTAATCGGTCTTTCGAGACTTGATCTTTTGTGATCATGCCAATGTTACGAAGTAATGCACCGACACTGGGTAGCTGGGGTCGGGGCGTTACAGTTGGTATCAGAGGCAGTTTAGTACTAACCTTGGAAGCTAGATTTAGATAAACTCTGATTAGATCACATAGCCCAAAGATAGACTTTGAGGATTAGTATAGAATAACTTCCTATAATTTTGGTATTATAGAGATGTTATGAGTTTCCCGAGCAATACATCCCTGTCTGGATACGAGCAGGTAGAGGCGGCTCTGGCACAGATGTACCTAGGGGTAAAACCCGAAAACACCGCTTTGAGCTAGACTCGAACGGGAACTGGTGCACGACAACGGGCCTTGCTGCACTCTTGGTTACGACACTCCCGGGGGATATGCTTAGGATAATTCTCATTTTATTTACAAACCACTATGAAGGGTTATGAGTATATACTTTCTCAAAGAAAACATTTCTTTTTATGATTATGGATTATATCCATAAATAGTTCAATTTATGTTAATTATTTTACAAGTATGGAATTATGTATTTTGATTCATAAACTAATCTAGTTTATGCCATTGTTTAGAAATGGCGCCTAGTGGAAGGAATGGAAACCGTATCAATGCACGAACTCCGTGTAGGGATTGCCCTCCTGCTCAAGATAATTATTGTGGACCTGAAGATACAACTGGTGCTGATCAACTTATTACCATACTGGGACAACTCACGCAGGTTATGAATAACAACCTTACTCGTATGGAGCACCCTGATCCGCAACGTGGAGGATCAATGCTAGATCGTTTCATGAGGCAACAACCACCAACCTTTAATGGGAGTACAAATCCTATAGTAGCTGAGCAATGGATAAATTCCTTAGAGAAAATATTCCATGCCTTGGGGAGTAGTGAAAGGGAGAAGGTTGTCATGGCAGTTTACCGCCTCACTGGAGATGCCGATCAGTGGTGGTCGCTGATTCAAAACACAAAGGAAGATGATGACATATCGAATATGGAATGGAGGGAGTTCAAAGAGCTTTTCTTAGAAAAATACTTTCCTCGTGACCATCGAGCAGATATGGAAAGGCAATTTCTGAGTCTGAGGCAGAAGGAGGATGAGAATGTCGCAAAGTATGAGGCTAACTTTACAAGGTTAGCAAGGTATGCTGCAGATTACATACGTAACCCAAGGAGTAAGATTGATCGTTTCTTTGATGGGTTAAAACCATTTCTCCGTCGAGCTTTGGTATCACAATCCTTCTCATCATACAGAAATATTGTCTCGTGTGCTATCAAGACAGAAAAGGAATTCTCTAAGTCTTATGACAACAAAGTAAAGCAAGAGAAGAAGAGAACGGTGGAACAAGAGACAGATAAAGGGAAAAAGGGAAAGAAGGATTTTCCATTATGTGATAATTGTGGGAAGAATCACCCTGGTACTTGCCTAAAAGGAATGGGAGTCTGTTATAAATGTGGAGAAAAAGGTCACCAGGCACGTGATTGCAAGGGAAAGAAAGAGGCTGTCAAAGTTGAATGCTACAATTGTAGAGAAATGGGTCATTATGCAAATGAATGTCCTAAGCGTCAAGGAAACTTACCTCAGAAAAGGCCAAGGGATCAAGGACAATCTTATGCTATTACTACAGTTGAAGCAGAATAACTAATGTATTGGTGCTTTTGGACTCATGGATTATATTCTGGTTATTAGAATAATGTGATCTATATAAGGATTGTACTGCAGTACTTTTTGATTTCAGTAAGGTTTTAATATGATTAAGGTAATCATATTTTAGTATGTGACAATAAGAGAAACTTTTCTTTTTATGGGGAATCTGATGCTACAATTGATTTTGGAATTAAGAGACATTTTAGAGAAAGTCTGGACAGAGTTATTTTGGAGTGGATTAAGTTGATCTTTGGATAGTATGGTTTAAGGTTAAAAAATTAATGAAGATTGTTTTTGGAGTATTATAATACTATAGTTTTAGGAAAAGGACAACCTGCAGGGTGGGGCATAAACCGTCGCGTCGGACAAAGCTGTAGGAATCGAACCCACAATCAAAGTGCGACAAGCCTTTATTTCCTACCACTAGCCTACAGGAAGTCCCTGGTTATTACAAAATAATTTTACTAATCTAAATGGTATGTTTTAACATTTTGAACCTTATACAATTAGGATAAGTATGATATTTTTGAGTTCTATTATCTTTTTGAGTGAAAGATGAGTTGAAGGTTGAAACTCTAATTGTCAAGCATAAATATATATATACCTATCTCTTATTCAATGAATAAAGTAATTCTTAAACTTTAGTAAAGGGATATTAAAACAAAAAAATGTGTTATCCTAATACCTTATGTCTTGTTGAACTGATGATATTTTAAATCAATATAGATTGAAGGCTTTGAGGCCCTCAATTTGACAGTTGATTGTTATTGATGACCTCAATCACTCCCTACAAATATTTACGTTTTTCCTCCAATTATATGTCTCTAATTGCCACCAATGTTCTCCTTATCGAGATTATAATTTGGTGGTGACTTTCTTATTTCCATTTACCTCTTATTAAGGCTAAATTTTATTAATCTTATTTCCGATGTGGGTTTTCCACAAAGGTATTTTCCCTTTTCAACCTTTTATTTTCCAAGAAAAATTTCAAATTGCGAGGACGCAATTTATTGAAGGAGGGGAGAATGTAACACCCCGAGCTTCCACGATACGCTTCTCATTCAATAATACAATAGCTTGCATTGTACGCAACTTCGAGTTCTAAAACATCGCGACAAATCAAACTAGCCGTTATGAATAGTAATAACCACTTTTTAAAATTATAGAAATTTTATATTTCAAAATGGACTTCATTTTTGTATTCGTAATATCGAAATTAGCCTATGTTGAATTTTTGGTATTTTTCTGAGAACTTCTAATTTTTTATGAATAGTGAAAAATACTTAAAACAACTTTTTTAATCAAAATAATTTATAGTGATAAGTTATACTATTGAGTGGATTTAATGTATAATTAGAATATATTTTTACCATTTTATCCAATGGTGGTCATTAGAATTAATTTAACATTGAATTTGGACATAAACAATTGCCAATCTTTTGATATAAATTGTTTCTTGAAAACACGCTATTTGTCGTAACAGCGGGAATTAATTATAAAATTAATTAATGCAACTTATATGTTTGGAATTTTGTAAAATAGACATCATTTTTGAATTCGGAATATCAATTATAGCTTAGGATGAAATTTTGGCATTGTTCTGAGAAACTTCAATTTTTGATGAATAGTGAAACCACTAAGTGGTAGTTAAATAACTGATTTTTCGTTTAAATGAAATATTACCACTTCTGTGATTTGATTTTCAAAAATCCGACATACATGGTTGTCATTAAGAAGTAAAATGTGGTTCAATGAGATCAAAATAATTTTTTGGTGAATAGTAACTTTTAAGTTCTTAATCGCGATTAGTGGTAATTAGTGTAGTTTAAGGTATAAATAATACATTAATAATATGAAATGACCTAGACACATGTCCCAACCTCATTGGTTGAGTCATGGCCGACCAAGACAAGCCATGGCCTAACTTGGGGACCCCATGGATCCACTTTTGTTGGGAAATAACATAAATTACTTTTTATTTAATGTTAAAGTGAAAATGACACTAACATAAATTGTTCTACTAAAACAATTTTTAATTGGGGTTATACAAGTCCAAATTTTGATTATAAATAGTCATTGGAAAGCTAAAAAGATTTCCTACATCATAGTATTTGTTTTATAATTTTTAGACATTAAATAAATTAAAGTATTTATGACATAATAATGATGCAGCGATGACATCATTATTTGACGATTTAAATAAAATGAGAAGATAATGCAAAATCCGAGGCTTACACTTGTCCAAAGCCTATTGGATGAAGATATTTCGAAACCTTATCACCTTAGCCTCGAATTATATAGATGTGGGACCTTTAGAATCCGAAAAGCATTTTGAAATAATGTAACAGTTCAATCTTTCCAAAAGTGCCCCTCCTCTCCACTTATAAAAGGCCCCCACCTATCCCACCTCATTTACACTTTCAAGCCATTTGGCTCGGCCAAACTCTGCCCAAATACTCTCCCAACATTCCTCCCTTACTCCTAGAAGCCTCCCTTTGGGCAGAACTCTTCCCAAGGAAGCCTTTGGCTCAAATCAAAAAGAGTTACCCGATTTTGAGGTAATGTCTTTTATAATGTTGTTTTGGTTTATTTTTCTTCTCCAACCCCCTAAACTCTTTTTATTCATTTCTTTTGTAACAACAACAGTATCCTAAATATACTAGGATATTGTTATAAGAAGGATTTGAGCTACACTTACACACACCTACATCTAATGGTTAAAGAACATATGGTTTCTGTGGATGGCGAATTTCTGCCTCACGAAACGATGATTGTTCAACACTCATATAACACCTTCAAAGGTGGCCATTAAGATGTCACTATTTTTATATATGATATATAATATGTTTTTGTTTTACTTATGCTTCTGTATTTCTCATTTATGGCATACTTTATGATTTCCATTATGGGTAAAACGCGATAATTTCATTTTAGGAAGTGCGGACTACCGCCCCCTCAAAGTGATTTGAATCGTTAATGCCATATGTGGTAAGTATAAAGGATGGAGTAAATGGTATTATACACTATATTATACTGGAATTATATTATACATTTATATAATTATGGTTTAGTTCCATTAAATATGAAATTGAAATGAAAGTAGCGTTCATGCGTACGTACGGCTTACCGTCTCCATGAACGGTGCATTTCATTTCTTACCTCTAAATGTTACGTAATATTATAAATGAATGTATATACTGGATATATAAGATATATATGACATCTAAATCATGAATATAATTCTGGATATAATGGATATTTCACCACATAAACAACTTGTAATTATAAGAAGCTTATTGTTGACTCAAGTACCAAAGATCGACAAAACGACCGTTATTAACTTAAATAATTACATAATGTTCATATAATTGTAATAAGTGATATAATAAGGATAATGAAATTGAAAAATGGTTCTTAATAAGGTATATATTAACTCTAGTTTATTATTCAGGAGGTTAAAGAACGGTTGAGTCAAGTCGGGCACAAGGTAAGGGAACTTCTTAACCCAATTTCTATTCTTTGGGTTAATCTCCTACTTTCAAATTATGACATGATATTATTATGTCCGATCTTGTATTTTTACTTTCTTTATGTGTACTTATAGTGAATACTCATAATAGATATATTTTATTTGATAATTATCTTTGTAAGGGAACTTCTTAACCCAACTTCCATTCTTTGGGTTAATCTCCTACTTTCAAATTATGTCAGGATATTATTATGTCTTATTCTGTATTTTTACTTTATTTATGTGTACCTATAGTGAATACACATAATAGATCTATTTTATTTTAAAAATGATCTTTTTAAGGACTTCGTCTCAATCCCCTTTCATTGAGGCATATTTGGTTTTATACACAACTTTCTTTTATACGGTGTATAAACCCCTTTGACTTTTACGTTTATTCAAAAGGAATCTTTTTATATGAAGCGTTTTGCTAAACGACAAAAGGGAATGTTTTTCTTTCCGTACTTATGCGGCGACAACGACTTCTCCACCGCCGTGACCATTATTTGAGTTTCGGCTTCCTCTACAAGCCATACCTTCTTTTTAAAAGAAAAATAAATACCATGTTTTACTTTTCTTTTATTTTGGTATTGAAAATGGTTTTGAAAGCATTTTTATTATATCAATGTGTTGTATTGATATCTTGTGATTGAAATGTGGAAATTTTATGTTTCCTTTATCCATGTTTTATGTGATACGATTATGTTATGGTTTATGATATGTTTAAACCTATTCATATGAGGAATGTATTGGACTTAATAAGTGACGGGTGGAGCCCGCTATATCTCCTCGATGCATCGGTAGGTCTCATGAGACAACTAGACGTGGAATTGGCCGAGGCCCTTTCCCAATTTGATTTATGGTTTTGGCCGAGGCCTTAATCATTTTAGACGTCTTGGCCGAGGCCTTGACAAAGTGTTTCAGAATGTCTGGCATTATACATTCCCTCATTATGAAAGTGGTTATTGATATTACATGTGATTATTCGACCAGTAGAATATCCATGTGAAGAAGTAAATGGCATTATCTCATTTTACTTTTGCCATATTATGTTGAAGTTCATGTTTAAGAGGCTTTTGTTTTAGTTATACATTTCCTTAAATGTTAATGTTTATTTATGAAAGCTTCCGCTTTATTGTTATCCTTACTGAGCATTTGAGCTCACCCCTTTCAATGTTTAAAAATTTTCCAGGTTGTGAAGAAGTATTTTATGACTGACTTGCAAGAATAATCAGTGAAGATATGAGTGTGGACTATGAAGACCATGTTTTTTGTAGTTTGTTTAAATTTGGATGTAATGAAAGACTTATGAATGTATCTAGTGTTTCCAAGGCTACTAAACTAATCGGTCTTTCGAGACTTGATCTTTTGTGATCATGCCAATGTTACGAAGTAATGCACCGACACTGGGTAGCTGGGGTCGGGGCGTTACAAGTGCACACGGTTTTCCAAACTATTACCAAACCATGAAAAATTCATATGTAGTACTCTATATATATTTCATGGTCTCCTAGATCCCAATTCATGGTTAAAAATTATTCTCCTCTCTATATCAAGCTGCAAGTTTGAGGTGAACGGTTAAAACTAAATTATGCGCTAATTGTGTTCCCTTGGATATTATCCCCAAAAATAAACTTTCAAACCCTTATCCCATGGAATACTCTAAAGACATACCCAACTCTATTAAAATACCAATTAAGGTATCACACAAGTCCCAAGAAGAATTTTAAATTGTCATAGGCCACAAGGTAGTGATAGGATCTTATAACATCCTCACGATATAAAATATCAGCATCGAGCTACTTACCCAAGAATCACTTAACTTACTCAGTAAACTTACCCACCCCTAGAAGATTTCTTAAATTCCCAATTCCACAATATAATTCCTTATAGGTTTATAAAAACAGTCTAGAATAGTTCATTCTCACATGAAATTTCACGTTAAAACGTAGTCTCACCCCTGACTAAATGTTCTAGGCAGCATTCTACTCTATATATTTCAAGTTACTCTGAATTCAATATTAAACCACTCAGTTTTGATAACCACATCAGATCACATAACCTGACCATAACCCATATATAGTGGTTATTAAACAATAACTATATATAGGGAAAATTTTCAAGATTCCAGTATCTCTCCAACAACAGACTATAACTCGCTAACTTCCTCTTAAAAATACTTCTCCAAGACCAAAACATATTTTTTGAAAAAAAACCACTATCCAAATGTGGTTTCTCATCCAGTCATTAGTTCCAATTAATGAAAATAGGTTTGACCTCCTCTGGCTATCCTATATAAAAATTTATAGCTTCTTCTAGAAATACAACACTAAATAATTGGGTCCTGATGCCTCAAACCCTAATGTAAACTCTGAAATCATCCAAACACCCACACACATATATATACCTAATGCCCAGTGTGATTTCCATGACTAAAACCCCAAATGATTAAAACCTCCATCATTCCCTATGTGGCCACTAACTTATTAATAATACCATTAATGCTTGGATCTCCGAAACATTTCAATGAAACCTTGTAGGGTTAGATCTTCCTATTCACTAGAATCAAAATCCAACAATCATTAAATGAGTGGTATTATAAAACTCATGACCCTTACATATGAGTTTTATAACACTATAACCTATATAGATATCCCCACCATTGAATTTTACTTACTTTCATACCATATAAATGAAAATATGGTCTCCATAGATATTTTCATATCCATAAACAAACACAATGGCCACCCATGGTCATCCATACAACATTCTCACCAAAAAACAATCATAAACTACCACAAGTTCCTAGGTTACTGGGAAATCATCATTTCCATTACCCATAATTTTATTTTAGGAATATGGTCATACCTCATGCGTATAATTATTTACTTCCCACCACAATACACTACTAAAACTACTCAAATAACCAAACTTAAAAAGTTTAATCATTGAAATAAACAAGTCCCTACTCCCAAGATAATCTCATATACCAGAACATTGACACATGTGATAAGGTAAATATGGTTCAACCATCCCAAAATACATTGATCCAACCTAAAATATCATCCATTAACACAAGGACCTTAGACATTCCCCTTAAGTGTCCCATCCATCCTTCCCTCAAATAATTTACTACTTTTCTAGGTCACCTCACTACAAAAGGTACATATCAAACAAACACACTCTTGAATCACTAAAAATAATCCATGAATTTAATATTATAATAACACCACATCCACTATATAACTTGACTAACATAAAATTCAACATGCTCCATTCATAGGTAGCATGTGTTGCCACTTTATCATCGAGGTCCAGGGATCAAATACTCCATGTGACCAAAAAAATATCTAATCATGATCCCATGGGTCATATCTCATTATGACTAGGCTCATGCACCCAAAACAATGACCATGATCTTATGACATACCAATTCCATCAAAACAAGATCACCCTCAGTGCACACATTTTTAAACAAGGAATCTCACCATGCTAAGGGTTAAACACACAATTTTCCCCTAACCAGCATCGTTCAAGTAGAAAAATCACCTACCCATGCTCTCACTATATATTTAAGTTTACCCACGATCAATTGGTTCAAGAAATAATCTGACCTTTCTCTTCCAAAACCAATATCGATTCCCAAAAACACTAGCACTCAAGGTGTTTTTCATCACTAATGACTGGGGAACTCACATGCCACTCCTCAAAACTTTTAAGGGTGTACACTTGTGAAGGTAACCCCATGCCTGATCTTATCACACAATCCAGGCCTTCCTCACTTATAATATTCTACTCAATGAATTTCTTCATCCATAATCCACATATTTCAAGGAAATTCCCATGATAAAACATTAAAAACAAGTATTGAATCATGTTTTCATTCAATAATTCATTCAACGAACAGGGCTAACCCCTATCACAGGTTACCCTCACACATTACAATGCACCTACTAACTAAATATCAGTCAAATATAAGGGTCACTAACATCTCTCACCTAGACCACACATCCAATATCACATAGGTGACATCCCATGGGAAATCTTTTCATTATCATTCAATACTCACATGGAATCCAATGTTCCTCAAAACCCATCTCTATGTTTGTTAGACCCACACAAAATAACATCACATACCATAATATCACTTGGAAGTGGATCTAAAAATGAAACATACTACAGTTATAAGGGCCCTAGATTAATTAGAGGTCATATGAGGTAAAAAACTTAGCTACTATATACACCCACATCAAGAGGTTTTTGTAAACCCCCTCTCTCTCCCAAGTTTATTATTACCTTATCAGGATCAAGTTACATCTCTTCAAATAAGGCCCATAAGAGAACACATTCCAAATTGAGATCTTTTTTCCAACAAAACATTTTAAAGGAAATGATAATATACCTATTATCTAATATTAACCCACCTCATTTCTTAAGAATATAAAAACAAAAGGCTCTGAATGTCTATAATTCCCATAAACAAGGTCAATCAAAGAATAAGGGCCCCACATAACAACATTAATTCATGATTTATCATTTCAAAATTTTAAATTCATAAGATATTATTATTTCTCAATGTCCAAAATCCAAATTCATCATTATTCATTGGGTTCACATTTTTATCCTTTATATTAACTTCCCATTATTAATAAAGTGTCAATTTCTAAGTCTTGGTTAGATAATATTCCATTCATGCGTTGTGAGGGAAAAACCTAATAAGTTTCTTACTATAAAATTATTTTACAAAAAAATCATCGAATAATTAATTTATTTCTCAATATTTAACCAGAATTAATTTAGGGAGTTGATCAAAATAATATTACACAAAACACTTATATAAAAAAACACAATATAAAAAAAATTTATACATTAAATAACCAACCCCTATATATTATTTTAATCTATATGTATATATAATTTTTTGGAATATATAAATACATAGCATATATAAATTAGAGGATATTATGAATCATGAGAAACATAAACATGAAATATAAATTCTACATTCCAAGAAATATGTATGAATACACTCACACCCCCTTTTCAAACTGATCCAGGAGTAAAAACTCCATAAATCCTCACATTATAAATCAATTGAACCACTCAATGTGAAATATCACAACTGTAACAAGCAAATTCCATGTAAAAAATGTATCATCCCAGGAAATTTGGGTTTTCCACATACAAGGGTTGATCAATCCCATGAATGCGATCATTACCAAGACTTAGAAAATCTTATTCTTCTCCTTACCTTTATTAAATAGTAAGACAAAGAAAAAGGATTTTGATACAATATTGTAATGTTCTTCCACCCAAGACTATTGATCAGTGCCCGAATTGGTGGTCACTGTTATACCTCAAGTGAACCTACACATACACCAAAGTTTGATGACTTATAGCGATGATGTAATGTGTTATGTTGTGGAGACAATACCCTCTGTCCATAGGTCCAATAGTAGCATAAATAATAAAAAACACATAAAACAATCTAAGAACATCACGGATAAGATAAGAAAAGATTCAAAAATAACAACAGTATCAAATGCTATAACAGTGGAGTATTCCATACATGTCACAAAGGACCGTTAGTGTGAGGATCATGTACCTAGGATTGTTAAAGAAGAAAAATTAAAACTACAAATCATCATAACTAGTCTTGAGTTTGGCATAGTACAACTATTTGTACTCCATCCTAGTATGCAAAAAAAACATCATGCTATGGGTATGACAACAAATCCCTAATTTTCCAGTATTTTCATGACATAAAAAAAATATTTCAATATAATAAATTCCCAAGGCCTTTTATGTTTAGTGTTTTATTGAATTAGGAAACAACTTTTACTAAAAAAACTTAAGTCTTTTAAACTAATGTAAATTTTCACATTATATAAATCACTTATTAATCCATAAAAATCCTTAATTATCTCTTAATAGATTATTATCATAAGATACCCTTATAAACACTTCTTATGTAAAACTATTCTTTATAACTTGGGGAAAATAAAACATAATAAAGAGGTTATCTTAGGTGCTTAGTAAAGGTAAACATAAGTGATAATGATATATGATCATAAGTGAGCATAAGATGATAATATGGTGATAATAAGGATCCATAATAAAATCACAGCCTAATAAAACATATATCAAAAAACATGTTCCCCTAATAAAAAATATAAATACATATAATATCAAATGATAAAATATTTATCATTTAATAAGAAATAAAAATATGAGGCATAAATCATGAGATATGGAACCTAGGAAAGAAAGTTAAGAAATTTTAAATATGTTATCTCTTATCATTATGGACCGGGATACCCACAGAACCATTCACTAATAAAATTGTGAATATGATTAAACTCCAACATGATATCCCTTTTTGAACCTAGATACATGCTAAACTTTTCTCATATGAAACTGTGAGTATATCTCAACTCCATCACACCCATATTTTTTGAACTAGGCTACTCAAAACCGACTTCACATAAATGTTATATCCCATGAGATATAATCCTTTACCCAATGAATTGGAGGGATTTAATGGACCAAAATGTATTAGGTTTACAATGTGACCACCCATCATTAGTTTATAATGGAACCACCAATACATAGTTTATAATGAGTCCACCCATATTTGGTTTATAAAAAAATCACCCATCCTTGGTTTATAACAAGACCATATATCCTTGGATTAGAATGGAACCACCCATCACCCATTCATACATATTCTTTCCACTTAAGAAACATTTCTTGTTCACATAAAAAAACCCTGTAAAAAATTGTTTTCATAAAACAAAAAATAGAAATCATTCAATTTTTATAAAGAACTCATGAAAATAAAGTGGGTTTCATAAAACATCTATCTAGAAATAATCGATATTTCATTAAGATCCCATAGAAATAAAGTGGGCTTCATAAAATATCATCATTAAAAAATTTGATATCAAAAAATTGATCTCCAAAAATAATCAAATAATTAATGAAAATATAGTATAAAACATGTAACATTATCCTTTTTAATATATATCATATTGAAAACCAAATCATGTAATGTTTTTTTTGAAGACATTTTTTTTCATTTTTATAAAATAAATAGTTCTGAGTATCCTTTCAAAAAGTCTCCATTATTTTTAAGATAATAAAAAAGAAAACCTTTTATGAAAATAGAATTGGTTTAAAACTCTTTTTTTTTCCTAGAAATAAAATATAACATCATTTAAAATGAAAATTAATGAAAAAAATATTTCAAATAATAAATTTTATAAGTCAGTGAACAGAGTATGAGTTACCAAGTCCCTTACAGATTTAGTAACATTTGAGTAAAAAGTTATTAAATCATTAAAATAATATAGTTCTTTAAATCCCTTGAATAATATCATGTATTATTAAAATATACACTCTTAGTAGTTATATAAACTATAGAGATAATAATTTGGTGCATAATAATAAAAACAAGACTCAATGACGAGAAAATTTTATGAATACTCTTATAAATTAAGAACAATTCTAATAACATCCATCAAAATAGAGAGGGTTTTATGTTGGAGTTAAAATAAAATGAAAAATTATATTTCATGATATTGTATATACAATATTAAGTACATACCATATAAATAATATATCTTTTCATAACATTAAAAAATGTCTCAATAAAGTAAAATTCAGACGAAACTCTTATGACATAAGAAACATTCAAATACAAATACCATAAAAAAGAGAGTTCTAGATATTGAATTTGAAATTAATTTAATAAAGATATATAATAATATTATATATTTAACAGTAAATACACATTCCATTTAAATTAAATTTTTCGAATAAAAGAAAACGTGTCTCAAAGAAGGAAATTTTGAGATAAAACCCTTGCCTTATTCCCCTTCATAGTCAGATGCACTCTGTTATCCTTAATAAAAAACATAAAAATCATAATTACTAGTTTCATAACCTTATTTATACCTAACACTATTTTTTATTTCCATCTATATTCATTAAATACATGTATATTAGTTTGTTTTTTCCTTATTTTTTCACCTCGGGTGTTTATAGTTTTGACTGTTTGTACTAGTTTGGTATGAGTGGTGTCTATATTTATTCGTATTCCAAAGTTAATAATTAAAAATTATTTAAATTTAAAATAATTTATTAAATATACATATTTTATAATTTTAAATTTCCTTTAATTATTTCATTTGAATTTATCCTAGATGATGAAATTGATAACGAACATTCTTCAGTGATTTTTAACCCATGATAGGTGTTTTTTTAATTAGTGAGGTAAATATTTATGTATATTATAAAAAATAATAATTATTATTTAAATAATAATATTATCTTATACTAATAAATAAGATTCCATAATCATCCATGATATAATTTCATGGCAGTATTTCTTTAGGTAGTCAAAAAGATCCAAACATGAACATTCCACGATAAATGGATGATTGCAAGGTGATGAAGTTAAAATTTCATTATAAAAGTATGATAAGGATTTAACTTGTTAATTATTGGTGTGATATATAAGAATTAAAATAATTAAGATAACAATATTTGGACATGAAACAATTTTATAATATGAATAAATTTTTTTCCTATTAGTTCATTTGTTTAAGACGAATAATTTTATAAGGATTGTTTACCGTTCACATCATTAAGAGGATCAACCTAATTTTCTTACCATAAATTTATTCACATCATAAAATTGATATTTGTCCTTTTTAATCCATTATCATGAACATTAATTTATGTTTGTGGTGAAATGAAAATCGGAAATTGATAGTCCCATGGAGGTGATGGTCCACATGTTTGTATGGAAAATGATTTCATTTTCCATAGAATGGGGGAAAGAAGTAATATCGTTTATAATTTCAGAATATAGAATCTGTAATAAATATTTTAATTATATATTAACATCCATATTAGTATCATCTTTTTACGATGGTGATTAATGTGTTTCTTTATGGAGGCGGTAGTCAACACAACACATGATTCATGTTATTATTTTTCTAAATGAAAAAGGAGGTGGGTAATTAATGATTATACCAAAATTGTAATAACATAAAATAATTATACATATACTTTTTTATCATTATTACATGATAAAAATATATTTTAGGAATAATAAAGTCACATAAATAAATAGAAGAAAGAAATAATTTTAGGAACTTAAAGCTCACTTCTGGGATTATCTCTTTTGTGAAGGTGATTAATCCTTTGTGGGGTGGTCTTTTTTGAAGTGCATAAACTCATTAATGTGGATAAGAATTTTTTTAGAGTATTGGTAATATTTTTGTTATAAATAATGTTTTTGTTTTCTGTGAGTAATTGAGGACATGAGATCCCCTTTTAAAATTTAAAGGGGATGGCATTTTTGTAAATACCCAATATTTTTAAATAAATGGAAGTCACTATCTAGGAAAGTGGATCCAATATTTTTGAATAATTTATTAGAGAATATATAGAGTCACTAAAAACCTCCACCACCCAATTATAAACAATTTTTAAACATGTTATACCTTTTCCCTCTATGGTTACTCATTTTTACCATTTTAGTTTCCACCATGGTAAGTAGTTTTTACCTATGTTTTTTTTCAATTATTCTTAAAAGTAAAAAAGACCTTAATATAAATTTTGAATTTAATGATTCCAAATTTAAAATCCATTTAATGATATTAAATATCTAAAAGTTATTATAATCAATTTTAAAATAATAATGTATAATGTATTAAAAACAATTTTTCTGAATAATAAATATTAAATTATTAAATGTCAAATTTGTGTTTTTAAATTAAAAGAAAAAATTATAAAATTTTAAATTAACTTAAAAAATATATATCTATTATAATAAATAGGTTTCCTCATTTCCCAATTCATTATTATATACTAATTATGTCATAAAAATCATGTTATTTGTAAAAAATGTATTGTTCATTATCCACCAAGACTCAAATATTTCATAAAAATCAAGAAAAATAATCATAAGTTTAGATTGAAATGTTTAAAACAAAAAATATTTTATTTTTAAATAATTAAAATTTTCAAAATCTAAAATTTAATTTTAAATGAAATAAAATATATTAAGAAAAACTGCTTTTATTTTAAAAAATGGATTTTTTAAGCTTCGAGGGTTTTTAATATTATTTCATATATATTTATAAATAATTGACTATTGATAATTTTTTAAATATAAATATTATATATTATGATAAAATTTTAACAATTATCAATTTTACCTTTTAAGGTAAAACACAATACCCTTTTTAATGGTCCTTCTAAAGCCAATATTTTTTTTAAATATCAATGAAAGTGAATAATAATTTAAATTTTTTTAAAATTATTATTATCATTTTATCTACTAATGATAATTTTATTCATGTATTTTCAATATTCTATGGATCATTTTTAGCAGTTATTGCATTAGTTTGGTGTTATGTGAGACACAAGATATTAAATACAATATTAATTTAAAGTATCCAAAATCTTGTTCTTTTATAATGGGCCTTACCTGATACCTATAAACTTTGATCAAACAGTGATATATGATCATGTACCCATGTGCCATAGAGACCCAAGAAGGATGTGATTATGACTCAGTAGGCTATCCCAAATAGTGTCATAAACATAACTAGTTTATGCATAAGTATTAGAATTCCTTTTAAACAGTTTAAGAGATTTGAAAAATAGTACATAACCTCTGATTTATAAGATATGTTTTGGCACCCAAGGTGATATTACACCACCACCAATCCTTAGGTTCGTTACCTTGATTGACTATTCATTCTTCATCCACTAAAATAATTTCTCTGAGAAGGCCACAATGACCATTCCAACCATAGTATCATAACCACCCATATAGGTTTTTTATTTACCAACTAAAGTCTTCCATTGAGGAATTTTTCATATAGTAACTCATCACCACCTATGATAGAATTTTCATTTAGTATCTCAAGACTTATATTGAGGTTGTTTTAATCTAGCATCTCATAAATGCTTATAAGGGTGTTTTCATTTAGTAATTCAACATTTCCCCTAAGAAAGTTTTCTTAATTTAACTCAAGACAACCTCAAGGGTTTTTACATTTATATAATCAACACCACCCATGGTAATTTTCCAAATCAACACATATAACAATATAATTTCATAAATATTTATTATGATCCACCACTTCAATATCCTCTTAAAACATTGAACACTCTTCACATTTTAAGTATTACCAAATTACTCTACAACTTCTTTTAAATTCACATGTCATCAGTCCATGTCATAACATTCATTTCCCATTTCAAAATATAGGCATTATAAATTCACCATGTCAACATAAAAACATAATTTCATAATTTCATTTCATAAAAAAATTTCAATCACAATTCATCATTATAAATAGTAATACTTATCAATTCATTATGTCTAACACAAGGGTCACATCCCAAAATTGGAATTCCCCTTTGAATCTCCCTTCATTTCATATGTAATTTTAAAGGTTAAAATTCAATTTAAAATATCAATAAATATGAAATCTCATCTCAAAATCATTGATATAAATCAAAATCCCCCTTTTATTTCTTTTAAAATAGATAGTAATTTAATGAAATCAATCTAAATCAATGTGAAGGTGTCAACTAGAATCCTACCTTTAATTTCATCCATTTACTTTAAAAAAATTCTTTACTATTTTTGTTTTATAAACCAAGTTCAATTCATCATTATGAAATTCCACTATGAGGTACCATTTTGTGAAGTTCAATTCATATCAATGGGGCATTAAACATATAGAAATGAAATTTAAAACATTTAATTTAAATTGGGTAGGTTAATGATGTGGTCAACATGACCGCATAATTTACTACACGATAAAATTAAAGTGAGACTATCGATTATACATAGGGGCCAATTACAATGTGCATAGAAAGGTCTACATACCCAATATTGGCTTCTACTTCAACTAAAATTGGGAGAAACTATGAAACCATACAAAAAACCTAAAAATAGGGAATATTAGAATTAAAAAATGAGAGGTAACTTTATGTTGAAACAAATAATTATGAGGACGGAACAAACTGATGGATTTACTTTTGTATTTTTAATTTAATGAACAATACTTGATTCTGAATTGAAATGGATGAGAAAACTCAATAAGATGTAAATGAGAGGAGGGTTCACATGCTTAGGAGGAGTCTAGAAAGAAAATATGTGGAAATGGGTTTTGGGTTGTAAATACATAAGGGAACTTTATATAAAATTTCACTTTTCATAAGGGAACACAATTTTGATGCATTCCTGGCTGAACCATGAACCAACCATACAAACCTCACAATATCGGAGATACCATTTCACACATTTTATGTGCACAATTCACCTAACTATCTAGAAATAATGGGAAATCCATTTTTAATTTTCCAAAAATATTATAAGATCTCTTAGAGACCAAAGAATGGTTAAAAAACCTGATTCCCATATATATCAAGCTTCATGGTTGGGGTTCATGGTTATCACTAACCATGCACTAATTGGGTGCCCCAAACTATTTTCACCAAAAATAAACTTTCAAACCCCAAACATATGGTTCACTATGAAGACCTACCCTATTACTAAAAAAATACCCAACCAAGCTCTCATATGTGTCTTGGGAAAAAAATTAAATAGGTATAGACTTCAAAGTAGGGGAGCGATCTTAAATGGTGCTTATTACAATACACCTCACCCTATTTCGGTCCCAAACTTCTTAAAATAATTAAATACCATATCTAACTCAAAATAAACTAGAAATTATTTGATATAGATATAAATTTAAGGAAAATACCAATCTATTGAGTTAATATATTTACAATCTAGATATAAGTGACTCTATGTTAGGATTGTTGATTTGATATACGTCAATAAAACTTTACAATGTTGATATATCCCTCTTCCAATTACCCAAATAAGACTAATTACATGTTGAGGTATTTGTATATGTTAATCTATACTGTTTTATCCATTTTTTACATTGATAAATATGTCAATGATCTTGCATTAATCATTCACTCTCCCGAAATGGATCATATATAAAATATATGTTTGAAACTCTCAAATTATTTATTTTTTCCATTATAAAATAAATAAATAGAGTATCTACAACATCAGTTCCATGAATAAAAGGCTAAGATTTCTATAAGTCATCATTCTATGTTCCATATCCATAATAATATAGAGATTTAATCACTAACTACTCCTTTAAAGGTCAACTATATCTTGATCAAGTACCGTTTTTCATTCAATGGACCCCCATCAATATTTTTTATGTATTTACTCAAATATTTCAAATTTTTTGTATTATTATGTAAATAATAAAGGTGGAAATATTCTATCTCTTTAGTAAAACTTGAATTTTATTCCAATTTACCTTTATGACTTTCTATAATTGACTAAATAAATATTGGTCAAACATAGATCCATAAAATTTGAATATATATATTCTCTTTATACTTATTATAAGAAAAAAATTCATCATGGTCAATGTTTCACTATTGTAAAAGGTTAACCAAGGAAAATTCCTATACAATATACACTTTAAATATCTCATTGATATTCTACAAAATATATCCTTAATTTTATCTAAAATACTTCATAATTTTTTTAAAATTAAAATCACCATGATTCACCCACAAATTTAATTAAATCTATCTAAATATTTGAAGTTAATACTTCCATAATGATATCTCAATGATCCCATATTTTAAAATATTTTGAAATTAATATATCTTTAAATTCTATAAAAACACGTCATTTCAAGACCAACCACTCCATGGTTTCTTTGTAATTGTTTTAATCTGAAAACCATAATATAACATATAATTACCCATTTTTATGTGTTTTGAACCATTTATTTGATTAAAAAGTTATAGTAGATCTTCTTAGGCTGCTTATGATGTTTTTTATAGAATTTATTTAAGTTTTTTGGGCCTATGCATGGTTTGTGCATGGATTGAGCATGGTTTGACAAAGTATGAAGCCTGGAGAAAAGGGAGTCACACAGTTTATGAACGGTTAAACTAAGAGTATAGAAAAACCAGGAAACACTTCTAGGGGATCTATTTTTTGGTGCACGGTTTGGTGAATGGTTAGTACTAACCATGCAACCTAATGAAAAAACAATTTGAATGGGAATTAAATGCCCTAACAATTATAATTAATATCCTAAAACCCACTTAATTAACCCTAAAATCCTTACAATAAATCCTAAATCTATCCTTTATATTTTGGGATCCCTCTAGATCAATTTTGGCTCAAAAAATATCTTCTCTTTGTGGATAAAGGAACTAATCAATGCAGTGATCATATTTCAGTGAGTTCTTTTCTTCTTAATGTAGGATTTCCTTTCTTGTCTTGATTTATTCTTCTTAAAGGTTATGATGTCCTTTAATTTTTTTGTATCATGGTATATTATTGTGGGATTTTGGGTTTAGGATATCTTATCCCATTTTAAAGATCTATATTCTTTGATCGGGTGATCGACATCAGAGGCGGATCATTTAGGATTGATTACATCTATATTCCAAATATTCCAAGTCAGTCTTTATATTATTTTCCTTCATTTTGCACTTAAATTTTTCTTGATAAATTCTTATATGTGTTTTTCTGAATTTCTAGCCATTATTCTATGTAATTAATCATTGAAATTCCTCATAAAAGATCCTTTGACAAATTTTCCTTTCAATTGAACATGGAATCAATTTAATAGTTATAATCATGATATTTCTCACCATTTTTGTGAATTGTTTAATGACTTGTTTATTTATTTATTTTAAAGATCTTTTAAAGGTTGTTTTGGTGGAATTTGGGGTGTTGGCCTCTGTTTTGATTATAAAATGAACTTCCTTGATTAGAGATAAATGAATTAAACTATATTTGGTTTTCTAAATACTTTAAAATTATTGAATTTATTAAATGACCAAGAAACTACTTTGAATGATTTTAACCTTGTTTTGAAATGGGTTTTCTTGGGTTAATTCAAATAAATGACTTATCCTCATGGAAATAATGTCTAAACCCATGTTTTGAAATATATAAAACCTTCAAAAATTATAATACTTTATTTATATTATTTAGGTATGGTTTCAAATAAATTAACACTTTGAAGGACTGTTTAGAATTATTATGACTATTTTTGAAAGGAAGAGGGTATGATTACCCTTTTTAAATACAAAATTGTATAAAAGTGTTTGAATAAATTGATGATGTTTGATGGCCTTGTTGGAACTTTATAATGATCCTATATTATAATAATCCCTTAATTTAACATTATTTATTCATATATTTCTCATTTTTGGGTGTTGAAAAAGGTATTTTTTTCTTTCATGTAGTTTGGGGGTGACAGTGAGTTGGTATTTAGTGAAAGGTACCATGATTGATAAGGATCCCTATGTGATCCATGAAACTTTATTATCTCATTAACCTCTTTTTAAAATTACTAGTATCCTAGATAGTCATATGGGAAGACCTAGATATATGATTCACTAATATACACACACCCTTATAGTGGATCCATAGAGAATGTTAAGGGCTCAGGATATAGATCTACATCTAGGAAAGAGGGTGTGTGTGGAATTTGTTTTCTTGAGACCTATGATATGAGATGTATGCTTGAAAATTATTCATGTTTTAATTTTATTATATATTATTAGAAGGAATCGCTATGATAATTAGGTTATACCAATGAAATCCATATACTTGATATTCATTACATGATAGCTTTTTTTATCACTACTTGGAACCAGAGTTTCCTTAATTGATTGATTTACTAATTTATATCATGAAGCTTGACTATATTGTATTGAATATTTTTTATCTCTCTATTTCATGTACATATTATCATCTTTTATTTATTATCTAATATTATATTTTGAAATGTTTTTCATATATTCTCAAGAAAATGTTTAGTTTTTAAATGTTGAAATCACATGTTTTAGAGGTTTAGTTTGATAAATGATTTTTTAACATTTAAAACTTTATTTTTAAAATAATATTTATACTCTATTATTTTTACTCCAATTTTAGAATATTTTAATTGGATTATAATGTAATTTCATTGAATATTTGGTATAATATTCATATTCCCTTTATCTGACACCCTACAAATACCATTTGGAGTTTATAGCCTTTATGATCTTTTAGTAGGTGTTCATTCTCTCTCCTTCCTTTGTGTTGGCTTGTGGGGATAATCATTAGTCTGATAAGAAACCCCAATGAGTAACAACATAAAGGGAGTTTGGAAGGTAACTAATGAATTATAGGATACCCATCGGGTCATGTGACCAGGTTTATGACCTGAGGAATGTCGAGTCATCAAAAATGTTATCAGAGGAGGTCTTTCATTAAAGAGAAGAACTTGAATCTGAATGCCTTATGTTTTTTGGGGTGTGTCCTGGTAAAAAGAAGATTATGAATGTTTCAGGAAAAAAGAGAAAATTTGTGATAAGGTTATTGATCACCACCTCCACGTGATAAATCTTGAGTTACCAGGGATGTTGGGACTTGAGTCTTTTATTTGAGTTCTCAGGTTCCCAATAATAAATAAGATTTATATTCCCAGTGAAACTATCATTGATTTGGGGAATATATTATTAGTTTTGGAACCAGAATGAAAGGATGACCACAATCACACCATGATTTCACGGTCTGGTAAAGTATGAGGAATCAATATGACTGATCTAGAATTCCACCCATGAATATTTGTAATATTAGTGTGTCGTTTACCAGCCAAAACAACTAAGACTTTTACCATTATAACATGGTTTTAAATTTGTTACCATATCCATTTTCTTATAATTTACATCACTTATGTGAGGTTGGTTCTGTAGGTTATGGATGTTGGTTTTTTCAAGCTCTCATGTGGTGGTTTCATCTTTAATCTATTTTTAATGTGTTAACATCCATTGTTAACACCAAATTTCTGGTTTACAAAAATTAGTTATTTAGAAAAGAGTTATCCATTACATTGATGTGAGTTTTACTAAAATTTTATTTCAGAAAAATTATTTTCAATGACTCTTATATGATGTGATAAAACAATGTTTTAAGAATATTTTTTTAATGGCTTAAAATGTTAATGGTTTTATTGATATGAAAATGGGGTTCGTGATTCTAAAACCATGGAATAATTTACAAGTACTAGTAAATGGTTTTGGAAACATGGTGGGATTTATATCAAGATTTATCATATTGAAAGGAAAGATTAATTCTATCTAAATGATGCAATTTTTTTTGAAATCAATGATGCTTTGATAATGTTGTTTTTTCTTGTTTGAAGGTTTTTTACTTGTTTTTTTCTTCTTTCATGCATGAGTTGATTTCCCAATTTTTTTATTTTTAAGTATGTATCCTAGAAATTCCTTTATGAAACATAGAATTTTCTTCCAATAGTTTGGTCCTTATGGTAATTCATCATGTATATATAGGTGGTTTATAACTTTATTGACTCTACATAGACTCCATAATAAGTGGTAGAGCTAGAGACCTTCCAACCATTTAATCCCATACTTGAATTCCACGATTTTAATCCACCTTATTATAAAGGTAAAAAAGGTTTTCTTGAGGCCGTAAAGTGTCTTGAAGAAGTTTGATGATATTTTTGATTCCCTTAAGACTATAAATACTCTGAAGGTTAAGTCAATCGACCCCTTATTTGAGGGACCTTTCCAAGAGTCGTGGGAATCTATGATTCCATCTTATCTTTATGAATTAATGTCTTTTTAAATCATCAAGTCAATATTTATTCAATTCTAGTATCCTGAGGAAGTGAAGAAGGTTAACGTTTCTCAGTTCTTTGGCTTTGGTCAACATAAGCTATCAGTTTCAAAGTATGCCAAGAAATTCTCATGTTTGGTATGTTTTATTCTAGGTATTTTTTGATGATTTCAGTAAGGTTATCTATTTTATAAAATGTCTTAACCCATATCTCTTAATCACCATGCATGATAATGGGTTGATTTATTATTTTGGAATGCTCCATAATGCGTTCTTAGCAGAAGTGGAGATAGAAAAACAACATGGGTGGATTAATGTCTCATCCGGGGTTGAGGGAGAACAATATCATATTGAAAAGAATAAGAATACCATGTGTTTCCATTTCATATCATACGGTCACTAAAAGAAGTTATTCTTGAATTATCTAATGGTTTGTGGTTGTTGTGGCCATTTGGGTCACCTTTCAAGGTCCTATATTTTGTTAGACTGAAAAGGGATGTTTTGGTTTGGAATATCAGCTCTTGACTACAGGGAAGTAGATGCTTCATGACAATAGGTCTCCATCCATTGCCTTGGAGTGAATCTTTTCACACAGTGGAAGAACTTTATATTGTTTCTAGTTGGCCAATGAATGTGGTTGATATTGATACATTTTGTTTTTTCTAATGTCGTAGTGGAAATTGTTTGATTTTTTATTTCTTTTGGTTTGTCTATTATGGAAAAAATTTGTTTTCAGATCTTTGTGAATGATGTCTTGTGGTTTGTAGTTTCGATCATTTTTGTAATACTAATGTAATAATGGTTTACTTTTATTGAGATCTAATTTTTGTTCCTTGGTGTCCAATGGTTTTGAATTGATATTTAGAGCTCAATTTTGATATAATAGATGATCTCCCTTGTGGGCATATAGTGTCGTGTTGTGCATTGACCTTGATGTATGAGGTATTTCTAGTTGGAATTGGTTAGACTTTATGAATGTACCTAGGTAACTATGATGATTGAAATTTTTGATATATGAGGAACCTGGTGGTGATGGTATATGATTCGATGATATCATCGAGTTATGTGGATTAGTTTTGAAAATCTTATGTTCTCATCGAGTACCTACCCATGCTAGAAATCCTTATTAGTTCTTTACATTTCTAATGGATTATTTTTATTAGATGTTTCTATGTAATGAATGTTTTAAGTGTCTTCTTTATATCTAAGGGATGCGATTTTCTAATTCCACAACATTTTGGTGAGTCTCAAAATTGTGGGGACACCTATACTATCTCTCTAGTTCTTCTCTAGTTTGGAGGCATGTGATGATCTTGGTGTATTGATCTTGGAGTTGTGTGTAAGCTTTTAACCTTTGGGCATGTCTCTATTTTCTACCATGGAAATTCCACCTCACAAGATGAATTATGGATTTATTATTTTATCATCATGTTCTATAATTCTGAATGGTTTCTTTCTGGGGACAAAAAACCAATTGTGGCCAGTTTTTAACATTGTGTTACCTATTTTTATGTGTTTGGACCCATTTATTTTAGTACCAAATGATTGGATCTTTTTTTGGGTTGTTTCAAATATTTTTTTGGACTTTTTAAAATTTTCTAGGTCTGTTAATGGTTTGTGCATGGTTAGATAATGGTTTTATAATGTGTGAATCCTAGATAGAAGGGGGTTGCACAGTTTGTGAATGGTTAAAATAAGTGTACAACCAAACCATAAAACACTTCCATGGGCTCTTTTTTGGGCACACGGTTAGGCGTGTGGTTAGTACTAACCATGTGAACTACCTAAGAAACTGTGTGGATGGGAATTAAATTCGTCAAAAATTATAATTATATTATTTAACCCCACCTAATTAATCCTAAACTCTTCCCACTTGATCCTAAATAAATCCTTTGGATTTTGGGAGCCCTCTAGATCTATTTTGTCTTCGCAAACCACATCTCTTAGTGGATCAAACTTCTCATCAAAGCGGTCATCATAATATAGTGAGTTATTTTATTCTTGATCATAGATCTACATTCATCTATTGATTCATTCTTCCTAGTGGTTATGATGACCTTTCCCTTTGTTGGATCATGGTAGCTTTTTGTAGGATTTTTGATCTCGGATCTCTTCAATTTTATTTCGAGATCTATCTTCATAGAATTGGAGATCACTATAGGATGTGACACTTCTCAGATTCATTATGGTTGGATTAAAAATAATCTAAGTATGTGTTTCTATGCCTTTCCTTTGTTTTTTAATTCATTTTTTCATGGAAAATTCATATATGTGTGTTTCTTAATTTCTAACACATGTTCTATGTAATTTGTCCTTGAAATTCCTCATAAAAGCATATTTAACAAATTTCCCTCTAAATTGATCATGGAATGAATTTAATGGTTATAATATTTATCTTTATCACCTTTTTGTGAATTTTTCAATTCCATATTTTTTTTATTTATTTTTAAAGATATTTTAAAGGATGTTTTTGGTGGAATTGTGAGCTTTGGCTCGTGATTTGATTTATCAAATAAATTTCCTTGATTTTAATTAAATTAATTAAACTATTTGATGTTTTGAGAATAGTTTAAAATTCTTAAATTTATTAAATGAACAACAAACCCCTTTGAATAAATTTACCCTTGTTTTAAATTGTTTGTTCATGGGTTATTTGAAATAAAGTATTTATAGACATGGAAAGTGGGTGTAAACCCTTATTTTAAAATATATTAAATGATTTTAAAATTTTAATAATTTATTTAAATGATTTAGGTATGATTTTAAATTAACGATTGTATTAAAGGATCATTTGGTATTATACGATGATTTTTTAAAGGAAGTGGGTATGATTACCCATTTTAAATTTTGAAAATTTTAAAGTATTTTAATTTAATTGATGATTTTTGATTGTTAGGTTGGAAATTTATTATGATCCACTCTTGTAATAATAACTTAATTTTACTTTCTTTATTCTTATAATTACCATTTTTGGTGTTGAAAAATATATTATTTACTTTTAGGGTGTTTGGTGGTGAGAGTGATATGTGATTTAGGGCCAGTCAACAAGATTCATAAGGATCTCCATGTGATTCTCATAACTTGATTATCTCACTAATTGTGTCTGACTAGTCATGGTAACCTAGATAGTTATATGGGATGACATAGCTATGTGCTTTAGAATAGAATTCACACCCTTCTGGTGGATCCATAGAGAACATAAAGGGTTCATTCTATGGACGTGTGTCTTGGAAAGAGGGCCTACATGGAACTGGTTTGCTTCTGATCTGTATAACTATATGTAATCCTAACAATTAGTAATATTGTAATTTGATTAGATATTTTGAGGTGGAATCACTATTGAACCTACGTTATACCCATGACATCTATATACTTTATACTCAATACATGAAAACATTTTTTGTAACCACTTGGCATCAATGTTTCCTTTATTGAGTGATATACATATTGATATCAGGAACCATGACTCTATTTTAGTGACCCTTTTTAATATTTCTATATTAGGTGAATATAATATTTCTTTCTTGATTATCTGACTTTATCTTTTGAAATTGTTTTCAAATCATTTCAATAAATGTTTAGTTTTTAAATAGTGAAATGGAATGCTTTACAAGTTTAGTTTTATATATTATTTTCAAATAGTTAAAACTATATTTTTAAACTAATCCTCATCCTCTCTTATTTTTACCCATCTTTTAGAATATATGAATTATTTTATGAATTAATTGCTTATAATCTTTGGTGGGATCCCACAGGGGAATTATCTTGCACCCTACCTGTACCATTTAGTGTTTTCAGCCATTATGATCTTATAGAAGGTGTTCGTTATCTTCCCTAACATTTTGGTTTTCAGTTAGGGTGACTAAGGGTGGGTGTCATGGGACATAGTGGGTCATCTGGGACCATTAAGAGGTGGGTTTGGTTGTTATATTTCTATTTAACTTTTCTTATGGTCTCTTTGTACTTTGATATATATGTATTTATTTATAAATCTCATGATGTTTCCACATTGTACTCTATTAATGTAATAATTTTTTGGTAAAATCATTCCCAACATTGCTTTATTGATGCCCAAGTTCTTATCACAGACTCATGGAGATCAGGAATGCTCTTAGGGTTGGTGGAGAATTGGTTCAGGTACTAGTTTAGATGTTATTCTAGGTTGGTTCATCACAATAGCCATTAAAATCCATATTCTCTGAGAAATATTTCCATTTTCATCTCTGTATTTTCATATCTAAACCAATATATGACATGGTTCTCACAAAAACATTGTTTTTTGTGTCCTAAAACCTAGTAAATAACAAAAAACTCTATAAAAACATCTATGTTAAGGCCTTTACTATTTCTAGTTTCCTATTTTTATAAAAAAAATTATTCTAGAAATTTCTATTATGTTTTTATTCTCATTTTTTATAAAATCTCAAAAAATTTCAATATCTCAAAAAAATTACCACCATAATATGGTCTCATCCAGGTCATTGTTTTCTTAACTATATAAGGAGACCATGGTCTTCCCTCTTCCATAAACCATATCTTCTCCTCAAAATTTCATTATCAATTTTTAATTTCATATTTCTAAAAACATCATTACTGAAAAATGATATGAACTATTAAATGGAATAATTGACCTTTATATTTTTCAAAACCATTATGGAAAACACAATTATTTTTCTTCCTAATAGAACATAAGTATATCTAAATAAACCATAACCATAAACATCCTTTAATCATTATGTTGGTTTCTCAACTGGTGTGCTAAACATCTTTAAAAATTAGCATCCTTTGACCAATACCTTAATAGACAAAAATAAACATTGTTACATATTTAGAGAATCTGATAGAACTATATCACCATTCTCCATTCATCAACACATCTCTAATTTCTCAATGCTTTCATTAACAATCCATTATAGGTTTCATTAACCTTTTCTTTTCCATAGTCTTACTGAAACCACTATGGTGACGTTAAAACATGATTTTCTAGTCTTCTATTTCTTGCCGCACTTATTTCCATATATTGTTTAATAAATTTCCTTATTAATATATTAGATAATTATTTTCAAGGTCTATTATTACCTCCAAGTATATTTCCGATGATTAATAAACATCATTATTTAAAAACACTAATTAAAACAAATTTAATTAATAAGATTTACTTGTAACATTTTTTGTTCCTAAATTGATATATTATATGTTATACCTAGAATATATTATGCATAAGTTTATTGAATATAATTTAATACCTATTGATAATATATGATTTACTTTTAGTTCATGTGTAATGAAAATTTATGTTATGTTCCCAAAAAAGATATGGTTTATTCAAATATGATTTCATATTTTCTGACCAACCATGTCAATGATCTTCCAAAAAAAAATTGTATCTAGTTAATCAATGTTGTATGAATATAATATATTAAATTGGATCTATGGAAAAATTATATATTTGTTCTAGATAAAAAAATATTTTGTTGGCAACTCGGTTAAAAGATTTTATGTCGGAGAATTTTTTTGAGAAATTTAATATTCTTTAATGATGGGATTTCTGGATGAAAATTTTATATTCCATAAATTTTATGAAAAACTAAAGAGATTTTATAAGGAATTAATGTTTTATTTTGTATCAAGAAAGAAACTTGTTCTATGAATCTCAATAATTTCTATCAATGAATGTTCTATGGAAGTTAATGAGGATAATTTTCATTGGTGTATGAACTCAATATGTAAAAAAATTATTTTTAAATATACTTTTGAGGGAAAGTGGGAACCTAAAGAGTTTACATGGAACACCAAATTTTAAAATGGTTTGAAAATTTCTAATCTATTCCAAAAATGTTTTTAATGGTATCAATTAATCACCCTATGTTAACTCCATGATATATATGCTGCCTTTGTGTCTTAATCATCATTGATGAGATCATCAAAGGGGAAGAACAACTTGCCCCAGGTATCAATATACTCCTCCAAATTTATTTTCCCATGTTGATTTCATTATCCAATATCTGATTTTGTTTTGGGATCTAATAAATTTTTTCATCATTTAGATCAACTTGAATTGATATATTTTACTTTTTGTCATCATTATCCATTGAAACGTTGATAATGAAATCTTCCTCCACCATCAGTATTTATAATGTTGGTGAAGCTCCAAGAAGGAATCTTACACCCCTACTTCCTTTTGGACTCCATCATACATGTTTGATTCCAAAAACTTGTAGGGATACTCTGACCTTATAACTTTAGTCTCCATGGCCTTATCCCTAGAAACCAAAACCTTATCACTAAGAGTTACTACTATCACCCATAGAGTTCCACATTCCTAATTCACTACTAGATCCGGCCTTACCTATGCCTTAGATTTTAATAGTTTTCTAGCTGATCTGGTGACAATGGGCTTCAGAATATTGGAATATTATTTGCATTTCATATATTTTTCTTTTTGTTTAGTAGAAAATTTAAATAAACCATATTTCCTTCCCATTCCCCAAGTCACACCCAAAAACCATTTTTGTATGATGATATTTCTCATACTAAAAATCTGATTGGGAATCTTATTCTTTGTCACACTATTGAAGGTACCCTGGGGATTTCCCTGGATTTCATTCTCTTCCTTCTTGGAATGATAGACTTCAAACCTTGAGGATAAATATACTCCTTATTATTTTCCTGGTACAAAACTTTGACATCTAAAACATCAAATTTATTACTCATATTAAGATAATAAATTACCCTTCTGTGACATGGTCTACTTTTTTTATTCAACCATCTTGTGATTGATGATATGGTGGTAAATATTTATCCTTAGTGTGCCATGTAGTCAACTAAAAAAATGCCAACTTGCATAGACTTTCGATCCAATAACCAAAATAAATTATTGATTTCATACCAATAAGGCACTTCTGACTATTTACCTCATTTCTAGGAAAAAAACTTGATCATATGATGAAACCTCATATGAGGTGTTCAACTCAGTCTTTACCATGTCTTGTATAGGATGACCGAATCATTCTAAATCACACCTTAAGATAGAAAAAAAGTCAGTAATATTTGGTTCAGGTAGAATAATCCTCACCCCTTTGGAATGTGTAGCATCATTAGATAGAGTATCATTACCCAAGGTGCATGATAGAAGTACCACACGAGAATCAGATAACTCTCTAGGCTTGAATCTGAGAACATCATGACAATGAAGAATATTAGAAGAAAAAAAGGGAACCAATATTTGTAAAAAACATCTTTATTCCAAAAAAAACTCCCCTTGAATTTCAATTATTATAAAATTCAATGAATCCTTGGAGTCATCGAGTTCTATAAAAATTCAAATAGATATCGGCAGGAAAATAGTGTAGGTGTGATGATCAGAGAAAAGGAATCGACCCACCATATTTTTGATAAACATAAGGGTCACTAGATTCTAAAACGATATGGAACGCCTGAGAAGGGAGATCCATATCGCTATGATGGGAGGATCTCCCTTCAGGTGAAAAAAAACAAACCCCAAAATATAGAGAAATGAAAACCTGATATAACACACAGATAATTCACTCAAGTGGAGATTAGATCATCTTATGTCAAGAACCAGATCGAAAAATTTCTCGATTCCAAAATCCCTATAATCGACCATTAATTCAACTTTTAATAATCAAAGACATATCTATTTAATGAATCAACTAAGGGTCACTTATTTATGAATTGTTCCACGAAATAATGATCCATCATTGTGGAGGTGATCGTGAATTCCATGGAAGAGATTTGAACCGAATGAATCCCATCAATGAATTACTAAACATTATGGAAAAAACTATAGAGTGGAAGTTGGATGTTTTAGGAGATTAGGTTAAAGTAGATTAATAGAGGTCTTTTATTTGGATGGGATATAGAAGGAACCTCCCCCTGGCTGGGAAGGGTTGAGGATTGGAGGTGGTTGTGCAGCTAAGATGATGGTGCTCAATTTGGGAAGTGATTTTGAGTTGTACTCATTTGACCACACATGTAAATTGAACAAACCATTAGTTAACTAGAAATATGTTTAACTAATGGAATCAATTATGATTTACATATGAACACACTATAATTTTGGTCATGATTGGTTATAGTTTAATCAGTGATCAAGAAATCCTTTGACAATCACTTGGATTAATCATGAATATTTCACAACAAAGTCTTATTTTGATGATTTTTAGAGTTTTCAAGTGTTTTTTGTGTGAGAATATATTAAGATGTGGGTCATTTCCCCATTAAAATCATGGCAAGAAAGTATTATGGGATGATCATAAATTTGATCATAGGGAATGTACCATGATCTATTTTGTTATAGAAAATAATTACTAAACATCCACATGGAAGGATCATAATGGCTTGGAATTATTATATAAATATCTAAAATAAAAGTGAATGTAGATGTAATGGAGCATAAAGTGATAAAATAATGATAACATTTAATAATTGGGGGATAGGAGTCATAAAGTAGATTGAGATAAAATTATAGGAAACCTATATAAGGAAGAAGAAACATGAGAAGGTTCTACTACTTCATAATCTGAAGGAGAAGCATCAATGAAATATATTACAATTTTTTTTCCTTTATAAATTCATTAAATGTAATTTTACTGTAATATGATATTGATAATTCATGAATATTTTTTTTTTATTTGTGTTTGTAAATGAAGTTAGGGTTTCATGTATATGATTGTTTAATAAATAGAGGTTGTGTTATTATTATTTCTTATTATTAATTATCTATTAGATTGATCATGAAATAATTGATATTTTTATTTGGGTGATTTATTGATGGTGGAATCCCACTCCATGAAATGGAAAGTTGAACATCGTTTTCTAGAGGATGACTACATAGGAGAATATTTTGGATAAAATAATCACATACTAAAGAATCTAATTCATTTGAGTTAGAACTTTCTACAACCCTATGGTGATCTTTATTCTCATTATGATGTTATAAATATCAAAATATAATTCTTCGAAATTAATTAGTTTTTTTAATATTAATTAAAGAATTAATATGTTCAAATTAATATATTTTATAATATGACCCAACATGTAATGACATATATCAAAATAATAATCAAGACTTCAATACCAATATGTTCCAAATTATCATATATTCCATAAAATCACCATTATGTTTTTTTATCTTAGATTATACAATACCCAATCACACCACACTAACCACATTATATTTTAATAATTATTTTTATATCAATAATTCAATTAATAACCTATATTTTCAATATGGGAATAACCTGATATTAATTTTAGGATGCACTATAATAGACCTTAATCACTTGATATAATATATTTTAAGTGATATTTGTCATTGTTTTCTTTGTAAAACAATATTTGTAATGAACGAATTATATTGGATATAATTTTTCCCAAATATTTTAGTAATATTATCAAAAAAATGTTTGAGAAGGATAAAATTAATTCTATATAAAAAATTATTTATGATGAATTGTAATTTTTTTAATATAAGTAAATTTAAGATTTAATTTTATGGTATATAATTTTTGAGATGAATATAAATATCATTTATTATTATATGATGAATATTTATTTATTTGGGATATAAGTAATTAGACATATATTTCATATTTACTTTTAGTGGTACTGTAGTCACTTGTTTCATGTTTATTATGACCATAGTACATGTCTCATTTGATAGATTTTTATTACCACATCATCATAAAAAAATATAATGTTAAAACAAAAAAAAATACACCAATACAATTTAGGATTGATTATTTTAGGGATTTTCATGTGGTAGTGGTTCAAATCTCGACTATATGTAAACATTAATTTTCATTTTATTTTTATTTATGGGTGGAAAGGTTTCATGTAGTATTTCTGGAAAAGGTATGTAAGGAACTTGGAATTAATGACACTCATAGGTGACTTGTGGGTTGGTGGGTGGGTGGGAGTCCTCTTTTTCAGTGGGCACATGATACAGGTTATAATAATACAAGTTTTTATTGAGAATTAATTTTCTTGAACATATAATTTCGAAACTATTTTGGTTTGATTTGGGTTATTAGTACTCATTTTAATTAAACTAGGTTGTGTAGTGATTTAGTTGAACCCAACTAGTGGTATTAAAATGAAGTAATAATTTTTAATTAAAAGGTTAAAATTAAAATTTTCATTCTTAACCAAGTGTTATAAGGATAAATGAATTTCATTATTAAGTATTGAATGGTGTGATTCTTTTGGTACAATATTTTCAAATTTTTACAATATTTTTGGAAATAATCATGAGGGTTGTAATCTATTTGAAAATAAATAATATATAAATATTATTTTTAAAATTCTGTACTTTATCCATGTATCCATCTTTCTATTCATCCTTATAATGAATTTATAGTGATGATTGGGTGTATAATATCTCTATATAGGGAGGATACTACGAGAGATAAGCGATTTTATAAATAAAATTTAATTGACAACCACCAGGTATAGTTCATTGATTCAACGCCCATTTTATAAGAATATCTTATATCATAAAATATTAAATCCTTCTATTTTTTTCTTCATTTTTTTCCATGAAATTCAAATATATTATAAAATAATCCTTGATAATGATAATGAAATTAGATTGACCTAAATTTGATGAATGGATTTTGTTTAAATCTAGAGATAATTTTAATCCACCAAATCTTCTCACTAGGTTTTAAAATCCTTCATCTAAAATTTATGAAATAAAAGTTGTACATCATGAATACTTATCTTTAAACTATGCTAATGATATATGTTTTGTGTAATTTGAACTTATAATTTTTGTGATTTCTTTGAGAGAATATTGGGATATTGAAATTATCTCTAATTATTGATTAACTTAAAAATTCAATTGTAATGAACCCACTAGTATATTAATTCTATTGGTTGACACTAAAACATTAGAATTATAATATAATAAATATGATACATGGTTTATGAGATAACCAAGAGATAATTTTGATTAAATAAAACTTATTTATATGTTTCAGGTCGTATAATGATTATATTTCAAGTATCCCTTTTGGATCATTAATAAATACGTTTGAATGAACCTGAAAAAACAGATATTTTGCAAACGGGTTGAGTGAATTTTGAGAAATCATAGGTATAATTTTTAGGTTTATCATTCTTTAAATTAAATCCATTATTTATTTTATAGAATCACAAACCCTATTACACAATATTATAAATCTCCTAATGAAAAAATCAAGTGATATTTGGTTTCCATAAATCAGACCGACATATCTTGAGGGTTTTTTTCAATGTTTTTTAATAATATAACTTTGGTGAAAAATATATTTAGTAAATTTTCAAATTTTGGATTACTGTAGAAGAAAAATTTTACTATTAGATTAGGTAGAATCTAACCCAAAAAATTTATAATTTTCAAGTTTATTTCAATTTTTAGTTGTTTATTAAATTAGTTTTAAAAATTAAAAAGAATATTTTTTCGCCACTATAATTGGGTATTAGGTTAGTGTTTCATGTACATGGGGTGAAATAATAATAACAGTAAAATTTTTTGATAAAAAAATTGTGACATTTACATAAATTTATAATATATACTATTTTATAATAAATATAATATATGTTTTTTATGTGTTAAGTTATTTAAAAAATAATAATATATGACTCTTATTATTATTATTCAATCTGTTTAAATCATTTGAGACATGAAATTAGAAGTGGTATTAAATTGAAATTCTTAAAAGTAATGATTTAATTTAATAAGTGTAAATTATTAAATATGGAAATTAGAAAAATGATCATCAAATTATTAATGATTCCCTCAATGACTATTAAATTATGTGGGAAAATATTTTTTGTCACTATAATTGATTATTGATGATAGTTATACAATATCATTATTTAATTAAAAATAACATTACAAGATAATATGTATATATTAATTTTAAATTGTAGGTTTTCCTAAGTGATAATCCCACATTGTAATCATGCATTTAACTGTGTTTCAAATCTTGGTGTCTCATTTGGGGTAATTTTCATAGAGAATATAGTATGTAAGATAGTAGGTACAGTGTAGTCACAATAAAACTATAACAATGGTGGGTACTATAGTATGTACTATAATGGTGGAGGGTACTATAACATGTGGTTACTGAAGGAATTCTATTCACAAAAGTGTCATTTGGGCCATTTATTGGGATTTCAAGACATGGGACCTCCACGCCATCAAATTTTAATGCTCCTAGTAGGTTTCTTCCAATCCAATTGGGGAGGGATGCTGCTTGACATAATCATGTGTCTTGGTGTTTTCATTGTATATGGTTTATAAAACCCTTAACTAAATACACATTATGTATATATTGAAATTTTGAATAAAATAATTATAGACATATTGTAAAAAACCTTTGGACATAATCTCATTATAATAATTTTAATTAAAGGGAAATATAAATCATTTATATGGGAGGGTATAAATTTTATAAGAAAATATAGATAGAAATTAAAATTTTAAATCACTAAAACATTAATGATTTAATGAAAATATTTTGATATCATTAAAATGATTATTAAATTCATTAAAAACAATTGAGTTTTAATTGTTGCAAACTAGTATAGTGGGTAAATGTAAAACAAAAAATGGATTAACATAAAAGAGGATACATCTAATATTTTTCAAAATAAATAGAGGATGGCCAGAACACTTGTGATATTAAATAAGTGAATTATTATTAAACTATTAATAATTATAATTAATAATATTTTTGAAATAAAAATAATTTTACCCAAATTATTGGAAATAATATTAGAGTAAATGGGTGTAATTATAAATAATTATTCCAAGGGAATATAATAACTTATGGAATTTATAGTTTATTCTAGGTTAATTTTGAAGGATAATTTTTGGAGTTGAAATGGATTATCATAATAATAATGATAAGTCAATGAATGGGGGTATTTATTTCACTTTAGATAGTTTGTATCATTGTGTCATTAATGTGTAATATAAATATCCTAATAATACATGAAGTGTTAAATAAGATTCAAATAATTATTTAAATAATGATAATAGTTTTAGTTATTTATTTAAATTGATGTGTGTTGGAAAATGCATCCTAGATCATTGGTGTTTATGAAAATGATATGGAATGTGAATGATAAATATAATGATCTTAATAATGATAATGAAATGTTTTGGAAATGATGATGTATTCCCTTGGTGAATTCATGAACATTTAAGAGTTGACCTATGATTCTTATAAATTCAATAACAAATGATGATTCAGACATAATTAATTTAAGTATTAGAATTTGTTGGATATTAATTTATAAAAAACATGAAAATAAGTTCTTTAGACGCGGTGGTTGTGATGATAGTGTCATTAAAATGTGTTGAGATGAATAATTTAAAAACATTTATTAAATTGTCATTAGATTTTGATGAACTAATAAACCTAGAAATTCAAGGTGAGGGGTGAGATTAAATCATAAAATGTTATGAGGGGTTGTTTATATGATTGATAGATGGAATCATTAATTTGGGTAAATGATATCTTTATCTACTCATCTACTTAGAATACACTACAATCCAGTGACCTGTGGATATTTATGGTGATGAAATAATATTAGGATTTCTTTTACACTGACCCATTGACTCTGGTTTGAGTGACATATTGGAATTCACCCATATCAGCGCCTATTTTGGGTAGAGACTAATGATGATCAATACATGTATTTATTTTTCATTCATCTATAATTTTTTGTTAGGTGTTATTGATGATACATATGATTATTATAGATGATGATTCAGCTGAGTGTATATAATTTTTCTCCCTCATGGGATAAGGATCAACATATAATACGATGCATTGTATTATTATAGTTTCTAACCCATAGATCTATGTTTGAGGAAAACTAGATATTCATCTATGGTTTCTATATAATGAGCTAGATTTTTCACAACTTAGAATTAACCTCAATTTCTAGTTTTATTGTTTTCGGGATTTTGTAGTGTTATAATAATAAATTTCCCCTATATAAAAATATTTGAATAAAATTATGATTGTTTGGTTGATTTTGGAATGAAGTGTTTACCTCATGGATACGTTTTTGAGAACACCCAATCATGTTGAGTTTTATGGGATATTTAATATTTATTACATAAATAAATATTTATCCTAGAGCTTAGATGGTGATTTATTGACCCTAGATTTTAGTGTTTTATCTTTTATATATTTTTAGGTTATATTTTGGAATGAAATACTGAACTGAAATGAAATTTCAGGCTATACAGTGCACTAATAATAATATATTAATAATAATATACTATTTTTATATTGTATATGCATATGATATTAAATGATCATATCTCCTAAATTTATTTTTATATGGTAAAAGAAATGCTTTGTTTGTATCTATAATGGGGCTTACCCTAGGGATGGTGTAGGTTTAGTTTTCTTATGGGATTTTTGAGATATGTCGTCGCTGGCATCGTTTAATTTATTGTTTTTTACTATAAATATTTTATGGTGTGAACCCAAAATTCCCCTAAAATACCACCTTATAGTTTCTCTATTGGTTTTGATAATATTTTAATTAATTTAACCTTAAAGAGAAGGATAGTGGGGAGTGAGGATAAATCTTGGTAGAATAAACAATGGATTGAGATAGATGATGAGAACTAGATTCATGATTACATTGATGAACGGATCATGGGATGATGATAAATGAAACCATTATTTAATAAATTTATTGACGTGATGGAGAATTAGATTCAATTTAGGGAATATTTAATGTTTAATTTCTCCTTTATTGATGATTTTAGGAATGATTTTACAATTTTCATATTGTTTTCCAAAATGACCCATTCAAGTTTTCATTTTCAATTTGTCTTGGAAATTAATGGAAACTTTGTAGTCTACCCCACCCCATATTCTATGAATTTAGTACCAATTATTGATGTTCAAGCCTCATTATATCTATAATTTATTCTCACTTTTGTTTTTATATGGTTTTCTCTCTATTATTCTTCATGTATTCATCATTGGCCTATGTTTTCACTTGTGGTTTGATAAATCATGGTTGTATTCGATGTGTGAAAAAATATTACCATGACTGTTTGTTTTAGTAATATAATGTGAATAATGTTTCATAAGAAAATCATATTATCGGTTGATAGATTGTGTTTGGTGTGGGGGGTGTTTGGGTGTGGGGGTGTGGGTTACCAATGGGAAGAGATGAATTAGGTGATGGGGTCACATGTGGTGTGCTTAAAAACATCATTTCCAACCTATAATGGTTATAAAATGGGATTTCAGTGTATCCAAACCATGAATGAGTGATTTTTTGAGTAAATGGGATTGACTATGTATGAAAATAATGATGGATTATGATTTTTGAGTGTTCTACAAATTCTGGGTTCATAACAATAAACATATGTCTGTTGTTCTAGATTCAGATGTCAAGAACTTCCCATGTAGTGGTGGATAGAGATTCAAATGGAGATAAATATCACACATTTTGTATCTCATTTCACATGCCATGTGACCCTAATTAACCTTCTATGAATTTATAGGGAATACACACCCATGGGTTCTTTTTGAAATACATGTCATGCACCCTCTAAGTTACATCATGCGTCTAGGATATTACATGACACGTGATACGGTCATACATTCCTAGTAACACGCTAGTCCCACACAGTGTATAAATTTTTGTATATATCCTATAGGTGGACCATTATATGTCATCTGGTGAGGCAGTACACTAGAAAATTGCCTATGATGGGATACAATCCATGTACCCCCAAAGTATATATTATATACTTTTCATACCTTAGTGGTTTTTCATATCCCCTTGATCAGGACACAATTTTGAGTAAATGAATACTCTATACAATTTTTTTTCTACATAGATTGCAATGGTGTTGTTTTTTGGATTTTTGATCCCGTTTGTGAGGTCAGATATTTGACAACGCATATCTTTAATAGACATCAATTCATGATTTATTACAAAAGGAAACACAAAATAAAATCCCAAATATTGGGAGGACTATTGTCACGGGTAATTAGATAAATTGCATAATAAATTGAAACATGGGTACAATAATTTTATTTAAAAACACCAAAACTTGCCCTTATATTTGATCAATATTCTAATAATTCAGGGTATAACATAGGGACATAAATAATAAAGGGGTAATATATAAATCCTAGTAATGGAATAATCATATAATAACATGATGAAAGTAATACATGTTTGTAATTAGGCATATAAAGGTGACATAAAATCGGAAAAGTCATAAAAATGAAAATTGAATCATGATATAAGACGATAACATCTATGAAACATGGGAATGTAGAAACAACATAAAACATGACATGGTAATCATAATATAAGGCTAATTACCAAGCCATCATAACATAGTGTTCTAAGGATAACCTCCCACAAAAAATTAAATTGTATATAATGGGAAAAACATTACCTATTTCATTGGAGGGATATATAATTCTAGGCACACCCATAACATTCATACCATGTGCATGTATTAGTGTGCCACATGGATAATAAAATATAAGAAATAATTTCATTAATTTTAATCCCATGATTAATAAGTGTGGTTTACATAGATGGAATTACACAACCAATAATGGATAAGTAAATCTAAGTGAATACCCTTGAGAGGAAACATAGATGGGTATTCACTTAACAAAATTATGGTGGGGAAAATCATAGGATAATTTTACATCATAACAGGTGTACATAAAGATTCATGGAAGAGTTAATGAGTGTTAAATATAGTTTCCCATTACTTTTAAATCATAAATATATTAAATTTGATGTGAAAAAAAATCTAACCAAGAATATTAGAAATCAAATGGCATAATATAAAAAAAATATCTTGAATAAAGAAAAACAGGAGAGAATCCCTTCACCTTGAGATGGTGCATCCACAAGATTAAGAGGATCTGATAAAGAGATTCAAAACACAGTGAGAGGTATTTAGAAAGGGATAAAGAGATTAAATACCTAATTAATTATTTTTTATTGATGAGAAGTGAGAATTGGTGTGTATATTTATTGAAAAAGAGGGATGAGAATTCATTATTAAATTCTAAACATTGGTTTTGGACTCTATATGATAAAATAATAAAAAAAAAACCTTGCCATGTTTTCCATGGTTTTTTCAAAGAGGATTATTTTTCAATTTTTAATAATTCTAATAACTGAACATATTAAAATTATATCATTGGTTATTTGAAGTGAGTCATTATAAAAGAGAATTTATTTTAAAACCTTAAAATATAATATAGGTTTTAGAGGATTAATTAATGATTTATGAAATTAATCAAATAACTTAAAAAGATTTATTCTAAAGTGGAAATCAGTATTTGGTCATGGATTCATTTTATTGAATTTGTTACATTAATTTTTGGCAGCTTTAATGTCATAAGATGGACCATATATTTATAACATATTTAATTTTTACCTAAACATTTGGTTTTCTAAGAAAATTATTAAATGATAAAAATTGGATAATTTTTTTATGATGATTCCGAAAAAATATTCAATTTTTCAAATTAATTTTTCCAAATAAAATAATTTAACTTTTAAATAAAAATCCATATTTTCTGGAAAATACTAGTTTTTTCAACACTAATAGCATTATAACCCTTATAAAAAATACACTATACTTAATTAAATTATATTATCATTTACAAATAGATAAATATTATTTAATAATATTATTTTTATAGAATAACATTTATTCTTGAATTTATCAATGTTGTGTCTTAATTGAGATTATATATTTCCCGAAAATACAATTTTGATTTGTTTATATCAAAATCTAATTTTTATCAAACTGATTATATAATCATTTATCCATTAATAATAAAAAAGAGTAAATATAAACATTATTTTATTAAAAAAATATAAAAATTCATATTACTAGGGACTTGATACATAACCCCTTATTACACTAATGTACGCCCTAAGCGTAATATGTGCGATGGTCATGCTTTCTTGGTGTGGTTTGGAAAACATGGTGTGGGTCAGGATATCAATAAACTTATCATTATCCCATAAATAGTTTTTATAGAGATTTAATTGCTGAGTCATGGATTTTTCTTCACCAAGGAAAATTAGAGTGATGATATCTCCCTCAAAAGATTTAAAAAATATCTTCAAAGGGTATGATCATACATGTCAAGTCCATTTCTTCATTTGTCTGTGTCAATTGGAATTTATCATAATCCTTAACTTATATTAATCTTTATAGAAACTATAAAACTACTATGTTATGAATGGTTAATATTCATAATTATCTTTTAAATCATTTTGACTAGATTTTATAATAGGCTCAAAAAACTAAAGTGGTTCATGTATTTTCTATAACTACATTCCAATATCAAAGTTTTATTCATTCAAAAAGGGAATTCCATTTTTAAAAGTTTAGTTTGTTAAATTATTCCCCCTTTAGAAGTTTCACCCAATAAATTTCATTTAATACACTAAAACATATGAGGTTACTTTTGTTTCGTCACCACTTTCAGTTCCTATATAACTTCATCAAACATTGGGTTTCTCTACAGCACATTAACAAGGTTAGTTGCCTTATTTTTGTTTATCATTGTCTCTACGATCTATGGTCCTCACATACTACTAATCACATGAAAGATCATTCTACAAAGGTATCACCTCTTGATTTATTACATGTGTGGGTTCTGATATGTACTTCCTCAAGAGGGACACATGGAATTCATCTTGCACTTAGGATAACTTATCTTGGATTTTTAGTAGATATTCCATATATTATATGTGATCAAGGTTATCAAAGGGGTCAATGTAACTTAGAATAAGATTTCCCACCTTCCTAGACATCATGACTTTATTCTATGTATATATATAAAGTAACACTTTATCTCTAACCTCAAACACTTGGTCTCATCGATTATTGTTTTTATAGTTTTTCTGTCAACTTTTTTCTAATTTCAAAAGACAATGAATGGTTTGAACATTATATATCTTCCATTAGATAAGATATGGTCCCATAAGCATCTTCTCTCTTTCCATATCCTAGCATGTTGGAAACTAACATCGGTTCCCATACATAGCCTCATAAGTTTCCATTTGAATACCAACATAGAAATTGTTGTTTTATAAGAACTCCTCAATGGGAAGGTTTATATAAAAATATCCTTTGAAATACATTGAACATGATCTCAGCATATCATCTAGAGTTTTCATGGTTCTCTCAGACTGACCATCCATTTAATTGTGATAAGAAGTACTAAGAATCAACTATGTTTCTAATTCTTAATGAATGCTTATCTAGAACCTCAAGGTAAACCTGGGATCTCCATCATATATAATGGGGAGTGTAACTCCATGTAGTCTTACCACTTAACTTATGTATATCTTAGTGAATTGGTTAGGATATTAATATTCCTTGATATCACTAAAATTTAATGAATTTTTTTGGTGATCAACTACCACCCAGATGAAATTATTTCTTTTAGATGTTCTAGGGAGGACTACAATAAAATCCATTGTCACATTTTCCATTTTTTTATATTGTAATGAGAAATTTTTGATTATTACCCTTAGAATTATATCATCCAGACATAACTTATTAGTATACCAAGCATCGAGATACAAATTATACGATGTCCCTCTTCAATTTATCAGAGTAGGATATTTTATTTAGATCAGTATAAATCTTAGTGGATGAATAGAGAAGGATAATATATGACCACCATCCATAAGTTCACTTTTAGTTATAGTTATGATGGGACACATACCTAAGTTTCAAACCATATAACTCAATCCTTAGAAAATTATAACTTCATAAAATTCGCAACATTTCTCTACAGATCCTCGTCATATTTTTATGCCTCCTTCGTCCTCTAAAGAATGGATGGTTGATCAATTATTTTAGAAAAATATGATAAAGATACATGTATTATTCCCATGTACATAATTTTGATATTCAAGAATATTTGTACACATTTTATCGTTATCATGGATAGGGTTTCAGGATCCTTTCTACTCAGATCATCTTCCAATTTGTTCTCCTTACTATGATGGTAGTGGATTGAAAAATCACAATCCTTGATCAGATCAAACCACCTTCATTGGCGTATAATGAGATCATTTTTTGTGCATATATAGTTAAGGATTCTATGATCTAAATATATGTCATAATTTTATCTATAGAGATAATTTCTTCCAATCATCAATATGAAGATCAATATAGTTAATTCTAGATCACGTGTTGGGTAGTTCATATCATGAATTTTTTATTATTAGGATTAATATGATATGAACTTTTCATATTCCATTAGTACACAACCCAATACATTTTTGTATGTATCAAAGAAGACCAAAATACATTATCATTTTTGGGTAATGTGATCACAGTTGAAGTGATTAGCCTCTTCTGTAAATATTTAATTCTCTCCTCATATTCATCTTCCCATAAAAACCTCACTTCCTTTAGAGTTATCTTGGTTAGTGGGATTTAAATTATGATACATTTCACACAAATAAATGATAGTACCCAAATAATCAAAGGAAACTATTGATCTCTATCATATATGTCTGTAGGTTACATCATTCAATTTTATCTATTTTTAAAGGATCAATCAATATCTTTTTACTAGTGAAAAAATTCAAAAGGAATGTTACTTTCTCCATCCAAAACTCGAATTTACAATACTTAGCTTTTCAGTTTTCCTTTCTCAAATTCTTTAGTACAACATTGAAATGATCATCAGGTACATCCTAGATTTTAGAGTAGATAATAATTTCATTAGTAAATACTATTATAATTTTTTTGAGGTGATCACTAATGACTTTATTCATTAAGTCCATGAAGATAGTTGGAAAATTAGTGAGTCCAAAATGAAATCACTATAAACTCAAAGTGACCATACCATATATGAAAAGAATACTTGGGGATATACTCCTTCATTACCTTTACTTGATTATATCTTAAATAAAGTTACACCTTTGAGATGTATTGATCTACATGTAGCTGATCAAATAAATCACAATCAGTGGCAGAGGATACTTATTCTTCATCAGTATTTTGTTAATAAATGTTGAGGAACATTAACCCATAATTATTCTTGAAAAATATGACTGGTGAACCCCATAGTGAAGTAGTTGGGAATATATAAACTTTATACAGATTTTCTTGTATCTTCATCTTCACTTCCTCAAGTTCACTAGTGGAAATTATTTATGGAGTATTTGATATTTAAAAATATTTGATTATAAGTTATATATATAACTCAACCTCTCATCTTGGAGGAAGACCAAAAATTATTTGGGAGAAATATCTTTATATTTCCTCACAATGGGCACGTCCTCAAGGATTATCATTTACATGGTCTAAAATATTTAATCTAGATACGTTGCTTATAATAAAATAACATCCATGATTTAAATGATTATTCAAAAAGAGATTCATCCTCCTTATTGGAGTTATATAGAAATAGAGGGTGATTTGTGATATGAAGGGTGATTTCCTTTTCTTAACAAAATATATTGGATCTACATTAGGAATGAAAATCCATACCTGGAATTGCATTGAATTCTAGTAAAGGGAGTATTTCAAGGTTTTCTAGGAAAGTTATCCTATGAATATGGATAGGGGATATGTTACATATAATAGATGTAATAATACCCACCTTTGATATTTTCATAGACATCTCAACTTCCATGTTTTCTGGTGGTGTTTGAATAGTTTTACTAAACTGGTACAATATGAAATAATGTGTAGAACCATAGTCGAATAGAACATTTAATAGGATGATAAGCCTTCCTTTCCTTATTTGATTATGGTTCTAATCAATTAATTCTTATAAAATAGATTTAGGGGTGATATTTTTTAAAATATTAAATATTAAAAATGGAAAATATGAACCTTAAAGAGATAACTCATAAATGACTTACATTCCATAAACTATGAATTTCTTGTTTTCAATCAAAGTTCACCATAATTTATTTCCTAAAAAAATATTTTTGTCATATATTTTTCCTTCATGATGGTTCATAAAGGGATTGTGAATTTACAAAATCATATAACACATGAGTGTTAAATTAGGTTTGCAGTAAGGCCTATTTTTCATGAACTAGGTGAAAATCGAGTTAATACACAATACAACTTTTTTAGGGTTATTACCCCTAGGTACACCTATTCCATATCCACATCCACTTTCACCACAAGGAAAAAGGGTATTTGGGATGGGAAATTGTATCATCAAAAATACATTCTGATAGGAAACTATTTGTGATGTATTTTTTATTCTATCGCAAATAGTCATCATCTACTATAGAATAAACCATCAGTCGTAAATAATTTTGGTGGGACTTACCGCCTCAAAGCGTGAAAAACTGTAGTGATAGTAATTTTCAATGGAATTCTATTTCTATTTCAAATAGATCTCATATTCAAATTAATTATGATGGTCATTATTACTCATCAAAAACACTTTTGAAAGAATTGATATTTTCAGTGGAATTAAATCCCTCTAAAATAGTCCACCATAATAAATATTAGGTTTTAACACCTGTGTCTCCTTCTTCTTTTTCCTCTCCTCTCCCAAATGGCAGCACACACCACTGGCTTCGACACTAGTCAAATTTACTCTATTGCAAATTATTTTTGACAGGTCTTCTTTAAAATTGCCTTGGTAAAAATTTATCTTATCTTATTTTCAATTTTGTTTTTATTTTTTTCATTTTATTTCATGATTTAGTTTTTTTAAAACCCTAGGTTTAGAAATTTATCATATTTTGATGTTTTATTTTATTTTTAGGATTGGTGAAAATTTATTAGTCCAAGTTTATATATTAATTGGATTCAGATGAATTAATTAAATTGAAAATTATGTATTTTTCTCACTATTTCATTTGGAGATATGTACCTGTGTATCAGATTTTGATGTTGTATTTGGAATTTAAGATTTCAATAAATTTAATATTCCCTATTTGCAAATTAATCGAGTATTCATGAGTTATTTCAATTGATTTTGATATATGTATGTTGTATTCTATTTGTATATATATATATCATTATATAATTGTGTATGTATATATACATATTTATAAACCTATTTATTAATATATAATTATATAAATATGCTTTAATAAATACATATATTTATAAAATAAATTGGTATATATATAATATAATACATATATATGTAAAAATATACTTATATGTAGATATTTAATTAAAAATACATATATATATAATTTTTTTAAAAAAATTATATAATGGTACATATATATTTATAAATATTTTTATATAAATATATATATATATAATTATATTTATAATCAAAATAAATTTGAAATTATTACCTGATTATTAATTTGGGTGGCTTTAGGTAATATTTTAAAAAATAGTTTTCCAATAGTCAATTATTTCAATTAAAAAATATTATAATTTCAAATTGTATCTTGATTTTTGTATCATGTCAATTATAAAGACATTTATTTTTGAAAATTGTATTAGCAATGATATTTTTTTATCATGCCAATTATATAGACATTTAATTTTGAAAAATAAATTTACAATGATATTTTTTATTTCTATATCATTCAAATTTTATAAAAAATTATTTTGATTTTAATCAATCGTTATCATTCATGTCACCAAAATTAGGCAAATAATATTAATTCAAAATAATTAATAATACTAAATTATTTATTCAAATGAATTATTAATTCAAAATTATTAATTCAAAATAAATATCAATGAAGAATAAATATTAATTCAAAATTATTAACTCAAAATTATTTATAAATTATTTATATAAAATATTAATTCAAGATAATCAAGGTTATTTATAATCAAAATTAACTATAAGTAAAATTATTTATAAATTATATATATATATATATATATTAACATCTCAATATGTATATATAAATGTTTCAAAAATAACTTATATGTTTTATTATATAAATATGTGTGTGTGTGTGTGTGTGTTTGCGTATGTGTGTGTGTGTTTATATTGATTTTATATATGTATATTTGTTTAAAAATAGTTATAATATATTTGATGTATTTAAATTAATTAAGAAATTGTGATATATATATATATATATAGTAATTATTAAAAATGTAAGAATAATATAAATAATTAATAATAATAATTAAATAATTGTAGCAATTAACAAGTAATTGGTCAATATAATTAATAAATAATAAATATTAGTGTTGGTTACAAAATATTATTCATAATTTTAAAATTTGTTTAAATTACAAAAAAAATCAAATTTTTGTGAAAAAATTAAATACTATTCATTATTAAATATTGTAAATATTTATTATAAATTCACATATAAAAAATAAATAATTAGTATTTATTAAAAAATAATTTTATCTACTACAAATACATTAAAAAAATATAAAAAATATCAAATTTTTATCAAAACCTTGTAAAAACACTAAAAATAATAACTATTAGAAATTAAAAATATTTCATATTAAGGTTGTATTAATTAAAATAATTCAAATTAATAATTAATATAAATTTTGTAATATATACATTTATATATATATAATATTAATAAAATATTAAAAATGATACCCTCACGTGTGATGTTATCAAACACCTGACACTCAAAATTATTATATTGTGCCTAGGGTAAACTCAGAATTACTGATCTAACGGTGGTCTCATATTTTTGATATGGTACACCATTATAAATATACATAATTTTTTTTTGAAAAAATTTATAATGAAAATATTAAATGATTTGACCATCATGTGTGATGTTACCAAAGTCTCGACGCACAAAAATGATATATCGCGCCTTGGGTAAACCCCACATCTCATAACCAACATTGGTCTTTGATTTTTTATATGAGACACAGTTCAAAGATATTTTATTATTTTAAAAAAAAGAGCGTGAGTATGATATAATATATTTAATAATTTTTTTCTATCTATTTTGGGACTCTATAAGTTCTGTAATCTATTGTTAACCCACTGTCTCACTTTGGTCATATTCTATTGAATATTTCAAGTTGTTAAAATATACTAATAATTTTTAATTATTCAAAATGATTTGTAATGATTATTCTTTTTTTGGTCATTTTTTAGATTACTATGTACTCGAGAAATAGACACTAATTTTTATTGCATGATCCTGATTGGATAAATCGTCACAAAAATCCCCTTGGATATTGTATAAATCCTATCTACATTAAAGTTTTTGAAACATTCATATGATTTTCATCGTTGAATTATGATTTTGTTTATGAATGAACAGTAAAATTTCTATGTCATGAATGTGATCTTAGGAGATTCTAATTGTTTGAAAATGTTGGACTTCATATATTTCATTTTTTCTCTTTGGAAAGATTATATTTTTTTGGTATCAACATGGTGAACCTAATTCAATTAAAAATTAAAAAATTGGATTTGGATCCATCATTATAGAATTTAGTACATGATTTTCGATGGTATGGCTATTCATAAAAGAAAGACTCAGAATGATATTCCAAATCCTAAATTAGAACCTTTTATGTTTTATAATCTGTTTAAATGTACTGAGGAGGATTTATATTTTGGATATCATAATAGAAATCATGAAGCTGTCAAAAAAATTGGATATTAAATCATATTTTGGATGGTCAAATTTTGTTTTAATCAGATATTATTATTGGTTAAATCATTGTTTCCTAACGAAAATACATTATCAGCAAGTTTCTATGAATGTAAGAGGTTGGTCCATAATTTGGATCTTTGTTAGAAAAACATTCATGTGTGTTCAAATGAATGCATATAATATTATGGTCATTTTGAGTCCTAGGTTAATTTTACAACATTTGGATAAACAAGGTATAAAGAGGCACAATAAGGAAATTCTAGATTTCCTATGAAAGAATTGATGAATTTTGCAATTAATCCTTTTTTAGAGCATTTATTTTTGTCTCGCAACACAACTACATTGATTACATGTCATAAATAAAATATTCTCATTAGTAATAGATTAAATCATCCTTGTGATGGTGATTCATGAAACAGTTTGATCAGATGTAACCTTATTTTTCTTCAGCACCTCATATCAAATGGTTGGTTGTTTCTATTGATGTTTTTTGTACATTTGGTGCTTATAGATGTCAATATTATTTTTGAACTCTTTTCATTACTCCATACAACTTGCCTCCTAGGATGTTGATGAAGGATCCATATATATATATATATATATATATATATATATATATATATATTTGGTGATCTTTATTTTAGTACATTAAAAGTAGAATATTGTTGTTTATTTGAATCCACTAATCGACGAGTTAATTTCATTATGGTACAATTGTGTGACTACATTTTATATAGTTATAAATCAAAATTTTACAATGAAGGTTACATTAATATTGATGATAAGTGACTTTTTGGTTTATGGTATGTTATCTGGATAGAGAATGCATAATCTAAAATCATGTATGTATTTCATGGCTAAGAACAAATCGATTATAGTTGGTAATGGGAGAAAGTTTTGTTATTTTTACTTCCATTAAAGATTTCTTCCTACGGATCACCCGTTTCGAAGGAATTGAAATAATTTTTAAAAAGGTCAAATTGAAAGAGATAAACCTCCAGTAGTTCTCTCAATTAATTCAGGTAAAATCTATCATCTCTCCATTACCACCTATTTCTTTTGGACCAATCATAAATTAAAACAAATATAAATGGTTTTGGGAAATATCATAATTGGATAAACCAGTGTTTTTTTTGGGACCTTCCATATTTGTATGATTTTTTGGTTCGTCACATCTTATATGTAATGCATATTAAGAATATTTTTTTGATAATAAATTTTATACCATATAGGACACACCTAGTAAGACCAAAGATAATGTAAAGGCATGGTTCGATATTTCGTAGAATTTTAGACATCCTAAACTTGAATTATTTTTAGATTAAAGATCACACAATTTAATGAAGCCAAAAGTATCTTATAAACTTTCTAAAGAAAAACATTTCTTATTTTGTCAATGGATTTTAGATTTGAGTTTATCGGATTTTTATTCTTCTAATTTGTCTCACTGCATCAGAAATGGGAATATTACGATTTTAAAATGTCATGAATTCCATGTCATAATAGAAATATTACTACCTGTTCGTCCCAAATGGCTATTGAATTATTTAACCTGTGATGTTTTTACCATAATATAATATTTATTCTAAGATATTAGTTTGGAATCATCAGATTTTTATGCACTGAGTATGCTGAAAAATGACATTTTTTAAAATATATATATGTTAGTGAAAATATTCATGTTAAGATTTTTTAGATTAATTGAAAATTTAATATTTCATTTTATGTATGAAGAAAAATGTGGAGGACAAGTAAAATTTTGATTGATATACCCATTTGATAGATGGATGAAATTTTTTAAGAAAAAATAATGTAATAAATCATTAGTTGAAGGATATATTACAAATGAATACTTATAAGAGGAAATATAAAATTTATGATATTATTATTTTCAATCAAAATATTCTTCAAAACATAACTGGATGGTTTATAATTAGACAATTTTTTATGATGTCACATACCATCAATTTTTATTTTTTAATAAGTTGGAGCTTGGTATTGGTGGATATCGTGAACGATGGATTTTAGATGCAGAACTTCACAGAACTCATATAGATATTCTTCTGAATTATGAAGAAATGAAATGATTTTTCTAATAAGTATTACTCTTTTATTGTTTTCTATAATATTTATAATGGATGAATTTATTTTCATTATTTTTTATAGACTACATGATGACTATATCAAAAAAAATTGTATAAATTACATACGATGCTCTTGAAGAATGTGGTCAGTAAAAATGTTCATATTGGTTTCAAAGACTTTTAATTTATGTTTATTTTGAGGGAATAATAAATAAATTTTACAATGATCTCTATTATGAATATTTTTTTTGTTCACAGGAAAGAAAAAATAAAAATAAAATAGATAGTTGATTATGTTTTCTCAAAAATCCCACCATAAAAATTGGTAAAATATTATAATGGGTATGTGGTTAATGGATTTAGATTCCATACATGCATATATGGTTACTGAAAAAAATCAATGAATAATGGTGTTTTTTAAATGATACCATAATAATTAAAGTGAATTTGACTTTTATAGTATATAGGATGAAATAATTGAGTTACGTTATCTACTAACAAATTATGTAATAATGGTTAAATGTCATTGGTTTGATTCGGATTGAGGGTTGTGAGTTCATCCATGACATGGAATCATTGACATTAAATATAACATTATTCTTGCATCAAATAAACCATTTATGCTGGAACATCATGTACATCAATTTTATTATGAAAATTACTGTGTTATTTTGAGATATTTGAATGAATGGTGGTGTGTGATAAAAATCAAATCACGTGGAAATCAATTTATTTAAAATGAAAATTGTTCTGTGGAAGTGAAAATTATTGAAAATTTTCAAGAAACATCCAAAAATATAAATCTTACCCTATGAGATATAAATATCAATGATGAAACCCCTCAGCTAAAGAAAGATAATATAGATAATGTTGAAGAAATAATGAGTAATGATGAAACTAAAATTCATATCGAAGTTGATGATGCATAATATGAGTATGAATGCATTCTTTTCAATAAAAACGATGAATAAGATAATGACTGATGTATTATATTCATGTATTTATTTACAAGTAATTATTATATTCTGATATTTATTTGTTTTTTATATTTGATATTTGTATTAAAATTATTTTACATGTAAGGTTATTATATTTTGGTATTTATTTTTTATTTGATAGTTCTATTAAAAATCAGTTACTTGTAATATTATTATATTATGGTATTTATTATTTTTTTATAATTTATTTTTTTTAAAAACTTTCTTATAGGTAAAAATATTTGTTTTAGATTGTTGTATATTATCCTTATGATCTATTTCATTCTCTAAGTAATGTTTCACTACCTACTAATGAACCTTATTCATCTGATCCCCAAGATGCTACGCCTATTAGGAAGTGGTGTCGTCTTACTAGATTGATGATTTGGGATCCTATTCTAGAGAGATGGTTATCTATTGATTTTTATCCATGTTTATGAAGGTATGTTTAATTGAATAAGATATTTATTTTATATTAAATTTGTTTCTTATTTTTGGTAATAATTTCTCCTTATTTGTTTTTATTTGAATATTTTTTTCATTTAACTATTTTTTATTCTAGTGATATTATAAGAAATTATTTTTCCGAACCATGGGTGTCAAGGGACCTGGTTCCCATCATCATGTGTCACTAGATGTTTGACCACTGAAATGAATTTTATTAAATAATATATATATATTTTAATTTTATTTAATTACTAACATTTTTCTATTGTCTTGTGGAGTATATTTTCTCTGATTCATGATAGCCTGGGAGATCCAATCTGAGAGGCAAGAGTGATTATAATATGTGAGTGCTTTCATTAGTTTCTACACAACTCAAAAATCAATCTATGGATAATGCTTTTGATTCATTTTTTACTAGTCTTGAATTTCCAATCGACTTGGCTATATCTCATATTAGATATGGGATGTATTGTACTCTTACTGTCTAGGAGAGACTTTTAGAAGGAGGTCATCATCTGGATATCAGAGACAGGGGAGGCAAATTTTCCCACATAAGATGAGCAGTTATATATTTGGCATACATCGACAATAGATGGTAAGTGATATTATTTATTAATGTATATATACATTAATAATAACATTATTGCTATATTATGAATGCCTCTACTGACCCATCTATTATAGAGATTAAATTTTATAAGAACATATATATATATTGATCCCCATACAAGAGAAGTTGTAGGCGACTGACAACACCATATTGTGGTTAGTAATTTATTTAAAAATACCAAAAATTTTAATTTTTTTATTGTAATTTTTTATTATATTTGAAGTAAATGTACCAGGATGAGAATTTCCATTCACGAAAGAGTCAATCTGAAAGTTAACAAGATTCCACTAGTGATTTTGGTTTTGATGAGGGGCCTTGATACAAGAGACTTTGTATAGTGTTGAGAAATGAGGGGTGATTGTAATTGGTTCTCGAATGACACCTATGAGTTATTATGGTACTTCTGTGATGTCATAGATGAGATCAAAGTGAGCTTGTGGAGAGTATTCATCGATATCATTATCCACTACACCATATGAGGAGAGGTTAAGTGATCATAAAGAAATGATATTTTGGATGAAGAAAGAAAGTGAGGAGGAGCATGAGCATCAACCATAGAATATGAGTCGATGTTGGGGTATATGCATTGTCTTCCATGGGCCATTGGTATGGATTTCCCCCTGATCGAGTGATCCTACTCCACCTAATGGTAGTTGATGTTTTGTGACATTTTATGATTATTTTGTAATTTGGGATAAAAGAATATTATGTTTTAAATGATGAATTACTTTTATATTTAATTTAATTGTTTTAATTATTATGATTTTGTTTAATTTTTTAATTATTTTTAATTTTATTAATTTTTTAATTATTTTTAATTTTATAATGTTTTAGTATTTTTAATTAATTTTATTAATTTTTTATTTTTAAATTTTCTAAAATAAATTAATTTTGTAAATATTTTTAAAATTATTTGTCATTTTTTATCATTTTTAATTAATTTCAATTTTATTAAATTATTATTTTTTTAATATTTTTATTATATATTTTTTATAATTATATTATTTTTTAATTAATTTTAATTATTTTAATATTCTATATTTTTTAAAAAATAGTGTTCAGGACAGATTGGTTGTCCATCACTGATAAAACACTATTTTTTTGAATATTTTATTGATAATAAATGATATAAGTTCCTCATATTGTGCTAAATATATTCATTTATGAAATATTTGGGATTAGATCATTCATTTGAAAATTTGTTGAAAATTCTAGCATTACCATTTTAGAATATACTGTAGTATTTTGAATATAAATATTATAATCTTTATTATTTGAACTTAATAATTTGTAACAGTGTTCCTAACATAATTTTATACAACTTTCATTCAGGACACTAGAGCTAAAGAGTGCATTTGGATGGAGTAAATGGGCCATTAATCCAATGATGGGCTGGACTCGGCAGAATGGATATGGGTTCTGTATTTGGGCCATATCATCTTCATCCTAGATTGGATTGAGCCCACATTTTGAGGAAAGCTCGAGAACATGATTTTTCACAAATCATCCTTCTGAAAGGCCGGACAATTCATGCGTTTTGGAGGTCCACTAGGCGGTGGAACGTGGAATAAATTATTTGGCCGAGTTTTTCATTTCACACTTAAAAAGTTATGTAACCCTAGCCCTCACAAACTCTATTTAAAGAGGGTTTTAACTCTTTGGGAGGGCTGGTAGAAGAATTTTGATGGTGTGTTCGAAAGGGTGTCTCTTGGGATCCCCTCAAAACTCTTGTAAGAAGTAAGACTTTGTGAAAACTTCTCTTTTAAAAAGGATCTCCTCTCCCACCTCCTCTTTGTATTTCTTTTCTTTCATGTTTGTTTCTTGAATTTTTCTTCAAATAATCTTATATTTTCTTCCCCTTTCTTCTTCTATTAATCTTCTTAATTGGGTTGGAATCAATAGTGGAGACTAGATTGAGTTCTACTCTTTCAATCCTTTGCTCATGCAAAACGTCTCCACGATGACTACACCGTCCATGGAAGAGTAGTTCTTTTTAGTAATTGATCAATCTCTATCCTTCTTCATTTAATTATTTTGAATAATTGAGCTACTATAATTAACTTAATATGATCCATTAATTGTGTTTTTAAATTGTAATAAACTAAGTAAGCAATTGAATACTTAACACAAAAACACACGAGGTCGAGATTTTGTGTAAATTGTGAGAGCGCGATCTTAATCGGTAATACAAGACCACACGATATAAATTTATAGAGTTCAAATATAATACCTAAACACAATTCATCCTCATTTCCAGAATGGATATGTGCTCTAATTAACCACTGACCATAAGCTAACCTTAGAACAACAATCAAAGCAGGCTGCTGCGATTGCGTGTTCTGAAGCTAGCCCAGGGTTTAAGTAATTTCATCTTTGTAGTTAAGTTAACTCTTGTAGGGTTCAAGGGTTAACAAATTAAGGGATAATAATTATGTGGATATTGATTTAAATGATAATTATTAATAAGTAAATGAAGAGGTAAAGTTAGATTGATTGCGCCTTTTAAAATATTTTCTAAAAAAACATCTTTTGTTGTGCCTTTTTAATCAAACTTCATTTCAAAATTAAAAACAAAAAAATGTAATCTTCTTCCAACAAAATTCTTCAAGTTTTATAAACTATAAACAACCACCCTCATCCTTTCAAGTAGTGTTTTTATTATCTTTTATTTTATTTATAGAATACCTCTGAAAATTTGTTTTTAATTCACTTCCTCCTTTGAGAGACGACCTTGGTCAGCCACTTTGCTGCACCTAAGTACCCAAAAATCACACTAATAATTTGAGGGCGCCCACAATAGCGCTCTTTCAAATTGGCACCGTTTACAGGGAGGCAAGTATTGTATTTAACTAATTACAGGTATTTTTTTACTTTTATTTTAATATTTTATCTTCCCTTCTTTCTTTCTCCTTTCCCCTTTCTCAATTATCTTTTTTGTTTTATATTCTTTTTTGGGACCATCAAATCAAACTTCTTATCATTTTATTATGGTCCACTTTTCTTCACTTCATTTTTCTATTTCTTTGATTTATTCCACAAACTAATCCCGAGGATCTCTTAGATATTGACCCTGAGATTGAACACAACCTTAGGGTGCAAATCCATCATTCTCAGTCTACGGGAAGTGTCGACATTTACCCAACTGGGGAATTACTCCACTCTAGGAATTTCGAAATTGGAAACAATTCTATTTTCAAATTAAAACAAGAACCAATGGCTGAAAATAATGGAAATGAACTTAATAGAACCATTCGAGAATTGGCTACACCAGATATTAACTATCAACCAAATTGTATTGCATACCCAAACCTCGAATCGGATTTTGAATTGAAATATGGATTAATTAACATTCTTCCAAAGTTTCTTGGCTTATCTGGGGAGGATCCCAACAAACACCTTAAAGAATTTAATGTGGTTTACTCAACCTTAAAACCAAGAAATGTTTCTGAAGATCAAATTAAATTAAGAGCATTCCCATTCTAACTTGATGGAGCTACAAAAGATTGGATGTATTATTTGCAACCTAAAGATATAACATGTTGGAATGATTTGAAACGTCTTTTCTTGCAAAGATTTTTTCCAGCATCAAGGACCACATCCATTCTAAAGGAGATATCGGAGATCAAGCAAGCCCAAGGAGAGTCAATGTATGAGTACTGGGAGAGATTCAAGAAGTTGTGTGCAAGCTGTCTGCATCACCAAATCAGTGAGCAACTCTTCATCCAATACTTCTATGAAGGACTCACACCCATGGAGAGCAGCATGGTGGATGCTGCAGCTGGAGGAGCATTAGTGGACAAGACACCAGCAGCCGCACGTGCATTGATCGACAAGATGGCCCAAAACTCCCAAAAATTTGGCGATAGTGGTACACCACATATCAAGGGAGTACATCAGGTAAGTCTATCTTCTCTTGAGAGTCATTTGATTGATACCAAGTTGGACGAATTGAACACTATGGTGAGGCAGATTGCTTTGGCTCAAAAAACATCCCAACCCACTACTTCAAGGCCTTGTGGAATTTTCATTGAGACAAGACACCCAAATGACTGTTGCCCCCAACTACAAGAAACAGAAGATTGTACAGTAGTATTCCCTGGGAGACCATTTCAGCAACAACAACAACCACATCCCCAAAAGAAGTATGACTGATTTCCACCAACATTCAACCAAGGGTGGAAGGATCAATTAGACATGAGGTATGACTCTGGACAACCACAAAGGCCACCCTTTCAACAAAACTTCCAGCAGCCTCCACCTTACCAACAGGGTTTCCAAGAACCCCAAAGGACATTTGAAGCCCAAGCATCAGCAAGCCAGCAACAAGGGAATCCCCCACCCAAGGTATATTCTAACACTGATGACCTTTTGAAGCAAATTGTTCTTAATGAATAGAATGAGATGAAAAGTCAAGGTTCAGAGCTGAGGGAGTTGAAGACTCAAATGAGATAGATTGCCACCGCCCTCCATGAATTTGTAAGTAAGAATTCTGGAAATCTACCTTCCCAACCCACTCCAAATCCAAAGGGTAATGTTAGTGTCATCACATTGAGAAGTGGTAAGAAAATGAACGATACATCTATACCTACCATTCCACCGGGATTCACCTCAACTCCAGAGAAGCCACATTCCATACCAACTGATGAGCAATCCAATAAGAAAGATAAAGGTAAGAAAAATATTGATGATGTTCCTCTTAAACCCCTTCCTTTTCCAAACAAGGTTTTTCAAACAAAAAAGATGGTTGAAGAAGCAATGCAAAAGGATGTTTTTGACACATTCAAGTGTGTAGAGATCAACATCCCTCTACTTGAAGCCATCAAACAAATATCGAGGTATTCCAAATTCTTAAAAGAAATCTACACCAATCAAAGAGGGATCAAGGGAAATGAGAGGATCAATCTTGGAAGGAATGTTTCAGCACTCATTACACCAACTCTAACAATGACAACAAAGTGAAAGGATCTGTGGGCATTCACCATCTCATGCACCATAGGGGAGTTTCATTTTTCTGATGCATTTTGTGATTTAGGTGCTACCATAAATTTGATTCCTCACTCTATATTCTCTTCCTTACAGGTTGGTGAGTTGAAGCCGACAAGAGTAGTGGTGTAGTTGGTGAATATAGCTACAACATATCCAGCGGGAGTCCTTGAGGATGTACTTGTCCGGGTAAGAGACATGATATTTCCAGCAGACTTCTATGTTCTTAACATGGAGGATGATTAGGTAAATTCTCATGCCCCGATTATCTTAGGTAGTCCCTTCCTCAAAACTGCAAAAACTATCATAAATGTCAATGAGGGTACACTTTCCATGGAGTTTGGAGATGAATTTGTGGTATTTAATGTCATGGAATCCATGAAGTACCCCTCAGAGGACCATTCTGCTTTTGTTTTCTCCCATTTTGAACCACCAAATAAAAACTCCATGGAATTTTATTGTCCTATGCTTAGGAAGATTATGAGTATTGGTTCGAGTTTGATGTCTAAGAGCACTTCCACACACGTTTCTGATACACAATCCTCTCTTGGATTTGATTTTGATGTGGATTCATATTCTGATTTTGATCATGTTCACTCTGATTATGACATGGGTATTGAGTATGCTGATGGATTTGATGCTTTATTCGCTGATTTTGATGATGTCTATTCTGATATTGATGCTCTTTGTGCACATATTTTAGTTCCTTTAATGTCTCCATCAATACTACACCCTCCTTCATTAGAACTCAAACCATTTCCACTAAATCTGAAATACTCATACTTGTTGAGTGGTGAGATATTACCTCTTATCATTTCTAACAATCTCCCATTTGAACATGAAGAAAAGATTTTGAATATTTTGAGGGAGAACATCAGGGCGATTGGGTGGACCTTGGCTGACATATCAGGTATTAACCTCTCAACTTTCATGCATAGGGTTCTCTTGGAGGATGGGGCTAAACCAATGAGACAACCCCAAAGGAGACTCAATCCCACCCTCCTGGAAGTTGTTAAAAAAGAAGTTGAGAAATTGCTCGAGGCTGGTATAATATTTCCCATTTCAGATTCTCAGCGGGTAAGTCCTATTCAGTTTGTTCCTAAGAAGAGTGGTGTTACTGTTGTTAAAAATGAGAAAGATGAGTTAGTTCTAATGAGGGTGAAAAACAGTTGGCGTGTGTGTATTGATTATAGGAAACTAAATCAGTCCACTCGCAAGGACCATTTCCCCCTCTCATTTATTGACCGAATGCTTGAGAGACTAGCTGGGAAAACACACTATTGTTTCTTGGATGGATTTTGTAGATATTTTCAGGTTCCTATAGCTCTGGAGGATCAAGGTAAGACTACATTCACCTGTCCATTTGGCACATTTGCCTACCAGAGGATGCTATTTGGACTTTTCAATGCCCCAGCTACCTTCTAGAGATGCATGGTGAGTATTTTTTATGATTTTATTGAGACCTGCATGGAGGTATTTATGGATGATTTTACAGTGTATGGATCCTCATTTAATGAATGTCTAAATAGTTTGGGAAAGGTATTGAATCGTTGTATTGAGAAGAATCTGGTCCTAAACTTTGAAAAGTGTCATTTCATGGTAGAGCATGGCATTGTCTTAGGGCATGTAGTGTCAAAACATGGGATAGAGGTTGATAGATATAAGGTAGACATTATTTCATCCTTACCCTATCTTTCATGTGTGCGTGATGTTAGATCTTTCCTAGTCCATGTAGGATTTTATCGGCACTTCATCAAAGATTTTAGTAATATTTCTCTTCCTATGTCACGATGACTTCAAAAGGATTATGATTTTGTATTTGATGATTCTTGTAGGACTTCCTTTGATGAGCTAAAGAAGTGTCTGACCACTCCACCTATCATACAACCCCCACGGTGGGAGATTCCTTTTGAGCTTATGTGTGATGCCTCCAACTTCGCGGTTGGAGCTGTCTTGTCTCAGAGGGTGGAGGGACGTTCAAATGTGATCGCCTATGCATCGAGGACACTGGATTCAGCCCAATCAAATTACACAAACACAAAAAGAAGTTTCTTGTTGTCATATTTGATTTAGATAAATTTTGTTCATATTTATTGGGCTCTAAAGTAGTTGTTTTTTCTGACCATGCAGCTCTGAGGTACCTCTTGAAGAAGCCAGATGCAAAGCCTAGGATGATCCGATGGATGTTCCTTCTTCAAGAATTTGATATTGAGATAAAGTACAAAATGGGGTCAGAAAACATAGTGGTGGACCACATGAGTAGGCTTACTCACACACTAGATGATGACACCTTGGACCAGGTACCATTTCGGGACACTTTCCCCGATGAACATCTTTATTCCATCTCAGGTACGCATCCTTGGTATGCAGATTTAGTTAACTAACTTGTTGCCTCTGAAATACCTGCAAATTTAAAGAAATATCAAGTCCAAAAATTAAAGAGTGATTCAAGATTTTATTTTTGGGATGATCTGTACTTATGGAACATGTGTAGTGACCAAGTTATTAGGAGGTGTGTTCCTGATCATGAGTTTGAGTCTATTTTGCAATTCTATCATACACTTGCATGTGGTGGAATCTTTGAACCCCAACGGACAACTAGGAATGTTTTTGACTCTAGATTATATTGGCCTAGTTTATTCCATGATGCCCATGTGTTTTGTAAGTCATTCTCTCGTTTCCAACACACTAGGAATATATCTAAGGGACATGAGATGCCCCAACAACCCATACTATTCTGTGAGATTTTTGATGTGTGGGGAATTGATTTTATGGGTCCTTTTCCAAGTTCATATGGTTTCTTGAATATTTTCGTTGCTATTGATTATGTGAGAAAATGGGTGGAGGCCAAGGCCACAAGGAATTATGATTCTCATGTTGTTGTGGATTTTGTGAAGGCACAATTTTTTTGTAGGTTTGGAGTACCAAAGGCTATCATCAGTGACCAAGGGACACATTTCTGAAATTGGAATCTTTCTTCCCGTATTCGGATGTATGGGGTGACACACAAAACATCAACACCATACCACCCCCAAAAAAATGGCAAAGCTGAGGTTTCAAATCGTGAGTTGAAACAAATTTTGGAGAAAACTGTGCAACCAAATAGGAAGGATTGGAGCAAGCGCTTAGATGATGCATTGTGGGCTTCTAGGAAAGAATACAAGACACCCATTGGTATGTCCCCATTTCAGATTGTTTTTGGGAAAGCGTGTCATCTCCCCGTGGAAGTTGAGCATTGGGATTATTGGGCTATAAAGAAATGCAACATGGATTTGGCCCAAGCTGGAATCCAAAGGAAGCTACAAATTCAAGAGCTTGAGGAGATTAGATTGTCTTCATATGAGAACTCAAGGCTCTAAAAGGAAAGATCAAAAGCATCTCATGATAGAATGTTCCAACAAAGGGAGTTTCATGTTGGAGATTAAGTCCTTATCTACAGTTCATGACTGAAGATGATGCTAGGTACGTTGCATTCCAGATGGTTAGGTCCTTATATTGTATCTAATGTTTTTCCTTATGGTGTAGTGGAGATCACACAAGAGTAAACTGGAAGGAGCTTTACAGTCAATGGGAAACATTTGAAGAGATAAATTGAGGGACTTACTACTGATGTAGTGGATTTTATCACACTGCATGACCCCATCATCACTTGAGCATATCAGGCTGTTCCTAACCCTTTAACTTTGTTATTATTTTTCCTATTTAAAATTATACATTTCATGTTCAAATATCATCTCATGGGTTCACATTGAGGACAATGCAATATTTTAAGTGTGGGGGAGGGAACCTTTTAGTTTAGTAATTTCAATTGTTTTCCTATTAAAAAAACAAAAAAAATTGTGTTTTTTTTCAAATTTCGTGTGTTTATTTTTAAATTTTATTTATGTTTTTGAAATTTTTGAGCTGAAATGATTCTCATCCCAATTTTGAAATGCATATCAATGAGTGAAACAATTTATCCCTTGAAACTAAGCTTAAATGAATGCTGAAATGACTTTGTTTCAAGTTCAAATATTTAGTAATTTCATGAAAAGTACACTGAATTTTGAATCCCATGCCACATCTCACTATCTTTATATTTGAAATCACTTTCCTGTGAGGCTTATGAACCATTATTTTCATATTCTCTGCATTCAACTCACTTCTTGATAGAACTAAACCATGCTTGATTTAAACATAATTTGATCTATTCCTGTCAAAACTTGAGGGTTCGAGGTACTTATGTTTAAATGATTAAGAAATTTGATTGGTATTAAAGCCCCTATTTCAAAGAATCCTTTTTCATAATGGCATACCTTTAAAATTTAATCCTTTTATCCCTTAGAATCAATGAACATCCTGTTAGGTTAGCCACATTACAAGCCAATTTTCCTTATCCAACAAACTCTTGAAGTGAAATTGCATAATCTAGTTGAGATTAAGTGTGGGGGAATCTATCTTGTGTTGTGATACCACATTCTGTGATAATTTGGGTGGAAAATTAAATTCTGAAGAGATGTGTTTTCAGCTGATGAAAATCATTATATTTAAAGTTGTGCCTTTTCTAGAGCTTTCATGACAAGTGAATTTGTGCCTTTTCTGGAGCTTCTAATTGAGGTGGAAAGCTGTTCCCATCTGAACCTTTCAAGAAAATCATGTTTGAGAAGATTGACATTTTTTATGCTAAAATGATGAATGGTGTAAAAATTTCATGAATTTTCATGATGATGGAGCTGAATTGATACTATGGGGATTGAGGAGAAGACCATATTTAAGTGAAAATTATATTAATGAAATTTTTCTTCAAAAAGAGTCATGCCCTCCTCATTCATCCTCAGAGTTTTTCACTTCTTAATCCTACCAACCGAAAGCCACAAAAAAACCTTGAAAAGTCCTCATGATAAACATATGTACTTGACTCACATCGGGTAGATATATAGGAATTTATCAAGCCTGTGGTGACCCATGTATGAGTTTGGATGAGAAAGACATTGCAAAAAAATGACATTTGTGTGATAAGAGAAAATTCAAGTGAGGTAAGTGTTTTGTGCATGGGAGGATAAATGAAGTGGAAATATATTGAATGATATAAAAAAATAACTTGAAATAATGTTTTTTTATGAGGCATGATATCTTTTGTTTCTTGGTGTGTAATTGTTTGATCTCAAGGATATGTGTTTTAAAATTGGTTTTGATTTGATATTGATGTTTACCTGACATGAGGTTTTTCCCAGGAGTGCAAAAGGGTAAGTGTGGGGGAGTTGATAAAAAACTATTTTTTTGAATGTTTTATTGATAATAAATGATATAATTTCCTCACATTGTGCTAAATATATTCATTTATGAAATATTTGGGATTAGATCATTCATTTGAAAATTTGTTGAAAATTCCAGTTTTACCCTTTTAAAATGTACTGTAGTATTTTGAAGATAAATATTTTAATATTTGTTATTTGACCTTAATATATTGTAACATTGTTCCTAACTTATGTTTATACAACTTTCATTCAGGACAATAGAGATAAAGAGTGAATTTGGATGGAGTAAATGGGCCATTAATCCAATGGTGGTCTGGACTCGGAAGAATGGACATGGATTCTGTATTTGAGCCATATCTTCTTCATCCGAGCTTGGATTGAGTCCCAATTTTAAGGAAAGCTCGGGGACATGATTGGTCACAAATAATCCTTCTGAGAGGACGGCCAATTCATGCGTTTTGGAGGTCAAATAGGCAGTGAAACATGGAACAAAATATTTCTCCGAGTTTTTCATTTCACACTTAAAAAGTTATGTAACCCTAGCCCTCACAAACTCTATTTAAAGGGGGTTTTAACTCTTTGGGAGGGCTGCTCGAGGCATTGGGAAGGTGTGGCCGAAAGGGTGTCTCTTGGGAGACCCTAAAAACTCTTGTAAGAAGTAAGTCTTTGTGAAAACCACTCTTCCAAAAAGGCTCTCCTCTCCCACCTCCTCTTTGTATTTCTTTTCTTTCATGTTTGTTTCTTGAATTTTTCATCAAATAATCTTATGTGTTCTTACCTTTTCTTATTCTCTTAATATTTTTAATTGGGTTGGAATCAAGACTGGAGATGAGATTGGGTTCTACACTTTCAATCCTTTGCTCATGAAAAACGTCTCCACGATGACTACACCGCCCACGGAAGAGTAGTTCTTTTTAGTAATTGATCGACCTCTATCCTTCTTCATTTAATTATTTTGAATCATTGAGATACTGTAATTCACTTAATATGATCCATGAATTGTGTTTTTAAATTTTAAGAAACTAAGTAAGCAATTGAATAATTAACATAAAAACACATGAGGTCGAGGTTTTGTGTAAATTGTGAGAGCGTGATCTTAATCGGTAATACAAGACCACACGGGATAAATTTGTAGAGTTCAAATATAATCTCTAAACATAATTCATCCTCATTTCCAAAACAGATATGTGCTCTAATTAACCACTTACCATAAGCTAACCTCAGAACAATAATCAAAGCAGGGTGCTGTGATTTCGTGTTCCGAAGCTAGCCCAGAGTTTAAGTAATTCCATCTTTATGGTTAAGTTAACTCTTGTAGGGTTCAAGGGTTAACAAATTAGGGGATCATAATTAAGTGGATATTTATTTAAATGATACTGATTAATAAGGAAATGAATAGGTATAGTTATATTGATTACACCTTTTAAAATATTTTCTAAAAAAACATCTTCTTGTTGTGTCTTTTTAATCAAACTTCATTTCAAAATGAAAAACAAAAAAATGCAATCTTCTTCCAGAAAACTTATTCAAGTTTTATAAACTATAAACAACCACCCCCATCCTTTAAAGTAGTTTTTTTATTCTCTTTTATTTTATTTCTAGAATACCTCTGAAAATTATTTTTAATTCACTTCCTCCTTTGAGAGATGACCTTGGTCAGCCACTCTGTTACACCTAAGTACCCCAAAATCACACTAATCATTTGTGGGCACCCACGACAGCGCTATTTCAGTCAAAATTACAATTAATTGTGATGGTATATCATAATTTCTTTATTTAAAGCATTGATGCATACAATTTTTGATTGGTGCCTACCCGTCATAATTAATTTTTATTTACAATGGCCCACCACAAATACCTTCATTTGTGATATCGTTTATTACTATGACGCATTAGAGACATACTCCCATTTTAAATGGCCTTTTTTATGGAATTCCATTGTTAATGCATCGTCACAAATACCGCAATATGTAGTAGTGTCTTAGTATCAAGATAATAATTTTTTTTATTGAAAACCACTAACTATATACTTTACAAAAATTTTGACATGTTTTCCTATGTTTAGTATTATCCCTAAGGCTTTCACAAATGTTTTCTGATCCTAATCCCAAAAAAATAACTATAACTTTCAATGATACCAATAACAACAACCGATATCTTTAATAAACCTTAATTCATTATTTATAACATAAAGATAAATTAAATATAATCCCAAAAGATCATGTGGCCTAGTTTCTTTTGGTAATTAGATTTATAGAACAATAACTTGAAGCATAGGTACACCAAAATTATTTTAAAACCCCAAAACATATTCTTATATTCCATTGATCTTCTAATACTGCATGGGATAACCTGGGGATGTGCATAAGAAATGGGTGAGCTTTGAATCCTAGTTAATGCATAAAATGATAAAAGTAAAAGTAATACATGTTAGTCATGTGTCATATAAAGGTGACATAAAAGGTGTGAAAATAATAAACGTGAATAAAAATGCATGATATAAGATGATAGAATCAAGGAAACACAGGACTATGGAAATTACATAAAACATGACATAGTAAGTAAAGGATAAACTCTCAGACACTATAACAGAGTGGCCTTTATAAAACCTCGCATGCACTATACATGATATATGTAAGGATCCGACCCTAGTTTCCCAGATTCGGTGCCTTATATTATTACATTGGAATATAAACAAGTAATATGCATTCCAAAGAAACGAGTAGTTAGAAACTTTTGAAATAAGATACATATATAAGTTCAACATTACAACTTGAAATGAAATACAAAATAGAAGCTCCTTTGGAAATATCCAAACTCCTCAGATATGTTTGCATGCCATTCATAATATAGCTCTTTGTGTACTAGGAAAATGAAACATAGGGAAGGGGTGATCTCAAAAACTTAGTAAGGGTAGGTAATACTGTAGAAGATATCACAAACATAAACATTATGCATGGTGAATCGCTTTAAAACACATGCCTTTAAAATTTAACTTGAACAAATTATGTCCGAAATTAGAGGTGAATAAATAATGAAATAATAAAACCTAATCAGGGGTATTATACTAGTCTAATAACCACATGAACTATCAATTACTACTTTCATAATTATGTAATTCATAATGCGGGACATCATAACCATACCGTCAAGGACTCATGCCAAGACCATAAATATCCATTTTTTCAAGGCCTCTTTCCAAAACAATAGTTTGTCTCATGAGACCTACCGATGCCCCAAGGGGCTATAGAGGGACCCACCGAACACTTACTGAGTCCAATTCATTCCTCATGTGAATGGGGATAAACATAAACAACATACACATTCATATTAAAACTAACATATGAAATGTAAATAACCTTCCCTGAACATTAAGCATAAACACTAACGATTCAGAGTAAATTGGTAAATGGTTTTAAGAAAGCACATCCACCATCAAACTAATACTAAACCATTCAATTAAATATGGTATATGATATCATAAATTATTAATCCCAATAATACATAATAATCAACAATAGTGTTCAAACAGATGAAGATACTCTTATAAAATCATCGAGTAATTCTTGAGATAAATACTCTTTTGATTTGAAAAGAAGAGTTCTTTTGGAAAATTATTTGTATAACCCAAAAGTGAATTAATATAGTATTTTAATAATAAAATTAGTGATATTATAATGATAATGGTTTCTAAAAATAGATTATAGAGTGCCCTTGAAAGTAGGTAAGAATTTGAGAAATTTCCCTGAATTAGGCTTGTATTTCGGGAAGAATTTCTGAAATATCCTTTTAAAATATATAAATCCACATAAATTAAGGTAGGATTATGGTTTTTAAAAATATATAGACAATTATCACTGAATATATGTGGATTAAATATTAATAAATAAGAATTTAGTTGAGGTAAGTAGAGAATAAGAGTAACCCGAATGAAAATGGAGGTTCGGGTAGAAAACCCTTACCTTAAATCAGAAGATGTTCCTAAATTGATCTTAATTACCTGAATAATCCAATTTATGATCATAATTTAATGATTCCAAAACCTAATCTACATTTAATTTATTTATCATAACCCCTGTAAGTTCATTCATGGCCTTTAGATGGGTTAAGAGATCCAATTTCGTTGTTTGGGAGTATTTTCTTCCATGGTTTGCATGGTCGATTTACTTATATTCATGTGTGGATAAACATATATAATGATAATGGATGTAAAGAATATAAGTTGTATGTTATTAGTTAACAACCAGAATATTTTTTGGTTATAAAATTTGTTTGGTTATTTGGAGTGAAGATGAATCATTATATAAAACATTAATGACATTTGTTTGGGTTAATTGGCGGTTCTGGATCACAACGAATTCATTTTGATTTATAAATTAATTTCACATGTAAAAAAGGATTCTAGAACCTTAAATAATTAATAATACATATATTATAGTCTATTTTGACCATAAAAATGGTTACATGACCAGAGTTGAACATGGTAATAGAAATTGAAAACTCATCATCCTTGAATGTGATAAATTAACACATCTCAGATGGTGTTTTCATTTATAGTATAAAATAATGGGAAAGAAGATATGATGAAGAATTATTCCTTTATCATAAAAAATTACTTGTACACGTAATTTAATAGAGTCAGCACAACATTTGTATGCAAAGAGGTGAGGAATGAAAAAGAAGGGAAAGGAACTTGAAAAAAAAGAAATGAAAAGTGGAATTTACCTCTTGAAGAAATCCTCCACGAGAGCCACTATAGGGGAGAGGTTTTGGTATTTTTATGAGACTAAGGGTTGTTGTACATGGGGGAGAATTAAAGTATATTTGAGCATAATTTATACAGGGCACAAGTCTTGAGAGGAGTGAGGAGAAGAAGGATTGAGGGATTGAGGGGGCTTATAGTGGGGAAGAGGAGGGTTTTCAGATTATTTTACACATTATTTTATTATTTTGATAAAGATAACCAATAGTATTGATTCTTGTAACCAATAATATTAATATTTTTATTTGAGTTCTAACCAAGTGTCCTTACATCATACATGATGTTAGAAATAGTGAATTTAATTGACATTGTATATATATGGTAAATTACCGTATTTTACTATTCAACAAACATTTGAGTACTTTATAGAAATCCAAAAAAAATCACACTAACCATTTCTTGATGTATAGAACTAAAAAATGTACTCTATTTTTTTGGAAATAATTTTCCATAAAATATCAATTAAATTTTTAAATAAAATAATATTTTATTCCAAAAAATATTTCAAACAATAATTTGTTTTATATCACCTTGAAAAATTAATCAATATCTCATTATTTTATAACCTTAAGACAATAAAATTATAATTGATTTACTATTCATAAGGTAAATATTACTATTCATATTACTATTCATAATGGTATGTTACTATTAACCAAAAATTATGTATGTCTTATCAGACTCCAAATATATTATTGAATGCAACTGTGTATGTTAGTTTTTAGAAACTAAAATCCTATAGGTTGAAAAATAATGTTTACTGGCTAGGTTATCAAAAGGTGGTGTTTTGTAGAGATTCAGTGTTTTATGCACTCAATATTAAATTTATTTTTAAAAATCATGGGGTTTTACATTATCCCATCCTTAAAAAAATTTCTTCCTCAAAATTACTAGAATGTTACCTTATAAAAAGATTTGGGTAGTTCTCAATCATATACTCCTCAGGCTCCCATGTTGCCTCTTTAATTTTATGATTTTCCCAAAGTATCTTTACCAGTCGAGTCACTCAATTCCTTGAAACTTATTCTTTAGTGTCTAAAATCTGGATAGTCTCTTCATATTATGTTTGGTCAGGTTCCAATTATATACCTTCATAAGTGAGGACATGTGTTGTGTTAGGAATGTAATTTCCCAAAAATGAGACATGGAAAATAGTGTGGACATTAGATAGGTTGGGTGGCATATCCAAATGATATGAAATAACTCTAATTCTCTATATAATTTCAAAAGGGCCTATGTACCTAGGGCTTAGTTTCCATTTCTTACCAAATCTTATAACACCCTTCCATGGAGATACTTTTAAGAAAACTTGATCTCCTGCTTGAAACTCAAAATCCTTCATTTAATTATCATCGTATATTATTTTTTTATAATTTGGGATGGTTTGATATGGCCTTGAATAGTATTTACCTTCGTTGTTGTTTCCTCCACATGTTTTGGGCCCACTGGCTTCCTCTCACCAACTTCATCCAAACATGTTGGTGTACAACATCTCTTTATGTTCAATGCATCATATAGTACTATTTGAATAAAAGAATGGAAACAATTATTGTATGAAAACTACACCAAGGGTAAATACTAATCCCACATAACTTTCATGTCAATCTAGAATGATCTCAACATATCCTCTAATGTTTGGATCATCCTTTCTGATTTCCCATCAATTTGAGGATGATAATCGGTACTCAAACGAAGCTCAGTATCCAAATATTTCTGAAGACTTTTACAGAATTTTGATGTAACTCAAGGATTACGATATGACACTACTGAAAGTGGTTCCACATTAAGTCATAAAACTCCATTGATATAGAGTCATGCAAGACTCTCTAGTGAAAAATCCCCCCTTATAGTGAGGAAATTTGCATATTTCAAATGTCGATAAATAATTACCAATATTGCATAATTATTTCTAGGAGTTTTGGGTAATCCAGTGACCAAATCCATGGTGATGTCATCCCATTTCCATGTATGAATAGGTAGTGGTTTCATGACTCCTCTAGGATGTTGTCGTTCGATATTTACTTATTAAGAAACTAAACATCTTTATACATAATCAGTAATTCCCTTCTTTATGTTGTCCCACTAGAAATGTTCCTTCAAATCTTTATACATTTTAGTGCTACCAGGATGTATAGATTAATTGATCTATGAGCATCATCCAATAACTCTCATTTTAGCCCAGGAATAGAGGGAACACATAACATCTTCCTAAATTTCAGAATTCCATCTTCAAACATAAACTCATCCAACATCCAATCTTTCACAACATTAATTTTCTTTTGAAGATTCTCATCATTAAATTGTGAAACTTTCATTATTTCCAATAAAGATGATTCAGAACCCATTTGAAAAAGTAGTGGTTCCTCACCTTTTTGATAATTACCATATACATTCTTACTAGATCCATTTAAAATGGATCCTTATCAATGTTTGTTTCGTTGAGAACTCCATGATCCTTCCTACTCAATGCATCAACTACCTTGTATGCCTTTAATGGGTGGTATTGTATGGAATAATAATAATCTATGATTTTTTTGAGGCATCACCTTTTCCTCAGGTTGATTTCTTTCAGTAAGAAGTTATATTTAAAACTCTTATGATCTGTATATATTCCACATTTTTCTCCATAGAGATAATGTATCGTTATCTTAAACGAAATTATTATAGCTGCTAACTCAATATCATAAGTAGGATAGGTTTGTTTATGAATTTTTAGCTTCATTGATGCATAGGAAATTACTCTATCATTCTTCATAAGGACAACCAAGTCCTTTCTTTGATGCATATCTATATATCACAAACCCATCATTCCCTGATGGTAGAGTCAGGATTGGATCATTCACTAATATCCTCTTCAATTCCTCAAAATATTCCTCACATTTTTTTCCATATTAAATTAACCCCTTTACATGTAAGATTGGTCATTGGGTTGGAAAAAAGGGTAAAGTTCTAAACAAAACACCGACAATTACCTACTAAACCAATTAAATTATTTACCTCAGTTATGTTTGTTGGAGTAGGAAATTCTTGCACAACCTTTCTATTCATAGGATCAACATATATTCCATCGTTATGACAATTTGGACAAGAAATGAAATTTATTGAAGCCAAAATTCACACTCGCTAAACTTCCCATATAATACATTTCTTCTAAGAGTCTTTAGAATAGTGTGAAAGTGATTTTAATGATATTTATAGATTTTTGAGTATACCAAGATATCATCAATAAATACCACTACAAAGTCATCATGAAATTCCTTGAAAACTATATTCATTAGATCCATGAAATCCAAGGGTGCATTAGTCAGTCCAAAAGGCATTACTGTAAACTCGTAATGCCCATACCTAGTTTGAAACTCTATATTTGGAATGTAATATTTCCTTAATAGAAAATAATGATACCCATATCGAAGGTCAATCTTGGAAAAATATTGGGCTCTATAAAGTTGATAAAATAAATCATAAATTATAGGAAGGTAATATATTTTTTATTTTCATTGCACTAATCTCCCTATAGTCAATTCACAACCTAATAGATCTACCTTTATTCATGATGAAAAGAACAGGAGATCCCCATGGGGAAACACTGGGGGTTAATAAATCCTTTATCACTCAATTCCTCTAGTTGTTTATTTAGTTCTACTAATTCCAAAGTGGCCATTCTATAAGGATTCTTGGATATAGGCCTTGAACCAGGAATTAAATCAATAGAGAACTCAACTTCCCATTCTAGAGTATGTCTAGGTAAATCCTCTGGAAACACATCAACATATTCTTACACAATAGGTACATCATCTATTTAAACATTATTTTCCTTACCCATAGATATTGAGTTCCCTTCCTCCCCAATAATTTAATTTAGTAGAGCTATTGGGGTGGATCTAGATGAGAATCAGATTGTGATGTTTATTCCTTAACAATAAGGGATTCCTCATATTCCTCAGAAAATTTAACCTACTTTATCTTGTAATAAATTTTCGCATCATAGATCAAAATTCAATACATACTGAGTATTATATCAAATTCAATCATTGTTATGATAATAAAATAATTAGATAAAAAACGTTTATATTCCATAATGGGGACTTCCGGACACAACGTTGTTGTAATGATACTTTACTTAGGAGTTTTAACTAACAACTCCCTTATTAAATAAAATTGGAAATATATAATTTTCATGGAAAACTGGTAATATATGAAAGAATTAGATGATTCAAATTTAAATAAATCATTGGCTAAGTTTGAGGATACAATTAAAGTACCTACCACCATGTCATTAGGAACTTCAACCTCCATAGTTGTGACTGCATAAGCTTGGATTTTCTCCCTTTTCCTTCTTTGGGGAACATTTCTCCGACACTTAGGAAATTCATGTTCATAATTTACTATCTCTATATAATTTTATCATCGAACATTGATAGCTTCTTTCTTCCCCTTAAAATCCCGAGATAGGTAGACTTTTTCTCTATAGTTGTAATAAACACCCATACCCCTCAGGCAAGTACCAGGGTGTCTCTTCCCACAATTTTCATAGGGTGGAAGGTCAAATCTTCTCTTATTCCCTATTTCCTTATTTATTTTTCAATATTTTCTGCATCTATATTCTTTTCTTGCTTTCCTTTAATGTTATAAGACATAGAAAATTCTTTTTTTGTCTTGATAACACTTGAGACTATATCTTTATATGATGAGAAACATTGAGAGGCATGAGCCCTTTGGAGGAATTGTTTTAAAACATTAAAGAATCAATCAATTTTGCTCCTTGAATTATGTATGTAGTCTGGGATATGTCTTTCTAGCCTTGTGAATTTATCTTCATACTATGAAACATTAACATCCTCTTTTTTCATCAGATTCCAAAACTGCCTTTCCATATCTACCCAATGTTCACGATGGAAGTATTTTTCTAAGAACATTTCCTTATAATAACTCCATTATATTTCTTCTATTTCTTCTATTTCTTCCTACTAATTTGTGCTTTGTTTTAAATACCACCATTGCTCCACATCTCCCAATAATCAATAAACTTCCATGACAACCTTCTCTCTTTTGTAACACCCCAAAGTGAGAAATATCTTCTCTAATGAACTAATCAAGTGCTCCACTATGAATGGGTTTTTTTCCAATTAAATGATGGAGGTTATTTTAAAATTTAGAAATATATCATATCTCCCCAACATTATGGATCTGGATGCTTCATATGGGTATTGAAATTATTCATAACCTGAGTCAGTTGTCCTAGTATAGTTATAAGTTTCTCAGCACTAGTCATACTACAAGATCCAACATCATTATCTTGTATCAGAGGTAAATCCCTACATGGTACACGCACATTAATGTGGTTTCCATTCCATCAACTAGGATCCATTTCTAAATAATGGAAAACACTAGACTAGGTTATAAATCATAATGTATAATCTCAATGTAGAAAAATAATTTTCATAACATGAAATTCTATACATAGATAATTTCATAATCGTAATCATGGTTTCCTTGAGGAAAAATTTACATTTAAATCCTTAATAATGGATTTTAAAGAAAATGTGAATTATCCTTAGAATATAACTCAGGAGTGTCAAACCAGGTGTGCAGTAAGGCCCATTTTCGTGTACTAGGATACCTCTGGTCAAGCCTGAAACTATTTGTTAGAGATTTCACTCATAGATACATCTGTGCCAGAACCATGTCCACTTGTATTATATAGACAATGATGTATTTGGTAGAAAGATCCAAATAATCTATTCCTTACCAAACATTTTAGGATGTTATTGTATGTTTATCCTGAAATACTATATTAGTGTTTTTTCCCTAATCTATGTTTTTTAAATAAAGTTTCCACATTTTCTAATAAAATTTCTATGAAACCATGTGTAAGGACTCGACCCCAGTTTCCCAGATCTGGTGCTTTATTTTATTATATTGGCATATAAACAAGGAGTATGAATCCCAAATAACCAAGTAGTTTGGAAGCTTTGGAAACAATATACATACATAAGTTTAACAATGCAACTTATAAATTAATACAACATAGAAACTCCTTTGACAACATCCATAACACCTAAGTTATTTCAGCATGTCATTTATAATAGACCTCTTCGTGTCTGAGGAAAATGAAACATAAGAAAGGTGCGAGCTCAAACACTTAGTAAGGGTATGAAATAAAGTGGAAGATATCATAAACATAAACATTAGGAATGGTGAATAACTTAAAAACACACGCCATTAAAAATGAACTTGAACACATTATGGAAGGAATAAGAGGTGAATAAATAATTCTATAATAAAACATAATCATGGGTATTATACTAGTATAATGACCACATGAACTATCAATTACTAATTTTATAATTATGTAATGCATAATTTAGGACATCATAACCCTACCGTCAAGGCCTCGTTCCAAGACCATAAATATCCACTTTGTCAAGGCCTCATGTCAAGACTATAGTTTGTCTCATTAAACCTACTGATGTAGAGAGGGGAAATAGAGGGCCCCAACTAACACATACTAAGTCCAGGGTATTCCTAATGTGAATGGGGATAAAAATAAGCAACCTATACAATCATATTATAACTAACAAATGAAATGTAAATACGTTTCCCCAAACATTAAGCATAAACACTAACCATTCAAAGTAAATTGGTGAATGGTTTTAAGATAGAACACCGAAAATCAAACTAATAATAAAATATTCAATTAAATAGGGTAGATGATATCATAAAATAGTAATCCCAATAATATATAATAATCAATAAGAGTGTTCAAAGAGATGAAGATACTCCTATAAATTCATCGAGTAATTCTTGAGATAAATACTCATTTATTTTGAAAAGAAAAGATCATTAGGAAAAGTACTTGTATAAAATATATGTGAATTAAGATAGTATTTTAATAATAAAATTAGTTATTTTATAAATATAATTATTACTAAAAATATATTATATATTTCCCTTGAAAATAGGTAAGAATTATGGGAAAATTTCCTTGAACCAGGCTTGTATTTTAGGTTGATTTTTTGAAACATTATTTTAAAAAATATAACTCCACATAAATGAAATTAGGATTCTAGTTGGTACCAATATATAGAAAATTATAACAGAATATATGAAAAATACATATGAATAAATTATAATTTAATTGAGGTAAGTAAATAGTAGGAATAACCCGAATAAAAATGGAGGTTCGGGTAGGAAACCCTTACCTTAAGTCTGACGGTGTTCCTCACTTGATCTTAGTGACCTAAATAATAAAATTTATCTTTATAAATTAATTAGTTCAAAAACTAATATACATGTAATCTATTTATCATAACTTTATTAGGATCATTTTTGGCCTATTAGTGGGTTAAGAGATCTAATATCCTTGTTTGGGAGTGTTTTCTTTCTTGGTTTTCATGATCAGTTTACTTATATTCATGTTTGGATAAATATTTAGAATGAGAATGGTTTTAAAGAATAGAAGTAGTATTTTATTAGTGAAAAAAAATAATATTTCATGGTTATAAAATTAATTTTGTTATTGGGAGTGAAGATGAATCATTATAATAAACTTTAATGACAATTTTTTGGGATAATTGGCAGTTCTAGATCACAACAAACTCATTTTGATTTATAAACTAATATCATGTTTAAAAAATTATTATAGAACCTTAAATAAGTTATAATACATGTATTATAGTCTATTTCAACCATTAAAATGGTTTAATAACCATAATTGAATATGTTAAAGGAAATTTTAAAACTCGTCATCCTCGAATGTGATAAATTAACTCATCTCAGATGGTGTTTTAATTTCTGGTATAAAAGAAGGGAAAAGGAGATATAATGAAGAATTATTCCTTTATCATAAAAAAATTATACTAAATTTAAGGTACATTATTCACCATAATATTTGGATGAAATGATCTGAGGAAATAAAAGGAAAAGAAAGGAACTTGGCATAAAACAAATGAAAAGAGGAATTTACCTCTTAAAGTAATCTTGCTTTAGAGCCTCTTTAGGGGAGAGGTTTTAGTCTTTTTTTGAGACCAAGGGCTACTGGACATGGAGGAGGATATTGGGAGGATATTTGAGAAGAGTTTATACAAGGAACAATACTTTAGAGGAGTGAGTAGATGAGGGAGTGATGGGGGTTTATAGTTGAGAAGAGGAGGGCTTTCCCATTATTTACTCATTATTTTATTATTTATTTGAAGACAACCAATAGTATTAATTCATGTGTCTAAGAATAGTAATATGGGTATGTGATTTCGAAAAAATTGTGATTAAATCACCCATTATTCTAGGAATAATAAATTTAACTAATAATGTATATATATGGTAAATTATCGTGTTTTACTATTCCTCAAAAATTCGTGTATTTCAGAAAAATCCGAGAAATTTACCCTAACATTTTTTTGACATGTAAAATTAAAAAAATGAAATCCATTTTATGATATAATTTTCTAAATGTTATTAATTTAATTTTTAAATAAAACCATGATTTTTTAAAAAATAACAATTTTAAAAGTATAATTTGTTTTATATCACCTTTAAAAATTAATCAAGATCTCATTATCTTATAACCTTAAGAAAATAAAATAATAATTGATTTTCTATTAATAAGGGTCATATTAATATTAATATTACTATTCATAAGGTTATTTTACTATTCAAAATAAATTATGTTTGTCTTATTAGACTCTAAATATCTTACTAAATGCAACTATGTATCTCAGTTTTTCAAAATTCAAACCACAGAGGTGGAAAAATTAGGTTTACTGGTTAGGTTATAACAAAGTGTTGTTTTGTAGAGATATAGTATTTCATGAATTTATTATTATATTTATTTGAAAAATACTTGGGGTGTTATGGTATATCATTAGAGAAAAACATTACACAATTAATTAGAGGTCTATATAATTCTGAGTTCATCCTTAACATTCATATAATGTACACACATTAGTGTTCAATATAGATCATACAAAATAAGAATTAATTTTATCCCTATTAATCCCATCATTAATAATTGTGGGTAAAATACATGACTCCCCAAATAAATGAATGATATGTATATATGGGTGAATATTCATTAGTGGAAATGGGATGGGTATTCAATACACAAATGTTTGGCATGGAAAATCATAGGATAATTTTGGCAGCATGACTATTGTGCATAAAGATTCATGGAATGGTTTAACAAGAGAGATATTTAGTCTCTAATTACATTTAAATAGTAAGTAAAGTAAAAGGGATATGTAAAAACACATTCCAGCATGAACAATTGGAAATAAAAAGGAATAATAGAAAGTATGTTATTGAATAAATGGGAGGATAGAATGCCCTTACCTTGATAGGGGGCTTATAAAATCCTGGGAGGGGCTTATAAAAATCATGGTAACATATTTGGAGGGATTTAAAGAGGTACTAGGAGAATAAATTCTTTCTCAATGGTTTTTAAGTGAATACAAGTGAGTGTTTGGGTGGGTATCTATATAAAAAGAGAGGGGAATTCTTTATCAATTTTTGAACTTAGGTTTTGGACTCTCTAGGATAAAATAATCCAAACCAAAAAACATATCAATGTTTTCCAATATTTTATAAAAAATAGAAGTGGTTCTAAATATTATATAAGTATAATAACTGAACATATTAAAATAATATCACTGGTGATGTAGAAGTGAGTCACGTTCCTAAAGAATTAGGTTTAGAACCATCAAATATAATATAAGTTTTGGAAAATTTATTAATGGTTTATAAAATTTATCAAATAACATAAAAAACACATTTTTAAAGGGTAAATATATATTTTGTTGTGTATTATTTTCATAACATTTATTACATCATTTTTGGGCTATTACGATGGTATAATACAAACCATATATTTATAGCATTTTTAATTTTTTCCCAAAAATTCAATTATCTCAAAAAATTATGAAAAATTGAACATTATATGAATTTGATGTAATTATTTCAAAAATAATATTTATTTTACCAAAATAATTTTCTAAATATTAGAACATTCACTTTAAAGAAAAATCCATTTTTACTAGAAAATACTTGTTTTTTCAACACTAATATTTTTCAAACCATTATAAAAATTATAGTGGACATAAATATATTATATTATCACATATTTAAGTAAATATTATTTAATGATAATAATTTATTAAAATAACATTTATTGTTGAATTATTCAAAATGGTATCTTAACTCAGACTATATATTTCCCATTAAATAAATTTTGATTTCATCATATCAAAATCTAATTTTTATTAAACTCATTATATAATAATTTATAAAGTATTAATAAGAAGGGATAAATATAATTATTATTCTATTAAAAATAAAATATAAAAATTCTTATTTCAATGGTATAGATACATTAACCCTTATTATATTTGCTAATTCCCTAAGGGTAAGGTTTATGATGGTGGTGTTTTCTTCGGGTGGTTTGGAGAGCATGGTTTTGTTTTTTATCTAAATAAGATTGATATTCTCCCATAAATTGTTTTATATGAGCTTCAATAGTTTAATTTCATTATGGGATTAGTTAAGGGTAAATTCAGGTGATTCCATCTCCCTTTGAAGGCCTAATAAATTGGGTAGATGGGGTATGATTCTATTAGTTGAGGCCATTACTTATTCTATCTATGTTAATTGGAAATTATCATAACCCTTAATATATACCATTCTTAAAGTAAATTTTACTATGGCTATATTAATAACATTTAATATTCTTAATGGTATTTCAAATATGAGATGCTATATTTTTTAGTGGACTAGAATAACCAAAATATTTTTTATTTTTTAACTACATTACTAAATAAATCAATTATTAATTAAAAAAAGGAATTTCATTTTCAAATGTTCGGGTGATTAAAAGATAGAAAAAGAAATTCTACATAAGTGGACTTGGTACACACAGGAAGTATGCTGAGGGGATATGCGGAGATAGTATGCCGAGGTAGTACATGGAGGTGGTATGTGGAGCGGTGATAGTCTGTGGAGTATAGATAGTTCATGGAGGAAGAGGATACATGTGAAACACTCTATCCATGCAGTAAAAATCAGTTTGAGGAGGATACATGCAATTATCAGAGGAGATAGGATGATTTTTAGAGGACTCAAGGAAGTTCTTACTAGTTTCTGGGTATGAAAGAGAAGAATTTTTTTAAATAACATATTTGTAAACTTTGATAAGGAAGAACCAAAACATTCATTTTCATCATTTTCTTCTAGAAGAAGCACACAAACTATTAGATTAATTTCAATGTGCTATAGGAGTGTGAGGGAATATACTACTCATTTTTTCCACACTAAAGGATTTTTTATAGTGGATTTTATATTATTGGATTGTTTCCATATCATACCAAGAACGTAGTTACTCTTATTGAGTAGTGAACCATATAAATTCTTGTGTTCCAGTGGATGCGTGTTTGAATTGTGTTCAGTAGGGAAAGATATCTTTAAAAGGAGGAAAATATTGTTTTAGAATTAATGAAACATAAAATAAAAAGATATTACTGATTCCCCCCCCCCCTCTTAGTGATACTCGATTCCTAATTGGAAATATTCAATTGGTATCAGAGATGATGGTTCCCTTTATTTGTTCTTTATTGGAGTTTTAAAGAGAAGTTGTGATGGAGAATATGAATTTTTTTAATAGTAAGGTGATTTATATATTTGATGGAATGAATTATATATCTAGAAAGATATAATGATTCCTTATCTTATGTCTCATGGATATGATGTTCTTGAAGATACAAAAGATGTATCTCCACTTATTAATGATAAGGTTCCTCATATACCTATTGATAAGAAGAATCATGAGAATTCTGGAAGAGATAAAATGAATCTTGATAATTATGGAGGTTGAAGTATGGATATTTTTAAATGGTTGAGTATGAATATATTGGGGACTTCTTTACTAGGGTTAATGTAATTGTCAATATTATCTGATATCTTGGTGAAAATTTGGAGGATTCTATAGTTGTTAAAAATATATTAAGGATTATGCTAAAAAAATTGATGTTAAAGTTTCTACATTGGAAGACAGAGACCTTGAAACATTATCTCTGGTTGATTTACATATCACACTCATTACTTATGAAATGATATGGGAGAAGACTATGAAGAAAAAAACAAAGGCTTATAGAGAGATGCCTTTTAAATCCACCAGGAAATAAAATTCTAAGAAGTATTTTAAGGATGATGATGTTACTGTCTCTGACTCTATAAATGAGGTATGTAAATATCTTGATTAAATCTTATCCTTATTTTATATAAATTTTATAACATGTACTGCTAAATAAAAATGGAAATTTCCCATGAAATGTTTTCAATGGGAAGCAGTTGGGTACTTTTCTTATAATTCCACTCAAAGAAAAAAAATTTGAAGACAGTGATGAAGATGAAAGGAGGGAAATAAGGTAATGGAAAAAATAGGGTGATAAGGATAAATATTCTTACTTATATAAGGTTAAAAATATCTTCAAATAAAAAAGTAGACGCTTTTTTTTTCTGAAGACAAAGATGAATAAGATTGTGAAGTTGAATCCGAAAAATATTTTTCTGAGAAATATGGAGAGAATACATTTATTGTAGAAGGGAATATTAGATATTTTGGGAGAAATAGTTCTGAATAAGAAGAAAATCAAATTGAATCTCATCTAAAATAAGAGTTGAAAGTATCTATGAGAAATATTATAAGGCTTGAAAAAGAAAATAAGAAGTTGATAAATGAAAATTACACATCAAACAATGAAGAAGGTTTTTTTAAGAATTTATATATAGTAAGAGAGATTAGTTATCTAAAAAATCATCTTGGGAATGAAAATAATCATAATGAATATCTGGAAGTAGGGATGAAGGAAAAATAGGAAGAGTTAAAAATTTTCCAAAAAAAACATTTTAAAGCTAAAAAAATGGATATAATTTTTAAAAACTCTATCTCAACAGTTTTTGAAAGTTATATAAAGGATTAACCTAAGAAAGATCATCAAAAATTACCTTTCAAGGTTGAGAAGAATGCTAAATGTATTTCTAAGATAAAGAAAGCAGGAAAAGTTATGTATGTCTCCAAAGTTAAAAATGTTGAAAAATCAGAAATTTCTATTAGTTATGGTACGTATAAGTATGGAACGAAATCCATGAGGGAAAATAAATTTTCATTTGTAAACATAAAGGATTATGATCAAAAAATTTCTATTAATAAGGTTATTGAGAAACATTTTCACTACTCCAGTCAGTATGGAAGTTTCAAAGGAAAATATTCTTTCTATGGGTACTGCTGGTATTGTGGTTGATTCTTACATATGAAAAATCTGTTTTGGTTTAACCAAAAAAATTACTACTATTCCTAAAATTATGGAATGAAAGGTTTGAGGGTGAGTCAATACTCTTAAAAGAATAAGTATAAAAAATAAGTTCAGAAGGAATCTAAGATGGATGGTGTGAACGTTGAGAATAGGTTCCAACCACTGCATACTATTTTTTAAAGATGTGAATAACCTGGACATCCTACAAAGGGTTGTCTTGTTTTTTTATCGGCATAAAAAATGTTTCTTAATAATTCTCAGAAGCCGAAGGTGAAAAAATTGGGGAATGAATAAAAATATCTTGTTTTATTAAACAACAATAAAAGATATAAAAATAGAATGACCTTGGATTCATGATTATGGGTTTTCTTCTCATATGACAGGAGAATTAAAGATGTTGAAGAATTTGAAAGACTTCAAAGAAGGAATTGTGGCATTTGGAAATGATGAATCTATGAGAATCAAATGTGTTGGATCAACCATCATTGGGGAATAAATGATGAAATCTAGGAAAACATTATGTGTTGGTGGGTTTAAACATAGCCCGTTGAGTGTTTCAAAACATTTTCATGAGGGTAACAAAGTTATACTTAGAAAAGATGGTTTTTTTTGTTAAAAGTGAAAAAGATATAAAGATAGTTACAAGTGGTCAACGTAAAAAGGAAACTTGTTTCAAGTTGATGAAATAAAAATATCTTGTTGCATGGGTATGGTGGAATAAAATCAATTTTGGCATCAAATACTGGTACACATGTGTCATATATACAATAAAAAGTTATTAAAGCGAGATTGTGTCTCATATATTCCTAATATGTCAAGAAGTAGAGATTTGTATTTCACTATATTTCTAAAATTCAAGATTGCAAATTATGTGCATTAGAGAGTTGACATTTGTTCAAAACGGCCCCTAAAACTTATTCATTCTGATATATGTGGTCCAATGAGAAAGAAAACTACAAATTGAGATATATAATTCATCATTTTAATTAATGACTTTACACGCATTACATGTGTCATGTATATAAGACATAATTCATATTCTTGGAAAATGTATAAAAGTTTGAGGAGGATAAGTGAGATGAAATGTGAGTATTTAGTAAAGAAGTTGATAAATCATAATGGTGGTGAATATTATAATGATGAATTTGAATGTTATCATGAGAAGCATATAATTCGGAATGAGTTCAGTTCACCACACACACCTCAATAAAATGGGGTCACTGAAAAAAATAATAGAAGTCTAGTGGAAATGGGGTGAACTATGTTACTTCCCCATGGACTCTCTAATAACTATTGGAGGAAATCCATGAGTACTGCTTCATATATTCAAAAACGATGTTTCTACATACCATGTTCAGATATGACTTCATATGAAATGTTTTATGGAAGAAATCCGTGTTCGAAACACATAAGAGTTTTTGGGAGTCCATGCATCATAAAGAAGAAAGGTGGAAACATTGTAATAATTGACCAAGAGGTGATGATGAAATTTTTATTTGATATGCTTCGAATCAAGAGGATATAGATGTTTCAACAAAGAAATTAAAATAATTTTTGACTCTAGGGATGTGAATGTTGTTGAAAATGTTGAGAAAGAAAAGAAGACTTTTGATGATATAGAAGTTTACCAGGATAAGGAATGTTTTGTTAAAAATTATGATAATGTTGTTGATGATTGTAATCCTACTCAAGAAGAAGAATCATAACAATCTATTTCAATTGATGAAGATGAAATTCAAATAACTCTTCCTAGGAAAAAGAAGCAAGTGGATGAAGAGAGTGAAAAGTTTCTATACACACTTCTGTATATTCAAAAATTGATCTGAATGATGTGAATGATGATTTTTAGCATCCAAAATGGGTTTAAGTAATGAATGAAGAATATTATCAGATAGAAAACAATGATACTTGAGAACTCATACCCAAGTTGTCCAATAAAAATGTTGTTGGAACAAAATGGATTTTTTGGGACAAGTTGAGTGAAGAAAGTGGTGTAATAAAGGACAAAGATATATTGGTCTACAAACAGTATTCAAAAACTGAAGGTATTGATTTTGATTAACCCTTTTCTCCAGTTTCATGGTTATAAACAATCAGAATCATTCTTGATATTACTACAAAACAAGGGTAAAATTCCTTTTAATGGATGTTAAATCTACATTCTTGAATGAAGATCTTGATGTGGAAGTTTACATCGAAAAACCTTGTGTATTTTTTGTTAGGAATGATGAAAGTTATGTTTTTAAGATAAAGAAAACTTTTACAGGCTAAAACAAGCTCTAAGAGCATGGTATTTCAAATGGGATACTTTCCTGAGAAAGATGACTTTTAAGAAAGAAAGAGTTGATAGAAACCATTATATAAAAGAATGGAAGGAGTGTTCTCTCATCATAATTGATTATTTATATTACATTATCATTGCTATAAATAATGAATGATTTTGTGAATGATTTTTTCAAGAGATGTAGATGTTGTTTGAGATGTCCATTCTTAGAGAAATGAAATACTTTTGTGGGTAAAAAATTTTACAGAATAAGAAAAACAATTAATTCTCAAGAAAATTACGCTAATTAAAATTTTAAGATGTTTAGAATGGAAAATTAGAAAATAATTTCCACACTAATTTTAGTGGGACCCATGTTTTGAAAAGACGGTGATGGTAAGGAAGTTGATCAGAATGCGTTTTGTAAGCTGATTCGAAGTTTGTTATATCTGACTGCACCTAGGCCCGACATCATTTAAGTTGTTACCCTATGTGAAATATTTCATAGTGATCATAAGAAATCACATTTAATTACTAGAAAGATAATTCTAGGATATATAAAAGGCACAAAAAAATTTGGAATCATGTTTGATAGCTCTAAAAGTATTGACTTGTTTCGGTGTTCAGATACTGATTCGGCATAAAATGTTAATGATAGAAGATCCTCATCTAGTGGAGTTTTTTTGGGGGGAAAGCTATGTTATTTTTCATACAAATTAATATAATACAGTAACTATTATCATTAATTAATATGAGTAAGTTTTTTCCACTTAAGATGTTACCCAAATTATGTGGATGAAAACTCTATTGGAAGACTTAATTGTGGAATAAAGTTACACTTACTCCTGGGATGTGATAATCAAATTGAAATAAAAATTAGAAGGCATCTAGGAAAACATTCTCATTAAAAAAATTTGTATTCTAGGAAATATGAAGAAGTGTATAATGCTATGAAATAAGGGTGAATAGTAAAGTCAAAGAGGTTTTATAGTCACTACTTTTGTGTAGCGTGGTTTTTTGCTACCAATAATTCTTGTTTCCTATAATGAGTTAACTCTCAAAGGATTATAATTGTTGATAAGTAATAAATTTGTGGAGTTTATAAAGTTCTGTGATTTATAATTCTTGGTTGACAACAAAATCCAAAGGAGAAGATTCTTGGGACTAAGTTGGCAGAAGAAATTTTTGGAAGTAATAAGAGGTTGTTTTCAAGAGTGTTGTAATTTTTTCTCAAAAAGGATAAATCAATTCACTTTGTAAAATATTGAAAATCCTATGTTTATTTTTTCTTTTGTATTTAAAAAATATCATAGGTTTTTTGGAGAACATGTGATGAAATCCTTATGATGGAAAGGGGGAGTAAAATTGTTGCCAATATTTTCCAGTTTTATTGGAAAGAAATATGTTGCTGGAAGACAAGGAAGTTTCAATTATTTCCTTGTAAAATAAGATGATGCTAAAGGTGATCGATCAATGGATACATATCATGATAGATAATGTTTTTGATTAAATTAGTTTTTTTTAATAAGACATATGACCAAAAATAATTATTGTTGGAGTATTGATGAAGCATATTTTTAAGGTGCCGCCATTTCCTTGTGTTTTTCAAATTTTTAGGCCTCAAAATTGGGTGTTTGTTATTTTGGAAAAGGAATATTTTTTTAAAAGGAGTACTTAGACTGAATTACATAGAACATGAATGAAATTTCGTGAAATTAATAGGAGGTACATGGAGTGGTGAAGGAAAATATGCAATGGAAGGATTCCTCATAGCAACGTTATGTAGACCTCAAAGCACTATAGGTGGATAGTATACAGACTACATAGGACAAATATTTCACTGGTGGATCACAATTTGTGGAAGGATTTCACTTCAGAGGAGGTCAAAAATTTGTAATCAAGTCTATCATTCAAAGAATAGAGATGGTAATTTAGGATGTTGTAAAAGAATAAAGATGGTACATAGATCACATGTAGAAATAGTTTGAAATGGAAAATGGTTTTTGGGACAATTTTGGTTCCTGAGAGAATATAAGAAAGCAGTGAATGCTATATTTCATCAAAAAATTTGGAGATTTGGATTAGTGTGATTTTTTGATCTATTTTTCTTATATAAGGAGATATAATTCCACCATTACAGAGAGTGATTTTTATAATATAAATTATTACTCCAAGGAAGAATGTGGATATGTCTGGAAGAGTTCACAAGGGAGAATTTTGTGAAGAGAAGCAGTTATTGGAGGAGAGATTCCTCATAGGAAGAAGTTTTCCATGGAAGAAGAAACAGTTTGTGGAATAATAAGAGGTAATCAATGGAACAAAGAATTCCATAGATGCGGAGGCAATCTACAGAAGTGGACATGGGGTTGGTATGCTGAGGCAGTATGTGGAGGTTGTATGTAGAGGTGTTACGCGGAGGCGATATGAATATGTGGTACACGAAGCAGTTATAGTCCATGTAATAGATATATTTCATAGAAGAAGAAGTTTTTTTGTGAAGAAAACTCACCATGCAGTGAAAATCAATTCACAGAGGATATATGTAGTATGTTGAGGAGGCAGGATGGTTCAAAGAGGACTCAAGAATGTTCCTACCAGCTTCTAGGTAGGAAAGAGAATAATTGTTTTAAAGATAAAAGTTTTGAAGGTTGATCAAGAAGCACATATACCTTTATTTGAATCATTTTGTGCTATAAGAAGCACACAAACTATTTGATTGATTTGAAAGCGCTACACGAGTGTAAGGGCATATCCTACTCATTGTATTCCGCACCAAAGGATTATTTTCTAGTGGATTGTGTGGTGTTCGATTGTTTTCATACCATAACAAGGACATAGTAACTTTTGTTGGGTTGTAATCCTTGTGAATTCTTGGGTTCCTATGGATGTGTGTTTGGATTTTTTTCATAAGGGAAAAAACTATTTAACAAGAGGCGAGGGTTGTTTCAGAAGTAAGGAAACATAAAAGAAAAAAAGATATCACTTTTTCATCCCTCCCCATCTCAGTTATACTTGAATTCTAATTGGGAAACTTCATGATAATGGTGTAAAGTAAGGTTCAGTACTCCCTTAGCTAATGTGTATATGTCAATGGGGAATGGGTTCTCCTTAATGGATTCTGGTGGTTGAGTGGAATAATGGTTGAGTATATCAGATACTTTGATGCTTTTTTATTTCTTAAGAACCACCTTTGTTACCTTATAAATGTGAAATATAGTTGGGATATTGAAATTAAAATTCATACGATTTTAGATTTTCCAAGAATCCCTAGTCCCACATGAGATACGACCTTCAAGGAATAGATCTGTGGTGACTTGGACTTCTTTTCATCACTAATAATTGTAGTGTATGAGCATATTTGGTCCTTGAATTGACACACTTTTATGTATTTTATTTCCCATAGTTTTAGCTAACTGGTTTCTTTTATTCCCTTTTCAGTTTTTGAGGCATCCTACGGGGAATGCTTATACTCACCCTTCCGTGGGCCTTGTGCTGACATATGTTTTCTTTTTGTAGCCATTTATTGTTTTGAGATGGTCTTTATGAATATTGATATATTGTTTCTTATGTATTCTATATTCAATGACTTACTAGATGTATAATTTCTTTTGTATTTTTATATGTGATATTGTAGTTGTATTTTTTGTCTCAATAATATTTTTTGCACAGTTCTGTTATGTATATATATTATTTTGGTTTTTCTACCTATATAATGAATTTTAGATATCATTTTATTATTGTTTGATCTATTATAAGGCCTCCCATATTTCTTGATATCCATAAAAATTGTTAGTCACTATCCCCTGGCCTATTTGGGGTGGGCCTATGATGGAACACTAGGATTACTGCTATCCTGACTGGGTCCTTCGAAGGTAAGGTCATTTTAAAGTGATATAAAAGAAGGTTTTTACTCAGGATGTTGTTTGGAGATAGTAAAAATATGAGGGTTGTTTTAGAAATTTAGGGAAATGTTGTAAAGGGGTCTTCAACTTAGTCATCATACTAGGAATAACAACATATTTGGGGTGGAAAATGTCTAGTACTCTAATTGCATATTAGTCTACTTGGAGCTCTAAAACAACATTATAGGTTATAATAAATTTGGTATATGCATTATATAGTGGCCAGTTATGATATTTCATGTAATTATTATATAATATCATCTAGATATTCTCTTTCCATTTTTGGTTCATCCTTTCGAATGGAGTGTCATACCAAAGGATAGTCATATTGTGTGTAGAGGTAGGGTCATTATGAGAATGTACCTGTAGTTGGGACTCTCACTATTAGTTAGTGAGTGATGAGGTGTTGTTTTGAAACAAGGTTGACAGACATTCTGACCACGTGATCTGAGGAGGTTCCTCAACTATTTTCTCTTAGTGTGGATATTTTTTGTTGTGTGTGGAAATTTATACTAAATAATATGAGACTACCCATAGGTTGGAGATGTTGTTTGTGTTATGATAATGGATCCTTAATGGGTTTTTAAAGAGATCCTGATCCTCATGAGATATAAGTTTGGCTAGATCTTGAGACTCATGCTTCCATGAGGTCTGTAATTTTTCTGACCATATGGTGATTATTGAATTGATGTCCCTAATTGGTATAGTGAACCATTTATGGATCATGATTTTATCTAACATATGATGAGTCTTCTCTACCATATATGTAGTATTATCCCTTTCTCAAGATGGAATTTTATTTGATGATGTTGTAACATTCATAATGTGTTACACCTATGACCAAGTATCATTCGAGATCAATATACCTTCTGATGTGTTTCCAAGTCATGTTTTGTGGTGGAATTTTTTGATCTTAATGATTCAGTAAGAGACTTTAAATTAAGAGTATATAGATATTATTGTGTCTTTAGGAAACACAACCTTTTTTTGATACCCCAAGTGAGTATTAATAGATTGAGGATTCTTATCTAGGATAAACCTCAGATTTGAGAGAATACTATAAATTCACTGGATGATGTCCAAATTTGTGATTTTGATGGATATACATGTTAAAAATTGAATTAAAATTAGGAATTATTCTATGGAAGGAATAATACTAGCAGGGGTATATTTAATTGGGGATTGGGTGATAAAGGAGATGATGGAGATAAAAAATGTTGTGATCATCCCCCATCATCATTACCTTTTGTTTTTTCTTCTGATGTATGGAGTGTTGAAAGGCAATGAAGTGGGAAGGTGTGATGAATATATGGATATGGTCAGGAATAAATTGATTTTATTGGGAGTAGGATATGTTTCCTCTCTTTATGAACTCTCTTACTAGGTTTTTCAAGAGGGAGTTAGTCTTTCTATATGATTTGTTCAAGAGTTGGAGATTCCAATAGAACCCTTATCCAGACAATTATGGTATAATGTGTTTCCAATGATGGTGACCATCTTCCACTCACCCCATATAGTAAATTGGTTTAACCCTTATTGGATGAAGATATATTTAATCATAACTCATTTGTGGAAGATAAACATATTGGAAACCAAACTAGTACACCACAGTGATTCATAGTACAATAAATAAGGCGAGATCTACCCCTAGTAAAAAGTGGTATCCCCTTAGGTGTGGTTATTTTGGAATTCCCTCAATAATTAAAGGACAGCTAAACATTATATAGAATGAATAGATTTATATTCTATGTGAATGGATGGAAATTCTCTTCATAAAAGTGTTTATAAATAAAAGAATGATTCTAAAGGGTAGAACATGAATGTCCCTTAATGAGAGACCAGTGTATGTGTCATCTTGCATTATAGAGATGTAATTTCAAGTGATGGCTAAGTGGAATATTAAATAACCTTACATTATTTATAGATCATATGAGTCCAATCCTTCCTTGTATAATATTAAAGAAAATTTTGTTATAAATTCAAGGAATTTCATTAGTCTTAAGAAAATTGTATCAATTTTTTAGTAGTTTAGGATTATGGTGGTGACATCTATTAAATGATTTTGTGTGACTGGGTATTTCACTAGAAATGAACCTGATAAGTTCTCTAGAAGGTGGGTAGTATGTCTCAGACTTTCTTAGGTTTATAGTGTTATTTAAATGGATTTTCTATTAAATAATGGCATAAATATCTGGACTAGATATCAACCTAGTGTATCATGGACCTTAGTGAGTTATCTCAAGTAGATAATTTTAGGTCTACCCATGATGTAGAAACCTTTGTTATTTGGTGGTGGAGGAGGATTTTATAGGAGGTTTTGATTTGGGATTGTTCCTGTTTTCTTGGTGTTATCCTGGGGTTTAGATCCAATAGGGTATAGGTATATGAATATTCGACACCATACACATTGTATTGTGGTATGTTGTGTAATTTGATGAGTAGTGGTTTGATTTCAAGTAATTTTATGAGGTTGGTGTTGTTTCTTAGGTGATCCTTGCTAGATTTTTGTTGAAATAGTGATGAAAAAACTAATAGATTTTTTCTAATATTTTGTGAAAACCTATTAGAGATCAAGATATTGAAGTGAATAGGTTTAATAATAAGTCCTATTTCAATTTTCACCTTGAGATATATATAGTGGTTCATGTTATTTAAGAGCATAATATGGTAGAGATACTAAAACCGGTCTAGGGGATACTATGTTTTGTGACTCTTCTTGTTCCACTGTAAAAATTTATAAAGCACTCAATAGTGGAGGGAATATAATATGGGTCTCTATCATATGAAAACCATAAATAAAACTCTTTAATGGTGGGGAGTGAGTCACTTTCACCAGTGATAAAATTTTTGAAGACCCATTTTGAGATTAGTTTCAATGGTTTGTGGTTTCATTTAATCCCATATAGGGTGGTGGACTTTGGATGAATAAATATTTTTGGTGCATTGTCTTGGAATGTTTTTATAGTGTGGGTGAGTTTTTATTCTTAAGGAAGGATTCAATATGGTTTGTATGTTGTATTTTAATAGACTAAATATGATTTTTCCTTCATAGAAAATTGTGTACTAAGTTTGTTTAGAGCTTGAACCTCCAAGATAAACGAAGTTCCTTTGATGGTGGGTTCTTTTATGTAATGGGTTTTTAGGTTCTTTATTATTTATAATATATCATTAATCATTTTTTAAGGATGAATAGGATTACAGTTGGGTAATATGTAGTGGCCTGTATTTTTTCCCTGTTGATAATTAATCTCAATTTTGAATTGAAATGTCCTTAGACCTTCCAATGGGTATAATGGAAAATTTACCCTAGTATAAAAGCATGTAAAAAATGTATATGGTTTGATTGATTTTAGAATATTATGTTTACCCCAATGTGGTATTTTCCTGAACTTCCAATAATTTTGTTTTTTTTTTGGATTTTTAATATTTATTACTTAAATAAATATTTATCCTAGAGCATGGATGGTGATGTAGTGACACCGGTTTTTAGTGATTTAATTTTGGAAAAATTTCTAGTCATATTTTGGGATGAATTTCTGATCCAACATTAAATTACAAGCATTTTTGAGCCTTTATAATAATATATTAAGTCAAATATATTATTTTTATCTCAGGTTCATGTGTTTCGGAGAAAATGCTTATATCTCTCAAACAAAGCATTGGATGGGAAAAAAGAATCCATAGTTTTATGAAGAATGGGGTTTCAAATTTAGGGGTAGTAGCATTTTAGTTCACACACAGGGATACATGGATAGTTCATTGTTAGATAGTTTGTTTTATTATTATTTTTTAGTTTGAATTTTGGATTCTTTGAACACTAAATTGTAAGGGCCCAAAATATCATAATCCATTTTCCTTAAATAAATATTATGTTATAAGTGTATTCTATATGAAAAAAGAACTAAATAAATAGATGACATATTATATAAACATTTTTAATAAATTATAAGATGAAAAAAATATTTATTAAATAAAATATTGTAATAAATTAAAGCTTATTTTGTTTGTAGGATAAATAAATAATTTGATTTTATATTAAAATGGATTGTTCTTTGTAAAATAAATGTAAAAGGTGTTAATAAAAAATTAAAAAAATTTTAATTGACTACTAAGATAATATATGATATTATTATATATAAAATAATATATTAACATTATTTAAATTAGAAATTAGTATGAAATAATGTCATAAACAATTAATGTTAAAAAGGAATTTTTTTAATAAAAACAATTTTACATTATGTTTTGTATTTTCCTTCATAAAACTATGTTTATAAATTTATAATTTTAATAATATAAAATTAATTTCATTTTCTCAATTTATAATTTAAATATCAGTTTATAAATATTTTTTTACTTTTTCTGAAATAATAATTTTTTAGTGAATAGTGAAAAATATAATTTTACCAAACTATAACATTGATGACTCTATCGAGAAGTAGGAATAAATTAAATACATATAAAATAATTTTCATGATAAAATATGTATCTAATTAGTAATACTATAAATTTTTAAATAACATTATAATTTTAGAAAACATATGTTTAACATTTGATGAACATGAGTAATATTATAAAATAAAAGAAACTGTTTTTGCTCTTTTCCTTTAATTGAATTTTTTATAAAGAAATTTAATGTCAAAAAGACATAAAATTTATTTATTTTTTATAATTAAATAACATATATCATTAAAATAAAATATATTTATAATTTTATTCTATCATTAATTATAATCTTAAAAATAAAAAATTTCTAAAAATGGGTTTTTACGCGTCACGTGTGCTAATGTTAAAATTAATTTTATTACAAATAGAAATTTGTTCTCATAATATTGATTTAATATTTTAAATCATTACATCTATGTTACGTAATAAGGATCATTTCATTTTTATTCTTAAAAATGAACTACTTTGGTAAAAAATAGTTATCTGAGTAAAATCCAAAAGGGTAAAAATTGGTTAACCAAAGGGGAAAAGGCATAAATTATAGAAAACATATTTATAATTGATTTGTTATGTTTTTTTAACTAAAAAGTATATACACTCCATTATTATCCATTATGGAGCCTTTTTTGTGAAAAATGATTTCTCTTTATATTTAGATGAAATACTTACAAAAATGACATTCTCACCACTTATAATTGGAGACTCTCACAACCCCCTCAAGAACTTTAAAAATATTGGTTTCCACCTGATAATATTTCCTCATTCCTTAAATTAGAATATTATTTAATTTACTTATGATTCTAAGAACATGATGTGGTCCTATGTTTTTTACTTCCCATGGGATCCTTCAAGCAATGTTCAAAGCCCTCAACGTAAGTACTAACATTTGCCTAACTTTATTTATTTTATATCATTCACTTTAAAATATATTTTTCTTAATATTACATGATTATATTAGAATTTATAGTATAATTAATTTTTTTTATATTTTCTTAATTACCATTAACCACCATTCCCTGTTTCTATAAGAAAAAAGAAAACATTATTCATGTGCTTGTGCGAACTACCACTTCCATGAAGTAAAAAATCTCATTTTTTTATTTTTTATATATAATTTATTAAATATTTTAAAATATTATTAAAAACCTTAAAATATCTCAATAATATCATTATAAATATACAAAAATGATATTATTCTTAAAGAAACCACTCTCATTCATTAATTATGGTATGTTCATGTTTGGGTCAATCTAACCACTTACCTGAACAACACTGTAAACTAATATCATGGATGACAATGAGAACTTAATTTTGGGAAATATATGATATAAATAAGTAAATAATTATTTGATTTTTTTTCTTTAATGTAAATATTAATGTTAAATTCCTTGATTAAGATACCAATATTCATTCTTTAAAAATCATGGAAACATGCCCATAATAAATTTTAATTTTAAAAATATTAATCAAAACTCACATAGAATAAAAATATAAAAGAATAAATAATTTTAAATAATCAATTAAATTAACTTCTATTATATACTAATTATGAACATTGGGAGAATAATGAAGAAAAAAACCTCTATTATGAAACTAGGTCAAAATGGTCTAGATTACTCACACCTAATATCTAAAATAGATAATAACTAACTAAGATAAATATAGAGAATAATTATAAATGAATATTATAAAAGTTTATAGATATGAATAACGTTATTAAATATGTTAATAATATATTTATTTTTTATATAATATATTCAAGTACTTTAGTGGAATTCATGAATTAATATAAGGGGTTATTTGTCTAAAATTTAATTTCTTGATTCATATTTCATATTTTTCACCATGTTGCGTTTGATATGGATTTATTATTACCTAATGGAATTATTTTATCATATTAATGTAATTAATGGGTTTCTAAGAGCCATATTGTTTATTTATTTATATGGTTTTTGAATCAAAGGATACCAATGTTGTAAGGGATTCTTTGTCTCCTTTTCAATCCAACGAGACATATTTTAATTTGGACACCGTATTTTTTATATGTTGTATACACTTACCATTTAATATCATATATCATGAATTATATTTTATCCATATTATTTTATTTTCAATTCAATCTCCCTCTTTAAAGGGGTTTTGATTAAAAATGTACTCATAGTGTATTGGTTTTCTTAATCTCAATATTAACTCTCAAGAATTGTTATATTTTATGAACCATGATTCCTTTTATATGGTTTTATTTTGATTTAAATCCAATTAATGTTTTTACTATGTAATTCATTTGATATAAAAAAGATAAATCAGGTTAATTCCTTCATTTGCCTTTTGATTTCAAGTGTTACTAAATTCATATGGGATCACAATTACTCAAATCTATTTTCTTTAAGATATTACAACTCTTCTTTAACTTCTTTATTATATTCTTGGTTTCTTATTCCATAATGTTTTATTTCATGGTACTTTCTCTTCCACTAAAGGGATAAATACTTTTTAATATAAATATTTTACCTTGGTGAAATTATTTCTCAAAAGTATATGATTTTTTAGAATAACTCACATCCTCTTTAACAATGGTTTCCCCTCTTTATCCATATTTCCCTTTCATACAAGGTTCACTTTATATTTAGAATCAAATTACAAGCTATCTTATGTGATCTTCACATTTATATTTCCTTATTTTAAAAAGGAATCCTTATTATACATTTTTACAATGTGGATTTCAATAAAGTTAGGGATCCTTCTATGATATTTTGTTTTATTTTTAAACTCCATATTTCCTTGAAATTAACTTTATACATTTTCATGTATCTATTATTGAGGATTATTTTTAATGTTAAAAGTTTTCAAGAAAAATTATCATCCTATTTTTTAAAAAAATATCTTTTGAAGGGTACCTATTACCTCTTTTTTATGATAATGTAAAAAATAGTTTATAAAAAATCTTTTATAGTTTCACCTCTATTTTTCTATTTATCATAGAAATATTTATTTCCTTTTATGAATTACCCTATAAATTATTTATTCTATTTTATGAGACTAAACTCATAAAAATCCATTACTTATTTTATATTTCCTAACCATCCACTATTTATAAACATTTTTTTTCTAATACATTCCATTTTTCAAAATTCTATATTTACTTTCTTTGATTTATGGGTGTTCAAAATATTTCCATACATAAATTGATTGTTGAAATTATTGACTAAAATGTATAACCTATATCTATATAGTGTAAATACCATATACATTATTTAATGGTATCTACAAAAAAAGTTATTTAGTATCATTGGATACAAATTTATATTACATGGGTTTATGATGTTTATTGATGAAATTATAAATATCTTTATTATATGATCCCATATGAAATGGATACAATCCCTATTTTATTTTTATGGGTTCTTTATGATATGATAAATTTTATATTTTTAACCACCATATTTATGTATGGATGATTGAAGGACGGGGTCCTATATCTTCCAATAAGGAATTGGTTACATTTTTTATATCACAAAATATAGTAAAGCAAGTAATTACATGTATTTTTTCAGAACATAAACTGTTCACATGATTAGATTTATTCCAAACATAATGGATTGATATAATTTGATTTTCTAACAATATAAGTGTTGTCCATACATAAATGTTTTGAAAATATGATTTTTTCCTATTATTATGATTGTTCCACACTATCAAGGAAATTATTTATGCTATCATGGATCAGGTTTATTGATGAATTTTCTTTCACTTTTGTCATTCATTTCTTATGTTATTATATTCCTTATGACATGATTTTTTATTTATTATTTTTTGGGTATAACTTTCATATATATCTTGATTATACCCTTATTTCCATCTTATGCTCACTTGGGATCTTTAACTGTTATTTCTTATTATAACACTTACTAATAAATTGATATCGACCCTTTCATGTAGTTCCATTTCTCTATATTATAAAGAATATTTATGTGTATGATGTGTCTATAAGAGTATATTTGAGGAGATTTTATAGGATATGATTTTGAATTGTTATATATTAAGAGGGTTTTTATATAGTGGTAAAATTTATCATTTTTTAAAAAATAAATTGGTTTTGTTTGTTAATGTGTTTTCATTATTCTATAAAACTATAAACCTAAAATTTCATGGGAATGTAATGAATTTAACTATATTATTTAATTTTATGTATTTTATATAGTCACATCTATTGAATGGAGTAGTTTTTATTTGGGAAGAGTTTAGATAAATTTTGTGATTATATTGTTACCAATTGAGGATATAAATGTAAAAAAGGAGTGATAAGTTAAGGTTAACAATAATTTAAAAGGTATATATAGCCTTTTATATTTTTTGATGTAATATTTAAAAGTTTACGAATTAGGATAATAAAACATTAATCAAATACATGAGACAAATCTAAGGTATAATTCTATGTATATTGTAACATTTCAATGTTTTGGTATTGCAAGTATTATGTGGTTCTCCTAGTAATTACATCCATGTTAAGGTACTATAAAGTGGATGTGGTTGTGGTAAAGATGCACTAAAGGGTGATCACCGTAAAAAAGTATGGTTGAGTATCAACTCAATCATTACTCGGATACATGATTAGGGGGTCTAATACTATGCACTTGGACAGAAACTTCCATAAGATATGCATTGGTTAATAACATTATATTTAAAAGATATTATGAATAATTTATTAGGTTAAATAATTAGGAAAGATAAAATGATAGAACCCAAAATAAATAAACCTATATTGAACCGAGAGTGATTAAGTTTGACCTAAAATCTGATGTAAAAATATTCAAAGAGTAAGGAAATTAAAGGTTGACTTTTCATATCTTATAATAATTATCTTATGATTTTAATTCTTCTGCACTCATGATTGAAACATTTTGGTTTTATTAATGGTTGAATCTGAAATTAATCAAGTTAACAATGGACTACATGGACAATTTGCAAATTTTCCCCATAAGAATCCAAATGGGATAAGATTTGGTGTGAGAAATCTTATGGTTTTTTCATCATTATCTACCATGAATAATAATTAACAATTTAAAATATGTGGCGTTTCCAAAAAAATATAAAAGATTATAAGTATATAGTTTCATGGATGTTTAGATAATGAATATGATTAAGTATGAAAGATTAAATTTTTATTCATGTGAAAAATTTTGTGAGAATCACAAAGGGAAATGTCTTAAAGGAACTATAGGATGTTTTAAGTGCAGAAAACAAGGGAATAACGAAACTAATTACTAAGGAAAAGTGAAGAGGTAAATCAAAATGTTCAAATGAGATAGATTTCATAGAGAGGTACCAAAAATAGTGGAATTTCATAAATATGGGTAACTTGGACATTATCCAAAACAATACCCTAAACCAAGGGCTAACGTGGATGACATGCACCAAAAAATTCCAAGACAAGTGACATATAATGAAACCAAAACTAAAGAAGTGGGTTTTGAAAATGATTTTGAATGAGGAACACTAATCATTCACTTAATAACTATTATTATTGAATATTTATCTAGTTAAACATGCAATTATGTACCTAGAATGGTCACATGAAACATAAAACCACCACCTTGATGATAAGATATTGAATTATTAATAAAATATTTCTAATGGTACAATTATTGTATTATGAGTGTATAACTCCTCTATAATAAATTTTTATAGGAATATACATCCTATAAAATCTTATTTTTCTTCCTTCAATAAAATTTTATGTGATGTTAGGCATGTATTTTAACAATTGATAATGATAATTCACATGATAAGAAAATCACATCTAAAAATCTACCTGTGACCACCTATTAGTACATGTCTGGCTATAAAATCCCCATGAAATAGAACACCCATTATATTGGGGTATTTAGAACATAAGTTTAATTTAAAACACTCAGCATTACTTATATTTATATTATGAAAGAGAAGTGATTTCACTATTAATACCTAACATTGTGTTGACGAAACCTCATTAGAAATTATAAATGGAGTTTTATAAATCTTATAGACACCATTAACTATTTCATTAGTGATGAATAATTAAAATTTCAATGATATAATTTATTTAATGGGTGGAGAATGTAATGACCCAAAATTTCACCAAATTTTTCCAAAAATAAATATTAGTTTAATATAATATTCTATTGAAATTCCGAACTAAAAGAAAATTTGAAATTTTAGATGAATATTATTAAGAAATTATATAATGATTTAATCAAATAGTAAATAAAATTTTATTAAAGAATTATTTTTTTTTAAATTTAGAGGATAAATAATTAATATGATTTCATATTAAAAAATATTATTCCTTTCAAAATACTTTTTAATGTTTCAATAAATTAAATCAACAAAATTTAAATGATAATTATGATAATATATGATCTTATAATATATGATGTTGAATGTCAAAAATAATTAAATTAGAAATTTTATGTAATAGTATCAATAACACATAATGTTAAAAAAGGATATTTTTCAATAAAATAATTTTATACATATATTTTATATTTTACTCTAAAAAAGGAAAGTTATAAATTTTAAAATTTGAATTATATAAAAAAATATTACTTTTTAATGTAGAAAATCAAAATCATCTTCATATGAATTTTTGGAATTCTTCTGAAATAATTGATTTTCATATAATAGTTAAAAGTAGTTTTTAATAAAACCACAGGATTTATGACTCTATTAAGAATTAGAAATAAATTAAAAACTAATAAAATATTTGTCTTTACCAAATATGTATATAAACAGTAAAATAAAATATTTTTAAATAACATTTTTAAATTTTAAAACCTATATTCAACATTTTTTGAACAAAAGTGATATTTTTTGATGAATGAAATTTTTTTTTGTTTTATATTAATTAAACATTATTTTGGTATAATTATACTTCGGATTAATTTGAAAGTAATAAATTATTTTTATAATAATTCAATTTAAACCGTGAAAAAAATACATTTATAATTTTATCCAACATATAAATTTTAAACTAAAAAATACAATTTTTTTAAAAATGGGGTTTCACATTAGTTGTAGTAAAGTTAAAATTAATTATTCCTAAATGTATAAATTTCATCTAATAAAATGGATTTAATATTTTGAATAATTGGGTCCATGTTATTTATTACGTTCCATTTTATTTTTAGGCATCCAAATCAAATAATCAAGTAAAAACTACTTATCGTGGTAAAATCCAAAAGGGTAAAATTGGTTTAATAAAAAAGGTAAATAGACTAAAATGTTAAAAACATGTTTCCAATTGAGTGTTTGAGGTGTTTAAAGAAAATGTCTTATCTAAAATCCATTGTTTTCAATTTTAATTCTTCTTGACATGTGAAACATGTTATCTCTTTATATTAATAAGAAGTATTTACAAAAAATGTAATTCTCACCACTTATAAAAGGGTCCTCTCACTAACCCTTCAATACCACTCTAAATTTTGTTCTAATATTTAAAATATTCACTATTTACTTATACTATAATACTATTTTACTTAATTAAGATTATATATATATGATTTTGTCTTAAGTATTCCCATTCTTGGGAATCATCCAAGGGAAGGTCAATGTTCTCAATATAAGTACCAACGTTTCCCCAATGTTGTTTTTTATATATTTACCTTGAAAATAAAATTTTCCAAATTATATATAATGAATTATTTATTTATATTATACCAATGTTTTATATTTAGGCCATAAACATTAACTACATTTCCTCTTATATTAAGAAAAAAATTTCATTCGTGTGTTTGTGCAGATTGTCATCTCCACAAAGTAACATATCTCATTTTTCATCTAGTTTGTTTATTATTCATTAAAATATCTTCCAATATGATTCAAAAAATAAAAAATATCTAAATTAGATCATTATTCGTTATTAATGATCATATTATTCCAAAAATAAACCAATTTCATAATAATGTTGATCCATTAATTATGGTATGTTCATGTTTGGGTTGGAAAACAACATAGTTGAACAATTATATAAAATAATAACATGGATGACTATGATAACATAATTTTTTAGCAACCCCATCCCTAGTAACCTAGATCCAATGTCTACTTTATTACATTTTCATAAGGTATAAGGAATCACATCCCGAAGGACCAAATAGTTTAGCAGTCTTAGTGAACTAGATACATAATTAAAATTCTTATTATAGCTGAAACATAAAATATAAAATGAATTTTCTTTGAGAATTAAATTATTCCCATTAGTGTATCCATGAATGTCAATCAAAAAATACTACCTAGTACCCTTGTGAAAATAAAACATAAAAAATGTGTGATCTCAAATTCTCAATAAGGTTAAGCATACAACAGATACTATAAATAAATAATGCATAATAAATATAGTGGGGTAAATATTTGAAACACATGTAATTTATTAAATTACTTGAGAATAATATGGAATGAATAAATAATGAGAAAATAAATCCATATAAATAATCACATGATCATTAAATTTAACTATAGATAATATAACTAATCAAATAATCACTTGGAATGTCAAGAACTGAACTCATAATGATTGAATGCATAATATTGGACATCTAAAACTTACCCTGAATTCCTTGTTCAAAAAAATCTAATACAACTAATCCCTTGTGCCAAAAAAATCTATATAAATTCATAAGGCCTTGAGAAAATCTGAATATATTTAATCTCATTAAACCTGTTAATGCATTGAGGGGAAATTGTAGGCCACGACCATAAATTACTAATTCCATTACATTCCTCATATTAAATGGGTGAAACATAATGCACATAAACATTCATATTTAAACTAGAATAAGAAAATTTAAATACTTTACGTAAAAATAAACATAATCATAAACCATTCAGAATAATTTGAATCGTATCAATACAACATAACCCTATAGGATTATATGTAAAAAAAGGTTTTTCTGTCATTGATGAATAGAAATACCATAAAAATATCATTAAAATATTCACAAGGAAAATATAATTTATATTTTGAAAATCACGTTATCAAAATAAAAGATCAAAAAACAATTTCAAAAAATATTTCATTGAAAATAGAATTTGAAACATATAATGTGTTTTTTAAATCATCAAGATTTCATAATGGAAGAAAATTATATCCATGTATTACACATTAAAAAAATATTCCTTTCAAATTTTCAGTAAAATCCAAACATTCCTTGTTTTCAAAACATCATGAAAATTCAATTTAAAAAAATTAAAAATATTAAACGGGTTAAATTTTATTTAATATAATATCTGTAACATGTTGAAAATATTTTTGAATTTTTTTTAAAACATGGATTTTGATGAAAAATTGTTTTCAACCGAAGAGGGAAATAAAGTAATATTTTATTAAAGCATTTTCTCTATCATTTTAAGTACTAATAGTGGTAAAATGGTTATATTGCATGCAAAATTTCATGAATAACCAGAGGAGAATAAAATATATTACGTTTAAGATAGAATCACATGATTAATAAAAGAAATAACCATAAAATGAAACATTAGATACTATTAATGTAAAGTTATTCAGGATATGACATATATAATGGATATTATATACATTTGAAAAAGGAATAAGTGTTTAATATGGTGTATGTCTCAAAAAATTAAAAGTGAGATGAGAAACCCCTTACCTCATGATATATTTCCTTCAAATGTGTATGTACTGCCTATATAATGGTATTAATAATGTTATTAATTTCAACAAAAATCATAATAATATTTATAATAGCATATAAGATCCCCTTTTAACATTTTACCACCCAGTAATATTATTTCATTATTTTCAATGTTTTAGATATTAATTGCTTATTTTCTCATGTATGTTTTGTCATAAAAGTTATGATTTTTTGTAAAAGATATGTATATATATATCATAAAAATAATTATAATAATGTTATTAATATAATATTTACTCAATATATACATTTTTAAAACCACTTATGAATGTTGGACATGGAAAATGAATCATATTACTTCATGGAGACGGTTTTTCGTAGGTACGCATGAGCAAAGATTTCACTTCTTTGACAATTGAAAGGGTAAGTAATTGGGTGATATATTAATTTTCAAGAATAAATATCATATAATATGTATCAAATATATACATTAATTTTATCCATATTACATTTAGTGTAATGCGTAAGTGAAAAAAACCACATTTCATCATGAGGCGGTACTCCTCCGTACACTTGCGCGACATTATCATTTTTGAAATAGAATAGAGCATAAAAATGTATATATGAAATTAAAATTATAGAAGTATAATAATATATAAATATAATATACCTTTTTTAAATTCACCCTTCTATCCATCCTTCAAATTTGGGGATAAAAAATGAACTACATAAGTTCGTGATATGGTAGTCCATCAAACACATGGTTGATGATTTTGTTTCCCATTTGATGGAAGTGGAGATGGATAAATATTATTCAATAAAAATAATAAAATATTAGTATATGGGAGAGAATTGTGTTATTATATTATAATTTTTCATACATAACTTATGTTAGAATGAAACAAATAAATTTAAAGAGTTTTGTTAAAAAAATTACCATCTTAAAGAGAAACCTCATTTGGATATCCACTTAAAGACCATGGGATTAACATTTTTGTAGAAAAAAAAGATCTAGAATGTTTATAATAATGTTGGGGAAACAATTTGGTATGTTTTGATCAAGATAAATGGATTTAAAATTCAGAAAAGTGGGGGGATGGAGCTCCTTATATAAGTGGGGAAAGGGGACCTTCTTGGACATTATATGTCAATTTCCCAAAACAATTCAATATGATAAATTCATTCACATTTAAAAACCATAAAAATGAAACTATATTAGAAATTTGGTATTATTATAATATGTAGATATAAAAGTACTTATACATGTATTTTGTCATTTTTAACAACTACCTTCCTAGTTTAAACCCCCTATAAACCTATTTTTATATTAACCATAGTAAACAATAAATACAATTTTGACTATTTATTATGGTAAAAATTGAGATGAACTTATTAGATAATATAATTTATGATAATTAAAAATAAGTAATCCATTTTTATAAATTAAGTTCACAAAATAATCAAAATATATTTTAAAATTAACTCCAAAAAGGTGATGAAAAAATGAGTTTTCAAAGAGAAAATGTTCAAATGTTTACAAAGTTTTTATATAAAATTCAATCTGAAAATTATTCCAATGACCAAAATTAGTTAAATTGTAATATAATTGAACAAAGTTTACATTGATACTAATTCAAAAAATAATTTAACTTTATAAATATTTTAAATGAAAATGAATTTCTCAATTAAAAATCTGTATTTTTCACTATTCATCAAAAAATGAAAATTTTCAAAACAAATAATAAAACATCACTGTAATATAATTTTAACATTTATATTTTAGTTAATTTTATTTTTTAAAATAAATTTTTTAAAATTTTTAAAACATAATTATAATTTATGTGCGCAAAGCTCGACTAAACCCCAATTTAGAAAAATAATGTTTTCCAGATGGTTCCAAATTTATTTTTAATAAATAGATACGAATTGAATTTATTTTATACGTTTATAAAACATATAATTTTAATAACATAGTTTTTACTATTAATACTTTCCAACATAATGACTAGGTTATAATAGTCATCTTTAAATAATCATATTTTAATAGAGTGTCGTGTTTCACTCAAACCTAGTGTTTCATATATTCCAAGATATTGAAGGGATTGAATTTATATGAAAATAAGTATATCGTAAAGTATTTCAGAGTTACATTCTATTTTATTCTTTGTGTTCTATATCATATACACTATCAAATATGATCTTCCAATTAAAATATCTAGGTGTTATATAATTATTAATAATATATGATATAAATGACTAAATAGTGATTTTTTTGGTTCTATAATGGTAAAATTCATATTAAACTCATTAATTAAGATACCAACATTATTTTTTTAAAAATCACTGAAACATGCTAATCGTTGATTTCATCTTTAAGGATCATAAACAAAATGTCCATAGAATGAAATTATAAAATTAAAAAAATTATAAATTATAAATTAAAATACCTTATATGATCAAGGAATGACTTTCACTACCTTTTATGGGAATGGATATTCGCTTTAGACAGAAGACAAATAACTTCTTATAGGGAAATCGATTTCCAAATAGAGGAATATTACGATCACTCAAACTGAAACTGATTCATTGATTCTTCATAAATCTCTGAATGATAAAGGTCATATACCCTGGTCAATATCCTACACAGTTAGAAAATGTAATATTCTTATCTATAATGTCAGGGAGATCCACACAAGGTGTGAGGGGAACAAAGTTGTGGATCATCTTGCATCTATAGCAATCATATTCTCCAACATCACTTTCCTCCCTTTAATTAATTTCTTGAAACATGAAAGAAATAATTTTATTAGATGATATGATCTTGGTTTACATTACTTTAGGACACCCTAGTCCTTCATGCCCACATTTCTTGTCTCTTGTTTTGTTTCTCGTCTCCTTTTTTTTGTTCCTTTGTTTTATTCTTTAATAAAAATTTGATGTTGGATAGATGTAAAAGAATAAATAACAAACTACTATTATGAAACTAGTTCAAAACGATCATGATTACTCACCCACAATATATAAAATAGATAATAACAAATTAATATATATGTAGTGAATTATTATAATTATTTTTAAAAAGGGTCATAAATATGAATATGGTTCTAAAATATATGATCAATATATAATGTTTTTTTGTATAGTATATTCAAGTGTGTTAGTGGATTTCAGTAATTAAGGTAAGGGGTTCTTTATCTCAAATTTAATTTCTTGAGAACTGTTTCATATTGTGCACCATGGTATCATTGATATATGGTGGTTAATACCTAATGCATTTTTTTTACCACATTCATGTAATTCATGGGGTTTAATATACAAATTGTGTTCTTTCTCTAGTTGGTTTTAGATTCAAGGATACCAAGGTTGTAAGGGTTTCTTTGTAACATTTTCAAATCCACGAGACATGTTTGATTTTGGGCACTATGTTTTTTATATGGTGTATAAAAATACCATTTAAGATTTTATATCATGAATAATATTTTATTCATGTTCTTATAAGTTCAATTTCAATATCCCACTATAAAGGGTTTCTGATTCAAATTTTACTCAAACCATAAGTGGTTTTGTAGTCTCAATCATAATTATTGAGACATGTTATATTTTGTGAACCATGTTTCCCTTTATATAGTGTTATTCTGATTTAAATCCCGTCAAATTATTTTACTATTCAATTCATGGGATATAAAAATCCAAATCAAGTTCTTTAAATCATTATACATTCAATTTCATTAGTTACTAAATCCATAAGGAATCTTGATAACTCAAATATCATGTCTTTCAATTATAACACCTCTTATTAAAATTATTTCATCTATTATTGGTTTCATACAACCTAGTATTTTATTTCATGTAACTTTGTCTTAATATATGATTATATTTACATTTTAATTTAAATATGTTACCTTGACAAAATTATTTCTCAAAAAGTATAACATTGTTGATAATAACTAACATCCTATTTAATGAAGGTTTCCCTTCTTGTCCAAATTTTATTTCCAAATAATGTTATTATTTATATTTGGAAATACTATTATGTATTATCTCATGTTACCTTTAAATTTATATTTTCTGAAAATTAAAATGATTATTTGTTATTTATTTTTAAGATGTGGGTTTCAATAAACATATTTTTCCTTCTATGACCGGTTCTTTTATATTCCAATCTATATTTCAATGAAATAACTTTTATGTATTTTCAAGGACCCACTATTAAGGATTAATTTTAAAGATAAATATTTTCAGAAGCCTTATCATCTTGTTTTTAGATAAAATATATTTTTAATGTGACCTAGAACCTTTTATTTTATGATAATGTTAAAATCAATTTCTAAACACTCTATTATGGATTCACTTCCATTTTCTTCTTTATCTCAAATATACTTATTTCCTTGGATATTTACTTTTAGGGATTTACCTAAAAATTCTCTTATACTATTTTATGGGATTAAAATCCTGTAAATCCATAAATAATTTTTTCATTCCTAATCAACCATATTGTATAAACATTATTTTTTTTTTCTTCAAATAGCTTCCCTTTGTGAAGCCTATATATCACCTTTCATTAATTGAATTGTGTTCACCAAGGTTTCAAACATTGATTGATTGGTGAAATTATTTACTAAACAATAAACTCTTTATCGATATGTTTTAAATTCCACATACTTTATTGAATGGTTTCTTCCTAGAAAGATTTTTACGATCATAGGATACCTATTTATATTCCATGGGTTAATCATGTTTATTGATGTAACTATGAATTACTTCATTATATGAACTTATTTCAATGGGATATGAAACCCATTTTTTTCATTTCTTGTTTTTTATATGATTATTGATTTATTTTAATTTGGAACACATATGTATAAATTATTAAATGGTAGGGTTTAATATCTCCCTCCAGTTCATTGATTTTGGTTTTATATCTTATGAGATAATAAATCATGGACACACGATGTTATGTTCACTATATATAGAATGAACATGCAAGGATATATTCCCACCTTAAATGGTAGACGTGCTTGGATTTTTTCACAACATTGTGGGTGGATATTCTTAAATTTTATCACCATTTTAATTTTTAATGTGCTTATATTTTTTTTCATAATTTCACATTTATTCATTAAACTTTCATGGATCATGTTTATTTACTAGTGTCCTCATTTTCATGTGATTCATTTCTTATGTTATTTCATGACATATTCCAAAAAAAAATTATCTATTATTTTTTTGGGTATAACTTTATAATATATCCTAGTTATCCAATTTTTATCATCTTGTGATAACTTATTATCTTTGATTTTTATCACATATGATTACCCTTACTGAGTATTTGAGCTCATAAATTTCTTATGTTTCCATTTTCCTAGGTTATGAAGAAAATAAATTTGTAATTTTTTTTTTGGAATATTATATTTCATGGAGAATTTGTGGGAGTTTTATAAGACTTATTATAGATTAATAATTTTCCAATATTTTTGGGAAAATATTATGTTTCATAAAAAAATATATGGGTTTTGTTAGTTAATGTTTTGTCTTAATTATCCAAAACTCTAAATATAATAGATCATTGGAATATATTATAAATAAATATTTCCGTTAAGATTCTTATAATTTATATGGTAACATCTATTGGCTGATATATAAATTCCTCTCTGAATTCCTTGTTAAAAATTACCTTTAGGGTTTTCCACTATTTTAATCGACATGACCCTAGAGGGAGGAAGAGAGGGGAGAAATACAAGATCATGGTGGAAATAAAAATATATTGTAATGAATGATGGGATCCAAATTCACTATGAAATTAATGAATTAATTGCATTAAATTGATGAATGTGACCTTATAATCATCAACTAATTTAATAAATAATTATTCTCAATCTATATATATCTTTTTTATTATTATCTTACATCGTTATTTATGATTTGAAGCCTAATTTTCCAGTTGTCTAACTATTTCTCTAAATTTCATGGACCTATCAACTTATACTTTTCTATTTGGTGTATAAATTCATGGTTTCTATGTGATATACCCCATGTTATGAGAATTATATCCCTAATATTTGTGTTTGGTACACCTTATGGGAATTTTATATTATCACCAATGTTCTTCTATGGTTTTATGTCTTTTTTTCTACACCATACTACATTTCATAGTGATTCCAAAAAAACATGGTCTGGTTCAATGTGTGATTTTAATCCAGGACAATGATCATTTTTCGGGTAATTGATAGTGAAGAACATGGAATGTGATAGCGTAATCAGGTGATTATGGATGGATGATGCTATGTCGGTCTAGATTCTTGAAGGGAAGTGAAAAATCGGGTCATTGTGTCATATATGAGGTGATTGCAAACATTTTTTCACATAGACGGGGACTATAAATTGTAATTTGATGGAATAGAATCCATGAATGAGTCCTTTTGTAAGGATTTGGGCTTGATAAAGGGTGATAAAAATGATGGTGGGTGATATACAAACATGATAGAAATTCTAGGTTCATAATAACAAACAAATAGTGTATATTCTAGATCCATGAATCATGTAGTTCCTTGGAAGTCTACGCTATGGTTTTGGCTATCGATAAGTTTTATACATCATGTTTCTTAGTGTACTTTCCATGTGACCCAGAATGACCTTCTCAAAATGTAAAAAGAGTACAAGCCTAAGGGATTTTTTGGAAACACAAATCATGTGACCTTTGGGATACATTGTGTGTTTCATCCCTTACACGACACTACTTATGGTGGTACATACCAATCACACCAAAATTACATGACATTTAGAGGGGAACTATACTTTCATATGTCCTCTGAGGGGATACATGTTGTGTTCCACAAATGTGTGTGTGGTTTAATTTTTATTCCATAATAGATTTTCATATCCTCTTGCTTAGGAATTAGTTTTGAGTAAATAAAAACCCTATACTTATTTTTTTTCATGTATACCATAGTCGTGTGATCCATTATGATATACGAGAACACTTATGAGGAGATATATATTTTTTTAGATTTATCTCATAGGGATGAAAATGGGCATCATGGAACTATATATGGACCATTCATGGGGTGGGAACTCCCATGGAATTGTGTTTATGATAGGGTATGGGTCCCCCATATTCAACCAAGAGTATGGTACTCCACCCACATACATGGGGAATGAGACTTCCATATTGTCATGGGGTCATTACTCCATCATCATTGATGAGTTTCAAGTCCATCACACATTGATGATAGATTTTAGTCTCCCATGTATACATAGGTCATGTGTTCCCTATTGATAGAGTTTTTACTCTATCATCTTATGCCTGATACTAAACAAGGAAAGGGTCAACCACAATATTTTTAGATAGGTGACATGGGATTTATCTTATCTTGGTTGTAATAATAATAGTGTTTGGGGATCCATTTAAAGGTATCTATATTTTTTCTAGGTGCGAGTCCCCTATAGGCTCTCAGAACGAGGACATAATAATGATGGACATTAAAGTTTAGTACTCCCTGGGATGATATGTGTACCCCAATTAGGAGTGTGTTACCCTTAATGGATTTTGGTGGCAGGGAAGAGGAATGGCTCAGAAAGTTAGATACTTCAAGGCTTGTGATTCCTCAGGCACCCCATTGGTGGCCTTTGAGATGTGATATATAGTCGGGATATCGACTTCAGACCTTGTGAATTTTTTAGTCTCCAAGAATCTTTAGTCTCTTATGATATGTAAACATCAAGGATTATAGCTATAATGACTAGGACATCATAGACTTAATTATACGTCTAGTGGTTATTAATACTAGGAACTTTCTTTGACTCACTCTTGCTACCTTCTTGTCTAGAGTTTGAGCTAATCATTTTATTTTCTTTCTATTGTGGTTTTAATGGTGTCATGCTGTGTATATTTATACTAACCATTGAATAGACCATGTTTCTACATGTGTTGAGTATATGAAAGAAATTTTGGGTTTAGAGATGTTCATGATTAACATGTAGGTGGTGAGGATTTTTTGGTGTAGACGCCCGGTTATGCTTGGTAATCCATAGAGGAGCATGTTGGTTCATAATTATTTCAATGATCGTTGAATCTAGATATTCATCTAGGGGAATGTGTAATAAGGAAAATATTTCTATAGTCTTGTGTATTTAAAAGTAATATACTTTTTAGATGCACTTTTCCTTTGATATTTTCCTCTATTGCATTGTACTTTTATTTTTTTTCTCATGCATGTGTAGTAAAATATTCAATTATAAAGATATATTATACTTTTTTTATTTATGATTATCATTATAGATATGTATTTTGTGTATATTGATATTTCAAATGGCCTACCATATGGTGTGATATTCTTTTTTGGTTATAGAACTAATCCCTTAGCCTATTAAGGAGAAGCTTGGGACGGTACATGGGTCTTATCATTAGGTCAAGCGAAGCCTAGATGGTTGGAGTCATGTTATTCCCACCCACATCTCTAGGTTAAGGAAGAATGAATATTTAGGTTTACTCTAGTATGAGATAGGTGAAGGGGTATTCTTATAGAATCTTAGGATTTTGAATCTAGGGTAAATCATCAACTGTAGAATATTATAAATAGATGTGAGAAGATATTATTTTCTTATATATTATTTTATTATGTATCTATCATTCACATTTGGGTGGATTAGTTACATCATCTATTTACTCCGGATGGATAGGGTGTTTCGACTAGATATACTCTCTAGTGATTACGGTTATATCATTGTCATGGGTACCTAGTTTCTATCTAGCATACCATATTTCATAGTAGTGTTTCCTTATTCTTATATATAGGAATGGGTATACTACACATACATATATACACATTGTTATTTCATAACCATAAATAGAGTGGTATATGGGTATCCTAATAAGAAATAATCACAACATTGTTATGATTAATGATTTTGTGATATGATGTTTCTTCCTATAAATTATTTATAGATGATGCACATAGAAAATAAATTCTATTTAGATTGGTACAGTACTTTGTAAACACATAATGAGCCTTATTTCTCACCTCTACATGTGCACTCATGCATTGTTTGGCCTTGTGTCCATTTATCTCAATATAATTATATAGTGGATGACATTATATGTTATAGATGGATATTGGATATGGTATTTTCTAGTATGTAATTTTCATAATAAAATCCATATTTTTGTTATTCATATTTAGCATTATATTTTTTTGGGATGTGATACTTATATATAGTGTTACCTTTCATTATATTACATTTTAATTTGTCAATATATATCATATAATTTTTTTATATTACATGATTAAATATTTATTTATATTATAGTAGATTATGTTGTGTGATATCATGTGAAAGGTAGTATTTATAGGCAATTCCACTCATAACTTGAGTATATACCTCAATGTTGGTTTCTATACATTTGATATTAGAGGAGTGTCTGGGGAGTTTAATTACTGATATTTTAGGATGTAACATTGGAAAAGTTAGTAGATATTATTTGGAGAATAAAATTTCAGGGGTGTCAGTCTTAATTGATTGAAAATGTTGATGGAAATAATGGTGCAAGTAATGGATGCATTCATGGGTCATAGAGAATAAAAGATTATAACACAAGGAACATATGTGGCTTTAATAACCCAATTTGAACCCAAATCACGTCTTCATGATGTCTAGGGAACATCTCTTGATCATTAGTGAATAGCATAAATGGAAAGGATCAAATGGTAATAATAATAAATTCATTCTAAAATTTAAACATGACCGTTGGAGTGGTCTGACATGAGGACCAGTAATAAATTAACCACTAAAAAGTACCTATTTGTGAAATCAAAAGAATGATAAAAATTGAAATAACTGTATATACAAAAAATATTATATAAGAAAAGTCTAAACATCTAAAAAATTCCAAAAAAAATAGTGAATGTATAAAAAACCACTTAAATACAAATGTGACATGTCAGACTAGGGCTAAAAAGAAATAAGAGATATCATTTACAAGGAAACAACAATTAAAGATCTATAGATAACATATGACATATTAGCCCATGTAATTCTATCAAGAGGTTGAAAATTCCCCCCTTAAACACTAGAATCCAAGTGGATATATCTCTCATAATTAAATTCTCACCATTAGATAGATCATATAAAAAAGAGACTGCATGCATCCCATGAGGAAACATATAGGTTGTGATAATAATATACTCAGTAGGTGGTCACCACCCCACCTTTAGAACACTATAATAAACCAAATTATATGAATTAATTATATAATGCAATAGTAAAAAATATCACAACAGTTAATATGCTATACCAGATATGTTAAATATAATGTTGTTAAATCACAAATAATATCCATTATAGTGAGTTTCCACACCTAAGAAAACTTCTAATAGACTATTAGGGATTTTGAGACAAAATAATCTGTTAGTATCATTGTATAAGTCTCATCACTAGAGTCTGGGTGAAACACCCATCTTGGGAATAAATGGAATTATGTATACTAGATTTAAGAAAGCATAGCTTCCCATCCTAGGGAATATGGGAAGGGGTATACTAGAGTTATGGAATTATGTTCCAATCTCAAACCACCAACCTATTCATCAATAGGGGAAGTACCATTATAAGGTCTATAAATAAATGATAAACCCCTTTCTAATAGATTTACATTTATGGTATCTCACAAGTAAACTAAACAAGGAATTCCATGTCAAGACATAGAAAAGAAATAATTTATCATATTGATTATCATAACTGTTATATATAAATAGTATCATAGATGAAAATTTTAATTCCCTAACCCAAACTATAAATTTTGAGCAGGGGATCCACAAGACCTCACTACACCTCCCGATAACCAATGTTCTACCGACTAACAGCAAGGGTCCTGACGCCATTAGTGGGGAGAATATACCCTTAATAATCATATTTATACACAAAAAATATAAATAAACATAAAAAACTCATAGTATCATGGTGGAATAAAAAGTATCTTAATGAAATAATAAAGTCACCTATGTCACATATATTATTAAATTAGGCTCCCAATGTAGAAATCCAAGATAGATTAAAAATTTTAAAGTATATAAATTAAAGAGAAAATATGAAAATCCTTCAGTCCATCCAAGAACCACTACTAGCTCCATAATCCTAAATTAAATATTTTTCATGGGCCCCTTACCCTTACATAGATCCCTAGTCATGAATTATAAACATGAATTAGAAACAAGTGCTCAGTGTGATTAATAAAACCCAAATACAATCATTGTTTCCTTAATATGTGTGCACATGTATAATATATGTACACCACGATAACTATAATTTCCCAAGAAATCATAAGAAAATCATATTTCAGGAACTTCTGTGTTAAACAATCAAGAACAAGACCCAACTATACTTTCCTTGGATCCATGCTATAAGGATAATTTTAAGGATATTGGGAATTAAAAAGATCTAGCCATAATGTTGGTGAACATATCTCTCAGTATCCTCAAGGCATTGAGTCAGATCAGAACACAAGATGGCCACATCATACCTCCATCACAAGTTCATCCTAAAGGTCTTCATACCCTTTCTATTCATTTGATTAGGACAAGTTCATCATATCCTAAATGTTATGAGCATAGGTCTGACCTAAAGTTCATTATAGCCCCACCCTGTGTTTGGGTCTATCTTTATCATCATCACATTTCATGTGTACTACCCCTCTAAGGAATAATCATATCATGATGGTCCACCAATTATAGGTACCAAGAAAAATTACTTCAAAGGTATGGGAGTAACACATAACATGGTAAATCATATAAAGGATAAACCAAGCATGGAATCCTGAGAATCAGTAACAACATACAAGTACATGTGATGAAAATAAACCATGGATAACAAGATAATCTAGTATACTCATGGAATATAACATCATATATGTGCCTCACAATATATACAAACAAACATGGTCAAACATTTTATTCCTATAAAAGAATCATATCAAGAAAAAAATTGTATATATGGCCCCTTAAATGTCAAGGAACTTCCTACCTCAATATTTTAAATGCATCAATCCAATATTTTTCAATAAAACATAACCTAAATCATGTTGTTAACAAAAAAATACTAGTTCTCATTTCAATGATTCCTATAATGGGTTCTGGTTTATAATAGAAGATGTTTGGGAAAAAGATCCTGGATAATTATATGATAAAAAGTGTATCTCAAGAAATCAAAAACCCCATGGAGTCTATCAAAAGCGCTAGTACAAAGATATGTTGAAGAAAAGGAAATCAATTTACTGGATCTATTTCTGATTATAAAATAGATGGTTAATTCCATTTTGAACCTAGAATAAACTTTGGGTCTATCCAATGGACATCATAAATCCATCATTGGGATTGATATCCATGATGAGATTCATGATGAATATGGTCTCAAGATGATCAAAAAATAACAACTCACCTAGAAATATCCACTTTTGACTAGATATCTATATTTATTCAAGGTAATGTCATTGACCCGTTTAATCAACCACCATTTTAGGAACTATCTAAGAATTCATCATTAAATGGAATTAAAATCCATATATCTAGTAATTTAATTCCTGATCTATGATTTTTTTTCTTGGGAAATAGTGTATATCAAGAAGGAACATGAAGAATTGAAAATCATGGATCACATACCTTAATTCCCAACCATCAACACACCTGAATCCTCCATAAATGTTCATGGATGAAGGGGAAACCATCAGAAAAATGTAATGTAGTCTCAAGGTTCATAAGGGATTCCTAAAGAAAAAAATAAAATTTCAACATGGTCATTAATATACACTAAAGAGGATTTTAAAATCATTAATTTATGTGAACATGGTTTGTTTATATGGTTTGTAAAATCATGTGCTAACTATGAAAGGAATTATTCCACTACCTAGAACCAGCATAGTTTAGTTGCATGGTTTTCTAAAACCTACACCAACCATGTTGTTGGTCACTATAGGGTGTGACATGGTTTATCAAATGTTGTCACATAGTTTGATAAATTGTGTTCCTTAAACATGTATGAACCCTTTACCCTCTTTCACTAGTCACGCACTTTCTTATAGGATCAACACTATTTGTAAAAATCAAACTCAACCCATACACATTTAAAAAGGCCTTTAAAATCAGCTAAAACTAACTTAAACTCCTCAAAACTGTTTATAATTAATTCCCTATTTAAAAATAGATGAATAAAGTTTTCAATTAACATGATACACACCCAAAAACCATGATGTCATTATATTATCTCCTTATAAAGAATTCGTGTCCATAGGAATCATCTTGAGGAATATTTCCTAGAAAACTCAAGTCAATAGGAATGAATATAAGACTCCCTCTCCCATGTCTCCTCCCAAATCTATCTGTGAGTCCATATAATTCATGTAAGTGGTAACTTTTTCCCTCAAATTAATTTCTCATAATGGTATATAATCTACACTGGGCATTCAAAATATGAAACATTAGGATTCAGGTCAATATTCGATAATTTGATGTCATTCATAGAATTAGGCATGTACCTTTGGATCTGAGACACATGGAAAGCATTGTGTATACCTGGGTGGTGAGAAAAAAGATCCAGATGGTACAAAAATATTAAAATCCTCATAGTGATCATGAATGGTTAAAAAATGAAAAATCTACCCTTCCTTTCATTCTCAATTATAAGTGGTCTTATCAATGATTTTCTCTTATAAAAAACTATTCACCTATATAAAACATTAATGGTATCCTCCTATGGATGGAATAAGTTCTCTTATTTCAATATGTTGGGGTCAATCTCTTCTATTGTAGTATTACTCTCTCAGAGGTCTCTTATTCCATACTTGGTGTTATAACTACTTCCTCACCATTATCATGACAATAATGTAGTGAATCAAATAGCCTACCATAAAGATCCTCCTAAGGATTCATCTGAATCGAATCATATAAATTATTTTTGTATGAAAACTCAAAAAAGGTTAGGTGTTCATCCTAAGATCCTCAAAAAACTAAAAAAATAAGTCTTGAACATATACTCCAATTTTTTAATTATCTTCTCTAACTATCTGTTTATTAGGGGATGGTATGATGTACTTTATCTTAGTTGAGTCTCTGAGGCCTTATAAAAACCCTACAAAAATCATGATGTAAAACATGCATCTTTATCAAATTTGTAACACCCCGAGCTTCCACGATACGACTCTCTTTCAATAATGCAATAGCTTGCATTGTACGCAAGTTCGAGTTCTAAAACACCGCGACTAATCAAAGTAGCCGTTATGAATAGTAATAACTACTTTTAAAAATTATAGAAATTTTATATTTCAAAATGGACTTCATTTTTGTATTCCTAATATTGAAATTAGCTTATGTTGAATTTTTTGTAATTTTCTGAGAACTGCAAAATTTTTATGAATAGTGAAAAATACTTAAAACAACTTTTTTTAATCAAAATAATTCATAGTGATAAATTATACTATTGAGTGGTTTTAAAGTATAATTAGAATATATTTTTACCATTTTATCCAATGGTGGTCATTAGAATTAATTTAACATTGAAATTGGACATAAACAATTGCCAATCTTTTGATATAAATTGTTTCTTAAAAACACGCTATTTGTTGTGACAGCGGGAATTAATTATAAAATTAATTAATGCAACTAATATGTTTGGAATTTTGTAAAATAGACATCATTTTTGAATTCGGAATATCAATTATAGCTTAGGGTGAAATTTTGGCATTGTTCTGAAAAACATCAATTTTTGATGAATAGTGAAACCACTAAGTGGTAGTTAAATAACTGATTTTTTCGTTTAAATGAAATATTACCACTTCTGTGATTTGATTTTCAAAAATCCGACATACATGGTTTTCATTAAGAAGTAAAATGTGGTTCAATGAGATCAAAATAATTTTTTGGTGAATAGTAACTTTTAAGTTCTTAATCGCGATTAGAGGTAATTAGTGTAGTTTAAGGTAAAAATAATGTTTTAATAATATGAGATGAGCATGACACTTGTCCTACTCCTATTGGACGAGTCATGGCCGACCAAGACAACCCATGGGTCAACTTGGGGACCCCATGGAGCCACTTTAGTTGGAAAATGACATTAATATATATTTATTTAATGTTAAAATTAAATTGACACAAACATGAGTTGTTTTACTAAAACAGTTTTCAAGTGGGGTTACACAAGTCCAAATTTTGATTATAAATATTCATTAGAAAGCTAAAAAGATTTCCTACATCATAGTATTTTTTTTTATAATTTTTAGACATTAAATAAATTAAATTACTTATGACATCATGATGATGTAGTGATGACCTCATTATTTAACGATTTAAATAAAATGGGAAGATAATGCAAAATCCAAGGCTTACACTTGTCCAAAGCCTATTGGATGAAGATATTTAGAAACCTTATCACCTTATCCTCGAATTATATAAGTGTGGGACCTTTAGAATCCGAAAAGCATTGTGAAATAATGTAACATTTCAATCTTTCCAAAAGTGCCCCTCCTCTCCACTTATAAAAGGCCCCCACCTCTCCCACCTCATTTACACTTTCAAGCCATTTGGATCGGCCAACCTCTGCCCAAATACTCTCCCAACATTCCTCCCTTACTCATAGAAGCCTAACTTTAGGCAGAACTCTTCCCAAGGAAGCCTTTGGCTCAAATCAAAAAGAGTTACCCGATTTTGAGGTAATGTCTTTTCTAATGTTGTTTTGTTTTATTTTTCTTCTCCAACCCCCCTAAACTCTTTTTATTCATTTCTTTTGTAACAACACCAGTATCATCAATATACTAGGATGTTTTTATAAGAAGGATTCTAGCTACACTTACACACACCTACATCTAATGGTTAAAGAACATACGGTTTCTGTGGATGGCGAATTTCTGCCTCACGAAACGATGATTGTTCAACACTCATATAACACCTTCAAAGGTGGCCATTAAGATGTCACTATATTTATATATTATATATAATGTGTTTATGTTTTACTTATGCTTCTGTATTTCTCATTTATGGCTTACTTTATGATTTCCATTATGGGTAAAACGCGATAATTTCATTTTAGGAAGTGCGGACTACCGCCCCCTCAAAGTGATTTGAATCGTTAATGCCATATGTGGGATGTATAAAGGATGGAGTAAATGGTATTATACACTATATTATACTGGAATTATATTATACATTTATATCATTATGATTTAGTTCCATTAAATATGAAATTGAAATGAAAGTAGCGTTCATGCGTACGTACGGCTTACCGTCTCCATGAACGGTGCATTTCATTTCTTACCTCTAAATGTTACGTAATATTATAAATGAATGTATATACTGGATATATAAGATATATATGACATCTAAATCATTAATATAATTCTGGATATAATGGATATTTCACCACATAAACAACTTGTAATTATAAGAAGCTTATTGTTGACTCAAGTACCAAAGATCGACAAAACGACCGTTATTAACTTAAATAATTACATAATGTTCATATCATTGTAATAAGTGATATAATAAGGATAATGAAATTGAAAATGGTTCTTAATAAGGTATATATTAACTCTAGTTTATTATTCAGGAGGTTAAAGAATGGTTGAGTCAAGTCAGACACGAGGTAAGGGAACTTCTTAACCCAATTTCTATTCTTTGGGTTAATCTCCTACTTTCAAATTATGTCATGATATTATTATGTCCTATTTTGTATTTTTACTTTATTTATGTGTGCCTATAGTGAATACACATAATAGATCTATTTTATTTTAAAAATGATCTTTTTAAGGACTTCGTCTCAATCTCCTTTCATTGAGGCATATTTAGTTTTATACACAACTTTCTTTTATACGGTGTATAAACCCCTTTGAATTTTACATTTATTCAAAAGGTTTTATTTTATGATTATTTGATTTATAAATGATTAAAAAAAAAGATATTTCTCTCAAATATAGGAAAATCCAGTGCAAATGTATACATATTTAACGCAAGCTTAAAAATGTTTTCAGAAAACCTGAATCTCGAGTGTGGTAGATAGGAAGGGATTGGGCGTGGACCCATCATGGCCTGTAATTAGTCGAGCAGTCTCAGAATTAGTTATTTTGGTTTCAAAAGCTTGCATAATGTTTTCAGAAAAGCACTGGAGTATATTTAAGCAATTTTAAACGTAAGTATCTTCTAAAAAGATTGCATCGGTAGGTCTCATGAGACAACTAGACGTGGAATTGGCCGAGGCCCTTTCCCATTTTGAGTTATGGTTTTGGCCGAGGCCTTAATCATTTTAGACGTCTTGGCCGAGGCCTTGACAAAATGTTTCAGAATGTCCGGCATTATACATTCCCTCATTATGAAAGTGGTTATTGATATTGCATGTGATTATTAGACCAGTAGAATATCCATGTGAAGAAGTAAATGGCATTATCTCATTTTACTTTTGCCATATTATGTTGATGTTCAAGTTTATAAGGCTTTTGTTTTAGTTATACATTGCCTTAAATGTTTATGTTTATTTATGAAAGCTTCCGCAATATTGTTATCCTTACTGAGCATCTGAGCTCACCCCTTTCAATGTTTTAATATTTTCCAGGATGTGAAGAAGTATTTTATGAATGACCTACAGGGATAGTCAGAAGAGGATATGAGTGTGGACTATGGAGACTTTGTTATTGTAGTTTTTCACTTTATGATGTAATGTAACGTTTACGAATGTATCTAGTGTTTCCAAGGCTACTAAACTAATCGGTCTTTCGAGACTTGATCTTTTGTGATCATGCCAATGTTACGAAGTAATGCACCGACTCTGGGTAGCTGGGGTCGGGGCGTTACAGTTGGTATCAGAGGCAGTTTAGTACTAAACTTGGAAGCTAGATTTAGATAAACTCTGATTAGAGCACATAGCCCAAAGATAGACTTTGAGGATTAGAATAGAAGAACTTCCTAGAATTTTGGTATTATAGAGATGTTATGACTTTTCCGAGCAATACATCCCTGTCTGGATACGAGCAGGTAGAGGCGGCTCTGGCACAGATGTACCTAGGGGTAAAACCCGAAAACACCGCTTTGAGCTAGACTCGAACGGGAACTGGTGCACGACAACGGGCCTTGCTGCACTCTTGGTTACGACACTCCCGGGGGATATGCTTAGGATAATTCTCATTTTATTTACAAACCACTATGAAGGGTTATGAGTATATACTTTCTCAAAGAAAACATTTCTTTTTATGATTATGGATTATATCCATAAATAGTTCAATTTATGTTAAGTGTTTTATAAGTATGGAATTATGTATTTTGATTCATAAACTAATCTAGTTTATGCCATTGTTTAGAAATGGCGCCTAGTGGAAGGAATGGAAACCGTATCAATGCACGAACTCCGTGTAGGGATTGCCCTCCTGATCAAGATAATTATTGTGGATCTGGAGATACAACTGGTGCTGATCAACTTATTACCATACTGGGACAACTCACTCAGGTTATGAATAATAACCTTACTCGTATGGAGCACCCTGATCTGCAACGTGGAGGATCAATGCTAGATCGTTTCATGAGGCAACAACCACCAACCTTTAATGGGAGTACAAATCCTATAGGAGCTGAGCAATGGATAAATTCCTTAGAGAAAATATTCCATGCCTTGGGGAGTAGTGAAAGGGAGAAGGTTGTCATGGCAGTTTACCGCCTCACTGGAGATGCCGATCAGTGGTGGTCGCTGATTCAAAACACAAAGGAAGATGATGACGTATCGAATATGGAATGGAGGGAGTTCAAAGATCTTTTCTTAGAAAAATACTTTCCTCGTGACCATCGAGCAGATATGGAAAGGCAATTTCTGAGTCTGAGGCAGAAGGAGGATGAGAATGTCGCAAAGTATGAGGCTAACTTTACAAGGTTAGCGAGGCATGCTGCCGATTATATACGTAACCCAAGGAGTAAGATTGATCGTTTCTTTGATGGGTTAAAACCATTTCTCCGTCGAGCTTTGGTATCACAATCCTTCTCATCATACGAGGATATTGTCTCGTGTGCTATCAAGACAGAAAAGGAATTCTCTAAGTCTTATGACAACAAAGTAAAGCAAGAGAAGAAGAGAACGGTGGAACAAGAGACAGATAAAGGGAAAAAGGGAAAGAAGGATTTTCCATTATGTGATAATTGTGGGAAGAATCACCCTGGTACTTGCCTAAAAGGAATGGGAGTTTGTTATAAATGTGGAGAAAAGGGTCACCAGGCTCGTGATTGCAAGGGAAAGAAAGAGGCTATTAAAGTTGAATGCTACAATTGTAGAGAAATGGGTCATTATGCAAATGAATTTCCTAAGCATCAGGGAAACTTACCTCAGAAAAGGCCAAGGGATCAAGGACAATCTTATGCTGTTACTACAGTTGAAGCAGAATAACTAATGTATTGGTGCTTTTGGACTCAAGGATTATATTCTGGTTATAAGAATAATGTAATATATATATATGGATTTTACTGCAGTACTTTTTGATTTCAGTAAGGTTTTAATATGATTAAGGTAATCATATTTTTAGTATGTGACAATAAGAGAAACTTTTCTTTGTTTTGGGAATATGATAAATTGATTTTGGAATTTAGAGACCTTTTAGAGAAAGTCTGGACGGAGGTATTTTGGATAACTATTAAGGTTGGAATGGATTAAGTTGAACTTTGGATAGTATTGTTTAAGGTTAAAAAATTTATGAAGATTATTTTTGGAATATTATGATACTATAGTTTTAGGAAAAGGACAACCTGCAGGGTGGGGCATAACCCGTCGCGTCGGACACAGCTGCAGGAATCGAACCCACAACCATAGTGCGACAAGCCTTTATTTCCTACCACTAGCCTACAGGAAGTCCCTGGTTATTACAAAATAATTTTACTAATCTAAATAATATGTGTTAATATTTGGAACCTTATACAATTAGGATAAGTATAATATTTTTGAGTTCTATTATCATTTTGAGTGAAAGATGAGTTGAAGGTTGAAACTCTAATTGTCAAGCATAAATATATATATACCTATCTCTTATTCAATGAATAAATTAATTCTTAAACTTTAGTAAAGGGATATTAAAAAAAATAAAATAAAATGTGTTATCCTAATACCTTATGTTTTGTTGAACTGAAGATATTTTAAATCAACATAGATTGAAGGCTTTGAGGCCCTCAATTTGACAGTTGATTGTGATTGATGTCCTCAATCACTCCCTACAAATATTTACGTTTTTCCTCCAATTATATGTCTCTAATTGCCACAAATGTTCTCCTTATCGAGATCATAATTTGGTGGTGACTTTCTTATTCCCATTTCCCTCTTATTAAGGCTAAATTTTATTAACCTTATTTCCGATGTGGGTTTTCCTCAAAGGTATTTTCTATTTTCAACCTTTTATTTTCCAAGAAAAATTTCAAATTGCGAGGACGCAATTTATTGAAGGAGGGGAGAATGTAACACCCCGAGCTTCCACGATACGACTCTCTTTCAATAATGCAATAGCTTGCATTGTACGCAAGTTCGAGTTCTAAAACACCGCGACTAATCAAAGTAGCCGTTATGAATAGTAATAACTACTTTTAAAAATTATAGAAATTTTATATTTCAAAATGGACTTCATTTTTGTATTCCTAATATTGAAATTAGCTTATGTTGAATTTTTTGTAATTTTCTGAGAACTGCAAAATTTTTATGAATAGTGAAAAATACTTAAAACAACTTTTTTAATCAAAATAATTCATAGTGATAAATTATACTATTGAGTGGTTTTAAAGTATAATTAGAATATATTTTTACCATTTTATCCAATGGTGGTCATTAGAATTAATTTAACATTGAAATTGGACATAAACAATTGCCAATCTTTTGATATAAATTGTTTCTTAAAAACACGCTATTTGTTGTGACAGCGGGAATTAATTATAAAATTAATTAATGCAACTAATATGTTTGGAATTTTGTAAAATAGACATCATTTTTGAATTCGGAATATCAATTATAGCTTAGGGTGAAATTTTGGCATTGTTCTGAAAAACATCAATTTTTGATGAATAGTGAAACCACTAAGTGGTAGTTAAATAACTGATTTTTTCGTTTAAATGAAATATTACCACTTCTGTGATTTGATTTTCAAAAATCCGACATACATGGTTTTCATTACGAAGTAAAATGTGGTTCAATGAGATCAAAATAATTTTTTGGTGAATAGTAACTTTTAAGTTCTTAATCGCGATTAGAGGTAATTAGTGTAGTTTAAGGTAAAAATAATGTTTTAATAATATGAGATGAGCATGACACTTGTCCTACTCCTATTGGACGAGTCATGGCCGACCAAGACAACCCATGGGTCAACTTGGGGACCCCATGGAGCCACTTTAGTTGGAAAATGACATTAATATATATTTATTTAATGTTAAAATTAAATTGACACAAACATGAGTTGTTTTACTAAAACAGTTTTCAAGTGGGGTTACACAAGTCCAAATTTTGATTATAAATATTCATTAGAAAGCTAAAAAGATTTCCTACATCATAGTATTTTTTTTTATAATTTTTAGACATTAAATAAATTAAATTACTTATGACATCATGATGATGTAGTGATGACCTCATTATTTAACGATTTAAATAAAATGGGAAGATAATGCAAAATCCAAGGCTTACACTTGTCCAAAGCCTATTGGATGAAGATATTTCGAAACCTTATCACCTTATCCTCGAATTATATAAGTGTGGGACCTTTAGAATCCGAAAAGCATTGTGAAATAATGTAACATTTCAATCTTTCCAAAAGTGCCCCTCCTCTCCACTTATAAAAGGCCCCCACCTCTCCCACCTCATTTACACTTTCAAGCCATTTGGATCGGCCAACCTCTGCCCAAATACTCTCCCAACATTCCTCCCTTACTCATAGAAGCCTCACTTTAGGCAGAACTCTTCCCAAGGAAGCCTTTGGCTCAAATCAAAAAGAGTTACCCGATTTTGAGGTAATGTCTTTTCTAATGTTGTTTTGTTTTATTTTTCTTCTCCAACCCCCCTAAACTCTTTTTATTCATTTCTTTTGTAACAACACCAGTATCATCAATATACTAGGATGTTTTTATAAGAAGGATTCTAGCTACACTTACACACACCTACATCTAATGGTTAAAGAACATACGGTTTCTGTGGATGGCGAATTTCTGCCTCACGAAACGATGATTGTTCAACACTCATATAACACCTTCAAAGGTGGCCATTAAGATGTCACTATATTTATATATTATATATAATGTGTTTATGTTTTACTTATGCTTCTGTATTTCTCATTTATGGCTTACTTTATGATTTCCATTATGGGTAAAACGCGATAATTTCATTTTAGGAAGTGCGGACTACCGCCCCCTCAAAGTGATTTGAATCGTTAATGCCATATGTGGGATGTATAAAGGATGGAGTAAATGGTATTATACACTATATTATACTGGAATTATATTATACATTTATATCATTATGATTTAGTTCCATTAAATATGAAATTGAAATGAAAGTAGCGTTCATGCGTACGTACGGCTTACCGTCTCCATGAACGGTGCATTTCATTTCTTACCTCTAAATGTTACGTAATATTATAAATGAATGTATATACTGGATATATAAGATATATATGACATCTAAATCATTAATATAATTCTGGATATAATGGATATTTCACCACATAAACAACTTGTAATTATAAGAAGCTTATTGTTGACTCAAGTACCAAAGATCGACAAAACGACCGTTATTAACTTAAATAATTACATAATGTTCATATCATTGTAATAAGTGATATAATAAGGATAATGAAATTGAAAATGGTTCTTAATAAGGTATATATTAACTCTAGTTTATTATTCAGGAGGTTAAAGAATGGTTGAGTCAAGTCAGACACGAGGTAAGGGAACTTCTTAACCCAATTTCTATTCTTTGGGTTAATCTCCTACTTTCAAATTATGTCATGATATTATTATGTCCTATTTTGTATTTTTACTTTATTTATGTGTGCCTATAGTGAATACACATAATAGATCTATTTTATTTTAAAAATGATCTTTTTAAGGACTTCGTCTCAATCTCCTTTCATTGAGGCATATTTAGTTTTATACACAACTTTCTTTTATACGGTGTATAAACCCCTTTGAATTTTACATTTATTCAAAAGGTTTTATTTTATGATTATTTGATTTATAAATGATTAAAAAAAAAGATATTTCTCTCAAATATAGGAAAATCCAGTGCAAATGTATACATATTTAACGCAAGCTTAAAAATGTTTTCAGAAAACCTGACTCTCGAGTGTGGTAGATAGGAAGGGATTGGGCGTGGACCCATCATGGCCTGTAATTAGTCGAGCAGTCTCAGAATTAGTTATTTTGTTTTCAAAAGCTTGCATAATGTTTTCAGAAAAACACTGGAGTATATTTAAGCAATTTTAAACGTAAGTATCTTCTAAAAAGATTGCATCGGTAGGTCTCATGAGACAACTAGACGTGGAATTGGCCGAGGCCCTTTCCCATTTTGAGTTATGGTTTTGGCCGAGGCCTTAATCATTTTAGACGTCTTGGTCGAGGCCTTGACAAAATGTTTCAGAATGTCCGGCATTATACATTCCCTCATTATGAAAGTGGTTATTGATATTGCATGTGATTATTAGACCAGTAGAATATCCATGTGAAGAAGTAAATGGCATTATCTCATTTTACTTTTGCCATATTATGTTGATGTTCAAGTTTATAAGGCTTTTGTTTTAGTTATACATTGCCTTAAATGTTTATGTTTATTTATGAAAGCTTCCGCAATATTGTTATCCTTACTGAGCATCTGAGCTCACCCCTTTCAATGTTTTAATATTTTCCAGGATGTGAAGAAGTATTTTATGAATGACCTACAGGGATAGTCAGAAGAGGATATGAGTGTGGACTATGGAGACTTTGTTATTGTAGTTTTTCACTTTATGATGTAATGTAACGTTTACGAATGTATCTAGTGTTTCCAAGGCTACTAAACTAATCGGTCTTTCGAGACTTGATCTTTTGTGATCATGCCAATGTTACGAAGTAATGCACCGACTCTGGGTAGCTGGGGTCGGGGCGTTACAAAATTTAATGCTCAAGGGAACCCCATGCCAACATACAATCTCATGGATGTACATCTTCCCCAACTCATCTACTGAATGAGTCTTAAGTATTAGTAATAAACGAGAATATTTTGTTATCCAATCAACAATCAATCAGAACATTTCATGGATTCATAGGGTATTAGGTAACCCCATCACAAAATCCATCATGATTTCCACAAACTTTCACATGGGAGCATGAATTGGATAGAGAAAACCCTCGGGACACTAGTGCTCATGATTTATCCTCTAGCAGCTAAGGAATTAGGAAATGAATCTAGATATATATCAATTTATATTAGGCTACTGGAAATGGGGTAGGGAATTATGGTACATCTTTGTTGACCTTGAATGCACCAAACTCTTTAAATCATGTGAGTCACTTATCAGCTCTTCCCTTGTGGAAGTAAGGATGGAAAATATACCTTATACTAGGAAAAAATCGCCAACATCCCATGACGGCCTAGGTATCAAATCACAATGTTCGATTTTTTTCTGCGTCACAACACAATCTGGGTTAGTGTCCTGATTAGTATTCACCAGGTCAACAAAAGAAGATTTGATCACTAATGAGGCACATGTTATTGATCCTTGTTTCTCTATAGTTTCCATCATCTAATCATCAAAAAATCTCATCAATCACAACTATTCCTCCAATATTTGTTCACTAATATCTGAAGCTACATGCATCTTAAATCTATGATCATTTTCAATGAAATTACTTTTACCTTGTGCATATGACATCTCAAAGTAAAATTCCTAAAGGTAATATACCCAATTCCTCTACCTAAACACATATCCCATTATGATAAGATATAGTAGAGGATCTTTTGGTTCATTTAGATAATAAACTTCTCTTTAAAGAGATAGTGTTTCTAACACATTAAAGCATCGACTGTGACCGTCATATCCAAGTCATTAGTAGGATTGTTTCACTCTGGGGGTTGTAGATGACATGAACCATAAGCTACCATATTCTCTCTATACATAAATACTTCCCCCAAACCAAATCCTAATGCATCAAAAATATATGGAATATCTAATACTAGGCTCAAGGAGAATCAATACTAGATCTATAGTCAACCACCCCTTCATCTCAAGAAAAATACTCCTCACACTAGTTTAACCACTGGAAATTTTCCCCTTTCCTCATCAGTGTAGTCATGATTGCTAATAAATTCAAAAATTCTTACATGAAATGTTGATAGTACCCCACTAACCCTAGAAATCCAATGATCTCAAAAATGATCTGAGGAAATTTTTAGGACATTTCCACCATTACATTCTCAGGGTAAACTAATATACCCATCATAGAAACCACATTTACCAAGAATTTCACTTCATGAATCAAAAACTAACTCTTTTAAATCCTAGAATAATGATGATGTGATCGAAGTGTACTCAAAACTATCTGAATATTTCTAGCATCCTTCTCTAAGGTCATTGAATAAATGAGGACACTGTCAACAAACACCATGATGAATCAATCAAGATATGGGTGTATAATCATATTCATAAGACCCATGAACTTTATGGGAACATCCTCTAGTCCAAACAATATCACCAAGTACACGTATAGACCATACATATTCTTAAATTTCATCTTTGGAATGTACTCCCATATCACCTGAAATTTGTGATAGCCTGAGCTGAGATCAATCTTCGAGAACCACCATTATCCCTAAAACTAATCAAAGAGATCATATTTCCTCAGAAAAGGGTACCTATTCTTCACGGTTTCCTAATTTAGCTTTTGATAATCTATGTAGATCTGAACAATACAGTTCACTTTATTGGAGAACAAAACAGGTTCACCCCATTGTGATGTACTTATCATAACAAAACCATTCTATTCCAATTCCTTGAGATATACTTTGAGAACCTTCAAATCATCATGTACCATAAGGTATTGGGGTATAAAAATTGGTTTTGTAACTGGGATATGTTCTAACTCGAACTCAACCCCCTCTCAGTGGGAATACATGTAAAGTAATCTGGGAATATTTCCTAGTAGGGATCCACAAATGGTGGAAAGTAAAAAGGGTATACCATTGATCCTATTGAAATAACTAAGCTTACAATCTGAACCATAGTCATCCCATGTTGGCTCTTGTCTGGACCAAATCAACCTTCTCCCAACTCACACTCACAAATTATTATGAACATATCTCCCTTAGGTGATGTAAATGATAACCATATTTTATAGTAATCAATGTATTCTTATAATATGGTCTTCTAGTCCATTTTTAGAATCACATTAAAACTCATCATCACTTGAGTCATGAAGTCCCAAAAATATCCATAACTGGAAATGAATATGAGACATTCAAAGTATCTCTAAAGATGGTAAACATTATTTCAAAATGATGTATCAATGGAAATAATCTAAAAATTTAACTTGATAAAGAATTCAAGCCCAATAATAACTTGTGATAATATAATGGAATAGAAAGCATCAATATCAAAAAAATCACTAGACTTCATAGAAGTAATCATGAATATAACTCCAAAAGTAAATGGCCCTCACCACTATATGGTGAAGCATGATCCATTATATATAATAAAAATTCTTTGAATCTATATCACTATCCATAAGGTACATGAATCGCCTGATTCATCATCATCTTAACCTATTACTGGGGACCCTAGGAAGATTCCTATATTTTAGCTTTTTTCTTTCCTACACCCCCATGGAAACCTAACCTCAAAAAATTAGAGAAGAACTTTGGGGGAAACCCTATCTTTAAAAACTTCCAACAATTGATCTGAGGTTCTGTATAGATCTCGTGATAATATCTAACCATCCCACAATTGAATCACTAAGGAACTCCTCCTGAGGGGGTGTAGAATCTATACTATTCTCTACCAGCTTACCACTTCCCATTTGAATTCCCTCGGTCTTCTTCTTCATTCTACTAGACGTGAAACTCATCCTAGCAATAAGAGGTCCAAATACCTATTAATTTAAGGGTGGAATAAGAAAAACTTCTTGATCCTCCTATAGGCCCTTCTAAAAATTCAAGGACTTTCATTAAACCTCTATGTATGTCATTAGGTTGAACCTCTTAACATGTCATCGAACATCAGGATGGAGACCGATCTCGAACTTCCTTGCCTTTTTTCCTCAACACCATCTAAGAGAGGATCGAAATGAATATGTTTAATGAAATGAGTGGAGTTTTCATATACGATCATGGATCCCTAGTGAATCTCCATGAATTACTATACATAATATTGCTTCATCATGTTGAGAAAATATTCCCCAAAGATTAAGTTCTTGAAAACATCCTAAGAATGACCAATGCATCTAACTTCCTATCCCATGACACTCCACCATCAGAAAAAATGTCCTTGAAGCATGAACAAAGAGATATTAAACCATCATTCCTATATTTTTGTGACTATGTAAAATATTCCCTCAATGATTTCCAACCAATCCTTGGCATCTTGTGCTCCTTTGGTGCCTCGAAATGTTGGTGGATGATGTAGTTGAAAGTAATGGGAATTTCCAAACATGGTTTTATATACTCATCCTACATGGTTAGGTAAAATCCAATGGAATCTAACTGGGAGTGGATCCAAACATTAATTATATGATTCAAAAATATAATTTTTCTCTATATGCAACACCAACTTGGAATACGCTACACACAACACCGAATTTCTACGAAACATCATTTTTGTAATAATTATTTTAAAGAGATAATTATAACATAGCCATTAAACATAAAAATATAAATAATAATAACTAATATTTAATAATAATTTATAATGTTTTTATATAAATAAAACATATTGGTATGAAAACATGTAATATTAGTAAATTCACTAAATGATTGAAAATGCTATTTTCTGGAATTAACTTCTTTTTATATATTTCTGTGAATAATAATAAAATTAATTTTAGAAAAAATTAGAAAAATAATTTTATAAAATAAAAAACATTTTTTAATTCATAATTTCAAAATTAACTTAGGTTGAATTTTATGTATTTTTTTGAAATTTTTTTGGATGAATAGTAAAAAAATACTTAATTTTAATTCAAAACTACTTTTATATATAATTTATTTATATACTTAAACTATATTTTAATTTGGTTTTAAAGTGTAATGAGATTAATTTAACATAAATAAATCCAATTTTGGTCATTGTAACCAATTTCACATTGAAATTGGAAATCATACCATTTAAAAAAAATTTCTTAAAAAACTCGTTTTTGCGACCCGTCTGTGATATAAATTTTAAATTTATTTTTACCACATCTATGATTATAATTTTTAAAAAGGTATTAGTTATTTTGAATCATAATAATTTATCATTTCTAATTAGGTAAAAAATACCAAAAATATTAGTGAAAGTTATTAAAATTAATTGTAGCGATTAAAAGAGAAATTAGCTTAAAAAGGGACTAAACTTTAATATTAAGGCCCAAAATGACCAATATTCTTTTCAAAAATACATTTTCTATTGACATTATTATCCCTATATCTTATCTGGACCATTATTGTAGCCACTTTACCTGGTAAAAATATGGTTGGAATTCCCTTTCCAAAAATGACAAGAATACCACACCTCCTCCACCATAAAAGGCACTCACCCCTCCCACTTTTTCACACCTATCAATCCATTTTTATCACAAAAACTATTCTAAAATAATCTCACAAAATCACTCCATTAAAACCACATGCTTTTCTTTTTGCATAAATCCATCCAAGTAATCCATATGGTGCTAACAATATGGAGTTACCCAAATAAGAGGTTACATCCTTCCTCGAGCTCTTTTGTACAATTTTCATTACACACCCCTTAAAATATTCTTATTCCATTATTATATAATAAATTAATTACCATAAATTTATTTATATTTTTTTATTCTATGGTTTTGAACTAAAATTACACACACTTCAATCTAATGGGTAACAAACATACTATTCTTGTCTACGACGAACTACCTACTCACGAAACGATGTTGTTCTTTTTTTCCTTTACCATCTCTCATGGTTGGTAATTATGATGGAAGATATGATTTTATATGATAAATATAATATTTATCATTTATATGTTCTTATGTAATTTATTATATATAACATACCCTCATCTTTCAATTTTTGTGTAAATACGATAACTTCATTTGTGGAAGTGTGGACTACCTCCTCCTTAAAGCGATGTGATTCATTTATACTATATGTGTAATGTATTAAGGATGGGTTTCATAAATTTATATGATATATATGACATAAAATTTTTACTAGAATCATTATATATATATATATATATATATGTTTCATTTAAGTTATTTCATTCAATATGAAAATAAAACAGAAATAACGTTCATGCATATGTGTGGACTAACATCTCTGTAAATGCTATATTACATTTCATCTTAATATATTTTATAGATTATTATGAATACATATATAATAAATATATATTATATTAATTTCATATTTTACATTATATACATAGGTAAATCATGATCTAAGTAATACAATCATGAAAAATAAGTCAAAACATATAAGAGGAACAAAGCAGACATTACCCGACACAAAACATTGGCATGGGTTTGTTAATAAGAGGGTTATAAATTCATAATAGAACCTTATATGGTATTAGATATAATAATATCATTTTTTAAATTATTTAAAATAAAATTATATTTATTATACATAATTTTGGTATGAGTAGGATGATAGACAAGATATAAGCTAAGGGAATTCCATCTCACTTTTTATTTCTGTGAGATACATTACTTATTAACAACTCATTTATTATATGTGGTGTGTATTATGACCATGGATGTATTATAAGATTATTATAATTAAATTTATGTTTATTTACATATCAATTTTTTTATCTTTCTTTCATGGGGTTTTTTTCCAAAGTTACCAAATCCAGAAGGTAATTTTGTCTCACTTTTCCTTCTTTGAGACACATGCCATCTTAATTACATATATTTTTCAATGAGGAGTATATACCATCTTTGAAATGTTATATCATGAATATAATTGTTTTTATGATATTTTAACATTAATGTAATTTCATTTTCACACATGGTGAGTTTGATTCAATGTTACCAATTAGTAAGAGTCTATTGAAACAATCACATTGTTTTTTAGGATTGTTTATGATTATTTTTTTCATTGATGAAATATTTTGATCCATATTTCAAGATAAATAATGAATTTTATTATCAAATGGTTATTCATGATGTATTTATGTATTATTATTATTTCCCACTCTTTGGTACGTAATATAATTAAGAAATGTTTTTATGGAAATCTGAAATTATTTCTCTCTTCGGCTGGATACATGTTTTATTCAAAATCCATGTTTTAAAAAATTATTTTAAAATAATATTTTGATCTCATTTTCAAGGAAAAAAGGATTTTAATTTTTTTGTGGTTTTTAAAATATTTCTTTATAGGTGTTTAAGCTAATTTTAAAGAATTTTTTTTTTCAAAAATGTCTTATGTTTTAAAAAGGCAGTTTTCAAAGAAGAACAAATATTTTAATCAACAAATGTTTAAAAAAATATATTTATGAATTTTTTTCCTTATAAGATGAAATAATTTAGTGTTACTCATGCCATTATGATATAAAAGGGTACCATTTATTTTATTTCTATGAATAGTTTATGTTTTTATTGCATGCTTTCTGGGAAACCCATTTCTCTTCCATGGGTTATATGTTAATGAAACTCGCTTCCTTTCATGGGTTATGTTTTGATGAAATGATTATGAAACCTATATATTTTCCACATTTTATTATATGATTACATGTTTATGACACCAAATTAATTTCATGGGTTATGATTTTACTGTTTATGATCTTGTGTCACATGTATGTTTGATTTCATTATGAGATGGGTGGGACCAATATCTCCCACAAATTCAATGGGAAATGATTTATATCTCATGATATAATTATGGGAATAGAGTTGATGGTATTGATACACATAGGGTAATATGGGGAAACCTGATCTACATTGGGAATATGGGGAAACTCGATAAACTATGGGAAGATGGGGAAACCCGATCCACTCTGGGAACATGGGGAAACTCGATCCACTATGGGAAGATTGGGAAACCGAGTCCCTTATAATGAATGGAATGAAAATAGGGATGGTGGTATATCCTAATGAGTAGGTTTAGAGCCCATGAAGTTCCCTGATATGTTATAGAAGTGTTTCTTAGCTTATAGAGAATTATATTACATTTTTATTTGTATACAAAAATTACATGTCTTACTCCCATGTTCTTATTTCTTGGATTATGATATTGATTACCTTATGTTCATGTCTTATGAACTACCAACATTTCGTCCATGATTAATATTTTTGATCTTTGATATACATGGAATGATCTTCTAGTGTTTTGATCGCATTCTCATACCCCTATTCTCATGTTTATTCTTACATATCTCCCTTGTTTACCCTTACTGAGCATATGAGATCACCCATTTTTATGTTTAATTCCCCATGTTATGAAGATATGTATTATTTTTTATGTGTCTAAGAAGGGTAATAGTAATGAATAACCTAGTAGGAGATAATTATCTTACTTATATACCAGTGTTTAAATTTCCATGTTTCCAAAGGCACTAGAATTAATGATGTCTGGGAATCTATTTGTGTAATGTATTAAGTATTCCAACAAAATGATGTATTGTTAATGTTTGAAAAGATAGGGTTTCTATAGTTGGTATTAGATAAAAATTTTAGTTAAGCTTTGTAAACTAGGATGATAAAACATAAAGAGAAATATATGGATATGTGTAAGGATCAGTATAATGGTAAAGAAAAGTATAGTAAAATTCCCTTGAATTTTGATAAAATATAGAGTGATTGTTTTCCTAGTAATACATACTTTTAAAGATAGTAAAAGTGGTCATGGTTCTGGAATAGATTTACCTTGTTGTAACAACTTTGACATGGTGTGTCAGGCCTGACTCAAGCATAACTTGGTACAAGACAATAGGCCTTACTGCACACCTGGTTTGACTCTCCCAAGGGATATGCTTTCAGAATTCCTAAACTCTTCACAAACCATCATGAAAGATTAGTAAATAATTTTCCTATAAATAACTTAGGATAATCTTAGTGTTCATATATTAAGGAAGGTGTTATAATTTAGACATCCTATTAGTGGATTTTTATGATTATGTGGTTCCTCGCTATGAAAACTATTTCCTACTCTTTATTTTTTTATTTTAATCAATGGATGGAACCCAAAGGATCCACATTAATGGTCATTTCAATGGAAAATGAAATTATTTCACTCCTGAGCATATAAATTCTATGGGAGTTGAAATGAAAAATATCATTTATATGCTCACCCAACTTTCTCAAGATATGAATCACACTGAGCTTCCAAATAAGAAAATGAGGGAACAATAGTCTATTGAATCCTTCATGATACAATATATATAGTGGAACTAGAATTTTACATATATTATTTCATGATTTTAATCATAACTATCCTTTAAATACAAACCAAGGATCGTAAAGTCTATTATATTTCAAATACTAGTAATATAAAAATGAAAACACGGAATCAAAACAAGACATCTTTTATTTAAAATTCATAATGAGCTCCTAACATTCTTTGAGCCCTTACATCTGTATAGGATAACCTGAGGAATATATGAAAGAAGTTAAGAGATAAAAAACCCAGTAAGGGAATAAATATAGGAATAAATTGTAGAATATGGGTTATAAGGAATAACATGATGATATAAAAACAAATGGAGCAATAAGGAATCACACAATTTATAACATGGGATCATGTAATCATGAAATAATTGGAATGTGGAAACAAAATAAAATAATACATAAGAATGAGTTATGGATAACTTCCATGACCATTGTATATGGAGTATCATGATTCAAGGATAACCATCAAGACCATTTCACATAGACGAGCATGAGTCAAGTCTAACCACTAAGGTCATTTCACAAAGAGGGGTATGATTGAAGCCTAACCATCAAGACCTTCCACATGACATCTCATTTGGATAAAAATTATCCAATGCATTAGGGTGGTATCTAGGATCACCCATCATAACATATTCATGATGAGTGTTCCATAATAAGAATCACATCTAAGGAATAATCATAAGGGTTACCCATGGAATGAAGTAGTCTTCGTAAATATGTCATAAAGTATAACCAATGGGATAATCATAAAAGTTTCCATGAAATAATATATTTAAATCATAAATAGGAATTAGTAAGAGAAATTATTCATAAAAATTTTTAAGTGATATCAAAATAAAGTGAAAGCATGAAAAAATAGTGTTTATAAAACATTATAAATGAGACACTTTAGTAAGATTTAAGGAAATATTTTAATGATTATTTAAAATGAAAAAAGAATAATTTTTTTTATAAAATAATAAATGAACCAAGACAATTTTTAATGATAAAATTATTGATTTAAGAAAAATAATAGTGTCTTAAACAGATTATAAATTGAACATTAAAATAGGTAATAATTAAGGAAGTTCCCTTTAATCAGCTTGCTTATCGGGAAAAATTGAGAAGGTAGCTTTTTTAAAACATGTATTTCCCCATAAAGGAATGATGAACTGATTAGGATGCATGAGTTTTGGACATGTACATAGAATTTATAATATGTAGATAAAAATAAATAATAATTTAATTTGGGTAAGGAGAGGTAAAGAGTATCCTGAAGGAAAAATTAGGGTTCTGAGAGAATCCCTTACCTTATGTTTGAAACTATTCTTCACTTGTACTTAATGTCTTTATGTATGAAACTATTCTTCACTTAAACTTAATGTAATAGATAATTAAATTAATTAATTAATTAAGAACCTATTAAACATGTATTTGATTTTGAATAATTTAACGAAGTTCATTTATGTCTTTTTTGATGACTTATAATATTCAATTTCTTCATTTCGGAGTGTTTTCTTCCTTGGTTTTGATGATCGGTTCACTTGTATATGTGTATGGTAGATCATGTAAAATGGAAATATCTTTCCAGAATTGAAATTATATGTTATTAATGAAATTATATAATATTAATTTGTCTTATATATCATTTTATTATATATTAGTATGATTCATTAGATAAAATATTAATGATAACCATTTATATTATTTTAGCATTTTATATCATCATGAACTAGTTATGTTTTATTAATTAATAATATATATATATACTAGTTCCAAGACATTAAATAAGTTTTAATATATATTATAAGGTCTTTTTTAACCATTATAATGGTTTTATGACCATCCATAGGGTATATAAAGGAAAATGAAAAAACATTTGTCTTTAAAGGTGATAAATCAACACCTCACTGATGATGTTTTCATTTCTAGAATAAAATAGATAGGAAAAGTTGTTTGATGACTGATTATTCAACTAAAATATTTAATTTCTAGTATATATAAGATATTTAAGTTTTTAAGTCACATGTATTATGGGATGTTATGATAGATTAATAATTGAAAAGAAGTTGAAAATAAAATAAAATAAAATATAAGAGGATTTTTCCTCTTGAATTATTCTCCTCGAGAACCTCCTTAGGGAAATTTGATTTTTCCTTTTTGAGATAAAAGTTTCCTGGACGTGGTGAGAGAGGAATGGAATATTATTTGTTTGAAATTGGACAAGCTTCAAGTCTTTGGAGGTGTGACCAAAAGAGGTGGTGAGGGGTGGTATTTATAGGGTAGGATAGGGGTGTTTTTTTATTATTTTATTCATTAGTTTATTTTTTTGGCTCAAGACTATGAATATATTTGATTTCCATGAATAAATATAGTAAATGGAGAAGGATATTTTGATATCATGGGCTTACATCAGCCAAATATCAACCATTAATCAATAATTCATGTATTTATCTTATATCGTAAATTATTATATTTCATTATTCACCAAAAATTCAAAAGAAATAGAAAAATACCAAAAAAATATCCCTAACAATTTTTTGAAATATATAATTTAAAAATGGAATCTATTTTATGATAATAAATTTCTAAATATGATAAATTTATTTTGTAAATAAAATCACAATTTACGTGAAAAATAACGATTTTAATATTATAGCTGATTTTATGAGGCTTCAAAAATTAACTAAGGACTCATAAATTATATTATAATAATAAGACAAAAAAATATAAATATATCTTATTAAAATAAATTTTATTTTAAATAATTATATTAATTATAAAATTGTAAAATAATTTGTATAACTTATATAAATACCAATACTTAATTTATAATTTTTAAAATATTTATTTACTTGTTTCATGATATAAATATATTATATTTTCATTCATAAAATAACCAAATTTTATTTATAATTTCAATGGGGGTTTACTATTTTATTCCATGGTTTATTATTCCTAATGGTCACATTGCTATTCCAACGACCAAACTACTATTCCTTTGGTATGTGTCATAAATTTCTTGAAATACCTCTTATTTCATTCATTATTAATTTTTTATTTTTTATTGTGATATCTATGGGATTTAATTATATAATACATAAGTATAATAAGGTAAGCTTCATTGATAAAAGTTTGGGTCGTCACAACGTCTACCTTCTTTCAGCGGGTCCTTTAATCCACTTGTTTTTGAACACTACATCAATTCCACTAAAAATATATTCTCTGCTCTCCTATGTTAAGAACATAATAAATTTGTTCTAGTTTTTTATTAGATGGAAGGTAAAGTAGACCAGTGATGGACTCTAATAAATAATACCTGGAATAAGATTAAATTGAATCCATGAATTGGGATGGGTTTAAGAACATATTATTTAATAAGTACTTTCCTCATGTTCTTCATACAAAGATGAAAATGGAGTTCCTTGAGTTGAAGAAAAAGGATACTAAATTTCTCAGTACCTGTGAGGATAATTTCTCAAGACGTGTGAGGTATGCTTCTAGAAATAGCATTTAACTCGAAAGTAAAGTTGATAGGTTCTTTAGTGTCTTAAATCCAAGTCTCATAAGGGTTTTTTCCATAAGAGACTTTAGTAGCTATGAAGATATTGTGTGTTGTGCAATCGAAGTAGAAATAGTGGCTAGAGTTATGTATCAATCTCATGGTTTTAACAATAAAGGAAGATGGAGTTCAAAAGAAAATAAAAAAACAATGGAGACAAGAGGAAGAGACTTCCTTTATGATCTATGTATGGAATGAAGTGTGGAGGGAAATATATTATGGTATCTAATGAGTGTTTTAAGTATAGAATGTAATTCCATTGGGAAATAGATTGCCACACTGATGGGAAGAAGTTGGCCAATGATACAAATAGAGGAAAATATACACAGAATGCACCTACCACACTTCAGTGCTTCATGTTTAATGAGGATAAGTATTATTCAAACAAGTTACCAAACCTATGGGTTAGTGATGATGATCGGTGTTAGTAACCTCTTAAACCAAGGGATAAGTGTAGATCTCATGCAATCACTGTTTATAATAAGGGGTGCGATAATGATCTGGTGAAAGGTACACTTACCATCCACTCTGGAACTGCTAATGTCTTATTTGATTCTTTATGCCCACACTTTCATATATAAAGAAATTTTTAAGGTTATTATGATTCCAACCAAATGATTAGGTGTGAGATTAGAATGGAAATCCCTTGATGGTATGATGATTTCATCTCAAGTGTTTCATTCCTATTTGGTTGATATTTGTGGGAATTTACTTCCTATGAATCTTATCATTCATCCCTTATTTGAAATAGATATAATATTAAGAATGGATTGGATTTATCTTCATAAATCCCTCATAAACTATTAAGGAAGTAATTTATGTTTGATATTTCAAACCAACCTACGATCATTTATCAATGTGATGATAAGTATAAATATCATAAGTATATTACATTCAGTTTATGGGTCTTAATTCCCATTCATAAGAAATGTTTTTCTAAAATGGTTGGGAGAAACTCAACATTGATGATATGCCTATTGTTTAAGAATTTGTGGATGTGTTCCCAGGATATTTTCCTAGACTTCCCCCAAAATATGATGTTGAGTTTTTAATAGAACTCATACCAGGTTCCACCCCAATTTCAAAGACTCCCTATATAATGGACCTAATTGTTTTCTAGGAATTGTATAATCAACTATACAAAAACCTTAATAAGGGATTTATTTGAACAAGTGTGTCACCTTGGGGAGAAACTGTTCTCTTCATGAAAAAGAAATATGGATCAATGAGACTCTACATTGATTATCAGGAGTTGAAAAGGCCAAGATCAAGAACAAGTATCATCTTCCCCATATTTATGAATTGTCTAATCAACTGCATTTATGTAGATACATTTCCATTATTTACCTTTATTCTAGATATCATCAGTCAAGTGTTAAGAAAGGGGATATATCCAAGGTGACATTTCACACAAGGTATAAACACTATGAAAATATTGTTATGCCTATTGGTCTTACTAATTCCTCCTGATATCTTCCTGGATTTGATGAATAGTGTCTTTAGAGATGAACTCAATCAGTTTTTGGTAGTCTTTATAGATGATATCCTTATTTATTCAAATAGAAATGAATTATAGGAAGAACACTTTATAATTTTTTAAAGTCCCTAAGTAAGGATAATCTATATGAAAAACTTACATAGTGTGAATTTTTTATTCAAAAGGTTTCATTTTTTAGGTCACATAATCTTAGGTGATGGTATAATAGTATATTCATCAAAGGGAGAAGATATTTAATGTTGTCTTAGATCGACCATGTTGAATGTGATCTATAGTTTTATTTTATTATCTAATTATTATAGACGTTTTGTGGATAAGTTCTCAAGACTATCGAATCATCTAACCAAGTTAACTTTAAAGGGTGTGATGTTCCTCTAGATAGATGAATGTGAGAAGAATTTCAAGGAACTAAAAAGAAGGTTGGTCAGTATACTTGTTCTTATATTACTCTGTAGTAGATAAGGGTTTTTAATATCTATTTATGCATCCGATAAGGTATTTGTATGTGTTCTTATACATAATAATGTGGTTATCATGTATTCCTCGTGACATTTTAAGATTCATGAGAAATTTACGAAAATCATGATTTAGATATAACTGTAGAATTTTTTTCATTAAACATATGAAGGCATTATCTTTATTGAAAAAAATGTGATATATATACTAATCATAAAATTATAAAATATATGTTCATGCATAAGGAATTGAACATGTTCTAGAGAAGATGGTTAGAGCTGTAAAATAATATTATTGCTCAATACATTACCACCCTATGAAAGTGAACAAGGTGGTTGATGCTCTAAGTTGAAAGGATCATTATATCTTATCCATGATGAGTAGCGAAAAAGAAATAATATTTTTTGATTTTAAAAGGACGGATCTATAAATCTTGAAGGAAGGGGAAAATTTTATTGTGGTCAATTTAGTGTTCAACCCTCTATCCAACAGAAGATAAAAGAGGAACATAAAGAATATTTAGAGCTTCAAAATAATGTTAGAACTGTTTATAAGATTAACCTTGATTGGGATGTATTTCTAAGGTTTAGGAACTATGTATGTGTTACTTTCATACAATATTTTATAAAAGATTTTTTGTGGGGGATGTATTGTCTCAAAAATAATCTATAGTTTATGATGATTTTTATGTTCAAAAATACCCCTATTTGTTTTCTAATGAAGTTTTGTTAAGTGAGATTTATAGGAATTTGTATTATATTTAACGGAATTTTACATTACATGAAAGATTCTAGAAAAACTATTTTCATCACTACATTACTCTGGAAATCTATTACTTGTGTATGGTATCAAACCTATGTTATGCTAAAGAGTTTTTGTTTAGATCATCATCCTAATGTTTGGAAAATTGACACACATATAGATCAACAATCCTATATTGGAGTCTGTTTTTACTATTTTTAAAAATATGTTTGCAAACGTTGAACATAAGGTTAATAAATTCTATGTTTTGGATTTTATGTTGATAAGGATAAATGTATAGATCATCATTCCTATGATGATTTATTCCCTATGTTATGTAAAGATGAAATTATGGTTAAGGAACAATACATTGGTAGAAACCCTACAAAATTAAAATAAACCCAAAGATGCATAAAAGAACCCAACACTACACAAAGGAACCCTATTCTACCCAAAGGAACCCTACTCTATGCAATGGAACTCTATGCTACACAAAGGAAACCTACGCTACAAAGCTAAACACTATGTTGTGTTCTCAATGAAGAATTTTTTCAAGCCGCGTCTTCAACATGAGATTACATAAACAACTGAGTTAGAATTGAAGATTGATTCAATAATCATTATTATTATTTCAATGATCTGAGTTCATTGGAGAAAATCTATCCTATTTCTAAGGGAAGCTACGACTCTCCTTGTCATTTGGAATTTTACACTATTGGAATATGGTGTTTTCCCAATAGTAATATACCAACGGTTTCTTCAAACCGTTTCTATAGTGAAAAAGAAGGAAACATTTTCCAATGGTTTGTTCAAAATATTGAAAATGTGAAAATATACTTAATATTTCCCAATAGTTTTCCAAAACCATTGGGAAATAATTAGTTTCTATAAGATATACCAATGGTTTTCATAAACCATTGGTAGATAGAGGTTTTCCCAATGGTTTTTAAACACCATTGGGAAGGTTTTCCCCTAAATACCCAACACCCCAGCTCCCACTCAGCTCAATTGCAGATCCTAATCAAGATATCCTCCTGAAATATTCTCAGCCGCGAAAATTCTTCCATCCACAGATACATTTTCAATCAACCAAATTTTATTTCTACCCTTAAAATTAGTAAGTGTTCCGTTAGTTTTAATGTTCTTCCTCTTTTTTTCTATTTTCTATTTTTATTTAAGAAAAATTAGAGTGTTGTTTGTGCAGTACCGAACCCTTTTATTTGTTTTATATTTTTTTCTCAACTTCAAACATGATAAAAGGTTTTTTTAGTGAGGTGATATGGTACTTTCTGTTGAATTTATTTTAGTTTAATATTGGATTTGTATTTTGGTGTTGGTTGGGTGATGGATTGGAATTGCGATCAACCAACCCCCACCCCCTGGACAGCCCCACCACCCCCTGGACACCTCCCCATTGGACAGCCCCCACCCCCCTACACCCCCACCCCCTGGACACCCCCACCCCTTGGACAACCCCCTCCCCCCACCCCCTGGACACCCCCATCGGACAGCCCCCACCCCCTGCACCCCCACCCCCATTGACACCCACAACCCTTGGACAGCCCCCTCCCCCCCACCTACTAGACACCCCCACCCCACCCTCCCTGGACATCCCTCACCTCCCATGGAAAACCCACCACATGGACACCCCCACCCCCTTGGACACCCTCACCATTTTGGACAACCCACTCCCCCACCCCTTGTACTGTCACGACCTAACCCTACCCGGGCTCGAGCCGCAACTACCCCAGGCCCGCCTCCATAGGCCAGGGGCTGGCGACCAGCGCCGAAGGCACAACAACTCGGGGAGGCCTTTGCCTAAGCTCCTGTACACACGCACACGCAGCACACTCAATGCAAAAGTGCAGAGTAAAAGAAAAGGCAAGCAAAGTAAAGTGAAACTGCTATATAGAGACCACAATGTGCATCGACCTCTAACAGTACAAAGTAAAAACTGAAAAGAAAAGGGGAAAAACACGCGCCCAACCGAAAAGTGCCACAACCCGGCAATAGGTGAACAAAAAGGAAACAGCTGACAAGTCTCCCACCTAGAACCCGGCTATGACCACCGCATGCGGTCCAAGCTCCCAAGCTCCTACGCTCCACCGAAGTCACGCTCCACCTGTCTGTCATCTGCAAGGGCACACCAAGTGCGGGTAAAGCCCAAGTAGGGGAGAGTATAAAAATACTCAGTAGGATACCCTGAAGGCTCGAGGGAGCAAAAAAGGAGGTACCGAAGGGTGAGCGGTAGAGAAGTACAACTGAAAGTGCAGTAAGAGTCCAACTCAACCCACCAAGAGAAAGGAGATAGACTCATCCAGACACAAGGAGCTGGAAACGGTGAGAAGACGAAATTCTCGTCGAGTCTTCGCTACCTATAGCAGGAGAGTAGACTCGTCCAACCACGAGAATCTAGACACAGAAAGCACGTGGCATACCCCGCGCGTCTTCGCCTCTCCTGGAAGGAGAGCATCCAAAACCCAAGGAGTGGGTATTCGTACGAGGTATATACATATATATGCTTTGCCAAGAAGCCCGAACAAGCTCGTAAGGGGATCTCCGTCCCGTAGCTCAGCCCAAGAAAAGTGTCGCCAATAGTCTAAGACATAACACCATCAATGCCCAGCATCCCGCACGTCTGCCCCGAACCGCAAGCCAAGGGGCTCAATCACCGCACTTCGACACTATCTGCTTTGGGCGGCACTGACTCGCCCGCATGGTTTTAGATCGTGTCACAAGAACGTGTCTCGGTGGGGATAGCACCCCTCATACTTGATAGTTCTGGGGGAACGTCACACCACAACTCGTCACTGCCCCGCAGTCGAGAGGTCTCCTCAAATTCAAGCCGTCACAACACTGACTCGTATAACCAAGGGTCCCGCTCCGGAAACCACGGAGGAAAGCCACAGACTAGCCTAGTCGAGAGGACTGAGTCTGGAATGTTAACGAGTGTCCCACTGCCCAGCCCTGCTGGAGGGTAATTCATAATATGATATCGGGTGACCCACTGCCCAACCCTGATGGAGGGTAAATCCTAATACATCGTCAGGCGAACCACTGCCCAGCCCCGCTAGAGGGTAAACCATAATAAGATACTGGGTGACCCACTGCCCATCCCTGCTAGAGGGTAAACCATAACACATCATCCGACGACCCACTGCCCTGCCTCGCTGGAGGGTAAACCTGGAATAAGTCGACAGGCGACCCACTTCCTAGCCTTGCTGGAGGGTAGACCTGGAACTAGACGACAAGTGACCCACTGCTCATCCCTGCTGGAGGGTAGACCCTAAGAGGTCGTCGGGTGACCCACTGCCCAGTCTCTGGTGGAGGGTATACCCTAATAGCATCGGGTGACCCACTGCCTAGTCTCTGCGGGAGGGTAGACCCTAATAGCATCGGGTGACCCACTGCCCAGTCTCTGCTGGAGGGTAGACCCTAGAAGTCAGTGAGCAACCCACTGCCCAACCCTGCGGGAGGGTAAGCCCGAGGAAGTCGATGAGTAACCCACTGCCCAGCCCCGCTGGAGGGTAAAACTCAGAACCGCTCCGCCCATATCTACAGGAGGGTACAACACCGGCCAACTGAACACGGAGTGGGTATCGCGTGACCACCCAACTCCAGCACAACTCACCCAAAGGGGTTTCAGTGCCTGTTCCATCACTGGGTGCCACCAGCACCATTACCGGCCGATCCATCGAGAACGAAACTAGGGGGAGACCGCTCAACCCTACTGGTCAGACAAAAGAGCTCCAGGCCAGGGGAGACTCCACCCTGCTGGTCAAACAAACAAGCACAAAGCCAGGGGAAAACTCCACCCTGCTGGTCAAACAAACGAGCACAGAGGGACCCTCTACACCGTGAGAGGTCCAAGTACGCAAAGCAGAACAAGGCACGGACGTGGGGCCCACACGACGTGTGGCCCTAAGTCAACTCCAACCAAGAGCACGAACGTCTCAGGTACAAACCACACGTACCTCCAAGCGCTCCCGTATACTCCCAGAGTATACCTCGTCTCCAGCCCAAGGGTTATCGTGCACACAGCACCCAACGTCAACGCGAAGGTGTGATGTAACATCTCCAACTCAAAGGCCCGGGCACGGCCAACCACATCTTGTGAACCACTTATATCACTCTCCCAAGAGTGGGCGACCACACGCCAAGGGCCCGCTACAAACAAGGTAGGGTGAACCACTACTGGAGCACCTTCCATGGTTCCACATTAAACAAGATCGTGCAAGAGGCTCCGTACAACAAAACGGATCACACAGTTGCAATCCTTGCGCAAAAACATGTGAGATAGACTACTTACTTGCCTGAAACGGTCAACCGGTGAAAAAGGTACTATTCACCGAAACCAAACCCGTGTGGAGCCCACCTCAAGATCCTGAAACTGAACCAATGGATCACGCCACTGCGATCCCCTCAGAAAAACACACAGGATTGAGTACTCAATCACCCAAAACGGACACCCGGTGAAAAGGGCACTATTCACTGTTGCCGGGTCGGGTGGGGCCCACACCACATCCCCGAAAAAGGTCGGGCGAACTGCACCATCGCAAATCTCTCAGAAAAGCACGTCAAATTGACTGCTTACTTGCGTGGGACGGGTACCCGGAGAAAAAGATGCCTTCCGGCGTACCGCACACGAGCGGTGCCACGTGGGACCCGCAACCCGGTCCCGAAACTCAACGAACGGATCGCACCGTTGCGATCCTCTCGAAAAAGAACACCAGATGGACTATACACTTGTCCAAAACGGTCGCCCGGTGATAAAGCTGGAAATCACCGTCAACTCCCGAAACGGCCCTCGTGGGCCCCGCACCATCGTGCCGAATTACAGCAGGTAGACTGCGCCAACGCGATGCCCTCGGAAAAACACCCGACATCGACTGCTCGCACGCCCCGAACGGTCGTCCGGTGAAAAAGGTGTGAAACGTTGTACGCAGCTCGAAAGACGGGCTGTGGGGCCCATGCCTCAAACCCAGTTCCAACGCCCGAAACCGCCCTGGAAACCTCCGCCTCAGTGCCAGGGTCACAATGCCGTTGACGGCGCTCAAAACAAACGTCGGACGCGTCCACGCCGTCCAAAACAAGAATCTCGGGAAAAACACTCGTCTACTTAAAGACACGCCGCGCCTCCGCGGCCCCTCGTTTTGGGAATTAAAAATTCTCGAAACCATCTCAAAAAGACCACCTTGCTGTTAGGTCCGCACCGCCGCAGATGGCACGCGAAACGGACGTCGGTAGCTAAAGATACGGGCGTCCGAAGATATTAGGGGAGAACCCTTCGGGCCGGACCGGCCCGGTCTGGCCGGTCCGCCCTGCTCGGGTCGGCCAGCTCCGGCCGGCCCGCTGGGACCGCGGCCCAGCCGCCTGGGTCCGGCCCAGCTGAACCCGCAGGCCGCCACACCGCGGCCCGCTGCCTGCCTCGCCCGCGCACCGCGCGGGCACCTCCACCGACCGGCCGACACGACTAGTCACGTCCACGTGGAGACCCGCCTATGGCGGGTCTCGGTCTCCCCAGCGGGGCCGCGAGCCGCGACCCCGGACGTCCCCTCGTCGGCGCCCTCTCACCGGCTCCCCGCTCTACCGCGACGCCGTGGGCCGCCAGCCGCCAGCCGCCTGCCGAAGCTGGCCCGCCGTCGCCCTCGCACACCCAGCCGCCACAGGCCGCCGCCCGGCTCGCCGCGCCGCCGCCTGGCATGGCCGGCCGCCGCGCCTACCCGCCGGAACGCCCCACATCTCCTCCGCAAACCCGCAATCTTCGGCGAATGATTGCGGGTTCATCCGAACTCCAAAACCAAATCCAAAAGAAGTGTCAGAAAGAGAATAAAATACACTTCGCATTCGTGGGTTTTGTTTGATATATCAACAGAGATTTGATACAAAAATTCGGGCTCGAAGTAGGTACAGGAGTAGAAAATGCAAACGACAAAACCCTACCTCGTGGGGCTTTGCCCGAAGCTTTGCGACGATCCGCCGGCATCACCGCACCTCGCTGGACCGCCTCACTGGAGCTCGCCAGAATGGAGGAGCGAAGGGGAGAGGCGTTGTGAGGAAGAAGAAGAATAGGAAGAAGAAGAAGAAGAAGGGGGGGTGTTTAAGTACAAATCACTTAAACGCCCGCCCGACAGCCCCAAACCCGAACACCCTACGGGGTCGGGATTTAGCCTCCCCTAGGCTAAGAACCATGCTCTGAGCGCAACGGAAGTCTCAGAATTTTATTCCGAGACCCCGTTAAAAAAGTTATAAAATTTAACGTCCGAAGCCGCTAAATTACGAAAACACCCCTGGGGCCATTTTTCACAGACGGCCCGCGCCCGCGAAACTTATACCCCTCCTAGGGTAAACGGCACATTCCGAACACAACGGTGCCCTCAGTTTCCAAATCCGAGCCACCGTTTAAGAGATACTATAGTTTCTCCATTAAACGAATAAATAAATTAATTTATTTATTTGTTTAACATTCTAGAAGCGGGCGAGGGGTCCAAACGTCCCGCGCCGACAAGTTTTATTTCATTCCTAGGGTAAACACCCCATTTCGGACCCATCCGTACACTCGAATATCTGATCCGGAACTCCATTTTGGAGTTATCCAATTTATTTAGCGTTTCCAGTGTGAACGCACTGGAAATTTAATTCCGGCCACTCCGGGGCTCGGAATCGCACACCGTCTGAGGGCGCTGCTCTGGAATATCATCAAGAATATTCCAAAGTCTTCTGCAGCCAAAACCGGGTTCTTACATCATTCCCCCTTCAAGATTTTCTTCCTCGAAAAGAAAAACTAGGGAGAAACACAGGGCACTAAGCCCACACCTGGCTTTCCCATACCCAGAAGAACCCACGCACAGCTCTGCGTCACCGCACACAGACCAAAGGATTGATCTGTTCACGTGAGGTCGGCCCTTGTCGATGTCGTGCACCCACTCCAGACTTTGGGGTTAGGGCAAGGCGGTAGGGTACCTCGCCATCCCTTTGCACGGTCTCACACGGCCCGAAGGCCCTCGGGGGTAGCTCACCTCCCCAGTCAAACCTCTACGTCGCATGTCGCGACTGGAATCACCGCCGGCACCTGGAATAAGTCCCGGTGATTCCCTCCTTCAGAATATCCATATGGTGAAACCCCCAAGGATATCTAGTCACGCAAGGTTCCACAGTCGATGCTCTCTTACACGCTAAAAAGGCAAAGGAGTCAACACCATCGACTAAAGGAAAAGGTCTCACGCCTTTTTCCTTACCAACACAGGGTTACACCCGACGCCCTGCGTCGCCCTGGTAACACCTCAAATGAGGAATATAGAGAAAATCCTTTCACACGCAGAGCCTAACAATTCTACTGTAAGAAGTAGAAGAGTCTCATGGGGTACCTCTCACCATCCCATGCTCTGCAGGATCGTAGACATCCAAAGCTCGTGGCAGTCCGTGGTCCCAACCGTCAGCTCCCGGAGCCTAACATGGACCGCTAAGTGGTGATGGGGAGATCTCGTAACGTCGTCCCCCACTACCAGCTCCTCCCGCTCCTCTTCCAGCACCACCTCTCTAGGCACTACTCCGATCACGGCGCTGTCTCTGCCGTGGTGTTGCGCCTGTTGCCTGCCCGAAGCTCCCAGCAACTCGGGTTGGGCAGTCTTGTGCCAAGTGACCTCGCCCGTCACAAGCATAGCACCGGTGCTCTCTGGGCTGCCCTGCTGCCCTACGGCGCCACTGTGGTGTACAACCACGGCCCGGGATCCACTCACGGAAGGGAATCCTCGGCTGAGGCCCTACGCCTTTTCGCCACAGTGGTATACGACCATGTCTCCGAAACCGACAGTGGGAAGGCCACCTGCATCGAGGTCCTGTCCTCCAGTGCCTGGTAGCTACGGCAGACGTCCCGGCTCTGTCGCGCCCACTGCCACTACCAACCGCAAAACATGACAGGAATCCCTCTATCACTAGCGCCTGCTTTAGCACCCCGACATATGTGGAAATGCCCAAGGGTACTATGATGGCACGAATCTCTCGGCGGAGACTCTGCTCAAACTTCCGCGCTCGGAGGTTGTCGTCATGGACCAAGTCCGGGTAAAAGCGTGCACGGTCTGCAAAACTGGTCACGTACTCGTCCACCGTCATCCCTCCCTGTTGAGACCGTAGGAGCTCCTGAATCCGAACGGAGCGCAAGCAGGAGGGGAAAAACTCTTCACGGAGCAACAACTGGAAGTTGTCCAACAAAAGTGACGACTCGTCAAGAAGCTGAGTCACCAGACTCCACCAACACCAAGCCGATCCACGGAAAAGGCTGGCTGCCAAAGCCACTCTCTGATCTGTCGGCGTCTACAAAAGCCTGAAAAGGAGAACCACTGTCTCGAGCCAAACCTCTGCTGCCTGAGGGTCTGGCTCACCACTGAACCTCAGTGGTCTCTGCCGCTGGAACTCACGGAGCGCGCTCAACCTGCGCTCGAGCTCAACCTGCTCTACTGAAACTGTCTGCTGCTCAACAGGTGGGGGTGCTGCTATTGGCCCACCCAGAGAAAGGGGCTCGCATGATGGGTCATGGACTATGGCCTCGTAGCTCATAGGGTCGTCGTCACGTACCCAAGTATGTATCTTGGATGGTTGTCTTCGCGGAGACATCCTGAATATTATCAAGGAGTGTCATGGTCAGATGAGCATATATGTATATACCACAACAACAACGATGGGGAGATGACTCAAGAAGGACAGTCAAGACTCAGTCCTATGTGATGCACAAACAAATTTCCCTGCAACAAGTGTCTCAGCATGCCGAGTCGAAAAGCGGGTTATCAAGGTCCTGGTGAATGGATACATCGGCCGCCACACCATCACTAGACTCACTGTCCTGAGAGCCGCTCTCGAGACACGTTAACATTGTTGCCCTAAATCCCAACCAATTCCTCTTTTAGGGACGTCCGCACAACGTCCCAAGGAACGAACCACCTCTGATTCCACTTTGTCACGACCCGACCCTACCCGGGCTCGAGTCGCAACTACCCTAGGCCCGCCTCCATAGGCCAGGGGCTGGCGACTAGCGTCGAAGGCACAACAACTCGGGGAGGCCTTTGCCTAAGCTCCTGTACACACGCACACACAACACACTCAATGAAAAAGTGCAGAGTAAAAGAAAAGGAAAGAAAAGTAAAGGGAAACTGCTATATAGAGACCACAATGTGCATAGACCTCTAACAGTACAAAGTACAAACTGAAAAGAAAAGGGGAAAAACATGCGCCCAACCGAAAAGTGACACAACCCGGAAACAGGTAAACAAAAAGGAAACAGCTGACAAGTCTCCCACCTGGAACCCGGCTACGACCACCGCATGCGGTCCAAGCTCCCAAGCTCCTACGCTCCACCGAAGTCACGCTCCACCTGTCCGTCATCTGCAAGGGAACACCAAGTGCGGGAAAAGCCCAAGCATGGGTGAGTATAAAAATACTCAGTAGGATACCCCGAAGGCTCGAGGGAGAAAAAAAGGAGGTACCGAAGGGTGAGCAGTAGAGCGAACAGAAAATGTAGAGAAGTACAACTGAAAGTGCAGTAAGAGTCCAGCTCAACCCAACAAGAGAAAGGAGATAGACTCATCCAGACACAAGGAGCTGGAAACGGTGAGAAGACGAACTTCCCATCGAGTCTTTGCTACCTATAGAAGGAGATTAGACTCGTCAAACCACGAGAAGCTAGACACGGAAAGCACGTGGCATACCCCGCGCGTCTTCGTCTCTCCTAGAAGGAGAGAAGCCAAACCCCAAGGAGTGGGTACTCGTACGAGGTATATACATATATATGCTCTGCCAAGAAGCCCGAACAAGCTCATAAGGGGATCTACGTCCTGTAGCTCAGCCCAAGAAAAGTGTCGCCAACAGTCCCAGACATAACACCATCGATGCCCAGAATCCCGCACGTCTTCCCCGAACCTCAAGCCAAGGGGATCAATCACTGCACTTTGACACTATCCGCTTTGGGCGGCACTGACTCACCCGCATGGTTTTAGATCGCGTCACAAGAACGCGTCTCGGTGGGGAAAGAGCCCCTCGTACTTGAGAGTTCTGGGGGAATGTCACACCACAACTCGTCATTGCCCCACGGTCGAGAGGTCTCTTCAAAGTCAAGACGTCACAACACTGACCCGTATAACCAAGGGTCCCACTCCGGTAACCACGGAGGAAAGCCACAGACTAGCCTAGTCGAGAGGACTGAGTCTAGATTGTCAACAAGTGTCCCACTGCCCAACCTTGCTGGAGGGTAATTCATAATATGATATCGGGTGACCCACTGCACAGCCCTGCTGGAGGGTAAACCCTAATACATCGTCAGACGACCCACTGCCCAGCCCCGCTGGAGGGTAAACCATAATAAGATACTGGGTGACCCACTGCCCAGCCCTGCTGGAGGGTAAACCATAACACATCATCCGGCGACCCACTGCCCAGCCCCGCTGGAGGGTAAACCTGGAATAAGTCGACAGACGACCCACTGCCCAGCCTTGCTGGAGGGTAGACCTGGAACTAGACGACGGGTGACCCACTGCTCAGCCCTGCTGGAGGGTAGACCCTAAGAGGTCATCGGGTGACCCACTGCCCAGTCTCTGCTGGAGGGTAGACCCTAATAGCGTCGGGTGACCCACTTCCCAGTCTCTGCTGGAGGGTAGACCCTAAGAGCATCGGGTGACCCACTGCCCAGTCTCTGCTGGAGGGTAGACCCTAATAACATTGGGTGACCCACTGCCCAGTCTCTGCTGGAGGGTAGACCCTAGAAGTCAGTGAGCAACCCACTACCCAGCCCTGGTGGAGGGTAAGCCCGAGGAAGTCGATTAGTAACCCACTGCCCATCCCCACTGGAGGGTAAAACTCAGAACCGCTCTGCCCATCTCTACAGGAGGGTACAACACCGGCCAACTGAACACATAGTGGGTATCGCGCGATCACCCAACTCCAGCACAACTCACCCAAAGGGGTTTCAGTGCCTATTCCATCACTGGGTGCCACTAGCACCACTACCGTCCGATCCATCGAGAACGAAACCAGGGGGAGACCGCTCAACCCTACTGGTCAGACAAAATAGCTCCAGGCTAGGGGAAACTCCACCCTGCTGGTCAAACAAACAAGCACAAAGCCAGGGGAAAACACCACCCTGCTGGTCAATCAAATAAGCACAGAGGGACCCTCTACGCCACGAGAGGTCCAAGTACGCAAAGCAGAACACGGCACGCACGTGGGGACCACACGACGTGTGGCCCCAAGTCAACTCCAACCAAGCGCACGAATGTCTCAGGTACAAACCACATGTACCTCCAAGCGCTCGCTTATACTCCCAGAGTATACCTCCTCTCCAGCCCAAGGGTTATCGTGCACACGGCACCCAATGTCAACGCGAAGGCGTGACGTAACATCTCCAACTCAAAGGCCCAAGCACAGCCAACCACATATTGTGAACCACTTACATCACTCTCCCAAGAGTGTGCGATCACACGCCAAGGGCCCACTACAAACAAGGTAGGGCGAACCACTACTGGAGCACCTTCCATGCTTCCACATTTAACAAGATCGCGCAAGAGGCTCTGTACAACCAAACGGATCACACCTTTGCAATCCTTCCGCAAAAACACGCGAGATAGACTACTTACTTGCCTGAAACGGTCAACCGGTGAAAAAGGTACTATTCACCGAAACCAAACCCGTGTGGAGCCAACCTCAAGATCCCGAAACTGAACCAACGGATCACGCCACTGCGATCCCTTGGGAAAAACACACGGGATTGAGTACTCAATCGCCCAAAACGGACACCCGGTGAAAAGGGCACTATTCACTGTAGCCGGGTCGGGTGGGGCCCACACCACGTCCCCGAAAAAGGTCGGGCGAACTGCACCATCACAAAGATCTCGGAAAACCACATCAAATTGACTGCTTACTTGCGTGGGACGGGTACCCGGAGAAAAAGATGCCTTCCGGCGTACCGTACACGAGTAGTGCCATGTGGGACCCCCAACCCGGTCCCGAAACTCAACGAACGGATCGCACCGTTGCGATCCTCTCGAAAAAGCACACAAGATGGACTATTCACTTGTCCAAAACGGCCGCCCGGTGATAAAGCTGGAAATCACCGTCAACTCCCGAAATGGCCCTCGTGGGCCCCGCACCATCGTGCTGAATTACAGCGGCCAGACTGCGCCAACGCGATGCCCTCGAAAAACAACCGACATCTACTGCTCGCATGCCCCGAACGGTCGTCCGGTGAAAAAGGCGTGAAACGCTGTACGCAGCTCGAAAGACGGGTCGTGGGGCCCACGCCTCAAACCCAGTTCCAATGCCCGAAACTGCCCTGGAAACCTCTGCCTCAGTGCCAGGGTCGCAACGCCGTTGACGACGCTCAAAACGGACGTCGGACGCGTCCGCGCCGTCCAAAACAAGAATCTTGGGAACAACGCTCGTCTACTTAAAGACACGCCGCGCCTCCGCGGCCCATCGTTTCGGGAATTAAAAATTCCAGAAACCATCTCAAAAAGACCGCCTTGCTGTTAGGTCTGCACCGCCACAGACGGCACGCAGAACGGATGTCGGTAGCTAAAAATACGGGCGTCCAAAGATATTAGGGGAGAACCCTTGCCGGATCGGCCCGGTCTGGCCGGTCCGCCCTGCTCGGGTCGGCCTGCTCCGGCCGGCCCGCTGGGACCGCGGCCCAGCCGCCTGGGTCCAGCCCCGCCGAACCCGCGGACCGCCGCACCGCGGACCGCTGCCTGCCTCGCCCGCGCGTCGCACGGGCGCCTCCACCGACCGGCCGACACGGCCGGTCGCGTCCACGCGGAGACCCGCCTATGGCATGTCTCGGTCTCCCAAGCGGGGTCGCGAGCCGCGACCTCGGACGTCCCCTCGTCGGCGCCCTCTCGCCGGCTCCCCGCTCCACTGCGACACCGCGGGCCGCCAGCCGCCTGCCGCCTGCCAAAGCCGGCCCGCCGTCTCCCTCGCACACCCAGCCGCCACAGGCCGCCGCCCGGCTCGCCGCGCCGCCCCCTGGCATGGCCGGCCGCCGCGCCTACCCACCGGAACGCCCCACATCTCCTCCGCAAAACCGCAATCTATGGCGAATGATTGCGGGTTCCTCCGAACTCCAAAACCAAATCCGAAAAAAGCGTCGGAAGGAGAATAACATACACTTTGCATTCGTGGGTTTTGTTTGATAAATCGACAGAGATTTGATACAAAAATTCGGGCTCGAAGTAGGTACGGGAGTGGAAAATGCAAACGACAAAACCCTACCTCGTGGGGCTTTGCCCGAAGCTTCGCGACGACCCGCCGGCATCACCGCACCTCGCCGGAGTCGCCTCGCCAGACCGCCTCGCCGGAGATCGCCGGAATGGAGGAGGGAAGGGGAGAGGCGTTGTGAGGAAGAAGAAGAAGAGGAAGAAGAAGAAGAAGGGGGGGTGGGGTGTTTAAGTACAAATCACTTAAACGCCCGCCCGATAGCCCCGAACCTGAACTCCCGACGGGGTCGGGATTTAGCCTCCCCTAGGATAAGAACCACGCTTTGAGCACAACGGCGGTCTCAGAATTTTGATCTGAGACCATGTTCAAAAGTTATAAAATTTAACGTCTGAAGCCGCTAAATTACGAAAACACCCCTGGGGCCATTTTTCACAAACGGCACACGCCCGCGAAACATATACCCCTCCTAGGGTAAACGGCACATTCAGAACACAACGGTGCCCTCAGTTTCCCAATCCGAGCCACCGTTTAAGAGATACTATAGTTTCTCCATTAAACGAATAAATTAATTAATGAATTTATCCGTTTAACATTACAGAAGCGGGCGAGGGGTCCAAACGTCCCGCGCCGACAAGTTTTATGTCATTCCTAGGGTAAACACCCTATTCTGGACCCATTAGTATACTTTGATCTCTGATCCGGAACTCCGTTTAGGAGTTATCCAATTTATTTAGCGTTTCCAGTGTGAACGCACTGGAAATTTAATTCCGGCCACTCCGGGGCTCGGAATCGCACGCCGTCTGAGGGCGCTGCTCTGGAATATCATAAAGAATATTCCAAAGTTTTCCGCAGCAAAAACCGGGTTCTTACATGTACACCCCCACCCCCTTGGACACCCCCACCCTTTGAACAACCCCTCCCCCCACCCCACCTGGACACCCCCACCCACTGGACACCCCCACCCCCACCCTACCTAGACACCCCTCACCCCCATAGACACCCCCAAACCCTTGGAAACCCCCACCACCTCCACCACCCCTAGACCCCCACCTCCGAGACACCCTCCACCCCTTGGATAGCCCCCCCCCCTATGTATCCCCCCTGGACACCACCACACCTCCTACACACCACCGCACCTCCTAAGTGGATGATTTTTTTTTTTAAAATTGGAATTAAAAATGTAGTTGATTTCCCCTTCCCCAATGACATTTTCTAAGTGACCCATAGAGCCTTATAAATTGAATTTTTCATTTTTTGATAAATTGAATTTGTCATGTTTTGATAAATTGAATGGGTTGTTTGGAATGAAACGGCTAATTCATTATCATTTTCCTTTCTTAATGAATAAAATGATTTTAAATAAAATTACCATAAGAGGGGTCTATAGGAGGGGTAGGGGGCTGTCCAGGTGGGGTGGGTTTTCCAACGGGTAGGGGGCTATAGGTGGGTAGGGGCTATAGGGGTGTGGGGGAGGGGGTATGGGCTGCCCAAGGAGGGGTGTGGGCTCTCCAGGGGGGTCATGGTGGGGTGTCCTGGTGGGGGAGGGGGTGTGGGGTGTCCAGGGAGGGGGGGGATATCCTGGTGGGGGTGGGGGGGATGTCCATGTGGGGGTGGTAGGGGGTGGGGGTGGGTTGTCTAGGTGGGGGGGGGGCTGTCCGGGTGGCGGGGGGGTGCAGGGGACGAGGGTGTGGGCTATCCGGGGGGTATCCAGGTGGGGGAGGTGGTATGGGCTATCCAAGGGGGGGAGCTGTCCAGTGGGGGTGGGGGAGTGGGCTCTCCAGGTGGGGGTGTCCAGGGGGGCTGTCGGGGGGTGTGGGATGTATAGGGAGGGTGTAGGCTGTCCAGGGTGGTGGTGGGTGGGATATTTAGGTGGGGGAGGGGGTGTGGGCTGTCAAGGGGGGTGGGATGTCTAGGTGGCACATGGGGTTTTGGTTATCCAAGGAGGAGGGGTGGGCTATCCAAGTGTGGTGGGGGTGTTCATGTGGGTTGGGGGGGATATCCGGGTGGGGGTGCATGGGGGTAGGGGGGGCTGTAGGTGTGTGTGGGGGGGGGCTGTCCAGGGAGGGGGTGGGTTTTCAACTCCGATAATCTACAAAAAATAGGAATCAAATATAACCAATGTATAGTTGATTCTACACTTTAAGACTTTTCTTGAATATCCATACCAATACTCACTCTTACACATCCAAGAAGAAGTGATCTCTGAAAAAAAATCTCACTCAGGTTCTTATCCACTATCCGTATTGATCTCATACAAATTTAACATTAATAAAACTCCATATCACCTAATGATATAACAAGGCTCATACTCCAATGAGTAGTGTCCCATCAAAACATGGCTCATAAAATCCGATCCACGTATGATATTTGGTGGTGTGTTTACCATTGGTGTGTTGTAATTTATATGTATGATATTCAAGGTTTACACCAACAGTTTTTTTCAGTCATCTATAATAGGCATGAAATCATGCTACAATTGTATAAAGAATGGATTTTACGATCCTAGTTTGGGGATGGACACCCCCACCCCCTTGGACAGCCCCCCCACCCCCTGGACAACCCTACCACCCGCATGGACAACACCCCCCCCCCCCCCAGACCCCCCCGACCCCCCCAAGACAACCCCACCACCCCTGTGACAGCCCCGCCCACCCTTTTGGACACCCCTAGATTTCCCCCCCACCCTGGTGGATAGCCCACCCACCCCCCTGGACACCCCGTACCCCCGATGGACAGCCCCGCCACCCTCGAGGACAGCCCACAAATCCCCCCTGGACACCCCGTACCCCCTGGACAGCCCCCACCCCTGTGGATAGCCCCGCCCACCCCATGGACACCTCTTACCCCCCTGAACAGCCTCGCCATCCCCATAGACAGCCCGCCCACCCACCCCCGTACCACCCTGGATAGCCCCACCACCCCCTAGACGAGCCCACCCACCTCCAGGACACCTCGAACCTCCCTTAATAGCCCCCACCCCCATGGACAACCCCGACCCCTCTGGGTAGCTCCACCACACCTGTGGATAGCCCCCCCCCCCCCCCCCCCGAGACACCCTGTATCCCCCTGGATATCCCCCCACCCTCGTGGATAGCCCGCCCACCCCCTGGACACCCACCCACCACCCCCTGGGCACCCCATCCCCCCAGACACCACCCAACCCTAGAAATCCCCCACCCCAAGACACCCTGACCCCACTAGACAACCCCACCGCACACCCTCGATGGACAGCCCAAACGACCCCCCATGGATAGCCCGACCACCCCCGTGGACGCCCTCCCACCCCCTAGATACCTCGTACCCCTAGATAGCCTGCCACCCCCACCACCACCTTGGACAGCTCGCCACCCCCTGGACACATCGTACCCCTGGACACCCCACCCCTTGGACACCCCCAACCCCCCTGGATAGCCCCTCCACCCCCATGGACATCCCGTCCACCCCCTGGACACCCTGTACCCCCCATTGACAGCCCCCACCCCCATGGACAACCTGCCCACCCCCCTGGACACCCGCCCACCACCCCCAGACACCCTCATCCCCCCAGATGCCCCCACCCCTAGAAATCCCCCACCCTCCTTGACACCCCCAACCCCACTGACCCGCCCCACCACCCCGTGGGTAATCCGACCACCCCCGTGGATAGCCCACCCACCCTGGACACCCCGTACAGCCCCGCCACCCCCATGGACAACCCCACCCACCCCCAGGACACCCCGTACCCCCTGGATAGCCCTGCCCACCCCCTAGACACCCCACTCACCCCCGTGGATAGACCATACCCCTCCTGGACAACCCCCTTTCATAGAAAGCCCCACCCCTTAGACACCCCTGACCCCCCTGGACAGCCCTACCACCCCCATGGACAGCCTGCCCACCCCCTGGACACCCTGTACCCCCCTAAACAGCCCCCACACCCCCATGGACAGGCCCAACCACATGGACACCCCAACCCCCCTAGACAGACCTCCCACCCCCTAGACACCCTCTGACCCCCCTGGACAACCCTGCCACCCACCTGGACACCCCTCACCCCCCTGTACACCCCCACCCCCCTTGGGCAATGTATGTGATCACTCAAATAATATACTAAAATATAAAATTTCTTCGATCTAACAAATACTCAACTCCTAAATAATTATCCTCCACAAGTGCTACATGATCTTGTACACTCATGTTTAGTTCTTCAAAAATAATTTTTTTATAAATATAGTATTTTTTTGTCATTTTATATTATGGTTCTCATATAGAGTAGTGTGTCATTATTGGTTTCTTATAAAGTGATAAATTCTCATTTACTTAAATATATTTTCGATGAAACTTCAATCTTATTGAATTTCTTTTGACGAAATGACTTATAACAATTTTTTTACAGAATGGATAGAAGTGGTATGTATGAAACCGATCGAATATCAAGCGATTTTCCAAACAATTTGGAGAGTTTTTTATATTTTTCATTTCACAATCCTTCAGATAGTGGTCACATACACTACCCCTATTACGGGTGTGTTGGAAGACCTTGGTTGATCCATGAAGAAGTCATATACCACATAACCAAATATGGTTTTCAAGAAAACTACTCTGTGTGGTATCACAATGGGGAGAAAATGACATCTCAAATTGATGATGATCCAAGTGAGAGGACTAGATGGAGAATTTTTTATATAACCTATTTCTGTTTATTCATCATCCTGAAAAAGAAAGGATCCAACCTAATAAGATTTCAATATGAGCACACATTATGCGTCAAATGAAAATGATGATGTTGTCAGGGTGAAAAAATTGAATGATGCTACCACAACTCCAGTATATTGACAATGTGTTAAAATGAAAAAGCTGGAATTTTTAATCTGATTGTTTCATGGAAAACTATGTATGGGATTTATAATACTGCCATCAATTATATTCATTCCTTCTAGAAGGACTTACTTCTAGATGATGCAAATATTCCTTCAAACCACTATATGGAATGGAATTTAGTTGAGGAACTTGGATTTTCAAGAAACAAAATTCATGCTTACCTGAAATATTGTAGTTTATTATGGGAGGAAAATGCTGAATGAAATGATTGTATAAAATGTTTCACATCCCACTAGAAGCTAAAGATGATGGAACACCATCTCGTGTACCACATAAAGTAATGTGGCACTTTCCATTGATCCCCAAACTCCAGAATCTTTTTATGTCTGATAAAATATCAACAAAAATGCGATAGAATGATACCAAGAGAAAGAAGAATATTGATGAGTTGGTTCACCCTGTGGATGGATTTTCATGGAAGATATTTGATGCTCGATATCTGATTTTGAAGCTGATGTGCTTAATATGAGTTTGGTTATTTTATGTGACAGTTTTAATCCATTTGGGCAGATGCTTACGTCGCACAACACATGACCAATTTTATACACATTTATAATATTCCCCCATGGTTGTGTATGAAAAAACCTTTAACTTTCATGAGTATACTCATATCTGGACCTTCTGATCCCAGTAATGATATAGACGTATACATGAAACCTATGATAAAAGAGTTGAAACTTCTTTGGGATGTGGGTGTGCGCACATATGATTCATGTTCAAAACTCATATTTTAGACATGTGCTACACCTATGTGGATGATCAATGATTTTCCTACTTATGTAATGATGACTGGATGGATCATGAAGGGAAAACTATCATCTCCTATTTTATGAAGAATACATGATCCAAAATACTGAAAAATAATTGTAGTTTCAGTTTTATTGGACATCGACGATTATTTCCAATGGACCATCCATATAGAAATAATCGTCAAAGATTTTATAATACCATGGAGACCAATGATCCACCTCATCATATGTCTAGAACTAATGTGCTTAATGAATTGAAAGATTTTAGTTTTTCATTCAGGCAGGGTCAAATGAAATATGGAAAGAGAAAGAATTTTTCCACTAAAACCTATTACAATTGGATGAAGAGAAGTATCTCTTTGATTTCCTTATTGGGTCAACCCAATTTTTTACGTCATTACTCAGACTTAATGCACATTAAATTTTTTTTTTTTGAAATGTTGCTTTCGATTCTTCTAAATGTTAAGGAAAAGACAATAAACGATTTAATGTATCGGCGTGACTTGGTGGATTTGGGCATCAGACCAGAATTGCATCATGTGAGTATCAATGAAAATAAATGGAAAAGTTCCATGTGCTTCTTATGTGATGACACCTACAGAAAAACAACAATTTCTGGATGTACTAGTGACTATTAATGTTCCTAATGGATAATCAAGAAATATATCCAAACGGGGTCAACATAAGAGAGTTGAAGCTAAAATATTTGAAGACTCGTGATTATCACATTATTCTGCATGATTTGATTCTAATAGAAATTCATCATCTTTTTTCCAATAATGTAATGGTGGTTGTTATTTGGTTATGCCATTTGTTTAAATGTCTTTGTGCTAAGATGTTTTCTAAGTCTTTCTTTGAAAAAATGTTGGCAGATGCCCCATTAATTTTGTGTGAGTTAGAGAAAATATTTCCTCCATCATTTTTCACATGCATGTTGCATCTGACTGTACATATTTCAACTCAAATAATTTCTCAGAGGACCGATTTCTTTTCATTGGATGTATCCAAATGAAATAAATTTGTACACATTAATGTCTTATTTCCGTAATAGGAATCATCCCGAAGGTTCTATCGTGAACGGTTTACTTGGATCAAGAATGTAGGGATTTATGCTCTATGTATTTGTCTGATATTACTACAAGAATGAACAGGACAATAAGAAATGAAGAAAAAAAGTATGAGAAAATTGAACCCAATTTTCCATCACTTCCTCAAACAGGAGGAATTCTTAGATCATATACATTGACGTCATTAATCCTTAAAGAGCGGGAGATGGAACATCACATAGTTTTGTTCATCTGTGATTTGTTTGATGACTACATCTTGTAAGTAAATTCAATATGTATATCTTATATATATATATATATATTTTAATCTATACCTATTATTATCTACAGGGAACATAAAGCGATGATAAATAGAAAGAATCTTTCTTTATCTTTGAGAATGAGGGAGACTTTTCATAGCAAAGAGTTTTCTGCTTGGTTAAAATTGAAGGTAATAATATTACTATTTAAAATAATTAAAACAATATTTAATTAAGTTTAATATTGATTTATATTTCAGGTATTGAGTTTTCCTGCTAACTCTGTCTCTGAGGAAATAAGAGCTTTGGTTTTTGGTCCTAATATTGTGGTTCGTGACTATAAATCTATTGTTATCAATGGGTATAGATTTATTGTCACTGAACGAGCAAAGAACATGAGAAAACAACATTATGGTGTTATGGTTACTTCCACAATATACTTTTATTCTAGTGCATCAGATAGTAGACCGCGATTTTAAAATATAGGTTATTATAGTGTCGTTGAAAAAATAATAATATTGGATTATTATTCTCATAGATGAGTCATGATGATGAAATGTCAGTGGTTTGATTTGATGATGTGGCAGAGCACCTTTATTAATGTTTTTGGATTTTGATTAATTGATATGACTCACACTCTTGCTACCGATGAACCATATGTATTGGCATCAATGGTGAAACAAGTTTTTTATGTCAAATACCATCTTCGACCTAAATTTGGTGTCATTATTGAAGTAATTCCAAGAAATATTTTTGATGATGGTGATGATGGGAATTGGAATCATCCCTACTGCCATTAGAAATGATCCATTTATTGCTTTTGATGACTCTGATATCTCAGTTTTCCATGTTGGCTGTGAACCTGACGTTGTGGTGGGAAATATATTAAATCATCCCTTCATGTTCTTAATTATTTTTGTTTACCTCAACATGGGATGTTAAGGTTGGTACTATTCAAATTGATTTAATATTGATTACAAATATATTGTATCCAACTAGACTGTTATGTGAATTTTCAATGTTTATTGGTTGCAATTTTATTTTAAGTGAATTTTCTAATTTGGAATTGAACTATATTGAAACCAACAAAACCAACATTTATAACTTGGTGAATATTTCAATGCTTCAACTGTGATTTGTATCTGATTTACTAACTTCATTATATATCTATTAAAGATCACCTAAAAAATGAATAGTTAAATTATCCATGAATCCCTCTATTCCCTATCATTTATTTTGATTTATGGGTTATAACTTAGTTATTTTTTTCTATTTACTTCCTTATTTGTTTTCAAATGCAGGAAATGAAACCAATTGAGGAGAGGTGATGAAAACAGATTATTGACAACAATCGTCGCATGACCGAGCTGGGCATTCCACCACTAGTGCCTGCAGTGAGTATTTTATTTAAAATATATATATTTAAATAATATCTAATGTCATGTGATTAATTTTTTTAAACATTTTTTCATGATCTATCTATTAAGAAACAATTATTTGATGAGCAGCCTAGTAGTGGTCCCAGTACTCAGGGAGCTCATAAGAGGTGGGGGGTACGAGAGTTAGATGATCTGGTCAGCATACCGGATTAGACCATGCCCCTCCCACTGACATACCACCCATCCCACATTCTGATCCCGGTGTGTTGTTAGGGACACACGGGATATTTAGGCCTCCCATTTTTTCACCACCCTTTACATCTAAGACTCCTCGCCCATCTATACCATATCCAATGATGATTCCCAATCCCAGTCTAGCATTCGGCCAGCCATCCCTATCATCTTCTTTTACTTCTACTTCCTGCTCTCTGAGCTTTTATATTCCATCTTCTTTTACTTCTACTTCCTTCTCTCCAAGATTTTATATTCCATCTTCTTCGACTCCGGCTCCACTAGAGTTTGTCCCTGTAGAGCATACATTGGGACCCACTCCATCTATACAGGGTGTTCCTTTAGTATATATGGATCCAGTGGAACCCATTTATCAGACTACTATAGGTATACTTATACAACCCGAACATATTTTTACACCATTATTTATTTTCATTATAATATGTATTGACTAATATATTTGTTTTTATTTCATAACAGATACATCTACTGATAGGAGGCAGAGGTAGGGGCGTACACACATGCATGCAGTGTGGAACCACATCACACAGTTGATGGTGGACTACAATGACGATAGTAAAACGATTGGAAAATCAGGGCAGCAATGTCGGAGTTTTTTGGCGACGCTTTCCAAATACTCCAACATCATTCATGTCAGCCCGCTATCATGGAGACAGCTGCCAAATGAAGTCAAGGATAAATCTTGGGTAGAGATATGGGTAAAAATATCCTTTTTATTTTATGAAATATATTATTTTTTGTATTTATATGAATTAATATTTTTGTGTCAACTACGGTTTAACTTCCCCGATGGTGAGGGTGCACGACCATCACGTCTAAAGGATTTTGGCGAGCTTTGCAGGAGCTTATAAGCATGAGTTATACATTGGCTGGCATGCTAGAGTGGGCACAGAGTTAGAGGGGGTCCCTATCATGGATGATTTCCCGTTATAACAGTATCGAGAGATGATTACTCATTGGACGACTAACAAATTTAAGGTATTGATCACATTAGAGGTATTTAAATGAAAATTTTCATGTTTTTTGTTAATAATAATTATTGAATTTTATTTATGATTCATCTGGAAGAAATAAAAAAAATATTGATTCTAAAAAATACATCCACACATTGGGACGTACTACGATGCCAGATCATGAGAGGTAGTAGGTATGACAGTTTATAATTTTTCTTTATGAATTTCACTTTCTATTACTACCTCCAAAATTTATTCAATTTCTAAAGTTGTTATATAATTTATGTTATGAAATTAAATATTTGTATCATATTTTTAATTATGTTTTTCTATATTCAATGTCATTTTATAGTCATAAATTGAATATTGAAGGACGTGTGCCATGATAAAAACTGTTTTGCTCAAGTAGAAGGAAGATGATGGAAGTGTGGTTAATTGAACCGACTCAGCAGGCAGATTGTATGTTTTACTTTGTAGATTTAAAATTTTAATCTCTATTTTGTAACTTAATAATATATTTATATTTTTAACATGCTGAATTAGAGGCCATTGATGCCTAGGAACCTGACAATTTTGGTCCAAATGATCACTTACATCAAGTGTTGGGAGAGGAACACCCTGGTAGAGTACACTGCCGACCTGGTAAGAGTATAGTTCCAACGAGGTATTGGACCTCCTCAGGTATGAGTTGTAGTGACACTGAGTTCCAACAGGTTAAGGAAAAGTAATAACATGCTGAAAAAGGGCCACAGAGACGACATAATAGTCTTCTAGGGCAAACACTGCATTTATGAAACCGATGGAAGTTTTATGTCTAACACTTCCACCATAGGACAACACAACTTGCGATGAATATATGTCATCGATGAATTCTATATATGGTGCACCAGGTGGCAGTTCTAGTGGAGATTGGGATGATGGCGAGGAGGAGTCCGAGGCGGAGGAGGAGGAGGGCGAGGAGGAGGACGAGCAGAGGAGGAGGGCAAGGAGGAGGGCGAGGTAGAGGAGGAGGGCGATGAGGAGGCTGAGGCTGGAGTATGAGAGTGAGGAGGGGGGTGTTGAGGAGGGTAGGGACAATGATGAGGATGATGATGAGGACGAGGGTGAGGCTGATGATGATGGTGATGA